>OX459005.1:15497600-18239468 GCA_949774965.1 Diarsia brunnea | reverse complement strand
TTTGTTCTTTTAGAGGCAACAGAGATACACATTCTGTGAAAAATTCAATCGTCTACTTATTATAGATCATGAGATACAGACCGCTGACAGACGGACGGACGGACGGACGGACAACGAAGGCTTATTAATAGGGTACCCCCCCGGTTCCCGTTGGTTACCCTTCGGGTACGGAACCCTAAACAAGGTCGACTAAAAAGCTACGATGATCACCCTAATCTGTTCCGTAAATGATATTAATGACGCGATCTTTGCGGCATTGTCGTCCTTGCGTTACCTATTGCATTTGGAACACCCGAGCTAGAAACTAAAACATCAATTAATGTAATAAGTATAGTTCAGAGTTTATTCCATTTAAAATATCTACTCAAATTAATTTATTACAAAAAAACGAAAGACTTCGCTATTACTACAAATTATAATAAAACGAGTTTTTAATTAATCAAATCTCTTATTTTAATTTAAAAATAAATCAATAAGACAAGTTGACCTACTGCCTGCTTATCTGTAATGCGACACAGGTGACACTCCTCGCGACGTAAGCGCACGGCTCGCTTTGCGGCAATCGCGGGCAACTCTTGGTAGCGTTAAATGCCTATTTCGCTTGGTCTACCTGCCCTTAAAATCCATCCAAAAGTTGTCTTGAAATGATCGCTAAGACCGCCCATTGTTTCACCAGAAGCATAAGCTTCTACATTGTAATGATACCTGAGAGTATTCTATCAATGTATTACGAATTTCCTTCTAAGTCTTTTGAAATGCGATGAAAAAATGGTATCAATGTATTACGAATTTCCTTCTAAGTCTTTTAGAATGCGATGAAAAAGTGGGTTACGGTTTCATGGTGTGACGAATTTCATTCTAAATAATAAAATTAATTCTTTATTGCCATAAAACAGTTTACTATAAATATGAGACCCTGGCTCCAGAGCCAGGTTAGTGTACCTGTATTTCAGACGCCAGGGAAAATTATATTATTATGTTAACAATATGTAAACAAGATTCCATTATCAGCAACAAACCTCAAAACAATGATACGCGTAACCGATCATAATTATTATTTACCAACACAACATGTTTAGGCTTGTGGTTACAAGTCTGTTAGGAAAATTAACGGGAGTGGAAGTTCCGGATGATATTTAACGTTGCGGGGTACCCTGACAAATAACAGGCGAAGCTTCCGATATTTAGCTTGCAATGATACACCCAATATGTCAGTTTTCCAACGTAAATTAGTTTGGAAACCATCGCTAATGAATTTTCGAAGTGTTGTTATTATGTGTTGTGATTCGGCGATATTATTTCTGGGGGTGTTTTCTGGCTGGTTTGACTGCCTCGTTGGTCTAACATAACATCACGCCTGTAATCCCCGAAGGGTTAGGCAGAGGTGTACCTAATAGTACACCCACATTTCGCCAGTTATGTTTAAGTCCCATGTAATAGGGGGCGAGCCTATTGCCGTCAACCGGACACAAATCCAGACTCCGTAGCTGTTACTGATAAATTCCTGATGGAAAAAGCCAATAACACTTTGCCCGACCCGGGAATCGAACCCAGGACCTCATGCTCAGCAGTCACACTTGCGACCACTAGACCAACGAGGCAGTCAGTATCGTTGGTCTAGTGGTTGCAAGTACGACTACTGAGCATGAATCCCTAAGTTTGATGCTCGGGTCGGGCAAAAAAAAAAAACTGTCTGTATTTGTGCCTGGGTGATGGCTATAAACTCGCCCCCTATTACATGAGATTTAAATAACTGGTGAAATATGTGTAATATTAGGGAACACTCTGCTTAACCCTTCGGTGTTAATAGCCGTGGTGTTAAGTTCTGTTTCTTGGTAGCTCTGTGGTAGGCTCGAGTTGAAAGTCTTCTTTGACAAATTCTGTTTATTTTCCTTAACATTTTATTTTACTTTGTTTTACATTTCATAAAAACGTTGTTTTCCTTTCAATCATGGAGATGAGTAAACAATTTTGTAAGAATGTTTTCTGTTTTGTGTTTATATTTAATTTTCTTCGTGGGCCAGATTTTTTTTTCTTGAAATTCATCATCTGCCTAGCCTTTTCCTAACTACGTTGGGGTCAGCTTCCAGTCTAACCGGATGCAGCTGAATACCAGTATTTTACATGGAGCGACTGCTTATTTGACCTCCACAACCCAGTTAATACTAGGTTTTACGATACTCTTTGGTAAGACTGGATGTCAGAATTTCAGGTCACTGACTACCTGTAACGACTGCCAAAGATCTATATATGGCAGCCGGGACCAACAGCTTAACGTGCTTTCCGAGGCACGGAGGAAACTCGGTATGTCGGGCGGTCACCCATCCACAGACCGACCTAGGCAAGCACTGCTTTACCTAAAGATCGACCCTAGTGGCAGTTCTTATTAAGCCACGACCTCCTTCCTTCCTTTTTATTTCTTAAAATTATAAATAAATAATTACATTTTATTGCCTATCTAAATAAGTTAGTTATTATGAATTATTCGTTGAAAATCTAAATTGAAATATACCTGTATACAAATGGATTAGGCGCACAATGCTACATTCTCAAAATTAATAAAAATGAACATGATAAATGTAAATTACGTTGTATTCCAACTTATTCGTCGTAACACTCGTGACACAAAATTAATAATAACACAAAGTAATTCTCACGACTACGCCCGCGCGTTTCCGGAATGAATGTAATGATAATAACATTATTAATACCTTGTGTCAGTTTGCAGGTGCTAATTTACTAAAATAGTTTGTCACTTTCCCGAAACAAAATCATTATTTCAAGTATTAAATGTACTAGAGGTACTCGTATAGTGTAACTTTAAATACCTAGGCTAAGATCAAAAGTGAGCATTGCTTTCATAAATGAAATTATTTCTTCATTATCTGCCTAGCCTTTTCTGACTTTTTTAATCATGTTGAAATTACCATAAATACTGAAAACGGGACGTTTGTCTGTGATCTTGGTACTTGTTACAGCGCGGAAATATCGGAAGCTCGAAACCAAAAGTAAAGTCCATTTCACGAAAGAAGTCCCGCAGACGCAGCGTTGTACGAGTATGTCGCGCGACATAATGTTGTTTAACAACTTTTGGCATCGTAAATAAACCTTATAACGCACTAATCCAATAATAAACTCACGAAATATCTACCACAACAAACGCACCTTGATAACATCGACAAACGACAACATGGCCGATCTGTTAAATTTAGTTCCACAATTGGCCGCGGGACTTCTTTCGTGAAATGGACTTTAATAAACGCATTGATATAAAACTGAAGATACGTTCGTCCGAACATTTGCTAGACGCGTTCGCCATACAGAGAATCGGTGTAGTCTGTTCGTTAACGTTACCTTGCATAAGCGGCATGGTATTTTCGAGGTAAAAAGAACGTAAATAAAGCTTTTAATAAAATTTACGACCGCACCCGAAGAGATCCGATCGTGGACTAGTTCACTCCGGCTTAGGAAAAACCGTTTTAAGACCAAGTTCGAGGCGTCATTTTAACATGCGGTCCGCCCAGTCCTTACGCAGTAATAATATAAGTCAATGCATAAACGTGCCAAATATCCCGTTTTAAGTGTTTATAATAGTGTCAGTGACCATGTCATGTTGAATCGTGACTAGACAGACTTTTGGACATAGACATATTGCGAAAAAACTGGCTCTAAGGGGATGCACCCATCCGTCGGGGCTGCGGGAAAGAGATATCGCGGCCTCAGCACAAAGAGCTAAGAAGGAACATGGGTGGTAAAGAGTCTGCACCCACGGCGACTTTATATAGCGATGTTGTCGCGCGTTCGCATAGCTGCAGTCGCGATGCGGTCACCAGCTGTTTGCCCTCGCCAACAAAACTAACGCGCATCAGTAGTGATGCTGTCGCGCGTTTATGATAGCATCGCTACAAGAGTCACCCTGGGCGAGGGCCCTTAATAGGATAGTTCACTAAAAAAATTCACACAGTCTGGCGTTTGCGCGCGAGCTGGGTGAACGCGCTCTGTGTCTCCTAGTGTCGTCGTACGCTACGTATTCTACGTTACTGACCTACCGCGTTTGTTAGTGATGGGAAAAACATTTATCGAATTCTCGATACATCGGCATATACAACACGCTCTTTATGGAGCGATTTATAACACGTTCTAACTCAGTGGGCAAGCGCCCACTGGAAGGACCTGTCGATACCAGTGAGTGGAAAATACCAAAGTTTGGTCTGCCAGCAGCTGGGCAGCGTAAACCTGAACCCGTGAAAACATCAAATCGCTTCAGTGCTCTTCGTACCAGTCAACCTCAAGAAATTGACAGCTTCGCTGCTCGTCTCAAGGATGCTTCTACTCCAAGGAGAAAATCAGGCCATATCCCACCAATCATTCTAGAAATGAAATCTGAATGGACCCATGGTGACATCAATAATCTCGTTCTGAAGTACGCCAAAAACTTCCATCTACAGTACAGAGGTAACAACAAAATTGTAGTTTCCTGTTATAACCCAGAAAGCCACCAAGCAGTAAAAGATGGTTTCCGAGCTGCTGATCTTGCATTTCATACATTTCCGCGAAAAGACGAGAAAAGATACAAAGCGGTAATCTTTGGTCTACCTGCCTATGCTGAAGATTGTTTATCTGAAGAACTCGAGACCCTAGGTTTTAAAGATTCGGTGGTTCGCAAGATGAAGCTACCTGATAATAACAAAGATAATGGAGTACCTCCCTGCCCTCCTTTCTTGGTACAGCTTTCAGCTGGAAGTGACTTCTCAAAATTCCTGAAAATCAGATATTTAAGCAACTGTGTAGTGCAAATACGCAAATATCAAGCAAGAAACCCATTTGGTACACAGTGTTTCAGATGCCAAGGCTTCGGCCATTCCTCAAGGAATTGTAACTTAATTCCGCGTTGCGTGAAATGCACAGAATTCCATCCTACGTCTGACTGTCCCAAGAAAGACAGGACCAGTCCGGCTCAATGTTGCAACTGTAAAGGTAACCATCCAGCTAACTTTAGACAATGCATCGAAAGGCAAAAATACTTGAAACTTGTTCAGAATCGCCAAGAACAAATGAAAGCAACTCAAGACGCTAAAATGAACCCGAAAAATAATCATGTTGACGGACGCAGCTGGAACACTGTCGCTGCAAACACGATGGAACCAAGCGTCAATGAAGCTCAACCTCAAAGCGGCACCCAAGACCAAGCCACAGCTGATATGTTAGCAATACTCATGACTATCAAGACCATCAAAAAGCAATTCATAACATGTAACAGTATGATGGATAAGGTAATATTAATCCTGACTCACCTTGGTCAGTATGTTTGATGTAAAGATTTTGCGTATCTTATACTGGAATGCCGATGGTATTCGCACTAAACTAACAGAATTATTAGATCTGTTGAATGAAATGTCCATAGATATTGTAGCGTTATGCGAAACTAGAATTTCTTCCCATCATAAGCTTGAAACTCCTGGCTACAATTGTTATCGGCACGATAAAAAGACCGACGGCCGTGGGCAGGGGGTTGCACTGCTGGTTCGTAGTGATATACAGCACACCTTACTTCCCGCTTCTAATACGTATAACTTAGAATCTATAGGCATCCAAGTGACTACTCTAGATACAAAGTTAGCTATTTACTCCACTTACCAGTCACCTAATCTCCCGCTGCTAGACAGTGACTTAGACTTACTGCTGATAGCCAATCACAGGTCTCTGATAATGGGCGACCTAAACGCCAAACATCCTTACTGGAACTGCACTAACCCGAACCCGCACGGTAAAATCCTCTTTGATCACATGCTAGCTAACGATTATGAGATACTAGCTCCTTCTTCTCCCACACTAGTTCACTATCAGAGCTCTCATGAACCTTCTACTCCAGACGTTGTAATAGCTATTAATGCTCACGAGGTTAGCGAACCTCAAGTTCTCACACGTCTTTCCTCAAATCATCTGCCAGTACACTTTACTGTAGGTGGAAAATTTTACTCGAAATCCCAACCAGCATTTAATTTTGCTAAAGCCGACTGGAAGAAATTCCGATCACACCTAGACCTTAATATTACATTAACCAATGAAATATTTGATTCTGTATCTGATATTGACGCTGCTGTGAGTCGCTTTACGGAAAGTGTGTTAAACGCACGAAAAGTGAGTGTTCCTATCGTTGAAACAAATGGAGGTCGCCTAAAACTACCAAGGCGGATTAAGAGCAAGATAAAACAGAAAAATGTTACCCGCAGAAAGGCTCTAAATGAACACAATCCTTGCCGAAGACGTCAATTGTTCACTAAAGTTAACCAGCTACAATATTCAATAAAAGAAAACATCCAAGCCTTGAATGATAGCATTTGGAATAACAAGCTCTCAAAAGTCGACAACCCTGGTAATGACGTGTGGCGTTTGGTTCGGTCGATCAATCATAACCTCTACACTTTTCCCCCCTTAAAAATCAGAGACGATCAAATGACGTCCACAGTGTCTGAGCAATGTGAAGCCCTTGCTGATGCATTTGCTGGTAATATGAGTCTCACTCATCAATGGTCCAGTGATCTTAAAACAGAAGCCGCTGTCAAAGAATCTATGGCGACATTAAATTCCACGGACATAAGTAGTCACTCCCATCTTATTAGACCCAAGGAAGTTTTGAAAGTGATTCTTAAATTAAAACCACGAAAAGCCCCTGGTATAGACGGTCTCAGCAATCGCCTTCTTAAAAACCTGTCTCAAAAGGCATTGGTCTATCTCACTAAAATATTCAATGGTTGCCTGGGAATAGGCTACTTCCCCACATCCTGGAAAACGGCTAAAGTCATCGCACTCAAAAAACCTGGCAAAGATAGTAGCATACCCACAAATTATCGTCCCATAAGCCTTCTCCCATGTCTGGGCAAATTATTCGAGTCTCTTATTCTTAGCCGACTACTAAAAGCTACAAAAAATTTGCTGATACCGGAGCAATTTGGTTTTCGTAAGGCGCACTCCACCACACAGCAATTGGCTAGGGTATCGGAGCACATTGCACACAACCTAAACGAAGGTAAATCCACGGGAATGGTAATGCTAGATGTTGAAAAGGCCTTTGACACTGTCTGGCACGAGGGACTTCTCCACAAGCTTATCGTTAACAACGTTCCTCTGTCACTTGTCAAAATTGTACAAAATTATTTATCTAATCGCAATTTTAAAGTTTTTATAGGCGAAAACTGTTCTATGGCTAAATATATGGTATCCGGTGTACCACAAGGGTCAAATTTAGGACCTTTCCTCTTCATCCTGTATCTTAACGACATACCTAAACAACCTAGAACTCACCTTGCAATATATGCCGACGACACTACCTCATTTACCTCTTCTGATGATATTGATTTAATAATTGGGCGCCTTCAACTCTCACTAAACCTTCTTGATACCTTTTTCACTAGATGGAAGCTAAAGTTAAACTCTAGTAAAACAGAAGTAATTCTTTTCACACGAAAACGGTCACTACCATCCAGACGCATACATTTTAAAAATCATTCCATACCGTGGAGCCGCTCGGTCAAATACCTCGGTGTGATTCTAGATAGCAAAATTAACTGGAATGAAAACACTGCTGCACTTCGCGAAAAGGGTCTGAAGGTTATGAATGCATTAAAACCGATTCTGAACAGAAAATCTAAGTTAAGCGCGGTCACCAAGCTACGTATTTATACTACTCTTGTTCGGCCGTGCCTGACATATGCCGCGCCAGCCTGGAGTAGTCTGACAGATAACAACTACGATAAGTTGCAAGTTGTGCAAAATAAAGCAATCAAAATTGCATATAACACTGCATTTCGAACAAACATAAAACGAGTACACGAGCAAATTAAATTCCCTTTCATCAAAAACTTTATTTTAAAATCATCACGTAAATTCTTTGTTCATAAAAATCCTAAACACAATAATCCATTAGTTTCATCCATAGGTAAAAATAAATTAAATAACTTATCATATGCCAAAACGTACAATCGATATCGTTTACCACATCACTATTTCTTAAATGACTAACTATGTCTACCTACCACAGGACAGGCCGTGCTGCCCCCACCCGGCCGCTGTAGGAACTATTTGGTGTATACATCAAGCAATGTACCCTCAACTGAGATTATAATTTATAATTATCTTTGTCATATCTCAATTTGTATATATTTTTAATTTTAAGTTTACTGTTGTAAAGCCCTATGCCGCACTTTATTGTACTTAGTAGAAGTTAAGTGCATTACCTCATATAGGTAAACATTAGTGTTATGCGTGTAAAGTCAGTGCTAAGACTTTTGTGCCAATAAATAATATTGTGTCATAACGAACTTACGAATGCGTATGATTGTGTAATATAAACTCAGTGCAAAATGTTTGTATAGGTAAGTATTAGCCTAAGAACTAGTGACAGTGAGGGTTGTACATAATTAGAATAAGATCTAATTGTCTGCAGTTTGTAATGTTTTTCTATGATAATAAAGACTTTTAAAAATCAAATCAAATCACTAAAAAAATTAATTAGTCCGTCAGATAGATTTCTAAAAATATTAGACACATATATTTTTTTTACGTAAACAAAAAATATAGGCGATACAGTACTTGAAAAAGTCGTGCGACGTCACAGTTTGGTACGTTTTTTACCAGAAAGTGACGTCACAACCATGATCTTTGACACGTTTTTATTTTCGTAATTTTTTATTAATTTGATAAAACAAAAAACACGTATCCAATATTTTTCGATTATCTAACTGACGGACTAAACAGAATCATATTTTTTTTAGTCAGTCAACTACCGTTTTACCCAAATATAATTGCAAGTTTAACACACAATGCGTCTTCTGTCAGTCAGTCCAAATTCTCTTCTCTACTTCAACCTTTCATATTGAATGCAAGCTCTTGACGTTTACGAGTACAGAAACATCACTTTATTTCACGAAAATTGTTTATTTCATAAACCTGTTTACTGTGCAAAACTTTTGGCAACAAGCCAATTCGCATGCAAAGTTGCCGATCTTCAATTATTCTTTATAAGATCCAAGTAGCTATTTGGAATTTAAGCGAGGGCTACACTTATGTAGCATAGGTTAGGAACAGATTATAAGGGTAATTGATTGACTAGGTTTATGATTTAGTGCTGTATGCTATAGTTACTCGATTACCCAAATCGGGTACACTGACTGGACAAGTCTATTCAAATCTGTGAGCAATAATCCTCAGTCAACACAACCAGCTCAGCCACTTATGTATTTGCATGAATAGAGAGTATAATTACTCTGTGTAATGGACACCGAAACGAGAACTGGTACCATGAATTCAACACATGATCCTAGACTCAACGGAATTTGAATTTGTCGTCGGTTATAAGAAATTATACAATACAAACGAAATCTAACCGACTTCTATCAGTCCTGAGATTTATCTTGATAGTGTAAGTGGATGGGTATCTGAGTAGAGGAAGACCAAAGAAACGGTAGATGGACTGTGTTATGAATGATATGGTAAAAAAGGAGGTGTCTCATGAGAACCAGATGACGAGAAACAGAGAGGTATGGATGAGGAAGACATGTTGCGCCAACCCCAAATGAATTGGGATCAGGTCAAGAAAATGATGAGTGTCAGTGTTAAAACTACATAATATTTTGCATAAAATGTAATAATGTAATAGTACATACTGTTCCGCAAAATATCGTAATAATAAGAAAAATGGTGGATAGTCTCTTAAAAATTAACATCGTAGCCCATTAACAAAATACCATTAAAAACTCAGCAGGTCATCCCAACCATACTGTAACATTAAATACTAATGTTTTAAGTGGATATAACGCCTTCGAGGTGTTGACAACATTACGAACTCCAATAAAAGTTCCTATAATTGGGAGAAAGAGGGGTAAAACTTTGAATATTATTTTTTATCACCGGCCCAACCTTGGTTCGGGCAATTTTTGAAGACAACCGTGCCGTGGCCCCGTTTTATACTTTGTTCAATAAAATTGGAGATAGCGTGAAGAATTATTTGTTAGGAAACTTTGTTATCTGTGTGATTATGATGTAAATGCAATTTCGGTGCAAAATTGGTTCATTAGTTTCCGAGTAATTTCTTATTATCATGGGACAGACTGAATTATTTTGAGAACTAGACGCAAATTGCGAAGGCTGGTTCGAGGTAGTCCAACCTGGAAGGCCTGTCAATATATGGGAGAGGTCTTTGCCCAGTAGTGGAACTAATAAAGCTGTACAAGTTGATAGATGTTAATTTTGTCACTAAACCAAAAAATAATATTTGTGATCCGTCAAAAACCAAACATTGTTTTACATGTGTATGGACTGTTACCAAGAAAAGCTCTGACTTGAATACTCTATTTTTGAAGAACAGGTAAAAAAGCTAGCTCAGTGTTTTTCTGAAATTAGTAAACGTTTTTTGTTCTAGTTTTCAACCTACATTTGAACAATCACAGTGATACAAACTTCATATAAATAACTACTAACATTTCCAATGAATTATAATACATAGCCATTTATCAAACGGAACGAAAAGACATTCAGAAAGGGGACGATTAAGTGGAAGTTCCTCATTTTCTCAGCAACCCTTCATTCGTTTTGACAAATGAGGTGTTATTCGATCCGTCTCCGCTTTAACGTACTTGCTGTAAAATATAGCGTTTAATATTTTCTGTAAATGGTTTTCCAGAAGTTCAGAACATAAATATTTTTTTTTATAATTAACACGTACCTATACAAAATTCGTGACCAAATTTTTTTAATTTTTTTTTATTTATTTAAACATACAGTCTTAACACAGTTTCATATTCATTTCGTACCATTAAACCATAGATGGTTTGTATTGGTACTCACATTCGCTATAACAACACTGCTTAATTACTAAAAAGAAATATAAGTAAAAATGTAGGTACATGAATAATATTTTGCACGCAACCATCCGTAAAACGTGAGTGAGTGCTTGCTATACAGGTTGCTTCTTTTTTATAGATACTAAGTTGTTTATGTAGTTATGGTAGTATTTTTTGTATTTTTGCCTAAAGTTTTTCCGATTTATTTCGTCTTTTATGATTTTTGGTATTTCGTTTATTATTGTGGGAATTAGATATTTTACTGTTCGCCTGCCATAATAATTTCTCGTCTGAGGTACTATAAGTTTATTATTGATGATACTTCTTGTTGTTATTTTATGTGATATAGGTATTTGAATGCTTTGGTTATTAAATTGCTCAATTAAGAGGGCCAGTCTGTACGGGCAAAATTTTACAGTATTGAAATAATTCGACGACATTATCTTTACATTGGAGCTTAATTTTTCTGGGTACGATGAGTTTTAATAGTCTAAATAAAAATAGCCGTTCGGGTCGGTATTCAGGTTAAGACGCGCTTGCTAAAGTTGATCCGTGTGTGACTGACCCATTACATACCGAGTATCCTCCTTACGTGAAAGCACGTTAAGACGATGGTCTCAGCTGTCATTTCTAAATCATTGACTGTCGTGTCAAGTATTCATTAGCCCGAAAGCCTGGCATCCTGTGTATACTGGTATTCCGCTGCATCGGGTTAGACTGGAAGCCGACCCCATCACAGTTGGAATAGGCTAGACAGATGATGAACACTTCATATTTTGATTTTAGTATTTAATTGCGTTTATGGCATTTATGATTTTTATCACTATACTTCTCCACACGTACGTTTGTTTCGTGTTTCCCATTTTCTCAAATTCTGTTTACATTTTTTCTTAACATTAAAACACATAATGAAGTCATGCTTAGATTCGCTGTTAAGATATCATTGTCAGAAAACATTTTATTTTATTAAACTTCAAGTAAATATGGGCACATAGGCATTCTCTACCAATAAACCTTTTGGTTAAATAGGGCAAAATTGTGATTAGGGTACAAAATAATATACAACAGCATCATCCGCTTAGCCTCTTCCCAACTATGTTAGGGTCGGCATCCAGTCTAACCGGATGCATCTGAATACCAGTATTTTATATGGAGCGACTGACTATCTGACCTCCACAACCCAGTTAATAATAGGTAATACGATACCCTTCGGTAAGACTGTTTGTCAGACTTTCGGGTCACTGACTACCTGTCACGACTGCCAAAGATCTATTTATGGCAGCCGGAACCAACAGCTTAACGTGCGTTCCGAGGCACGGAGGAAACTCGGTAAGTAATGCGCGGTCCACAGACCATCCGCAGACCAACCTAGGTAAGTGCGGCTTTACATAAATATAAACCTGAGTGGCAGATATTGTTAAGCCACTAGCTGCTCCACAAAATAATAATACAGCACAACATTAATTTTGAAAGTTTGATGTGTTTATTACGGATCAAGAACTGGAATATCTTCATAAAGTAGGTACCGGAGTTTTTCGCGTTCACGATGTAATTCATAGCAAGTAATAATTCAGCATAACACAGTACCTTGACATGAAATTGACGCACGTTTCTGAATTTCGCGTAGAAATGAAGGTACGACCTGGAATCCATAATCATGTGCCACCAAACCAAATTGGAAGACTAGTATTTTTTGTTTACCTTTTATTTATAAAATATATTTCATTATACTTTTGATGGATTAGGTGAGGCGAACTGATCTACTTACAAGAGTTCATTGGTTGCAGTAGAAGGTTACGTATTTATAAAACTACGTAAATAATCATTATGTAATTTGGTAAAAATTAGGAGTCACTGGGATAAGTGTACTACATTTGCCCTAAGGCTTTATACTTAAGGCACCCAGTGTCTGTTGCTATCTGTTAGTCCGGTTATGCAGACGACCACTCCGTTTCCTTTTTTTTTTTTGGAGTGTGGGTAATCATCAAATTAATAACTCATCACGCTCTGGGCGGAGCGGAAGGGAGTGTCAGTCTTCTAGGACTAAAAACCACTAATGCTCCTTCTTAGTCCTTTGTGTTCCGGCTCAGGTATCTGTTTTTGTACTGCAAAGTTATTTAAATAAAAGGAAACGTATGTTTCACATGTTCAGAAAATACAATGTATATTTTTTTTCTGTGTTGCCTCTTCTCACAGCCTCTCTTAATTTATTTGAAACACTTATTAACATCCTAAATCTATATTCAGTTGTACACCAAAAAACATAAAATATTTCAACTGAAATCTTTTACCAAAAATGTAAAACCGATAAGACATCTACCCAGAAGGAACGATATTGATACATTCACTACACGTGAAGTGCCCTAGAAAGAAAACCGGATGATCCGAGGCAAGCAGTGTTCCGGCTTTAAAGGGTCGGGAGATTTTCCTCCGTACACTTCAGATCAAATCCGTTCGTGAAAAAAATCGAGAAAAGCCGAGCGAGAAAAATTTCGTGCTATCTGTATGAGACATTCTGAATCTAGTCTGGCTTAGAGTAGCGAGTATATTTCCACGTAGAATTTTATGAACATTGTCCTTTTTTTTGAATAAAAAGGTTTCGCGGAACACACCATACATGTTGGTATGTATTTCGACGAAACACCTTTTTCAAACTTCGTACTACTATTAAATGTTGAATTTTTTATATGTAAAAATAATTACATTAGCTGTTGCCGATCTTCGTCCGTGTTAAAATATTACTTTAAAATTTTAATCTGATTTTGTTAGCTTTTTCCAGCATTTTTTTTTAACCTAATAGTTTTTCAAACATAGAATTTGCCTGAGTTACTCCTAATAACATAATTCCTCTGCTCTAGCAGTACAAGTTACGTCACAATTATTGGTGTAGCTGTTTTGGAGATTGATCGGAACAAACATACAGTAGTAGTAAAAATCTAGTCGTTATCATTTCAGCATTCATCATTTCATTTGAGATATTTTTGGTACACCGAAATAAAAATGCGATTTTTTTTTAAATACCTACTGGATTCGTTCTTGGAATTATTCGCTTCCTTAAGACGCAAAGAAAAAATATACAGGGAGTATAAAATAACTAGTTGCTAGTATGCAAAAAATATAGGCCAGGTAATAAAAAGTGTAGGCGCCTCAAATTATTTTCTTTAAACGCTTAATTGTTCTTACAAAGTATTTATGGCTCAATAAAGTGCCTCTGGCATACTTTAAAAAGAAATCACAAAAAGGAGAAGTTGCAAAAATTCTGCAAAGATAAGTATTTCAAAAAATCGCTAAAAACAAGTATTAAAAAAATATATACTTCCGGTGACCATCCTTAGCGGCTAGCACATTTGAAAATTGCTCTAAACATAATTCAGGGGCAGAATACCTATAATATACAACTTATAGTTTTAGAATATGATTTAAAAACAATTAAACACTGTATTAACTCATTGCGATTGTTTGAAAATAGTTTTTATACCTACTAGGTTAACCGATAAAAAAACTATTTAAGTTTCAAAAACGAAGTACCGAGTCTCATTTACGCACCACCCCAAAACATCACAAAATCATTCTAATTAACAAACAAATACCAAACCAACCACACTGACAAAACAACAGCCCTTTCACACAACTATCTCACATTCGCGCGACAATTCGATTCGATCAGTACGAGCTCACTCAAATTCGCAATTACACGCTTTATTTGTGCTCAACTCGTGCTTTGTACTAAGTCTATTGGACTCTACTGATATAAACTGTCTGGTGCTTGAATCAATACGGGTAGCTAAACTGCTGTGCGATTTAGCACCGGTTAGCTCACAGCGGACCACAAAGCGGTAGCATCCAGTCTGGGTAGGCACTATTAATTTGGAGTGATTTACATTTCAAGCGATGGTTTGTAGAGGGAGGGAAAGGTAACAGATTTGAGGGGGGAGTCGAAGATTTTGGTTGGAAAACATTCCTACGTTTATTTATTTATTAATACTTTATGCACACAAATCGTACATAATAAATAATTATATATTATAATTATAAATGTATTGTTTTAAAAAAAAATAGTGTTGTATTAGTAGTACACGACTGATTAGACCGTTTTTATTTTATTTATTTATTTATTTATTTATTTATTTATTTATTTATTTATTTATTTATAATAAGCACACCAACAGCACAATCACTTACAATTCAAATTACATAACAACAAAAAATTACTCTCTCTCTCTTTTCTCTCTTATTATTCTTTTTTTTTATTATTATTATTATGTTCGTACAGTTCATCCAAAAGGTTGTCTATGAGATATGGCTATCCCGTCGGGGCTGCGAGTTATTCGCAAGAGATACCGCCGCCTCGACATGAAGGAGCTAGGAAGGAACATGGGTGGTTTTTAGTCAGTAGAAGTCTGACACTCCCTTCCGCTCTGCCCAAGAGCGGGAGGGGTTATTTGATGATTTCCTAATCACCAAAAAAAAAGGCTTCTATGGTTACATGCGTGATGTCATGATTAATGTGATTGCCAATAATATGGGTAACAAATAAACTACGTTTCACTAACTCATTAATCTATCACAACAATAATAAAGTATCGTAATAAAAATCAAAACAAAGGTCAAACATTCAAAGTTACACGTTCCAAGGCATTTAGAGCTCAGTTAATAAATCGTCGATATAATTACACGAATGAATTTCACTGCCAGCAATGCCGACCCGCGAGCATATTATGCGTGGAACTTTACACGAATATTATAATTAATTACTACGCATATAACACTAAAACACGAGCCATGTTTCGTATTCCTGCTAACGACTTCAGGTGACACAGTGCGTAATAAGTTCATAATTTGATAATAAAATTTACGCCACTTCTTGACGCTCCAGAACACAGAACTGGCGTGCCAATTATGCAAAGTTCCTCTCAAGAACTTCTAGCTTTGTGACTAACTGTCACGATTTGCGCATTCGCTCAGCGCGAAATTAATGCCGCAGTCATTCAATTACATTGTATTCAATTAAAATGAGATTGAAAGTAAATAGAGATTAACATTGGGTATTCAATTTAGTTGAGTCGCATCCTCAAATAGATTGGTAGACATAAAATTACCATGCGAGTGAGTGTTTTGACGTAAGCTCCCGTTTGGGTGAAGATGTATTTCTGTTTCATGATAGTGCGAAAACGTGTCGCAGTATAGAGGGGTAGATAAGTAAAACAACAGCTGGGGACGTGACTGCCTAACAGCCTTGGAGCGAGGAACGGATAAAATAATACGGCGAAAACCAAAATGTTGTTTTTTTATCAATTTGTAAAAACTTTACCTTAAATTACGTTTGTTAACTACAACCTACTTACTGGTTGTAAGCGGAACTGTTTAATATGGAGTTTAATTTCGACTTCCATTATAAGCTAAGCGTTAATTGTTGTTTCATAAAATATTTCTAAACAGAAGCCCAGGTATTCTCCAAAAACAATGTAAATTATTACCGAAAATGTACAAAAACAAAACAAATACATAAACCAGGCTGTTATCGAGAAATTATTAATTGATATTTTCATACCCAAGGCACCGTTTGTAAGATTCTTTACCAATTGACTGACTAAAAAAATATTGTTCTATTTAGTCTGTCAATTAGATTATCGAAAAATATTGTATACGTGTTTATTAGTTTATCAAATTAATAAAAATGGACGAAAATTAAACGTGTCAAAGATTGTAAGTGGGGACTGGTGACGTCACTGCTGGTAAAAAATGTACCAAAATGTGACGTCGCGCGATGTTTCGAAACACTGTATCGTCTTCATTTATTGTTTACGTGAAAAAAGAAAAAATACGTGGCCAATATTCTTTGGAAATCAATCTAACGGACTAATTAGATTTTTTTTTGTCAACAACCCTATTGTATAGTTTTAGTAAATAAATAATGACAATACCATCTACTTAGCCTGAATTTCAAAGCTCCATAAAACAGTCGCGCTTGTAGCCACTACATGGATTATTACATTCTTCTTCTTATCGTGTGGACAGTAAGGTCTAACGACACCACACACCCTAGTGTCAGAGTTTCTGCCTGAACCACCTCAAGGGCCTCTGACATGGTTTGACGACCGCCATTTGACGGCCGGGACCACCGGCTTACACGTGCTTTCCGAAGCCCGGAATCATCATTTTATCAGACAATCAGGTGATTCAAGCCTGCAATGTCCTAACCAAATTGGAAACCACTTAACAAAAGTATGCTTCTCATAGGAATCGAACCCACGACCACCGGGTCACAAGGCAAACGCCTAAACCACTGGACCACGGAGGTAGTTATTTTATTGTTAAATGTTTTGTATGATTATTAAATGATTACTGTTTATTTATACAGAGAAGTTCTTAGCCTCGTCCACATTCATACATCTGGTCATACACGCATGACGCCGGTTGTGAGTACTACGCGAGTGCTAGAATTAGGTATGTAAGGATCGTAGCAGGTGGCGTTCTGTTGTTTCTGCCTACCCCCATGGAAAAAGGGCGTGAGTTTATGTATGTGTAGAAGTTCTTAGCAGAAACATAATAACAAGTGGGTTCCGGGTCGAACTTTAGTGTATGTTTGCCAAAGTTGATTCGTGGATGGCTAACTAATTAATATAGGTAATATAGGGTGTAAAAAACTTTTTTGCAAAAAATAAAACCGACTTCAAAAACACAAAAAAGTGAAAAACACAAAAAAGTGAAAAATAAACTTCACAAGAAAAAGCAGCTTCTGAAGTCGGTGACATTTTGTTTGTTTGATTTCGTTTTCTTTGCCACCGACTTCAGAAGCTGCTTTTTCTTGTGAAGTTTATTTTTCACTTTTTTGTGTTTTTCACTTTTTTGTGTTTTGAAGTCGGTTTTATTTTTTGCAAAAAAGTTTTTTATTTTTCCATTTTTAGTTGTTCCCAAACAAATAATAGGTTTTATTTATCCCCAATAAATGGAACATTACATAATATCTTACTGTCCAAATCTGGGTGTACACATCTGCGTACCCCCTCAGATCATACAGGCGTGATGTTACGTCATGATGTTGTATAAACAATAAACATCCAAGCGATTGCAGCAATCACGACAGATTTGCCGTCTATTTTTGAAGAGTTCTATTGTATATCTCCGAAGATCAGGATCAGATCTTCACCAAATTTAAATGGGACCACCTCAGGAGTATACTCTTTCAAATAAAAAAAGAATTTTGAGAATCGGTTCACAAATGGAGGAGAAATCAGGTAACATACATAAAAAAAAAAAAAAAAAAAAAAAATACATACACACGAACATATAACCTCCTCCTTTTTTGAAGTCTGTTAAAAAGTACCCTTAACGCAAACTAACGGCACTTGTTTTTCCCATCACTGCGACCATTGTTTGTTCTAGACACATACCTAGGGAACCCCCTAGTTACGGAGATATTGGAGGTCAAAGTTCCAAATTTTTCACAGCTGTTTTTGTAAATACTAGTTTTTGAGGTTATAACTTTACTTAAATTACCTCCATGACCCGTTTACTATTCAGAGCATCCAATAGCACAATGTTTTAAGACTGCTACATTGAGTTTTATCGTAAAATGTGACTTTTGACACCAAAAAAAAAATCGTTTCCCAGCAAACATTTTTGCGTAGGGGTACTTAGTTTGATGTACAGAATGCTTGGTTGACGGCTGTGTGATGGGTTGATTTACACCCTGTATATTAAGTACTAAGATTCCTTCGTGACGTGAAAACGCCTTAAGCGGTCGTTATGGGTAGCAAAAAGCTCGAAAGTCTAACAACCAATCTTACATATGGGTATCAAATTACCCAGTAATTTTGTTGTGGAGCGGTAGGCAGTCGCCCTGTATTAGCTGCAATCGGATAAAAAGTTGTGTCGGTGACTGAAAAATTGTGCGGTTATCGGTTATCGTGGTGGCATGTGATGCGGAAGAACGAAGACAATGTCGTGAGGAAAGTATTGAATATGAATGTGAATGGCAATAAGAGTAGAGGAAGACCAAAGAAAGGATAGAGGGACTGTGTGAACCCCGTTGGGGCTGCGGGTTGTTCGAAAGAGATACTGCGGCCTCGGCGCAAGGGCCAAGAAGGTATATGGGTGGTTTTTAGTCAGTAGAAGTCTGACACTCACTTCCGCTCTGCCTAAGAGCGGGAGGGGTTATTTGATGATTTCCCACTCCCACAAAAAAAAGAGATTGTGTGAAGAATAATATAGCTAGAAACGAGGTTACTGCTGAGATGATGAGTAATAGAGAAGTATGAAAGAATAACATGTGTTCTTCTAAGCATGTGCTTACACTGACTCGAAATAAATTAGACTAAAGTCAGGAGACTGATGAACTGCATCTGGTTTTTTAATTTTTTATTTGCAATGGGCTTGCTCTTGACCTCAATCTTACCAAGGGCTAAGATGAGGTCGACGATGGAACGAGCTTACACAGAAAAAGCCTATTTACTCGCGACTTAAATATATTGGGGTTATATGAACTCGGGAAAACCGACGCAGGCAGGGAGTTCCACTCCTTGGCTGTGCGCATAATAAAGGACTTAGCAAAGCGCTTCGTTCGAATGTGTGGAACATCGACTAGGTATGGGTGATAACCTGCAGTACGCCTAGTCTCCCGAGGGAAGAAGGGAGATGGTGGAATTAGCCCGTGGAGTTCCTGCGCACACTCTCCGAAGTACAGTCTGTAGAAGACCGACAGACAAGCGACTTTGCGGCGGTGGGCCAGGCTATGTAGCTTGGCAACCAGCTTAGCGTCACCAATTAGTCTCCTGGCTCTGCGCTCTACAGAGTCAAGTGTGGCAAGTTGGTATTTGGCTGAGCCATCCCAAAGGTGACAGCAATACTCCATGCCGGAACGGACTTGAGCTTTACACTACACTAGAAACCTCACCATACTCGTAGAAAGGTTGAACAGGTGATAATTTGATTTGTACCAAATACAAATTAGGATTGATCACTTGGAATTAGTATAGAACGAGATCATGCCTGTTGGTGCTACACTAATTAGCCGATAATCAATTAACTACGGACACGAAATTGATGTTTGTGTTTGACGTGTCTATGATGTGCCGTATGCTCTTCATTATACGAATATACATGGTGTTAAATGAACTATACTATCATAGATAGATATATTGAGTACTCTAGTTACACTGGATTGTGTAAAAGCATAAGCATTATAATAAAAAAGATCAAATTTTTTTTATTCACTTATATGGCACGACTGCTGAGCACGTGGTGCTGGTTTCAACTCCCGGGGTGGGTCATGTGTTATTGGGTTTTTCCCGCGAATCAAGAATTTCTCAGTAGCAGCCACGGAGTCTGGATAGTTAGATGTGTTATTACGTACACATTTACCTTTCCCTTGGGGGATTACGGGCGTAATGTTATGATGGTGATAACTTATGTGGCACAGGTATTTTCCAAAACTTACAGTCCGATGCCTCCAACGCAGAGGGTCGGATCATTATTTTTAACCAAAATCATTTTTTTGTGCCTTTACAACCATCTTAAATAGTATTACGTATTACTTAAATCCAAATTTTAATATCTTATTTAGATAATGAGTTTTGTAATGGATTATGGTCTTAACATTTAAACGCTCCCGCGCATAAAGTCGCGCGGATAGTTCCGGCGGTATGCTCCGATCGATTGGACCGCGGCCGGCCAATCAGAGCGCAGTACCGACCGCGATGTCAAGTCGTATGTCAACAATAGAGAAGTTTGCTTTTTAAAATAAAACAATTGATTGTGTGTGTTATTGTTTATGTAGTTTTAGGAGTACAAGTATTAGATGTAGTAAAATGAGTAACGTACGTGCTTCCAAGATTATGAAACTTGTGTTAAATGAACAAACAAACCAAAATAGTGAAGTAACGGTCGATGACAATTTTGGAAATGGTAAGTTTTACTGATTTGTCTTACATTATATTTATTTTACTTGTTTATATGTGTGGTACGAATATAATAATTAGTATGTGATAGTGTTTATTAGGTCTCAATAAATAAAACGATGATTCTAACCGCTTCGACGCATAACGTCATAACGTTTATTTTACGACTATATGCGTTGTAATCAAACGTTAACAGTGGTCAGTTACGACTTTATACTACACACAATTTAATTCTACAAGTCGTAACTTATACTTACGACTATATGCGAGGTTTAAATATAACAATGAATAAACGTATAAAGACGTATCATAGACATACTGCTTTATGCTCCGTTAAAAAAATAAAATACGATTCTATGCTTTTCACATTATAGTTTAAATATCATTAAAATTAACTTTCTAACTGCTTCGTTGGTCTAGTGGCCGCGAGCATGACTGCCGGCCACGAGGTGACGGGTTCGATTCCCGGGTCAGGCAATATATTATTGGATTTTTCAATTTCGAAGTTCTCATAACACGGAGTCTGGAATAGTGCCTAGTGTTTGACAATAGACATTATAATGGGACTAATAACTGGCGAAAAGTGGGTGGACTGTAATGTTCTCCTATCTCTAATCTCTCTAAACTTCGCCTACCCGTTTGGGGAATAAAAGCCGTGATGTTATGTTTTATTTGTGTTAATTTTCTAAGTTTCTATATATTTGTATTTGTTACTTGTGTAAAGTTTTTGAACTAATTCAAAACTTGTATTTTTAGAATCGCCGCTACCACTTGAGGCTGAAGACCAGTGGGATCAGTACAAGACGATGTTCGGGCAATCTTTCATCAACAGTACAACAAGCATTGATAACAGTTTTATACCAAGTATTACCGAGGTAATAAATAATCCAACCACAATGTTACCCTCAACATCATCCCCAATACCAAATAAAAGCCCTACAGAACGTATGAATTCAGAGCCATGTGTTGAAGAATTTTCACACGAATCAGCTGATATAATAGAACCTTCACTGGACATAACACCAATGCCCTCCCCAAATAACGATTTTTTGATGTCCACTTCGACTCCACTGTTCAGAAATTTATCGATTTGTGATACTGAGAATTCATCTAGTAGTGCTAGTAGAGCCAATACACCACAGCTCAGTAACGCTTCGAGTCAGGACTCTTCTGTCTGCTCATCAAGTGAAAATACACCGTCAGCTAGAGTTGCAAGAAGACGTCACCGTCGCCATGATGAGTGGAAAGATATTAAACGAAAATGTTTAAAAAATTTAGGAAAAGCGTATTTGAGTAAGAATGGAGTTCAAAGAGATGGAAAGATATTAAAACAACCATGTCCGGTTACTTGTCGTCTTAAATGCTTTCAAAAGTTTGATACACACCAACGGGAACGTATATTCAGTTCTTTTTGGAAAATTGGAGATCACTGTCGACAGTGGGATTACATCATCAACCACACTGAAGTAGGCGATACTAAGTATCCTTCTACGACGAAAATTGTGTCTAGACGTAAGAAAACTGTTAGGTATTGCTTACCTCTTATTGAGTCTAATTCTGACTTACCTAATAAAGTGTTCGTTTGCAAAACGATGTTCCTAAATACACTTTCTGTTGGAGAGAGAACTGTTCAAACAGCTTTGGCAAAATGGCGCTCCGGTGGTGGCACTGTTTCCCCTGATCGACGCGGTGGAGCTAGAACTATGGTCTTAGACGATGAAATAAAACAGGGTGTTTTAAGGCACGTCAATACGTTCCAGCCCGTTGAATCTCATTATGTACGCAAAGATACAAGTAAAATGTACTTAGACGGCGACCTTACATTTACAAAAATGTTTTCTTTGTACAATGAGTGGTGTATAACTGAAAATTTAACTAAAAAGGTATCGACAGTCAGACAGTATCGTGATATCATAAATCAAAATTTAAATATATCGTTTCACAAGCCAAAAAAAGACATATGTAACGAGTGCCATATATACAATACAAATAAAAATACAATGACGGAAGAAGAAAAACAAAAACAGGAACTTCATATGAAAAACAAGATTACAGCTAGAGAAATGAAGGCAAATGATAAGAAAGAAGCATTAGAAAGTGGAGGAAAAATAGTTACAGCGTGTTTTGATTTCCAAAAAATATTAAACTGTCCTCATGGCAATGTCGGTTTATTTTATTATAAAAGGAAATTATCCATTTATAATTTTACAGTATTTGACCTAGCGAGTCAAGAAGGTTATTGTTACATGTGGCCTGAAATTAATGGGAAACACGGGGCTTGCGAAGTAGCAAGTTGCTTATCCAAATTCATTGAGAGTAAAGTTTTAGGCGGCGCCAAAGAATTCAGATTTTGGTCGGATAACTGTGCGGGTCAAAATCGCAACCGTATTGTGTTTGCTTTTTACACATACGTAGCTAAAAAGTATGGTATAACAATAGTCCATAGGTTTTTAGAGCGAGGGCATACACAAAATGAAGCTGATTCAGTCCATGCTCTCATCGAGAGAAATGCAAAAAATAAGCTTATATATACCCCTGCACAATGGTTTGGCTTAGTCAGGTGGTCAAAAGTAAACCCTCCAAATTATAATGTCATCGAAATGAGTGTTACAGATTTTTACAACTACAAAATATTACTAGACGGTAGAAACTGGGCTAAAAATACTGAAAAACAAAAAGTATCGTGGACCAAAATTAGAGAAGTTCAAGTAGTGTCAAGCGAACCTTATATTTTGAACTATCGTTATAATTTTGAAGAAGACAATGTCATGAGTTTGATAACAAAAAAAGCTTATTCATCAAGAAGAAACAATAGTTTATTAGATACAGAATTTTTGGAACCATGTTACTCTGATAATTTACCTATTACATTGGCAAAATTTAAAGATTTAATAAGTCTATGTCAAGGACGTATAATACCCCAAGTGTACCATAGTTTTTATCAACAGTTATCACACAGTAGTACTGTTACTGAACAGAACAGTAGTGATTCTTCTGACTAATCATCAATTACTTTATACTTACTCGTAATTAAAAGTATATGATGATTTGTTATTTTGTCACTTGACAAATTATTCTAACTTCTTTTATAATTATGTTACACGACGTACAGTGTTCAATACTTCATTTAAAGTGAATTTAAAGGACAATTATTATTTTATTATAACTTTAATTCCGTTTAAGTTGATTTTATTATAATATTATGTCAAATTATTTTACACGTATTTTTGTATTAAGTTTTGAAGAGCTACTGCCAGTTTTAACTGTGTTTGTTTATTTTTAATAAAAGTTTATAATAATGTGAGTTCTGAGTTAAGAATACTGAATTATGTTCCTATTATGAAAATTATTGAAATTAGATTGATTTGAGTTGAAATTTTGCGGTGGTTTTTATTCATCAAGTACCTTATTACGACCCCCTTTCAGAGAGATACGATAGTTTGCACGTCGCACATAGTCGTAATTCAAACTTACGACTTTATTCGTGTTATTTATTTCAAGTTTATGAACGCATACAGTCGTAACAATAAGATACGACCTTTTTTTAGTAAGTATAAGGTCGTAAGTAAGTAAAACGAGCTATTTTCGGTAATTACAATTACTTATAATATCCAGCCCCTGGGGATACATTATTTAACTAATATTTGACAGCATAGTGCAAAAATATCTGGTGAATATCTTTTACAATAAATTTTATCATTCGCGTACACAAAAAATGCTCTCCTGTAAAAATGATTTTATTAGCCTTACGACCTTCTGCGTTGGAGGCATCGTGATAGGGTTTTTACAATTTCAGGGTTAAAATGGGGAGTGTAATTTCTTCATTCATTTTGCCAAGTTTTGGCGGACTGAATATTGTTACCTCAAATAACACTTATGTTATTTGAGGTAATAATTTAATTTTATGAGAATAACGTTGTTTGTTTTTCGTTAGTGTAATGTTCGTCAGCGCGATTGTTGTGTATAAACAGTCAGTTAAAGTTTAAGTTATTACTTTTGCAACCATTTTTACGCATTCTATGGGACTTAAACATAACTGGCAAAATGTGGGTGTACTATTAGGTACACCTCTGCATAACCCTTCGGGGATTACGGGCGCGATGTTATGTGTGTGTGTGTTATAAAAATTTATTATTAAAAAGCAAAACATACCTTATTTATAAATAAAAAGTTTATTTCATTTACATAAAGTCTTTGCCTATAGAAACGGGTGTTAAATACGGGTGTCATACAATGTTGAAGTAATGCAGTTATAAAACAGCTTCCAAATTATTGATGACAGCAATATTCGTCATTGAATGTTATATCAGCAATGGTAATCGCTTTATTGTGCCACTAAAATTCACCTTGTCCCGTATAAGTAGGTCCCAGTATAATTCTGGAACTATTCTGGTTACTGGCTACAAATGGTGAGAGATTTCTATCGTGGCGTTTAGTTCTGCCGCAGTAATTCATTTCCCCCAGTTGCACGTTATATTTAGGAGCTGATTTAATTACTGTTTTGGTCTCTGTTGTGTGTAGGACGGCTGCTTTATTATGTCATATTTTGGGGCAAGTTTTCCTCAATGTTATTAGGCGTTTTCATTGGTACTTACTAAGCGATACTTAAATTAATGTATAAAATGTGTATTTTTTACTTTATTTCTTTTTAAGAGAAACGTTGCCCTACACCAGGAATTTGTCCTGTATCGTGGGTGCGTTCGCAGACATTTACATGACCCGAAACAACTCTCTGTAAGCCATACAAATATTGGATCGTACCCGCGACACGTAGCGCAGCAGTTAACTGCTTGAGCCACTGCGCCAACCGTGCCTTCTTATTATATTTATAATAATAATAATAATTTATTCTCAGACAACACAATGATCTATAATAGTTAGTAACAATCGGAACTATACTACAATCGGATTTACACTTTTAAAATTCTTACTAAGTACTAGCTATGAACAAACTATGTGAAAACATGTCGAATGTTTCGCGTGGCGAAATTAAACAGATGAGTTGATCGATGACTGTTTCGTTTCTACATGATATCATTTCTTATTTAACGTTTTCAAACGACACACTGTTGTTTGTCTTTTGAGAAATGCCCGTTCTTTTATTACAACTTGTATTAAACCTTATTTATTTTATCATTTAAATACGTATACACAACAGAGGACATAAGGAAACATCGTAACAAAACGTATATACCTTTTTTATGGTGGGTGGAAAATCATCAAATAACCCTTCCCGCTCTTGGGCAGAGCGAAAGGGAGTGTCAGACTTCTACTGACTAAAAACCACCCATGTTTCTTCTCAGCCCTTCATGTCGAGGCCGCGGTATCTCTTGCAGCCCCGACGGGGAAACGTATATACCTTGATATTATTTGTTTTCATCATAATTATAATAAAACAGAAGCGATATTTACCACCAATAAAATAATCAGCCGACATTTTCGAACAACAACGACTTCTCATGCATTTTCAAAGAGCTATAGTAGCTTACGATAAAAAAAGAAAATTAAAAATGTCCACGCGGTGCGCATTCGTTGCCGAAAATAATGAGGTCAGCCCCTCGCACCGGAGATGACAACTTCATCACTTGTCCACGTCATTATTGTACCGGCTATTGGTTTGAGTGTTCTGAATCCGTGTACATTTTTACCTGAAAAACGTAAACTGTTTGTTCCGTTTTTTGGTTGTGACAAGGTTAAGTTCGTTTTTTTGAAAATGTTTTAAAACAGAGTGTTTTGTTGTTCAAGTTCTGAAAGCTCAAATGCTAGGTTAAGCCGTGCTATCCTGGGTTGGTTCGTGGATGTGTGATCACCTAATATAAACTGACTTTCCTCGGTGCCGTTAAATCGTTGGGTTGGCTGTCAGTAGTTATTGTAGATTTTTGACTGTCTTTGCTTACGAAATTTATTTGCAAGAGGCCTTGCAATCTCCAATCCTATGTTAGTATAACGAATGGTTTGATAACTGATACATATAGTTGTAGTAAGTTACAAGTAACTGTAATTTATTTGAGTAAAGTAAACATCAAGTTTACCAAAAAGTGGTACACAGCTGTTTACAAAACCCATTTTCACACAGAAATACAGAGAATTTCAACGCTTCGACCTCAAAATGTAAACAGTAGTCAGTAACGTATTTAACTTCAAAATGGTGAATTATTATGCAGAATTAAACCCAGTTGTAAAAACCGTTTTATGCTTTTAAAAATGCTAATAATATTTTATAACCCATTACGGTTTTTTACGGTAAACTATATTATTTTTAACAGAAAAGCTTACTACCTGGTTATTTACAGGCATGTAGGTAATAATTAAAAAAATATGAATGGTCAGTTTTCTTTACATTTTTCATTCCCTTTTTTTATTACCTATGTGAATATGTAATTTTAAAAATACTTTAGAAGCGAAAATGAATGAATTTAAATGATTTTCAAATAACAGTTTACATATACCTCCTCCTCCCGCTCTGGGCAGAGCGGTAGAGAGTGTCAGACTTCTACTGACTAAAAACCATCCGTTCCTTATTTGCCTTTTGTGCCGTGGTATCTACTTCGAACAACCCGGTGGAAATTCATCAAATAACCCCTCCTCATTCTGGGAGCGAAAGGGAGTGTCAGACTTCTACTAACTAAAAACCACCCATGTTCCTTCTTTGCCTTTTGTGCGGCGGTATCTATTTCGAACAACCCGCAGCCCCGACGGGCAAAATCAGCATGCCTTTTTTTTTTTTTTTGGGGGTGGGAAATCATCAAATAACCTCTCCCGCTTTTGGGCAGAGCGAAAGAGAGTGTCAGACTTCTACTGACTAAAAACCACCCATGTTCCTTCTTAGCCCTTCATGTCGAGGCCGCGGTATCCCTTGCGAACAACCCGCAGCCTCGACAGGAAATCAGCATGCCTTAGAAATATCATCCCATTTCATGCCCATTATCATCATCATCATATTATTATCAGCCCGGGATCACCCACTGCTGAGTATAGGCCTCCCGTTTTTTCCGCCACACTTCCCGGTTCTGTGCGTATCTTATCCACGTGTTCCCGGTGACTTTGACGATATCGTCAACCCAACGAGCTTTAGGACGGCCCTGGCTTCTTTGGCCTAATCTTGGCCACCACTCAGTCAAAGCATTGCTTTATCGGCCATCTCCGCGCCTAGTCAGATGTCCTGATGGTACGCGTACACTAAAACCGATTCGTCCGTTTTCGGGCGTCATCGGACGGCGTCGGTAGTAGCAGTGTATGCGCTCTCTTCCATTTACTTACGTTTTATTTGATCGGCCCATGACGCCCGAGCATACTTCGGCCGATGACGGATTCGGTGTACGCGTACCGTAACGCACTCGATCTAAGAGGGTTAAGCCGAGCATGGCTCGCTCCATGGCCCATGGGTGGCCTTAAAGCTCTGATACCAGGTTATGTACTAACCACGCAATTAAGAAAAAAACCTTCTAACTGTTTTATTTTTCTTCATCAACAGTTTCGACACTCGAACGACAGACGAGACTGGCGGGCACTGGGTGGACGAGGCGTATAAAGGGCGTGCCCACTGGCACAGCACGCCCACCCCTGGTCTCCGGATGGTGCAGATCAAAGCCAAAGACCGAGCGGTCTATAGGTGTCGGGTCGACTTCCATGTCTCGCCGACCAGGAATTATAAGATCGCGTTGGATGTTATAGGTGAGTCAGAAAACGATATATTTTATTATAAGTGATAACATAACATCACGCCTGTAATTCCCAAAGATGTAAGCAGATGTAGACCCGCATTTCGCCAGTTATGTTTAAGGCTGCATGTCCACTGAAGCGGAGCGAGAATGCGGAGCGGAGAAACAGTAAAATATTAACCAATAGGATTGCACACAGGAATAGAGGTACACATTTTATATATTTCACTGTTTCAATATTACACTGTTTCTCCGCTCCGCATCCTCGCAGTGGACAGGCAGCCTTAGTCTCATGTAATAAGGGGCGAGCCTATTGCCAGTGCCATCAACCGGGCACAAATCCAGACTTCGTGCCTCGTTGGTCTAGTGGTCGCAAGCGGGACTGCTGTGCTTGAGGTCTTGGCTTCAATTTATAGGTCGAGCGAAGTATCACTGTTGTTTTCCATCAAGAATTTTTCAGTAGCAGCCAAGGAGTCTGGATTTATTGCAAGTCTTTTTTAATCACCCCAGATTTTCATCCAGTGGAACTGGGGCTCTAAAATTGCCACTTTTTTTCAATTTTGTATTTTTTATTTATTCACCACTCATTACAGCAACATTGCAAAATGAACCTTTCATAATAGTTACTGCGTCTGTGACCATTTAGGAAAATAGACCATTTTAAGAAAATAATATGAATAAAAAAGATACAATTACTAAAATGGTCATAGACGCAGACGCAGTTACTATTTAAAAGGTCCGTTTTACAATGTTTAACGCAATTCATATTATGATCTGCTAAAGTGGCCATTTTAGACATTTTAATTTTTTTGGGAGGTGCGATATCATCAAATGACTCCTCCCGCTCTGGGCAGAGCGGTAGGAAGTGTCAGACTTCTACTGACTAAAAACCACCCATGTTTCTTCTTAGCCCTTTGTGTCGAGGCTGCGACATCTCTTTCGGACAATCTGCAGCACCGACGGGATTTTAGACCCCCATTTTTTTTTTTGGCGGGTGGAAAATCATCAAATGACTCCTCCCGCTCTGGGCAGAGCGGTAGAAAGTGTCAGACTTCTACTGACTAAAAACCACCCATGTTTCTTCTTAGCCCTTAGTGCCGAGGCCGCGACATCTCTTTCGAACAACCCGCAGCCCCGACGGGAGTTTAGACCCCCTGATTTTATATAACTTGATTAAACTACATAAACGCAGCACCCACGCTGTGGCCTGCTTGAAATGACAATCCAATTCCTTTTCAGTACAGTCTATGAAGTAATAGGTCGCTACATGACCTTTACAAAACATCTGTCTAATTTGTCAAGACGACCCAATATCATAACAAATCTGTCCTGTGTGGGTTTCCAATAGTCACTGTAACGAAAAGCTTTGATTCCTTTAATAGCAATAACCTTTAAGTTTTATGTCCTTAAAAATAACACGTGTAGCATAATATAAATGACATAATTACATACGAATCACATGTGTTGACGAATATCTATGATTATTTTAATACCAGTCGTTGCTGTCCACTTTCCGTCTTCCGTCAAACCCAAGCAAGCAATTTTATTTAAATTTTATATTTAAACACGCACCCGAATCAGAATCACGAAGACGCACTCAGAATCTTTCGAATGTTGGGTGTCGCAAAAAAGACATTAAAATTAATTGAATCCTGTGGAAATGCGTTGTTTGCAAAGCATGTATTATATCATCTTCAGCATCATCTGCTTAGGCTTCCCTCATGTTGGGGTTGACTGCCAGTCTAAACAGATGCAGTTATTATTTTACATGAAACGACTGCAAAGTCAAAGCATTTATTTCAATTATACAAATACAAAAAAATACAAAAAAGTTTATTGTCAATACAAAAGAACAACTTTACATACAAATCCCAACAATTTTTTGCGTCTAGAATTACAAATTTAAACACATAATATTAGTTATAAATACCTTTGTTTATTATGCGGTTGTTTGAGCTTGATTCACACTGACCTCCGTACTAGTGAAAACTGTATCACGGCAGGTCAGTCTTCCTCGTTCACAAACACTCACACTTCCACAGAATTACCGGAAATTTTAATAACATTTCTAAACACTGACCAGAGTATAATTATTATGACTATAAGAATACAGAAACTAGTGGGTATTAGTCGATCATATGATGAATTGATGACAAAAATAATGTGGGTAATTCCAAAGTAATTAAACCATTACTGGTACTTTTGAATGTCAGAAGAACAATTCATAAAACTAAACTACGAGTGCAATACGTCATCCCGAAAGCCACCACGCCGCATATCTGCATATCTGATCTTAACATCTCAGTTAGTTCGCATTTATGTTATGTACATCAACGTTAACAAAGTAAAACTTTGCCGTTGAATGAAGCGAGAATAGCTTAAAATACACTCGCGAGCAACCAAATCGACTCAAGCCTAGACGGCGCACATATACATTGATTTTCCTAAAAGGATAAATGGTAATTACAAAAGTGATATGTCATTCGAAAGCTGAAGAATTAGGCTTTCAATTAACATCAATACCTTAAAAAAAACTAAGCGCTGATTTATTGACACATTTTAATTGGCCGTCAGCGTAAATTACCTCTTTAGGAATCCACGACTTGCGCTACCTGCTCCCGCTATAAAACCCCCCCACTTCCGGTTTATCTTATCAGTTGCTTGTTACAAGTTGACCGGTACACATCTCCGTAAATTGCATTCCTTGTTTTCGCTAACCCATGGATACCACACCAGAAGAAGCCGCTCAAGTTGTTGCCTTGTTGCAACAAGGGTTAAGTCAGCGAGCAATCGCTGCCCAGCTCCACTTGAGCCAGTCTTCTGTATCCCGAGTATACAGACGGTTCCAAGAGACTGGTGCCTTCAATCGGAGACTAAGAACGAGCCGCCACCGGTGCACTTCAGAGAGAGATGACCGCTTCATTGTCTCAACCTCGCTGCGCAATCGACACCTTACGGGCGTTGATGTGCAGCAAGAACTGAGACGTGTACGACAAGTGGCTGTCAGCGAGTGGACAGTGAGAAGACGCTTGAAGGAAGCCAACTTGACGCCAAAAAGACCTGCGACGGGCCCTAAGTTGACTGCAGGCCACCGACAAGCGCGCCTTCAATTTGCTCGAGAGCATCTCAATTGGAGCGTTGCGCAATGTCGATCGGTCCTGTTTACTGATGAGTGCAGAATGTGTCTGCATGGCAGTGACAGGAGAGGCCGAGTCTACAGGCGTCCGGGAGAACGATTTGCCCAATGTTGTTTCGCTGAAACAGTGGCATATGGCGGCGGTTCCTGCATGATATGGGCTGGTATCTCTTTAGAGGGAAAAACCGAACTTGTTTTCGTGCCTGGGGGCGGCCGAGGAGGCGGGCTAACAGCTGATCGGTACATCACCGACATTCTACTGGATCATGTTGTGCCCTACGCAGGGTTTGTCGGTGAAGACTTCGTGTTAATGCACGACAATGCCCGCTGCCACACGGCACGAGTCACTCGACAGTTTCTGCAAGAGGTCAAATTACGCACGATGGACTGGCCTGCGCTCAGTCCTGACATGAATCCCATCGAGCACTTATGGGACGAGCTTAAAAGAAGAGTTCGGGCCAGAAATCCAGTCCCTTCAAGCGTAGACGAGCTAAAGACAGCATTATTAGAGGAGTGGGACGGCATTCCTCAAGAAAATGTCAAAAAAATGAAAAACAGACTGCGGGATGTAATTAGGGCTAGAGGGGGCAATACGAAATACTGATTTAAATAAAATAATTTAATTTTTAATTTTTTTTGTTTAATTTGTCAAATACGAGACACATACCCTTTTTCCTAAATTCCCGTTTTTCCTACTCTTGCATTCAGACATCATTTATTTCAAAAATGATGGATGGATTTCAATGATAATGATATCAAATTAAAGCTGACATCTTAAGCTTTCGAATGACATATCATTTTAATAATTTTCATTCATGATTTTAGTTGTATCAATGTATGTGTGCGCCGACAAGGCTTGAGTCGATTTGGTTGCTCGCGAGTGTAGTATGCTTAGGTTTAGGGGACTTTATCAAATTGAGATGATCCCCTATAACTGTTGTTGTCTTTCGACAGCTACGAAAAGGTATGCACAAGATGAAGGGAACATGTGAAGATCGCAGCAGATGGTGTTTTGTAGTTTCTTGAGAGAAGAAGACGTAAAAAGGTTATATATACAGTACCTATTCACACAATTCCTTTATTGTTGAAAACTTCAAATAAATTCATATTGTTTATGAGCACAGGTTATGTTGGCTCATAGCCAGGTTTCAATAGACGGTACATGACATAATTTTATTGCGGCTGTGTCATTCTGGCCCGAAGGTCGCATGTCTGACTTTGAACACTGGATTCGCAAATTAACACTGAGTTAGCACGCGCTGTTAGTTTAATTAAAATTAGCATGCCTAAAATGTCAGACAGGCATATGATTGATGTCATAATTACATCTAATTTTCTGTGTAGCTGCTTTTATTCCTATTTTTTTTTTATAAACACGTTTGTTGTGAAGTCCCAAAACAAGAAAAAATATGAAAACTTTTATTTAATAAAAAGGTATACGTAAATGTTTTTAAAGGAAGTTAATCAAATCAGATTAAGGGAAAAGTAAAGCAGGAAAACTGGCATTTATTAAAAACCGCTTATTAATTTCATTAATAAGCTCCCTCCACTGCGATTAATGCTTTAGCACAGGGATCATAACCAAATTAAAATTGAAATATTAACTTTTTCCGGGAAATCTTTAGGAAACCATCAAACATCGTTCGTCAGCCTTTTCCCAATTATACAGTATTTTACATAGAGCGGCTTCCTTTGTGACCTCCACAGCCCAGTTAATACGATACCTCTTTGTTATACTGATTGGCAGAAATTCGGGCCACTGACTATTTGTAATGGCTGTCAAAGATCCACAAAAATGATAGTCGGGACCATCGGTCTAACATGCTGTGCGAGGCACAGAGGAAACTCGGTATGTGATGGCTGGGTCCACGGACCAAGCTAGGTAAGCGCAGCTTAACTGGAAGAGCGTTATTTAGATACGAGCTCCAAAATATTCTATACTACCACTTCGCCCGCGGCTTCGTTCGCGTTTATTTTGAAAATATAATAATATAACCTATGTTAGTCGATAAAGATGTAAATTTTTAAAATCAGCCGAGTATTTTTTTAGAGTTACATCGTAACAAACGAACAAAGATAAAATCAAATCTTTCTTCTTTTTATTATTAGTTTAAATGTGTCTCCAAACGTAAAATTATTCGCAGCAAAAGTAATGCAATGTCATTGATAAATAATTTGTTCAACAAATTACAGGAACATGTAACTACAATCATGTGCTTGACAATTTGTTGGCATGTTCGAACCAGAAACCAATGTTTAATGTTATAATCCCATCAAAAAACAATTTTCCTCAACAAAGCAATTTAGTTTCCCTCACAAAAATAATGTCTGTACGTTAGTAATACCTATTCATTCCGTCACAGCACACCGAGGCCCTTTCTGGAAGAATTGTGGAAGAAAGTGGAATCTAATTAAGTAAGACATGTCCGAAAAGCTTTCAGCTTATGTAAACATGAGACTTTCGTGGAAATAGCGCAGTATTTTCTGGTATTAAGAGAGGAAATATACGTATTTTTACAGAGAATTACTTCATTTTATAGAATAAATGTTAGAAATGAGACGAGTGGGCTTGACCTTGAGAATGAGAATTGAATTTCCAGGTCTGTAAATGAGGACATTTGTTTGAATGTTACTATATTCTTCGTGAATTTATCAAAGTTTGTCGTCACCAGTGGTGTTTAAGAAATAGATTGCTTGCACAGAAGTCTATAATTATACAGTATGTTAGGTTAAACGAGGGACTTATTCATCATCATCATCATCTTCCTGCCCATATCCCATTCTATTTGGGGTCGGCGTAACACGTTTTCTTCTTCCATTCTTCCCTGTTACCCGTCAAGGTGGCATTTATTCCTTTCTCATTCATATCATTCCTCAAACAATCCATCCAATTTTTCTTTGGCCTTCCTCTCCCTCTCCATTCATCAATATTTATATCCATCACTTTTTTAGTCACATGCGTTTTATCCTTTCAACGACTTCCTTTCAATTTTTCTGAAACAGGTGCCACTTTCAAACTTCCTCTAATATACTAATTCCTTACTTTATCCATTCTTGTCACTCCGCACATCCATCTCAACATTCTCATCTCCGCTACATGCAATCGTTTTTCATCCATCTTTTTCAAAGCCCAGCACTCTGATCCATACAGTACGACAGGTCTAATCACGGACTTGTATATTTTCCCCTTTAACTTGAGGGGCATCCGTGGGTCGCAAGTTGTTCCAGTGACCTGTCGCCATTTCATCCATCTTGAGTTGATCCGTTGCGTTACGAGGGACTTATTGAGGGAGGGTATTCAGTATTCGATTCTCGTCCCAAATACGTAAAAAAACTATAACCGTAAATTTGTGACGTAATTGTGCCATGGCCTCGCATGCTCTCCAGATCTAACTTTATTAGAAGTTTCATTATCGTCAGTTTTAAAATATGAAGGGAAAATGAATCATACCTAAAAGTCTGTGGTAAAAGTGGTGGCTTTTGGGATGACGTATTGCACTCGTAGTTTAGTTTTATGAATTGTTCTTCTGACATTCAAAAGTACCAGTAATGGTTTAATTGAAATAAATGCTTTGACTTTGACTTTGAGTCATTGACCCGCGCACATTTTCTGTCATAATCGGGAGTGTTCGCAACACTCCCGCTTATGACTTTTCCGAAATATTTGGTATGCTTCTATTTGTTGTTAATCAGTGTTTTCTTTTTGTTCATATTTTTATCAGTATCATGAAAGCATGCCTCTATTGCGGGTTTCAATTTGTCCCTGGTTTAAAATAACATACCGCATACACAGAAAAATTAATAACGGCCTAGTTGGTCTAGTGGTCGAAAGCGCGACTTCTGAGCATAAGTTTCTATGTTCGGTTACCGGGTCAGGCATAATGTTATGTACCCGTCGGGGCTGCGGGTTGTTCGCAAGAGATACCGCGGCCTCGGGAAGAAGGGATAAGAAGGAACATGTGTGTTTTAGAGTCGGTAGAAGTCTGACACTCCCTTTCGCTCTGCTCAGAACGGGAGGGGTTATTTGATGATTTCCCACCGAGCAAAAAAAAAAGGCATAATGTTATTGGGTTTTTCATTTAAAACTTTCTCGGTAGCAGCCACAGAGTCCGGATTTGGTCCCGGTATATGGCAATAGGCTCGTCCCCTGTTGCTTGGTACTTAAACATAACTGGCGAAATGTGGGTGTACTAATAGGTACAACTCTGCTTTACCCTTCGGGGAATACAGGCGTGATGTAGTGTTATGTGAACAAAAAGGGAACTGTTAGGAAACTTGATAGTTTAACCATTACATACAAATAAATACCCTTAGCGATAATGTAGCTTTCCTTAGTTGTAAAAGAATTTTATTCCCCGAATACGATTCATAGCCTAATTAGCAAAATTGACCAGTAGTAATTGACTTATAAGACTAACTACCGTCCTTAGAGGCCTTTAATGATTACTTGAGCGGTCACTTACTTAAGATTTTGTATGTCAAATCTTTACTAAGAGACGGCTTTAAGTAATACATCTCTGAGTGCGGCAGTAAATGTCTTAAAGGAATCTAATAGATGCTTTGACTAAGATCAGTGATCTAATAACAGCATCTCACAAAATGATTTGCGCTATAAGAACAAACGATTCTTTAACTAGTTTTATTAACGTTTACAGTACTGCAATACAATAATTTAGACTGTAAAAAAACGACTATAGGGCGTAACGTAATAGTCCTACAAACTGCGACCAAAAGCGGTTCTATAAATTTTTTCAGGATTTCAATAGGACTAAAAAATGCGTTCTTCTAGGATACTTACAGAACCATATTTTGCTACTTAGGAGTAACCTACTTTTTACTTACACAAAACAAAACAAACGAATTACCTGTATAAATCATTTGTCAAGAAGATTAGATTAGAGATGTTCTAGAAAATCAGCTCGTATATAATATTTATCTTAGTCTTCCTATCCTGTTATAATAAATCAAGATCCAGATAACATAACATTACGGCTGCCAGCCGTGTAAAGTTAGGCAGAGCTGTACCTAATTGGACAACCACAATTTGCTAGAACTTATGTTTAAGGTCCAGCACTACGTAATAGGAGCTCGTGGCTTAATAAGAACTGCCACTCGGGTCGATCTTTAGGTAAAGCTGTGCTTGCCTAGGTCGGTCTGTGGATGGGTGACCGCACGAAATACCGAGTTTCCTCCGTGCCTCGGAAAGCACGTTAAGCTGTTGGTCCCGGCTGCCATATATAGATCTTTGGCAGTCGTTACAGGTAGTCAGTGACCTGAAATTCTGACATCCAGTCTTACCAAAGAGTATCGTATTACCTTGTATTAACTGGGTTGTGGAGGTCAGATAGGCAGTCGCCCCATGTAAAATACTGGTACTCAGCTGCATCCGGTTAGACTGGAAGCCGACCCCAACATAGTTGGGAAAAGGCTAGGCAGATGATGACTACGTAATAGGCGAACCTATCAACCGGGTATGAATCCAGCCCCAATGGTTGCTACTGAGTAATTCCTGATGGAAAATACAATAAAGCATTTTACCCGACCCCGGGTATCGAACCCAGGATTTCAGGCTCAGCAGTTGCAAACACAACTGCTGAGCCAAACGAGACATTCCTCCTTTCTTCTTTCCTGAAAATATAATTTAATCAGATAAACGTAAGTTAGTGTCACGTAACGTTGCAACCGCTCAAACAACGAAGCAGTTCCCATTTTCACAATTTCCAATAACGCAGACTGTAGATTGTCTTCACGGCAGCCACGGAACTAATGAAACACATAAACAGAAGATATAATAATTAATTCAAATCAGAATCATGTTCACAAACCACCCTCATCAAGTAGTTCCTGATGTATTCAGAATCATTGGAACATACCGCATACACGAATAACATATTAACTTGAACAATAGTACGGTGTAACAGGTCGTAGAGGGCTGGCTTACGACCTTAGTAATCTAACTCCTTCGTCTTATAACTTGAGAGAATTAAGCTTCCTTCCAGTTAATTTCAATTCTAAATTAATATGGGGACGGGCGACAGCTAAAATTATACAGTTCCTTGATCACTTTGGCAATTTATTGAAGTTTATGTCTTAGGAGTCACTCAGTAACTTTGCCAGTTTCTAGCGAAATAATGAGTAGTGTGAAATCCTATCAAAATGAGAAATTAAAAAAATCGAATCAAATTAGGCTGATTTATCAACACTTTTTAAACGATGAAGTTTACAAGTCCCCAGCAACACATCTATCGGTTAGGGTAGAAGAATCAGATTGTATACAATATTTGTGTAAGATAATAATTTACAAAGAATCCATTACATTCAATTATATTATTATTGTCACTTGTTAGTTAGCACGCATCTAAAAATAATAAAAACGCATGTTTTGTAAAGAGGACTTGAGATTCATGTATACGTTTCTAATAGATATTGTGCATGTCTAATTTGTTCATAACCATTTCTTTCGTATTTTATATTCTATCATACTAAACACAAAACAAATTCACAGTCATTTACCTCGTTTCTATACACAAGCAGTAAATCCAACAGTATGCTTTCACTAATCCCTTAAACATATTGATTACATCAATATCACATCTTAATCGTTCATTACACCGATTTGCGGGAGGCGGCCTTGTTCAGCCACGCACATTAACAGGCTAACCATAATTCACAGCCAATAAGATAGCAGAACCCTCTCCTCGATTATCCAAAACGTAAGTCAAGATATAAATTAAATCTGTATTCCGAAACTATCTAGCCTATCTCAATGAGATCGCCGTGCAGATGGGTAAAACTCTTAAATTCTCACATAATCTCGCGTCCGTATCTGCTCTCCCCTTTTTGTGTTTTAATAAAATAATTCACCTTGAAACGGCGGCCCAACAAAAGCTATGAGCCGTACCGTGGGGCAATCTCGATAAAAACTAGTACGATCATAAACTTGACCCTCCCTTATCCTGGTCGAATCAACACGAAAAGTTTAAGGCAAGTCCAAACACGCCCTAGGATGATTTACGTTCGAACACTGACAGTAAAAATGTGGGTCAGTAGAAATTAAAATTTTATGAGGACTTACTAGATCTCGGAGGTGTATCGGAATTGGCAACGACGGTAAAATAGATTATCTGCTTATGTTACGAGCTTCTTACGTTTTTACAATATTTGCTAAGGGCAACATTTTGTTTTATGAATGGAAGATTAAGGTTTGAAGTGAGGAGTGAATAATAAAACAGACGACTGAATATGATGAGCGTCGTAAATCTAATTTGGTGAAAATGACATCGTCAAAACTTTGATCGTCAGCAAAATATGGAGTTAACAATACAATCATGTGGAACGGTGGTTTTGCAAGTAACTCGACATTCACAGCTCAAACTGGTATATTTTTTTAGGTAGTACATAGTTAAGGCATTATTCTTCAGAAACATAACCACTGCTCAAATTATTTAAACAATCGAAAACCTATTAAGCTTTAAACCCCGGCTACAAACTAGTTTGGTGGATGCATAAAATGTTTTAAATGTTTAGTCCTAAATTATTAATTTTTTTAATACTCAGTGAAGTTTGGATACAAATTGATTGTTTTATGCATTTAAATTCAACTTTTTTTTCCTAAGTACATACATTTTAAAGCATAATTCAGTCCCAGTTTGATCTGATCCAGTTTTTAAACATAATCAACCTTTAACCACATGTAGGGAAAATAAACAAGAATTAGGAGAGTGCCGAAATCCACAACATGAGCCCACTACGGCTTGGTTGACATGACATATTTTAGATTTTTTGGTTCTAGAGTATGCCAACGGACCGGGCCGTAACCGCCGACTACCACCGTTCTTAGTTTTAAAACACAATGTGAATTACCCCGAGGTCAACGTTCAAGTATCACAGCACTTAAATACTGAAGAGCTGATGAAAGCCCTGGCCACTTTACACATAAACATTTATCACCTTATAAAAACAAGATCCACGGCTTTCCATTATCTTTTATTGTACATCTGAAGCTGTACCTGTTTTATATTGCATTTATCTCAACGTTTTATCTTTCAAAGGACAAAATAAAGGCCCTTTGGTGGATGCCAAATTATTGTAACTAGTTCAACCTGAGAACCGTTAGGACAACCATTAAGATACGGTGTTCTTCGAGGGGATCTGGTATCTTCAAGTACATGTCAATACGAAAATCTTATAATACTGAAATATCTGTACCTACTTTAATGTTCGTATTATCGATAGAGATAAAATCTTGCAAACTGCTTCAAAGGTTAGTGACTGAAAGCTGGTAAGACTTTGCTCTTTTGCATAAAAGTTACATTTAGTTTTAGAATACCTGTCTCTGTATTATGTAAAGCTAGGGACAAGTTTCTACCTGGATTTTGAGCTGAAGGGTACCTTATGTAATCCTTTCTAGGTATTCTATTCCCCAATAAGTTTGTTGGGATAGGTAAATAGAACTTTCGGCTATCGTATAAATAATAAAGTAGTTTAGTAAATATTTGTAAAGTAGTCTTATAAGTTGGCTTAGAGGGACTTATGGCTCAATAATAACTACCTGTCACTTAATAACTAGGTGTTTTACATCAGATAGGTAGTCGCACCTTGATGAACTGGAATTCCACCTAAAATATATAATTGGAAAAAATACTATCGCATATAATGATTACCTAGAGTTAGCTTAAACACTGATATTATAATAATATTCTTCAAAATCTAATAGTTACATATGAACAAAGAGACAGTGTAAGAAAACTAAGTCCTGAAATTACACGAACCACAAAAAAAAACGACGTGAAGAGCATAACAAAATTAATGAGGCCTTTACAAGAGATAACTGCCTGTTAATTAGGGGCCTAGCAGGCTAAGAGGGAAGATTTTCCTTAAGTGTTTAATTATGCCTTCTGTATCGTTAAGATGAAACGATGTGTAAAATACTTGGGGCCACATCAGAAGAAAGCCGACTTTTTTACTGCACTCTGGGTTTTCCCTCTCAGTGCTAAATTATTATTATAATAATATACAATTTTGGATATTATTAGGATTATCTATTCTATACTAGGAGCAGATTTGCATCCTCGTCAAAATGTACGTGACTATCATAAAATACATAAGTAATCAAAGAAAATTACGGTACCTGGGCAATAATGAATATACGCCGTTTTTAGTTGTTTAGTTGTTCAAAATGTAACAGTAATTAAGAATATCTCCAGCCCCATAGTTAGGGAATAAGATTTTTTCTCGAATATCATTTGTGTGTGTGTGTGTGAAAGCGCCGATATAATAATACGAGTATGTCCCGTCTGATAGTCGGAATCAGACGGGCCGCGTTTTAACACTAGTGGTACCAAATACCGGTTTTCGTTAAAAAAAAAAACCATGTTATTATTGATTCGGGTAGAGAATCATTACTATAATTTATCGTCTGCCTAGGCTTTTCCCAACTATGTTGGGATCGGCTTCCAGTCTAACTGGATGCAGACGAATACCAGTATTTTACATGGAGTGACTGGCTATCTAACCTCCACAACCCAGTTAATACTGGGTAATACGATACCCTTTGATAAGACTGTTTGTCAGACTTTCAGGTCACTGACAACCTGTAACGACTGCCAAAGATAATATATATGGTAGTCGGGACGTTGGTCCCGAGATTTCTCCGTGCCTTATTAAGCTATTGAGCTTAACGTGCTTTCCGAGGCAAACTCGGTGTGAAATGGGTTGTCACCCATCCACAGACCAACCTAGGCGAACGCGGCTTTACCAAAAGATTGACCCGAGTGGCAGTTATTATTGAGCCACGAGCTCCTCCGAATCACTAGTATAATTAAATATTATAATTATAATTCAAGGAGGTAACCTCCTTGAAATTGACGAGAGTGCAGAACGACAGCCTGCATAATAGTTACATGGTGGGTTTTCGTATGCCTAAAATAGGCAATCATTCAAACATTGTTACTATCATGTTCATTCACATACAGCTACATAAACTTGTATTATAAAACGAAGGTACACAAAACCACGGTAAATTGACAAAACACGCTCTCGAAATACGCACAAATTTGCATCATTAGCATTTCTATTAACAATTTTCGCGAAGTCATCTTTATTTACAAAAGTAATAAACGTCTTTGTCATTCACTCATATCCTTTATTAAAGGAAGGTATTGGTTTTCATTCATTCATTCATTCAATTATCAAATTGACAATGCGATGTCGATGATATTGTGTTTCCAAGAGCAATTGTATACACGTACTTTGGTGCAGGATATATGTCTTTTATTTATAACGCAATTTGAAGAATATCGAAGAAGATATTGAAAAAGAACAGAACACTGTCTTGTAGGGTTCACGTATGGCAAAAAACGAAACCCTTATAGATTTGTAATGTCTGTCTGTATGTCACAGCCACTTTATTCGGAAACTATTAAGACTACACAGTTGAAACTTGGTACATAGATTTATTCTGTGAACCGCTTTACGATTTTTACACAAAAATAAAAAAAATAAAAGATTAAGGGGGGTCTCCCCATAAATGGAACTGAAAGTAAAAAAACAGGTATTAAAAAATCATGTTTAGGTTCCTAAAATCATTTTTTCTCAAAGTCAATCGTTTGAAAGATACACACTTCCAAACTGGTAAAATGTGTGTACCCCACCTCTAACTTTTAAACTAAAAGAGTGAAAAATCTAAAGATATTCGACAGTCGTTTCATGTAGTCGGTATCCTGAAAGTCCGAAAACCTGTCTTACCAACAGGTATCACACTACCTTTTTTACTGGGAAAGAGGTTAGGCATATGATGATAGTGTTTGAAGATATGATTTGTAAGGATTTTGTTTAGAAATTATCGACATTTCAAACAAAAAAACGTAATGCCAAAAAAGAATTATGATTTGATTAAGTAAGGTTATTCCAATATAAAATGATTCGTCAAGTAGATTGCGACTATCTAGTTCTATATTTAAGCGGTTTTCATTTCAACTTACTCGCTAATCAAATCCCACACAAAGCATCGCAAGTCACAATCACTAAACCAGAAGGCAGCAAAAGGTGTTTCTTTATTCAAACCAATATAAAAGTTTCCGTACAAAAAGTTCGGTCGTCCGTTAAACTTTTTCGTGTTGATTCCGACGCAGATATAGAAGGAAATCGGGTCAGACCTTCGAGTTCCATCTGATATCAAGAAGGCCCATTATATAGCAAATGTACTTATAGTCTAAGATCCCGACTTAGATTGACCTACACCATTTGTTTACCGGAAGAAAAATTATTGCTCGCTTTATTAATTCTTAAAACGTTAGCTGATCGGACAGTCTCACCTGTCCAATCTTGGGGCAATGAAAGTCAAGTAGACATTCTGCAGGACCAACGTGCCTTACACAGTTTAGAATAAATGTTACTAATACTAGTTTTTAAGTTTACATTGTTACTACATTCGTGTTAATCTCATTACATAAACTTATATATCGCGCATGGCTTGAAAATTAAGTTAAGACTATTTAGAAATACGAATGCAGTGAATCGTGGCCATCTAATACGATAGTATTACGTTAAAGAAAAAAACGGTCAAGACTTTGTTCATCCGGTATAAAGATTAAAGATGGGTGAAGGTTGATCTTAGTTGGAATCTTGTACTATTACATATAATACGCAGAGATTTCCCTTAATGGAATCTATTAGTTGAACAAAGAAACATAATCTTAGGTAATTAATTAAACATTTTCATGTATTACGTGTGTGTTTAGTGTGATCGTATTAATGGTATTAATTTTGAATCTGGATTTTATGGGGCAAATGTAGCAGCACAAAGGAAAGTTTATCGTTTGTTCGAGAATGTTTTCACGAAGGTGGTATGAGCTATATGAGAATGGACTATGGTATGAAGATGAGTCAGTGAGTTAGTTAAGCTGTTTGAATTATTTATATTTATTTGCATGGTGCGTTATGTGCCCCGTTGATGGCGATAGGCCTCTATTACGTATGACTTAATCATAACTGACAAAATGTGGTTATTCTATTACGTACACCCCTGCTGAACCCTTTGGGAATTAACGGCGAAATGTTATATATATATGGTGCGTTCTAACTATTGGCAACGTCGCAAATAGTTGCCAAACATTTCACAGCTTCGATTAATTAATTTAAATATTAAAGTGAAACATGAAAATGAGCTCTATGTTGTACTACACTATAGATTATTAATAATTGTAATATTATATCATATCATAGAACTGAAAGGTTAACTTTAGTTGTAAAAAATACTGTGCCGAATTCTGTGAAGTATTAGCCAAAACATTGAGATGTATTTTATATTAGATTTTCCACTTCAAATCGTTGGAAAGTAATTTTCCAATTTTTAGAATGCCGTATGATAGAGAAATTCTTGAAAAGCGCATGTAACAGACAGGCGGACACCAATGCGATTCCATTTTAGAACGGGAAACTGGAAACATCACTAAGAATAAAAATCTTCAGGTGGTTCCTATTTCCTTTGCACTCAAATTGTATATGTTATTTTCCTGCTTTGTCTACTGTGTGGTACATAAATAGCAAAATAAAAACATTATGTTAGAATGAATACTTGTAAATCGCATACCATATTTGATGTAACTTTATTACGAAACGGGAGGTTTACTTTTGGGGTTCACTTCAAGTAAAATACTGGTATCATTCAGCTACATACGGTTAGACTAGAAGCTGAGCCTATCATACTTAGGAAGTTAGTTGGTGATTAGTTATTTAAAATAAATTAAAAGAAATAATTTCTTTTGGACATTCGGTTGGAACGGAGTTCTATATTTATATTAATGAAAAAAGGGTTTTCAAAGTTAGAAATATTATATATTTTTACATATTCTCAAAATCGACGGTAAGCTAAATCGATTAAAAAAGTTTTAGTTTCATGGCTGATCGGGAAGTGCCTCAAACATCACTGCAATCATTTTTCATCGTTACACATTTTTCGGTCTAGTAGTCCACCCGCAAAGAAATGAGAACGATATCGTGCAATAAGGAACTCTGCCCCAAAACTACGACCATTACATCCTACAATATTCATTCCAAACAGTAATTAAACTTGAATATCGTCCAAAATGTCCATAATTATCTAACATTACGGTTTACAATTACAGTCGAATTTCCTAGGTCCATTTGATCGACTGGTGTCTGTCTGTTTCTGTTTTATGATGCTCAAATTTCAATCGCGATACACTGAAACGTATGCTATTTTCACTACGTCTATGTAAAGCTTATGAGTATATCACAGGATGTTTGAAAATATCGTTTTATACGGTAACAATCGGAAACAATTTTTTTATCGAATTTTTCCAAAGCGGAGTAGAGATATCCGGTAATTTTTAATTGGCTAGTACACATTTCAATGCATGACATTATCTTGTTGTTGATCGATACTAAGCTTGAGTCCAGGTGTGAACCCTTCCCGTCGGGGCTGCGGGTTGTTCGCAAGAGATACCGCGGCCTCGACATGAAGGGCTAAGAAGGAACATGGTTGGTTTTTAGTCAGTAGAAGTCTGACACTCCCTTTTGCTCTGCCCAAGAGCGGGAGGGGTTATTTGATGATTTTCCACCAGCCAAAAAAAAAAAAAAGGTGTTAGTCCTTCAGCGCATATGCCAGTGCATAACGTTTATATAAAAAAACAGCGTCTATGCCCATCGTAATTATCCACGATCTATCTAAGATAAGCTGTTCTGTTTTGATATACCTACTTGTTGGCTCGTTTTGTTCTTAAAATAACTGCAAATATTTTTTAATCTGAAAGCTTAAAGGTTATAAAATAGTTTTTACGAAATTATTCTTTGGAATCAATACGTCGGTCTTTCATAATTCATAACATAATTAATGATTATTATCTCGTATTACTACAAAACGGTTACGTATTTCAGGTTCCGGATTCAGTACATCGCAATATTCCTATGAATTTCGCAAAACCTCAATGTTTTATACTACAACATGTTTAGTATTCACTGAATAGACTAAAAACTACCACGTAACATGCAACAGACAAGAGTATTTTTCGATTACTATCGAATCACTCGATATTGTCAGTATCGATTTTCAACAACGACGGATATCATCGGCAGATATCCACCATTCTTGTGCCCGAATACTGGGGAAATTCTCATTTCAGTCGGCCCGCACTTATGTGTAACGTACGAAACAATGAAGGGGTGGCAGATGTTCATTTTAGTAAGCGATACTTGCACGGTATGGATATGAAAGCCTCGCATGATTGCCGGCATCCTCCTCTGAATACTGCTATCGCGAAACCTTTTGTTTTGACTCAACGAAAATATTTTCATTTCCTCGGCCACGTTCGACGCTCCTAGTTTGTGTATCCGCAATTTGGAGGATATTCCGAGGTCGTTGAGTGCCTTTTGCGATTCACCGCGTACTGATTTCATTTTGATTGTGAATAAATTTACAACGGGAACATCGGTAAGCATTTTTGTTTTCGTGTAGATATTCGCATTGACTGCCGATTGTAGCGTGTTCTATTTTATTTGTTTTTATTTACGCTACAAAGTTTTGTATACAATTAAGGTTCGTTTATCTGATCTTATTTTGTTTTTGTTCGATTTCAATTGAAAATCACAGCGTTTTATGCTTAGAAGCTGTGATTGTAATTTGATAGAACACGAAATGATGTTGATTTTTGTTGATAATCTAACTATGTAAATAGGTACATTCTTTTACTTGGCGAACGTAATTATGTTGAAGGACTTTTTAACAATGTTTCGTGCATAAAACAATTGGTAATATTGCAAACGATTTACAGCTCAAAGTGCAATTTCTCGATTTAATCTAACAATGAACGTCGGTAATAATAACCTTTTTATACACCGAGCAATGAAAAACAAAATGTGGTTCAACGAGGTAAATTACCAAATAACAAAGCCACAAACAAAGACCACTTTTTCCTGCAGATTTTTTTTGTTGTATTTAGAAGAGTATGCCCAGGTGTTAATAGTCGTACTTGAAAGTAAATAACATCAATTTGAATCCCATATTTTACTAGACGTTGAATTTATATAATAAAAAATGCCCTAATTCCGACACTTCAGAATGGTGTAGTCACCCAACCGACTTTTGAACTCAAGTCCACTAGAGTCATCGTTAGCCATAAGACGTCCACTGCTGGATAAAGGCCTCCCCCATAGAACGCCATAAAGAACGGCAACCTGCCGTTTACATCCACCGGTTGCCCGCGACTCTTACGATGTCGTCAGTCCACCTGGTGGGAGGCCTACCAACACAGCGTCTTCTGCCGGGGATTCTTAGCACCCCCTACTCCACCGTTACCTACCCCGCTGCCGAGGTCAGGAATAGTGGAGCCGCCGGGGACTGGGGGCCGTGAGCTTCTTCTGTCTGTCATTCTAGGGGGGGGGGGGAGTTGCCATAATCCCCACGCTTGGCAGGCGTCTTGGGGATCGCAGTGTAATTTTAAGTACACGGAAGCCGCTGCTGCCCGACTTAAAGATTTTCCCTTAGTCGCCTTCTACGACACCCTCGGGATGAAATGGGTGGGTGCTCTTCTTGCCCGGACACCCCACGGGGCAAAGGGGGTTCAGTGGTAGAATGCTCGCCTGGCACTACAGTGACCACATAAAATATCTTGAATCCGATTTCCTCTATATGAACACTCTTCATTATAATATAATATGTAGGTAATCATACGTCAGTAATATAGCACATTTTTCCTGTTACAGAACTTCCGAGCAAACCAGACGTCTTCGACGAGTATGGAAAAGAAATCTCAAGTACTGCTGGTCCTTATCACGAAGGACGAGAGTTCAAACTTATTTGTTCCGTAAAGGGTGGTAAGTACTCGAACTATTGTACTACAAACTGCTGCCCGCGGTCTCATTTGTACCTTAGAAAAACTATTATAATATAATATGTACCTGTGTAAAAAGTGTCCTTTAACAAAAATAATCTGAATATAGTAAACATGAATGCCAATTATTGTATGGAATATTTTAAGTTGGTATAGTGAAATCGAATAACATGCATACAAACAAAAATTTGATTCAACACAAATCGCGTCCTTATTAGTACGTAGTAGGACGCGATTTTTGTTTGACTTTTGACAAATTAATGCGAATGTTTGTGAGTGTGATGGCTGTTTGGATGTTTGTTACTCTTTTACGCAAAAACTGCTGACTTAATTTGGATATTGAATTTTGTCACACAGTTTACAACCAGGAGTAGGACATATGGTACTTTTACTAGACTACCTTTAATTCCGGTATTGTCATATGGGTCTCTCCCGTGGGACAATAACTGAACTTCACGCAGACGAAGTCGCGGACATAAGCTAGTTTAAATTCTTGTGGAATTTTAATTTGTTAATATATTCCTTCAGATCCGCTGATAGTTGGCGAATTAGTAGTTTAGAATAAACATTTTATGCAAATATAATTTACTAATGACCCTACTAATTTGTTAAAAACCGATTCCATCTACATTTTATCGGGAATAATTTGTACTCTGGGGCTATAAATGTTAATTTTATAGCAGAAAACTCGATCTACATTTCTGTTCACCTGGGAAATGAATTCAAAAGTTCAAAAGCGTCGGAAACTCGAAATGTTTCTTACAATACTACGATATTTTTGGGAATAGAAGTACCAGGGCTGAATGAAATAAAAGGAAGTGTTTGTGTATTCGCGAGCGTCTAACTTACAAACGTAATATAAACAGAGGAAAAGGCAAGAACAAGAAACAAACGATCACTTGAAGTCTCACCAGAATCGTATCCACTCAAACGAAATTGATTGAAATGTATCGTTTATTTTCTCCCCGCCTGGACATTCTATCTTCTATCGTTAAATTCTTTGATGTCAAGCTTTTGATATTATTCAACATTTTTTTTTTTTCATGTCTCTCACTTTTTCGTTCTAATTCTTGTACGTCAAATAAAGATTCAGAAAACATTGATATTACATATTGTGTAGCAAAACAGCACAATCATGATCTCATTACGAAGGGATGTAATGTTATTTGGGAACAATGGAAGGTTCGCTGTGTTCTAGCGTTTATAATAAATGTTTTGTTTTAGGTTACCCGACGCCGAGAATTCAGTGGCTTCAAGGTGACACTGTGTTGGCTACACTAAGTGCAGTGGAACATTCAGCGCCAACGAGATCGCTAACTTTAGTGATCAGGAATGCTACGAGGGCGCATTTAGGAGCATTGTATACGTGCACTGCGGATAATACGCTGCTAGCTTCAGCACAGAAAACTACCATCAAAGTAGATTTGTTTTGTAAGTATTACATTCATTTTATTTTGAGTATGAAGGGAGAAAGGGAATAGGAAACGATGAATTGACCGTGTAAAGTATTATATGGACAGAAAGGTGGTGTCTGATAAAATGACGAGTAATATAGAAGTACGAAAGTGGAACACATGCTGCACCAACCCCAAACGAATTAGGATAAAGGCAATGGATAAAGGGAATGATTAAACATTTTATTTAAGTAAGATAATTGCTTTATAAATCATTCGGAAAAAAAGAACTCATTAACTTAAAAAAATGAGGGACCTTATCAATTTCCAACCACTTAAAATTTATACGTTTAACATATTATTATGCTTGTACAAAAAAAGGTAATTGTAAATAATTCCCGGGGGATTTTACCTCAATGTTACTGTTTTAAAAATTGCTTTAAACAAAATGAAACTTAAAATGTTGTAGCACACATAAATGTTGTCTGGATAAAATCGTTTCCACGGAGAATTCTGGAACAATATAAAGAACTCTTTTTAGGAAAAACCCGGGGCTTTTATTCGGGTTACCTTGAATATCAGAGAAATGAAAACAAACAGGGATTGCAATATGCTTCCCTCAATCACGGACAGATATTAACAGTCATTAACGCCGATATTTGGGCGAGCCTAAACCAATATCCTTTTCAGCTTCGATTTTTTCTGACTGGATATAGGGCAGTGGGAAGCTTATACAAGTTCCTTATTTCATTACACTTGCAGATATCCACCATCTTGGATCAGGTGTCAAATTCTATTTTATTGGTTTACTTGTCAAGTTAGCAGTTCTACCTTCCCAATAGCTTTTCCATGTTTTTTTGTTGACATAGTTCTTACAAAATGAAGCGTGAATCGACATTGTTCTTGTATTATTCTGTGACTATGTATTGCTTATTTTTTGGGCAATGTCTGTTTTATTTAGAGGAAAATAACGCATTATTCATATTGTTCCCTTCTATCTCCCTCACGTCATAGTATTTCTTTTTTTCTATCTACATATCAACCCGTGTGATGTTTATGACTGTATGTTTGTAAGTAAATATTTAAGGCTTGTTTTTATTGTTCCGTACGTGTGCAGTTTTGTTATTCTACATGGTTTGTAGTGAAGTCTATAAAACTTTTGAGAATACAATTGATACTCTGTTTATTTCACGAACGAAAACGAAAAAAACAAATGAATTTTTCGAAGCATCCGACTTTAAAAATCTGTAAGAACGTTTTGCCGGCCAAGTCTTGGCGAAAGCCGCGCTGCTATTTTGCAGTGTTTGGGCATTACAATGGTTATAATAAATAATAAAAAAAATATATAATATTATTATTATATTATTATTATTATATTAAAACAGAATCAGAAAAGATCTGGTTTCATCTAAATGTAAACGGTACTAACTGTTTCATTGGTCTAGTAGTCGCAACTCTTACTGCTGTCCTGGGTTTGATCTCAAGGACGAGGTTGTTCGAAAGAGATACCGCGGCCTCGGCACAAATGGCTAAGAGGGAACATGGGTGGTTTTTAGTCAGTCGAAGTCTGACACTCCCTACCGCTCTACCCAGAGCGGGAGGAGTCATTTGAAAGGTGTATTTAGATTTTGTTTACATATATTTCTTCGTAGCAGCCCGGTACCTGAATGCGGTTCCATTATTTATTTTATTTTGTTGATATTGCCTGTCACGCCCAGAAAAGATCATCATCATTCTTCTGCTCTTGTCCAAATTTATTTGTGATAGGTGCAGCATCTCTTCTTTTCTTTGCTATTGCTCTTCATCTTAGCAGTCACCTCCTTTCTACCCATATCATCCATTACATAGTCCATTCATCGTTTCTTTTGTCTTCCTTTACTTTTATAGCCATCCACATTCTTTCTCAACATTTTCCTCATTCCTTCGCATCTCATACTCATACTACGATGACCGGTTACCACACAACTTTGCAGTCACCGATCACTTTCAAATTTCCTCTTATGAAAGTCCAACAAGGTAATAAGTATACAGCCCGCTAAATTGCATTTAATTTTGGAACGAAGTTCCTTATCGCGCGTTGTGAAAGACGGAAAAAATTCTTACGAAAAGTTGTCACGACACTTTTTGCTATAGTAAGCTATTGTAAGCTGTGCGGCGTCGCATGTTTCTCTGTCTGTCTCTCTCTCTCTTATAGAAAGCAAGCCAGATATTTTCATTTCTACATTTTTTTTTTTTTTTCTTTTTTTTTTTTACATAATAAAAAATAATAACAATAACTTCGTTCCATCCGGGTGTTCCTTGACACCTCTCAAGTTTTTTATAATTACACTGATACATTTAGAGACTAATATCAAATGATGCAGCGTTTGACATCAGTCGCTTAATACCGAACGCTTTATAAAACTGAATTACAATCAATATTTTCAGTATACTACAATTATAAAGATTTCTGCCTGTCTATTTATTAACATATATTTTTCAACTTGTTGTTGATTTGTTGTTGTACTCATTTCTTATTTTATTTATTCGCGAAATCTCTAGAAAAAATCAAATTAATCCAATACACAGTTACTATAATATTAGTCAGTACAACTTATATGTATTAATAGTTTTTGCTACCCATTTAGGTTAGTAAATTAATGATTGGCCGATACCTGCTATAGCGTACATTTGTCATTTGAAGCTCATTAATCAGCTTAAACTGTCATAATAATAAATGAATCGTAAACCAGTTAGCATTGATACAAATAATGATGAAGCTAATAAATATCGAAAGTGTAAATGTAATGGGTAATCAAATGCTTTTATGTGGTGATATTGCTATTGTTTAATTGATAGTTTATCACACAGATGTTACTATGAGAGAGAGTTTAGTATTTGTAATATCTTTAGTTTTTTACATTACATTTAGCCTCTTCATCATCATCATCAACAGCCTATGTTCCCACTGCTGGGACACAGGCCTCCTCTCTTTGAGAGGGAATGGAATAATCTACACCCGGGCCCAGTGCGAATTGGTAGATGTCACATGTCTTCGAATTTTTGGTTCTAAGACATGCCGGTTTCCTCACGATGTTTACCTTCACCGTTTTGAGAGCAGTGCTGATGAAATAAATTACACAAAGTAATGTGCCTGCCTGGGTTTGAACCCACGACCTACTGTTCGTAAGTCGGGGCCACCATCACTGGGCCACCGCTGTTCCCGTAAGTCGGGGCCGCCACCACTGGGCCTCCGCTAATATTTAGCCTCTTATCCTGAGCTTATCAGACAATAGGGATGTTTACTGACTAAAAAATATGATTCTAATTAGTCCGTCTGTTAGATTATCGAAAAATATTGGATACGTATTTTTTGTTTTATCAAATCAACAAAAATTGACGAAGATAAAACGCGTCGAAGATTTGAGGGGGGTCGTGACGTCACTCACCGGTAAAAAATGTCGTACTAATGTCTTAGAATATGACGTCACACGAGTTTTCAAAGCACTGTATCGTCTTCATTGTTTGTTTACGTGAAAAAAGAAAAAAGACGTGTCCAATATTTTTTGAAAATCTATCTGACGGACTAATTAGATTTTTTTTGTTAACTACCCTATTGCTATTATTTTTTTAGTTTAGATTTAGAGTATATCTCTGAGCTCAGTGTGCCTGTTGGCAAAGGCCTCTTCAAATTTTTGCTTTGGTTTCTATCTCTAGCGACCCTTCTCCAATTGGGACCCGCTGTTAGCTTTAAGGTCATCTTCCCATCTTCTGTGTTGTCTTCCTCTTCTCCTTTTGCCGTCGCTGGGATACCAATCTGTGATAACTTTGCTCTATTTCTCCTTATTTTTCTTAGTGTATGCCTGGTATATCTCCACTTCAGTTTGGTGTATCTTTAGTTACTTAACTATTATCTAATTCTATAATCAAAATCTATTTTTATTAACACACATTCAAAATAACATTTGAACAGTTTAAAAAAACATTGCCTCCCACTACGAATATCTTGCGTATCGTGGGTCCGTTTATAAACATTTAAACTCACATACGCAAACAGCCAGACCAGATATAACTCTTCTACTACTAACAACCTCTTGGTCATACAAATATTGGTTCTGTGCGGGAATCGAATCTGAGTCAGACAGCGCACCAGCGCTAACCGTGCTGTGTTGTCAATATTGTCTAGCTCACTCTAAAATTGCCATGTGGGATGTGTAAATTGTAATTTAAATCTTTAATGTTTACATTCTAAAACATCTGTAATATTTATTTTGATAATTTCATGTTTTAGAAACACAAGAAACAAATTACGGTTGTGACTAAAAGTTTATGCTTATAGAAACATGAAATCTAACAAAGTGTAACATTTCACTTAATAGAGGACGAGCCTATTGCCATCAACCGGGTGACAATACATACTCCGTGGCTGCTACTGCTAAATACCTGATGAAAAAATCGAGGCAATCCACCTTAAAATCTAACCTAACCTAGGTAACCTTTATATGACCTCAAAATTATGTCACTAAACTTCAATTTGTAGAACTTCAAATTCTGAAACCATTATTTAAAGTCAAAGTAGGTCTTCAAAACATCAAAGTCTGTTATTTTTGCTTTGAACATAGTCATTACACTGTAAATTGTATTTTTTTAGTTCAATCAGATAGCAAAGAACATAATCTAGATTTGAATTTTTATTTGAAAAAAGTCAGTAAATCAAAGTTTATCACATTTTCAGCGTGAACTACCAACTAAAGAGGTACGAATATACCAGTTTCAGGATTAGGTCTAGCACGAATGAGCAGAATAACATTCGACGACTTTCAGTAACTTATTGTGCCTGTCGTAAAATTATAAACTAAAAAATGTACTTGTATTTTCAGCCTCCGAGGCGTGTTTCTGTTTATGTCGCATGTTCGTGTTTAGCACTCATCATCTTCCTGCCCTTGTCCCATCCTATAAGGGGTCGGTGCAACACGTTTATGTCATCCATTCTGCCCTGTCAGACGTTACGGCATCATTTACTTCTTTCTCACAATGAAGAGCACATATCAATATTAAGGAAAATAACTTACTTTCAGTTTTTTTGTAACAGGGGCCCACTTTCAAACTTCCTCTTAAATCTCATATTATAATTACTTTATCCATTCTTGTCACTCCACACATTTGAACATCTCCGCTACATGCAATCGTAGTTCATCCATCTTTTTCACTGCACATTATTTTGGTCCATACAGAACGTTTAGATTCGTTGGTCACAAGTTGTTCTAGTGACCTGTTCGTATTTATCACTAAATATAGTCACTATTACGTATAATTTTAGAATAGATTTATTTATATTTCTGTATTTGACGTTCGAAGGTCCGTTGTAATGGCTTAATTTAAAGAAATAGCTTGACGTTGCCTTTGAAAAATACTATGGCCTTTTTGCTTAAACCTTAAAACAAATAACTAAGTTATTATATTATTATGTGTCAAACGTGCCCACGGTTACCTTCAGGTAAACTTTTGATTGGTAGTTTAAGTTACCTTGTCGTGAAAGATCGTATCAAAATTATAACAACACGAACTCATTTGTGAATTCAAATGCCTTGTTTTTTTTGTCCGAGCTGTTTAAATGTTTATTACGTCGGTACATTAACCTTTGTATGCGGACGGTTTATTATTTGTTTATTGGTATAGTTTTGCTGTCGCATTAAGTGATTGTTAAAAAGTGCAATAGGCCTCATGTGAGTGCCTAATACTTTGACCTTGGAGTTTTTACACAGTGGAAACATTATGGGATGTTTATGCTATTCTGCTACTCTCAAATCAAACAACAGCAAAACAATTGAAATATAATTTGACGGACAAATTGATGTCTAGAAGATACTCTTTATGATGTACACCATATAAATAACAGGTGTTGCAATATAGAACTTGTACAAATAGGATGGCACAACGAGTGGTCTCATCGCTCAAATCAATATTTTCAAGACTATCTTTGTACGCATAAGGAAGGAGAAGAGACAATACTGTCAGTAATCTATGGTATACCATTACCTTTAACAATAAGTCTGTATTTATATTTAAAAACACGTGATAATAATATAAATAATCATGAAAATAGCAAAGATCTAATATTTTAAAATATTCTGAGGTATATACTCCGTGGCCTTGTTAATGATTTACTGAAGCTAAAATCGCGCAGATTTGCCGGCTTAGATAAAGCTTAACTTATCACGCAAAATGAATAAGGAAAAATACGCAAAATATGGAAAAAACAACAATATTCACAGAAACCCTCCTATGAAATAATATATAAGCAGACCTATTTTCATTCCCTGTTTAAGTATCATTTCTTTGTAATTCATAGTATTGTGAAATGTATCTGTTTACCGTAATAGATTTTTTTTTTGTTAATAAAAGAACTTACGTATTTTTATGTACCTGTTTTGGCCCGAGATGGCGCGTGAAAACACTACAGAAGAGCAATCCCATGTTTAATGTATTAATGTTTGTTTCAGTAAAACCACTAGGAGTAGAAATAATTTCGAGAGAACAGCCTCTGTCGGTGGGCAGAAAGTCAGAGCTTTGGTGCAAAACTATGGGGGCGAGACCTCCGGCCACCATCAGTTGGTGGCTAGGAGGGAAGAAGCTAGATGCTATAACCAAAGAATCGGTAAGAATAGTAGAACTAACTTTTTTCTCTTTCCCTCTGAACCACTGTTGTAATATCTATTGAATTTTATTTACACATCGTGGAAGATAGCAGGACGATTTAGACAAGACTAGCAACCAGTGTTCTACATTAACCTTAGATCGTCATGTCATGTGGAGAAGCCTTGCTCAGACGTGGGATGGTGCAGGCTAACAGTATTAGTGTCGTTACTTAAGCTTGGTAGTTTATTCAGAACATGATTAACTACATCAATGAGAGATCAACCAGTTTTTTTATCGTCCTGGTAGTCCATTGCTACTATATATTTTCTTTATTTAACCAAGAAATTATTATTTTCAAAATAATATATTGTTGGTAGAAGTTTCAAAACTCATTCAATCAATCTTTCATGAAAATGAAAGTTACAACAGTCAATGCATACATTTAAGTTTAAAAATCCTCATGCCAATCTTTCCAGAATACTGTTCACCATATCCTCTAAGACTAACACAAAAATCCATTACCACAGGGTATAGAAGACGCGAACGAGACAGAATCGTTGCTCCAATGGATGCCATCAAAAGATCATAACGGTCAAATACTTACGTGCAGAGCAGAACATCCGAACTTCAACCATTCGAGTATTGAAAGCAAACTACCGCTGAACGTGTATTGTAAGTATCTAAGTTTATTTTTATTTTCCTCTTCTATTGTACGGTTTTGAATACGGGAGTTTTGTTCGTTACCGAGTTTTGGATCTATGTAGTTTTGAGATGTTTCGTGTTCTTTTTGTTTCTAATGCAATTATTTGTTTTGGGGATTGAAATATGATTGCCTCTTTCACAAACGGGGTCCAATCTTTCAAAAATACTTCAAATGTGATGTTTTTGGACAAGTTCATGAAATTGATTGTCAATGAGATGAAATTTTGGCTTGATTTAAATAACAGGTTTTTTTTTAGACAACCATGTTTTACGGACAGTTATTATTACTTTTTATCAAGGCATAAAATTAAGAATCGTTTACAAACACTTTTATTTTCGACAAAACGTTAAAACTTTACGCAGCTTGCAAACAACTATTTGGAGAATAATGAATTAATAAAAAACCAAACAAAGTCAATATTTACGACAAATAAAGTTTAGTTTTACAACGAAGCACTGGTTTGTTTGATGTAAACAGCTGCATTGCAGAATGGTACGTAAACATTAAACTGCCTATCAGTTTGTGTAGTTTTAATTAACCGTGCACAAACAATTGGTTCAAATAAAACAAACAATTTGTTAAAAAAAAACGATTTGTTAAAAAAAAGTCATAGAAATAATTACTTCATTTTTATTCACTGGAGTAAATAATAACGTAGAAGTTTTCAAGAATTATAAAACCTAGACTCGTATTCAGGCGTTTATGACCATAATAGTCTGTAAGTTAGGCGGAATAAAATAATAGTAGAACGATTACTGAGATGGTAAAATAATTGAAGTAATGACTAGGCTTTCAGAAGTCTTTCCAGAATTAATTAGTCAAACGATTATATAGAGATGCCAGTCTTTATAACAGTTCTACTAAAAAAACGTTTATTAATTGAATTATTAAGAAAACTTAAACTACGGGCTCCTTTTCACCGGCTTCACAAAGTTCATAATTCATTCGTAGGGCTCGGTTTTTCTAGATCTTCTTTTCTAGACTCAAAGAAAAAATAAAATAGAAAAAATATTGTCTTTTTTTAAAATATTACTATTCCATTTACAACTATGTACTTAAATGTGAAAAATAGTTGGTCGCTGAGTTGAACACAAGACGAAAAGTATGCGCATAAAAATGAACCCTAAATATTCACACGAAAAAAACCCATTCAGCGGGACCCTCAACACAAAACTAATTAAAGTTAGTAGCATTTTGCATAATATGCCATGCAAAGCCATAAACATAATTGCCATTGCCATTGTTCTAATCGCTGGCTGGCAATTAATAAGTGGCGTATCGGGCGATAACTCCAAGATTACTAGGAACTTAAGGCACAGCCTTCTTTTTTTTACTGAGTCATGCTAATGCGGAAAAACTATTCATGGATCTTGCGCGGTGCCGAAAACAATACTTTATACGCATCAAAAATAAAAGCAGTTTGCCAACGGTTACATCTGCAAGAAAATTTTCGTGTAAAATGTTATTCGGCTTTTCCATCATGAATTTTTCAGAAGCAGTCACAAAGTCCGGATTTGTGTCCAGTTGATGGCAATAGATTCAACACCGCCAAACCCTTCAGGGTTTCAGGCGTGATGTTATGTTATTTCTGTAAAATGATGCCGAAGTTTCACAACTTTTATTCTTTTACCTTGTATATTCGCAAATTAATTTTGCAATGGTCAGCCAAAACGAAGGGTCGATGGTCATTACCGATACCTATTACCCCGTTTGACCAAAGCATATAACGGTTATAATTCGCAAGCAAGCTGAATTGTGATTCATATTTAAAATATCAGCAGTTAGATTGGGCCTGGTTATTGGATAGTCCAGTAAGTTATTTTGGAATAAGCAATTATATTTTAAAGCTGTTCTGTTCTGTGATTTTTTTTTGGGGATCAAGAAGATCCTCATATAAATTCCATACTTTTCTATTACACGTCAACTCAGTAGCAGCCTCCTTTGCCTCCATACACAGTCCATACATCGCTTCTTTAGTCTTCCTCTACTCTAATAGCATCTTAGACTGGAAATTCACATACGAGTATGTGACATTCAAGATCCGTGAACACACATTCTTCTATACAAATATTATGTTTGTTGAAGTTAGGTACTACTTTTTTTGTATTTCGTCGATAGAAAATTGTTTAACCAAAGTTTCGTTCTGTTACTGTAATATTTACGTGTATAAACAGTAGCTTATAAATCTTTGGGAAATCCTTAGTTTTTCTATACCAACCTATTCTACGCGTAATCTAAACGACTCGTTTTATATAGAAACATTGCCGTCCTAAGTGCGATCGTTAAAATAACTGTTTGTGCTCTCATTAGTAAGCGCACGATCCACGGTTGATACGGTACGGAGAGTTACTGGTTTTACGATCTTATGCCGTTTCCTTCCACTCTTCGCTGGTTTGTGGCTATCATCAGTTCATTTAATGCATTCAATGTATTTTATAAGGGGTGTTGCTCACTGGTTTTTTTATATCAGCCTTCTTTGTCACACTGCTGGGCAAAGACCTCTCTCATTGTTTTCCGATTTTGTTTACTGACTTCATCGCGCAATCGCCGAATCCAGACTTCGGGGCTTCTACTGAGAAATTTCTGATAGAAACTCCCAATAGAATGAGTCCAAATCGTCACCCCAGTTTTTGTTGGGCCTGCCTCGGTCACTCGTATTCGGGTCGGTTTTAATTTAGAAAAAAATGATAAACAAAGCCGAACCGAAGCAATTAATAATACATTATGTTCGGTTTGATTTTCGTTTGACTTGAACTGATCGTCAAAAAGACAGGACGGAAGAATGTGGGAAAACAACCGACTCGGTAGACAGACCTTGTCATTAAACTGAATAGAAGAAACTGAATATCCGTTTTTTTTGGCGGGTGGAAAATCATCAAATAACCCCTCCTGCTCTTGGGCAGAGCGGAAGGGAGTGTCAGACTTCTACTGACTAAAAACCACCCATGTTCCTTCTTAGCCCTTGCGCCGAGGCCGTGGCCCTTTCGGACAACCCGCAGCCCCGACGGGAAACTGAATAGCCTTGATTCAAAACCACCAAAAGTAAAGGAAAAAACCTAAATAACTACCTACCTAGCATTGGCTAAGTGGTTAAGTTAGCCAAAGGTGGCCAAGGGTGAAAAATAATAAAGATTGGACAACTCCATTTAACATCTGAAATTACTTAATAATGATAGCGTTAGCTCGACAGAACTATAACTAAGTTTGCCGACTGTTTCGTGAACATAATTGTTTTTTTATTGTACTTAGTACCTATTAAAAAGTATCTTAAATATGAATTTGTTACCTGCTAAAAAACAAGCTAATTAATTCAGACTAACTAATTAGAATATGTATTTCAGTAACCGTAATAAACCAATAGAGACATATTATATTAAATTCGGTTTAGCCGGCCGGCATGCCGAACCGAACCCGAACATTGTGTAATCGCCTTTTACGTTTTTCAGTGTAACTAAAGTGAAAATTTCACCCGGTGGCAATTTGCGTACTCGTACATGGCGTGCGGTTTCTCGTCGATGTTTTTTCATCATAATATAACCTTTTACGATCAGCAGTAGGTAGTTTTTACTTTGCAAATTAAAATTTATGTGTAGTTAGTGTTATTTGTAGTGCTTTTGTGGGGAAATTTAAAATATAATAGCACAAAAATGAGCTCTGTTTTTAAAAACGGTTTGTGTTCTTTTATTACGCAAGTGAACCGTTCTATTTTTATCTAGAGCCTGGAAACGAGGAAAATTTAAGTTATTATTTTGTAACCTCAATAGGTATTTTTTTTTTGCGATTTATTACGTTATAAATCATTTTAGTATTTCATGGAAGAGAGACAAAAGTTCAAGAACAACCTTTAGGTGAATAAAACAGTTTATGAAAATTTCAACTTTATTCATGAAGTCTTGAAGTCTAAATTGAAATACTTTGCTGTTTGAATTTTGTTTAAGTGAAAGACAGACCTACGCTCATTTTCAAGGGTGTCTCTTTTTGTAGGTATTTTCTATTCAAAAGAAATCTTACCTACACTTTATACAATTAACCTGTAACAATCTAACTGCTAGGTCTCCTCCTTCGTGGGAGGGATTGGTATATTCCGAACTTCTATTAAAGAAGTTTCAACTTTTTTGTATGGAAGTTGGCATATCGACCCATCGCCATTTTGTTTTTTTTTTAGAAATCAGGACGCACGATAATTATGTATGGTAGAGGACCTAGACGAACAAAAAATGTCACGTAACATAATTATGGTAGGTACCCCAAAATGTCACGTTACCGAGATATCTATTTGAAGGTACAGATCGACATAATAACTCCGTCGATCGGTTTATTTTTAATGTGTCTAAAGAACGTGTAATGTATTTGAATACATTAAAAATATACCTATTACGTGTTTATAGGCGTTACGGAACGGTTGTTTTGATACAATATCAAAATAAAAAAAATAGTGGGCAGGTCGATATGCCACATCAATTCTATCCCCTTTCAGTACACCTGCAGGACTTGTTAGTCTAGTGGTAGCGACTGCTGAATATGAGGTCTGAGCTTTAAATTCCCAGGTCGGGAAAAAATAACTGGGTTATTCCTTCAGAAATTTCACAGTGTTTGCCACGTATTCTTGATGTATGTCTTAATGACCCAGGCCCAGTGGCCTGCTGGTTTTGAACCCAGGGATGCGCATTACTTTGTGTAATTTATTTCATCACCGCTGCTTTCAAAACGGTCAAGGAAAACATCATAAAGAATGGCTTCTATACCAAAAAATTCAAAGACATGTGACATTTACCAACCCGCACTGGGCCTGCGTGGTGGATTATGGCTCATCCCTCTCCTAGAGAAGAGGCCTGGGTCCCTGCAGTGGGAACATTATAAGCTGATGATACTGATGAAAAGCAATAGTCTCGCGCCCTATTACTTGGGACATAAACATAACTGGCGAATTGTATGTGTACTTTTAGGTTCAACTTTGCTTAGCCTTGCTGGGATTACAGGCGTGATGTTATTAACACCTGAAAGATAATAGTATCATAGTAATTAATGTTTTCAGTCGCATTGTCAAATTAAATATCACTAGATACAAAATCGGCATCAGCAAGCACTTAACTTTTAAAATAATTCAATTGAATTCTCTTTAACGAGCTTCATTGCCAATTAAGTTATAAATTAACAACTAGTATAATATTTTGAAGTAAGATGTTACTTAGTCTGTAGAAATGTAATATTCAAAATTATTCAATCCCTCGGGCTTTTGTTTCCAATTTGATATTTTGACGAAGCAAGTGTAAAAGTTACTGAAATTATCTAAAGACTGTAGCACACTAACTGCGGTACTCAGAGATATTTAATGATTGCTTAGGCCGTCACTTAGTAAAGATTTGACATACTTTTGTATGACAAAACAGTCAAAACCTTTACTAAGTGATGGCCTAAGTAATCATTAAAGCTCTCTGAGTGCGACAGTTAATGGGTATTGTGAGCGTGGAGCGCGTCATACAAGGAATTATTATAGACTAGCTGATGCCCGCGGCTTCTCCCGCCTGGATGTCAGTTAAATTATAATATACTAAAACCATCCTTGAGAACCACTCTGTCCATCAGTGAAAACGTTTTTGAGTTTATCACGAACAGACAGACAGACGCGGTGGATTTTGTTTTAAAACGTGTAGTAAAGACACATCGAATCTGAAAAAATCGCGCAAAACTGCACAAATATTTTGATGTATCTTGTTGTATTGCAGTTATTAATAATACAACGTGTATCAGAACGATATCACGAATAAAAATTGTGCTTAAAAGTATAAGCCTGCTGATAATTTTTTCACGATTAAAATGTCATACACAGCTTGAAGAGATTTTTTGTTAATTACTTCCATAATTTTAGATAAGACTTTATCTTTATTTTATGTTTTTTATGTACGTAATTTTTTTTGGACCTGCTAGAGACACACATAGCTTGTGACCTGCGATAAGTGTGTCAAAACTTAAAATGATAAACTAATTGAATCAGACGAAGAACCGAAAATAAAAAATAATTAAACTATAAAATAAAATAGAATATTCAAACGATATCAAAATGATCGTTATTTTGGATAAGACTCTTTATTATCTGATGTTTCCAAATGTTCAAATATACGAAATGATTTTCTTAAGAAAATATTACTGAATAATGAAAAACTCTTTCTTTTTGGTTTTGTACCTATCACATTTCTATCATATACAGATCCAGCAGTTGATTTTCTCAGGATCCTGTATAGACATGAAAACTTATAATCACTACAGTATAAAACAAAGTCGCTGTCGCTGTCTGTCCGTCCCTATGTATGCTTAAATCTTTAAAACTACGCAACGGATTTTGAAGCGGTTTTTTTTAATAAATAGAATGATTCAAGAGGAAGGTTTTAGTATATAATTTGACCGACATCCACGCGGGTGAAGCCGCGGGCATCAGTTAGTTATGTATACTTTAACTTTTTTAAGTGATTTTCACCTACTGTGTCCATTATAATTTATTAAACTAGTATATTCAAACCCGTGCTGTTACGAAATAGGTCTTATATCAAAGTTGAGTACCCATTTATGATAGGTTCAGCCAAATGGACATGGAGTGTCTGCCGGTCTGACTTTCACAACCCGGTTAGTACTGGGTAATATCTTTGGTAAGACTTGCTGTCAGACTTTCGGCCCACTGGCTACATGTAACGACTGTCTAAGATCAAAAAAATACAGCCGGGCCCAACGGCTTAACATGTTTGCCGAGGCACAGCCTAGGCAACATAGGAAAGCTGATATTTGCTAATATTTATAAAACCCGTGGCCTTACATACCAACATAGACGGAAGATTACATTTACATCTTCTAATAAAAAACTTAATGAGTACCAACCTACATTTTCAACGATTCAGAATTCCCCGAAAAGCCAAGATTACAACAGTATTAAGTTATTAAACAACCAATACAAAATGAACAAGTCTTGATCCGTTGTAACAGTTGAACCGCAATTTCGTGGCCATTTCTGCAACTTTATTTTCATGTTTACTTTTGTTTTGTTCATCAAAGCTTTTATGATGGGTGAAACGTTTGTTTGAGTTTGAAACTTGGTGTGGTGAAACAAGGTTGTAATTTGTGTGTTTTGTAAACAGACATGCCAGAAGCAACAATCCACCTTGGGGCTAAGATGAACCCCAATGACATTGAAGAGGGTGATGACGTTTACTTCGGATGTAAAGTTGATGCCAATCCGCCTGCCTACAAAGTGGTTTGGGAACATAATGTGAGTAATAAATCTTTGATATATTTATTTACGTTACCAATTTTACGTTGTAGAAATTGTTTTTATTTTGATTCGGGTTTTTGTATTTTCAAGTGTTGCTTTCAAGTTTTGCACGTGAATGAATAAAATAAGAAACGCACCGTTACCCGAAAAGTTGTGTGGTAAGGAAAAATGAGGTAAATGTCATGAGAATAGTTTTGAGTACGAATGTGGATCGGTATCATTATGGACTGTATGAAGGATGTTGTGGCAAGAAAGGAGGTGTCTCTGTCTAATGAGATGACGGGTAATATAGAAAGGTGGTAGACAAAGACATGCTACGCCCATCCCAAATAAATTGGGATAAGGGCAGGAAAAAGTGCTTTCAAGTTTTGCATATAGAAAAACTGCTTGTTCGCAAAATGACACTTGTTATTATGCGATGAGGACAGTGAAAAACATTTAAATTATTTTGATATGAATAGGAAGGTCTTGTGATATAACTATTATATAACTCAATCAGCAATCAAGTCGCCGCACCCGGATAATAAAATGATAACTGCCATTACCATAGTTTTATTGTTATGCCATATTTGAAACCTTCGGAGCCTAATACATCTACTCAATTATTTTTGTGATTTTTGTCTTCTAATCCACAAAGTTATAAGAAAATACAATAATATTCACTACTTTTTCCCAGAACAGATACGTAATAGAATAAAAGATGGTATAATGATAGTGAAACAGTTTCTTTACAAATATGTGACATTAACTTTTGAAATAATTATTCTCGGAAAAACAAATCGGCGAAATAATGATGAATGCCATTATCATTTTGTTCTCGTAAAAATATGGCTAGGCGCGGCGACTAACATGTCCTTAGTGAAAAAATGAATCAAAGGAATCTTGTTTGATAGTACCAAGTCCAAGCCCGATTCCTTTAAATAAATTGAAACAGATGAACGGGATTGAGAACTTATTCAACGCACCTTTTTAATATTTAAAAATGCTGAAAATTACAAAGAAGAAAGAAAGAAGACTGCATTTACCAGTGAACGCAATTTTGCTCGACGAGGTGGGCAAGGTCTTTGAAAAAGTGATTGCAAACCGCCTCGTCGAGCACCTTGAGGGGATGGGTCCGGATCTTGCGGAACACGAGTTTGGTTTCCGCAAGAGGCACTCAACAGTGGACGCCATCATGAGCCCTCACGACGGGGTATGCGGTCTCTCGTGGCGGTGTGGTCTTGGCGGTGTCTCTCGACATCGTCAACGCCTTCAACACCATGCCCTGGAGCTGCATTAGGGAGGCACTCCGGTATCGCCGGCCTACCTTCGCCGTAGAGTCAGGGACTATTTGACAGACAGGGCTATCATCTACCCTGGCCAGGATGGAGAATGGAACCTGCGAGAGATGTCGTGCAGTGTTCCACAGGAATCGGTTCTGGGGCTGCCCCCGTGGAACATCAGTTACGACTGTGTGCTGCGCGCCGACCTCCCTAGTGGCGTCAGCGTAACATGACACGCAGGGTTGCGATAGTTGTTGAGAGGATCCGACAAGTAAGCAAGAGCCGACGCCCGTTGGGGATGCGGGTTGTTCGAAAGTGATACCGCGGCCTCGACACAAAGTGCTAAGAAGGAACATGGGTGGTTTTTAGTCAGTAGAAGTCTGACACTCCTTACCGCTTTGCCCAGAGCGGTAGGAGTCTTATTTTGATGATTTCCCACCCCAAAAAAAAATGGCTATAGCCAACCTTGTGAGTCGATGTAGGACAGAAGCAATTCCGACGTACCACTATGGCTTTTACGATTCACGTACTTGTATCGATGGTTCTGAAGACCATGTACATGATGATTACGATGATGATCAGGAAGACTGATTAATGTTTACTGTGTTTATTTTTAATACAGTAATAGTTGATTACGTTAATATTGTTATAATAAGAACCCCAGAATAAAAGTTCGTGGTTCTATTACCGAATAATGCATGTCCAATATTTACGAGAATAAAATTATAATGGATTATGTTTTCCGTATATTTGGCCTACATTATTCGTTGAATATTATTGTAATGCACTATAGCAATACTTACAGTCTTTTAAAAGTAACGAGAATAAAATGAAGTGTATATTAGTCAATTAAGACAGCAGACAAATCGCCGTCACCGGAGAATAAAATGATAAGTGTATATTAGTGAATTAAGACAGCTGTCAAATACTACTACTACCTACTACTATCTTTTTAAATTTTAAATATCTTCAGTATGTGTAACTTAATTAAAACTATTTTTAAACATTTTATAAGGTTAAAAAATTAGCTAATATTGAGTCTTTTTTTGATTTCTCTACGTCTATTGCTTGGCAAGTTATAGTCAAACATCTGTTTTTTATTTTTCCTGAAAAGTTGTGTTTTTGAAGTTATCATTTTATTCTCCGGGGTCGGCGAAGTGTTTACGCAAAAAAAAAGACACACAGATACACTGTTTCATAAACGCATCAACATGCAGCGCCATCTAGTCATATCCTGAATAAACTAATGCAATGAAGAAATCCTAAACCTCACCATTTTAAAAACACGCTCCTCTATCACGCGAGACTCGTAAGTAACAAAGAAAACTTGTCCCTCCAAAAACTCAAAGGTTGGCTGAAGCGGAATCTATTTTGATCGCAATCGGGGCTAGCCAATAAGACTCCCAATCCTACATGATTCCCTCGTGACCAGAACATGACACAATTGGACGAAGCGCACTTTGCCAGTTGGGAGTTTGGAAGATATCTACACTGCAGATAGAGCAATAGTATGTCCAGTGAAGTTATTTTACAGCACTGCAACTTTTGGAGCTTGAATTACATCGACAGGGTAAAAATTAAGCCCGTCGGGGCTGCGGGTTGTTCGCAGATACCTCGGCCTCGACATGAAGGGCTAAGAAGGAACATGGGTGGTTTTTAGTCAGTAGAAGTCTGACACTCCCTTCGCTCTGCCCAAGAGCGGGAGGGGTTATTTGATGATTTCCCACCCCCCAAAAAAAAAGGGTAAAAATTAATAAAATTATGTTGGTAAAAATTGATAAGTCGTTTTGAAAAAACGTAGTAACAATTAAACTCACGCGCCGAAAGAAAAATGTATGCAATACTGTAAGTGCAGTTACGAGCAAATCAAAGTAAATAGATAAAAGTAAATTTAAAAGCGATTGACTAAAACTGTATTCAAGTACATAGTATTTATGGAAGGAATTATATTATGAAATAGATCTATTTTAAAATAGAACCGTCATTTTACAACAAATTCGCTTTGAATTTAGCTAAGTGTATTAAACATTGCCCGTGGCTGGTAGGTACCTCAGCATTTGCGTCACTGTCAAAATCATAATGACCCTTATTCGTTATACAATAAGGTTTCGGCTGTGTTACTGCCACTTGCGCGTCTATTTAGAACTAGACAGACGCTTTTTTTATTTTTAAATTAAAATCAGAATTTTCTATTTTAGATAGTACTGAGTTTAATTTTCAGTGCCATAAGATTGCTTTTTGGGCGGCTAGAACTAAAACTATGAAATGACTGTAAAATTTCCAGTGGTTCTCAATAGGGTAGTCGATTTAGTTAGTCAGATAAATCCCTAAAAAATTTTGGACACTTAAAAAAAAAAATTAAATCTAGATTTGTTTTATTACGTAAACAAAAAATTAAGACGATACAGTGCTTCGAAAAGTCGTGTGAAGTCACAGTTTGGTACATTTTTTACCAGAAAGTCACTTTACTCATTATCTTTGACACGTTTTATTTTCGTATTTTTTTATTGATTTGATAAAACAAAAAACACGGATCCAACATTTTTTGATAATCTAACAGACGGAATAAACAGAACATATTTTTTTTAGTCCGGAAACATTCCAATTGTGTATAGAACACGCGTTATTTCATACATTTGAAGCATTTATAACTTTAAGTGGATATTCCCATTAACAAGTTTCAGTGGATAGCCAGTGAAATATTCCATCATTTGATTTGATTATTGACCTAAGTATGATGACATAAAACACAAACCGCTATACATTCATACCTAATTCTTAACTATTAGGATGAAATTAGGAAAATGGATAAAGGACTAAGCAAGCTGTGCGGTGCGGTGGTCTGTCTTCGTTCGGCCAAGGATCAATAGCTGATAGAGAAAACGCGCCTTGGAGTGGAGACCTTGTATCGAAAGTCGTAGTGTAGGTGATTGGCCTTCTAGGTTGACCGATCTGACAGACTGGAAATAATGGTGCTTTTTTTTATTGTAATTTTTGTTAATTATTTTACTCGCCAAACTTATCAGTTTGTTGGCGAGAAGCGCCTGTTTTTACATACAGATTTTAACAAAAAATCTAGTGAACACATAACCTTAAAACTAACAAATACAAGTAACTAACGAATAACTGCAGAATAAATAAAGATGTGAATTTATTGCTCGGTAAGGGCTGAATCCTCGTTACCGAGCAATAAATTCCTCAGTCTTGATTTCAACAAACCTTTACTTAACTTGGGGATCTATGTTTAATAGTGAACTGCATTATGTAGAGTTGATACCGTAGCGTATTCTGTGACGGTAGTTTGTAGCCAAATAATTTGTAGATCCCTGTGTTGTCAGACTGTCCGCTAAAATAAATATGAAATACTCAAGTCTGTTACTTCTTGGAGCTATGACATAATAAAACTTATAAGTTCACACGATCAAACGATATGACCGTGTAAGTCGCATATTTTGTCATTTTACAAGGGAATCAAAAACTACAGACTGCTTCCCGTTGAACTACATTCATAAAAATTCGCGAGAAGCAATGTCATGCAACACATAAAGTGTGTAAAAGTACCCTTAACGCAAACGAAAGGCACTTGTTCTGTCCACCACTACAATCATTTTTTTATTCTAGACCATTCCTGGGAACCCCCTTTACGGAGATATTCGGGGTTAAAATTACAAATTTTTCATAGCTGTTTTTGTAAATATAAGTTTTTCAGGTTACAACTTTGCTTAAATTACCTCCATGACCCGTTTACTATTCAAAGCATTCACTAGCACAATATTTTAAGAGTGCTACATTGAGTTTTACGGTAAAATGTGATTTTTGACCTCAAAAAACAGTCGTTTCCCAGCAAATTGCGTAGGAGTACTTAGTTTGATGTACGGAATGCTTGATTGATGGCTGTGTGAAGGGTTAATTTACACCCTGTATAAAGGAAACATCTGAAAACCGTAAATATGTAGTTTAATAGCAAAATATCTACACATACTCGTATATACCTTCGGTGCGCTAACTCGTACTTGGTTGGTTTTTTTTATCGGTACCTCTCAAAAAGTTATCCACATAATAGCACAGCTAACAACAACAGAATACTCATCAAAAAAGGGTACCACAATAAGTGAATACGTGTACAAATTGTATCAATTTACATCCCGCATGGCAACCAGGATTAATGCCACGATAATGTCATTTTACCAGACCGACATGTTTAATGATGGCGGCGTATCGGCATTACATTTGGTCGAATCGATAAAGGTAATCAAATCACTTGTTTATTTAGGGATTTTGGAATTGTTAGCTTGACATGTTTTGTGAATAGGAATGAATTCGGGTTTTGTGTGGTCTTTTAAAAAAACGGTATTGAATCATTGCTTTGACTTAAATTGCTTGAGTACAAGCTTTGAAATATTAAGTTTATACCTTCTGAAATCCGTGGCAAAAACCGAAATCAAAAGTCACTGACTTTAAAAGCAGATTTTTATATTTTGCAGAGGCGGTTTTTTATATTTTGTTAAGAAGTTTTTGGTTTTTTACTGCCTCGTTATCAAGTGAGCTTGAGGTCCTGGGTTCAAGTCCCGGATTGGGCAGTGTAATTGGGTTTTAATGTGAGGTAATTCTCAGTAACAGATATTTAAGCTTTGATTGTAATATCGATGCATCTGCTATATCTAGTTTTGTAAGTACCTTATAATAGGTGACAATAATAACTTATCTATCCAACTGCATAGGTAATTGCCACTCAAATAAAAGAGTTATAATAGTGTGTCATGAAAATATGAAAAAGAAATATACAAAGAGCGCTGAACAAAACAAAGTAACGCAAAAAGCTTTTCAGAGAAACTTTCGCAAATTAAGTTACCTCATGTTTCTGTATCTCAATCTTTAGATGTCTTAAGGGCATTATGATTTAAGTGATGTTAGTAGTAAAGTTACATACTCAAACCTGCGTAATAGATGAGTTCGCAGAATAAAATTTTATTGTAGTTTGAATTTAGTGCTATTTGTTTGAATTTAGGGCGAAAAGTAAATCAAACACTTGGATTAAATTATGATTTTAATCTCTGAGAACGCAGATACATGGGTTTACGTCAATAGCAATAAGCACAGAGAACGATGCCAAACGTCAAACTCAAATGACGATTTAACTGTCGTTGCGGGAACCAAGACAGTTAAATCGTTTCCCTGGGACTTCGTCGAGCTTCATTGTCTCGGCGCTTTTCTTGTGGTCGCCACTGTTGATTCTGGCTAACAGGAGTTACAGTGGTTTGGGAATAGTGTGGCGGGCTTGTCCCATTAAAGTAAACTCAAATGACATATACTTGATATTGACAGATTGATTTGCAAGTGACAACATTGTATTCGTTTACTGACAACGCTCTTATAGAGCGTATGTTGACTACTGCGTGCTTACGAAAACGACGATTTTTCTGAGTAGGACTATCAGTTCGGTATCCATTTTATTTCAATGGAACATTTTATTGACTGTTCAAAAAACGAATATTATAAAAGGCTACATTTATACTAACTACATCTCAAAGACTTTTCTTTGAGAAAGAAGAATCATATTATTATTGTTTAAAAAAATCGCACATAGTAATTTATAATCATGATGTCTTATTATTTCCTACACTATATTGAACTCACGACTCGCAAACGATTCGCGATTTACGGTGTAAAAAATTCCAACAAAAAATTCGTCAATTAACTGCAATAATGCAGGTTATGCAAGCACTGTTTTTACGCACAAACCATTTATTTACTCAACATCAAACATTAATCCAATAAATTTCCAATTAATCCAGGAATTAATTGTATCAGAAAGTCACTCTAGTGTCGCAGTTTCCGCCTCCAAACATTCCAACGCGAATTTATTTGATGACTATATCAATTACTGGAACAGAAAATAACGTATTGAACCGTGGAGCGATGGCCAAAAAACATATATGTCCGTATTTTCTGTAATATCCCGATTTTATACTGATTGGAAAACTCGTTTTGCTCTCTCACTCTACCTTTATTCTGCGGCATAGGTTGTTTTTTTTTGGTTTTTCGGCTGTTCAATGTTTACTAATATTTGTAAGAGGAAAACTGTTGGATTTTTCTGTAGTTTTTATGTCTGTTATAGACAACGGGTGATCTTTTTGATGTTGTTTTGAACTAGAGACAATCTGTTCAAATATCCTTGCATATTGTGTCCTTCAATACAAGTGAAATGGGTTTTTTACCATTCAACCTTATCTTGATAAAATATTTTAATTTCTTGAAACATCCATCCAACCACGCTGTTGGCCAACATCGACGAATACAAAGGCGCTCTCTCCCTCGCTAGGAGCATCTGCTGTCATCCTGTAATGTAATAGTTCAGATTCGTACATTACATTAGTGAGAACAGAACCGATCATAACAGTAACTTGTACCTTACAATTTGTAACAATCACTTGTTCCTGTACAAAATCGATTCTTCGATCGTTGCAATATAGACGCATATTCCGGGAAGGGACCGCCTCAGTACTACTAAATGTATGGTTATGTTGGTGGCCAATATGGAACAACACTCGTTACGGAGGCAACAGGCGGAGTACCTACAAGAAACACCATTTTACTTAAAATTCATTTAAATGTGACTACGTTCCAGGACTGTTTTCAGGGCCATGTAAAGGGTGGCATAATGGTTGCCACTTTGCGCGTAGTCAGTGGCTGGCTCATGTCCGTGGCTGGTGCAATATGTTGTTAGGTTTAAATGAGGTTAACGCATCGTTAGCAATCGCTCTGTGGTGCCGTGGTATAACACACATTACTAAACAGCTGATTCACCAACAAACATTAACTTCCAAAAATAAAACCTTACATTGTGTCCACAGGGTGTCCTACTGCAACACAATCCTGCGAACGGGGTTATAGTAACAGGAAACACCAACCTAGCTCTACGGAACGTGTCTAGACTACAGGCAGGCCAGTACACGTGCACCGCTTCAAACGTCGAGGGGGACGGCAAGTCGCCACATTTGCATATGCAAGTTGTTTGTAAGTAAATCTAGTATAAACTGCCTGTATAATTAGTTAGATAAGTCGCTTTTTGGAGTAATGTGTTTATATTTTGATGGAGACGGGAATGTTTTATTTGGTTTTTATTGCGCGCTAAAAATATAAAAGTGTGCTAATTATTAAATTCTTTTAACAAAACGTATGCATATAATCGTCATGGCAAGCTTCATTATTTTCTCCAATACGTGGTATTACGAGCAAGATGACTCTTAGCTACCTCGTTAGGTTTATTTTTGTTTAAATGAATCATAATGACTATCTCTGCAGGATAAGGATGGTCATGAAGTTTACCATCATTTCGTATGTAAGCTGTCCTGAAAAAGGGGCACCTATTGCTGTCAACTTGAACACATGTAACTTCCAGGCTGCTACCGAGAAATAGGAATGTTTACTAACTAAAAAAAAAATGATTCTAATTAGTCCGTCTGTTAGATTATCGAAAAATATTGGATACGTATTTTTTGTTTTATCAAATCAATAAAAATTGACGAAGATAAAACGCGTCAAAGATTTTAGGGGGGGGGTCGTGACTCACCGGTAAAGAATGTCATACTAATGTCTTAGAATACGACGTCACACGAGTTTTCCAAGCACTGTATCGTCTTCATTGTTTGTTTACGTGAAAAAAGAAAAAATACGTGTCCAATATTTTTTGGAAATCTATCTAACGGACTAATAAGATTTTTTTTGTTAACTACCCTATTAACTAAATTGAAAACCCCAATTAGATGTTTGCCTGACCTACGAACTCAATCCAAAACCTCACGCTAATTGATCACAAAACCAAGGTTAAAAACCCAGTCCTATACAAACGTTCCAAAGATAGTTTCCTCTTGTACATATTTAGTTATTTCTAGATAATTTGTTCCTAAACAGAATCAAACGAGTCTAGCCAAGTGCCTTTCTATTTACACTGTAAATATTGGTCTACGTGGCCGTTCAGGAAACTAGGTTAAGTTTATTTTATTACAGCATCGTTAGGGAGTACCGGGATATAAAAACAGACCGGTAAATGGGTAGGCGGGGCTTGAAACCGATGGCCTGGTGGTGCATTGTGGTTTTAATTTCTACCGTTAAAGGATTTAGTTTAGATTCGCAGATGTCGGTTAACGGTAATTGACCTGTATCTTGGCAAGAAATACATTCTGTTGTTGAGCTGGAGAACCGATTGTTTTTCGTTTTCCAGTAAGGGTTACAAGTTTTCCAGCCATATGATTATCTAAAGTCTAGGGCCTCTTTGGTTTAGTGGTTGCAATCGCGACTGCTGAACATAAGGCCCAGGGTTCGATACCCGAGTCAGGCAAATTGTTATTGTGCTCCTTTATCAGGAATTTTTCAATAGCGACCACGGAGTCTGGATTTGTACCCCATTGATGGCAATATGACGAGTACACACTGGACTTAAACATAACTGGCAAAATGTGACTATTATGTTATGTTTTGTACTTAGTTAAATTACGTTGAAAGTAAATCATTTTTGCATTCTAGTAATTTTTGTGTAGAATTTTTGGGCTTTGTTTAACAAATATGTACCGATTGGCGTAAAAGTTGAGAGATTGGCTTCTACGAGACGAGGATTCTCGGATTCTCGAACAAATATTTGTATGGCTTACACTGGCCTACAGTTACTTGTTCCAATTCTACATACGTACGTGAGATTTATTGTATCTTCAAATGAATTCATAAAACAGAAATAGAATTTTGTTTCTGTTTCTAGAGTTACGGAATAAAAGAACACCTTGTGTAATTATTAATTACGTGCTTAACCACACATGTAATAACTTCGATGAAATGAAAGTTGCAATTTATGCGTTTGCCGAAAAATCGATCTAGATAGATCTTATATCTGGGAAAACTCGATTTCTCTATTTTCACCAAAACATACTCGGATGTCCAGTTGCTTGAGTATTGTAGTCTTATCCATCGCTTCTTTGATTGACTTCATCTGTAACCATTACACTTAAAAGTGTACATCCTTCCTCACAACATGACATCATAGCACTTATTGTCTTTCCTCGAACTAACATACCCACTTCAAAGTATCACTACAAGTCCACATTTAAAACAGTTACACATTCATTTACGACTACGCCATCATCACCGTCCCAACCCAACTTAACGGGGTTTACGTAACCATCAGGTTTACGTTACCGTTAGGTTTACGTTACCGTCACGTTTACGTTCAGTTCTGGCAAGTCATTCCTTCGCACGCAATGCTCATTCCAAGTCTCTTTCCATACATTTCAGTAGCTTGTTTACTTTATTTTCATTCCTTTTATTTTTGTTCCTCACTGGGGAAAACGTAAAACCTTTTATCGTTACGACTCGCATCAGTCGATCCTCTATTGTTTAAAGTATACCTGTTATGGGTGTGTTGGAAGGTACTTTTGTCATTTTGTTGGGTATAGTTATGGGGAGAATGGGTCGTAAAAATGTGGCGGTATTTTTATTAATAAAGTAAGGGTGTTTGGGTTCGCTTTATCAAATAATATGGATTCAGTTAGTCCCGCGTAATGGGATTTTTATATTTTTTAGAACTATACCAGCAGTACTTGCGGCTCTAGCAACCGTAACTAGTACCTAGGTATATAAAACATAATAATATTATTATTTTGCGCTTCTGAGAATTTCCTGTGATAACGAATACGATTCTAATTATTTTCATATTCTTACACCGCACTGTTATGATTGCTACTATTAAATAAAGTGAAATGACCAAAACTTTTCTTTGAAAAATTACCCAGAATCTGACTTACCTGTGTCTCCGTAGTTTTGTGTTGTTATATTTGTGAAAAGTCCTATAAATAACTGAACCAAAAAACGTCATCTACTTGTTTCTGCGACAAATAAATATATTTTCTTTCATCACTTTTGATATTTAAAAAAAATCATCCCGGATGTTTTCTCTCGGACATTATAATACTCATTTTAAATATACGAAATTAAATGTGTCATTGAGAGACAGTGAATGCTATGGACCGGAAAGGCAAACTGAAAACAAAAGCTTTGTCAATAAGGATAAAATTATGAATGTGCTGTTTCATTGAAATGAACGATAATGTAATTGAAGAAATACTTTTATAGCGTTATTGTTATTAATAATAATAATTTATTAAATTCTGATTATTGCGATCCATATTTTTGTTAGTGCGTAGGTTGTTGGGGTTGTTGGTTGGCTGTTGTTGTTGGTGGTTTTGGTTGTTGGTAGGTGGGTATTTATGTTGTTATTTTTGTTTGTGGTTTGGTATATTATAATTATTTCTTTTCGTTGCGACGTTGACGATTTTAATTAATGATATTTGGATCATCTGATCGTTTTTCTATATAAATAAATAAAAATTAGATGTCTGTTTGTAATTTAGAATAACAGTTTTTTACCTGAATGCTTTTGTAACGGTACTCATAAACATACTACTATTTGAATTTGAATAATCTCTACGTACACGAGCGACGTTTGATTTGAAGGAGGAGCTCGTGGCTTAATAAGAACTGCCACTCGGGTCGATTTATAGGTAAAGTTGTGCTTGCCTAGGTCGGTCTGTGGATGGGTGATCGCCCGACATACCGAGTTTCCTCCGTGTCTCGGAAAGCACGTTAAGCTGTTGGTCCCGGCTGCCATATATAGATCTTTGGCTGTCGTTACAGGTAGTCAGTGACCTGAAATTCTGACATCCGTCTTACCAAAGAGTATCGTATTACCTAGTATTAACTGGGTTGTGGAGGTCAGATAGGCAGTCGCTCCATGTAAAATACTGGTTTCAGCTGCATCCGGATAAACTGGAAGCCGACCCTAACATAGTTGGGAAAAGGCTAGGCAGATGACACGACGTTTGATTTGAGTTTGGATTTCGTTTCAAATGCGACTCAATTCAAACTACAACCAATAATTGTTTTTCGCGATGTCAATTATCCCGCGGAGAAAGGTCTTCAGCTTGATGGTTTGAATGACACCCTAATCCACTTATATCAAACCTCTCATTTTACGGGAAATTTATACAAAGCCAGATCATGTTATACTGGAAATGTACACATCGAAGTATTGGCGTGTATACGGTCAGCATTAGAAGTAGCTTAACATTTCGGAATTTTAATTATTTGATGTACAGGACTTCAGTTATTATTTTTAATGTTCCAGACGATTATTTTTTTAAATATTCTTTACTCTTCAATAACTTGTTAGTAACGAGTAATATTTTACAAGGTTTTTATTAGAAAACCTGCTTTAAAACTTTGAGTAGTGGTAATCTACTTCTGATGTTGACTGTACACGATATATAACTCTAGCTATCTTGTATCTATTGTTCAATACTGATGGAACTCTTTTTCATACAGACAGACCACTATGCCAAAGAAAAGAGATGAAGATCATAGGTGCTGCCCTGCAGGAACCAACGACGGTGACGTGTGAAGTTGACGCCTTCCCTCCACCAGACACCTTTGAGTGGACCCTCAATAATTCAGCTGGCTCCATCAAAGTTGATCCTGTAAGTATTTTGTTTTTTGTACAAATCTCAGACAAGGTAGATGACATAATTAGTCCGCCAGAAAGATTTCCAAAAAATATTAGACACATTTTTGTACACGTAAAAATTATACAATTCAATTACAGTACATTATTGACCGGAGAGTGATGTCACAAGCCCCCACTCATGATCTTTGACGTGTTTTATCTTCATTTTTTATTAATTGAAGCCCCATTTTTGATATTTGACGCTTTTTATCCTCGTTTTTAATTAATTTGATAAAACAAACCACCACGTGAGCCCAGTGCGGGTTGGCGAGTACGACGTAAAAACCATTAAACCTAACAATTTCGTGAAAGGCAATATTCTTACCAAAACAAATTCCAACCAAAAATCATTCTTCTCATACAAACCACGTAACACTACAAGTACGTACTCAGTTGCATGACACGACCCATCTTCCTCACATAAATCCCATTGCTGCCTCTTGACACAAGAAAGGCACGAAAGGCCACAGAATGGCGTATTTACAGCGAAAACTACATAACATAGGAAACATTTAATACGTTATAATAAAATATAATGATAGCCCTTCTGCTATGATTAATGTCGTCATAGATTTGGACGCACAAGAGGTTTAGGGAAGTAACCGGATGACGTTAAAATTGAATGGGTTTTAGTGCTATATTCTGTGGCTGTTTTTTATGATTGTTGTCGTATTATTTTCTTTAGGCTAGATTTAGTGAGTATATGTCTATTGTTGTACAAGTAATGTTAGTTAGTTAAATTACAGTGCCAATGGTTTAGTCTATATGACGATTTTGCTACTAGCAAGAATCACTACGGTTACAACTTAATGAAATCAATCTTTGAGTTTTTTCCATTACTATAAAAACAAATGCAGTGCTGTGTGTCCAATGGTTGGTGAGCCAACCTCATAAAATATAATATCTTTAAATACATATTTGCAATGACAGCTGGTTTTTGAACTTTAAAGGCATAATCGGTCCCGTCAGGGCTGCGGATCCTGTTGGGGCTGCGGGTTGTTCGAAAGAGATACCGCGGCCTCAGCACTAAGGGCTAAGAAGGAACATGGGTGGTTTTTAGCCAGTAGAAATCTGACACTCCCTGCCACTCTGCCCAGAGCGGGAGCGTAATCGGTAAATCAAGTCATCGGGGGTATGAGTGTATTATCTCATCTCATTGCCTCTAATAATTCAGTGTGACATAAAGAATCCTTCGCAAACATATTTATACTATACGTTTACATAATAATATCACTAAACGTTTTTGCTGAAGTCCAATTTTCAAGAAGGGAAAATCAACTCTATCACTTGAAAATAGGTTCCTCCAATACAAAATAATGAAAAGCATCGAGACTTACCCTCAACCCAGTTCAAAATTATCACACAAAACGCTTTTATCGTCCACTTTTGAGTCCATAACCAATTACCAGTTCAGGACTTTAGTGTATAATTAAATTTGGATGGCCGGGATGTGAATAGTAGTTGACGTGAGATACGGGTCAAGTGACAGTCGACAGGATAACTGGAGGGCCATTGTGGCAGCGCTTTGATCCTCGGTTATCTGTAAACGTTAGATACTAATATCGGTGGGCTGTGATTTGTAAGGCAGGGCTATCTTGATTATAAAAATCTATATTAATTTTATACGAAATGAGTCTTTATTATGGCATAAAACAAAGACGTTTTTTGTGTATGATTGTGTGACTACATCATTTTTATCATCATCATCAGCCTATAATGTTCCTACTGCAGGGACTCAGGCCTCCTCTCTAGGAGAGGGATGGGCTATGATGCACCACGCGTGCCCAGTGCGGGTAGGTAGATGTCACATGTCATCGAAAGACATGCCGGTTTCCTCACGATGTTTTCCTTCACCGTTTTGAGAGCAGTGGTGGTGAAATAAATTACACAAAGTAATGTGCCTGCCTGGGTTTGAACTTACGACCTACTGTTCGCAAGTCGGGGCCACAACCGCTAAGCCACCACTGCTCTCACTAAGCCACTATCGCTCTCTCTTTTATTTTTATACAGAGACGCAATAAGATGAGATCTAAGAATTTATTCCTTGGAAGTTTTATAATATATTTCACATAAATATTGAAGTTTGATTTAAGCACTACTTTCGACATTTTATTTCACCAAGCTATCACTAATAAGGACTGTAAGGACAACGGAGTTGACATTTTATATGAAAACAAATTCGCTGATTCTTTGTAGCTAACAGTCCTGTGAAATAAGTTAAGGTATCCTCCGAAGACATGGGCACATTGATATATAATTTGTGTGATGTTAGGATTAATTCGTTGTTTTTATGTAACTATTTAGAAGTCACCACCAATGCATTACTGGGTAGAAAAAGATAATGATATTTTTAGTTGTTTAGGCATAGTCTGGCCTACTACAATGAGAGCTTCTATGAAGAAATTGCTTTTTATTCTTCAGGGCACATTTTCTCATAACAAAGGCCTGGTTTTATTCATTTAACACTTCAAGCACACAATACAGAGGCGGACTTAACTACCTACTCGTTTTTAGGGTTCCGTAGTCAACTAGGAACCCTTATAGTTTCGCCATGTCTGTCTGTCTGTCTGTCTGTCTGTCCGTCCTCGCTTAATCTCTGTGACCGTTAGCACTAGAAAGCTGAAATTTGGGACCAATATGTGTATCAATCACGCCGACAAAGTGCTAAAATAAAAATTGGAAAAAAATGTTTTATTAGGGTAGCCCCCCTATATGTAAAGTGGGAAGTGTTTTTTTTTTTAATTTTAACCCTAATGTGTGATATATTGTTGGAAAGGTATTTAAAAATGAATAGGGGTTTACTAAAATCATTTTTTGATAATGTCAATAATTTCGGAAATAATCGCTCCAAAAGTAAAAAACAAAGCGTCCCCCCCCCTCTAACTTTTGAACCATAAGTTTAGAAAATACGAAAAAAATCTGAAAAGTAGAACTTTATAAGGACTTTCTAGGAAAATTATTTTGAACTTGGATGGAAACAACAGATGGAAACTGCAGTTAACCAATATAATTTGGTCCCTGAATCGTATGAGCGCCTATACAATCCAGAGGTCAAGTTTCATTTGCCCGTATTTTTTTTTTAACTTCGTTTACATAATATTTTATTATCTACGGAACCCTACACTGAGCGTGGCCCGACACGCTCTTGGCCGGTTTTTATTTTATCACTTGTCCCATAAATTCATGTTTCTCGGTCAAACGAATTCCCGGGCCAAACACGTGTGAAGTAAAAAATAAAACAGAAAAGTTTTGACGAAAAATTTGACTCGGCATCTGAATTCTGGGAATCGTGATATTCTCTTGAGAAATTACTGTAAACGCTACGTAGATAATATAATATGAGATAAATGTAAGGTTTTCTCAGAAAACCTACTTCAGCTTATGGGATGCTCAGACTTTATAAATAATATATTTAACTTTACGAATTTCGTAGTTCAGGGTATTCGCAGACTTACCGGCTCATGTCTCATGAGAATTGTAGGCCTATGTTGGCCCATTAAAACTTTGACCAGACATAAGATCTGACATAATTTATAGTAGCATACGCTTCGTAGTTGACCCACGGGTTCGTACTACCGCACCGGGATAAAAGTTTGATAAAGTGCATGTACAGTCACGAGCAATAATATGTACACACTTGGCCAAGTTCAAACGCGAATTTCTGGTGAAATGACGATCAACTTTAAAATATGAACTACTTTGTGATGACATGGGTTCCAAAACATTAGTTTCGTTTCGTAACATGAAAATTAAATTATTACAGTAGGCGAAAATTGCTTCTAAAGTTTGTTAAGTGTATACATATTGGTGCTCCTGACTGTACCTAGTCTCAGAGTTTTTTGCCGACCATGGGCCGCTGACTTGACTTTATATACTGTCGAGAAATATCTTTGAGGCATGCTGGTTTCCTTACGACGATTACCTTTATAAAAGCAAGTGATAATGCCATAGCACCAGACTCCGAAAAATCAGATTTGCATGTCGTCAATTCAGGTTATTAATTATGCTTATGTGTGCCAAATTCTATCAAAAGTTTTCGCGTGAAAGAGTATCTTTCATGACCCAATCTTAAATTGAAAATACCACACATTAAATAACACATCTTTTCCTCAGGACCGTTTCACAATAGCAGCAAAAGAAGGCAAATCGCTGCTGACATACACACCGGTGTCGGATGTCGACTACGGGACATTATCGTGTCGCGCAACCAACTTGGCCGGCCAGCAGATGTCGCCGTGTGTCTACACGTTGTTGCCGGCGACACGGCCAGATCCGCCGACCAACTGTACCGTGTATAATCTGACGGACGACTCGCTGGATTTACTGTGCTTACCAGGTATGTATGGAGTGATAATTTAGTTGTATAAATTCTTATAGTGTTTTAGGTATTGTAAGAGGTCAGCAGATTATTTTCCTGTGTTGGTTGCAATGTGATAGAAGGTGGAATTGAAGTAATTAAAAACCAGAAAAACTACAGTTATCTGGATAACTAAATACTGATCATGCATATTGTTATGATTGCGGACGAAGTGTAAGAAGTGTTTAAAGATTGTAGCATTCTTTAGATCCAACCTACAACATATTAATTATAATAAGAGAAAATATTGCCACCGTCAGGCATCCTCACCGTCATTTTCATCTCATTAAGGCGTTCAAGTCTACTTTAGCAGTTAATGAACTACAAAAAAAAAACAACGGACAGACGAATTGATAACCTCCTCCTTTTCGGAAGTCGGTTAAAACTACATACCTACCGCAATGTAAAGAGGAATAAGCCATATTGATCTCTGTATAGTGATGTTCCTCTCCAACTCGACCACTACTTGTTAATACAGAGGATTAACCATGAATTATGCATGACGCACAACTTGACACGTGATTAAGTATATGTATTTTACCTGTCCTACTATACTTTAGTAATATAGGTACTAAAATGCCTAATGTTAACAAAAATACCACAGAGCACGAAATTACTGATACCTTCTAGATATGGCAATACTAACAGAATTCGTGGCAATGGAAGCCGTTTAGCACACAAATAAAATCGATTAAGTAGAAGTCTGAATAGCTAGTCTGAATTTACGAATGACTCTGTCACAAACTCACAACCGCCATTTTAGAATCAGATTCTGATAGCGTTTAGTTCATAAACGTAATTTGAATCATGGTGCAAGTAACAGCACAATGCTTCAAAAGTGTTGACAATACCGCCTCTAACAGCATCCGTAATGGAGTTGCTCTGTGGTACATATATACGCATATCAGTAATCCTGTTCGCGTTCTTTATTATCCAGTAAAATCTCAAGGGAAGGTTAGAAATATCATACGATAACGGATATGGAGTCGATCGGATTTACAGTTACTGAACCAGCTTCCTCCGCGAGTGTTTTATTAATATCGACATGTTTCATCGTTTTATTGGGCGGTCTAGTTTCGAAATAGGCTTTTGCGGATTGAATATAAATAGATTGAATGATGATATGTCTAGAATGGAGTAAGTTTTAGGGCTGGTAGTTATGTAGAATATGAAAATATGTTAAGCCGATTCAAACACAATAAATTTCTATCGGGAACGAATTAATACATCCTCTGCCTTTATTAGACGCATAATTACCGCTACAGCATAGTACGTGTAGTGAAACTTAGATTCTAGGCACCAAACTTATACTGTCACTTACAGAATATATTCTGTGATTATCCATTATTCTGAGCTCCCGTTATTTTGACGCTGTTGCAAGCGCCATGATCGCCGTATGACTGGAGATTCCGGGTGGATTGTAAATAAATTGTTACAGGTGTAGACATATCTATCAAAATTCAAGGGAAAAAACCTAGATGAAGCTGGCACAGGAACGTGGAGACTAGCACAAGAAAAGAGAGACCTATACCTAGCAGTGGGTGAATTCGGGTGTAGATGGTGATGAGACAGAACTTTCTACCCTTTTTTTAGTCTTTTGCTACACGACTTCTGGAACTTGACACAAAGTCACGGCAAAACGCACTCACAGTATCACTAAAATTTGTAGAGTCCTTATTACAACGCAGGCCGTTTCTTTTGGGCATACTTAAATCTGAATTCCACGCCATGTCACCTGTGACCATACGTCAGTCTATTGGCCGTGTTCGAACTGGTAACTTTTTCTTCGCAAAACGATTAATTTTTTTTTTTATCTTAATCCAAACCCTAAGAATGCTTCATACATTATGTATGTTACAAATTAAGTAAACATTGCATGATAATATGTATGTTAACATTCCGTCTACATAGTTTTCGTGACGACTGCTGTTTTACAATAAAAACATTATGAATTCTAGCAGTATAATTACAACAAAAGGATTGAATAAGTCAGCTACTAAATTCCTTTTAAGTTGCTACTCAGTTTTGCAAATAAAAGGAACGAATTTCAGTTTTTTATACAAAAAGAATAAAAAAAAGCGTTAAGATATTTTACTTCGGATTCAACAGATTCGCTGAAAACTTTGAAACAAAAGGGTATGTTTACGTAACTTCTGCCTTCATTCAGGGATCTAAAAACGACTTTCCTCTGTAAATAAAAGTTTATTTACAGTGCCATTAGGCGGAATTTGTAAAAACGATTCATGGAGCATTAGCGGTAACAAGCTTTTAATAGTCTTTATTTCGGAACTTGCCTTTTTTCTACGTTTTTGTTTTGAGATTTTTTCTATCGTTATCTTGATAAAATAATTTTTTGCCATAAAATGTTTTAGTCATGACAAGACGTGTCATGTTTTATTTTTAGAAGCTCATAATAATACGGTACGGTATTGATAGAATTGTAATACTGTCTCGATGGTTGAACTATCGGTAAGACTGGTTGTCAGACTTTTGGGGAACTGACTACGTTACGTAACGACTGTCACAGGTCTACAAATGTCAGACAAGATCAAGCACGAAGGAAACTCGGTTAGTAATGGACCCATACACGGATCAACCTATAGAACTTAGACAACCTAGAGGGCACTAGAGGCTTACTCTGATGATCATCATCATCTGACTAGCCTTTTTTCCCAACTATGTTAGGGTCGGCTTCCAGTCTAACCGGATGCAGCTGAATACTAGTATTTTACATGAAGCGACTGCCTACTTGACCTCCACAACCCAGTTAATATTAGGTAATACGATACTCTTTGGCAAGACTGGATGTCAGAATTTCAGGTCACGACTACCTGTAACGACTGCCAAAGATCTATATATGGCAGCCGGGATCAACAGCTTAACGTGCTTTCCGAGGCACGGAGGAAACTCGGTATGTCGGGCGGTCACCCATCCACAGACCGACCTAGGCAAGCACAGCTTTACCTAAAGATTGACCCGAGTGGCAGTTCTTAATAAGCCACGAGCTCCTTACTCTGAAGATGATGGTGATGAAATGAATTGCACAAAGTAACACGCTTGCCAGGGCTTAAAACTTTGAACCCACGCCCTCAAACTCGTAAGTCAGAGCCGTATCTAATATGTCCTATGGGCAACATTTTAGCTCATTTCAGAATACCTTACAATTTCCTACACAAGTAAGGCGGAGTTCGGCAGTGATAAATGACAACCGGACTATCGTAACTCCATTGTGACTGTTCCAAGAGAGCATTTGCATAAAATCCTATTAAATATTTCTGTAATTCTGTGTGGTTTTAAACTAAGATTAAACTTTTGGATTTACGTAGGTACTGTTTCATTGCTGGTATACCTCCACAACTTATATGTCTCTGGTTTGTTTTGGCGTATTATATACTCACGCCTTTGCCCGATGCGGGTAGGCAGAGACTTGTGAAACGGCTCTTACTACAATCCGTACATTCTGCTTCTTGAGACAAAAATTATGAAGTCTAATATAAGACATACACATAAACATAACATCACCCCTGTAATCCCCGAAGGGTCAGGCAGAGGCGTCCCTAATAGTACACCCACATTTCGACAGTTATGTTTAAGGGGGTTATGTAATAGGGGGGGAAAGCCAATAACACTTTGCCCGATCCGGGAATCGAACCCAGGTCCTCATGCTCAGCTGTCGCGCTTACGACCACTAAACGAATGAGGCAACGAGTCTAATATAAACCTTAAATATACACTTACAGAATATAAAGTAGTTCGAAGATCCTACATACTATATCAATTTAATTTTTTTTCCTTGAATTTTCAACATATCGACGACAAATAGATACACACATTGTTAATAATTATTTTACTGCCGTACAACTATCATTTTCAAAAATCTAACACACTATCTATAAAAAATCACATGAAAGTGTAATTCACCCAAACATAGCTAAACACTTCCGAGAGGTTGTGCCTCTCTTAATTACCGCGAAATTCTAGTCTGTAATTAAACCTGCACGTAAACGTGACGTCATAAGTACGTAGCCTAAGTATAAGTCGACTACTTAAGCAAGTGGAGGCATATTTGAGATCACTGAGATTACTTAAGACTTGAGCTTGTTTAGACGTCGGAAACTATACGTTATGTGATGAGGCTGTAGTGGTACTGTGTGTGAAGTATGCTTAGAGTTGATCTTTTGGAGATAAGTGGAAATGGTTTTCATATCGTGTATTACCGGTATAATCAAATAAAATTGAGGTATCTGTTTGTAATTTCAAATTAACAACATTTAACTAAATTCATATGAAATTAAACAGGGTGTAAACGAACCCTTTACGAAGCCGTCGATCAAGCATTCTAAACATCAAACGTAACTGTACAAAAAAGTACCCCTACCCAAAAATTTTTGCTGGGAAACGACTTTTTTTTTTGGGGTCAAAATTCACATTTCACTATAAAACTCAATGTAGCACTCTTAAAACATTGTGCTAGTGGATGCTTTCAATAGTAAACGGGAGGTAATTTTATAACCTGACTAGTGAAACTAGTATTAATTTACAAAAACAGCTGCGAAAAATTTGGAACTTAAAATCCAAAACAAATAAATATAAATAACGTGTAGGTATGTATGCAGGCGTGTACGAGAACAAAACTGCAGTCAAAAGCTATCGCTAATATAATTTTAATTAAGTACAGAATCCCTCAACACCTCCTATAATCACCCAAATCTATTGCCAATATTCTGTTACGCACAGTCTGTGTCCAGCATTACCTGACCCTTCTTCGCACACCACTTGCTCTCTTCTTGTAAATACGGGGGGGCTAGGTAATGGTGGGCATTGTCTGTACTAACACATACGCTCACACTCAACCGTATGCCTTCTTCCAATAAACCTAATCCTGTAGATAATTTCATGTGATTAATTCGTAATTTGCCCACGGCAATTAAACTGTTAATTGTATAATGCTAAGGTAGATAATCTCTTGTAAATCGATTTTGGATCAAGCTTTCGACTACTACAGTACTAACTTGTACGTGACTTAGGGCAGGTTTGGAAAGTAAATAATAATATTATAAATTTCTTTTTTTTCTTTGGGAATTTAAGGCGTGATCGCCTGGAATCCTCAAAGAAATTAACAGAGTTGTACCTAAATAGTACACCAACATTGCGCCAGGTATGTGTCTAAGTCCCATGTAATATGTGGCAAGCTTATTGCTGTGAACCGGGCATGAATCAAGACACCAGACAGACAGATAGAAACAACAATTTCATTGACCTCCACAACCCAGTTAATACTTAGGTAATACGATACTCTTTGGTAAGACTGGATGTCAGAATTTCAGGTCACTGACTACCTGTAACGACTGCCAAAGCTCTATATATGGCAGTCGGGACCAACAGCTTAACGTGCTTTCCGAGGCACGGAGGAAACTCGGTATATCGGGTGGTCACCCATCCACAGACCGAGCTAGGCAAGCACAGCTTTACTTAAAGATCGACCCGAGAGGCAGTTCTTATTAAGCCACGAGCTCCTCTATTTATTGATTAATAAAGTAACGTTTACTAATCAATAAAATTAAATATTCAGAATCACGTCTAAATAAGAAACGAGACAAAAATAGAGTAAAAAAGAAAATGGTGTCATCAAACTACATTAATTGAATTCTTACCTTTCAATTACTATTGTAATAAATCTCTCACTTCTTAAACAAAAAGATCATAATTATTTACAAAGAAACTAAGATAAGCTATCTCCAGAACATTTCTCAGAAATTCATAAAACGCGAAGAAGTGATGCCAAAATTTAATTTAGGCACAATCTTGGTTTGTTGTTACTTGTAATTGAATATCAGCCTGAACAACTTACGTAATATCAAATTGTTTAAACTAAACCCCGGTTGCCACCGCGAAAGAGTAATGAGCTGGAAATGGCTAAGCGAAGCGGACTTTGTTTTCATGAAATAGGTGTGCGTTTCCACCCAGAAAGAGTTTAGTCATCTGATTCTCACTGCAAAAGAGAAATGAAACAAGAAGAGCAGAACGACTTCATTTTTACTCTTTTTTCCCGCTGTGATATTACCGCTCGAGTTTTAGTGGAAACACGTGTAAGCAGTTTTCTCTTGCATGGTAAAATAATTCATTACTGGGTCCGACTTGAAGTCAAGGTTGGTTAATTGTAGTCAGCAAAATCCTTATTTACAAGAGTCCGACTCACGCTTGGAATGATTGGTTTACCATAAGGTACAAATCCGCCTAACCCTTCGGGGATTACAGGCGTGATGATAATATGTCATTATGTTGGATTTTCAATTCAGAGTTTTTCATTAAATATTATGCGTTAACTCGTAACTCGTTTTTTGTTAATATTTTAATTAATCCGAATGAAAATTGATTGATAGCCGAATTAATAATAATGTTTTGAGAATTTCATTGGTTCATTGTAATTTAGCTACTTGAATGACTAGTTTTTTCTTTAACATCAATATTGCAAGATAGATTAATTAAAGACATAAAAATAATCTATTTATTTAAAGCTTTTTTAAATATCGACAGTATCAATTACCTTTTTCTTCCTAAAGATCTGTGGTTCTTGCCCAGGAGCGACAAAGTCGACTAAAAAACTGGCCAAGTGCGAGTCAGACTCGCACATGAATGGTTCCGTACCAAAACGGCAAAAAATCGCGTTTTTTGCAGGACTCCCGTCCTTAAATATTTATTTTATTTTGTTTTTAGTATTTGTTGTTATAGTGGCAACAGAAATACAAAATTTGTGAAAATTTCAATTGTCTAGCTATAGCGGTTCTTGAGATACAGCCTGGTGACAGACAGACGGACGGACAGAGAGTCAAGTCTTAGTAATAGGGTTCCTTTGAGTTCGGAACCCTGAAAAAAGAAGCAATTACAATGCACCAGTCGACTATGGATACTAGTTTCGGTCCTTCGAGCCGGATTCACATCATTTCCTCTTGTTGACTTGTTGATAAGTAGCCTATATATTTGTAATGCCATGAGTTAAAAAATAAACATTTCAGTCATAATAGCTTAATTTTGACTAACCTTCAGCCTTCATAATCATGAATATAAAATTAAAACAGAACTATCACGTAATTGCAGGTAATCTACTGAAACGCCACGGCTCACTTGACCAAGAGTCCAATGTTAGGCACTTAAACCATTAAACTAACGAGCTGGCAACCAACTAAGTATAATTACCTACGTATACCAATATAATTCTGTACCTATAGTACTAGCAGCTGATTCATTAATTTAAGGTTCAACTTCGGGGAATTTCGAGGCCATAGGAATACATTTACTCTACCGCTATTTTCGGCAATGTTTTGAAGTAATCTCACTTCACTTCTTTTACCATAATTATCATCATCTGCCTAGCCTTTTCCCAACTATGTTGGGGTCGGCTTCCAGTCTAACCAGATGCAGCTGAATACCAGTATTTTACATGGAGCGACTGTCTTTCTGACATCCACAACCCAGTTAACACTAGGTAATAGGATACTCTTTGGTAAGACTGGATGTCAGAATTTCAGGTCACTGACTACCTGTAACGACTGCCAAAGATCTATATATGGCAGCCGGGACCAACAGCTTAACGTGCTTTCCGAGGCACGGAGGAAACTCGGTATGTCGGGCGGTCACCCATCCACAGACCGACCTAGGCAAGCACAGCTTTACCTAAAGATCGACCCGAGTGGCAGTTCTTATTAAGCCACGAGCTCCTTTTACCATACCAGTATTATTGGTAAAGTTGAAATATGACTTGATTGATTTTGATAACAATAAATTAAAATGCCAGGTTTGGTTTCATGCAGAGGTCGATAAGTATCCCAAGGGACGTACATCCAGGATAACAGGTATGATAGCGTCCCACAGGTACAGACCTGATATCCCAGTACTTCGGGTCATGGTCATTTTGGTTTGTACCACGCACGGTCAGAGGTTCAGGCAATAAAGAGTCCCCGTCGGGGCTGCGGGTTGTTTGAAAGAGATACCGCAGCCTCGGCATAAGGGGCTAAGAAGGAACATGGGTGGTTTTTAGTCAGTAGAAGTCTGACACTCCTTACCGCTCTGCCCAGAGCGGGAGGAGTCATTTAATGATTTCCTACGCTACAAATAAAAGGTAATAAAGAGACAGAGTAACTTTCACATTTATAATGTTTGACCTTAGAAAAAAATCTTACACGTTCAAATTCATCAATTCAAATTTAGCTAATCGATATAATTAATTTGACGGTTCCTGGAAACATGCCTCAGTAAATTACAAAGACATCAAATTGTATTCCAAAACAAGGTTTTATTTTATTTCATCTGATGTAATATACGAGTAGGTAAAATATCCATCGCTTCATGTAAGATACTGATAATCCTGTATTCCAAAATTAAAATCAAAACATTTATTTCAAGTAGGCCAGTTACAGGCACTTTTGAATAGTCGAACAAATACTAAATAAACTAGGCCACAGTCCCAGTCACAAGACATAATAACTGTAAGTGTACTTAGTTGCCCATTCCACAGCGTTTATCTCAGGAGAAGGAGGGCAAGAAACTCCATGGACACTCTTTTAAATCATTATATTGTTACAAAACTTTGGTTACATCATTCATATTGAGATGGTATTTTATGTGAGAACGATGTAGCAAAATGTGCATGATAAGTGTCCACAGTAAAGTCAAAAACGACGTTTCAAAAATAAAATAATAATTCTGCTGACAATTTTGTATGATACCCACTCATGTAATTTTGGTTGAAATAAATAAAGAAAAAAAAAAAAAAACAAGCAGCTAAGAGGTGACCAGATTTGGAATGATAAAATGATAAAGAGAATGGAAGCTACCCCATCATTTGTTGGAAAAAGACTATGCAAATGAGGATACAAACCAATTCGATAAATCTGATATAGGTTGAATATATTATGTAGTATGGTATAACTAGGAAAGTACGTTAAATCACTGGTCCTGGATTTGGGAGTCGTTACAGGTAGTCCATGTCCCAAAAGTCTTTACAATCTGTCTTTCTAAAGGGTATCGTATCACCCAGTACTACCTGGGTTGTTTATAGGCAAGTCTCTCTATGCAAAATACTGGTATTCAGCTGCATATCCGGTCGGACTGGAAGCTGACCCCAACAGCTTTTTCCCTTTTGGGAAAAAGGCTAGGTAAATTATGAGAGTTTGATCAAATGGCACATGGTATAAATTCGTGACGTGAATTTGTACGTAGTATAATAGATATCTATGACATGGCGCTGCATCTCGTTACGACTTCGTTCGTGTGTTTGTGTACGGTTGACAGATTTCATCTCATTATTATAAGCAACTACTTGATATAAACAACATTGTCATCAAGTAACGTACACTTAAAGCTAAAATGGCGTTATAATAAATTCAGCTGCATATTTCGCCTTGTCGTAAAAGTCTGCTAACAGAAATTGGATGCGCGTTGGCGGACTAGCAAGCTGACACCACTTATTGTTGCGAACTTTAAACCGCACATGTTATTGTACATGTTGTCTAGTCAGCGTTGCTGTTTCACCGCTTGCCAAATTCTGCATTCCTGGTAGTTCGTTTCAGTTTTTAGTTTTTATCGAATGTTTTTTTAGAAATTTTACGGCCATTTTACGACAGCTGGGTAGAACTACAAAAACATTCCTAAAATGAAAGTACGATGAGTAAAACCACAATGTGCATTGCTGGGTGTCTCTTTGACGGTATTTCTACCAATTTTTTGATACTTTTTAATATCAAATACCTAGTTCACGATAAAAGTGTTGGGTCTATTCACACGGCGTATATTTTCAGCCAGATGAAACGTGATTTAAGCGACATTTAGCTGCAGCCTGTAAACGCGAGATCTTAAAACGCGTGCCAGTTGATGACATGTCGCGTCATCTGCGCATATAAAATAATAGACCGTAAAATGTACGCACAACGCTATGCGATTGTGTTTTTTACGCATTTGAATCGACACACTTACTTTACATTATTTAAATGTTTTGAATCATTCAAAATTATCGTTTTTGCATCCATGATTATTTGGATGATTGATGATGACACCTACGTATTGGGTATTCTTAAGCTTAGTTCTAACTAAAGTGATTATCGCCTTTATCTTGTGCGATCCGACGGTCGCGTATTCGACTATCCGATCGGTGTTTACTATAAAAAAAAATCTCTCTTCCTAGGTTACGAAGGAGGTCTCCAGTGCGTGTACGTGGTCGAAGTTTGGGCAGCTGAAGGTCTAGTGGTCAACGCCAGCAATGGTGGCGCTCTATGGAACCTCAGAAGACTCGGGGCCAATAGGCAACTGAGGATAGTAGTGTATGCAGCGAATGCGAGAGGAAGATCAGAACATGTGACTTTTACTGTTGAAACTGCTTTAAGATTGTCACCGAGGACAGGTTAGTAAAATATTTTGGTTATGTAATTTAAAAACCGCCTTGTTATGACATAACAGGAATATGATAGAACAAACGGAAAAGCTAGCTAGTAAAGCTACATATTTGACGAGAAAAACATTCAGAAAGTAAGCTTTGCTGGCTTACGGCCGATGGGGCCAGAAACATCTGGAGTGGCGACCGGCTGTAGGAATCTGCTGGAGACAAGAACCATAGGACTGGTCAATGCGAAGGCTGGTTTCTTACACCGGTATGACTGAATCCGGCAGTGAATAACAATCGGCCATTATCATCATCATCAGCTACAAGACGTGCACTGCTGGACAAAAGACTCCCCCATAGAACGCCACGACGACCGTTGCCCGCCACTCTCACGATGTTGTCGGTTTACCTGGTGGGAGGCCTACAAACAGCAACGCTTCATCTTCCGAGTCGTGGTCGCCACTCGAGAACCATTCTTCCCCATCGGTTGTCGGTTCTTCGAGTGATGTGGCCTGCAGAAACAATTATACGCACTCAGAAATATTTCAGTTCCACACTCAGTCAAAGTTGGTACCTACCTATTTCTTGTGATCCAAACATTTCTCGGTCAGTTTAAACTTAAAAAACTCATCCAGGGAAAATATACTATTTTTATGTGTTACAATATCAGTTATTTTTTCCTCAGAGCCACAAGAAGCGTGGGAAGTCAATTGGGCACTTGGAGTGTTTCTTGGAGCTGCATTGACTATCGCGGTTATATTGTGCCTCGCCCTCATTGCGTCACGGTTACGCCATAGATCTAGGGATTATGAAGGTGAGTAAATATAAAACTGCTTCGTTGGTCTAGCGTTCGCAAGCGCGACTACTGTGCCTGAGGTCCTGTGTTCGATTCGCAGGTCGGGCTATGTGTTATTTGGGTTTGCCATCAGGAATTTCTAAGCAGCCCCGGAGTCTGGATTTGTGCCCGGTACCTACATGGTACTTAATCATAAAAGGCGAAATGTGTGTACTATTTGGTACACCTCTGTCTAACCCTTTAGAGATTATATGCGTGATGTTATATCCTGATTTAACATCGATATTTGAGGTGACTCATTCTGCTGATTCAAACAGTTAGTTGCGGTGAACACTCATAGATGTTATTCTGAAGTATCTGACATTCTGGCCAATATAACGACAAAGAAATCAGGGCCATCCAAAAGCGCATATTTTGTTTGACACGATAAATAGATGGATGAAACCGAAAAGAGTATTGGGATAGAGAAGATGATACGTATAGCCAACAGCGGTTGATACCCGGTTATAAGGTAGTTGACTAAAAAAGTCTAATTAGTCCGTCAGATAGATTTCCAAAAAATATTGGACACATGTTTTTTCTTTATTCACGTAAACAAAAAATGAAGACGATACAGTGCTTTGAAAAGTCGTGTGACGTCACAGTTTGGTACGTTTTTTACCCTAAAGTGACGTCACAATCCTTGACACGTTTTACTTTCGTCAAATTTTAATAATTTGATAAAACAAAAAACACTTATCTGATACATAACTGACGGACTAAACAGAATCATATTTTTTTTAGTCAGTCGACTACCCTATTATGGACTGTAAGTTAGTGTCCGGTTTCCGCAGACAGTGCGCAATTTGTCCGTACCAGGAAGGATCCTTAATTCGGCTCAGTTTGAGCCGAGTAAATAATACCAGAGCGGCGGGTGTTTAAAATGATGACGTTGTCTGTACGCCTATTTACGGCACGCCTATTCGGTTCTTTTGGTATATAATTCCATTGGTGTTTATTCGTAAATATTAGTTTGAACGCCACATGAATTCAAATATTTTTGCTTTGATTAGCAAAATGTTTTCGTCTCACTGGGGAATCAAATCTAATTTTCTCATAAGTTATAAATTAAACAAGCATATTCAATTTAATTCCTTTATTTAAATCAATGTATATGGAACTTCAATACGTTGTTGATGTTCTGATAAAATTCAGGTATAATTAGGTCATAAATCAAACAGAATGTATACGTAGTGTGTGTGTCGTATTGTTCGTTAATAATAAAGAGCCGAGCTCCATTAGATGTTCAATGATTTTAATGACATGACAGTTATTCATAATGGGCACATTAATATTTATTGATGATGAATGTATTCACTTTATAATAGCGGAAAGGTATCTAATGGATTAATAATAGACACATGTATGATTGAATACTGGCGCGCCTTGGGCAATCGGTTCACTTTTGTGATATTGTATTTTTCTGTTTTTATTTAATCTTTGGTGTCAACAATAAAATAACAATTAGTTTTAAACTGTCAATAATAACATCAAACAATGAAGGGTTAGGCTGAGGTGTACCTGAATGTAGTGTGAATTAAAAATTATAAAGATAAGCTCCCATAACATGGTACAATATTAAATAGCTTTTTACGTACAACATCGTGGAATATGTCAAAAGTTACTCATGAGTAGATAAACATTTCAAGGATTGAGAATAAATTTTATATGAAAACTGACTAGTTATTACGTGTTTGCAACAATTTATTTTACAATAGGGAATTCTTTAGTCTGACATTATAATATTATATTCAACATTATAATTAAGTTCCACAATATTCTCTCGTAAAAACATAAATTTATGCCTTTTCCCCACGGGGAACAGGCAGAAACTAAAGATCAGAATAAACAATATGAAAAATTTCGAAATTTTTCGTCGACTCATATCACTGACTGTAAATGATAAATAAGATGTTTATTTTCCAAACACTTTTACAAGTCACTTGTTTTAAAGCAAGATGGGGCCCGTGTTTCGTACTAAGAAAAAAATTGATTAAACAAAAAAAATAATTACTACTCTGAGAAGAGACATATCCGAAACAAACTCAGAGGTCATAGTCTCTTCATAATCTTGGTAAACACACATGAAGACTATGCAGATTAGAAAAGAAAATTCATTATTATTATTATAGCTAGCTCATATTGTCCCACTGCTGGGCAAATGCATCGTTCTATTCCTTTCAACTTCTTTCCAATTCTCAAGGAAAACTTGTCCCGTCATCTCCTTTGTGGTCTGCCGCGACCCTGTACCACTGTTTCAGGGACCCAATACTAAGCATTATGGACCCACAGCTCGTTCGGCATGTGACAGACATGTCCGGGGGCCTAGACAAAATCCCTTTTCTGTAAGCGTTAACGCCAACGATCAAATTGTATTGAGTTGACATTATGACATCACGTGACATCTCTTAAGCTTATGTCAACTCCATACAATTTGATCTTTCCGTTGGCGTTAACGCTTACAGAAAAGGGATTTTGTCTAGGCACCCTGACCAGTCACATTTAAGTTAGGCAGCCGTTTGAGTCATGTCAACGATTTACGTATTGATGTGCAGTGTTGTGTTTCGAACACGATAATTATGTTAATTTTTCACCTAAGATCATTGATATAAAAACTAAAGATACGGTCGTCCGAACATTTAATTTTGCTCGACGCGTTCGCCATACAGAGAATCGGTGTAGTCTGTTCGTTAACGTAACATTATATAAGCGGCGTGGTATTTTCGAGGTATAAAGAACATAAATAAAGCTTTTAATAAAACTTACGACCGCACCCGAAGAGAGCCGATCGTGGACTAGTTCACTTCGGTTTAGGAAAGACCATTTTAGGACCAAGTTCGAGGCGTCATTTTAACATGCGGTCCGCCCGGCGCCCAGTCCTTACGTAGTAATATATAAGTCAATGCCTAAGATATAGTACGTTGGCAAACCATGAGTTTGGACTTTTGGATGAAAAAGAAAATTCATGCTTTGAGTTCTATTTCGGCATGTGTTTGTTTGTTTTCTAAACAAGTCTTTTTTTTGCAGTGACGCTTCCATCGATAAAGAACCAAAAAGTGATTGTACAGAAGAGGAACTCTCCACTAGCAGCTGACGACAAGAACCCGGATCTTATACCGTTAAGCAAAGGTAATTTTAATTAATAATATTTCATGCTGGCTGGTTTGCAGATGGCCGTTTGTTTTTTGTATTGCTGCCGTCAAAAAAACCCGTACAAATTGTGTCAATTTTTTTGTGTAAGTAGAAGGTGCAACTAATGATTAAAAACATTGCTGAAACGATGAAGTATATACTTAAGTAGTAATAACAAAAGGAAGATTGAATATGTAGTGGTTGTATTTAGCAACAACGTGTCAGGTAGTTGACATATTGTCCGTCTTGTAGTCTTTACTTTAATTCTTTTTTAAACAAATGTCATTTACTTTTTATGTCAATCTCGCTAAATGAATAAGTTTAATAATATTACCAGCAAGTAGCCGTGAAAGCCTAGTAGTGTGACAGTCAGACTGCCAAATCATAGGTCTCCAGATAAAACATAAAAGAGTTTTATATACCTATTGTATAGTAAAATTGTCACTTGCTACGGTGAAGGAAATCATTGTAAGGGAACTAAATCATGTAGTGGCGATCGGCGGCGGTGACCTCTCGCTTTCGGCCCTGGTGCAAGCCATGGTCCGGGGCGATGAGGAATGGGACGCCGTCGCATCCTTCTGCGAAGCAGTGATGCTAGCGAAGGAGGTGGCGGAACGTGAGAGGGAGAGAACCTCTCGTCCCAGCCGCCGCGGGAGACGCTCCGGGCGTCGGGGGCCACGATGGCTTCCGGCCACCGTAGACGCGGGCCTGTGGACGGTGAGTGATGGGTAAGCTCGCCGTCCGTCCGTCGTATGACGACGACAGGCCGTGTCGACGGCGCGTTCGTGTTCCACGCGCGCCTCAAAGAGATGTCAGGAACATGGAAGGGGCCCGCAAGGGCCGACGCCCGTCGGGGCTGCGGGTTGTTCGCAAGAGATACCGCGGCCTCGACATGAAGGGCTAAGAAGGAACATGGGTGGTTTTTAGTCAGATAGAAGTCTGACACTCCCTTTTGCTCTGCTCAAGTGCGAGAGGGGTTATCTGATGATTTCCCAGCCCCCAAGAAAAAAAAAAAAAAGGGAACCAAATCATGTTAGAGGCTCCTGGTCGGCATTAAAACTCTGTCGCCAGGTTAGTCACTAACCACATAAAAATATAGAATAATATTAATAGCAGCAATCGCGCAATAATCATCATCACCATCATCAGCCTATTAATTGTGGACCGTCGAGCACGGATCCATAGTGAAGCGAAACACGCTTTAATGAAACACTTTTATTATAGTACAGTCAAGTTTTTTATACCTTCGCCTAGTTTCAAATTTCATTTTTCAAGTCAGGACACAATGGCTTAATTTCGTTTGAAGCTGTGACACTGAGCATACTATAAGAAAGAAAAAGTATTTATTATTCTCGCACTGGACAAACAAAAAAAATGGTTAAATAGGGGATCGGACAAAAAAAAACTAATTAGTCCGTCAGATAGATTTCCAAAAAATCATCATTCTCCTGCCCTTATCCCAATTTATTTGGGGTCGGCGCAACATGTCTTCTTCTTCCATACTTCTCTATTTCTCGTCATGTCAGCAGTCACCTCCTTTCTAGCCATATCATCCTTCACACAGTCCATCCATCGTTTCTTTGGTCTTCCTCTACTCTTATAGCCATCCAAAAAATATTGAACACATATTTTTCCTTTTTTAAACAAAAAAATTAAGACGATACATTGCTTCGAAAACTCGTAAACTTTTCGAAAACGTCACATGCCCGTACATTTTTTACCTACAAATGACGTCACAACCCCCTACTCATGATCTTTGACGCGGTTAATCTTCGTAAATTTTTATTAATTTGATAAAGCAAAAAACACGTATACAATATTTTTCGATAATCTAACTGACGGACTAATTAGAATAATATTTTTTTTTACTCAGTCCGATCCCCTATTAACATCATCATCATTCTCTTGTATTTGGAATCGGCGCAGCATTGTCTTCTTCATCCATACTTCTCTATTAATCGTCATCCCATCTGAAACCTCCTTTCTTGCCATCATCATCATCTGCCTAGCCTTTTCCCAACTATGTTGGGGTCGGCTTCCAGTCTAACCGGATGCAGCTGAGTACCAGTATTTAACATGGAGCGACTGCCTATCTGACCTCCACAACCCAGTTAATACTAGGTAATACGATACTCTTTGGTAAGACTGGATGTCAGAATTTCAGGTCACTGACTACCTGTAACGACTGCCAAAGATGTATATATGGCAGCCGGGACCAACAGCTTAACGTGCTTTCCGAGGCACGGAGGAAACTCGGTATGTCGGGCGGTCACCCATCCACAGACCGACCTAGCCAAGCACAGCTTTACCTAAAGATCGACCCGAGTGGCAGTTCTTATTAAACCACTAGCTCCTCACCTCCTTTCTTGCCATATCATTCTTAAATGATTAAATTAACAATAAACGAAATTATTAAAAAAAATACTACAGGTAACAATAAAATAAAAAGAGAACAAACGAAATTGGTCTTGTACAAGGCCGAAAATCTATCTCAGCAAAGCTAATAAGCTTTAGCTTTCTACTAATTAACATTATCATAATCAGGTCCTATAAGATCTGTAAGCGGTTTTATGTAGACAACGGAACTCAAAATCGTGTTCGAATTAAAATAATGATCGAGCACTTTCAATCTAGATGTTGAATTGCTAAAGTGGAAGAAGACCTATTTGTTTGTACTTTTTCTGCAATTTGTTTGAGAGGTTCGTGTTTTCTGCAAGTCTTTGCCTTTGGCACTAAATGCGATAAATGTTTTGCGATTTTATACGATAACAATGACATGGTTGAAAAGTCTTTCTTTCTTGGTCTCCACGGGTTCAATAACAATAATCTTCCAGCTTCTTCCTTGTGGGGTTTCAAAATTATGTTCCACAGGGATGATTATTTTAACTAGTGCTAAGGTAATATCAGTTAACGTTTTTCGCTTTTTAACATTACTGCCTCATTGGTCTCAAAAGCGATTTCTGAGCGTAAGTTGACGACAGTGGCGGTAAGTCCCCTCTTAGAGGCACTGTGGAGAGGCACCACGGTGCCCTCACCTCCCCTCTGACGTAGGTCCTCACCGGACACGGTTGTTTCGGGAGATAGGTCGGTCGGGAGGTTCAGGCCACCGTAGGCGGGGGGCCCTGTGGACGGTGAGTAATAGACTAGCTCACCGTCCATCCGTCTTATGACAACGAGAGGCCGTGTCGACGGCGCGATCGTGTTCCACGCACGCTTCAAATAGATGTCAGCAACATGGAAGGGGCCGACGCCCGTCGAGGCTGTGGGTTGTCCGAAAGAGATACCGCGGTCTGGACACAAAGGGCTAAGAAGGAATATGGGTGGTCTATAGTCAGTAGAAGTCTCACACTCCCTACCACTCTGCCCAGAGCGGGAGAAGTCATTTGATGACCCAACCCAAAAAAAAAGATCTAGGGTTCGATTAGGTCAGGCAACGTATTATTAAGTTTTTCCATTAGTAATTTCTCAGTAGCAGCTTCCGGAATTTTGAATTGTGCCCGGTCGATGGCTCCGTCCAAGGGACTTCTATAGATATACCTAACACTTCGAGGATTACAGGGATGATGATATTATGTTGTGGTTACTGTAAATAGCTAAGCTATTTTAAGTCCTTTTTTTTCTTTATAATATTTTATATTGTGCGTACTTGTGGCATGTGCCAAATAAATGCATTTTCTTTCTCAGAAATTGCAATTCTTGCCTATTATTGACATTAACAGTACTGGAACTTTAATCCCAATTCATGAAACTTTATGAGTCAGTCACGAGCACTGATATATTTATTTATTGAGGCTACCAACGAAATACTTACAAAGATTGTCACAATAGGGTAGTTAACTAAAAAAATCTAATTAGTACGTCAGATAGATTTCCAAAAAATATTTGACACGTATTTTTTTTTTTTTCACGTATACAAACAATGAAGGCGATAGAGTGCTTTAAAAACTCGTGTGACGTCACATTCTCAGACATTAGTATGACATTTTTACCGGTGAGTGACGTCACGACACCCCACTCAAATCTTTGATGCGTTTTATCTTCGTCAATTTTTATTGATTTGTTAAAACAAAAAATACGTATCCAATATTTTTCGATAATCTATTGAAATAATTTACGGACTAATTGAAATATTTTTTTTTTTAGTCGGTAAACATCCCTATACTGATACACGCAGCCCCTTATAAAAGTAATTTTCTCCTACTGTATTGATTATCGTGTCGTTTTAGGTTTTCCCAAATATCGAATTTTAGAAGACAAATAGGTAGGTTTTCTATCGGAGTAGAAACTGTTATTTCACGAGAAAATCGCTTTTTCTCTTTCAAAAGTGCATACATACCTAGTTTTAGTAGTGACTGTATACCTTGCAGTATCATCATCATCTCCCTAGCCTTTTCAAACTATGTTAGGGTCTGCTTCCAGTCTAACCGGATGCAGCTGAGTACCAGTATTTTACATGGAGCGACTGCCTATCTGATCTCCACAACCCAGTTAATACTAGGTAATACGATACTCTTTGGTAAGACTGGATGTCAGAATTTCAGGTCACTGACTACCTGTAACTACTGCCAAAGATCTATATGTGGCAGCCGGGACCAACAGCTTAACGTGCTTTCCGAAGCACGGAGGAAACTCGGCATATCGGGCGGTCACCCATCCACAGACCGACCTAGGCAAGCACAGCTTTAACTAAAGATCGGCTTGAGTGGCAGTTCTTATTAAGCCACGAGCCACCTTAAAGTATATAAAATAAAAAAAACACTAAACGACAAGAAGAGCTGCCAAAAATATTTAAGAACTTTATAGATATGCAAACAGCATCGATAAACCCAAACTTTAACTTCACAACTGCACGACAAGCGCAATGAAATCATAAAAAACTTTTCTTTACTCCGCATAAATCGCAGAGGATCTCTTCAACGAATATATTTAGCAACTCACTGTCGAAGTAACGTTATTTAAAATAAATAAATGTACAAAACATAAGTTGAAACTCAGCTAATACTCTTAGCCGGGAAATAAAAATGCCAGGAACGGATAGTTTGTTCGGCTAATAAGTAAAGTTAGGCAGTGGAGCTATGCCACAGTACACTTAACAGTACTAACCCTTAGTATATCAACTAGGAACAAATCGTTCGAATCGGCCCACACACATAATGTCATCATCAGCCTAGCCTTTTCCCAACTACGTTGGGGTCAGCTTCCAGTCAAGTCGGATACTCATTTCTCGTCGAGGTTATCGCATTGAGACAAGAAGTTACATTTTCCGTGTGTACTGCAATATACCAAAAAGTTTAGTTGTGATCCCTAACACCTACATTCGATTTACTAACCTATAGGGTGTCCCACTGCTGGGCAAAGGCCTCCCCTTTCTCCTTCCATCTTTCTCTATTCTGTGGGATAGTTGGTTTACTGGTTATTTTACACTGTGGCTATGCTGATGGTAACAAAACCGGACGCAACGTTTGAGTTTTAAGTTTTCACGTTATTTCACTACACGCTAGCTTTTCGAGCGCTAGCCAGTTTCTAATAAGGATGGGAGAAGTTTAAAACGGTCTGCTAAACTTAAAATAAGCTTTTGATATCTGTAAACTTTGCATGTGTTTTTTATTTTAGTATGCATATACAAATAAATAATATAAAATATGTGGTTGTATTTTAAATAACGTTTTACTGAATGCATATGAAAGCATATTTGGTACTAATATAAAAAAAAACAATGTATAATTTTTCTGACTGCATGTCTGTTTGTTCCGGCTAATCTCCGAAACGGCTAGATTGATTTAGACGGAACTTTCACTAGCTGATGTTGTAAGCTAATTTTAGAAACCGGATTAGAATGCCATGTAACAAAAAAAAAAACATTATTTAAAAATGGATTTAGATTCAATGCGATAGAGTGGGAAAATGCTAGTAAAACATTATATATTTTGTAGAGTGGTTGTCGTTGGAGAAAAACATAAATATAATCAAAGAAATACAGATTCAGAACACTGCATTAATTCATATTTTTTTCCTGCTGAAAAAGCTTCAGAAAGTGAAGCAAACAAATAATCCAATAGTCTACAAACAGATTCAGCCACATCACTTAACAAAACCCCTCCACAGACTAAAAACATTTTCTACGGAACCGGAACTCTCTTAAACATCAGCTAACAAACGTTTTCCGTTATTAATCCGCTAAAAAAAACAGTTAAAAGTTGAACTAACATACTATATAACAATTAAAATTCTCAGTAAGAACATAAAATGCGCTCATATATTCTAGCTGGCCAGTTGTAAATCTGAAAGTATGGACTTATGCAGTAATCTAGTTAATTTATTCTTTCCGTAGTGTTGGCAATTAATTTGCAGAATATTTATTATCTGGACTTTGCACGTAAACGTTAGCACGTAATTTTTCAACTTGTTTCCGTATGTGTTAATTAATAATACTTTTGTTGTTCGCTCGAGATTTATTATGGGACTAGGTCGCTACGTGTGAATGAGTTCATCTCTATAGAATTGTACTATCCCCAAGTTTCCCATGGTTGGACATTATTTACATTGTGTTGAATGGTATTAATACTCATACCGTTATTCAAATTAATGGCATCATCATCAGCCTATAATGTTCCTACTGCAAGGACTCAGGCCTCTTCTCTAGGAGAGAGATGGGCTATAATCCACCACGCGGTCCCAGTGCGGGTTTGTAGATGTCACATGTCTTTGATTTTTTTGATTCTAAGACATGCCGGTTTCCTTACTTAATGGCATTTGAGCTTATTATTATATTACTGTAACAGCTACATCATCTGCATAGCCTTTTCATAATTATGCTTGATTTGTTTGGCCTGTCTATGGATGCAGCTGGTCAGCTAAGCAGTCTAGCTGCATATCTTACTTCCACAACCCAAATACTACGATACTTTGGGGAAATACTTGTTTACGGAGTCAAGTGACACCGCGACACATCAAGCTATACTATTCCTATATAACATGGTCTTGCTTTGTATAGATTTTCCCTACAATGAGAGATTCGGAGAAACTGGTTCTATACAGGCAGTTTCACTGTTCGCCGTGCGAACCTATCCACCTTACCCAGTAGTTTATTTTAGTCAACTCTATACTGGATGCATTACTTATTCTTTGACTCGTGACTAATTCGATTACAGAATCCAAGGAAATGTTTATTTACACATGTGCTTAACTCCTCAAAACAAAAAACATGGCATTATGAAGAAAAATCCAGGTTACATGAAAAATTAAATTCAGGAGCATTTTTTTTTGCTCCAAGCCTTCAGTTATTAAATACCATTCATTCTGATTTTATATCTCGCATATTTGTGTTTTTCGTTTATAATATTTTTCCATTGAGCTGGAAATTCAATAACGCGAGTCGTAATGGGTTTTTGTCAGTCATATTATTTTACTACGGGTGAAATTATTGTTTAAATCATGACCCTTTTCGGGTATCCGCGTTCTCGCCATTTTAGGGTGTAGAGTGAGCATTACTGTAAAAAATACAAAAGGGAATGGCACAATATTGTCAACGTAATAGTTTTAAATTTAGAACAGATTGATACCATCTTTCTGGAAGTCGATTCGTTTTTGCTAAAAAAAACCGAAGTGTGCAAAAAAACAAACCTTATGTTATAGGCACAAAACTTTTTTCAAAAACTATCCGACGAATAAATATTATTCCAAAAAAGAATACACTCTCATCTAATGTATTGATATAGTCTGTTGCACTGTACTTTAAACCGCATAAGTATGCAAAATTTAAACGAACGAAATGCATTCCTGTAAAGAAAAACACCATTCTCAATTTTTCAACAAGAGAAAACATACAATCTCGTTTCAACAAATGTGTCCATTGTGTAAATTCGTTGTTACGAGAAAATTTAATGACACTATCTTCCGTCCAATGCATCTTGCAAAATGCATGCTCAAGTATGTCCGTTGACAAATCTGTGGCGAGGCAATCTCATTTTCTTATCTAACGTAGTAGGTACTTTACATAATATTTCATTCATAACTCTGAGGATTTTGCTTGTAGTGCTATGAATTGGACGCTTCTGGTTTAACTTTCGAATCTTTGAAATGGTGATCGCACTTTCTAAATCTTGGAGTTTTTCTATATTTTTAGTTGACAGTAACTTTCTATTAGTTTTTTCCGTCGTTTTTCGTAACTTTTAGAGTAGATATTAAATCTTTATTATCTAAAGTAAGTAGGTAGTAGTTCTTAATAAGATTTTCTTATTTTGGGTAAGACAATAATGTAAGTTACATACAATCACTAAATACTTCAGTGCATTAAGAGGTGTTAATAACACTGAACACAATTGGTTGTTAATTAATTTTATCTTAATCTTCTTCTAACTTTTTACTTGAATGCGCTAGAAGAAGGGTTTTTTATTAAAACTAAGACATGGCAGCGAGAAATGAAAATAGAACTGCTTATTAAAAGAGGATTATTATACGAAAGTTAGTAGTCAGACACAAACTGCATGCACCATAAAGCAATATTGATAAAATTTTTGACGTGTTAAAGCATGTTACGATTACCGTCACTTTATTCCTGCCCTTTTCTCATTCAACTTGGAAACGGCGCAACATGTATTCTTCTCTCATTTTCTCTGTTACACGTAACGGTACCAGTTACTCTCGTCTTTGGCTTCACTCAATAGTATCTTAAGATTTACTTCGAAATTATATTAATTACTACATGTACAAAAATAAAGTATAATTATTACTAATACTCATCATCATCATTCTCCTGCCCTTATCCCAATTTATTTGGGGTCGGCGCAACATGTATTCTTCTTCCATACTTCTTTATTTCTCGTCATGTCAGCAGTCACCTCCTTTCTAGCCATGTCATCCTTCACACAGTCCATCCGTCGTTTCTTTGGTCTTCCTCTACTCTTATAGCCATCTATAATTATTACTAATACCGAAAACGGGATAATATTTACCATGTTTACTTTTTTGTTTCGAGTTCCCGACATTTCGGCGCTGTTACTTGGTAAATATCCCGTTTTCAGTATAAATAATAATATTAGTGACCATGTCAGTTCAAAAATTTAATTAATTATTCGATCGGACTCAACCACCCCATTGAGTGTAAACTACATTAGGTTACGCTTGCCCACCCTAAGTTATAATCTATACATGCATCAATGCGTGTATAACCTTGACCAGACGGATCCTAATCACCCGTGACCACATTATCACTCTTGTCTAATTGCCTATAGTGTATAATTACCACAAAGCTGATAACTTTAATAGCACATAAGCCGTATCAACGAATTATAACAATATTATCACTATAACTTAATTGCAGTCTGGTAGTTTAATATGACTATAGTGGCTTAATAAGGAATTGAGGAGCGCGTGTCTACAGCCGCTCGGGTTGATCTCAAGGTTAAACCGTATTTACCTAGGCTGGTCTGTGGATGGATGACCAACCATTACATACCGAGTTTCCTCTGTGCTTCGAATAGTGCTTAAAGCCGTTGGTTTCGGTCATTTGTAAAATTTAACGTTTTTAAAATAAAATTGTAGTAATACAATTTGGAGGGGATCGGCACTGTTCATTCTTAATACAGGCTATATCATAGCCTAGCAAGGAGAACAGCACGTCACCCACTTGATTGTCCGAGATTTTTATTATCTACCCACTTTGTGAAATTTGTTACTGTACTACAATCTGTTTTTATATAAATAAAGATTAAAATACTGGGGAAATGGCTAAGCAGATGATGTACCAAATTAACACATTTTCTTTCTTTCATGTAGCTGTTCTAACTTGAGTAGAAGCCACGAATCCCTCCCAAAAATCCACCATTTCCATTCAAAATACCAAAGCTAAAACTGTTCGCGTAACTGCATGCTAGTTCGGGTTTATAACCTGTCACTCAGTCCCCGCATTGTCACCATCACCGCAATCGCTCTGCGGTTTATTTACCTTGCAAATTGCTTTAAACAGTTCTGGGGATTTCAAAGGAAAATGTATCGCGCTGCTGCGAATTTTGACCGGTTGGGTTGGCTTTGAACTGAAACTAGTGAAATGGAAATTTGAATAATCATGATCTACTTTTTTAACTTAAAGTACTTTTCGGAAGGTCACCGCAGACTGCAAACAACAGCTCACAATTTAAGACCCAGTAATATTAACGACAGTAATATCCGTGGTGTTAGGCTACTGGGTTTAGCCCAGTTGTATACGCCCCTGTGTGCCTAATAAATAACCCCTCCCGCTCTGGGCAGAGCGAAAGGGAGTGTCAGACTTTTACTGACTGAAAACCACCCATGTTCCTTCTTAGCCCTTGGGCCGAGGCCGCGGTATCTCTAGCGAACAACCAGCAGCCCCGACGGGGTACCCAATGGCCTTGTTCTGTTCTGTCTCCTGCTGAGGGAAGTGGAAATTATGTTTTTCTTACTCCTCCGCTATTCTTTTCTGATTAATTTCATTGCGGGATCCAAGACAGTTAAATCGTTTCTCTGGGACTTCGTCGAGCTTCATTGTGTCGGCGCTTTTCTTGTGGTCGCCACTGTTGATACTGGTTAACAGAAGTTACAGTGGTTTGGGAATAGTGTGGTGGGCTTGTCCCATAAAAATAAAAGACTTAAAACAGCTGCGAATTGCAAACACGTCGACTGAAATTGAACTATTAAACCTCCCTCCCTTAGATATTATGCCCATGACAAAATTGTAGTACCAATTTCTTAAACCCATTCTATATCTATCATCATCATCAGCATGAACAGTTCACTGCTGGACACAGACCTCCACAATTGCAAACCACTCAAGTCGGTTCTCTGCAACTCTTATCCAGTTGCTATCAGCTACCCTGTGAAAAAGATCGTCGCTCCACTGAGCCTGAGCCCAGTATACCTATAACATATTTATTTTGAATGTAAAATATTGTGATACTCCAAATTTCCAGGCTCCCAACCAAATAACCCTGTTACACTTCAAACACCATCGGTGATACAAAACAAAACCACACAACCGATACCGCATGCGGTTACGTTTAAAAATATCGCACTACACGACTTTAAAAAGCGTACCATTACGCGTCATTTATGACCAATAATTGAGATCATTTCACTGATTACATGTGGTGGGTTGAAATTGAATTTCAATTGCGCGTAACGCGTATTGCAGGTAAAAACTTTGGTTTAAATAGTAATTTTATTTTTTATTTAATTGCTTACGTGTCTGTGAATGGGTGACCACCCATTACATACCGAGTTTCCTCCGTGTTTTGGATAGCACGATAAGCTGGTGGTCCCGGCTGACAGTCGTAACATGTAGTCAGTGGTTCGAAAGTCTGACAATCAGTCTTACCAAGGCGTTTCATATAACCCAGTACTAACACTACCTGTCATTGTGTCCATAGCAATTTTCCATAACTGTTATTACTGTAAACTCACACTACTTTTGTTTATTGTTAGTTATTTTGTAATTAAGTTATAATTATATTATTGTGTAACGAAAATAACTGCCGACAAACTGTTTTGCAGTTTGGCAGACTTTTTATATTTAATTGTTATTTATTTATTTGCACGCCAACAGCACAATCACTTACGATTTAGATTACATAACAACAAATATTGACATTTCAGTAACCATGCAAATAACAGGTGTGCATGACATTGATACATGAACATAAGAGACAAAGGAAAACAATAAAAAGTGTGCCTATTAGTAGGCCTTAATCTGGTCTCTGGTCTTAACTGGGCTGTGGAGGTCAGGTAGGCAGTCGCGCCACGTAAAGTTCTGATATTTAACTGTATCAGAATAGACTAGAATCCGACCCTTAAATTGTTGTGAAAAGGCTAGGCAGATGATGATTGGTTGTAGTGTAATAAGCGCATACAACTCCGACTGACTCTCCCTCACACGCTGTATGTATTATAATTTTTACATTTTCTTGATACATAAGTATGAAAAAGTGACGAATCATTGCCAAGACAGACGAATCGTTCTAGTAATTGAGAGGTTCATTCGTGTATATTCTGCTCAGTCTTTTTGTTTTTTTTTGCTAAACTTGATAAATGTTATCAGAGTATGATAAATATTGGTTCTATAAATTTTACGACGTCGGTATTCACAAACAACTCAATTATTGTTTACATTTATAGTAAAATCCATTTAAGTTACAAATGGCTCAAATCTAGTTTCACGTGATTTTCATCGTTTTCTAGGAAAACCAAAGTGGTGCTTACTTCGTTGAAAATCATGCTAAGAGTATTTTATGTTATTTTGTATTCCATGAGTTGTATTTATATAAAAATTTCATAGATGTTTGAACTGTATACAGTTCAAAAAAATATATTTTATGTTGAAAGGCAATTAATCTGTTGATTTGCTTCGTCGTTTTGTAGAAAGTCTGGTTTTAGTTTTTTGTTATCTGTTCAACAATATAGTTTAATTTCGTTTGATTTGCACAATTTGAGTTTCACGCTTGAGTACTATGACCTACCCAAATGTCATTTCTTTGGTAGTGTTCGTTGTGACGTTGACGTTGAGGATAATTGACAAATTGCACTGACTGGACAGGTCCACTCAAATTACCAGTGAGAGGATTATCGGCTGTAATCCACCATGTGGGCACAGTGCGCCTCGGTAAATAATGTGAATATCACATTTAATTTTGTCTTCTGACTTTTGGTTATAGAGGCCACTCTAGTATCTTTAGATAAAGCCGTGCTTGCTTAGGTTGGTTTGTGGATGGGACTCATTACATACCGAGTTTCTTGCGTGCCTCGGAAAGCTAGATCAGCCGTTGTTCCGGCTATCATTTGTAGCTCTTTAACAGTTGGTACAGGGAGTCAGAGGTTTGAAAGTCTGACAACTAGTCTCACCCAGTGTTAATTTGGTTGTGGTGGTCTGATAGACCATCAATCCATGTTAAATACTGATATGCAGCTGCATGCGGCTAGAATGGAAGTCGACCCCAATATAGTTGGGAAGGTGAGGCAGATGATGATCACATTATATTTTTGAACCGAGACGTTAACGTTCAAACAGCGCGGTAGCACAAAGTTTCTGTACAAAGAAACACGGACAAACTATAACCTAAAGTTATGAAAATAGGCTCACGAACACACCAAGCCATACATTTCCATTATAACAAGGCCTCACTTTGTACAGATTTCCCGTACAATAAGAGATCAGCATAAACTAGGTTTGTATAGCTAGTGCGAACACACCAGGCGAAAAATCTGCCACCTATTCAGCAGAAGACTATTAATAACTTTGTATAAAAACTTTGTTCAGGAGAAAACTCGGCGTGAACCTAATACCGGTACACAATGGCCAACAATAAGGCTAGAAACTGGTGGCAAGATCAAAAGAGAGGAAATATATTGGCGTACTTGCAGGAAAATAGTTTGAATTGTTATTGGAGGCGAGGTAAATGCAGTCTAGTTATAGAAGAGAAAGGAGGATAAGATTTTTTATAGAAATAGCTGTTGTGTTTAAAGATTTAAAATACTTATCTATCAAGTTAAAAAAAAGTGTGTTTAAAACGTTGTGACTAAACAGCATACATAAACAATTTTATGTATGCTGTTTAGCAACTATCTAAATATATTACTAGCTGATGCCCGGGACTTCATTTCTGTGGAAATTTTGATGTGTGACTAAAAAAATGTTTGGGGTGGACAACCCTTACCACTTAGAGAGAATTATATAAATATAATATATCTATTTGTATATAGAATTCTCGTGTCACAGTGTTAGTTGCCATACTCTTCGAAAACGGTTTGACCGATTTTTATGACATTTCGTATATATGTTCAGTAGGTATGGGAATAGGTCGTAAAGTACTTTCATCGTCCTTATTTTTAACGGGATTCATGTCTAAACCTACAAAACCTTTATCTGCAAAATATAACACCGTCAACCCACAAAATTAACAACCAATTTACCAAAAACAACCTCACAACCGCATGAACTAACAACCATCTTTACTACACAGGCGTGACCGAAGCCCCACCGGACCCACCGCTCTACTCCGCCATAGCTCAGCCAAAGAACTCGAGCAGTGTGCACAGCCTGCCGCGCACTCAGACGCCGGTGACGCCGATATCGTCGCACGCGCACTACACTGATATGCAGGTTAATACTAACATCAATTTTGCACTTGAGATTTTAAAGTTGAAGCCGACAAGATAACCCGCGAAATTCAAATTTCTTACGTTTTTTTGCAATTTGCAGGTCAGCGTCAGATTTTATCTTGATTAAAATATTATTTGCGCACTTAATGCGTATGTATTTAGAGATATAATCATTAAAATCATGAATACAATCCTCTTGAGTTGATTTAGTTGCATTGAGTGACTATTTGATGAAAAAGGTATTCAAGGAATTAATATGAACTGAGAGAGTTGTATTGGTAATTTTAATCATTATTACTCTGTAAACACACATTTGTTACGGTCACGAATCCTATTTTATTTAACATACAACCTGACACTGACCGGCAAATTGCAAAAAATCGTATTAAAATTCGAACTTCGCGGGCAACCTTGTCAGATTCACCTTAAAGACTGGAATGACATGTGTTGGTCGTACGGTAGGAAGCTTGGTATTCGACATAGTTGCAATCGAGCAATAAAATGATGTTGGGCTGTAAATGATAATACATTTTATTTATTGATGCATGTTTAAATAATATAAGCTCGCATACACGAGGGTTTCTTGAGCGTGAATTTTCAGATTTCAACATTGAAAATCGCATTTCAGAATTTTATAAAAAGAACTTTTGAATCCGCATTGTCTTAATGCTGAAGCGTTAAGCTAAATGGTTAAGTAGGTAGTAAAATATTCAGTGAATCGAAGCTGTTAATAAGCCACCAGCAACCATAACATCACTGTATTCTAGTATAAAGTGCTTCTACAAAATCAGTTTTGTTTTATATCGTTGCACTTTAAATTATGGTTTGTTAGATAGCATTTTTAATGCGAAGTAGTTTTAGTAACAGACCATTCGAACAATCATACACAGCAAAAGAGAGCAGTGGTTGCCCCGACTTACGAACGGTAAATCGTGAGTCGAACCTTGGCAGGCGCATAACTTCGTGTAATTTATTTCATCACCATGGCTCTCAAAACGGTGAAGGAAGACATCGTGATGAAACCGGCATGTATAAAAACCAAAAAATTCGAAGACATGTGTCATATACCAACCCGTACTCGGCACGCGTGGTGTATTTTAGCCCATCCCTCTCCTAGAGAGGAGGCCTAAGTCCCTACAGTGAGAACATTATAGGCTGATGATAATGTAAAGAAAGTTATTTTAGTAGTTTTAAAGTGGATGATCTAGGCTGAATTACAACATGCTTCCTGAAAACTAGGACATACAGAAGCTGCCAATCCGCCAATATTGACCTATCAATAAACACTACCTAACTAAGCATTGAATCTCTAGCAATAATTATTTCCGTATTCCTCAACGCCTTTGAGCTCACTGCATAGTGGTCGAATAGCAAATCGATGTTCGTATTTAATTTGCGATACAGGGCTTTACTAAATAATTGCAGTAATAATTTAGTGTTTATTGGAGAAGTTTCGCCAAAGGGTTTCGGCAAACTATCGCTGGACTGTAGTTGAACATTTCGCTTAGTTAGCAGTATGGAGTAGTGTTTATCCTTAAACTGATTCGGTTAACAGTTTTATTCATTTCGATGTATTTTCAAGAGTTTTGTGTATGCTGCATAGCCGTACTTAAAATAATTAATCAAAGGTCTGATAATTGTTTTTAATTGTTTATCGATAATTTAGCAATGAGTAACAATGGTCTTTGCTGCTTTTAATATTTATTTTGTCAGAGTATTTTATTTATCTGTTGAGTAACAATAGGGTTGTCCTCTACCCACAGTGTATACCCTATACGTGAATAAACGCTAGGAATATGTGGGATAACTTTAATCTTCTGTGTTTCTCAAAAGGGGTCGTTCATAAAATACGTGAGATGTTTAAGGGGGGGAGGGGGTCGAATCAAATCTCATCTAATCTTACGTTGGAGAGAGGGGGGGTCTCGGCAAATATCACGCAATTTTTTTCTGATTGAACAATAAAAAAATTATACTATTTTCGTCCATTTAATCCAGATTGTACATGCTTAAGATTTAATCTTAAGCGTAATCGTAATACGATTAAATTTTTATTACACTTATAATTAAACTCTCAGCAATATTGATTACTAGTCTTAACTAGTCGTAAATAAAAGCACGAAGCAAATTTTTTACGTAAGAAACCCACATTTTGAAAAATCTCACGTGAGATTGACGGATGGGGGAGGGGGTTGAATAAAATCTCACGACATCTCACCAGGGGGGGAGGGAGGGACAGAAAATTTAAAAAAACACCTCACGTAATTTATGGACGCCCCCAAATAAAACTACAGATTCTCATTTGAAAGGGGAGGATACCAGAATGGGATTAGGCCTGATGGGATGCAATTCTCACGGTTGTTGTCGAGCTGTTGTAATATCCTAATCCCATGAATAACTCTACTTGGCATAAGTAGGTTTTACGCATCAGGTATGATACGTGTTTCATAAGGAGCGTTATAACCCCCTAACTGTTATTCTAAAAAGATACAATATCCTAAGCTAACTTTTTTTTCACAGAATGATTCCGGTCGAAGTATGATCAATGGTGCGATGCGGTCACACCGAGAGATCGTCACAACTAGAACACCTTTATTAGCTGCCCATCAAGAAAGCTGCGTATAAACCATATCCAGTTCATTTTAAATACCATTTTACTTTCAAAAAGTGAAAAAAAACATGTTACATAAATTATCCGTTAAAGACTTTCAAAAATGTTCATTGTTAAAAAAACTATTTAATTTATATTATAACTCGATTTGTACTACTAACAGTAATGCGTTCTAGCAGTTGTAAAATTAAGACAATGACTGATGAACAATTATTAAGTAAAAGATTATTAGAAAATTATTAATATAACTTGTTCTAATGATAATGATAGTTAACTCTTTAAGAGAACGATGGAAGGCTCTAAGCTAATCTAGAATAAATCTAGAGCGGTAAGGTAAGAACTGTACATATAATATATATATTGAAAATTGTGTTTCAAGAATTCACATACGGAATTTCTTTTCGCAATGCACTAATAGACGATTTAAATGTAATTATTACAGTTAAATGTAAAAAGTTAACGTCGTAAGTGTCAACCGAAAATGATTCATTAAATATAATGTTTACGTTACCAGTCCTATTTTAATTTTATTGTTATGTGAACGTTAATTATTTATTGTATTTACGTTGTTGCGAAATTAAGTAGTTTGTCAATTAATAGGTATTTATTAATTAGCCGTGCCTGTGATCTGTAAATGGTTGGAATAATAATTTAAATTGTTAATAATACTTTAGCCATTGGCAGAAAGCATAATATTTGATTCAACAATGCTATAATATGGTCCTTTTGGCAGTTGAATGAAATTGACGGACTCCCGCTGTTGCTAAACAGTTGTAAAATTATCTGTACAAAATTGGCATTACTACAGACTAAAGCCACGCATCAAAAGATCCAAGTATATACGCAAGCATATTCCATATGAACCTGGAATGTAATACTTTAGTAATAAAGTTGAAAATCTATTAAAGTATTATTGTAGTAGGCGAATGTGCTGGTGTTTGTACAAGAGTCTATAGTAAGGCTCAAATTGTGACATATCTAAAGTGACTCGCATTGGACGCAACTATCTAAAACGTTTTTGTTGTAATGAGTTTTGTGTTGAAACCGTACTCTTTGCAAATGTGTGTACGATGGTATCGACAACAGGCAAATAAAGCCAAGAACAAGTAAAAAGGTTTTGTTATACAAGGTGAATATAAATATATTGAATTGATTACTTTTCAACTGGTCTTACGAAAATAATTCTGAGCCTATAAAATTCAGCTATAGTCAAACTAGGTTAAATTGTTATACCTAAACTGCTTAACAGAAAAGTTTGTGAATATAGATAGTTTTGTAAATAGGTATGAAAAATATCAGTAGATAAGTTTAATTCAGTTATGATAATTTAAAAGTCACAAACAATGATTTAAACCTTGTATAACATTACGACAATTAACTTGAAGTTTCAATTAAACTTTTTTTATATCTTTTCAACGTAATTTGAACAAGGACATATCAAAATTAATCGATCATGTAAATACACGAATTAAGTATAATAATTGAATTATAATAACAATAATATGTATTATTAATTTAATTATTGATAACATTATTAAGTTTTATATAATTTGTACCATGTTAAACATTCCCGGGCTGGTTGTAAATATAAAATTAACTAAATAAAAAACAATAAAAAGTTGCTCATTCTAAGAATTTAATATAACAGCACGAGGGACGTTAAGTTGTCGGTTATCTAAAACGAATCATTGTGGGAAGAGCAGTTTTTTAATACATGTGACTCAATAAAATGTCGAAAATTGTTTTTGAGTTTTATTATTATGCTACGTTTTCCTTCATAAACACAATAATCATCTCCCAGAGTTTAAGTACTAATAACTAACACTATTACTACTTCTATTTCAGATATTAATCATCAAATACTTTGGATATGTTACCCGAACAATAAGTTCATGGAATGTTTAGTGGTTCAAGACCAACTACCAAGTGGTCGATCGCCATCTCGATAGACAGACTTGTTTTTTTGGGACAAGCCCGCCACACTATTCCCAAGCCACTGTAACTCCTGAAAGCCAGAACCAACAGTGGCAACCACCAGAAGAGCGACAATGAAGCTGGCGAAGTCCCAGAGAAACGATTTAACTGTTTGGATCTCGCAACGAAATTAATCAGAAAAGAATAGCGGAGGAGTAGGAAAAACATAATTCTACTTCCAATAGACAGACTCCATCGAATAAAAAATGCTCGTGGCTTAATAAGAACTGCCACTCGGGTCGATCTTTAGGTAAAGCTGTGTTTGCCTAGGTCGGTCTGTGGATGGGTGGCCGCCCGACACCGAGTTTCCTCCGTGCCTCGGAAAGCACGTTAAGCTGTCGGTCCCGGCTGCCATATTTAGATCTTCTGACATCCAGTCTTACCAAAGAGGTATCGTATTACCTAGTATTAACTGGGTTGTGGAGGTCAGATAGGCAGTCGCTCCATGTATAATACTGGTATTCAGCTGCATCCGGTTAGACTGGAAGCCGACCCCAACATTGTTGGGAAAAGGCTAGGCAGATGTTGATGACACAAGATAAAAACAAAAGTATAACAAGATTACCTCGTTGGTCTAGTGGTCGCAAGCGCGACTGCTGAGCATGAGGTCCTGGGTTCGATTCCCGGGTCGAGCAAAGGGTTATTGGCTTTTTCTATCAGGAATTACTCAGTAACAGCTACGGAGTCTGGATATGTGCCCGGTTGATGGCAATAGGCTCGCCCCCTATTACATGGGACTTAAACATAACTAGCAAAATGTGGGTGTACTATTAGGTACAGGTTCTCTGCCTTACCCTTTGGGGATCACAGGCGTGTTGATGTGTGTGATGTGAACAAGATAACCTCAAAAGTTAACAGGCACCTAGGAATCTACAAGGCCTACAATGTTCATAGATTCACAAAAACAATGCTATCCCACCTCTATTCCACCTTTGCCCAACCCTTCAGGGATCACAGACTGTTATTTTTAAATATGTTTTATTTTATTTTCTGCGGCACAAAGTTGGTCACTTACTGAAAAACAGAAGTCCAAACTCACGATTCGCCAGCGAGCAATGGAGCGCAGCATAGTTGTCCAGCGAACAGATCGCGTTATAAAAACCATAAGTTAAATAGTTAATGTTGGAGAAAAAACAGCCAGGCTTAACTGATAGTGGGCAGGCCACGTAGCACGGATGCACCGGGAGAGATGGTCAAAGATCGTCAGACACTGGACGCCTGAGGTAGGCAGCACCTTCGAGGTCGACCGCGGCGAAGGTGGCGTGACGATCTGATCATGTTTGCCAGGCTAACATGGCCAGAGGTCGCACGTGATTGATACGTACGGAAGTAGAAAGAGTAGACCTTTGCTCAGCAGTGGGACACAATGTAGGCTAGCAAAAAATGTTTCTGGTTGCTGCATTATCAATTCTGCCAATTATGTTACTTATCTTTCAAAAGAAAAAAAAAAGAAGCGATTACAACATTCTTAAAAAGCGTATATAAAACCCAACTTGCAAAAAATATATAAAAGCGTCTTCCCTAAAATTATAATCCAAAGAAACTCATCAATAAAATAGCGTATTATACGCCTAAAGAAAGGTCGATATCTAAGCCATTGTGTCTGGTGATGCAGGTCGTGGCACAAAACGGTTGCCCCGCATCACGGGAGAGGCGAAGAGGCGATATAACCATTTGTTACGCATTCAATGCGCGCCGTGCCTAGCTATTTATCTTGCAACCATTGACTGGGCGAGTCGTCGATCAATTCTAAGCGTTTCTATCGTCGATTAATCAAACGGTAAGTCGGTGTTTAATCTTAGTGTCGGGATGGTGTTGGGAAATATTGTAATAATCGGGGATGTTTTTATGTGTTGTATATTCTGATATCTTGCTACTTCTCGCTTTTTATCATAATTTTTCTATAAGGTAGGATAACATGATCGTTAAAACCATAACCATATTGTATGAGAGCTGTTTACCAATTTACCCATATAAAAAAATATTTAAATCTTTTAAATAATTTTTTATATGGGTAAACAAAAATAATTATAAAAAAATTGGTTTTCAGCGAATTAAAGGTCATACAGATAGAGTAAACCCTGACTCCCAATATATAATATGTATTATAATAGAAATAAGTGTTCTGCTTTCATTATGATATCAAAAACCTTTCCTTTGTTTGGTAAACAAAATCATGGCTTATACCAGGTTTAAAAAAAAGTATAATATATTTTTTTAAATAATGAGTTACGGATTACTTATCTAATAAAGTCATCATTCTCCTGCCCTTATCCCAATTTATTTGGGGTCGGCGCAACATGTCTTCTTCTTCCATACTTCTCTATTTCTCGTCATGTCAGCAGTCACCTCCTTTCTAGCCATATCATCCTTCACACAGTCCATCCATCGTTTCTTTGGTCTTCCTCTACTCTTATAGCCATCTACATTCATACTCAACATTTTTCTCACAACGTTTTCTTCATTCCTTCGCATCACATGTCCATACCACGACAATCGATTACCGCACAACTTTTCATTTACCGGCGCCACTTTCAGACTTCCTCTTATGTACTCATTCCTTATTTTATCCATTCGCGTCACACCACACATCCCCCTTAGCATTCTCATCTCAGCCACATGCAATTGCCTTTCATTTATCCCTTTTGTGGCCCAACATTCTGATCCATACACGACAGCAGGTCTAACCATGGTTTTATAAATCTTCCCCTTGAGTTTAAGGGGAATGCGGGAGTCGCAAATTGTTCCCGTGACCTGCCGCCATTTCATCCATCCAGTGCTAATTCTATGCTTTACACTACGATCTATTTCGCCATCGCTTTACTTTTACTTATCTAATAAAGTATAACGTCTATATTTTATGCTAATTAGCTTACAAAATGAAGGAATATACAGCACTGCTTACCCATTTAGAGCCAATAAACGCAATGTTCTTTTTATCCTGTATCAATCAGCATTCCGTTCCCCTAGAGACGACTTTCAGTTAAACTTAAAGGACACAGCGGGTTGACTAACGTAAGTAATTAATTTGTGGTTTTTACACCGTAACTTTTAAAATAAGTGGCCAGTATCACCTTTATTAATTAAGTCGTGAACGGTGAACTACGCCTTTAAATATTCATCGTAATGAAGTTATTAATCCGAAAAAAGTCGTATATTTTTTAATAGTATTTGTTACATTATTTGATAAACACGAGCTGTTAACTAAAAAATCTTGATTTGAACAAGGTTGAAAGAATTTAAGCAGATTTTAAATCGGTCAAAAATCGACCGCTTACCTCGCCTCAGAATCGTGCTAGTAAACTAGCTACGACGTTTGCTACGGCGTATTAAACTAGCTACGCCGTAGCAAACGTCGCTATATAGACGTAGCCAGTCCTGCATGTAGAAATTTGAATACTGAAATTGTAATGATGTCATGGCTAATAACTATGTGACATGACGTATGAGTCTTGTACACGTGAGTGATTTAGTCAGGTCAATAATGTCGAGCTAAAATAAGACTTACGGTACGCGTACACTAAAACCGATTCGTCCGTTTTCGGGCGTCATCGGACGGCGTCGGTAGTAGCAGTGTATGCGCTCTCTTCCATTTACTTACGTTTTATTTGATCGGCCCATGACGCCCGAGCATACTTCGGCCGATGACGGATTCGGTGTACGCGTACCGTTACGGTACGCGTACACTAAAACCGATTCGTCCGTTTTCGGGCGTCATCGGACGGCGTCGGTAGTAGCAGTGTATGCGCTCTCTTCCATTTACTTACGTTTTATTTGATCGGCCCATGACGCCCGAGCATACTTCGGCCGATGACGGATTCGGTGTACGCGTACCGTTAGAGTTGTAGTGCCGCGAGGCCGCGATCAAGGAGGCGGCATACGTATGTTGCTGGCCGGTGCTGCGGCACTCTATTTTTTGACTTTTCTTTGTCTGTCACTTCTTCTTGATAAAAAATCTTTTTCATGTCGCATTCTGATAATTTCGTTTTATAAATATTTTCTGAAGACATTATAAAATTTGTGAATTGTATATAGATTTTCATGTATATAGTTTTAACATAGTTTCGAGTTTTTATTCCGCTCTCCCAACAACTATCACCCCGGTTGCTCTGCACTTTCTATATTTTGACAATTGAATCAACGTGCATTTTTTACGCAATTTTGCAATAAGATGAACTATATTATTATTTGCTTAGAGTAAGACTATTATAAAAGGTACAATGTAATATTTAGGAAAATACAGACAGACAGGGTAATGCAAAACGTTGCCTCTGTATAATGTCATCATCATCTGCTTAGCCTTTTCCAAACTATGTTGGGGTCGGCTTCCAGCCTAACCGGATGCAGCTGAATACCAGTACTTTACGTGAAGCGACTGCCTATCTGACCTCCACAACCCAGTTAATACTAGGTAATACGATACTCTTTGGTAAGACTGGATGTCAGAAATTCAGGTCACTGACTACCTGTAACGGCTGCCAAAGATCTATATATAGCAGCCGGGACCGACAGCTTAACGTGCTTTCCGAGGCACGGAGGAAACTCGGTATGTCGGGCGGTCACCCATCTACAGACCGACCTAGGCAAGCACAGCTTTACCTAAAGATCGACCCGAGTGGCAGTTCTTATTAAGCCACGAGCTCCATATAATGTATAATCCATTAAAGTTATCCGAGACTTATGACTATATAGGAGAACACGACAACGACTGTCAGGTGGTTTTAGTAGCACACCATTCACGGTACCCGTCTGGCCGGAGGATCCTCCCTTTTCTATAAGGAATATACATTTTTACAGCCTGTTCTCCCTGTAAAGAGATAAGAATTCCACCATCACTACATATTATAAAACAAAGTAAAAAAAAACCTTTGGCGCGTCTGTCTGTTTGCGATAAGCTCAAAAACTACTGCACCGATTTTCATGTTGTTTTCACCAACGGATAGATTGGTTTTCGAGGAAGATTCCAGTATATAATTTTAACAATATCTACGCGGGCGAAGCCGTGGGCATCAGTTAGTTAGACATAAAATATTATGTATGGGTTCTTTAAGTATAAACTTTTGCTGCTAGTCTCATTGGAGCTAGTGATTTTACGTACGGCGATCTCATTCTAGTGGAAGCCGCGTGCAGATTCACAATTTGCATGGAACAGGCATCCTAAACCAACACATTTTGTGTTGTGGTCTGTCTTATTTTAAATGTACCTTTGGTTTACTTAGAGTGTCCTATTTTAAAATGGTCCCTTATAAAAGGTTCTCGATTTCAGTAAATAGGATTAGGGTTCAAAATAATTTTCGCCACCTAAAAGTAAAACCATTTTAGCTTGACTAAATTGTATTGATACTATAAATATAACGTTGTTACTCACTACAAGGGAAGTCTATGACCCGGTTTGAGGGTCGCGAAAATTTTTTGGAAGTTCGGGGACCTTGTGGAGACGTTCCCGAAGCCTGGTATGTTCAACAATTGGTTGAAATGATGGTGATAACTAATTAAACTTAGGTATAATATGTCTGACTTTAAGCAAACGTTGTGTCACTAAATGGTAAAAACAAACACAAATAGATAGCAGAAAATTTGGCATCACTTTTTACACGATCGTCCCAAAAAAAAGAGTGTTATGTTTTTACCTCATTTATTCCTGGAAACTCAATTTTAGGCTTCAACAGAGAACCGTGTAAACAAACATTAAAGGAGACGCCGGTAGAAGATTTCCTGGAATATTATTGCTACACAGACCTTATTGATGCATATATAATACTTGAGCCTACCCATTACCAATTATGTTAGGGTCGGTATCCAGTTTATTTAGAAACAGCTGAATACCAATATTTTACTGACTTTCACAACCCAGTTATACCTTTTGGTAACACTTTTGGGATTTTTGATAATGTTTTTCCTACTCCATCGCTATTATTTTCTGATTAATTTCGGTGCGGGCCCCAAGACAGATAAATTGTTTCTCTGGAACTTTATTGTCTCGGCGCTTGATTGGTGATCGCCACTGTTGATTCTGACTTTCAGGAGTTGCAGTGGTCTGGGAATAGTGTGGTGCGCTCGTCCTATGTAAAAAAAAAGTTATGGTCCACTTCTTCTTAGCGTGTTGATGACAAATTTCTATTCGATCATATCGTTTTGGCCCAAAATTCAGCTATGCGGACTCCACTCGCTGATGCAGTCATAAAGTCGTCAAGTGTGCATGTGTCAGGGCATGCAGCGTAAGATGGAAGGTGGGACATTATCTGTGGAGATACGCCGCATACACACTTGAGGTCTGACCCACTGATTTGTAACGAAAGCCAAAGATGTACAAAGGACAGCCAGAATCAGTGCCTGAACTTGATTTCAAAGCCGCGAAGAAAAATGGCATATTATAATTGTAATACCAAAGTAATAGCGTACAATATCAACGCAAGTAGACGTCGTAATACCGTGGTTTGCAATAAAGGCCCGAAGTCAAAGTTTGTCTCGGAATTACCCGTGGTACTTGCAATATAGCAAGTTAACAACTATAGTAACAGCTGTTCGCTGGCTACATATTACTTCGCCAGCGTTGAATAGGTAGGCTGGAGAAACAATCCAATAAAATATGCTTATTCAAATCAATTGCTCAAAAACTACAAACAGAATATTTCTCTGACTATCATTTTCCAAAATCAAATTCATTAAAATAGAAAAGAGGCTCCATCGCTTTTCGATAAGTTCCATTTGAAACTTTTTCTTCTGGAGATTGAATAATATCATTTTCTTAGACGGCAAAGATCTGATATTGGAAATCTGGATGATAGGATACTTAAGTTATTCAATATTTAAGTTTAATCTGTGGGAGATGAGTTTTTTTAGAAATCTCATCTAGTTTATAGGCAATCGTTGGATTGTTATTCAGATTTTGTGTACCTAGACGCAATTTTGTGGAAAGTAATTTATTTACTCAGACGTCTTATATGAGACAAGTGGCATGGCTTTATAATAAATGTTAAAATATCACTACACGATCTGAAACGGGCATATATACCAATAACATTACCAAATAAAATATCAACGATAAAATATTCATGAAAAATGCTAATGCAAATTAAAATTCATGTTTTTTTACTCAAATCAATCTTCGGCATAAAAATGAACGATTGTCAATTGTTTGTTTATGACGCTGCCGAAGTGTAGCAGCCCTCGTCCTTGTGTTGCTATGTTAGTGTATGTTTTATTTATTATCCATAAAAAGGTTACATAAATATAATCTGAACTCTATACCTAATAATATCCTCATTGATTAGACAGGGATTTTCAACATATTGTAGAAGTTAGAGCAATGACATGTCGTATCAGACAAAAGAAATTTCACTGTACTTACGAAGGACAATCACAATTAATCAATAGATTCCTGTGTCACTATGGTCTTGAACATATTTGGGTATTACGAATTGTAGGAAAAATTGTCACGTCCATTTTGGGAGTTCAGTTTAATGTTAAGCAAAACGACTCAAAAATAATTCTGCTAGAAACAAATTTCTAGACTTCGACTTATCACACCGAACAAGGTTTCTTCGCAGACTCGACTACATCCCGTTTTGTAACTTTCTCGATTCGCCAACTAAAATAAACAACATATCATTACAAAAGTGCCGTTTCATAATTACTATTCTGATCTGCATACATTAAGTCATCTACGCCTTCTAAGAAGGCTCGTAGTAATTACACTCTGTAGCACCTTGCTACGCCACTATGCTACGCCGTAGCAAAGTGCGTAGCAGCGTAGCAATCTCTCTCATAGCAATCTGCTAGAATATTTTCAAGGTTTCTTAATATGAAAAAAAAAAAGACGTGTGGCACTTGGAGACTGACGCGGTAAAGCTATTGCATAGCATTTTTTATCAACTTATGCAATTATTATTATATATTTTTTTTTTTGCAGTATTTTTTTTCCTTGGTTTTTTTTTCGTTGATATTAATTCAAGTTACACTGAGCGTGGTGACCGATAAAAAAACAAATTTTAATACTGCATTTGTGATAATAATAATAAAATGAATGTATTATAGAGTACTAACTCATTTTCTTTCACTATTTTTTCGTAACTTTCTTCATTAATAAATGCACTTTGTTTATTCATATTTAAAACACTTTGTGCACAAATTATACGAGTACAGATATTCACTGTTGTACATAGATGATAAATACCTATACACTTATATACTTTCTCACAAACAGCTGATTACGGTAAATTTTCCAATACAACCAATGCCACCTAAAGGCGGGTTGCTGAACTAAAGAGACAAGCGTGATATTTCAAAAAGTCATTAAAAGTTCTGGTATTTATCGATAGATGGAAAAACTAAAAAGTATCACCGCTGTGCCGGTCGGAGTGGGGGGTGTTAGGTTTTTTTCGTTACGGAATTTCTGGATTTGGTCCCCACGCTCAAGGCCCAGGTTTAGAAGCTATGCAATAGCTTAAAAAACATTGAATCCATTTCTGCGAAACTTTAAAGATAAATCCCAAGTCTACATTAGAAAGGACAGGTGCGTAGTACTCTCAACTGTCGTGTGTGTATGACCAGATGATTGTATGAATGTGGACGACGTAGCAGGTGGCGTTCTTTGGTTTTTGACTACCCCATGGGAAAAGAGCGAGAGTTTATGTAGTAGATTATATACACACACATAATTTTATTATACTAAAAATATGCTCTTCCAAAAACCACAATTCTTATTTAAAACCGCGCAAGATATCCGAGACTCATTAACGCTGAAACATCAGTCGACCGCAGCCACAAGACTTACGTGTAATCCTGAAAGGGTAATATTTTAAGTGCGAATAGCCTCCCCGTTGAAGTGCACTCAAGTGTTTACCTCGGCCATTAACCCCATTAACTTGCAAGTGTTTCGACCACAAAGATAAATAAAATATAAAGTGTGACAGTTGTTTAACTTTTGTTGGGAACTTTTGTTTAACAGGGACTTGTTACTTAATAATTTTTGTTAGACGGGTTGATATTTTATGAATGATTTAATATTTGGTTTAACTGTATTGACAGTAGTTGTGTACTCATAAAAATTACAACCTGCTCTCATAATCACCATCATATAATCCAACACGCGGGCCCAGTGCGGGTTGGTAGATGCCACATGTCTTTTGAATTTCTTGGTTCTAAGGCATACCGGTTTCCCGTCGGGGCTGAGGGTTATTCGAAAGACATACCGCGGCCTCGGCGCAAAGGCTAAGAAGGAACATGGGTGGTTTTTAGTCAGTAGAATTCTGACACTCCCTTCCGCTCTGCCCAAGAGCGGGAGGGGTTTTTGATGATGTTCCACCCGCCAAAAAAAAAAGGCGTACCGGTTTCATTACGACGTTTTCCTTCACTTTTCAAAATTACGTACCTAGTAGTTAAGTTTAAACCTCGAGAAACAAACTCTAAATCTTAAAAGCGGTCTTCATTCCTTCTTATCAAATCTACCCTCAAAAAACCTGTCAACTCAGATATAAGTTATAACGAAGACATGGGCAACACGTTAGTTCATTATATCAACGAGGGAAACTTGCAAGTTGTAAGCAATAGGCCATCCAAGTTGGTGTTTGCGAACATAATTACGGCCTCAGCTAGCTACGATTGGACAAACTCCGCGTGAAATTGGTACACGCTACTTGGGAAGTTCGACTAAGATGTCTTAGGACTTAGGACATATATAGACTGGTCTTAGTCTTTTCATATGTATGCTAGTCTGTATAGTCTTAAAATAAATAAATGTTATGTTAAGACTTTGTCACTTCTTATATTCTAAGACACGTAATGTGGTCTTAAATCTGTCTGTATTTTTTTTAATGCATTCTTACTGGTTGCGTAACTGTTATATCACTATTTAGTTTTGCAATTAAATTAGCTAACACTAAGCACAAAAATAAACTAAAATTTGTGATAACAAATTTGTTAGTGAATAGGTACATATCAAGTAGTTTTTTATAATAACTTTATGTTATAAAATTTTAGAGTTATTCAACCTATTATAGTTATTTCAAATCCTGGTATCTATAGTCGTAGTAGAGTATTTTTTTTTTAAACTTACGAATTTCTCCTGTATCGTAGGTGCATTTACAAACATTAAACTCACATACACAAACACACCCAGATCCGAAACAACTATCTGTAGGCCATACAAATATTTGTTCCGTGCGGGGATCGAACCCGCGACACGTAGCGCAGCAGTTCAATCGCTCAATCACTGCGCCAACCGTGCTGTCAAAAATTACTTGACTTTAGTTATAGCTTACCTAATACAACCATTTTTATGCAACAGGCAAAAATTTGAATGAAATATGAACCGTCAAAGAAATAATTTCTTGTAGTTAGAACTGTTACTCGTAAAAGTCAGAATTCTTAGTAAGCTGTTTATAGAAACGGTTGGTACAGTTCCAAGTCTTAGCAATCACTTTATACGTACCTCCATAGCCTCCATAGCATGTTGGTTACTACCGATCAAATATACGAACTAATTCAAACTATCGGCCCACCCGTGTTTGCTCAACAATAATTTTCCTTATCGTTAATTAATAAAGTCCAAGTTTGTTTACGACGATAATTGGGAGATAAGACTTTTATTTTCGTGACTGTGATCGTTTGTGTGAATAATGTAATTTCTTATTGCGGTGTTAAAATTATTTTTTGTAAAAATTTTATTCATTGGCCTTTATTTATTAATATAGGTTCACCAACATCTTCTGTGTACAACATATCATAAAGTACATAGGTTTTGTAGTCTCAAACTTACACAGTCGCCAAAAACTGGTTAACCAGCATTCATAAAAATAAGTGAAAACATATCATAAAACATACATCAAAAATTAAAACGAAATAAAGTTCCTTTGCAACTTGGGGACTTAAATATTACTGTATAATTGCGTGTGTACCTACTTATAATCAGACCTCTTCTCGGGATTGTAGGCGTGACGTTATGTATATGTTTTTCACAAGAAAAGACGACACATAATGACTTACGATAGTAATAATAGATGTAAAAAGAGCCCTCACAGAGCGGAGTCACACAAGTCCCTTTGACTTGTTCGCCATGTTATTGCGATTATTTTATTGTTCTGAACCATCTAGTTACTGAGATAAATAAAGAGAATAAATAAAGTTTAACTTCCAAACACACGATTATGATATTTTTGAAATAGATACAAGATTTTAATGTTAGTTTTATAGAGACTTTAAACAATACTATACTACTCAATCCATCCATCAATGTTTTGAGTGTGCTTTTCCGTAAACAGTGATTCGTTACTCCAATAAAAACTTCTTTTCCAGCAATTATTTTTGCTTAGAGTTACTTAATCTGAGCATGATTGACGGTTTCGTGATGGGTACGTTTATACATTGTATAAACTCTGTCTGAATTAATTGATTCTTTTGAATTAGTATCGTGGAGACTAAGTAAATGCTACAATATATTTTCCTAATTTTGAAAACCTAAAAACATTGTACCCTACCCAGAAATCGAACCCAGAATTCCAAGCCCCAGTAACGCAACCGTTAGACCAAAGAGTTAGTCGTAAGGACATAATCTGGATGATTTATAACTGACGCAGTGACCCTTCTTTCGTTCGGAGTAGTGGGCAAAGAGAATGAACCGAGATCGAAGCGGTGAGAGGTGTGGAAATAACAAATGACGACACTCAGGACTTGGGCCAAAAAAACTTCCAGTTTCATGATTCTGTGGACACCTTTATAGTCTGCTTCATTTAAGGTCAGTTTTAGATAAGGAAACATAAATGGCACAAACATAGAGCGATAATAAGGGGTTTAATTAAGACTTGTATTTGGACAGATATTTAGGTTAGGTTAGTCATTGCAACCCAAATCGTTGATGATGACTGTGATATTAGTAAGAGACTTTAAAACGTCATCCCAGTGATTAAATCATGCCCGAAAACCCCAAACATTTAAGCAGAAGTCTTTTCCCGTTCTAGCATAGTATCTCATGTCCATGTACATAGGCAGGACCGTTACCATCATCCAGATACAAAGCCATACATCGGGCAGTTACTGAGAAATTCATGATGGAAAATCCCAAGATCACTTTTTCCGACCAGGGGACCGAACACCACACATGCTTATCAATATGACTTGCAACCACTAAACCAACGAATAAGCAAACAGAGAATACTTTTACAAAACAGTGTCCACGTTCACCCAAAGCGTACAAGCTACGCTAAAATCACTTCCCCTTTCGAACCCATCCCAGCGATTTTACAAGCCATAACTCGAATCCATTTATTATGTTATTTAAATGCCTAGCTGTATAATATTAGTTATTTGTAAATATTGAATAGTAAACTACAAAACTAGATACACATAATTATGAGAAAAGTAAACGTATCACAACGTTATACTGTTACACATTCCCATTGGCTTGTATGTTTTTAGGGTTTATAGTTTTAAACAACTCCCGTCGGGGCTGCGGGTTGTTCGCAAGACATACCGCAGCCTTGACATGAAGGGCTAAGAAGGAACATGGGTGATTTTTAGTCAGTAGAAATCTGACACTCCCTTTCGCTCTGCCCAAGAGCGGGTGGGGTTATTCGATGATTTTCCACCCGCCAAAAAAAAGAAGGTTTTAAACAACTCCTATGAAGAAACTACTAACACCATCTATTTAATACGCAACATCACGCCTATAATCTCCGAAGGGTTAGGCAGAGGTCTACATAATAGCACACCCACATTTAGTTAGTTATGTTTATGTGTTGTGTTATGTTGTTGTTGTGTGTTAGTTATGTTTATGTGTTTGTTACATATGACGTACGCGAACCATAGGAAATTACCCAACTCCACACAAGTATTGCATCAGCCTAGCGACGAGAGCGGATATGCTGAGTCGACGCATCGTGGCGCACGATGACGTGCCTCGGCCGCCCGGCCGCCGGACCGCAGGAATGTAGGGCTCACTTTCGATTCAACCATAGAACGATCGTCACTAGATTAAGTTCTTGAACAAATGTTAATACTGAATTAAACCTGTTCCAGCAATCTCGGGGTTTTCTTGCACCTTCCTGCCGGACTGACATAATTGGCGCAGTCGGTAGGATCTTCGAGGATCAACGAGCACCAGCGAGCTGTCCTAGCGGTTATCAAGCCCGTTCGAGGATCCGAATCTACACGTCGTGGCCTGCAGCAAGGGTATCCAGCCATCGATACAGCAAGAGATACCGAGATGCGATACATGTGAGTACACTAAAATCTTTTTAGTGGATTGCTCTCCCTAATCTTTAAGTTTCCCTGTGCCCAAAAAAAAAAAAAAAAAAAATTTTCCAAGATTTTTCACCCACGGGAATCGCGTAGTGTTAGGTTAGATAGTAGGCATAGTAGTAGGGGTAGTGCCCAAGATTTAAACAGAGAAATCAGCTTAGATTCTAATATTAGGTTAGATAAAGTACAGAATAAGATGGCGGACTTAGACGGCATTTTTAAGGCCCTTCGCTTGGTCCCCGAGTTTGACGGTAATGTCAACGTGTTAACTAGGTTCATACAGTTATGTGACGAACTCGTAGACGAATTTGTTAAGAACGTAAGCCCACCTAACAGACTTTCGGAGATTGCTCTTATCAACGGTATACTAAACAAGGTAACCGGCCCCGCGGCCCGATTGATAAATTCAAATGGCATCCCATCTGATTGGACTGGTATACGCAAATCTCTCGTAAATAATTTCTCAGACCAGCGGGATGAGACAGCACTATATAACGACTTAGCGTTACTGTCACAAGGGTCTGATAGCCCTCAGGAGTTTTATGAAAAGTGTCAGAACCTGTTTAGCACATTAATGACATACGTTTCTCTACACGAGACTCTGGCAACTACAGTTGAGGCAAAAAGGGACCTATATAAAAAATTGACCTTGCAAGCCTTTGTGCGTGGGCTCAAAGACCCACTAGGTTCACGGATTAGGTGTATGCGACCGGACAGTATTGAAAAAGCAGTAGCAGCAGTATTGAATTTGTTCATGAGGAACAAAACGTGGTATATTTGCAACAGCGTAGTAGCCAAATTCCGGATAAGAAATTGCCACCTCAAATCATGCCGCATAGACAATTGCCTGCACAATCGGGTTTTCCCATGTCACAACCTAGACCGTTCCCTTTTAATTTTCCTGGACCTTCTAGGGGTCCATTCGGACCATCGATGACGCCACACGTACCTGCAACGTGGCGACCTAATTTAAATACTCAAAATCAGGCTGGTCCATCACGCACGCAACAAATGTTCCGTGCTCCCCCTCCTCATTATAATCAGAATAACGCATTTAAATTCGTACCGCGCAATACTGCACCACAAGGTAATTTCCAACAATCTAGGCCCATGAGTGGGGTCAGCCATTTTGTACCGAGACTGTTACCACCCAGCAATGCACCAAAGGGACATGACTGGACTAAGTCTGGTAATCCCCCGGCAAGTAATTATTTCGGAAACAAAGAGTTGAATTATAACGATTGTTTTAACTATTATAGCCTCGGAGAATTTGATAACGATTGCTACTCCTATTACGAACCTAATGTCGAGTATTACGATGGATACTATTACACTGACTACGATAAGGCGTGTTACCCACAGCCCGAAATAGCTGACGATTCGGTAAAAGACGAGTCCCCTAAACCATCTAGTTCAAAAGAGGATTTTCGGAATCCACAAGAATTAGACAAACCAAAATAGAAGTTAACCTTCAAACGCAGCGCCAGCTTCCCTACTTACAAATTCAAGATCCTCCCCTAAAGCTTCTCATAGATACAGGTGCTAACCAATCTTTCATTAGCCCTAATGCGGTTGAAACTTATTTTAATGACGTGCAGTTAAACTTTGACCCCTTTGAAGTTTGTAACGTACACGCAGTGACACGTAGCAACTATTCAATAACTCTACCTTGCTTCTCGGAATTGAATGATAGCGATCAAATTACACTTTTTGTATATCGATTCCACGACTATTTCGATGGTTTAATAGGCTCAGATTTATTAGACAAATGGGAAGCCGCCATTGATTTCAAGACCAAATCATTAATAACCAAAAACGCGTTAAATCCCTTACAGGTTTACGATTCGCGGAACGCTAATCTGTACGAGGATATCATTCCCGCCGGTACTTCTAAATTAGTCAAATTACCAGTTAACGTTCAGAACGGCGAAGTTATCATCCCGGAACAGATTATATCAAACTGTCATATTGGTGAATGTTTGACTACCGTAAAAAATCAGAGGGGTATAGTAGAAATTCACAATCCCAATCGAAGCGACGTTATTTTCTCCATGGATCGCCCGGTGTGTGCGCAGCTTTATAATACTGAGTGCACGCGCACTGAGCAAGCACCTCAACGCGTAAAGGAAGTGTTATCGCGCTTGCGTACCGATCACTTGAACAAAGAGGAACGTGTTAACTTAGAATTATTATGTGCGCGCTATGCGGATATATTTTATTTAGAAGGAGAGAACTTGACTTTTACCAATAAAATTAAACACTCAATTAAAACTAGCGATGAAATCCCTATATACACCAAGAGCTATAGGTATCCATTTGTGCATAGACAAGAGGTACAGGATCAAATTAGTAAAATGTTAGATCAAAAAATTATTCAACCATCAGAGTCTGCATGGAGCTCACCTATATGGGTTGTCCCTAAAAAGGCGGACGCTTCAGGTAAAACTAAATGGCGATTAGTAGTGGATTTTCGGAAGTTAAATGAGAAAACTCTGGATGATAAATACCCCATACCAAATATTGCAGATATTTTGGACAAATTAGGCAACTGTCAATACTTCACAACCTTAGATTTAGCCAGTGGCTTCTATCAAGTAGAAGTTAACCCCACAGACATTCCAAAAACAGCATTCACTGTAGAACATGGCCATTTCGAGTTTTTAAGAATGCCCATGGGTCTGAAAAATAGTCCATCCACTTTCCAGAGGGTAATGGATAATGTTCTCAGAGACCTACAAAATACTATATGCCTAGTGTATTTAGACGATGTTATAATTTTTTCTACGTCACTCCAGGAACACATGGTCAATCTAGAAAAAGTATTCAACAGATTACGAGAGTCCAATTTCAAAATTCAGATGGACAAGTCAGAGTTCCTCAAACTCGAGACAGGTTACTTAGGCCATGTTATCAGTAAAGACGGCATTAAGCCGAACCCGGACAAAATATCCGCAATAAAGAATTATCCGCTTCCGAAAACCCCTACAGAGATTAAAAGATTTCTGGGTCTTCTCGGCTACTATAGGAAGTTTATACCCGATTTCGCGAAAGTAACTAAACCCATGACGCAGTGTTTAAAAAAGGGCTCGAAAATTACGTTAGACCAGAATTATATTGATTGTTTCGAAAAATGTAAGACTCTCCTAGTTAATGATCCCATCTTACAATATCCGGACTTCTCAAAAGAATTTATCTTAACGACAGATGCATCGAATGTAGCCATAGGAGGTGTCTTGTCCCAGGGTATCATAGGCACTGATAAACCCATTGCTTATGCTTCCAGGACCTTGAACAGTAGTGAGATTAACTATAGCACAATTGAGAAAGAACTCCTTGCAATTGTCTGGGCTACTAAATACTTCAGACCGTATCTTTTCGGTAGAAAATTCCAAATTGTCACAGACCATAGGCCCCTCCAATGGGTAATGAACATCAAAGAACCCAACTCGCGTCTTACTCGATGGCGATTGAAACTAAGTGAGTTTAATTTCTCTGTAGTTTACAAGCAAGGCAAATGTAACACCAATGCCGACGCACTATCCCGTATTGAAGTACATAACGAGGAGACTAGCTCCCTTATAGTTAACCCTACTGAAAAACCATCCTCAATACTGGATGATTCAAACACCGATACAGTTCACACTGATGCCGAAAATCCGATACTAGAGGTTCCTATAACTGATTTCCCACTTAACAAATACCACCGACAAATCATTTTCACAGTGGTCAATGAAGTAAAAAGCCGCCCTTCAGCTTCAAAACCGTTTGAGTCACACGTTAGAACACATATTCAGATTTCCAAGAGCAATCTCGAAGAGGATGTCGTAAACGCTGTGAAAGAACACATTAATCCTAAGGTAAAGACCGGTATTCTCATTAATCCCCCACTAGCAATGTACAAAATCATTCCCATTATTCAGAATAAATTTAAAAGCTCATCTATGGATTTAGTCTTAACAAAGGCAGAGTTACAAAATGTCAAAGATTATCTAAAACAACAGGCGATAATTCGTAACTATCATGAAGGTAAAACGAATCACCGTGGAATTAATGAGTGTTATCTGTCTTTATCTAGCAAATATTACTGGCCAAAAATGAAGGAACACATAACGAAATATATAAATGAGTGTGACGTATGTGGTCAAGCCAAGTATGATAGGAACCCCATAAAACAAAGGTTTAATATTGTACCACCTCCAACCAAACCGTTCGAAATAGTACATCTTGATTTACTCAGCGTCGAAACGCAAAAATATCTCACAATCATTGATACATTTTCAAAATACGCCCAAGCTTACTACCTAAGAGACGCAACAGCGGTTAGCGTCGTACAAGCTCTTTTAAAATTCGGTACACACCATGGATTCCCCTTAACTATCGTCACGGACAGAGGCCCGGAATTTACGAATCAACTATTCTCGGAGTTCGTTAAAATACATAAAATTCAACACCACAAAACCTCAGCATGCACACCAAATGAAAACGGCATGGTAGAAAGGCTACATTCCACACTTTTAGAGCATCTACGTATTTTAAAATTGGAGCATCGCGGAGACTCCGCTATGAGTTTAATGCCATATGCAATTCTAGGTTACAATAGCTCTATTCACAGTTTCACTAAGTGCAGACCTTTAGATATAATTACTGGCCATTTAGACCCTCGCGATCCGTTAGATATAAATCTGTCAGAAAATATACTACAAACATATACACAAGAACATCGTAACAAAATGAAAAGAGTCTTCGAGATGATTAATGATTCATCTCTGCAAGATCGCACACGGATTACCGAGAATATTAATAAGAACAGGGAACCCGAACAGGAATACTCTGCGGATCAACAAATTTTCGTACGGAACCCAATGGCTAGTCGACAAAAACTGGCCCCCAGATTTACACGCGACACGGTATTGGCGGACTTACCGATCCACATCTACACTAAAAAGAAACGTGGACCCATCGCTAAGTCCCGCCTGAAACGAGTCCCTAACACCAACCTCTTGTTACAGGATTGCCCTCCTGGCTCTGAGCCTGACGCATGCGGAAGACATAACGTTGAATAGTCTGGAGAATGGACCAGGCATCTTGCCTTTTATGCTAGGAAAAACGAAAGTTATCTCCCATTACCACTCGTTTATCCAACCGGTTAATTTAGAAGTTATTCGTAGCAATATAGATTTAGTAAGGAAACAATTAGATAATATTTCACCTGAATTTCACAATAAAACCCTGTCATTATATACGCCACATATAGAATATCTCTACAATAAAATAACGCAGCTATCTGACCAGTTAGAGTTGTTCCAGCCTAATCGCGTCAAGAGAGGTCTAATTGATGGGTTAGGTTCAGTTGTTAAAAGCATCTCCGGAAATTTGGACTATACAGACGCCATTCGTTACGATAGTGCAATCAAAACTCTACAGGAAAATGAGAATAAAATGGTCACGGAATTAAATAATCGCGTTAGTCTAAATAAACATTGGATGTCTGAAAACTCGGATATTCTTAACAAATTGGTCCAGAATCAGAATAAAATCAAGGAGACTGTAAATGAGATCATGATTAGCGACTTGCGACATGAAAAAGATATCGTCAAGTATGCCCATCTGGCCCAGTATATAACGATGCTAGCGGATAATATTGAAACGTTATCTGAAGAATTACTTAGATTAGAAAACTTATTAGGATTTATACGTGCTAAAAGCACACATTTTCTTATGTTTAAGTTAGATACATTTAATAGAATGATAGAACAGTTAAATGCTCTCTATGGCAGAGAACATATACTAAACGCTAGTTTTAGGGAATATTTCGACATAATTAAGTTAGGTTACTACTATAACAGCCAAAATTTAGTATTGATATTTAAGTTCCCAGTAGTCCTACCCTATACCTATGACCTCTATAAGCTATCCATAGTTCCCAATAAAGATAACAAAGTGCTAATTCCATCCTATCCTTTCCTGGCAATTCATGACAAAGATTTTATGTACATAGAGGCAGAATGCCCGAAGTCAAAACAATACTATCTCTGCGAGAACAGCATTAATCAACACTACAGAAGTCAAGGCGACTGCATGCACCATCTCATATCCCAGCAGCAAATCGACAAGTCCTGCCAATTCACCACAACGAAATTAGAAACCGAAGCCGTGGAACCACTCGACGACCGACACTATGTAGCAAGCTTTCCGGTGCCTACAAAAATCCGCCTGTCCTGCACCGAAACCCAATACAGCACAGTGCTAGGAAGCTATCTCATCACGATCCCAAAAGGCTGCGACGTGCAAACCCCGGACCTAACCCTGGCAAACAAGGACGACAGGTTGAAAGGACAAGTACTGAAGATTATGAACATCCCATTCAATAACGGAACCAACTACAATTCGGCAGCTAGAAGACTAACACTCAAATCCGTCAACCTCCACAGCCTCCATGTTGCCAACAAGGAAATATCCATGGAACCGCCATTAACCCTGACTAAATCCGACATTCATAGCGTGTATTATACTATCACACCGCTATACCTAGTACTATTAGGTGCAAGCGTACTGGGCATCGCGCTCGTACTACGAAGGTACATGAACCGGCGCACACTGGAAACAACACCGGAACGTACAGACGGCGAGATAGACAGTGGCGAGGTATATGCCGAGATCAACAACCACACCGCAGCTGCTCAACCAAGATTGTCAGCGATATTCTCGAACCAACTTTCGAATAGTCGCTGAGCTTCGGGAGGGAGATGTTACATATGACGTACGCGAACCATAGGAAATTACCCAACTCCACACAAGTATTGCATCAGCCTAGCGACGAGAGCGGATATGCTGAGTCGACGCATCGTGGCGCACGATGACGTGCCTCGGCCGCCCGGCCGCCGGACCGCAGGAATGTAGGGCTCACTTTCGATTCAACCATAGAACGATCGTCACTAGATTAAGTTCTTGAACAAATGTTAATACTGAATTAAACCTGTTCCAGCAATCTCGGGGTTTTCTTGCACCTTCCTGCCGGACTGACATAATTTGTTGTGTTATGTTGTTGTTGTGTGTAAGTTGTGTTTAGTTAGTTGTGTTATGTTGTGTTGTTGTGTTTAGTTGTTGTGTTTGTGTTGTTGTGTTAGTTATGGTTTGTGTGTTGTGTTGTGTCTAAGTGTCCTCTACCCATACATATTAATTTCATCGTGGGCCGTGATTTCTAAAAAAAACAAAATGGCGGTGGGTCGATATGCCAGCTTCCATGCAAACAAGTTCAAACCTCTTTTGTACCTACATGAAAATTATCTCCCTTAATTCGAATTTGGAAATACTGTCCATACATGATCCAAAATGGAACGATATGTCACTGACATTTCCTAAGAGGCTTACCACAATCAGTCCTTGATCCTCTGTCTAGCCTCTTTCCAACTATGTTGGGGTCGGCTTCAACTCAAACTGGATGCAGTTGAATAACAGTATTCTACATGAAACGCCTATCTGACCACCACAGCTCAGTAAGTACCTACAGAGTAATATGATTACTCCCTCACATTATTTAATTATGCATTTAAACTATTAATCCACTGACGAAATAATGAAGATTAACAGAACAATCAAATTAATTAATCAGTAATTATCGTCCATTTATCAATTATACCCGAACAATCTGTTAGAAGGAACTCAAGCAGGTAACTCCACGTGTAATACGTCTAAACACGGTCGTGCATACACCAATGGTTCGATGCAAGAGATGCTAATACTACTAAGCTAAGCTGTTGTATTATATCCGGTAGAATTGCCATGTTGTATAGGTACTATGATGTTACCGTTTGTAGGCACGCCAGTTGATTGGATCGTGTACTGGCGAGCCATTTAGTTCAACAATTGGTCAATCTGATCAGTTATGTGTGATGGCGGTGTGTATTTGCCTACTAGATGCTGTTATAGCAGTGCGTGCTTTTAATCAGCGTTATGATATGTCAATGATTAGCTTTTACTCGCGTGTCCACTACCGTTTTGTATAAAAATTAAGATATGGAAACGTTTTGTGCATTCGGCCAGAAGGTGCTTAAGCCTTAATTTTTTCAAGTAGCTGTAGGTTATTTTATTGGTTTTTGTTAATTTCTTTACAGTTTCATTCATGTAATTTTTGCGAACAAAATTTTTTTATATTGTATTTATATTACATAAGGCGTTTTTAGTTTTGTGCTCACACCAAAATTCATTTTTATTAAAAGTCTATACGTGAGGACTTGTAATTGGTTGTCTGATGACTACGGTTTCTTCTTTTTGTTTGTTTTTATTAGCTGTAAGTCCTCCAAGTCTTGTACCAAATAAATAAATGTACTCTGTGACATTTGGAAATAATTTAACTTCCAGTTAGTGAAAGAATTTTAGGAATCGTATCTGAAATTTTAAAGATTCCGTAAAATCTAATATCACCTCTTGCCTTATAATATTATTAAGAATTTGTTGTTTGAATCTCTCAGAAGGAATACTATTTGGTTCTGCAGTGTACTTGCCTAATAGTTCAACAATATTCGTTGCGATATTTACGTTGTCGAGCAGAGGAATGTTTAAAGTACCAAGCATTGGAATACGAATTTTATTAAGCCTTCGGAAAAGAAGTGTTTTCTTCTCTTTTATATTACTCAATCGGAGAATTTGTTATTGTTATTAACGAAGGTTAAATAACTGTAATAAATGTCGATAAATAATGCAATAAAACAATACTAACGCAAAACGGGATGAATAGAAACGCAACATTGCAGGGGCCGATGTCTGTCGGGGCTGCGGGTTGTTCGAAAGAGATACCGCGGCTTCGGACACAAAGGGATAAGAAGCAATATGGGTGGTTTTTAGTCAGTAGAAGTCTGACACTCCGCGCCAACCAGAGCGGTAGGAGTCATTTGATGATTTCGCACCCTTCAAAAGAAAAAAGGGTGAATCAAGACAAAACTTACAGGAATTCAAATTTTGAATTCATTTGGTATGTTGCAAAAAAGGCCTCTAAATAAAGCAAAAAAAAAATATTACTTGTTGTTAACTTATCATAACATACAATAATGATAAAATCCCTTTCAATCTTTTGTCTCGATTCACTCCAGCGTTTTTATTTATCCCGTTTTTCCCGGTAGTAAGTTTTATACGGTATTAAGTCATTACGTGACAAAACTAATATAATAATAGACAACACTGTTCCCACCGTACACGCTAACTCAATCTAAGTCATAACATCAATTCAAAACCCAACATAGTAACAGTAATTTTACACCGCACCACAATAGGGAGACATTACGTAAACGCACGCGTTCCCGGTTAAATTCATCAATGCCCAGATTGAATAATCGTGCCGGTCACCTGCCAATTACCCCAACCAGTTTGGACGCAATTTATTGTGAAAGCCCACGGCACATCTATTATACGCCTCTTTTTCCAATATGAAGAATTTTACGCTTCAATGAAGCTCCGGGCACGTTTAATTTCAGTGTTGAATTTTTCCGGCGAAAATATATTGAAAGGGGAGTGATGGAAGACTGACTTAGGAACGAGTAATCGTGTAAATAAATGTAGGAAAGTACGTATAAACGAAATACGCTGTAAGTAAACGGTTGATTATTTTATTTGATAGATCTGCTTCATACTGTATTTTAGTCTGTTTTTTTCTTTCTCTTAAAAATAAACGTTGTCCCACACTAGGAATTTCTCCTGTACCGTGGGTGCGTTCAGAAACATATAAACTCACATACACAAATACCCAGACCCGAAACAACTATCTGCAGGTCATACAAATATTTGTTCCGTGCGGGGATCGAACCCGCGACACGCAGCGCACCAGTCCAATTGGTCAGCCACTGCGCCAATCATGCGAACGTGTTTGACGGAGTATTTTTTGCAACTAAATTCCTTGTTGGTTTTAGTTGCACGATTTTCTACTGTTGAACAAAAAATTGAGATTTTGGGTTCGTTTCCCAAGTCAAACGAAGTGAAACCTTCATGATTTTTCAGTAACAACGTGAAGTTTCGACTTTTCCATGGTTGACAGGATCAAAACAGAAGTGGTGAAATGTGAATCTTCAATAAAAATACACCACTGCCTTATCCTCGGTGATTAGCGTGATGCTATGTTATATTATACGAATAGGGATGTTTACTGACTAAAAAGAATGTGATTCTAATTAGTCCGTCTGTTAGATTATCGAAAAATATTGGATACGTATTTCTTGTTTTATCAAATCAATAAAAATTGACGAAGATAAAACGCGTCAAAGATTGAGGAGGGTCGTGACGTCATTCACCGGTAAAAAATGTCATACTAATGTCTTAGAATATGACTTCACACGAGTTTTCAAAGCACTGTATCATCTTCATTGTTTGTTTACGTGAAAAAAGAAAAAAATACGTGTCCAATATTTTTTGGAAATCTATCTGACGGACTAATTAGATTTTTCTAGTTAACTACCCTATTCACTTGGGGTCGGCGCAGCATGTCTTCTTCTTCCACACTTACTGCGGTACTCAGAGATATTTAATGATTCCTTAAGCCGTCACTTAGTAAAGATTTGACATAATTTTGTATGACAAAACTGTCAAAACCTTTACTAAGTGATGGCCTATGTAATCATTAAAGCTCTCTGAGTGCACCAGTTAGTCTTCTCTATTATGCGTCATCTCATTAGACTTCTCCTTTCTTGTCATAATTATCATCCTTTTGTCATTGGCTATGTTATGTCTATGCTGGTTTTCTTTACATAACATAACATACATAACATCATGCCTGTAATCCCCGAAGGGTTAGGCAGAAGTGTACCTAATAGGACACCCACATTTCGCCAGTTATGTTTAAGTCCCATGTAATAGGGGGCGAGCCTATTATCAACCGGGGACAAATACAGTCTCCGTGGCTGTTACTGATAAATTCCTGATGGAAAAAGCCAATACCTAACACTTTGCCTGACCCGGGAATCGAACCCAAGACCTCATGCTCAGCAGTCGCGCTTGCAACCACTAGACCAACAAAGCAGTCAAAGGCGAAAGAGCGTCGAAGCAGGCGGTTTTCTTTAGTCCATAATAAAGCCATCTTGTTATATTTTTCTATTTCTGTCCACAAAACATTACATGCAGTCTATTTCCAATGCCATTGGATAAACCAGTAGCTGCTAAATTAAGCTCACAAACTTTTCGCAAGGAATGAAACAGAGTAGGTACAATCCCATGGTTAGATTCATAAAACCTTTTAGTCACGTCTTACGGCACCCCTGGGAAGCCAGGAGTTAGCGTGCATCGGACGGGTACGGTGAAACCCCTAACTACCCTCCGGTAATATAGCATCCAATATAAGAATCCCTTATACGACGAAGGAAAAACATGATAGATATTTTTCTAGCGGACAGCTTATGAGATCCTCCTTATATTATTAGTTTCCCATATTCGGCTCAGGGGGCCAAAATTGAATCATAAACGGCAACTTTGCCTGAAACGATTTCAAATTTTACAGGGTGAAAACTATCCAACTACTTTCTGTTACTCACCATATTTTGGATAAACAATACTGTAAGTATGCAATACTGCCTGAATCTGAATTGAACAAAAATAGTATTGATACAAGACGAAAAGCCTTAAATTGGATTGAAATGAAGAATACGAAGTGTGAGTCCATTTTGAGTTCCTGGTAGAGATTTTTTAATAATGAATCAATCAACCATGCAATTGAAACTTTACTAACTACAGACAAAATCAATTGTTTTTGTTTCCAATATTTTTTTTTGGACAATTATTTAATCATCGCTGTAAGTGATGGATCTTACAGGCAGACCGTTATATTGCCACTCTGAGTAATAAACCAGCTAGCAGTGATAGTCCAGTGTGACCGTGTGTCATCGGACTCGAGTGCAAACCCAAGGCTCACACCTCTATCGGGCGGAGGACACCGTGGAGCACACCGTAGAGGTCTGCCCCGCTTGGGCGTAGCCCCGCCGTGTTCTCGTAGCGGCGATCGGCGGCGGCCCTGGTGCAAGCCATGGTCCGGGCCGAGATGGAATGTGACGGCGTCGCTTCCTTCTGTTTTCCATCACCGAAAACTTTGTGAGGAAACCAAAATGCCAGAGAGATATTTATCGACGGCATTTAAATCCAAGTCCAAGCCCATGGGCGGTGTTAAAACTCTGACACCAGGTTAGGCACTAATCTAAAGACTATGACATAAACGCATTTAAAGCTCAATCATGCTGTCACCACAGAAGAAGAAGCAGACTGAAACAAAGCCGAAAAATTTCAAAACCCTATTCACCGACAAAAGATAATTCCCCCCACATTCATCTTACGGACTTACTCTAATATTTATCACAGGATTTAACAAAGGAAAATCCCTAGTCACGGATTCACATACTACCGTCGCGTTGATAATGAAGAATAATTATTATTATATAAGAGAAAGTCGTACCGTAAATGATAATACGGGAAAAATTCCACCTGGATTTATCAAAGTTCCGGATAATAACGTTTCGTGGCTGGTTGGACGAGCGAACGAATTTGTTGCTTCTTCTTTTCAATTTCGCGGTGTTTTTGACTTTCATTTTCAGTTGAGATTGTTTTATTTTTTGAGAAATGGCTGGAATATTTGGTGATGAATAATTTCGTTTTACGTTTTTCTGTTTTCGGCTCATATTTTGTTAGGCTAGAACGTAGTAACATGGATTTGTCACTTTGCCTTATGTTTTAAAGGGTCTAAAAAGTTGTACACTTCGTGTAGGAATGGAGACGCATAGGGGGTTTAAGCTCACACTGTTTTGTTTTTACGTTGTGGTTCCATTCAAATAATTATGTTGTGAGAGATTTTGAAATTAAGTTCGAAAACCGAACATATATTTACCTTTAGGAGAATTTACGAATCATCATCCAATTTCTCAACTGTCAGTATAAATGAAATGTATTTTTGAGCATGGAGTTGTCGAAATAAAAGTTTTATTCCTTTTTCTCTTAGCAGTTTTGGAGAAAATTATAGATGTATTTTTTTACTTTATTTATCTTCGTCTAGCAATTAAAAGTAATCACAGAAATTAACGTTTTAGTTACAGTACTAGTTGTTTTAGTTACTTCTAAAAGAGGTTTTAAACCAAATTATGTATTCATTATGGAATAAGTAGACGTTTGAATCCATGTTGACGGATAAATACGTTTACAAAACAATCTTTCGAGCTAACTTTCTCAAAACAAATTAGTGACAACTGGTTAATTATTTAGTAGAATATTTCAACATAATGACAAACTTTACAAATGCGTAGGAAGCTTCTGGTTAGACACAAGGACATATTAAATTTGTCGCCTACGTGAATACTGGTTCCTTTATTAACACACACTGTAATACGACTATTCGGATAGTTTCGTAGAAGTTTCTTACGTAGTTTTAGTTAATTTAATCACTTTCAGGTAATTCAAGAGCGGTAAAGATCGTTTTCTTTACGAATTATTTTGTATGGATCTCAACTTTCTCGACCTTTAGCGACGATAGACGATACGTTATGAATCGAATACTGAAATCCCTCCTTTAATATGTCCCTCGTTTAACTTAACATGCTGTAGAACACAATCATAATTATGTAACTGCAAGCATCTCGAATGGCTCATTTGCAAGCATGGCATCACCGGCAAGTCGACACATGAATATATGTTTGCTTTAGTGGGTATAATACTGGTCATACAAATATAGAAAAGAGGAGATAATGGCTTAATAATAAGTGCCACTCGGGTCGATTTTTAGGTTAAACCGCGCTTGTCGAGGTGGGTCTGTGTATGGGTGACCGCTCATAGCATACTGAATTTCCTCCGTGCCTCGGAAAGCACGTTAAACTGTTCGACCCGGCTGCTATATATAGATCTTTGGCAGTCGTCACAGGTATTCAGTAACCTGAAAGTCTGACAACCAGTCTTACCAAAGGGTTTTGTATTACCTAGTATTAACTAGGTTGTGGCGGTCAGATAGGCAGTCGCTCCATGTAAAGTACTGGTATTCAGCTTCATTCGGTTGGACTGTAAGCCGACCCCTACATAGTTGGGAAAAGGCTAGGCAGGTGATGAAAAAGATAGAAAACAAGAAAAATGTCCTGGCTGCGTGCAGTCATTTGGCTGTTTTGTAATGGGCGTTTTATTAACTGCCGTTAGTCAGACTTCTTTGGCCGCAGGCTGCTGTAACCCCGCCGACAAACTATAATGCAATTTAGTAGATGCCAATTTGGTTCTGAATATGATTTATTTCTTTATTTTAACCGAATAGGGTAGTGGATATGATTTTGTTTATTCTGTCTATTAGATTATCGAAGAATATTGGATACGTGTTTTTTGTTTCATAAAATTAATAAAAATTGACGAAAATAAAACGTGTCAAAGATCGTGAGTGGGAGGGGGGGCTGGTGGCGCCAATTTCTCGTAAAAAATGTACCATACTGTGACTTTGCGCGACTTTTCGGAGCACTGTATCGCCTTCATTTATTGTTTACGTGAAAAAAGAAAAAATACTTGTTCAATATTTTTTGGAAATCTATCTGACGGACTAATTAGATTTTTTTTTGTCAACTACTCTATTTTTGAGCAGCCAGTTTAGACAGCTGGAGAAGGTTATGCATGAGCTGATTTGTGTGTATAGTCAATCTGTACAGGCATACACAAACGTGTGCATCTGTGAAATGTGTACTGCTATCCTTGGATGAAATTCTCATCCCTGGCGTGTATCCTGTCCTAACGGAATCCAGTTTGGCTGTAATACTACATAATACATTAAACATAATAACCGATCGGGTATTAATAATGGTGGGATTTTTTTTGGAGGTTGGGAAATCATCAAAACTGACTCCTCCCGTTTTGGGCAGAGCGGTAGGGAGTGTCAGACTTCTACTGACTAAAAACCACCCATGTTCCTACTTAGCCCTTTGTGTCGAGGCCGCAGTATTTCTTTCGAACAACCCGCAGCCCCGACGGACATCTATGGTGGGCCTTAGATTAGCCCAATCGCGTCTAAAGGTGGCCACGTTTCCGTTTCGCTGATATTTAAATAATATTGTCTCAGTCAGTCATACTCATGGTTTTGGGTACTTATGATTTACAAGTAGGCACTATTTCACGCAATTTTTTTGACGGCACTGTTGGCGCAATGGCTGAGCGATTGGACTGCTGCCCTGCGTGTCGCGGGTTCAAACAGAGTTCGTTCGGGACGGAACAAATATTCGTATGGCCTACAGTTGTTTCGGGTCTGGGTGTTCTGTGTATGTGAGTTTAAATGTTTGTAAACGCACCCACAATACAGGAGAAATTCCTAGTGTGGGGCAACGTTTATTTTAAAAGAAAAAGAAAAAAAGAAATTTAAGTACCTGTAGTGAGGTCGTATAATTATTCTATAACCACTACTCTGACAAGAAAATTGATAATTGCTACGGAATGTTAGTAGACTCAACAAACATTTTACTTTCATTTAAACTGCGTGCCAACGCCCCAGCAATGCAGACATTAAATAATAACATACATGTGGCTGATTATGTGCTCGACCATCTTCCATAGTGATTAGAGTTATTTTTCCTTTGAAAATTGGTTTTTGGGTATTTACTGAGTATTCTCGATTAATAGATGAAGACAAAATAAGTTGCCTAGCTTATTGCAAAGATAGTGTGGGCAGATGAATTACAGTACTCCAAAATATAATTATAAAGGTTAATCATTATTTAAATACCAAATTATTCATCATAGGAAACCTCTTAAAACGAGGAATATTAATTTCCCATTTCCAATTTCCCTAGAGAGAATTAAGAACAATTTTCTCCTGTTATATAATTCAATCTTCCTGGGTATAGCCGATAATTGAATAGTATCCTGCATTAAGGTTCTGTCTTATTATATTATTATAGCGAACATAACACCACGCCTGTAAGCTCCGAAGCGTAAGGCAGAGGTGTACGAGTACCTAACAGCAAACCCAAATTTCGCCAACTAAGTTATTTTTTTTGGCATGGGCTTACCTACTCTTGACCGCAATCTTGTCTTAAGCGACAAATCTAGACTTCATGACAACTAACAAAGGAAAACCCTAATAGCACTTTGCCCGACCCGGGAATCGAACCCAGAACCTGATGTTCAGAAATCGTGCTTGCGACTACCTGATCAATGAGGTATTTTTCTAATTATCAAAGCATATTTACGTCAATTTTGTTTTCAAACTCATTCGTTACAAAAAAGTTAAATTAATTTTATTGATTTCACATAATTTTCATTCAAGATTCTAAATTATTGTCTTGAAAATTCGAAAATTACGAAAGATTAAGCGGAGTAACTTTTCTTGCTTATAATTACATCGTATTCTCTGGAGAGGAACCGCGGCAAAGAGCAAAAGCGTCATAAATTATTCGAGGGGCTGAAATCTGGGCCGGCGCCAATTAGCCCAAGTATTTCGTTGCACTCCTGCTAAAACCCGTCAAAAGTGGAAACTAAATCGATGAGAACTTCCTTCTTGGTTTGGCTTGCTACGATCCCAATTTAGGGAATAACTGGGCCGGAAAGCTGTCTCGAGAATATCTAAACTTGTTGGCTTCACTTGATTGCTAAAAGTTTTGAACCGAAAAATCAAACCTGGCAGGAATTTTTACCCGATTACGGTCAAACCAAAGGAAAAAGAAAATGACATCACTAGCCTGTAATCTCCGAAGGGTTAAGCAGAGGTGTAGGTACCTAAAGTACATTCACATTTCGCTAGTTATATTTAAGTGCCATGTAATAGCGCGCGAACATATTGCAATCAACTGGGCAGAAGTCCAGACTCTCACTCAGAATTACTAATGGAAAAACCCAATCACACTTTGCCGGACCTAGGAATAGAACCCAGGATCTAATGCTCCGCCGTCGCCGTTCGCAACCACTAGACCAACGAAGCAGTTTAATTGAAACAGTGAAAATAACAGTGAATCCCACTTTTAACACTAGTTTTGCCAAGGACAAGATAATAAAATGAATCCGTAACACGATTCCCCCAGAAATTCCTTCAGAATTCTGGTCCTTCTTTATTGCTGTTGTAAAAGCTGCCTTTCGCTTTCGCTTCGACACATTTATTCCAATCTGTCACGGCTCATAAAAACGTTGAGAATACTCGTTTACATAGTCGAAAATCGTACAATACGTGTTCACCTTCCGCATATTTAAAACCGAAACGTGATACGAAACTCAACTCTATTCCGATGACGGAAAAAATGGAGTCTTGATTCACCCCAATTCAGATAAAACGTCATTTGGAAGCAGCAATAAAAACTTGTAAAATTGTCAGTCTGGATATTGTCAGATCCAAATGTTCTCGATACACCGAGACACGATTCGATTCGAATAATCGTTCCCTTGGGCAGATCCGTCATCAATATTTCAAGGGGTATCGAATGCGAGCGCTCGATTTGCTCGTTCCTTCCTTTCCCCGAATGTGTGGAACTGATTGGTTTGATCTTCCACTCATTTGAGTGATGAAAACTTTTGGAGAATCCTTTTTTGTCCAGTAAACTATAGAGAGGAAATAAAATGTTTTTGCCAAGGTTTTCTTACTTCGGGATTGGTGTTTCCTTTTACGCATCTAAATCCTAACTACATGTATTCGAGGAATACTCGAAGATTCCGCTCGTTTTTCCAAGTAATTTAATTTGATAAGAACTTCTCCGAAATAAAATATTATATTTGGCAACAAAATTCTACGTGAAACTAACATGCTCATAAAAATGTGTACTGTACTGCAGTCTACATTTCTGGAAATTCAAGGCGTACTTTATGACGGCATAAGCTGCTTATCTTAGAGAGCAAGCTGCAAGAGACAACTCAGGTCATAAGTCAATATAATGTCCGTAAACAGGAAACGGCAACTTGTCCGTATTTATGCTAATCTGCATATCTAGCGGTATAATTGCTGAGCATAACTTGAACTGTTCAGATCTTTGCATAGTCTTTAAACTTACGCGTTGCATACTTTGCTGAATTGTTTCATTAACGTTTATTTTAAGATCAAATTAGATTTAAGTCGTTGCGTTTGAAAGTTTTCTGTTATTTCTTGATTTATATGCACAACGGTTTTTACTTTGTTTCGCTAATTTACTGAGGCCGATCCGATTGGATACAATACTGTATATAGCTTACTAACATGCTAACTTCGACAGAAAAGAGAGGTTGGGAAAGAGCAAAGAAAGGGCTTTGCACAGTGGTGAGATAGTCAAGAAGCTAACAAAAAAGAATGTAAAAGAAAAAAAGAAAGAAAAAGTATTTATTGGTCTCACACAGGACAAGAAATCAATAATAAAAGAAAAAATGTACTGAAAATGTACTGAAATGTAATGTACTGAAATATTTGTCTCAATCCGGTGTCCATATTCTGTGTGGATCCGATCCATTTTGTTTGAAAAATAAAATCTTCTCTTCGTCGTCGTAATCAAATTATTGAGTGCGATATTGCCGAATAAATGCTAAATATACTTGTTATCCCATATACAAAACAGTAATATCATAAAATAGTGATAAACCAGTATGTATAAAACAGTAGAAATATCTCCGACCACAGAGCGTCATGCAGTTGCAGTTCTTTTTAATAAAACTGAAATGGACTTGATTTATACGTGTTTTGTCTGGTTGAAACAAGATGGCGACCGTAATATCTGCATGAAACTGGTTAGATCCGGTTTCCGAGAGCAATTTTTCGCTTTTTCCCACTATCTAGCAGTTTGAAGCAAGCAGTTAGAGAAAGAATGATTTTTATTAAAGGCCGCTCGTAGTGCAATTTTGTGATATTTTTTTTTATTTTCAGACTAGTTTTATACTATGTTCCGCTCGTGTGGTTTTGTGGGAGACAGATGCAAAGGATATCAAATTGACTTTGTTTTGCCTTTTTATAATTCACACAGTAAATGCAAACGCCTTCCAAACGAAATCCTTTTATGAAGAATCCGTAAAAAGTTTAAATAAATGATGACACAGTACAGAAACCATTCCAAATTATCAACATATTATTAAAAAACAAAACCCCTGTAATCGCCGTATGGTTATGTAAACGTGTACCCTCATTTTAACAGTTAATAAGAGTAATATTTAAGACCTTTCGTATAGAAAGATTCAACAACAACAACATCCCTTGATTTAAAACGATCACAAATTCAGACTCCGCCGCTGCTACTGAGAAATTCCTGTTGAAACATACCGAAACAATTGCCTGAAAAAAACGCTATGACAATGCAAAATTCACCTTAACGATGATCTGATTTTCAGCCCCTTTCGAAACCACAGACAAGCAAAATTTTCATAATATCCCGCAAAAAGATCAAGTTCCCATATCCTCTAATTTAATACCATAAAGTTTGTCTATTACCAAAACAACTCCCTCTCCACTTACTTGACAAGCACTTAATGAACTATATGAACTAATAATTCGCTAGATAAAAGGGAAGCTGTTCTACAAAGCAGAACTTTTCAATACCGTGTCGCTACATATTTTAGTGGAAGACGGTAACTTGTCGAACTTATCTCGGGAGGAGATAGTGTTGGGCGAATGTTTCTGCCGATATCGATAGTTTTTTGTTACGTTTATGAGTTTTTGGTACCTAGAAACCCCTAGTTATATACTAATATTATATGGAGGAAAGATTTTAATATACTTGTTAGTACCGAATAAGCTACAAATCTACTGGACCGATTTAAATCTTTTATCATCAATAGAAAGCCAAATTATCCAGAACTTAAACTTAAAATACTTTTGATATCATAATATAAAAATCAATATAGTTCAGCATAGTTTTCACAAACGATAGATAAAACGACTAAGTATCTAACCGATTTCTGTTCCAACTTTTTGAAGTACTTCTGACGTTTTTTTATCTTACAGACATCTCACACATTGCCAACTTAAACGATATCAAATATTAATTTCACATTTATATTATTTCTTGTTTATTGTGTGTGTATTTTACCGATTTCACCGTTGTCGATATCATGTCAACAAAATATCGACAACATTCGGTTACACCACTCAACCGCCACCTATGTATCTCACCCGTTTAGTACGTACGGAACTTCGGCCCAAATCTTCGGAAATAAACTCTACTTATCCAGAGTGTACTTGAGAACAAAATTTATGTGACAATCTTCGAACCTTTTTCAATCTCTGCTACCAGCCTTTTATATTGAGTCTCATCTATTCATATTGACCCTTGCTGACCCTATAGATACGGTCAGGAGGTACCCCAAAATCAGTATTGGTTATGACGGTTATCGATAAAATCAGGGCTGGCTCTCAATGGTACCGAGATATCGAATCAAATATTAGTATTGATCGCGATGCAGGTCCGAGGAAAGTTCTTCTCTGAAGTTACTCCGAGTTGTTGGAATAATTTGAACGGCCGATAAGAAAGAAGTTAGCCGTTTTTATTATTATCTTGATTTCTTCATTTGGTTTAAAAAACAGAGAGCGTTTATACTTTTATGAACAGACAAGACTATTTTCAGTTTCATTTAAAAACTAGCTGACCCACGCACCTTCGTCTGCGTCACATAATATAGCTTTTAACCTTTCTCGATAAATTGACTATCCAACATATTAAATTGAGTTAAATCAAACAAATAATCTTACCTTTCCTCTTTATAATACCTATTAGTTTAAATTGTGCCATGTAATGGCAGGATATGCTGGAACCCATATTGTAACACCTATTGTACCATATTCTTGCAAATAAACATTTTTGATTTGATTTGATTTGATTGCCTTCGATTATATTATTAAAGTGACAATTACTATAGGTATCTCTTACTGTTAAATATACAGTAACACCTTGTACTTGTAAACATTATGGTGCAGTAAATATTTTGAATTTGAATTTCTCCGGAGCCCCCGGAGGCCAGAATCCCCACGTACCCACCGCACCGGACCGAATGACTGCCGCGCGCGTAGTTATTTTGTCGCGCGAATATTTTTACATTGCGGTATCTTCTATGATATTTGTTTAAACTGTATAGAGTTAAGGGAACAAATATTCGATATTAAATTTTCGTGCTAACAAACACAATTATTTAGATATAGATTAATACCATATGGATTAAATAAGCTTCGCAAAATATCATTCTCTTTAACCTAACATTTTAATAGTAAAAAATGAGAATTTTCGTAACTTAAACCGTTTTCGCACGCAACGGAAGTTCTCAAAAAAGGAATATCTTTTCCCGTTTTTGCAACATTTTTCATTTATGCTCCGCTCCTTTTGGTCGTAACGAGATGTTATATAGCCTAAAAACTTCCTAGATAAATGGACTACCCAACACAAAAATATTTTTTTCAATTCCAACCAGTAGTTCCGAGTTTATCGCGTTCAAACAAACAAACAAACTCTTTAGCTTTATAATAATATTAGTATAGATAATATAATCAATGTGTTGACGTAGCTGTTTTTAAAAGTAGGGTGTTCACAAAATGATTAAATCTTTTACTTCGTTAGGTACTATTTCAATCGTTCAAAGACCGTTACTAAGTAATAGATATTTTGTAAAATGGTTTAAAAAACAGACATTCAACACATTCAAAAAAGCACAATCAAGATAAGGGCGGTAATTCCTATTGAAATACCTTGGAAAGATACGCGGAAACCAACTCAGAAGTATTAAAGGTGTATTGACGTTTAGTTAAAATAATTTTTGAAACTCACTTCCCTTGCTATACTGCGAACATCATCTGCCTAGCCTTTTCCCAACTATATTAGGGACGGCTTCCAGTCTAACTGGATGCAGCTAAATACCAGTATTTTACATGGAGCGACTGCCTATCTGACCTCCACAACCCAGTTAATACTAGGTATCACTCTTTGGTAAGACTGGATGTCAGAATTTCAGGTCACTGACTACCTGTAACGACTGCCAAAGATCTATATATGGCAGCCGGGACCAACAGCTTAACGTGCTTTTCGAGGCACGGAGGAAACTCGGTATGTCGGGCGGTCACCCATCCACAGACCGACCTAGGCAAGCACAGCTTTACCTAATGATCGACCCGAGTGGCAGTTCTTATTAAGCCACGAGCTCCTCTTGCTATATTGCGAACAAAAGCTCATAAAGTTTATATCAAAATATATAGTCTAGTTACAAAAATTGCTAAAAAATAAAACAAAAGCTAAAATACAACTAAAGAAATGGGAAAACGGATGTATGAAAAATGCACATAATTATACATATCATAGCACCAACAGGAAAGTACTGCTAGCAATACGCATAATTAAACCAATTGAATCCACACAAAACAGGAAATAAATGTTAATTTAGCTGACATTTTAATTATTCAGATTTTATAATGAAAACGAATAAATAACTCAGTGATTGTTTTATAGAAATTACATTTGCGTGATTAACGTACCGTCGGTGTTCATTCGAACTAAGGTATTAAGTATACAGCCAGCTGACTTACATTTACTTTTAGATTAGAGACTGGTGTCAAATGCATTTGGCATCAGTCGCTCAGTTCCAAACGCTTTAAGAAACCAAATTGTTATCAATATTTTCAGTGTACTGGAATAATAAAGATTTCTCCCAAATAGCTTGTTCGACTGTTCCTACATGACGGGTTTCCTATTCTGAATTGAAACTCGAATGTTAACACTGGTATTATAATTTAATAGTTTCTGCCGGCGACTTTGACTAAGTCATGATTTTGTTACCGTTACTGTTTGCCCGTGGCATCCCACTGCTGGGCAGAGGCCTTAATAATATTGTGTTAGCATAAAAAATGTCTTATGACACTAGAAAAAGGGTAAAATTAATTATTGATGGAAGATTTCTTACAATCGAAGCAGCAGGTCCTTGCAAATACAATCATATTATTGGCTATCATGATTGTACTTCTTCTGATTTAATTAGTTTCTACATTTATATATACATCATCAAACCTGTAATCACTGAGGGGTTAGGCAGAGGTGCATCTAATAGTACACCCACATTTCACCAGTTATTTTTAAGCCCCATGTAATATGGCGCTCCTATTGCCAACAAACAGGCACAAATTCAGTCTCCGTAATGCTGCTACATTACTATTAGTTTGTCTGAATTCCTTTACTAGTCCCATTCAAAGCTTCAGATAGGTCCCTTTTGTAAAAAACAATTTTTCTGTAAGAAATTAGAAAAATACTATCATAAATAATTACTAATTCATTTTCTTTAGACGTTTTTCTTGTTTCCTAATCCTACTTCCGTAGCGTCCATGGGACTGACATAAGCCCGAGTGATTTTCCTCGACTTACTTAAAGCTTTCATCTAAAAATAGCCTCATTAGCTAATAAACACCAGTATAATAAATACATAAAATCTTTTTAAAGGTACCTTTAGATAGCGTGTAAAGAGGCCATAAGCCATTGGTTAAGTTACTTCCGCGAAGCACTTTCGCGAGGCAAAAATTAAGAGCGTATAATGATTGAAAAAAAGCGTTTAAAAACAGGGAATTTTCAACATCATTAGGACTATGATTGATTTGACGGTCATGGAATTCTTATGCGATAATCGTAGTAGGTAGTGTTTTGTAGTTTCGTTTTATCTTGTATACAAAGTTTATCACATAAAAAGCGCATGTGTACAATGTACATACCTACGTATATTCAAGAGTGCCAAGAACCGTATTTTGTCATAAATTCAAAGTCTGTGCTATAGACACATTCATGTCATTTCCTTATTTCAGCAACTAAAAAGTAAAGGAAAATAATTTAACCCTCCAAAACTGTCAACAAATGCCTCATTTTTAAGGCCTTATTGGAACGAAGTTCCTTATCGCGCGTTGTGAAAGGGGGCTAGACGGAAAAAATTCTTACGAAAAGTTGTCACGACACTTTTTGCTATAGTAAGCTATTGTAAGCTGTGCGGCGTCGCATGTTTCTCTGTCTGTCTCTCTCTCTCTTATAGAAAGCAAGCCAGATATTTTCATTTCTACATTTTTTTTTTTTTTTTTATTTCCTTTTTTTTTTTTTACATAACAAAAAATAATAACAATAACTTCGTTCCATCCGGGTGTTCCTTGACACCTCTCAAGTTTTTTTTAGATAACTACCATACAAATTCGAAAAAAAATTAACATAAAAGAAATTGATAGATCCCTACACATACTTTATCTTAAAAATTGAATATCAACAATAATTAAATCGACTCAACTATTTATTGGGGAAAAAAGGGAAACACTAAACATCGACGGCATAATATCTTCTCCAAATACCAATTTGTCTCATTCCTCTTGAAAAAGAGAGAGAGAGAGAGAGTTTCACACTCCAAAATGATTAAAGCTGCCTTTCATCGCTTTAGAAAAAAGCTACCGGAACGAGAAAAATAACTAACTATGCTACATTTTTCTAATGGGACATGGTACAGTGGTTGTGAATTAAGTTATCTCTTTTTTTAAACTCTAACAAGTGACTCTAAATGAAAGCTTTCAAAAACAATGAATACCCAATCATAATATTCCAAGATAGCCACCGAAAGAGTTGAAATTCATAAAGTAAAGGGGGAAATGAATTGTTTTTCGTCCGATGTCACACCAAAAAAGTGAATTCAGTACCGTTAGTGAATACCAAAACGGAAACAATTTGCAATCTCAGTTCCCTTCAGTGAATAAATTAGAAGTTGCCAGCATTAAATTAGAGGTTTTCGAATAATTGCGATTGTTACCAACAAGGTGGTTGGACGTGCCTTTAAATTGTGGAAACAAAATGTATTTTTTTTTCGGGAGTAAGTGAAAAGTTTTGGATGAAATGTGTGGTCGGGTTTAGGTACACAAAATTCGTTCCCGAGTTTCATTACGCAGGAAATATTACAGTGTACCTAACTGGCCAAGTCAATAGGTTAATTCACAAAAAAAAAACTAATTAGTCCATCAGATAGATTTCCAAAAAATATTAGACACGTATTTTTTCTTTTTTCACGTAAACAAACAATGAAGACGATACAGAGCTTTGAAAACTCGTGTGTCGTCATATTCTAAGACATTAGTATGACATTTTTTACCGGTGAGTGACGTCACAACCCATCACTCAAATCTTTGACGCGTTTTATCTTCGTCAATTTTTATTGATTTGATAAAAAAATATGTATCCAATATTTTTCTATAATCTAACAGACGGACTAATTAGAATCATATTCTTTTAGTCATTAAACATCCCTATTGTAGGTATACGAGTATAGTTCTCCAATTTATCAGTAAAGACTCAACAATCGAAGTCATCATCATTTTCCTGCCCAAGAACGTTGCAGCATGTCTTCTTCAATATTCGTTGAAAAAAAGTTGAATTGAATAACTAATTAAAATTGTTTATTTATTATATTTTTATATTAAAAATATTTGTTTCTGTCAATGTCTCATATCGTGATGTTAAGTTTAATAAAAAAATGCCTTCTATAAAAATATTTAGGTAAACGCCATCTTCAAAAACTTCAGGGAACATATAATATTATGAAACAGATTGACTTGATCTTTGTATGCTGGTTTCAGCAGTTTGCTGAATAAAGTTTCTCATTCCTGGTAGATGTCACTGTTTCGAAAATTTCCTAATTTAATATCGATATTTCTGATTTATTATAAAGTAAGTAAGTAACCCCATCATCATAATAAAAGACAATATGAGGGACCAAAACAAGGATTTCAGAGAACACGTGCTTTAAAAGAGCGCCATCTAGTTACAATCATGAGAACTATGATATTTGAAGGTTCGCTACCGAGTGCGAGGACCGAATCGCATTAGTCTTCGGGTACTATTGCCACCTAGTGGCAGGCTACCAAACTATATCAAAAGGGTGGGTTTTACTACCCCGAAGGCAACTAACCTCTCATGATAAAAGCTTTGCCTGTTAGTTCGTGTGGTTTCCAAAAGATGCTTCTATTGATAATTTAATTAGCATTAAGTTCTACTTCAGATCAATTAAATAATTTTGAGGTGCTGCATTCCCGGGTTGTTAATTTTGAAATAAATTTAATTTGAAAAACGATAAAAGGGAACTGGGTTTGAAATTATTCACATAAAGCCATCAGCAAGAAGTATTTATTTCTTTTGAAATATAGGATAGAACAGGAACAATTAGCCGGATACATCTAGCCTTGTTCGAATTATATGGTGGTCGGCTTCCGGATACAGTGGAATACCAGTATTTTTCATGGAGCGACTGCCTATCTGACCTCCACAACCCGCTTAGTATTCTGTAAATACGATACCATGTGGACAGACTTTCATTTAATTTCTAAATTCCTATCTGTAATGATTGTCTTGGATATACAAATGACAGCTGGAGTAAATGGCTTAATGTGCTTCCTGAGGCACGGAAGTAACTCGGTATGTAATGAGTGGTCATCTATCCACGGTCCAGCCTAGGCAAGCACGGCTTATCCTGAAAAGCGACCCGAGTGGCTGTTACTATAATTAGGTGGATATTAATATTATAAGCCTGTATTGTCCCACTGGAGGGCAAAGGCCTCCCTTCCCTCCTTCCACTTTTCGCGATCTAATGCGATTATAGGTCAATCCTTTGAAAAGGAGTCCAGCAGATGTCAGTGGCTATCATAGTGTCCATCGATTAACTGTCAAATGGTTATGGTTTGGTATACTAAACTAACCATTTTACAGTTAATTGATGGACACTATGATAGCCACTGACATTTAAAAAGATACGCAATAGCCCTGCTCATCCCGCCATCTCCTTCTGGGCCTGCCGCATTATCGTTTCATGTTTGTTGGCGTCCACTGAGTGGTAATTTTTGCCCATTGCTCCTCTGACATGCGGCAGATGTGAGCAGCCCAATTCCATTTCAACCTAGCAGCTGTATTGCCAGCATCGGCTATTTAGGCGGATATAATGTTTCTTAAATTGATACCGATCTCAAAAACTTATCCAACAAAAGTTAAGTTTTAAAAAATCGTAAGTACCTACTATTATAATCAATACGTACAGTTTGCGTCACAAAATATAAGTAAGACTTTATGTCGACACTACTTTTCGACTTTATCGACCAATCAATAAATAACTATCAACCGTTCGGACAACAAACCGATGACCACAATATTTTGCACAAACGTGTATACCAAAAAGTTTCGAGTTGCACTCTAAAGTCACAAACGACTTATTTCCTGCTGTTCCCCAACTGATCTCCACAAACGCTTACCACATTGAAGAAATATAGCTTTAGGAAAGCAAACGACATTTAGGAATTTATTTTTCAAGTTTTTTTTATAAACTTTCTGAATTGCTGTCTGTACCTATTGTATGTTATTGAGATCAGCTGATTTAGGTATTAGTCGTAAAAGTATAAAAATTCGAATTACTCAAAAATAAAAAGATACAATCTGTTTCATTATCATACATTGGAAGTTCCACCAGAACTGGAAGGAAGACGCGCGGGATCGTTACAAGTTGAAAAAGGCCTTTGTCCAGGAGGGGGGGGGGGGGGCAGAAAAAACTAGAAACATAAATATGAAAAGTACAGAAACAGTGATTTTAAATATAAACCATGGCTTTCTTTCACAAGGCCCACTTACCTTCTAGAAGCGTTTGTCTTTGCACAACTTTATTTATTGCTTACTGTTAATATTAATTAAAAAAAAATGCCAACAGTTCTTGTATCTATTTAAATGATAATCTAAAGTATAAATTCACATCTATTTACATACATAAAAACATAACTCCCAGAGACACACGACCGCGCACCAATTTTATCTGGCGTTCGATGTGTCAACACTTGAACGGTGTCCAAGTACACTCAGGTTTGGCACCGAAACACGCGGTTTCATTTCCTCCTGACCTCGTTGGGATCCTGGCAAAGCGGATGATTAGTCGGTTGGGCCACAGAGTTGTTTACGCGCGTTTTGACTTACGTTTACTGAAGGGTGGGCAGTCATTGTGTTAGGTCCTTTGTTGGTCCGTTTTATTTAGTTTGGTGATGTTCTGGGTAGTTACACAGGGGTGTAATGTATGGTGAGTGGCTTAGTTACTGTTGTCGTGGCACTTGTGTTGTTAAGGCACTGAACTTGACTAGACAGTTTGCATTATACTTACAAACGGATGGGGTATGTACGACGACCAATCAAGGTTTATAAAGTCAGTTTACGCGGAACTTTCGTAGTGTACAGGAAATCTATCAACTTTAAAATTAGGTCGTGTTGTACTGGATTACTATATATCTTGATGTGTGTTTTCGTGAGAATGTATTCGTTTTAACAAAACAACTAGAAGTGTAATCGCATAACGGTTAGGCAGAGGTGAATTTAGTAGTACACCCACATCGCGCCATTAATGTTTAAGTCGCATGTAATTTGCCATCATCATCATCAGCCTATACTGTTCCCACTGCAGGGACTCAGACCTCCTCTCATAAAGAGGGGATGGGCTATAATCCACCACGCTATTCCAGCGCGGGTTAGTACATGTCACATGTCTTCGAATTTTTTGGTTCTCAAACAATCCGGTTTCCTCACGATGATTTCCGTCACCGTTTTGAGAGCAGCGGTGATGAAATAAATTACACAAAATAATGCGCCTGCCTGGGTTGAACCCACGACTTACTGTCCGTAAGTCGAGGCTGTCACGCTGGGCCACCGCTGCTCTTCAGTCGAGGCCGTCATCTTGCACATTGACATCAACCCCCTGGTTGATGTCAAATCCCGACTCCGTGGCTTCTTTTCCTAAGGGAAAACTCAATAACACTTTTCACGACCTCATGTTCTGCAAAGGCTGCTTGCGAGCTCTGAACCAGACTGTCTTGTTTTGATTAAATTAAAGTGTTGGTAGTTAAATTTGTTTTGAGGTTTTCTTTCCTATTGACTTGTACGAAATATAATGACAACGAGAAGATGTTGTGTTTATAAAAATTAAGTTAATTGAATAGATAGTTGTCGATTAACAAAGATCACCAACGGACAGACAGAGAATTTCAGATGTTGTGTTTTATAATTTAAAAGAAAAATATTCTTGTTGCTTGCTTTGATCTTTATGACATTTGACCTAAAAACTACAAAAGTCTCTCCACAAAAGAAAGGCTTTTTAGTTTCTTTCTTCTTAAAAACAGCGTCAAGTGAACTGTTATCTTGAAGTGGCTTTTCATATTATTATTCGGCTTGTGTTTAAACACCGCCCAAAAAAGTACCTATTTCGCAACCAAAAAAATTCTAAACGGTTACCAAAATGGATTAATGGTCACCAAATACGTCGAACGTACGTCGCCTAAAGCAAAAGCTTTTTCAACGCGCGCTCGCTTCGCTCGCATATTAAATAACACTAATATCTTCTGTCCCCGAAGTGCCGGGCCTCCGCCGGCCTCCTTCGTCGGCCTACGGCCCGGTGCCCATGCCGCCCCTAAAAATTGGTAGTAATATTAATCTTTGAGTTGGATAGAATTTGGTGACCGTTGATCCATTTTAGGAACCAAAAATTTTATTTGGTGCCTAGGCTTGGAGTCTTAAAAATATTTTTGGTGGCCGTCTAAATTATACCCTTTTTATTCTTACAGAATAATCTAAAAAAAGATTTAAAAAAAAATTCTCATTGGTTCTAAAATTGTTTGAGATTTTCCAACAATTTGCACAATAAAGCAAAAAGATTGGTATTGAAAAGATTACAAATCAGGTAAGTTAAGTACTAATCTTTTGAAAAAATTTGATGATGAAATAATATTTATTTAAACATCATTGTAGAACTCAAAATAATGCGTTTACAGATCGGTGGCCCAAAAGTGTTTCAAATTACCTAGTACTAAGTGGTTTGCGAAGGTTAGATGGGCAGTCGCTCCACGTAAAATACAGGTTTTCAATTGCATTCGATTAATTTAGAGTCCGACCCCAATATTATATCCATCAATATTACTTAGAACACAAATCCTTTAATTAACTTTTTTATGACAAGCACACTTTTTCCAAACTACTGGAACTCCTGAAAGCCAGAATCAACAGTGTCAACCACCAGTAATACGCCGAGACAATAAGCTTGACGAAGTCCCAGAAACGCAAATATGAAATTTCTTGACTCTCGCAACGAAATCTATCAGTATAGAACAGCGGAGGATTTGGAATAACATAATTTACACTTACTTAACATAGCTTTTTAACTCATTTTCCCGTAACACAAAGACCAACAAAGTACCGACGAGACACCCAATTCTTTATAACTGTATCCTTACATCTAGACCCACTATGATTAACAGTCTCATTCCTCACCCAGAGAAGTTAATGACGTCATTCTTTGTAACACTATAGCTGGCCAATGTTGAAAACGGCCATAATTTACGGCCGTATCGCCTCAGTCCACTCGCGTTGATCCCGCTAACGTATCGGCCGCTATTCACTCTTACGAGCTCATTTACCATACTAACCGGGTATTGTGATAAGAATTTAAAGTAATATGTTTAAGTTTGTATAGAATTTTGGTAAGTTTTTAAGGATTTGAAAATTAATTTACAGTGACTGACGCATAGTCCAACTCAAAAACTCAAAGCATTTATTTCAATTAGACCATGACAGTCACTTTTGAATGTCAGACAAACAAATAAAACGAAGCTACAGTCATAGTCACACACGAGGCAATCATAACAACTTGTGAATGACTGCAGTTGCCCATTCCCTAGTGTAGATCTCTATGGAAAAGAACGGGCAAGAAACTCCATGGAAACTCTTTTAAATCAGAATATTGTTATAAAATCTTGGTACATTACATTATTCCAGTAAATTTACATCTCAGTCTATGTTATTCTAAACATAGATCTGAATGTAGTTTTGTTTCTATCCTTTTAAGCATATATTTCGGTAGGCTCGTATCTATAAAGAATAATGTTAATCGCTCAAATTCTCATGTTTCCTCCCAATCCGACGAAGAATATAATACGTGCACTTTGTACTAAATCGCTTAAAAAAACCATAATGGGCCAACAAAACTTACAATTCTGTTCATACCGCAAGTTAAAACAAGCGTATGGTATAGGAAAGTTAACATGCGTGACGCGTACAGAGAGGGTGACGACATCTCAACATGCTCTTTGAGACGACGGACATACATGCCTTATGCATAATCAGTGATCTATTCAACCCTAAGGGTTTACATAAATAAGCATATCTATATGAATAGTATATGGTTCTATATGAATGATGTGAAGTTTTGAAATGATGGGTTCCTTTTCCTTTTGGATTTCATACTCTGTCTCATTCCAGCTTCTATTAGGACATCCTACTAATATTAGAAACGCGAAAGTTTGTAAGTTTGGATGGATGGATGTTTGTTACTCTTTCACCCAAAAACTACTGAACGGATTTCAGTAAAAGTTGGTACACAGATAGTTTATAACCTGGATTAACATATAAAATAGTTTTTATCTCGATTTTATCTTCCCGTGGGATAATTTTCGAGTTGTAGCGGGCAAAGCCGCTGGCAACAGCTAGTTGACAAATACTACTCCCTGAGAGAGTTTTTTTTATTTTAAAACTAAGCTAAACCTTTAAATAATTACTAGCTGTTCCAACCCTACCTCCTACCCTATCTCCTACCCTACCTCCTACCCTACCTCCTACCCTACCTCCTACCCTACCTCCTACCCTACCTCATACCCTACCTCCTACCCTACCTCCTACCCTACCTCCTACCCTACCTCCTACCCTACCTCCTACCCTACCTCCTACCCTACCTCCTACCCTACCTCCTACCCTACCTCCTACCCTACCTCCTACCCTATCTCCTACCCTACCTCCTACCCTACCTCCTACCCTACCTCCTACCCTACCTCCTACCCTTCCTCCTACCCTACCTCCTACCCTACCTCCTACCCTACCTCCTACCCTACCTCCTACCCTACCTCCTACCCTACCTCCTACCCTACCTCATACCCTACCTCATACCCTACCTACCTACGACCCTACCTACCTTTTTTTTATTTATTTGGTATGGGCTTGCTCTTGACCTCAATCTTGCCCTAAGGGCAGAGATGAGGTCGACGATGGAACGAGCTTACCCAGAAGAAGCCTATTTACTCGCGACTTAGATTAGGGTTATATGAACTCGGGAAAACCGACGCAGGCAGGGAGTTCCACTCCTTGGCTGTGCGCATAATAAAGGACTTAGCAAAGCGCTTCGTTCGAATGTGTGGAACATCGACTAGGTATGAGTGATAGCCTGCAGTACGCCTAGTCTGCCGATGGAAGAAGGGAGATGGTGGAATCAGCCCTTATATCAATAACCTACTACCTCCTACTCTACCTACCTACCTGCTACCCTACCTCCTACCCTACATACCTACTACCCTACCTCCTACCCTACCTACCTACCACCCTACCTACTACTCTACCGACTACCCTACCTACCAACCATACCTACTCTGCTATCCTACTTACTACCCCCACCTACTACTCTACCTACTACCCTGCCAACCTACCTACCACTTTCTCACCTTTTAAACCTTCCCTGAACTTCCACAAATATTTCAACACTAAAACTAGCCAAATCGGTCAAGCCGTTCTCGAGTTTTAGCGATACTAACAAACAGCAATTCATTTTTATATATATAGATGGTATTTTAAGAATCATTACTTACCTTTGTGGTGTTGATAGTAACTTACAATTAAGTTATTCTAGAAGGAAAACTTGTTGCCTATTTTTGGGAATTTTCCTATGAACAAATTGGGCAACTGTTCAAAGTGTACAAGTGAAATTCTACCAGTATCGTCAAAGATCATGAACAGGGTAAAAGGTGTAATGTGGCATTATCGTTCATGTTAGGTTAAGTTTGTTCCCATCGGGGCTGCAGGTTGTTGGAATGAGATACCGCGGCCTCGACACAAAGGGCTAAGAAGAAACATGGGTGGTTTTTAGTCAGTAGAAGTCGGACTCTCCCTACAGCTCTCTCCAAAGCGGGAGGAGTCATTTGATGATTTTCAAAACTACAAATATTTTTTTTTTTGCAACACATACACTATTCATCTGAGCCGTGTATAAAAAGAAAGCAAATCACTTTATGACACCTATTTTCATTTTAAAACCACGTATTAAAGTGTTTATGAACAATCAGTGGGCCATAAAACAGATTTAGTGCAGCATTCGTTGGCTTTAACAGTAGTATGTCCACGACGTGGGTTTACTGTCAGAAGGGTCATATTCCTAACACTTACTAAAAAATACAGGTTTAGAAAATATATGAAAACCTTATTTAGTGTCTATAAGATTTGATTTCTCTGGGATCCTATCATCAGATCCTGATTTGGTGACAATGGGACCACCTGAGAATTAGACTCTTTCGAATAAAATAAATAATAAAACATACACACGATTAGAGAACCTCCTCCTTGTTGAAAGTCGGTTAAAAATAAAATCGTATAAAGAAACTTATTAATAACCTTGAGTCCTAATTATTGTTCAGGTCAGTGACCTGGCACTTGAACAACATGCGACTAACGGGTGGCCCTTTTTTCTCTTTTTTTTTTGGCGGGTGGAAAATCATCAAATACCGCTATTAGGCAGAGTGAAAGGTAATGACAGACTTCCACTGACTAAAAACCACCCTTGTTCCGTCTTAGCCCTTTATGTCGAGGCCGCGGTATCTCTTGCGAACAACTTGCAACCCCGGAGTCCCTGAAGTTACAACGGAAAAAATACAAGTCCTTGATTAGAGCTGTGGCGACAACGACATCTATCGCAACACATGAGAACTAAAATGACAAATCCTGCATCGCGCTATCAGAGTTATCCGCGACATTAGCTCATATAGAAAATCCCGACTTACATATGTTGGGCAGTTAGCCCACCAGACACAACACCCGTCTGGTCGGAGGATCCTCCCTTTTCTACGGGGATGAGGAACTTTACACCCTGTTCCTCATACACCCCAAGGAGCTATCTTACTCTCTCTCTTTCTCTTCTTCAAACGTTGACCACGCAATGCTGGGTGCTTTTCCAAATCTCGCCAGTTTTAGCGGTTTTGTGTCTCGGCTGTCCAGTTTCTTCCGGCCACTTAAATAAGATCGTCGGCCCACCAAGTCACTCAACACAAAAAATAATTGACACGTCATAACAATGCCTTTTTTTTGGAGCGTTGGAAATCATCAAATGACTTCTCCCGCTATGGGCGGAGCGGAAGGGATTGTCAGACTTCTACTGACTAAAAACCACCCATGTTCCTTCTTAGCCTTTTGTGTCAGGGGCCGTGGTATTGCTTTCAAGCAACCCGCAGCACCGTCAGGTGTCGGCCCTTGCAATGTTGCTGATACATACGAGTAATAATGCTTTTACGTTTTCAAGTTTAGAGTGAGCCTACTGTTTCTCTACTCCATAAATTACATGGAGGTACATGGAGGTCGTAAAATAATGAATTAACGAAGAGGTTGTTAAACTCGAGAGTGTATTATGTTCATTATGACATCAGAATTATCAATATTATAAAGTGTCCTACTTTAGTAATAGTTTGTTCTTGGAATAAATTACCTTTCTTTGTTAATTCTTATGAGAAAAGTTTTGAGTAGAATTGAAAACTTGTTTCCGTTTAATTACTTACCTACAAACAAAATAACTTTTTTTTTCATTTATTTCAGTGAAATGTTTAGAGCTGTGATAATGATGCGAGCAGTCGCGGGGAGAACCCGGGCACATTACTTTATTTCATAAAATTTATCACCACTGCTGGCAACTCTCAACATAACACAACATCACGCCTGTAATCCCCGAAACGATGAGCAGAGGTGTACCAAATAGTACACCCACATTTCGCACTTCATGTTAAAGTCTCCTAAAAAAATGTACCCATATAATTTAACTTTTTTATTAACAAAATCCGATTCAAATACGGAAGTAATATTTTATAATAATTTTACACTGGCGAAGGACGTGGAGTACAGCTAATTAATTATATAATATGCCTGTAAAGCAAATAGGCATAATTTATTCAGTATCCTATCTAAACTAATCGTTGCTGGATGGCGATCCATTAATTTTAAATAATTGAATCGAGGCCAACACTTTAGTGGCAGTGAAGGGTTAACAAACTTTGTAATTTAGAAGGTCTTGGAGTCCGTTTTTAGTTTTATATAATTAACAGTTAAACTAATTATGTATTAAAGTTTAGGGTTCAATTAACTTCCAAAACGATTTTTCATGTAATTGGTTTTAGTAAAGTAAATTAAGGAACTTTTTTTTGCTATGGGAAATATGGGTGAAACATTTCGTCAAGGGCAGAAAAACAAGTATGTATGCAGTAACAAGTAAAAAATATGGGATAAGAATTTAATTTCCCACCAATCAAAACGCAAACGTAGATCAAAACTAACGTAATATTATTTGCGTGTAATATTACGGCATTCTGACTTTTATCCCTATAAGTTTAGGGCAGAAAATTTCAAAACGGATTCACAACAAACTCTTTCGTGTAACTTCGTTTCCGGCCGTCACTGTCCAAACTCTCTCGAGAGGAGACCGGACCGAAATGACACCATCTCTACTCGGCGTTCGCAAATTGAAACGGAAGGTGTCCAATAAATTCCACATTCCCCTTCTAGGAATTTGGCCGACAAGTCCCTTTCGTTGTGTATGTGAATATTTTATCAGAGTTATTTTAGCATTCCGTGTGGGTATACTATACCTTTTGTTATAGTTCAAGGAAATTTTTGATTAAACCTAACACTTGTTTGTTATTTAAAAATGAGTTTTGGAGTAGTTTATTTCTCGATATATTACTTATTCTGGGAAATAAAAAATAAACATTTTGTTCGAAAAGATTATTCGGTAGTGAACTTTTTCTTGTGAATCGAATAACAAAAGTTTAGCTCCAAATATCCGACACAAAAAATATTGTTAATGTAATAAAATATAATATTATGTTTTTAAAAAAATAATTATTTTTAATATAATTAATGTGGACTTCCACTCAGCGAATTTGTATTTTATTATACTTCAAATTAATGACGTCACACTGAAACAACTAGATTGAATACAAACAAGTAAAGTAAACATCAAAACCAGTTCAAACTGGTTAACGATTGATAGCTTTGTGTTTACTAACCCCGTGTTGTTGATAGTGTTAAAGAGGAAATAATTTTGTCCTGTAATTATGTTGATTTCATTTGATATTGGATATTATTTGTTTGAACACTGCCCAATACATTTCAGTTAACAAATGGATCGACTGTTTTTAAAATCCGGGTTTTTGTTGTTGTTAATTATTATTTATCTGATTGCCTAGAAAAGTGTATTCACTTTCAGAGAGTTTTATAATATTTTCAATCCTTATGAAAATTTACGTAAACTTTACGGTTGGTTATACAAGGTCTTATTTATTGTTAAGTATTTTTAAGTGTGGCAATGTTCAAACATTTAATAATATGTCAGGTTGGCAAAACTGCGACTTCAGTGTGCTATTATGTTTTTTTGGGGGGTATGAGGAACAGGGTGTAAAGTTCACAGTTCTCATCCCCCATAGAAAATGGAAGATCCTCCAACCAGACGGGTGTTGCGTCTGGTGGGCTAACTGCCCGACATATTATTATGTAAGTCGGGATTTTCTGTGTAGGCTAATGTCGCGAATAAAGTTGATAGCGTGATGTAGGATTTGCAAATTTAGTTCGCATGTGTTGTGATAAATGTCGCTGTCGCCAAATCTGTATGGTGGCAACCACGTTTGTTTTGTTTTGTACTACGCCGAGTCATAGACTTTCTTATAGTCTTAACGGGAACGTCCAATCTGTTGACAACGCCAATTTCAATGAGGAATAAAAGTGTAAAAAAATATATTATTTTAATGAATTATTTATTTATAAATAGCTGTAACCGGTAAGATTGAAAGCCGACCCCAACAAAGTTGGGAAAAGGCTAGGAAACTAGAATTCTGAGAAAACACACTTTTCGTTGCAGCTATATTAAAGGTGTTTTTTTTTTGTTTTTGGCGGGTGGAAAATCATCGAATAACCCCTCCCGCTCTTGGGCTGAGCGAAAGGGAGTGTCAGACTTTTACTGACTAAAAATCACCCATGTTCCTTCTTAGCCCTTCCTGTCGAGGCCACGGTATCTCTTGCGAACAACCCGAAGCCCCAACGCGGGCGTCGGCCCTTGCATGGAAGGGGCCCCCTTCCATGTTGCTGACATCTTTTTGAGGCGCGCGTGGAACACGAACCCGCCGTCGACACGGCCTGTCGTCGTCATAAGACGGATGGACTTCGAGCTAGCCCATCACTCACCGTCTACAGGCCCGCGTCTACGGTGGCCGGAAGCCATCACGTGGCCCCCGACGCCCGGAGCGCCTCCCGCGGCGGCTGGGACGAGAGGTTCTCTCCCTCTCACGTTCCGCCACCTCCTTCGCTAGCATCACTGCTTCGCAGAAGGAGGCGTCCCAGTTATATTAAGGTCTCAGTTTGAAAATTTATTCTGTGCAAAACTGTTATTGTTAGATCAGCATATTATTGATATCTCGAATTCCAAATATATCGGTAGATCAACCTTCATTATCAAAGTACAGTAGCACAGTAATAAACGACGGTTTACATGCTGTAATTACACAAAATAAGTCACACAAAGTTTCCATTCAATATCAAAATAATTAAATGACACCGATCCTGATCATTATTTATTGCTACCATCAAGGTCTTAGCATAAAAACTCATTCTGTATGATATTTCCAACGTAGCTACGTTAGTATTGTGTAACAGTGGCTAATTTAATTGTAAAAAATTCAAGTTATATTACCTATTTTGGCATTATGATCAGCAATAGTCTGGTGTGCAATATAAAACCCGTGATGTTCTATCGTTTCATATTTGGTTTAAGTCAAGTTCAAAGTTCATTCAGTAAATGTCGACTGTTAAAACTGTACCCTGTCGCTGTTGTGTCGATTATTATAATTTACCACTGTTTCTTACGTTCGGAAATTGCAGTGATTCACAGATCTTTGGTGCACGGAGAGTATTACCTTTATGTTCTTTTCTCATACATAACAAAAGATAAATACGTCTATTCCTGGTTTAAATATTTACATGTGATTGATAGTTTCCCTGGTGCGAAGAGACTTTATCGAAAGTTGGAGATTTTCATCTTCATAGCCATGATTTATTCTTTAGTAGTTAATTTTTGCGGACTTGCCTTAGTAGTATACCGAAGCGACATTACTTTAGATTCTCAAGAGTTATTTCTTGCCTGTTTTGTTTATTGTGCGAATTATTTGGGAAGGTCTACAATTATTTTCTGCTTAGGTTTGTTTTATTATCGCACAAAAGTATTGAAAATGGCTTCGGAAACGGATTTCTTTAACCATCGTCTTCGTAATGGATTTGATGTGAAGAGATTCATACAAATGTATGTAGTCCTTGAAGAGAATCTAAGAGGTGTTAGTCGCCCCATGACCATACTGGTAAAATGTAACTTTAATTAATTATTATTTGAATAGGATTTTATAAACAATTTCAAGGGTTTTAATTTCTACCAGGAATCCTTATCCTTTTTCTGAAGTAAAAGTAGCCCAAGATACACCGTATAACATCAACCCATTCAAATTAGTTTGGTTCAGCCGTTTTGGAAATTAGCCGGAACAAACAGACAGATGGAAAAATAAAATGCGGTTTTGGTATAAATACTGTACCTACTAACTTTCATACGCATTCAGTAAAAAGCTGTTGATTTTAAAATTACAATAATTTTATTTATTACACTTTAATTTTATTTGTTTGCATAAATGTTCAATTATAATTGATATACACACATCAACACCGTCTAGGGATATTTTGTATAAAGTACTTAAACTCAAAAAATACTGGCCACTTTTAAATTCTTTTGAAGAAAGTTTATTGTGTAAGCCTTTTTGAACGATTCTAATTTTGAATTTGAAAAAATACATTAAAAACAAAAGATTTACGCGGCATAATGGTAGCGAAGTCCGAAGGTTTCATTTACCCACAGTAGTTTGTGGCTATTTTTTTGTGTCCAATTTAAGTTTTATAACAAGCTATCGGTTAATTCCGAATTAATGTTATTGTGTGCATCATGCAGCGGCGCCATTTAACTAGAGAAGAAATGTTAAGGGCAGTAGGCATGCTCCAAGCTGGGGCTACTCAACGGAGTATTGCTGAGGAGTTTGGAACAAGACAAAACGTGATATTAAGGTTATGGTCACGTTATCGTGCTACTGGTGAAGTGGCTGAAACACACCCAGGCGGGAAGCGCATAACCACTCAACGACTAGACCGATTTTTGCAAGTTGCCGCGAGAAGACAACCAAATGTTACGGCCCTGCAGTTGGTTCAGAGGCTCCAGTCAGAGCACCAGTTTCTTGTGAGTGACCAAACTGTGAGGAGAAGGCTGCATGAAGCTAACCTTCATGCTCGCAGACCGCTTCGTACTCCAGCACTACGCCGAGGAAATCGTGGACGACGACTAGAGTGGGCTCGTGAACATTTGCTCTGGGAAGAAAACCAGTGGTCTGTAGTGCTGTTTACCGATGAGTCCCGGTTCGGTTTCCATCCCGATACACGTAGAGTGCGTGTTTGGCGAGTTAGCGTGCGATGCCGTCTGCAACATCCTCAGGAAGTCCATTCATACCACGGCGGGACAATTATGGTTTGGGCGGGAATTCGTGTTGGTGGAAGAACAGACCTCGTTTGGATCAGAAACACCATGACGGCTGAAAAATACCGTAACGAGGTGCTAGTACCAATAATCTACCTCCATCGACTACAAATGGGCCAAGAATTCACGCTCATGCACGATAACGCCCGTCCGCACACAACGAGAGTGGTGACGAGCTGGTTGCAGGAGCACGACGTATCGGTCTTAGGCTGGCCCGCTCAATCGCCTGACCTAAACCCCATAGAACACGCGTGGGACATGCTCCAAAGAAGGGCTTTGAGGAATTTCCCTGCAAACGTTGCGACGGAAGAGCAACTTTTTTTGCATCTTAGCCGAACCTGGGACAATATACCGCAGCAAGACTTGGATAACTTAATCCAAAGCATGAAAAACCGTTGCAGGACCGTTATTAACGTCATGGGTGGTTTTACTGACTACTGATTTTTCACAGAACTGTTAAAAACAAATTATTTTTTCCTTATTTGTAAATTTTTCTTGAGAAACACATTCGTTGTTAGTTTTACCAATGGTAAAACTAACAACGAATGTGTTTCACACGATTGTGTGAAACATGAAATGATATTTCATGTTTTTTCTTTATTTGAATAAAAATTTGTTAACGCAAAAAAACATTGTTTTCTTTTATTCTGGAGTGTAGTCTGATAAATGGGCTTTATAAAAATATATACATGTTGTATGCTATTTTTAATACATTTTGAGTAAATTGAGTAAATCCAAAATATCCCTAGACAGTGTTGATGTGTGTATTATCTTTTCTTCTTCTATATTTTCTTTTCTTTTTCAGACTGTTATTAGTGTGTTATGTATGATACCTAAAGCAACGCTTGAAGTCTTTTGGAAACTGGATCAGATGAAAGACTTTGTAAGTATGTTTTTTGTGCGCGCGAGCGAAAGGGAGTGTCAGATTTCTACTGGCTAAAAACCACCCATGTTCCTTCTAAGCCTTTCATGTCGAGGCCGCGGTATCTCTTGCGAACAACCTGCAGCCCCGACGGACGTCGGCCGCTTTGCAGGTCCTTCCATGTTGCTGACATCTCATTGAGGCGCGCGTGGAACACGAACGCGCCGTCGACACGGCCTGTCGTCATCATAAAACGGACGGACGGGGAGCTAGCTGTCAAGGGTACCTTAATTGAATAGGAGAAGCCACTGACCTATTCCAGTACCGTCTAACGCAGACGTTGACAACTTACTGTTGGGACCATAGAGACAATATAGTCCATCAACCAATTGTGAAGGTTCTACGCAACAGTTAAACCTTTTAAGCATCTCTATGTAGTGTCAGTTTTCGGGTTTTGTAAAAGCGTTTCCTTCACTAACAAAGCGCACGAGCGGTGATTTATCCAGGATTTTATGGATTTGTGCCAGGTTGATGGCGACTTTACATGGGAGATAAAAATAACTGGTGAAATGTGGGTTTCCTATTAAATTCACCTCTGCCTAAGTCTTTTGGGGATCATGGACATGATGTTGTTATGTTTTATTTATTTTATAGGGCGTTGTCGCATTTGACTTTGTAGACTGTATCAGCCTTGTTGCGCAACCAGTTCACATTGTTGTGGCTGCAGTATTTTTGGATTTAACAGCTGAAAACATGAGAGATATAAAACTAACCTGTATCAAGAAGAGAATACATTGCAAAAGTAAGTACTTCAAAATTATATTTTCTCTCTTACTTGTTTAAAGTATTATTATTCTTGTCGTGTAATTTTTCAAGGCTTAGTTTAGTTATTATCATTACCTACTGGAAGCAGCTTCAACGATATCTTAATAATGAGCGCCACTGCTCCGCACAGATAAGACCTACCACTGTGACAACATATCAAACATTGAATGTCAATGTTTATTCTTTTTTTTTTGGCTGGTGGAAAATCATCAAAAAACCCCTCCCGCTCTTGGGCAGAGCGAAAGGGAGTGTTAGACTACTACTGACTAAAAACCACCCATGTTCCTTCATAGCCCTTCATGTCGAGGCCGCGGTATCTCTTGCGAACAACCCGCAGCCCCGACGGGTGTCGGCCCCTTCCTTGTTGCTGATAACTCTTTGAGGCGCGCGTGGAACACAAACGCGCCGTGGACATGGCCTGTCGTCGTCATAAGACGGACGGACGGCGCACTAGCCCATCACTCACCGTCCACAGGCCCGCGTCTACACACACACAAAACCACAAAACCTACCAAAACACCTTTCGAGGCCGCAGTATCTCTTGAGAACAACCCACAGCCCCGACGGGGCAATGTTTATCCTTGGGTCAAAAAGAAAGAGCCAAAACTATGCTTCACGAGCGTCATGTAGTTCGTTTGAAACTATCTTAAACGATTCTTTATAGTAGTTGCCTATAAGGTTATAAGTATTTGTGCCACTTGAGGATCGCAGGAAGCATAAAATGACGCAAGGGTATCGAAACTTCAGACCCACTCAAATTCCAAGGCAACAATCTTTTTCCATTGTCACGTACCAAGCTATTAGGTTCTAAAACAGCTCCCACGCAGGTGATGGCGAAGCTTCGACAAATAATTTTGATGATGTCAGCATGCTGTTATGCAACCTGCACTGCTGCAGGATAGGCCAACTGAGGCTATCGACAGGATCACTGAAGTGACATCATACCACACAATAGGGTAGTTGACAAAAAAATCTAATTAGTCCGTCAGATAGATTTTCAAAAAATATTGGAAACGTATTTTTTCTTTTTTCACGTAAACAAAAAATAAAGACGATACAGTGCTTCGAAAAGTCGCGCGACGTCACAGTTTGGTACATTTTTTTACCAGACAGTGACGTCACCAGCCTCCACTCACGATCTTAGACACGTTTTGTTTTCGTCTATTTTTATTATTTTATAAAATTAAAAAAAGACGTGTGTATTATTAAATAAATGAGATGTTAATATCACACATTAAAAAAAGTAACTGGACTGTTGTCGAAAACTAAAAAGTATCACCGCTGTGCCGGTCGGAGTCTGGATTCGGTCCCCACGTTAAAGGCCCACGATAGAAGCTATGCAATAGCTTAAAAAACACTTGTTCAATATTTTTCGATGATCTAACAGACGGACTAAACAGAATCATATTTATTTTAGTCAGTCAACTACCCTTTTCAAAACACGTAGATCATGACTTTCCCACCCCTCATATTTTTCGTCCATTCTCTCCTGTCAAGCGATACGCTAACATTTACTTCTTTTTTCTTGATATAATTCCTAACACAAACCATATTTTTCTCGGTTTGCTTCTCCCTCTCCATCCATAAACATTTATTAATGATGTTATCAATGTTATTGTTACTAGAGATGTTATTCAAATTAAAGATAAAACAGAAAAGCGACCACTGACAACGTCACATTCTTGCAGACGAACGTGATCGCTGCGAAATGCAACAGTTGCTGCAACTACTGGAGAATTGTCCTTTGTGCTACACACTTTGGCGAATCAAGCCACTCAGCATGTACCTAGTGCTTAGCTTCTTCTCATACTGTGTCATCAATATTATCTCTATTTTGCAGCTCAAAAACTTTTTCACCTAGAATATCACCCTAAAGTTCCATTTTATTGTTGTGTGGTCTAGTTCATTATGTAAGTGTAGAATTAATTACTTATTCATACCAAGGCAGATGATCTACATGATTATCATGGTCGACATTACAACAATGCCACCGGTCTTCCCTAGGGGTGACTAGTACTAACTTTTTGTGGAAGGTTATAATTTTAGATTCAATCATCATACTGAAATAGACTCCCGATTGATATCGATTTGAAACGAACATTGAAACTAAGAGTTTTTTCATCATACCACTGCACTGTTCTGGTAGCCTGGTACATTTAGGTAGTGTGTAGTTTTATTTATTAAAAATGAAAATATTTTCTAAAAACCAAAACAAGGACAAAATGATTGATAATCAGCCAGTTTGCAACATTAAACCAATAATGTTCTACCGTTTTTTTCTCGGATTTGGTCAAAATTTCTAATCGACATCCAGTTTTGTATTTTTGTTTTCAAAACTGTATCCAATGATACTTTTTACTTTCATCTGCTTAACGTTTATATTTCTCAATGGATTATACATACACCGTACATTTCACGTATATTTAACTTTCGGAGAATATGTATTGAACGTCTTCGTGCCATTGCTCACTAATGAAGATTTTACGAGTACTTACTTTAGATATCTTCATACAATTGATAGCATTCCTGGTGCAAATAAAGAATACAGAAGATTGGAAACGTTTCTTAATTGTGGTATTTATTTTTCAATCGGATTCAAAGTGTGTAGTTTATTGCTAATTATCTATTCCGTTCCTGGATTATTTTTTATGATTGAGTCGGTAGAGCTTTATATTTTATTTTTCTGCTCCTTTGTTAACGATATGATGAAGCTATCCAAAGTTTGTGCTTTGGTTTGTTGTACTATCGCACTGAAGTATTCAGAACAGCTTTAATCTCAACGCAATCGAACAATTCGCTTCGGAATAGATCTGCTATAGATAAGTTGATTCAAATGTACGAGACGATTATCGACACTTTCAAGGATCTTGGACTTCTTTCCAAATTTTTGGTATGTATAAAGTTGGATCTATTCACAGATACTTCTGAACATTTTCCCGAACTTATTGAGTATTTTTTTTTTTCAGAATTTAGTCAGTTTATTGTTTGCTCTAATGAAAACTACGAGTATGTAGGTACGAGACATCTGTGAGATTAACATTCACAAAACAAAATGTAAGTTTATTTTACCTACTACCTTGTACCCTACTAAGCTGGTCTCTTATTTCTCCTCTCGATTGAAACTCTCTACCAAACTAGGCCAGCTCAGCAGTAGGCAGCAGGTGGGAAATCATCAAATAACCCCTCCCGCTCTTGGGCAGAGCGAAAGGGAGTGTCAGATTTCTACTGACTAAAAACCACCCATGTTCCTTCTTAGCTCTTCATGTCGAGGCCGCGGTATCTCTTGCGCACAACCCGCAGCCCCGACGGGCACCACATCTCTGCCCTTAGGGCAAGATTGAGGTCAAGAGTAAGATCTCATATAAAAAGAAAAATAGAGACCTGTCGTATTGTATGGATCAGAGTTTTGAAAAAGATGGACGAAAGACGATTGTTTGGGATGGTGTGTTGTTTTGGCTCTTCAATAAAACTAGTGGACTGTATAAGATGTTATATTACGGCGGGGCGGTGCGTCCTGCGCGCCTCGTATCCCCGCTGTCACCTGCCGGGGTATCAACGTTCGCGCGCGAACAACGATTGTATGTATCGGAACTGAGAATGTTGAGATGGATGTGCGGAATCACAAGAATGGATAATTTAAGAAATGAGTATTAGAGGAAGTTTGATAGTGGCACCTGTTACAGAAAAATTGAAAGGAAGTTGTTAACCCTAGAAAGATAATCTACGTCCGCGAGACGTATCGTGAAATTAAATTTCGTTGTACTTTTTTTATTATTAATCGCAGCGCGCTAGCTGCGCGAGTCAACTCAGTCGGCGGCCGGAGCTCGCGCTAGGCAGCAGTGGCGCCACGGTAAGTACGTTCAAATAAAAGATATACCTATGTCGTACGTCCGCGAGACGTATGATTATCTTTAATGCAACTTTTGAAATAATTTGAACTGATTGTTTATTGTTATTTACACTTATTTATTATTATTTTCAGGTATTAATTATTATTATATTATAATGGCAAACCGAAGGGTGTTGGATAGTTCTCAAATTGAGAACTTTTTATATCAAAATGAAGAGGAATCGTCATCAGAATCTGAAAGCGAATGCGAAGATAACCTCTTAGAAGACGATGTGCTGAGATTGTTGAGATTGTTGCCTAATCCTAATGCAAACAGTAGCCAGGCTCAGCAAGAAGAGCCGCCTGTAAAAAAAAGAGATATTGTTCGTACTGTCCGTCTAAACTCCGTAGGATGTCTAAATTATCATGCGTGAAGTGCAAAAAAACCCGTGTGTGGAGAACACAGCAGACTTGTGTGCCATACGTGCATTTAATTACCGAAAGTAAAATACTGATTATTGTAGTAGGTATTGTTTACGTTAATTTAAGTGTAAAAGTACAAAATATGAAAATATAAAGACTGAAAGTGGTTTTAAATGTTCCTATAGAAGACAAGTTAAGTTTTTGTTAATTTGTAAAGAAGTTTACGATTTTTGTTTGTAATTTGTCAATTAAACTTTATTATTGCTATTTTATCGTTTTATTTCCTTAAATAGAATACAAACAATTATTTTAACCCTTATGGCATGATAATAAATCCATAAGCTTACTAAAAAATCTTAATTAACTAAGGTACGTCTGACAGACGTATGATTATCTTTTACGCTAGTCGCTATATGATTATCTTTCTAGGGTTAATGTTGGTATGATAATGAGGAGAGATGACACGCATGTGACTAAAATAGTAATGGATATAAGTAATAATAATATTGATGGATGGAGAAGAAGGCTAGAGAAAAAATGGGTGGATTGTGTTAGGAATTTTATGAAAGAGATAGGAGTAAATGCCACCGTGACGTCTAACAGGGAAGAATTAAGCAAACGAAAACGTGTTGCGCCAACCCCAAATGCCCTTATCCCATACTTATGATGACGAAGTCTGAAAATTTTTATGTGTTGCAGGGCAGCCACAACGTAGAATATGTAGACTGGTTGGCCATTATTGTGGGACAACCACTGTTTTATTTCTTCATTAATGCTATAGTTTTTGATTTGACAGCTGATAACATGAGCGATATCAAAGTTATTTGTGTCGAGAAAATGACACGATGCACAAGTAAGCAGTTTTTTTGGTTACAGTAGTTTTTTAAGTCAGTATATAGCTAAGAGCAAGATGCCAGCGGCAGGTTGCCATTAGTTATAGCGTTCTAAAGGGGAGGCCTTTGTCCAGCAGTGGACGTTCACTGGCTGATGATGATGATTTAGATGAGACCTTGCTAGCCGCTCGGGTCTGCCGTGGATGGGTTACCACCCATGACGTACCAAATTTCCTCCGTAACTCAGAAAACACGTTAAGCCGTTGGCAATATAGGCGGCTCGGCGCAGCCGTGAGATGCACACTCCTTTTTTTCATTGACTTATATATTACTGCGTAAGGACTGGGCGCACGGCATGTTAAAATGACGCCTCAAACGTGGTCCCAAAACGGTCTTTCCTAAGCCGAAGTGAACTAGTCCACGATCGGCTCTCTTCGGGTGCGGTCGTAAATTTTATTAAAAGCTTTATTTATGTTCTTCATACCTCGAAAATACCACGCCGCTTATACAAGGTTTCGTTAACGAGCAGACTACACCGATTCCGATCCGTCGAGCAAATGTTCGGACGACCGCATCTTTAGTTTTTATATCAATGTTTTTTTCTGGTATTTTTTACGTTCTTTTTATTGCTTGTTTTGTGCACTTGTGGCATGTGCTGAATAAATCTGTTTTCTTTCTTTCTTTTCTTTCAATTGTAGATTTTTGGTACAGGTAGTCAAAGGTCCGCAAGTCTGACCACTAGTCTTAAAAAAGGGCATCGTATAATATCTGTTGATTTCTTGGTTGGCGTAAGATATATATAATGCATGCTATTGAAGTATTACGTTGACTGATTAAAGTATTAAAGACTTTAATCTCAAGTAAACCATAACTTATTTCTTTCAGATGAACGTGACCGCAGTGGGCTACAGAATCTACTGCGCTTATTACAGCACCGTCCTCTCCGCTACTCAATTCTGCATATTGAACCGCTCAGCGTACATTTCATACTCAGCTGTTTTTCTTTCTTCATCACTAATTGTATTGCAATTATGCAGATTAAAACTTATTATGCATAGACGAAAAAACTTATACACTATACGGAGTGAAGATGCAGTTATCACACTAAATATTGTGCCAGAGTCGTTTGCAAAAATAACGTATTAAGTTTGAATTTTATTTTTGGAGCACTTTAGTTCCGTTTTTGAATCAGAAAATTGTGAGCTGAATATTTTGCTTAAAATAAAGCTATGAGCAATATTCTATCTAGTGCTGGTAACATCAATAAAATAGGGTAGTTGACAAAAAAAAAAACCAATTAGTCCGTCAGATAGATTTCTCAAAAATAAATGAAGACGATACAGTGCTTCGAAAGTCGCGCGACGTCACAGTTTGATACATTTTTTACCAGAAAGTGACGTCACCAGCCCCCACTCACGATCGTTAACACGATTTATGTTCGTAATTTTTTATTAATTTGATAAAACAAAAAACACGTATCCAATATTTTTCAATAATCAAACAGAATCATATTTTATTTAGTCAGTCAACTACCCTATTGCCATGAAATAAATAAAATGGAAAATAAGTGTATTTTTGTGTACATGTATAATTATGTAAATGTATGCACGTGTAATCTTATCACCTTACATTTAAATATAGCACCAAACGAGATTAAAATTACGAACACTCATTTCTGTTTTCTTGTCCCCTTATACCGTTTCTAACATTTGTCTAGGTAGTGATCAAGTACGTGAGAGTACGAGTCGTAATATTTCTTTATTAGCCACCCCTGTGTCTCTCCACAGAGACTGCTGTGGCTATTTTATACGCTCTTAGTGAAATATTGTCCTAAGATAAGTGAATATTGAAATAGATAGGACATTGGTATCGTTGGAATTTTATTGGAACAAAGTTCCTTATCGCGCGTTGTGAAAGGGGGCTAGACGGAAAAAAATCTTACGAAAAGTTGTCACGACACTTTTTGCTATTGTAAGCTGTGCGGCGTCGCATGTTTCTCTGTCTGTCTCTCTCTCTTATAGAAAGCAAGCCAGATATTTTAATTTCTACATTTCTTTTTTTTTTTTTTTTATATAATAAAAAATAATAACAATAACTTCGTTCCATCCGGGTGTTCCTTGACACCTCTCAAGTTTTATTTCTACCTTTGTTTAACACGAGATAGAAGGTGGTCACTGCTTAAAGAAGGCAACATTGTAAGGCCTGTTATGAGAAATCGTGGGCTGATAACCTTTTGAAGATAGCTTGATAGAGATCCGAAGCACTGGGCCGGGAGATGCGGCGATGATTGGGATAGCCTTTGTCCTGTGTGAGGTCTTTGATAATTATGATGATGATTATAATTTTGTGATGAATACGTTTGTTAACGACAGTACTTCATTCTGCCTTCAAAGTAAAAGGTTAAACCGTCTGCCTCATGCCCTGTCTGTTTTTAGGGATCAGGTTCATAATTTTGTTCAAGCAATAAATATAAAATTTAAAAAAAAGCTGTATTACCACAATCAATTAATAAGAAAATGAAGTTATTTATTTAATAATAAGAACAATGATCTAACTTAAAGAACATTATTAATTCAAAACTGTTAAATAAATTAAAATACACTCCTCCTCGACGCTGTCAGCTCGTAATGCCCAAGAGGCGGCGTTGCCACGTTGTACGACAATACTAGTAGCCTCTGGCCAAGGTAGATCACCAACAACAAGACGTTTCAAAATATTTAAGAAAAATGAAAAAACCGAAAGACCTAGATATTTCTTTGCCTCATTTTTTTATCAAGGCAGCCTTGTGCGTATCCCGGGCGACACGATCATTTTAATTTTTTCGTTGTTTTCCTCGAGCGAGGCCGAGACCGCATGAATCAAGCATGCCTCGCGAGTCTTCGCGCTCAGACCGTACACGGTCATTAACCTGAAATTGAAATAAAAGAAAAACAATAATGACCAAAATATTTATTTTGTTATGTTTAAGTTTTATTTTACCAAAAGATCAACCATGGCGGAGCTTGCAATCCGATTCCGTTTAGTCAGCCACGTACGAACTGTCACGATGTCGCGTCTCCTTTGCTAGCACAAAGAGATTTCATTACTTACTTTTCGTTAGCTAAATTCTTAAATGGTGATGTCTGTTTAGAATGAAGATTGTCTTTTGCTATTTTTAAGGTAATTTAACTAATGCAAAGACTACTGTTGCTAATCTTTTGATAACGTTGCAAACATTTTAACATAGCACAGAGTAATAGTTCAGCATTTTTAAGGAGTGCGAAATATTGACTTTATTTGATTAAGAATGTAATTTGTTGGGAATATTCAAGTGTGACACCAATGTGTTTATAAATTTTGCTGTTAGGCAAGATAGAGTGATGATTTTTGCAACTCTATAAAGATCCACTGCTTTTAGCCACCCTCCTAGTAGTAGATGAATGAGAGTTGTCGAGATTCGAGTGTATCACATCACACTAATATTATAAAGGCGAAAGATTGCGGGTGTGTATGTTTGTTACTCTTTCACGCAAAAACTACTGAACGGATTTGGATAAAATTTGGTATACAGATAGTTTATAACTTGGATTAACACATAGGATAGTTATTATCCCGATTTTATCTTCCTGTGGGATAATTTTCGAGTTGTAGCGGGCGAAGCCGCTGGCAACAGCTGGTATTTAATAATCTTTATTATACAAAAAAGTGGTTACAAAATTGCGTGAAGTCCCTGACTCCAGTTTTATGTGAAAGTCCTGTGTTACAGGAGCCGATCTCCCAAGCGGAGATATTACAGAATCTTATCCAATAAGATTGACAAAAAATAAGAACTACAGTAACAACAAAAAATAATTTGAAAGCGTTTAAAGAGGCTTGTGAGTCTGAGTTGAGAGTGGTTTAAGTACATGACTGGACTACTGTAGGTATTCTACCTTTGGCATTCAAACTCTTAGAAACATGTCAACTTTTAACCACGACCCAGTCTTGAAATACATAGTTCGTGCCTACACGAGAGAGACACGTAACTCCAACATAGTTTATCAAAGTTCAATCCCAGAGTTATGCAGCGGGATATATTATATTGCCATACATAGCAGCCATTGTTCTTCGTTCCTCGTTAGTTCATAGTTAAAAGCGCCCTATTGTATCATCGGGCTTCAAATATTAGAGCTATTGTAAAATGTGACCTTTAGAATTTGAAGGTAATGTAAATTAAATATGAGTCCTGGAAACTAGGATTAGTAATGGGAAAATGAACCCTTTTACAGCCCTTTCGCATTTAGTTATGTTTACTGATCTAAAGGACTTACCGCAAAATGTAAACGTCTAACACAAACTGATAGCATTTTATTTGGAGACACATTGTTTTTCAAAAGTACCTAAGCCGGTGTTCCCCTACAGGTACTTTTTAATGTCTCTAACTAGGTTGTAATACTCTAATAGATGGACTAGGTGTCTAGGTAAGAGTTAGAACTTAGAAGTTCAAAAAGGTTTTAGCGATTATAACACTTTTTGACGGGACTTGAACACAGTAGTAAGAACTTTTGCGTCCAAGCAATGAATGCGAAAAGCCCAAATTAACTACGTTTCAGTTCGAATGATGAGACGCAACGTGACTCATCTTCGCCGCTCAAGCCAATGTGCATCGATAGCAATGGCCACTTCCTTTTATTTCGATGAAAGAATTCCAGAATAAATGACAAGTGCAATAAGTTTTGCTGTCTCGCAAATATCTTTTACAAGATTTTCGAGATTAACTTGACTATTAAGTTATAAAAAACAACTCAAAACACCCATTTAATTTAAAATCTCTTACAAAAAACATAAGAATTTGTCGTAAGAGAAGCGATACAAAGCTCCAGTAGAGGTTGCTGCAACAATCCATGGTTTACATCCCGCAGTGCGTGGAACACAGCGGCAGTACGACGGACTGAGCTTACTGAGCTGGCTTTGTTCTGACAATACACGGGTTTGTAATTGGCAGAGCAATCCTCAATTAATTTTAACGACTTGATTTAAGGTAAGCTCAAAACAGATCGTCGTGTATTACAAAGGGCCGAAAGCCGAAACCACAGGAACAGTAAATCGAGTTGGGTGATATCAGAAACTGTTGATGATAATTTGTGACACATGTTGTTCGGTCTAAAATAAAAGTTATTATTACTCGCCGTTTTCCCTATTTTTAACCGATTTCAAAAAGGAGGAGGATTCCCCGATTATTCGAAGATTTCTGGACTGATTTGGATTTTATTTTGTTTTGTTTGAAAGGGTATACTTCCCAGGTGGTCCCATGATCATCAAGTCAGGATCTGATGATGGGATCCTGGAGAAATAGAGAGAACTCTTCAAATTTTATTAGCACATTTAAAGACAAGTGATTTGAGTAGTTTTTGGAAGAATACCTTTTCGGAGTGATCCCATTTCAATGAAAAAAGTGATACTTAAACTTCAGAAGAAAAATCAGTTTCTGAAGTCGGTGGGAAAAAAATGCAATCAAACAAACAAAAGTCACCGACTTCAGAAACTGATTTTTCTTTAACCAACTATATTTTTCTGAAACTTTATTTATTACGTAATACTATTCAAAAACATGCTAGACAGTTTAAAACCCCGTATGTTTCAAAAGTTGTATCAAACGCAGGTGGTCCGAGCTAGATACCGCAATAACACTAAAATAAAAGGAAGCTATTGCATTCTCCTGAACTGACACTGATTCGCTTACACTGCCCTTTACGGCCTTCACAATAAGAACGGTTATTGTGCTATACGGAGAAAATAATCGTACGCTTTGGGGTCGTTTTATTGTATTCGTAATTTTGTCGATGTCGTTCTCAGTTTTCAATGTTATGTCTCGGAAAATGTTCTGAGCAATAGGTACGGTGTATTGCTTCCAATTGTCAACTGTTGATATAACTACAATAGTTTTTGTTTGAATTACATTCAGCTTTGCGCCATCGGCATTGTAGTAGAAAATAAGTATGTCAGAGTACACTCAAGTCTTCGACAATTTTTGACATAAATTTGCGTTTTATTTGTATTCAGCTAATGTGAGCCAGTGGCAACGATTTAGGCCGCTCTATGAATAATCTTAAGTGAGCTATAAGGGCATACAATCTCTGTCTTCATAATACACAATTTATATGAAATTTGTCATGATACATGGTACAGTACTTAACGAAAAATTAAAGTAATTTACTCGTGAAATAACGATTTCTATTTTGAGATAAAACCTAGGTACATGAAAATACGATCTTCTTCTTAAGGGAAAGTCGCTTCTACATAACATTACAAACATTTCTGTGCCCATGACTACACATAAATATATTCTTATAATATATACCTTTGTCAAAAAAAAACCATTGTCTAAAAAACAAATTACAACAAAACCTCCGTATAAATAAAATATCTTCATCAACAAACGAAACAGAATACAAACCGGCAATTCAAAAGCCACAACATTCGACGTCCGTGGTAACAACGCTTCAAATATCAAAGACAATGATGTCAACCAAAATGTACGCTATACCTGAAGTTTTGTTTTCAAGTGAGCTCATTACGGCCACTCTTTTTGTTGTACGAAAAATTTCATCCCATCCTAAAAACATGAATGCAAAAAACTGGGACAAGTTCGCGGAATTATTTTGTATAATGTTTGGGTACAGAGTTTGATTTTTTAAACGAACGGTTTTAGTAGAAATTTATTAGTGTACTTGTGTCTCGAAAAGCGATTTTTCCTGATAGGGTTGAGCTGTACCATAAGTAAGTCAACTGTTTAATTGTACTAAACGTATTTTGATAATGCTCAAATGTAGAACCATAGTTAATTTAGGACTTGATAGATATTAGTTTACTTTTAACTTGAACTAGCAAGCAAAAAATAACCTACGAGCGTTCCTGTGGTATGACTTCCACACAAGCCAAGCCAAACATAGCTACTTTTTTTTAAATTAACAGATATTTAACTTCTTTTCTAAATAACTAACAGTAGAATACAAACGCGTTTCTTCGATAAAGTAAATTTGTATTTTGGTAGCACCTGTAGTCAATCCACCTAAATAAGTTTAAACAAATCTTACACTTCTACTTAGGCTCTTGATCTTTTGCTCTTCAGATCAACGACTTGGCTTTCACTCCTTCAACACAGCCATTCTAAAAAGTAACGAAATTAATTTACTTTAGCGCCAATTATTTATTTTCATAGTTTCGTTAATGAGCAGAACTTGTCAGCACACTACCGTGCATCCTACTTGTAGTGACAACGCACTAGAGAGCTGTGTTCGAATAAAGCATACTCTGAAACGAGTGCTGTAATTAGTACTTAGCGGAGGCACCTAGTTGATAATACTGCTTGCAGCGAAATGAAAGCCTGACTTTAGAATCTACGTAATAAGTGAGCCCTCTTAATTGCCAAGATATGCTGGGAATCACTTAATGACTCACCACACTTCTTTCTAATTTGTTTTAGTTTTAAGATTTAGATTTTTGGTTTCGTGTTTTGCTTAATATTATGAGCGCAAAAAGTATAATACATGATTATTGTGATACTCAACTAAGGAGTCGAAACTGTCTCTTCTAAATACAGATTACTCAGCAATCTAGCTAGAAGAGCAGTGATTCATCCAGCTGTTGGTTGTACCTAAACATGTATAATTATTATTCATGCATACTTTGTAAATTCCTCATGTACTGCAATTTTTTTTTTATGAACCTAAATAAATTATTATTATTATTATATTATTATTATTACTTTAGAGCGGAGAATGTGCCATGTATGTTGTTTTCATTTAATTCACTAATAAGATAGTTAACAAAAAAAATCTAATTAGTCCGTCAGATAGATTTCCAAAAAATATTGGACACGTATTTTATCTATTTTCACGTAAACAAACTATGAAGACGATACAGTAATTTGAAAACTCGTGTGACGCCATATTCTAAGACATTAGTACGACATTTTTTACCGGTGAGTGACGTCACAACCCCCCACTCAAATCTTTGACGCGTTTTATCTTCGTAAGTTTTTATTGATTTGATAAAACAAAAAATACGTATCCAATATTTTTCGATAATCTAACAGACGGACTAATTAGAATCATATTTTTTTTAGTCAGTAAACATCCCTATGAGTCTAAAAAAGCGAAAAAATAACTACACTTGTCTAATGAGGCACATTAATTCCTCACAGCTAGACTGCAATACAAGTCGGAAAACTACTTAGTCGCACCATGTTCTTCAAAGTGCGTTAAAAAACACCGTGTATACAATACAGGAATTAAAAATATGTTCTCTCATAGAGCTCTTGTTAAGAATATTCAACAGCTATTCCTGGGAAACACTGGAATGCTTTATAGTCACAAGGTAACGGAATTTGTGGTCTCCTGGACGTTTTTATTGGGTGGACAACATGTGGCTATAACCTTTTGGAGAAAAACCACAGGAATATAAAAGCTCAATTTAAATATCAAGATTGGAGCGAGGAGTATGCACTGGTATTTTTCTTTTGAAGAAATGCTGTAAGTAGGTACTATCGGGAATGGAATTTAACGTACTGAATAAATTTGATTTGAGGTAAAGGCTAGATAGGATAGGGCTATGTATTGTTTAGCTATTGATCGATATAGGGTGTAAAATACCCTTAACTCAAACGAAGGGCACTTCTTCTCTCCACCACTGCGATCATTTTTTTGTTCTAGACCATACCTGGGAACCCCCTAGTTACGGAGATATTGGGGGTCAAAGTTCCAAATTTTTCACAGCTGTTTTGGTAAATACTAGTTTTTCAGAATCTAACTTTACTTAAATTACCTCCATGACCCGTTTACTATTCAAAGCATCCAGAAGCACAATGTTTTAACAGTGCTACATTGAGTTTTATTGTAAAATGTGACTTTTGACCCCAAAAAAAAAAGTCTTTTGCCAGCAAACATTTTTGCGTAGGGGTACTTAGTTTGATGTACAGAATGCTTGGTTGGCGGCTGCGTGAAGGGTTAATTTACACCCTGTATAGTGGTTAGTGTCTTTTTTTAACTGTATAGTGAAATCATGAATTATCATAATCTGCTTAGCTTTTTCCCAACTATGTTGGGGTCGGCATCCAGCCTAACTGGATGCAGCTGAGTACCAGTATTTTACATGACTGCTTATCTGGCCTGCACAACCCAATTACTATTAGATTCATCATCATCATCATCATCATTTCAGCCGAAAGACGTCCACTGCTGGACATAGGCCTCCCCTAAGTGTCGCCACATTGACCGGTCCCGTGCATCTCGCATCCATCGGATCCCCGCAACCTTCACCAGGTCATCGGTCCACCTAGTGGGAGGCCTTCCAACGCAACGTCTTCCGGTTCGCGGTCGCCACTCCAGAACTTTCCGGCCCCATCGGCCATCCGTTCTGCGAGCAATGTGCCCTGCCCATTGCCACTTAAGTTTGGCAATTCTTCGGGCTATGTCGGTAACCTTGGTTCTCTTGCGGATGTCCTCCTCCTATTAGATTCACTAACTTATATATTACTGCGTAAGGACTAGGCGGACCGCATGTTACAATGACGCCTCGAACTTGGTCCTAAAACGGTCTTTCATAAGCCGAAGTGAACTAGTCCACGATCGGCTCTCTTTGGGTGCGGTCGTAAATTTTATTAAAAGCTTTATTTATGTTATTTATACCTCGAAAATACCACGCCGCTTATACAAGGTTACGTTAACGAGCAGACTACACCGATTCTCTGTATGGCGAACGCGTCGAGCAAATGTTCGGACGACCGTATGTTTAGTTTTTATATCAATGGTTGGATTATATTATTGTGATAACCCTTGGTAAGACTGTTTGTTGGACTTTCGGGCAATCAAATCATTTACATAACTATTTTTAAACAGAAAATTCAGCTACTGAATAATAATGCTACAGAATCCAGATGCGAACACAAAAAACAAATTTCCTCTACCTCACACTGCTTCCCACTTAAACTTTAAAGGGACACTTTAGAAGCGTTGAATGTTATTAGAGCCGAGCAATATCACAGCAGAATCTAACGTGATTTAAAATTTATTCGCTATTGCCTTCCGGACACCCTCTCTCCCCTAACTACCATCTAATCACGTGGTTTGAGTGTGTGCACATCAAGTGGGTTTTTCAACATCAAAGTCAACGCTTCTGCTTACCCCAGGCTATAGGGGGCCAAGAAATTATTTATTAGTTGCCTAAAGGGGAATTTGTTGGCTTCCGATACACCATTATTCTCGAAAATTCTGTCTTCAGAAACATAATCCCTTTGAAGGTCTGAAATAAAAATGGCTTCGAGACTCCCTTAATTAAAGGTTTGAGAGGCGCTTTGATGTTCGCGCGGGTTTGATAAAATACGAACAGGAGTTGGTTCATATGTGGACTTCTGAACCAGGAGTTTGGTTTGTGGGAGTGTGTCTTTATAACTAGGTATTAATAGCAACACTTTTGATATCATTTTAATACGAGTATACTGTACGAATGTACTTTTTTTAACTTGTCATTAACCGCTTTTGAATATAACAATAATGATGTCTGTCTGAGTTTATAGGTAGGTATATAAGAATGTGGTTTACCTTTTGACCTATACTTTATTTTGGTATTTTGTTTGAATATATTAATTATTAGTATTAGTGTTGAACGCAAAATATTCTAGGTTATTTTCGAAGTGTTTTGGATTTATTTTTAGGCCAGTCATTTCAATGTCAAAACGGTGAAGGAAAACATTGTGAGGAAAACGGCTTGTTCTAGAACTATACATTCGAAGATATATGACATCTACCAACGCGTCTGTGTCCCAGCAGTGGGAACATTCTAGTCTTCACTACATAGTATAAAACAAAGTCGCTGTCGCTGTCTGTCCGTCCCTATGTATGCTTAAATCTTTAAAACTACGCAACGGATTTTGAAGCGGCTTTTTTTAAAAGATAGAGTGATTCAAGGGGAAGGTTTTAGTATATAATTTGACCGACATTCACGCGGGTGACGCCGCGGGCATCAGCTAGTAATATATAATTCAAATTTGATGACTGCTGAATGGGCCACAAAGTGACTGCGAAATTCCTGTCCTAACCCTTGCGTAATTCCACCTGCACCTGGAGGGGCCTAACTGGGGTCACTACTAACACTATTGAGGTGGCAGGTGTTCTGGTCGAAGCTCATTCAACTTTAAGAATGGACACGAAAAGTAAAAAAAAAAGACGTGTGGCACTCGGAGACTGCCGCGGTAAAGCTATTGCATAGCATTTTTTATCAACTTATGCAATTATAATTATTTATTTATTTTATTAATGCAGTATTTAAATATAGTATTTATACTTACACTTTTACTAATCATCCTCATCTTTTATAAAATGTCCTTTTACGTCTCATGTCGCGCCTTGGCGACAACTATTTTTGTTGGCAGCCTTGTAATCGATCTTATTCGATTTATTAACTTTGATTTTGCTGTTTTAAAATATTAAATCTAATAATTTTTCAATGTTTACTTTTCATCTGACATTACGTCAGTTGTCAAGATGTCATTTACTTTTTCTTTTATTTTGTGTCATAGTTTTTCTTAGTGGTTAGAGCTATGAAGGTTACATTTGATTTATATAATTTAATTTATTTTTATTAATATGTTTGCTCAAATAATGTAATTTATTGATAATTTCTATTAATAGTATCTTATCTTACGTTTATAAAATTAATTAACACGCTCACAGAAATTCTTTGAGGAAGTTTTTGACTGAATAATAAAATTAAATACAGGCAACTCACAATTTTTGATTTCAAGAAATTGTCAAGTGTCAATTCGTTAGGTTGTTTTTTTTTTTTCGTTACGGAATTTCTGGATTCGGTCCCCACGCTCAAGGCCTGACCAAAACTGCCCAAGTGCAAGTCGGACTTGCACATGAAGGGTTCCGTACTATTAAGAGATTTTCGATATTATTTTAGCACCATAGACTTCTTATAGGTTTTCCTGTAATTTATAAGTGTTAAACTAATTTCTGTATTTTTTTCAAAATTTTAGGCTGAGTAGTTTAGAAGATAAAGGGATGTGAACCTATAAAGGTTCCTTATTCCTGTTGAGGTACGGAACCCTAAAAGATACAAAACTACGCTTGCGAGGTCCTAGGTTCGATTTCCAAGTCGGGCAAAGTGTTATTAGGTTTTTCTATTACAAATTTCTCAGTAGCAGCTACGGTGTCTAGAATTGTGCGTGGATGTTAATTTGCTGTTTCTCTCTCCCTAATAAACATAACTGGCAAAATCGTAAAAAATATTTTCGTAATAATTTTATTAACTTTAAATCAGTGGTAATATCTTGGAATAAACAAGCTTGCGCGGGGGGACGGCACTTTCCATCGACGACGACGGTTGCAGCAGAATTGTGTGTACAGTTTGGTTTTCTTTATTTATAAAATTGATCTCAACTCTGGATATTTTACGAGGTACAGTTTCAGCAGGCTTCTCCTTCATGTTGAATGCTAGAGGCAGGCCCGAAGCTGAGCGAACTGGAACATACAAATGAATATTTTTTTTTAATTGATAATTCCCGTCATCGTGCTGATGGTGCTTGGAACAGTACCAAAATATCGGGAACTCTTAAGAAGTATTAACACATAACATAACATCACGCCTGTAGCCCTCGACGGGTTAGACAGAAGTGTACCCATTAGTAACACCCACACCCACAGTTCACCAGTTATGTTTTAGTTCCATGTAATAGAGGGCCCGTCTATCAACCGGGCATAAATTCAGACTCCATGGTTGCTGCTCAGAATAGGGTAGTTAACTAAAAAAATCTAATTAGTCCGTCAGACTGATTTCCAAAAAATATTGGACATGTATTTTTTCTTTTTTCACATAAACGAACAATGAAGACGATACAGTGCTTTGAAAACTCGTGTGACGTCATATTCTAAGACATTGGTATGACATTTTTTACCGGTGAGTGACGTCACGACCCCCCACTCAAATCTTTGACGCAATTTATCCGCCAATTTTGATTGATTTGATAAAAAAAAAAAATACGTATCCAATATTTTTCGATAATCTAACAGACAGACTAATTAGAATCATATTTTTTTTAGACAGTGAACATTCCTATTTCTTGATAGTAAAACCCCACGTCAGTTTTTCCAACCTGACAATCGAACCCAGGATCTCATGCGCAGCAGCCGCGTGTCTACTACGTCTAGACCAAACAAGCAGTTAACAAAAAAAAACATGGTCGGCGTGACACATTTGTTTTCTTTCATTCGTGCCTGTCAATGGTCACGCTATGATTTACTTTTTTTGCCTTCATATCATTCCTCACACACTCCATTCATCTTTTCTTTGGCCATGCTCTCCCTCTCCATCCATCTACATTTTGATTTTTACATTTGCTTTTACAGCCACGAGCAATAAAATGTACACAGCACATACTCTACATTTCATTCATTCCACTTTTTCACTACGATTTTGCAAAATGATTTCTATGATTTCTACAATACGCAAAACTGAAAAACGATTCTTCTAAAATAATGGTTTGTGTCTTGAAATAATCCATTATCATCTTTATATTCACCCATACCATTATATCCTTAAAATAATCATATAATGGCTTCCAAAACATTATGTGAATGGATATGGAAGTGATTTGCTCCTAATTTTAAATTTTCACGAAATTTAAAATTAGGAGCAAATCACTTCCAAAAGTTCGCTTATTATTTTAGTAGTGAAACACAATACGTAAATAAATAGAACTGTAATCATACCTGGTCGTGACTTGAACCTGTTCATAATATTCGAGACCTCACTGGATAACAAATTGATCATAGTTTTATTTCCCAACCAAACATCCAATGGATTTCTCTCTCTCCCGACATTTGTATCTTCTAAGTTTCGCTTTTGTGAATCACATCGCAAAATAAAAACAGTAACGATGAAAACTAATATGATTCTAGTATTATTTGACACAACCATGCTCGCTTGACTTCACCTGAACTCTGACCAGAACTAACTGAAAATTTAAATGAAATATAACATTTTTGTGTAAATATTTAATGTTCCTACCGACAAAACGTATCAGTCTATGATTCTAGGGGAAGTAAACATTGTAATGTTTTGAGAACAAAAAAAAACTAAGTAGCTACAATGTTTACGTAATAACAATTTCTTTTGACGACACATTCATTCATTACTATTTGTACCGTGGGTCGTGGCGATAATCGCGCCCAGAAAAAAAAATCAAAATGTTGTTGTTGTTAATGGGATATTTTTAAATGAAAATCTGTACAAATTTTTAGCATGGGTAACTCCACTAATTAACTGAATGCATATCAGAAAAATAAATGCTGAGCAAAAAACCAATTGATTAACTAAACAAGTACTACAAAAAAAAAAACAAAAAAGCACACAAACTGAGATGATCTCCTTTCTATGGAATTCACACCAAAAATATGGTTCGTACATCGCAAAAATACCAATTGCTTCAAAAATACGAACTTGCACTCTAAATCGTTCAGGTTAGGTTATGTTAGGTTTTTTTTTTGCTCATCTTGGGTACATTTCCGCAGACATGTGAGTCCATAATTATTATCTTTTTGGTTAGGTTAGGTTGTTATCAGTTCAGTAAAAGAGTTCTGCAAATACCGCTAAACAGTATTTTGAATTTGATTTATTTTGTGTGCATAATTAGTGTGCAAGTCAGTATTTTTGGTTTAACTTTGTAATATTTTGTGCAAAAAAAACAACCGACTTCAAAAACACCAAAAAGTGAAAAATAAACTTCAGAAGAAAAATCAGCTTCTGAAGTCGATGACAAAAAACGAAATCAAAGAAACAATTTGAATGTCACCGACTTCAGAAGCTGATTTTGACAAAAAAGTTTTTTTATTTTTTAATTTTTTGTTGTAGTCCTGTACAAATATCTACTATGCATGCAACGTCCAACCAAGAAATCTAACCCTTAACCTTCAAGATTCCCTTATTATTGCTGTCAACTCCTAACCGTTGAGAAGTAGTGCCTTCCATCATCAGCTTATCAACATGAAGTGATGACTGCTAGATGCAAATACTTGAATAGCGTCAGAAAAAGCACGAAACAAATAGTACGTGCCAATGAAATTTGAGGGTCGCCCTCGATTTCTCTGGGATCCCATCACCAGGTCCCGATTTCTATATCATGGTACCACCCGTGAAATATCTCCTTTACATTAAAAAAAGAATCATCAAAATTGGTTCATATAATAACGAAGTTATTAGCGGACACACATAAACGAAAAATGTTCATAAATTAAAATAAATGTTCATAAAATAAAAAGTACTAGATCAAACACTGTCAAATTTTTATAGGACCAAATGGCAACTAATACGCATCAAACTAAAAAAGAATCACGTAAATCGGATCATAAATCTCGACGTAATTGGTGTACATACATAGAAAAAAAAAACATACTGATCGAATTGAGAACCTCCTCCTTTTTGGGAAGTCGGTTAAAAAAAGGAAATATTCAGATATCGATTTAAATACATGTTAATGTGTTGTTCGTGATTCTCGCCCAATAACCCGTCTTTTACAGTCATACAAATTCTTTTGTTTCATGTATTATTCAAAAACCGTAAATCCAGAATCCGTGGCTAGCTACTGTAAAATTATTGATGGGAACACCTTTAAATAACACTTTGCCCGACCTGGGAATCGAACCTAGGACTTCATGTGCAGCAGTCGTGGTTGCGACCACTAAACCACCGAGACAGGCAGAGTTTAAACAATATTTTACCGCGAAAGCTAAGATATGTCTTGCTCTTGGGTTTTTCCATAAGGTAATTCTCATTAGTAACACGGGGTTTATGACCAGTTTATAAAAATAAAAAAGGTTTATAAAGATTTTGGACATTCATTAGCAAGAAACAATAAGAAAAACAAGAATAAACTATGTGTATCACAATTTATTATTTTTATTTATTTATTTTATTTGGCTCTTCAACAATGAGTACACTGTAAAGTGAAATGTTTTTATGTAAATGTAACCATTTACATAAAAAAATTCAAATTTAAGTCTAACTGCGGTACTCAAAGATGTTTAATGATTACTTTAGCCGTCACTTAATAAAGGTTTGACATACTTTTGTTTGACAAAACTGTCAAAACCTTTACTAAGTGATGGCCTAAGTAATCATTAAAACTCTCTGAGTGCGGCAGTAAGTGCCCCATCACTTAAAGAAGAGCACTACATGCAACATAACATGCGCCTTAACAGCCAAAACACGATATGTAAAATAATAATAATATAAATACAATATAATGAAACCGACAAAATAATAATAATCTATAAAATAATCAATAAATTACTCAATAAAATTATCAATAATCTTAAGTTAAGTTAGGCCAAACAGAATCAGACTAACTGCCGCACTCAGAGAGCTTTAATGATTACTTAGGCCATCACTAAGTAAAGGTTTTGACAGTTTTGTCATAAAAAAGAATGTCAAATCTTTACTATGTGACGGCTAAAGTAATCATTACATATCTTTGAGTACCGCAGTTAGTTTTAGATAAATACAGTTCAACATTTTCTTAATAGTGGGCACAGATGAATCACACACAGGCTTGTTATTTTAGACACAGGCTTGTTGTTTGAAATGCAGAATAATAAGAATAATAATATTAATAAAGATAGGTCGTGGTATATTTCAGGGTGGTAGGTTTAGCCTTGAATCCTCTTAGCACGCTGCTGGAGGATTCAGGCCAAGGCTATCGGTTAAAGAGAGGTGACCAGATTGTATCTCACCTCCTTTACATGGATAACCTGAAACTCTTTGCCCCCAACAATTTGCAACTGATGGAGCTACTGAAGGTAACTGAAGCTTATAGTAGCGACATCAGGATGGAATTTGGTGTAGACAAATGTGCGTTCATGCATGTAAAGTGAGGGGAGATTGTAGAATCTGTGGGAACCCAGGTTACGGATTCCATAAATCTTAGATCCCTCTCAGAAACCAAAACCTATAAGTACTTGGGTATGTTGGAAGCGCTGGGCATAAATGTTGCTGACATGAAGCAATTGTTGAAAGAGCGTTTTTTTGGCCGCCTGAGAAAAGTATTTGATACCCTTCTATCAGACGGAAATAATGTGCGTGCCTTCAACGGTTGATGGCCGGTTTTGATGTACTCTTTCGGCATACTCAAATGGACTCAAACAGAGCTAGACGCCGTGGATAAGCGGGTCCATACATTGTTGACGACATACCGCATGTATCACCCACGTTCTTCGGTTATGAGACTGTATATCCCACGGGAGTATGGAGGTCGAGGTTTTCGAAATGCTAAGACTTTCCACAATCGTGAGATATGCAGTCTCAGGGAATATTTCCAAGAAGCTGACGTGGCTATGCATCGAGATGTTGTCACGGTGGACAAGGCACTTACCCCGCTCTCCTTGTCCTAGTAGAACTGGCATACCCCTTGACACTGACGATCGCATGGAGGTATGGTAGAGTAAGGAGCTTTACAGACGCTTTTTCTGGCCCGATGTAGAGTTCCTAGCGTCCGTATCCTGGCTACGTTCCGGTTATTTCTTAGAGACCGAAGGTTTTATTTGTGCAATTATGAATAAAGTTATGATGACGAATTACTACCGGAGATTTATTGTGTTTACATAATATGTCGGGCATGCCACCGTTCATGTAACATTATCTCCGGAAGTTTTCGTCACATGTGGGGTGTGAACTCGGCGATCATTGTGCCGATAGTCGTTTCAGCCAATGGCTTAATTGCAAAGAGCCTCGACCAACACCTGAGGAGGCTCTAGTTGACTAAAAAACTGTTTACTTTTGTTTTTTCTATTTTGTACCTATTTTTTAATATTTGTTATGCGTTACAAAAGTGTATTTCTTTCTTTTTTGTATCTATTTGTATACTCCTCATGTTTCTGCGACGAATAACTATTTTTTCTTTCTTTCTTCAAAATACATAAAGTTGAATTTTCTCTGACACCGGCTGGCTCAGTGTTAGCAAATTAAAATGAAGAAAAAGACACGTGCATTAACCGAGACAATTTAAAGGTCACTAAACCCGTACTGCCAATATAAGAATATATCAGAGTAGGTAACAGACTTTATTTTTTTAAATACTGAAACCATGTTGATGACATTTCAGTGTGATCAATCGAGAAGCATACCTTTGACATAGTTATGAGTTAACAAATTAATCAAGAAACATAATATCCATTTGCAGTTTACTACTAAAAAAAATTATCAAATCGTTGTATAAATGACAGTGTTCAGAGGTAACAAACATAAAAAAGTACAAATTAATTATTTATCTCCTCCTTTTTTAAAGTCAGTTAAAGATAACTTTTATTAACAACTTAAACAGGTTATAAAAATATTTGCTAAGGTCGAATCGTATAAAAGTAGATGTACGTATGTTTCCACGTTAGTATCGATTGACTGGTCAAGCAAGATGACATCGTGTTTCGTGGTATTTCTGTCTGTAGCGCTACTTGCGCAAGTATTATCTATCCCCCAAGTAAACCCAGGTACGTTAAGACTTTTTTTTGTTGAAGGTTGGGAAATCATTAAAGGACTCCTCCCGCTCTGGGCGGAGCGGAAGGGAGTGTCAGACTTCTACTGACTAAAAACCACCCATGTTCCTTCTTAGCCCTTGGTGTCGAAGCCATGATATCTCTTTCAAACAACCCGCAGCCCCGACGGGCGTTGGCCCTTGCGGGCCCCTTCCATGTTGCTGACATCTCTTCGAGGCGCGCGTGGAACATGAACGCGCCGTCAACATGACCTGTCCTCGTCATAAGACGGACGGACGGCGAGCTAGCCTATTACTTACTGTCCACAGGCCCGCACCTACGCCTACGGTGGCCAGAAACCATAATAGTACACACCTTGTTTTGACAAGAAATGTATACCTAATAATAAGGTTTACATTTTTTTTTTAATTGGCCTACTTTTGATCTCGAACACGCCTGACGGAAAGCAATGGATGAGGTCTATGACAGAACGAGCGTACACAAAACATGCTTGTTTACTCTTAATTTATGAACAGACAGGGTTTAATGTGGGAGATAGGCATACAGCTCCAATCTTTAGCCGTGCTCACAATAAACTTAACTAAAATGACGTATGTTATTCTAATATTTCATTTCTCCTTTCCAGGACCTCATATCGTCAACACGAACTTGTCTGAAGGAAGCCTTGGGCTTGGAAATCTGGGTGGTAACACCTTCTCTGATCAAGCGTTCGTAACGCATTACGGGCCGGCCCCGGCGCCGCCGGCGCCGCCGGCAATATCCACAAACCCCCAGCCTGCCCTGTCGGATAAATCGTAAGGAAACGCTTTATTGACACGAGTAGTTAGGACTTAAAAGACTGACCACCAGTCTGACTGGGTTATGGCTGTAAGATAAGTAGTATAATATCGTAACATCAAGACAGCATGCTTTAAATATTATGAGCTAACCACATAATTATGATAGTAAAAGATATAGCCATAATGACAATCCAATAGTATATATTATTAGTAATAGGCACCCTGTACGAACCTCGAGACTATACAGTTATGCTACATAGCATAAGTGAACGATGTAAGCGTTTCGTCAATTTTGACGGTACGGTTGGTGCAGTGGCTGAGCGATTGGCTGCTGCGCTGCGTGTGGTGAGTTCGATCCCCACACGGAACAATTAATATTTGAAAGACGAGCAAGTAGTTGTTCCGAATCTGACTGTTTGTGTATATGAGTTTAAATGTTTGTTAAAACAAATAAAATTCCTAGTGTGGGACAAAATTTGAAAGAAAATACGAACGAAATCAAAATGGTCAATACCCGGTTTGAGTATAATTTCAACAACAAAACATCCACCACGCCTGTAATCCCCAAAGGTTAAGGCAGAGGTTTACCTTATAGTACACCCACATTTCACCGCTTATGTTTTAAGTATAAGAAAAGGGGGCATAAGCCCAGATTCCGTGGCTGCTATTGAAAAAATCAAATGATGATTTCTGTTGTTTGAATTATAATTAATAAAAAAAAAATCTTATCAGTTCATAGTGGATTCCAAGTATGATTGTGTACAGGTATTTCCGTACTTCAATTCAAAAATAGTTTTTATTACCACGTATTACCGTGCCCTTTGCAACCGCGCCTCTCTCGTGTGGCTTTAAATCATAATGGAAGCTAAATTTTTTCTCCAAAATACTTTGAGGCAGGACGACTACAAGAATGTAAACAATGGAACCGAATAAGTTCAATGCCTCTTATTAAATGTGGTGATTCAGACCGGAATCTGTAAAAAGGTCTTAAGGAAAACAAGTTTTTGGAATTCGCATACAAAAATCTCATCGGCTAATGCAATTATTTTTTTTTCGAAACAACTTACTTAAGGAAAGTCCTTATACTATTTTTGTTATCGGTTGGAAACATTCAAAAGGCTACCGGTTATTGGGGAGAACACCAAGGAGTGTGATATTTTTAAGTTTTTTGGCGGGGGATTTTTACCTTTAATAAAATACCTATCCGTTGCACAGAGGGGGCTCCTTCTGTGCAACGCCTGTTAAGAAATCCCTTTTTGTTACTTAGGGGTGTGGAAAATCATCTTATGAGTCCTTCCGCAACCGCTGGGCAGAGCGGTAGGGATTGTCAGACTTCTACTGACTAAAAACCATCTATGTTTCCTCTTAGCATTTTTGCTGAGGCGGCGGTATCTCTTTCGACGTCATAAGACGGACGGACGGCGAGCTAGACCATTACTCACCGTACACAGGCCCGCGCCTACGGTGGCCGGAAGCCATCACGTGGCCTCCCGGACGCCCGGATCCTCTCCCGCGGCGGCAGAGACGAGAGGCTATCTCCCTCTCAAGTTCAGCCACCACCTTCGCTAGCATCACTGCTTCGCAAAAGGAGGCGACGGCGTCCCATTACCTCTCACCCCGGACCATGGCTTGCACCAGTGCCGGACCCAAGGGGTCGCTGCCGCCAGTCGCCACTACTAGAAAGACACGTGTGACTCTGTGCTGCCGTTCATCTCTGAGGTTACTCAGTTAGCGCACAGAATTTCCACCTACTGTAATTTTAGGCGGGGTTTCGGCGAATTAAGTGTCGTTGCGGTTGCATCTCCGACGATTCTTCTACCTAGGTGGACAATAATACAGCTCCGCTCCAATGCAGAGTCTAACAGAATAATCGTAATTCTGGCTCTCGTCTTGCCTCGGTGTTCTTGGTAAACAAAACACAACCTGTACACTTTTGCAGTCATTGCCCTACCTTGGACTTCGGCGAGGGTATAACATAACATCACGGCTGAAATCCTTTAAAGGTATATCACAAGTGTACTCATTAGTGTACCCGCACATTGTCAGTTATGTTTGAGTTCCATGAAATAGGGGATCCTCTATCTAGACTCCGTTACTGCTACTGAAAAATTGCTGATGGAAAATAAGTGACTAGAGTGTGTAGTAACTAGTATTATCATAGATTGGTAATGTTTCGACTAATATCGCTTTTAAGTAAACCAATCAAAGCAACAGACTGCTGTTGCCAAGACGATCAAAGCGTGTTAGTTTATTTTTAGTGTTTCATGTGTGATGTTTGTTTCAGATTGGAAGCACTCGTTCAATTATTAAATGTTAATAAACATCGTCTGAACTTAGCCAAGTAACTATAGTAATACAAAAGGACTTCTTCACATCATTGCACTGTTGGAATTTCAACTCTCAACGGGGATCAGAACATTGAAAATCCTGCAAAACACTTTACGCAATTTGAAAGTCTTATACGATTTTGTAATTGATTAAGGTTAATGAAATAGACATGTAAACAAGGTTAAACTCAATCGTCGTTTTTTTATTCCCATAACATTATTAACAAATACAAAACAGAATCAGCTTGTTGAAAAATTGTTCTATTTAAACATATATACATTCTTGTCAGCACTCCTCAATAAAAAAAAATTGCGAAGATTATTTTCAGCATAAGAAAACTTTATGACTGACGAGCTAGCCAGTAAAAGTCGCTTTCGGGGCTGAGGGTTGTTCGAAAGAGATACCGCGGCCCCGGCGCAAGGGCTAATAAGGAATGTGGGTGGTTTTTAGTTTGTAGAAGTCTGACACTCCCTTCCGCTCTGCCCAAGAGCGGGAGGGGTTATTTGATGATTTCCCACCCCCCAAGAAAAAAAATAAAAAAGGAATGCATTTGTGAAATATTAAGCTTTAAAGTGCAAATTTTTGTTGGTCTGTCTATTAGGTAGCCTACTATGCAAAACTACAGATTACTATATTAGTACTACGACAAAACATTTAAGGTGGGATTTCAGTGGCACGACTAATGTCCGAGAAATCTATAAAATCCTTTTTTTCATAGATGTTCGGCATTGTAAACAATGTTTAAGTTTTTATTTCAGAGAAACTACTAGTATTTACCAAAATTCCCGTTTATTTTAGTAAAAATACAGAAAATATCCCATCTTCTTAGCGTCGTTGTGTTTACCTTTGCCAAAAAAAAATTGTCGTTGACACTGTTGACAGATGACATTACTTTCTAGTTTCTTGAGAAATATATAAATATCGTCGTGTTTAATCACAATACAATTTTATTTTTAGCTTTTAAAACGACAATGAGCGTAGTTTGATGCATGTGTGTGAGTGAGCGCGTGTGTTTACTTGAAGAGCCGTAGTTTTGTGGCGTCAATATTAGCAAAGGCGGTGCGGTATCTACCTTTTTTTACTTGATCTGAGAAGAAGAAAAAAACACTAGGTAGTTACCACAATATGGACAGGGAGTCCAGTGGATCGTGTCCTCCGTACGTCTACCTCTATTCCTTGAATTAAAATTACTGCCACTTCTCGAGTCACCCGAAAGAGACGAACAAAACAGACGTCGCCTCCACATACGCATCACATTGTGATGGTGCTGCCGTTCTTCCTCATCACCCAGCAATAAAAGTTCTAAATCCATTAAAAAAATAAGTAGTGTTCGATAGGCTTATCGCGCTTTTACAAGGTGTCGATAAATTATCGAGATCGACAGCGTAAATTGTCGATCTCAACTGTCAAAATGTCGTTTCGTACTTGCATTTTCGATAAAATCGTTTAAATTTTAGAGTATAACTACCGATCGTTATAATATTAGTTACGTACTTGCGACATCGATTCGATTCGATAAAAGCTCATTTTATCGAGAATAACTGTCAGATTTATCGAATCGAGTGCTACGTACTTGCACTGCTGTTTCGAGGAGGTAGGTTTTAAGCAAACTTTTATGCACTGAATTTCTGCAATACGTTTTGAGCACTTTAAAAATTTTGTCATTTACGTTTTAGTTACTTAACTTACATCTAATTAATAGGAATTTTAAGTTATAGTGAAATCTTGGCCAAATTAGTAATGTTATTACTGGTTAATGATTATTGAAAACGTGTCTGATTCTATCAATTTTATTTAATATTTCGAGCATCATTACAATTCTTCGATTTGAAGACCTGAAAGAAAGAAAGAAAGAAAATTGTGTTTATTTGGCAAAAAATCCTTAAAAATAACAAAACAAATAACCTGCCAAAGACCTTACTCGAATTAAAGCCACGTAAGCTAGACCTGCAGTAATCATTTCGGAACAAAGATAAATAACTGCAAGTTCTGCAGTAGTTAGAATAGCATTTTGAGAAAAGTTGAAGCCCAAGACAAAAGCAGCATTCTTCTTTCAGATGTGCTGACAGCCGTCATTTCCAAAATCGATGCGAATCGATGCTATAATTATTATCGCTATCGTATAGCTGAGCAGTGAGCCCATCAGTAGATAGCCTCCTGTTTTATTAATGTCCAAATGTATTACATCAAACCCTGATTACAATTATTTAGGACCGAAGTACTCTTCAAGACGATTCAAACGAGCCCAACCCAAACTCAATGGATTTGAGTCATTTTATTGCGGACTTCCTAAGGCAACCCTCTAGTTTCACTCTGAATACCATCTAGAGACAAACTACTCGTTAAGAAGAATCTCGGAATATACCTAGTGGGGCTAAGTCATTTTATAAGTGAGTTTCTCTGGCTACTTTTTAGCTATATCATTATAAATACACCTGATACCGTCTTTATACAAAATACTCGTCAAGATGAATTATACAATCCCAAACTCGATGAGGAAGAGTCTTTTTAATACAGATTTCATGTGGCTACCAAAAGCTAAGATATTCTTGGTCTTGGGTTATTCCTTTAAGACTTTCCCAGTAGCAGCACTGAATTTATGACCAGATTATAAAAATAAAATAAGGTTTGTTCAAGGATTTCGGACATTCATTAGCAGGAAAGTAAAATTATAGGGAAGAGGTCCCTCGATGCTTTCATCTTCAGAATGGTTTTGGCTCAACAGTAGATGTGTATTTGTGGCCGGTTGATAGTAACAGGTTCGTCACCTGTTACAAGGGACTATAGATACATCACTTCTTCTTCTTATCGTGTTGTAAGGTCTCACGACCCCACACTCCCTAGTGTCAGACTTTTTAAACCGCCTCAAAGGCCTCTGAACGCCCTGTCGGGGCTGCGGGTGTTCGCAAGAGATACCGCGGCCTCGACATGAAGGGCTAAGAAGGAACATGGGTGGTTTTTAGTCAGTAGAAGTCTGACACTCCCTTTCGCTCTGCCCAAGAGCGGGTGGGGTCATTTGATGATTTTCCACACACCATAAAAAAAAGGCCTCTGAACGCAAAGGATAAGGATCCTTCGGCGGCTGGAGGTGTGGTATTATTTTAGAATAATTACTACACCCCTAATGATCAAGACTATCTTAAGGCGACACTGTATACCATATCAGTATCTTCACAACTCCTATTAGTCAAGCAGTTATACAAACAATTGATTCCTTGGCACTTACTGGCTGTCATACCATGTTAAAAACTCAAAGAATACACATGCATCAATCGAGACAGTTTACAGTGCATAACCCGTACTATCAATATCAGAATAATTTAAACTTCTTTTATTACCAACGTAAACAAGTTATAAAAATATTTGCTAAGGTCGAATCGTATAAAAGAAGATGTCCGGATGTTTCCACGTTATATCGATTGACTGGTCAAGCAAGATGACATCGTGTTTCGTGGTGTTTCTGTCTGTGGCGCTACTTGCGCTGATATTAGCTGCCCCCCAAGGTAACCCAGGTAAGTTAAGATTTAAATGTTTTTTTAAAATTTTGTGTGAACATTATAACGAGTGTTTATGGGACCGTGATGAGAGCGTGCGAAGTATTCAAAAGTGAAACTCAAGTCTTTAATTTATTTTGTGAAAAATTAGGAGTAATTTATTGTATTTATTATTTATTTATTTTGCAAAGTTACGATTTTGTTTTAAACAAATGAAATAAAAAGAGTATGCTTAAGTGGTTTGGTCATATAGAGAGGATGAGTGAATGCCGATTAATAAAAACAAATAATTTAAAAAAATTAAAAACCCGCCTGCCGTGTCAAAAAGTGAACTAAAAAATAAAAAACAAGTCAAACGATTCCAGTGATGAAATGTGAACAAGGGTCCCGTAATTGTATCCGAAAATGGAAAACGAAAACTAAAATTTTAATTTCAGTCAGGGGATAGTTTGGTGGATCATTTCTTTACAGGTCCCCCGACTGAAATTATTATTATTATTTATTTATTTTTTATTTATTTATTCAAAATCTGTTAAACAATAAAATATAAAAAGTCTGCCAAACTGCAAAACAGTTTATTATTAATTATTATTTATTACGGGACCCTTGTTGTTTTTATTTTTTAGTTCACTTTGACATGCCAAATAATAAAAAAAAATAAAAAACCCGCCGGTTTTTTATTTTTTTTTATTATTTGTTTTTATTTCATACCTTTTAGTCATATAGCGGTATTTTAACCTATTACCATTATGCCACGATTATATTACTTTACTTTTCAGGAAAGCAATGTCACGTTATAGACCATGCGAAACTAAATCGATATAATTTTTTTATAGATAGGTACTAACTTTGAGATCTGAGGTGATTAAATTTTTGGAGAGTCTGTTTATCATGTGATTAGCTAACGTAGATCTTAAACGCATATTGGGAAACCTCCTAACTGTGTCACGCTTCCAGACTTACTATGCGTCTATCTAATGTTACCGTTGGCAGCCTGTGCACTTTCACAGGCCAACATAATATGAGTGATATTTTGCGCCACGCGTTTCGGTTTACCTTCTCCGTTAACCGGGGGCTAATAGAAATATCTTTTTAAAACAAAGTTACATAATATTAACAAACTGTTTTATTAAGTGCAACCCAATGAGGCTTATCGACGATTTAGAAATGGAAACGAGAATAGGAGTAGATGAGCTTCTCAAGCGAAACAGAACGCAGAACGAACAGGATGGATGCGTGTATATATATTTTTTATATAATATTTTTGTACAGATTTTTGGTTTATGGGGGGGCTGACAAAAATATTAGCAGAGGATAAAATGCATGATTGGAAGATGTGACTGATACTCGTACCTTCTCGACAACGATCAACGATTATTCCTTATTACGCTAAAAATATTGGTATGTACTTTGTTAGTGTCGACTAACAAAATGGGTTTTGTGGTGGATTTTTGGTCTATAAAAGTGTACCATTCTGACCAAACATTGTAAGGGGTAAATCGATTCCGTCGGGGCTGCAAAAACCTTAAAAAAATTATAAATAATATGCAAACATACACGATAATAATAATATAATTATTTAAATATAAATCTTTGTCGTGTCGTGGGACCGCTAAATACCAAACTATATACCTACTTACATCTTTGGACCCACTCGGATTACCTGATGAAATGTAAATATGGAGCGGTCCCCCGACATAACAAAGTTTTAATTTAAAGAATTACCTAATTATAATCTTGTATGTTTGCATATTATTTATTACATTTTTTGAAATTCCAAATTTAATTTTTATTTGATCAATTAATAAGTACTGAGTACTCGACTTCCATACACATATTCTTATATTTTACTGATGTACGACTAAATATTTTACCAATTAATTAGTTTAATAATATTTCCTTAATTCCTAAAATGGAAAATACAGCTGCATCAAGTGATATTTAATGTTATTAATATAAATTTTACATTCAAAACCGGTTATTTGACTTACATTTTATAATATGATTTCGGTCGCATTTTCCTGTTTTTGCCAAAATTTTTGCTGTTTTTTTTTGCCTTTTGGGAGTAACATCCGCGACAATATTTAGGTATACAAGATGATTTTTTTGATATCCTTTAACTCTAAGTTATGAATAAGACCATATCAAAGAATTAACTGGTGCATGAAATATGTTCGAATTACAAACTTATTCGACAAAGTCTCATAAAGACTTATGAGACTTTGTCGAACTCAAATGACTCCTCCCGGGACGAAGCGGTAGGGACTGTCGGACTTCCACTGACTAAAAACCACCCATGTTCCTTCTTAGCCCTTTAGGTCCCAGGCCGCGGTATTTCTTTCGAATATGAAGAATAGAACAAGGTCGCATTTTCTTAGCTTTAAATATGATTATGGGTTAGGTTAGGTTTTTAATGATTGGTTTGAATCGAAATGAATTGGGTACCTGCGATATTATTATGATTATCTTCAAAAGTATGCATTTCTGATCACATATTCTAAAACTATTTGTATTATTTTTACTAATGACTATAATGCTATCTATGCTGAGATTGAGACACAGGCCTCCTCTCTATGAGAGGGAATGGGACGTAATCCACCATGTAGGTCAAGTGAGGTGCCATGTGACGTTTACTAACGTAAATGTCACATTACTTCGGATTTTTGGGTTTAGAACAGTTTCTTCACGATGTTTGCCTTCACCGCTTTGAGACCGTAGACTTATGGAATATTTAAAAAAAAACTCTGTGTATAGCAGACTGTTGGAAGTTCCAGAAGCTCTACAGTCTGCTGAACATACGATCGTGGGTTTTATTCTCAGCTTGGGCCAAAAAGTGTTATTGAGTTATTCCATCAGTAATTTTAGTAGTTGCCACGGAGTTAGACTATGTGCCTTTTTGTCTGCAATTATTTGGATCAATGTTAAAAAATAGGTAAAAAGTAGGTGTATACTACTAATAGTACACACCTACTTTTGACCTACTTCTGGGAAGTCCCAAAAAGGAGGAGGTTTTCAATTCGATTGGATTTTATTTTTTATTTTTTAATGTATTTACACCGATTACGCTGACATTTATGATTTGATTTACGTGATTCTTTTTTAATTGTATACGGAATAGTTGCCATTTAGTCCCATTAAAATTTAACATAGTTTGGCCTAGTACTTTTCAATTTATGAACATTTTTCGTTTATGTGTGTTGGCAAATAATTTCGTCGTTTATGAACCAATTTTGATGATTCTATTTTTATTGGAAAGGAGATATTTCAAGTGTGGTGATATGGAAACCAGGACCTGGTGATGGTATCCTCAAACAAAGTCACTGACTTCAGAAGCTGATTTTTCTTCTGAAGTTAATTTTTAACTTTTTGGTGTTTTTGAAGTCCCTCGGTTGTCTTTTTTTGCAAAAAGGTTTTTTTTTAATTTGCCTACGTTTGATCTCGATCACACCTGATGGAAAGCGATGGATGAGGTCTATGATAGAACGAGCGTATCCAGAACGTGCCTGTTTACTCTTACTTTGAAGGCAGACGTGTATAACGTGGGAGATAGGCATACCACTCTTTAGTCGTGCTCACAATCAACATTATGATAGCGCATGTTATATTGATATTTTATTTTTTCATTCCAGCAAGTAACACCAGCAACACGAACTTGTCTGGAGGAAGCATTGGGCTTGGAAATCTGGATCGTAACACCTTCCCCAGTGCAGCGTTCGTTACGCATTACAACCACCTGGGCGGAGCAGCGCCTGCGGCGGTATCCGCGGTATCCACAAACCCCCAGCCTGCCCAGTCGGATAAATCGTAAGGACACGCTTTATTGACACGAGTAGTTAGGACTCAAATGACTGATCACCAGTCTGACTGGGTTATGGCTGTAAAATAGTATAAGCTACAGTCTCGAGGTTCGTAGACCTCGAGACTGTAGCATAAGTGAACGTTGTAAGCATTGCGTCAATTTTGACGGCATGGTTGGCGCAGTGGCTGAGCGATTGGCTGCTGCGCTTCGTGTTGTGAGTTCGATCCCCACACGGAACAATGTTTATTTGAATGACCAACAAGTAGTTGTTCCGGATTTGACTTTTGTGTCTATGAGTTTAAATGTTTCTAAGCGCACCCATGAAACATGTTAAATTCCTAGTGTGGGGCAAAGCTTAAAAAAGAGAAAATACGAACGAAATCAGAATGGTCAATACCCGGTTTGAGTATAATTTTAACAACAAAACATAACACCACGCCTGTAATCCCCAAAGGTTTAGGCAGAGGTGTACCTAATAGTACACCCTTATTTCACCACTTATGTTTTAAGCATGTAACAGGGGGCGAGCCCATTAACATCCAACGGGCATAAGTTCAGATTCCGCGGCTGCTATTGAGAAAACCCTGATGATGAATCCTGTTGACTGAATCTAAATTAATTAAAAAAAAAATCTTATCAGTTCATGGTGGATTCCGTACTTCAATTCAAAAATAGTTTTTATAACCACGTATTACCGCGCCCTTTGAACCGCCCCGCGCCTCTATCGTGTGGCTTTAAATAATAATAAATTTTATTCATCAAAAACATTGTAGTACCTACATGCCAACAATTTACTGAATCGTTTCTAGATGAATGGTGTACAAAGACTACAATAAAATGGTGGGTGAGGTGCCGTATTCCTAGCTAGGTTAATAGATAACCTGTGTTAAGGAGTACAGTGCCGGTCCCCAAGGAAATAAACAATATATTCGTACACAATATGCATTATAGTACACTTTGATTAACAAATTTTGATGTTTAACCATAGATATTTTTTTTTTAATCATAAGGGAGGCTGAATATTTTCTCCAAAATAGTTTCGAATAAGTTCAATGACTCTTATTAAATGTGGTGATTCAGACCGGTATCTGTGAAAGGTCCTAAGGAAAACAAGTTTTTGGAATTCACATACAATACATCGCATCGACTGCTGCAATTATACAACTTACTTAAGGAAGTTCTTATATTTTTTTTGTTCTCGGTTGGAAACCTTCAAAAGGCGACCGGTAATTGGAGAGAAGACCGAGGAGTGCGAGATGTTTACCTTACTAAAACTGAGTGGTTTTACCGAGGCAATATAGTGGTCACAATCCGCAAATATGACGAGGCACTGTTTTCTCTTAAGAAGATCTATCTGTTGCACAGAGAGGGCTTCCTCTGTGCAACAACTACTGTAATTATAGGCGGGGTTTCGGCGAGTTAAGTGTCGTTGCGGTTGCCTCTCCGACGATTTCTTTGATCTAGGAGGTCAATACCGCTCCTACGCAGAGTTTAACAGAACAAGCGCGATTCTGTTAAACTCTGCATAGGAGCGCTCGTCTTGCCTAAGTGTTCCTGGGAAACAAAACACATACAAACTGTACGCCTTCGCAGTCATTACCCTTTTTTGTATGGAGTGTGGGAAATCATCAAATTACTCCTCCCGCTCTGGGCAGAGTGGTACGGAGTTTCAGACTTCTACTGACTAAAAACCACCCATGTTCCTTCGTAGCCCCTTGTCTCGAAGTCGCGGTATCTATCTCTTTCAAACAACCCGCAGCCACAACAAGACGATCACAGCGTGTTAGTTTAATTTAAGTGTTTCATGTGTGATGTTTGTTTCAGATGGGAGCTACTCGTTCAGTTATTAAATGTTCATAAAGATCGTCTGAACTTACCCAAATAACTACAGTTATACAACCAGGGCTTCTTCACATCATTGCACTGTTGGAATTTCACCCTCATCGGCGATCAGAACATTGAAAATCCTGCAAAACACTTTACGCAATTTGAAACTGCCACACGATTTTGTAATAATTGATTAAAGTTAATGAAATAGACATGTAAACAAGATTAAACCAAAAACTCAATTGTCGTTTTATTATTCCCTTATTATTATTAAGCAATAGGTACGAAACGGAATCAGATTGTTGAAAAATTGTACTATTTAAACATAGGTACTTCATCATCATAACATCACGCCTGTAATCCCTGAAGGGTTAGGCAGAGGTGTACCTAATAGAACACCCACATTTCGCCAGTTATGTTTAAGTCCCATGTAATAGGGACTTAGGGACATAGGTACTTTCTTGCCATAAACAATTATTTTGTAAAAAAATAAAGAAATATAAGTTTAAATTTTGACCAAGTAGCTATTGCAATAGTTTTTGGGGGGTATGAGGAACAGGGTGTAAAGTTCCTCATCCCCCATAGAAAAGGGAGGATCCTCCGACCAGACGGGTGTTATGTCTGGTGGGCTAACTGCCCGACATATGTAAGTCCGGATTTTCTATATGGGCTAATGTCGCGGATAAAGTTGATAGCATGATGTAGGATTTGTCATTTTTAGTTTTCATGTGTTGCGATAAATGTCGCTGTAGCCACAAGTTATTTATGGTACCGAATACAAGGAACGTCAATAAATTTAACAAACACCTTTTAAGAAGGTATTAAAATCACAAATTAAACAAACTACATTTTTACCAGCAAGTAGTACAAAAAGAATCCAGGTGAAGATGGTGTTACAACAAAAGCTTAGCTTAGCTTTTTTTTTGGAGCGTGGAAATTCATCAAATAACCCCTCCCTACACAAGGATTGGAAGTGTCAGGCTTCTTCTGACTAAAAACCACCCATGTTCCTTCTTAGCCCTTCATGTCGAGGCCGCGGTATCTCTTGCGAACAACCCGCAGCCCCGACGGGACCCAAAGCCCCGACGGGGGTCAAACTTAGCTCTCCTAGACTTCTCCATCATATTATCACCAACATTTTTATTACCATCCTTCAAATTAGAAAGATATTTCACTCAAACATCATCCTAATTCATAGGAACGGGGATAAAAAGGACGTCAATAATTGCAGACCTATAAGTTTAGTGTCACATACAACAATAACGTCTTCAAGACAAATCAAAGATCAAAGTCATCTATAACCGCATCGATGTAAAATTAGATTCTCACCAACCACCCAAACAAGCCAAAGCTTGTGAGCTTTAAACCAAATCATGGAAAAGCACATAGAATAGGGTATAGACACATTTTTTTTTCTTTTTTCACGTAAACAAAAGATGAAGTATCTATTATCTACTAGCTGTGCCCGCGACTTCGTTCGCGTGCTTGTCAGAAACTAAAATGCGTCGCTTAGATTAAAGTACATTAAATCATTGCCCTGCGTTAACTTACTGCCGCTGTAGAAAATAAGAAGAGGGTAATGCAAAGTACTGACTATGTCTAATACTAAAGTTTAGATGGATAGGTGTTTGTTAATCAATCACGTCAGAACGGCCGAACGAATCTTGAATAAATTTTAAACGGGTACATTATAGTCGACAGGCACTGTCGTTGGCGCGTTCGTGTTCCACGCGCGCCTCAAAGATATGTCAGCAACAATTAAGGGGTCCTTTGGGGCCCCTTAATTGTTGTTGCCGTCGTCTGCCGGGGCTGACGGTTGTCCGCAAGAGATACCACGGCCTCGAAACACAAAGGGCTAAGAAGAAACGTGGGTGGTTTTTAGTCAGTAGAAGTCTGACACTTTCTTCCGCTCCGCCCAGAGCGGGATGAGTCATTTGATAATTTACGAACCACAAAAAAAGGGGGGATTAGAGGCTGTTTCGAGAGGTACCTGTACCGAATCTGGGACATCGAATCTGAAATGGAACGCCGTCACCTCCTGCGAAGCAGTAATGCTAGCGAAAGAGGTGGCGGAATGTAAGAGGGACACAACCCCTCTTCCCAGCCGCCGCGGGAGACGCTCCGGGCATAGGAGGCCACGTGATGGCTTCCGGCCACCGTAGGCGCGGGCCTGAGAACGGTGAGTAACGGGCTAGTAAATCGTTCGTCCGTCCTATGACGATGGAGGCGCATTCGTGTTCCACGCGCGTCTCAAAGGGATGTCAGCAACATTGAAGGGGCTCCCAAGGACCGACGCCCGTCGGGGCTGCGGGTTGTTCGAAAGAAATACCGCGACCTCGACACATAGGGCTAACAACACACCACATCTACATAAAGACATGTTTGACGCAGTGGCTGGACGATTAACAGTAGCACTGCGTGTCGCAGGTTCGATTCCCACACGGTACAAAAAAATATGTCGTGGGTTTTATCTAATTTTAATTAAGTTTAAAAAAATAGTATTTTTATACTGTATAATTGGTAAATCTTTATTTGTTGACTATTCACGAAACATATGTTTATTTAATAACACCGCGGTTCAGAAAATGACATCAAATGAATAACGCCATCTGTCGAAGACGAAGATAAACTGCTAAAAATGAGCGATCAAACACACTATAGGGTTTAGGCTATGTCGATTTTGAAAGCAGTGTCATTTAGACTAATATCTACGTACCTTTTACTATCGTAACTTATTTAAAGTTATCTTGTGAAGGCATTTATTAATAAGTACCATATTCGTTCAATAGATGTCGTTGCTTGTCTCATTCTTGACTATAATGATAAGTTCTTCTTGAAAACTATAAATGCATATATCTTTTGATAGAGAGCACCGATTACGATGAAACAAAGACTAAAGTAATAGCCCAAGTTACGCACAACATTTATGTATAAAAGTTACCTACATTCGTTTAGTAAATTTGACGTGATGCTTAGTCATCGAAACAGACAAACAGATAAACAGACAAACAGACAAAAATTCCAAAAATGCTGGAAATGTGTTCTGTTGGTTATACTTTAATACCCTGGCAATTTTTTTTTAAAATATTTTCGATGTACAAAAAAGATTTTTCTACAGATTATTAATTATGTATAGAGTATAGATATGTATAGATGTATAGATATAGATTATCTTAAATGACAAGTTTTCTTATCAGATTCTATGAAATATGATTTTAATTGCTGACCTTAATGAAGTTTTAGCATGTCTAAATAGTTTAATAGTTTGGTTTAAATGAATTGTAATTATAATTTTCTTTTTTCTTTTTAAATTAATTATTATTGAACATTGTATTATGTTACTGTTGGTCTGACTATCTAAATCTAATCTAAATATATATATAACTCAAAGGTGACTGACTGACTGACTGACTGACATAGTGATCTATCAACGCACAGCCCAAACCACTGAACGGATCGGGCTGAAATTTGGCATGAAGGTAGATGTTATGACGTAGGCATCCGCTAAGAAAGGATTTTGATCAATTCTACCCCCAAGGGGATAAAATAGGGGATGAAAGTTTGTATGAAACTTTGTCAATGTTAAACCGATCGGGCTGAGACTTTGCATGCATAAAACTACTATGACGTAGGCATCCCCTAAGAAAGGATTTTGATTAATTCTGCCCCTAAGGGGATAAAATAGGAGATGAAAGTTTGTATAAATCTTCTTAGATTTTCGACTGATTGAACTGAAATTAAAGATTATCAGTATATAAAAAATATATACTTTTGTTTCAACTGCCTCCTTGGTCGAGTGCTTTAGGCGTTTGCCTTGTGACCCGGTGGTCGTGGGTTCGATTCCCGCGGGAAGCATACTTTGTAAAGTTGTTTCCAGTTTGGCTAGGACATTGCAGGCTTGAATCACCTGATTGTCTGATAAAAAGATGGTTCCGTGCTTCGGAAGGCACGTATAAGCCGGTGGTCCCGGTCGCCAAATGGCGGTCGTCACAAATAGACCACGTCAGAGGCCCTTGAGGCGGTCTAGAAGCTCTGACACTAGGGTGTATGGGGTCGTTAGACCTTACTACCCACACGCTAAGAAGAAGAAGAGCGTGGTGCTGAAGTTTTAAAGAGTACAAAAATAATCGTGTGGGACGAAATAACGATGGCTCATAAAGGTGGTATTTAAGCCTTAAACAGATCACCAAGGGATATAAGGGGTAATACAAAATTAATGGGTGGCGTAACAGTTTTGCTGGCCGGAGACTTTCGGCAGACTCTACCAGTGGTGCCAAAAGGAACCAGAGCTGACGAAGTAAAGTCGTGCATTAAGAAATCTAATTTGTGGCCCCAGGTTAATATTCTTAAGCTCTCTAAAAATATTAGAGCACATTTGGGCGGGGATGACTCTACTGGTAGATTTTCAGATCTCCTTCTTAAAATCGGTAATGGTGATATTCCATCGTTTGATGGAATGAATTGCTGTCTAAAGTTTATCCAGACATTATTCATATACATGAACAAGCCTATTGAATGGTTATGTGAGCGTGCCATACTTACTCCAAAGAACGATCAAGCAGCAGGTATCAACGACATCCTCCTCGTGCCATTTGAGGGCGCAGAAAAGGTCTTTACTTCGATTGATACTGTCTTAAATACAGATGACGCTACTTATTACCCTGTAGAATTTTTAAATTCATTGAAACCACCAGGTTTGCCTTATCATAAGCTTATTCTGCGTGTGGGCACTCCAATTATGTTGTTGCGAAATTTAAAACCACCAAAACTTTGTAACGGTACGAGACTGCAAGTGAAAGCGTTACATCGCAATATATTGGAAGCCACTATATTAACTGGGTGTGCGAAAGGGGAAACTGTATTTATACCACGAATCCCATTAATACCTAATGATATCCCGTTCGAATTTAAACGATTACAGTTTCCCCTAAAAGTCTGCTTTGCCATGACAATAACCAAGTCTCAGGGGCAAACTCTCAAATTTGCGGGTATTAACTTGAGAGAACATTGCTTCTCTTATGGACAGTTTTATGTTGCTTGCTCACGAGTAAGTTCACCCAATAACTTGATAGTTTTAGCGACTAATGACAGATTAGTTAAGAATATTGTGTAGGTACAAAGAAGTTTTGTAGGTATATAAGACTGATTATTGTGATTTATAATGTTTACTGTTGATTGTTGTAATAATTGTATATTACACTTTATCTTTTTTCAAAACTTTTCTGACTTTTACTTAAATAACACAGATAGTGTATAAACTGGATTAACACTTAAGATAGGTACTTTTTATTCCGGTAGAATTATACCGTGGGACAATTATCGACCTCCACGCGGGCGAAGCCGCGGGCAAAAGCTAGTTCTTCCATATAACTGGTTAATATTAGTATATTTGTTAATATTTTAATTTCTTATATTGACATTGTTTTATTATTAACTTAATTTGAATAGCGATGGAATTTGTTTTTTAAAATTTGTAACTATACTGTCTCTTATGTTCTTTTGTTTTGTACTCAATTACCTTTTTTGTAACACATTCAAATACAATGTAAATTGTTATTGAATAAATGAAATGAAATGAAATGAAGACGATACAGGCTACTATGACTTTTTGGGGGGTGGGAAATCATCAAATAACCCCTCCCGCTCTTGGGCAGAGCGAAAGGGAGTGTCAGACTTCTACTGACTAAAAACCACCCATGTTCCTTATTAGCCCTTCATGTCGAGGCCGCGGTATCTGCGAACAACCCGCAGCCCCGACGGGACCCGCAGCCCCGACGGGACCCGCAGCCCCGACGGGACCCGCAGCCCCGACGAGACCCGCAGCCCCGACGGGAAGCTCATTTATCTATCGCAATGTATTACAATCGACGTCTTCTTGGTTCGTCGGGCGCATCCACATTAGTTTTGTCTAGGTGAGGCTGCTCCATCGCCTAAGCCAAATAGCTTGGCTAATGGTTTAAATTTATGTCTTGTGCCGCGAATGCACACGCTAGTTGCACGGATTATTGAGATGATGATTCTTGATCTTAACCAACCCATCACTACGCTAATGGACTTGTTCCAGCGGTCAGCGATTGCAGCTCCAAGATGTTTTACGAAAGTAGACATTTGTGGAGCGGGGACTCCGTCACCGCATGTAACAAGAGGGGTGAATGTAGCATGTCGCAATTCACAAGCACTTGAATATTTTCTTGTTTTTTCGTCTTCAGCGGATTTTAGTACAGAGGCGACAGGACGTGAAATATTAGAAGGAGCATCAGTGTCTACGACACGGATATCAAATAACGCCTCCCTCTGAGCATCCCAAATGCCACATCAAGAAAGGTCTCTACGTAGTCCAAAATCAGAGATGATGGGTTCTTTGACTACGTTACCCCATGCATGTTGACATAAGTCACAGAACAAATCTCTAATTTCATTATGACGACGTGTTATTAGACCACCCTTTTTACAACGTAGAGCATGATCGACATTGAATTCTGAGGCTAATTTATGATCCCGTCAGGGCTGCGGGTTGTTCGCAAGAGAAACCGCGGCCTCAACGTAAAGGGCTAAGAAGGAACATGGATGGTTTTAGTCAGTAGAAGTCTGACACTCCCTTTCGCTCTGCCCAGAGCGGGAGGAGTTATTTGATGATTTCCCGTCCCCTAAAGAAAAGAAAAGGTAGGTACCTAGTCATGCAAACTCACGGACTTGAATATAATAGTTACGTAATGAGTAAAAAAGTAAAAAACAACGTACTGGAAAGCGCTGATAGCTTCTTTATTCCTCTTCAGAACTAGAAGGCACCTAGCTCTCCTCTCGTAGACCTTGTACCTAAGGTGGCGAGGGTATCCGAGTGCTAAGCACTGTTTGATATCAACCAAAGTATCTTTGAACTGTACCAGATGATTCAACGCCGCAGACCGGTTCGCCAAAACCATAGAAAGCTCTTCAGCTGAAAAAAAATAGTCACAGGTGATAACGAAAATTCATACACTGCTACTCTTATGCTATGCTATTCTTACGAGTAATAGGATAGTTAACAAACATCATCCACAGCCTGAATAGGGTAATAGTTAACAGAAAAATCTAATTAGTCCGTCAGATAGATTACCAAAAAATATTGGACACGTATTTTTTCTTATTTCACGTGAACAAACAATGAAGACGATACAGTGCTTTGAAAACTCGTGTGACGTCATATTTTAAGACATTAGTATGACATTTTTTACCGGTGAGTGACGTCACAAACCCCCACTAAAATCTTTGACGCGTTTTATCTTCGTCAATTTTTATTGATTTGATAAAACAAAAAATACGTATCCAATATTTTCCGATAATCTGACAGACGGACTTATTAAAATAATATTATTTTAGTTAGGAAACATCCCTTTTGGCAAAGATATCGCTGAACATATCTACACATTTTTCAGCCCATGTAACGCAACTGTCATACAAAGTTGCACAGGAAATTGTCTGAGATTAAAATAATAATTTCGTTAAATTTCAGCGTGCGAAGTAGCTACCTATACAAACCTATTTTTCTATTCGACTCATCTTCTTAGAACAACATCACTGAGATGGAACAACAAACATCTTTGTGACATGAGTATTAGGCATAGGTATATAAAGAAATATATTTAATGTCTTTATTTCACAGGCGCAGGTCGTTGGCTGTTCGATGTAACATGCTGGTTCGAAGGTTTGCACGTTGTACAAATCAAGTAAAAGTGACTCTTTTCAAAGCTTTCTGCCAGTCATTCTACACGTGCAGCCTTTGGACCAGTTTTACGCAGAGGACATACAGCGACCTGCAGTGTGATTCTGTAAGACTTCATTTTAAACTTCGAATCTGAATCCGCTGTGAGTTTCTTGATTGGCATTCTAAAACTCGGTTGATAATTCGAATCTACACTAGCGCTACTCTTGCGAGCGTGTTTGCGAGTTGAACTAAATTGAACTCGAGATTTTGACAGATAAAGTATGAGATGACATATAAAGTGGCATTCTATAAGGTAATTCCCCCGTGAGTTCGACGCTCACTTCGCACTCGAACCCGATTCAAAGTGTCAAATTATAAGCATCTATTTTACGAGTGAAAATAGATGAAATCATAGTAAAAATAGTGTTTAAATAAAGTTTTAAAGTGTTTAAGTGCCTACCTCTACTGAAGCGATAACGATGGCAAGAATGTTTTTGTTGAAATCTATATTATAAGAAGCTCAAGCTTTAGATAAACTAGAAAAGCGTCGACAATCTACCAAAATTGGAAGTTTATCTTTATTAACCCGAGATGACGACTGTGTGAGCGTATATAGATTGTCAAAGGAGCTAATTGACCAACTGGAGTATGAGTTACTGCCTCTGATAAAGCCCACAAAACGTCGAGGCAAAGGACTTTCAACTCGTGTAAAAGTAAGTACTTCATTTTACTAAGTATACAGTTCATTTTGTAAGTATTGACACAGTTTATAGCTGAAAGATTTGTAACCAAGCACACCATTATAAGAAAAACACTTCTTAATAAGGAGTATTCCCTTTAGGTGGTTTCCCCGCTAGCTGTATATGTTTTCATATTAGTCTAAAGACCCTGTATAGTTATAATATTGGTATTCTATTAAGCATAAAAATAACCAAATTGGTCCCTATTTTGTTTTGACTAGATCCAGATAAAGTAGGTATTTAATTTTTTATTGATTTATTGTTTCACAGATATTATGCACCTTGTGATTCTTGGCTAATGGCAGTTATCAGAAAATTATTGAAGAAAACATAAGAACATATTTATCGCAACCATCAGCATCTCGTTGCATAAATGAAGTAGTGGAAGCTCTCAATAATCCGGCCATAGTAAAAAAATATATAAGGTTTCCTCAAAATAAACAAGAAAGACAAATGTTAAAAGAAAGGTTAGTACCTAGGTATAATATATTATAATTAAACTGACCCTTTGATTTTTACATTTAAGTGACAGTTGATCATGTTAGTGATTATTGTAAATTACATTTACAGGTTCTACAAAAAGTTTGACTTTCCAGCAGCTCTTGAGTGTATTGATGGCACTCTGGTGGCAATGAAAAAACCAGCAGAGAATGAAGAACGCCTCTACTGCCGCAAAGGCTACCATGCAAGAAACGTGCAATTGGTAAAATGGATTTCAATGTTGTAATCAATTATCATTAGGTATTCAATTAGTCTTTATAATTTATTTTTTTCAGATTATAGATGCAGATTTAAATATTTTAAATGTAGATCCAACATATGGTGGAGCTACTCATGATAGCTTCATTTTTAATTATGGTGTTATAAAAGAACACTTAGAGGCATTAACAAATGCTGGTGAAGAAGTTGTTTTGCTCGGTAAGTTAATCCTTTCCTGCCCCTACTTCAGAATATAAGCCTAATTACTAGGTATAAAAACTACATAGTTATATGTTTTTTTTTTCAGGTGATTCAGGATATGCTCAGCGCGCCTACCTTATGACACCAATTAGTGGCGCTGAAGATAATTCCCCAGAAGCATTTTACAATGAGTGTCATTTAACTGCCTGCAATTCAGTAGAGAGAACAATAGGCCTCCTAAAAGGACGATTTAGGTGCTTATTAGTACACAGAGTGCTCAACTATCATCCAGACATAGTTGCAAAAATAGTTATTGCATGTTGTGTTTTGCACAATTAATTGATCGGTGGTTGAAGACAAGGATGTGTGACAATAGTCCCTTCTGCACATGTGGCTTCCCTGGCAGCTCAGCAGCAGCACTTATTTGTGGTCTTTAACTTCTTCAATCCACGTGTTAGGATATGATTCATCTATTTCATTTTATTCCTGTATTATAGTTTATTTTATTGTGTTCGTTTTGCCTTTGCTTTTACTTTTTGTTCAGAATTTTTACAGTTTGTAAGACAATATAGAAGTAACTCAGCTTATATAGCTTTCTTTTTTATACAGATTTTTCCATAGTCCTTGTTTGTGAATGTGAGAACATAGTAGGTTGTGTGTATTTGAATTTCTTTTGTAGTGCTAATTTTCGTAAGGACTTTTCCCTTGTTACCAGGCCTACGTTTTTCTCACATATCTAAGTACCTATTCAAAATTTGTGTTCAATCAGTTTGTAAAACCATACCATAATAGAAAAGAGTAACCATGGAGTTTCTTGCCGGTTCTTCATGGAATCTACCAACCCGAACCGAGCACCTATGTGAAATAAAAATATTTGATTTTGATTTTGGTGTTGTATAATGTATGTAGCACCTGTTACAGAAAAATTGAAAGGAAGTCGTTTATCTTGGTATGGTCATGTAATGAGGAGGGATGAAACGCATGTGACTAAAAAAGTGATGGATATAAATATTGATGGATGGAGAGGGAGAGGAAGGCCAAAGAAAAGATGGATGGATTGTGTGAGGAATGATATGAATGAGAAAGGAATAAATGCCACCTTGACGTGTAACAGGGAAGAATGGAAGAAGAAAACGTGTTGCGCCGACCCCAAATAGAATGGGATAAGGGCAGGAAGATGATGATGTTGTATAATGTATGTATTCTGTGCTGTGAGGAGGGTCTTTCAATAAAACTGCGCTTGTATTCGTTAAAAGTGTTTTATTTAAATATTAAAAAACTTATTTTAAAACTAAAAATCTTACTTTAAAAACTAAAACATGACTCATACATACTGCTCTCTATTCTTGGCCTCTGCCAATGCTTGCAGCCCTTTCCCGACTGCAGCCACAGCTTCAGCTAAAATTTTATCCCTCTCTGCACTCCTATCCAGAAAGGACTGCAAGATCTGTGTATTTAATCTTTGTATCTCCAACCTCCAACTGCTGTTCTTCCACCCTCAGGAATCTCTGGTGGAGGTGGTGGAGAATTCCGTTCGCCGTTGTGATGGTGGGTGAGAGGAACGTGTCTCATTTGGACTGAAACATTATTGTTGGATTAGAAAACAAAATAAACACTTCTTTAATTAATATTATTTTTGAACTTTACAACAAGAAATATAAACTTACTTCATGATTATTTCACAATTATTATCGGCACTGAACGATCAAAAAACAAACAAAACGTAAACAAAACATTGAAAACAATACAACGACGAGATGGGAATATTGTCCACAGATTAATAATGATATTGGCTGTCAGTAATTTTTTTTCGTAGGGCAAGCATAGATTATATTCACGGATGAATTTACAGTTTTCTGTTTATTTTTTACTTATTAGCTGCCTCAAATTCCTTAAAATAAGAAATTGTAATTTAAACATTATATTTAGCTAAAATTCTGTGTCAAAAACTGATAAAATAAAAAACCGATAAATCTCGACTTTCATTTTGTTGAGTGTGGTAGTCACTAGTACAGTATTGGTCACTTTGGAGCTCACTTCACTTCGCAAGTGATTAGGTGATGCTTACAGAATTCAAAATCAAGGTCATTTGGAACCTTATGCGAAGTGAGAGCGAATAGCGACGTGATATGCGAGTTGGTGTCTGAATTTTACAGAATCGACGTACTGCGTGTCCAATATAATAACGCGTTCAGGATACTGTTGGGGTTGTCGTGGTGTTGTAGTGCGTCCACTATGTTTGCGGAGGCGCGCACAGATGATTTTTACGCGATCGTTAGAAAAAGGACCGCCTCCATGTTGGGTCGGCTACGCACCACCACCAACGGTTTTCTGAGCGTGTTCTCAGATCGGTGGGACTCCCCTCTGCTGCGTCATTGGGTAAGGATCCATACCATCTGATTTTTATATATTTTTTTCCTTTTGCCTCATTACTAACCCTAGTCATTAAGTTATTTTGTTGTTACTAACACTATGGACACTTGTCTGAAATAAAGAGTTTGAATTTGAATTTTGAATTTTTATTTTCAAATAACAGGAATTGTCAAGGAAAACCTTGGCTAAATTATTGTTTTCAGAGTTTAAGCTGAAAAGTTATTTGTTCCCTAAGCCACGCAGCAGATAATGACTTCGCAGAATACCCTGTGTTAGGTATTTATTAAAACCCTTTACATATTAACAGGAAAATCATTTTACACAATAATAATATTTGGTAACTACATATCTATTGCGGTTAACTGTAACAACACCTCTAGGAATGTCGACGAATATATCGTAGGTAAACAAAAACGATGAATAAATGCAAACTCTTGGTATTAATTAGAGCATTTTCCTTAAAATACTGGTTTTAAGTATCAAAATGCGTCGTTTGTTTACATATTATCGCATGACGTTTTACGTGAACGTGCGCGGTTAATACCCGTAGTAGTGACAAACCGATAACTTACTTTCTATCTCCGGCATGTGTCCCATGCTCTGGCTGTATAACTGCAACGCCTTCGCCCAGTCACCTTTCTGCACGGCTTTATTCCCCTCTTCTTTCAATTGGCGCGCTTTTTCCAAGTCTTTTTTCACGGGAAACTCGCCGCCTGCCTGGCATTTCAGAAAATCGTCGATTAAATTGTAACTTCTGACGATCGGTAGACTGCACAAGTAGGAGACTCGCATCGCTTTGGACTCTAAATTGGCGAAATTGTTCCTCGTCACGTCATCGAGAGAGCCGTTTATAGTTTCGTGGAACTTCTTGAAGAAGCCCTCGTCTTGAGCCATTTCTGCTAACTAAGAATGATGCACATGTAATGAATGGTTATTATAATCTTTTAGGTTAGACGTAGAAAGCCGGTGTAAAAGCGCGCGGTACTGCCGCCGTGTTGCTATTTTTAACCGACTTCAAAAAAGGAGGAGGTTATTATGTTCGTGTGTATGTATTTTTTTTTTTTTTTTATGTATGTTACCTGATTTCTCCTCCATTTGTGAACCGATTCTCAAAATTCTTTTTTTATTTGAAAGAGTATACTTCTGAGGTGGTCCCATTTAAATTTGGTGAAGATCTGATCCTGTTCTTCGGATATACAATAGAACTCTTCAAAAATAGACGGCAAATCCGTCGTGATTGCTGCAATCGCTTGGATGTTTATTGTTTACGCAACATCTTAACTTACCATCACGCCTGTATGCTCTGACGGGGTACGCAGATGTGTACAGGACGCCCAGATTTCGAGAGTTAGGTATGTCAAGTTCCATTTTATTGCGGATAAGCCTATTACCGAGACATGTATTGTTAACAACGTAAAATTAATGAATATCAAATATTTGTAAAGGATATTACAACTAAAAATGGAAAAATAAAAAAACTTTTTTGCAAAAAATAAAACCGACTTCAAAAACACAAAAAAGTGAAAAATAACTTTAGCTTCTGAAGTCGGTGACAAAAAAACTGAATAAAACAAACAAAAGTCACCGGCTTCAGAAGCTAAAGTTATTTTTCACTTTTTTGTGTTTTTGAAGTCGGTTTTTATATTTAGGACGTCGATCCGTTCTTCACTTCACACAGTTTCGGCGCTGGAATTGTACGGGGTTAGCGATGCATTTGCGTAGACGCGTGAAATTATCTTAATATTGTGAGGCTCTATATGCTAAAGCAGAATCGTGCACGGAACTAATTTAGGATCAAATTGTCGGACGGTGATTCGTAACTAAGTTGATGAATTCTGTAACCCTATGTTTTCTGGAACGCTCTCGATCCATATACACACATCAACACTGTCTAGGGATATATATAGTCTGTCTTGGATTTACTCAATTTACTCAAAATGTATTAAAAATAGCATACAACATGTATATATTTTTATAAAGCCCATTTATCAGACTACACTCCAGAATAAAAGAAAAGAATGTTTTTTTGCGTAAACAAATTTTTATTCAAATAAAGAAAAAACATGAAATAATGGTAAAACTAACAACGAATGTGTTTCTCAAGAAAAATTTACAAATAAGGAAAAAATAATTTGTTTTTAACAGTTCTGTGAAAAATCAGTAGTCAGTAAAACCACCCATGACGTTAATAACGGTCCTGCAACGGTTTTTCATGCTTTGGATTAAGTTATCCAAGTCTTGCTGCGGTATATTGTCCCAGGTCCGGCTAAGATGCAAAAAAAGTTTACACAACAAGAGCTCGTGGCTTAATAAGAACTGCCACTCGGGTCGATCTTTAGGTAAAGATGTGCTTGCCTAGGTCGGTCTGTGGATGGGTGACCGCCCGACATACCGAGTTTCCTCCGTGCCTCGGAAAGCACGTTAAGCTGTTGGTCCCGGCTGCCATATATAGATCTTTGGCAGTCGTTACAGGTAGTCAGTGACCTGAAATTCTGACATCCAGTCTTACCAAAGAGTATCGTATTACCTAGTATTAACTGGGTTGTGGAGGTCAGATAGGCAGTCGCTCCATGTAAAATACTGGTACTCAGCTGCATCCGGTTAGACTGGAAGCCGACCCCAACATAGTTGGGAGAAGGCTAGGCACGATGACGATACCTATCAACATTACAAAAACTCATCGAAAATAATTGGAGCAGTCCAATTCTTCGATTTGAAGTCCTGCTAAAGACCTTACTCAAATCGAAGCCTCGTAAGCTTGGCCTGCAGTAATCAATTTGGAGCCAAAATAAACAACTGCATGATCTGCAGCAGTTCCCTGCATTTTGTGCACAGTTGAAGCACAAGACAACCGTTAGCATTCTGCTTTCAGCTGTGCTGTGATTAAGAGCAGGAATATGAACAGATTTAGGCTGTATCACGTTAATGCCGTTATTACCAAAATCGATCCGAACCGATGCTATAATTATCGATATCGTATAGTTGAGCACACCAGTAAAATAGCCACATGTTTTTAGTGGTGTGAATTATCACTCCATTTACAAGTACATCAGCAACGTCAACATTACAGCTCAACATAATTTTAGCACCAACAAATAATAAAGTTATTTGGCAAACCACCTGTTTCATTAATGTCCAAATTTATCAAATCTTACATCAAACCCTGGTTACTACGAAGAAATCTTTTTTTTTTTTGTCGGGTGGAAAAACATCAAATAACCCCTCCCGCTCTTGGGCAGAGCGGAACGGAGTGTCAGACTTCTACTGACTAAAAACCACCCATGTTCCTTCTTAGCCCTTGCGCCGAAGCCGCGGTACCTCTTTCGAACAACCCGCAGCTCCAATCTACTCTTCAAGATGAATCAAACGAGCCCAACCCAAACTCAATGGGATTATTGTGTCATTTTATTGCGGACTTCTTAAGGCAACCTTCTAGTTTCATTATAACACTCTGAATACCAACAAGAGACAAAGTACTCGTTAAGGCGAATCTCAGAATAAACTCGGTGGAGTTATGTCCATTCATAACGAGTGTTTCTGGCGACCTTCATCTGTAGCTCTATCATCAAACACCTCATACCACCTGGAGACAAAATACTCGTCAAGATGAATCATCAAATCCCAAACTCGTTGAGGAAGAGTTGTTTTATTACAGATTTCATGTGCCTACCAAAAGCTAAGATATTCTTGGTCTTGGGTTATTGCTTTAACAATTTCCCAGTAGCAGCTGAATGAATTTATGACCAGTTTATAAAAATAAAATAAGGTTTGTTCAAGGATTTCGGACAACTATTAGCAGGAAAGTGAAAGAAGAAAAGGTTATAAAAAATGCAGGTATGTATAAGTGTTTTAGTAACAACTTATTTTTTTAAACTGGTTTGGTTTTTTGAGATAAATCTTTACAGCCCGAAATAATATACCTCGATGCTTTCATCTTCAGAATGGTTTTGGCTTAGCAGTAGATGTGTATTTGTGTCTGGTTGATAGTAACAGGTTCGTCACCTGTTACAAGGGACTTTAACCCTTTATAAGGCATAACGATCTAGCACTCGGAAAATAAGGGCAAATAGGCATAGGTATAATTGGTAGAAAATAAAAATTCAGTTTTATTTTACTTTTTTGTGTTTTTTGAATATTTAATGAGTTATTGATAAATCTTTAAATAATCTCTGTAAAATCATAGAATGCGTAACAGGAACAAATAATTTAATTTTTGAGGTGAAAAATATAGTGGGAAATATATTCCCTTTACCTTATAACTGATTAAATGTGGGTGTCAGTACTATAGGTACACCACTTCTTCTTCTTATTGTGTGGGCAGTAAGGTCGAGTTTCTAAACCACCTCTAAGGCCTCTGAACGCCAAGGATAAGGATCCTTCGGCGGTTGGAGGCGTGGTATTATTTTAGACTATCTAAGGCGACACTGTACCATATTAGTATCTTCGCAACTCCTATTAGTTAAGCAGTTAAACTTTACACACATTGAGTTGTTTCTTTGGCACTTACTGGCTGTCATACCATGTTAAAAGCTAGAAAAATACATAAATGCATCAATCGAGACAGTATGCAGTTCCGAAAACCCGTAATAACAATATCAGAATACTTTTTTACCAACAAAACAACTTTTATTACCAAAATGGGCAAGTTATTAAAATATTCGTCAAGGTCGAATCGTATAAAAGGAGATGTACGGATGTTTTCACGTTAGTATTGATTGACTGGTCAAGCAAGATGAAGTGTTTCGTGGTATTTCTGTCTGTAGCGCTACTTGCGCTGGTATTAGCTGCCCCCCAAGGGAACCCAGGTACGATAAGATAAGACCTAAATGTGCTTTAAATTTTTTGTGAAAATTATAACGTGTGTTTGTGGGACCGTGAGTGCGTGAGAAGTATTCAAAAGTGAAATTGAAGTCATTAATTTAATTGTTGAATAGGATCGAAATAAAAATTAGGAGTAGCTTATTTTATTTATTATTTATTTTATTTTATTTTTATTGAAGTGGAACAACAAACGGCTGTAATATAAAACATTGAAATCTTACATATACAAATGTTATTGACAATATTACAGCCCACAACGCTGTTCACAGATTAACTTAAGGATAAAACAGTGAAAAAAATATTAATCGCTAGAGTAACAGTAACAGGTAACAGAAACTTAGTGTATAAATACATTAGTTTACATACTAATTTATAAACATAAACATAAACATAAATCATTTATTTGCATAAAAACATATGCATAAGTTACGATTTTTGTTTTAAACAAATGAAATAAAAAGAGTACGCTTAAGTGGTTTGGTCATTATAGAGAGGATGAGTGAATGCCGATTAACGAAATGTATTTACAAGGCAGATGTGAGTGTCAAGACAAATGCACTGACTTTGTTGGTGATGTTCTTCAGAAAGGGTGAGCAGTACTCGCAACCGGCGTGCGTGTATGACCAGATATATGAATGTGGACGAGGCAAAAGGAGTATGTAAGGATCGTAGAAGGTGGCGCTCCGTGGTTTCTGCTTACCCCTATGGGAAAATAGTGTGACTTTACGTATGTGTGTAAGTGAGATAGATTTTTTTTTTATTATAGACGCAGATACATCTTGATTTTAAATATTTATTTTCCAGAAATAGTATGAAATACAAACTTTTTGTGGTGATTGAATCAAAACTGTGAGCGCGTGAATATTCGAGCCCATAATGGAACCCTTATTTTTTTTTTTTTATTTGTTTGTTATTTTGTCAGTCGATGACCAAAAGATTAGAGTTCTCGTCTGTAAAATCATCATGAAACTAACAAGTAATACTCCAAAGAAATATACAGACGTGTACCTCATAGTTCACCCATATATCGCCAGTTACCTACTCGCATGTTTTACCCGTTGCATTTTGTTTAACTGGACTTATTATGTCTTTTTTTTTGGGAGGTGGGAAATCAAAATAACCCCTCCCGCTCGGAGCGAAACGGAGTGTCAGACTTCTGCTGACTAAAAACCACCCATGTTTCTTCTTAGCCCTTGCGCCGAGGCTGCGGTATCTCTTTCGAACAACCCGCAGCCCCGACGGGGACTTATTAAGTCCTAAGAAATAGTTCGAAAGAACTTGATTCGTAATGTTTAATTGATTTATAAGTACCAGGTACTCGACTTCCATTATTCTTAGATTTTACCGATGTACGACTAACTGCGGTACTCAGAGATATTTAATGATTACTCAAGCCGTCACTTAGTAAAGATTTGACATACTTTTGTATGACAAAACTGTCAAAACCTTTACTAAGTGATGGCCTAAGTAATCATTAAAGCTCTCCGAGTGCGGCAGTAAGTATCTAATCGATTATTTGATTTAATATTTTAATGCTTCCACAAATCCTAAATTGGAAGATACAACTGCATCAAGTGATAACATAATTTAAATATATTTCACATTAAAAACAGGTTATCAGACTGACATTTTGTTAGAATGAATCCGATCGCGTTTTCCTGTTTTAGTCAAAAGTTTATTAGCAACTTGGGAGTAACATCTGCGACAATATTCTTGAATTAGGTACCTATACAAGATGATTTTTTTTAACTCATAATCTCTAGGATATGATCGAGACTATAAATATCAAATAATCAATTACTGGTAAATTATGTTTGAATTACAAACTTATTCGACAATGACCCCAAAGTATTTTTCTTTTACTAAAAACCACCCGTGTTCCTTGTTAGGCCTTTGTGTCGAGGCTACGGTATCTCTTGCGAACAACTCGCAGCCCCGACGGGCAAGTAAAATACCCTTACGTGAGATAATTATGACGTCGCATTTTCTTAGCTTTAAATATGAATGATTGGTATGAATCGAAATGAATTGGGTACTCGTACTTATCAATGAAACTTTACATACTCGTATCTACGATATTATGATATTTTCGGAACTATACATTTTGAGCCAAATATTATTTTTACATAAAGCATAAGCATCATCAGACTATTAATGCTATCTCTGCTGAGACACAGGCCTCCTCTCTGTGTAAGGAAACGGGACATAATCCACCACGTGGGCCCAGTGAGGGTTGGTAAATGTCACATCTCTTCGAATTTTTAGTTCTAGAACTTTGGTTTCTCAAGATGTTTTCTTTCACCGCTTTGAGACCGTAGACTTATGGAATATAAAAAAAAATACTTTGTATAGCAGAATGTGGGAGATGCTAGAAGTTCTACAGGCTGCTGAACTTACGATCATGAGTTTTATTCTCAGCTTGGGCAAAAGTGTTATTGAGTTATTCCATCAGTAATTTTAGTAGTGGCCACGGAGTTAGAAAATGTGCATTTTTTCTGCAATTCCTTTGCTCCGTATTACATTGGACTTAAACAAAATAGGTGTATACTATTAGAAACTAGGTGTTGCTAGCGGTTTCGCCCGCTACAAGTCGAATATTATCCCGCGGGAAGTTAAAATCGGGATAAATATTATCCTACGTGCTTATCCAGGTTATAAACTATCTGTGTTCAAAATTTTATCAAAATCTGTGTAGTAGTTTTTGCGTGAAAGAGTAACAAACATCCATCTATACATACATACTTACAAACTTTCGCCTTTATAATATTAGTGTGATAGTAGGATAGTAGAATACATTTCTTTTTTAAATTGGTCTACGATTGATCTCAATCACGCCTGATGCAAAGCGATGGATGAGGTCTATGATAGAACGAGCGTTTCCAGAACGTGCCTGTTTACTCTTACTTTGAAGGCAGTCGTGTACCGTCGGGGCTGCGGATTGTTCGAAAGAGATATCGCGGCCTCGGCGCAAGGGCTAAGAAGGAACATGGGTGGTTTTTAGTTAGTAGAAGTCTGACACTCTCTTTCGCTCTGCCCAGAGCGGAAGGGGTTATTTGATGATTTCCCACCCCCAAAAAAAAAAAAAAAATGCAGACGAGTATAATGTGGGAGATAGGCATTCAGTTCCACTCTTTAGCTGCACTCACAATAAACATTTTGTGATGAGGTATGTTATTTTATTACCTTATTTTTCTTTTCCAGCAACTGGCACCGTTAACTCGAACTTGACTGGAGGCAGCATTGGGGTTGGAAATCTGGATCGTAATACCTTCTCCAGTGACGCGTTCGTTACGCATTACGAGCCGCCACAGGAAAAATCGTAAGGAAATGCTTTATTGACAAGAGTAGTTAAGACTCAAAAGACTGACCACTTGCAGTAATAGTATATGTTATAATATACAATAGTATATTATTAGTAATATGCACCCTGTACGAACCTCGAGACACTAGCATTTATTGAACGGTGTAAGCGTCGCGTCAGTTTTGACGGTACGGTTGGCGCAGTGGCTGAGCAATTGACTGCTGCGTTGCGTGTTGTGAGTTCGATCCCCACACGGAACAATTAATATTTGAATGACCAACTAGTCGTAGTTGTTTGTTTGTGTGCTTGTGTATAGGACTTTAAATATTTGTTAGCGCACCCATAAAATGTTTTAAAAAAGAGAAAATACAAACTAAATCAGAGTGGATAATACTTGGTTTGAGTATAATTTCAACAACAAAACATAACACAACGCCTGTAATCCCTAAAGGTTTAGGCAGAGGTGTGCCTAACAGTACACCTACATTTCACCGATTATGTTTTAAGTAGGTACCTAAAAGGGGGCGAGCCCATTGCCATCCAACGGGCATATCAAGATTCCGTGGCTGCTATTGAGAAATTCCTGATGATGATTCCTATTGATTGAATTTAAAAAAATCTTATGATACGTGTGTGATAGGGTAAAGGTATTTACGTACTATGATTTAAAAATATGAACATCAAACAAAACCCATTTCAGACGTTGATTTTTCTTCTAAAGTTAATTTCACTTTTTTAGTGCTTTTGAAGTCGGCTTTCTTTTTTGCAAAAAACTTTTTTTATTTATTTCCATTTTAAGTTATAAAATCCTATACTATATTTACTAAGCATTTAACATTCAACAAAGAAACCTAACCCTAAACTTTAAGATTCCCTTATGTTACTTTCAACCCCTACCGTTGAGGAGTAGCACTTTCTAAAACCGGGTCGCCTAGATATCATGAAATAAAACAACCATAATAATATATACGTCCCCATAATATTATATTCACGAAATATTCTCCAACTCCTAACCGTTAAGGAGTTATACCTTCCATCAACAGCTCATCAACATGGAGTGATGACTGCTAGATGCGAATACATGAATAGTTTTAGAAAAGGCACGAAACACGTAATTTGAAGTGTGCTCTCGATTTCTCTGGGATGCCATCATCATCAGGTTAACATAATAACCTGAAAAATACAAATATCGGTCCATAAGTACGTATAATTTTTTTTTTTTTTGAGGAGCTCGTGGCTTAATAAGAACTGCCACTCGGGTCGATCTTTAGGTAAAGCTGTGCCTGCCTAGGTCGGTCTGTGGATGGGTGACCGCCCGACATACCGAGTTTCCTCCGTGCCTCGGAAAGCACGTTAAACTGTTGGTCCCGGGTGCCATATATAGATCTTTGGCAGTCGTTACAGGTAGTCAGTGACCTGAAATTCTGACATCCAGTCTTACCAAAGAGTATCGTATTACCTAGTATTAACTGGGTTGTGGAGGTCAGATAGGCAGTCGCTCCATGTAAAATACTGGTACTCAGCTGCATCCGGTTAGACTGGAAGCCGACCCCAACATAGTTGGGAAAAGGCTAGGCAGATGATGATGAAGAACGTATAATTTTGAAATAATTTTCTTTCGGCTCCTAACCGTTGAGGAGTTGTACCTTCAATCCTCAGCGTATCTACATGAGATTGTGATTATCAGTCGCAAAACGTAGCAAGTGCCTATAAAATATGAGGGTTGCCCACAATTTACCTGGGATCCCATCATCAGATCCTAACTGGTGACAATGGGTGACAACCACCTCGGAAGTATACTCTTTGGAATAAAAAAAAATAATTGTGGAAATCGGTTCGTTAATAACGGAGATATCCGGAAAAAAAAAACTTGAGAGGTGTCAAGGAACACCCGGATGGAACGAAGTTATTGTTATTATTTTTTATTATATAAAAAAAAAAAAAAATGTAGAAATGAAAATATCTGGCTTGCTTTCTATAAGATAGAGAGAGACAGCTCTGTCTGTCTCTCTTATATTATAATAATAATAAACATGCGACGCCGCACAGCTTACAATAGCTTACTGTAGCAAAAAGTGTCGTGACAACTTTTCGTAAGAATTTTTTGCGTCTAGCCCCCTTTCACAACGCGCGATAAGGAACTTCGTTCCAATAACCAAAAAAAAGCATACAGACAAATTGAGAACCTACTCCTTTTTGAAAGTCAGTTGAAAATATCGCTATTTAAGTAAATCAATCAAAGTAGGGCAAGCAGTGGCCTCGTGAAGGCCAAGCACGACCCACGGGACCGGTCAATGTGGCGATACTTAGGGGAGCGATCAATGTGGTGAGTGTGGCGACACTTATGGGAGGTCTATAACCAGCAGTTGACGTAATTCTGCTGAATTGATGAGATGATGATGAATCAAAAGAGTAGGCCGCTGTTGCCAAGACGATGATGATGATGTCAGCTCATGTTTTTTAACATTGTTTGTGATGTTTGTTTCAGATGCGGTATTATCGGTGACTTCGTTAAAATATTTATAAAGAGTGTCTGTCCTTCGTAATAGAGTAGTCCAACAGGACTTCTTCATAATTATTATTGTACTGTTAAAATATTAACTCTAATCGGTCATCCAGACATTGAAAATACAGAAAAACGCTATGTACGCAATTAGAAACTGCCATAATTATGATTTTGAATTGATCAAGGGATCTAAAATACTGTACATAAATATAAGTTTTTAAACTGACATGATCACTACCACTATTATTAATACTGAAAACGGGATATATACTGTAAAACTGTAATTGTAAAAAATAGATTAAATTAAGAACTCAATTGTCGTTGTTTTATTCTCTTAATAGCTAGGGAGCTGGCAAGCAAAAAATCTATGGTTCACTCATGTGACAGGCTTTATTAATAGCGATAATTATAAAAAAAAACTGACAGCAACGTGGAAGGGGCCCCCTTTCCTTGTTGCTGATATCTCTTTGAGGCGCGCGTGGAACACGAACGCGCCGTCGACACGTCCTGTCGTCGTCATAAGACGGACGGACGGCGAGCTAGTCCATTACTCACAGTCCACAGGCCCGCGTCTACGGTGGCCGGAAGCGGTCACGTGGCCCCCGACGCCCGGAGCGTCTCCCGCGGCGGCTGGGACGTTAAGTTCTCTCCCTCTCATGTTCCGCCACCTCCTTTGCTAGCATCACTGATTCGCAGAAGGGTCTCATTCCATCACGCCCCAGACCATGGCTTGCACCAGGGCCGGGCGCGAGAAGTCAATCTTGAAGTGCAGCGCCGTGCTTCAATGTACTACTGCGCACGAGAGACCGCGGACGCAGACTTTTTAACGCAACGTATCCTTGCTAACATAGCTAAGGCTGACGTCTGGGAGTAACTTTTGTTTGAATGGCAATGTCGGTGGGATAATTCCATCAAAGGCCGATACCTCCATCAGTTCTTTCCATCCGTTCGTGAGCGGACCTGTCCAGGACATGGCTGGAGGTGGTAACTTTAAGAGTAAATTATTTGCCTTCAAGTTTGTTGACACGCCTTTTTGTCAATGTTCTACATCTGACTGCGAATTTGAACAATTTTTTTTTTTTTTTAAACGTTGCCCCACACTAGGAATTTCTCCTGTATCGTGGGTGCGTTCACAAACATATAAAATCACATACACAAATACCCAGACCCGAAACAACTACCTGCAGGCCATACAAATATTTGTTCCGTGCGGGGATCGAACCCGCGACACGCAGCGCAGCAGTCCAATCGCTTAGCCACTACGCTAACCGCGCCGTCAATCTGCACATCACATTCTATGGGAGTGCAGTCTTTGGCAGAATGAACGTAATATTATGTTAAATAGTGTACGGGTTACATCCGGACCTTGTAAAAACTAGAACAAATTTCTGTGCGTTTAAGCATTTAATTTTGTCATACATATTATTGGAATCAAATATAATTATGTATGACAACTTAGGACCCACTAATATTAATGACAATAATATCCGTGGTGGTAGGCAACTGGGCCTATCCCAGTTGTATACGTCCCTGTGTGCCTATTGGCCTTGTTCTGTTCTGTCTCCTGCTGATATATTGATGGCAATAAAAAGATCCTATGATTGATAGTTTAGGAGAAAAATGGTAGTTAGTTACGAAGACAGAGGCTAATTTACACATTTATTTATGATGTTAAAATTCAATTTTTAATGTTTTTGAAGCAAAGAGGACATTGTCTAGGTAGTGTAGATTAATATATATTTTTTTGAAAAAGAAATCGGTGTTGTTACGGAAAAAAAAGTTCTACGACATATCCTAAAAAAGGCCAATTCACGTATATCCACGCCTTAACAGATTATTGTTGAAACTAAACGTTTATCACTTTTTTATCAACAAGAGAACAATGGGAGTAAACTGCAACAGTTAAATCTACAAACAGACTCTTTATATACAAGTTTTGAGCCAGAACTGATCACAGTTACATTTCAAGCCTACAACAATGTCCGCGTCTTTCAAAATCTTAATAGTTACAGTTTTAATTTTGAAAGCTGATACAAGAAGACACAGTTTTGCAGAGACAAGGCCAGGGGCAAGACAAGATACGCAATCGAAGTGGATGGATGTTTGGTCTGGCAACAAAAGTTCGATCGATGTCCTGTTCAGAGATTTCGGCGATATTATGTACAGGCTGACGTCGCGACGAGGTAAATGGAATATTTTATGAATTGACGGCTGACTGTATCGTTCGTCTGGTGGCCGCAAACGTGACTGCTGAGCATGAGGTCCTGGGTTCGATTCCCGGGTCGGGAAAAGTGTCATTGGGTCTTTCCATTAGGAGTTTCGCAGTAGTAGATTCGGAGTCTGGATTTGTGCCCGGTTTCTGACAATAGGCTCGCCCCCTTTTAGATGAGACTGGTGAAATGTGGGTATACTATTAGGTACACCTCTGTCTAACCCTTCGGGGGTTGACGACTATATTTTAATTATGTCATTTGTATTTAAGTTTTCTCATTAGGAATTTCTCAGAAGCAGCCTTGAATTCGGAAGTTGGCGATGACCTTTTTTTTTTTTTGGCGGGTGGAAAATCATCAAATAATCCCGCTCTTGGACAGAGCGGAAGGGAGTCTCAGACTTCTACGTACTAAAAATCACCCATGTTCCTTCTTAGCTCTTGCGCCGAGGCCGCGGTATCACAACCACCCATGCTTCTTCTTAGCCCTTGCGCCGCGGTATCTCTTTCGAACAACCTGCAGCCCCGACGGGGCGATGTGATACCTCCAAAATATGTTTTTCTTTTGTTTCAGTCCGCTCAGCACTTCAATACAAGTCAGAAAACGAAAAGAACAGCGCTGAAACTCATCAACCTTCAGCTAAACGGGTTTCCAGAGTGGAAATTAATTTCATCAACCCAGACAACGCCACTTTTCATACGATCAGACTTAAACCGATGAGACAAAGTATCAATGACACAGTCATCAAAGGATTTGACCAGTTGCCGTTGTTAGGAATTAAGTGAAATAATTTAGAAATAAGGATATAAGTGGAATAATTAAGAAGTTTATTTGAAAGTCATTATTTTAGTTCCATTACTTGTACTTTTATGTATTCTGTGGTTCTACTAAAAAGTTCTAAAAGGCGTTTGTAATTTTTTGTATGGAGTCAGATCTGCTTTACTGCAGTTAGGCAGGTCTGACACAATGGCGTACACGCCATTTTAAAAATGTCCCAGGCCAAACCCTTTCAAAACTGTATCCAATACAACTGTTGTCTGTAGTGAGTCACTACATCTAACTGTAGGTTTTTTTTGTTTTTATATAAGTACTCATACATATCCATCACTATCACTACATAGTGTAAACCAAAGTCGCTGTCGCTGTCTGTCCGTCCCTATGTATGCTTAAATCTTTAAAACTACGCAACGGATTTTGAAGCGGTTTTTTTTAATACATGAAATGTTTCAAGAGGAAGGTTTTAGTATATAATTTGACCGACATCCATGCGGGTGAAGCTGCGGGCATCAGCTAGTTATTTACGAGTACAAACACAAAAGACTAAACTGTTTTGCGTTCGTTACTGATGTAACGAACGCAAAACGGTTTCGGAACGCAAAACTCGGGGCCCTGAGATGGTGATCCATCTCAGGGCCCCGAGTCTGCTATTCAATAGTGTCAGAATGGTCTATCAGTGATCTCATAATTGTAGATTTTGACAACACCAAACTTGTCAAAATCAACAATTATGAGATCACTGATAGACCATTCTGACACTATTGAATAGCAGACTTGGGGCCCAGCTCGTTGCAAGAATTCCATGGGTAATTGTTGATTTTGACAACACCAAACTTGTCAAAATCAACAATTATGAGATCACTGATAGACCATTCTGACACTATTGAATAGCAGACTCGGGGCCCAGGTCTAGTTGAAAACCAGCGCCTATTGCCTATTTGGTGCAGCCGTGAGATGAACACACTTTTTTTTGCTGTTAACTTTTTTTTATTTTTATTTTTTATTCTTTGTTGTGTACACTTGTCGCAGGTGCTAAATAAATATGTTTTCTTTATTTTCTTTTGTTACTTACGTTAAGTTACAACCACCTCGTCATTTAAACGTAACATTAAACACTTTTTGTGAATAATCACCAGGGCCCAGACAAACTGAAAATCTATCAAAAATCATGCATGATTTTTCAAGTCGTTGTAAGAAATCTCGGCTAAATAACAATACCCACTAGATTCGATTTGTAGGTTAAGCCGCGTCTGCCTAGGTTGGTCCGGTAGGGTGACCTGATCACCCGTTATCATGACAGGTCAGTCAGTGGCACGAAAGTTTGCCCTTTATAAAGTAAAGGGAATATATCGCACACCTAGTTGAAGACTAGCTTAACTCTAAATATCACTTTTTTCAGGAATCGAAAAAAACGTTTTACTTCATTTCTATTTAGTATATTAAAAACTTTCTTATATGTTCTTGTATATAATTTTACGTAAATATTTATTGTGATAATGGTCTTCCATCAAATAACAGTAACACTTTATAATTTCAGTTTTTAGAGTTAGGTTGGTATTTATGACAAAATCATTGTATAATATTTTTACTAAATCGAATTGAACTCATATTAATGGTTTTTTTTTACTTAGTGTACCATTAATCTATAATATTTGTCAAGTATAAATCAGAAATAGTAGTGTATCTACATTATATTTAATTTATTTTTTGTACAATTATCATAATAAAACAAATATTATCTTAATAAAGAAATTACCTTTATTTAGGTCACAAAGAAATAAAGAAAATTACAAATAAAACTTTTAAAAATCTCTAAAAAAAATCCTATAAACCTACGAATAGGTTTGTTAAAACATTGACATACATTTAACATACGAGTACCTACACTTTATTGTACTTATCAAAATAGATATTTAAAAAAAAATACAGGATTCGTTTCAACAACATATTTAAGAAATGTCTGTGGTCAAAGATGATTTAAATTATAGACTTTGCTTTGATACAAAATTCAACTACTATTTTTGCTCATTATCTTTTAAATCGGTCGTCGTACGATAAATTCTCTGCTTTTGAAGGTCACCAAATTTCCAAAAACTTTCGAAAAAGGTTGTGCGTAAATTATTCAGTTATGTTATCCTTGCATTTCGCGTTACATGGAGGCTTGATCGCTCTTTCAGCTACTTTCTTTTTGGTTGAACTTTCGTAAGCTTCACCCGTATTTCGTAAAACTTCCTTAACATCTGTGGCCCAAGCTGCTGCAGGGTTTCTTACTACGTTGCAGCAGGTGGCGGATTAATAATCGGCTGAGATGTGGAAGCTTCAAGATCATCGTTACGTGAAAGGTAGTTAGTATTCGATCCCGCAGAAGGCACAGAGTTATTACCTGTTTCTTTGTTACTGCCATTTGAGCTGCTAGAACTATCCGATGATGAGCTAGTACTTGACAAGCTAAAAGAAGTAGAAGAGCGAGATCTTTTTCTTGAAGTGAGTTCCCTTCTCGGTAGATAAAATATAGGTAATACGAATCCTTAACCGAGTCATCCAAATTGCTACCCTCGCTGTTAACTGGTAAAATAAAGTATGATGGTCTCATCTGAGATCAGCAGGGCTATTGCGTATCTTTTTAAATATCAGCGGCTATTATAGTATCCATCGATTAACTGTCAAATGGTTATGGTTTGGTACAAAATGGAACCATTGTCAGTTAATCGATGGACACTATAATAGCCACTGACATTTTAAAAGATACGCAATAGCCTTGCTGGTTGACGTTGATTGTGGCGATTTTGCGTTCTCTCCTAACCCCCCATTGTGATTCGCTAAGATTTCTTCAATTATTTTAGTGTTTGTTGAAGGGTTGCTGTGCACTGTTGCGGTTCCATTTCCATATCAGTGCCCTCTGGTTCATTTGGTAAAATCTCTCTCATGATCAATGGGCTAGTTAGGATAGTTGAAGGTGTCGGTGTATTCGGCGTGTTCTCGTGTAGCTCCAGCTCGTTATCATTGCCCACTACTTCATTTGCTATGGCTTTTTTTTGTCATTTAGGTGCTCGTTGAAGGCGATGGTGTGCATTCTTGAGACTCCAATTCTACATCATTGCACTCAGATTCATTTTAACGAGCTGCAATAGCCTTTTTTAGCAAAGGTAGACCATGACCTGAAAAATAAATACTTAAAATGATTTAGTCAGAAAGACTACACTAACTCAAAAAACACCCATAACTTGAAGTGACACATCTTAATAAGATTTTTTTTAATCGCTGGGACAAATACAACTACAACACAAAATATTCCTATATTCAAACAAACTGTAGCAGCTATTATTACAAAAATAAGGGCGATTTTCATTTAACCAGCAATACTCGACTAACTCAAATATTATAAAATAATTTCAACAATAATAAACCATTTTTAGTTGGTAAAAAAAAAATACTTACATTTGTAAACAAAGACTCCACTAAGTCAAAATAGTCAAAGAATTCGTCTTAGTTCATCAAAAGTTCGACCACGAAGACCAGCCTAACTAAAAATAATTACCGAATTCAAACGCGGTTAGTCACGAATACACGCCCAACTCGAAATAATACAGTCTTAACGTGTACTAACAGCACCTATCCCTTTGACTAACATGTCCCAATTGGTGATGCGTTAGTATTGTTGGCGGGGGTGTGGATCTAGCTAGTCCGCAATACTATGTTATGGAGCCATCTTCATTTCATTTATGGAACTATTTCTACAGGTGTCTTTGGAGATTACGTAGTTTTGAACACAGATTCCGGTAGTAATAATAAGTCGTTTTGGACTTATTTTGAGTTGCGCGAGTCTTTAACTAGGTGTGCGCCCACCATATTTTTCACCTCAAAAATTAAATTATTTGTTCCTGTTACGCATTCTATGATTTTACAGAGATTATTTAAAGATTTATCAATAACTCATTAAATATTCAAAAAACACAAAAGAGTAAAAAAAAACTGGATTTTTATTTTCTACCAATTATAGGGGAGACCGGGGCTACAATTAACAAAATATACATTTTTAGTTGTAGATAAGAAATTATTCAAGATTTAGACTTGATTTTTAGCATACATGATGCTTAATCATTCAGGTATTATGTACTTATCTCAAAACAAACATAGTAAAAACGATGCCGTAGGTAGAACGCTTTTTCTTAAAAATGGCAGCTGTTAATTGTTACCTCACGTTTGGGGTTAGAATTAACAGGTGTGGGGCAGGTATTAACAGAAGGGGTAAAAATTAACAAATGTTATGCTGACTGATATAACGAAAAATAAATATATGTACGACTTAATTTTTTTGTTAATGAAAGTGAAATTAAAAACAGCCTTGCATGACACAGGTTTTCTTATAAACTAATGATAACAAAATTACAAAATATCTTAACATAAACGAAAACTCAAAATATGTTAAATTATTTCAATATTTTACAGTTTTTTTTTCTAAATCACTATCAATCAGTCTAAAAGTGGTAAAATATATGTTTAAAAAAAAATTACTTAAACAACATCATACGATGAGGTAGAAAACGGCACATTTTTTGTCTTAAGTCTTAGTCTTTTATAAACATTTTCTATTAACTTAATTAGCATCGTCTTTAGACTTAAACAACGTATATAAAATTTCCTTTAATACAAAATCAACAATTAAATATTAAGGATTAGGAAATATTTTAAATACCTACGAACTAAAAGAATATCTATTCGTATTCATCATCTGAATTACAATTCAGACAACAGAATTATGTGATTTCAACTTTGATACATTTTGCTTGGGCCCAGTCCTTGCAAGCGACACATTGAATCCATTCACCACCTGATTTATATCTTCATTATAAGAGGTATAGATATTTATATATATATATTATTATATATATATATATTCATTATAAGAAGTGATATATATCACTTCTGTCACTCTTATATCTAAATTAGGCACATCGTCTAAAACTTCAGTTCTTCAGATCGTTGCCCGCCATCACATTAGTTTTCCATGATTCTGGTACCTTTTGTTGTAAAAACCAATACTCTGCTATGACTGCTTCTTGTTCAGCATTGCAGACCAACAACTAACCCCCATATCTGGGGTAGGTATTAACGCGTTAATACCTACCCCCTCAATGTGTTAATTGTAGCCCCAAAGGTACATATAAATTATTAAATAACGTAAGAAAATATTGGTCAATAGTTATGTCAAATATGAAACATAGTATTGTTAAGTACAAAATATGCTACTAGGAAAACAAAAAACATAATCATAACACTTTATAATTCTTGCGCTAATCAAAAAATGGTGAACTATGAAATGTTCGTAAAGTGCTTAAAAATATCGACCGGCACACAAGTCACCCAAATGACGCGCGGAGCACATCAGGACGATACTGTGCCATGCGGCGTGATCTAAATGATAAGTCAAGATACTTACTGGAGGAATAGTATGTATAGTTTTAGATAAATTTGCCTGTTAATACTTACCTCTGTTAATTGTAGCCCCGGTCTCCCCTACCTATGCCTATTTGCCCTTATTTTCCGAGTGCCAGATCATTATGCCCTATAAAGGGTTAATAAATCTTACTACAGGGTATCGTGTTACTCAATAATAACTTACTTAACGTGGGCAGATAGTCGTTCCATGTAAAAAAATATTCAGGTGCATGATCCCGTTAGACTGGAAGCTGATTCGACGTAGTTAGGAATGGATTAGACTAATGATGATTATGTTGCAGGTTGCAGAAACACTAACCGCCTTATTACAAAAGGTAATTGGTACCTGGTTTAACTTAGACTTGGTTTATCTCGCATGACGTCTCACTTCAATAGTATTCAAAAGAAAGTGATAGCATGCAAGATAAACCAAGTCTAAGTTAAACCAGGTACCAATTACCTTTTGTAATAAGGCGGTCCAATGTCTTAAAAGTTACTTTCACTGATCTAGCTCCTCTGGCTTAAAGTTTTCTTATGCTGAAATAATCTTATTTTTTAACGAGTAGAGCCGTATACTGGGTGGTGCCGACAATACGACAATAACCTACCTAAATGTTTTTGACAAATTTGTTTTTTACATTTTATTTCCACACGTTAATCGGTGCAAATTATTCCTAAGGTTAGTAAACCAATATTTGTTTGTAAATTGTAATGTATTTCATTTTACACTTTTAAACTACTTAGTTTTATTGACTTTTTTTCATTTTTTTTTTTATTTTAGTGTTAAGAATTATTTGATAGTTTAACAACGTTCCTACGAACTAGAACTACCAGCGGTTTCATTTATTGTCGTATTATCGGCACCAACTTGTATAAAAAGAATATATTTTTCAGCAAGTTGATTCTGTTCTGTATTTTGTTTATAATGTTAGAGAATAAAAAAACGACAGTTGAGTTCTTAGATTAATCTTTATTTACATGTCTACTTCAGTTCCCTTAATCAATAACAAAATCGTAAGGCAGTTTCAAATTACTTAAAGCGTTTTGCTGGATTTTCAATGTTCGGATCGTCGATGAGAGTTGAAATTCCTTTGTTGATATGAGAAGTCCTGTTGGATTACTCTATTACCTGATTTGAGGACAGGCACTCTTTACAAATAATGCAACGATGTCAACTATTAGACCGCATCTGAAACAAACATCACACATGTTAGAATATTTATTAGAGTTTTTGTCATACTAATGTCGCGCTTAAGGCTTGTATTCACGCCAATGACCTTGCGCATAGCTAACTACCCCTCTCAGTCGTAGACACGGACTTTAAACGGACGCATTTTTCATTTATTATAATTAAAATAATACATATTTTTAAAAAGTAACAAAACCAAATTATTTTTCTTTGTATTTCAAAGCAGTAGATATTTTTTTTATTTTTATTTTGGTAAAAAATGAAGGAGTACAATGGTTCCATTCAACGATTTGGAGGTGATTTTGTGGATTTTTTTTCTTATTTTGTGATACCAAAATTTGTGAACCAACCACAAAGAAAAATAATTTGGTTTTGTTACTTTTTAAAAATATGTATTATTTTAATTAAAATAAATGAAAAATGCGTCCGTTTAAAGTCCGTGTATTATTATAAGATAATTTCAGCATAAGAAAACTTTAAGCCAGAGGAGCTAGATCAGTGAAAGTAACTTTTAAGACATTGGACCGCCTTATTACAAAAGGTAATTGGTACCTGGTTTAACTTAGACTTGGTTTATCTTGCATGCTATCACTTTCTTTTGAATACTATTGAAGTGAGACGTCATGCGAGATAAACCAAGTCTAAGTTAAACCAGGTACCAATTACCTTTTGTAATAAGGCGGTTAGTGTTTCTGCAACCTGCAACATAATCATCATTAGTCTAATCCATTCCTAACTACGTCGAATCAGCTTCCAGTCTAACGGGATGCACCTGAATATTTTTTTACATGGAACGACTATCTGCCCACGTTAAGTAAGTTATTATTGAGTAACACGATACCCTGTAGTAAGATTTATTAACCCTTTATAGGGCATAACGATCTGGCACTCGGAAAATAAGGGCAAATAGGCATAGGTATAATTGGTAGAAAATAAAAATCCAGTTTTTTTTTACTCTTTTGTGTTTTTTGAATATTTAATGAGTTATTGATAAATCTTTAAATAATCTCTGTAAAATCATAGAATGCGTAACAGGAACAAATAATTTAATTTTTGAGGTGAAAAATATGGTGGGAAATATATTCCCTTTACTTTATAAAGGGCAAACTTTCGTGCCACTGACTGACCTGTCATGATAACGGGTGATCAGGTCACCCTACCGGACCAACCTAGGCAGACGCGGCTTAACCTACAAATCGAATCTAGTGGGTATTGTTATTTAGCCGAGATTTCTTACAACGACTTGAAAAATCATGCATGATTTTTGATAGATTTTCAGTTTGTCTGGGCCCTGGTGATTATTCACAAAAAGTGTTTAATGTTACGTTTAAATGACGAGGTGGTTGTAACTTAACGTGAGTAACAAAAGAAAATAAAGAAAACATATTTATTTAGCACCTGCCACAAAGAATAAAAAATAAAAATAAATTAAAAAGTTAACAGCAAAAAAAAAGTGTGTTCATCTCACGGCTGCACCAAATAGGCAATAGGCGCTGGTTTTCAACTAGACCTGAGATGGTGATTTAAAAAAACAAAAGCAAAACAGTTTAGTCTTTTGTGTTTGTAAATCACTAGCTGATGCCCGCGGCTTCACCCGCATGGATGTCGGTCAAATTATATACTAAAACCTTCCTCTTGAAACATTCCATCTATTAAAAAAAACTGCTTCAAAATCCGTTGCGTAGTTTTAAAGATTTAAGCATACATAGGGACGGACAGACAGCGACAGCGACTTTGTTTTATACTATGTAGTGATAGTGATGGATATGTATGAGTACTTATATAAAAACAAAAACTTGAGAGGTGTCAAGGAACACCCGGATGGAACGAAGTTATTGTTATTATTTTTTATTATGTAAAAAAAAACAAAAAAACAACAAAAAAAAAAAGAAATAACAAAAAAAAAGAAATGTAGAAATGAAAATATCTGGCTTGCTTTCTATAAGAGAGAGAGAGACAGACAGAGAAACATGCGACGCCGCACAGCTTACAATAGCTTAATAGCAAAAAGTGTCGGTAACAACTTTTCGTAAGAATTTTTTCCGCCTAGTCCCCTTTCACAACGCGCGATAAGGAACTTCGTTCCAAAAAAAAACTACAGTTAGATGTAGTGACTCACTACAGACAACAGTTGTATTGGATACAGTTTCGAAAGGGTTTGGCCTGGGACATTTTTGAAACAATGGCGTGTACGCCATTGTGTCAGACCTGCCTAACTGCAGTAAAGCAGATCCGACTCCATACAAAAAATTACAAACGCCTCTTAGAACTTTTTAGTAGAACCACAGAATACATAAAATTACAAGTAATGGAACTAAAATAATGACTTTCAAATAAACTTCTTAATTATTCCACTTATATCCTTCTTTCTAAATTATTTCACTTAATTCCTAACAACGGCAACTGGTCAAATCCTTTGATGACTGTGTCATTGACACTTTGTCTCATCGGTTCAAGTCTGATCGTATGAAAACTGGCGTTCTCTGGGTTGATGAAATTAATTTCCACTCTGGAAACCCGTTTAGCTGAAGGTTGATGAGTTTTAGCGCTGTTCTTTTCGTTTTCTGACTTGTATTGAAGTGCTGAGCGGACTGAAACAAAAGAAAAACATATTTTGGAGGTATCACATCGCCCCGTCGGGGCTGCAGGTTGTTCGAAAGAGATACCGCGGCGCAAGGGCTAAGAAGAAGCATGGGTGGTTGATACCGCGGCCTCGGCGCAAGAGCTAAGAAGGAACATGGGTGATTTTTAGTACGTAGAAGTCTGACACTCCCTTCCGCTCTGTCCAAGAGCGGGATTATTTGATGATTTTCAACCCGCCAAAAAAAAAATAGTATCACATCGCCAACTTCCGAATTCAAGGCTGCTTCTGGGAAATTCCTAATGAGAAAACTTAAATACAAATGACATAATTAAAATATAGTCGTCAGTTCATGAACATAACGTTACAAAACATCACGCTTGTAACCCCCGAAGGGTAAGACAGAGGTGTACCTAATAGTATACCCACATTTCACCAGTCTCATCTAAAAGGGGGCGAGCCTATTGTCAGAAACCGGGCACAAATCCAGACTCCGAATCTACTACTGCGAAACTCCTAATGGAAAGACCCAATGACACTTTTCCCGACCCGGGAATCGAACCCAGGACCTCATGCTCAGCAGTCACGTTTGCGGCCACCAGACGAACGATACAGTCAGCCGTCAATTCATAAAATATTCCATTTACCTCGTCGCGACGTCAGCCTGTACATAATATCGCCGAAATCTCTGAACAGGACATCTATCGAACTTTTGTTGCCAGACCAAACATCCATCCACTTCGATTGCGTATCTTGTCTTGCCCCTGGCCTTGTCTCTGCAAAACTGTGTCTTCTTGTATCAGCTTTCAAAATTAAAACTGTAACTACTAAGATTTTGAAAGACGCGGACATTGTTGTAGGCTTGAAATGTAACTGTGATCAGTTCTGGCTCAAAACTTGTATATAAAGAGTCTGTTTGTAGATTTAACTGTTGCAGTTTACTCCCATTGTTCTCTTGTTGATAAAAAAGTGATAAACGTTTAGTTTCAACAATAATCTGTTAAGGCGTGGATATACGTGAATTGGCCTTTTTTAGGATATGTTAGAACCTTTTTTTCCGTAACAACACCGATTTCTTTTTCAAAAAAATATATATTAATCTACACTACCTACACAAACCTCTACCTCTTTGCTTCAAAAACATTAAAAATTGAATTTTAACATCATAAATAAATGTGTAAATTAGCCTCTGTCTTCGTAACTAACTACCATTTTTCTCCTAAACTATCAATCATAGGATCTTTTTATTGCCATCAATATATCAGCAGGAGACAGAACAGAACAAGGCCAATAGGCACACAGGGACGTTTACAACTGGGACAGGCACAGTTGCCTACCACCACGGATATTATTGTCATTAATATTAGTGGGTCCTAAGTTGTCATACATAATATTACGTTCATTCTGCCAAAGACTGCACTCCCATAAAATGTGATGTGCAGATTGTTCAAATTCGCAGTCAGATGTAGAACATTGACAAAAAGGCGTGTTGGTCAACAAACTTGAAGGAAAATAATTTACTCTTAAAGTTACCACCTCCAGCCATGTCCTGGACAGGTCCGCTCACGAACGGATGGAAAGAACTGATGAAGGTGTCGGCCTTTGATGGAATTATCCCACCGACATTGCCATTCAAACAAAAGTTCCTCCCAGACGTCAGCCTTAGCTATGTTAGCAAGGACACGTTGCGTTAAAAAGTCTGCGTCCGCGGTCTCTCGTGCGCAGTAGTACATTGAAGCACGGCGCTGCACTTCAAGATTGACTTCTCGCGCCCGGCCCTGGTGCAAGCCATGGTCTGGGGCGTGATGGAATGAGACCCTTCTGCGAATCAGTGATGCTAGCAAAGGAGGTGGCGGAACATGAGAGGGAGAGAACCTCTCGTCCCAGCAACCGCGGGAGACGCTCCGGGCGTCGGGGGCCACGTGACGGCTTCCGGCCACCGTAGACGCGGGCCTGTGGACTGTGAGTAATGGGCTAGCTCGCCGTCCGTCCGTCTTATGACGACGACAGGACGTGTCGACGGCGCGTTCGTGTTTCACGCGCGCCTCAAAGAGATATCAGCAACACGGAAAGAGGGCCCCTTCCACGTTGCTGTCAGTTTTTTTTTATAATTATCGCTATTAATAAAGCCTGTCACATGAGCGAATCATAGATTTTTTGCTTGCCAGCTCCCTAGCTATTAAGAGAATAAAACAACGACAATTGAGTTCTTAATTTAATCTATTTTTTACAATTTCAGTTTTACAGTATATTTCCCGTTTTCAGTATTAATAATAGTGGTAGTGATCATGTCAGTTTAAAAACTTATATTTATGTACAGTATTTTAGATCCCTTGATCAATTCAAAATCATATGGCAGTTTCTAATTGCGTACATAGCGTTTTTCTGGATTTTCAATGTCCGGATGACCGATTAGAGTTAATATTTTAACAGTACAATAATAATTATGAAGAAGTCCTGTTGGATTACTCTATTACGAAGGACAGACACTCTTTATAAATATTTTAACGAAGTCACCGATAATACCGCATCTGAAACAAACATCACAAACAATGTTAAAAAACATGAGCTGACATCATCATCATCGTCTTGGCAACAGCGGCCTACTCTTTTGATTCATCATCGTCAATTCAGCAGAATTACGTCAACTGCTGGTTATGGACCTCCCTTAAGTGTCGCCACACTCACCACATTGATCGCTCCCCTAAGTATCGCCACATTGACCGGTCCCGTGGGTCGTGCTTGGCCTTCACGAGGCTACTGCTTGCCTTACTTTGATTGATTTACTTAAATAGCGATATTTTCAACCGACTTTCAAAAAGGAGAAGGTTCTCAATTCGTCTGTATGCTTTTTTTTGGTTATTGGAACGAAGTTCCTTATCGCGCGTTGTGAAAGGGGGCTAGACGGAAAAATATCTTACGAAAAGTTGTCACGACACTTTTTGCTATAGTAAACTATTGTAAGCTGTGCGGCGTCGCATGTTTCTCTGTCTGTCTCTCTCTATCTTATAGAAAGCAAGCCAGATATTTTCATAAAAAATAATAACAATAACTTCGTTCCATCCGGGTGTTCCTTGACACCTCTCAAGTTTTTTTTTTCCGGATATCTCCGTCATTAACGAACCGATTTCCACAATTCTTTTTTTTATTCCAAAGAGTATACTTCCGAGGTGGTTGTCACCCATTGTCACCAGTTAGGATCTGATGATGGGATCCCAGGTAAATTGTAGGCAACCCTCATATTTTATAGGCACTTGCTACGTTTTGCGTCTAATAATCACAATCTAATGTAGATACGCTGATGATGGAAGGTACAACTCCTCAACGGTTAGGAGCCGAAAGAAAATTATTTCAAAATTATACGTACTTATAGACCGATATTTGTATTTTTCAGGTTATTATGTTAACCTGATGATGATGGCATCCCAGAGAAATCGAGAGCACACTTCAAACTTTATAGGCACGTTCGAGTATTACGTGTTTCGTGCCTTTTCTAAAGACATTCATGTATTTGCATCTAACAGTCATCACTCCATGTTCTTAACTGTTGATGGAAGGTATAACTCCTTAACGGTTAGGAGTTGGAGAATAATTCTTGAATATAATATTATGGGGACGTATATATTATTATGGTTGTTTTATTTCATGATATCTAGGCGTGCCGGTTTTAGAAAGTGCTACTCCTCAACGGTAAGGGTTGAAAGTAACATAAGGGAATCTTAAAGTTTAGGGTTAGGTTTCTTTGTTGAATGTTAAATGCTTAGTAAATATAGTATAGGATTTTATAACTTAAAATGGAAATAAATAAATAAAAGTTTTTTGCAAAAAAGAAAGCCGACTTCAAAAGCACTAAAAAGTGAAATTAAATTTAGAAGAAAAATCAACGTCTGAAATGGGTTTTGTTTGATGTTCATATTTTTAAATCATAGTACGTAAATACCTTTACCCTATCACACACGTATCATAAGATTTTTTTAAATTCAATCAATAGGAATCATCATCAGGAATTTCTCAATAGCAGCCACGGAATCTTGATATGCCTGTTGGATGGCAATGGGCTCGCCCCCTTTTAGGTACCTACTTAAAACATAATCGGTGAAATGTAGGTGTACTATTAGGCACACATCTGCCTAAACCTTTAGGGATTTCAGGCGTTGTGTTATGTTTTGTTGTTGAAATTATACTCAAACCAAGTATTATCCACTCTGATTTAGTTTGTATTTTCTCTTTTTTAAAACATTTCATGGGTGCGCTAACAAATATTTAAAGTCCTATACACAAGCACACAAACAAACAACTACGACTTGTTGGTCATTCAAATATAATTTGGCTAAAAAGTTTTCAGTAATTCATGCCCGGTGTACGTGTCAAAGACGCCCCTTACCGCGATACGTTTGTTATGTTTGCGTTAGCGACACTTCCTTTACATTTTTTCGTATCGTTTTGAAATATTGAAATAAATTGGTAGACGGGTGTCGGCGAACTTTAGTCTCAGCTTATCTAGCGGTGCAGATACATATAATAGATAGATAATTATGTTAGTAAAATAATAGCCTTGAATGACAGTTCAATAGCATTTTCTTAATAATAGGCACCCTTTACAAACCCCGAGATACTAACTAAAACAAATGCACGGTTGCCGCAGTGGCTGAGCGAGTGGCTGCTGCGCGTCGTGTCGCGGGTTCGATTCCCATACGGAATCAATAACTGAATGACCTATAGTAAGTTGTTCCGGATCTGGCTGTTTGTGAAAGTAAGTTTAAATGTTTGTAGGCACATCAACGAATCAAAAGATTTTTCTTGTATTAAAAAAGGGAAAATACGACCGTTCTTAACACGGACAATACCCGTTTTACGTATAATTTAACTTCATTTAAAAATATTGTTTCCTTAGACGTTGATGTTTTAGGGTATTTATTTACAATTTAGTATTTAAGAATCAAAAATCGTTCGTATTACCATGCCTTTTATAACGCCCGCACGTGCTTAAACCTCTGAATCATAAAAAAGACACTGGACACTTTTGCCGTGACACTTCGAAGCAAGGTGAATACGATAGTGTTTACAGAATGTACCACAAAAAGGGCAATGCTTTTTATGTGGTGATTCATTCGTGTATGTGACTTCAAATGTGTGTAAACGTACCCACAACACAAGAGAAATTTCTAGTGTTGGGTAACCATCTTTAAAAAAAAGGAGAGAGCCTTTTGCCATCAACCGGGCACAAATCCAGTAACTCAGTAGCTGTTATTGAAAAATTTCTGAAGGAAAGTGAGAGACGAGATTGTTTAGTCACTACAATTATCACAGATGTAGTCCATCTGTGATAATTTTTATTTATTTATTTATAGTGACTAATGGGTCAGTGGGTCGTCTTAGGGGCGGATTTTTAGGAGTTGGAGTATACGCTTAGGGGCACTATGAGCAGCAAAGAAAACGAAAAAAAAAATTTTTTGGTTTAAAAAAATTTTTGGGACTTAGTCAATTTTCCAAAAATTTTTTTTTCCCAAAACTGTTTTTTTTTGCAATTTCGGGTAAAAAAAAATATTTCATAATTTTCTAAGTGTTGGACGACGGGACTTAGCCAAAATTATGAAATATTTTTTTTACCTCAATATTTCTCGGGTTTTTTTAAACCATGTCTTGGTTTCCGACTAGTGCAACAATTTCTTTCCCGAAAAGATTTTCATCCGTGCTACCATTTTGGAAATACAGAGGGTTTTGTAAAAACAAGAAAAAAATTCAAAAGCTCCTAACTCGGAAACGGTGCGTCGTAGGACCATGCTTCTCAGAACCTAAATGGTTTCTATGGTCAAGGTCAACCTGAAACTGCAATAAAATTGTAAAAGTCCTCGCGCCATAGCGCCCCTAAGGCACTTACAGAGAAATTACATCTGAGAAAAATTATGGCTAAACCAAATTACGTGTCATATCATGTAGATTACTAACAATTTTTCTAATCTCTCTGTAAGTGCCGGTGAAAAACTGCTTCACCTGCACGCTGTTTTTAAGCTTTTTCGAGAGAGCAGCCTTAATCGATTCATTTTAGAATCGATATTCAACTGACATGCCGACTGACAGCTGTCACTTTAGAAATGACAACTGTCTATGTTCATTCGGAGTTGCTCACTTGATATTCAACCATCAAATAGTAAGGAATAAATCAAAGTATTTCTACGCGATTCCTGTTTTATTCAAGTAAATCAGTGCAGACTGATCCTTCACATGAAACAATTAAAAAACTTGCACGCTGTGATCGTCTTGGCAACAGCAGGCTGCTGCTTTGCTTTGTCATCATGATCATCGTCAGCAAGACGTCCACTGCTGAAAATAGGCCTCCCTCAAGTGTCATCACATTGACCGGTTCCGTGAGTATCGCATCCAGCGGATCCCCACAACCTTCATCAGTCTGCTTTGATTGGTACACATAAATATTGATATTTTTCAAGACATTAGTCGGTTGGAGTGTAGTAGCCTTAGGGGCGCTATGGCGCGAGGACTTTTACAATTTTATTGCAGTTTCAGGTTGACCTTGACCATAGAAACCATTTAGGTTCTGAGAAGCATGGTCCTACGACGCACCGTTTCCGAGTTAGGAGCTTTTGAATTTTTTTCTTGTTTTTACAAAACCCTCTGTATTTCCAAAATGGTAGCACGGATGAAAATCTTTTCGGGAAAGAAATTGTTGCACTAGTCGGAAACCAAGACATGGTTTAAAAAAACCCGAGAAATATTGAGGTAAAAAAAATATTTCATAATTTTGGCTAAGTCCCGTCGTCCAACACTTAGAAAATTATGAAATATTTTTTTTTACCCGAAATTGCAAAAAAAAACAGTTTTGGGAAAAAAAAATTTTTGGAAAATTGACTAAGTCCCAAAAATTTTTTTAAACCAAAAAATTTTTTTTTTCGTTTTCTTTGCTGCTCATAGTGCCCCTAAGCGTATACTCCAACTCCTAAAAATCCGCCCCTAAGACGACCCACTGACCCATTAGTCACTATAAATAAATAAATAAAAATTATCACAGATGGACTACATCTGTGATAATTGTAGTGACTAAACAATCTCGTCTCTCACTTTCCTTCAGAAATTTTTCAATAACAGCTACTGAGTTACTGGATTTGTGCCCGGTTGATGGCAAAAGGCTCTCTCCTTTTTTTTAAAGATGGTTACCCAACACTAGAAATTTCTCTTGTGTTGTGGGTACGTTTACACACATTTGAAGTCACATACACGAATGAATCACCACATAAAAAGCATTGCCCTTTTTGTGGTACATTCTGTAAACACTATCGTATTCACCTTGCTTCGAAGTGTCACGGCAAAAGTGTCCAGTGTCTTTTTTATGATTCAGAGGTTTAAGCACGTGCGGGCGTTATAAAAGGCATGGTAATACGAACGATTTTTGATTCTTAAATACTAAATTGTAAATAAATACCCTAAAACATCAACGTCTAAGGAAACAATATTTTTAAATGAAGTTAAATTATACGTAAAACGGGTATTGTCCGTGTTAAGAACGGTCGTATTTTCCCTTTTTTAATACAAGAAAAATCTTTTGATTCGTTGATGTGCCTACAAACATTTAAACTTACTTTCACAAACAGCCAGATCCGGAACAACTTACTATAGGTCATTCAGTTATTGATTCCGTATGGGAATCGAACCCGCGACACGACGCGCAGCAGCCACTCGCTCAGCCACTGCGGCAACCGTGCATTTGTTTTAGTTAGTATCTCGGGGTTTGTAAAGGGTGCCTATTATTAAGAAAATGCTATTGAACTGTCATTCAAGGCTATTATTTTACTAACATAATTATCTATCTATTATATGTATCTGCACCGCTAGATAAGCTGAGACTAAAGTTCGCCGACACCCGTCTACCAATTTATTTCAATATTTCAAAACGATACGAAAAAATGTAAAGGAAGTGTCGCTAACGCAAACATAACAAACGTATCGCGGTAAGGGGCGTCTTTGACACGTACACCGGGCATGAATTACTGAAAACTTTTTAGCCAAAACCATTCAGTTGTTCACAATCAGAATCAAATTTTGAATGACATTCGAGACGAAGGACGCAACAGATACATAATTTCAAAATTGTTCACAGGTTGTGCACTCCTGACTCGCTCTGACGTCACACTCAGCTCAGATTATGAGGGCATCAAAAAGAAAAAATATTTTTTCGGTAAGAATTTTATAATTCGGTTACTTTCATTAATTGTATACTTCTATAATTATAAGTTACAGGTAAATAAATAAGTTATGGCATGTTCTTATATTGAAATACGAGTTGAAAACATAAGTAATCTTGAAAAAGAAAAAAAACACCACGAAATATTTTTTTAAAAACATAAACAATAGCAATAACATATTACTATCTCAATGTTCTAATATAATTATGTATTTTTGAAGCTAAAAATAAATACCGTATTCATTTTTCAAATTTACGTATTTCATAATTATTTCGTTGTGTGGATAAGTTTAGTGTTTGGTATTATGAAACACGACTGAAGCAGTATTAGTGACAGTTTTGTATGACAAGCGCTCGCAAAACGAAGTTTTTTGCAATTTTTGGTACAAGTCGGATCAATGACCTTTAGTCGCTAGTTATCTGGCGCAAACTATAGCTCGTACATTATGATCAAAACATTTTGTCTTGATATTACGACACAACCGAATACTAGTTATTTATATACTAGCTGTGCCCGCAACTTCGTTCGCGTGCTTGTCGGAAACTAAAATGTGTCGCTTAGATAAAAGTACGTTAAATCATTGCCCTGCGTTAACTTACTGCCGCTGTAGAAAATAAGAAGAGGGTAATGCAAAGTACTGACTATGTCTAATACTAAAGTTTAGATGGATGGGTGTTTGTTAATCAACCACGTCAGAACGGCCAAACGGATCTTGAAGAAATTTGAAACAGGTACATTATAGTCGACAGGCAGTGTCGTTGGCGCGTTCGTGTTCCACGCGCGCCTCAAAGATATGTCAGCAACAATTAAGGGGTCCTTTGGGGCCCCTTAATTGTTGCTGCCGTCGTCTGCCGGGGCTGACGGTTGTCCGCAAGAGATACCACGGCCCCGAAACACAAAGAGCTAAGAAGAAACGTGGGTGGTTTTTAGTCAGTAGAAGTCTGACACTTTCTTCCGCTCCGCCCAGTGCGGGATGAGTCATTTGATAATTTACGAACCACAAAAAAGGGGGGATTTGAGGCTGTTTCGAGAGGTACCTGTACCGAGTCTGGGACATCGAATCTGAAATGGAACGCCGTCACCTCCTTCTGCGAAGCAGTAATGCTAGCGAAAGAGGTGAACTTAAGAGGGACACAACCCCTCTTCCCAGCCGCCGCGGCAGACGCTCCGGGCATCGGGGGCCACGTGATGGCTTCCGGCCACCGTAGGCGCGGGCCTGTGAACGGTGAGTAACGGGCTAGTAAATCGTTCGTCAGTCCTATGACGATGGAGGCGCGTTCGTGTTCCACGCGCGTCTCAAAGGGATATCAGCAACATTGAAGGGGCTCCCAAGGACCGACGCCCGTCGGGGCTGCGGGTTGTTCGAAAGAAATACCGCGGCCTCGACACATAGGGCTAACAACACACCACATCTATATAAAGACATGTTTGGTGCAGTGGCTGGACGATTAACAGTAGCACTGCGTGTCGCAGGTTCGATTCCCACACGGTACAAACAAAATATGCCGTGGGTTTTATCCAATTTTAATTTAGTTTAAAAAAAATAGTATTTTTATACTGTGTAATTGGTAAATCTTTATTTGTTGACTATTCATGAAACATATGTTTATTTAATAACACCGCGGTTTAGAAAATGACATCAAATGAATAACGCCATCTGTCGAAGACGAAGATAAACTGCTAAAAAAGAGCGATCAAACACACTATAGGGTTTAGGCTATGTAGATTTTGAAAACAGCGTCATTTAGACTAATATCTACGTACCTTTTGCTATCATAACTTATTTAAAGTTATCTTGTGAAGGCATTTATTAATAAGTACCATATTCGTTCAATAGATGTCGTTGCTTGTCTCATTCTTGACCATAATGATAAGTTCTTCTTGAAAACTATAAATGCATATATCTTTTGATAGAGAGCACCGATTACGATGAAACAAAGACTAAGTAATAGCCCAAGTTACGCACAATATTTATGTATAAAAGTTATCTACATTCGTTTCGTAAATTTGACGTGATGCTTAGTCATCGAAACAGACAAACAGATAAACAGACAAACAGACAAAAATTCCAAAAATGCTGGAAATGTGTTCTGTTGGTTATACTTTAATACCCTGACAATTTTTTTTTTAAATATTTTCGATGTACAAAAAAGATTTTTCTACAGATTTATTATATGTATAGATAACGACTGCTTATCTGACCGCTATAAGCTAGTAGGACTAATGGTAAGTTTTTAAGCCACTACTCGTGTCAATAAAGTGTTTCCTTACGATTTAGCGTTACTGGCTCCTGCACCTGCCACACTGAACGCGTCACCTGTAAAGGTGGAGCCTTCCACCACCCCAACCGCAATGCTGCCTCCAGATGCACTTGAGTGACCCATGTTAGTTGCTAGAAAAGACAAATAACTTAAAAAAACTTGAGAGGTGTCAAGGAACATTCGGATGGAACGAAGTTATTGTTATTATTTTTTATTATGTAAAAAAAAAAAAAGCAATACAAAAAAAAAAAAAGAAATGTAGAAATGAAAATATCTGGCTTGCTTTCTATAAGAGAGAGAGAGACAGACAGAGAAACATGCGACGCCGCACAGCTTACAATAGCTTACTATAGCAAAAAGTGTCGTGACAACTTTTCGTAAGAATTTTTTCGGTCTAGCCCCCTTTCACAACGCGCGATAAGGAACTTCGTTCCAAAAATAACATCCGCCATCATTAAGATTATTATGTGCTCGGCTAAAGAGCAGAACTCTCTGCCTTTTGTTTTGGTGGGGCGGGAAGGCATCAAATGACTCCTCCCGCTCTGGGCAGAACGGTAGGGAGTGTCAAACATGTACTGACTAAAAACCAACCATGTTCCTTCTTAGCCCTTTGTGTCCGAGGCCGCGGTATCTCTTTTGAACAACTCGCAGCCCCGACAGGGGAACTCTCTGCCTGCGGTGTTAATCAATGAAAAAAAAAATGTGGCAATGAGGTACAGTTTTGCTTGTATATTTTCTCCCGATGAGTAACAGTGTAACACAACATGGTGTAATTGAAGGGGAATAAACCAAAAATAATACGTAAGCCACTTGATTTTTTGATATGGTTTCATTCATATCTTAGAGTCATGGGTTATCAATACAAAAAAAAAACTGTACTCTCAAGAATATCGTCGCCAATGTTATACCCAATTTGCTAAAATACTTTTGACGAAAACGAAAAAAACGAACGCAAAATGTGATCGAAAAGATAATACAAAATAACCTGTTTCGAATGTGACATCTATTTAAATGTTCTATTTATGAATTTTATTGTTACTAAACTTATATTATGCAGATCAAGAAGGTTAACTTGGTATAATTTACTGATGAAATCTCGTACCTACAAGCTCCTTTTTTCATTGCTTGTCTTATTTTTACGAGCTTACGATTTTGTAATAATATTAAAATAGTTTTTCACAGCAGTATCTTTGTGATAATTCGTGTGATATGTTCCAGCTCGAAATCAAATTGCCTGAGTGGCGGATATTGGCCCACACCCTCTCACCAATGGGCTATGTGCACATTAAACATAGGAAACTAAGATGACCTTTCTAGATCTACCTCTTCATAAACATGAAAATATATTATATCCCTAAATATAGTTGTTGTTGTTTTTTTTTTCATGGAAATCACTAAATGCATTGCAACTGCATTTAACAATATAGGTAGTGCAAAAAGAAGCATTAAAGTATTAAACACAATAATAGATTAAAAACTGAGTACTTCATCGACAGTAATTAGATATAAATCGAGAACATACATATTTACGGTTTCAGAAATTTATTTCGCTCAAAAAGAATACAATTATTCACTTCTATGAGGAAAAACATAATAATTTAGGTACAATTTATAAGCGACGGTTTCGCTTGTTGTTGCAAACTAAAATTAAGTAATAATAAACTAAAATTATTTTCTAAACACAGTAAAAACTAACAATTTATAAATTAATCAGGTGGTTCTTTAATAGCCTTTTAAAAGTTGGAAGTGATTTCGATTCCTTGATAGCTTTAGGTATAGAGTTATACAGTTCAGCTCCCTCATATACGACAGTCTTTCTACCGTAATTTGTCCTCGGTGCTCTTAAAATTATATGGTTAGCCTGCCTCGTCATGCGCTTTTAAATTTGCATTCTTTTTGTAAATGTTATTTGTGTATGTATATCTTTATTTAAAATAAACATACCGAAACGAGTGTGTTTATATTTATTATTAATACAGTTGCCAGCAAGTCAAGCTACCTAGAGTAGATAGAAAGAGAGTAAAGTAGATATAATACCTTGATGGTGTCTGTACAAGAAGTTTTAAGATTTTTTTAAAGTTGACAACTCGGTTAACACGGTCATCGGCCGACTATCTATATAAATATAAAGAAAAGACCTGACTGACTTACTTATCAACACTTAGTCCAACCCAGCAAAGCTAAAATTTTGCACAGAGGTTCTTTTTGTAATGTAGACTAAGAACAAGAGAAGTATTTTGGAAATTCAATCCCTAAACAAGTTAAATTGGGGATGAATGTATGTATGGAAATTCGTCATTATTGTAGTTTAGCCGACATCCAAGTCGGCGGAGCCCCGGTCAAAAGCGAGTAGCTAGTAAGTCAAAAAATCGGCCAGTGCGTACCACATACAGTGAAGAGCTAAATTAGTCGAATATTTACGCATCATATTTAATCGCCGCAAGAAAAGTTTGTATTATTATTTTTGGAATATAACTAGGTGATGTAACAGAAAATATCCTATTTCTCACTTTTTTATTTTGTATTATGGGGGTTTAGTTTTCATCACGGTCCGATAAACACACGTTCTTATTTCAAATAAAATTTTAAAACACATTTTGGTCTTTACGAACCTGGTTTAGCTGAGTCAGCAGCGGGAGCAGCTAATACTTGCGCAAGTAGCGCTACAGACAGACACATTACGAAACACGATGTCATCTTGCTTGACCAGTCAATCGATACTAACGTGGAAACAATCGTACATCTTCTTTTATACGATTCGACCTTGACGAATATTTTTATCCCACTAAAAACAAAACTTGTAAAAAAAGCCAAGTCGTGCAACTCTTTTCTTCTACCGTAAAAAGTAGTGAGATCCATGTAATACCAATTCAGTTAATTTATTCAGTCCCTACTTGACCTTTTATTTTAAGTTATTACGTAATTAGCTAACCTAACAACATCTTATAGTGACTAAATCAATATTAAAAATCTTTGATGTTATAAATAAAATATTGACTTAGCCATTAAACAGGCATTCTTATGGCTTATCGCTATCGCATTGGCCAATATGATGCAATTATTTTAGTTGGTGTATCTAGAAAACTGGACTGAAATTACATTTTTTTTAGTTTTTCCTTGATTTATACACTAAACCCTAATTGTGTTCTAAGTTTGAAGCTTCTATGTCTGCTAGAAAAGCCTCAAAGTTTTGATGATCGGTCAGTCAGTGAGTGAGTGACAAAATTAAGAAACATGGCTATTTATAATTCTTAAACTACTAGTACAAATTGAATGAAATTCAGGCTTCTAGTTTTATCCACAACGAAGTTATAGGAGGTCGAAAATGGCCTGAACTGTTTTGAGAAACGGATAGTACAACCGTGCCGCTTTATTGCTCGACTTGTCGGGGGCACTGCCGTGCCCCCAGATAACTTGTTTATGTTGGTAATAAAAGGTGTTTTAATTATTTTGATATTGGTAGTACGGGTTTTATGAACTGCCAACTGTCTCGTTACATGCATATGTCATTGTATTCCATTCCCTTTTAACATGATAATTATGACAGCCAGTAGGTGCCAAAGAAAAAACTCAATGTATGTAACGTTTAACTGCTTAATTAATAGGAATTGTGTAGATACAGACCGCCTTATTACAAAAGGTAATTGGTACCTGGTTTAACTTAGACTTGGTTTATCTTGCATGCTATCACTTTCTTTTGAATACTATTGAAGTGAGACGTCATGCGAGATAAACCAAGTCTAAGTTAAACCAGGTACCAATTACCTTTTGTAATAAGGCGGCAAGAGTTTATTTAATTCTATCTGTGCATAATTATATGTATTGGTATGCACCTGTTTATGTATTATGTTTACAAAATGGTATTATCCTTATTATTATTTTTTTGTACTCTACCTCAGTGCTGTCCTATTTGACCCAAAGGTTGACTGGTAGAGAATGCCTTGTGGCATTAAGTCCACCTATGTATCACTCTTGTACATGAAGTTTAAATAAATAAATAATGTACAGTGTTGCCTTAGATAGTATTGATCATTAGGAGTATAGTAATATATTAGTGACTAGCTGTGCCCGCGACTTCGTTCGCGTGCTTATCGGAAACTAAAATGCGTCGCTTAGATAAAAGTACATTTAATCATTGCCCTGCGTTAACTTACTGACGCTGTAGAAAATAAGAAGAGAGTAATGCAAAGTACTGACTATGTCTCATACTAAAGTTTAGATGGATGGGTGTTTGTTAATCAACCACGTCAGAACGGCCGAACGGATCTTGAAGAAATTTGAAACAGGTACATTATAGTCGACAGGCAGACAGATTGTCGTTGGCGCGTTCGTGTTCCACGCGCGCCTCAAAGATATGTCAGCAACAATTAAGGGGCCCCAAAGGGACGTCTGCCAGGGCTGAGGGTTGTCCGCAAGAGATACCACGGCCCCGAAACACAAAGGGCTAATAAGGAACGTGGGTGGTTTTTAGTCAGTAGAAGTCTGACACTTTCTTCCGCTCCGCCCAGAGCGGGATGAGTCTTTTGATAATTTACGAACCACAAAAAAAAGGGGGATTAGAGGGTGTTTCGAGAGGGTACCTGTACCGAATCTGGGACATCGAATCTGAAATGGCTGCCACCTCCTTCTGCGAAGCAGTAATGCTAGCGAAAGAGGTGGCGGAACGTGAGAGGGAGACAACCTCTCGTCCCAGCCGCCGCGGGAGACGCTCCGGGCATCGGGGGCCACGTGATGGCTTCCGGCCACCGTAGGCGCGGGCCTGTGAACGGTGAGTACCGGGCTAGTTAATCGTTCGTCCGTCCTATGACGATGGAGGCGCGTTCGTGTTCCACGCGCGTCTCAAAGAGATGTCAGCAACATTAAAGGGGCCCCCAAGGACCGACGCCCGTTGGGTCTGCGGGCTGTTCGAAAGAGATACCGCGGCCTCGACACATAGGGCTAACAACACACCACATCTATATGACGACATGGTTGGCGCAGTGGCTGGACGATTAACAGTAGCACTGCGTGTCGCAGGTTCGATTCCCACACGGTACATAAAAAAATATGTCGTGAGTTTTATCTAATTTTAATTTAGTTTAAAAAAAAAATGTATTTTAATACTGTGTAATTGGTAAATTTTTATTTGTTGACTATTCACGAAACATAATGTGTGTATGTTTACTATCATCGCGGTTCAGAAAATGACATCAAATGAATAACGCCATCTGTCGAAGACGAAGATAAACTGCTAAAAAAGAGCGATCAAACACTATAAAGTTTAGGCTATGTAGATTTTGAAAGCAGCGTCATTTAGACTTATATCTACGTACCTTTTGCTATCATAACTTTTTTAAAGTTATCTTGTGAAGGCATTTAGTAATAAGTACCAAGTACCATATTCGTTCAATAGATGTCATTGCTTGTCTCATTCTTGACCATAACGATAAGTTCTTCTTGAAAACTATAAATTCATATATCTTTTGATAGAGAGCACCGATTACGATGAAACAAAGACTAAGTAATAGCCCAAGTTACGCACAATATTTATGTATAAAAGTTACCTACATTCGTTTCGTAAATTTGACGTGATGCTTAGTCATCGAAACAGACAAACAGATAAACAGACAAACAGACAAAAATTCCAAAAATGCTGGAAATGTGTTCTGTTGGTTATACTTTAATACCCTGACAATTTTTTTTTTAAATATTTTCGATGTACAAAAACGATTTCTCTACAGATTTATTATAATGTATAGATGTATAGATGTATAGATGTATAGAAGAAGATATAATAGATATAAGCACCTTTTCTTATGATATTGCCGCTACACCACTACAATAAGGTAGGTAATACAATAACATTGTTCATAAGTACTACAGGGCCATCTATAGCCAAAATAAAGAACTAACATCAAATTCCTAAATCGCACATAGGTTCATTTGACCGTTTTAGACGGACAAAATATTTTTTCTACTTGTTATTGATCTGTCAGTTGACCGCTCAGCGAACAGACCTCCGGTGCGATCTCATGGCGACATGGAGAGAGCGACTGTCGAAATCCCGTGCAGGGCACGCCACGATAGCGGCGGTAAGTCCCCTCTTTGAGGAGTGGCTGGAGAGGCGCCACGGCGCCTTTACCTTCCGTCTGACGCAGGTACTCACCGGACACGGTTGTTTCTAGAGGTACCTGCACCGAATCAGGCGGGAGGAAACGCCCGGATGCCACCATTGTGAGGATCGACCGGAGGACACGGTGGAGCACACCGTGGAAGTGTGTCCCGCTTGGGCGGAGCCCCGTCGTGTTCTCGTAGGGGCGATCGGCGGCGGCGACCTCTCGCGTCCGGCCCTGGTGCAAGCCATGGTCCGGGGAAAGGAAGAATGGGACGCCGTCGCCTCCTTCTGCGAAGCAGTGATGCTAGCGAAGGAGGTGGCGGAACGTGAGAGGGAGAGATCCTCTCGTCCCAGTCGCCGCGGGAGGCACTCCGGCCGTCGGGGATCACGTGATGGCTTCCGGTCACCGTAGACGCAAGCCTGCCGACGATGAGTAATGGGCTAGGTCGTCGTCCGTTCATCTTATGACGACGACAGGCCATGTCGACGGCGCGTTCGTGTTCCACGCGGCCTCAAAGAGATGTCAGCAACTTGGAAGGAGCCCGCAAGGGCCGACGCCTAAACCTCGATTAAAATTTGTTGAGATAATCTTAATATGTTTGGTATCAAATGAAAGGTATTGGCGAGCACAATATTAAATGTATTTATTATATTATAGTTTTAGTCAACATAATATACGTTAACATTGCGGTCAAACAGTTCTCACGGTCTAGTCTGTGTTATTTAGTCGTATTTAATTATGTAAATAACAAACCAACATTAAGTAAAATATTACATTATGAAAGTAATATAATATTATTGCGTATAAATTTATTGATTAACACACAAAAATAAAATTCAAATAAAAAATAAGTTTAAAAAACTAAAACCCGACTACAAATAAAATCGCAGACTAGTAAAACCGCGGTCTTAAAAGTAGAAAACATGAAAAATCGTCGTTGGACTAATCTAATAATTTCAATATATTTCACGTAGTAAGGATTCCAGATCGGTACCTACTACGTAATTATTCTAATTGCGGCCTAACTATGGACTTGCTTATATGGACGTAGTTATGCAAAAATGTTCCAATAATAATAATAATAATCATTTTATTTCAGGCAACTAAGGCCCATAAGTAAAATACACACAATTAGATAATACAATAATAACAAACTAATACATATTAAACATTAACTATACACGTAACGTCGGCGTCGTGTTTCGCTGCGAGGTGTCGCGTAACCGTCCTCGGAAACGCCGGAAAACGACACCTTTCGGCCAAAAGTCCTCCTTCAAAAAGGTCTGGAGATGTTGGGTTGGAACACGTACCACAAATGACTTAAAGTTTATGTTGTGGCGCGATTCCAACCTTTCGACCCACAGAGTCCAATTGGTCTTCACTTTCAGATACTGCACGACTTCCTCAATTGTCGTGGAGTGATGCAGACGTGAAATATACAGCTGCGTCGTAGGCACAGCAGGGCGGAGCAGCATGTTAGGACCACTCGGTGCGGTACCGTAGAGGTTGCGAGAGCAGGGCTTCTTCTTCTTCCTTTCCACTTTAGTGAAACCCTCCTCATCAACCTGGCTCGTTCTTGGCAAGGAGCAACGGACCGCAGGCTGGGCAGGTTGAGCCTGCTTTTTCCCTTTCCTGGTTTGTCGCTTAGACTGCGACGCATCAGTTTTGCCGCTGGTGGCAATTTCTGCATAGGCACGTTTAGGGGTCGACGTACCTACGCGTGACGTTTCCGCGACCGGTGTTGTGGTGCGGGCGACGACGGCGGGCGGCGCTTGGTCAGCATTACCGGTAGCTGATGACGCACTTGTGTTCGCCGATTCAAAACTGCCGATAGATGCATTTTGCGCCGCTCGACGTGTGTTCACCTCTGAAGCCTCTGATGGCACAATTACCGAGCCAACGTTGCGCAATAATGCTATTTCCGCACGTAGCTCAGTATTGGACTTTTCTGAATCCTCCAATACACAGGTATCCCAAAATTGAGATAAAGTGACCAGCCTACTTTTTTTGACAGTTTACATCATTACAGCAAAAATATTTCAAGCTCCAGGTCTTCTTTCCTGATATATTTTTTTAATTTTCTGTTCCAACCCACACCTATTATATGTATTATAATATAAATTATATGTATTATAATAGGTGTAAGAAGGTGGATGGACGATGATAATCTCTAGATGCTCTGATGACAAAGTCATACATCTGATATGCCTTTTAGACAATGCTTTCTACATGAATATCAAGATGAAGACAAAGACCACGAAGATTGCTAACTTTGTTCATAAAACTATTAGCTCGTCGATAATAGGGGATCGGACTGAGTCAAAAAAATATGATTCTCATTAGTCCGTCAGTTAGATTATTGAAAAATATTGGATACGTGTTTTTTATTTTATCAAATTAATCAAAATTGACAAAGATAAAACGAGCCAAAGATCATGAGTGGGGTTGTGACGTCATTTGTAGGTAAAAAATGTTCTGACATGTGACGTTTTTGATGAGTTCACGAGTTTTCTAAGCACTGTATCGTCATCATTTTTTGTTTATGTGAAAAAGAAAAAATATGTGTTCAATCTATCTGACGGACTAATTAGTTTTTTTTGTTGTCCGATCCAAATGTCCGGGAGAACAAATGCCTTTCGGCTTAGGTTAAGGTACTTATACACCCTTTATAGTACTGACACCCTTTAGTCAGTTACCTTAAAGTCCCTTGTTACATGCGACGAACTTATTATTATCAACCGGTCGCAAATACATGTCTGCTGCTGAGCCAAAACCATTCTTTCATCTGAAAGCATCGAGGCACCACTCCCCTATATTATTTCGGGCTGTAATACGTAGATTTATCTGAAATAACGATGCTGAAAAAAAAAATTGTTGTGACTAACACACCTACATAGTCCTTAACTTTTTTTCTTTTAATTTCCTGCTAATGAATGTCGCTTGTCCGAAATCCCTGAATAAATCTTTTTAATTTTGTTTTTATAAATTAGTCATAAATCCAGTGCTGCTACTGAGAAATTCTTAATGGAATAACCCATGACCAAGAATATCTTAGGTATTGGTAGCCACATGAAGTCCGTAGGTAATAAAACCACTCTTCCTCATCTAGTTTGGCTTTGGCTTGACGAGTAGGTACTTCGTCTGTAGATTGTATCCAACGTCTGATGATGGAGCTAACAGGTAGCCGGGGACACTAATTTATAAAACGACATAAATTAACTCCATCAAGTTAAAGCTCGTTTGATTCGTCTTGACGAGTACTTCGGTCCTAAATGATAACCAGGGTTTGATGTAAGAACCAGGTAATACTTGATATTAGCCCACAAGTATAAAAAATGCCCTTATTATAAGCGGTGTAGTGTGATAGATAGTTTGTCAGCTAGTAACTACTAAAGTGACTTTCACTGGTCTTAACCGCTTAAAGTTCTCTTAAATGCTGAAAATAATGTGCGTGCTAATGAGAAGGTACCTGTATTTATAAACAATTTTTCAGCAAGATAATTCTGTTCTGTATTTGTTTATAATGTTTAAAGAATAAAAAAACGACAATTGAATTCTTAGTTTAATCTTTATTTACATGTCTACTTCAGTTCCCTTAATCAATTACAAAATCCTATGGTAGTTTCAAATTGCATAAAGCGTCTTGCTGGTTTTTGAATTTTCGGATCAATTCCAACAGGTGCAATGATATGAAAAGTCCTGTAGGATTACTCTGTTACCTTGTTTAAGGACAGGCACTCTTTACAAATATTGCAATGAAGTCAACGATAAGACTGCATCTGAAACAAACATCACACATGAAACTATTTAAATAAACTAACACTCTGTGACCGTCTTGCCAACAGCAGGCTGCAGCTTTGATTGGTTTGCTTAAATAGCGATATTTTTCGAACCATTGTCCATCTGTGATAATTATTATTATAGTTACTTGGTCACGCGTGCATTTAGTCATCTCAGAGATGAACGGCAGCACAGGGAAACGTGCGCAACTATCTGTAGTTTGTTTGTTGTTGTTTGTGTATTTGTTCCGTGCGGGGATCGAACCCGCGACACGCGGCGCAGCAGTCCGATAGCTCAACCACTGCGCCTGTTGCCTTTTGAAGGTTTGCAAACCGAGAAAAATAAATGTAGGAACTTTCTTAAAGAAAGCAGTTTTGAAAAAAAATTACTTCTTCATAGTAATTGCATCAGCCGATACGATATTTTGTATAGGAATTCCAAAAGAAAACAAATTATTTTTCCTTAAGACCTTTTTCCAGTTTTCGGTCTCAATCACCAAATGAGAGGCATTAAACTTATTCTGTTTAGTATACATTCTTGTACTTGTCCCAACTCGAAGTGTTTTTAACCGATTTCAAAAAGGAGGAGGTTCTCAATTCGTAAGCGATCTTTTCTTTTTTGTATGTTCCCCGATTACTCGAAGATTGCTGGACCTATTTAGATTTTTTTGTTTTGTTTGAAAGGGAAATACTTCCCAGGTGGTTCCATGATCATCAAATCTGATGATGGAATCTTGGAGAAACAGACTGTTCAAATTTTATAGGCATACTTGAAGTGTATTTTGTAGTTTTTGGAAGAGTACTTTCTCGGAGTCCCATTTCAATTTGGTTAAGATCTGATGAAGAACTTTGTAGATAGGCTATAGAACTCCTCAATAAACTCAAAAAATGTATAAAATATAAAAGTACACACCTACTTTTGACCAATTATGTTTAAGTTCAATGTAAAATGGAGCAAAGTGATTGCAGATAAAAAGGCACAAATTTGAACGCCGTGGCAACTACTAAAATTACTGATGGAAAAACTCAATGGCAATTTTTGGAAAAAAACCCAAGATTGTATGTTCAGCAGTCTGTAGAGCTTCTGGAATCTCCAACATTCTGCTATACAAATTGTTTTTTTTTAATATTCCATAAGTCTTCGGTCTCAAAGCGGTGAAAGGAAACATCGTGAGGAAACTAGTTTTAGAACCAAAGATATGTTGAATGTGTGCGAATTCAAAGATAATGTGATATTTACCAACCCTCACTGGGTCCACATGTTAGATTAAGTCCCATTCCTTCTCACAGAGAGGAGGCCTGTGTCTGTGCAGAGATAGCATGAATAGTCTGATCATGCTTATACATAAGTGTACGGTTATAATAATATTCTAAAAGTAAAAATATTATAAAAACTTTTAGAATATGTCATCCAACATGTATGGTTTACTAATTCATTTCGATTCAAACCAGTTATTCATTTTAATTTAAAGCTAAGAAAATGTTAAGAAAACAAACATAATTCATAACTTGATAGTTACATAGTCATTCAACTTTAATATCGTCTGCTTACTGCGAAATGATAATAAATGTTTTTACTAAATCGAGATAAAAAAAGCAGTTAATTGTGTTTTTTTACGCGTTATCTACGGGTAAAACCGAAGTGGAAAAACCAATGGCTGCAGAGATAATGCAGTTCTGATGCAGTTCTGAATTCTGTAAGATATTTATATCGACATCACAGCAGGCTCCCTATAACTGAATCCCGTAGGTCCAGACTGGTTTTATTGGGTATGGATGTAATACAAACACAAACAGTGCATTTTGTACCTGTTACCGATGAAGTCTAAATCATGTTGGCGGTATTCGTATTGGACATTCATCTAGACGGACATATTACGTGTACATTCTCGTAGAAAGAGCTGCACGAGGTTTGGGAAACGTACCTTAGGCTGCTGTTTACATGTAATGTCTATTATATAACTCGTTACCCGTGGTCCCAGTGGGTCGACCCTTTACCGGGTCGATGGGTACTTTTAATTACCCGTGGTTCCATGGTGTTATGAATGGATATCGGACTTCGGACTTTATCCATAGAAAATGAAATCAACCAGTTACATACAATATTGTTTACTCATTCATAAGCAATATGGTACATGGTATGGGGCAGATATTAAAAGAATCTGACTCCGCCGGCAAAAATTTTAGATACGATTATTCGAAATGGACGAAGAGAAAGAACGAAAGAAAGAAAAAATATTTATTTGTAGTAGAAAAGGAAAAGGAGTTAGCGGAACTTGAGAGGGAGAGAACCTCTTGTCCCAGCCGCCACGGGAGACGCTCCAGGCGTCGGTGGCCACGTGACGGCTTCCGGCCACCGTAGACGCGGGTCTGCGGACGGTGAGTAATGGGCTGGCTCGCCTTCCGTCCGTCTTAAGACGACGACAGACCGTGTCGACGGCGCGTTCGTGTTCCACGCGCGCCTCAAAGAGATGTCAGCAACATTGAAGGGGCCCGCAAGGGCCGACGGCCATTGGGGCTGCGGATTGTTCGCAAGAGATACAGTGGCCTCGACATAAAGGGCTAAGAAGGAACATGGGTGGATTTTAGTCAGTAGAAGTCTGACACTCCCTTTCGCTCTGCCCAAGAGCAGGAGAGGTTATTTGATGATTACTACTACATTTTTTTTTAGTTACGTACTCGCATGAAGTGTACACCCTTTAAAAGAGTTCGCTACTACTAAATAACCATAAACCAAAAGACTTTAAGTAAAGGCAGGCTTCAGCCTTCATATCGTTGTCACTTGATGTCTTAATTGGTTGTCGACTTTGTAAATGGGTATGTACGAGTGAATTTTGAGTTTTCTTTCTTATTATATTTATTTCATTGCTGCTTGTCTTGTTCCTCCAAACATAAGATTACCTTCCTCTCCTCCGTAACAGTTCTGTTTTTTCTATTTGTCATAGGTTTTGGAAGTGCTCCCTTCTATCTTTCCAATTCTTATTATCTAACGGATCGTTTGTATCCGTATTTTACTGCAATGCGGTGTATGATATACTCAAAACATGAATGCAAAACTCACCGTGGGAATATTTGGGAGAGCGAGAGTTTAAAAATCCATCGTCCATCCATGTGTGGGTGGTGTGGTGGCAGAGGAAGACTCAGTGACTACTTGATATTAGTCTGCGAGTTTAAAAAAATCATTTTTGCAAAAAAAAACAGACTTCAAAAACACAATTAACTGAAAAAAAAGAAAACTACAAAAAAGTGAAAAATCGATCGGTTTTTTTTGCAAAAAAGTTTTTTATTTTTCCATTTTTAGTTGCGATATCCTATATATATATTTACTATGCATTTAACATTCAACCAAGAAACCCTTAACCTTCAAGATTCCCTTATTAGTGCTTTCAACTCCTAACCGTTGAGGACTAGTACCTTCCATAATCAGCTCACCTAGATAACCAAGAATACAACCATATACCTATGTCCCCATAATATTTTCTTAAAGAATTATCCTCCAACTCCTTACCGTTGAGGAGTTGTACCTTCCATCATCAACTCATCAACATGAAGTGATGACTGCTAGATTGTAAAGTTACATTTAACAGGGGAAGCCTGATAAATGTAAGGCCACAATTAGCACTTTCCTACCTAGGAGGAGAGCGCAGTTTAACAGAAAAAGGGAAAAGGTAAACAGTTATTTAATTTAAGAAAATAAAATACAATTAAACCTAAAATACCTATTAAACCTATCAGGCCCTACCTACCGGATGCTGGAGAATCCTAATTAAAACACTGTACACAATCAGGGAACCGGGGTGAAAGTCCTTAGATATGAAGAGTCCAGGGGTTTCTAAGGTGGAAAGACTCAAGTCAGGCCTTCCAGTCGTTGAGCTCGCAAAGGGGCCGGTTGTGGCCTGCAGTCAAAACTTCAGCTTCCATCAGATGCAGAGTAGGCGCGAGGATCAAGGAAACGTCCCTCCGGCTGTAGCAGCAGCCGGCGGACGTCAGGAGTGCCGAAGAGGAGAACCGAAGAGGAGGATCGAGGAGGAGGGTCGAGAAGGAGGGCCGAGGAACGTCACTCGGGCACTTTTCTTCCCGACGTAGATCAACGTAACGGAGATTATTATTGCTCAGAAACTAGTAGACTCTGTAGCAGAGATGTTTTCCGTACCGAGCCCTGGCTAAGACTGGCTTTGAAGACCCGGTTCTCCGTCATCCTGACAGTTTAAAATTTGAAGCTTTTGTTGTACACCATTAAAAAATAAAATTAATTTATAACGAGGTACAATATCAATTACCTATATACTACCTACTCCTAACTTCAGCAGCGAATTAAAAATAAAAACCCATATTTTATTTATTTTTATTTTATTTTATTTATTTGGGACAAAAAACAGTTACACATTACAATATTAATATTTAGTTGAGATAATAATAGTAAACAAACACCCACACTATTGTCCACGGAATCATTTCGGTTTTAAAGAAATAAGGAAACGGACGTATACAGAAAGGGACAGTAAGAAAATATAAATAAAACCTGAACGATCACACTACACTTAGTCAGATACCAATTAAACTACAAACCTTACATCAACAAGAAGCATTCATCGTTAAGGATGACCAGCCAGTAATTCAATTGCTATTTTTTTAAATTGGGTCTGATTATGCGCAAAAATATCAATGTTTATAAAATGTGATGTCATATAGAAAAACACAAACATTACAAGATGCAAATACTTAAAAAGCTTAAGAAAAAGCACGAAACACGTAATACTTGCCCATAAAATTTAAGAGTTGCCCTCGATTTCTCTGGGATGCCATCAGATTCGGATTTCCTTATCATGGTACCACCTTTGGGATATCTCCAACAAAAAAAAACAAAGAATTTTCCTTATCGGTTCAGGCGTCTTCGAGTAATCGGTGAATATACTTAAAAAAATATTTAGCACCTCCTTTTTTAAAGTCGGTTAATGAGATTTACCTTCTATCATCTTGGCAACCTAATACCTTGAAGGAATACAACTATCACTTTATAAGTAGGTACGTATAGTTTTGAAAGAATTTTCTATAAACTCCTAATCGTTGAGGAGTAGTACCTTCCATCACCATCAGTGAATCCACATGATATTATGATGATCACACGCAAATACTTGAACCACTTTAGAAAATATAAGGAAAACGTCATATGTGCCTATAAAATTTGAGGGTTGCCCTCGATTTCCCTTGGATCCCATCATCAGATCCTGACTTGGTGACAGTTGGTACACCTCGGGAGTATACCTTTTCGAACACATAAAGATTTTTGTAAATCGGTTCATTAATGACGGAGATATGCGAAAACAAACATACAAGATTTAAAAAAAAACTTACAGGTGAATTGAGAGCTGATTGATTGAGAGATTTGAGGAGCTCGTGGCTTAATAAGAACTGTCACTCGGGTCGATCTTTAGGTAAAAGCTGTGCTTGCCTAGGTCGGTCTGTGGATGGGTGACCACCCGACATACCGAGTTTCATCCGTGCATCGGAAAGCACGCTAAGCTGTTGGTGATCTTTGGCAGTCGTTACAGGTAGTCAGTGACCTGAAATTCTGACATCCAGTCTTACCAAAGAGTATCGTATTACCAAGTACACACATCAAAAGTGTCTAGGGATCAACATATATTTTTGCAATAACTTTTCTCCTGATTGATATTAATTAAAATTTTCTTTAAGGATTCATCAAATAAAGTGTTTTCGTTTGTCACAGTAACGATAAACCAAGTCACCTTTGCATTAATAAAGAAATTTGCCATTTTCCTAATAAAGGGATTTTTGACATTTGAACCATGTACGGTGCACGTACATGGTTTTTAAAATATATTTATTACAATAAGTTAGCCAGTAGGCTCGCGTATTTGCACTTTGGACGCGACCTACATTTGGCAGTGCATTGACACTGACATACTGCATTGTTCTATGCATTTCATGTATATTACATTTTTAGTGTTCAATTAGACGTGGTTTGAGTCGGACTACTTGCATTTTTATTTAGATTCATCCCGTTGAGCATTCACTGACATTCTCTGCATTTAAGTTTAAGTTTGACATTTTACATCTGCATTGACATTACTTATGTTAGGGAAGCACCCTACATAGTTTTTTGGTCCTTCGTAACTATTGCAAGTACTATACAGTCCGATACGTCGGTCAATAAGTCGCCGCGCGGGATTTGTGTCGTGTCATACCGTGTCACGTGTGTTGCCGTGCAGGAGCATTCGGGGAGGTAGCAGCGGTCCAGGTCCCAGAGCGTCACATTGCATTGCATTTGCATACAGGGAGAGTTCCTGAATTTCAAGTAAGATCGTTCATTATTTACATTACGGCTTTACAATGGAGGGTTTCATCGTGCGTCAAGCGGAGATCCTCGAGGAAGTGAAGAGAATCCATTCTAATTTTAAGAAGGATTCAGCTAGCAGGAAGACCACCGATTACATTCGTAAAAGGCTTGAGAGGTTAGATGTACTTTGGGCGGAATGTGAAGAGAAGAACCGGGAGCTGAGTGCAGTAGAGGAGAAAAGTCATCAATATTTCACCGGTAACATTTATGAGGTCATTAAAAGCTGGTACCATGGAACGCGTCAGGAGATTGCAGCGTTCGAGATGAAGACTCTTGCTGGACCCAGTAACGCCGGCCATAGTAAGTTAGACATTGAGTTCGACAAAACCCTGTTCGAGACATCTGCAGGAGCAGAGGACAAGCTACTCGAGTTACAGCAGTTGCAACAAGCTAACTTCCGTGCATTCACTAGGTTAGTAAATCGAAGCCTAGGTGAGGTTAAGGAGAAATGGGAAATCGAGGATATGCTTAAGACTGTAGAGTTTCGGTGGACTGCGATTGACAAACTACATTTACAAATTGATGGCATATTAGAAGGGGAGTCACAGGACTATTATGACGAGTTCAGTCGTCACGAAAATGCATTTACACTTATGAAACGGGCGCTGAACACGAAATTAAACGCTTCTATACATCAACAGCAAACATTGCCTAAAATTGACATACCTATCTTTAACGGCAACTATACCTTATGGCCTACTTTTATGGATCTCTACGTGGAAGCGATTCATAATAACTCGGCGATTGCAAAAACTCAGAAAATGCAACACCTAAAGGGTAGACTTCGTGGTGAAGCGGAAAAGCTCGTACAGCATTTACACATAGCACCCGAAAATTATGACACGTTTTGGGAAATTTTGAACCATAGGTATAATAATAAGTTTCTGTTATTTACCAGAAATTTCCAGCTATTTATGCGTCAACCTAATTTGCAAAAGCAATCCGCGTTCGACCTCAAGCGGTTATATGACACTACAAACGAAACCATAAACGCGATACACAACTTGGGCATTGATACAAGCTCATGGGACCCGATGCTAGTTTACGTGTTGTGCGAAAAATTAGACTCCGAAACGTACTCGGAATACATGCAGTCCAGGTCGGATCCGCGCGAGATACCAACATACAATCATTTTATGGATTTCGTCGAAAACAAGTTTATGGCATTAGAACTATTACACAGGAAAAAGCCAGATAACGGCGATAAGCCTGCATCAAAACCACATTTTAAGACGCCACATGCATTCGGGAAAAATTCTAGGTCACAACCCAATACAAGTTCAGCAAACTACTCTCGCAATTTCCATGCATCAAACGCTGGACAATTCAGCAAGATTATTTGTCCGTTGTGCAATACGAATCATGCATTATTTCAATGTTCTAAATTCGCGGACATGCTGAGTCCGGAAAAAATGGCATTTATAGAAAACAATAAAATATGCAAAAATTGTTTGTATGTGCATACTAAGGGTTACTGTGCATCACAGAAAAGATGCAGAGACTGCAACGAACAACATAACACACTTCTGCACAGCGATATTGTGAAGTCAGCGCAAACGCCCTCAGCAACACAAACAGCACCTAAACCGTCGTCATCGACTTCAACTAGGTCAAATAAAAATCTGCAAAACAACTTCGCATCAAATAATGATGATGAAATATTATTACCAACAGCATTATTGCAAGTAGCCACAGATTTAGGTGACTACATTACACTAAGGGCTCTAGTTGACCAAGGCTCACAAATTACCTTGATATCAGAGAATGCAGCACAAAGATTGGGCATAAAGCGTCAACAGCTGAGTGCAAACATAAGCGGCATCGGTACTTTATCCAACAGGAGTAAAGGAAAGGTCCATCTATCCTGCAGGTCCTTATATAACGACTTCCAGTTTGCAACGGAAGCGTTAATCATGACACGGGTAGTAAACAGTCTGCCTAACGTTACATTTGCAAAGAAACCTTGGGCTCATGTGACAGACATCACACTAGCCGACCCAGATTACAACTTATCTAGGCCCATTGACATACTTCTGGATGCACACGTATTTTCCGAAATACTCATGAATGGCTTAGTCAAAGGGGAGGTTAATGAACCCATGGCTCAACAAACACGGTTGGGGTGGATATTGTCAGGCAATGTCACCAAAACATTTAATTGCAACGTCGTAGTTAATGAAGTTAACGACTTGTCAAAATACTGGGAAGTGGAAGACATCAATGGAGATGCATGCAATTCTATGACGTCAGAGGAACGATACTGTGAGGAGTTCTACACTGCAACAACCAAGCGATTAAGTGATGGCAGATATGCAGTTCGTTTGCCAATGAAGCCTAATTTTAATCAGCTGCTAGGCAAGTCAAAGCCACGAGCTGTAGCACAGTTTATGCAATTAGAAAGGAGATTAGGCAGGGATGACAAATTATCAGATAGTTACATCAAATTTATGCAAGAGTACCTGGAAATGGGACATATGAAGGAGAGCAAACCTGACTGCAACACGGCATGCTACTTACCTCATCATGGAGTCCTAAAGCAGGACTCAGTGACATCAAAATTGAGGGTGGTTTTTAACGCCTCCCAGAAAACTGACACAGGTTACAGCCTAAATGACTTGATGGAGTGTGGCCCTAAGCTTCATCAAGATCTATTGACATTACTATTAGGATGGCGTCTATACAAGTACGTCTTTACTGCAGATTGTGAGAAGATGTACCGCATGATCCTTGTCCATGAAGAAGACCAACACTTGCAAAAGATCCTGTGGAGGGAATCCAACCAAGGTCTTTTAAAGGAGTTCCAGTTATGCACAGTGACGTACGGCACCAAGGCAGCACCATTTCTAGCTCTTCGAACGCTAAAACAGCTTGCAGACGATGATGCACAGAAATATCCGTTAGCAGCGGATGTCATTGCTAACGAAATGTACGTTGATGACGTCCTAAGTGGCAGCAACTCCATCGAACGAGCACAAGAGATTCAAAAACAACTCATCGACATGCTGAGTGGAGCTGGCCTTACACTACGGAAGTGGTCGAGCAACGACCAGACCTTGATTGAAAGCTTATCTTCTTCAGATCTTAACCAAACGACAATGCATTTTACAAACGAGGGAATGACAAAAGCCTTAGGGGTCCAGTGGAATCCTACAACTGACACATTTTCATTTACAAACAAAATACAATTTGACAATAAAAACCAATTGACAAAAAGAAAACTACTATCGGAAATCTCGAAAATTTTCGACCCACTGGGCTGGCTGACACCTTTGACAGTAAAAGCAAAACTGCTGTTCCAAAACGTCTGGCTATCGGGATGCGAGTGGGATGAAACCGTACCTGACAGCGTGCAAAAAGAATGGAAGCAGTTTACTAGCGAGTTACACAACATAACCGAATACCAAATACCGAGGTGGCTGGGAGACATTACGAAACCATTCCAAGTACATGGGTTCTGCGATGCGTCCGAAAAGGCCTACGCATGCGCTATATACCTGCTGACAACTAATGACAAAAACGAGCCTGTGTCTAGACTTATCGTTTCAAAATCGCGGCTATCGCCAATCAACAAAAAATTGACCCTACCGCGACTCGAATTATGTGGAGCGCTGCTACTTTCACGGCTCATGAAAAAGGTCCTGACAGCCTTTAAATGGGACAATGTGCACAAAAATACATACGCCTGGACGGACTCTATGATTGTATTAGGCTGGCTGCATGGGGACGTCACAAAATGGAAGTCGTTCGTCAGCAACACAGTACAGCAAGTGCATGACGTAATTCCAAAACAACACTGGAGTTATGTCAAATCCGAAGAAAATGCAGCAGATTGTGCATCACGCGGAATCAGTTGTTCCCAACTATTGCAACATTCTTTGTGGTGGCAAGGTCCCTACTGGATGAAAAATTACAGTGAAGATACTTTTGACAAAGTTACAATTACACCGACAACATGCGAATCGAAACAAAAACAAATGCAAACGTATGTTGTGAAATGTGAACCGTCTTCAATGGTAATTGAATTATTAGACAGAAACAGCGATTTGACTCGTATTACAAGGGTCATTGCTTGGATGAAACGTTTCATAAACAGCTGTTCGAACACTGACACTCATCGTACTACTACTTATTTGACATCTACAGAACTACAAAGCGCTGAAAACCTAATTATGAAACATATTCAATTGCATGCCTTCAATGACGAGATTATGAGATTGAAGGAAAACAAATGTTTGAGCACAAAAAGTAACCTTTTGAGTTTAAATCCATTCCTTGACAAACATGACATTCTGCGAGTAGGTGGAAGGTTACGTAACTCAAACTTACCCGAAGACACTAAACATCCAATTCTACTACCACATGACAATAAACTGACAGAGTTATTAATTTGGCAAGCTCACAGAAGAACATTACACGGAGGTCCTAAGTTAACCCTGACATATCTACGACAAAGAGTTTGGATCGTAGGAGGACATCGCGCCGTCAAAAAGGTCTTACACAAATGTGTAACATGTCGCCGATTTAATGCTAAGCAAACAAACCAGATTATGGCTGATCTACCAGAGCCGAGAGTGACAGTATCTCGCCCGTTTACACATACAGGTGTCGATTTTACTGGACACATTGAAATCAAGGCAAGTAAAGGCCGAGGCGTCAGAACATTGCTGGCGTACGTTGCAGTATTTGTTTGTCTAGCAACAAAAGCCATTCATCTAGAACTGGTATCAGAACTATCCAGTACAGCATTCCTATCGGCTTTCAAGCGCTTCTGCGCACGTCGAGGTACGCCACGGGACATGTACAGTGACAACGGCACGAATTTTGTGGGTGCAAATCGGATCCTACTGCAACAATACAAATGCATTGTAGAGAACATTGACAACTTCTTCTCGGGCAAAATATCAGAGATGGGAGTTCAATGGCACTTCAATGCCCCGGTCTGGCCAAGCGCAGGCGGACTGTGGGAAGCCGCGGTGAACTAGTTCAGCTATTTCAAAAATTGACAAATATTAATTAGTAGAAACCAAAGTTTTGCTAAAATAGCTGAACTGCTTTTGCTGCACATCCCAAACTAGTTATGCTATTCAGAGTTCAATTGCTGTTAGTTATAATGTGAACTAATGCTTACTAAATTATGTCAGCTAAACTCGTTTAGCTACACAGATAAAATGTTTGATTACTGTTAAGCAAACTATATAACTATTATTAAGTCGTATGTTTATTATTTTTTTACCAATCGAATGTCTAAAAATAGTTCAATGTGTTTGTTAAATCTTTACTGTAAGTTATGTTTATCGGTAGCATTTTTTTTGGCTACTAATTATTAATATTTAAAGCTACATGTAACAGCATCAAATACATGATGAGTCTAAATAAAATTAGACATCTCATTACAAAACTGTTTAGAAATTGTTTATTAAATAATGTCCATAAATAACAAAAACAAGCTCGGTAATAACTAAACACTCGCTTCCCTCGTCCCTTGTCGCGCTCCTCCGCCGCCGGGTAGCGTTTCGCGAAACTCAATCCAAAAAAACGTGTTCGGTCTTGTTCGTTTTATGCTGCCGTCACGCGCGCTGTTGTAGTGTAGTTGGCTTTGTTGTAATTGTTCTATAATTAATAAAAATTATATTCGTCGTAGCGCATGGTACTATACGTAAAACTATTAAGTGATTTAGAAAGACGAGGGCGAGAACTACCTGGCATGGAGAAGGCGGTGGATCCCATGGCCGATTACCTAAAGTCTCGAAGGTCTCGAAATGTATGTCCAGAAGTTTGCAGGTATGTGCAATATTTTTATCCAATTTAAATATAATTAACAATGACTTCGTAAGTGTCTACTTATATACTTCAAGCCTGACGGTTATATTCTGTTCTGGCCAACTTTGATTTTGCGCCTTTCAATTCAAGAATAAAGACCAACGCTGTCTGTCAATCAGTCAGTTTTGAGTGTCCTTATTACATGTAAATTTTTGATGGAAGTACTTAATTATATTCATGCCAGTTGTTAATAAAAACTAAAATGATGGAATAAAAAAATTATCATGGGTATTATATTTTCTGTACCTACCGTTACATAGATCAAGATAGTTTATGTAGGTAGTTACTACATTTTATCAGATTTTGAGGTGATAACTGTCAATCTTGAGATATCTAAAAGATGGTCAAAGCTAATTATATACATATTACGTAGGCACTTACTATCTACTACTACTCCTAATAAGAGTGATAGGCAAAATATTCGTAAATTTTTGTCATTTTCCATGTGTCTAAGTTTGCTACAAGACTTGTTAATAATTTCTTACCTTTCTTACACCAGAACATGCAATTGATGGCGAAACACTTCAAATGCTATCGGAGGAAGATATAAAGGAGCTTATACCAGTAATAGGACACATTAAGGCATATGAATATGGATCTAATATAGTAAATTCATAGAATTTTTAGATTTTAGATTTGATTTTTTTTGATAGATTTTTGATTTTTTTTTTTAGATTTTTTTTTTTTTGGTCGTACCATGTTATCGTTTATGATTGAGAACTTGAATCCAATTATTACCCACATCGTCAATTCATCTCTACAGACTGGTGTATTTCCTGCAATTTGGCGTAAGGCTTACATTATTCCTCTTCCTAAAATTTCCAATCCTAGTTTAGCCAATCACTTCAGGCCAATCTCCATTCTCCCTTTCCTTTCCAAAATCCTAGAAGCAATTGCCCTTAATCAAATGTCCTCCTACGTTTTTAAAAATAACCTGCTGTCCAGTTTCCAATCCGGGTTTCGGCCTGGTCACAGCACAGCCTCAGCTCTGCTTAAAGTCACTGAAGATATTAGGGATGGTCTGGAGAATTCGAAGTTAACGGTCCTGGTTTTAATAGACTTTTCCAATGCTTTTAATACCGTTGATCACGACATTCTTCTGGCCATACTGTCGCAAATTGGGGTCTCATCGTTGTCACGGGATTGGTTTTCATCTTATCTTCGTGGTCGCCAGCAGGCGGTGCGTGCTGATCAGAATTGCTCTGACTGGTGCGACCTGGTAACTGGTGTTCCACAAGGCGGTATACTCTCTCCTCTCTTATTTTCTTTATTTATAAACTCTCTTACTGCTATCCTCAAATGCTCTTACCATCTGTACGCTGATGACTTGCAACTGTACGCACAATCAGACATTGCCAATCTTGATAATTGCATTTCAACACTCAATGCTGATCTTCGTACTATCGCAGAATGGTCTGGCAAATTTGGGGTGTCTGTTAACGTCGAGAAATGCCAGGCCATCCTCATTGGTAGCTCGTACTATTTGAGGAATGTGAGCACTAGCCAACTTGTGCCACTGATATACGAGAACTCCGTCATTTCTCTTTCACCTCACGTAAAGGACTTGGGTCTTTACATTGACAGCAGTTTGAGTTGGGACAAACACGTCGCTCAGGTGAGTCAGAAAGTCACGTTCTCACTGCGGTCTCTCTATAGATTCAAGCATTTCCTTCCACCTAGCACGAAACTCACTTTGGTTCAGTCCCTTGTGATTCCCATTATTGACTATGCTGATGTTTGTTATTCTGATATATCCCAGGAACTTCTAAATAAATTGGATCGTCTTCTCAATAATTGTATTCGTTTTGTTTTTGGCCTTCGTAAATACGATCATATTTCTTCCTTCCGTTCTCAGCTTAAATGGCTGCCTATTCGACTCAGGAGGTCCCTCAGATCTCTCTGCATGCTTTTCTCGATTATGAACGATCCACGTGCTCCCGTTTACTTAAAATCTTATTTCAAAGTGTTGGGCAGTTGTCATAGTCGTAGTCTTCGAGCTTCCAATAACCTCATTCTCCAAATTCCTTCACACCGCACCTGTTTTTTGTCAAATTCTTTCTCTATCTCATCTATAAAGCTCTGGAACGCGCTACCCCTTGATATTAAAAAAGCTGAAAGCAAATTCACTTTTAAAAGGAAAGTTCGTAGCCACTATTTAAATAAGACCAAATAGCCTTCAATTATTATAAGTCGAGTAATTAGTAATTGCCTGTTAAGTTTTTCGTTTTGTTTTTGGTATTTGTTAAATATTTATTAGTTTATTTTATTTTTATATGTGTATTAGTATTAATATAAGTATATACTTTTTATTGTATTGAAGTTGACATTGTTTTTTTTTTTTTTAGTTATTTTGTAACCTACCACAATGTTGTCTTGTTTAACCCTAAGGTTGACTGGTAGAGAATGCCTTGTGGCATTAAGTCCGCCTATGTATCTTTATTGTGCATAAAGTTTAAATAAATAAATAAATAAATAAATTTTTGTTATTGGACTATGAATGTTTTTAAGATTCGATGATTACTATGAAAAATTTCAGATTGTCCTAACTTTTGTAAAGGTATGTCCTGCTCCTGTTAGTAAGTGCACTTACTTAATAATATTAATTTCAGAGATTGTTATCATATTCGTTTGAATTGGTTTATTGTGAATAATAAAAATACTTAGTTGATTATGTTAAAACTATATATTATTTTAAACTGAATATACCTAAATGTATACCTACTAGATTCTTTTATTTTTTGTTTACCCCATCAGGGCTTCTGCAGGGGTCGATCGGTATCCATTTCAGCTATTCATTATTAGTCTTTGGTAAAAAAAAAATGAGCAACACCAATTCAAGTTTCATGGTTGTGTTAGCAAATATGCTGAGCTGAATACCGTTGGACAATCTGCGGGAGCCATAAACCAGCCAGCGAACGCGGTGTTTAGGTAGCAAAACAGAACAACAATAAATAGATAAACAGTTTTGTAACTATTAACTAAATCAGTTGCTTACGAGTAATTAAACTGTTTTCTTACAACTAGATAAACTGTTTTCTTACAACTAGATAAACTGTTTTCTTACAACTAGATAAACTGTTTTCTTACAACTAGATAAACTGTTTTCTTACAATTAGATAAACTGTTTTCTTACAACTAGATAAACTGTTTTCTTACAATTAAATAAACTGTTTGTGTGACAATAATATGAAAGTTTAGCTATTTGTAAAAAAACTTGTTTAATTTCAGTTAACTGAAACGGTTAAGTAAACAATACCTTAACTTATTTTACCAAACTCGTTTTAGCTATTTGTAGCACTCAGTTTGTTAGTCCCCCTTTTCATGCTACTAGCAGCTAAAATTTGGGCTACAGGTAACAAAACTTTTTTTTCAGTGCGTGCTTTTACTAGCCCAGCAAACATCACAAGATGTAAGAATGTACGTGGAGTGATGTAGGAACTAACGTCAAAATAGGGTATTTCATCAACAAAAAACTAATTAGTCCGTCAGATAGATTTTCAAAAAATAATGGACACATATTTTTTCTTTTTTCACGTAAACAAAAGATGAAGACGATACAGTGCTTCAAAAAGTCGTGACTTGACACGACTTTTTGTAACTTGACGTCACAAGTTTAGTACTTTTTTAACCACAAAGTTCACGTTCTCTCCTCCTCCATCTTTGACACGTTTTATTTTCGTAAATTGTAATTTATTTGATAAAACAAAAAACACGTTTCCAATATTTTTCGATAATCTAACAGACGGACTAATTAGATTTTTTTTGTGAAATACCCTATTGTAAATCGGACTAATAAAATATTCGGCCACTTATGACTAGGAAAACCCGACACCGGGGAGTAGCATACCTCAAAAAATATTCGTCTGGTCGAAGAATCCTCCCTTTTTTCTCGACCGACGTATGAGCTTTCTTCAGCTTCGGTGTATTTGTCCTGTCCAGGTAAGTTCTCAGTAGTACCGTAGCCCGGACCTCTACCATGTAGCGTAGTCTAGCTGGCTCACAACCGTAAGTTTGATGTAAAGTACTTCTGAAACAATGAAGTTATTTGAATACATTTGTGGTATCCTGGACACAGGACAGTAATAAAGCCGGACAGCGCAAACTGACCTTCCATTTGGGCCACCAAAGTGTTAGCTCCTCAGACAGAATGACTGTAACTTTACGTCTCATACGTCTTTCTTCTCTCCCGCTTCTCCTACTCACCGCTCTCCAACTGATTGCTCTGTTCTGTCGGCTGCAATGTACTCAACACATGGTAACAATTTGTTTGTCGATGACGGAACCCTGTATAAAAGAACATGTACGTGTATATTCCCGCGATCGGATTGCGAATGACGACCCTATCTCTCTGAATTTGATTCCCGGGTTAGCTGTCCCCACTAGGCTACCACAAAGTTACTCATACACGCACCCCTTTACACTCGAATGTACGTGCAAGTGACCCACGCAGACAATTGGTTGTGTTACACAATATAATACCGCACACACACACCCACGACAGCACTTTAATCCAGACGGTGACCGGCCAGGTCTGGAAACGGGGCAGACAGGAACCACAAAATCATTGTAAGTGCGTCGTAGCTGGCACCCCCGTCACCGGTTGTCTCCTGCTGGGTCACTCTCGGGTATTTCACTCAGCGGGGTCTGACCGGCTGGCTGGCTGGCGTGAAGTAAACAATGTTGTGACGTGCCTACAGAAATTATCACAGCAACCACATAAAAAGGCGCCCATTGCAATTCGCGTGACCTTGGGCCTTAGCTTAAGATTAGGTATATAAGGACGGTCCCGCATATAGAGAGCGCTTTAATTATTTGAAAGTGGCATATGGCTTGTATTTGATTGGCTGCGTGCTTTCGTGCTCGCAGTATTCGTTGTTGCGGGCATTCGGCGGCGTGTGATTCGGCGTGGTGGCTTTCGGGATGACGTATTGCACTCGTAGTTTAGTTTTATGAATTGTTCTTCTGACATTCAAAAGTACCTGTAGGTAATGGTTTAATTGAAATAAATTCTTTGACTTTGGAAATTACTGAAATAGGCATGAAATATTAAACAAGGAAGTAAATTTTCGTGTTTAATTCTCTTAACATTAACATAATACAGAACTGAATCAACTTGCAGAATACTTATGTTTTTTAAAGATGCTTCCTTAATTAGAAACAAAGTGTGTGTTTCAGCATTAGGCCTTCTTAACCTGCTTTGAGTTTGACCACAATTACTTGACGTCAAACTGGGTTGTTTTGGAGAAATCGAACTTTAAAAGTTTATTTAAAAAAAATTCAACTATTCACCATAAACTGCTAACAATGACAAATCTACGCCATTCAGTAGGCTAAACTGATACTTCTCTGATAGCTCAAATTCTTCAAAATAACCTAGTTTGGACCCAAAGTTATTGGAATCAAAATTGTGATTAATTAGGTCTAGTATCACTCATTTCAAGGAATACACCGAATTACCTATCACTCTGTGTACATTAATAAATTAATATATATAATACAACTTAACACTAAACTAAAAAAACGGTCCAGCGCGAGTCAGACTCGCGCACGAGAAGGGTTTTGTATCATTATCTATAAAAATCGCCTTTGTTGTATGGGAGCCCTCCTTAAATATTTATTTTATTCTGTTTTAGTATTTGTTATAGCAGCAACAGAAATACATAATTTGTAAAATTTTAACTGTCTAGCTATCGCGGTTCTTGAGATACAGCCTGGTGACAGACAGATGGATTCACACAGCGAAAATCTTAGTAATACTTAGTCTTTGGGTACGGAACCCTAAAAATCTTTTTTTTTTTTTTTTTTAAAAAACGTTGCCCCACACTAGGATTTTCTCCTGTATCGTGGGTGCGTTTACAAACATAAAGTCACATACACAAATACCCAAAATGGTGTCAAAAAACTCCTTGTCAACGATGTCAACTGACAATGTTCCAAAAGACTGACCGGTAGCATAGTCACAATTTATAGTAACGCCAAGCTTGAACTCCAGCTAAGGTAGCCAGGCTCACAGGAAGTGTCAACTAAGCTACTCGTTTCATTTCCATACCACTCGAAAATATAGTCACCAATAAGTTTTAAAGTGCCATTATTTATTTCACTCTGTCTAGGCCCTAGTGATTATTGACAACTAAATATCTAATGCTACGTTAAATTAGCGTCAGGACCTTAGAAAGACTCGAAGTCTTAGAACAGACTGTAGAGTCTGTTCTAAGACTTCGAGTCTTTCTAAGGTTCTGAAGACTTTTAGCCGTTTTTTACACGACTGCCCCAAAAAAAAGAGTGTTATGTTTTTAATAGTGTACTGTTAGGCAGGTCAGACTCCATACAAATATTTCCATTGGAACCCCTTTCAGAACTTCTTAAAATAACAAAAAAATCTTATATAAACTGATTATTTCAATGCATGCCTAACAAGGTCTCAAAACCTTTGATGACAGTGTTGTTGACAATTCTTTCCATTGGCGCAAGTTTGATCGTATGAAGTGTGCTGTTGTCTGAACTTATGAAATTCATTTCAACTCTGGAAACCTGTTTAATTTGAGGATGAAAAGGTTCGAAGCTTTCTTTTGCATCTTCTGAACTGTATGGAAGCACTGAGCGGACTGAAACAAAACCAAAAAAAACGTATTACGATTATTAGGTACGATTATTATTCGGACAAGCAGTCTTACCAAAGAATAATTTCCCTAATACTAACTGGGTTTGGGAGGTCAGGTTGGCAGTCGCTCCATGTAAAATACTGGAATTCAGTTGCATTCACTTAGACTGGAAGCCGACTCCAATATAGTTTGGAAAAGGCTAGGCACATGATGATGATAGTAGGTAGGCCTGTACAAGTGTACAGACCTAAGGAAATACTGCCTCTTTCGTCTAGTGGTGGCAAGCGTGACCGTTAAACATGAGGTTAAGAGGGTTCAATATCCAGTTCGTGTGAAGAGAAAAAACATATTTTCATTAGATATTTGTTAGAAAAATCCTTGAGGGCTGGCCTGCAATTTGAGTGTAGCTTTAGATACCTTTCCTTAATTAACTCAACGAGAAGTATAAGTGTTTAGGCCTTAAATAAGAGCCAAAGCCATTAATAAATTGTGTTTTTTCATGTCACAATTTTTTTATATGCATAACATCACGCCTATAATCCCAAAAAGGTTTGACCGAGGTGTACCTAATAGTACACCCACATTTCGCCAGGTTATGTTTAAGTCCCATGTGATGGGTGGCGAGTCTATTGCCATCAATCGGGCACAAACGTAGACTCCGTGATTGCTACTGAGAAATTCTTGATGGAAAAACGCAATAATAATTTGCGTGACCTGGGAATCGAACCAAGGACAACAGCAGTCATGGTTGCGGCCACTAGACTAACGAGGCAGTCGATAATTTTTTTTTTGTAATTTATTTAGGGATTTCCATTACAATAAGAGTTTTAACATACAGTACAATAATATCACTAAATAGGGGATCGGACAAAAAAAGACTAATTAGTCCGTCTGATAGATTTCCAAAAAATATTGAACACATATTTTTTCTTTTTTTACTTAAATAAAAAAATTAGACGATACAGTGCTTCGAAAACTCGTAAACTCCTCGAAAACGTCACATGTTAGTACATTTTTACCTACAAGTAACGTCACAAGCCAAACGTCTTGTGACGTCATTTGTAGGTAAAATTCTTCATGATCTTTGACGCGTTTTATCTTCGTAAATTTTTATTAATTTGATAAAACAAAAAACACGTCTCCAATATTTTTCGATAATCTAACTGATGGACTAAACAGAATCATATTTCTTTGACACAGTCCGATCCCATATTATATTGTAGTAAAAAACTTCTATCTACAAAATATTCAATTTACCTGGTCGCGCCGTCAGCCTGTACATAATATCAGCGAACTCCTGGGCAATGACATCAATTGCACTTTTGTTGCCATACCAGACATCCATAGCACTGTTAGAGATCCACTTCGAAGGCCTATAGTCTCTAGTAGGAGGCTTATCATTCTCTCTTATGCTGGTTCTTCTTGTGTCAGCTTTCAGAATAAAAATTGTTACCACTAAAATAACTGTCTCAATTTTGGAACACGAGAACATTGCTGAATGCTTGTAACGAAACTGTGGTTTGTTCTAAGTCTAAATGTTAATGAAAAAAGTCTGTTTATACCTCCAAATATAACAGTTTCCTCGCATTGTTCCCTTGTTGATGAAAAAAATTGTAAAACGTTTAGATTCAACAATAATCTATCAATGTAACTGTTCACCTTCCTTTGACGAAGAGTCAACATCCTAAACATTTCCGATACATAAATGTAACCAGTCTGGTCATATCCGTAAAAGGTATCATTCACACCTCGTATTTCTCTTATCTATATAAATAAAAATGAATTGTTGTTCGTTAGTCTGATTAAAACTCGAGAACGGCTGGACCGATTTGGCTAATTATAGTGTTGAATTATTCGTGGAAGTCCAGGGAAGGTTTAAAAGGTGAGAAAGTGGTAGGTAGGTAGGCAGGGTAGTAGGTAGAGTAGTAGGTAGGGTAGTAAGTAGGATAGTAGAGTAGGTAGGGTAGTCGGTAGAGTAGTAGGTAGGGTAGTAAGTAGGTAGGGTAGAAAGTAGGTAGGGTAGTAGGTAGGTTGGGTAGTAGGTAGGTAGGGTAGTAGGTAGGTAGGTAGGGTAGTAGGTAGGTAGGGTAGTAGGTAGGTAGGTAGGGTAGTAGGTAGGTAGGGTAGGAGGTAGTAGGTAGGTAGGTAGTTGGTACACAGGCAGGTAGTAGGTAGGAAAAAGGGCATTGCAACGCATGCCGGGAACAGCTAGTAAGAAATATATTTAGCATAGCCTTCAAAAAAATTCAAAGTTGTGTGCAGTGTGTCAAGGAAATTATTGATTCATGTGAGTAAAGCCTTCGCTTCCAAACATAGATAATAGGGATGTTTACTGACTAAAAAAAATGTGATTATAATTATTCCGTCTGTTAGATTATCGAAAAATATTGGATACTTATTTTTTGTTTTATCAAATCATTAAAAATTGACGAATATAAAACGCGTCAAAGATTTGAGTGGGGGGTTGAGGCGTCACTCACTGGTAAAGAAGGTCATACTAGTTATTGTCTTAGAATATGACGTCACACGAGTTTTTAAAGCACTGTATCGACTTCATTGTCTGTTTACGTGAAAAAGGAAAAAAAAACGTGTATAATAAAATAATTTTTAATTTTTGAAGCAGCCGTGACCCTAGTGTACCTGTGTGAGCCGGAAGGTGTGTAAATAACTTGCAAGTTGTACATGGCAGGGTACATTTTGCTATGCTTAGTGCTCGTGTCTATTCCTACAGATTCTCCCTAACTCCTTTGCTTACTAGTGAACCTAGAAGTCGTTTAAAACTTTCCTCATTTGTCCGGGTCACATGACCATACCAAGGCATCACGTTACTAACTTTTCACTGGTTACCGGTGCCACTTTCAGACTTCCTCTTACGATATCATTTCTTCCTTTATCTGTTCGCACCATACTTCCTATATAGCGTTCTCATCACTGTCACATGAAATTACTTTTCATTTATTCCTTATGTGGCTTTATTAGATCTTATAATCGGAGAGGACAATTTCGTCGGCTATCAGAATGCGCCAGAGTGCTGCTTCCTATATGGCCGACTTCAAAGCTGCCCATAATTAATAGGAAGTGGTAAAAAAGAAAATTGAGTTAATAGGGTATTACACCAAAAAAAGTAATAAATCCGTCTGTAAGATTATCGAAAAATATTGGATACGTGTCTTTTGTTTTATCAAATTGATAAAAAATAACGAAAATATAACGTGTCAAAGATCATGAGTGGCGTCACTTTCTGGGTAAAAAAGTACTAACGTTGTGACGTCACACGACTTTTCGAAGCACTGTATTATCTTAAGTATACGTGAAAAAAGAAAAAATATGTTCATTATTTTTTGGAAATCTATCTGACGGGCTAATTAGATTTTTTGGTGAAATACCCCCTATTATTGTGTTTGTTTGTAAGGACTCAAAGCCAAGCCTAGATGTAAGCTTATACTTTCTGTTCTGTGGTCACACTGAACTCGTCGGTGTAGCCAGCATCTGTCTCGACGCGCGACGTAGGTACGAGATTACCTCTACATAACACGAATTAACTCGACATTTTTTATTTTTAAAACGTTGCCCCACACTAGGAATTTCTCCTGTATCGTGGGTGCGTTTACAAACATTATGATTATAAACTCACATACACAAATACCCAGACCCGAAACAACTATCTGTAGCCCATACAAATATTTGATCCGTGCGGGGATCGACCCCCGACACGCAGCGCAGCAGTCCAATCGCTCAGCCACTGTGTCATCAGACGACATACTTCCTAGGTATACCTTCCTCACCACAGTATATCCCAAGGTACCGTATTAGTAAACCATTTCATACAATGTCCCTAGATCAATGAATACCGTGTGCAAGTTCTTGTGTGCACCCAATTGGCGGGGTGCAAAGGTGGCAACAATTATTCCTCGACCTGGCATAAGCACAAATTGATTTTGGGTAATTCCACTCTCCCTGCAGTTATACAGGTTGACTACTGTGCTCTTTTTCTCAAGTTACTGTAAAGTCACAAGTACCAATGTATACACGCAGCAACTTTGAAAAGTGATTTTCACCTAATATACATTTCATGTTGACGTTTTTAAATGTGAGTGGACTGCCCCATCCAAAGGCACTGGGTGAAATTAGGAATAGGTTTATGTTAAATAGAATTAAGTACTAACAACACTAACATAGCATGTAAGTACAGTCTGTTTATAACCACTAACCACTAATTACGTATGGACCAAGGTCTGAAATAAAGATATTTTATTTTTTTTATTATGGAAGCCAATACTATTACGAAATAGGTCGATTTAGAATTTTGCTGAATGTAATACAGTCAAGTATACACATATAACTGCATCCGTGGTCGAGTGGTTTAGGCGTTTTGCCTTGTGACCCGGTAGTCGTGGGTTCGATTCCCACGAAGAAGCATACTTTGTTAAGTTGTTTCCAGTTTGACTGGGACATTGCAGGCTTGAATCACCTGATTGTCTGATAAAAAGATGATTCCGTGCTTCAGAAGGCACGTATAAGCTGGTGGTCCCGGTCGCCAAATGGCATCGTCAAATCAGGTCAGAGGCCCTATAAGCGGTTTAGAAACTCTGACACTAGGGTGTGGTGGGGTCGTTAGACCTTACTAGCTACACGATAAGAAAAAAAAGAAGAAGTGCTCGTACTTCACATTTAAGCGAAACGTTTGCGTTCTAAGTATCCGTTTAGCGGTATGCTATATTTTCATTCGCAGTTCGATAAGTCGCGCAAAACTCGCACTGTGGGCCCAACCTTAGTAACGTTACAGGAACACACTGATTCTGATACACACACAATTTAATTAGCATAAATTGTTAAATGTTATGCTAGTTCCAGCACCCCTTATAAATAATGTATGCTTGCAATCTGTTATAATATTTAGGGTGTTGTCGAGTCAACCTTTGAGTTTGTCATGCTTTGTTAAACTTTGGTGGCGGTGGTTCTGCTTTCTACGGGAACTGATGCGTAGTAGATGTGTCGTGATATTCTATGTAACGTTACGCTTGTTACGTTGAGGGTTGGATAATGGGTTGTGTGTTATTTTTATTAAGATCACTGGTAGGGTCTCCTTCTATCAGTATCAACGTAGAATATTTTTGCTATTTTAAAATAGCAAAAATATTCTAGTGTACGACACTATTGTCGTACAGTAGGTACGTCAATGATTTAAAACCAGTATAAGTGGCCTTGGAGAGGACTGAGAGAGAGGCATCAACATCAATGGCGAGTACTTCACCCACCTTCGGTTTGCCAACGATATAGTGGTCATGGCTGAGACTATGGAGAACCTCAGCACAATGCTCGATGACCTCAGTAGAGTTTCCGAAAGAGTGGGTCTTAAAAAGAACATGGACAAAACTAAGGTCATGTTGAATGCCCATGTAAAACCCACTCCTATCAAAATCGAAAACCTACACTCGAAGTTGTAGACGATTATGTGTACCTTGGACAAAAGGTCCAGTTAGATAGGTCTAATTTTGAGAAAGAGGTCAATAGTCGAATCCGACTCGGCTGGGCAGCGTTTGGGAACTTGAATAGTATCTTCTCGTTCAACTTACTGCAGTGTCTCAAGACGAAAATCTATGATCAGTGCTGTGTGTGTTGCCAGTAATTACATAAGGGACCGAAACTATCATGTGTGCTAGGGCACACCATGATAGTGGCGGTAAGTCCCCTCTATGAGGAGTGGGTTGAGAGACGCCACGGCGCGCCGTGGCGCCCTCACCTTCCGTCTGAGGCAGGTCTTTACCGGACACGGCCGTTTCGGAAAGTACCTGCGCCTGGATGCTACCATTGTGAGGATCGGCCGGAGGACACGGTGGAGCACACCATGGAGGTCTGCCCCGCTTGAGCGGAGCCCCGCCATGTTCTCGTAACGATGATCGGCGATGAAGGCCTCCTACTAGGCGGACCGATGACCTAGTGAAGGTTGCGGGAATCCGCTGGATGAGAGACGCACGGGACCGGTCAATGAGGCGTTGCTTGAAGGAGGCCTATGTCCAGCAGTGGACGATTTTCGGCTGAAATGATGATGATGATGGTGATATAGCCCCTCTAAATAGGTGTGTATGAATTGCAGGCTCGTGGCACACATGTTTTATGTCTATTCCGTGGGAGGATGGCCATTGTCCACACACACGTATACACACCACCCATCATCATCTGCCTAGCCTTTTCCCAACTATGTTAGGGTCGGCTTCCAGTCTAACCAGATGCAGCTGAATACCAGTATTTTACATGAAGCGACTGCCTATCTGACCTCCACAACCCAGTTAATACTGGGTAATACGATACCCTTAGGCTTACCTAAGGGTATGAAAGAAACCTGAAAGTCTGACAACCAGTCTTAACTGGTTGTCAGACTTTCAGGTTTACTGACTACCTGTAACGACTGCCAAAGATCTATATATGGCAGCCGGGACCAACAGCTTAACGTGCTTTCCGAGGCACGGAGGAAACTCGGTATGTCGGGCGGTCACCCATCCACAGACCGACCTAGGCAGGCACAGCTTTACCTAAACCCGAGTGGCAGTTCTTATTAAGCCACGAGCTCCTCGTATACACACCACCCAATTTATTTTATTCAAATACTGTACTGAGCTGAGCCAGCTCCAACTATCCTTCTACATAGACTAATGCCTTTTCCTAATGGAGGTAGACAGAAACCACAGAACGCCACCTGCGGTAGGTCAGGTGTGTAGCACTCGCATTCGTGCGTGTATGATCAGGTGTATAAACGTGAACAAGGCAAAAAGAGTATTAACTTCTAATGCCAAAACACTGAATTTCAATTGTTTATAATTTTATCCATAGCACACTAGTGTTACTAAGTAACTTATAGTTAGAAACACGAAATTATTCATATTTTTCACAGGGAATAATTTTCAAAAAGTAACGTTTAAGAATAGAAATCTCTTTATTTCGCAGTAAATAAATTTTTAGTGTCCAGTCTCTTTCATAGCTTAGAATTTTGTCTTTATAACTTATGATTTATTGATTTAAGCTTTTATTATTACATCGGGATCATTTGTTGCCTCTGAAACAAAAATAAAAATTTAAAGAAAGAAATACGTCGATTTTGCGTAGAATTTTACTTTTATGTGTGTGAGGTATAAATACAACTAAACTAAAACTGAAATGTTTAAGTTGATTAGTATATAATTTAATTTTGTATTGACAAATAACATCATAACATAACATCATGACAATAATCCCTGAAGGGTTACGCAAAGTGTACCTAATGCCCGTCGGGGCTGCGGGTTGTTCGCAAGAGATACCGCGGCCTCGACATGAAGGGCTAAAAAGGAACATGGGTGGTTTTTAGTCAGTAGAAGTCTGACACTCCCTTTCGCTCTGCCCAAGAGCGGGAGGGGTTGTTTGATGATTTTCCACCCACCATAAAAAAAGAGTGTACCTAATTATAATACACCCATATTTCGCCAATTGCCAGGACTTAAACATTAAGTCTTATGTAAAAAAGGCTTTGCACAGATCGTGGCTGCTACTGAGAAATCATGATGGAAAAACTCAATAAACTTCACCCGACCCTGTTATCGAACCTAGAAAACTCAGCAGTAACGCTTGCAACCTCGACCAACGAGGAATATAACGTTTAATCATAATTTAAATTTTCAGTACGTTCATTAATATTAGTCCAAAAGCACCAGACGCATTTACAATTCGTAGAAGAATATAATATTAAATAAATCACCATTATATCGGTTTACCCTTTATCCAATTCGATTGTAGTTAGCTGTCAGTTCAACCAGATGTAGCTTAACACTAATACATGGAGCGACTGTATATCTGACCTCCAAAAGAAAAATAATACGTGATATCACGACATCCCTTAGGCTTGTCAATCGCCAAGAATATTAGATAAATACTACTATTTAAGTACAATTTAGTACTATTTTAGTACTAGTGAAGTTACAAGCACGATTTTACTGTTAAATGCTTGAAAAATATTAAAAATAAACTTACTCTTCGATTTGTCCTTTATATCCACGATTTTATCGATAGCCTTTGACCCAACCTCCCACAGCTCTCTAGCGATCAAGCTCATAATCGTTTTATTTGAGTTAACGAAATCCATAGCTTTCCCAACCCAAATATCTTGCCGACTGAAAGCTTCATTTTCGTGATTTTGCAAATTCTTCTTTAGCTCTTCTAGCGTTTTAAACGAATTTGTCGTGTAATCTTCTAGAATTATGAAAGCGAATATTGTAAGGAATAGTGCTACTTGGGTTAACATGTTTATGCTATTGGCACAAAAAGTGTACTAAGCGGTAGACAGAAACGCATTCATTGTTTGGTTGGTTTAATTCGATTTCTTGGTACAGGGTAAGGATTGTTTCATATGATGTATGTAGTGACTATAATTGTGTGGGTTAGTTAATAGAGTCTATGAAATAATAGGGTCTAGCATCATCACTACATAGTATAAAACAAAGTCGGTTTCTCTGTCCCTATATCCCTATGTATGCTTAAATCTTTAAAACAACGCAACGGATTTTGATGCGGCCTTTTTTAATAAATAGAGTGATTCAAGAGAAAGGTTTTAGTATATAATTTGACCGACATCCTTGTGGGTGAAGCCGCGGGCATCAGCTAGTTTAATATAACACACAGCGGTATACCCACATTTCTATTAGTTCACACACATTTCGCCAGTTATATTTAAGTCCGTTGTAATAAGGGACAGAGTACGTGGCTGCTATTGAGAAATCATGATGGAAAAATCCAATAACACTTTGTCAGACCCGGGAATTAAACCCAGGACCGCATTCTCAGCTGTTGGGCTTGTGACATTTACACCAACGACGAGATCAGTGGTATAACACAAGTAACTTTATCATTATATTATTATTAAACTTTCAAGTTCTAAAGATGAAGGGAAGTCGTTTGTCTTGGTATGAACATGCAGTAAGGAGGGATGAATCAGGAAGATGCAAAGGGAAACAAAGACCGAATAAAAGACGGATGAATTGTGTGAGCAATGATAAGAAAGAAAAGGAGTAATGATGCTGTTACGTCTGACAGGGGACAATAGAAGAACAGACCGAGTTGAAACTAACAAGAGTAAAATTTCTCAAACCGCTATGAAAATCAGGTTTTTTTTTTAAATTCGTTGCCCCACACTAGGAATATCTCCTGTATCGTGGGTGCGTTCACAAACATTTAAACTCATATACACAAATACCCAGACCCGGAACAACTATCTGTAGGTCATACAAATATTTGTTCCGTGCGGGGATCGAACCCGCGACACGCAGCGCAGCAGTCCATTGCTTGAGCCACTGCGCCAACCGTGCCGTCAATTCCAACCAGACGAATATTATATCTGGTGGGCATAATCGTCCGTCGTCAACTTTGATAACATATATTTGGGAACGTAGGATACGTTGGCGTAGTTCCCATGTCTGTGTATAGATGTCGCCATAAGTCTGCAGGGATTTAAGTGACTTATAAAACGGAGTCCTTAGATGGTTAAAACGTACTGAAACAATAACCCCTTCTATAGTTCTGGCTGGACCAACCATGGAGTTTCTTGCCAGTTCTTCTCCATAGGAAATGACGACCCAGAACCATGCACTTCTTCTCGAGGTTTTAGAAGTGCCAATGTAGGTGTTGTAACGTTAAATAAAATATTTTGATTTCTCTGCCCCAGATTTAAATAGCTATAAAGAAATTACCTGTAACTATGAACATTGTAAACGGTCAATGTGCACGCAGCCCATTTCCATTTATTGTTCCAATGAACAGACACCCAGGTAATTCCGCCAAGCGATATTGCCCTTTGTCAATGCAATGGGCATCATTAGCTGGGTTTTGTGATATTGTTGACTACAGGGAATAGTTTGTCAAATCCTGCGAGTTTAATCAATAATGGTTTTTTCGTAATAACATAGATAAAAAAAACATGTAAAATGGAAATCATAGCATGACCTAATGATGTAGTCAAAACGAATCTAACTATGCGATACAACCGACGATGCCGTAAAAATCGCGAATTATATTGTATTGTTCAACAAAATTAGGCAAAATATCATTGTTAAGATGAAAAATAGATTTATAAAAAAAAGACAAAAAATTAGTAACCAAAATGTTGATCATCATAGAAAAATGTTAGATTCATAAACTAAACACTAGAGGTATATTCAACAGTTTATGAAGTGTCAGTGACGCTATCTATTAAAAAGCATAACTATCAGTTCCCACTGCTGGGAAACGTCGTCCTCTTCTCTGTGGGAAAAAGTGGGCAGTAATCCATTGCATGAATCCAGTTAAGCTAAACCAGTAGACAAACAGGGATAAAAATAACGATATAACAAAAATATCCTAACACATAAACCTCCTTCCTCTAAAACTTCATAAATATCAAAAAGCAAACGCAAACCAAAATCTTTGCAAAAATAAAATCCCTAAAATACGGAAGTGTATAACCATTTGCATTAAATTTTAGCTCATGTTTACGACGAAGATAAACCTGTTATTTGTGAGCAGCTGAAATATTTTATGTGTATATTTACTTTTTATTGTGTACACTTACATTATACTAACGCATCTTCTTAAATTATTGCTGAGGAAATAAGTGCACATTTATACGACATTTTTGTTTATGAAATGGATTGTAATGGGAATAATATGATAGTTGAGCCAGTTGAAGATGTAGAAAAAGATGAAGATATAAAAAAGTACACAGAAAAATAAACTCGTAACTGACTTAACAATATCTGCAGTAAGAATGAAAATCGAATGCACTTACACGAGATAAAACGATTGGGATCACTGTAAGGTATACACAATCGATATGTAGATCTTTATCATTGATGAGTAAGATAATTATATTACTGCTAACCCGTTCCATTGCTAAGGTAGTCCTATTGAAGATTTCACAGCTTCAGACTTTGAGAGGGTTCACAGCTCCATTCATCACAAGGGGACCATTTGCTGTAATTGACAGATTTACGAAAGAACGTCGTTTTCTACTTTTCTATTTATGCCAAATCGTTGATTAATATTACCTACTTATAATAGTTTAAAATACAATGTGTAGTAGTTGCAAACCGTGAACGCCTGTCATGCGATTTTCAAGTTTTTGACATTGATTTATGTTTACTATTTGTTTTAAGTTCTCGATATTTCGGTACTATTACAAGTACCATGATCACAGATAAACTAAAATTATGAACAAGTTATGTTGTAAATGATAATGTTAATGACCAAGTCAGTTTAAAAACTTATATGGCAAAACCGCTTTCAGATAAAATACAACGAATATGTATGTTTATCATGAAAAAATATTGAACATCTTGTACCAAATAAACTGTGTAACCTGCCATAACTTTACATGTTTTATTAAAATTGTTTTCGGTTGAAATTTTTAGGGGATAGGCAAATGGCATCCCATAGCCCCAGGTCGAATTTAGCGATGGTATCCCCTGGGTCACAGGATACGCGTGACGTCCAATACTTATGCACCGTGGTTTCCGAAATTTCGCATCCCACTTTGGGCTTCCAGTAAAATTTCTGTATGGAAAATTTTCATTCAAATAGAATACGTGCGAGTATTTTGATCTGTTTTATGAAGACGTGCTCCGGTTATAGTAGTTTCGTGATAGGGGAGTTAAGTTTTAGTAAGGTACGGCTCTCTTTTACGGATCTCCTTAGCTAAATGAGATTTTTTTGATGGATGTCTTCATAAAGTTCCACTTGATTTACCTATAACTGGCTCTATATTTTTACTGGGTCACTTTTCTATATCCTGGTGCATAGTATTCTATACTCCGGTTATTGCGATTGATTATCATTCGATAAATTTAAGTAGGTCAGCTGCCCCTAAAACTGGTGAATTGTGTGTATGCTACCGGTATCGTGCTGATTTGTCTTTTCTGTGAGATGACGGGGCAAATGCCACCACGTGGGCTTAGCCTTTGTTTGCATATAAACCGATATCTATCTTCAAAATTATTTCATTCACCATTTTAATTTTTAGAGAGCTGTGGTAATGCAGTGTCGGTAATGCACTAAAATTATTCAGAAAGGGCAAAAAGTTTATCAAAATCAGAAACTCAAGTTGAATCCATTCTTTAAATAAACTGCCATGATTCCTCACATACACTTAACACCATTAAACTCACACTTGAACTTTTTAAATTTACTATCAATTTTTGTCTGTATGTAGATTTCATTTCAAAATTCGCCCTTATTTCGATATAGCTAAACAAATAAATCCCCCACAGTTGTTTGAGTCTCTTGTATCCAGGTAGGAAATCATTCAAGAATCGCCTTTATTTCTATATAGCTAAACAATAAATCACCCAGTAGCTGAAGTCCCCGCAGACTATCGGCGTCCCACAGACACACCCGTGAAGATTTGAAAGGATTGCTGCGCGACCCCGGAATTGACAGCTTTAGAGAACTAAAAGACAGTTTTTTGTGCTATAAATTAAAAGAAGGTAAACGTTGTTTTCTTGGTGTGAAATTGATTTTCGTATATACAGTTTATTTTGTTTGCGAGACAGAATATTACTTTAAATTATACAAGAATTTACTCACCCCACGATTTTCGAGATCAACGCGTTGATACTCGTATGTGATCATTCAATACAGAACAAGACCGGAACCATTCACATGTTATTCTTAGAATCTTCAGACAGTTGTTTCGGAAAGTCAGAAGCCCAGAACAACCAGTCTTACATAGAGGTATTGTATTACCCAGTATGCCAATACCAACATCGCAGCGTAGAAAACAACAAAATGTTCTTTCTTTTTACAAAGGCAGGCTGTCAATGCAGTATCGTCTTGATTATCAACAGGACTATTTGCCCAAATGAACGATTGAACCACCTATGCTTTATTAAGCGATATTAAAGGTGTGTGTAATATTATTGGAACATAACATCACGCCTATAATCCCCGAAGGGTTAGTTTAGTTTACTATATTTATTTATAATTATCAAAAATTACATGTCAGTCTAAAAATGAAGAATAAAAAACACAAATCATTCTCCGCTACACCGAGCATCAAACACAAAAGTAAATCATACATTACTGCAAAAATATTAATAATTAATCAGGTCATAATAATAATCGAGAACACAGAAATAAATAATGATAAAATCATAGAAACAAGTCAGTAATAATTAAGTAGGTAAGTATCTAAAACCATTCCTTTCGGTCATATTCGGTCTTTAAGTTTAACTTTGAAAGGTTTTTTTAAGTAAAGGTGTTCTAATAATGCGTAACCATTAGTACCTACACCCACATTTCGACAGTTATGTTGAAGTACCATGTAATATTGCTATCAACCGGGCACAAATGCAGACTCTGTGGTAGGTACAGAAAAAATACCGAAGAAAAAACCAAATAGCACTTTGCCTGACCTAGGAATCGAACCCAGGTCCTCGTACTCAACAGTCACGCTCGCTATTACTAGACCAACGAGGCAATAATATTACTAAAGTGTGATAAAAAAAAGTAATCATATGAAAAGTACTTGTATTTCATTATTAAACAAAACAACTGCTCAAACTCAAACGAGAAATAGAGAAGTATGGAAGAAGAAGACATGTTGCGCCGACCCCAAATAAATTGGGATAAGGGCAGGAGAATGATGATGATGATGAACTGCTCAAACTCAAACTCAAAGCATTTATTTCAATTAAATCATTACAGGCACTTTTGAATGTCAGTAAAACAATACTTACATAAAACAAAGCCACAGTCATAGTCACAAGGCATAATAACTGTGAAAGTACTGTAGTTTACCATTCTCTAGCGTAGATATCTATGGAGACGATAGGGCAAGAAACGAGCTAGCTCGCCGTCCGTCCGTTTTATAACGACGACAGGCCGTGTCGACGGCGTGTTCGTGTTCCACGCGCGCCTCGTAGAGATGTCAGCAACACGGAAGGGGCCCGCATGGGCCGACGCCCGTCGGGGCGGCGAGTTGTTCGCAAGAGATACCGCGGCCTCGACATGAAAGGCTAAGAAGGGACATGGGTGGTTTTTAGTCAGTAGAAGTCTGACACTCCCTTTCGCTCTGCCCAAGAGCGGGAGGGGTTATTTGATGATTTTCCACCCAGCATAAAAAAAGGGCAAGAAACGGGCTGACTTCACAAATCAGATATACCTTACTTTATTCATAAACACTCACTGAATAAATAACACAAAACCATTACTTACTCAGTAAAATATTCCTAATTATGAATTCTAAAGAATCGCTAAGTTCTCGGATCACCGTCTGGGGTTCTCAGATAAGGCTTGCTTACAGACCCCGAGTTTATTTTAACACTTTTGTGTGTTCAGCTCTCTACGGATTCCATTGTTGACAATTTTATCGCGTTTTCATTTTTCTTCTTCCTCTTTTTTAGCGAATGTCGAGGCCCGACTATCATATAGTCGGGATTTTTTGGGGGTACAACGAAAACACCTACTTCTGATACTTTTGAGAGTAAATTTCTGCAATGTGTTTACTCTGATCTTTAAAGGAAAAGAAAGAAAATTATTTGCAAGAATATTGGTAAGTGGGTTTTTGAAGAACACTGACTGAAACAGCATATTTTGGTAGCCTGACCCGTCTTTTGGAACTATATTTCTTGACCCATGTTGTTTTACTGCATTACCGACATATTTATGTTACGTTTACACCGGGAACTCGTGCTAGGGAGAGGCAAGAGTTTCTTCCTACTAGCGAGCAATCTGATTGTGGCAGCCATTTATTTACCTCTAGCTACCCTCAAATGTGTGAACACATTATTGTTCGCACATATGTATTTAAATTAGTAATGTGCTTAATAAGCTCGTGGCTTAATAAGAACTGCCACTCGGGTCGATCTTTAGGTAAAGCTGTGCTTGCCTTGGTCGGTCTGTGGATGGGTGACCGCCCGACATACCGAGTTTCCTCCGTGTCTCGAAAAGCACGTTAAGCTGTTGGTCCCGGCTGCCATATATAGATCTTTGGCAGTCGTTACAGGTAGTCAGTGACCTGAAATTCTGACATCCAGTCTTACCAAAGAGTATCGTATTACCTAGTATTAACTGGGTTGTGGAGGTCAGACAGGCAGTCGCTCCATGTAAAATACTGGTATTCAGCTGCATCCGGTTAGACTGGAAGCCGACCCTAACACAGTTGGGAAAAGGCTAGGCAGATGATGAGTGTGCTTTATAACATGTATCATAAGAATGATTTTCCCGTGTTACCAATTTAACAAACACTACTAGGTACTTAAAACCACATAATATCGGTGACATATTAAGCCAAAATACCAGTAACCGCGTAAGTTCAACTTTAGCGGTCAATTAATTATAAATTAATGGCGCTCAATTCTATCATGTTTTAATCATACCATTTAAACTAATCAAATCGAGCCAATGAGCTCCTCTTGTTTCAACAAACAAAAATAATTAGGCCACTCAATTTCAAGCTAATCATGTTGATAACCGAAATCATTTGATCAATTTATAAATAAAATCCATTAAATCATTTGATCCGTCCGTAAATAACAAAAGGATCAAAATTGAATGAAATCATCAAATCCACGTCACCGCAATAATTTGCAAGAGGATTACGATCATAAAAGTCTATTAACATCTGAGGAGAAAAAGAAGACCAATCAATAAAAATAGGGTCACGATTGTCGACATTATCTTTCGAGAGCGAATGGCTGTTATCGATTCCAATAAATGCCGTTCTTTTATTTCAGTAGGGAAAAAAAAGAAATTACAGCAGCGAGCAGCTGAAATTCTCATTAAAATTCCATTACGACACCGTCGATTCGAATATGGCTATAGATTTTGATGGCGGAATTATTTTTTATAACAACTTATGTAACGGCGACGAAGTTCGGTAAGTATTTCTGTACTGGAAGTTTTAGCTCATGATTGTAAAGAAAATGTAGGTTAACGTAAAGAAATCTCAAGGCTATAAAAATCCAATATTTTTACGTAGGTACCCTGTTTTAGAAAACATAATTATATTATATATTATTTAGATAAAGAATCAGTCCTGATACTGTTAGCTTGCGTCATCCCATTGCTGGCAAAAGCCTCTCCTCATGACTTCCAATTGTTCCGATCCAGGACTAATGTCGACTGGTCGTTGGCTTTATTGAACTCGTCCTGCCATATTGTACGAGGTCTGCCAGGGGAGGTGTGTGGCAGCCTGCCACTGGCAGGCCTCAGAAAATGGCTATTTTGGCTCCAATGACATTGGGTATGAGGCAGACGTGGCCAATCAGACTAGTTACACTTCAGCTTAGCGGTTCTTGGAGCATGTGTTAACGACCATGTACACAACACCACACTGTACCTCACAATACAAATAACCTAAACTAAATTATTTTCTAAAGCTAAATCAAATGTTTTTTAAAGACCTGATTCTGTCAGAATCATAATCAGAAGTTTACTAAATTCTTTTAGAAGGCTGAATCATGACTTAAAGACGTGCTAGTCGTAGCAAAGCTGGCGGATAGAGTTTAACCTCAACTTTGTAGCGCAGGTGTTGTTACAGGTTTAGAAACAAGCTTAAAAAAACTAAAGTGCCAGTTACTTTCCAACACAAGTGGTGTTAAAGAAATTGGGTTCCTTCGTACTATATTAATAGTTGTAGATGTTTATTTCAAGCACCCTCATCTTTGTGGTCGAAAATAATTATTATTGCTCATGCTTTCACTGATCTCTGTGGGGTGCATAAATCATTCAATCGACTTGGCCTATTGCAAGGTTCTCTCAAGTTTCACCGCAACCCTCGTTTTAAAATTTTCAATTCAGGCTGCCTCCGTTTTGCCATTTAATAGTCAAAGCACATTTTTGACAAAAGCTGAGATGTCTGCAGCGGCAATATCTACCTGAATTTTCAATTATTTTTAAGGTTTAAAAATATAAATAGAGTAAGGCAAGGTAATTATCACTTGCTTCTGTAAAGGAAAACATCGTGAGACAACCAGCATGTCTGAGATATGTTTCTCGACGGCATGTCAAGCTAAGTCAGCCCTTGGGTGGCATAAAAACTGACACCAGGTTGGCCACTAATCACACGTTAAAGAAAGAAAGGTAACAAAGTAAAGCATTGTTTTTTGTATGTTCATAAATAGAGAAGCAAGTCAAACAAAGTCAGACTACAAAATATAGCTCCCAAATTCCACATTTACAAATATGATAAAATATTTAGGTATGACACAACAAAGAAAATACACAATCTACTTTATCATCCCAAAAATACAAAAAGAGGATCAAATAGTCAAGGGAAAATGCGAATATAGACCGAAACTAATAAGGTATTTTCCTTGCATACACTCGGATATATTATTTCAAACAAAACCTATTCAAATGCGGTAAACTTGGGATCCTCTCCCAGTAATCACGGTTCCGATCGGACTTTGATTGACCTTTATGCAAATTCCAAATTCACCCAGGAGTACGCTACCCAGGTTGTTTAATTGAATAATTAACCTGTCCGACGCACTTCGTTATAATTTTAAATTACTTTACAGCTTCGCCATTTGTGCCGCCTTCAAAAATTTCGGGAGAATTATTCGTGATTTTTTGCGCTAAAAATACAGTATCTGGTTTTTCTGATAAGGCGATTGTGAAAACAACTTGGTGGCGGTAAACCGAAACGCTGATAAGTACATTGAATAAAAACGGTCCCTTTTAGTTGTATACGTCTTTTGAATTTCTTCCTGGTCAGTTTTTATTGGGCTTTTGCTTTAGAGGATATACATAAACAACCTCATATTGAATATCACCAAATGATTTATTGATGAAATATACTAGATAACTAGGATATGGAAGTAAAAACGTTGTTTGCACAGAGAAATTTTTATTTCAAGTGAATGACACAAGTCAATATCAAAACACATGTTCGAATATCAATTTGAAATGTTGTTTCAACTAAAAAGTTTCCACACTTCCCCTCAAACAACATCCATCATCAGATATCCTCACATCACACCACACCAGACACACTCAAATTCAGATCGCGCACACACTTATTAAATGCCACACGACCTAATGGTTTTGTCAGCACATCTGCTGGGTTATCTTCCGTACACACATAGTCCAGACGTACAACATTCTTAGCAATGCAATCTCTGACATAATGCGCCCTTATGTCTATATGTTTCGTCCTTCTATGCGCTACAGGATTGTACGCAAGTTTAATAGCACTCTGATTATCTACGAAAATGCAAATAGCCCCAAGATATTCACCTCTTATAAATGCATTCAACTGCCGCAAGTGAACTGCCTCCTTGGTTGCCTCTGAAAGTGCAATATACTCGGCTTCCGTTGACGACAGTGCCACACAAGCTTGTTTCCGGCATTCCCAGTTAATCAACGAGTTTCCGCACCTAAAAATAAACCCAGAATATGATTTCCTATCTTTAATGTTCCCTCCCCAGTCAGCATCTACGAATCCCGTAATGTCCTGTACCGGCGACTTGAGAAATATCAAACATAGATCCTTTGTACCTTTAAGGTATCTCAAGATATGTTTAGCAGCTTTCCAATGACGTTCCTCACAACATGAGTTATACTGTGCCAAAAAATTTACCGCAGCCGCAATATCTGGGCGTGTGTTACAGGCCAGATAGTTCAGCGACCCTATAAGCGCCTGATAACTACGAGAGTCTTGGCAGGATAAGAACTTACCTCCTTCCCCTTCCGCCAAGGCTTTATGGAAATCCATTTACGTCGGAGTTTTCACTGGTTTGCAGTCAGACATACCATATTCATCCAAGATCTTCGAAATAAGCCTCTCTTGATTCAAATATATTCCAGTATCCGTCTTAGACAAAAGCATACCCAGAACTTGTCTCGCTTCCCCTAAATCCTTTATCTTGAAATGTTTACAAAGATTGTCTAATAAAACTTCCTTCTGCTGTTTGTCTTTGTAAAATAATAAAAAATCGTCAACGTACAAAGCGATGTAAAAATTATTATATTTGTAAAGACAGCTATCAAAGTCACAGCGCTTGAAGTTCAAAGACAATAACACTTCATTTACTTTTTCATTCCAAGACCGTGAAGCTTGTTTGAGGCCGTATATCGCTTTTTCTAGTAAGCAAACTTTTTCCTTCGAGTTTTCGTCTATGCAACCCTCCGGCTGTCGCATATAAACTCTTTCATGCAAATCACCGTTCAGAAAGGCGGTGTTTACATCGAAGTGACTGATAAAGAAATCTTTTTCAACAGCCAACGATAGCAGCAATCTAACTGTCGATCTTCTCACGACCGGTGAATAAGTTTCGAAGTAGTCGACCCCATAGGACTGAGTGAAACCCTTCGCCACAAGTCGAGCTTTATAGGTCTTATTACCATCTGCATCAAACTTGTACTTGAAGATCCACTTGTTTCCCACGACTTTAGCTTCAGGTGGCTTTTTGACGAGCTTCCAGACCTTGTTCTCGTACATTGAATCCATCTCTTTTTTCATGGCTTCCTTCCAGTTATCCTTATCTACCCGACTTAAGGCTTCCTTAACTGTCAAAGGCTCCTGGACTTCTGTACAGCATGCAAGTCCATGAAGATTTCCTTTTTGGATTCTACTACGTAGAGGATAACGACATTCACCATCGTTTGACTCTCCTCTGTTAATGGTCTCTTCAACTTCAACATTTTCCACCACGACATTTTCTGCTCTGCTATCACACGTTTCTCCCACCTCCACCTCCGCGTCTACATATACTTCAGCCTCATCTGTGGAACTCGGCCCTTGAGAAGCTTCTGCACTACCAGGTGACGACCCTGACTGGCCTTCTACCTTTGCAAGTTCCCAGATTACTTCAGCACCTTTGTCACCGCTACCTACGAGCTGACTAGGATCCTCTGAAACTACTGCTGTAGAGTCCTCCAAGAAAACTACATCCCTTGCTCTAACAATGACGCGAGGATTACTGGGATTTATGAAACGATATCCCTTGGTTTCTTCACAGTAACCAACAAAGATATGTTCTACCGCTTTAGGGCTCCATTTCTTCCGAGTTTCCTTCGGCACGTGCACAAACGCTTTCGTTCCAAAAACTCTGAAATGATGGAATGACTGAGCCTTCCCTGTCCACAACTCCTCAGGAATCTTACCATTATTGCCACTGTGAGGCAGCCTGTTCTTGGTATAAACAGCCGTATTACATGCCTCCCCCCACAGTCTCGCACACAGACCCTTTTCCGCCAACATAGCACGAGCCATCTCCACAATAGTGCGGTTTGCTCGCTCCACTACGCCATTCTGCTCCGGAGTGTAGGGAACAGTCAACTGATGCTTTATACCCTTTTGCTGTAGAAACCCATCAAACTTTCTGTTCACAAATTCTGTTCCATTGTCCGTGCGTATGCACTTTACTTTCAACCCGGTTTCAATCTCTACACTAGCTAGAAAAACTTTAAAATGATCGAAAACCTGATCTTTTGATTTAAGGAAAAATACAAAAGATTTACGTGTAAAATCATCTAAAATAACTAGCATATACCGAGATCCACCGTACGTGGGTTCAGACATTGGACCACAGATATCTGCGTGAATCATTTGCAGTCTATCGACTGCCTTCTCAGCCTCACCAACTGGAAAAGGTAAACGATGTGCCTTCCCCTTAATACAGGCGACACAAGGCTCCATTACGCTCTTTCCAAAATCCATACCCGGAAGCTTACGTAAATCTCGCTCATTTACGTGTCCAAGCCGCCGGTGCCACAACATCAAAGGATTACCTGCTTTCACTGACGCCAACGCAGTCCCATCTACAACCGCCTGACAACCTTCAAGCTTGTAGATCCCTAAGACTTCACTTGCGGTAGCCAGAAGCTTTCCCTTGAAATGACCTGGAACCAAATGGTGAATTAACTTGCACCCATCTCTGTCAAAACTTACCTTCCATCCTTTCTCTACTAATTTAGACACTGATAACAGATTAACACGCAAACCGGGTACATACATGACATCCTTCACAGTAAGCATTCGTCCTTTCAAACTCACCATGATATCACCCTTACCCTTGCATTCAATCTTATCATTATTCGCACATGTCACGTTACTCATACCAACATTCATAACCAAATCTTTAAACCAATGTTTCTGGAAAGACATATGTGAAGATGCCCCGCTGTCGATGTACCACTCCGTCGGATTGAAGGAGTCCCCGGCGCTGAATGAAGACAGGCTTACGATCGCGACGTCACTTAGTTTGGAGATCGAACCCGCTTTCTTTCCTTCAGGACAGTCCGGCTTCTTATGTCCACTCTTTCCACATTTAAAGCATTTAATTTTGGTCATATTAATATTTTTGTTCCCATTCCGCTTCTTACTCTTACTCACAGCCAATGCCGAGTCCCCTGAAGACAATGTACCTTGACATGAATCCTCCTGTAGTAACTTCTGCCGTACGTTCTCTGAAGTCAACTTCATCCCAGAGTGTTCCAGCGCCATTCGCATAGGTCTGTACTCTTCAGGTAGTCCTCTCAGTAACACGACAGCTACAAGATCATCGTCAAATCCGGTGGCAATATCCTTCAACTTTTGAGAAAGAGACATAACTGTAGCAACATATTCATGCATCGATGAGTGTCTCTCTAGCTTCTCATCCAACAATGCGTTCATGAGGGTGATCCTGCGATTTACGCCTTTGTCCTCAAACGCTTTCGCTAAGCTATCCCAAGCATCTTTAGCATTATTTGAATCTTGTACATACGCATAAAGTGTAGGTTCCACATGTAGACAAATCAAAGCTAGTGCATCTTGGTCCTTCTCAATGGCGGTGGAGTTCTTGGAATCCGGGTACGTTGACGTATACGTGAACAATTTTTCTCGAATGAGAATCATTTTCATCGCGAATTTCCACGTAGAGTAGTCATCTAGGCCGCTGAGGTTCTTGATGGCAAATTTAGTAACTGAGCCCATGACCTATTGATGAAATATACTAGATAACTAGGATATGGAAGTAAAAACGTTGTTTGCACAGAGAAATTTTTATTTCAAGTGAATGACACAAGTCAATATCAAAACACATGTTCGAATATCAATTTGAAATGTTGTTTCAACTAAAAAGTTTCCACATGATTACAGGGTAAAATCACTGCTTCTAACTGAAAATTATCAACATTTTTATTAAAACCTTCTTTTAAAATTCTTAATACCTAGATTTGAACACAAATTCAACATCGAACACTATCATTAACATCAACTGAAATATATGTAGAATACCACGAACTATTCAAATAAGCATGATTGCTTGTTTTACTTTCTTTCATTATAAAGTTCCAATTACCATCTCAATACTATTAGCCAAATCGATCCATCCAAATTCATCCATCTTCACTTATTCCGCCAACCTCGATTCCCAGCGTTTCCCTGTCCTTCCGCATCCATTAAAATTCAGCCTCTCGATAAATAAAAAGTGAAATAATAACAAGTCTCAATTGATCCCCAATTTGCAGAGCTCACGAATCACAAAAGTTTTAAAGCCCATCCCTAACTAATTAGTTCTTTATTGATCCCGAAAATCTCGGGTCTAGTGGTGTACCCTTTCCATTTTAATGAGACCGTTCTTAGTTACATGGACATGTTTCCCTATAAACCGAATAAATATTTATGGATAGGTGGTGTTTGTTAGTGTTGCATGCATTATCGGGAGACCTTTTCTATTTTACGTGGTAGGTTTAATTTAGGTTAGGTTTATTCCTAGGGGCTCGAGGGTTTTTAAGTAGGGTTTATTCAAAACGTTGTTTAGTAGATATTGTGATTTGAATAAAAAATGTGTGGTGCTATCGACTCGCACGAATATGGACATGGATTCACCCGCGTGGAGTCGGGAAATTGTATCATGAAATCGAAAGGGATAAATAGTATTATATGTAGTATTCAGGTTATTAACTTATTATCAAATAGCTTTTGCCCGCGGCTTTGCACGCGTTGATATCGAAAAATATCCCAACAAACTTTCATACCCTATTTAACTCCCCTAAGGGTTGAATTTCGAAAAAAATGTTTACTAAAACCATCCTCAAGAACCACTCTAGTCATTAGTAAAAACAGCATGAAAATCGGTGCAGTCGTTTTTGAGTTTATCGCGAACAGACAGACTGATAGACGCGGCGGATGACTTTGTTTTAAAATAAATTTAGTGAAGTAGTGATGTGCAAAATTTCATTCAAATCCGTTTAATAGCTGACTGCCTCGTTGGTCTAGTGGTCGCAAGCGCGACTGCTGAGCATGAGGTCATGGGTTCGATTCCCGGGTCAGGCAAAGTGTTATTGGCTTTTTCCATCAGAAATTTGTCAGTAACAGCTACGGAGTCTGGATTTGTGCCCGGTTGATGGCAATAGGCTCGCCCCTATTACATGGGACTTAAACATAAGTGGCGAAATGTGGGTGTTCTGTTAGGTACACCTCTGGCTAACCCTTCGAGGATTACAGGCGTGATGTTATGTTATGTTATGTGTCCGTTTTTTCGTGAATGAGTTACAAAAATCCATCCATCCGTTCGGACTAACTTTCGGATTTGTAATATACGAAAGATTGTGTTAAGAATTAGTAGGTATTATAAGTGACGCCTATATAAAAAGATTACAGTTCCAGAATTCATCCATTTTACGACCTTATTTTCGGCAATCTCCTTCAGAATCACATAGACTTGACGCGATCAACACTCGTTTCCATATTTCGATTATAAGCCAGCTTCATTTGCAAATCAATGCTTCTTATCCATATTTTGTTTGTTTAAGCAAAGTAGGTAGGTATATTCGCACAAAATTATACGGAATAATGAGCCTATGAAATGTTCCCACTGCTGGGACACAGAAATATTCTCTGTAAGATGGAGTAGAAATAAATCTACCGTCGATCTTGAAAGAGTTTGTGAATTTAATAAATGTTCTCGGTTTTTTTGGTTCAATAACATGCAACCACATGTCTTAGATAGTCTAGTAATGTGACCGTCAGACTGACAAGTCGTAGGTCTCAAATTCGAACCCAAGACAGGTACCTCTGCTCCCGTCGGGGCTGCGGGTTGTTCGCAAGAGATACCACGGCCTCGACATGAAGGGCTAAGAAGGAACATGGGTGGTTTTTAGTCAGTAGAAGTCTGACACTCCCTTTCGCTCTACCCAAGAGCGGTAGGGGTTATTCGATGATTTTGCACCCGCCAAAAAAAAAAGACAGGTACCTCTGACTCTTTGGATTCATGTGCGTATTGCATCGCTTCGGTGAAGGTAAATCTAAAAGTGTGTGGCGACAGCGACATCTATCGCAACACATGCGAACTAATTGGATAATCCTACATATATGGAAAATCCCGACTTACATATGTCGGGCAGTTAGCCCACAAGACACAACACCCGTCTGGTCTTAGGATCCTCCCTTTTCTTTGGGGGATGAGGAACTTTACACCCCCAAAAGTGAAAGTGAAGTGCCTGAGAGATATTTGCAGCATGCAGCCAAGTTAGAGGCGCAAGGGAGATAAGAACTCTAATACCAGGTAAGGCATTAACCATACGATCAAAAAAAATTGCGGGTAACGGTTCCTCAAGATGTTTTTCTTAACCATTTCGAGAGCAAAATCCATATTATCCCGTTTATATTTCAGTACCATTTTCGCACAAACAAAAACATTGTGTACTATATCATAACGATCATTTTCCCGTATTAACTAGTCAATTAGTTTATCGTTCGGCAAGACGTAGGCTGCAATAAACACTGTCCACTCAATTTGCCACCAAAGTTATGGCACCAAAGAGATTTTGTTATAAATAATTTAAGGAATCACATTTGATTTACGTTGCCCATAAAACGCTCGAGCCAAACCACTATGTTTGTATTAATTTCCCGCCATAACACGCCTCCCGAAATTGCCGGGAATTTTGCTATGAAATTTTTGGTCGAGCATAGGACGGGTTTGGATTTAAGTATGGCTTTCTGTGTTTAATTACTTACAGAGTTCATTGCATGTTTTAAATCTTTTGGTTTTATTTTAGAGGTAAATTTTAATAGTGTGCCCATTCCAAACGGTAATATCATCATTATTTCAGTCCGGAATCTGCCTCTCTGATTACAACTGTCTCGTTGGTCTAGTCCAACTGCTGAGTGTGAGGTCGTGGGTTCGATTTCCAGGTCGGACGTGTAATTGGACTTTTTTTCAGGATTTCCTTCGACAGCTACGGAGTCTGGATCTCTGCCCAGTTTATGACGATATGCTCCCCCCCGATTACCTGGGACTTAAACACAGCTGGCGAAAAGTGCTTGTAAAGGTGTGTTATATTTACTATTGGTTTATATAGGTACATGTGGTTCGCATCTATCCTTGCACCCACAAGCCTATACAGGGAGTAAAGTATCCTTAACACAAACGAAAGGCACTTGTTCTCCCCACCACTGCGATCATTTTTTGTTCTAGACCATACTTGGGAACCTCCTAGTTACGGAGATATTGGGGGTCAAACTTTTTCAGGTTATAACTTTACTTACTACTTAATTACCTCCATGACCCGTTTATTATTCAAAGCATCCACTAGCACAATGTTTTAACAGTGCAACATTGAGTTTTACCGTAAAGTGTGATTTTTGACCCAAAAAAGAAAGTCGTTTCCCAGCAAACATTTTTGCGTAGGGCTACTTAGTTTGATGTCTAGAATGCTTGGTTGACGGCTGTGTGATGGGTTGATTTACACTCTGTTTAGCCAGCACTAATTCATCTGTCAAATGCTGTGACAATGATATTAAGGGCCACAAATTGTATTGTTGTAGGTGGCCTGTTTTGTCTTAACAGCTGCGAAGTAAATATTTTCAGTAGCAAAGTGTACCATAGATGTAAATCTTCAGTAAACCGAGAAAAAAGTAGAAAGTAGGTACCTATTTAATATGTAAGCGTGTAATGAAATTATAATTATTGAAATTGTTAAAATATCGATTTTTGGACGAGGAAAGCAAACCATACAAAGTTATATTTGTCGTGGATTGATGGCGCCATAGTGCAACTGACAGCGCCATCTATTAGTTCGTTATGGAACTAAATAAATCTTTACCGGAAACGCAAGCGCGCCCTACCGCTTGGACACGATCGTCGGTAGAGGGGATGCAGCGAGGACTGGCGAAAGGACGGAGTGTTCGCTCACTTGAACTCCGACAGTCTCGGCAGACGCTCAGAAAACCAACGCACGTGTTTGTTTCTTGTAAAACCGTTGAGTGTTGTAAATAAAGTTATTTTGATTTAAATTCTGTTTCGCTCGAGTACCCACGACAGTGCCCACATCTAACTAAAACTATGTCGGATCACGAAGAACACCCGATGCTTCGCATCTCGGCCACCCATGATGCGACATCAGAACCGGGATTCACTCGAGCGGAAGAAAATACGGAGAATGGTACGATGACGTCACGGTGCGCTGAGAATTTACTTCGGCAACGGCGCCGGCGGCGGCGCGGCGCGGCAGGCAGCGGTGCGGCAGGCGGCGGCGCGGCAGGCGGACGGCGGCGGCGCGGCAGGCGGCCGGACGGCGCGGCAGGCGTCCGGTGGTGCGGCATGCGGACCAAGCAGTTGCGGGGCAGCGCCTGCAGCAGTGGCAAACAGCGAACGACGCGACGCGTTGTAGTTTGCTTTGTGAGCAATCTCAGCAGTATGCTGATGAATCTGGTGAGTCGTACCCATTTTATTATGATTTTGGTGCCGAATGCTCTCTGATCGAAAATAATGTTTCGTCATAGTTCAGTGGCAAGCGTGTAAACAACATTGTGAATTGACCCAACGAGAGTCATGGTAGTCTGTACGTTACAATTACATATTTTCTGAGGTTATGATTAACGATTTACGATTAGAGATTTTATTTTATGTTGTACCGGATAGTTGTTTTAGAAAATGATATTTCAATTGGCCTTGAGATTTTAGATCGAGGGTTTTAACGTTAGTATGACGTGTGATAGTGTTGTTTTTGTGTCGTGAAAAGGTTGTTAGGTTATGTGATGTTTCAAATAAGCTCAAAAACGCTTCTATTTTCAAATTGATTTCAATACAGTTGAAACAGATGTTCGATTACAATATCGTTCTCAATTAATTAATCTTTTGACAGAGTATTTATCTTCGTTTTCTAGTGCCGTTTCTAGATCCCGTATTAAGAATTACGACAAGACAGTTGCAAATTAGGCTTGTAGATCCTAGTCGAATGGTTAATCATCGTCCTTACACACTTAGTGTTTGTGAACGCGATGTTGTTACTGCTAAAGTTCGGGGATACCGTCCTGCTTCCTCTAACCAGGTATCATTAGACCAAGTTGTTCACCTTTTTCTAGTCCAGTGTTGCTCGTGAAAAAGAAGGATGGTTCAGATCGTATGTGTGTCGACTACAAGGAACTGAACGACAACAATGTGTCAGACAGGTTTCCATTGCCTTTCATAGAGGATCTTGTATCTAGGTTAGGTGATTCCACGAGATTCACGTGTCTTGATTTATGCTATCAGGCTATCATCATATTCCAGTGTATCCTGAGTCAATAGAGCATACTGCAGCGTCACACCTGATGGTCAGTGGTAGTATTTGATCATGCCGTACTGTTTGAAGAATGCGAGCTCAGTTTATCAGCGTGCAGTTGGTGCAGTGATAAAAGCATTGGGTGATATTGCTTATGGCTATGTTGTTACACACGTCGACGACATTATAGTGATAGGGTCATCAGTGGAAGAGAGTTTGTGCTCGAGAAATTAACAAAAGCTGGTTTTTCCCTGAATTTTATAAAGTTTTGTTGTTGAGAATGGCCAAATCAAACCCAACCTAAATAAAATTACAGCGATGTCCAGACTTCCCCCGCCTAAAACCATCACTCAGTTGAGACAGTTCATAGGGCTGGTCACTTATTTCAGACAATTTGTGCCACAGTTCTCAAAAATAATGGCTCTTCTGTTTTGTTTAACGAGTTGCAAGAATAAATAGGTCCATTGGTTGGGAACCGAGTCATGAGGACGAATGGCTCGTCAGAAAATTATTTCCTATTTAACCAGTTAGCCAGTTCTAGTTGTCAACCTTTGACCCTGCGCATGCAATTGAGTTACATACCGATGCCAGTGCTGAAGGATATGGTGCCAATTTTTATTCAAAAAATTAACGGGAAACAACATGTAGTTGCTTATTACAGTCGTCGTACGTCCCCAGCCGAATCCAAATATCACTTGTTTGAATTGGAAACGTTAGCTGTCTTTAACGCCATAAAGCATTTTAGACATTATTTATTAGGTCGTAAGTTTACCGTTGTTACGGATTGCAGTTCTGTTAAAGCCTCCAAAAGCAAAACGGACTTGTCTCCGCGAGTTCACCGTTGGTGGGCCTACATGCAGTCATTTGAGTTTGACATTGTTTATCGTGAAGGCAGTAGAATGAGCCATGTAGACTTTCTTTCCAGAAATCCCCTCCCTACATCTAAAGTACCTTTTACTCGTGTCGAACAAAAGCGTGTCGATTTAGCTGAGCTTTCTAGCAACTGGTTGCAAGCTGAACAAGAAAAAGACGAAGAGATCAGTAAGATTGTGTCAGATCTTCGTAATGAAGTTGTTCTTGAGGAGACTCGTAAAACTTACGAAATTCGTAAGAATATTCTGTATCGCAAAATTCAACGTAACGGTCGCACTCGATGTCTTCCTATTGTACTAGATCGCTTCGGGGGTCTGTGATTAATAACGTCCATGAATCTGTCATGCACTTAGGATGGGAGAAAACTCTCGAAAAGATTTATGAGCACTATTGGTTTGAAGGCATGTCAAAATATGTGAGAAAATTTGTCGATAATTGCATCACTTGCAAAGTAGCGAAACCCCACTCGGGTAAAGTTCAAGCAGAACTTCACCCAATTCGTAAGATCAACATCCCATGGCATACAATTCTTATTGACGCTTTTGTCATCATAGATGTGTTTACCAAATTTGTGCTATTGAGTTTTGTTTAGCGTTGTTTGGTGTACCGAAACGCATAATAGCAGATCAAGGTCGTTGTTTCGCTAGCAAAGATTTTTCTAGTTTCTGCACTTCTAACAACATAGAGTTGCACTTGATAGCTACTGGAGGCAGTCGCGCAAACGGTCAGGTCGAAAGGGTATCGAGTACCCTAAAGGGTATGTTGACAGCTGTAGAGACTAGTCGTGACCGCTCTTGGCAGGACGCATTAGGAGAGGTTCAGCTGGCTATGAACTCTACTATTAATAGGGTGACTAAATCTAGCCCTCTCGAGTTGATGATTGGAAAGGTAGCGAGACCACTTAGTTTAGTGACCGCTGATGATGATTTGACTATAGTTAATTTAGATGAGATAAGAGAGCACGCGACACAGAATATTGAAAAGAATGCTAGAAATGATAAAAATTGATTTGATCAAATAAGGCTCAGGTTTCTGAGTTAGTTGTTAATGATTGTTTTAATTGAAAATGAGGAAAGGAATCGGACATAATTAGATGTCCTAGACGGGGGCAGATACTTACTAAAGGCTCTTGACTCTAACTTAGAAATACCCCCATGATTCTGTGAGGAAGATCCCCGATCACCAAGTTCCTTGAGAATTAGATGTCATAGTTGATGACAGAGGAGCTCGTGGCTTAATAAGAACTGCCACTCGGGTCGATCTTTAGGTAAAAGCTGGGCTTGCCTAGGTCGGTCTGTGGATGGATGACCGCCCGACATACCGAGTTTCCTCCGTGCCTCGGAAAGCACGTAAAGCTGTTGGTCCCGGCTGCCATATATAGATCTTTGGCAGTCGTTACAGGTAGTCAGTGACCTGAAATTCTGACATCCAGTCTTACCAAAGAGTATCGTATTACCTAGTATTCACTGGGTTGTGGAGGTCAGATAGGCAGTCGCTCCATGTAATATACTGGTATTCAGCTGCATCCGGTTAGACTGGAAGCCGACCCCAACATAGTTGGGAAAAGGCTAGGCAGATGATAGTTGATGACAGTGGTAGTGAGACCAAATCCGATTAAGAAAGGCTTGTACACTCATACTCGTAACTCTAGACCGCACCTCATGAGTAACATGTGGCGATGGGTCTACAAAGAATCGTTGGTGCGATTCATGTCTGTGTTGGTGCACAGAGCGCCTCATGTGTTGTAGCACGTTCTGCGCTAAATGATGTGAATCGTTGGTGCGATTCATGTCTGTGTTGGTGCACAGAGCGCTTCATGTGTTGTAGCATATGTGGTGGCAGATATTATGTAAAGAGTCGTTGGTGCGATTCTGGCCTGTGTTGGTGCACAGATTGCAATGAAAGTTTCAGGAGTTGAGTATGCATTGCTTATGAATTACTGTAAAGAGTAACAGGATTGTTAGAATTACTTTGTTGTTAACTTGTTGATCGGACCTTCTCCAATGATTGATGTTGTGCAGGAAGCACTGTGTACGTAGCCTTAATAACAGGGCATTGTAAATCATGAAAGTTGATTATTGTACTTAGATTCAGAGGAAATAAAGTACCTGTAAGAATCAACCCTTTTCTCCATTGGCAGGATAGCCGAGCTAGATTACTCTCTGAGTATTTTGTCCACAGGTACTACACCCGAGGACGGGTGCTAGTCAGAGATGGCCGTGTCGTGGATTGATGGCGCCATAGTGCAACTGACAGCGCCACCTATTAGTTCGTTATGGAACTAAATAAATCTTTACCGGAAACGCAAGCGCGCCCTACCGCTTGGACACGATCGTCGGTAGAGGGGATGCAGCGAGGACTGGCGAAAGGACGGAGTGTTCGCTCACTTGAACTCCGACAGTCTCGGCAGACGCTCAGAAAACCAACGCACGTGTTTGTTTCTTGTAAAACCGTTGAGTGTTGTAAATAAAGTTATTTTGATTTAAATTCTGTTTCGCTCGAGTACCCACGACAGTGCCCACATCTAACTAAAACTATGTCGGATCACGAAGAACACCCGATGCTTCGCATCTCGGCCACCCATGATGCGACATATTTAATTTTAATATGCCACATACTTATGGCGCCTTCTGACACTGTGATGCCACGTTCACTAACAAAAGCTTTGGTTAGAAAAGGTCTTATCATCATCCTAGCCTTTTCCCAACCATGTTGAGGTCGGCTTCCAGAGTTCCAGTCCAGTCACGGATGCAACTAAATAACAGTGTATTCAGTATTTTACATAAAGCGACTGCCTATGTCTATCCATAAATCAGTTAGTACTGGGTAATATCTTACCCCTTTGAAAGACTGTGTTTCAGATTTCCGGCCCACTGATTACTTGTAACGACGATTTACAAATGACAGACCGGATCAAAGGTGTGAAGCGACCTTAATTCTAACCAATATTATAAATGTCAAAGTAAGTTTGTTTGCTACCTGTTCACGCCTTTGTTTTTTTATGGGGGGGGTGGGAAATCATCAAATAACCCCTCCCGCTCTTGGGCAGAGCGAAAGGGAGTGTCAGACTTCTACTGACTAAAAACCACCCATGTTCCTTCATGTCGAAGCCGCGGTATCTCTTGCGAACAACCCGCAGCCCCGACGGGACCTTTTCACGTCTAAACCAATGAACCGACATTCCTGAAATTTCACATAATATACGTTCTCAGGTGTACAGGAAAAGACGTAGAGTACCTTTAATTTCGCAAAAAAACTAGTGTTCCCAAAGAAAACCACAATACTACTAGTACGTTATTTTAATAATTCAAATTCAAATATTTTAATTCAGAATTACATCCATATTTTGTTAGTAACAATAAAATAACTTAGGCTAATGTTTGTATTAAATTCAATTTACAATAATAAAGAGCAGTGCACCACACGTACACACAATAATGCTAGGCGCAACATGTCTTTCGAAACATGATAGAGTATTATTAAGAATCTAGTATTTTATATTTTAGACGCGGTCGAAGGTCACAAGGTTTATAAAGTGTCTAAATAAATTTGTGTACACTAAAACAGGGGTTTCATCAAGTGTGTCATATTTATCACATTAGTTTTAGGTCGTTATAGCCCTAATGGTTGTCGTATAAGTATAAGTAAGATATGCGATGTCCGACACTGTAATTAGTAAGAGGTTAGATAATTAGTCTCAGTACGGTATCTTGTGACATTTATTCTTGCCATATATATCTATAAATATTAGCTATTCATACTGGTTGTGATTTAAATGAATCTGACTAAAGTCAGTAAGAACGTAGTCATTTGATTTAAAAGACTGCAAATCTGGCCAAAAAGACACATAGTTACGTGAGTAAATTCACTGGCATTCTCAGCTATTTTGAAGATGGTCCATAATATTCATGAAAAATACAATTAATTACAAAATTGTTAATATGCAATACAATGATAATGAAGTTACAAGTCAGCCTATTTGCCTAGCCTTTTCCTATTTGCCTAGCCTTTTCCTATTTGCCTAGCCTTTTCCTATTTGCCTAGCATTTTCCTATTTGCCTAGCCTTTTCCTATTTGCCTAGCCTTTTCCTATTTGCCTAGCCTTTTCCTATTTGCCTAGCATTTTCCTATTTGCCTAGCCTTTTCCTATTTGCCTAGCATTTTCCTATTTGCCTAGCCTTTTCCTATTTGCCTAGCCTTTTCCTAACTTTGTAAGGGTCAGTTTTCAGTCTGCTAAACACAATGCACCTTTAATATTCTTAAACACAGATTCATTCAGGCGAAGTAAAATCCCGTTCCGCAGATGGCCAATCATCATTCATTCACTATGTCAATCATAAAACTACACACGAGGATGAATACTAGGCAGTAACCACACTTGTCAATTTTCAATCGGCGCAAGTCGTTTAAGCAAAATATTCGTGTCACCCGAACCGAAACAAGCTAAGCTACATAGAAAACTCTTGCCAACCTCTGCATTGATAAAGTGGTGGTTAGTCCCTTACGTTTGCTCATGCAGTTCAAACAGAATCCTTGTTTCATGACGTTATTGACTAAATCTCGCCCGGAGGCATATTGGCGATCATGGTTTCAACGTCAGTTGTGATTCGGCAATGTTTTGATACGGGTTTTGGTGGTTTAGACGTTTGTCAATTTATTTGGTTGTCACCTATTCGCCATTACTGTTACAAAAATTGTTGTCAAAATAAAAATCAATATTTGATTTTTATTCGACTTTTTAATGGCATCATCTGCCTAGCCTTTTCCCAACTATGTTGGGGTCGGCTTCCAGTCTAACCGAATGCAGCTGAATCCCAGTATTTTCCATGGAGCGACTGCCTATCTGACCTCTACAACCCACATTTTAAAGGCACTTGTAGACGTCACACTACAAGGAAAAATACAAAAATGTAAATAAAAAGGAAAAATGTAAGGTTATTTTAATGCTATGACGTCTGGCAGAGGAGAATGGAAGATGAAAATTACAAATAGATTTAGACTAGGGCAGGAAAATGATGATGAAGATAGTTTTGTTGCCCAATTGCGAATGTCGTTTTATGAGAAGAATAAACGAAGTTATCTCCTTGAACATGTTTTACAATTGTTATTCAAAATTGATAGCAAAAACGTTATGAGATGATGTCTGTTTTGTCCTTAATCAATTTCGCATTTGTTTCTGATTTGAAGTTTATTGCAGCTTCAGCGAAAACTCAGACTTAACTTAACGCTGCCGCGTTGATAGAACAGAAACACAAACAACAAAAGTCTATATAAAAAGTTATCCACCATACAACAGTGACACCTAATTAGTCAACGTTATCAAACTCACAAAGTAAAATCCTATGACCGTCACAGCACAGCTTAATTGAAACAATTTTTAATTAAAGTAACTCACTCGTTAACGAGGGAACAACCATATCAGATTCTAAAATGTATGTCAGCGTGTAAAAACCAATTTGGAGACTTTGAAGCCTCCCTGGCACAGAGTAAGTAGGTACAGAAGGTTACCTTCGTACAAGGAGTGAAAACTGGCGCACGTATAAAGAAACGCTTAGTACCAAATAACAAAGATCCAAATGAAAGGACAGTCTGTAGTTCGGTTGCCTACGGTTATTTTACCCCTGATTTTCAACTGGCAAAACCAATGACTTTAGAAAATAAAATGAGTTTTATTACAGGCAAGATATTGTTGTCTATACCAGTGAATAGAAACGAATAAGATAATAAAAACAGTAACAAAATCAAAATTATCATTAAACATTATTAAAATGTTACAAAAAACAGTAAAGTATCAACCAAATATGAATATCAAAAAACAACAAAAATCATTCAAACCCTTAATAGTCTTCAAAAATAACCCTTTTATTCCTTTGTCACATTATTTATATTCATAACAAGATGGTTGCTGTTGCGTTGAAGTCGCTCTCTGCACCACTGACAAACCACAGTGAACTTTATTTTCGTTTCAAAAAGTTTGCATTTCTGTTTGCTGCTGCCTGCAGATAAGATAACTGTCAAGTGACATAAGCAAACCTTCTGTATATATTTATTCTGTGTCCCTGGGGTATATTAGACTCCCCTACATAGCAATTAATTCATAGTAACGCGAAATTTAATTAATCCTCCGATGTTTGGAATGATAATTGGGGATTGCCGCGGAATTCCACACTTGAAGGGGTGATGGAATTGGTGGGCTGTCTTAGGTGCGAATATTTAGACGTTTTCGTTTCTGAAAGTATGATGTTGATTTTCAGCTTCATGTTTGTAGATGTCGTTAATAGAGTCACCCGTCGGGACTGCTGGTTGTTCGAAAGAGATACCGCGGCCTCGACATGGGTGGTTTTTAGTCAGTAGAAGTCTGAGACTCGATACCGCTCTACCCAGAGCGGGAGGAGTCATTTGATGATTTCCCAACCCCAAAAAAAAAGTTAAAAGAGTCAGTCTAGTGGTTTCTCTTCCATTCTCCTCTACGACACGCTATCATTTACTATTTTTTTCTTAATACCTTATTTTTTTCCTCAGACAATCCATCCATCGTTTCCATGGTCTTCGTCTCCCTCTCCATCCCTCAAAATTTATTATATTTATCACTATTTTAGTCAAATACGAATATAATATTAATAACGCATAGTATTGGTTTATAACACAGAACCAAGAATTGCAACCCCAATATTTCCATCATTTTCTCATCTCAATTGACTCTTGTCTTCAAGAGATGTGACAATCTTACATTTTCACTACAGGTATACTTTCTTTGAAGTTGTCAATTACCACTCAGTAAGGTACTTGAGTTCCAAAAAACTCAAGTACCTGCAGAGCAAACGACTAAGGCGTTTTCTTAAGAAGGAGGTTTAAAACTTTTTGACAAATAGGTACCTACAGGATAAGGGCAATTGAGAATGATTTAATCTTCTTGTTATAGGGATACCCTAGAACGAGATACACTGACCTTATTGCTAATGTCCTTCAAAAGTCTGGTGCGTACCTAGTATTCACAACTGGCTTGTCTATGATCAATGTACTCGTATAAACGTGGACCAAGTGACAAAAATAGTAACTATTTCCTTTCTTTATCGCGTGCTTAGTGCCTAATCTGACGTCAGAGTTTCTATGCCAGCAACATGGTAGGGGCCGGCAAGGGCGGACGCCCGTCGTGGCTGCGGGTTGTTCGTAAGAGATACCGCGGCCTAGACAAAAAGGGCTAAGAAGGAACATGGGTGGTTTTTAGTCAGTTGAAGTCTGACACTCCCTTTCGCTCTGCTCAAGAGCGGGAGGGATTATTCGATGATTTTCCAACCCGCCAAAAAAAATGCATTATTTCAAGCATTTCATTTTTGGAACCAATCAAATTTTACGTGTCCTGCCGCATTGGCCATATTTTATTTTCACAATACCTATTGTCTCTGAGTAAAACTTATTTATTTACCTCTGTGCTCCTTTTCTGAATCAGTAAAAGGTCTAAATATTCATTCTACTTTTTGTTTCGTATACCTACAATAAAATTTCTTTTAGACACCCAAACCGATACTGAAACCTCAAATATTTTGTGATTTAGTTACTGAAATTTCAGCTTAAAATGTGTTTATTTTTATATTCATGTAGTTTACTTTAGAAAGGTATTTAATAAAAGGAATTTAAAAACAAACACTTTCCAATTTTGAACATTATTTTACATTGAATTGAAAAAAAAACAGGAATCTTGCCATCACTACATGATAGGTACTTCAGATTGCCTAAGTCATGCAATTCCTTTGAACTTCTAAGTAAAGATCGCTCTGTAAACATCTCATTCCACCACAATCAAGTTCGCTCAATTGCCCCTTACAACTAGAAAGGGACAATAAGCAGATAATATACACCTCCTATTCCACTTACGACCCCTCCCGAGCATCCCCTTCGTTGTAAATGCCAATATAGCACAAATCACATGCACAAACAATCATAGCAATTGGAATAAATACGGTGAGTTCACTGAAATATACATATATTAGATACCTAATCAAACTAGTAGTTATATATATTTAGTTAGGTCTATAATTAGTTATTCTTTATATTTATGTAAGGTTTTCCTTTTAACGGACTACCATAATTATATTTTTGTGATAACGTATCACAAGTTCTGTTTAATCGGAATAGAATTATGGAGCTAGATAATCCCGTCAAGTTTTTTTGGGGATCAAATGACTCCTTTCGCTCTGGGCAGAGTGGTAGGGAGGGTCAGACTTCTACTGTCTAAAAACCATCCATGTTCCTTCTTAGCCCTTTGATTTTGAGGCCGCGGTATCCCCGAGTCAAGTTTATGCCACTGATCGTAAATTCGTGAATGCTACAATTTGCTACTGAAGAATCCCACCTAACTATTATTCAGAAGTATCCTATTTTTAGCCGACTTCCCAAAAAGGAGGAGGTTCTCAATTGAATCGGTATGTTTTTTTTTTTTTTTCTATGTATGTACCTACACCGTTTACGCCGAGATTTTTAATTCTCAAGTCCTGGTCGTTAAATGACCCTAAGTATCCGTGATATTGACATGATTTTAATCAAGTAGGACTTTTTGTCAGACTAAAATATACCTAAAGTTTGCCTTAACGTATGTAGTCTTTGACCAATCTGTCGTTTTCGCCATACACGTCAGTCAAACAGAAAGTAGCCTCTATCCATACAAAGGTCAAAAAGTGTAAAACGCCATCATTACGCGTCACATAAAAACGTGTACCACAGACTATCTTTGCGCGTATGAAATTCTACCTTTGATGTAGTTGAGTGGTCCTTCCCGAGTGCGTCTGGGGGAGTCAACAGCACTCCCCTTGTGGGGCTAAGACTTCAAACGTTCTGATTCGCTTTTACACCTTGGAGTAGGCAGTTATGTCGAGATCCAGACTCAGATTTCAACGGACAATAGGGCGCCGTCTTTTTTTTTTTTTTTTTTTTTTTTTGTCGTATCATGCAATCAGCCCTTCTGGCTATGAGCAGATGAGTTTTTGGATCGATTAACTGGTGAGTCATTCCTCATTAGGATTGACTGCTACTTGATATGGCAGCTTAAACACAACTGCCCAGTTCCAATACCCTGCTACGTTTCAGCCGATTTAGGCTATTTGGTATGGTAAGCAGTGAAGCTATCTGGTTGGGGTGATTTTGCAGTCTTGTTCTGTATTTTTTTGCACATGCTTTTGTTTCCTCCTTAACTGTTGGCATGTTTAAGTGTTCATGGACCTCTGAGTTTCTTATGAACCAGGGAGCATTGCAAATTTGTTTTAGGATTAAGTTTTGGGTTCTTTGAATTTTGTTTATGTTGGAGATGCAGGCAGAGCCCCAGAGTTGTATCCCGTAGGTCCAGACTGGTTTTATGACTGACTTATAAATCAGGAGTTTGTTGTCAATTGATAATCTGGAATTTCTTCCCAGCAGCCAGTACAGCCCTCTATATTTAGAGTTGATTGCGTTACGCTTGGACTCTATGTGTTTATTCCATGTAAGTCGGCGGTCCAAGTGTAATCCCAGGTATTTTACCGAGTCATTGTGAGGTAGCTGTCTTCCATCCAGATACACGGGGGGACAGGTATCTTTTCTCAAAGTAAAGGTAACTTGGACTGATTTATTTGCACTAGCTTTAATTCTCCATTTGTTTAGCCACTTGCTGATTTCACTGAGACTGCCTTGTAGTTTAGTTGAGGCCTCCACTGGATTTGTACTTGTAGCTAATACAGCTGTGTCATCTGCATAGGTCGCAATGGTAACTCCTGGTGATTGCGGTAGGTCAGCAGTAAATATGGTGTATAGGACAGGACCAAGAACTGAGCCCTGTGGAACACCAGCCTGTGTGTCATAGAAACCCGACATACAGTCACCCTCTTTGACTTGGAAGATCCTGTCACAGATGTAAGATTCCAGGATTGGATAGAAGATGTGAGGTAATAGCTTTTTCACTTTGCACATGAGACCCTTGTGCCACACCCGATCAAAAGCCTGTTGGACATCGAGGAACGCCGAGGAGCAATATTCCTTTCGCTCAAGGCAGTCGCTAATGGTTCGGCATATTCTGTGTATCTGCTCCGTAGTAGCGTGTTGTGGTCTAAACCCGAACTGGTGGTCTGGTATCACAGGGTTCTCGTTTATGAAGTGTAAGAGTCTTTGCAATAGGACCCTTTCGAGCAGCTTAGATATGATTGGGAGTAAGCTTATTGGCCTGTATGAGGACACCTCATGGGCTGGTTTACCGACCTTATGTATCATTATGATCTGTGCTACCTTCCACACTGCTGGGAAATACCCAACTCTAATAATGCAGTTAAACAGGGTTGTTAAGAACATAATTGCCTTCCAGGGAAGCTCTGTCAGGACTTTTTTATCTATCAAATCAAAACCCGGGGCCTTTTTGTTCTCTAGCTGTTGAATGTTTCTTACTATCTCTTTTGGAGTCACCACTTTCAGAGGTAATTCTAGTTGGAAGTCTTGTTGAAGGATTTCATTAATATCTGCTTCGTCTATATCTGGGTTGGCTTCATTGGGGACAAATACTTTGGAGAGATGTTCTGCAAATGCTTTGGCCTTTTCTTGTTTGGACCTAGCCCATCTATTTCCTTCTAGGCGTAGAGGTGGTTTTGGGTTTATTGGTTGGTTTGTATTTTTGCAAGCTCTCCAGAGTGAGTAGTCCGTTATGTTAGTAGCAGTTAATGATAACAGATTTGCTTCAATAGTCGCATTTTCAGTTTCCTTGATGGTCTGTTTCAGAGATTTACTATAATTGTTGAATGCTCTTTTGTCATCGGGATGTCGGCTAGTATGCCACACTCTGCGTAACCTTCTCTTCTCCAGAATAATATCCCTGATTTCTCGTGGGACACTATTTTGGCGAGGATTTTTGTTAATAGGCTCTCGAGTGCTCATCCAGCATGCCTCTTGCAATACTCTTGTGAACTTTATGGCAGCATTATCAATTTCATCTTTTGTTTTTAGGGAAATCTTAAGATGTAGACTATCGTCGACCATGGCGCGAAAGTGGTTCCAATTTGTTCGCCGATTGTAAAGTCTTGCGTTTTTTTGACTCTCTAGGATACTCGTACTGATAGTAAGTAAGACTGGGATGTGATTCGACGATCCATCCAGACAGCCAACGATTTGGTAGAAGAGTCGAGATAGTCCTTTCATGATGAAAAAGTCGAGAACATCTGGCAACTTAGAGGTGTCGGTAGGCCAGTGAGTAGGTTCTGATGTTGCTATTGCAGTTAGGTTATTCTTGTCAATGCACTTTTTAAGCTCTCTTCCCCTGGTCGAAATGAGTCTCGAACCCCATAGGTTGTGTTTAGCGTTCCAATCTCCCCCAGCTATAAAACGGGAGCCTAATGTTTTAAAGAATGTATCAAATTGCTCCTCCTTTATCTTGTGCTTAGGAGGGCAGTATACAGAGGTGACATTAAAGTCTCCATTTTTACCTTGTATCGTCACCGTTGTAGCTTGGATGTGTTCAGTTTTGAACTGGGGCATTACATGATGATCAATGGAGGATCTAATTAGAACAGCAGTACCACCATGAGCAGTTCCGTCTGGGTGATTAGTTGTGTATATGCTGTAGTTTCTAATCTGTATTTGGCTTGTGTCAGTAAAATGTGTTTCAGATATAAGAAGAATGTCGATATTGTGCATCTTCAACAAAATTTCCACTTCACCTTTGTTGGGAGACAGTCCATTTGTATTCCAAGTGGCTATTTTTGTTGAGTTGCTCATTTTGATAGTTTACTGACTAGTGTTGATAAGAGTCCCATCATGGTGCTCATTTGTTGTAAGATTATATTAATTTGTTCTGATTGCTTTATGAATATTTCTTCCATTCTATTAAATGACTGTTGTAGGTGTTTTTCTAATTCAGACTGTTGCTCTGTTGTTTTGTGACTTAGGCTCTTCTTTACGATTTCGCTGTATTTATCTCTTATTTCGATGTTATTGTTAGTAAGATGAGTAGTTTGTTCAGTCTGTTCAGTGTCTTTGGATGTAGTGTTGAGGGTTAGTGATGGTTTTATTCTTGAGAAATTAGATTTTTGCATTTTTCTTGCTGCTATCTCTTTATATACCTCACATCCTTTATAATTTGAGGGGTGTGGACCTAAGCATAGAGCACATGTCGCTGGTGTTGCACGATCTACTTTAGGACATTCTTTCGTTTTGTGTGATTCTGCACATTTAAGACATCGGAATGGTCTCATGCAGTAGTTTTTTGAGTGTCCGTACTGCTGGCACCTCTGGCACTGTACTATGGTGTTCCTTTTTTTAGGATCTTCTATGGTTACTAGTTGATGAAAGATGACAGTGACTTGCTTTGCTGCTTTGTTATTAGTTGCTGGTTTCAGATTGACAAAAAATGTTGAGGTTGGTTTTTTGTCAGGTCCATATCTAGCATTGATAATTTCGCCGCTAACTTGGTTCCCTGTTTCCTCAAAAGCTTTTATAATCTCGTCATGTGGAGTTGTGTGGTGTAAATTTTTGATTACAAGTCTATAGCACCTTTCCTCTTTTCTGTTAAACGTGTGCCCTATGAGTCCATTATCTCTGACGACTGATACAATTTTTTTGTACGTATCAACATTCTCAGTTGTGATCCGTATTTGATTTTTGTTGATAATTTTATAGTTAAATGTAGCTGCTGCTTCTACTGTGCCTAGCAGTTCAGTGAGTTTGTTTACATCCTCTATTCCATAAAGGATTATTGGAGGTGGTTTGCTAGCCTTCTTTTCTTTGGGCTGGCTTGGCTCTTGTTCATTATGATTTATAGGCAATCCGCTAAATCTGTTTGATGTTGGAACAGTTTCTGGAGACTGTGACTTTGAGATCTTCCTCTTTTTGTTCCTGTTGACTGGTACTCTTTGCCAGTCTGGTGGATTAGTGTCTTTTATGCCAGTGTGAGAAAGTTCCTTTGGTGGTTCCTTGTTAATCACCTGTGAAGCATTTCCGACTGAAACACTTCTAGGTCTTTGTGTGAAAAGGCTTGGGTGAAATGCTTGCTGTACATATTTTTTGCCAACAGTGGGTGTTTGTGCTGCAGTGTGTCTGGTGAAATCATTTGGTCTTGTCTCGCTAACTTCGTCGTCACTTAGTAGGATTGTGCCCCCCCCAGAATACGTGGGGCAGCCTGAGTTGGACTCAGAGAGGGATTCTCCAGCAGAGCTGGTACCCTCCTGGGGTAGTTTATTTTTCAATACTACTTCCATGATTTTATAACTCTCCTATCTACTCCAGACATTTTAGGAATTATTTAGGTTCCAAGGCTCTCTGTAGCCTCTTCCAGCCAGTTGCCTGACCAGGTTTATGGTTATACCGCCATTGCGCGGTCGCCAGAGCCTCGTCTGTTGTCTAGCAGGGGGCGCCGCAGCAGCCGCTTGGCCGCTGCCACCAAATGGTGCGGGCAGGTGAGGTTGACAGTAAGGCCGGTCAAGATGTTATAGACCGTTCTCCCCTTACCCCCCAGGGCGCCGTCTTTGGATTTTTAAAGCCCCTAATTAAAATGCTTTGATTATTTTCCTTTTGGGTTTTAGTTTTTTTTTAATAGTCAACCGTTGGTTTGATAAGTTTGTAAAGTTTCTTTTAATTTGCAGTTTTTGATGTCTGTAGTTTAAAAGATGGTGGACGTGGTTTGGTAACTTTATGAGCTTATATTTTTAATTTTTTAATTTCAGTCAGCATAAAACCAGAAAACAACTGATAGTATTTCATATTCATTCACATTCACAACATAAATTCTTTGAAGCATTACTTTTCAGTACAGTTCTGGATGTGGGCGTTTTATAGGAACAGCACCCTTTTAAATTGCTGCTTATTCAATATTCCCAGTAACTTAAAATTTCGGCTTTCAGAAATTTACTCAGACGTTGAATTTTTTTTATAATATTAGTTTAATTCACAATATTTACAAACTACAATTACTAAAAAAACTACAGAACTAAAATTATAATAAAATATATATATCAAAAAGAGAAGAATTACAGGGCGTGAAAAAAAAAAATCATGACCACCACAAATTAATGTGAAAACCTAAAAGGAGGGTCACGTGTACCAAATTCCACTCAATTTTAAAATCAAATTACGCCTTGACACCTGATTTACATTATGAAGCCGCTCAAACAATCCCCAATACCTACTTCACTACTGTAATGTCTCTTATAATATACACTTAAACCCAAAACGACAAAACATCAGGAATCCTGTTCACATAGCAACACAAAAGTTTTTTCATATTCCAGTTATAAGACGTCTTTCCCCTCTGTAAGATACAGAGGGGAAAGACGTCTTTATTAAGTCGAAATGTAGTGCGTTCCTAGAATTCTGCCTTGGTTACAATTATTAAATAGTTCGTATCTCCGAACGTGGCACTGTGAGTGGTAGAACGTGATTTTCTGGAGAATTAAACGGGGAATAAAATGTCTCTACTGCGGACATTTCGTGTTGTTTGTGTTTTTGATACCAGTGAAAGATTAAGCATGACAGCTTGAATTATTACTGGTACCAACCACAAGTACAACTTCATTATCTTTATGATATCAGAAAGAAATACGTCTACTGCTACACATAGGCCTTCCCCTGCAAGCGTATGGTCCTGTTTCTTGCATCCTGAGGATTCCAGAGGACGTCACCTGACCATTGTTCATGACGAATCGGAACTATGACAACAAAACTATTTGAAACCGTTAGGAACCGCGATCTTTTTTTGATGACGAGTACGAACAGTATGTCAGAAAATTGAAATGGTGTTATTTCAAATAATTTACAGCATATTTTCTGAAGACGAAACAAAATAGAAACTTTCTAATTCTAAATACTTCACAGCTCATCATATTTTAGCATAGTGTCCCAAATAATTTATTATCTTGCTAATAAAATTCGATAATTTTATTTTTATGTCATGTCCGTAGCTAATTTACTAAGAGCGTTAGAGCTCTGGTCAAATTCTATTTTAAGAACTGAATTTTATTGAAGCTGCCAAACTGTTAATAATATTTATAATTCTTATCTTATCCATCACAAATTACCTTTGTATTGGGTGTACGAACAAAGTCAAAGCATTTATTTCAATTAAACCATTACTAGGTACTTTTGAATGCCAGAAGAACAATTCATAAAACTAAACTACGAGTGCAATACGTCATCCCGAAAGCCACTGATTAGGTACTCTTTTTTATCGTGTGGATAGTACTTAATCTGGTGTCAAAGTTAGTTTTGCTGCCAAAATACCTCTTTAATGACATCAGGTAAATTCACTTTAGCAGAAACGATTAATGAAAAATTTACTGGAAAATTGATAAACTCTTCCCGAGTCAAAACTTAAAAAGTTACACTTCAAACATATAAGTTTACGTCCAGATTGTTATCGAGCTATGAGAAAACAATTTGTCATTACTTATAGCACAGTTTTAACTCCAAACTCAACACTTATTGAAAACTTTCTATAACGTGTGGCACTATTTATTAGAACTAAAATCATTTACCAAGAAACTTCGAAGTTCGTTTCCTTTTTAAAAGGAGTTAGTGTAGCTCCAACTAAATTGCTTCAAATATTTTTCAAATGTTATTTTGTAGTTTTGATCAGCAATATTGTAAAGATTCGCAATATTAGCAGGTTATTTTTGGATTTAAACAAGTCAAGAAGTAGGGTTTGATTTCAATTTATTTAAACAATAGTAAAATATAATATGCGCTGGTATGGGATCCCCATGAGCAAAAATACAAGCTCATGATAGAACGGGTCCAATGGAAATTTGCTCGGTACCTATATAAAAAAGTATATGAATACTACCCATATTTGTATCCGTCTCTATTTTTTGCGGGAATGGTGGGCATCAACACGTTAGAAGTGAGACGTAAGTGTACGCTGTTGATGCACTACTATCTATTACTTAATCATAAAATTGACGACGGGACTACCTTAGCTCGTTGTTCACTGTTTGTTCCGGACCGATTGCGGCGGTCGCGGGCCTGTGCCTCACGAGGCCTGTTCGCGGGTCCCACTGTGCTTACCCAAACTGCTCGATATGCGCCCCAGGCGATAAATCTGCTAAACGCCCTGTTTGCTCAGGAAGTAGATCGGTTTATGAGTAGCAATAAAGGTATGCCTAATAATTGCATACGATTTTTAAGTTAGTGTGTGATGTTGACTTGCTCCACGCGTTGGTGCAAACTGTAAGTGTAAGAAAGCACCTACTTAAATAAATAAATAAATAGGACTAAGATTGAAATATTCCGAATTCTATTTAAAAGCAATTTTAAATTAATTTGAACTTCTACTAAAAAACACAAATTATGTCTAGGTTAGTAATTATGTTGTGTATCGTTTGATGTGAGATCATGTTCAATTTGTTTGACAAATGTTTCATCTTCTGTCCTTATCCCAGGCATTATAAAACGCATCGTTTTCATTTTGTATTCATTCAGCATCTGTAGTGCATATCAAGCTACCTTTTTTTTTTGGTGGGGTGGGAAATCATTAAATAACTCCTCCCACTCTGGGCAGAACGAAAGGGAGTGTCAGACTTCTACTGACTAAAAACCACCCATGTTCCTTCTTAGCCCTTTGTGTCGAGGTTGCTGTATCTCTTTCGAACAACCCACAGCCCCGACGGGCATACCAACCTACCTAAACCTGTCGAATTTTCCCAATCAACATTATGCTTAAGCGATAAAGTTGAAAATGTATTAAACAAAATTGACAGATATTGCTTGAAATTACGTAATGGCATGTGATAATAATATGTTTTTAAGTCATGAACGAAATCACGGGTAAAACATACTTACAAAGTTCCTGTGAACACAACACTGTATAAAAAATACGTTTGTAAACGATATAATGACGCTTTTCAAGTCTTTTACCGCCAACATACTGTCCACTCAAAACTAGAACATGCCCGTCTGTTACTTAATAAGTTTTAAAAGCAGCCGCGTTCCATTGTGGCGGTAACTTTGGCAATTAGCGTTAAGTGGGTTTTAACCTAAATAAAACAATTGTTACAATGTTTACCTTAAATGTGTGGAGAATTCATATTTTGGTTCAGTTTTTCTTTGGATCTAACTCTTCATCATCATCTGCCTAGCCTTTTCCCAACTATGTTGGGGTCGGCTTCCAGTCTAACCGGATGCAGCTGAATACCAGTATTTTACATGGAGCGACTGCCTATCTGACCTCCACAACCCAGTTAATACTAGGTAATACGATACTCTTTGGTAAGACTGGATGTCAGAATTTCAGGTCACTGACTACCTGTAACGACTGCCAAAGATCTATATATGGCAGCCGGGACCAACAGCTTAACGTGCTTTCTGAGGCACGGAGGAAACTCAGTATGTCGGTCGGTCACCCGTCCACAGACCGACCTAGGCAAGCACAGCTTAACCTAAAGGTCGACCCGAGTGGCAGTTCTTATTAAGCCACGAGCTCCTCCTTAACAATCCACAAATAAAACACTGAAATATAGGACACAAAGCATTAACCGTGCAAAAAAACTATTAACCCACATAAGAGCAGTTCCACATAATACTAAGCCCGCATTTTCATTTTCCCACACACAAATTCTACGTCTAAACCATAAGATCCACATTGTAATAACATATTTCATACTCGCGCGACCTATTTTCACACTCAATTGATAAGAAAAGCAGTCGTAATTCATTTCCGCTCCAAAGGAACGTAGGACTTAATATCATCTTAATTAAATGATTAAAATTAAGTACATCTTATGTTCTATTGTCTCGACATTGTGTGAGATACTCATGTGTAATCCTTTCTTTGTGTTTCTGGGTGTAAATTGGAGATGAAATTTAACGTAGTAGTGTCAGACTTCTACTGACTAAAAACCACCCATGTTCCTTCTTAGCCCTTGTGCCGAGGCCGCGGTATCTCTTTCGAACAAACTGCAACCCCGACGGGAATTGCAAGGCACCTTAATTCAGCATTCATCATTTTGGTTCTGTCATTTTTCACGAGTACCTACGAGTATCAAATTAATGTCAGTATAACTATTATACCTACTAAATGGCGCCCTCTATAGACTCTTAAACCACTTACAAGTTTGATACCACCATTATTTAATTTCTATAGCATTTCGCCAAAATACCAGACTACATTATTCATTATTACAAACACTTTATTTACCAAAACACATTAGATTTAAACAAATGTTATTAGCAAACTACAAGAAAATTGGCTACCATTCAAAATAAGATACCAGGCGCTCATAACTATAGTAGCAATTTGTCTTATCCTTGGCTAGAGATTGTTATTACATGGAGAATTATTGTTTGACCCATAAAAAGTCTAAAGTTGAGGAAACATATTATTATTACTGTGGTATAAATTTCATTCAAGATATCATGTTTTGCTACATGATCTTAGTTTTCATGCTGCTGTTTGCGTGGAAAATGTTTAGCAAAGTAAGGACAATATGTTGTATTTATGGAAAGAATTTTCATAACCCAAATAATGTCCATAGAATACAGAGTAAATGAACCTTTTACGAAGCTGCTATCAACCAAGCTTTTTGTACATTGTATCAAACTAAGTAATTAATTTTATCATGTTTGGTACCAACCCGATATAAACATGCTTTTTAAAAAACTTGAAGAGGATTTCAGTAAAATAAACAGTCAATGTGACCACACGTTAAAAGTTAATATGACAACCTAAACCATTTTCAAACATCAACTTGGTGGCATCATACGATCCAAAAGCATCCGATTTACATTATTTTCAACCTAAACGTATTAGAAATAAGTCACAAAGTCGTTGGAGCACTTAACACAGATCAAGAGCTAACCAAAATAAAGACTTGCAACGTTGCAAATTAGAAACAAAATATAAAACACTCCCTCCGAATGTAAATTGAATTTCGCCACCAAATTCAATTTGGATCACCTTCACATTCGCAAAAAAGTATATCAGAAACAAATTCATGTTTCATCAATACATCACTGGGGGTTAAACAACATTATTATTTACTGTTGATTTTTTGAAAAATAAACCTTATACCTTTAAGATAATGAGTTTTTCTTTTAGATGGATCACTCGAGTTTTATTTGTATTATAAATTCGTGAAGGATTTGTACTGCTTTACCACTGATCTGCAAAGTGGCAGAATGAATAATGATGACGTTGACGCATTATATAAACAATGTTCCTACTTATTTAGTTATTTCTTTGAAATTGGTATTTTTGTTTAGATTCTGATACTAATGATGATGGACCATGTTTATTTAGGGCACTTGGAATTTTCTTAAATATTCGCAGGATATTTTTAAATTAAAACGAATCAAGAAGTGAAGCTTAATTTAAATTTATTTAAATATTCCTAGTTGTAGAAATCAATTTGAAGCTTAATAATTTTCCAAAGACAGTTAGAATTTAGTCAATGGCTTCAGATTTTTTACGTTGATGTAAATCTTCAGCTAATTATAAATGTCTCATGCAACAGGACAATTGCCTGTGTTCACTCACATCTACATTATGTATATTACATAACATCACGCCCGCTAATCTTGTAGGGTTAGGCAGAGGTAGTATGGTCAATTCTAAAGATGCTTTCGATCCCTTCAACTTTTGCCCAGATCTAAATGTTACATTACTTTATTATTTGTATTCAATACTTACCCATTAAGCATATTCATATTCAGACGACTAAAAAAAAACTATTTTTGTCCATTAACGACGGCTTCTAGTTTTCTTTTAAAAAGATATTCGCTTCTCATTTTAAAATCAAATTACAAAGAACTCAGCTTGCTAACTTCTGATGGAAAAGTTTAAACAAACGGTACACTTGCAATTTTTCAAGATGGATTAATGTCTCATCCAGTATACGAAGTTGTAACTTATTTTTAATGTTTGACAGACTTACGTTTTTTCAATGATGCGATGTTGTTATAAAGAAAACTGAGTCCTCTTAAAACATATTTTCTTTGAAGAAAATATGACTTGAGAGGATCTCTATGTAATAATTAGATTTATTTTCCAAGAAGGAGACCTAAGCGGATCATTGCGTCATAATTAGGTCCCCAGTCTTTAAAGCTAATTTTAGTTGGAACTTTTGAAAATAAGTATAAGTTATTTTGTTTAATATAAACCTACAAGAGTGATTATGAAACCTAATCCATGATTTATCTAATCTTTTCCTAAATAGATCGGGGTCAGTTTACAGTCTAAGGTGGGTAAGTAAAGGTGTATTCCACAACCTAGTAACCAGTTAATATTAGGTAAAACAACGTCCTTTTGGTAAGACAGATTGTCAGAGTTTCGTGCCACTGACTACCTGAATGTCAGTCAAAATCAACTAATTACAGCCGAAGCCTACGGCTCTAACTGTTTTACGAGGCACGAAACTCTGTATGTAATGGCTGGTCACACATACACGGGCCAACCTAGCCAAGGCTTAATCTAAAGGAGGTATTTGCGTATGTGATTTGAAATGTCTGTGAACGCACCCACGATACAAGAGAAATTCCTAGTGTGCGGCCACGTTTTAAAAACCACAATAGTAAAACGTTAATTATTTTTTAACAAAATGAAGCACATAACAACACAAAGACTTTCACCCATTTCTAACGCCACCACAAAAAAAAAAAGTCAGTCACAAAGTCTCCATTTGTACCCAACAATACAGAATCCAGCCATTAAAACCAGAACAATACAGGAACAAAAAATCCGTGAGTAGAAAATGGGAACACTTTACCTACTTTCCTATGGCGATGATAGGCAAAGCCAGTGTGTCAGTGGCGATATCGCATTGTGCGCCACGAGACACCATTCAAGTGGCTTTTTTAACATCAAAGGGACGTTTTTGCTTTGAGCCATGGGGGTATCTGTTTACCGGAAAGACACTTCTGGGTTTGATACACTGTGGAGTGCAGGGAGCAGAGGTGCCTAGCGTTCAGCTGTTTTTGTTATAGAATTACGATTTGTGTGTTTTTTTTCGGCCTGTTGTGTATGGCCTCCGGCGAGTTTGACTGTGGCGGTATTATTGTTCATCCAGATATAAAGTTATACTTCACTCCATAATTATAAAGCAAAGTCCTCCGCCACGTCTGTTTGTCTGTCTGTTCGTGATAAACTCAAAAACTACTGCATCGATTTTCAAACTGTTTTCACCAATGGATAGAGTGGTTCTTGAGGAAAGTTTTAGTATATAATTTAACGCGAGCAAAGCCACGGGCATCAGCTAGTATAACGTAAAATCACGACTGTAATCCCCGAGGGGTTCAGCAGAGGTGTAGCTAATCGTACACCCACATTTGCCTGACCCGGGAATGAACCAAGGAACTCATGCTCACCACACGCGATCGCGTCTAGTAGACCATCGAGGCAATTTTAAAGGTATAGTGTCTTCGTAGAATTATCCTCTATAACATCAGTTGTTTACTTAGCTAAAAATATGGATTTTGTTTCTCCGTTTAATGTATTAATAAAAAAAGAATCGGTCTACAATTATTATTGACTGAGATATCGGTGAACATACATAAAAAACACATACAGTCGATGATAGAACCTCCTCCTTCTTCGAAGTCGGTTAAAAAAGAACATCAAGATTAAGTTTAACCCACATAGAATCACGAAAACTGAATGATCAACACTAATTCTCAGCAAAAAAAGGTTTACACTTAATTAAAAATCGAATTTACAAACAGAAAAACATTCATTACTCCGAGTCGGCTTAAGCCATTCCGAAATCTCATCACAACATCATTAATTTTTTTACCCAACATCTGTGGACCAATCTTGCCAATAGTCGGTCCTCGAATCGGGGAAGCGAACCTGTAATCTTTCAATTACAAATTCAAGTTCCATCCGTTCCAATTAACTCCAATATTGATCAGGGAATACTGTTCGCGATCACTTTTATCTGTGTTGCCAATTTAATAAAAAATGTGAAGTGGGCCTGGTATTGCCAGCCTATACCTGTGAATTCGTTTACAATGTGAAAAATAGAACATTATTTGGATGATACCCTCTTTTGAGATTATTGCTTTAGCTTGTATTATTGAATTATAGAAATCTGTGAAGAGTACCTATTACTTAAACCTTATTGAATTGAAGATTGCTATCAGGTTTTTCAATTAATTATGGTGTCACAATCACAGTATTATCTCAGCTTTTGTGCTTTCATTAGAGTATTCTTTTCATGTCTTTGTCAGAATGGAGTTAATTAACCTGATGGTCAGAATTGCATTTAGTCATTTACTTCTAAATCTATTCGACTTTATTTATGACGAAGGTTTGCTAATTGTCTGAGGTTATTTGTTAGAGAAAAAAAGCTCGCGCCTGCCTATTATAAATACTGGAAAAATTAAGGCATTACTAAACTCTTTTCAAGCCTAGAGACAAAGCTGAAATAATGCGTAACCCCGGAGTTTGTCTCTTGCACTCAACACTAGAAATAAACAACATAACCAACGCCTAATTTGGTTGTAACGTTAGAACTACTAACTCCGGAAAAGTTAGAGACAAATTGAAAGACTGTCTTGGTGAGTGTCATGTGTGTTGAGAAGGGACCCATCTCTTACTCGTATGACTTAAAGAGTGGAGGACACGATGGATGGATTGTGTGAGGAATATGAAAGAAAAAGTGTAATTAATTGCTTGACGGTTGACAGGAGCGAATGAAAAAAAAACATGTTGCGCCGACCTTTTTTTTTTTGGCGGGTGGAAAATCATCAAATAACCCCTCCCGCTCTTGGGCAGAGCGAAAGGGATTGTCAGACTTCTACTGACTAAAAACCACCCATGTCCCTTCTTAGCCCTTCATGTCGAGGCCGCGGTATCTCTTCCGAACAACCCGCAACCCCGATGGGTGTCGGCCCTGGGCCGGGCGTGGGCCCCTTCCATGTTGCTGACATCTCTTTGAGGCGCGCGTGGAACACGAACGCGCCGTCGACACGGCCTGTCGTCGTCATAAGACGGACGGACGGCGAGCTAGCCCATCACTCACCGTCCACAGGCCCGATGTTGTGCCGACCTTAGGTGACATTCGACAAGAGCAGCATGTTGCACCGACCATAAGTGACATTCGACAAGAGTAGGAAGGTGATGTCAACCATTAAACCTCCAATATTTGACTGTAACATTTAAACCTCTATATTATATGCTAGTTCTACGTGAGAATTCCCTCATTGCTAAATTCCTGTGTAAATATTTCATCATCGCATCGTTACCCAGCAACGGCGTTAGTAGTGGACACAATTTGCTAAAAGTGTAATTTGTTGCGACGCAGCGCACGGCATCAGTTCAGCTGTACTGCACTGTACACGGATGTAGTGGCACTGACCAAATGGAACCGACATGGCTTTTGTTTAGATGGTTTGAAGAACATAGTAACACTGACCTTATTCAGAAAGAAAGAAAAAAAAGGTCAGTGTGCGGAGTTCTGGCTGCGGGTTGTTCGCAAGAGATACCGCGGCCTCGACATGAAGGGCTAAGAAGGAACATGGGTGGTTTTTAGTCAGTAGAAGTCTGACACTCCCTTTTGCTCTGTCCAAGAGCGGGAGGGGTTATTTGATGATTTTTCGACCCGCCAAAAAAAAAAAGGGTGCGGAGCAACCGATACATGAACGCGCACGAGGCAAAATGAGTATTGAAGGATTTTTTTTTTAAAACGTTTCCGCTTACTAGGAATTCCTCCTGTATCGTGGGTTAAACATTGAAACTCACATAGACAAACACACAGACCTGCGGAACAACTATCAGTTGCCGTACAAATTTTTACTCCATGCGGGGATCGAACACGCGACATGCAGCGCAGCAGTCTAATCACTCGGCCACTGCGCCAACTGTGCCGTCAAATTGTAGAGAGATCGCAGGAGATTTCTGTCTACACCACTGGGTAAAAGGTGTGAGTTTATTTCTGTTTTTAATATTTTATGAAGACCTTTGGGCTTAGCTAAACTGGTACGCACAATTTGCGGTGCAACTGCGGTACCCGTACTGTGTGTACGGTGTCCGAAGTTGCATCCACACTTTGTCCGTATCGGTTTCAACCTTTGTTATGACCGATATACATTGTTACTGAAGGTAGAGGTGTTGTTCCTTATTCTACATGTTTATTGATTACTCAAATGATTTCGCATTAATATGTACAGCAGACACTAATTGACATTGTTTTATATTCTTTCCTATTTCGCAATTGAAATATTGAGAGTAATTATCTTAAAAACAAACAAAAATCAACTAAATTTATGGTACTACAAAACTGAACTTCTTCGTTTGTTTCCACAAAAACTCTAAAATTGAATTGCTGATCTGAATAACGCAGTATAGAAAATCAGGATCCAATTTGAAGCAAAGTGCATGAGTATCCAATTAGTAAATTGAAATTTTGCGTAAACAACACCATTTTTCAATGTGCTGACAGCCTCGATAACAACATGCGTGTTAAACAAATACTTTGGATAATTCCTTTGTTGAAAAATGTCACTTCCAAAAAACCAACAGTGAACATTTACGCCCGATTTATTATTACACCGATTATTTTTAAAATGAATAATGTTTAAAATACATGGTACTGTCACATCAGTGTCTTTATTTATTCAGTATAAGGTTTTAAATTCTGTGATAGCTGTTTCTTAAAATAGGAATGAGACGGGAAGTTTTAAATGAAACCTATTCAAAATTAACGTAGCACTCGGCAATGGCATTTATTAAATTGACATTTAAGGTTTTAAATTCAGTGATGTTTGTATCCCAAAATAGGATGTAGGTCCTAGTAAAGCCAGAAAATCAAGACGTTGGGAGTACTTTGATTCTACTTCCAATTATAGAAACTTGTCCGTGCTATGCTGATCATAACGAAGACTTGTCTAACATAATTTACTAGCTGATGCCCGCGGCTTCGCCCGCGTATAAGTATACACTAACACCTTCCTTGAGAACCACTCTATCCATTGATGTAAACAGCATGAAAATTGTTGCAGTAGTTTATGCATTGCTCGCAGAACGAATGGCCGATGGGACCGGAAAGTTCTGGAGTGGCGACCGCGAACCGGAAGACGATGCGTTGGAAGGCCTCCCACTAGGTGGACCTGGTGAAGGTTGCGGGGATCCGCTGGATGCGAGACGCACGGGACAGGTCAATGTGGCGACACTTAGGGGAGGCCTATGTCCAGCAGTGGACGTCTTTCGGCCGAAATGATGATGATGATGAGTTTTTTGAGTTCACCGCGAAGAGACAGACAGACGCGGCAGAGGACTTTGTTTTATAATATGTAGTGATGGTTTATTTGTCTGCGGCTGCGGAAAATCTCAAAAGGGATACTGAAGATTAGTATTATTAGTTTAGATTAATATGTAATCGTTTTTAATAGTGGTTTTTAAAGGGTGAAAGAGACACCGACACGTATTCAGTACATCATTCCGCATTTTTCCATTTTGACCGTATAGGACTTTTGTAGGAGATGAGCTATTTTTTTTTTAAACCGATAAAAAATTTATTTATGGTTCAAAATTATTTACTGAATACGTGATAACCGTTTTCGCATCGGTCCTTTCACCCCCTAGTAAGTTTATAAAAAAATCGTAACATTAGATAGTTGATCTGGAACATCCATAAACAACTTTAGTTCTGTAATACGGCCGGCCAAGAAAAATGAGGCGAAGCTGCTACAACAAGAGTCACTATTTCTAACACCGCTGCTTTTACCATAATGGATGTTTGTGGCCATTATTCCACGCTCGTGTTTCAGTGTTAAGGTGTACTGGCATTTTTTCAAATTAGTCTTCTTTCCATACAAGATAAGGATGTTATTTATGAAGTCCTTAATTACGCTTGAGTTATGGCTGTGGAGTCACGTTTGCTCTGATTCTTGTTTTGGCTAACGAGGATCGGCTAGACACGTACTTAATTGCTAGCTAATTTTGCGTGTAGTTTTGTCTTAAATGGAATTTAGTGAGGAGGTATAGAGCTAACACCTGTTTTATGTTACATTTTCAACTTGCGTTGCTCAGGCCAAAGTCGGAAATCTAACAGTGCTCTTGTTTATTAAGTAGCCATCAACATTTAAGCATCCAAAGCGTGAATTATAAAAGACACGTTTGCAGAAAAAAAAACAAGAAAAGCTATGTTGCTCTCATAAAATGTTACACCGTTCATCGATATAAAATCATGAAAATCGTATGCTAATAAAAAGCTTGCAAATCCCAATTATTAAAACAAACTATTCCGATTCGTTTGCACCCAACAAAAAATCCTTTTCAACAATAAAAACATTGACTTAACCGTGAATCACAATCGCTACGCCACGCACAAAGTCACAGCTACCGATAATAAAAATCATCCCTGCTACCCGCGTTTACGGATTATTTTATTTTAAAGCCACCCTTAAACCTTTTAACAGTCGTCAATTTTAACTGGCCCCGTTTCATTTTAACGAGTAAAGGCTGATGACCGTCAGTGCCTTGTTACTGAACTTTGACAAAATCAACTAGGACATAAAATAAAACGGTTTTTATAGGCTTACAAAGGCGACAGATTGGCCCACCTTTTCGTTTTACGCAGGAGTTACTGGGTTACGAGTTACGTGGATATAATGAAACACGTTGAAATTTTTATAGGGTTTCATCGGGTGAGACTGATAATAGGATCTCGTTATCAATCGGTGCATTGAATGGTTGAGATATTGGATCATTCTCATTAGTTCCACCAGCAATTAGTTCCATGGAACTAGAAGGACTTTTTTTTTCTCAGTAGTTCCATGCACTTTGATAATGGAACAAATGAAACAAAACTAAATCGAACTCGTCTCACTAGTTCTAGTGAGAATGATCCGAGATATTGACGTACTGATTCGCGTGTACGACCAGATGTACGAATGTGGACGAGGCAAAAGGAGTATGTAAGGATCGTAGCAGGTGGCGTTCTGTGGTTTCTACCTATCCCCATGGGAAAAGGGCGTGAGTTTATATAATTATGTGTAAGTATGTACGATTCGACGTAAAATGCGTTTTTTTAATTTTTTTAAATCTTCGCCATCATTTCGGCCGATAGGCGTCCACTGCAGGGCATAGAGCTCCCACAAGTGTCGCCATATTGACCTGCCCCTTGCGTCTCGCATCACACAGATCCTTGAAACCAATGGAAACGTCTACTTCCCTAAAGGTTCAAGCACAGGTTTTACAGAGATGCACTAACTCAGATTCCACTAGTTATGTTTAAGTCCTATGTAAATTGGGAGCTCATTGTAACCAACTGGGCACAAATCCTGACTCCGGACTTCTACCGACAAATTCCACGGAAACCTGGAAGAATATTGTTCGGCTTGAGAATTGAACCTTCGATGTCATCAGCAGCGCTTGACGACTAGACAATAATAATAATGTTGATTTAGATATTATCATTATTTTTAAGGTCTTTCACATTTCGTAGTACCTAATCTATTATACGATTTATAAGCTTAGAATTTCCTTTATCTTATGATCTGTGTAACAGTTACAATTGAACATGAGACCAAATTTCAATATGTTGCAGACAGAGAGAAGTTCTGCGAAGTAATGGTTAGATGTCCAGGTGACCACAAAGTCCCAGAGCAACCACCTGCATTTCGGGATTCATTTATTGAATTCCATTTCCATTGCCCTACCAATCATTATTAAAATCGAATCTATCCCACCCGTTTCCAACTTCATTAAAAATGTACTTGTCTTTTAGTTTGTACTTGATTATATTTTATTTTTAACTTTAATTTTTTACCCACGCCAATGACTGCGCATCCCACAGTGGCCTGGCGAGGATATTTCCAACATCCGAGCACAACAGATGCAGACTACTGGACGTGGAGAAAATTTCTGAAAGAAAAACCCAATAACATTTTGCCCGGCCCGGAAATTGAACCTAGGACCTGCTCAACAGTCGCGCTATCGAACAATCGACCAGCAATAGATTCATTCGTGTAAGAATAATCGATATTTAGGATGAGCGTACGCCCGCGTAGTTTGCATGTGGCTGTATAAAAATAAATATCATAATCATCATTTCAGCCATAAGACGTCCACTGCTGGACATAGGCCCCCCCCAGAAGGGGAAGGGGAATTGCCATAATCACCACGCTTGGCAGGCGGGTTGGAGATCGCAGTATGGTTGTTACAAAGGCACAGAGAACGCTGCTGCCCATTCTCTGGTAAGTCCCATAGTCGCCTTTTACGACACCCACGGGAAGATATGGGATGGTGCTATTCTTTACGTCCGACACCATACGCAAACATAAAACCTATTCACTGCAAATAAAACCTCCCCAAATCAAACACATTTTAAGGTACAGCCAAATAAACCAATAAACCCTGAAACACGCTCAAAACAAACCAACCAAATAGGTTGTAGTACCAAAACACGTTTACTACTACATTAGTAGTCGTAGTAAATTAGTATAGTACAGTGTAGTAGAATAGTTAATTTAAATAGTAACAAAAGTATCGCATCGTTAAGCCTCAGGGCTCACGAATGTGGGCCATCGATTCACATTCACTCTTAATCAGTCTGAAAGGCGGAATCTAATTAAACTCTAATACAGAGTAAATGTAATCAGTGGGACAACGGATAAAAGGATGAAGGAAAAATAAATAAGATAACAACACGACTTGTTATCCGAAGGGTCAGGCAGAAGTGTATCTAATAGTACACCCACTGTGCGCCGGTTATATGCAAGTCCCATGTTTTAAGGGGCGATCCTACTGCCATCAAACGGGCCCAAATTCAGGCTCCGTGGCTGCTACTGAGAAATTCCTGATGAAAAAACTCAATAAGACTTTGCCCTTTGCACGACCAACCGTTTGATTGAACCCAGGACTTCCTGCTCAGCACAAGCACTTGCAACCACTACACCAAAGAGGCAGTAAAATATAAATAGGTTTATTTAATCTTTGTAAATGTGAATACGGTAAGATATTTATAATCCAGTGCAGAATAGGGGATGTCAAATGTCTTGTCGATTTTTTGGGATTAGGTTCACCCTTCGGGCATTACAGTCGTGATGTTATGTAAAAGAAAAAAACATAGTTGATTGTCGTATAAAAATAACCTTTTCTTGTAACAAAATAAAATAGATGATCCGCATATTGCAAAAGGATAAACAAGTAAAATAAATATTATATTTTATTTTTAGTACGAATATGTGAGCACGTGTAAGCAATACACTGCTTATATAAATAAATGTTGTACAATTTTCAGTACATAGCCATTCAAGCATTGTCACACTGAATGTTTTTACACTTTACCTTCCTATTAGCCTGAAAACATGAAAACAAAATACTTGTATCACTGCGGTAGAGGGCTTTACATTATTTCTGTGCAGTGGCTTAATAAATTAAAAAGAAAGAACCAGTACTTTGTGAGCTCTTATTTCCGTTAAATTAGGACTGATTATAAATGATAGATGATTGAATGAAAGTCGATTAACAAAAGTATTTACAAGGCAGATGTGAGTGGTAACGCCAGAAGGGGACGCCCTAGAAAGACATACACTGATCTTATTGGTGCCGTTCTTCAGAAAGGACAGGTGCGTAGTACTCGTAACCGGCGTGTGTGTATGACCAGACGTATGAATGTGGACGAGGCAAAAGGAGTGTGTAAGGATCGTAGCAAGTGGCGTTCTGTGGTTTCTGCCTACCCCCATGGGAAAGGGCGTGAGTTTATGTATGTATGTGTGTATGTATATGATAGACTTTATTTAGAATTAAGCGTTATCTGATTTTAATAACATGACTTTCTCAGTAGCAGCCACGGAGTCGGGATTTGTGCCCGGGAACAGGGTCGCCCCTATTGATGATGATGATGATGATGATGGTGATGCCATCTAGCCGATTTCGGCCACAACGACTGCATTCGATGGCTTGATAGTCAAGAGCTTTGTTGTGCTGCTCTTCCGTGTGCTCTTAAGTGGCTAGCATATCTAGCTTTGGCCGAAAAACTACGAGCACAAAGCGGACATGTCAGAACACCATTAATGACATTATAGGGTATAGAATCCAGTATAACAACGCGTTTCGGGTGCTGATGGGGTTGCCGCGTTTCTGTAGTGCTACAGGGATGTTTGCAGAAGCCCGGGTAGATTGCTTTTATACAGTAATGCGTAAGAGATGCGCATCCCTCGTACGCAGGGTGCGGGGCAGCTCCAACAGCATCCTAAAAATGATTTCTGACCGACTGGATTGCGCGATCGTCAACCGATGTTGCAAACTGGATCTGTTTACTAGTGGCGATGTGTTCTGTTATTTTGTTGGTTTCATGTTTTGTTCTGTTTGTTTTCATTTGTGTTTAATTTAGTTTACTAACATAGATATAAGGGAAATTGTTACTAACGCTATGAGTCATGTTACTTGAATAAATAATAATTGAATAGCTGTAGGTGGTCCAGCTTTAAGGTCATCGCGCTTTTGATCTAGCTGTGACCTTCTTCTTTCTTCAAAGCCCCAAACCTGCTGAAATACACGACTTCTCCATTCAGGCCGATTTTGTGTCTGCTTTTCCCATACTAAGGGGTCAATTTCATTCCGTCGGGGCTGCGGGTTGTTCTAAAGAGATACCGCGGCCTCGGCGCAAGGGCTAAGAAGGAAAATGGTTGGTTTTTAGTCTTAGAAGTCTGACACTCCCTTTCGCTCTTCCTTTCTTTTTTCTTTGATGATTTCCCAATCCCCCAAAAAAAAAAGGGGTCAATTTCACATCTTTTAAAGTGCCCCGCCCCTATTACATGGGACTTAAAAACAAGTGTCGAAATGTGAGTGCTCTGTTAGGTACACTTTTACCTAACCTTTCTAGGTTTACAGGCGTGATGTTGTGTATTATGTTTCAAGTTCGTCTGCTTTAAGGCAAAAAATAAAATTTTCTCGACAAGATTTTATTTCTAGATTTTCATCAGTTCGTTAGTACGAATAGGTAGATACAAGATCTGCCGACTAGCTACCTTCTCATTCATAATCCTAAGCTTTGCAGAACTCTTTAGTTCGAGCTAAGCTTTCATTTGCATCGCGTAGATATTGTGGTCGGGTTTGTAGGTATTAGAAGATTACATATCGCCGCCAATCGCATAAATGAAAACAGTCCATTGCTCTATCCTGTGTATGTTTTGTGAAAACGTATGGTTGTGTTATACATTAAAATTTTATAAGATAGTTTCTCCTCAAATTAGTTTTGAAAGAATAATAATAATATTTACATAGATGTTATTAACTATTTTTAAAAATACCTCCAGATAATCTAATTAATCATATCTAAGTAGAAACACCTAAAGCATAACAATAATTTGGTCACAATATATTTCAATATTGTCTTAGTTAACTCCTTTGCATTATGTCCGCCTAGAAAATTAAGTTTAAATAAATAAATAATATAGCCTATCCTCACAAAACTTAGGTATAATATCAACCATATAAAATCAGTGTCGAAATTCACTCATCAATAGAATCGTTCTGAAAGATCGTGCAAATGAACGAACGTGTAGTTTTAAGCAAACGTTTGAAGGCATGACCTACTAACAGTTTTAAAGCACGTTCACAAAACCATCATATAAAAAATCACGACTTGCATCTATTTCACATCTCTTTTTTTTTTAGGGTGCTGGGAAATCGTCTAATAACCGCTCTCGCTCTGGGCAGAGCAAAAGGGAGTGTCAGATTTCTACTGACTAAAAACCACCCATGTTCCTTCTTAGCCCTTTGTGTCGAGGCCGCGGTGTCTCTTTCGAATAACCCGCATCCACGACGGGCACGGCCTGTCGTCGTCATAAGACGGACGGGGGGCGAGGTAGCCATTTACTCACCGTCCACAGGCCCGCTTCTACGGTGGCTGGAAGCCATCGCGCCTGGGACGAGAGATTCTCTCCTTCTCACGTTCCGCCACCTCCTTCACTAGCATCACTGCTTCGCAGAAGGAGGCGACGGCGTACCATTCCTCCTCGCACCGGACCGTGGCTTGCACCAGGGCCGGATGCGAGAGGTCATCGCCGCCGATCATTGTTACGAGAACACGCCTAGGCTCCTCTCAAGCGGGGCAGACCTCCACGGTGTACTCCAGTGTCTCCTCTGGTCGACCCTCAGAATGGTTTCATCCAGGTTTCGTTTCCTCCCACCTGATACGGTACCTCCCGAAACAACCGTGTCCGGTGAGGACCTGCGTCAGACAGAAGGTAAGGGCGCCGTGGCGGCTCTCATGCCACTCCTCAAAGAGGGAACTTACCGCCACTTATTTCACATCTCTACGGTAACAACTTTGCGACAAGACAATACCCAAGCGAAACGCTTGTTGCAACAGTGAAAAGAAATGTAAAACATTTCGCAGAGCTTGCTACGGCTCACCGCGATTTGTCGACACCTACGCACCCAAAAGAAGCAATTGCCGGACGCGCGTCTAACTTGACACAAGCCGCGTCGCGACTCGTATCTCTAGAGGTCGTGAACAGGGCCTAAAGATCACAGACATTACTGATAAGGAACTCGTTTTGAAGTCACAGACGAAACACCTGAGGGTTGAGTGCGCCTAGAGTTGCTCTATAGACTAGCTGATGAACACGAACACGAACTATGCAAACGATGATTTCGGTGAGTTTGTTAAATGAGTGCGTTGACTTGTGAACCTCCTGTTTTTGTCGTCGGTTAATACAGGAATTACAGAAGCCACGATACTATCATGTTTTAAAGTAACACACCACACCAACATTGTTATGTTGTGTGTTTACGGTGTAACAATTTGTTCTTTGGCCGTCTGTTGACTGCCAAAGAACAAATTGTTACACCGTGGACCGCTCTATTTTATTAGACGCAACCTTTTCTTAATTATAATCTGTGTCACAAGTTCACAACAGCGTGTATAAATTAGAAATCAACAAGTGTCTTCAATAACTAATATTATCAGTTTTGGATCACTTTATTAAGTAATCACTGTAGTCTTAATAATTACTAATCTTTAAAAAAATATAAGTAAAGCGATCTCAGTAAACGCAGCTAAAATTAGAATTCTAATTCCCCTTACAACTTTAATTAAAAAAACTACCGCCAGCTCAATTAGCTAATTCGCATTGCATTTCCCATTCAAACAAACAGCCTTTCGAACCAATGAAAGAAAACGAGCAATGTATAACAGCCATTACGCTAACTTTGACAGCGATGTAGCGGCTGATCGGTCATTAACCGCCCATCGGGCCTTCGCGTGACTAAAACTTCCTGGCTTCGCGTTGCATGCTATTTAACACGGAAAAATTTGCTTTTAGCCCATTTTCAGAATAAAGCAACTGTCTAAAATGGATTAAATTAGAGCTTACGCTTAGATAAAGTTTTTAAGACAGTTTTCGGAACTAAATTAAATTGTCTTACATATATTATAAATAGGTATATTGTTTGGTGAACCTTGAAACACATAGGTACACCATCACTACATATTAGGAAACAAAATCCTCCGCCGCATCTGTCCGTCTGTCTGTTTGCGAGAAACTCAAAAACTACTGCACCGATTTTCATGTTGTTTGTACTAATGAATAGAGTGGTTCTTGGGGAAAATTTTAGTATATAATTTGTCAAGTTTCGACATCCACGCGGGCAAAGCCGCGGGCATTATGCTAGTAAATATATAAACAGAAATTTTTTAGTAGGCCATAAACAGCATAGCGCCGCCTACGTCGATTCTTACATACAAAGATCCTACATTATGATCATTATGTGTTCTGAGTACTACGTATCTACTCCAATCATTCTGAAGAATACGACCAACGCAATCAATGTTTGTCTTTTTCGACGTTTCCGCTTCCGTTCGCCTTGTACACACATAATTATTTACCTCTTATTGTCGTCGTGCGTATTGCCTTGATAATAAATAACCACTTATCGCTTATAATACAAACAAACAAACGGCTTTTTCGCACGGGGGTAGTCAGGAACAACCAAATACGCAGAACGCCATGCGCCACCTCGTTCCTTACATACTCTTTTCGCCCCGTCCATGTTCATACATCTGGGCATACACGCACGCCAGTTGCGAGTACTGCGCAGCTGACATTTAACTACATTCATTGACACATTCCACTTATAATATAGTGAACAGATCAAACATAATGGTGTTATTCTGATGTTCTTCTAGCCATTTATGTAATTTCGTAATATCAACACCGAGTCCCGCTGTATTCATTCAGCTGGTTCAAATAAAACAAAATGAAATAAGTAACAAAAACAAACACAAAGCGGGGTGATTAGACAAAGATCCCATGTGTGTACGAAAACAATACACCATTAAGACATTCACAAAAGAATATAAAAACTGAAAAACCTATTTTTAGAAAAACTTCTAAAAGCTTAGCTCTAAAGCTTTTGAAAACAAGCCAGGAAAAGAAACGTTTTGTATTTGCCAAAATTTAATTAAAAAGATATCTTTTGTTGGCTCGATTTTACTGTGTGTATTCTTTTGAATGGAAATACAGTTATATTTTTCAGTGGATACGGCTAAATGAGTGCAAAAAAAGACCATTATCTCTCAGATACTGAAAATGGCAAATTATTAGTGCTCGTGAGTGAAGATATTATAATACTACGGATTTTTCTAATGCAGGCACCACATGTAACTTAGATACTACACAATCACTTAATATAATCTTTACACACTTCATTTGCTTCGCCCACATTCATACACCTGATCATACTCGCCCGTCCGTCGGTTACGAAAACTACGTACCTGATCTTTCTAGCCAACAAAATAGTCGCTTACTAATCGTGCAAGACCATACACAAAACTACACACTCAGACAATCTTAAAACGAGGCTGATTTCAGCAACAATCTTGCCACGTCATCCTTAAAAACAACCCAGACGTACTGATCCAACCACTATGCAAATCTCAAAATATATTAGTCGTATAAATAACGAACATTATTCATCCTCTCCAAACAAACAGAATCGGTCCGATGCGATATTAATGCAAAATTGAAAGCGGCTGTTTCGTCCTCCGTACAGCCAATGCTTTCACAACAGCGCTTTCTGAATTCAAATGGGAAGATCGAACGTAGTCAATTTGGTGTTCGTTCGCGTTATTGTTGATGAGTTAGACGCTCGGGATTTCTATGGTGTGGTTCTGAATGGGACAGTGGCTGTGGCTAATAAATGCAGCAGCGTTGGAAGTGATTGGGGTCTATTTTGCTGGATTTTCTTTAGGGTTTAGTATTCTAAACGAGTGAAGAAACGAAACGAGAGAAGGTTTAGTATTCTGAGTGTTAATACTTTCGATTTTTTACATTATTTATTCATTTATTTATTAAAAATGTATGTACAAATAAAAACTGCACAAAGGCGGACATAATTGCCTTGGGCATTTTCTACCAGCCAGTCGGTATTTTCCGATAATAGCTGGCAAATTATGTTTGTACTCTAGAGTATAGGAGTACAAAAACGAAACGAAACTGTTGTGTGTGCGGAACTGTATGTTTTGTTGTGTGTGCGTTGTGTGTGTGTGTGTGTGTGTTGTGTTGCGTGTGTGTTGTGTTGTGTGTGTGTGTATTGCGTTGTGTGTGTTCCGTTGTATGTGTTGTTGAAGTAATAAAATTGTTCTATTTCGTCTTCATTAACCCGAGCTTAATTTGACTTCACTTAGCAATATTCATTTACTATTTCGATTATTCGTTCCTTTGGAGTTAGTACAAGACAGTGCACTTAAAGTGTATTTAAATTGATCCCTTAATTGGGTTTCCTTGCTTGAAAACTCATGAATAATGGTCATTTAATGTAAGAGTTTGTTCCTAAGCTTTCAGAAATGCAGGTAGAATAATTGTTAAAGAAATAAATAGGTATTTATTTTGTTTATTTTTTTTAATGTATTTATATAATATTACTAGCTGTTCCCGGCATGCGTTGCAATGCCCTTTTTCCTACCTACTACCTGCCTGTGTACCAACTACCTACCTACCTACTACCTTCTACCATACCTACCTACTACCCTACCTACCTACCTACTACCCTACCTACCTACCTACTACCCTACCTACTACTCTACCGACTACCCTACCTACTCTACTATCCTACTTACTACCCTACCTACTACTCTACCTACTACTCTACCTACTACTCTACCTACTACTCTACCTACTACCCTGCCTACCTACCTACCACTTTCTCACCTTTTAAACCTTTCCTGGACTTCCACGAATAATTCAACACTATAATTAGCCAAATCGGTCCAGCCGTTCTCGAGTTTTAGCGAGACTAACGAACAGCTATTCATTTTTATATAATATAGCTGTACCCCGCGTGCGTTGCAATGCCCTTTTACCTGCCTATGTACCAACTACCTACCACCTACCTATTACCTACCTACCTACATACTACTAATTTCTCACCTTCTCTGGACTGCCACAAATGTCACAAAACCAAAATTAGACAAATCGGTCTAGCCGTTCTCTAGTTTTAGCGCAAGTAACTAACAGCAATTAATTTTTATATTATACGCAAACACCATTTGAAAAATCGTTTTTCTATTGGGAAAGAAACAGTAATTATTGTGATAATGTCGTATGGTCTGTTTGAAGTTGTCATTCGTTGACTGAACAACTGAACGTCACTCAATTGTTTTGCCTTCCCGGAACCTCTCCACTAACACTTGAACTTTATAGTACGGTATTAAAGCTCAAATTGATTTTACGTTTTAGTTAGAAAACGTTTGTATGGGAAAAAGAAAAGGGCTGTTTTTAGGGCTTTTCCGGCCATTATTCGAATTTTTTTCGCCGTAAAAACCATCCTTGAACTTCAACGAACATTTAAAAAAAAAATCTGCCAAATCGGTCAAGCCGTTTTCATGCTATGTCGTGACAACGGAAAACGGGTTTCATTTTTATATATATAGATAGATTGAAAATAGGAGAGCAAGCAAAGGCCGGCTATTTTCAGTTCACTTCAGTAGATCTTAAGCTACTGAAGTGAATCTTTGGTAATACAAGCTGCTAACGAACCTAATATTAAAAAAACTAATATTACAATTCCAACTGACTGTCTGTCTGCAAGTTTTAACATCTACGTACGTAACGTAACGTAACAGCTGCACATATCTGCATGAAATTGGTAGGCATACAGGTAGACTATGGTCTAGGTTAGGATTTTGGTTTCTGAGGATTATGATATGGGTCTGACTCCTTCACCTCCATTAGAATAGAAGCTCATCATTTTATACTCGATTTCATGCCCAGCAGAACGGAATTTTTCATCGTTTATGAAAAATCCGATCAAAGAATATTCGTATCGAAAGGCAACAAATTGTTAGTACCTGCTATAATCCAACCCTCTTAAACACGCCTAGATAGTTACTTTACCTAACGTAAGTGAAAAACCTTGTTCGATACCCACATTTACATGAACACTCAAAACCTGAACGCGCTAGAATAGTCAAATTACAAATTTTCCCTGAAAATAGGTACACAGAGATGAGTTAAAAATTATAAATTAATCATTAACTTTTGTTGATCTGTTTACTGTGGCATTAATATATATTTAAAACAAAGAAACACTCAAAATTACAATGTAAACATTATACACACGCAAATACAAAGAAGCCAAAATATATTGTACCTATTTGATAAAATAAAATGATTAAAATCATGGTCATGATTATGATGTTAAATGATGTATTTAAAATAAGTACTTCAATCATGATTTTCTTTTAATCATTATTAATGGGCAAATAATAATTAAAACGTTTATTTCAGATCCATAAATCCATAGCATAAAAAACCATAATAAAATCACAATCAAAACAACACAAAATAAACAGAAATCAAAAATCGTAACACAATAATTAAGTACATAAAAAAATTTGAACATTTATATCTGAATCAAAAATTAAATAAAATTGAGTCACTCACTTACACAAAGAAATAATAAAAAAAACACCATCAATCAGGGAGCCTACGTCACCATCATCCCTATTACGCACGCCAGACACGACCAAACTCTTGCGCTAGTTTGCCGATATCTAGCGTCCCAACATGACATTCACTTTCAATAATTATGACACATAATTATCAGTAAATTGAAAACTCTTTATGTTAATTTTGTGTTTTAACAATTAATCACTTAACAAATAGGTAATCTTCACTCTCATTATTGACTTACAGCGTTCCAATTAACAAAATCAAAGTAAATTGAGCAACGACTCCAGGTAATAAGGTAACTGTCTCATGTAATTGAACAAAAATTGTATTCCGTGTTCGTACAAAGTGTATGGTAGCCTCTCACTGTCTGCCAAACGACCCCTTTAGATTCTTAACACGCGTCCAGTAATGTTCCAAGTCGGGTTATTTGTACTTTCTATCGATTTTGCTGCCTCTACTTTACTTTCTTTAACTTCTGTGTTACGGTACAATCTTGTAATCAAGTTTTGAACGTGTTTCTGTTGTGATCTTTTGTTTTTAGGTTGCTTTTAGTGTCGAACCTTTTTGGGCTAGAACTTTTTGGAACGTTGGCATTTTTATTCCTTGTATAGACGTATTTTTAGTGCGTTTTTCATTACGTGCCTTGACAAATATTTGTGTTTCTCATGTTTAAATCTTATGTGGCATCGACCAAATCTCCACTGGGCCTACAACCACATGGTGTTTTACACAACAGTACACATTCTCACAGAGAGGTTCTGCCCCAGCAAAGATAACATAATAGGGCACATTGAGGCATATTAATGAGAAAAGATTTTGAATGATAACGCTATGGGCCATTATCTGGTGACCAAAACAAACAGGATTACAATCCTTATTTAGAAGATCTTCTGATTTATGAACAAAAGACACAATTATTTACAGAATACGAAAATGCTTTATTAAAACACCACCAACCCAAAAACTTTAAACAAAAATCTTCACAGCACTAAAAGAAGCTGGAACTAGAACCGTAACTCAAGCAAAATAGACACGCGGTTTACGCCCCGACAAATTCTGACTACACTAGAGAAACAAGTCTTAGATGGTACAGAACTAAATCTTTATTTTTCCTTGTACATATAAATCGTCGGGATCGGTTCGTTGCACAGATTACTTGGAAATCCCTCTTAGTAGATGCAAGACGGATAACTGGTGGCCATGTCGCAGGATCCGGTTGTAAGGACTTAGGTTTTATCTTAAAGATTAGAGATGAGATTGCAATGTTTTCATAAATTGGCAGCTGGTGATTATGTGCATTTTGTGTTTTATTTTTCAATTAGATGAGTACCACGACTTTTGTTCGCGTGAAATTATTAATTATAAAAATATTACTAAAAATTCTATAAATCACTACATAGTATAAAACAAAGTCGCTTTCTCTGTCCCTATATCCCTATGTATGCTTAAATCTTTAAAACTACGCAACGGATTTTGAAGCAGTTTTTTTAATAGTCTTTTGTTCGCGTGAAATTATTAATTATAAAAATATTACTAAAGCTTCTATAAATCACTACATAGTACAAAACTAAGTCGCTTTCTCTGTCCCTATATCCCTATAATTATGCTTAAATCTTTAAAACTACGCAACGGATTTTGAAGCAGTTTAATAGATAGAGTGATTCAAGAGGAAGGTTTTAGTATATAATTTGACCGACATCTACGCGGGTGAAGCCGCGGGCATCAGCTAGTATTAAATATAATCTTGATTTGAAAGACTCGTGGCGCTATTTATTATAAGAAAGTTACTGTTGTCTTCCTCGGGAACAGAACTTTTTTTCGAAATAAACGGTAACCTATTTTCGTTTATATTGTATACCTGACTACGTATTTATGCGGATGACCGGTTCAGTGGTTTAGGCGTGTAAAGGTAACAAACAAACTATCTTTCGTATTAGGATTAGATTCCAGGTCTAGTTCTTAAAGATTTACCAGTAGTTAAACCTCAAGCACGCTGATTGTTCGTTGACAATGTCTTGTGCATTTGCTTTACGATCTCCAGAATAGAGCAAATAAAGCGCTAGACTAGACTTGGTTGCGACATATTCATTGCTTTTTTAACAGTTATAAATCATCCCTCTTCGTTAGCTCATCACAAAAACTTAAGTCACTTGGTACCCTAAGCAAGAAAATGAGGTTGTCAAAACTCAAACCATTATCCCGTCTATTCAAACCTTACACAGGCTGTATCAAAATATTTCCTCAGCAGGATATACGATTACACAGACGGTAAACTCTGAGGCAGTGAGGCTTGATCCTGGCACACTACATTTACTCTGATACTCTTGAAGTGCTTGCTGTACAGGAGGATTACGTTCCTTACAAAGTGTGCGTCTTTTAACCTGCAAGGAAAGAGTTATTTGCTGATGTTCGTTTAATTTGGCGGTGCAAGTTTGTTGATGTGAATGCAGTATTGTAAATTTTTGTGTAGTATCCTGTGCGAAATCCCTGATAGAAAAACCAAATAAAATTTTGCCAGATCTAGGTAGACCCCATGACGAGGCATCGAGGCAACCAAATTGATTACTCTTATTAGAGAGATTTTCTGTATTCACAAATGAATGTGGATTCTAATTGGCCATTTCAGTCAATCAAACCAAACGTCGTACCTCTGCAATAATATCACCGAAATTCAGTATTCGATACTCGTGAATAGCACTCGGCAATGTTCTCTAACGTATAATGCGACTCCAATGGTAATAGAATCGATGTGACTACTATATCGAGTGAAATCGATTTCGATTACCATCGATGACGCCTGATTAGGGTGTGGAACCTCATCGCATTTCGACTGTCGAAATCTATTATGTCGAAGGTAGCAGATTATCCAGGATTTGGTAATAGAATGATTTGTGTACGAGTGGATGCTAAACGAACATTGTTTGTGATGAATCTAGATCTAGATCTAAATAGACGGCACGGTTGGCGTAGTGGCTAAGCGATTGGACTGCTGCGCTGCGTGTCGCAGGTTCGATCCCCGCACGGAACAAATATTTGTATGGCCTGCAGATAGTTGTTTCAGGTCTGGGTATTTTTGTATGTGACTTTATATGTTTGTGAACGCACCCACGATACAGGAGAAATTTCTAGTGTGGGGCAACGTTCTTTTAAAAAAAAACAAAAATCAAATGTTTGTTCAGACATTAATATTTTGGTTCGTCGGAAACACCGTCAATCGGTCATCGAACCGGGACTTGCAGCTTAGTACGGCCGTTATTTTAATTGCGTACGATTTGGCTCTTTTTGAGCCAATTGAGCCAATTTCATACAAATTTTTTAAATGGCTTTTTACAAACTAACATCAACATTTTAATCGACTAATTCGGTAATAAAAACGACCTAGAGTGATATTTTATTTTACGTTTCTAAACGACTTCAAAACTGTGACCTTTTTCTATTCAATGCATCCTTAGAGTTTCCACAAGAACGAAGAAAAGACATGACAAATCCTGGCCACAGATATAAAGATAAACCTAGATAACGCAAGAGCACCTATTTTTTTTCATTTTTTTGGGGGTGTAAAATCATCAAATGACTCCTCCCGCTCTGGGCAGAGCGGTAGGGAGTGTCAAACTTCTACTGCCCAACAACCACCCATATTCCTTCTTAGCCCTTTGTGTCGAGGCCGCGGTATCTCTTTCGGACAACCCGCAGCCGCGACGATAAGAGCACCTACTTCACGTGCCACTTCGCGTGCCTGACCTAAGTGCATAATTATTTTTTACATACCGAGGTTAACCACAAAAAGCTATCTTTAAATCAATTTTTATTTAGGACCAAATTTTTGTCTATTTTGTGTAGTAACTTGTTTATGTAGTAACAAAATAGTGTTTATGACGTCTTAATAGGGAGCCAAGAAATAACGCGCTTGGTTTTATAAGGATCGTGATACTCGCGCCATCTAGGTACGCTATATCTGTGATCCCGCCAAACAAAAAAAACCGGTATTCGAATTTGCGTAATTCCGTCTTTCCTACATCCCTAATAACAAAGCAGTCTTCATAATAAATAAATATCCTTCGACTCAAAGCCCACAAGTCTATTATTGCTTCCTGCGTATTTCCGTAGAATATTTTAAGGAAAGCTATAATTCTTGTCCCCCTTTTCATTATAATGAAGGATGCAATGGATGTTTTCTTTGCGGCTAGACTTTTTGAAATTCATGAAATATTGCAACAGTTATTACTATTTTTATAGTTTTGTATGCAATAAATAAGGGGCAATGCGTAGGGGTTGACATGTTTAATTTATTCTGTGGACTCGGATATGGGTTTGGTGGTAGGTAATGTAATTGTGTGACGGGTTTTGGGTTCTGTGTTGGCAAAGGGAGCTTTGTGATACTGAATACGTAACGGAATATTGTATAGGGGAAGTAAATCAATGGCATAATATGATGGTGCTAGTGATGTGTTGTTTGATTTGCACGTAGTTATTGTATGAAAGCAAATATAATCCTGTCTTCTTTCATTGCAGCGCGTCGATGAACTCGATGTTAATCTTGATTGAGACATGTTCTGTGTCTGCAATCTTTTTTATTTATTTTTTTTGCAATAGGGGCCTGCTTTTAACCTCGAACAGGTCCGCCACACAATTCTCTATCTTGCTTTGTTTCTAACAGAATATAGAGTATGTTATCGTTTGCGGAACCACATTGCATTAAGATAAAGTCATCTATGAATCTCCAGTTGAGCAAATTTTCTTGACTTCGGCTAGCCCTGGTCCCAATCATATCTTCATCGAGCTCCATATGGGCCAGGGTTATATTCCTGAATATCAGTCAGGGGAACGGTAACATTTAAGTAAATAAAAATGAACCCAAAGAAAATCTTTCGAACAAAAACCCAACACTCATTTGAAACAGAAAAAGCTAATTACGCCCACAATGACAATTTAAAATTAAGAATATTCATATCCCCGGTTGACATAAAACATAGACAGATGACAAACATAAAAGGTCATTTGAAAAAACAAATATTTTTTCCTACATTTAGGACAATGTAGTCAACGAGGGAAGAAAATTTTACGGCTTGGGGGGACTTGGGACAGACAAACGGTGTAATTATTGTCTTGTTTCCCCTAAAAACAACATTTTCTGTCGCATGTAAAAATTTGGGTAAAAACCCATATGTCTCGGGGCACGGTCCACTGTAGGTGAAATGGTCACAAGAAGTCATAAGAACAAGGAAGAGCTCGAGGCTAAATCTCGCCAGTCGCACGTGTCGAAAATCGACATTAAGACTCGCTTTCCAAGGTCGATCTGAGGATGGGTGACCATCCATTACAAAGCGAGTTGCCTCCATGCTTTGGTCCCTGCTATCATCCGAAGATCATTGACAATAGGGTAGTTAACAAAAAAAAAATAGTCTGTCAGATAGATTTCCAAAAAATATTGGACACGTTTTTTTCTTTTTTCACGTAAACAATCAATGAAGACAATACAGTGCTTTAAAAATTCTTGTGACGTCATATTCTAAGACATTAGTATGACATTTTTTACCGGTGAGTGACGTCTCAACCCCCCACTCAAATCTTTGACGCGTTTTATCTTCGTCAATTTTTATTTGATTTGATAAAACAAAAAATATGTATCCAATATTTTTCGATAATTCAACAGACGGACTAATTAGAATCATGTAAACATCCCTATTGTTACAGATAGTTAGTGGCCCGAAAGGCTGACAACCAGTTTTACCAAGGAGTATCTCGTGTCCGTTACTAACTGGATTGTGGAGGTCAGATGAGCAGTTATTAAAATTTCATGTATAATTTTGTGTTATCTGATAGACTTGCCATTTAATGCGTTTAAAGCCAAAGTAAAATCTAATCTTTGTTTAAAAGCTTACTATTCCATTAACGACTACTTAAATGATAAGAATAGTTGGTCGCTGAATTGAACACAAGACAATGTTTGTTATTTATGTTCTTTCTCCAAAATTTGTTTACTGATATGCTATGTATTCTTTCAATATTTTTTTTTATTGTTTTATTATTATATACTTTTTTTATAATTGATTTGTATCTGTAGTAGTTTTTTTTTTGGCAGTTGGAACATCATCAAATAACCCCTCCCGCTCATGGGCTTTCATTAGGTTTGGTTCCTTCTTAGCCCTTTATGTCGAGGCCGCGGTATCTCTTGCAAACAACCCGCAGCCCCAAAGGGAGTAAATCTACACCTAACTATTGTATCGAGTCTGGTTCTAACTAACCTAACAGACAGATGTGTTGCTGGGGAGTTTTTTCCGGACCACTTCTTCTTTCCAGCTAAAACACTAGGAAGTGTCGAAGGGTGGGCGTTTTGGCGGACTGTCTCTTGTAAACAAGAAAAGTAAATTATGACGTTCGAAAAGTGCTGATTATCAGCTTAGTTTGAATAAATGACTTTTGATTTTGATATTCTGATGAAAATAACCGCCTAGATTTTTCCATGTTTGTAACTACAGAAAGCCACTGCTGCTTACCATACCCCGTTTGCTTCGACTAACGGTAACTATACACCTTTTTAATGAACACTCAAAACACCTTACTTTATAGTTTTAACTTAAGTTTATTAAATTCCTCGTAGTACCTTATCTAAAAGTTTTCACTTCTCGACTAAAATTTTTTACTACAAAAAAATGATTGTATTTCGTATAATGCATTCTTCAACAAGTTCTAAGTCGTGGCACGGAAACTGTAAAGTAATAAAGAATACTTTAAATAACTCATAAAGTTCCCTGTCTCTATTAAGTTTAATAATTTCATAACAGCACAGCAGTTCGTATTTTACAGAAAACAGTAACTAATATATAAAGAAAAAATAAAATAGACATTGACTTCCTGGTAAGAAGCAATAGCGGCAATTCAGCAAAAGAAAAAAAAAAGAAAAAGGTACGAAAAGATAAATTTTTCCTTTTGCATTTTGTTTAGCGCTACTCTCCCATTTCTTTTGTTCCGAGTGATTTATGTAGTACTGGTAACATTACAAAACATTTAACATACAAAGAAAGTGAATAAAAATTTAAATAGAAAAGCGACAGATATTTTTTGGATGACTAGTGTTGCGCGAACGAAATATTTTGTTTTGTTCATTAACGTTAACAGGTTTAAGAACTGATGAGATTTGTTATTTTATTATCCTTTTCTTTATATAGATCGATCACTCAATCGTTCATTATGGTAAGCCAAACGAAGATTTATCCAAAGATCAACAAACGTTGCATCCCTCGATTACTTACGACTTCTTCCAGAAAAAGTCGTCTAGGTTTTGGCTGACTGTTCTTTGGTTCTGATACGAAAAATTAATTTAATCAATCTGTATCCTAATAATAGATTTTGATGAAGAACAGGACAAAATTAATCAACATTTTACTAGAAAAACTCTCGAAAAATGTTAGTAAAACGCAGGCGAGTCTGCGTGGCTGAGTGTTAGGTATAAATATTCATGAAACACAAATTGGAACAGTGGGCCAAATCACTCGGTTCTCCCTGGGATCAGTTATCGATATTCCTTTAATTTTATTCTGTGACTAGCTGTTACCCGCGACTTCGTACGCGTCAGGTTTGCGATTTGCTTAAAATAAGATTTTGATATGTTAGTGGTTTTATTTCATTTGAGGAGCTCGTGGCTTAATAAGAACTGCCACTCGGGTCGATCTTTATGTAAAGCTGTGCTTGCCTAGGTCGGTCTGTGGATGTTTCCCCCGTGCCTCGGAAAGCACGTTAAGCTGTTGGTCCCGGCTGCCATATATAGATCTTTGGCAGTCATTACAGGTAGTCAGTAAACCTGAAAGTCTGACAACCAGTCTTACCTAAGGGTATCGTATTACCCAGTATTAACTGGGTTGTGGAGGTCAGATAGGCAGTCGCATCATGTAAAATACTGGTATTCAGCTGCATCTGGTTAGACTGGAAGCCGACCCTGACATAGTTGGGAAAAGGCTAGGCAGATGAGTGGTTTTATTTCATTTTTTGTTTTTGTATGTTACCTGATATGAGGAGCTAGTAGCTTAATAATAACCGCCCCTCGGGTGGACCTTTTAGTTAAGCCTTGCTTGCCTAGGTTGGTCCGTGTAGTCTGTATAGTGAGATTCGGAAATCACATTAAGCCGTTGGTCCCGACTGCCAAATTTTGATCTTTGGCAGTCGTAGCAGGTACCTAGTCAGCGGGCAAAAAGACTGGCAACCAGTCTTACTGTTATCGTTACCTATCCAGTACTAACTGGGTTGAAGAGGTCAGATAGGCAGCCCCATGTAAAGTACTGGTATTCAGCTGCATAGTCATCCCAACATAGTTGCGATAAGGCTAGGCAGATGATTTGGAAAGGCAAGGATTTAGGATTACCTAACATCTTCAATTTGTTCTCATGCTTTCATACATTACAGATAATAATTACATTAATCAAGTATTTTTTTTTAATTATTAGATTCATATAATACTCATATCTATACCCTTAAATTGCAAAACTAAACACACCTCTCGCGGTGCCACTTTGCTCTCTATAATATTAATCATAGACTGCTGCATCTCAGTAGGGTTTAGTCTTATTATGCGGTCAGTTTAACATTTATATGCCCCCTCGTACTTGGTCAAGTTTCTTCACTGCCAGAAACACTGCAGCCATTGCTAGATCTCGCCAGACATGCCTTGCAGACTTGGTAATTTTCCAAAATCTAACAACAATAAGATAATTACCCACATGATTTATTATTTTGTGACAAATTTAATGGATATACTACTTATAAATTTAATCGAAACTTGCCAATCGTAATTTATGATATCTACAGTAGGAGAACGAAAACGTTGTTTTTACAAAAAGAACATTATCAAGCTATAAATGGTTAGAAAATATCATTTAAGAACATGGTTTTAAACAACATAGTAAGCCACAAATAGAAATGAAACACAAATCTTGTACTATACTTGATGTACAGTTCTAGTTAAGGAATGAAGATTATCACTATCTTGTAACGGGACTAGTCATCAGTAATACTTACAATTTGAGGATATACCCAGCTGCAAATTAAGGAAGTGACTCGGTGCATTTTATTGACACAATATGTGGCAGTTGACACACATAATGCGGCCTTACACGGCTACCCATCGTGATGAACAATTCGATGCACACTCAATAAAGTTTAAAGTAAAAAGGCAGAATCGGAAACTAGAGTCACAAGCAAATGTCGTTATATAGTCAAACAATCAAAATCCTTAGGTAAGCGCTAGTAGTGACACAGGGAACAGTAAATCTTAGAGTCCATAAGCAGAAGCAGTCGATGAATTAGAAAATCACGGAGAATCGATGGAAAACAATATAACGAGATGCACGTGCATGCTACGACGAGCTGTCAGTTCAGTACCGTTGACAATTGAACTGATTGAAATGTCTTTTAAGTTACAAAGGTTTATACTAAAAGCATAATACGCCAATAATAAAAGCATAGGTAAGTCAAAAGTTGTGAAGTCAAGCTAAAAGAAAAAATAAACGAAGCTATTTGAGGTCACAATTTTGATGATTTTTTTTCCAGGGTTTGATAGGCTCAAGGCCTATCAGCTTGATTTGATAAAACAACTAGTTAAATATTTCGTCGGGATCTATCACGGTGACTTAAGTAGTCGCTTATTAATGCCTTTAACTATTGCCTCTCCGGTTTTCCACTGGCTAGGTAACCTAGGTATGTCATTACATACCCAGTGGGTTGTACCAACCACCAACGTTTTAAAAAACCTGTTACGACTCTCAAGGATCTATAAATACGAAGCACAGGGATAGCTTGCTGGTCAGGGTAACACTTCCATTTTTTTTTATATTTGTTTCGGAAATCTCATGATATCCTTTGACACAATTTTAATATCATTTTATTAATCGATTATATTGTTTTTTTTTTACTACTAGGAGTGATATTATCTAGAGTAAATAAAATAAATAGAGAAAAGGGATTAAAAATAGTTTTTATTATCACAGATATTACAGTGTCTTGGGGTTGTCTGGTGGTAAAAAATACGCTGCCACAACAACACCACCTGTAAACAAAACAATTGTGAAACAGTATCCTTTTGTAATAAACGTTGATAATTCAATTTGATTTGTCAATGAACGCTGAATTACTAAGAAACTGAAGGTCATTGCCACATGTAACGACATGGATAATATTCATTATTTAAATATATTTAATAACCTTTAGCACCCGTGAAAAAAGTAGCTTTCCGCCAGTGCAAGATTTTTTTTAATTTAGTTCCGGTGATTTGGTAGGTGGTTCCGGCACAATATTAGTATAGATGCACATATATACTTACACAGAAGGTAAACAGTAAAAGCGTAGAAGGTTGCAGAGCAGTCGGTCATCAGAAACTCGCCGAGGACGTTGACCCCAGCTAGACCACTGATACGGGCTACCATGACACCAAGACAAGCCGCCATGCCCCTGGAAAATGAAATTAAAATCTTGATCACATTTCAGTTCACATTATCAAAGAGTTTAATTTCCCACTACTAACTTATGTTCCTTAAAATATCATCTTAAATAATCAATCTAATTTATGTTATCATCTTTCTGCCCTTGTCGTATTCTATTTGGGATCGGTGTATCACGTTTTCTTCTTTCATTATCCATGTCAGACGTCACGGCGTCATTTACTCGTTTCTATTTCATATAATTCTGCTCACACAATACACACTAGTTCACTAGTTCCATGGAACTAGTTGCTGGTGGAACTAGTGAGAATAATCCCATTTTTTTAACTTCCTCTCCCTCTCCATCCATTAACAATAATATACGTCACTTTTTAGCTACATATGTTTCATCCCTCTTCATTACCATGTCTATAACAAGATAGACGACTTCCTTTAACTTTTTCTGTAACAGGTGCAACTGTCAAAATTCCTCTTATATACTCATTCCTTACTTTATCCATTTTTGTCACTCCACACATCCATCTCACCATTTTCATCTCCGCAACATGCAATCGTTTTTCATCCATCTTTTTCACATGTCCGATAGCCGGTCGGTACGTAGTCCGTGATGAGCCACGGGCTTGTATAATTTCCCCTTAATTTAAGGGGCATCTGTGGGTTACAAGATCTTCCAGTGACCTTTTTTCCCGAAATCGCATAACAAGTATTCTGTTCTGGTTCTACATTATTTCACGCATACACTCTCAAAACATTGCAACCACAGCTCCAATCTCCTCTTGGCCACTCGGCAACCAGCACAATGTCACCGGCAAACGACATATAGAGGCTGTTTCTTATATAAAGTCCCGGGTGCTACCACTCTGGACTTGAACCAACGCCCAGCAATCGCAATTGCTACCAGTAGACCAAGACAGTAAAGGACTGACCAAAGAACGAGGCAGAAAACTCGAGTAATTCAAAACAATAAAATACATTTCATAGAGATATACCTAATCTAATATCAATTAGAGAAAAATGTCAGTACAACTAACCTGTATGAAGTGGGAAACAGCTCCACATAATAAGCAAACAAAACACCCATACACAAATTGGTCATCAGCATCCCAACATATATTATCAAACTTGCTATATTATTCTGATTGAAGACTGCTGCTAAAGTACAAATCATTGGTATCACCAGGAACACAATCATAATCACTTTCTTTCTTGAAGCAAACTTGGATACTGCAACTGTAATGCCAGCGAAGACTACGCCATGAGCGATCCCTGAAAATAAGGTTGGAGCTCGAATTGATGATGCGCAGGCAACCTGGAAGAATTGTAATGGTTTAGTTGTAAATATAGACATTAAAATGTTTACGTTGAATCTCTTTAGCCGTGTACTGACTGGGCGTGCAGCCTCGCGAAAAGCGCGCGAGGCAATTCATGCGGTCGGTCAGGACGTGCCTCACCCGAGGAAAACAATGGAAAAATGAAAATGATCGTGTCGCGGGGCATACGCCCGAGACTGCCTCGCGAGGCTGCGCGCTCAGTCAGTACGTGGCTATTTAATTGACAAAAACGTACCTAAACAAAATTAGGAATGTGTTTTGAATACTTGGAAAAGTTCAACACGTTTAATATGGCCAATCATGCAAAACATGCAAGAGCAGATGAACAAAGATAGATTAATTCAATCAAGACTGCTATTGCATTTTTTTTTTTTGTTTTTTTTTTTTTTGGATTGTCCCACACTCACTGAGGAGCTCGTGGTTAGAAAATAGCAGGGTGACCAAAATGGCCACTTTAGCAGATCACAAGTTATTCTGCATATGGATGACCACACCCTTAAATACCGAGTTGCTTCCGTGCCCCGGAAAGCACGTTAACCCGTTATTGGTAGTCAGTGGCCCAGATGTCTGACAGCCAGTCTTATCTAGGAGTATCGTATTGGGTGTGGAGGTCAGATAAAATACTGGAATTCAGCTTCGGTTGGTAAGAGGCTAGGCAGATGATGATGTCCCACTCCTAATTAAGCGAAAGCCTCTCCTATTTCTTGCACTTCTCTCAATGTTTCGCGTCTTCTCGCCAATTAATGAGGAAGCTATCTAAAGTTTGAATTGACGAATGCTTATTTTCTAATACAAAAACGGTATCTTACCACTTCACCAACAGAAGAAGCTCTGTGATTTGATATTCTTTCTATAATGCTGCATAAACTCATTGATGTCGTTGGTGAGCTGGATGAGAAGGCCTCCACAATATGTGGCATCCACATCACAAAACTATTGTTACTGTAGGACATAAAATAACAGAAATAAAAAAATAAAACCGGTGAAAAAAAATGTGCTTCATTAGTGTTTATAATTATTTAAATGAAGAATGTATGAATTTTTCGAATTTAATATTAATTATTATTTGTTCGTTCATAATATAACATAACTTCACGTACGTTCTTTACCGTAGGGTAGGTCAGAAGTTTATCTTTAGTATACCCACATTTCGCGCGTTATATTTTAAGTCTCTCGTAATACACAAACCGGGCACAAATTCAGACTCCGTGGCTATTACGGAGAAATTCCAGATGGAAAAACACAATAACACTTTACCCCAGCAAGGAATCGAAACCAGGACCTATGTGCAGCAGTCGCAACTGCCACTAGACCAACGAGGCAGTCAGATAGAAAATAAATGTAACTAAAGTTTACATTGTTATTGTGTAACTCGAAATACGTAGAAGGTCAAACCTCTCATCTGACTTACAGAGTTTATCATACGAGTACACTAGATTATGTGATTTCGGAAAATTACGATGTCCATACAAACTCCCTTAGAGAACAAATTAAGAAAAATACTTCCTCATTCCTTGTCTACATTATAAAGGAAACCTCTGTGTTAAATCTTAATTTAACTTACACCTTACTATTGTATCGAGTTTGGTTCTTTTAACCCAACTAACTGACAGATGTGTTGCTGGGGAGTTTGTTCCGCCACTTCTTCTTTCCAGCTAAAACACTAAGAAGTGTCGAAGGGTGGGCGTTTTGGGGGACTGTCTCTTGTAAATAAGTAAAGTAAATTTTGACGTTCGAAATGTGCTGATTATCAGCCTAGTTTGAATAAATGACTATTAATTTGATTTGATTTGTACAAAATATCAGCTTTCTTGTTTCAAGGATTTGGGCTGGGCGTTGATTAGTCAGTCAGTCAGGACTTTTCTTTATTATTATTATTATGAGCCTATACTGTCCCACTGCAGGGCAAAGGCCTCCCTTCCCTCCTTCCACTTTTTGCGATCTAGTGCGACAGTAGACCAATCCTTAGAGAAAGAGTCCAGCTCATCCCGCCATCTCCTTTTGGGCCTGCCGCGTTGTCGTTTCTTGCTTTGTGGTATCCACTGAGTGGTAACTTTTGCCCATTGCTCCTCCGACATGCGGCAGATGTGCCCAGCCCAGTTCCATTTTAACCTAGCAGCTGTTAAACCAGCATCAGCTATTTGGATTTTGGAGCGAAGTATGGTGTTTCTGATGCGGTCCGTAAGTTTGACACCCAGTATACTTCGCTCCATAGCTCGTTGACAGACCGAAAGTGCGGACTTCTGACGCTTTGTAAGCGACCATGTTTGCGCTCCATAGGCGAGGGTGGGGAGAATGCACATGACCATTTCTTTAATATTTTTTTAAATTTTAAAATCTTATTTAAAAAATAAATATTATAATGCCAACTCACATGCTATAAATGACAGTTGTCAAGAAGAAAAGCTGTATTGTCTTCCAAAGTAAAGGCGGTTTGAACAGCGGCATTGTTTGTCGCCAAAATGACACTAATAAGTTTATTTTCTCATCGTCTACTAGTTTAGTCTTTCCTTCATCTTTTAATATTACTCTACGAACCTGTGAAAAAAACACAATATCTTATTTTCCTTGGAAAGAATAGAGGGAGGCCTTTGCTCAGCAGTGGAACAATATAGGCCAACTATAATATAATAATATAATATTTTCCTACTCTTATTTTTTTTTTTTGGTGTGTGGGAAGTCATTAAATGATTTCTTTCGCTCTGGGCCGAGCAGAAGGGGTTTTCAAACTTTATTTCGTAATTTACTTTTTTTTTCAAATCATCAATTGACTCCCCCGGAGCGGTAGGGAGTATCAGACTTCTACCTACTAAAAACCACCCATGTTCTTAGCCCTTTGTCTCCGGGGCGCGGTATCTCTTTCGAACTTCCGGCAGCCCCAGCAGAATGTATAAGTTAGTCTAAAGTAACCATATTTGGTATTTAATGGTGTCTATAGTATACCAAATCTGGATCTGGTCCAGCAGTTTATCTTTTTCTGATGAAATTATCGAAATTATCATCATTCATTCTCCTGCCCTTATCCCAATTTATTTGGGGTCGGCGCAACATGTCTTCTTCTTCCATACTTCTCTATTTCTCGTCATCTCAGCAGTCACTTCCTTTCTAGCCATATCATCCTTCACACAGTTCATCCATCGTTTCTTTGGTCTTCCTCTACTCTTATAGCCATCTACATTCATACTGAACATTCTGTTCACAACATTTTATTTTTCGAAATTATCATACAACGTTTAAAAAACGTTTAATGTAGTCTGGATCTCATACATACCGGGTACTCATGGTGGTTACCTCCATTCCAGGCCCATATCTTCTGAAGGTACTCCAAAGCTTCTTTTTCCCGACCAATATTGACCAGAAACTTAGGGCTCTCATAGAAAAACATCAGCAGGAAGGCACTGATGCCTAGTGGTGCTGCCATTACGAGAACCAAAAGCCTCCATGGCGTGAACTTCATGGAGCTCATGGGTAATGCGAAGTTTAGTTGGAGAATGAAGTATCCGGGAACTGAAAAAAAGAGAAACATAAATAACATCGTGGATGTAATACCATTTTTTTTTTGGGTGGTGGGAAATCATCAAATAACCCCTCCCGCTCTAGGCAGAGCGGAAGGGAGTGTCAGAGTTCTACTGACTAAAAACCACCCATGTTCTTTCTTAGCCCTTTGTGTCTAGGCCCCGGTATCTTTTCTCGTGGTTTTTCATTCTTTCTTTCTCTCTGCTTGTTGTATATTTTTAATATCTGTTATGCGTTGTATGTGTATTTTTTTCCTGTATGTCTCTTTGAAGCTCGTTATGTTTCTGCGACAAATAATTTTTTTTTTCTTTCTTTCTTTTTCTTTTAAACAACCCGCAGCCCCGACGGTGCGGATGTACTACTTACTTATGTGTGATGTTTAGGTTTTAGGCATTAATTAGCATCTCTTGACTCTTGTCCTGTCTTTTTGGCTGCTTCATTAGCCTAGCGGTCGCAGGCGTGACTACTGAGCTTGAGGCTCTGGCTTCGAGTTCCATGTCGGGCAAAGTGTTAATGGATTTTTCCATTTCCATTTGTCAGTAATAGACACGGGGGTATCGTATTACCCAATATTAACTGGGTTGTGGAGGTCAGATAGGCAGTCGCTTTATGTAAAATACGTGCATTCAGCTGCATCTGGTTAGACTGGAAGCCGACCCTAACGCTAGCCTACCCTAAGGCTAGGCAGATGATGAGTAATAGACACGGAGACTACACTCGCACATTGATGGCAATAGGCTCGCCCTCTAGTACATGAAACTTAAACATAACTGGCAAAATATGGATTTACTAGTAGGTACACCTCTGCCTTACCTTTCGGGCATTACAGTCGTAATGTTATTTAACGTATTGCAAACATTTTGAAGTAGTATTTAATGAGATTTATGTCCATGATACTTTACTTTAAAATATGCACACAATATGTATATTAGCAGGTATTGTCATTTATAATATTGTGAAGACGAGTTAAACATGACATACGTACATATTCAAAAAACTAACAGCAATATTGTCACTATTCTTATATTAGCATAAATAACAAATGATTTAGCCATTTCAATAAAAAACTTATTCTTATTTCTCTCTTTCTCTAATAGTGTTTCAAATGTTATTTATGGATATTACTATGTATTGAAAAACGTATTTGATTCGTTACTGTTCATTGTTTTGAAATGACACGTGCAATGTCATTCAAATACTGTACCGTATTGTATCTCAAATAATGTTGTAAATAATTATAGCTGATCCACAGAGCCGATGATGGATGCCATACATACAGAAATATTATCTGTAATTTATGTTTGTAATTCTTCTGTACGTATGTACGTCACTGAACTCCTCCTGATTTTATGTTCCGATTTTAATGAAATTATATGTGCTTGTATGGGTCAATTTAGATTTGACATCGGACCCAGTGGATATGCCACACCTCCTCTTTTCCCCGTCATGCAAAGCTTACTGCACCAGAGAGCTGTCCAGGGGGTCTAAAATGCCACTTTGGCAGATCATAATAGGATCATAATAATAATTATGAATCGCGTTAAAATTCGTAAAATGGACTATTCATAATAGTAACTGTGTCTGTAACCATTTTCCGAATTTTGCCATGTACTGGTCGCACATAATCTGAGTCATCGATTCGAGATAAAGAAGACAAAATAGAACCCAGTAAGTGTCGCTATGGTTGACATCCAGAAAATGACAAGACAACGTCTGCTAGATAATTATAAAATGAAAAAGTATGAAATAGAAACTTACCAACATAAGAGAGAAGGAATAACATCAGAGCACTAGTCATTATGAGCATGTAGAAACCCCTGACTTTGCTTGAACAGCATTCACCAATATGTGCATAGGCCACCGATTGAACTGCGCTACAACTGTTGGAAATTGAATGTTAGTGCTTATTATAAATAACACACACAAAAAACAGTTCAAAAATTACGTGAGGTGTAGGTTTTTATTTATTGCTATTTCAAAAGTTTAAACTCATTTGTATTAAAAACACTACAAGAAAAATATCGATAATTTGCTCTCAATTATTCTTCTTGCCAACAGGAAAATATTTAGATTCTCGTGCCCGTCGTGCCCAACTTATTGCACGTTCAAAGACTTAAACGAGGCAAACGAAAGAACTGTCCAAGTTGCTACGTACTGCACGCTTAGTATGACCACCGTAGAAACGGGTTTTGTCGACGGAAGAATCGACAAAATGACAGATTGTAGCAAAATTTCATGTCAAATTGTATGGAAAAAGCTTTGTCTATTCTTGGTAGAATAGAGATAGAATCGCCATACTACGCGTGCTGGTCGGACAAAATTTGAGTTGTCGAATCAAAAAGAAGAAGATGAATCCTGTGTTTATATTTATTTTCTTCGTCTCTTATTATTTTGCCACTTTTTTAATACTAGGTTACTATAGGTACAAAGTAAGATTTCTACTTACAAACAAGAGCTAAAAACTTTGAGTACCGCCAACATGATCCAGTTCGACGAAAACGCGCTTATAAACGAGGACAAGAAACTCCCCCATAAAGCGATCAACAGTGTTGTTTTTCGACCCTTTGTATCTGATATGTAGCCCCAAGGTATTGACATTGCAATTGGTCCTGGAATAAAATCGGGATTGAAAGACAACACGATGGTAAAAATAGAACGTAATTTTCGTGACCACGTTGAGAAAGTAGATAAAAGGAACAATTTTTGATGTCGATGAAGGTTATTTTTGGAACAAAATAATACTTACTTTAGCTATTATTGTTCTGACAGAAATTGCAGCTAAGATAGATGATAATTTTAAAGTTATATAACTCATGATATTATAGGTTCGCACGGTGTACGGAATTCTTTCATTGCACGGAAAATCTATACAAAAGGAGGTCACTTTATGCTTGATGTGTCGCCGTTTATACATAAAACATTAATTCACCAACTGAATACACAAAGTTTACAAGCATGAATTTTGCGCTCTATTCCTTAGTGCCTAATAATTTTAAGAGCGAACAAAACATTCGAAAATGTATTGTTTATAGATAATGACATTTTGTATTACTAATAAAAACAAGAGTTCAGGCAGATAGTAACAAACCACTTACCTACAAAAGGCATAGACAACAGTATACTCTTCTGCCATAGTTCAAGATGGAAGTCACAGGAACAGCCAGTGACAACTACTGAGAAGCCAAAGATATCTATACCCATTGCTAACAGACCTATGCTTAGAACTGTGAGAAGAGCACGGTTATACCAGCCAGTGCCTGAAAAACAATATTTATTTATTTATAATAACCACACCAACAGCACAATCACATAAAATTCAAATTACATAACAACAAAAATTGACATTTTAGTAACCATGCAAATAACAGGTGTGCATGACATTGATACATGAACTTATGAGACAAAAGAAAACAATAAAAAGTGTGCCTAGTAGGCCTTAATCTAGATCACTACAAAACAAAGTAGTTTGAGCTACTTCATTTTTTGAAGGCGGTCTTTATTATAAGGGTCCAAAAGAACTTTATCGAAGTCGCAAGGCACTTTATCTCCGCATATAAAAAATCGCAACGATTTTTTTTTATGCTAGACCGTATCTGGTTAGCCTCCACGTCAAAATATTGATTGGTGCTCTTAGCGTGGGTGCTCTAAAAATCTGTGCTCAGAAGATGGGAATACCTCGTTACGAAAGAATCTACCTATAGGTATGATAAATACGTGTCAAAGTGTCAAAATGGTTTTTTGGTTCAGAGTGCAATATTATTGTTTTAATCTTATAATACTTTCATGTCTCTGTACTATTCATCCATCAGCACAATATTCTCTACCGTACACCGCGATTTTTACAAAAATAAAGTATTTTCCCGGAAATAGTTTTGCGCAGTGTTACTTAGTTTCTGGTTCAGAATACTTGATTGACTGACGGCTTTGTGACGGGTCCTCTAACACCTTGTATAATATTATATTATATGTATGTAATAGTATGTGGATCATACTCGTAGTTTCATTTTGAATTGTTGGTAAATGGTCGAATACTCTGTTTTTCTAAATTCAAATTCAAATTCAAATATTCTGGACAGAATCTTAAAAATCGTATATCGTTTACCTGTTAAGTCAATCGCTTCTTCATACTCGTAAATTTTTTCTTCTATCTGTTGTTTGTAATCTGGGTTTCCACTAATTACACTTATTTCTATTTTATTTGCATTATTAACGGCGTTACAAACCATTGTTTTATATTTTTATGGAAATTTTTATTTTGTTTATAAAGCGTAAAAGTTATTTAAACATTTTTACACTAGGATGAAAATATATTATTCTAAGATCACCTATATATTGTCCGCAGCCTATTTAACACTAACTATAATTATTATTTAAATGACTGACATCAAATCTTTGGCACAATTTTTAAAACAAAATCCGTGGCTACACTTCACAAAATGGACTAACAGTAAGTAAGCTACTTATGTCGTTAGTTTCACTATTTATAATATACTCTGTCTTTCCGCTTTATAATAAATTATCATAGCATTAAGGCTAACGTTTACTAGCGCAAAATATCTGTTTTTGTCCGACTTCTTAAAAGGAGGACGTTATATTTTCCACCAGCATCTGTTTGTCTTTCACATATGAGCATGTACACCGATTAATTTGTGATTACGAGTCCAATTTTAGTGTTTTTTTTTCAATTGGTGGAAGTCCCATAATATGAATTATATTAACTTAACGGGTAGTTTACTAAAATAAAAGGAAAAGAGGAAAAATAAGTTAAAAAATAATAATACGGCCCCCATTGTGAGGAGGTTCTTGTCTCTGGCCCTAACCACCAGTAGCGTGGACCTTGCTCCCGACACCGGCGGACTACTGGTTCTTTTAGATTTTTTTTAAAGAAATATGTAAAAATATAAAAATAATATTATGTATGTATAAAAATGAATTAACGAATATAATGAAAATACGTATTTTTTTTCTTCTTCATCTATGTCAGGCTGTCGTTTACACCCTTCTCCGTCACGCCATTCCTCTCATACCTACCAAGTCTTATCGATTAAAACGTAACACTTCTTTTTAGTATTTGAATATACATAGTACAAGCATATTAAATTAATCTCTATTATTACCTACAAGGTACTAGGGCTGCGGGTTGTTCGAAAGAGATACCGTGGCTTCGGCGCAAGGGCTAAGAAGGAACATGCGTGGTTTTTAGTCAGTAGAAGTCTGACACTCCCTTCCGTTCTACCCAAGAGCGGGAGGGGTTATTTGATAATTTCCCACCCCAAAAAAAAAGTAAAAAGACTACAAGTGAACTCCTATCTTGCGAATAATAGCGATGCTTGTAAAAGGCTACTAAGTCATAAGTAATTACTAACACAACCCCAACATTGTACACTTAGTACGTAATAAAGCCCTTGACTTTGATTAAAATCAAAATAATAATGCGTTCAGAGTGATGTTGCGACTGCCACGCTTCTGTAGTGCCTCAGAAATGTTTGCCAACGCACGCACTGACGGCTTTGATGCGTTGTGGCGTAAGAAATCTGCCTCGCTACTCCGCAGGCTGCGTGGCAGTCGTGACACTATCCTGCAATCAATAGCCGTCCGGGCAGACAGCCCGCTAGTGTGTGCGCTCACCAATCGGGCTCGATCTGTCCTAGTTATCAAGGACTAACATACTCGTAGGCTAAGTTATATTGTTATTATCACAGTAAACCTCATTGTAGTCCTAGTTATTAAGTACTAACATAGGCTACGCTATATTTGTTACTAACACAGTGGACCTCTTTGTAGTCTGAGAAATAAATGATTATTATTATTAAACGTACACTTTTTCACTTCTACTCACTTTTACTCACGACAGTCGGTTAAAATCGGTATAACCAAGAAATAAACAAAATAATGGGAACGATTGTTAGATATTTCATGCACCACAAAATCTGCATAATTTCACGCAAAAATATTTTGAGCATGTAAAATTAACAACTAAGCTGATTTTTAAGTTATTGTTAGACTAAAATAATATGCTAATTTATTCAGTTTTTTTTGCAATCACGTGTAAGTTAATCTTGTTCATTATCATCACTACATATTATAAAAAACAAAGTCTTCCGCCGCGTCTGTCTATCTGTTTGTTCGCAATGAACTCAAAAACTACTGCACCAATTTTCATATTGTTTTCGCCAATGGATAGAGTGGTTCTTGAAGAAAGTTTAAGTATATAATTTGTCAAGTTCCGACATTAACGCAGGCGAAGGAGCAGGCATCACCTAGTTAATAATAAAACTATCGCCAGCTTGTGTTTCGACTATTATGGAGATCGGAAATTGTCCATATCGACATAAGAAACCTAATAGACCCAAATTTGTAGGACAGTTGCTTTTACGCCACGCCTGTAGAAGGCGCTTAGGCCAAGGCGTACATAAGAGAACATCCATATTTTGTCAGTTAAGTGTAAGTACCATGTAATAGAGGTCGAGCCTATTGCCGTCAACCGGGCACAAATACAGCCTCCGTAGCTGATGCTAAGAAACTTAAACACTACTTACCTTTACCTTACAAAGAGACCCAAATGACTAAAACATCTAGATTCTAGATGTTTTAGAACATTTGAGTCTCTAGATGTTTTAGAACATTTGAGTCTCTAGTCTTGAGATCTAGAAATAATTAATTTATTAATTGATTAAATTAATTAATTAATGATTTAATTTATTTATTCAAACACAATTTGATTTTGTTTGTTCTATGCGAGACTGAAAACCAAATTTTCTTGCTTTCTTTTCTTTATTAACCTAGCCCACCAAATAAACCAACTTAATAAATGTTATCGTTAACTTAGCAAAATCTAATCACAGAGTGAAATTAAGGAATTCCGATAACTAATCCTAGGAAAGTCCGGTCATTTGGTACACTGTTCCAATTTGTGTTTCATGAATATTAATAAGCCTAACGTTCAACCACGCGGCGTTGTCTGTTTTTCCTTTTACTTTTACATGATATTTTTCTTTGTAAAACGTTTTGTGCGATCGTTAAATTTATTTCGGATGCTTTTATAGGGAGTGAAATTCTTTCACCATCATTTCACTCGAAAATAGTCGAACATTCGACACAGGCCCTAACTGTTGCCACATTGACCGGTCGCATACAGCGTATCCCCACAACTTTCACCAGGTCATCTGTCCACCTAGTGAAAGGCCCTCCAACGCAACGTCTTCCGGTTCGCGGTCACCACTTCAGGACATTTCGACCCCATCGGCCATCCGTTCTGCGAGTAATATAAACTACCAACTACCACTAAGTTTGGCAAATTATTCTGGTCTTCGTCGATAACCTTGAGTCTCCTTCACACAAGGAAATTTCAAGGATAGCCCAATGAAATGACACACACGTTTAACTATTAAAATAATTCACTGTAATTTTTGTTGTGATTGACAGTAACATCAGCGCGAAATCCGCATTTAGTTTCATAATACAATTGATAATATTTTATTATCTTTAGTGATGTGCGTCATGCCATGTTTTATCCCGCGCAAATTGCAGTAGATATTTGCACATTTTGTGAGCTAATTGACTATTTAATCAACTGCATTAATACAGCACGTTGTAAGTCTCATTGTGCTATACATTTCAACAAGAATTAATGTGTCAATTCCATAATTGTATATTAACACAGCAAAGACAAAAGACCTTTAGCGCAGTTTATGTTTCTGTGTTTGTATAATTTTGACTGTCCCACCGTAGCGACTAGTAACTAAGCCAAGTCATAGGCCCATGGCCACTTCATCATTTCAGTCATAAGACGTCCACTGCTGGACATAGGCCTCCTCCAGAAGGGGGCGATTTGTCATAATGGCCACGCTTGGCAGGCGGTTTGGCGATCGCAATATGGTTGTTAATGTGTTACAAAATATTGTCAAAATAGTGTCACGACTCATATCCCCATAAAATTGGCATGCAGACACACTAACTGCGGTACTCAGAGATATTTAATGATTACTTAAGCCGTCACTTAGTAAAGATTTGACATACTTTTTAATGACAAAACTGTCAAAACCTTTACTTAGTGATGGCCTAAGTAATCATTAAAGCTCTCTGAGTGCGGCAGATAGTGAAACAAACATTAAATTAGATACTCAACACAAAACAAAATTTACTGTAAAACACGAAAAAGTAATCAAAGCGTGTCATATAGAAACTCGATAGTAATCGAGGTAGGTACCTTCTGATTAACGAACAGACATCGGTCCTAAATAACTTATTTTACATTTAGGTGGGTATCTAAGTACCCAGGCTCCTGTTTCCACTGGCCAATTTTAACTTTGATCTTTTGTTAATTGACTGCTCCCCTAAGGGGAGCATCAGAGTTGAAATGGCGTACATCTGTATACTTTATAGTTTATACCGTCTGCCCATGGAGATAAGTTTTAAAATTGTTTGTATATTTTTATGTATAGTTTGGTTACACCCCAGCAAAAGGAACAATGAGGTTTTTCTTCGTGAATTGGCGGCACAATCTAAACGAGGATGAATTTTATACAACGTTAAAACAACATCAAGCTATTCATCGCCGGGGCTGTGGGTTGTTCGAAAGAGATACCACGGCCCCGGACACAAAAGGCTAAGAATGAACGTGGGTAGTTTTTAGTCAGTTGAAGTCTGACACAACCTTCCACTAACCCCAGAGCGGGAGGAGTCATTTGATGATTTCTTACCCTCCAAAAAGTAGCAGATTACCAGGCTAGTGGATTACCAGGGTGCTGTCGTGTTAAATGTTGTTGTCAAAGATAAAATTGATTGCACAAACTGTAGGCCTAGTTGTTATGTACCGAAAATCACAAACAATAACAAAATAAATAAGGAATTGCATCACTGGATTCATTCTTTTGTTTCTCGTACCCTCAAGGTAAATATTTAATATAATTAACTTTACGTGAGAGTTCATGCCATTCCATTTCGCCGCAGAAATCTAATATTCTCTACCTAAATATCTTAATTACATCAATTTGGACCCCATGAAGACGACAAAAGACGCCAATGAGGACCGTTCAAAGGACATTAAGCCGCGGTCCTTCTAATAAAATTTGAGTAATTATGTCATGGTATTATGAAATAATCTCTTCAACAATTCCTTTAGTAAAGTCGTTTGAAATTTTTAAACCGGAATGAACCAATATTTTTAACTAAGTATGCAATTATGACGGAATTAATTTTATTGTTTGATGTTTATAGAACGAATTTGGAGTACTAAATGTTTTGGGGGTCTAAGCACAGAGCCGCAATATATAGTACTTTTTTTTTGGTTTTTAAAGGGTGGGTAATAATCCTTAAATAACTCCCCCCGCTCTGGGCAGAGCGGTAGGTAGTGTCAGACTTCTATTGACTAAAACCCACCCACATTCCTTCTTAGCCCTTTGTCTCGAGGCCGCGGTAACTCTTTCAAAGAACCCGCAGCCCCGACGGGGCAATATATAGTCCTCCTGATCGATTTCAGTCACGGCGGCCTATCTTAGTGAATTTGAGCCATAAGCGTGGGAGATATTAAAATCACAAGTTTGTATGCAGGCACAAGTGCACTCTGTTCCTTTACTCTTACACTCCGATGCGATCCGACATGACTGGAGAGAGATCAGGCACAGGACCAACGGCTTAACGTGTTTTTCGCACGGGAGTATCATACCGCTAACTTTCAAACTCCAGGGGAATATTGGGAAAATTCTAATAGAAAAACCCAAAAGCACTTTCTACCCGAGCAGGGAATAAATCCCATTACAAGCAGTCACGCTTCCAACCACGAGACCAACGGTTCCACAATAACTTGATTACAAAGGTTGATGATGAATCCGATTCTGATAAGCATAGTTATCGATGTTGAGTTTCCACTTATCCATTTAATTTCTATCTAGTTATAGACGATTTTGATGCCAATGGTACATCTTATATTAAATACTATTTAATGGGCAATATTTGCATTTCTAAATATTTGTTCTAGTTAGGTTTCAAATCTGAGAAAATTCATTTCCTCTTTTTTCAGCCGAACATTTCAATTAATTGAATAGGTTCTTGAAACTATCATACAATGATAACGGTATTTACGAGTGCTTAAAAATCAGTTAAGATACACGTGCCCCGATATTAGCCTTTAACCAAATGGTAAACTAAAGAAATTGGACATTAACCCTAATTTCTTCCTCCAATTTATTATTCAAACCGAACATACGTACATAAAACATTCGTTTTTCAACAGCGATCGATTTACGACCTACATACGAGTTGTTTTAGGTCTGTTTATCTTGAAAGCGGCTATTCTCGAAACTTAATGAGCGAGAAATGCGCTGTATAGCATACAGAACCCAACGATGAAGGGTGGGGCCGTGACGATGCACAGGTCCCTAAATCTATGAACTGTTTTAGAGATTAAGGAATCTGCATAGAACCGACAGTGGCGGACCTAGCTTCATTTGAATGTGTGCCGATATAATCACCTTAGCCTACTTTGCCTCGCACAACTTACCTAAACCAAGTGAGTTAAAAAAATTGTTCGATACCTTTGCACTAAGAACCCTAGTTGACCAGTTGTCCCACTGTATGGGGCTGTGTTAAAATTTGTATATTTAAAACTGTTTTTTTTTGTGCGCAAAGCCATGTTACCTAAAACATTTTATTAAGGCTCATAATAAGAATGAGAGTAATGTATTTTAAAAATATTTCAAAAAGTGTATATTTAGGCTCAGTAGTGTTATTTCTCACACAAAGGCATAATTCCACCTAAATATTTTTTATAAATTGGTTTTAATTATAGAGTTATTAAAGGTATATTAATGGTTTAATTTAGTAAAGTAGTTAGCGGTGTAGTTTGCTTGAGGTGAAACATCACAATAAAAACTTAAAACTGTGTCAAACTTTCCAACTCCTTGACCTAAGTTATTATGTTTCGTAACTCTCAACTAATCCTTGCAGTTGACTGTCGCTTCTATGCATTTTTAATCTATGTCAAAAACCCATGGACTGTACCCACTCCTGATATGAGATTAGTTTGGATAAAAATGAAGGGGACGGAATGTGAATATTTTAAACCGAGTTTTGTAAGGTCCTATCTAATACCACCAAGTTTTACTCGACAATGGTAAAGCCCGTAATATAGCAAAGGGTTTTTAAACTAGTACCTAGCCGTTCTATAATTTTAATTAGATACCTACCTATTATGATTTAATTTGCCGTTTGAGCAAAATCAAGATGGCACATAAAATCGAAATATAAGAAGAATAAGCTGAAGATATCGCAGAGCATATTGTAGTGTAAGCACAGAAAGAACCCTTACAAAATGCGAAATATTTATGTATCATCAAAAAATTAAAAATACGCACATAGAAGAGGCTAATATTAATGTCACTGTAATTGCTTTATAGTCGTTAGCCAGAAAGAAAATAGGCGAGGGTATTTGTATGAAGAAAAGATCACCTAAAGTCCATTTCACGAAAGAAGTCCCGCGGACAATTGTGGAACTAAATTTAACAGATCGGCCATGTTGCCGTTTGTCGATGTTATCAAGGTGCGTTTGTTGTGGTAGATATTTTGTGAGTTTATTATTGGATTAATGCGTTATAAGGTTTATTTACGACGCCAAAAGTTGTGAAACAACATTATGACGCGCGACATACAGCGCTGCGTCTTCGGGACTTCTTTCGTGAAATGGACTTTACAAACATTAACTCGTTGAAAATCTAATTAACTGAAGGTACATAAGGTGCAATCCGAACAACGTAAGATCGAATCCTTGTCATCAAACTATCGTATTACCCACTGTAAATCGACTACTTGCCTGTTAGCCAATGCAATTTGCAGGAGTCAACGAGACGAAATGCAATATTGTAACTGGCCCGGCGAAAACGTTGTTTGTATAATCTCATCTATTCTATTAGACTTGTTTGAACTTAGATTGGTGACAGCAAGACTTAATATATAACTTCTTCAATAGCGTAGTTAACAAAAAAAAAATAATTAGTCCGTCAGATAGATTGCCAAAAAATATTAAACACATATTTTTTCTTTTTTCACGTAAACAAACAATGAAGACGATACAGTGCTTTGAAATCTCGTGTGACGTCATATTCTCAGACATTAGTATGACATTTTTTACCCGTGAGTGACGTCACAACAACTCATATGTATATAAACACACACAAAAAACAACAAAAAAAAACACAAAAAACACGATACAACAATTTTTTTTTTTTTTTTTTTTTATATGCGCTTATCTTCGTCAATTTTTATTGATTTGATAAAACAAAAAATACGTATCCAATATTATTCGATAATCTAACAGACGGACTAATTAGAATCATATTTTTCTAAGTCAAGAAACATCCCTATTCCCGTATGGGTTAGGCAGAGGTGTTCTTAAAAGGACACCCACATTTTGCCAGTTATGTTTAAGTCCCATGTTATAGGGGGCGAGCTTACTGCCATCAAACGGGCACAAATGCAAACTCCGTGACTGTCACAAACACTGATGGAAAACACAATAACACTTTGCCCAACTTTTTTTTAAGAAACGTTCGGCCTAAATCTTGTCCTGAAGACAGCGATGAGGTCGACGATAGGACGAGCTAGCCCAGAAGCAGCCTATGTCATCCCAATCTATTTAGGTCGCAAGTAATTGCGACCTAAATAGATTGGGATGACATGAACTCGGGAATCGGACCCAAGACTACGTGCACCCCGTCGGGGCTGCGGGTTGTTCGCAAGAGGGGCTAAGAAGGAACATGGGTGGTTTTTAGTCAGTAGAAGTCTGACACTCCCTTTCGCTCTGCCCAAGAGCGGGAGGGATTTTTTGATGATTTTCCACACGCCAAAAAAAAAAAGACTACGTGCACAGTATTGGCGGTTGTGACCTAGAGGTCAACGATGCAGTATATTTAACTTAATTCAATGAAATGCCCGCAAACTTAAAGATTTCAAAAGTTCACCTTACAACCTTTAACCTAAGTGCTGCGAAATTTAGTTTGAAGCAGAATTCTACCCAATTATGTTCTACAAATTAGGTAGGTTTACCACGTACAATTGGTACATATCGGTGCCAGTAGGCTAGGTGGACCGACAAAGGTCAAACTCTAATTTTATTAAATCCTCAGAAACGGATTGAACACTAAGAAAGGCGAAGTCGAATAAATAATGTGATGTACACGAGTAACGAAATGTATTATACGTCACAAGTAAAACTGTTACTCACTCAAAATTTCATTTTGACGGGTCAAAACTATTATAACTTATTATTAGGTGGTTTTTGTTTTATTTGTCTACTCTTTTCGTGACAATAACACACAAACGTACATCGATAAACTAAAATAACATAGAGGTCATTAGGAAACTTATTAGGTTGTCAGGTTTTTTATTGACCCTTTGAATAACCTCGGGCTTTAGCTAACATATTCTAATAGAGTAAACGTATTTTAACACTACAGTACACGCGCGGCCTACTATAGTAGACCAGGGTAACTCTTTTTGCAATAACTTTTTAGTATAGCGCGCTAGAAACTAGTGATTCCAGGTAAGCCTCGTCTGGTATATTTGTCACAACCTCAGTAGTAGCGCGGTCCAGTCTATAAATCGACGAACGGAACTATAGACGCTCTTTTGGGCAACACAGTTCAAGAACCCCAAGAGTCTCAATACGACTTGTCTTCAAAGATAGGACGAGTTGGTCGATGTGCACTCTGCTCGAGAGCCCGAAATCGGTCGACAAAAAAGTGGTGCAAGACTTGTAATAAATAGATTTGTCCCGATCACCAAGCAGTAGTGTGTCCTGAATGCTACGAAGTAGAAGAAGTAGTTTTAAGTTAAAAAAAGTTACGTTGATCTCAGAAGTGCCATTGTGGTTATTTTTTCTTATATATTTACTAAATTGTTGATTATTAATACTTTCTTAGAAAAATATCTAAAAAGTAAGGTTCTAAACCTAAGTAAAATAAACACCTTTTAATATAATTTTGTTGTTTTATTCAGATAATTAGGAATATACAAGTTATTGATATTTTAAAATGGCCTACCATAGTGGGCCACGCGTATACTCAAGTAAAAAAAAGGGGCGCGTGTGCTGTAGTGTTAACGTAATAAGGGTTTTAACTGACACACCAATCAAAATTAATTTTGACCGATTAAGAGTTTCGACTGTAACATATACACGTAGCAACTTGTACAAGTGACTCCCTTCTAATGTATCGATTATTTATCGTTTCAAGTTTTCACGGGTATTTTGTAAGTTATACCTTTACGAAATAGATCTTGTCACGTGATAGATCTTAACCGCGATCCCGCGTGTACCGCTGTGTAAAATAAAAAAGAGGAAAAATTGCTAGGGAATCAGAGGTGTGTATCTTGGGTTCGCACTTGACACTTATGGCTTGGCAGTCGTACGGTCACACCACTAGCCTATTACTGCTTATGCCCCGCCGCTGCACCTGCCATTTAGGTGCGCTGATGGCTGTAACGTCGTACGTTACATTTTTAAGTACAGGTATCAGGGCAGTACTGTGCATCCCACAGGGGGGCCTTGGTGCGTGTGTTCGTGGACCTATCCACACCCTTTACTTTTTAAATTTATTTTAAAATATTTGTTTATGTTGACCAGGTTACGTGGTCTTATTTAATTACCTGCGCCACGAAAACCCTTTTCGTCACATGGCATTCAGATCTATAGGTGCGATCTACTTCCAAGACATTTGCTAGTTAAATAAAAATATACACACACAAAACTCACAGTCAAACAACACGTTATGTTAGCACACAATCATCACCGTCATTTTATTCTTAACTAGCTGATGCCCGCGACTTCACCCGCGTGAATTACATACTAAAACCTTCCTCAAGAACCAAAACCAAAATCGGTGTAGTCGTTTTTGAGTTTATCGCGAACATAGAGACAGGCAGACGCGTTGGAGGACAGTGATGTACTTCCACAGCTGGACATAAGCCTCCCACAAAAGTCGCCTGCTCCACTGTTTCTCACATCCAGGTGAGTACTTCACAGGACACACATAGATTTCATCTAAAATTACTTCCGACACCATAGCCACTATCTCAGATGACTGAAGACATAACCGAAGCAACTTATGGCTGCACATAAAATTCCATTTCCCAATTTGTTATTTTCACTTTGGCCGTGACGTCGAAAGGATGAGAAAATGTATAAACAAATCCATACACATTTACAAGTATAAACTGACCTTTAAGTGCATGGAAAGTCTGTTCTTTGCGAGGTCAGCGTATGCTGGATAAGTGGAGCTTGATATGTCGTGATGTGTACTTACAGTATGAAAATTTAAGAACCACGTTTCTAGTCGTGTTACTCCCTATGGATATGACCGTGCCACGTGACGAATGCTGTGTCGTTGGTTGCGGAGTTAGAAATTTTGGAATAGACAGTTTTTCTGAATATTTTAAAAAAGAATATTGAAATACCTCAATGACCTGGGCATCTAAAATGGCCACTTGAGCAGATCATGATATGAATTGCGTTAAACATCGTAAAATGGACCTTTCCTAACAGTAACTGCGTCTGTGACCATTTAGGGAAATAGATACATACATACATACATAAACTCACGCCTTTTTCCCTTGGGGGTAAGCAGAAACTACAGAACGCCACTTGCTACGATCTTTTTTTTTTTTGGGGGGTGGGAAATCATCAAATAACCCCTCCCGCTCTTGGGCAGAGCGAAAGGGAGTGTCAGACTTCTACCGTCTAAAAACCACCCATGTTCCTTCTTAGCCGAGGCCGCGGTATCTCTTGCGAACAACCCGCAGCCCCGACGGGACTACGCTTGCTTGGGGACTTGCTACGATCCTTACATACTCCTTTTGCCTTGTCCACATTCATACATCTGGTCATACACGCACGCCGGTTACGAGTACTACGCACCTGTCCTTTCTGAAGAACGGCACCAATAAGATCAATGTAAAATAATAATATTTTTAATTTCAGAAAAAGAAACACATTTTAGGTTCACAAAAACAATTTTCCAAATAAAAAAGAACATTACAGATAAAAGAGTACATACACAAGTTCTCATTCAAACAACAGTAGTCGATAGAATTTACTTGATTGGGTTCAACGTTCCCTGCCCGTTGAACCAATTTAAGCTAGCGTGTTACTTACTAACTAGTACATACAACAATATACTAATCTAGGTACAACGCTATAAATAATGCATTTAGAGAATACATTGTACATTCCGTGTACTTTTTTGAGTTCCTCGCCTCGATTTATGCCACTCTTATTATCGAAATAGATGATATTTGCGATTTTTATAAATACTTTGATTGTATGTAATGCACTAATTTACATAACATAACATCACGGTAATAATCGCCGAAGGTTTAGACAGAGTTGTACCCATTAATACGTTCATATTTCGTCAGTTCTGTTTAAGTCATATGTACTACGGGGGAAGTCAATTGCCATCAACCGGGCATAAATTCTGACTCCGTGACTGCAACCGTGGAGTTCTTGATGGAAAAACCCAACCCCATTTTACCTGACTTGGGAATTAAACCCAGGATCTCATGCACAGCAGTAGTGCGCGCCAGCCACTAGACCAACGAGGCATTTTAAATTACCTAAAATGAGACACCATTTTTACAATATTGTCGAGGAAACACACAACATTTTATACACTTTATGTTTTTGTTCATGGTTTCGATAGTAAACTAATTAATGATCCACGTGATAAACATAAACACCTTCAAAGGTCATAAACGAGCCGAAAGAGTTTTTATATCTTGAAAAGTAAAACACATCATCTGCGTTGGATGAATTGATGAGATTTGTTTTTTTTTGTTTTACAAAAAGATGATTTTACATTTACCCGTAAAAACTGTAATGAATGCAGCAATGTTTATTTATCACTCACTCTGTTGAAAACTTTTTCAAAATGGCTCTTCCAGTATTGAATACCAACAAAAACAATTTCGATATTCAAAACATTGCAGGCAATATATTTACGATCGTATTTTACTTCTGTGTTTATGTGTGATTACCTGCTCTCGTAAACCCTTATTTACTTCAAAATACCAATGGATACACTTTTGATTCTTATTATTTTTATTTTTTTTGTATTTTTTTTTTTTTATTCTTTATACAAATGATTGGTTACTCAACGTGGAAATACAAATAATAGATGGCAGGTATTTAATTGGCATAGAGAACCGGGAGGTATTTCCATCTGAGCACCGATTTTTAGAGCACCTATGCTTAGAACACCAAAGTTATTCCCATTAGAGTACCAATCAATATTTTGACGTGGTGCTCCATCATCATCATCTGCCTAACCTTTTCCCAACTATGTTGGGGTCGGCTTCCAGTCTAACCGGATGCAGCTGAGTACCAGTATTCTACATGGAGCGACTGCCTATCTGACCTCCACAACCCAGTTAATACTAGGTAATACGATACTCTTTGGTAAGACTGGATGTCAGAATTTCAGGTCACTGACTACCTGTAACGACTGCCAAAGATCTATATATGGCAGCCGGGACCAACAGCTTAACGTGCTTTCAGAGGCACGGAGGAAACTCGGTATGTCGGGCGGTCACCCATCCACAGACCGACCTAGGCAAGCACAGCTTAACCTAAAGATCGACCAGAGTGGCAGTTCTTATTAAGCCACGAGCTCCAATGGGAACAATAAAAAATATTTATCTTTATTCCCTTTTGAGCACCTATACGGTGCGGTAGCTGCTAGTGGTGGGGTGTATAATAAAATATATCGTTAATTGCCGACAAAAGGGATAGAATTAAACATCGTACCACTACAATAGAACCATTTACAGGCACTTTCAGATAATCCAGGATTTACGTTCGTAGCCTGATTCAAAACGTAAAGCTCTGAAAGAATAAGAATGAGCAAACAACTACATACATGGACTCTTTTAAACTAAACAAAATATAACTAAACAATAATCAAGTCATTGGTAAATACTATCCCCATTGGCTAGCAGAGCAATAATTGCTCACATGCAAGGAAAATAATTATGGTTCCTAATTATTGGAAACGATTTTTTCTTAGCAACTCGGGCTATCCGCAACCTATTACATAATATATCTTAGACCCCGAAGACGCATTCAATAAAATTCATTCACGATAAAATATATGATCTGGCAATTCATCGAAAAAAATATTGTATCAACACACATTTGATGTTATTCTAAAAAGTAAATTTCTTAGTTTTAGTATGATCTACGCTGTAACAATCGTAGCACGGGTGTACGGGTCACGAGCTTTTACGAGCGCTACGGATAACGCCGTGATTATAGTTATTAAAATTTCCTAAAGATTATAATCATCACACGACAGTCAGATAAAATACAAATACTTTAGACTCACAAACTCAATTCACTCTTAGAATGTTTCTCTTTCATGATACGAACAAAATCGTTTAACTGAAAACATTCCCATTTACGGAGTATCATCTGGCATCCACGTAATTGCTTGTTATATCGCTCCCCCATTCAAAAGTCTATCAGTTACCTATTCAAATTCTATAAAGAACTGAATAAAAGACTGGAACCTTTTCCTCATTCAGACAGTCATCTAACAAAGTAAGCCTTTTTCATTACATCCCATTCGTTTTACATACGACAGTATTCCTTTTCACGGCCAAATTCAATACGTGGGGTTCTTTCTAAACATGTACATTGGACCGTTTCCCTTCAAGCTATGATCACACGTAAAATAAAAAGGTTTCTTAAATTATTAAGTAGGTATCTACGAACCTCTGACATATTATTACTAATGCGTGGGTGTCTGTACATGTTCCGTTCATTAATGAAACTTCTTTTATTAAAAAGAAAAATGTTGACTATTAATTAAAAGTACGTGGCAATGGCTGTCACTCACTGGACGCCTGAGGGAGGACATCGCCGTTGAGGTCGACCGCGGTGAAGGTACCGTGACGACCGAGACGTGTTTTCAGGACAGACGGACGGAAAACTGAGGAATTTTGTGACGAAAATGGAAAGGCTTGCCTTGAAGTTGGGTATAATTATAGGCTTTCGAAATCATTGTAAATGAACACAGGCCCGTATGGTAAATTAGTGTCAGATTATATAAAACCTGATTTTAAATATATTATGTCTAATTATTAATTAATTATTCTTACAACTAAGTTTGTTTTTCACTATTCAGCTCTTGTTCAGGAAATAAAAATCGATTTCACAACAAAAAAAACTGCTTTATTTTAGAACAATTTACTAAGCTATTTGCAAACTCTTGTAGGTAAATGAAGTGGGCAGTACAAAAATAGCTCCCAAAATAACCTACTTCATAATTTTCCAAAATATTATTCTATGTTCTAACTAAATAACAACCTTTCAAAATAATTTCACTGAAACTAAACCAACACAGTAACGTTTATTAAAAGATCACCCGCTGTTTATATTTCAAATATACCGTGTAAAATTTTGCGGCACCCTAATAATTTATTATAAGAAAGGCTTAAAGATTAGGCACTTAATGGAGGACATACATAACCCCCTGGAAGCTTTCCCCGCCTGTGGTTTCCCTGTCATACCCACGTGACAATGTGAGGCTGGGATATTTTTATCTTTAATGTTAGAGATTATGCGCCTATTAAGAGCATATTTTAAGAGCTTGGAGACAGTTTTAATGGAGCTATTAAAGTCACGTTGGATGTATGGCCAAGTTCTGTGCCATTTGGCAGGAATGTAGCGTAAGATGATTGTTCTGTGTCTTTGACTAGATTTTGAATTAGGTTCGGTTTGAGTTAGCTTAGGTTGTATAACAGCAGAAAGCTGCTCGTGGTTTAATGATAACAGCCACTAGGGTTGGGCTGTAGCTTAATAACAACAACAACATCATTTATTTCAGGCGACAACGGCCCTTAAATATATACCTTATGGACTTGCATAGGTATATATTATAGTAAATAGGTACTCAAACTTTTAATAGTAATTTATGTTCTAATAAGTCTACTTAAAACTATGTGAGTGGCTTACGCCGTGCTTAGGTTGGTCTGCGTTTAGGGTGACCGTTAAGTAAGTGGTCCGAAAGACAGACAACCACTGTTACTAAGGTTTCTCATTACCAAGTACTTCCTGGGTTTTGGAGGCTAGATAACCAGTTGCTGCATGTAAAATACTGGTATTCAGTTTTATCCAGTTAGACTGGAAGCCGAAACATGATTGGTAAAAGGTTAGGCAGAAATATACATGGTCACTAACCCCGGTTGTATATTCCTTTTCTGCGGTTAATTATGTGTTATGATATCGTTATTTTCTTCATTCGCCATCTTTCAATTATTATTCATAGCATATTTTGGTACCTATTATTCTACAACATGAACATACTCATAAATAAGTGGTATGGAAATATAATTGAATAGGTTTCTACAAATTACAGCCAAAATAAACATTTCGTCGTAAAAACGTTTCCAGAATTTTTATAGTTTGCTTATAACGAAATGCTATCGATATAGAGTGTTATTTAACAATGTAATATAATTTGAACTTGTCTAGACGAAACATTTATACGTATTTTAGTATCACACTTTGGTGTGTTTACTTTTATATTGATTTGATAATAAAATTTCGTTTTCTGCGATGAAAAAGTGACTTGAATTTAATTGGATACTAGTTGGGATTGGTATTAAAATCACTAAATTGACTGCGATCATAAAGAAACATAATGTTTGCACATTATTATAAAATCAATATACCAATTCTGTGTCTATTGGCCTTATTCTGTTCTGTCTCCTGCTGATATGGAGGGAAGTGCAAATTATGTTTTTCCTACTCCTCCGCTATTCTTTGCGGGATCTCGTTGCGGGAATTTCGTTGCGGGATCCAAGGCAGTTAAATCGTTTCTCTGGCACTTCGTCGGGCTTCATTGTCTCGGCGCTTTTCTTGTGGTCGCCACTGTTGATTCTGGCTTACAGGAGTTATAGTGGTTTGGGAATAGTGTGGCGGGTTTGTCGCAACTAAAAAAAAAATCCATTCCTGAGATACATTCCTTTAACATGTGGTTATTGCTTTAAGTTTTAATAATAAATAATAATTTTTTATGCTGCCCATAGGGCTCTGACTTGTCTTTAAATGCTATCGAGAAATATAATCTCAGGTATGCTGGTTTGCCGCGGGTTTTTCGAAAGAGATACCGCGACTTTGATACAAAGGGCTAAGAAGGAACATGGGTGATTTTTAGTCAGTACAAGTCTGACACTCCCTACCGCTCTGCCTAGAGCGGAAGAAGTCATTTGATGACTTCCCACACTCCAAAAAACAATGTATGCTGGTTTTTTACTATGTTTTCCTTCACCGAAGCAATAATTACACAAGGCTTAGGTTTAAGCAATCACCAAATATAATTAAATATAAGGCCCAAAAAATCGCAAGTACTTACCAGAATTTAATCCCCATTTTAATATGAAATTATCACCAATAAACGTAAAGTCTGCTAACCTAAAAAAGGCAAGTATCTTCAGAATAATTGCTGAGCTACCCAAAAAGGCCACGCATGCACCAAATATGTACTCGCATTTTATTCAAAAATTTCATCCAAATATGTTACACAATTTTATCCTAATAAAGTAAATTAATAAACAAAAATCATTGTTTACCCAAAAAATATAAATGAAATTCTAAAGGGCACCACTTCCATGTAAAGGCGACGCACCGTTCTTGAGAAAACCAAATTATTGGAACCTAACCCCTGTAGGCCCAGTCGACGGAGTCCCGCTTCGCGGGGCTCCTACTTCTGGGTAGTTTATATAAAAAACCACGAACGGGATGGCGGGGTCTATTCGCTCGCTTCGCTCGCTCACTCGACCCCGCCATCCCCTTCTAACCTAACCTGTCCGTGTCGGGGTGCCCCAAGTCCCGAGCTCACTTCGCTCGCTCTTGCATCCAAGTTTTCCTAGCAGCGGGTTCGCAGGGTATGTCGGGGTCAATATAATATACTTGGTTATATGCGTACATTTTATGGCAAACGTAGTGATATATTTGGGTAGTAATGACACAAAACTTTGCTAGTTAAAATTTGGTGCACGCGTGGCCTTTTAGGGTTATGAAAAGTTTTAGTAGTGCAGGCATGACTTAAATAGCCCGAAAGATTTTGGTACAGGTTTCATTTATTTGTACATATTATATTTTTTTGGATGAGGCTGTTTAGGGTAACGATTGTTTTTTTGGTGGTCATTCAATTGCATCCCATTACACAATACGCACATAAATTTGAAAAATCAGGGGTGTGTCTCTTGCGTTTGACCTATGACTTGGAAGTCTGATGCTCACAACCCTAGACTAGCACTGCAGTGAGAGTGGACCATAATCCACTATACGAGTCCAGAACGGATATAATTATCATGTTATCTCATTTTAGTTCGGGTTTTATCACAAAATCAAAATCAAAACTCATTTATTCAAACTAGGCTGATAATCAGCACTTTTCGAACGTCAAAAATTACTTTACTTTACTTATTTACAAGTGATAGTCCCCCAAAACGCCCACCCTTCGACACTTCCTAGTGTTTTTGCTGGACAGAAGAAGTGGCGGAACAAACTCTCCAGCAACACATCTGTCTGTTTGGTTAGAAGAACCAGACTCGATACAATAGTAAGGTGTAAGTTAATATTACGATTGACTACAATCAATAACAAAAAGTATATAATAATAAAACATAAAAAGATATAAAATATCAGTAAACTAATTTTAGAGAAAGAACATAAATTACAAACATTGTCTTGTGTTCAACTCAACGACACGACCTAATAGCTATTCTTAAACACAACATTTTCTTTCACCGTTTTGAGAGCAGTAATATTGAAATAAATTTGAATGAATAACGTGTGTGGTTCAAGCCCACCTAATGTTAGCTCCATAATAAAACAATTCAGATCTTGTTATCCTCATCACTAGGAATCCAATTTGTACTCATACCAATTACTACACCAGCAAAATGATTTCTAAGAACATACATCAAACTCACGTCTTTTTCACATAACGCCACTTGCTGCAATCCTTCCATATTCCTTTTTTCTCGTCCACATTCATATATCTGGTCATACACGTGCGCTGATATTAATAGGGTAGTTAACTAAAAAAATCTAATTAGTCCGTCAGAAAGATTTCCAAAAAACATTGGACACGTATTTTTTCTTTTTTCACGTAAACAAACAATGAAGACGATACAGTGCTTTGAAAACTCGTGTGACGTCATATTCTAAGACATTAGTATGACATTTTTTAGCGGTAAGTGACGTCACGACCGAAAACGCGTCAAAGATTTGAGTCCCCACTCAAATCTGCGTTTTATCTTCGTCAATTTTTATTGATTTGATAAAACAAAAAATACGTATCCAATATACGTATTCGATAATCTAACTGACGGACCCCTATTACTACGCACCTGAACTCTTTGAAAAAACTCTGTGGGTTCTCAGAAATTATATGATAACTAGGTACAATTTGACTTAAACAACGCGTACCCTTACAAATCTGCCACGTTAAACATTCATGAAATTCAAATCAGAGAGGTCTAAACGCCTCAAAACTTTGAAGCTCTCTTAGATAAAACTTTACAGTTAATATCGTTGACTCTGATACGAGTTTAATTGGTCATATAATACGAGGGCACAATCTTGACTCAATTTAACCTAGATAGGCTTAGGAGCTGGCTTGTGATAAAGTGATTTCAATTTAGTGAAAAGAAAAAAGTGAAATCTCTCAGACATTTTAATTATTCACTCTCAGAGTTATTTCTGAATGTGTGACGTCATTAATTTAAAGCGATTCTATTATGTTATCAGCCTGTAATGATTTTATTTCTAGTGAAATAAGTCGTTTTCTGATGCTGTAAAGTAATACTTTATTCAAACGTATTGTTCGTGGAGTTGTTGAACTTCTTTTAGTTTGGTTTGAGCTACACGATAACCGAAAAATATGTGCGCAAAATGGACACGTACACTCATAATTATATGAGTGATTCTTCTAAAATAAAAAAGTCAGACACTTATCAGAATAGTCCTCATATTACCTGACTAGACATTGTGTCTGGACTTTAAAAGACACTGTGATCTCTGTTTCTTTAAAGATCAGTCGGGTAGAAAACACCCACATCATAAGAAGCTCAAAGCTATAGAAATATAGTCGTCATAAAATATAACTGTGTTTTTAAAACCAACTTACAGAGATTAATATGATTGTCATTTGTCAAACACAGGCTTTACACAACAATATTACAGGGTCAACTAAAGACACTAATCCGTGTGTTTTCTGAATGAGAATTTATAAATACAAAATAATAATCTATCTATCTATCTATATCTATACATATAATAAATCTGTAGAGAAATCGTTTTTGTACATCGAAAATATTTAAAAAAAAAATTGTCAGGGTATTAAAGTATAACCAACAGAACACATTTCCAGCATTTTTGGAATTTTTGTCTGTTTGTCTGTTTATCTGTTTGTCTGTTTCGATGACTAAGCATCACGTCAAATTTACGAAACGAATGTAGGTAACTTTTATAAATAAATATTGTGCGTAACTTGGGCTATTACTTAGTCTTTGTTTCATCGTAATCGGTGCTCTCTATCAAAAGATATATGAATTTATAGTTTTCAAGAAGAACTTATCGTTATGGTCAAGAATGAGACAAGCAACGACATCTATTGAACGAATATGGTACTTATTACTAAATGCCTTCACCTGATAACTTTAAAAAAGTTATGATAGCAAAAGGTACGTAGATATAAGTCTAAATGACGCTGCTTTCAAAATCTACATAGCCTAAACCTTATAGTGTTTGATCGCTTTTTTTTAGCAGTTTATCTTCGTCTTCGACAGATGGCGTTATTCATTTGATGTCATTTTCTGAACCGCGGTGATAGTAAACATACACACATTATGTTTCGTGAATAGTCAACAAATTAAAATTTACCAATTACTTACACAGTATTAAAATATTTTTTTTTTAAACTAAATTAAAATTAGATAAAACCCAAGACATATTTTTTTTTGTACCGTGTGGGAATCGAACCTGCGACACGCAGTGCTACTGTTAATCGTCCCGCCATTGCGCCAACCATGTCGTCATATAGATGTGGTGTGTTGTTAGCCCTATGTGTCGAGGCCGCGGTATCTCTTTCGAACAACCCGCAGCCCCAACGGGCGTCGGTCCTTGGGGGCCCCTTCAATGTTGCTGACATCTCTTTGAGACGCGCGTGGAACACGAACGCGCCTCCATCGTCATAGGACGGACGAACGATTAACTAGCCCGTTACTCACCGTTCACAGGCCCGCGACTACGGTGGCCGGAAGCCATCACGTGGCCCCCGATGCCCAGAGCGTCTCCCGCGGCGGCTGGGACGAGAGGTTGTCTCCCTCTCACGTTCCGCCACCTCTTTCGCTAGCATTACTGCTTCGCAGAAGGAGGTGGCGGCCATTTCAGATTCGATGTCCCAGATTCGGTACAGGTACCCTCTCGAAACACCCTCTAATCCCCCCTTTTTTTTGTGGTTCGTAAATTATCAAATGACTCATCCCGCTCTGGGCGGAGCGGAAGAAAGTGTCAGACTTCTACTGACTAAAAACGACCCACGTTCCTTCTTAGCCCTTTGTGTTTCGGGGCCATGGTATCTCTTGCGGACAACCTTCAGCCCCGGCAGACGTCCCTTTGGGGCCCCTTAATAATTGTTGCTGACATATCTTTGAGGCGCGCGTGGAACACGAACGCGCCAACGACAATCTGTCTGCCTGTCGACAATAATGTACCTGTTTCAAATTTCTTCAAGATCCGTTCGGCCGTTCTGACGTGGTTGATTAACAAACACCCATCCATCTAAACTTTAGTATGAGACATAGTCAGTACTTTGCATTACTCTCTTCTTATTTTCTACAGCGTCAGTAAGTTAACGCAGGGCAATGATTAAATGTACTTTTATCTAAGCGACGCATTTTAGTTTCCGACAAGCACGCGAACGAAGTCGCGGGCACAGCTAGTAATAAATAAAGTTCAACAATAATTTGTCGCCTTATTACACCACATTTTGTAAAGTGTCGCAAACACAATATAGAACTGCATTCAAAACAAGAACAGTCCCAAACAGCAATACAATAAAACAAAAGACGTTCAAAATAGTAGATAATATTATTACCTACAAATAGATGTTGATGTTGTTCTCCATTACCTTGACATTATCTACCTTAGTTGGTAGACACTAGAGTAGAAATTTTAATGGACGATTATTTTCAGAACAACATACAAGGAAATGTTAAAGATATCTTGGTAGCTAGACGACGCGAAGTGGAGAAAATGCATTATGGAGCTTGTAAACGGTAGACTTATTGTCACTGTAGTTCTGTTTTGAAGAAGAGCAGAAGATAATTTTATTCTACTTTTTGACGTGTTGATGGTAATGTACAAGGTCTTACGCAAAAAATTATAAAATATTATTGATTGTTTAGGGAAAGGTAGTTCATTTGCCTCTTCTAAATATAACTCCTATGAATATATTCATGCTTCGTCCAACATCCGATATCTTAAAAGTGTTCAATAAAAAACCGTCGATGTATCTCTTTTCTTTGATAAAAAATTTAGGAGCTTTATTTGGCGGATGGTCCCAAGAGAAATATTGGTTTTACGTGACAAATGGGATCCGTGGACCCATGAAAATATAGTACGCGTTTGATATATCGTGAAACCGAGACTTGGAGATACGATGCATTGTTTTGTGTTTACGTCAACATGCTGTTTTTAAATAGTCACGCGTCAATCAGTGGTTGTTGTAAATCAATCAACAACAATCAATTTTGCAATTTTAAGCCACTCCAATCAATTTTCAGGCTGCGCTTGACTAAGTTGGTCTGTGGATGGGTGACCACCCATTACATACCGAGTTTCCGACATTAAGCTATAGGTGTTGGCTATCATTAATTGTGGAACTTTGACAGCCGTAACAGTTAGTTAGTGGCTAGAAAGCCTGACAACCAATCTTACCAAGGGTTATCATATTGCGGGTTATCACTGACTGGGTTACGGAGGTCAGACAGGTAGTACCTCCATGTAAGATACTGGTATTCAGCTATATCTGGTCTAACCGGACGCCGATCCCAAGACAGTTAGGAAAAGGCTAGGGAGATAATGATGACATTCTGACAAAAACCATACACAGAACCACATAATAGTTAAATTACATCGCTACTAAGCTGTTATATGAGTGAGGAGCTCGTGGCTTAATAAGAACTGCCACTCGGGTCGATCTTTAGGTAAAGCTGTGCTTGCCTAGGTCGGTCTGTGGATGGGTGACCGCCCGACATACCGAGTTTCCTCCGTGCCTCGGAAAGCACGTTAAGCTGTTGGTCCCGGCTGCCATAATAATATATTAGAGCTTTGGCAGTCGTTACAGGTACCAGGCCACTGTTGATTCTGGCTTACAGGAGTTACAGTGGTTTGGGAATAGTGTGGCGGGCTTGTCCCAATAAAAAAAAAAGTCGTTACAGGTAGTCAGTGACCTGAAATTCTGACATCCAGTCTCACCAAAGAGTATCGTATTACCTAGTATTAACTGGGTTGTGGAGGTCAGATAGGCAGTCGCTCCATGTAAAATACTGGTACTCAGCTGCATCCGGTTAGACTGGAAGCCGACCCCAACATAGTTGGGAAAAGGCTAGGCAGATGATGATGACTAAGCTGTTATATGTAATGATCATAAAGTAACTTTAGATAACATTATCATATTTTTCCATCATATTTCTTTGATTTTTCAATTTTCATTCGCCATTTAGCAGAAATAAGCGCTATGTTTCAAAGAGCCATCACAAAACAGAAAATATAATATGATTAATAGAAAATGCGTAAGGTAAAGATAATCGTAGATTTTGACACTACTAAAAAAAATATAATTATATTCCTTGTAGGTACAACCCCTCTTTTTTTTTTGGGGGGGTGGGATATCATCAAATAACCCCTCCCGCTCTTGGGCAGAGCGAAAGGGAGTGTCAGACTTCTACTGACTAAAAACCACCCATGTTCCTTCTTAGCCCTTCATGTCGAGGCCGCGGTATCTGCAAACAACCCGCAGCCCCGACGGGACTATGCAAAACCCTGAGAATGACCGCAAAAACAAAAACATATCGTGTGTGCAGGGCGGTCCCCGCACACAATAACATAATGTGTTATGTATTTGTTTGTCACCTAGTCGTACTTAAATGATTTGAGATGATGCTAATGTTGCTATACCGATTCAAAAATAAATTAGGTTATAAATTCGACCCTTAATTAAATCATACTTCCAGGGACCACCATTGACCAAAAAAAACATTTTATACCTTGCTTGAATTTTTTATACGGAATTTCAATGTTACAAGCCCTCAAGAATTTAATCTAAACAACGTGTTCCATCCTAGTACATAGATACTTTAACGCGGGTAAAACTAGGCCCCAGCTGTTAAAAATTTTATAATATTTAAGCTTGGATGACACTTGGAACGCTTATCACGTCTCCCCATCTATTGTCCATCCAACTGGACATTTCCACGAGCTGCAGCATCCTTACATAATGTACAATGCAACATCTCACTGACGGTCTGAGTGCTATTATGATTATAACCAGAGTATTTCGTTTTATATGATCTTTGGCAGTCCTTACAGGTAGTCAGTGACCTGAAAGCCTGACAACCAGTCTTACCAAAGGGTATCGTATAACCCAGTATTAACTGGGTTGTGGAGGTCAGATAGGCAGTCGCTCCATGTAAAATACTGGTACTCAGCTGCATCCGGTTAGACTGGAAGCCGACCGACCCCAACATAGTTGGGAAAAGGCTAGGCAGATGATGATTTGGTTTTATATGTTTTTATGGTTGAATATAAACCCATGTCCTTTGATGAAGGTAGGCAGAAATGTACAGAGTGCCACCTGCAACGAACGATAGTATACTTATTTTTCAAGATCCTTGCTGTTCATACATCTCGCCATACCCGCACGCCTTTTGCAAGGACTGTGCACTTTATCCTTCTTAGACCATCAACGTGAGGTCAATGTTTGTACATTCAAGGCCCTTTAAGGTGTTTATAAGTCTGTCGAGGCTGCGGGTTGTTCGCAAGGGATACCGCGGCCTCGACATGAAGGGCTAAGAAGGAACATGGGTGGTTTTTAGTCAGTAGAAGTCTGACACTCCCTTTCGCTCTGCCCAAGAGCGGGAGGGGTTATTTGATGATTTCCCACCCCCCAAAAAAAAAAAAAAAAGGTGTTTATAAGTCGAGGTTCATTCATCCCCTCAGCAACACCAAATTATAAAACCATTTTTTTTTGTCACTACCTCTTCTATAAATACACTTCAAGGAAAAAGTTAGTAAGTAAGTTATAAAAAAATACTTTGCACTATAAACATTTACACAGTATTTATTCTACTTACCAACATGTCTTTTCTTATAGTCTCCCATTTACATTCGTAATGGTTTCTATATCTCCAAATTAGTAGCCTAAACATTATGCATAATATTATTCTTATTATTTAATATTATTCTTATTATTCTGTTGTTCTCTGGGTGAATTCACAAGGAATGCTTTATTTGTTATTAGTTATAAGTAGCAATTAAGTTAGGATTAAGTTATTAAGGCGCATTTATCGCATTGGGGTTGCCCTGTAATGATAGATGTAAGGTGATAGATAAATAAATAAATAAATATACCGTTTCAACCAAACTACTGTATTAATGTGCTATGTGCAAACTAATTTGTCACAATAATCGAACATAATAATTAATATATTGGCAAGGAATTAGTCCTCAATTCCTATAAACGAATTTATTCAATTGACTCGAATTAGAACCATCAAATCCGAATTGCCGCTGGGTATGAAACATCAAACATCATTAAATTCCCGAAGGGATTTTATAATGAAAGCCCATATAGTAGGTACGTTTAATATCGGTACCACGAAAGTACTACAAATCAACCTGTATATATGGGATGGGACATGATACAAACCAACAAATACACGAAACAGTGTGAACCTATTTGAAACCTATATAAATCATTTTAGTTTTTTTGTCGTCAGCCAAAGACACTAATATAAAAAATATATAAAGTCCACTTCACAAAAGAAGTCCCGCAGACGCAGCGCTGTTTGTCGCGCGACATAATGTTGTTTCACAACTTTTGTCATCGTAAATAAACCTTATAACGCACTAATCCAATAATAAACTCACAAAATATCTACCACAACAAACGCACCTTGATAACATCGACAAACGACAACATGGCCGATCTGTTAAATTTAGTTCCACAATTGTCCGCGGGACTTCTTTCGTGAAATGGACTTTACCTCATTGTTACCCTTTTTTGGCGGGTGTAAAATCATCAAATAACTCCTCTCGCTCTTGGCGGAGCGAAAGGGAGTGTCAGACTTCTACTGACTATAAACCACCCATGTTCCTTCTTAGCCCTTTATGTCGAGGCCGCGGTATCTCTTGCGAACAACCCGCAGCCCCGACGGGCTCATTGTTACCCTTCAACAGAAAACTAAGTAAACAATGATCTTATAAGCATAGCCGTAGGTAGCTACGGCTATGCTTATAAGATCATTGTTTACTTAGTTAAGGTATTTGATTCGCTTGATTGTTAGCGATGGATGTAGATCCATCGCTAACAATCAAGCGAGATCTGGTTCATCAGGCCTTTTTCAGGGTTCTTTTTTTTTTGTCTAGCCTTTGCTGTCCCATTGCTCGACAAAGGCCTCCCCAAGTATTTTCATGAACTCTACCACCAAATAAATATCAATTTATAGTAGCCAGGTAGCAAAGTAATAGAGAAGCTGACTACTTGATTAAACTAGCACTTCTCGCGACTTTTCATTAAAAACTTGTAAGATGTAGCGACAAAGTTAACGACATTAATAACAACTACCAAAGCTACGACTGTCTTAATTAAAAATCTCAGAGTCAATTTAAAATGCATTTCTGATTTTATTTACTGTTAAAGGTAGTGACCTGGATATTGTGGACTCAGCAAAGATTATATTAACGCCGCCGCTTCAGCGAGTCGAGTGCTATTTGCGTCTAAAAGTGAATTTACGACGGTGCAAAGAAAAGTCAAGAAATAGGTATTTGAGTGCCTTTATAAATTCACTTGCTTTAGAAAAATCTGTCTTAATATAAATACCAATAAATTGGATTCTGGTTTTTATGTGTTTTAGCTATGTAATTTGAATGTGTTGTAAAATTGGATAAAGGATGATTTAGGGTTTTGGTAAAGGGTTCTGTATATCATGTTTTTTGATACAATAGTTGGGTGATGTAACTAAGACCCTCTGTTAATAACGATATTGCTAATTGGGTACTGGAATTCTTTGAAATCAAATACCTTATCTGAATTATGTTAAATTATGCTTGTTTTAGGAGTGTGCTTGTGTAAATCGTGACGTTGAGCTTTTTGAGTTATAAGTCGAGCCACACAATCTGCCAAATGCTTGCACTGACTGGACAGATCAGGTTCTTTCTTCAAAAAACCATCACAGACATTCATCTCCATAGTCCTCATGTGAGTATGGCAAGATTATGCCTGGACCTTAAAAGTGACTATGACCTCTAAGTCTGTTTCTTCGCAGAGGCACGAAACACCGGCCCCATCCAGTTTAAAAAAAAATTACGTGTGAAATAGTTCGAAAAAACCTTTTTGCAGAATAAACGTCATTCATCAATAACTATCTATAAATTCATGACAATGTACACTCCAGTCCGTCCTTTTGACCATTGACTTATAGCCACTAGGTATTACCTCGTTCCGTCTTCAATCAGCAGCAATGGTACCCACTTTGGTAATGTAAGAGGTTCCGACCTGCTAAACGGGCCGATAGCAATTTATCGAACACTATTCCGACCGCGGGCGGGTAAACAGAATTTTGCAACTGAATTGCCGTTCCGGAGTTGGAAACTATTTAATCGTTGGTCCAAGATATCCTTGCGAAATACGATTTTGAGTATTTTATCAAATAACTGGTTGGTTGGCTGGTTTGGTTTTTCTATCAAGATTTTTTGAGTAACAGCCTCGGGCCTCGAAGTCTGGAATTATTCCCGCTTGATGACAATAGGCTCGTCCCCTATTAGGTTCATTTCTGCGAAACCCTTCGGGTATTAAAGGCGTAATGTTATGTTATGTAAAACGACAGGTTGTTTAGGGAAGAGTTTTTGTCCAAACGTTTAAAAAAATCTGATGATCGTACTCACGATTATGTAGATTAGGCAGATGATGAAGTATGTAGATACTTCATCATCTGCCTAGCCTTTTTCCCAACTATGTTGGGGTCGGCTTCCAGTCTAACCGGATGCAGCTGAATACCAGTATTTTACATGGAGCGACTGCCTATCTGACCTCCACAACCCAGTTAATACTAGGTAATACGATACCCTTTGGTAAGACTGGTTGTCAGACTTTCAGGTCACTGACTACCTGTAACGACTGCCAAAGATCTATATATGGCAGCCAAGACCAACAGCTTAACGTGCTTTCCGAGGCACGGAGGAAACTCGGTATGTCGGGCGGTCACCCATCCACAGACCGACCTAGGCAAGCAGATTATCTACATACTTATACTTGTGCAAATCCGAATTTTGTATAATCTGAGGAATTCTAAAACAAAGATTTAACTGGAGGAAAAAAATAACGACAAATAGCAGCTATACTACTTAACTCATAATTTTTAATTTTATCAAAGAAGCTAGATTCGCAGAATATTTAAAAATATAAGTACATCTATTTATTTATTTATTTATTTAGGTAACCAACAGCGATACATTAAAATATATTACAAAAAAAATTGTTACAGTTTCTATGGCCAATTAGAGGCTACCCTGTATAACTAGATATAATGTAAGACATGCGAACGGACTGACAAAAAAAAAAAAAAGAAAATAAAAATGCTTACAATACTTACAAGATGAATTTTGGAAAACTTAACACAAAAAAGGTTGAATAATAAAATAAAAGATGAAGATGCAAAAGAAGACGAAGAATGGTTGCTTGTCATTTACCTCCGTTTATAGCCTTCATGATACGTTTTTTGAAGGTCAGTTTATTACAGTTAAACAAATCAACTTCTGACAATTCTGAGTTATAAATTCGAGCAATGCGAGTCAGTACACAGTTCTGGGCATAGTTAGTGGAGTGCCGAGGAACACGCAACATCGGCGTGTGACGAGTGCGCCGTAGGGAAGTGTTAAACGTTATCTGTGCGACCAACTCCGGACAATCAAGGCGTCCATTGAGTATGTCATAAATTAAACACATGTCCATCACTTTACGCCTTTCTACCAATGTCAGCAGACCATAGATTCGACAGCTATCCTCGTAAGACATCGGAGGTTTACGGAGGCGATAATTAAGATGGTTAATAAATTTTTTTTGAATCGGTTCTATTTGGGTCTTATAAATTATGTATTGGGGGGACCATATTTGACACGCATATTCTAAAACGCTGCGCACATAAGCAAAATATACAGATTTAAGAGCTCTAAAATAAATTCGCCTCATTTTTAAATAAAAAAAAGGTAAAATATGACTTCAAAGCTTGAAACAAAATTTGAAAACTATAGGTACGGGAATAAATCTGTGAATCCGGAATTCTAGGGCCTTGATTTCGTAGAATTTTGAATAAAACTACTATTTTGATGAGAAATATTGTTTTTTTATTTTGAATAAAATATGGGTAGCTTTTAACGAAACATATTGCTGTAGTAGATATATTTTTATACAGAATCATAAGAACCTCGTTGGTAAGTTGTCGCAAGCGTGACTGCTGTGCAAGAGGTCCACGGTACGATTCCCAGGTTGAGCAAAGTGAAAGGAACTTAAAGATAACTGGTGAAATGTGCGTTTTTTTCGGGGGGTGGGAAATCATCAAATAACCCCTCCCGCTTTTGGGCAGAGCGGAAGGGAGTGGGAGACTTCAACTGACTAAAAACCACCCATGTTCCTTCTTAGCCCTAGCGCCGGGGCCGCGGTATCTCTTTCGAATAACCCGCAGCCCCAACGGAACCCGCAGCCCTGACAGGACCCGCAGTCCGACGGGGAGGGGTGTTTACCTCTGCCCTTTGGGGATTATAGACGTTATGTTATGTTCTAATCATAAGCGTTTTAGTAATAAGTCTGTTCTGTTTCTCTCGAAAACAAGATTGCCTAGCAACCTAATTATACGACCCAAAAACCTAGCAATACAACTTTCTAACACCAGTTAAAGACATTATCAGTTTATCAGTAAATGAAATAAAGTTAATATAACTCCAAAGTAACTCCAACAATTTTCCCGTATGTCTTCAATTACGTATCAATATATTTGTACGTATCATGGAATAGGTCAGAAAATTGGCTTGAAAAACAAGAGCAAGCGAAAATGCGCACACACACGTACATGTGTACATTAAGATGTACAAGAATACAAACGACTGACATTTTTTAATCCAGATATTTGGAGATTGCTGTAACTATATTTATTGCTGTAAGCAAGGTTTACTATTTTTTTCTACATGTCATTTGTGTTTCCTTTTTGACTCACAGAAGTAACACTTTTACAAACTCAGAGGTACAGTAAAGTCCAGGCATTGTCTTGGTCAGTTCACTTGGAAACCATGCAAATTAGGATGCGTGCGTGTTGATCCACTTATTTTTTTTTACAGAGAAGAGTCAAACAGATTCAAAATTAAAATATTTTTTTTGATAAAGGCCTACAGGCGCAGATTTAAGTGTAGTGTATCTTTACACGAAACTAAAGCAGCTAAACGATTTGACACATATTACCAAAGAAACTGCATAAAGTATTCAAATTACAGACAATCATGAAATCGAACTATCTCACGTACAAGTCTTTGGGCACATGTTTACGCTCGTTAAACGGCTCAGACCTTCTGTATTCTATATACGTATGAAGATATGAACTCACGCGTACAAAGGATAATCTTGCTTCCGACTCGTTTGCTGTCAAAGTTTTCAGCAATATTGTTAGCAATACCCTTGAACTCGATCCCGATAGCAACATAATGTGAAAGTGAACAGAATATACGAAGTTTAAGTGTGGGATCTTGCTGATCGGGGGGATTTTGTATCAGTTGGTGAATATGCTGTGTAAATAGAAAAATCCTTGAGCTTCTTCAAGGATTTTTTCGAACCGGTTTTGGGGGAATGCGGGTTTGAATTTATTATTTTGTTTAGGCGATCGTGACAGTTTACACTGGTTGGTTTTAGAGAAATCCGTATAAGGAGTTAGGTTCACTTGCGCAAGTCTGCGTTACCCATTTATGGATCCTTCTAATAAATAAAATGTATTTGTGTTTGGTGGTGCAACGGCCTTATTCAATACTAGCTGACGTCACGCGGTTTCACCCGCGTAGTTCCCGTTCCCGTGGGAATACAGAGATAAAAAGTAGCCTATGTCACCCGGGGATAGTGTAGCTTCCCAACGGTGCAAGAATTTTAAAAATCTAGAAATCGGTTCAGAATTTTAGAAATCGGTTCAGTGGATCCCGAGATTACCCCTTACAATTTAACAAATATACAAACACACAAACTTTACTTCTTTATAATATTAGTATAGAAAAGCTTCATTACTGAATTTTGAAATAAAGTTGGCATAGCAAAAAAATACAAATAGGTACATCAAATTGTACAAGCAATAGTTTTTGTGGCTACATAGAAATGTTTACATAACCCGAAAAAAAGCTACAGCTACTAACCAATTATTTCAACAACAATTCGTAAACAGAAAATTAAATTGAAAATAATCCGTAAACGAAAACCGGTACATTGTATTCTAATCCGCCAACTTTTATATTAACCCAACTAAGTTCAGAACTATTTGATGAAATTACATTCATTCATCACTCCGTAGTGGGGTAATATTAGCTTGCAGTTTATCATGGGAGTTACAAGGCCATTGAAGTTTGACATACTGTCGGTGGGGTTTAAAGTGTGGGTAATCAAAAGTTACGTTCGTTAAAATTGGCACTTAGGTTAGTTATTTTTCGTCAATTTTTGGATGGTAGTAGATCCGAATTTGTGATAGCGCGATGCGACTACTGATGATATCAAAAGGAAAAAATAATTGTTGAGCGTAAAGAAATTCATCCGCAACGCTGTCATCGGAATAAGTGCTAAGAAGGCTGGGAGCATTGCAACGTTGCATGGCTGTTTTTTTTAAAGAAAAAAAGTCAGCTCGCTGGTTACTTAAAAAGTAGGCCAACGGTTTGGCGACATTCAGGAAGATCCAATGATATAATTTGCTTAAAGCATGCCACGAGACACCGCGTTGCAATTTGCGTCAAAACAGAACTCATACGAAGGAAATGTTACATACGTACGCGACAGACATGTCGCGTGATGCAATTCCCACGTCGCATGTTGCATCGTCGGAGGTCATGGAAGGGGTGAATTTTGAAACTTCGCTTGTCAAAAGTTATGTTCATCAAAATTGGCAATTAGGTTATGATCTTTAGTTACTGTCAACTTTTGAGCGGTAGTAGGAAGCCCGGAACTCTGAAAGCCCCATTCGTAACCATGTCTTTGATCAGTTACTAAATTATGTGTAAGTGGTGATAAAATGGGAAAGTTAGATAGACAGTTGCTGCATGAAAAAGGTTGGTATTCACCGACATCTAAAACGAAAAACCCTGCCCGAACGCTGACGATGTCATTATTAATCAGTTATCACTCAAATCTGGTACAAATAATTGAAAGTAGTTGTCTTTGATCATTTGATAATTATCCGTGTAACAGGTACACACTGTAAAATACGAAGAAATAACCTTCATAAACATGACGTCGCATTAGTACCATATTGAAAGTTTACGTAAACGTAAGATACTGTAACCGGTACGTAAGAAGTTTGCGATATGCATAAACAATTTTCCAAAGTTTGTTACGTGTACGCTTTTGGGAACCAAAATGAAGTATGCGGGCTACAATAGGAACATCACTATTGTTTCAAAATAATTGTAACAGTAGAACAAAAATAAGATAAGTTTATTTCAAAGTATTATTAATATTTCATGAATATTATTGGTGAGCAAAGAGAACTTGGATTTGATCTCCGGGTAGGAAAAGTTTACAAGGTTTTTCATTACAAGTTCCGTAGTATTGGCCCAAAGTCGATTTGTTTCCGATAGATCGAAGAAGACTGCCCTCCCCCACGCGACATTACACGGCACTTAAACATAACTGGACCAGTATGTGTTTGAACCACTCGTACAGTCGTAAAGCCCTTTTTTTTTGGCGGGTGGAAAATCAACAAATAACCCCTCCCTTGGGCAGAGCGGAAGGGAGTGTCAGACTTCTACTGACTAAAAACCTCCTATGTTCCTTCTTAGCCCTTGCGCCGAGGCCGCGGTATCTCTTTCGAACAACCCGCACCCCGACGGGCAGTCGTACACCCCTGCTAAGCACTTCGGAGATTACTAGGCATGCTCAAAGCATGTTTTACCTCTTCGAAGGATACCAATAACTGCAAAGTTATATGCTATACATTACACGAATTAAACATAATCTTTAGTACATTAACATTAAGTACATTACACTAATACCTATGCCAATGTCAACCTACAACGATTCTATAACTAGTTTCCACGACAAGTTCGAGGCATACACGGCAAAGCCCTTAGATCGTATAAAAGCGTTAGTTAATAGGGTTTATTATGAGGCCGTCGCTTAATTAACAGCGGTGTCTGTAATTTTGGTCGTATGTGTAATACAGGCTTATGTTTAGTCAAGTGAAGTGTGAAATTGTATGGAGGTCGGTATTTCTTGCACAAATTTTTACGTTAGAGTATTTGTCAATGAGCAAATTGAATAAGTGTAAGGTAATTTTATGTCAGTGCTGAGTAAGATACGAAAAAGTATACCTACTTTTTCACACAATAGGTACTTAAAACTTGTGCTTTATGAACGTTGCTTTTGGCATTAAAAAAACAAAAATTAACTCTCGTTTTCGTATTTATTAATGAGCAAATTGAATAAGTGATAGGTAATTTTATGTCAGTGCTGAGTAAGATACGAAAAAGTACACGTACTTTTTCACACAACAGGGACGCAAAACTCGTGCTTTGTGAACGTTGCTTTAGGCATCAAAAAACAAAAAATACCTCACGAAACCTCTTTAAAAATTTCGATTGTCGCTGAGATAATGTTGAACATTTATAATGACTGGCATTTATAATAAAAGCGACCGTACAGATACAGAGCAATGGCAAATAGAAGATTTTCAACTGTGTCTCTGTAATTACAGAGACACAGTTGAAAAACTTCTATTTGGAATACCCAATACTAATTTATTTGTGAACGTTAGAAAGGTAGTCACTTCATATAAAATACTCGGTTACACTAGACTGAAATCCGACCCCAACATAATTTGTAAAATTCGAGGCAGATATTGTATAATATTGACTATATACTAATATAATAATGATTATTGTATATTATTGCTGTATTGTATAATATTGACTTGCTTCGGTGAAGGAAATTGTAAGTCCAAAACCAAATCCAAATCCTAAGTCTCGACATTAGAGCATAAACACAAAAAGTCAAAACAACTTTCCATACTACAAACTTAACTACAAATGCCAGGTTCCAAATTAAAGCATGCTAATAGTCAATATCAGTGCGCCTGCAATATTTTCATTGGTCCGATTGATTGCAATCCGTATCAGCTCAGTTTAAAAGCAGGGTTTTTCAGTTAAATCGCGTTTAATGGGGCGATGAAATAAATCAACAGAGATATGGATGCCGTTGTATACGCTTGCTACTGGGGATAATTTTTCGAAATAGCTGCTTTTTTTGCCCGTAGTTTCTTTATTCATTGAGCTAATGAAGCTGTTAGTGAGATTGGAAGCAAAAAACCTGACGGTCAGTCAACTGATAAAATATGATGTTTGTATTTCTGTTATAAGTGCTTAACATAGTGTTATGGTTTAGTTACCTACTATGTTCACGACTGATTCGTCAAACACTTTATAATAAGATTACTAGCTGTTCCCGGCATGCGTTGCAATGCCCTTTTTCCTACCTACTACCTGCCTACGTACCAACTACCCTACCTACCTTCTACCCTACCTACCTACCACTCTACCGACTACCCTACCTACCAACCATACCTACTCTACTATCCTACTTACTACCCTACCTACTACTCTACCTACTACCCTGCCTATCTACCTACCACTTTTGCACCTTATAAACCTTCCCAGGACTTCAATGAATATTTCAACAATAAAATTAGCCAAATCGGTCCAGCCGTTCTCGATTTTTAGCGATACTAACGCACAGCAATTAATTTTTATATAATAGAAGATATATCCCAAGAAAGAAGTGTCTTTCTTTCGTGTACATAACTTGCGTTACGTTGTGTCAGACTTTTTCATTCTCCGTCAAACATGTCTAAGCCCGGAGGCTAGATTTGTGCCCGGTTAATGAAAATTGGCTCACCCCTATCTCATGATTATGACTTAAACATTAGTAAATTATAGGCCTAGTGAATTATAGGCCTTCAATTGACGTTTTAGGACATGCTTCCAGTCAGTCAGTCAAGCATCTAATTAATTTCTATCTTTACATCTTTCTACATTTTCACTACTAATTCATACGAAAATAAAAAGACACAAAACTATACACACTTCTATTTCTTCACACCGCGATACATTACTCCAAGAGTTGGTGCCACAAACTTGCAAAGTATCTATTTACTTTAGCAAACATCTTCAGTAGGAACTTTAATCACTGCCAGCTATTAAGTTTTCCGCAAGGAAATAATGCTTCATTAAAATTTTAACACAGCGGTTTAATTTTCTATACGAGAAGGGATTTTAATGAACCGTGCTACGAGACAAGAGTTTTAATCTTCTGGTTTTTGCTTCACCGGTAAAATATAGTACGGCTTGCTAACAGATGGTGTTAGTAGTTTTTATTATTTTTTTTTAAGTTTTGGCAACGATGAATTCTATTTTTATTTTATTTTTTTATTAGTGTGATCTTAGAATGATAAGATCTCAAAATGCCCTTAAAGTTATGATACAATTACTTACCCAAGATACAAGAGAGATGATGATGAATTAGTGTGTTATCCGTGATCATGGTTCTTGTAACAGCCCCGAAATATCGCGAACTCGAAACAAAAAGTAAACAAGGTAACTATTCCGTTTTCAGTTTTCCGTGATGATTAGTTGTTTGTTATTTTTTGTTGTTGTGACGTTGTATTTGTATATTTTCAGAGTTCGGAAATGCAGGTCATGCTATTTTAGAATTATTGATGTTCATTTGATATGAAAGAATATAATTATAATAACACAAGCTATACAATATTTAAAAATTAGGACCGTTTAATTTTTTATGGCGGTTTGAAAATCATCAAATAATCTCCCGCTCTTGGGCAGAGCGGAAGGGAGTGTCAGACTTCTACTGACTAAAAACCACCCTTGTTCCTTCTTAGTCCTTGCGCCGAGGCCGCGGTATCTCTTTCGAACAACCCGCAGCCAGTGGGTGTACTATTAGGTACACCTCTGCCTAACCCTTCGGGGATTACAGGCGTGATGTTATGTTATGTTTTTTCATTTTGTGACCGAAAAAACGAAAATGTTAAAAATATAATAATCTCAGAAAACATAATTTATTTTCCATTTGAAAATATAAAACCCTCTACAAAATAACTAAACAACGACTCAAGATTAAGATTAACTAACTACTATAAGATTACCCGGGGGATTTTATTTGCTTGCTATAAAGCGAAAGAGCTAGGGTATATTAACCCTTATCTCTTGAGGTCTGTTTATCATTAAAGTGGGGATTAACCCGGTAGCAACGTTGTAAACAATGGTTTTAGTTGAGATAAATATAATACTTGATGTTATCAACACTGTTTCATTGTTAATTGGATTAAGTTTGTCCTTGTGTTGATTGTATTTGTCAGTAGATTAGACAAATCAAATTGTTCCTAATTAAATTATTTCTCTATATAAGGTGTAAAAGTACCCTTAACGCAAACAAAAAGCATTTGTTCTCCCCACCACTGCGATCGACCGTCGGGGCTGCGGGTTGTTCGAAAGATATACCGCGGCCTCGACATAAAGAGCTAAGAAGGTACATGGGTGGTTTTTAGTCAGTAGAAGTCTGAAGAGCGGGACCCCGGTTATTTGATGATTTAACACCCGCCAAAAAAAAAAAAAAGCTCACCACCCGACCACTACGATAATTTTTTTGTTCTAGCTAGACCATACCTGGGAACCTCCTAATTACGGAGATATTGGGGGTCAAAGTTCCAAACTTATCACAGCTGTTTTTGTAAATACTAGTTTTTCAGGTGATAACTTTACTTAAATTACCTCCATGACCCGTTTACTATTCAAAGCATCTACTAGCACAATGTTTTAACAGTGCTTCATTGAGTTTACCGTAAAATGAGATTTTTGATAAAAAAAAAAGTCGTTTCCTAGCAAAAATTTTTGCGTAGGGGTACTTAGTTTGATGTACAGAACGCTTGGTTGACGGCAGTGTGATGGGTTGATTTACACCCTGTCTGTATACCTATACGGGTTTAACATATTACACCATTATATTTATTTAAACTTCATGTATATAGGTGGTCTCAATGCTACAAAGCATTCTCTACCAGTCAATTTACTATATCGCTCCTGTAAAAGTTAGGCAGAGTGTATAATATACCCATATTTGGCCAGATATGTTTAAGTCCCATGAAATGGAGGTGAACAGATCGTAGCTGCTATTGAAAAATACCTGATGGGGAAACCAAAAAACTATTTTCCCGACGGAATCAAATCTAGGACCTCATTTCGCGATCGCGACCAACGTCGCAGTTTATTAATCCAGTAAGATATATAAAAGATTTATAAGTAGTAGGTACATCTTTGTATTTCGATAGCATCATCATTCTCATTAACACCACTACATAATTATTATAAAACAAAGTTCTCCGCCACACCTGTCTGTCTGTATATCTATCTGTCTGTTTGCGATAATCACAAAAACTACTGCACCGATTTTCATGCTGTTGTCACCAATGGATGAAGTGGTTCTTGAGCAAGGTTTTAGTATATAATTTGACGGGGGCGAAGCTGCGGGCATCAGCTAGTTGTGAATAATCAAAGAAAGCAAATACGTTTATTTATCATAGTCTAATAATACTCTTTTGTCTTTTTTTTATACTCTAACCAATATTCAACCAGCATAGCGCAGCTGTTTATATTCTCAAACATAAATACACACCAACTTCCAGCTCTCTGTTCAAATTCCGCACACCAATCACTTACTCCTTCCTACCTTCCCAGAAATACTTCCTCGCCAATCCCAACAGACACAAATACTGGAAAAATCCCCACAGCCGTACCTCAGGTACGTCACTACATAAGAAACGTTCATAAATTTCCCCCGTACGCCCAGACTCACCCATTTTCATATGACTCCAGAATATGGGGTATTCTCAGACGGCTCTCTGATAGATTCTGAGGTTTACGCAAATCCTATCTCTTTGTGACAGTAATTTGTCTCTCCGGGACCCTTTGTTTCGTCCTTTTTCTAAGGTATGGATTCAATATATTCTATTCTGTTTTTCATGTATTTGATAGCTGGAATTGATGAGTAAGAGAATAACAGGTTTTGAGGAGTAAATAAGCGAATGTGATACATTGTATACTTTAATTGACTGCTAAAGACTAACATAGATTTCCTCAATGTATTTGGAGTAGTTGTAGAAATACTTATATAAGTACTTGTAAGGTAAAACCATCGAGCAGAAAAATACTTTTCATGAAAACACCTGTAGGATAATGTTTTCTTTGGAACAAATTAAATAATTATATGGCGCGTGTGCCGTTTATTTAAAGTAATACCGTACCTATGTTACTCAAACAACATACATCTTTTATTAATCGTATATTGCCTGAAATAGAGCACAAAAAAATATATGTCATCTAAAATTTTACATCTTGCGAAAATCGTATAACTCAATATCTCTTATATAATGCCCAAAGTGAAAATTGAATCTTATTATATACTGGTCACGGGCTGACGTTGACTTTTGAATAAGAATATTTTCTTACGTCGCCTCGACGTTGCATCTGTTATGTGCCATAAGTTAGAAGAGGTGTCAGGTGCAAATAACTTGAAGATTTTGGCAAAACATAATTAAGAGATTATTTAAATAGAGCTACAAACATTATTACGTTGAACAGACCAAAAAAATATTTCGATGAGACACTTTTAAAATTAAAATAGTGAGGTAAAGTTTTATAGACGTGCAGGGTTGTTGCTCAATATACGAGCCAATGACTTCACAATGAAGATGGAATACATAAATGGACAGTCATAAAACTTTTAATACAAACCATTGGCACAAAGCCAGATGGAAGAACTAAAGACGGTCTCAACACAGTCCCTTCCAGTCGTTAACTTCGGAACCCCTGAATGGAATACTTTCTTGTCTTTCACCGCTGCAGTTCCCCACATGCATCACAACATTAGCATAACGTGAACAGGTGCGGGCGAATAACTGAGCCGTCGCAATGCGGTATAGGGGATCTTATATTCATATTATTGTAGCGCCTGAGCCACTGCCCGGGCGGTGACGATTTTAAATTCAGAAATCAAAAATGCTTCAATATAGACGTCTGCTCTTTTATAGCATGGGCGCCTGGTACAAGCGAGTACGTTGCGTATATTTTTTAAATTAGGTTTTTTTGCAATTCTGTCTCGCTGAAGAGTTATTGCTTTCTAGAAATCAATTTTACATCAATCTCTGCAAGAATCGTAAATAAAAAGAAACTGAAAAACGAAATCAGAATTTGATTCACAACTCTTTCAATCTTTTTATGTGATGAGAATGCAAATAACTTGATATAACTTTAACAGAACGTTCATCAAGAAACTAGTTATAATAATATCAAGCACTATAGCTTTAACCTGGCACTTTCCTCGTTTGGAAGTAGAATATTATACCACGGGAAAGTCTTACCTAAATTCAGTACCATACATTGTCCCCTCCCCTAGACTCCGGCGAGTCTCATCGAAATTCGTGTTACCGTGTGAAGATATGACGAACAAACAGGCAAACAAATTCAGTTTGATCTACTATGGAGATTGTCCAGTTCAAAAAAATAATACTATTTTCGAAACTATTTTGAGGAATTAAAAGGTCATTAAAAATAGGATATTAGTATGGACGGTATATCAAGTACGGTACCACCGTACTACATGAAACCGTCTATTAGTAACATTTCAGATCTCAACTACGACCTAAATGTCCCAATGCTGACAAGGCCGGTACCCCGTCTTTACACGGTTCCCGATTCACTGAAACTAATTAATAGGGTCGGGAACACGGCCCAGAGCTCCAAGACTTAAATTACTGTTGCAGCCGCTAAACTGAAACAGGACTCGTCACACTGGATTCTAGATTTTCTAGTAAAGTAGAGCATGTTTTCGAAAATTACGATTGAAATTCTACGGTTTGTTACATCTACGATGTAACTTTAATAAATTACTTTAATTAATACATGTTTATAAGTGGTTTATAAGTAACTAACTGATGCCCGCGGCTTCACCCGCGTGTATGTCGGTCAAATTATATACTAAAACCTTCCTCTTGAATCATTCTATCTATTTAAAAAAACCGCTTCAAAATCCGTTGCGTAGTTTTAAAGATTTAAGCATACATAGGGATACAGGGACAGAGAAAGCGACTTTCTTTTGTACTATGTAGTGATGTTATGTTTTACATGGAGTGACTGCGTATCTGACTTGTACCACCCAGTATTGGATAACACGATACCCCTAGGTAAGACTGGTTGTCGACTTTCGGGCTACCGGCTTAACCGGCTGTCAAAGATCTTCGAATGACTGCTGGGTCCAACCGCGGCTTACCTGGCTTTTCGAGGCACGGAGAAAACTTGGTATGTGACCCATGATTCACGAACCAACCTATAAATTGCCTTTTTTTTTTTTGGCTGGTGGATAATCATCCCGCTCTTGGGCAGAGCGAAAGGGAGTGTCAGACTTCTACTGACTAAAAACCACCCATGTTCCTTCTTAGCCCTCCATGTCGAGGCCGCGGTATCTCATGAGAACAACCTGCAGCCATCTATAAATTGCCTTGGTTAGTCATTTAACCCCAAGCTCCTTGAACTGCTACATTGTTTTTATTTAAATGAACATAAACCCCGAAGGGTTAAGCAAAAGTGTACTACTAGTACTGTTCATCAAATAGCGCACAAAAAAAGTAATACATTCTAAAAGCAAAACACTACACACGCCTCTCATTTCAAAAGCTAACCCAGGCTTACAAGCCACACAAGAAAACAATGTCCCTAATATCAATACTTTGGAGTACATTTAAAATATGAATACATTGTAAACGTCAGCTCGACTAACAAGTACTAGAAGGCCGGAATAAAATATGACCTTCTGGCGCAGAACCACTGAAACTGTTACTCCAACCTGGCTTGTTGAATATTTATGTGCTCAGAAACGTAGCGGTTTTCAGTCTGCGTATGTGGATGATTTCATCACTTTTGGATTGTGATTAATTTTTATAATATTGTTGTATTTTTTTAAGATGGTTTCAATTGATCTCGAGTTATTCATAGGAGTCTAGATTTTAGCCGGTTGATGGCAATAGCCATTTTGCTGTGCCCGACTGGGTCCAAGTGATGTAATTATTAGTTTTACCACCTAAGAGTAGGTACCTACTTGTGGAATGCAATAAAGTATTGAGGCTTACCCCGATTACATACCTTACCTTGCAAGAGAAGCGTAATTATGTTGATATTTGAGATATTTTGAAACAAAAATATATTCTAAGTAACAAAATAATATGTTATGCCCAGATGGGGGGGACACTTATGTCGAGAAAAGTGGTAAGATTTTGTCTACGGAGAAACAAAAAACTCCTTTATGATACATGAATGTTGTTACATAACAATATCAAGATCCTCATGTTTTCAATTTATGGTATGAGAAATTAAATTACTAAATTGAATCCCTATATACCTGTAAGTAGGTTAAACAACAGTAACAGCAATGAAAGAACTATTCCTAAAATTCTGAAGTTACTGAGTAATAAATAATGTTCAACATTATCAAAGCCATACTTTGGATACATTCATTGAACAACTGCTTCGTAATTATCAGGCTATTGAGCAAATTTTAAATTAATTTACGCCCCAGTTTCAACTAATGAAACTATTCATGGCGTTTCCAGAAAATTATTCTCCTCTGAACAGTCGCGACCATAATTTATATCTTATACATACTCAAAATTCAAAAGTGATATTTTCAAGAACCAGTAGACGCTTCTTCGAGAAATTACCTATTTAATAATAGTCATCATCATCATCAGCCTATAATATTCCCACTGCAGGGACTCAGGCCTCCTTTCTAGAAAAATGATAGGCTAAATTCTTTTTTTTTGGCGGGTGGAAAATTACCAAATAACCCCTCTAGCTCTTGGGCAGAGCGAAAGGGAGTGTCAGACTTCTAATGACTAAAACCACCCATGTTCCTTGTTAGCTGTTCGTGTCGAGGCCGCGGTATCTCTTGCGAACAACCCGCAGCTCCGACGGGATGGCCTATCCGATGAGTATCCACCACGCGGGCCCAGTGCGGGTTGGTAGCATGTCTTAACAATAATAGTTACTATGGTTTTGAAAATATTGGTCTCTAAGTTTTTACACCCCGTCTGGAGGCTTTACATTCAAGGCATTCGTAGTAACACAACAAAAATTATATCTGAGGTTTAGAAGGAAATTGCTGGAATACTATTTATACCCGAATTGTGGGTATGTTTCCAGCCTGCTTCAATTCACTACCTTGCCAGAATAGTTTTCGCCGTTCATCAGTTTCCATCGTCCAGTAGGACATAATGCTACACAGTTTTGTTTCACGTATTCTGGTTTCTGGGCTCTTTGACGGAATACGTACGAATTTTTCACTTGTGTTTGGATTGAAACACGATGTGGTATGGTGTAGTATCTGTTATGTATATTTTTGTGAGTGCGAACAATTTTTTCTGTTGCTGTCTGACAAACTTTTTTAGTGAAGTTTGTTACGTTGACGGTCTATTATTTAGTTCATTTATTACATAAAAATATCATGTTAGTTTCACATTAGAGTTAAGTAAAGATGATGGTGCCTTATAATACAATTATTTTATTCTTATCCTTGTTTGAGACCTGCTGAAGATTGACAATTCATTACCTACGTGCAATTTATTTTATAAAACGGTTAATTATTTGAATTTTCTTTTTTATTTTGTCCCTATATCCCAAATTTTAAATCTAGCCAAATTCAGTCTTGTGTACTGTCACATATATTTCTTTTCATTCATTCTCCCGACCAAGGACTGAAAGAGGTCTTACCTCGTCGCCTCTCCACTGACCTGCTTCATCTATTGTCCTGACTACGTAACAGATGACTGGCCCACTGCCACTTGAGTTGAGAATAGTTTTAATATTTTCAAGCTGACTTGAAAGGAAATGCGGCATTCCTCGCTCGAACAATACTCCAAGTAGGACCGTGCGGAATTTTTATCCGTGCCAAAAAACTTTTATGCTTTACTGCGTACATTCCCATCGGTTCGTTAGTTGAATTGAGCTGGGTATTTAAGTAATTGAGTCAGATTGCGGGATCCGAAGTGCTCTTTGGAACTACCCCTTTTTGTTTGACTGGAAAATTATCTGGCAGCATTCGATTGAATATTGTAATTTACGGAGGCGAATTTCGGTGTTGTTTGTGGATAGTATTTTTTTGGATAACTCTCTGTAGTTGAAAGTATCTGCTTTAGTAATATAACTACTATGTAAGTTGTGGTAGTTAGTAAGAACTGCACTGACGTGTAACTATTCCACTTTATGTCTATTAGTCTTCTTCTTTGCAAAACATCTACACTGTATATTTGTAGTGCAATAATGATGTAGTAATTTCAGGTACAATAGTATTCAAAAACAATTGATTTAATAAAAATAGAATAAGACAGTAGTCAAACCAAAATAATCATCACCCAATTTGGGTAAGTAAGAAAACTTATTCTAAATTCAGAACTTTTCCTGTTTTGCGGCAAATAAATCGAACTGAACCGTGAATTTAGGAAGAGTTCTTTCGGGTCGGGACAAACAAGGGGTATCCGTAAAATTAGTTAAAATCCAATTCGATAATTGTTTTTCTTCGCTAACATTTCAAAAGTTTCCAAAAACTTTTCGTAACTCTTTTCTTACGGTTTGCGAAGTTTGTTGGGTACCAAACGTCATTCGCAGAAAATTAATGGAGAATTTTTCCTGCCTTTAACTTCCATTTTTCAAACGTTGAGTTCTCATTATTTTAGTTTAGCTTCGGGTATTTGAAACAATTCTTTTTGGAGTAAGTTTTTGGAAGTTTTTTTGTCGTTTTGTCGAAGAAGGTATTATTAATTTTTCTTTTAGGAAATTAATTAGAAAACTGTAAAACTGGAAAGCTGTAAAACTGAACAGGAAACGAAGAAAAACAGGGAAATTGATAACCACGTATAAGATGATATTATGATAATACAATCCAAATTCATATTTTATCCACTCCCTAAAAGAAGACACTTGAAAAAATAGTCTCTTCATAGGTACTAAACTAATGAAATGTAACAAATAAAAAACATAGAAAACACATAAAATATATCATAACATAAGTATTAAAACATACTAAGACAAACACATTTTATATAACGCTGTCTGCAATCATTCTAGGAGTCAATAAATCAAGAATTAATGTCCTGGAAATAAAATATAACGTTTGTCGTTCGCCCTTGTACTTCTAGTTTATTTGTCGGCTGATACGTTGAGATTTGTGGATTTATTTTTATTACTTTTGGAATATGGATTTTTGTTTATTTATTGGTATTTGTTTTGCAATGTAAAATAGTATATTCAATTCAGATAGTACCTTTTAACATAGCTTCACGCCTGTAATCCGGGTTTGGCAGAGGCCCGTCGGGGCTGCGGGTTGTTCGCAAGAGATACCGCGGCCTCGACATGAAGGGCTAAGAAGGAACATGGGTGGTTTTTAGTCAGTAGAAGTCTAACACTCCCTTTCGCTCTGCGCAGAGCGGAAGGGGTTATTTGATGATTACCCACACCCCAAAAAAAAAAAAAAGGGTTTGGCAGAGGTGAACCTAATAATAGGTACCTACACCCACATTTCACCAATCTTAGTCCCATGTAACAGGGGCCTATTGCCATCAACTGGGCACAAATCCAGTCTCCGTGGCTGGTAGTGAGAACTTCCTGATGAAAAACCCAATAGCAATTTGCCTGACTCCAGACTCAAACCCAGAACACGTTGCTCAACAGTCGCATTTGGGACTGCTACACCAACGTGGCAGTATTCCCTTCCCAAAACACTTTTCTACTACAACTAATTCAAAAATACATAAAGATACTTCCTACCTCCAACTCCAAACAGTTATTACCAACAAACTGAAAACAGAAACACCTTCGAATTTAACTGACAATGATAGTTACAGTATCGTAAAATGGAATAATATCGTTCCATTTTAACCCATCAGGTGGGGTTCCAGTGCATCCTGTACGTTTAATGGCTATCGATTTACCATAGGCCGGGCGTAGCCCTATCTCTATCGGGACCTGGAAATTGGTGTTGGGTATATCGTTATAATTTATTCATTTGGCATTGGTCGGTGACTTAGGTAACTAGGATTTTTCCCGTTATTTGTATGATTTGGAGGTATTGGTAAAGGTTGGGGGAGGCCTATGTCTAGCTGCAGTGATGATGAAACAATTGCGATAACCACAAAGTTTGATTCTAATTATAATATTGTTTTAACAAAGAAAATCATTATTATTGGTAAAAGAGTTATTTGTAAGATAATGTACTGGGGTTTTTTTTTATAACGTGGGCAACGTTACACACAATAGGAATTTCTCCTGTATCGTAGGTGCGTTTACAAACATTTAAACTCAAATACACAATCCTGTTTTTTTGCTGAGGTCATAGTATCATGTAATCAGCTATATAATGTGGCTGTCGTGATGGCCCAGAGGTTAAGGCCTCGCCTACTATGTGTGATGTTGGTGGGGTCAAATCCGGGTAAGTACCTAAGAGACTATTTCAATGAATTATTATATACTTTTTAAGTTTATGGTGAACATCACAGACGTCGGTAAAAGAAAACTTCGAACGAAAACCTGTACTTATAATTAATATTAGTCTGAAATCGCCATCCCACGCGGCACGAGTATTTAATTGGTCACCACGCTTGCTTAATAAAATTACAATTCTCGTGCCTTTTCTGTTTCAGAAGAGGCCTTTACACACACATGGGGACAGTAATAGGCTGGTATTTTGGTAAAAAGTTGAGGTATTAAGGCACCAAAAAGCTATACCAGTAACAATGCTGTCAAATATCATCGTAGACATATAAAACGCACTGCAAGGACCACTTATCGAGACTCACTATCATCATCATTCTCTTGCCCTTATCCCAATTCATTTGGGGTCGGTGCAGCATGTCTTCCTCTTCCATACCTCACTGTTTTTTGTTATCGCATGAGACACCTCCTTTCTCACCATATCATTCTTAACACAGTCCATCCATCGTTTCTTTGGTCTTCATCTTTTCGTAAACCCTTCCACATTCATATTCAAAACCTTCCTCACGACATTTTCCTCATTCTTCCACCTCACATGCCCATACCACGACAATCGATTTCCACACAACTTTTCAGTCACCGGCGCCACTTTCAGACTTCCTCTAATGTACTCATTTCTTATTTTATCCATTCGCGTAACACCGCACATACCCCTAAGCATTCTCATCTCAGCCACATGTAAATGCCTTTCATTCATCCGTTTTGTGGCCCAAAATTCTGTTTGTTGATTCTGATTCTGATCATTGAGACCCACTACAATACCCTAAATTCGTCCAGATAAGAAGTAGTTTTGCATACGTACAAATACTGAACGCAACGGTTTGTGTAACTGCACTACTGCGTGTAGTTAGTTATGTGGGTATGCAAGCAAACGGCTTGCATGTGGATAGCATAGCATCTAATGGCTCCCAGTATCGTCGGTATGCCTCCGTCTGGATGCTCAACAGCGGCCACTACATAATCAATTTATCTTAAACTAGCGTATGGTCACGACCTCGCTCGCATGGAGTTTGGTAATTGTACCAAGGTATCGTACTACCGCGATAAATAGTATCCCTTGTGTCCTATGTATGTCCAGGATATAATATAACATCACGCCTGTAATCCCCGAAGGGTTAGGCAGAGGTGTACCTAATTATGTTTAAGTCCCATGTAATAGGGGGCGAGCCTATTGCCATCAACCGGGCACAAATCCAGACTCCGTGGCTGTTACTGACAAAATTCCTGATGGAAAAAGTCAATAACACTTTGCCCGACCCGGGAATCGAACCCAGGACCTCATGCTCAGCAGTCGCGCTTGCAACTACTAGACCAACGAGGCAGTCATCAGTTCAGGATATAATATTTAGTTTATTGTTCTTCTAAACAATACGTTTTTTTTCGGCAATTTTGTTGTTTCATTACATCATCATCTCATGCCATGCCTGTCTTGTTGCTTTAAACCACAGGAGCTGATGGGCGCTACTGAAAGTGCCAAACGTATTGCCCGACTCAATATTCAATGTAATAATTGTCATTGACACGCTATCTTCTGATTTAAAAGAGTGTCCATGGAGTTTCTTGCCCGTTCTTCTCCATAGAGATCTACGCTAGGGAATGGGCAACTACAGTACTTTCACAAGTTATTATGCCTTGTGACTGTGACTGTAGCTTAGAAGTGCAATACGTCGTCCCGGGGGTGGCTGCGTCGAGTTGCGCGTCGCCGGATGTCTGCGGCGGCGAGTGCTGTGGGTGCGGGGGCGCGCGGCGGCGCGTGCCGTGGCGGTGGGTGCGCGGGGCTCCGGGTCGCGGGGCGGCGTGCATTCGTTGTTCCGTGATTTGGAGTCTCGTACATTCGTTGTTGCGGTGTGCGTCGCTGCGTGCTTTCGTGCTCGCAGTGTTCGTTGTTGCGGGCATTCGGCGGCGTGTGATTCGGCGTGGTGGCTTTCGGGATGACGTATTGCACTCGTAGTTTAGTTTTATGAATTGTTCTTCTGACATTCAAAAGTACCTGGTAATGGTTTAATTGAAATAAATGCTTTGACTTTGACTTTGACTTTGACTTGACTATATCTTGGCTTTCGTGTGTTTTTTCACGGGTGACCACTGAAAACCAGCGCTGTGCTGTGGGTGCCCATAGCACAGCATCATGCTGAGTGGCAACTTACTTGTCGCAGTCACTACGTGCAACTATCTTTATACTATCCCTGCTTGTTGTATTTTTTAATATCTGTTATGCATTGTATGTGTATTTTTTTCCTGTATGTCTCTTTGTATGCTCGTTATGTTTCTGCGCCAAATAAATATTTTTTCTTTCTTTCTTTCTATGAAGAAGATCATCATCTGCCTTGCTTTAACTTGCTTTAGCTACCAGTCTAACTAAACGCAGCTGAATACCAGTACTTTACATGGAGCGACTGCCTATCTGACCTCCACAGTTTAGTTAGCACTGGGTAACTGGGTTTCTTTTGTAAAAATAAGGTATTTTTGCGAATAATGCCAAATAAACACAATTGTCTTTCTTTTCTTTCTTTCTTTCTTTCTAACATCTTGGTAAGACGGGTTGTCATTCTTTCAAGACACACACAGGACCAACGACGACAACTGTATGTACTAAAAAAAAAAAATAATAATAATGGGACAAGCCCGCCACACTATTCCAAAATCACTGTAACTTCTGTAAGCCAGAATCGGCGACCACAGGAAAAGCGCCGAGACAATGAAGCCCGACGAAGTCCCAGAGAAACGATTAAACTGTCTTGGATCCCGCAACGAAATTAATCAGAAAATAATAGCCGTATGTACTGTATGAATGGTCACCCATCCACAGACAAACCTAGGCCTAAGGCTAAGCTTAACCTGAAGATCGACTCGAGTGGCTGCTATAGTAACCCACGAGCTTCATTACATTTTCCAAGAAAAGTAATATGGCGTAAATAAAAACACATCAACGTGATTTTCCTCTTGTTGTTATCGACAAATGTAATCAATTTAAGTTCATTCGATCGACTCAACGAAACTCGAGCAACTCAATTTGAATTCGGGGAAATGAAGCTCGATATCTGTATTTAAACAATAACAACAAAGAGCTTTCATACCTCCAATATTTTAGGAACTCAGTACGATGAGTCATAGAATAAAAACGTGTAGAATCTCAACTCCAGACGCAGTAATTACCCCGTCGGGGCTGCAGGTTCTTCGCAAGGGATACCGCGGTCTAGGCACAAGGGCTAAGAAGGAACATGGGTGGTTTTTAGTTAGTAGAAGTCTGACACTTCCTTCTGCTCGGCCCAAGAGCGGGAGGAGTTATTTGATGATTTCCCAAACCCAAAAAAAAGACGCAGTAATTACCTACGAAATATGCCTACATTACCGAAGCAGAAGAAACGCTCTACACATTCAGAGAACTTAGTTAAAGTGTCATTCAGTCTAAGATATTTATTTATTTATCTATTTACATCTACCATTACAGGATAACCCAATAAGATAAATGCGCTTTAACTAATCCCAACTTAAAATTTATCCTAGGTACGTCTTCGATACGATGATAGAAAACCAAAAATATTCTTGGAATCACAGAAACACTGAAAGGTTTTAAACTTTTTTTTGGGGGTGGAAAATCATCAAATGACCCCTCCCGCTCTTGGGCAGAGCGGAAGGGAGTGTCAGACTTCTACTGACTAAAAACCACCCATATTCCTTCTTAGCCCTTGCGCCGAGGCTCTTTCGAACAACCCACATCCCCGACGAGAAAGGTAACAAATCAATCTTGTTAAAAGGTGCTGTAGAAATACCAAAAGCTACGAAAGCGTTTGCAAGTTCTCTAGGCCCCTAGGTAACCACAACAGAGTTGTTAAATAGTTGAAAGGGCTTTATGTAGTGGACAGAGAGTGATATTTAATTATTTCGGTGGTACTGACACACTCCCAAAACCCCACCTTCATGCGTTTCGCTTCCATGAAGTTCTTAATCTATGACCGAATTTCGAGTGCAGGCCAAAGTGAGAGGTATAAATCGAATGGCAGCCGTATGGTAAGTGTTTGTCACTCGATAGGATGGACGCACGATGGCAGTACACGGTCTATGTGGCAGGTACTCCTAACGGCTTTAGTCAGGCTTTGTGTGTTCCTAAAATGTGTGTCTATAGAACTTCCTGCGGTGACCGAACAAATATTTATGTGTTCACCTTTTATGTCATAAAATGGAATACCGACGTCGTTATTTTGTTAAGCCACGTTTTATAGCCTTACACGTGTATTCAGTAAAGCACATAAAATAATAATAAAGTCGTTTGTTACGAAGCAACATTCACGCGTGAAAAATCGTCAATGTTTCCGGAGTGTAATTTTCTGTGCTTACGGCAATTTATCATTTTGAATGAGTGAGTTCTTATATCAAAGCCAGTAACTGGGTTGTAGAGGTCATGTGTACTCAGCTGTATTATATTAGACTGGAGGTCAACACAAAAACAATCAAGAAAAGGCTAGGCAGAGGGGCTATAGGAAATAGGCTCAAAATATGCTCTATATCAATGCCACATAATTATATGACCAACAATAATACACCCATAATAATATGCAAATACGCATTTGCATAATCCAAACCCAGTATAAATAAGTTTAATTAACATTGTATAAATACAAAAAACTTAATTCCAAACTTCCCTTAGTTAAAGTCGCCAACCGAGCTTCATTACACTATACCGACTTCAGCTCGTAACACAGATAACAAAGCTTAGGCATATTGCACAATGACCGAGTATTAACACAAAAGACATTTAAGCCCGTCTGCTGTGTAAAATTGAAGTGCAATTGAGCGTACAATCGCATCAGCGGAAACCGGTATTCGTTTTGTTGAGCTCATCGACCTGGGTTCAGAACGGCTCAAATATGCAATGGTGTGGGATTTTGCACTCGAATTTTCAGGAGATCTATGCTTTTGTGTTTTACTTTGTAAATATACGTGGTGATAACAGGTTCTTCTAGAAACCGTCAATTATGCATTCTGTACATCTATCTAACTAACTCGACGTAAAAAGTATTGCAGCAAGAGCAGAGGTGGCCCAGAAGTAGCGCCCCAACTTACGAACAGTAAGTCGTGGGTTCGAACCCAGGCAGGCGCATTACTTTGTGCAATTTATTTTGTTACCACTATTCTCAAAACTGTGAAGGAAAAACATCGTGAGGAAACCGGCATGTCTTAGAACCAAAAAATTCGAAGACAATGACATGTGACATCTACCAACCCGCACTGGGCACGCGTGGTGGATTATATCCCATTCCTCTCCTATTATATAGAGGAGGCCTGAGTCCCTGCAATGGGAACATTATAGGCTGCTGATGAAAAATTATTGCTGGTAACCACTTTTCTTTTGGGTTCAAAATCACGTTTTATTGTAGAACTCAATGTTAAGCACTCAAAACATTGTGTCTGATGAATGCATTTAATAGTTAACTGGTTATGACCCGTTGACTACTCAATGCAATCGGATTTAAAAAAAAATTAGGTAACTAATAAAATTGGTGAAAAAGTTGGAACTATGACATTTAGTAATACCGTAAGTAGATGGTCACCAGGTATGGTCCGGAATGAATAGTGATCGGTATTGCGAGGAGAACAATTTAATTTCGGCTTTCAGTTTTTACTTTTACCATTCACAGCCATTTCAGTTAAAATTGAGATTTCTTGAGCTGAGGTGGTAACATAACATATTTTTTACTTTTCCCATAGATAGACAGAAACAAAATAATTTCATTTGTTTACATGTTTGTAACATTGTGATCCCTTAGAAGGGACTTATTTGGGAAAGGTGTAACTAGGACTCAACATGTAGTACCAACACTAACTGCCGCACTCAGAGAGCTTTAATGATTACTTAGGCCATCCCTTAGTAAAGGTTTTGACAGTTTTGTCATACAAAAGTATGTCAAATCTTTACTAAGTGACGACTTGAGTAATCATTAAATATCTCTGAGTACCGCAGTAAGCATCTGAGGTATCTAATCTCTGGCTCACGTGTTGTAGAACAAATTCACGCGTCTTGTCATAAATTAAAGTTTGTCATGGCTTCAGTTGTAAATTCAAGTTCAAATATGACATTTACGGCCAGATATTTTATGATCTTCACGGTTATAATTACTTGCTTGCGGGTTTGTTGAGTGTTTGACGGTAAATCAAATGTGGATGGTAAAATTTTCTTCAATATACATGTCATGGTGGTTATATTAAATCAGCTTGTTGAATTTCAAATATGTGATAATTATCGATTTCTAAATGTTGTTATACCATGTTGAGAATTCGAAAATCATAATACAACTGCGTCTGCCTCGATGGTCTAGTAGGCGTTAGGATGGGGTCCTGGCTATAGGATTCCCGGGTCAGGCAAAGTATTATTGAGGTTTTCTGTAAGGAATTTCCTAGAAGCATCCAAGGATTTGTGCCCAGTAGGTGGCAATAGGCTCGCCCCCTACTACATGGGACTTAAACATAACTGGCAAAATATGGGTGTACTATTCTGTACACCTCTGCATTAATCCATACACATTATAAGTGTGATGTTATGTTGTTATGTGTGTTTTGTTCCGAAGTTTCGTCCGTTGTCTAATTAATTACTTTCCAAGCTACTAGTTGCTCCAATCAAGCGGAAAACCATCAATCCGAGCCTTACTGACGGTTACCATCTAATTTCGCAAACAACGAAAAAAAAAATATCTTCTTTTCCTTATACCTGGCACGAATATCTTCGTAATAGTAACCGATATCCACTATTGGGAGTCTCTTACGTAAATTGGATCTGTGAATAGATATGATCTGATTGAATTAGTCGGTCTATCGACGCTCTCCCGCTCTCCTGAGACTGTAGGTATACACCTGTATACAAGGTTTAATAAGAATTGGGTGGAATTTCTTGATGTGGGTCGCAGTCGATTTTCGTTGGAGGAAGTTTGATTCGAGGAACTGAAAAAGTGTGACGTAATAATGTGGTTTTGGTCGATCTAGTTTCTAGTACAACAATCGTGGTAACAGCGATTTTTCGATAATGATTTTCCTTAATTCTTAACAATGTGGAATTAACAACATATTGTTAACGACTTCCGGGTCGACAAAATAATAAAAATAATTTATTTAAACTCAGACAACAATGATCCATAGTTTTGTTAGTAAGTATACTTAAAAATAATGTTAGTACGCAAAATAAATAATCAAAGGGCAACACACGTAACCAGTAGGTACTATTAGATTAAACATTTAACAACAAAATAAAATTCAATTAATAAGATAACTACACATGTCAAAGTATAAAAAGTCTATGTCAAAATGTAAAATTTAAAATATGTCCCCAGTCAAATTTAAAAAATGTCCCCAGTCTTTAAAAATAAAATCAAAAAGGTTAAAAATGTGTGTGTTTTTTCATCAGGATTTTTCACCCCCACCGAAATTTGTGCCCTATTGATAGCAATAGGCTCGCCCCGTTGTACATGGGACTATTACAACATTAATTACACCTCTGCCTATCCCTTGGGGATTACTGGCGTGTTGTTATGTTATGTATTAGGTGCCTCACAGAGGTCTAATATGATCCAATGTTGTATTTTATAATATTTATGTTAGTCTGTGAGGTTTATTTATCTATGGGCCTTAAATGCCTGAAAATAAATTGTTTATTAATATAACGTAATAAGTGCCTGAGAATTTGTATGTTTCACTGAAACACGTATGAACAAAGCAAAATTGTTGTTAATTGTTCATGTGCCTATACACAGCAGCTGACGTCCAGAGGCGTCAACAGATTAACAATGTAATTACACACACACAGGCCAAACTCATTACTACGTAAATTTAATTCAATAAAAACTCTGAGGAACACGTACCTCCTCATAATTCTTGTTGAGTAGATACTTAAAGTAACTTCAGAAAGCAAGTACTTGTAATGTACGGTGTACTTACTTTTATTGCGAACGCGGACTTTCTTTCTTGAACTTTTTTTCTTTCTTTCTTTTTTTTCTCACGAAGTTTCTAAGTTGTAATTATGTTTTCCGTTCGCCTTGTAAAAACGGCGTAATTCGTAGTGTGATACAGATTGTTATGAATAAAGTTAAAATTCTTTCTTTCTCTAAGTGTCGTCGGTAGTACGTATTTACCAGTAAAAGTATTGTATTATAGGTTTTTTTTCGCTGTCAAGGTATTTTCATCTGCTTTTATTTAATACAGATTTTTAGTCTCATATTGTTTCCAGAAACCAACAGATCACTCTAGAATACCTCCTCTAATGCCACAACATTTATTACACTACAAAATACGTCCGTGTCATGGCGGCGGACGTTGAGCCTCTATAAAATATTACGACGTACGGCCTAAAGGGCATAGACCTAATCTGCAAGCCTAGTGTGATATTGCAGCAAGATGTTACTACAAATATAATCTAGCTACATCAGGTATTTTTCATTTCATTGTTTTTTATGATTTATTTAGAGCAATTTAAATAAATGTGACGTAATATTAAAGCAAAAGTGAAACATAAAGAACCAACATTATCCTACTTAATATTATAAATGCGAAAGTTTGTGAGGATGTGTGGATGGATGGATGGATGGATGTTTGTTACTCTTTTACGCAAAAACTACTGAACGGATTTGGATAAAATTTGGTACACAGATAGTTTATAACCTGGATTAACACATAGGATTCTGACTTCTTACTCTACTTCTTATCCCAGTAGTACGATCCCGTGGGACAATTATTGAACTCCACGCAGGCGAAGCCGTTGGCAAAAGATAGTTTTAAATAATTTTTAACTACATGTTATCGTTTTACACATTGCTATGGCACACAACTACATTTTTTTTACAAAAACAAGTAAATTTTCGTGAAATCAAAATCTTGAAAGATCATTCCCATTAAGTCTGTTATTGCATAGCTTTTATTTAACACAAATGATCCCAATTCGCATCTTCCAACAATATTCAATCAAGAAACCGAAACATCCGAATCAATTTACCTTCCCACAAAACTCATTGTCACCCTTATCCCGGGTGAAACATTGGCGAATTTTCCGGCACGTAAGTCTCAGATTTAATGTAATTTATCTGCACTCATGAAGCACTCATTTGAAACGATTTACGCGCGTGTACTCAACACTCATTCCGCCTTTATATTACGTGAAACACTTGTATGAGTCGTGAGGGGCTCGTCGCTAAATAATAACAGCCCCATGGATAGATCTTTAACAGTAAGCAACGCTTGGCGAAGACGGTCCGTAGATGGGTGACCATTCATTATACATCATCATCAGTATTTTAGTCGAAAGAAGTCCACTGCTGGACATATGCCTCCCCTTAGTGTCGCCACATTGCCCCTTCTCTTCCTTCACCACGTCATCGGTCCACCTAATGGGAGTTCTTCCAACGCAACGTCTTCCGGTTCGGGGTCGCCACTCCAGAACTTTTCGGCCCCATCGGCCATCCGTTCTGCGAGCAATGTGCCCTGCCCATTGCCACTTAAGTCTGGCAATTCTTCGGGCTACGTCGGTAACCTTGGTTCTCATGCGTTCTCATTATACGCCAATCACAAAATCAACTCACTCAATTATAAAATCGACGATGCGACTACTCTAGCTCGCTATACATTATTTGCTCCAACCTGGCTGTGGCTGTCGCTGGCCTGTGCCTCGCGGGGCCTGTTCGTGGTTCCCTCTGGTGCATACCCAAAAAGTCGATATGCGCCCACAACCCGGGCGATGAATGATAATTGCTCAGGAATCAGGTCTTGATCTGTGTATGAGTAGCAGTAAAGCTATGCTTATTAATTGCATAAAGTTATTTAGTTAATGTTATCTTGTCGACTTGCTGCACGTTTTGGCAGAAACTGTAAGTATAGCAAATATTTGTAAAAAAAAATACCGTCTCCTTCCGTACATTGAAAACCACGTTAAGCGACTGGTTATTTACAAAATTAATTATTTACAAATGACAGCTTAAACTGACTAATCTAGGCTATCATTTGTAAAATAATTGATAGGCATTATATCAGTTAGAAGTCCGAAATGCTGATATAAACAAAGTCAAGCAGAGTCTTAAGCTATGGTTACTGTCGCTGAACTGTGACGAAACTGAAAAAAAATATTTTATATAATAATATGTTGTTACTATAGTTTTTATTTTTCATTAATCTTATTGCATAAGATTCTGTAATATCTCCGGTTGGGAGAGGGCACTGACTTTTGTAACACAGGTCTATCACCTAGCACAGGAGTCAGGGACTTCACACAATTTTGTATTGTGTGAAGTAGAAGTATTGTTTATCATTATTAAACATAGATATTCAGATGCATCCGGTAAGCCGTTAGATTTAAAGCCGATCCTATCATAGTCACGAACAAGCTAAGCAAATTATGACGAAAAATACAAACAAATTATTCTCAGCTCTCCGATTTAATGTAATTTACTCGTGAAACTCATGAGAGAAGCTCGTGGCTTAATAAGAACTGCCACTCAGGTCGATCTTTAGGTAAAAGCTGTGCTTGCCTAGGTCGGTCTGTGGATGGGTGACCGCCCGACATACTGAGTTTCCTCCGTGCCTCGGAAAGCACGTTAAGCTGTTGGTCCCGGCTGCCATATATAGAGCTTTGGCAATCGTTACAGGTAGTCAGTAACCTGAAATTCTGACATCCAGTCTTACCAAAGAGTATCGTATTACCTAGTATTAACTGGATTGTGGAGGTCAGATAGGCAGTCGCTCCATGTAAGCCGACCCCAACATAGTTGGGAAAAGGCTAGGCAGATGATGACTCGTGAAACTCATGAAATAGAAATGTTTTACGCTCGTGTAAGTACTCATCTCGTTTTTATATTACGGTACGTAAAACAATAGTTTCAGACGTCAAGTTCAAGACTATGAATAGTCCTCTTGAATAATTCCAGCACATCTATTCAGATTCAGTCAATATTAAATGATTTGCCGAAAATATAGGCAAAATGTATTTAATAGAAATAAATGTAAAAATCTCGGCAGCTATCGTAAATGTAACATCAATTCCGTTGATAGTTTAAATGAACAACAATAATTTCAACGTTATTGTTATGAGTTATGATGCTGGCTCGTTGGACACGGCTGCACGCAGTCGTATAGTGATTCGCCACCATCAGCGGGTAGTCCACCCGGACCTGTCATTTAGGCTGTATTATTATTCCCGTCGGGGCTGCGGGCCCGTTGGGGCTGCGGGTGTTCGCAAGAGATACCGCGGCCTCGACATGAAGGGCTAAGAAGGAACATGGGTGGTTTTTAGTAAGTAGAAGTCTGACACTCCCTTTCGCTCTGCCCAAGAGCGGGAGGGGTCATTTGATGATTTTCCACCAACCATAAAAAAAGGCTGTATTATTATTGATATTTTATCTATAAACATACAGTCTTAATTACTAATCTTTTATTATTAATTAATTATTACTAACACTAGTTTGTAAGCTTGCAATTCTACAAACAACTATGAATGTAATCTTGGGATGAATCTGAAATAAATGATTATTATTATTATTATAATAATATAGCGTCAAAGACGGATGCACTATTGGTTACTGACAGGTATAATATCACTAAATTAGACTGATCAAAGCGACACCGTAATGACTATCACCTGTATTAATTAGTATAATAAGCATACACGCATATTGGTTGGGTAATATTGTATTAATTCTGTTTACTATGTAACTACCGACTGAATGGAGTCAAATTTAAATTGTTTCATTGGTTTCGCTTATTGTTTAATGTTGACTAAAATGGTGTAGGTATGTGGTAATTTAACATTCTGTTTTACTATAATAGTGTCAATTTAGTTATCAATGTAATAAATTATTATTATTTACTTTTGTGGGTTTCGGGTAATAAAGTTGGCGCTGTGATTTAATTATGCTGAAATTGTGATTGTTGCTCAATATTGTCACTTTCTATCTTAGGATATTTTCGGTGATTATACATTATTATGAGCTCGCGATATTTAAATCGTCCCATCATCATCATTATTTTTGTCATCCCACGATCAAGGCGCTTGCAATAGCGTCGAAATTTTGAACCCTGAACACATCACTGATTTTCAAATCAGTCGCCAGTGTTCACCCCTATTCCAAAAATAAAGTTACCATCACAAAAAAAACAACTAAACAAAACATTTCTTATATTTATTACAAAGCACGAAATATTAGCACTAAAAAATACACCCGTTTACAATAAGAAACAGAAATAGGGTTCTAAAGACTCGACAATTTTCTGCTACACACAAATAAGCCACAGAACAGGGCTGTCTCACACAGACGACCGTTTTATTTCAACCATTATGTGCAGCAAACACAGAAAATTCAATTTTGTACACAATGATGGTTCTATCTAGACGTTTTAAAAGAAATTTTGTAGAAAAAGTGTACCTAACTTTTACTTATTTTAGTAATCGGCCAGATAGGTGATGATCAAAAACAGAAACGTTTTGCTTCCTACTAATTTTATAATAAGGCCAGAAATCCAAAAATGCATCAACGTGTTTTGGACGTTCACATAGGGCCTCATAAGAACGTTTTAAGTCACCAAAAGGGCAATTGAGAGGATGCTCGGAGTTTCCTTGCGTGATTGAATCAGAAACGAAGACATCCGCATGATACGACGCTAAAGTGACCGTGGGCAGGGCACATTGCTCGAAAAACGGATGACCGATGGAGCCGAAAAGTTCTGAAATGGCAACCGCGAACCAGAAGACGTAACGTTTCGTTGAAAGGCATCCGCCCTCTAGGTGGAAGTTGTATGGATACGCTGGATGCAACACGTGCCGTTTAATGTGGTGACACTTTCGAGAGGCCTAGCTGTAGGCGTCTTTCGGCCGAAATAATGATGACATTTTTAGACTCATCCTTTTTATTTTTCTTCAATTTTAAACAAATGCCTCTGTTATTCTTAGTATAAAATCTCTTTAAAATGGAACAATAGCAACAACACACAAAGACTTCATAATTCTTCAAGGCGACCATATTCACATTTTCATATACAGGGTGTTTAAAACACGCAGCCAGTGTGAGTAAGGTGCCAGTAAGCACACAATTATAATTTCGTATTCGGGACGCTGTAACGCAATAATTTAAGCTTACGAATACAATTTGTACGTCAGGGGGAACGAATGAACGAAATGAACGAATGAAGTGAGCGGAGTGAATAATTTTGTGTACAAGTGTTGCGTTGACGGGGTTTTGTTGCGTACTCTGTCACCTGTGCCAAGTAAATTACATTTTTAGAGCGTAAATTTAATTATTTACTGACATTTATGGTAATGTGGTGTGGGCTTTAGAATTTTTATTCATTCATTTATTTTGTTTTTTGTGAATGTATGGTACGGTGGTAGGTAGGAGAATCTCATTACGCAAACTAGTGTTTTTGTCTAATAAAGACAGACTTTATTGTTAGTGCTCTAGGTTTCAGAATGCTATGTGTGTAGTGATGTGGGTTTAGCGAAATTACTAAGGTTGAGCCTAAGTAATTTCATTTCAGCAGATATGAATTTGAAACTCAGAGAGTTATTTTACTTCTAGCAACGTGTAAAGTTATTGAAACTATGTCCTACTTACTTTTGCCCTCGGTTTTGCCAGAATAGAGACTAGAAATTATCTCATGGGAAATATATCTCAAAAATGATTAACACTTTCCTTTCGTCAAAACTCAGTATTACACTTCAACGTATAAATTAAATGCTCGCTACCTCGTTGGTCTAGTGGTCGCAAGCGCGACTGCTGCGCATGGGATCATGGGTTCGTTTCACAGGTTAGGGAAAAAGTTATTGAATTTTTTCATTAGGAATTTTTCAGTAGCACCCACGGAGTTTGGATGTCTTACCGGTTTATTTACATGGAACTGAAACATAACCGGTGAAATGTGGGTGTACTAACGCGTACACCTCTGCCTAACCCTTCGTGGTACAGGCGTGAAGTTACGTATATGTAGACATTCCATTAAACACACTTTCATCTTCAAAATCCGTCAATACAAAACAAGTAAAAGCAAGAACAAATATGAAAGAACACTAAAGTCGCGAACTATGGCGTCGCGGATCAAAGAAGTTTACACAGTTCGTTGACTGCGAAAATTTCGACGCTTTGAACGTATGGAGACTATCCATCGATTGTGCCTTTACATTTTTATTTGAGTAAGTTGGTAATGCAAGCGGAATACTCATTAACCGACTTCCAAAACGGAGGAGGTTCTCTATTTTTTGTGTTCTTTTTGTAATAACTTTGTTTGTTTTTGTTTTCTCACGTTTGCTAAAATTATACAACATGATGGATCATGAGGTATTGTTAGTTGAGTAGTAGCGAATGCGAAGCCTTTTTTTTGCGGATGGATAATCATAAAATAACCCTCTCGCTCTTGGGCAGAGCGAAAGGGAGTGTCAGAATTCTACTGACTAAAAACCACCCATGTTCCTTCTTAGCCCATCATGTCGAGGCCGCGGTATCTCTTGCGAACGGCGGGGTGTCAGGCTTCTGACCATTGTAGATATTGTTGACAAGTTAGGTACATCCTCTTTCATCGACCTTTACGAATATTTAAGATATATTTGGGTCTATCCATTTTCTATCAATAAGCCCTATTTGAATAAATAATAAGCCCTATTTGAATAAATAATAAGCAACCTACTACTTCTGGGAAATGTCAAATTCATTCCTTGTTTCCAAAGTAAACTAAAATTGGGACCGTTTACTAATATAACTGCGTAGTTACAACATTATTGGCATTTATCTTAAGACTAATTTCCTGGAATTACTGTTCTTCTATAATAATCTTCTATAATCAAGATAATTATAATACAGAAAATGCGTGAGTTGAAACATTGTTTATTTGTTTTATTTGTTTTTTTTTATATAAAACGTTGCCCCACACTAGGAATTTGTCCTGTATCGTGGGTGCGTTCACAAACATTTAAACTCACCTACTTAATACTCAGATCCGGAACAACTATCTGTATGTCATACAAATATTTGTTCCGTGCGGGGATCGAACCCGCGACACGCAGCGCAGCAGTCCATTGCTTGAGCCACTGCGCCACCCGTGCCGTCAACCAAAATACGATGATAGAAGTCAATACTGTAACTTTGTATAACTCTCACTTCGAAACGACTCGGACGCTTCAAGTCATAACAATCTAAAAATATCTAGTAATTAATACATCCTGACAGAAATCCTACGCGCAGCTGCCTCGTTGATCGAAAGGTTGCAAGCGGTCGCGCTAAGCATGAGGTTCTAACTTATTAGATTATATTATATCTGTCACAGTATTATGGAGTTTTGTTTTTTTTTGTCGGACATAAAGAATAGCACCATCCCATATCTTCCCGTGAGTGTCGTACGAGTAAGAGGCGGCTAAGAGACTTACCAGAGAATGGGCAGCAGCGTTCTCTGTGCCTTCTTAACAACCATACTGCGATCGCCAACCAACCCAGGCGGGTTGGTTGGTTGGGCATTTGCCATAATCGCCACGCTTGGCAGGCGCCAAGCGTGGCGATTATGGCAAATGCCCCCCCTTCTGGGGGAGCCCTATGTCCAGCAGTGGACGTCTTATGGCTGAAATGATGATGATGATAATGATTATGGAGTTTCAATTAGAACAGCTACAGTCAGGATGAAATGAGGCTTGCCTTTCATAGGAAGATTAGTTAGTTACTTATGTTTACATAACTGGTAAACTGTAGGTATATATACTATAGCTAAAGCCCTTAGGAGATTATATTGTAATATAACGTTTAAATTATGATAAAATTCTGTCAGAAATTTGCCGTTATAATGGATAAATATTGAAGCAATTAACGTAATCCACCAAAATATAAGACCCATCAATTTGCGTGTCTTAATAATCCGTTTAATACTTATCGTAAATAAGGACTAGGTTCATAAATGTTGCTCCCTATTCACAGCGACCTTTAGAAAGGGGTTAGTGATGTCAAGGTGCTAATCCAACTGTGTCACTGCAAATGTCAATAGAACCACCTTTTATTGAGTGTTTTCGTTTTAAGCTCGTAGATTTACAAGGTTAACCTCTGGCGTCATATGTATGCCTGGTACGTGGTAAAGGAAATTCAAATTCAAATTCATTTATTTGCAAAAACACGTGTAGATAATTTACATGGTAAATAATGTAAATATAGGTATTCAGATATGTCTTTGGCTCAACATGTTTGACCATGGCTGGTGTACAAATTAGGTCGAAAGACCATAAGATTTCATTAAAATTCAAATACAAAGAATAACAATATAAATAAATTAAAATACAAAGAATAATAACATAAATAAATCAACAATTAAAATTAAAGAATAGTAAATAGTTATGCGATTCAAAATTAATGGAATAAGAATTTGCATTTTCCGAGCGACTTGTCATTTAAAAATTCATTAATATTATAATATTATTATGCTTTTTCCGTCAGTTTTTTTTTAAATTCTTTCTTTAACTGGTAAACGAGTAACTGATTCTAGAAATCCAGTTAACATTGTGAAAGTTATCTGCGGCATTATAATAGCCGAAAGACGATCACGGCTGTACCAAGGTTATGTGCACCACAGACCGCTGGAAAGTATCACAGTTTGTCTCTGCATCACCAAAAGGTTGACTGGTAGAGAATGCCATTGGCATTAAGTCCACCACTGTATGTTATGAACTTACGACTGTGTGCTTAAAGTAAATAAATGTTCCTTTTGCCTTCAACCGATTCTGGCGGTCTTTACCTGATCACTGTTTGACCTTATGAGGCCTTACATTATGCACGTTCTGAATTTTTTAGCCCTCTGTTTTACGAGAAATGTGCCCTACGCACTGCTACTTAAGTTTCGAATTTATTCGGTTTATGACGGTTGCCAAGGTGGTTTTGTCCGTGAAAGTAAGAAAACAAAAAATTGATAGATTCTGACAATCTGTCATGGTGTTCTACATCTAGAACTAATCTTCTTAAGTGCCAGCAGGCACTAGCCAAATTTTGGCAATCATTGGATACACTATTTGTGTTGGCAAGACAATTTGATAAAGCATCTGCCTAAAATATGAATAACACCAAATATTTACGCGATTTAGCGTGACGTAATGGTATGTTATTTATAAACCACACGTTTTGCAGTAGTCAACTTACATGCCTTAAAAAAAATTTTTTTTGATTACTTGGTAGGGTGTTCAAAAACGACCTACTTCTGATCTCTTTATGGTCACGTTCATCCAAACTTTCGCATTTATATTAATAGATTAGATTAGTGCCCCACAAAGCACCGGGACTTAGTAATAAATGATTTCCACGAAACTAATTAAATAAAGCCGTGTTTCAGTCCGAAATCCCTGAACAGGACTGTGACCACCTCAAAGAGACCTAATTATTGTTATTTTAGAGTCGTCACAGGACTCACATAACATAAATTAGTATTTGGGTAATGTTGTTAGCCACGAAAAGCCACTGACATAGGTTTTACAATGTAGGTTTAAAAGTAACGCTTTTAGGGACCTCGCCCACTCACTCATTTGAATTTGTAACTAGGGAGGAATTAAAAATAAACACGAGTGATGAAATAAAATGTCTAATTTTCTGCCAGCCTTTTGAATTTAGCTTGAAAACAAATTATCACAAAAAGAATCAGAAACGAATTGATAGAAGGATGTGCTTACTAAGACAAAGAAGTATGTAAAAAGAAGAAGTAGTTCTTGCTACTCTGTCTTCAAACAAAGTGAGATTTATGAATATATGAATAAATAGTATTCAAAAAAATAGCACCTTAAGAACTCAATAAATGGGAAACCAAAATAAAAAAATATACATCAAGTTGTGTCTTGTTATTGCTTGACAAATTCCATGCGTCCTCTTTTTTCCTGAACCTCTACGAACCAGCCGTCATGGTGTGCGTCCAGAACATCTTGCCACCTCTTTCTTTTTTTTCGGCGGTGCCGTCATCTGGCAGCAATCGTTTCACACCGAGACTTTTGCCCAGCTGACCAGCTGACCTGCTCAATCTAGCGTAAATATCCAGACGCGTAAATATCCAGGTTTCAGTGTTAACGATAACGTTTAAATACTTTCCTCAAAATAAATCGTCAAAAGGAAAAATCCTCAATTCTTAAACACCTCCTAATATCAGTCCTTACAAAAATATCGCCCCGAAATAATATCCCACTTCCTCAATAACTGCCAAAAATGACACTTCAAGGTCAAACGTTCCCGAAACATCTCGGGGAATGTTCCAGCGCTGACGATTCACTCGAAAACTCCAAATAAATTCTCCCTCACAGTTTAAGCTTTCGCATCACGCGTCGCTGTCAAAATTCTCATACGTTTTGATCGCGTTATTACGTGCGTCGTGCAAAACAAATGAGACGGCTCACTTGGAGATATTTTTGCTGGATGGGACGTGATTTTTTTAGATAGATTGTTGATAATTTTGTTCTGATTAATCAGTGTAGGTCTGGAAATGTTCTTTTATTAGTACTGAATGTAGGTAAGCAGTTGTATGATAATTTTTTTTAGGGACAAGCCCAGCACACTATTCCCAAACCACTGCAACTTCTGAAAGCCAGAATCAACAGTAGTGACCACCAGAAAAGCGCTGAAACAATGAAGATTGGTGAAGTCCAAGTGAAACAATTTAACTGTCTTGGATCCAGCAACGTTATTAATCCGGAAAGAATAGCGAAGGAGTAGGAAAAACAAAATTTCCACATTCCTCCATATCATAATATGAAAACATAAATTTGCTGCAACCCACTGGTACAGACTTCTCCAATCGCAAGCCATTCTACTGGATATTTGGCAACTCTCATTCACTTATTACCAGCCACTTTGTAGAGATCACCGCTCCTGTTATGTAGAATAGAATAGAATGCATTTATTTGTCAGAATATTGTACAAAGCTGGAAGGTGTTTTGTATGTAGGTGTTAAATATGTATAGTTTTGAATTATCATTACATTAAAATTAAGTTATCAATCAATAGAAATTACAAATAATATAAATGAATTGAATACAAGTTATAAAACAGATTAATTACTAAAGTCAAAATTCAATGATGTCAAAAGGATAAAATATGATTTATAAGTAAATAATGTCAAGTTTTCAGGTGAATTTATCATTCATAAAATCTTGAATAGGATAATAACATTTGTTTAAAAGAAAGTTAAATAATTTACATTTAAATGTTCTGAGGTTGAGAGTTTTGAAAGTAAGTTTTGTAAGTAACATAATCCCTTTACATTAAGCAGACGCATTACCCAAACACATTCAATCAATGTCTTATTCAGGTCAAGAACCAAAAGCCACCACGCTCAAAGTACACCCGTTCTAGTTCTCGTATATCTATGTCCAGGTGAGTGCGTAAGCCCCTCTCACGTAGAACTGACTGCCTCTGAATCACAAGTGCGAGAAGTATCGCACTTAGATATGAAATATTTTTCATTCATAAACTACTTTGCTATCGGATATGGGAAAGATGGAGAGCGTATGGGGGTTAGAATTTGATTGGGTTTTGAATATCTTACACTTTTACATGACTGTTCAAATATTTGTTATTTTGTGATGTTCAGTAAAATGGGACCCAAGGAGGTAGATTTACTAGTCTTACCAAAGCTTATCGTTGTACTCGGTACTAACTGGATTGTGGAAGTCAAATAGGCAGTCCTTTCATGTAAAATACTGGTGTTCAGCTGAATCCGATTGAACTAGAAACCATCAAAGATGGGAACAGGCCAGGCAGATGAAGAGGTAGTTTTACTCGTATAGAGGCCGCCAGGATAAGATGAGATTGGTACAGCGTACAATTCAGAAGTGGTTTGTATGAGTATGAAACTTTCAATAATCACACTGAAATAATCCTAGTCACATAGTGAAACAAAGTATTTTGTTTAGGACTGTGTTCTATAGGAAGCTAATGTCTATCTTTTTTTTAATTAGTTGGTGGGAAATCAGCAAATCCCGCTTTAGGCAGAGCGGTAGGGAGTGTCAGACTTCTACTGACTAAAAACCACCCATGTTCCTTCTTAGCCCTTTGTGCCGAGGCCGCGGTATCTTTTTCGAACAACCCGCAGCCGGCTACTATCTACCACATTTTACTGAGTAATACGATATCATTTGGTAAGACTGGTTGTCAGAATTCCGGGCCACTAACTACGTTACGTACATTTTAAGCCTAATTCGGGTTTTAAGACTTATGCTAGACTTATGCTGAAAGTCTGACAACCAGTCTTACCAAAGGGTACCGTATTACCTAGTGTTAACTGGGTTGTGGAGGTCAGATAGGCACTCGCTCCATGTAAAATACTGGTATTCAGCTGAATCCGGTTAGACTGGAAGCCGACCCCAACATAGTTGGGAAAAGGCCAGGCAGATGATGATGCTATACATATTTTCCTGAAATATCCGATAAGTCCTGAAAATACACACTCAAAAGCCATTCATATTCACTAAACAACAACAAAATCGCATTATTATGCAGCTTTATAGAACGATTTATGAACCTAATGTATTTAGCTTGATCCCATTCCTACATCGCACACAAATGATTCATAGTCATGCTGGCGCATTGGTTGTTGGCTAATGAAATACGTCCATTGCTGCATTTGTAATTAGAAGATTCATCAATGTGTTAGCTAATCAAGCGATGGATATTGCAAAATTTCTAGGATGTGTGTTTGACCGAGTTTTGGGTACCTAAATGATTAATACTAATACTGCATAATGTTGTTGTTGTGTGCACTTACTATTAATAATAATAATAATTTATAATCTTTTATTCAGACCAGTATAACAATGAAAAAAAAATACGTGAAAAAACTTAAATCTATCTTTCTTCTTTTATCTTTTGCAGGTCTGCTGGCAGAAATTTCTTGTGAAATAAGCAGTACCTTTGTACTCATATGTTATATTATGATATTTTTCCTGTGCTGTCTACTGTGTGTACATAAATAGTAAAATAAATAAATAAATCTAAATCTTAATCTATTCTTTTATTTTAATTTTACTTATTCTGAACTTACTTCAATGAAATGATATCCACTGGTGTGTATCTTGCCAAATAAACACATTTTTTTTTCTTTCTTTCTTTCTTTCTATGTGCATTGTTGTATTTCAAATCATCATCATCATCAGGCTATATAGGGTGTAAAAGTACCCTTAACGCAAACGAAGGGCATTTGTTCTCTGCGGGTTGTTCGCAAGAGACCCGTCGGGGCTGTGGGTTGTTCCCAAGAGATACCGCGGCCTCGACATGGAGGGCTAAGAAGGAACATGGGTGGTTTTTAGTCAGAAGAAGTCTGACACTCCCTTTCGCTCTGCCCAAGAGCGGGAGGGGTTATTTGATGATTTTCCACCCAACAATTAAAAAAAAAAGACACTTGTTCTCCTCACCACTGCAATCATTTTTTTGTTCTAGACCATACCTGGGAACCTCCTAGTTACGGAGATATTGGGGGTCAAAGTTTCAAATTTTTCAGAGCTGTTTTTGTAAATACTCGTTTTTCAGGTTATAACTTTACTTAAATTACCTCCATGACCCGTTTATTATTCAAAACATCCACTAGCACAATATTTCAACAGTGCTACATTAAGTTTTGCCGTAAAATGTGATTTTTGACCCAAAAAAATAGTCGTTTCCCAGCAAAAAAAAATTGTTTAGGGGTGTGATGGGTTGATTTACACCCTGTATACAGACATAATATGCCTCTTCAGTCGCACGCCACTCAGCTAGATTCTCGGCAACTATCATCCAGTTGCTACAAGCCACCCTGTGAAGATCTTCGCTCCATCAAGCCTAAGGCCGTCCCACCTAACGCTTATTGCTTGTATTTCAAATAATTATAATTATTATTTACTCTTTTGGGAGAGGAGCTCGTAGCTTAATAAGAACTGCCACTAGGGTTGATCTTAAGGTTAAGCTGCGCTTGCCTAGGTTGGTCTGTGAATGGGTGACCGCCCATTACATACCGAGTTTCCTCCGTGCCTCGAAAATCACGTTAAGCTGTTGGTCTCGGCTGCCATATATAGATTTTTGGCAGTTGTTACAGGTATTCAGTGACCTGAAAGTCTGACATCCAGTCTTACCAGAGGGGATCGTATTACCTAGTATTAACTGGGTTGTGGAGGTCAGATAGGCAGTCATTCCATGTAAAATACTGGTATTCAGCTGCATCCGGTTAGACTGGAAGCCAAACCAGGCAGATGATGATTTACTCTTTTGGGACAATTTTCTTTCTTTCTTTTTCTTTCTAAATATTTGGTTGCGTGGTACGGTACGCGTCAATCTAATTAGGTAAACTTAGTAATTACGGTGACATGCATCTGGATTCTGAATAGATTTCTTGTTCAAATTAATTCGAAATATATTTGAGTATTACTCGATTTTTTAAAGTTCAAAACTTCTTACTCGAACATCGTAAAGCTGCGTCTACGCTAGGCGAGCCGAGCACAAGCGGAGCCGTCCTCGCCTCCTCGTTCGCGGCGTAAGTGTGGACGTACAACGAACCTACAACGATCACTGTCCTCGAACGTAGTCAAATCCCTTTGTGTTCGCCAAAAAACCGACAATTGACGGAGCACAGCCGAGTACGAACGAAATGCTCGAAGCGCGCTCGTTCGAGGCTTGTAAGTCGGTCCACACCTAGACAAATTGTGTTCGGCTCGTGATCAGTTCGTGCTCGGCTTTCTTTCTCTTTTTTTTTTAAATTAACGTTGCCCCACATTAGGAATTTCTCCTGTATCGTGGGTGAGTTTACAAACATTTAAACTCACATACACAGAAAACCCAGACCAGAAACAACTATCTGTAGGCCATACAAATATTTATTTCGTGCGGGGATCGAACCAGCGACACGCAGCGCAGCAGTCTAATTGCGCAGCCACTGCGCCAACCGTGGCGTGCTTGTGATGCTCGCCTAGTGTAGACGCAGCTTAAAAAAATTTACTTCGTTTTCAATTAAAAAACCAAGAGACAACTAAGTTTGAATTATATTATTCATCCACCGCTTATAAATCCCTCACCTTCCTGCCCTTGTCCTATATTACTTAGGGTTGGTACAACACGATTTTTCCATTCTACTCTGTCAACCGCCACGCTATCATTTACTCCTTTTTTTCATAATTATCATTCCTCACACAGTTTATTCATCGTTTCCTTGGCCTTATACCGTTTATAAGTCCGTTTCGGTTTATTAATATGATGAGGGACTTATAAGCTTACAGAATAAATAGCCTTCTTAGAAGCGCGTGCTACTTGTTCTACGAATGCCATTGACTCATTTAGTTTTACCAGTAGCAGCCTCAAAGGTCATAAGTAGCGCTGTTACCCAGTTGCAAACTTTCACTAGTAGTAGTAAACTATGTATAATTCCATTTACTTTTGTGAAACTTAGGTTAAACGAGAATGAAGTGAAGAATGAAAAAGCTGAAAACACTTCAAAAGAAGCTTCTGCAAGCAAAGAATTGATAATAAAGCTACATTATTTTCTTCTTTCTCACCGCTGCAAACTGCAAGATATTGTATTGATTAATTAATTGGATTGAAAATTGCCTTTGTCTAACCTTTGTATACTTTATAATTGATTCTTCTTCTTTTTGTATAAATTTTGCTTCTATATAACACAGTTTAGGCCCAATAGGTTGCCACGTTTATTGCAACGCATGTTTTCTCTATCATTTTGGTACGACACATTATGTTCATCCATTTTCTTAATTGGCATTGAAATTCATGGTGTGGGTGTCATTCATATTTTTTGGTAAAGACAACATTTAACCATTGCGAATGATTTCTACAGTCGTGCATTGTACATCTGATTCTGTGCTCCGAATTTCACCTCTTACAATTAATAACTCTGAGTAAACCCTATATTCTACATATTACAAATGAGTACCGAATTTACCGTAACGTTGAACACGAAAAATATGTTAGCAGAGCATAAACCGAGCTAATATTTAATTCAGTGGAGCATAAAAGACTATCTGTTTACCCCGGCGTTGACTGCACGATCAATCATTCAAGCCTAAATTACTTCAAGGCGTCAAACCGTGCTGAGAAAACTTCCATTTTGACTCCACATGAGCTATAGCCCAGATAGGTAACGAAGTCGATTTATACGTACGGCTTCGGTCAGAGGTGGCTTGCTCAATAATTTAGCCGGATAATTCGTTCGGGAGAGAGGCGTACGTATCTATTATTCAATGGAAAGTCCGAAACTCGTGGGAATGGTCTAATGCATCCGAAAATGTTTACTATTTCTGGCCCAGTTACCGTTTGATGGATCGCTCATACGAATTTTGTTATGATTTAATTTTGTACGAAAAATCTCGAAGTGAATCGTTGTTTGGACGTGTTAAAAGATTGATGTGTCGTTTGATTTCTACGGGGAAAACGTTTCCGAATAATCTCGATCAAAAGTTTTCTTTTTGACATTTTGTGATAAATTATGCTTTATGTCACGGGATCTGTTTTTGCCACACCTACACTCTGAAACTTATTATAAAAACCTTTTTATAATTTACTAGAGCATCGTTAGATAACTTATCAGTACATTACGGAGGTCCTAAGTTACTTATTTAGTTAAAAACTGGTAAGAACTAATTACTTTTGCTTTTAGATTCCCACTAATGAGTACCTAAGAGGCAGTCTGAAAGTGGTGCTGGTGACCTACAACTTGTTTGGCAATTAGCTGGTTTGACATGTAATGCGGAGGAATGAGAAAAATGTAGTAAGGAAAGTTTAGAGTATCAATGAGGATGGCTGTAAGATTAGATGAAGATCAATGAATGAATGATATGGCAAGATGATGATGATAATAGACACACTTTAAACCGTCATCGCATAAAATTCTATGCAATAATATACACATATCGAGTTCTTCAAAATTCTCACAATGACATAGTTTTCCTGCCCTTCATTAAGTCCAACAATAAACAGAAAAAAAAAATCTTCACCATTTTCGAAGTCTCGTTTCCCATTTCCAAAGGAATATTTTTGTAAAGACCTCGCCGAAAATATGTAGGAAAGGACAGTACTTACCAGTCGTAGGTATTCTGAACCCTTTCAAGTTCAAATTTCACAAAGACAAAGGTATTAATGATAATGAGGTTGCCTTAGAGTTGGTTTGAAGACATAGGAGGAAGCGATTTTTATTTTAAGGTATAATTTTTGAAATCTCATTTACATATTTTGTATAGAAAATATTCTAGTTAATCAAATGATTCTGTTAATTTTAACGTTCATATTCCACTAAGCAAATCGAATATTGAAAAAAAAACCGTAATCGGTTTTATTTTAGTGTTTATATTTCTACATTTTTACCAAGAGTGATAAAAGGGGATTGTGGAGAATTGAAAAAAAAAACAAAATCCACAACACAATCAGAACATGAACAGGAAAAAATCTACCTAAACCCTGTCCGTTAAAAACCTATATTAAATATCAGAAAATATAAAGTACCTAAGAAAAACTTTGTGATCCTCCAACGCAGTGTCGTCTACGCTTGGATAAAATTATTCTTCTTATATTTATTGTAAAGGGACCATGTTACATGACATTTTTGTTCGTCTAGGTATCCTCTACCCATCATACCAATTTCATCGTGTGCCGCGATATCTGAAAAAAACAAAATGGCGGTGTGTCGATATGCCAGCTTCCATACAAAAAAGTTCAAACTCCTTTGTATTAAGTGTTGAACTTCAATATTTTAAAATGTTAACATTTACAGTAAGTAACATAAAGAATTTGACCATAATCATAATAACAATCTTGCAATCTGCAATCAATAATGTTCATCAGAATGCATTGTATGAGTCCAAACTAAAAAGGTATATAAGCCATACACCACACACCGTTGTGAAGTTAACCTGGTGAGGTAGGTAATGTAGGTATACATAATGATCCTGGTGTTTCCAGCGCAAAACACCCACATCATCATTATCCTACTTTTGTAATATCAACGAGAAGAGGTAGGATTCTTAATTTAATTAAAGTAGTTTAAATCTTTTCATCAACTAGATAATAGGTTATTCAAATGGCTGAGAAAATTTGGTAAAGATGAAACAGCTTAGAACAATCTCAATTAAGATCTTTGAAACGAAAAAATCTTAATCAAAATGGGTTCCACCACTTAGGAGCTATGATGCCACAAACATGCACGCATACCCACTTGAAACTTATAACACCCTTCATTTTTGCTTGTGGGTTAAAAATGGACCAAATGGGCCTTCTAGGAGCAAACAGACAATAATCTACACAGATATTTTAAAGAGGAAAAATTTGTTTGTAACAAATAGGCTCCGAAACTACTGGCCCGTTTAAAAAAATTCAAGCACCGTTGGGTAGCTACACTATCCGCGGGTGACATAGGCTACTTTTTATCTCTATATTCCCACGGGAACGGGAACTACGCGGGTGAAACCGCGTGACGTCCGCTAGTCATTGATAAACTTTAGGCAACTATTATAAAAGATGAACAGCTAGATCAATAAATAAATTCATATCACAAAGTATCTATTCCAAACATTCGGCGCAACTATATTAATTTCCCATTAAACTTTCGTATATTTGCGCCAATAACTTGTTACTTCCGTCAAGGTATAAGCCGGAAAGGATTACAAGGGACGTAGTGGGTTTAAGCTTCAATAAATATGTATAGCTAGGCTAGTTATTATTGTGGTATTAAGTCACAAATAGATCCTGAGCCGTGACAGTAGTTACCGTCGGGGCTGCGGGTTGTTCGCAAGAGAAACCGCGGCCTCGACATGAAGGGCTAAGAAGGAACATGGGTGGTTTTTAGTCAGTAGAAGTCTGACACTCCCTTTCGTTCTGCCCAAGAGATTTGATGATTGAACCCCCCAAAAACAAAAAAAAAACCGTGACAGTAGTACAGTTGTCAATTACTCTCCGCAGTCGGATAATAATATCATAGGTAGGAGCTCGTGGCTTAATAAGAACTGCCACTCGTTTCGATCTTTAGGTAAAGCTGTGCTTGCCTAGGTCGGTCTGTGGATGGGTGACCGCCCGACATACCGAGTTTCCTCCGTGCCTCGGAAAGCACGTTAAGCTGTTGGTCCCGGCTGCCATAAATAGATCTTTGGCAGTCGTTACAGGTAGTCAGTGACCTGAAATTCTGACATTCAGTCTTACCAAAGAGTATCGTATTACCTAGTATTAACTGGGTTGTGGAGGTCTGATAGGCAGTCGCTCCATGTAAAATACTGGTATTCAGCTGCATCTGGTTAGACTGGAAGCCGACCTCAATATAGTTGGGAAAAGGCTAGGCAGATGATGAGTCGGATAATAATATCATCATCATTATTTCAGTTGGAGGATGTTCATGGATGGAGGATGGACATGGCCTTCACCAAATCTTCGATAACCAGTCTCATCCAGCAGTTTCACAAAACCTTCACGAGGTCGTCGGTTCTCCATATTGTGTTTGGCCTGCCAACTAGATCTCCTAGCATGAGGTCACCACTAACTTCTCGTCGTTTGCTTGAACTATATTGGGCCCTATAGGTAATCTGTTGTACTAGCAATATGCCCCACCCACTGTTAAGTAGCACGTCCACGCGAAAACGGTTGCCACGTATTCATTACGTCACTATGCGCCCGTCACGAAAAAATCTGATGTTCCATACATTTTGACCGCGTGTATTCTTCACACACATACAGCTTATGACTCAGAATGGTGTACAGAATACGTGGCAACTAACCTTTTTTGCCTGAGCAATGTCAGTGTGTCTGCTTATTTGGAACTCCTTATTTCAGATTCGATCTCGCTGAGACACTGCGAGCATAGCCATATCTATTGCCTTTTTGGTAACTTTGAACCTTCATATTAAGCCTATAGTGAGCCCGTCTCAGTATAGATTGTCATCAAAGTAGGAATAAAATAAAAACAACAAATACACAACGATCCTTTTTATTTTAGGAATTTTCACAATAAAAGTCTTGATTGGATCTTATCCATAAACGGCAATATGCACAGCAAATATTATACTAAAACCTTATTCTAAATTAAACCAAAGAAACTTATGATTTTAAATCCATACAAATATTTACAATAGCCCTTATTCATGAACGAATTTTCATTAAAGCTTAAACTTAACCTATTGAGTACTTCATACGGTAACTATTTATTAACATTTTTATTAAAAAACCTTAAAATTTTGTGCTTTGTCAGTTTAGGATCGAACAGATTGATATTGAAGCCTAAAAAATAAGTTTACGAATAAGGGCGTTACTTTTTTACAATATTGTCCAAAATTCATACCGAACCGTGGCTAAAATTGAAAATAAAAGTGAACTAAATTCGATACCCTGTTTACGAAAGGACCTTTGCATCCTTCCTTGAAACACGAAGTAAGCATAAGATTAAAAAATATTATTTTCAGATACTGACACTCATTTTATTTATGTTTTCTTTTCAAATGAATTGAAAATTGGCAGTTTAAGCAGTTTGTCATTATATTTCGGCTCTATTTAGGCCCCTAGTACACGGCGTATTTTAAACGCGCCAACGCGTCGGCTCCGCGCGCCTTAGATGCTAATTTTTGCGTTTTTATAGAATCAAACGCGCATAAAACACGTTACAAACACACGGGTTAAGCGCGTTCGAAACTCGTTTGAAGCGCGTACAAAGGGTCGGTTTGGGATCGCTGTATCTGCGCGGATACGCGCCGACGACGCTCGTATACGCGCCGACGTGTACTTAGGTTACAAAGTTGCGTTTAGTCTCGTATGAAACGCGTATACGGACGTCGTGGGCGCTGTACAAAATACGCTGTGTGCCAGGGGCCTAAGACCTGTTAGGGTACAATTCCAAACTTGAAATGGCAAACTTTGTATACTTGCATCAAATTGAACTATTGTTCCTTTGAATTCTGAATATTAATTTTGCTGTCAATAATTAGGTATATCGGAAAACAATGTACCTATTGCAACATTAAAAACTTAAAAAAAACAGCAATGTCTAGGAATGATCATAATTATTAGTCTGAGTGTCATTATCTACTCGTACATTATTTAAAATATAAACTTTATTTTGATTAAATAATTTTTGACTTTGTACAGGTTATACGTATATCGTCTTTGGAAATAATTTCATTAAAAACAAAATATTGCATTTTAACAAACTAAATTATAATTGGTATTACAATTAAACTAAAATGATGAGCTATAGTATTTTTAAGCTAAATCTTTCATCCATATACACTTAATATGTATGGTGTAGAAGCAAATAACAATATTTTTATGACAACAAAACTAAGTGTTTTCTCTGCAACTATATAATTATTTTCAGCTAGTTACACATATAGGTGAGTTTTTTTCAGAATACATTGCAAATGTAAATAACGACATTAATTTTATCATACCATTTTTGGAAGTTAGCTTGTTCTCAAAATCATTGATTGTCATCTGCTTCAATTTATATTTATTACTGACAACTAAAATTACCCCATTAAATTCTATACAATAAAAAATGCAGCTTATAGTCAAACATTCAGTTTTAAAATATTATTATTAATTGTATCTGTAGCTAAGAAAATTATCTATACAGACCCAAACACACATTCAACGATTACCACAAACGATTCTTTCCATAATTATGTCCTTTTTAGGCCCATGACCACACGTCTAACTACTCGTACCAACATAGTCTGTACATTTTCTTTCAAAGAAACATTTATTTACACCTTAAAAACTTTGGTTTACGCATGAAAAATATTTTTAAATTACGAAATCCATACACCAAGATTTTTATTATTATCTATTTTTATTTATTTTCAATTATTATTTTTGGTTGCTTTCAAACACGCACGTAACTTAGTGTATTACATTTATATAAAGCTATTTTTTTCAGCATGACAATACAAAATTGTGTACCTAAAGCTGTGGTTTATTAAACCTGTTTGGTTTGCTTTTGGTTTCTTTGAGTATGACTAGAACTATAATATGGAATGTGTTGGTAACAATAAGCCTTATTCTATTTTCAGAAAATTATGCTGAATAGTCAGTTTCCATTGATGTTGCGAAAAAAGTGTATGACTATCAAACGTCATATTAAGGTTGTCAATTATTCTGGCTCTATGTCTCTCCGTGAGATATTTTTGGATGATAAAGTAAGAGAAAAAGTTGCTTTCTATTTGAAATTTTCATCTGAATGAAATTGTCTTGCTGACGTGTTTATTAGACGTGAATTCGGGATAGCGCTGATAAACAAGCCATCGTAATTGCCATAAAGAAGTTCGCCTCTGAAAGAGAAAAACACAAAACATTAAAACAGTTCAATCATTCTTAATACCTACATTTGGAGTAAACGATATGATATACAAACTTCTTGTGAAAAGGGGTATAGGTCCGATTTCATAAGTCTAACTGCTTTATTTTTAGAGATACGTTAAATCTATTTTCACCAGTTATAACCTTTTTCACTAGAGCCACAGATATTATGGGATATATTGTGGGATTCTTTTTTGAAAAGCGAAATATGGAATTATCCAAATACATTAGTATGAAACACATTTTATGTAACAAAATAGTGGATGATTGCTTTGTGAAATTTCAAAATATTTATGTATAATTTTTTTGTCGTAAAACTACTTAGTAAAAATTACCATGAGCTGAAATCCAGTAAATTTTATAAATTATCTTTTATTAAGTTCCAAGTAAAAGAACAGCTATGAAAACTAGTAAAATAGACATTAGGCAAAGAAAACATTACTGTCTCGTTGGACTAGTAGTTGTAAGCCCGACTGCTGAGCATGAGGTTTTAAGTTTGATTCCCAGGTCGTGCAATGTGTTATTGAAATTTTCTATCAGGAATTACTCAGTATCAGCCACAAAACAACTTCGATTTTACTGACGAAATGTGGGTGTGCTGTAGTTACAGTGCTTTCTAACCCATTGGAGATTAAAGTCGTTATGTTAGAAGATAAAAAAGGAGAGAAGAAAGATGAATTACCTCTAGTGCTAGCTGCTGCTGCAAGTTGCATATCTGCCGCAGTGGGCATCTCAGGAGTGGTGCTTATAGGTCCTGGAGACAAACAAAATAATAATTAAATAACATTAAAGTGTAAAACTAGCTGTGCTCAGCGGTTTCAGCCACCGCTTCACTCGGCTCAAGGGTCGCAGCATGATGGCAAAGAGCTTTTACCGTCTCTCCAAAATTTTGCTGTTAAAAATAAACATATTTTTCAATATTCTTCCTCGAAAACTGAGATTTTATTATTTAGTTCTACTAGTGTTTTATTTGGTCACAGATAACTAAAACAAATATAAATTAAAAATCTTGCCCTGCAGTTCTAGACTTCATAACACAACACACCATATCATTAAATTCCGCCTCGGCGGAACTGGCAAAATTTGCGCACTTGTATCAAAATGCACTATATTAAATCCGACTGACGAGATTAGCGCTTTTAAACACACCAGACTAGCTGATGCCCACGGCTTTGCCTGTGTGAATGTCAGTTATCACGACCAAAAGTAAATTTTTCATCCTCCCTTTTCAACAATTTTTTTTTTGGAGGTTGGTAAATCATCAAATGACTCCTCCCGCTCTGGGCAGAGCGGTAGGGAGTGTCTACTGACTAAAAACCACTCATGTCTCTTTATGCCGAGGCCGCGGTATCTCTTTCGAACAACCCTTTGCTCTTTTCGCATTAAAAAGCCTATGCCTATAATTAACTTATGTCCTTTCTCAGGCTCTGGACTATCTGTGATTCAAATTTCATTTAAATCCGTTCAGTAGTTTTGGCGTGAAAGTGGAAAGGATTATCACCCATTTGAACTATTTTCCACATAAAATACCGCCGACTTTTAGTGGCAGAATCATTAACATCAATTACTAAAGCAATAGCATTATTTCGTGTAGATTGCTAGAACGTTTACTATCAAGTTTGCTAATGTACCTACCCAGACTGTTAACATTCTCAGTTTACTTGAGGAATATTACTACGGAGTTTATTAAACACTAGCGTTTGCTCGTGATTTCACTCGCTTTATGGTTGAATATTATCGTCCGGGAATGTTTTAAATACAAGAAATAATCTGTTTCTCGGAAATATAGTGGCTTCCCATTGCTGAAACATATACAGTAGTCAGAGGACCATAGGCGGCCTAGAAACTGACACCAGGTGCACACAAAATAAAAGTAAATGTGGGACTGCTGAGCATGCCCAAACTCAGTTTGGCAAAGTCTTATTGGGTTTTCCTCAGGAATTTCTCATTAGCAGCCACGTAGCCTGAATTTGTGCCCGGTTGATGGTACTTAATAGGTTCGACCCACAGAATATAGATAGACCTAGATAACGCAAGAGCAACACTTCGCGTGCCTAGCTTACGTGCAAAAATCGTAAGTGGCCACTTTCGCGCTCAGTCTGCATCGGTGTATAGCGCTATTCGAACGTCGGCGCTGGTGCAAAAGGTGGGGGTTGGGGCGAAAGGGGCGCCGTACGCGGCGGCGTCTTTGAATCGATTTGATTTTCCGATTTTCCATCACTAAATAGTGCTTGTGACGTCATAATACGTAGTTAAAAAATGGCATGCTTGGTTTTCATACAGATCGTGTTACTTGCGTTATCTAGGTCTATCTATACCTATACCTGTGGTTCGACCCTATTATATCGGATTTAAAACATAACTGTAATGTGGATGCACTATATGGTACACCTTTGCCCAACTAATCGGGGATTATAATTATGCGTGATGTTATGAATGTGTATGTAATAGCAAGTCACTAATAGTTTTTATTTCCTAAACTTCAACTGTCAACAAACCAATCAAATGCTTGGTTTAAACCACTTGTACCAGCTATCCTGCAAGGAACCATTGACGACAGCACGCGGCGCGCGCGCATCCAACACTGAGGCGCCCGCGCCGAGCACGCGCGTATTTACGTCTTTTCCATCCTCGCCTGAGCGCGTGACGTCATGCGTCGGTAGCTACACATACGACCCCGGGGACCCGCGCACCGGCTCGCTCGTGATTGGTCCATTTATTTTCTATGTAGTTACTACACCAACTACCCCTACAGTCAAATTGTATATATAGGTTAGGCTATTTCGATAATAAAGTATTCCAAAATCTTACTCGCGTTTTAATTACCAATACCTTGGTAAAGTGGTGACCCCGACGAACGTTCTTGTGCATAATCGAAAATGGCATCAGGAGAAATCGCAACTATCTCTGTCAAAGCCCGAATTCCTACGTTTTGGCGCGACAAACCGGCGCTATGGTTTGCTCAATTCGAAACCGTTGTCAACCAACAGAAACCCAACGAAGAATCCAAATTCAGCCTGATGGTGGCGCACCTGGAAAAAATGGATGTCGAGCAGATCGGTGACATCATTATATCCACAAACCGCACCGGAAGATACGAGGAGGCGAAGAAAAGGCTACTTTCCGTGTATGAAGAGTCAGAAACCAAACAACTTCACAAACTTTTAAACGAGATGGAACTCGGCGATCAAAAGCCGTCACAACTGCTCAGACGTATGAGAGAACTGGCTCACGAGAAGATACCTGACTCAACTCTTCAGATGTTGTGGATGCAGCGCCTACCGATGTCAACACGAGCAGTTCTAGCTGTTAGTGAACAATCATCACTTGACGTACTCGCGACAATGGCAGACAAAATGCACGATCAAAACACAGAAGTACAATCCGTTTGTTCCTGCACCTGTCAACAACATTCGAAAACTGCATCTCAGTCATCTTGTGTACAAGAACAGAAACCGCATGGTGAACAGGACCTCCAAAATGCCATAATGCAACTAACGAAGGAGATTGCCGAGCTAAAAGTACAGCGGGCACAAACATCGACGCACACATCTCGTCGTTTCGCTCGCACACGATCGCGATCCCAGTCTCGGTCGCGGTCAGGCGGCCGACGGTATAAATATGAGCGCAACACGAGCGACGCTTGTTATTTCCACCGGCGCTTCGGCGAGCACGCACGCAATTGTAGATCTCCATGCAAATACAACAAGCACACGGAAAACTAACCGAGATCTTGGCAACGACGGAACCTGAGATCAACAACATATCTGCATACCGTCTTTACGTCTACGATACCAACAACAAACTGCGTTTTTTGATTGACACTGGAGCGAACGTGTCAGTGGTACCTCCCTGCAACAAAGGATTAACGACATCGAACGTACTGTTATACGCAGCTAACGGCACACCGATACGAACATACGGCGAACGAGACTTTGACCTTAACCTTGGTCTACGTCGACCATTTAAATGGAAATTTACCGTCGCAGACGTGAAGAGACCAATCATCGGTGCTGATTTCCTGCAATTTCACGACCTACTAGTTGACCTACGAGCCCAGAAACTTATTGACAAGAGGACAGGCTTATCAATCTACGGTTGTTTATCAAGCAGTACAACGACGCCGACAGTGCTCACAATCAACGTGAACGAACCATACTGCAACCTGCTGAAGACATATAGCCACATCACGTCTGCTCACTTCAGTGACGCCACCGACAGAGATGTGGAGCACCACATAGTTACGCATGGACCACCCGTGTACTGCAGAGCACGCCAGCTCCCACCGCACAAATACCAGACCGCCAGAGACATGTTCCAGCTTATGCAAGAACAAGGCATATGTCGACCCAGCAAATCACCGTGGGCTAGTCCTCTCCATCTAGTCCAAAAGAAGAATGGTGAACTCAGACCCTGCGGCGACTACAGGAAGTTGAACGCCGTGACGAAACCCGATCGATACCCGATACCCCGCCTACGTGATTTCACATATAGGCTGCAAGGAATGAAGATATTCACAAAGATTGATCTGCGTAAAGCATATAATCAATTGCGAGTTCGACAAGAAGATATAGAGAAGACTGCGGTTATAACACCGTTCGGATTATTCGAGTTCCCAAGAATGTGCTTCGGTTTGCGCAACGCGGGGCAAACTTTTCAGCGGCACATGAATAACATACTGGGCGACTTGGATTTTGTATTCCCTTTTGTCGACGATCTTCTTCTGGCGTCCCCTGACCCAACTCGTCACCGACAACATCTTGAAGAAGTCTTTAAGAGGTTACAAGAACACGGACTACGAATAAACGTGTCCAAGTGCGTTTTCGGCAAGGAAAAACTTGAGTTCCTGGGCTACGATGTATCGGCTGCCGGGATATATCCTATTGAAGAGCGCGTCAAAAGCATTCAAACGTATCCCGAACCAAAAACAGTACAAGAACTACGACGCTTCCTTGGCATTATCAACTTCTACAAGGAAAGCATCCCGCACGCAGCTCACACTCAAGAAAAATTATTCAAGTACCTTCGAACTTCAAAAAAGAATGACAAGACACAAATACAGCTGACGAGCGACGAAAAACAAGCATTTGAAACATGCAGAAATAGCATAAAGAATGCCGTTATGCTGTCACATCCGTCAACACATGCATCCATATCACTCATGTGTGACGCATCAAATACGTGTGTCGGCGCAGCCTTACAGCAGTACACAAACGGAAGATGGCAACCGCTCGGATTTTTCTCAAAAAAACTGACCGACGCGCAAACTAAATACAGCACGTTCGATCGTGAATTACTAGCTATCTACCTAGCTATCCGTCATTTCCGAAGGATGTTTGAAGGAAAAGAAATCACCGTATACACCGACCACAAACCTCTTACGTTTGCACTAACATCAGACAACAGCAAAGCAGAAACACCGATGCGGACAAGATACCTACTGTATATCAACCAGTTCACGTCAAAAATCCTTCACATCGATGGCAAAGAAAACATTGTAGCAGACGCCTTATCAAGACTTGAAACAATTACGGCACCATCCCCGATAGACTACGACGAGTTGGCACGACAACAACAACATGACAGCGAACTTCACAACGTCATTCGTAACAAAAACTTACGATTTGAACACAAGAGCTCAAACTACTCAAATCACAAGATATTATGCGAGACGTCAACAAATAGCGCCCGGCCTTACATACCCCCACAGCTACGACGAACAGTGTTTACTGCAATCCACGAGATGAGTCATCCCGGTATTCGCGCAACACGACATCTGATAACGAAGCGATTTTTTTGGCCAAGCATGAATGTCAACATAAACAACTGGACACGAAGTTGCATCGCATGTCAACAAACCAAGACTCAACGACACACAGTATCACCACTTGAAGCCTTTCCACTTGCTGGCCGTCTGTCACATGTCCACATCGACATCATTGGACCACTGCCATTATCAGATGGGAAACGATACTGTGTCACAATCATCGACAGGGCGACGAGATGGCCCGAAGCTTACCCAGTCGCAGACATAACAGCCGAAACAATCGCCCGCGCTGTGTACGAAGGTTGGATTGTTCGCTACGGATGTCCAGAACGATTGACCAGCGACCAAGGACGTCAATTTGAATCAGAACTATTCAGAAGCCTCATGAAGCGATTAGGCATCGAGCGCACACGATCGACTGCTTACCATCCACAAGCAAACGGCATGATTGAGCGGTGGCATCGATCACTAAAAACCGCAATAATAGCTCGTCTTCAAAATACAAGCTGGACATACGAGCTACCGACAGTCATGTTGGGTTTACGTGCAACAATGAAAAACGACACGGACGTCTCTGCAGCAGAAGCACTATATGGCCAGTCACTTAGATTACCCGGCGAAATGTTAGGCGTGAAGATAACCGACCAAACTCAATCTCATTACGAAGACGTGATAACGAACGCAATGAAAAAACTAGCCGCCGCACACATCAACACCGATCGCCGAACAACGTACATGCCTCGACAGCTACGTACGTGCGCGCATGTGTTCGTGCGTAATGATGCCGTCCGCAAACCGCTCACACCAACATACAACGGCCCACATCGAGTTCTTCAACGAAATGATAAAACGTACACAATTCAAATCGATAGAAAACCGAAGAATATCTCCGTGGATCGACTAAAACCTGCATTCCTACTGGACCCTGAACCTGATGCTGATGTCATCCGCGATGCTGTTTACACCACGAGGTCTGGAAGAATTTCAAAGCCAACAGTACGCTTCGCTGGGGGGGAGCACTGTACCAGCTATCCTGCAAGGAACCATTGACGACAGCACGCGGCGCGCGCGCATCCAACACTGAGGCGCCCGCGCCGAGCACGCGCGTATTTACGTCTTTTCCATCCTCGCCTGAGCGCGTGACGTCATGCGTCGGTAGCTACACATACGACCCCGGGGACCCGCGCACCGGCTCGCTCGTGATTGGTCCATTTATTTTCTATGTAGTTACTACACCAACTACCCCTACAGTCAAATTGTATATATAGGTTAGGCTATTTCGATAATAAAGTATTCCAAAATCTTACTCGCGTTTTAATTACCAATACCTTGGTTCCATTTTCAAATGCATTTGGCTCCTGTATCACTTGCATCCTGAAATTCTTTACGCGAGTATAATTTTATAATAGCACTATCTCACTACTATGGAGTCGACCTGTGTCCTGACGCAGGTCGACTCCATAGTAACATTTTTTTGCCATTAAATCACCCCAGCGCAAAAAATATATTATCATAAGTTAATTCATTTCTGGACACGAGTGAAATTAGCTGCAAAGCTTTGTTCATTACATTATGCTGGCTCGTTCTCGTTATTATTTGTGCATGTAGAAATCATTACTATGGCTTACATTTTAAAGGAGGTTAAGTTTGTTTTTCGTGTGGATATGATTTCTAAACCCCGAAACAGCCTGTCATACAATTTTTTTTTAAATTTTGTCATCAATTCATAAAAATTATATCAAGAGATATCAAAATATTGTGTCTACACTGTATCTCTATTTAAAGTAATATGTCGTCCTATTTTGAATATGCTGTAATATTTACTATAACATATATTGTACAATTGTTTGTTTTCCTTAAATAAATAAATAAATTTCTAGTTTGTGGATTATGACGTCTTCGTTTGTCTTTAGGTCCCTCAATTATCTGGTTTGCATCTGATATTATTGATCAAAATCAGTTTGGTTTTGGAAACAAAACTTACTTAAAAATCCCTAAGAAAAAGTACAAAATTACTTGTTACCAGCATCAAACGTCTCAATAGTCGTCGTTAATTTATAAGCCTCGTACATCTCAAAGAATATACATAAAATATCGCGAGAAAATCGTAAATAAATTCTATTCTCACGTTACCGCCAATGGATAAGAAACTACATCTGAAAAACCACCCCAAACGACAGCCAATAGTTTGTCGATAGTAAATTGGCCGCGTACCCTAGAGACATCACTATTTACGTGACTAACTAAAAAACTCTATCCATCATAATAATCCATCTCTCAATGTCGAATCTAAAAAGATTTTTCGAAGGTAAAACTTAGTTCCGACGCTTGTTGACTTTTCATTAGGATTATAAGGAACAAATGCTATGAAAAAAATGTTTGAGCGCCCACCGATATTCTATTAAGCGCATTTACCCTCCACAATGGACTTAACGAAGCATAAAATTATTCACAAGGACTGTAGGAAACGTTCGCCTCATGTACTTTAGATAGCTGTATACACAAACTTCTCACTGATAAAAAGCTTAGGATGGCCCTCTCGAAAATTATTCCGCAAAATTGTTATTTTCATGGCTCCCGTTAAAAAATATAGGTACCATTCCTTATTCTTTGCGCTCCTAGAGGGGCCGAATAATGACGCTCGTAGACTTATAAAGCGGTTAAATTGCTTTTTAAAATAAATAAACAGCTTTTGAGATGCTTTGTCGTGATTTTTTCATTTTTTTGAAAGTCATTTGATTAAAAGTGAAGCTTTCTTGTAGGAGATTCTGTATTTTTTTCACAGGTAGTTTTCTTAAAGTTGTTATTAGAAAACCTGTCATAATTATTATTTGCCAGCCTCTATAAATCAAGGCAGTCAAGATGACTCTGTTTAAATCATTTTGTTCGTCTTTTACACGTGCAGCCTGTGGACTAGTTATAGTTTGCGTGCATACAGCGATCTACGAGTCCAGTATAATAACGCGCTCAGGATATTGTTGGGGCTGCCATGGCGATGTAGTGCGTCAGGGATGTTTGCAGAAAGGCATATTGATGGTTTTGCGGCCATCATACGTAAAAGAAGCGCTTCCCTGCTTGCTCGTCTCCGTGGCAGCAGTACCAACACTATCTTGAGTTTATTCGCAGATAGATGGGAGTCTCCAATGCTGCGTCATTGGATGAAACTTCATACTGTTTTTTTGTGTATTATGTCTACTAACACTAGTTTTTAAGATCATTGTTACTAATAAAATTATTATTATTCCCTTTATTTTTTTTGTAAACAAACTTTATAGGTTCATTTTTAAATCTATATATATAAAAATGAAACCCGTTTTCCGTTGTCACGACTTGGCATGAAAACGGCTTGACCGATTTGGCTGATTTTTTTTTTTAAATGTTCGTTGAAGTTCAAGGATGGTTCTTACGGTGAGAAAATTTCGAATAATGGCCGGAAAAGCCCTAAAAACAGCCCTTTTCTTTTTCCCATACAAACGTTTTCTAACTAAAACGTAAAATCAATTTGAGCTTTAATACCGTACCCATAAAGTTCAAGTGTTAGTGGAGAGGTTCCGGGAAGGCAAAACAATTGAGTGACGTTCAGTTGTTCAGTCAACGAATGACAACTTCAAACAGACCATACGACATTATCACAATAATCACAAATAATTACTGTTTCTTTCCCAATAGAAAAACGATTTTTCAAATGGTGTTTGCGTATAATATAAAAATTAATTGCTGTTAGTTAGTCGCGCTAGAACTAGAGAACGGGTAGACCGATTTGTCTAATTTTGGTTTTGAAACATTTGTGGCAGTCCAGAGAAGGTGAGAAATTAGTATGTAGGTAGGTAGGTAATAGGTAGGTGGTAGGTAGTTGGTACGTAGCCAGGTAAAAGGGCATTGCAACGCACGCGGGGTACAGCTATATTATATAAAAATGAATAGCTGTTCGTTAGTCTCGCTAAAACTCGAGAACGGCTGGACCGATTTGGCTAATTATAGTGTTGAATTATTCGTGGAAGTCCAGGGAAGGTTTAAAAGGTGAGAAAGTGGTAGGTAGGTAGGCAGTGTAGTAGGTAGAGTAGTAGGTAGGGTAGTAAGTAGGATAGTAGAGTAGGTAGGGTAGTCGGTAGAGTAGTAGGTAGGGTAGTAAGTAGGTAGGGTAGTAGGTAGGTAGGGTAGTAGGTAGGTAGGTAGGGTAGTAGGTAGGTAGGTAGGGTAGTAGGTAAGTAGGGTAGTAGGTAGGTAGGGTGGTAGGTAGGTAGGGTAGTAGGTAGGTAGGGTAGTAGGTAGGTAGGTAGTTGGTACACAGGCAGGTAGTAGGTAGGAAAAAGGGCATTGCAACGCATGCCGGGAACAGCTAGTCTATATATATAAAAATGAAACCCGTTTTTCGTTGTCACGACTTGGCATGAAAACGGCTTGACCGATTTGGCTGACTTTTTTTTTAAATGTTCGTTGAAGTTCAAGGATGGTTTTTACGGCGAGAAAAATTCGAATAATGGCCGGAAAAGCCCTAAAAACAGCCCTTTTCTTTTTCCCATACAAACGTTTTCTAACTAAAACGTCAAATCAATTTGAGCTTTAATACCGTACTATAAAGTTCAAGTGTTAGTGGAGAGGTTCCGGGAAGGCAAAACAATTGAGTGACGTTTAGTTGTTCAGTCAACGAATGACAACTTCAAACAGAACAGACCATACGACATTATCACAATAATCACAAATAATTACTGTTTCTTTCCCAATAGAAAAACGATTTTTCAAATGGTGTTTGCGTATAATATAAAAATTAATTGCTGTTAGTTAGTCGCGCTAAAACTAGAGAACGGCTAGACCGATTTGTCTAATTTTGGTTTTGAAACATTTGTGGCAGTCCAGAGAAGGTGAGAAATTAGTAGTATGTGGGTAGGTGGTAGGTAGTTGGTACGTAGGCAGGTAAAAGGGCATTGCAACGCACGCGGGGTACAGCTATATTATATAAAAATGAATAGCGTTAGTCTCGCTAAAACTCGAGAACGGCTAGACCGATTTGGCTAATTATAGTGTTGAATTATTCGTGGAAGTCCAGGGAAGGTTTAAAAGGTGAGAAAGTGGTAGGTAGGTAGGCAGGGTAGTAGGTAGGGTAGTAGGTAGGTAGGGTAGTAGGTAGGTAGGGTAGGAGGTAGTAGGTAGGTAGGTAGTTGGTACACAGGCAGGTATTAAGTAGGAAAAAGGGCATTGCAACGCATGCCGGGAACAGCTAGTATTTCTTTCTTATAAAACAATAAAAAAAATATGTATTTTTACTATTATTATAAATAGGTCTCTTACAGGCCTATGTCCCGGAAGTAATACCATTTTATGCCTCTTTTTTTTTTACCTGTAACCACCCAATTCAGTAGACAGATTAATTCTAAACCTGTATTTTATTGTGTTACATGCACGCACAGGCTGTAACGACTTCAATAAAACTCGATATAGAATAGAGTTGTAGGTGTGTAACGACTTCAATAGAAATTCAATTTATCAATTTTGTCATGGCTTATTTATATTCAAACGAAACTATTTTGTTCACCAGCAGAACGACGAATCAAAGGGAATAGAGCTATTCTAAAGAATTTTCCACTGGAAATTTTATTCGAATCTTGATTATTCCATTGAGGCACTATTATGTAAATTAAAAAACATTTAGGATTCACTCGCTCACTGTTAAGTGCTAAAACATTTTTCGCGTATATTTTGAAATCGGTTGATGCTAGCTTTTTTGTGAGTGAAAAACGCTTTTGGTGATAATTACGTTTGAATGTTGATGCATGTTTTGTCACTTATTCATTATTTACGACACTTTGTATGTTTGTTGTTTGCAATAGTAAAACGGGAGAAAATATATGTATTATTTTTACAACAGGAGTCACAGTTTTTTGCAAGCCTTTTTTTCATGTGACACGCACTGTTGAAAGATCAAGGTCATTGACGTTCCTATTCTTATTTGAAATGCATTGTACAACAAACAGGTTAGCCGAACCTACAACAAACATGTTGGAAGCCTTAAAAGACATATAAATCGCCTAAAAAGTGGTGACTACCAACTTGTCTAGACTTTTTTCATTTATGAAATAAAAATGGTATTCAATCTAAGTGGTAAAGAAAACACGAAATCTTTAAAACCTATTCTTGCATAAATATTGAAGTACTAAAACTGTATAGTCATTGTACAGGATGGCGACAAAAATATTTACGACAAAAAATTAAACTACGTACACCACATAACGTGCCTAGACTGCATACAAAAATTCAATTGAATAATATATCCAGTAGTTTAGTCACAGGGCATGCATTATTTTCCATTTTCAGCATTTTCTACTTGATGTAGATTAATAGGCTAGCACCGACAGGTTAACGCCCCCGTATGCATAAACACTGAACATATGTTGCCAACTCGCTACTTCAAAAACCTTTGCCAAATTCGTCCTGTACAGTGTGTTAGGTTAAATGAGAGATATATTTATTCCATTCTTGTTCCAAATAATAATATGTGAAATAAACTATCACCGTAATTTGTGACGTAATTGTGCCATGGCCCTCTAGATCTCACTTTATTAGACGTGTCATTTTTGCGATTGCCCTACGCCACACGCGCACAAAATCTGTGATAAGCGGAAGGGCTGCGAGTCTTTACCGAAATATTTGGTATGGTTCTGTCTGTTATTTCTCTGTGTTTTTTTTGTTCATATTTTTATTAGAATAATTAAAATTAAAATCAATAAAATAAGTATCATGCAAGCATGCCTTTTTTTTGGGGGGGTGGGAAATCATCAAATAACCCCCCTGCCCGGGCAGAGCGGAAGGAAGTTTCAGACTTCTACTGACTGAAAAACCACCCATGACCCTTCTTAGCCCTTATGCCGAGGCCGCGGTATCTCTATTGAACAACCCGCAGCCCCGACGGGATGCAAGCATGCCTTATTGCAGGTTTAATTATGTCCCTCGTTTAACCTAACACACTGTTTTTTATTTCGTGATACGAATTGGTGTAAATTGTACCCTAGGTTAGTGGACCAATATTTCTCCGTTGTTCCGTTTCGTTAACAGTTTGATGCTATGTAGTTTATTTAGAATAATATATTTTTCCATGTTAGAAAAATTGTGTAAAATCTATTACCTGGATAATAAATTGCTTCTTTTCTCACGGCGTATTTTGCCTGTGGTATTCTTAGAGTGCAGATGAATTCTGCTGGCGAAGGCAGGTCCACATCATTGAGTGTCACTGAAGATACTGCTGAGTACCTCCCGTTGACTAGCTGTACTCTGTGGTCCACTCCTTGTAGGTGCCTGGTTAGAAAAAAAACAACGTGAGAAAATAAAGATCTATTGGGAGATATTTAACAGTTTTATTTATGTGTTAAATTACAATAAAGACATTTTTAGAGTTCCGTACCTCAAAAGGAAAAACGGAACCCTTATAGGATCACTCGTGTGTCTGTCTGTCTGACCATTCCCCCCTCCCTTTTCTCCGAAACTACTGAACCAAATAAAAAAAAAATAGTTCAACACTTATTGATTACAGGGAAGTCTATGGTGCTAAATTAACATGGAAAATTTCTCAATATCTACTACAATGGTACGAAACCCTTTATGTGCAAGTCCGACTTGCTCTTGGCCAGTTTTTTTAGAGCACTTAAGACTCTTATAGTAGTTTTAATTGTGGGCGTAATTCAAAATAGGCTAATTCCATCCGTGATGATTGCTGTCACCAGTGTTAGCTGTAGCTATGATTCATGATTCATCTACGAGTACATGATTCATCGGGACCAATTAATTGATCAACAACTAGGTTAGGTTTGATTTTGACAGAAAACCAATAGCAAAATGTCTTATCAAAGATTTTTCACAGCAACCGGTCACCGATACTTAAGTATATAGACCTATTATAATAATGGTCCTTTTATATTTAATCCTGATATATTATTATCCATACTTTACCCGGCCGCGACTATAAATTTCGGGTTAATGCCGCCCAACTCAACTGGGACTAATATTTAAGTGTATCAGCGCTGTTTGAAGCCATTTCGGTCTTACTTAGTATAGGGACTATTTCTGTGTAGGTTTTATCTTGGCTGTAGGCAGTTTTTAACCTGACCAAAGCTAAAAAATAAGATTTATATAATATACTAGCTGTACCCGCATGCGTTGCTATGCCCTTTTTCCTATATAATACCTGCCTACCTACCTGCTACATACCTACTACTTACCTACCTACTACCTTCTATCCTACCTACCTACTACCTCCTATCCTACCTACCTACTACCCTACCTACCTACTATCCTACCTACTACCCTACTCACCTACTACCCTACCTACCTACTTACTACCCTCCTACCTACTTACTACCCTACCTACCTACCTACTACCCTACCTACGTACCTACTACCCTACCTACCTACCTACTATCCTACCTACCTACTACCCTACCTACCTACCACCCTACCTACTACTCTACCTAGTCTACTATCCTACGTACTGAGTTGTGTTTTGTTATTCTGTCAGTTGCGTTTTGTTATACCACGTTTTATGTCACGTCCCACGGGAACGATGGGAACGGGATATCCTATGTCCTTCTCCTGGTTCTTAGCTACCTCCCTACCAATTTTCAGCCAAATCGGTTCAGCCGTTCTTGAGTTATAAATAGTGTAACTAACACGACTTTCTTTTATATATACAGATAAATATATATAAAACGGCTTGGCGGATGATATGATCATCTGCCAAGCCTTTTTCCAACTATATCGGGCTTGACTTCCAGTTTTACCGGATTCAGCTGAATACCAGTATGTTACATGAAGCAACTCCATATTGACCTCCAAGACCCACTCTGGGTTATGGAGATCAGATAGGCAGTCGCTTCATAACACTGGTTAATAAAATACCTCTTGGTTGTGACTGCTTAACAGAATTTGGGACCACAGACTACCCGTAACGACTGTTAATGATTTAAGGTAAGAGTTACACCTACAGAAATATATTAGGTTTGACCAAAATGTATATTTTCATGAAAAACAGCAGCATGAAAAATAGCATGCCCAAGAATCAACAATTGACAGCATTGACATTATCAACCTATACGCCCACTTTAATAATAATAATAAATTTTATTCAAAAGTTAAAATTGCCAAAATACAATATTGAGAGGAGCTCGTGGCTTAATAAGAACTGAAACTCGGGTCGATTTTTAGGTAAAGCTGTGCTTGCCTAGGTCGGTTTGTGGATGGGTGACCGCTTGACATGCCGAGTTTCCTCCGTGCCTCGAAAAGCACGTTAAGCTGTTGGTCCCGGCTGCCATAAATAGATCTTTGGCAGTCGTTACAGGTAGTCAGTGACCTGAAATACTGACATCCAGTGTTACCAATGAGTATCGTATTACCTAGTATTAACTGGGTTGTGGAGGTCAGATAGGCAGTCGCTCCATGTAAAATACTGGTAATCAGCTGAATCCGGTTAGACTGGAAGCCGACCCTAACATAGTTTGGAAAAGGCTAGGCAGATGACAATATTATAAATCTTAGAAATAATGTAGGTGGGTAGGTATTATAGGTCGATGTAAGCTACAGTTTGTTCTTTTTTTTTCACTGTTGACTAGATTTTTGACTAATAACGAACATTGTATTAGCATATACCTCCTCTTATACCCATCGCCTTTGAACTTTTCCTTCGAGAATACAATATTAGAGCAAGGTCACGCCAATTTTCTAATTATAAGTACACGTTGTTCAGGCTTATAAAGTATTTTTGTTCCAGTTCTGAGTGAATAAACAAGGCGTGTCAATAAAGACTGTAAATAAATACAATTATGTTTTATTTATTAGACGACTTTATCATTAGAACTTATTAGTGGAAGTGGTTAATTGAATGACAACGTTCTTTACGTGCCCAAAAGACATTGACATGAGGCGTTGCTAACAAACGATAATTGTGAAAGAGTATTAAACAAACGGTTAAGTGCGAGTGTGACTTGCCTTTGAAGGGTTTCGTAATTTTTAATTTATTTTTCTTATTTGTTGGTACAGCGGCAACAAAAATGCACATTCTGTAAAATTTTGTTATGAAACCATTGATATAAAAACTAATAATAATATAAATAAATAATAAACTAGTAATATATAAGTCAATGTATGAAACTGTTTACTTATTACTGATCATGAGATGTAACCTTGACGAAGAGACGGACGGACAGCAGAGGCTTAGTAATTTGGTTACCCTTTGGGTAACTAACCCTATTTACCGACTTCATTGTAACTGGTCAACCGATCCATTTACTACAGTAATAATTTGTATCATTTGTTATTTAAAACCATTTTATTCCCAAAGAATTTGGTTGAAAGTCACAGAAACATGTGTATGAATACGAATCTTCCACTTTCACGCCAATCTTATTTCGAAAGAACAAAAGTAGTTTCAGAAATAGAGTTTTGTCAGACACAGTGGAGATCCAATTTATAACAAATGTAACACTTGAATTCTGGACATTCCCGCTTCAAAATAAACACGAGTTTTTATCGTGTCGTTTATTTACAAAATCTCACTTCATTTTACATGGTTTTGTAAAAATGAATGCAATATTGGGCCAAGATTCACAGAGACTGACGAAAATAAAAAGAGACCAACAGCTGTCATTCTATTTTATTTAATTTCCAAAATTAACATCGCTTAAGGCTTTAAATGCAGATAGCGATAATTAAATTTTCTTCTGCACAAATATTTTACCCACCACCGATTTTACTGACCAACAAACTGGTTGCTGAAAATTATAATATTATTGTTTAAATAGATTTAAGTTACTTTTATTTAGCTATTTTACTAACTAGTTATATTTTAATATTTTCATTTTATAAATTAGGAACTATATTTTTGTAAACTCAAAATGTACTGCACTTGGTCAGAGAATAAAGGCTTTTATTATTATTATTATTATAAGGCTTTAAATGCAGATAGCGATAATTAAATTTTCTTCTGCACAAATATTTTACCCACCACCCTATTCATTACGCCAAGGATAACAAAAAGACGAATGCATTTTCTGACTTTTTAACCACCGAGTGCGATGATGTCTCAGTTTGCTGGATGCGGCATTATCGTTTGCCATATAAACCACTTATAGAAACTGATGGTGGCCATGATTAAAGTTTTGCGTCTAGCTTTGAAGTTTTGTATATATGTATGTATTCCTTTACTGAAGCAAGTGATAACTATGCAATACGCACAAAAATCCGAAAATTAGAGGTGCCTTTTTTTTTTGGGGGGGTTGGGAAATCATCAAATAACCCCTCCCGCTCTGGGCAGAGCGAAAGGGAGTGTCAGACTTCTACTGACTAAAAACAACCCATGTTCCTTCTTAGCCCTTCATGTCGAGGCCGCGGTATCTCTTGCGAACAACCCGCAGCCCCGACGGGACCCACAACCCCGACGGGAATTAGAGGTGCCTTGGGTTCGATCTCAGGACCAATGACTTGGCGGTCCAACGGTCAAACCACTAAGCTTTTGATGCTAAGATTTTTTAGGTACTACTATTTCTAGTTGTTGTCGATTTGATTCTATGCTCCATACTTCTAACTCAGAGAACGCGATGTTCTGCTTCAAACACAGGGTACATGCAATAAAAAATCACCGCAAATAATTCAAAGCCATGCCGAGTCTATGTTCGTAGTTTTTAAAACATTCTCCTTTGATTAAATTTTGTTGTTAGTTCCAAGACATATTTCCCTGAGGAGGGAAAACTTCATTGTTCTCGGCAAATATGTGGTCGCCGCTTGTAATGTTGGTTACACAAAGTTAAATTAGAAAGTTGAGATCGTTTAAGTTTGTACATTCATTATAAAAATATTCGTGTGCTGTTTCTTGAGAGTTTCTTGGTGGAAAGACGACCTATGACTTTAGCTGTTTAGAGTTTAGACGCATCTGGAGAGGGGAGATGGGAGAAAAACATCTTCAAGTTTTACTTAGCGTAGGTACGGTCAGCATCAGCAGTAGCTTAACATTTCGGAATTGTAATTATTTGATGTACAGGACTCCAGTTGTTATTTTTAATGTTTCAGAACATTATTCTTTTAAATATTCCTTACTCTTCAATAATTTGTTAGTAACGAGTAATATCTAACAAGTTTTTATTAAAAAACCTGCTTTGTAACTTTAAGTAATGTTAAGCTACTTCTGTTGCTGACCGTACTTAAAAAGATGAACCAAAAAAACTTTACACGATCACCTTTATGATATTGTCTCTGTATATTTGACTAAACTTATTTTGAGGCTAGCTTTTAACTTAGCTAACCTAAGATTTTGATCGATTCTTTTTTAGTGGTAAATAAACAGTGAAATGGCAAACTACAAAAATATTTTTATTTCATTCTGTGTCAATCTGATGCAGCCGCAGTAAGTAACAATAATACTTGTGTCAGGGCTGTCTCACTCTTCTGTTTTGTAGTATCATAGCAATGGTATTATTATGATAAAGCTAGCTAAGAACAAGAAAAAACTAATAAAATAAATAATTATCTAAGCAATCTGAGGAATAATACATATTAGAATTTTTATGCAAAGATGGATAAGACGTGTTGTTTTGGTTCAACTCTTGTTATCATATTCTATTCAAAAGATTCCTGAATTATGTTGCCATCTTTTTTTTTTGCGGGTGGAAAATCATCAAAAAACCCCTCCCGCTCTTGGGCAGAGCGAAAGGAAGTGTCAAACTTCTACCGACTATAAACCACCCATGTTCCTTCTTAGCCCATCATGTCGAGGCCGCGGTACCTCTTGCGAACAACCCGCAGCCCCGACGGGATGATGTTGCCATCTTAGGTTACGAATAAAGCATTATGTACCTCTACTTGACACAACATCAAAAAACTATTAGTATATCTGCAGTGTTTGCACAATTGACTTTCCCATACATAAACAATCCACCTTATAAAAACCGGCCAAGAGCGTGTCGGGCCACGCTCAGTGTAGGGTTCCGTAGATAATAAAATATTATGTAAACGAAGTTAAAAAAAAAATACTGGCAAATGAAACTTGACCTCTGGATTGTATAGGCGCTCATACGATTCAGGGACCAAATTATATTGGTTAACTGCAGTTTCCATCTGTTGTTTCCATCCAAGTTCAAAATAATTTTCCTAGAAAGTCCTTATAAAGTTCTACTTTTCAGATTTTTTTCGTATTTTCTAAACTTATGGTTCAAAAGTTAGAGGGGGGGGGACGCTTTGTTTTTTACTTTTGGAGCGATTATTTCCGAAATTATTGACATTATCAAAAAATGATTTTAGTAAACCCCTATTCATTTTTAAATACCTTTCCAACAATATATCACACATTAGGGTTAAAATTAAAAAAAAAAACACTTCCCACTTTACATATAGGGGGGCTACCCTAATAAAACATTTTTTTCCAATTTTTATTTTAGCACTTTGTCGGCGTGATTGATACACATATTGGTCCCAAATTTCAGCTTTCTAGTGCTAACGGTCACAGAGATTAAGCGAGGACGGACAGACAGACAGACAGACAGACATGGCGAAACTATAAGGGTTCCTAGTTGACTACGGAACCCTAAAAACGAGCATAATATGCAAATAAAAATACTTGGTGACCAAAATGAAAATTTTTAGCAAAGCATATTTTATAGTCAGGTACTTGGCAGGTGTACCAGATGGTAGCCAAGCCGACCAAGTTTAATCTTGGCCTCAAACGTTGCCAAGTTCTTTTATTCCCCTATAATCAATTGTTCGAAATGTGATATTATTTCAAACTATACCCTCTGGATTTTTGAATGATTGTAAAGTAAACTTTTGTGAAGCAGCGAGGTGTTAAAATCTTCTGAATTGACTTTTTAAAAGTTTGAATGAAAAGAATATTTTAGACTTTGAGGTCAGTTGAAAGAGTGGTCTCCAGACCAGTCATATCAATTACTGTTTCAAGCAGTTCAACCGTCTTTTTATACCCTTCGAACACCTGAGTATCCAGACGAATGACAATAAATTTTAAAGAGTAGTCGCAAACCGTTTATTACTTTTTCTGTGTCGTTGAGGATGTCATTTTGTCAAATTTTGAGATCTTTAAGCAAGATGGAAATATAAAGTCCATTTCACGAAAGAAGTCCCGCAGACGCAGCGCTGTATGTCGCGCGACATAATGTTGTTTCACAACTTTTGGCATCGTAAATAAACCTTTTATCGCACTAATCCAATAATAAACTCACAAAATATCTACCACAACAAACGCACCTTGATAACATCGACAAACGACAACATGGCCGATCTGTTAAATTTAGTTCCACAATTGTCCGCGGGACTTCTTTCGTGAAATGGACTTTAATTATCATTTTGAAATTGATATTAAGCTGTTATAATGTAGATAGGTTTGATAGATTAGTTCGTGAATACAGTCAAAGATCACTTTGACTGTATTCACGAACTAATCTACGTAATCTATAAATCTGGACAACCGTTAGCAAAATGGTGAGATATTTTACATCGTTTTATTACAGTGCTGCGTTTTAAATCATAAATATAGCTTTTTTACGCTTTATCTTTATAGCATATTGCTTGATGTTTTACACTTTTATCAACACTAAAAATCATGCTGAATTTTCTTGATGTAAATCGGATAGTATCGCATGTTTTGATTTACGATCTATATATTTTAGGATTACTAGAATGCGCAAAGATTATTTAGACATAAACGTGACTTCACGCCTGAAACCTCTCAAGGGTTAGGCAGAACTGTAAGGTACCTACAACACACCCACATGTTGGCAGCTCGGTCGGTTATGTGAGGCGAGCCTAATGCCATCAATTGAATACAAATTCAGATTCCGGATTACTGCATATTTTCTGGTAAAAGGCAGTAAATATTCGCCAAGTTACAAAACAACATTTCGCACGACACAACAGACAATAACCGTGAATTGATCTAACAATAGAACAAGGAAACAATACGAAACTAAGTACCGTGAACCGTGAAACACCTCAAATCCCATCCAAATGGTTCGGGACATTCCATATCAAATTGCGCCCAGCACATTACATGGACACTTCCCGCAATGCGGTTGCTATGTGCCACGGGTAACTTCGTACATTTATGTCTGACTATCTTATATAGACACCTTGTACCACCCTCACCAATCCCTCTGACGTCAACAATAATATCGGCATAAGGAAGGGAGGGAGGTCTATCTTAGTTGGCCACCTTAGTTCCTTATCAAGAAATTGGAAATGGTGGAAATTAGAGGGAAATCGGAGGACTGTTCTATAATTCCTCATTCTACAAATTATTGTGGCAGGATTAAAACCGACCTTTCTTGAGAACAATTCTTAGGGCGGATAATCAAGATATGTATCAAAATAATAATCTTTACTGTTGTACATACATAACATCACGCTTGTAATTCCAGAAGGGTTAGGCAGAGATTTCGTTCTAACTTAATAGGGTAGTTAACAAAAAGAATTTAATTAGTCAGTCAGATAGATTTGCAAAAAATATTGGACATGTATTTTTTCTTTTTACACGTAAACAAACAATGAAGACGATACAGTGCTTTGATAACTCGTGTGACGTCATTCTCTAAGATATTAGTATGACATTTTTTACCAGTGAGTAACGTCACAACCCCCACTCAAATCTTTGACGCGTTTTATCTTCGTAATTTTTTATTGATTTGATATAACAAAAAATACGTATCCAATGTTTTTCTATAATCTTACAGACGGACTAATTAGAATCATATTTTTTAGTCAGTAAACATCCCTATTGGGCCATCTCTTGGCCTCAACTTTGCCCTGAGGTCAGATATGAGGGCGGCGATGGAACGAACTAACCCAAAAAAGCCGTACACCACATTTTATAGTACACTCACATTTCGCCAGTTATGTTGAGTCCCATGTAAAAGGAGGCGAGGCTTTTGTTATCAACCGGACACAAATTCTGACTCCGTTGCAATTACTGGGAAATTCCTGATGGATAAACTAAATAACACCATGCATAACACCAAATTTTTTTTCTTTTTTGCCCGACTCGGGAATCGCAGAACCTCATGCTCAGCAGTCGTGCTTGCGACCACTAGACCAATCATCATCAGCCTATTAATGTTCTCACAGCTGGGACACTGACCTCCTCTCTCTGAGATAAAATGGGCTGTGACGACAGCGACATCTATCGCAACACATGCGAATTAATTGGCTTATCCTACATCGCGCTATCAACTTTATCCGCGACATTAGCCTATTTAGAAAATCCCGACTTACATAATGTTGGGCAATTAGCCCACCAGACAACACCCGTAGCCCACCAGACACAACACCCGTCTGGTCGGAGGATCTTTACACCCTGTTCCTTATACCCCTCAGGGCCATAATCTACCACGCGGACCCAGTGCAGATTGGTAGATGATACAAGTCTTCGAATTTTTGGTTCTAGGACATGCCGGTTTCCTCACGATGTTTTCCTTAGCCGTTTTTGAGAGCAAGGTGATCAATTAGGTTACACAAAATAATGAGCCTGCTTGGGTTCGAACCCATAACTTACTGTTCGTAAGCCGGGGTCGCTATTATTGGGCCAACGCTGTACTAAAATATTAATCTTTCCTGTTATCTTAGTAAAAAAAAACAATGATTAAATTAACACTTTTCGAAGATAAAAATGAAGCGTGATTTAATTTAGAAGCTTATTTCGTTGTTCTAATATTAAACGTTTTACGCTCAGATTGCCTTAAGAAAAGCCTACTTAAATTTTACTTTGAACATGAAAACAGTACTATAATCTTTGCTTTTTAAGCCTGGTAACTTAATTTTGTTGAGTTTATTTATGTTATTAACCCTAGAAAGATAACGTTATTTTTTGGTACTGAAAAGATAAAGATGCGCCTTAGAGGCGCTCAATTTTCGATATCGATTTTTTATACGTATTTAAATAATTATTAAACTTCTTATAGCTTTGTGAAATGCTACATTATTAATAAATAAATAAAACACAAATTTAAGTTATTACTTTTTAATAATAAGAAAAAAAATGGGATTTTAATAATCCCTTGCGAAAATCAACAAAAATAAAAAGTCTTCCGTATTAAGGTACATTTTTTTCTTACAAATATAACATTTATAGTTTTTTATCTTAATCACTAGTGAGTTATGAAATAGTCAGTCTCAAAAACATGAAAATACTAAAAAATAATAATATTATATACAGTTGTTGCAAACATCTTTTTTATGTTCACCACACACAGTCTTTTTACATTTGGTACACGTCATCTTGGACATTCTTTTCTTTTTTGATGTGCATAGGCTGCAGTAGCGCCGTATTTTAGCTGGAGGTTCCTCATCAGCTTCTACAGGTACCTCTTGAGTAGTTTATGACAGATGTTCTTCCACTACTTTGCCCTTTAGATGTAGCCCAAACGTGCCTATTCTTACCTCTGATTATTCTATGAGGCGGTAAAATAATGCGATGGTCATGTCCAGGTTCTTCATGAGCTAGTTGGGGGTGGTCTGACAAGTCTTGATTTATCACTTCGTCTACATACTCGTCATCAGTGTCACTCTGTACTTCATCTTCGCTTATATGGTTCTCTATCTCGCTGTCACTGCCATTTTGTGCACTTTCGTCCTCTTCTTCATTCAATAAAGACACAATTTGAGTCTCTTCCAATGTTCTTTTGTTCGCCATGATGTTAAAACTATCCTAAAACCAATAAAAAATAATTAATAAATACATTACCTACTTTAATATATACCGTATTTAATTAGAAATAAGTAAAAAACAACAAAAACCAAAATACAAAAAAATGTTTGAAAGTTGCACAAAAGATAAAGTGGCGCCTATCGAGCGCAACGTGTCGCCATAGCAACGAAACTATGGTACTTACCGAACAGGAGCGGTCGCCTCTCGGGAGTGTTCGTCGCCGACTGAGATGGCGCGGAAACACAAGCTTGTACGCGCGTTGGTTAGAAAAAGACAGCTATACATTTATTTCGCGGGCGCCTCTGAAGCGCACGTTATCTTTCTAGGGTTAAAGAAAATATACTTTATAAAATAAGGAGGCAGCGAATGGATATATTTTTAGCAGTTTTTCATGTTATTTTAGTATGTTTATGGTCCCCACATCAACAATCTCGCGATTTCTTGTGTAAATTATATAGTGAACTGATTATTAAGTACCATTGGGAAATTCCCAGTGGTCTTTCGTTTTCAATAATATTTCATAGAATCTCTTCTGTTACCATAGAAACACTGACTAGTCGGAACTATACAAGGTGGTATATACACCGACGCAAGGCAAAACAAAAAACAGTTGTTCCATACATTTTAACCATGTGGTTTGAACTTTTGTAGGAAACAGCTGTTTAAAAAAAATACCATGGAAAATTTCTATGTGAGCGGTTCAGAATGATGTTCTGAGAATATGGTTACCGTTTTCACGTCGGTTATTCGAAGGTAAAAAAAATATAAAATGGATTTGTGTCCAGTTGATGGCAATAGGCTCGCCCCGTACAACATGGGAGTTAAACATAACTGGCGAAATGTGGATGTACTATTATGTACACCTCTATCTAACCGTTTGGGAATTACAGGCTCAATGTTATGTGATAATAAAAAAAATAGAAATACGTATTGAAATACTTGAAACATCAATTCTAGCAATAACTTTGTGGCAATAAATCCGACAATTTCCGAACTACAACGAAAGACAGAAAGCAACGTTGCATAAAACCACGTTAAACTAGTAACCTACATTCAGAAATACTCCGACAATTTAGACAGCACAATAACTGATACTCTTACTACATTTTCCGTCACGCAAAAAGAAGTAAAAGTGTAAATTTAGTCGTATCTAGCTTTTTTAAAGCGAATAATTCCGCTTGTAACTATAATTACTAGGAGAGTTTTTTCATTTGCATAAAAAGTTCTTTTGAGTGACTATTTTAAAGAAATTGCAGGTATAACGATACCTGGTTTTGAAGAATAGTTTCATCATCATCATCTACCTAGCCTTTTCCCAACTATGTTGGGGTCGGCTTCCAGTCTAACCGGATGCAGCTGAGTACCAGTATTTTACATGGAGCGACTGCCTATCTGACCTCCACAACCCAGTTAATACTAGGTAATACGGATACTCTTTGGTAAGACTGGATGTCAGAATTTCAGGTCACTGACTACCTGTAACGACTGCCAAAGATCTAAATATGGCAGCCGGGACCCACAGCTTAACGTGCTTTCCGAGGCACGGAGGAAACTCGGTATGTCGGGCGGTCACCCATCCACAGACCGACCTAGGCAAGCACAGTTTTACCTAAAGATCGACCCGAGTAGCAGTTCTTATTAAGCCACGAGCTCCACCACTTTTGAAATATAGTTTAAACAAGTTAAATAAAAGCTTGTAAAAACTATTTTGTAGTATTGCCTGATTTTTGTGTGTTGGTATAAATGGTTCCATGTTTTATAGTTTAAGTACTTATCTAATCAAAAATCTTATCTTATCTTATAAATCAAAAACCACGTACTTACGTGGTTTTTGATAATTACTTAATTATACTTATAAGTAAGCCTTCTGTAATAATAAACAGGCGGCTTTAAAGCTGGTTAGATTGTAACTTTTGCTAACAATGAGTATAGTAATTTTCTTCTCATAACCTTTTCAATTTTATATACTTAGTTTGTAACTAACATTAGCATAGAGATGAATTTATGCACCCGCATTTTACAATTATGACTAAAAAACAGTTTCAAGAGTTTTATAAAAAAAAAATCTAAACTAAAAGAAAAGGCGCATTTGTTGCGACAAACGGCACCTTTTCTATTAGTCGTCTAGAACATTTCTCATACGTTACGTTAGCTAAAGTACATTCGTGAATGATTAATACATAGTATTTTCTGCCAGTTCCTGTAAAACAAAAGAAAATCCTAAAATGAACTCGTACGAGTTCCTCGTCCAACAGAGGTAACCACTATGGATGAATTATTCTACGAGTATGTATGAGCAGAGAAATCATTCAATTGAAGTCATTGTCTCGAATAGGAAATATAAAAATAAAGTACTTAGTGCTACTTACTTTTCTGGCGTTGCTATGGTGAGGTTTGGCGAAGGGAAGGCTCCATCCGCCGCACAGATGACGTTCACCGTGTCGTCATCCGTCTTGTTCTGGATCAGCCGGAAACTCGTCTCCGGCACTGAAATTTGATATTTATGTTCATGGCGTTAAAGGTTTGTTTGAGAAGCTTGTATGTGTCTGTCAGTGAGAGGAAGGGTGAGTGTTGTTTTAGGGTAGACTATATCAAACCTTCTTTAAGCGTGTTTGTTTAATTCGCTGTAAAAGTCCCAGTTCAAAGAATATTATGTAAGATTTTCTAACGACCATTCCTAAATTAGTCAGCGTTCAGTTTTGCCACATCTTTGTAAGTACAACAACACTATTTTAATATAAAAATTTTATCATAGTAATTCTTCTGCCATTATGCCAAATTATTTTGGGTCAGCGCAGTATGTCTTGTACCTTACTTCTCTATTACTTGTTATCTCGTTTGACTCCTCTTTTCTTGCCATAATAATATCATCTCCATCCATTGTTTCTTTGGTCTTTTTTTGTTGTTTCTTTGGTTTTTCATGACTCTTGTGATCCATCCACATTTATACTCAAAACTTTCTTCACGATATTTTACTCATTCCTCCGCACTATCAAAATTATTTGTTAATGTTACTTTTTAACCGACTTCCCAAAAAGGAGGAGGTTCTCAATTCGATCGGTGTTTTTTTTTATGTATGTACACCGATTACGCCGAGATTTATGATACGATTTACGTGATTCTTTTTTAGTTTGATGCGTAATAGTTGCCATTTGGTCCCATAAAATTTTGACATTGTTGAACCAATAGTTTTAATTTTATGAACATTTTTTTTTATTGTATGTGTGTCCGCTAATAACTTCGTCGTTTATGAACCAACTTTGATGATTATTTTTTTATTACAAAGGAGATATTTCAAGGTTTGTTTGATTTTGTTTTTTTGCCACCGACTTCAGAAGCTGAATTTTCTTCTGAAGTTTATTTTTTACTTTTTGGTGTTTTTGAAGTCGGTTGTTTTTTTGCTTTACACTCAACTGAGCAATGATCAGATAAGGGTGTCTAAAATGGCCACTTTGGCAGATCATAATATGAATTGAGTTAAAATTTTTAAAATGGTCACAGACGCAGTTACTAATTATGAATGGTTCATTTTACGCCTTTTAACGCAATTCATATTATAATCTGCTTAAGCGACCATTTTAGACCCACTGCTTCTTCATAATCTCACATTAAATATGATGAAAAGTGCCCCACTGAATAATCCCAAAATTAAACTACTAAATTTCACCGATAGATTTCTCACTCACAATAAAAAACAAAATAGAAATACTTGCTGAATACTAACAGGTTGTTAGCCAACCGTTAACGATCTCTATTAAATTATTCTGCCCTCAGTTAACTTATATAACTTTCTGTGAACACGCAGCTGATACGTTTTCTTTCTTTCTTTCGTTTCTTCTTTCTTTCCTACTTTTAATAAACGAATTGGCCAAGTGCATGTCAGTTCGAAATTAGACGGGAAACTGGGCCAAGTTCCACCAATTGTGGTTACAAACATTGTTTTTGTCAATGAACGACCAAAATGTTACGATGAAAACTGTCCCAATAAACAAACAGACTGTATTAAGCAGTATAATATATATTTCAGACTAGAAATATCGTATTAGGTTAATAACTGGGTTGTGGAGGTCAGATAGCAGTTCCGTTTAGCATATTGAAATTTAGCCGGATTCGGTTAGACTGCAAGCCGATTTACTTCGGAAAAACATAAGCATAATCAGCCTAGAATATTCCCACTGCCAGGAGACAGATCTCCTCTCCATAAGAGGGAGTGGGCTATAATCCAACACGTGGGCCCAGTGCGGCTTGATAGGGCCTGTGGACGGTGATTCGACGGCTCACCGTCTATCCGTCTTATGACGACAGGCCGTATCGACAATGCATTCGTGTACCACAAGCGCCTCAAAGAGATGTCAGCACCATGGAAGGGGTCCGCAAGTGCTGACGCCAGCCGGGCTGCGGGACTGTTCAAAAATGATACCGCGGCCCCAGACCAAAAAGATCTAACAGGGCTGGTTTCCGCTCCACCCAAAAGCGGGAGGTGTATTTCGATGATTTCCCATGCACAAAAAAAAAGTGCGGGTTGGTGCTTCAATGTACTCGGTACAGCTTCTCTCTTAAATCGGATATCCTTTTTAACCAAGCTAGTTTTGTATATTCAACATCTGCTATCCGCAGCCCAGTTTTTGTGTCAATGGCACTTGTAAGCCATCCGACCAAATAAAACTATAGCGAATTGCTCTATTCCAATTCGACTTTATGCCATCGGGGTTATGTGGAGTTTGGGGAATGGTGCAGCTTTTTAGATACGTACTTTATATTACGGAATGTGAAGAAAAACAAATGACTACATTTACATTGAGGAAGGTATTTTCAACGCTTGAAGGACATTAACAGAAAGACAATTTTCGTGAACATTTGTGAAATGTTAACCAGGCTAAAGGCCATGATTTCCTTACAGTATCTTTATCTGTGGCGTGTTACCAAGAAATTTCTTATAGAAAAACCCAATCACATTTTTCCCGATCCGGGAATCGAACACAGGGCCCTATGCTCTGCAGTCACGCTTGCTACCACTCAACTAATAACGCTGTTACCAGCATGAAGAGTTCCATAAGTCTAAAACAACTTTCAATAAGACTGACACAAGCTTTTCGGTATTTTCAATTTGTCAATCCAATATATTTTTGACTTTTCCATCACTTTAGTCGGTGCCTACTCTCAAATCCTAGGGATAGCTTAAAAATACAAGATGTTTTCAGTCGAACAAACTCTAGCTCAAAGGTGAATAAATTGAACGAGGTCGCCGTGAAATAAAACCAAAACAACATTAACAACAGTTGTGTACCTAACCTACAATAAATAAAAACAACGACTAAGCTTCAATTTTTACTTAATAATTTCTTGCAGTAATATCAAAGTTTGACGACCACGTCAAGGCAACGCCCACTAGATCTTTACCTACAAATATAAGAGCAACAAGGATAGTAATAAAATGATCTTCATTAATATACGTTTCAATGTAATTGGAATTCTCGGAAACTTTGCAACCTAATAGTACAAATAAAATTCTTTCACTGATATATAGGTTCCAGGTAAACGTTTACTTCTGGTCATTTCTTGACCAGAAATAAATAAAAAATAAATAATATTTATTTGTTTAAGATTAAAACCTACCTACCTTCCTTAAATTAGACTTTCTAAGGAAGAAGCAGCGGTGGGCCAGTTGTGGTGGCCCCAAATTACTAACAGTAAGTTCGAACCCAGGTAGGTGCATTACTTTGTGTATTTATTCCATCACCGCTGCTCACAAAACGGTGAAGGAAAATGTCGTGAGGAAACCGGAATCTCTTAGAACCAAAAAATTGGAAGACATGTGACATCCAAAAAATTGGAAGACAGGCTCGCGTGGTGAATAATAGCCCATCCCTCTCCTAGAGAACCTGGGCCCTGAGTCCCTATAGTGGGAACATTATAGGCTGATGATGAAGCAAGTAGGAAAATACAACGCTATAAACACCAGTTACTACCGTCACAACCGTGATCGAGCTATCCTTACAATTGTGGCGTGGCAAAAAAGAATCTAGTCAGTTAATCATAAAGTTTCAATTACCTAATTACTTATAACTTAAAAGGTTAATAAACCAATCCTCTTCAAACGAAGCTAATACACATAGCAGGGAAGGTTAACCGCAGGTCGGTAAAAGGGGTTAGACATAATGAACTTTCGAATAATAGCCAGTGACCACTTTAGACGTTGAACTGTAATCATGTTATTACAGAAAAGTCAATATTAATTGAGCCATTTTAATATTGATTTGTATAATATCAAAGTTTAAGTTTGATATACAGGGTGTAAATCAACCCATTACACAGCCGTCAACCAAGCATTCTGTACATTAAGTATCTCTACACAAAAACTTTAGCTGGGAAACAACTTTTTTTTTGGGTCACAAGTCACATTTTTCGGTAAAACTCAATGTAGCACTGTTAAAACATTGTACTAGTGGATGCTTTGAATAGTAAACGGGTCATGGAGGTAATTTAAGTAAAGTTAAAACCTGGAACCTAGTATTTACAAAAACAGCTGTGAAAAATTTGGAACTCTGACCCCCAATATCTCCGTAACTAGGGGGTTCCCAGGTATGGTCTAGAACAAAAAAAATGAGCGCAGTGGCCCCACCACTGCGCTCATTTTTTTTACACACATTTTTTTTGAACAAGTGCCATTCGTTTGCGTTAAGGGTACTTTTACACCCTATATTGTCGGTATGGATATATGAATATATATATGAATCCAAGTATAATAAAAAATGATAAGGGGCACGTTGTATGAATGATGACTATATATAGAAAGAGAAAGAGGGAAAAAATTTGGAAAAATGGCTGAAAAGTGTGGCAGATAATTTGAAACACGTGTATATCTATACACGTGTTTCAAATTATCTGCCGTGTTACACATTTTCGGAACTGTGTTAGGGTAGGCTTCCAGTCTAACCGGACGTAGTTACTATGTATAAATACTAGTATATTATATGGTGCGGCTGCCTTACTGACTTCCACTTGGTAAGACTAGCCAGCCAGAGGATATTGATTGATAGTTTAAAGAAAAATACTCCAGTTTTTATTTAGAATCAGTTTTTAAATAAGTAATTAAATTTTACAAATAAAATTTGTAAATTATTCATGTTAAATCCCGAAACAGAATCATTGTTCAGTTTCATGGTCTGGGACAATAGTCATCTTGCGTTCGTTATTTTATACCCTGTATAAAAAAACATAATATCACCGAATACATTTATTCCTTGCACCGCTTCGCTTATAACTGTGTCAGAGGGTTCAATACGTGTTATGCGAGAAAGTAAACGGTTTACGAGGAAGGAACCTACAAATATGAAATTCAATGTTGTCTTAGTATGGATTGGATGTCTTGGCTTCGAACTTTATGTAAGTTTAACATGAATTTTCGAGTGTACAGTCGCGGCACGTGTGTGTGTTAGTTGAGGAGTAGAATGTATGGGAATGAAAATGTATTGGTAAACCCTGTCTGGAGGTTAGAATAACATCGATTGTTACTGTACCGTACTGTACTTAGTGTGGATTTCTATGATGTTGATAGATTTAAATAAAGCTCTGGTTTAACTGAAGCGTATCTTGCGTGGGTTACGGAACAAAATTGGCACGACTATAACAACTGACTAATCAATTGCTGAAGGAATTGATGCGTGATTTAATTTTCTTATAAATAAATGACACGTGCAGTCTTATACCGTAGCCCGTGCGGGATTCGCCTCGGTGTGGTCAGAGTTTTATTATTTAATACATTAATGGTATTAATGTTAAAAATAAACTGTTACTTACCAAAGACTGTCATATGCTTACTCTTGACATCCTCATCAAGAAACGTTGACACTACACAAATATATTCACCAGAAATGTCCGTATCTAATTTCACTATTCGAAGTGCTCTATACATTTTTAAGGGGTCATCAGACGCTCTATAATTTAAGTCCACACGACCCCTCAAAATGCCTATGTCCTGGGGCTTTTGTGACACTATCCACTGATACACTGGTTTGGTTTTGCTTCTGAAGAACCACTTCACCATAAGGCCTGGAGTTCTGTTCCCATACGTGTAATCACAGTCTAGAATAACCGAGTCTTGAACACCATACTGAATTATCTCTGGCACTACAAACTTCACTATTTTTATTGCGTGCAAACCTGGAACAAATAGAAAAGTTTAGTTAAAAAATGTTTTCATAGTAACGAAGCCTAATTTCAATAATTTGATGGTAATGCGACGTTCAAACATTAATAAGGTAGCATTAATATTCAGGAATCTGCCTACATTCTCACGCTAGACCCAAGTTTAATGTAAATGGAACGAAACACAAACGGCTTCTCATTAAAGACAAGCTTTATGCCGACGAAGCATTAGAACTCGTGTTTACAGATTTATTTATTAGTACTAAAACAGTAAATACAAGAGTGCCAGCTCGCAAAGATAATAAACTTAACTTTAACAGCAAATTCTCTGACTGACAACGTCGCATTAGCGTCGACAGGAACAATAATAAATCGGAACACAATATTGACGGGAAGAGGCCGTCCAAGCGTTTTCTCGGTAATGTAAATGATTAATATTCATTGGACTGCAACAAACAATTTGCTGGAGACACGTTGTCCCCTCAAGTTGCTTAAAGTAAAACTCCCTCCGGCTAATCCATATCCATCAGTCTTGTAGTCCACGAACCATTAATATTTATGCAATTCCAAGTCAACGCTGTTGAAAGCTCATTTAAATTCATCCTTGGTCCTACTTAAAAGCGAGAGTAGGCACGACCTAAAAATTTGATTCGGTAGCACTTAAAATGCTTTTGGAGTAATATATCCAAGTGTTAGGTAATAAATAAATTGAGGAGCTCGCGGCTTTATAATAACTGCCACTCGGGTCGATCTTTAGGTTAAGCCGCGCTTGCGTTGGTTGGTATGTGGATGGGTGACCGGCCATTACACACCGAGTTTCCTTCGTGCCTCGAAAAGCACGTTAAGCTGTTGGTTCCGGCTGCCATATATAGATCTTTGGCAGTCGTTACCGGTAGTCAGTGACCTGAAAGTTTGACAACCAGTCTTACCAAAGGGTATCGTATTACCCAGTATTAACTGGGTTGTGGAGGTCAGATAGGCAGTCGCTCCATGTAACATACTGGTATTCAGCTACATCGCGTTAGACTGGAAGCTGACCCCAATATGGTTGGGAAAAGGCTAGGCAGATGATGATGTTGTTAGGTAATAAGATCACAAAGCTCCAAAGATATGGTAGTCTGATATTTCAAAATGTTTTCCTAGAGGATTTTGTTGAAGTGTGGAAGCAAGTTTGTATTAGGCAGGGGTGACGGAGAGGATAACATAATAGCCTCTTAACTGCCAACAAGTTAGTCTACAGCTTTCAACGGCAACGGCTCTCTTAACGTACAAAATAGTTGGGTTATTTATGTATCCCAGTTTCAAAGGTAATATTAAAACGATATAATTTAAACATAGTTCGCTTTGAAGATCTTCCCTTTCAACGGTTAACTATTGAGTGCTGTCACTGTTGATATTACTTCTGAGTAGAAATTCAATTTAGTTGTGATATTTTGATGAATTTGGGTATTTAAAATGGCAATCATTTATTCAGTGATTTCACTTGAAAACTATGAGATCGTCTTTAATGAACTGTAGGTTAAAACGTTTTTCCAAAACACGGTCAAATCACAGTAGCAAAACACGCGAAAAACATAACATCACGCCTGTTTCGTTAGGATGGTGTAGGTGTATATACACTACCTACAACCACAACTTTTTTATTAGCCTGTGCTGTCCCACGGCTGGGCAAAGAGCTCCCCCAAATCCTTCCAAAAGCTCTTTTTCTGTGCCTTCTCGAACCAGTATTTACATTACTTGGTTTAAAAAAAAAACACAGTAAAATACAGAAAAAAATTCTAAACACGAGTGATTTCTTCAGAATATGACGTCGTTACTCGCATTCGTCTGCTTGTCCAAGAGCACTTGCGGTTGCCACAGGACTTCAAAATTCGCACTAACGAGGTGACTATCCTAGTTGTCACATTTGAATGTAACCAACGTGAGGTCAGCAGTACTGTAGTTTGAGTAGCGGCGTTGCGGTTGGGAGGCTTTCTAGGGACCATTGTTCGGAGGCGATAACGTCAGCGAGTCAGCACAAAATCCGCAAAGAGCTACCCCGACAAATATACAGTGTTAGTTTTCAATGACCAGCCATTTAAAATTAATAAAAACACTGAAGGTACATTTGAAATATTATTGGCGAATAAAATAAAATAATAGAATTCATTTGAAAATGTCTTGTGGGGGTGCGCACGCGACCGCCCACTGGGAATCAACGCACTTGTGTGCGTGTGTGCATTGCCAAATTTATTTGTATACTAACTGCTACCTATCTAGGTTGTTGAACTCAATTGCGATGTTATAATATCCACAAACGTTCGTTTTTTAGTGGTGAATAATAAAATTGTATTAAAAAAATATATATAATATATTTCATTCTATCGAAAATTTGCCCGGTCATTGGAACTCTGTACCCGTAACACGAAAATGTATTTCAACCATTCAAGATTCAATAAAACACAGACGTCCCGTAAGCTAGATTCGGGATTTAGTTTAGGATTAAAATGTTTTTAGAGCCTCATATTTCGACAGTAAAACATTTGTATTTCCATTTCAGTTTTATATTCTACACGGATTTTCGTGTACATTTTTTGTGGCTTGATCTAAAAAGTGTCAGAAACAAGTTCGGGTCAACATTATTATACAGCTAGTCGTATCTTGAACTTCTTCAACGTTTTTGTGGCGAAGTTCGCTCTGTTGTGACGTAAAGCCCCTGTTATCGTGTGACAACAGCCGGGACCGGCACTTTTTCTTTGTAGTATTCATAATGTACCCTGACTTTGTAAGAATAATAAAAACTTGTGTTATTTTTGAATTAAATATAAAAGTCGGACGTATTTCAAAGGAAGTAAGCTATATATTTAGATGGAATACTTTTTATTACGTACCTACACCATAAACATAATACGGATTGCAATATATAACTTATAAATAGATTGACACAACGGGCAGTTAATAGGATAATACTAATTTTAAAGTCTAAATAAACTTATTATTTTTAGTAATATCCTAGCAAAGGATATGGTTAACAATTTTAAAGGTTTTAATTTTTTCGACGGAACCTTAATCCTTTTGACAGTGAAGGTCCCGTCAAAACTGACCCAGCCGTTTTGGAGATTAGCCGGATCAAATAGCCAGCCAGACCATAATTTTACAGTATAAAGCTGTTCTTTTTTATTAACAAAAAACAGACAATTAAATTAATAATTTGTCACAAATAGTAAGTCACCGTTGACAAAGTTCATAAGCCACAAAACTGTTAGTAGCAAAATGTTTTGAAGCGGAAAATCCCCATAGGAAATCACAATAATTTCAAAACAAACAAAGTTCCAAACACACGAACAGAGATCTCGAACAACTGTACAAGAGCAAGTCGCACTGTTTCTTGTATCTGGTAACATGGATTGTCTAATTAAACTTGGTTAACTCATTTGCCAAGGTTTTGTCTTTGTGCAAAACACGTCCGTACAAATTAATGTTAACTATTGAAGGCCGTGTTCAATTTGTATCGGGAAACTTTGAGAACGATATTTGGGATACAAACCTATTATTGTGTATTTCTATTGTGTTTGGGTTGTTGGTGTAGTGGTCGCAAGCGCGACTGCTGTGCATGAGGTTCTGGGGTCGATACCCGGGTCGGGCAAAGTGTTATTGGGTTTTTCCATCGGAGATATCTCAATAGCAGCCACGGAGTCTGCAGCTGTGCCCGGTTGATGGCAATAGGCCTGCCCTCTATTGCATGGGACTTAAATATAACTGGCGAAATGTTTGTGTACACCTCTGTCTAACCCATCGGGGATAACCGGCGTAATTTTATGTTATTTATAAAACTTAATTAATTAATGACTAGCTTAGCTAACCACCGAGTCTGGATATGTGCGCGGTTGATGGTAAAAGGCTCGCCCCATAGAACATGGGACTTTAAACATAATTGGCGAAATGTAGGGGCCCTATCAGAATACCAGCGCTGTGACATTTGTCAAAAATGCCTTTTATGATGTCCTCGTACGAGACTAATTTTATTAGCCTCGACATGAAGGGCGAAGAAGGAACATGGGTGGTTTTTAGTCAGTAGAAGTCTGACACTCCCTTTCGCTCTGCCCAAGAGCGGAAGGGGTTATTTGATGATTTCCCAACCCCAAAAAAAAAAAAAAAAAAAAGACTAATTTTATTTCTATGTATTATTTTTAAGTGTTTCTCTTATCTTTTCTTTTTTTATGTCTATTTTTTATCGATTTCCTTTATTCTGTACGAGATCAATAAATACATTGTCTTTCTTTCTACTTACTATGACATACCTCTGCCTTACCGTTCGGGGATAACAGGCGTGATGTTATAATAATTATAATGTAATGTTATATGGACTCGATTATGTTTCTTAGATAGAAGTAATAGAAATTGGTTCCATTTAATTGGCTCCGCTGACAATGGTCCATTTTAGGGACACTTTAATGTCTATCGGTCCATTCGTACAAAAACGTTCACTCGCATTTGTAATCCATCAAAGGACGCTGGACTTGGGCCAATATTGGTTATTGCGCACACAACAAGAGCTATTATTTCAGGGTATTGACGAATTCTCGTAGGTCGTGAACCGACTGCTACAAAACCACGGGTCATTTGAAAAAAAAGTTTTAAATGATCATTTTTAAATGGGACAAGCCCGCCACACTATTCCCAAACCACTGTTACTCCTGTTAGCCAGAATCAACAGTGGCGACCACAAGCTAAACAATGAAGCTCGACGAGGTCCCAGATAAACGATTTAACTGTCTTGGATCCCTCAACAAAATTAATCAGAAAAGAATAGCGGAGGAGTAGGAAAAACATAATTTCCACTTCCTTCCATATCAGCAAGAGACAGAACAGAACAAGGCCAATGGGCACACAGGGACGTATACAACTGGGATAAGCCCAGTTGCCTAGCACCACGGATATTATTGTCATTAATATTACTGGGACCTAAGTTGTGAGCTGTTATATTTGATTCCAATAATAGGTATGACATAAATGCTTGAACGCACGGAAATTTGTTCTAGTTTCTACAAGGTCCGTATAGTAAAATAACTCCGGATTTAAATTAAATGTTTTATAGACTTCTCCTATGTTATAATCATAATCATTGTCCTGTCCTTATCCCAATTTATTTCGGATCAGCTAGTCTTCTTCTTCCCTTTATTCTTCCTTATTTTATACACAACAAAATAGTTTTATTACATTCTATTGTACAAAAAAAACACTTATCTATACACTGTGCAGCTTTACAACTAGACTAACAGAATGTTTTCGATGAGCTCTGGCACCCAATGTAAGATTTAACTTGTGTTTAGGTTGCCAGCCTCCTTGCCTAAGATTTGTACATGCAGTAGTAGTTGTAAGATGAGCACAGAATGTCATCACTAAAATACAATAGAATTACTTGTTAATGCAATTATGTTGTATCCTGTTTATGTATGTGTGTACGTATTTGTGTGTGTAATGGGGAGATAAATCCCGTCGGGGCAGCGGGTTGTTCGCACGAGATACCGCGGCCTCGACATAAAGGGCTAAGAAGGAACATGGGTGGTTTTTAGTCAGTAGAAGTCTGACACTCTCTTTCGCTCTGCCCAAGAGCGGGAGGGGGGTTATTTGATGATTTCCCACCCCCCAAAACCTATCACGTTCAACAGTCACCTCCTTTATAACTCAAAGATGTACAAATGACAGCCGGGACAACATTGACCCAGTATAACTTACAAAAAAGACTTAATTTTTACAGTAAATAAACTTAAAGATCACAATGAGACCAAACGTTTCTTTAACAAAAGTTTTAAACCCAAACTCTCCAAAAGTCTTGTCGATAAAATAACATTGGCAGTATTGAAAGCCGTTATTATTTTTTAATTCGATTCTAAATCCATAGTCGACCCTCCGATCTTATTTATATTTAATTTCGTCCGAGTGAACACTGGAGGCATCGTATTTGTATCTGAAATCGAATTGGGGCTACGGCAGTAAGAACGTTAAACTTTATCAATTTTCAACACTATAACAGAAAATTAATTGGAATTGTATTTGCTGGTCCAATAGAACTACTCACCTTTACATTTTCATTTTGATGACGTTATAATTGAGTATTAAGCTGTTGCTGTTGTTGTTGTGCTGTGGTGTATTATCGGGAACTCAAAACAATCAGTAAACATGGTAAATATCCCGTTTTCAGTATGAATAATAGTGCTAGTGACCATGTCAGTTTAAAATCTTATATTAAGCTGTTGGTTCTATGTTTATTTATGGGGGATTCGAAGTCAATTTGCTGTGATTTGGAATTTAAAGTTGTTGGGACTGAAGATTTTAAAACATTTAATTGAGCTTCAATTCAAGAATTATGTATACAAGTATACACAATGCAAATTTTAAAACTCATATTTTCCTACTGTTTTCATTACCGTTTTACGCTTTTACGAATATAGTATTCTAGAAGGCATACTATTACGAAATTGGTCTTATTTAAAAGTACAAGCCATTATTTCAAGAGAAACTCGCTTTTGAATCTTGATAAGTGTTGAAACGTTACGTACGTGACTGTACGTAATTCAGATAAAAAAATAAGATGAAAAACCGGGCAAAGGACCCTATCTAAATACAGAATGGAAAATCGCTTGTTTTCTAACGAGATGTTTATTATTTATTTATCTTAAAATATAATGTAATTACACAGTGTTCATTAGTAACTTCCCGCTTACAAAATTCCTTAATGAATTTCAAGAATCTGAAATCCCGGTAAACAAAAAACTAAATTAGAATAAATATCCACCTACACAAGGAAAATCCCAAAATACTAACCTTAATACATTTAGAATCAAACTGAACTAAACAGGGAGGCATTAGGACAATATTTTCGAGTCCCGACCGGCATCAAAAGGGCACGATATATTATTTCCCAGCGGTAACCTCTGGGCAAGTCCGTGGCTATTAATAATGGGTTTCCTTTGCCTACGGTATATGTATGTGACAGTAACGACAATGCTTTTACCGAGTCATTTATCGTGTCGAGTTTTTTTTTATTTAAATCCTTTTTTTTATTTGTTTGGCTTTGTGTGTGGAGTACTTTTTCTCATTCGAAATCAAAGATTTTATTTCTAGTAGGCCAGTAACAGACACTTTTGATTTGTTCAAACAAAAACAACAATGTATGTAGCTACAGTTCCAGTCACATGGTATTAAAACTGTGAACGTACGTCCTGTAGTTGCCCATTCCACAGCGTAGATCTGTATCATATAGGGAAGAATGGGCAAAAACTCGCATAGATAGACACTCTTCAAAATCAGAAAATTGTTAGAAAACCATGTTCACATCATTTATGTTGAGATGATACATTATGTGAGAAGATGGAAATTAAAAAACGATGTGCACGTTTAGATGGAAATTTAATCCTGCTTGACATGACGAATATTTCAATCAAGACATTTCATTAGTTTTAATTTTAACACGCTAACACTCGGCATAGTCCTACTCCTATTAATATTATAAATGCGAAAGTTTGTTTGGATGTTTGTTACTCTTTCACGCAAAAACTACTGAACAGATTTGAATAAAATTTGGTACACAGATAGTTTAAAGCCTGGATTAACACATAGGATAGTTTTTACCCCGATTTAATCTTCCAGTGGGATAATTTTCGAGTTGTAGCGAGCCGCTGGCATTCCCTAGTTTCATAATAATCTTGCTTTGCGGAAATATTTATTCGTACAATAGCAAGTTTAATATTATCTATAGCGTATTCTATGGCTTTAAAGTCAAATGAATTGATGCTTAATTTGATATATATTTTCCTGAAATCTAGACTAGCATAACTAGCGCAAAATTGTTTTGAATTAAAACAGCGTTTCATAATGAAAATGTATGGTTTTCATTTTGTACTGCTAGAAATGAAAGTAATAAAGTGAACAGAAACTAAAGAGGAAAATACAAGCAAAAATACACTTTTAGCTATTTATACGACCAACGTTCATTCTACATGAGTCTTTCAATACGGTATAGAAAAATATTATGAGAATTCCGGGATGTCCAACAACAAAAATAAGGAAGAAATGTGGCTTCTCTAGTGGCATAGCAACCCACAAACAACTGACGGCTCACCAGATGCAAAAACCAGTTTTTTGAAACGATCCTCCAATTTCTATGGGGAATGAAGGAATTTACACCCTACTGTTCCTTATATCCGAATATTATTGGCAGATTAAGGTTTGCCTTCGTTACGTGACTGGTGACAGAAGAATACAATGAGAAGTGTATTAAGAAACAAACAGTAGACATTTACAGGCTGGCAATAGAAATAATAATAGAATACCCTTTAACCCTTAAACATTTTTCAATAGCAGTCCGGTGATTGAATTGACGAAATGACGGCACGGTTGGCGCAGTGGCTAAGCGATTGGACTGCTGCGCTGCATGTCGCGGTTTCGATCCCTGCACAGAACAAATATTTGTACGACCTGCAGATAGTAGTTTCGGGTCTGGGTATTTGTGTATCTGACTTTATATGTTTGTGAACGCACCCACAATACAGGAGAATTTCCTAGAGTGGGGCAACGTTTAAAAAAAAAATTGTGCCTAATTTAATAGGCTGTTCAGACTGAATGTTCTTTGTACTACATTACGTAGATGCCTATCCTTCCAAGGTTACAGACGTGATGGCTACCTTATACTACTATTTAACATTAAAAAATACTCGATAAATAGTAGTTTGAACAACTTCGATCCACTTAATATAATTAAAGTGAGAGCCGCGAAACATTTATCGATTTTCAGTGAAAGAGCCGTTTGGGCAATGTTTCCTTTAGAAGCTTAAATAGATACAATTAGTTCGTACTTACTAAGTTGTTGACCCTACTTAAATATTCTCTTGCTGTCATTAAAACAGTGTCGTTGAGATAAATGATTCATTCCATTATCAGCGTGTCTCAGCGTCAACATTTTTAACGCAATAGAATATTTGATAAGCAATATTTTAGTTACAGGAAGTATGATAAGGTCATGTATTACTCAAGTAACTGATTTTGGAGTTCAAACAGCCAAGTCAAAGTGGGAGCAGGCTGGTCAAGTCGTTTGGATGTACCCGGAGAGGTGATCAAAGATCGTCACTCACTGGACGACTGAGGGTGGACATCACCGACGACGTCGACCGCTGTTAAGGTGATAATTTATGACGATCTGATCATATTTGCGGGGCATACGTGACTAGAAATCGACCGTAAAATAGTTGGAAAAATCTAGGCAAATGATGAATATTAAAACATGATCCCTATATCAATTTAATCTTCATAATGTACGACAATAGTTGAACCGCATACATTGTGCCATCTATTCAAGATATAAGTCAGTAAGTAGCAATAAACCATAAGTCATCCGTCACTTATCCCATATTGAAATCCTTGGAACAAGGTAATCCCAATATAGAATGATAGAATCCAATATGGTTTAACGAGTACTTAGAACTTACTTATCCATAGTTCAATACATAGAAGAGAAATGCGACAAATCACTATCATCACTACATATTATTAAATAAAGTTCCGCCGCGTCTGTCTATTTTTTCGCGATAAACTCAAAAACTACTACACCGACTTTCACGCTGTTTTCACCAATGGATACAGTGGTTCTCGAGGAAGTTTTAGTAAATAATTACTAACACGCCGCGGGAATCAGCTAGTATAATGTAAAGTAACTCTGCTTGTCTGTTACCTTTCACGCTATAGAGGCTGCATGAATTTAAATGAAAAGCACAACACATTTTAAAGCAAAGATAGACCATGACATAGATTAGGACATAGTTTTAATCCCTAAGTAAGTTCCAGTAGGTGTTAGTCTCGGCTGACAATTGTAGATCTTTGACAGTAGTTAAGTAGTCAGTGACCCGAAAGTCTCACAACCAGTACCACAAAGTATCGTATTACCCAGTACGAACTGGGTTGTGGATGTCAGATAGGCAGCCACTTCATGTAAAATACCGGTATTCAAACTGCATCTAGTTAGACTGGAAGCCGACCCTAATATAGTTGGAAAAAATTAGGCAGATGTGTAGTAAGTCCCCGTGGGATGACTTCCGAACTCCACACGCGTAATATAGTCGCAGGAAAACGTTAGTTAAACTAAATTTAAACTGTAACTAAAAGACTCCATTATTCCTCCATTATCTGTACTTTATCGCAGCGATATCGGGTAAATGAACTTAATTGATAGTGGCAGTTATGTAAGTACAATGTAGGTTAAGCGTTTAGACGATATACTCGTACCTAAGCTCGGGTTACAAGATTTAGTTCCAAGTTCTGAATTACGATCTACCTTCATAGTTACAGGCTGAGATATCGACTGTTCTGTTAATTTGCATGTCTAGGGTTCTAAAATTGTGTAGTACATTCGACCTCATAATTGTTTAACCAATTTTGACGATTTTTTATTGCTTTACGATTTAGTACCTAGACCGTATCCAAACCCAAGTAGTAGTAATATAAGGTGTAACTCCATCTTCGTAAAATAAAGCTATGATATGATATTATATGAACTATGCTTCACCTACTATACCGTCCTCTGTGCCCTAAAATGACCTCCGCGCCGCCGTCAACAACGCTGCGTCGTCACAGTGGCGAAGTTTGTTGTAGCATTTGTTGGCTTATTAATTTAAAATCATGTCAGTAATGCTGTGAGTGGCGTTCATGAACTGGAAAGAGAAATGTGGTTCAACTGGTGAAGAAATGGGCAGACAAAATTGTTGTCATCAGAGGGAATATTCTGGCTACAGATGACACAAGAATCTGGAGCTTGGCTCAAACAAAGAGAGGCTCATACCCAGCATTGGGTGAAATCGCACTGTAAAGAAAGAAAAAGTATTTATTGGTTTCACGCAAGACAAAACAATGTAGGTGTAGCTGTAGGTGATGATGATGATGATGATAATGGTACCAATTAAACAAAGATCAGTAATTAGATTACTTCATAAGATTCAAATAATGATTATGTTAATTTTATTACACCGATACTCAGGAAAAGGGGCTTGTTCACCTAAAACCTTCCAAACTTTAGACATTATCAATATCTTAAGTCTTCGGAGTTTGGACCTATTTAGAATTCGTAATAGTGTAAGGGTTTGGATTTGATTTCGAAGTTAGACAATTTATACCTGGTACTGGATTACCTAAAACGTGATGTAGAACGTCAGGGGTGCTGAGTAACCTTACGTACAAAGATAAAAAGATTTCTAGGTCAGTACCTAGCATGAAAATAAAATAAGTTAGTACGATACATGCCAATTGTAATAATAAAAAAAGAGAGAGAGAAGAAGATGTATGATATTAAAAATGTGTGGTGTGCTCCAAATAAAAGTTTTTAAATAAAGCTGAAAGACCTTATTTAAAATATTGTAACAGGCACAACCTGCAACGAGACAAAGGAAAGGGTATTGTGATCGGCTCATCACCACCGAATTCCCGAGCACAATAGCTGTAAAAGAATGTGAATGCTGTGACTGGCTCAACACTACCAATCTCCCAAACACAGACAAACACAAAAAAACATACCATACATACGATCTTTCGAATGAGGAAAATGTCGTGAGGAAGGTTTTGAGTATGGATGAACTGTATTATGAATGATATGGCAAGAAAGGAGGTTTGTCATGAGATGACGAAACATTACATTATGGAAGAATTATTTATTTTGAATTATAGATTTTTTTTCTGTAATCCCCAAAAGTTGGGCAAAATTGTACCCATTCGACATTATTTTTTTAGTCCCATGAAATAAGGGCTGAATTTAATGAAGCAGTTACTCTGGGAAAAACATATTTACCAGCTACCAGACAATTAAAAAAAGATTTAGCGGCTGCTAATTTAAACTTGAGTTTACACAAAATTGAAGCTTATTTCCTACTTGTCTCGTTCGAATATAGTTTACGCTTATAAAAAATAAGCAATAAGTTTCGTTTTACACCCGAAGCCACGAACATCGTTGAATCTACTCAAAGCGTTGATTACTTCACAAAGGTATTCTATAGCTACTTACATACTATATAAGTGGGTCTCTCAAACGTGATTAACTACAATTTGCCCAGCCATTCAGCTTTGACAATAGTTATTGAAGTGAATGATTCTTATGAATGAAGAATTTTAGATTAAAATTGAGTGTTGGAATAAAATTGGAGCGAATAAAGTGGGCCGAAAAGGTAGGTAACTTTAGCATAGCTAATCTATTTCCATTGCTAAAGAAGAAGTTCCTTTTGATGCGACAGGTTCTTATTTAATTCAAGAATTTGTGTTCAGGCTTATTATTATGTTATCTAGAGGTTCTTATTTAATTCAAGAGTTTGTGTTAAGGTTAAAAGTTATTTATTAGGCTAAAAGTTAAAACATGGCGTGATTCTAGAAAACTGGCTGAATATGTAAATTCAGTTAACATACAAGCAACCCTGCTCGTAGGTTAACTGAAAGGCCAAAAGCTAGGTAACCTAACCTTTTATTAGCTTCAGCAAACATTAAACTTAGGTTCAATATTTACAAACCCACTGACATTTTCACGACAAATACGACTACAATACAATGGAAAACTGAGTTCTGAAACGACTTACATTTGAAATGTGTGACCTGCTTGCACGCAAGTAAAACATCGTTATTTTAAACTAAATTATAGTTTTTGAATTCTCATAACATAGCTTATTACTATACAGTACACCCACATTTCGCAAATAAAATTCTGTATAACCTGGCAAATCCAGACTAAACTTGATGACTGCTACGAAAAAATACCGATGGAAAAACCCAAAAACACTTTGCCCGACCTAAGAATCGAACCGAGGACTTCATGCTCAGCAGTCACACTTGCAATCACAAGACCAATGAAGCAATAATGTTTAGTGAATTGTGGTCGAAGAAGATTACAAGTATACAGGCAGAAATCTTTATAATTCTAGTACCTACACTGAAAATACAGGGTGTAAATCAACCCATCACACAGCCGTCAACCAAATTCTGTACATCAAACTAAGTACCCCAACGCAAAAATTTTTGCTGGGAAACGATATTTTTTTTTGGTCAAAAATCACATTTTACGGTAAAACTCAATGTAGCACTGTTAAAACATTGTGCTAGTGGATGCTTTGAATAGTAAACGGGTCATGGAGGTAATTTAATTAAAGTTAAAACCTGAAAAACTAGTATTTACAAAAACAGCTGTGAAAAATTTGGAACTTTGACACCCAATATCTCCGTAACTAGGAGGTTCCCAGGTATGGTCTAGAACAAAAAAATGATCGCAACAGTGGGGAGAACAAGTGCCCTTTGTTTGCGTTAAGGGTACTTTTACACCCTATATAGATTTCAATTTTGTTTTATAAAGTGTTTTGAATTAAGAGACTGATATCAAACGCTGTATCGAGAAACATTAGTCTCAAAATATATCTGGTTAATCTTAAAAGTAAATACAAGTTAACTGGCTGTATCTTATCAGCTTGTTCGACTGTACGAGAGCGCCTAAATCTATTATCCCAACTCGAAAGTAATTAATTAAATAAGTAGTTAAGTCCTTACAACTCATCTCACTCACACTTGAATCATCTGCCTAGCCTTTTCCCAACTATGTTAGGGTCGGCTTCCAGTCTAACCAGATTCAGCTGAATACCAGTATTTTACATGAAGCGACTGCCTATCTGACCTCCACAACACAGTTAATACCATGTAATACGATACTCTTTGGTAAGACTGGATGTCAGAATTTCAGGTCACTGACTACCTGTAACGACTGCCAAAGATCTATATATGGCAGCCGGGACCAACAGCTTAACGTGCTCTCCGAGGCACGGAGGAATCTCGGTATGTCGGGCGGTCACCCATCCATAGACCGACCTAGGCAAGCACAGCTTTACCTAAAGATCGACCCGAGTGTCAGTTCTTATTAAGCCACGAGCTCCTCACTTGAATAATAATAATAATAAGTTTATTAGTACATAAAAACAATAACAAGGTACCATGTTGAAACATTGTGTTGTACTACCAAGTTTAAACTTAACACGACACTGCCCCTCGCTCTGAAGAGGAATCAGCATAGAAGGCCATTAGTACCCATACAAAGGCTATTCAACCAATTATTGGACACGACGGTCCTTGCTCTACCGCAGTAGTGTCTAACGATCTAGGACGATATAGGGCTAGGCTGACTTGAACAGACTGTAATTTCGGTCGTAAGTTATTTTGAAGTTCCTTGTAGGAATAATATTTATGAGTGCGGAAATAATTATGTAGTTCCCGTCGGGGCTTCGGGTTTTTCGAAAGAGATACGGTAGTCAGTAGAAGTCTGACACTCCCTTCCTCTCTGCCCAAGTGTGGGAGGGGTTATTTGATGATTTACCACCCCGCAAAAAAAAAGACAATAGGTAGTTGAGTAAGATCTTCCTACTTTGGTAGCTAACTACCTAAGTAGGAAGATTATTGTCCAGTGACTTCAAAGTTTCAGTCGTAGGAGAAACGATCAACTCGATTTCTGCGGTAAAAATGCATCAGAAATTGATGAAAATGAATTCCTCTCGATAGTCAGCAAAAATTAGAGACAGTGCAAGCAAAAAAATACACAATCATTTACTACCAAGGATCTACGAATGACAGGCAGGACCAACGGCTTAACGTGTTTTCCGAGGCACGGAAGAAACTCAGTATGTTGGTCACCCATCCATGAACCAACCTAGACAAGCACGCCTTTACTTAAAGATCCACCCGAGTGGCTGTTATCATTTAGCCACAAGATCCTTAATTAATATACGAACTAATATATCAAAATAGCTTCCCACATTTCACAAAACTAACGACAGATTCGATACCATACAACATTGTTCCAGCACTCCTACAGCTATATAGCTTTCAAGTCAACTCCATTTAATTTGTTACCTAAGTTACTAAATACAATAACTATCAGTCGACTAGAAGTAGGGTAGTCTAAGTTAAGACTAACAACAGCAATAAAGGACTTGATTTAGACTTAAGATAATTAAGTTGGTAAGTAGAATAAAGTAGAGAGTGTTGTGAAAGTTCCTACATAATTACATATTAGGGTGAAGAGAGTTCTACTTAAATTACTGCTTTGTTTACTTACTTGTGTTTGCCGGTAGGTATGGTTGGCAACGTTAGGTCGAAATTTCATTTATGTCCAGATTTTTTGGCTTTTTGGGCTATAACTAGTGATCAGATATTCGATTGCATATTTACCTAAAGTTAATTTTTGGTTAGGAAATTATGGAAGCGGCTTCTTAAAATATATTTTTTTTAAACATAAATCCCGGGATTCTTGAAAATTCGGTAATGCTACATTAGTCTGTAACATGGTGAGGAAACGTCGTCTTAAACATGAGGTATTTATTAAAGAAAAAATTAAAATAAGGGGGATTAGGTACATAGTTATTAATGTGTATTTACTTGAAGTTAATTTTAAGTTTCTCAATTTATGACTATGTTGAGTGTAAGAGGTAGGTAGAGAGTAGGTAGTAGGTGATAATTTAGAAAAAATAATACAATTATACTTTATTGCACATAAGTACACGATACAAAACATATTAAGTACTATAAATATCCTTTATTGAAGTGTACAAAGGTGAGTAAGAGATATCTTCTAACCAGCCTTACAGATATCCTGATTGGGCGTAAATATAACCTCGGTTACTACAACTAATATTACTGTGCTTTGGTCACTGTTGATTCCGAAATCCCGGGTTTTTTTCGGTACTGAAGTGCATTCTATAATATTAGCCAACACCTTAAACTAAGTAAATATATCTACTCCCGATTTGATTCAATAGTAAAAAAAAACAAAATTTGTCGATTCCGAATTCCCGGGTTTTTTTCGATACAAAAGTGCATTCCATAATAGCCAACACCTACACTTTAGGTAAATATGCATCCGAATATCCGATCACTGGCTATAACATAACATTACGCCTGTAAACTTCAAACGGTAAGGCCGAAGTGTACCTAATTTATTAGTACAACTACATTTTACCAGTTATGTTTAAGTCCCATGTGAGCCTATTGCCATCAAGCGGGCATAAATCCAGACTCCGAACTCCAAAAAATCCTGACGGAAAAACCCAATAACAATTTGCCGATCCAGGAATCGATCCCCAGATCTCATGCTTAGCAGTTGCTATTGCTACCACTAGAATGTGGCAGTTATGAAATTTAGACTAAGTAAAGTTAACATTTTTAGTGGAGTTCTGAACTCAGCCGGTCCGTGGTATATCAGTGACGGTTTATCTGATCTTTAAAGGGTAATTTTGACGAGATTATTAATACATAACTAACAAGCTCTTATCGTCATCAAACAAAAAGTTCGGCTACTAAACTTAATAAAACAAAACTAGACCGAATATAACTTCGTTTTGGTGGTGTGATAACATTACAAACTCGTATTAACCATCGGTAAAATGGCCGTCTTTGTTATGATTCAAACACCCACTGACTGATTACATAAAACCTACTTCAAGTATCCTCCCACACAAAAGAGGTTCTTATATAAAAAAAAGAACTTTCAGAAGTGACATAACATTTTTCCTGGCCGTCGTCAAACCAGCCATTCATTTTCTAAAAAAAAAAACAAGAACATCTGAAATTACCACCTCAAAAATTGTACACACAAAGATGGAACACGCTACAGTTTTAATTAATTAAGGCTCAAACGGCGGATGCAGAACAAAGTAGCTTTTGCCACACAAAAATATCGTTGTTTCTCCGAGATGGAAACGAGCGCAAAATGTAGGTCAGACCATCGTGAAGTAACTTACAAAGATGTAAAACTGGGCTGTAAGTCATGAGCGGCAAACGGGCGGGTTAAACAAATGTTTTTTGCAAGATGAGGTAAGTAAAATATTATTATTTTATGCACATTCAATTTATAATTACCTGAATTTTTTTGAGCCCAAGTAGCCCAAAGAATTGCTAAACTTAAGTGATACACGGGGAGACTCATGTTCATCAGTAGACGTCTTTCAGCCGAAATGATGATTATGAATGATTTCATGAAAACTTCATATTATTATGATCTTATTACCGTGATACATAATACTCAATTAATTAGTTTTGGCTAAACGCACAGTCCCACTAAAGAACAATTCCATTTAGCTAAATGCATACGAACTTATATCTTTTATATTATTATGTATTGAATAGATTTTTTAAAACTATTATTTAAAGTTTTAAAAAGTACATGAGAATCACTTGCTATTCTGTTTAACGAATTAAAGTAATACTAAGCTATTGGAATAAATGTCAATAAATCAAAAGTGCGCAGTGGGTAAAGCCCGACATTTAATGGTAGTAACTACAAATTACTATCCAATAAACAAGAAAGTATTTGCAGTCCAACAGAGAACTATAAAACCTTGTATATATTTATAGGTACTACCATACCATTTACTACACACATACATTTAATAATCAACGGTCTCTATGTCAACGTCGCTCATGCGTCAAATTATCCTTCACCAGGTCATCGGTCCACCTAGTGGGAGGCCTTCCAACGCAACGTCTTCCGGTCCACTCCAGAACTTTCCGGCCCCATCGGCCATCCGTTTTGCGAGCAATGTGCCCTGCCCACTGCCAGTTAAGTTTGGCAATTATTCGGGCTATGTCGGTAACCTTGGTTCTCTTGCAAACTATCCTTGTAACATCATAACTAAAAAAATATATTTCATACAACTTTCTTATGAGTTGCACCAAACTTAAAAGCTGCAAGGCGTGTAATTTTACGTGATCTCAAAACGTGGGGCGGTCCACGCCATTCCGTTTGTCTCTTATTTTGTTAATATTATGTGTTTCCGTTTTTCATGTAGCTACCCACATTTATATAAAAGCAAATTGAAGAAAGAAAACTTGAAAAAAAAACTAACTACTAGAACAATAAATGGTACAGTTCAAGAAGCATGATGAAAATGGTTTGGTATGAAGAAAATTATGCATTTGGGTTAGTTTATCAGCTTTTAGAGGCACTTTTATTGAATGCTTATTATATTTCACAATGTTTATTGATAAATGAGCACCATGGGTCTCTTTTAAAATTCACATTGATATGAAAAAAAAAATGTGCGAAAAAAACGGTTTTTTACGCACAATAAACTTTTTTTTTATTATTTTCTCGGGGCCATATTACTGAACCTCCACTGTCCGGCTGTCTGTCCGTCCATTTGTCCGTCTGTCAGCGGGCTGTACCTCATGATTCGTAATAAGTAGACTGTTAGAATTCACAAAAAACGTACTTTTCTATTGCCGCTACAACAAAAAATATTAAAAATAAATTATAAATGAAAGAGGGCTTCTCTAATATGATGGTTCAGTTCCCTTTATTCGCGAGTCCGAATCGCACCTGGCCGGTTTTTAATTTTAATTAAGTTTACAGACAAATTGTCTGTACAGATTTTTATTATTTTAAACAATGATCAATTTTATCACAATCATGTCCGATTTGTTCTACCGAAAATACTTTTTATTATAATATAATTGCAACTGGAGTAATATCAAAGTATCTCGGCGTCTTCATACCTTTCTTGACATGTTAGAGGTGACTTTTATAGAAAGTTTATCACCTTGTTTTAGGAGGAGTATCAAATCTTTTATATAGATCTGTCTTGGATGGATATCATTGACAGATATCACTGAAATTAAAGAGTTTACTACACACAGTAAATAATCGTGAGCTTTTTTATGGACTGAAATCAGTTTATTATTAATTATATAATAAAAATAAATATAAAATGATGATAATTATAATATCAACACTAAATATAGGTTCAAGATCGTTAATTATAGGTCAAAGTGCTATTTTTAATCAATGTTCACACAGATTTTGCCGACAAAATAATGATTTTTTTTTAACAAACATGATTACAGTAATCTTAATTAGGTGCAATAATTTGTGATGTGATAACCCAAAGGTCACATTCATAGATAAAGATATAGTACCTACCATGGATAATAATATACACATACCTATAACTTTATAAATATATCTTTTATTTTTATAGTGTGGGCATAAAATAAAAATAAATAAAATAAAAATGTTTATTTGACACTTAAAAATACAAGTTACAAGCACAATAAGAGAGCATACAAGTATTTTGTCACAAATGAGATCCTAACCCCCAAACTAGGCCTGAACCTGTATTTTAGGGGGCATAGCGGTAGGGACTGCGGACTTCTACTGACTAAAAACCACCCATGTTCCTTTTTAGCCCTTTGTGTCGGGGCTGCGGTATCTCTTTAGAACAACCCGCAGATAAATCTGTGGTCACATTGTAATTGTTATCACCCACGACATAAAAATGTCTGTCAATCGTAAAGACGTCTTAATCAGTTGTTTATGTTTTTTATAAATATTACACGTATTCCAAAACAACATCCGTTCATTATAAAATAAATTATAATAAAAAAAGCTTTTTATAATAGATAAAGTTGGGTCAGACTGCACTATACGATATGAAATGACAGCCACAGTTATTATAATACTTGATATAAATACAATAATATTATTGACTAGCAATATATTTTTATGCGTAGAGCCCACATCCGGGACAAGATATATCGGGAATAATGTCATGTCTGGAGCTGTATCGATTACGTCTTCCGAAGATAACTTTGATTCATTATGAACTTGTTTACGTATTTCAAATAGAAGTTGATAAGACAGGGTAAAGGGAATGATGTATTATTGTTTGATTAAAAAAGAAATATCGTAACGTCAGTTACAATATTTCTCTAGCGGTGGGACCATGTTCCTTCTTAGCCCTTTATGTAGAGGCCGCGGTATCTCTTTCGAACAACCCGCAGCTTGAGTTTCTGTTCTGTTTCAGCTCTTAATTTTTTGTTTAGTTTTCTAAACAAAAAAATTAAGAGCTAACAAAATAATGGACAGGTACATCTTTGATTACATGGACGTTTAAATTCTTTCATCAGTTTTATTCATTCAGTCGATCCACTCACTCACTCTTCCTCTACTCTTCCATTCACATTCATACTCAAAACTTTCCTCACGACATTTTCCACAATACTTAAAACCCATAAAAAAAATAAAAAAAAATTATCTACTAATATCACATCAAAGCCAACGCTTAAAAGAAGAATACTAAAAAGTATAACTAAAAATATTGACCTTTCCCAAAAACAGTGTCAAATGTCAACCTCTACTAAAAAAAGTTACAACACCCCCACTTCATACATATTGTATCTCGTCACATCAAAAAGGATACATCATTTCACATTACACACGGGGAGTTGTATAAAAATAGCGTACGTCTACTGGCTTGCCAATTTTCTTGAAAGCGACGTATCTCGTCTGACATTTGATACAAACGAGGTCACTCTACTACACTTTGATAAGTATTGACCGGGTTAAATAGTTCAGGGGTTGAGGACCACTTTTTTTACTAAACGGGGTGAGGAAACACGAATATGTTGTCATAGAACTATGTTAGTGTATAGAGGAAATGGGTTATTTTTTACTGGGAAACTTTAAATTGAACCAAGATTTTATTACAATGGGACTTGATCATAACTAGCGAAATGTGGGTGTACTATTCGGTTGGTTCGGTGCACCTCTGCCGAACTCTTCAGGGATTACAGGCGTGATGTTATGTGATTTGTATCACAGATATATAATAATAAGTGACATTATGGAATTGGGTTATTAAACAGGGTGTAAATTAGCCCATCACACAGCCGTCAACCAAGCATTCTGTACATCAAACTAAGTACCCCTACCCAAAAATGTTTGCTGGGAAACGACTTTTTTTTTGGGTCAAAAATCATATTTTACGGTAAAACTCAATGTAGCACTGTTAAAACATTGTACTAGTGGATGCTTTGAATAGTAAACGGGTCATGGAGGTAATTTAAGTAAAGTTTTAACCTGAAAAACTAGTATTTACAAAAAACAGCTGTGAAAAATTGGGAACTTTGACCCCAATATCTCCGTAACCAGGGGGTTCCCAGGTATGGTCTAGAACAAAAAAATTATCGCAGTGGTTGGGAGAACAACTGCCTTTCGTTTGCGTTAAGGGTACTTTTACACCCCATATAAGATCTTTTATAGTTGTAACAAGTAGACAGTGGCCGGAAAGTCTGACAAGCAGTCTTACCATCAGGTATTATATTACCCAGTACTAACTGGGTTGTGGAGGTCAAAAAGGCAGTTACTTTATTTAAGATACCGGTATTCGACTACATCCGGTAAGACTGGAAGCCGATCACAACATAGTTGGGAAAAGGCTAGGCAGATGATGAAGTGCGATATTTTTTTGTCGCTGAGTGATTTGTGTTGAAAGTGTGAGAAAAATAAAAATTATGCTTTAGGTCACCATCTACGCCACGAGGCAATGACCAATCTCCAGCAAAGCATCCATTTATGAGCAGATATGACAAAGCATTCTGCAAATGACATTTGTGCCATTAACACAAAGTGTTCAGTCGATTGACTCAGAACCTAAGATTCAACGGAGAGAAATGGGTCGTTATAGTGCAAGAAAGTGGGTTGCAAATCGATTTTAAGTCGCAATGTAAGACGGAAAGTTTGAGTGGTACCTACACTGGAGAAGCATGTCTGGAAAACCATGTTACAAGTTAGTTAGTGTATACGATGTGGTAATCATTTTGGTGTGAAGTGTACTATGGATGGTCAAAAATGTAGGATTCTTTATATAAACGACTAGCGGACGTCACGCGGTTTCACCCGCGTAGTTCCCGTTCCCGTGGGAATACAGGGATAAAAAGTAGCCTATGTCACCCAGGAATAGTGTAGCTTCCCAACGGTGAAAGAATTTTTGAAATCGGTCCAGTAGTTTCGGAGTCTATTCGTTACAAACAAACAAACAAATCATTCATCTTTATAATATTATGATAGTGTAGATTCCTTTTTAGGGTTCCGTAGCCGAATGGCAAAAAAACGTTACCCTTATAGATTCGTCATATTGTCTGTCTGTTCGTCCGTATGTCAGAGCCACTTTATTCGGAAACTATTAAAACTACACAGTTGAAACTTGTTTCGTAGATGTATTCTGTGAATCGCTTTACATCGTAAAGCGGTTTCATACAAAAATAAAAAATAATAATAGATGGGGTCATACATGGAACTGAAAGTAAAAAAAAACATTTTTCATCAAACCTATACGTGTGTCTATAGACAGGTCTTAAAAATTACATTGAGGTTCCTAAAACTATTTTTTCTCAAAGTCAATCATTTGAAATTGAATATTATGAAATGTCTGAATATTATACACTTCCAAAGTGGTAAAATGTGCCCCCCCTCTAATTATTTTACTTGGAGATATACATGTTATATTATTAATAGTATACCCATATTTCGTCCATGTAATACTGGGTAAGCCTATTGCCATCAACCGGGCACAAATCCAGACCCCGTGGCTGCTACTGAGAAATTCCTGATGGAACCTGATAACACTTAACCCGACACGGAACCAGGACGTCTAACTCAGCAGTCGCGCTTGATTACTTGACCAAAGAAGGCATTGTAACTGTTCTATAATAATGTTTAAGATGCTGCTTTAACGTGCAATAACGTGATCAAAGCCTGATAATTGTTTATCAAAAGATAACATTAATCAAAGATAAATCATACAACATTATTAGGTAAGTACCCAAACTTGTTTGATTTCCGGTAGTAAATATATCAATATCCACTTAGTAACCTGGTTTCCAGGAAGTTTGTAGTACGTAGGTTGATAAATTAATTTACACATAATAATTATGTGTTGACATTGAAAACTTGTAATGATTATAAATTTATAAGTCCGTGTTGTTCTTCATAATAATACAAATTTTAACTATTTTAAGTTTTCAGTCAGAGTATTAAAATTGATTCCGCATATATACCGACATATATAATTATGGATGGTGGAGAAACTCGTGGCTAAATAATAAACAGCTACTCGGGTCGATGTTTAGGTTAACCTGCACTTACCTAGGTTGGTTCGAGGATGGGTGACTACCCTTTACATACCGAGTTTCCTCCGTGCCATAGACCGTATACAGATTTGGGAATAGTGTGGCGGGCTTGTCCCAAAAAAAAAAAAAAAGACCGTATACAGAAAGAAAGCTGGCAGCTTACCAGCGCTTATAGGAACCGGTCCATGCAGGTAATTGGCGCAGGCATTTACAAGCGGTAAGCGCCGAACGTCACCGAAAAGTTGAATGAAATCTACCAGCGTCGATAAGCGCTGGTAGATTGGCGCCGGCTACCAGCTTTCTTTCTGTATACGGCCTTAGGCTGTATACAGAAAGAAAGCTGGTAGCCAGCGCCGATTTACCAGCGCTTATCGGCGCTGATAAATCGGCGTCGTTGTTGTACGTGTTGTCGTATTTGTTCATTAATTTTATATGGCGGGTGGCGCCAGCGCTGACCGTCGCGTGTCGAAGCTTGTCGGCACCGTTCAGTGCTTATCGGCGCGCGTCACATATTTTCCTGCGCGGGTTACCAGCGCTGTCAAGCGCCGGTAAGTGCTTATAAGTTTCCAGCTTTCTTTCTGTATACGGCTTTAGAAAACACGCTTAGTCGTTGATACTACTGGCTGTCATTAAGAAACAGTCGTTACAGGTGCTCCGAAAGTATCAACAATCAGTATTACCCAGTAATAACTGGATTTTTTAAAAATTAAATAGGCAGTACCTTCATCTAAAATACAGTTTTTAATTATCCGGTTAAACGGGTTGACGACCCCAACGTAGTTGGGAAAAGGTTTGGCAGATGATGATATAATAATAAAGAAATCTCGATGTAATTTTAAGTCGTAAAAACTGTGCGAGCAAGGGTGGGCCCCTAGTATATTATATACCAGAGGTACCTAAAAATAACTTTAGCGAGGAATCAGTGTTAGGAGCAGCCCCGATCCCTTTTACCCGCAGTGCCTAAATTATTAACATCAGATAGCCAACATTAGGGAGATAAGGATCCCAGAGGAAATGAAAAGCTAATTCATTTTTCATGGCTTGATTTGAAAGTTTTAATACGTTCGTGACCTAAGTTCAGTTCTAGATTTTTTTAAGATAACAAATAAAGACTTTTTTTTAGTTCTTAAACCCTTTTGAGAGTAAGTACAACAATTAATTATAAAACTAAGGTATTATTATTGGTTCTAGGATTGGTGAACTTCACAGACCACTGCGATGCTCTAAAATTGTCACAATCAATCGTAACTGTAATAGAGATTCTGATGTTAACTGACTAAAAAAAATATGATTCTAATTAGTCCGTCTGTTAGATTATCGAAAAATATTGGATACGTATTTTTTGTTTTATCAAATCAAAGAAAAATGGAAGAAGATAAAACGCGTCAAAGATTTGAATGGTCTGCTAGCTGTAGTGGTAGCTGAATTTGAAAGAGTTGTGACGTCACTCACGGGTAAAAAAATGTCATACTAACGTCTTAAAATATGACTCACACGAGTTTTCAAAGCACTATATCGTCTTCATTGTTTGTTTACGTGAAAAAAGAAAAAATACGTGTCCAATATTTTTTGGAAATCTATCTGACGGACTAATTAGATTTTTTTTGTTAACTACCCTATTGAGAATGAGGTTTTGGGTTCGATTCCCGGGTTGGACAAAATGTTTTTGGTTTCTCCACTAGCTATTTCTCAGTAACATCCACGGAGTCTGGATTTGTGCCTGGTTTAAGGCAATAGGTTCACTCCCATGATACTTAAAAATAACTGGCAAAATGTGGGCCTACTGTTAGGTACACCTCGATGGGTAAGCCTGCGGGGATTACAGGCGAGATGTTTGTGTATACATCAAAAAAGATACAAGATGTACATGAGGAATTGATGTGTAAGAAGGCCGACTAATTTAATCTTTACTTTAGCTACATGATCAGATTAAAAAAGGTAACCCCTTTTTAATTAGTGTTATATAATAACGTTAGTCAATATAAATACTGACTGTTGCCTGCGGCTTCATTTGCAGGAGAAAACAGCTTGTCCGAGATTTAAATTTTGAAGACATGCGACACTTGCCATCCCGCACTTGGACTGATTTACTCTCTCCCTCTCACAAATAGAATATTATTTTTTAAATAGACTGTCTCAAATATCCTCCAAACCAAATTGATCTGTCAAAATCATCAAACGTCAAACTAATCGTTCATTAGGGAGCTAAGTAAGGGTAGAGCGCTACTTAAAGTTAGTGGTTCCTTAGCCTTACTAATGAATCACTCTGAGAGTGAGTATTTTTAAATCGTTGCCAAGGGACGGCTTAAGTCGTCATTAGAGCACTCTGAGTGCGGCAGTTAGCTGTGGAAATGTTATCTTCTCCTTAGTCGCTATCTTCATTGCTGAAGGTTGTGTCTAGTCTGAGGCATTGATCACTCGGTGCTCATCCACGTTACTCTACCCTCGGCGGTCTTAAAAGCTTCGGCTATTAGTAGGCCAGTGAGCGTCTTTACTCGGTCTAACCAACGGGTAGGTGAGCGCCTACGTGGTCTTTTCCCGTCTATTTGGCCAACTACGAGTTTCTACGAGCAAACGAGAAATGTATGTGATAGTCTTGTGGTTATTTGGAGCTCCTTAATAATGGACAATTTGGTCCGGCGTGCAGACCATGGAATTTGCAACATCCGCCTCCAAACCCACATCTCAAAAGCGTCAATTTTTGCCCTTTCCCCTCTCGGTATGGAATCAGTGGCTAATATTATTAAGCCACGAGCCTCTCCAGTGTATGCTTGTGTAATAATTTAGTCTAAAATAACAATGCTGTTCATTCCTAGAAAACTCAGAGTGGGTAACTGGGGTACTTTTGCTTGAAGGACACAATTTGTGCAAAGTTTTCACGATAGGAACGCTGCCTGACTTTCCAGTTTGTGCCTAAAATAGCTGGAATGGAAAACTTGTTCCTCAAGTATTTGGTCACAGACAAAAGTACCTGTAGACCACTGTAGTTATTTTGCTATAGTTTTAATTACTGGTATTCTAGTCATATTAGAAGATACTCGGTAAATCAAACTTTCTTACTTTTTTTGCAATTTGGCGGTCAGTGTCTGTTTGTCTGTTGATTCAAATAATATACCTAGTCATGAAGACATTGTTTGTTTATTTCCCACCTAATATTAACTGGAAGTACTTGAAGAGAGATTGGACTACGATTTTTAAATTAATTCCCGGAACATTATTCAAGTCAAGTGTTTCCGAAAACCTTTTATTTTCGTTAAAATGGTTTTCTTGAAATAACACTTATAATATTTATTTAATTGGAAGAAATTAAATAGCCAGGATCGAAAAACGCCGAAAAGGGACCTACACTCATTAAGAAGAGGATAATTTCAATATTAAACTTTTTCTTCTTATCGTGAGGGCAGTAAGATACCCGTCGGGGCTGCGGGTTGTTCCCGTCGGGGCTGCGGGTTGTTCCCGTCGGGGGTGCGGGTTGTTCGAAAGAGATACCGCGGCCTCGGCGCAAGGGCTAAGAAGGAACATGGGTGGTTTTTAGTCAGTGGAAGTCCGACACTCCCTTTCGCGCTCTGCCCAGAGCGGGACGGGTTATTTGATGATTTCCCAACCCTTGTTGTTTAAACAGACGCAAATCGCTGCTACTGAAACCACTTAGATTCAATTCCCAGGTCGTGTAAAATGTTGTAAAGCATTTTGTCCATCGGGTATTTCTCCACATCTAGAATTAATTTGCTTCCGGCTGATGACAATCGGATTGCCCCAAATTCTATAGAAATGTAGTAATTTAATAAAGCTGCCAGTGATAGTGAAAATTTTGTTTTTTTAAGGCCGCTTTCACATTGGGATGTTAGCATACACCTAAGCCTTGTCTAACCTGTGTGTTAAAATAAAATAATGTTTATGATCTGTGTTTGTTGTATTTTGTTACATTTTTTTCAATACTCTTTTCTCTTTCATATCATTCCTCACACAATACATCCATCTGTCCTTTTTCATTCCTCTACCTCTTCATTCATCAAGATTTATATTCTTTTTTGGTCAATTGCGTTGCATCCCTCCTCATTACATGACCATACCAAGATAGACGACTACCTTTTAATTTTTCTTCAGACTGTGTCTGTGTATTTCTGATAACCAAATTCTAAAATCAGCTAAACTTTAGAACATTTCCAATTGTGTAGTATAAAGTAAAACCTTTCGTGCAATAGCTTTTTACGACAGCTTGTTTAAAAGACGTTTCGTTTTCTCGCTCCCGCATAGCTTACATGACGTGACCTGAATTATTTCAGCTAAATGTTTCAGGAACTTTGCCATTTATAAAGTGTTCTCATTGAATCATAATCTAAAGGTGTGTCGTGAATTTGTGAAATAAAGGAAAGGTGATGAATGGTACTTGGACTTATGAACGGTGTTTCGTTAATGACTTTTATTTATTTTTAGTTTTTGGTCTGAGTATTTTCTCCACGTTTATAAGTGAATATTAGGTTTTGAATGTAGGTTTTCTGTAAGAAAATCCAATTCTGTGTTATCTGGGAATACTGGTGTATAAAAGCTTTTATGTAGCAATTTAGACGTATGTTTTCATGGTTCTGTACCCGGAGGGTAATGGGACTCTTTTATTAAACTTTCGTCCGTCTGTCTGTCAGCGGCCTGTATATCATGATCATAGGTAGACAGTTGAGATTTTCAGTAAATGTATACTTCTGTCATCATCATCACCATTTTTATATAATTATATTCAAACAATCCCAAATAGATTCATAAATATAGAATTCAAAGAAACAGACGATTTTTCAAACCTCTAAGTTAGATCAGTAAGGTTCTTATCTCCAGATAGATTATAACACTATAGCAGATATTTTGTTTCTACAGAGTAACCATTAAAGTATCATTTCTCTTCATACAACTAAAAACGTGAACAGAAAACCTAGCAAGCAATACAACTAGCATGTCAGCTCTTATATGACGCAACGGTCGGCAATACTACAGCACGTCAACTTATATAAAAGATGCTCGCTTGCCTCAGGGCAGTTCAAGTTAAGCTGAGCCGCTCCTGCTCAAAGGTTAAAAGGCTGAGCGTTTCATACTATCGGATGACCGCGGCATGTTCAGGTAAACCTTCAAAGATAAAATAAAAACATGCCAGAACATGGCCGTGTGTTGTGAAGAGTATTATTTTTTGGTTTTATTTTGCGGTTTTTTTTCGTGAAATTGTTGTATTTGGGTGAATGTTGGTTCATTTAACACACATACATACACATTACACTTTTAGTTTTATTTACTTAGTCTTTATTTCGACTAAAACCTACATGAAAACAAGTAGGATTGTTGACCAGGAATTCTTTAAATGGGCTTCGGGCACAGGTTAGCCGAAGTAAGGAAAACCTGTTCAGGTGGAGATTCCTAGATGACTCTGCCTTGGAGTGTAAATGAGCTCACTCGTGCTATGGGGTACTTGATATCGTGTCCTGCCGGTCCCTGACATTTACACATCACAGGAGCTAATGACGGCTATTGAAAGTGCCAAACTCATCGCCAAATTTTGGGCCGTCTCAATTTGAATTGTCATCGACACGCTACGAAGAAGATTGATTTAAAATGATAATTTTAATTAGTAAGTTATATCGCAAAGCCGAATTTAAATACTCAAGTCTGAAGTAAAATTGGGTCATTAAAACAACTCTGCTATGTAGATATACTTGCAATGCATTAATCATGTTCTAGCTAACTTTGCAAAGCAAGCTGAATATCTTGCAAGTCTATAAGGGGATGTTTAAACAGAGCAAATTTTCATAATGGACAGGAATAACATGAATCTTAAGGCTATGGTACGTTTGCGTTGGTGTGTAAACGCGTTGATTTTCACTTGAGAATAATCTCATGGGTTTTTTATACTAATTTATGGTTTATTAGATTTATAGTTGTTAGCACTATTCGAGAACCAAACAGTGCATTAATACTTAAGAATTATTTGGTGGACTGCTTCGTTGGTCTAGTGGTTACAATCGCGACTGCTGACCATGAAGTCCTGGGTTCGATTCCTGAGTCGTGCAAATTGTTATTGGGTTTTTCCATTAATAATGTCTCAGTAGCAGCCACGGAGTCTGGATTTGAGCTCAAATTACGGTTACGTTAAAAACCCATGTAACAGGGATAATAATGGGTCTCTAACATAATTAGTGATGTGTGGGTGTACTACTATTAAATACACCTCTGCCTTTGAGCTGAGCCTTTGGGGATTAGTAGGCGTGATGTTATGTGTAATTTGGTGTCAGTGAAAATAGGCTATAAAGGCCGTTGGTTTCCTAGATGTTATGTACAAATTCAGTTAATAACACAACACCGTTCAGTGCCAAAGAAGAATTAAACTGCTAGCTAGCTACTTTCATTCTATTTTCTAATGAAGGGCATTACAAAATAAAATAAAAGTAGCCACTGAAAAACCAAACATAGAAATTCATTCCAAAGTAACAAATTCAATACAGCCGAAAACCGACACAAAAAAACACTACAAACTTTACACGAACACAATTACTGTGACCACAATATCCGAGCACATTTTAAGGACATAAAATTAAATAGCACAAAAACCACTTTAGCGTATCAGTATTCAACACTCATAACACAAACGACTCCACTTTTCCCCGGCTTGGGCGAGCTAAAATGACAAGGCATGACTTTGCTCCGGCTGGCTAAGTAATTACATACACGTCATATGCGAGCGGAGCATATTCAGCGTTAGCGTAGTAGGGTCACCATGTTGAATATTTTTTTGGAGACTGATTTGGATAAATTTTTCGCAGGTGTGTAATTTTTTTTAACTAATTTGCTTTGAGTTGAATCGCTACTTGCCTTATGTGACGCTTGCCAATAAAAAACCGATTCACTTGAACTCTAATGAGATTCAAATTATATAATGATGGAAAAACAGAGAAACCGGCGTGATTGGCGATTAACGTACTAAATCTGGAAACTGCGCTGTACATGATGATATCTGTGAGGTTGGTGTTTGTATGTTGTTTTGGGTTAATGGAGAGGCTTAAATTAGCACTCTTACTGCGGTACTCAGAGATATTTAATGATTATGCCGTCACTTAGTAAAGATTTGACATACTTTTGTATGACAAAACTGTCAAAACCTTTACTAAGTGATAGCCTAAGTAATCATTAAAGCTCTCTGAGTGCGGCAGTTAATAATAGTAATAGTAGTTGGTTTTAGTGGATTATTTTTTTCCATATTATGTTATGGACTGTCCTTATAAAAATATTTTGTTTTAACCTGAAACGGCTCCGACTGGCTAAGTAATTATATACACGTCAGCGGAGCATATTCAGTGTTAGTGTGGGGACAACATGTTCAACCTTTTTGGGGACTTATTAGGATTAATTTTTGCAGGTGTGCATGGGGTCTGAACTACTTTGATAGGTTTAAGATAACTATGTAGCTTGAAGTAGCATTTGTAGTTATAGTTAGTTTCAGTAGAATCATTCCACTATGTTCATCGGAGTGACTAAAGTAGGTTTTTGGTTTCTATTACATAAATTTTTTAACCGTTATAGTGCCAGTGTTTGGCTTAAAGTCTGTTTTATGTGCGGCGATAAATGGTGCATAAAGTGTAAATAAATAAAAAAGAAAGGTTAATTTGCGTTTTTGTGAGATGAATTTAGAATAGTAGGCTTTATTCAGCTTTTATTTTTGCAATAAACTTCTCGTAAATTGAATTCTCTCTTCTTTATGACTACCTAAAAAGGAAGAATAAACGTGAACATAAAACACTACCCATCTAAATCTGGATTAGTTTTACAAGGCCTGTGTTCACAACGGAGTATAATTTTTGGCATTCTGACAACGTAGGAAAAAGCATTCCGAAATTAACTAATTACGTTTACCTGCAGTAAGTCTAGCTAGTCATACGCCACTACGTTTTCGGCCACAAATCTCAATCGCCATAGTAACTGAAATACATACTATTGATTGACGCACAATTGACCTTGTGCTAAGAAAATTTCTTTTATTTCGGATAAGCAACATTCAAGGTTAAAAAAAGATAACTTATAAACTATGTATGTTACTAATTTATTATAATTATATTAAAATACAAACTTGTGATACTAGACACTCCTACGAACAATAACCAAAAGTATCGGGTAGTTATACTTTCCTGCTATGGTCTAAACATGTTTGAACTTTAGTACTACTTTTAGCCGTCAATACGCTACGAGGAAGAAAGAGGTTTGCGCCTAATCCTGAAAAATCTTTCACTCCTCAAAATCATGGCCACCATATTTCACACATAATTCATCGGTTGTGAAAGCAAGAAGCTGACTTGTAAATAAATAACGTAATGAAAAGCGTTCACTTCGTAACGGACTGATTAAATAATTGGATGTTACAGAAAATGAGGCTTTCATCTCGCGAAGTATTTTATCTTTCATCTAAATATCATTATAAATAAAGTTATTAATAAACATGAGAGAAATGTGTGAGATTTATTTTAGTAAAAGCTTGTGTAAATAATTAATTAATGTATGTTTATTTATGTTTTGATACTCAAAATTCATTTAATTTCTTGTAATATTGTAATCTATTCTTCGTAACAGCCGTTTTCTTCATTCATTTTCACCCCTTGTAAACTCAGCCTAAATTACTTCTACAAAATATTTTCAGATATTATTGTAACACCCCAAAAACATTTTCATTTCTAACTTGACGTAACATTTTAGGGTACATTTTCGTGTGAACTTTTAATTAAAACGTCCTCTTCTATTTTGATTAATTCAGGAGTAGAGTTGCCCTCAAAAAATTGGTGCATTTTTTCCAATTCCACCGTGAATAATTTATTTTTTTGCGGGTTGCACGTTTTCTAATTAAGTCAACCGAGTTCCCTTGTTAGTTCAACTACATAAATAGGTACCTGCTGTTCGTTAGTTACCCTTAGCTCGACATAAGATCACGCCTGCAATCCGCCACAAGTTAGACAGAGGTGTATGGGACACCTCTGCCTAACCTATGTAGGTATTTGAGGTGACATAAACCCGGACTCCGTGGCTGTTACTGAGAAATTCCTAATGGCAAAACCCAACAGCTATTTGCCCGACCTAGATATTGAAGTTAGAACCTCATACCCAGCAGTCCCGCTTGCAACTATTAGACCATCGAGGTTATTCCTACACTAAACACATTAGTTTCTACTGATCATCAATAAAATTGGTCATGCATAAGTGCGATTATATTGATGAAACATATACCTAACTAATCAATTTCTATTGTCTTATTTAGTCCTAATCTGTATTATATACCTTTTATCCACCCGTCTCATAAACCCCATCTTGTCAACATTTCATGAATTCTTAACACATAGTCTTATAAGACATAGATAATTTATATAAATAATATTATAATTGAACTAGATTAAGCACATAATTTGACACGTACCAAAAATTACATCAATCTCAATATAGCCCCGAATCTGTGATCCCTAATACCTAATCGACGTCAACAAAATAATAAAGAATTCAGCGACAAATTATGTAACATCTTCCTTCGCCGTCGCCTCTAATGGTACTTTGCAGATGACAAGGATCTACCCACTTAGATATAATATAATCATTCTGTTTACTAAAGCTGGGCTGTTGTCTGGCTCTTTTGGATTAAGGTAACTTCCATTCTTGGAAATAGGTTAAGCAAAAATGAATTTTATAATGCTTCATTGTAGCCACAAGCGTGACTACTGAGGATGAGATCCTGGGTTTGATTCCTAGGCCAGGCAGTGTTATTGCGTATTCTCAGTAGCAGCCACGGAGTCTAAATTTATGCCCGGATGATGGCAATAGGCTCATCTATAAGGGAGTGAGCCTTTGGGTGGCCATGGATCTTAAACATACCTATCTGGCGAAATCATTTTAATAATAATTAATTCGTACAGCGTGGACGACAAAACGAAGCGTTCATTTTATTAAAATTGACATCTGTACTTTTGTTTACTTATGTTTTACAAATAAAACACCTCTGCCTAATCATTCGGAGATCATTGTACATTTGATATAAATATTATGGTTGCATCATTGTTAATGTTATGTTAACACTACATAAAATGTCTTATATAGGTAGCAACTATTCTCATAAACGCTATCATGGAAACCTAAAATCAATACTTAAGAACAAGAAGTTTCGATATTCAAACTAAGCTATCAAAGTAAGATTTCCTACTTAACAGTCTATACGCGAGAATAAGGAACTTACACCTGAAATCTTGGGAACTAGCATGTTACATTTAGCTTCGAGCATTCCCTAAGCATCTGTTTCTCACAGCTGGAGTTCTACCTCTTGGGAAAAGGCAACATTCATAGTAGGAGCTTGATACATTATTAATATCTCTAGCTTTCTGAACTGGGCTAAGCGTTCGAATCGGTTGACCACGAGAATTCAACAGTTCTGAATTCCAATTTTCGGAAATTTTCGAGAGTCTTCGGTCCGCTATTTGTATCTCTATTGTTTTGTGAGTCCGTACTGTAGCTTGAATTGTAGATTTGTAGGTCAATTGATATACTAGATATTGGTTTTCGTTACAGACTACAAAAAAGTTTTTAGTTGATGAACTTAGAATGGATTGATGTGGGTCCAATTAGGACGATGAATAGTTGACTGTTTGTATTTGGGTTTTAAATTGAAGCTCTAAATTAGGATTTCCTGTGTATAAATCAGAACTGACCCCTATAAAAATAAATACGTATGGTTTATTTGAACAACAAATATAAATACTATCTACCCCATGGGACTGAAAATGGGTCTATAAAAATGTCACAGAAGTAATTTTTCATGTTCACACCACAGCAAAAATGAACGTACTACGTTTGCATACCAATGTCATAAAAGGTTAAACAAATTGTAACGAACAGGAGTTACAAATCATTATGCCCTGTGACGTCATCCGTTCACGTCACCCCGCGTACACTGCGGTGCAAAAAAACAGCTCCAACAAATGATAACAGAGGGAACAATGGAAAACAAACATCAATAACTGGGAGCCACTCTGTTACTCTGTTTAAACTCTAATGGCTTTTGATACTCAATTATTTTGGGATTATTTGTACATCAAAATGTATATTTGTAAAGGGATTTTGTGTGAGGATTTAGTTCGTAATCCGGGAATACCAGAATAACGGTGTTGGTGTTCAGTTTTTTTTATCTAAAAGCAAATTTTCGCATAAATTTATATTTCTGTATTGGCTCACTAGTTTCGAATTTCGATAGGTTTTTAGTTATGAAATTATTAAACATCGCAGGAGAACTAATAGCAAAGTTAGGATTTAAAAGTTAGTTCTGTCTGTTTGCCTATTGTCCATATTATTAGCTTGTCATAAATTCGCAGAGTTTTGAACTTTAACCTTCACCAGGGTGACTTTTGGATTAGGCTTTTGCGTCAATATTGTACGAATTTGCGTACACTATACCCAATCAAATTGCCGTATTATTAACTTCTTGTAGAAATACTTAAAATTGTTCTCGTTTTCTGAATCTACGCCAAAATAGTTTCTTACGTGATAAAGTATCTGGAAAGGAAAGAATAAAGAAAAGGAAGCCATCTAATAAATCTTCCAAGACTTATTTTGGCCCGTATCCCGAAATAAAGAGGGTGCAAATTACAGAAATTAAAAGTTTATCAAAGAAAATAATAATTATATTAATAACAAGAAAGTTCACGATTAAATACTGTGACCTTTAGAAAACAACTTTTAATTGATCAAATAAAGTCTCAGTAAAGTTAACGGTAATATTCAAACGACAGATATAAAAAAATAATGTCACAAATTTCACAAGTTTTCTGTTCGTAATAAATAACATAATTTTAATTGCTTTGATTACTTAAAGGTTTGTTTTCTTTTAAGTTGTTATTGTTGTATTATAACGATAAAACAATCTTCATCCAACGTCATGAGAAAAATTACAAAATGTGTGATTTTAATTCGGTATTGCATACCTAGGAATTATTGGGTCTTTCGAGGGCCGTACATGGGGTCAAAATATAGAAGTTCCTTATACAACTTTCAATTCAATACTCGTATTAGTATGTTCTGGAAACCGGCATGTCCTAGGATCAAAAATTCGACGGCAAGTGCCATCTACAAAACCAGACCGGGCAGCGTATTGCCAAACTGTATGCTGACCCAGACACCCATAGTCTGTACTGAACTACGTCGTGCTCATTGAAATCACAAACAAATTGGAGCAAAGTACATACGAGCTCAGAGCATTCTGAGATTGTATGCACTTTGCTCGCTTGTATGTAAAGCAAACTGTGACACGCGAATATCAGTAACTGACTATACAACATGTTTCAGGGCGGCATGGGCACCGGGCCGTAGGCCGACGAAGGAGGCCGGCGGAGGCCCGGCACTTCGGGGACAGAAGATATTAGTGTTATTTAATATGCGAGCGAAGCGACGCGCGTAGCGCGCGTCATGGAGTACAATTTAATTCGGCAGTTTCTTGACGTGCATTACTGTGACGTGCATTATAGCGACTCATCGAGTCCTTATCAATCTTTCAATCACGCTATCACGCTGGACGTCTGGACTCGTATGTATTTTGCTCTAGTATTTTAAAGCAAAATGTATTTTGATTCAGACACTCTCTGAAAAGGTATACAGTTTGCTCTTCAACTACAAAGGCAAACTGCGATCGAACTCAGAGCAACCCCGGTCTGGGTCAGCATACAGTTTGGCAATACGCGACCGGGCACGCATGGTGGGTTATAGTCTATTCCCTCTCATGAGGCCTGTGTCCCAGAAGAGGGAATATTATTAATATTTTTTTATTTATTAATATTTAATTTTTTAGCATAGGATAGGGATAAGTGGAAAGAGGGAAGGGAGGCCTTTGCCCTGCAGTGGGACATAAATGGCTAGTTTGATTTGATTTGAATATTTAATGCATTGGCAATTTACTTATAAACAATACTTCACCGACATTGCATCATTTGTCAGGAAATACCTAACGCTTATTTACAAAGACCGTGTAAGCGACTTTGATGCTGTTATAGTCTCTATTAGCGTGGAAAATAAAACAAGGTGTAATACAACGGATGTTTATTCACCCACATGGTACAAGACAACTGTGACATATGTCGCTTACTTGCGAGTAATGTCACGTTGATTAAACAATTTGTCACTATTTGAACCAATTTAATATCTGAACCGTGTCTTGGAGGAGAGCAGCGTTTGCACCGAAAGTATAATCGACCGCTTGATACGAGCATCAGTTTTTTTTATTTTTTGTATGGTTAGTGGCTAACCTGATGTTAAAGTTTTTATGCCAACCATGGACCCCTGATTTGGTTTGGAGTTTTCACGTCGCATTAGCGTCATCATAGAGCAATTATTTATATTTCATTCACCATTGGGACTTATGGCCTTCTCTCTATGAGAGTAATACTAGAGAGAGAGTAATATGAGAGCAATAAAGAATTTGAATTTGAATTACTCCAAAAGGGCCCAGTGCGGGATGGTAGGTTCATGTATGTCTTCGATTTTATGGGTTATAGATCACGTCAGTATCTTCACAATATTTTTTATCATTTTGAGAGCAGTCTGTGATAATCAAATAAATTAAACAATATAGAGATGTAAGGTTTCTAACCATCTGAGGCTGCTACGACAAGAACTAGACAGTTACATGTAGAACGCCAGATGCAGAATGCAGAAATTGCAGTCGACGGTAATTTTGATCACGATCAATTTGTTACGATATAGTCACACGGTGGTTTGTCGTGAACGCTGTCAAAGTGGTGCGCTGCCGTCGCGTCCGCTTGCGGTATGCGGTCTTGGGTTCGATTTCCGCATGAGACTAATGTTTGGATTCCAGATAATATAAGGCCTGGAGTTTAGTATTATTATATTTATCACTTTCTGTTATCAGAAGTGATTTTGCCTTTTGAATATTTTTGTTTGGTAAACTATAAAAGTTTTCACAGAATAAATCAAATGTTATTTTTAATGTTTTTTTAATGTTGTTTTTTTTTGTTATGTTGTTTTTTTGTTGTTTTTAATGTTTCTTGAATCGATTTTCTACCATCTGCTTAATATAGCATAAGCATAGCATAATCACCAGCCTAAGCTATTCCCATTCCTGGGACACAGGTCTAGAAGAGAACTGTGTCCCAGTGAGAGGGAATGGGCTATAATCTGCTACAATCCACCCGTGGGCCCGATGCGGGTTGGTAGATATATTACATGTTTTTGGTTCTATGACAAGCCAGTTTCCTCACGAGGTTTTCCTTCACCGTTTAAAGAGCAGTTGTGATGAAATAAATTACACCTAATTTGCTGAGAAGGCTTTAACATTTTAAGCGACACGACTGACTACATAAAACGATTAATAAAAAAATATTTTACAACTTGCCAGTACACAAACAAAGTAACCTTCAAAAGAGAAATGGAGATTAATGATCTACGAACTAATAACCCAGCATTTTATTTTCAAATATTTAAGCACATTGACAACACGGCAGCCACAATAAATGTGTCACTTTGTAATCGATAATCGATAAACACCAGTTACATTTTGTGTAATTTATCACTGTGTGACGTGTCGGACTATGTTTGGTGATTAGCACCCCTAATGGCACCAAATATAAATGTGTGTATAATTTATTGTTCACCGATGTGTATTTTTCACACGAGTTTCATGTTATCATGTTCGCTGTCAAACTGACGTGTGTTCGTAATTTGTCTGAAGTGGAGTTTTTGACAAATACATGAAGTATTTGTATTTCCCTGAAGAGTTTGGCAGAGGAGTACATAATATAGCACAATTTTTTTATCAGTGTTGAGTTCAAGGTGTCTTGTATCTAATATGGGGTGGCCCTATTGCCGTCAGCCGCACACAAATTCACACTACGGGGGCTGTTGTTGAGAAATGACGTTTACTGAAAATAATAAGGAGGCGCTTGTGGTGGAATAAAAACAGACGCTCGGGTCGATCATTAGGTTAAGCGCACTTTTCGCGCATGCTTGACTATCGATGGTCTAATGATTTCAAGCAAACCAATGAATCTATGGCTGCTACTTAAAAAATTCTTCGAATAGGGTAGTTGACTGACTAAAATAAATATTATTATGTTTAGTCCGTCTGTTAGATTATCGAAAAATGTTGGATACTTATGTTTTTCGTTTTGTCAAATTAATAAAAAATTACGAAAATAAAACGTGTCAAAGATCGTAAGTCAGGCTCGTGACGTCACTTTCTGGTAAAAATATATACCATACTTTGACGTCGCGCAACTTTTCGAAGCACTGTATCGTCTTCATTTATTGTTTACGTGAAAAAAGAAAAATTACGTGTCCAATATTTTTTGGAAATCTATCTGACGGACTAATTAGATTTTTTTGTCTACTTCCCTATTCTTCTTGATCCTTGATGGATCCGAAAAATTGAAGGTCAGGGTTCAAACTTAAGACCTGGCCAGTCTGGCCACACCACTAGCCTATCACTGCTTACGAATTAACTTAGTCGTCGAAACCAGCTTAAACTCGACTTAAACCTCAGTATTAACTTAGTCGAGACCAGCTGACAAATAGTACTGTAACTTGTATAATTGAGTACAGATAGCAGATATCGGTAGATCCAATAGCCGTCCGCTCCTGCCAGTAGGTAACACAAAGTAGGTCACTGACTGTTCCCCTATTGGAGGTTCCATATGACTTATTTTGTCAGCGGCAGGCGGCCAGTTGGCCGTAATGCCATGTGCGTTGTCGTACGTTCGGTTTTTGTCGATAAAAAACATAACCCCTTTCTTCGCAGTTCAGTAAATATTGGTTGTGTAGTATGTTTTATTTATACGTTTTATAACTGTACCGTAAACGGTTGAACTGTGTTGAGTAGGTATGTATTATTGTTTAGAAATTGTTATGTTTGTGTTGTATTTCGTGTGTTTGTGTTCATTTTTTCATAGTACCTATTTTGTTTTGTAGATGATTTAACCATTGTTTGGTATAGGAGAAAACAAAAAAAACATCGTGAGGAAACCGTTACTGGGTCGCGTTGTTGATTATAGCCCATTCCGTCTCAAAGAGAGGAGGCCTGTGTCCCAGCAGTGGGAACATTAATAGGCGAATGATGATTGGTATAGGATGACATTAAATACCGTCTCTTTCTAAATTACGAAGTAAAGAAATAGTGTTGGCGCTTAAGCAATTGGTACAGTTTGTTCATGTGCGTTATGAAGATAAAACAACTTTAATAAAGGTTAATTTTTTTAAGCTTAGTTGTCACCAAAAAACCCGCAACAGAACAAGAGGCAGTACATCCGATCAAACCATCCATCCATTCGATACTAAAAAAGTACTTTGGGCGCGAAATAAAATGACCAGAAAAAAATTGAAACAAAGCGAGCACATAAAACTTTTACCGGGCAACGGCCGGAACAGAGTTGGACTCGGGTCGGACCCGGGCCCATCGGGGCGTTAACGCCGGCACAACATGCCGGATGCCGGTGTCCGGTACGACATTAAAAACGGCGGTCACGTTATCTCTGGCGATTTTTTTCGAACCGATCCAGTAACCCCTTTTTACGTTTGTTATCTGTGTGGGTTATAAAGGGTTGTTTTGTATGTGTGTAAGATTGTAGTTTACTGTAGTTTGAGTTGATGTCTAGGATTGTTTTTAATTGTTATCAATTGTTTAAAGAAATATCTTTTGAATATATCCCACCTCACTGCAAGGCTTCTTGATGTAGATTTTTTAGGGAGAAGTACCAATTTAACCTTTTGGCCTAGCTACATACTGAATGAATCTGCTTTTTGAACCAGCAACTGCCTGGAAAAATAATGCTAACGGCTTGCCACAAGCCACAGCAATGCGACTTGCGAACTGGAAATAGGGGCGAGCCTAGGGGCCAACAATACGCCAAGCTTCTGTCAACTAACATCATGAAGAGAAGTAGGTTCTAAGCTTGTAGGCTTGTATGAAAGTAACACCACTACCTGCAGGAAAGCCACGCGTTGCTTAACACAAGTCGAATCTGAATTTGTGCACGGCCCTGTACGGTATTAAAAAGCTGAACGCATAATTAGGTTCAAAACCCATAATTCCGAACTATTACACTTCATTGCATTTATTATTTTCACAACGCAATTTTTCAACTTTTATTGTAAAACGAAGTGGCTAATAAAACCAATAGCATAGATTCAGCAATAATTTCTTGTTTGAAACCCCTTTTTATGACCGACACAAGATGACACGCAGCTGCTGCATCTGCATACACTGCGGTTTTGTTACAATCTCGATTTACATGGAAACTGCCCGTGTCAGCTCGTAAACGGCGCTGGACATAGCAATGGCCCTTTATATTAACTACTGCAGCAAGCGTTATGTTTTCTGTTTTTTTTTTGTCGGGTGGAAAATCATCAAATAACCCTTCCCGCTCCTGGGCAGAGCAAAAGAGAGTGTCAGACTTCTACTGACTAAAAACCACCCATGTTCCTTCTTAGACCTTCATGTCGAGGCTGCGGTATCTCTTGCGAAAAACCCGCAGCCACGACGAGCGTTATGTTGCCTCACTTCATCATCATCTTCTGCCTAGGTTTGTTACAACTCCAAGGTTGTGGAATTTGTTTGAAAGATTTACCGTGGTCATGAAACGCAAAGGGACACAGATGGGTTTTAGTCAGTAAGAGTCTGAGATAGAGTCTTCTCCATAGTGATCTACGTTAGGGAATGGGCAACTACAGTACTTTCACAAGTTATTATGCCTTGTGACTGTGACTGTAGCTTAGGAGTGCAATACGTCGTCCCGGGGGTTGCTGCGTCGAGTTGCGCGTCGCCAGATGTCTGCGGCGGCGAGTGCTGTGGGTGCGGGGTTGCGCGGCGGCGCGTGCGCGTTGCGGCGTGCATTCGTTGTTCCGTGATTTGGAGTCTCGTGCATTCGTTGTTGCGGTGTGCATCGCTGTGTGCTTTCGTGCTCGCAGTGTTCGTTATTGCGGGCATTCGGCGGCGTGTGGCTCGGCGTGGTGGCTTTCGGGATGACGTATTGCACTCGTAGTTTAGTTTTGTTTTATGAATTGTTCTTCTGACATTCAAAAATGCCTGTAATGGTTTAATTTAAATAAATGCTTTGAGTTTGAGTTTGACACTCCCTTTTGCTCCACCCAGAGCAGGAGGGTTTATTTGATGATTTCCCATAGTTAAAAAAAATGGCTTATTAGAACTATTTTGGGGTTAGATTCCGGTCCATATTATATAATATATATTAATATATATTGTCCATATTCATATGTTAGTCTAACCGGATACAGCTGAATACCAGTATTTTACATGGAGCGACTGCTTATTTGACCTCCACAACCCATTTAGTACTGGATATTACGATACTCCTTGGTCCGGCTTTCGGGCCAGCTGTAAATATCAAACCGGATCACCCGTAACAAACTGCTTATTGACCTGGTATGTAACTGTTGGTCATCCACGGATCAACTTAGGCAAGCGCGGCTTAAACTAAAGATGAACCCAAGTCGTTATTATAGCCACGAATACCGTTGCTTATTCTTACAACGATATCCCTAAGTATCCATTAAGACCCATATACGCCAAAAGTGGCCTACTCTTCGTCACAACCCATACAAAACAGAAACAATATAATATACACAATTACTCAAATATACATTATACATGTCACATCCCAGAATATGAGTCAGCCTATATCAGGAGGAACGTTCTATTATTCAACAGAGGCTGTTTGTCGCAGATGTCGGAGACAAATAAAAATTCACGTGTCATTGCAATATGTGCTTTATTCCGAATGCGACACCTATCGCAATGGTTATTTTGGATGAAGTATGCAACTGCAGTTGTTCGGGAAGGATCGGAGTTATTCGTGCATTGTGATCCGGGAAATGCAGTGGTTCGACTGAAAAGAGGTCATTGTGTAGGTAAGTCAGTTGGCATTGTCTTGTAAACTAATTCTACTTTTCTAGAAGGCTAATATAGAAAAAATACGTAGATTTACCCTTTTTCTCATAAGTAAAAACTATGAAATGCCACGTGCTACGTACGACCCTTACACATTCTTTGTGCTTCGACCCTGGTCATACTTCTGGTCATAAGCTCACGCTCATTGCGAAAACTAAGCAGAAAGTTTAAAGGTGTAGTTGCCACTTGGTTCACCAATAGGGTATTGATACACCATTGATTTGATAAAACAAAAAAAAACATATCCAATATTTTTCGATAATCTAACAGACGGACTAATTAGAATCATATTTGTTTTAGTCAGGAAACATCCCTATTTGGTGAAAGTATTGTTTTGACTATGACTAACAGCAGCTGGTAGAGCTTTGGGTCAATAAGTCTAACAAACCTATATTCTTGCATGTTGCATGAACATAAACATAGAAAGGAACATATAAATATCACAACCTTTGATAGTCTTATAAGTTATAATCGACTTCAACAAGGAGGGGTATCTCTATTCGTCGGAACCTTTTATTTTTTTAATGTATGTTCCCTCGAAAGGGTATACTTGGTCCCATGATCATCAAATAAGGATCTGTTGGTGGGATCCTGGAGAAATAGAGAGATCTGTTCAAATTTTATAACCCCCACTTGAAGCGATTTGGGTAGTTTTTGGAAGAGTACCTTTTAAAATTTCAGTAGATGAATGATGGCAGTCTGCATCATACCATTTCTAGTGACAAACCCGTGAATTTCAGATGTTTTAATCCAGGGCTAATATGGACCACTAATCATATTACCAACATTTTATTCCATATTCATTACGGTACAGGATAAAAAACCTAATGGCTACCTAACCTCTACAAAATACGGACGACATTACCGTCTCATTTAATATAACTAAACTTAAAATACCCAGCGATATGTAAAGTGACCGTACTTGGTATAAGTGGGCCCTGTACGGCATTATAATAACATATTTTATGGACCGACCATCTTGCTTCTGACATTAATGACCGTTGCCGTAAAATATGAGGCTTTTTCAATCCTGGCATAGAATTTTTTGGGAGGTTAATTTGGAGTGCAATATTTTAAAGAGATTGTATGCAAATTAGTTGATGTAGGTTGTGAATTACAAGATTAGTGAGGGTTTTCAACCTTTTGCATGTAGATGATTTAACACGCAAGGATTATGATAATCCCAGGTCAGGTATTATCTTCCTGGAGAGCCAAGGCCCTGTTGTCATGCGCAAAAGATCGGGAGGGGTATTAACCACCACGTTTATTCAATGCTTTAAAATAAAGAATGAGTACCTACATAAGAGGAAGTCTTAAAGTGGCGCCGGTGACTGAAAAGTTGTGTGGAAATCGGTTGTCGTGGTATGGGCATGTGATGCGGAGTAATGAGGAAAATGTTGTGAGGAAGGTTTTAAATATGAATGTGGAAGGATATACGAGTAGAAGAAGACCAAAGAGACGGTGGATGGACTGTGTTAAAAATGATATGGTAAAAAAGGAAGTCTCTCATGAGATGACGAGAAACAGAGAAGTATGGAAGAGGAAGACATGCTGCGCCGACCCCAAATGAATTGGGATAAGGGCAAGAGAATGATGATGATGATGTTTATTCAATGCTTTTATGGTTCTGTGGATTTAAAAAGAACTAATAGTCAATAACAGTGGTGGCAGTGGTAGCAGCGTAACGATTGTGTGACCGTCGGACTGCTAAGTCAAAGATCATGAGTTCCCAACACATACACCTTTCTCGGATTCATGTGCGAATTGTATAATTATCACTTGGTTCGATGAAATGAAACATACCGAGGAAATCAGCATGGCCGAAGAGATATTTGTCGTTAGCATGTAAAGCCAATTCAGAGGTATGGGCTTCCGGTCGGGGCTGCGGGTCCCGTCAGGGCTGCGGGTCCCGTCGGGGCTGTGGGTCCCGTCGGGCTGCTGCTTGTTCGCAAGAGATACCGCGGCCTCGACATAAAGGGCTAAAAAGGAACATGGGTGGTTTTTAGTCAGTAGAAGTCTGACCTTTCGCTCTGCCCAAGAGCAGGAGAGGTTATTCCATGATTTTCCACCCGCAAAAAAAGAAAAAGAGGTATGGGCTTCTGATTGGGCTTTACAAACAGGCGGTATAAGAACTCTGACATCAGGTTAGGCACCAACCACCGGTAAAAAATCATTACCCTTCCTTTTGGTTTCACCGCAGTCGGGTAAAAAATAAAATGTTCTTGGACCTAAATATGGGAACCCTAGGGGAATGGGCTTCTCCTAACGAACCAGTCAATTTTGCTTACTGTTGAAGCTACCAAGTTATTATTATATTTTAGTACATGACACTTTTCACACCACAACCTCGGTGATTTGTAAGGGATCGTCAACCTTTGGTTTGGCTTAATAGCCTTCAAAAGGTTTAATAAAAACCAAAGTACAACATAAAAAAACCATTTCATGGCCAAAGTTTTATATCAAACAGACGGTCTTGATGGAAATTCCTATCTAACAAATGAATCCTTCGCTTTACAATATCAGCTTAAGTTAAAAGCTTCGAACATTCTTTACAACGAGAAACCAATACCATTTGTACAAATCGTTCCACCTACTTTTCTGTAGTACGAACAAAATGATACATAGCAATTGAGTATTGCCGCAGAGTAACAAATTGTAGAAGGTTCTCGATATTGCAAGAGACACAGGTCTGTTGAAAACAAAATATAAGACTATTCTATTCTCTAAACATAACATCACGCTTGAATTTCCGCAGGGTTATCTGGCGAAATGTGGGTGTACTAATGGTTACCCATTTAATATGGCCAGCCTGTTGCCATCAACTGGGCACAAATCCAGACTCTGTGGCTGCTGCTGAGAAATTCCTAATGGACAAACCCGATGACACTTTGCCCGACCAGGGAATCGACCCCAGGACCTAATGCAGGGCAGTCATGCTTGCAGCTACTAGACCAACGAGGCAGTCAAAAGAGACTTCTCTAAGTTAAAGAACCAATAAAAGGTGGATATTGAGATGATTATTTTGTTAATTTATGTAATAACAAAACATAGGTAATAAAAAAATACTACGTATATCAGAACCTACATTCTGGCAAGTAAACGGATTTGATTTGATTTACTTTAAAAAAAGTGTAATTAATGCTGTGTAATTTGCTGCTCCAGTTACTGTATGGGTACAGTAACTGGAGCAGCAAATCGCATTCAATACTTTAGATAAACTACTTTATTAAAAAGTACTAAGTTACTTTATTAAAAATCTAGTGTGGAGCACTAGAAATTGTTTTGTGTGCGTCTACAAAACTTTTAAGCACAAAAACAATCAGCCAGACCCGTAAAAACTATTTGCTGGCCAAACAAAATATTAAATTGATCCGTGCGACAATCAAACTCGCAAAACACAGCAAAGCTGCCAATCGCTCAGCCACTGCGCTAACCGTGCCATCAAATTCTGACACTTTTTATATTTTTATTTTCTGTTAGCTCCCTTATCGTACAACATCAAGAATACATCTTCAGTTGTCCTATCTTTTTTACGACCCTACCTTTAGATAGCTCGTGTGGTATTCAGGGTCAATTGAGTAGGGACGACAGGGCTATTGACCTTGGCCACTGGCCGTTGTCTTTATAATGCCTACTTTTGGTAGCCTGCAAAATTCCACGGCCAATTTTGTGAAAGAAAACACGCTGTGTTGTGAGTTTATTTTTTATAATTGGCTGGTTTATACAAAATAGAAGCGGGTTTTAATTAAGCTGTGGATTATGAAGATTAATTACTATTTCTGTTTGTTTGATACAAATCCTTTTCTTAGTTTGAAATGGTAACACAAAACTTGGCTGCCGCTATCTAAGGTAGGTATAGAATTCGTGGTTTTAGAGCAATGTCCATAAGGTGCATTTTACTATCGCATGTCACGTAGAATTTGTATCTTTAATAATCTTAAAAGTATTGGGAAAGTCAAGACACTGCCCTACGTCAATAGAAAGAACTTTGTAGTATGTTATGTCAATCAGTCCCAAAATAAAGAGACCAGTTTTTGTCTCTTTATAACGACAGCAAAAAGATTCTTTAATAGCTATTATGTCATCCTATTACTACTATTATTAGATGTGATCTTATAAGATGAAGTGTTTGCAAATAGTATCAATGTGGAGAATTTATAATTATCCTAACAACGAAAAGGCAGTCGGCGGATTCTGAGCAATTTTATTTTATGACACAAATAAAATCGAAAATCGTCATTAGGGGATAAGGCAGGAGGCCTTTATCCCCCTTTATTGGGGTCGGTGCAGCATGGTCTTCTTCTTCCATACTTCTCTATTACTCGTCATTCTCAGCAGTCACCTCCTTTCTAGCCATATCATCCTTCACACAGTCCATCCATCGCTTGTTTGGTATTCCTCATCTTTGTACCCATCTATGGTCATACTCAACATTATCCTTATTAGTTCGCATCACATGTCCATACCACAATAACCGATTAGCACACAACTATTCGTAAAACTTCAAATAACTTAACATACGTAATTTCAAACCTAAAAAGAAATTCTTTACATTTTTACCAAAGGTGTACTTCTAAATATAACTTAACTACTACAAAAAGAAACTGCCATAGTAAGGTAGAAAAACAGATTTTCTCATTCAATGTAAATTCAAGATCGACACACATTCAACCAATTAAAACTCCGATTCTCAGAAAACAACCCACTGAACCACATTAGAATTAGAACCCACAATTGGCGTTTCATTTATTCAGCAGTAATACGATATTAAATACAATATGGCTGCGGTTAAACGCCACATTCGTACAATTTTACGTACATTTACTAGTTAATAGTAAGGAAAGCCTTCGAGGTATTTAATAATAAATTTTGTGTGAAATAACAGTTATCAGCACCTGCCTAGTTGATAATGAATGGTTGGCGACAAATTGATAGGTAACGTAGGTGACTGACGCACAAATACTCGGTTATTTAAGGGTAGTTTTGTAGGAAATAAAAAGTTTCAGTTTATTGTTTTGATGTGTCACCAACCTTTAGGGTACCAAAGAGTTACCCACCCAAGGTTGGTGACACCATTATCCGTAGTGTTGGTAGAAAAAAAATACATTAGCGCTGGCGAGTATTTGTTTCAAGAGAGATTTTAAAGCGCGATAGACTAAATTAATTATGTAAAGATCGTGGTTAAGTACCTCAGTTATAGTTTCGGTCAATCCTTATAAAAAGACGGGAATTGTATGTATACAAATATGATTAATGATTTTGCAATCAGCATTTAATCCGTGTTTAATACAGATCGTGGAAATGTAGTCATTACAAACTTTCTTTTAAATCATCTGTCAAATAGTTATCAAAAATATTCATCAAGTATCACCTACACTTACTTCATGTGATAATTACAAAACAATTAACGTACTATCCCACCCTGAATTTCAGTAATTACTTCTTTATACCGATTAAATACTTAGAAAGTATCTATTTCCTGAAACTTGTCCCTTAAGTACCTATCTTCGTTTCAGACCAACCAAAATGATGGATCTAAACCAAAATTGGTCCAATTATATCGTCCACGATCGATTCCACCGAAATCTGAGAATAGGAGCATATAGGAGTGACCTCAAACCTAGAGGTCATCAGTTAGCAATATTGCCGCGTCACGACGGTCACTGTTGGAAGTAATTGTATGTGGCGCAGTAGGAAAATTTTGCAGCTGTACGTTAGGTTTTTAGTATTAATGGTTATGTTTTTGAAGTGAGTCAGTGTAAATGATTATTGTGCAATTTTTAGAGTACGTGGCGAGAGTACAGTTACTTGAGTCGCGTCGCAACGTCAACTTTAAGGCGTTCGTGTTGCGAAAATCAGTGTTATCTGCACCTCGTCTTATAAGAGGAGTTTTTGGCCGCAAGGAGTGGTGTTCCGTCGCTTCCACGAGAAATATGAACGCACATTGACATAGTGCAAAAGTGAAGTGTTAGTAACATAGTTTAAACATATATAATTAAACTCACGCCCTTTTCCCATGGGGGTAGGCAGAAACCACAGAACGCCACCTGCAGTGATCCTTACATACTCCTTTTGCCTCGTCTACATTCATACATCTGGTCATACACACACCTCGGTTACGATTAGGTACAGCATAGTTTAAAGGGTTTATTTTAAACTATATTACTAACACAAATCGTATAAATATTATCATATTTATGTTACTCTGTAAGGTTGACGAGGGAAAATCAAAATGTAAGAATCGGTTAAAAGACTCTAAATTTTGTTCTTAAAGGACTTCATATTATGGTCCTTCAGTTACATAAACAACGAGTTTCAAGGAATCAGAATTCCGTAAACATGGTTTCAAGTCAATGAACCAAATGAATGACGATTCAAGTTTTAATTTATTTTCATGAATATCTCATTAATTTCAAAGAATCATAATTATTTACTGTTCATAACCAGCAAGCTTGTTTCAGATAAATCATAATTAATATGGATTTAAACAGATTAATTACCACGTATTTTACTAATAACGCTTTAAATAATATTTTCATAATCCAGGATTTATAATTAACAACATAACATTATTTTGTTGTGTGTAAGCTGTGGTTGTAACCATATTATGGTTAAAACCACAGCTTACATACAAAACAGTATGTTAAGAGTAATACCTTATCAAAAACCACTTGTATATGAAAATAACACGACTGTGGCCATATTAATTCTGTACATATTTAACGCAGCCATTACCACTGATTATAAAGCTGTAATATTCTTTATAAGACTGCGTCATAGCGTGCGTATGCCACATAAAATTATAATGTATAGTGGTATTGAATTTATTACTATAAACAAAGTGACATTACACGAAATACTGACGGGCGGCGGCAGATCAGAAATATGGAAACATACGGAGAGCGTAGCGAGGGCGGACGCGTTTTTGCTTTTCGCACTTGTAAGGTTAACCTGGATAAAACAAGACAAAGACAGGAAGATGATGACTTGTAAGGTTCTGTGATGTGTCATTTTAGTTCTTAACACAGAATAATAATTATATTAGAATAGGGATGTTTACTAACTAAACAAAATATGATTCTAATTAGTCCGTCTGTTAGATTATCGAAAAATATTGGATACGTATTTTTTGTTTTATCAAATCAATAAAAATTGACGAAGACGAAACGCGTCAAAGATTTGAGTGGGGGGTTGTGTCGTCACTCACCGGTAAAAAATGTCATACAAATGCCTTAGAATATGACGTCGGCGGAAACATACTGCTGGGTCGGTAGAGCCGACCCAGCAGTATGTTTCCACAATGATTTAACTGTTACGCGGTACTCTGCGGTACATTATAGATGAGATGTGATTTCTTTGATCGATGGGACCCGATTTGGACGACGCTCGTTTAGAACCCTGGCCAACTAATATTTTATTCACAAAATGGCGCTGTATACCTACCGACTGATAGATACTTAACCTTCCAATTTTATAGGATTTTCGATTATTCATGTTACGGTTTTTGTCGGTATTGTCATTTTTTAGGGTTGAAATACGGATTCTGGGGCAAATTATATGATTGATACGGGGGAGGCGGTAGATCAGAATGGAAATGGTTATAAATATTAATATGTTTGTGAGATTTGGATTCGCCCTCTATTACCTGGAATTTGATTTGAAATATAACTGGCAATGTGGTGGCGTAAGGTGCACCTCTAGTTGGCCCTTCAGGTGACAGGCCTGAAGTTATGTTATGTTGAAGTAGAAAAGAAAAAAAACAAGGTAGTCACCATTTTTTTTTTGCGGGGTGGGAAATCATCAAATAACCCCTCCCGCTCTTGGGCAGAGAAAGGGACTGTCAGACTTCCACTGATTAAAAACCACCCATGTTCCTTCTTAGCCCTTCATGCCGAGGCCGCGATATCTCTTGCGAACAACCCGCAGCCCCGACGGGACGAGATAGTCACCTTTGAATAACATTTTATAAAATGACTATTGACAACAATATAAAAAAAAAATAACTTTTCTATACATTATTAAAATGCGACCCTATTAAGTCAACGAACAACTTCAGTAAAAAGCATAGCTCTATGAAAAATCTAAACAGTTCTGGATTGGTACTAAAAATACTGAGCATCGTAAAAGTAACCCATAATTTAAAATAACAATCGTTTAACGTTTCTTTGAACCCAGCTTATGCATATGAATTGTAACCTTAAAGGCTGTTCTAATAACCACTTTTAAGTAGATTCATGGAACTCAATTTTTGCAAAGGAACAGCTTTGCAATAATTGAGCTTAAAGTAAATATTTTTTAAGTTTTGAATGATTTTGTTTTATCTATATGATTATATTGCTTACTAACAAAATAAAATTGTAGTGTCTGTTTCTAATTCCAAAGGCAACTTTTTAATGAATAGGTACTTAGGAAAGTAGGATATTATACGGTACCTAACGAAAAAAAAATTTTTTTTACGTCTGTTTGTTCCGGCTAATCTTCGAAACGGCTTGACCGATTTTGACGAGTCTTTTACTATTGGATAGCTGACAAAAGAAAGAATAACTAAGGAAATTGTTAATTAAGTTCTATTAAAAAAACATAACATAACATCACGCCTACAATCCCCGAATGGTTAGGCAGGCAGGTGTACCTAATAGTACACCCACATTTCGCCAGTTATGTTTAAGTCCCATGTAATAGAGGGCTAGCTTATTGCCATCAACCGGACCTAAATCCAGACTCCGTGGCTGTTACTGATAAATTCCTGATTGAAAAACCTAATAACACTTTGCCCGATCCGGGAATCGAACCTAGGAAGCCACGGAGAGACAGCAGACCAACGAGGCAGCCTTCGATTCAAATAGAGAAGTAAAATTTTTTAACACACGGACGGAGGTTACGATTCACAGCATCACCTATAAAATAGGAAGCAATCACATAAATCTAGTTCAAGGGCTCTCAGGGTCATATGTGTTACGGAATATAATATTGGAACTGCATGATATTGCTTGATAATATTGCTGCTTTGGTGAAATCCGCTCTTATTAATCAACAATCATTTAATTTGTAATTTATATGGTGGAGGTATAAAAAACATTTGTTTTGTGTAGTACTATAGGTAATTGAGTTCAATTAAAATGAGTGGAAAACATCATGTTGTTAAAATATGCAATATAATAAAAACATACTATTTTATATGCAAAATCGCACAACTGAATTTTCATACGTAAATATGTAAAGTTTTTCACGTACTGTTTTTTTTATTTAAAATGCAGTTGAATTTTAATGTAAAAAATCAGTCGCGAGATTGTACATATTATTTTATGAATGCATGAAACCCAATAAGAATATCATACAAAATAATTAGACCTACCAAAAAACCACTAAGTATAAATTGGCAAAAACAAAAAGCTTAGTTTTTGTTACCTACCGATAGCAAATGAAACTTCAAACATGAATATAATAAAAAGTTACAGCAAGAAGCAGTCAACTTATTTTATTAGCCGTAAATCTCAGTGAAGTAGTGAGATATATATACCATAAACGACAAACAAGTTCGATAAAAGTTTGAGTTCATCGAAGTTCGTTCAATAATGAAGCTAACGAATTTCGATACCTACTCTCAAAATTGAATTTCAATTTCACCTGAATAAACCTACTTATTGGAAATATGAAAATATGAGCATAATATTATTATACGGCCCTCAAAGTTAATCAATTTTGTACCTAATTTTCTTCTAAGATAAGGTACTAAATTAATTTGGACTAACGAGACATCATTTGATTTATCTTAATCTGGGTCGCTAGGTGCCAGTTTGATAAAACGGTGTCTAAAAACTGACAATTAAATTAATCCTCTCAATCTGTTTTGCTGAGAACGAACTTGATTAATTTTTGTCACTCGGAAAATAAGGATACATTTATAGTACGAATATTTAACTTAAAATAAGTTAGCAACAGATTTTGACTCATCATTCTCCTGCCCTTATCCCAATTTATTTGGGGTTGGCGCAACATATATTTGTCTTCTTCTTCCATATTACCCTATTTCTCGTCTTCTTAGCAGTCACCTCCTTTCTAGCCATATCATCCTTCCAACAGATTTTGACTAATTTCATTTATAGTTCGACTAATTTGCTTTAGATAAAAAAAAAAATACATACACACGAACGTATAACTTCCTTCTTTTTTGAAATCGGTTAAAAACTAAAAGTGACATGTTACCAGTACAGTACTGACAAGAGTAAATTTTATACTGGTGTGTTTAGTTGTTGTTGTGTGTAAATGTCCTGAAACAATTTTCCGGGAGAGAACCTTAATCGGCGTAAATATAGTGGTTGTGGAAACTATATTTTCGAACCGTTTGGGGTTGAAACTCTGGGGCCGAAGGGGTCCGAGTGCTCATAGCCTGTTTAAAGACATTTCAAAACGACTGAGTGTTGCCATACAAACTGGTAATGCCACCAGACTTTTGGGCACATTACCGGCTTAAGGCGTTAAGGAGCAGTTTTTTGATGCCCTTATATAGTTTCTTGTTAGTTTATTTAATAGTTTTTAATTAACTCATGTAGTTACTATGGACAGAAGTTATTAAGGTGCATGGCATAGGTCAACAAGAAAAAAAAACAATCTACTGAACGGATTTATGAAATTTCTATGGAGAGTTTCTCTTATCCTTTCACATGCAAATAGTTTTTATTCGGTTCATAAGTGATAAAATATGAGTTTATGTGGTGACAAACCTTAAAAAGAAAACGTCCGTCATGCTTTGAAGTCAGTTAAAAACAATCTTTACACTAGTTTATATTAGACAAAAAGTTAAATAAAGTCTTTTGATAGTCCAGGAAGAAGTTTAGTTAAGGCGACACTTACATCAATTAGGCAGGGAGTCAATGAAGCGAACTTAATCTGGGGTCTTCCAATCTTTATGGGAAGTCGTAAGATGATCATCGTCCATAAGATTAACCCGACTTTCTTATATACCGGGGATAGTGCATTAGAAATAATTATGTACTCGAAAAAATGCATATTTTCATATTGTTAAAACCGAAGAGGTCTTACAAAAGAGGGCCGATTGTAAACAATGAAATCAATAAACAGGTTTAAAAATCATGATATTATATTTATTTTAAATTAAATCGATTGTATGACCTAGACAAAGTAATTTTGCCGATAATATAATTTGTTTGGAGTGTTTTTTAGGAGACAAAGAGGGACAATTACCTAGTTCAAAAACCTACTAATAGGTCACCGACAAGTCAAGCTTACACCTACAACATTATTAAGCAAATAGTGAATGCAATAAGCACTCGTAAGCTGATTTTTGTCTAAGCATAGTGCACGTACGATACGGTAAACGGTGTACGATATGTTTTTTGGGTAATTATAAGGCAAAAACGGACGATGTCCTTGTTCATATTTCATCAAAATTGATTGTGCAAAACAACATAACATAACATCACGCCTATAATCCCCGAAGGGTTAGGCAGAGGTGTACCTAATAATACACCCACATTTCGCCAGTTATGTTTAAGTCCCATGTAATATAGGGGGCAAGCGTATTGCCATCAACCGGGCACAAATCCAGAGCCGTCCGTCTGTGGCTGTTACTGATAAATTCCTGATGGAAAAAGCCAATATCAGTTTTCCCGACCCGGGAATCGAACCCAGGACCTCATGCAAAAACATTGCAAAAACTGCAAACACTTAAAAAAACTTAGTGACAAATCCATCTAGACGTTAGAACGAGATTTGTAGAGAATCAAATAATTAAACGTCGGTGGTGTGGTGAACGCTGGTCCTGATTTCGATTTCCATGTTAAGCAAAGTGTTATTTGGTGTTGTTCCATCTGAAAGTACTCAGTGGCAGCACGGTTTTTAAATTTGTGTTTGGTTGATGGTAACAGTCTAACCTGACTTATATAGGGTGTAAAAGTACCTTTTAACGCAAACGAAGGACACTTGTTCTCCCCACCACTGTGATCATTTTTTTGTTCTAGACCATACCTGGGAACCTCCTAATTACGAAGATATTGGGGGTCAAAGTTTCAAATTTTTCACAGCTTTTTTTGTAAATACTAGTTTTTCAGGTTATAACTTTACTTAAATTACTAGCACAATGTTTTAACAGTGCTACGAGTACATTGAGTTTTACCGTAAAATGTGATTTTTGACCTAAAAAAAAAATCGTTTCCCAGCAAAAAATTTTGCGTAGGGGTACTTAGTTAGATGTACAGAATGCTTGGTTGACGGCTGTGTGATGGGTTGATTTACACCCTGTATAATACTTCAAGACTGGCGATGTGTGGGAATACTATGAGATACACCTCTACCTAACCCTTCAAGGCTTACAGGAATCATGTTATACTCGTATTCCAATAAAAGAAAATAGCGTAGTAAGTTTGTCGGTCAGCATAATGCACGTTTGATCATCCATCTGCCTAGCCTTTTCCCAACTATGTTGGGGTCGGCTTCCAGTCTAACCGGATGCAGCTGAATACCAGTATTTTACATGGAGCCGGTACCAACAGCTTAACGTGCTTTCCTAGGCACGGAGGAAACTCGGTATTTCGGGCGGTCACCCATCCATAGACCGACCTAGGCAAGCACAGCTTTACCTAAAGATCGACCCGAGTGGCAGTTCTTATTAAGCCACGAGCTCCTCCATAATGCACGTTTGATACAATTCGTTAATTGTACGATATGTTTGTTTGGGGTGCCAATGAGGGGAAGTTAGAGAAAGGACGTCCGGTACGCGGTACTATAAATCACTTGTTCAAACGCTGGAGTTAAAATTTAAGGATTTATTATGCCTTTTGTTTCTGATACTCTCTGAACGTATTTTCCTGTTGTTTTATTTAAGGAAGTAGGGACTATTTACACGGTAAATAATAGTATCCGGGACAGTGTTGGTTAGGGACCGTAATAAGAAATGAGTAACTGCATGACAAACTAATATTATGTTGCTATGAGGATAAAATGCAGCGTAATATAAAGGAATTTAGCTATCATATATCCATACATTCATAAACTCACGGCTTTGATAATAGGGGTAGGCAGGAACCAGTACAGAACGCTACGATTCTTACATTATCTGCATGGTCCGCGTTCATACATTTGGGTCATACACGCACGTAGGTTGTGAGTACTACGCACCTGTCTTTGAGCTAACATTGTAACATAAACTTAACCTTGCTAAACAGAATGTTAGTTTGTACATTATGAACAAGTAAAAAATTCATTTATTAAGTATTATTACGAATCGTAAAACCCAAAACAAATGAAAAAAAATACGAAAATGTTTGCCTCGTAAACGATGAGTTCAATAAACTGATAAAAATAATATAAAAAGTGTATTCAGTAGTAGTACAAATGATTAAAAAATAAGATTGTCTTTACTACTCTACTTTTAGAACTTTACAATTCCTTCCCATATTTAAAAACTCAAAACTCTATTCACAATATTTCCAGAAATTCGAAATCGAGATCGCTTTTTTCCTTTTCAAGATCGTATCAATTTCACAGGAAAAAAAAGTTGGCAACTAATTTCAAAGAGAACAAGGAAAGAAAGGTAATGGCCGAGCTCTTTAGAGTTTTCGAGCGCTCAATTTCAATATCCCTGATGTTTATTGTCAAAAACATGAATATTTAAAGTGAAACTCGAGAGCAATATCGAAGTAAATAATGTTTAATATAGTTTAAGCAATTTAATATCAGCGAAATTAAAAAAAAAATGGCGAACTAGTATTTTGCCTTAATTTAATTTTATGTTTTTCGCAAGATAGGTATTTTATTTTGTCATTTTGTTGGTTATATTTCTTTATACTTGGAATTTTATTACTTTCAGCAATGGTTATTTATTTTTGTGTTCAGATATTTCATGTAAATCACTAGAACCGTTTCAATGTTTTTCTATTCTCTTTCCGCCTTATTACAAAAGGTAATTGGTACCTGGTTTAACTTAGACTTGGTTTATCTTGCATGCTATCACTTTCTTTTGAATACTATTGAAGTGAGACGTCATGCGAGATAAACCAAGTCTAAGTTAAACCAGGTACCAATTACCTTTTGTAATAATTACCATTTGTGTTTATACTAAACTCGGGTTTAACATTTGAGTATTCAGAACGAAATATTGTGAATTTTCACAAAAATATTTGTTGGTTTTGCTAGTTACTATGTTATCGGTTATTTTCATAACTATGCAATATTCCTGCGCTTATCCAAATTCATTAGGGGTTTATTGATTAAGAATTTAAAAGTGTAATCATAAGTATATAATGTAAATTTACGATTACATTATTGTAACTGGTTGATTATTACACGTAATGATCATCACCACCTGCATATCATTTTCCCAAGTATGTTGCGGTCGGCTTTCAATTAAACCAAATGAAAATCTGTGTCCTCCACAATCCAAATACTTAGTACTGGGTGGTATGATAGCCTTAGAACACATAGTGTGAACTTATATTATATTAAAATACACCACAATCATTCAAAACGGTAAATGGAGCCTCAGTAATAACATTTTCCAATTGTGACTATCCTGCAAAAACAATTCACCCTACATGCAAAAATTATGCGTAGAGTAATTCAATCAAGAATGTCAGAGGGAAAAAATATGGCGTGGACTGGTGCTTTTAGGCATGTTGGTACCTGTATCTTATTCTATCACCATTTTATTGAATTAAATACATGTTTTAAACGGACCCTTAATGAAATTAAGCTAGCTACCAAGCATTCTGTAAATTAAACTTAGAACTCCACGCAAAAAACTGGCCAAGTGCAAGACGGACTTGCACATGAAGGATTCCGTACCATTGTAGTAGATATTGAGAGCTTTTCCATGTTATTTTAGCACCATAGACTTCCTAAAGGTTTTCCTGTAATCTATAAGTGTTGAACTAATTTCTGTATTTTTTTCCAAATTTTTAAACTCAGTAGTTTCGGAGATAAGGGGACATATAGACAGACACACGCGTGATCCTATAAGGGTTCAGTTTTTTCATTTTGTGGTACGGAACTCTAAAATTATGATGAGACACGGTTCTTCGTTATTTGGTTAAAAATCACCATCCTCACCCAAAAAATAGTGGAGATGCAAACCAAAATACAGGCATTGCCTAGTTCGGTTGCAGTGGCTACATCCATTTATTAGAAATTACTCCTGCCAAACTATTTTCTGTACAATATTACTAAGTTCTTTGAGTAAATAAATATTTTATTATTATTTTTATACGATGGATACATTGAAAAGTACAGAGATCATCGTGGTATCGAAAGTAAAGTGATGACATGAAACATTGGAAACAATACTTAGGAAAAATGTTAGGACTATCACTTTCAATATCATCGTAACAAGAAGTTATCCAGTCCCAGGTCTAGTCCAGAATAGCCAAATCACCACAATTATCCCTCATTGTGGTGATTAGAAGCAAGTGCCTTACGACTCCGTCAAGGGAATTTTTGCACCCATTATAATACTGTATTATAAATTTTCTTTTCGTTCATATATTTTTCAGTTGAACACTATCGTATCCAATTTTGTCTGAGTGCTATTATTATATTAGATTACGATCACAAGATATAAATAATTATGTGAGTGGTATCATTTTCTTTATTTTGATATAGTGGTCTATTTCAATTATAACATAAAATATGTATCAGAAATATTGAATAGACATTTTGTTTATTGTTGCATTATCAATTATCATATTTTTGGTTGAAATATTTTGCCTATTTTATCCCTAATAAATAATAGGTACTACCACGATACATTTCTTCTCGTGACTAAGAACGAAGTAGACATACGCACAACCACCGTTTTATGGACAAGTATAGTAGTCAATAATTAAATCTAACAAGAAAGAAGAACAGAATAACTGCTTATTTACAACAAAAGCCTAAAAATTCTATGCATCTTAGTTACAAGAAAAACAATAAAGCAATATCTTATTCAACGCTAATTCACCATGTATTTCAAACACCAAACTTTTATAACAATATTTTTCAAAACTAAATGACAATTCATTTTCATATTCACACAACAAATATTTTTAAGCCGCCATCACTATTACTAAGTAAGTTTTCGTCAAAAAGCTCCAAGTTCTTTTTTCAAACCAATTGCTATCATAAAATTCATAATTTGGCCGACTCCTTAATCTTGAAGTTATTTCAGCGAAAATTAGCCATTTGAGACTGATGGCTTTTAAATGAGTTCTTCAAAAATGGAGATGGAGGCAGTAAAATCATCCATATAGACATAAAAACTGAAATTCAGATTAGCTTGCCAGTCACTTTACTTAAGCTGAACGGACTAAACTTGCTAATCAGTGTAAAAGAAAGATTATTGCAGATAGCAGTAACTCAAAATTATGTGCTGAACTAAATATATTTATTTTACCCGAACAATTCTCTGTCGTAAAAATTCTGAAGTTTAAATCGAAATTCGAAACAGATTTACAACCCTCGTAATTGTTTTATAAGAACTCTCTAATAGGTGTCCATAAAATTAACAATCATTACATCATATGAAATCCAATAAACTAAATTATACGTACACAAAACGACCCATAAAAGACAGCCATCAAACGAAAAGCTCGATAAACAAGTTTTCAATTACAGGGTAAACGAACATAAACCTTTCATGTAAACGGTACACTGCAAACAGAATTCAATTTCCCATGCTTTGGACGATCATTGAAATCGCATAACTCTGGAAACATAATTCGGTTCAATGATCATTCAGGAGACCCAACGTTTTATCGAATTAACTGCTGAACGAGTTCAAAATTCTCTCAACGCAATATCGAAAAAACAATTAAATTACGAAACATACGTTTTAAATGGCAACATCATTCGGACTACGAAAACTGAGTTTCAAAATAGAATAATAAGGTTAAAACTTCGTAACGGTCGAGACCACCGAACCGCATCGAATTACCCCGCAACCCCTTTTTGTACAGTTTGACCCTGGGTCCAAAACTTACCGTTGAAACAGGTGACCAACCACAGCAGGGTGGTGCAGGCATGCATGATGGTCACTCGCTTTACACCTCGACAACGCACCATTGCACTTTTATAGAATCACCATCCCACAGAACCAATTTATGTATTACCCTCAGAAGGGACACTATAATCTACGATCAGAATTTCACCCTCGAGCCGTACGTGTGACGTAACAGAAAGTTCGTGACGACCGTGTTCTCGGACGAGGCAGCCGCTCTCATCGGAGCGTCCCGTACGACTGAACTGAACACGCCGTTAAAGGCTCCGAGGGTGAGGGGAGGGACGACATCAAATGTTTTGTATCCTCACAGCTATTTCCCTCCAAGAGCGGGCACCACGTGCCGTGTTTAGTAAATTTTCGTCTGAATGGCCCGACGGTTATTTGTATTTTTATTGTTGTCATTAAATGTAACATAATTAGTGCCGGTTGTTATTTGTTGATTGGCTGCTACTGTTCAAACGAGTTTAATTGAACAGTTTTGTTCTTGTTAATTATAAAAGCTGGTGGTTTTTTTTTTTTGGCTAACGGTCGGTTTGCGAACTGTTCGGTTGGAATTGTGATTTCAGAACAATTGATTCATTTTAGGGTTAGGTACGAAAGTAGACTGTACAAGTAGTTTTAATAGAAAATGTTTTAGTGTATGAAGTTACGGTAAAGAAAGTAAAACACGTCTTCGATTTTATAACGATAACGTCCGAAGACGAAACTCGTATTAAAGTCGGGGGAGATGGGCGAAGTTTTGTCGGTTTCGTGCTAGGCCGGCTTGATACAAGGAGTTTTAACTTCAACCCCGCCAGAGTCTTATACACGACTTTGGGGGTTGATACTCGATTCCGGAACTTTATGAACAACGAAAAAGTGTGAAGATTTCATTATTTATTTGTTCTGATATTTTGGATGACTGTTCGTTTTGGAAACCGATGGTTAATAATTCTGACGTATTTCTTTGACTTAAAACTTACTTATACAAACTTACTTTACTTTGTGTTATTGGCTTTTTCCATCAGAAATTTATCAGTAACAGCAACGGAGTCTAGATTTGTGCCCGGTTGATGGCAATAGGCTCGCCCCCTATTACACGGGACTTAAACATAACTGGCGAAATGTGGCTGTACTATTAGGTACACCTCTGCCTAACCCTTCGGGGATTACAGGCGTGATGTTATGTTCTGTTATGTAACTTTTAGCTAGCATTGATAGAAATCAATGCTAAACAAAAAAATGCTAAATGGAAACTATCAGAAGATAGTTTCGTTTGTAGTATCTATTCCAAGTCACATGAAAAATTAAATTTATGACTTTTGTGACATTTAGCCAGTACACTGCGTAGGTTGTAAATGATACAATCAAAGGCTGAAAAACAATATGACAAAGGTGTGATGTGGGAGTTATTAATTTATCAGAACAACAATTTCAAAATTACTACTAAATATACATTAACCTAATGGGACCGTTGACAAATCTACGTTCGAACACTTTGAAACTTAAGTTCTATTTTAGTCTGAGTCATCATACCGTTTATTCAAATATTCACATAGTGCGTCACTCATTCAAATAATATCTAGGGTGTAAAAGTACCCTTAACGCAAACGACGGGCACTTGTTTTCCCCGCCACTGCGATATTTTTTTTGTTCTAGACCATACCTGGGAACCTCTTAGTTACGGAGATATTGGGGGTCAAAGTTCTAAGCTGTTTTTGTAAATATGTACTAGTTTTTCAGGTTATAACTTTACTTATATTACCTCCATGACCCGTTTACTATTCAAAGCATCCACTAGCACAATGTTTTAACAGTGCTACATTGAGTTTAACCGTAAAATGTGATTTTTGACCCAAAAAAAAAGTAGTTTTCCAGCAAAAACTTTTGCGTAGGGGTACTTAGTTTGATGTACAGAATGCTTGGTTAACGGCTGTGTGATGGGTTGATTTACACCCTTTATAAACGATTTAATATAATTATTATATAGTGCTTTAGCATCCTAAATAATATTACGAAATCGAAAGTTTGTGAGGGCACACTTCACTTCATTTTGTGAATAACTGTGATGCCAGAGACAGAATTACTTTACGGCAACGTAAAGTAATTCTGTCTCTAGCAAACACGCCTTTAGTTATGTATCCACAAAGTGTTAGGCACAGAACATAATACAAGTATATTACACAATGTTGTTTTTAATAAAAAACCCTATTACATTTTGCCCGACTGAGAATCGAAGCCAGAACCTCATGCTCAGCAGTCGCGCTCGCCATTGCGACTCGAGGCAGTACCATCAACTGATACGCAAATAACCAATGCAGCAAATTCCTTATCGTCAACAAATTCTTGATGTTCAGTTTTTAACTAAAATTACAAGCATGTGCCAGAGTTTTCACACAGAGGCTACAAATTACTCCAATGGAACGGAGAACTAGATTAAAAAAGTATCGGTAACTGTGTGCCGAACATCGAATTCAGGGATCATTCCCACTAGTTCTACTGCACAGTCCTACGATAGAACTAGTGGGTTTTGTTTTCCTACTAGTTCCACGATTCAAGGTGGTACGGAATCGTAGAACTAGTGGGAACAAAAATTCCCACTAGTTCTAAAAAATTCACTAAAAAATGTAAAAGACAGACAGTCACAGTTATTTTCGTATCATCACTACATAGTATAGAACAAAGTCGCTTTCTCTGTCCCTATATCCCTATGTATGCTTAAATCTTTAAAACTACGCAACAGATTTTGATGCGGTTTGTTTTTAATAGATAGAGTGATTCAAGAGGAAGGTTTTAGTATATAACTTGACCGACATCCACGCGGGTGAAGCCGCAGGCATCAGCTAGTAAAATATAAGTATAGACTGCTTCGTTAGTTTAGTGAACTCTAGTGATTGGTTCCAAGCGCGACTGCTCTGCATGTCCTGCGTTCAATTCCCAAATCGGGCAAATAGTTATTGGGTTTTATTATCAGGAATTTCTCAGTAGCAGCAATGGAGTCTGGATAGGGCGCTGTATTACATGGGACTTGAATATAACTGGCGAAATGTGGGTGTATCTGTACACCTCTGCCTAATCCTTTGGGGATTACAGGCGTGATGTTGCGTTATCTATAAGTATGTATTATGTTTAAATGTGATAGCGAACCAATCAAAGGCCATTTTTAATCTTCTAACCCTTGCTAGTATACATCATCATCAGTCTATAGTGTTCCCACTGCAGGGACTCAGGCCTCCTCTCTAGGAGAGGGATGGGCTATAATCCACCACGCGGTATTGGTGTGCGGATTGGTAGATGTCACATGTCTTCGAATTTGTTTGGTTCCAAGACATGCCGGTTTTCACACGATGTTTTCCTTCACCGTTTTGAGAGCAGTGGTGATGAAATAAATTACACAAAGTAATGCGCCTGACTGTGTTCGCACCCACGACTTACTGTTCGTAAGTCGCGGCCGCTACCACTGAGCCACTACGCTACTATAGTATTACGACTAGGAAATTATAGCCCCGATAGATACATATTGTAATTGGCAAATGCACAGTCACGAGCACCGATGCGTTCACACGAACCAAATTTAAAAAGTTTTTTTCTCCTAGGTACTGTATTTGATTAACATTTCATTTTTACAATTTCACGAACATAGCATTTTGGAAGTCATTCTAGGTATTATGAAATCGGCCTTATTTCAATTTTGCTAAGTGTATTACACACCGTATACACCGAAATGCTCCGTCGAACGAAAGTCTATGATATCGGGGACATGCAGTGGACCTGGACTTGACATGTGGCTAGACGCGGAGATCGCCTATGGAGCAAGGCTTTAACCGAGTGACAGCCAAAGTCACCAGGAGTCGTCCTACAGCTCGTCGAGTTGATGATAATTGTCAAAGTCGCGGGAAAAACCTGGTTACGCACAGAACCGGGAAGTGTGGTACATAAAAGGGTAGCCTAAACCTTGCAGTGGGTCATTCTGGGTTAATATGATAAAACGTATACGTTTTCGTATGTTTTTTTATGTTTATCTTTATGTTAATTTTATTTATTTTATTTTACTATTTATGTACACACAGTAGATAGCACAGGAAAATATTATAATATAACATGTGAGTACAAAGGTACTGCTTATTTCTAAAGAAATTTCTGCCAGCAGACCTGCAAAAGGAGAAATGAAAAAGAAATGTAGACGATAGTGAGTGAAAAAAATAAATAATAAAAAAATGAAATGAACTATGACTTTATGTGCTTTTACTAACTTGACCTATAATACTAAATAAACACATAAGTAAATTAAGTTAACTTTAGTTTTAAACACTTATTCTATCTTCAATTCTTATGTAAAACTTCATACGTATGGGCTTGTACCACTGCCCTTAATACAAGTTATTTCATAACTTAGTAAGGGTGCTGGTTGCAACACCTACATGTTTTGTAAACTAGCATCAAGTCAAGTGCATTTACAGAAATTACTATTTCATGTTAACCATACCTAGTCGATGTTCCACACATTCGAACGAAGCACTTTGCTAAGTCCTTTATTATGCGCACAGCCAAGAAGTGGAACTCCCTACCTGCGTCGGTTTTCCCCAGTTCATATAACCCCAATCTATTTAAGTCGCGAGTAAATAGGCTTCTTCTGGGTAAACTCGTTCCATCGTCGACCTCATCTCTGCCCCTAGGGCAAGATTGAGGTCAAGCGCAAGCCCATCCCAAATAAAAAAAAACTTGAGAGGTGTCAAGGAACACCTGGATGGAACGAAGTTATTGTTATTATTTTTTATTATGTAAAAAGAAAAAAAAAGAAATGTAGAAATGAAAATATCTGGCTTGCTTTCTATAAGAGAGAGAGAGACAGACAGAGAAACATGCGACGCCGCACAGCTTACAATAGCTTACTATAGCAAAAAGTATCGTGACAACTTTTCGTAAGAATTTTTTCCGTCTAGCCCCCTTTCACAACGCGCGATAAGAAACTTCGTTCCAAAAACATTGTTATTTGATTAAATACATTATTATTCCCTATAAACATATTTTTGCTCGTGACTTTATTCATTATAGATGTCTGTGGTTATGGTTATAACATTCCGTGTAACCTGTCATTTGTGTTATCGACACATCGCTTTATGTGCTCATCGCAATTTTTGTGATGGGTGACATTTGTTTTTATAATATGGATATCCATGTTTATTGGGCCGTGTGTCGGTCAGGTACTGTTTTGTGTTTTGTTTTGAACTTAATTGGTTTTCTGGATTTTGTGGTTGAGGAGTGGCTGGAGAGGCGCCACGGCGCCCTCACCTTCCGTCTGACGCAGGTACTCACCGGACACGGTTGTTTCGGGAGGTACCTGCACCGAATCAGGCGGGAGGAAACGCCCGGATGCCACCATTGCGAGTATCAGCCGGAGGACACGGTGGAGCACACTGTGGAGGTGTGCCCCGCTTGGGCGGAGCCCCGCCGTGTTCTCGTAGCGGCGATCGGCGGCGGCGACCTCTCGCGTCCGGCCCTGGTGCAAGCCATGATCCGGGGCGAGGAGGAATGGGACGCCGTCGCCTCCTTCTGCGAAGCAGTGATGCTAGCGAAGGAGGTGGCGGAACGTGAGAGGGAGAGAACCTCTCGTCCCAGCCGCCGCGGGAGGCGCTCCGGGCGTCGGGGGCCACGTGATGGCTTCCGGCCACCGTAGACGCGGGCCTGTGGACGGTGAGTGATGGGTAAGCTCGCCGTCCGTCCGTCTTATGACGACGACAGGCCGTGTCGACGGCGCGTTCGTGTTCCACGCGCGCCTCAAAGAGATGTCAGCAACATGGAAGGGGCCCGCAAGGGCCGACGCCTGTCGAGGCCGCGGGTTGTCCGCGAGGGATACCGCGGCCTCGACATGAAGGGCGAAGAAGGAACATGGGTGGTTTTTAGTTAGTAGAAGTCTGACACTCCCTTTCGCTCTGCCCAAGAGCGGGAGGGGTTATTTGATGATTTCCCACCCTCAAAAAAAAAAAAAGGTCAGGCAAAGTATAATTGAGTTTTTGCCATTAGATATTTCTAAGTAGCAGCCAAGGAGGTTAAACGTTTGAATGAATGAATGATTTATTTACTTAAAAAAGTCTTAATGCCCCACAAAACTGGTTTGTGGCAATCCGGTTGATGGCAATAGACACACACCCTATTACTTGGAACTAAACACAACTAATGATACGAGAACGTACTACTAAGTACATCTCTACCTAACCCCTCGGAGATTACAGACGTGATTTTATGTTTCTATACTTTATTTTACATATATCATAAGCACATGCATACAGTGCAAGTCTTATACGTATAACATTAAAACGATAAAAACGTGTTTACGCTCAAAAATCGGAGCAAACTGCCGACTGATCGTTAAGCGCGTTTACGCACGAGATCACTGCAAAACGCAATCAGTTGGCAGAATAAAACCCTCACTGATAAAGTGCTTCTAAAAGTACTAACAGCGATACCAAATGTACTACATGGTTTACACACAAACGTTTAAAAAATAAAACTTTTACAGCAATGAAAATCGTTTTTGAAATTGGTAGGACTGAATATGGGAATTTTGGTATGAAGTCCTTGGTGGAATTGATGATGTCAGCAATGACGATCGGTATCCAATAAGTGTGTCTTTTTAACCGACTTCCCAAAAAGGAGGAGGTATGTTTTTTTTTTTTTTTCTATGTATATTTATCATCAAAACTAGAGCCAGGTCTCACATCAGGTCATCAGAATAGGGATGTTTCCTGACTAAAAAAATAATTATTCTAATTAGTCCGTCTTATAGATTATCGAAAAATATTGGATACGTATTTTTTGTTTTATCATATCAATCAAAATTTACGAAGATAAAACGCATCAAAGATTCGAGTGGGAGGTTTACGTCACTCACCGGTAAAAAATGTTAGACTAATGTCTTAGAATATGACGTCACACGAGTTTTCAAAGCACTGTATCGTATTCATTGTTTGGTTACGTAAAAAAAGAAAAACTATGTGTCCAATATTTTTTGGAAATCTATCTGACGGACTAATTAGGTTTTTTTTTGTCAACTACCCTTTTACATGTCCTTGAGTAGCCGATCGTTCATAGCATAAATGGCTGCCTATCCGACTCAGGAGTTACCTATGATCTTTCTGCATGCTCTACACTATTCTGACCGATTTACTGATCATGAAATTCTAAATAGCATAAAAAATATATATGTCGGAGACGGTCAATAGGTATGGTCACTAAATCAAGCGTGGCGGAGACGGTCAATAATATGATCACTAGACGAAGCGCGGCACGTGACCCGAGTGTTGGCAGCACCTACACTCCGTGAACTTCGTGCTACGACGGAGCCTAGCTAGTGGAGGAGCGCGATGGCGAGGCACACTTGACTGCCAACCATCCTAGAGAACGGAACCTCCAGGCTTAGGAACTGTCATACGTTTCGTTTGGCTATAAATTATTATTGTATTGACTGTATTTGTGTTCAGTTGTAATTCCAAGTACTTTGTTAGTGTAATAAAACAGTGTATCGCACCCTGTGAGTTTTCATTGCACGAAACCTATGTTTAGCCCACATAATGCTTGAGTCTAACGGAATAAATCCTGACGATGCGACATTATATATGAGTAAAATTACAACAGAAAAGTAAACAATTGGCTATATATAACACGGCCAGGTAAAAACAGACACGACCACGACACATCCAAGTACGGACCACATACATAGCCATTACTAACTGGCCACAACCGACATTTATGTATTAGAATAAAATATCGTCGGACCCCATTACGTAATGCGTCCATAAAATGTTTCCGCGTAATATCACTGATATATTATCCGAAAAGATATATTTTCCGAATAGTGTTGTAAAAACTGGTTGTAGTGTTTTCATGGAAATTAAACTGAATGGTCTTTTGGTTTTATGATGTGAGCAGGTTCGTTTTGTGGGTGGGATTCGAACCACAAATTGTATACCACTGCAACAAATAATGTACCTTGGTTTCTGTTTATTGTGATATTTGAATAACATAACATCACGCCTGTAGTCACCCATTTTTGATAGGGGGGATGATTGCTATAAACAGAGTATAAATTCAGACTTCATGGCTGTTACTCAAAAAAAACCCAATATCACTTTGCCCGACCCGAATATCGAACCCAAGACCCCATGTGCACGGAGGACACGGTGGATCACACCGTGGAGGTGTGTCCCGCTTGGGCGGAGCCCCGCCGTGTTCTCGTAGCAGCGATCGGCGGCGGAGACTTCTCGCGTCCGGCCCTGGTGCAAGCCATGGTCCGGAGCGAGGAGGAATAGGATGCCATCGCCTCCTTCTGCGAAGCAGTGATGCTAGTGAAAGAGGTGGCGGAACGTGAGAGGCCACGGGAGGCGCTCCGGGCGTCGGGGGCCACGTGATGGCTTCCGGCCACCGTAGACGCGGGCCTGTGAACGGTGACTGATGGGTAAGCTCGCCGTCCGTCCGTCTTATGACGACGACAGGCCGTGTCGACGGCGCGTTCGTGTTCCACGCGTGCCTTAAAGAGATGTCAGCAACATGGAAGGGGCCCGCAAGGGCCGACGCCTGTCGGGGCTGCGGGTTGTTCGCAGATACCGCGGCCTCGACATGAAGGGCTAAGAAGGAACACGGGTGGTTTTTAGTCAGTAGAAGTCTGACACTCCCTTTCGCTCTGCCCAAGAGCGGGAGGGGTTATTTGATGATTTCCCACCCCCCCAAAAAAAAAAAAAAAAAGACCCCATGTTCAGCATTTGCGCTTGCGACCGCCTGGACAAACGACTCAGTCAAAATGATAATAATTATTATAAAAATATTTATATGGTACGTGTTGTGATTATTATTAATATTTTTTAGTTTACTAACATTATTCTTTAAGTATTACCTACTAACAAAAATATGGATCACAGTAATCTGAATTTAATAAATTATAAAACTTATTTTAGATGAACTTACGTCTTTTTCGCAGAAACCACAGAACGCCACCTGTTACGATACTTAAATATTCTTTTGTCCCATCCACGGCTCATGAGCAATAATACATTCGCAATTCTAAAGATATTTCATTCTGTTCAATAAATAGTAATTAAAGGTATAAATTATTCCCGTCAGGGCTGCGAGTTGATCGAAAGAGATACCGCGGCCTTGGCACAAGGGATATGAAGGAACTTGGGTGGTTTTTAGTCAGTAAAAGTCTAACACTCCCTACCGCTCTGCCCATAGCGGGAGGAGCCATTTGATGCTATCCCGCCACAAAAAAAGTTGTAAATTATTGCGTGTCGGTTGGCAGGGACGAATAGTTGAAAAAAACGTTTTGCGCCGACCCCAAGTCACTAAGGACAAGGGCAGGAAGATGATGATGATTTAAAATATTATTACCACATGTTTTATCACTGCAGTTTAATCGTCTTCATTTCGGCCGAAAGATGTCCACTGCTGTGCATAGGATTCCCCCAAATGTCCTATAAGCCACATAGCCCAGTCTCGTGCGTCTCGCATTCAGTGAATTCTAGTCTCTTATTTACTTAAACTTTAGGTACGGCCGATCTTCCTGTTCTCTATAAACGAGAGAGATTCTCGATTAACAGAAATCTGAAAATATAGAATGAAACAGAAACATATTTTGTACTAACAGTAAATTACAAATGATTCACGTCTTTTCAGCCTAAAATTGATTTCAATATCTGATCTTCTACGGAGCATTCCTATAAAGAACCATACAAATTTCAAAAATGTTTTTAAAGACTTTATAAAAACCAGTTCAATAACATTGATTAAAATACGTATACAGGGTGCCCTCAGTTATTTCCACGCAGTATTTTGTCCGCCATGATACGCTTGGCTAGCGAACACCCTCATATTGGAGAGCCCTCAATAACGTCGCATATGGTGTGTCCTGTCAATAACAAATCCAATAGATTCTTATTAAATAGTCAGTCAACCAAAATACTTTATCAGGGAAAAGATTCTTTAGAAGGTTACGTCAAGAAAACTGGTTTTTCGAAAGCTTTTGATTACACAAAACTAAATCGAATTATCGTTTATTTGTAGCAAATTTATAGCATGATTTCTATCAGGTCAGTTCAATTGTACCTAAATTTGGTTTATTTATGTATATTAAGCGTCATTAAGTCCTCGAGCATCCTTATGAGCACCCGGTGGATCATAAGACATTCAAGCAATGTTAGCGGACGTTCAACAGGTTAATAACAATCATTGTAAGGAATTGGGAGAAGCCTTTGCCCAGCTGTGAGACAGAAAAGGCTATTAAAAAATTTTTTTGAAGACTTTTTATTTTATAAATAAAAGTAAACCTATGCTTGCCAATAATGGCAACTTCAAGTGCTAAGGTGACCGTTAACAAACTTTCAGTGTAATCATCAACATAAAAGAAATACTCATAAAACAGAACGCTTGTTCCAGTCACACAATAACAAGAACTCGTGTGCAAAACTTTTCTCATAAGTTTCACATTCACACCCTTATAACTCTACCCAAAACTTCTCACGGTCATTGCCCGTATAAAACAATACCAAGGTGATAACAATAACAATAATTCAGTGATATAAATAGCCTACAATTGCAATAAGGACCTTATTCCAACGTTCCAACACAGTAACGCTTGGACCGGGCAATGCCGGGTATGTTGTAAAGCCCATCTGTGACCAACGGCAATTCGCTCCAAAAATAGGCAATATTTCTTGTACAACGCTCTATGGATGTAAGTGCTAAACATTAACACGCTATTATATAGCTTTTGGGAAGATTAGTTAGCTGTCTTTATTATTTTTTATTTATTTTAAGGATACGACTGATATTAATAGTCATCATCTGCCTAGCCTTTTCCAACTATGTTATGGCTTCAGTATTTTACATGGAGCGACTGCATATCTGACCTCCACAACCCAGTACCGTAGAAAACGTAAAGAAAAGTTTTATGTATGGCAGCCGGGACCATCGGCTTAACGTGCTTTCCGAGGCACATCCAAGGATCTTGGCATGCACGGCTTAATCTAAAGATCGACCCGAGTAGCAGTTATTTTTAAATTAAGAGCTCCTCTGATCGTAATAGTATAACTGTTAAATTACAAGGTATTAGGTATCTGTCATCTGTTCTCCAGTTTATTCCCGATTTCAGTTGCCCACTTCACACCATATTTAAGTCAATGTAAGTGTCATCATCTGCCTAGCCTTTTCCAACTATGTTGAGGTCAGCTTCTAGTCTAACCGGATGCAGCTGAATACCAGTATTTTACATGGAGCGACTGCCTATCTGACCTCCACAACCTAGTTAATACTAGGATAATACAATACTCTTTGGTAAGACTGGATGTTAGAATTTCAAGTCACTAACTACCTGTAACCACTGCCAGCTTAACGTGCTTTCTCTGTATTTCGGGCGGTCACCCATCCACAGACCGACATAGGCAAGCAAATTTTACCTAAAGATCGACCCGAGTGGTAGTTCAGAAAGCGAATTTTTGCAATATGTATGTAGTAGACAAAAAAAAATCTAATTAGTCCGTCAGATAAATTTCCAAAAAATATTGGACACATATTTTTTCTTATTCACGTAAACACACAATGAAGATGATACAGTCCTTTGAAAACTTATGTGACGTCATATTGCATGACATTTCTTACCAGCAAGTGACATCACAAGCCCGCACTCATGATCTTTGATGCGTTTAATCTTCGTATATAAAAAAATTGGATATGTGTTTTTTGTTTTTAAACAGAATCATATTTTATTAGTTGGGAAACATCCAAAAATTCACTTTATTGTAATATTTTCACTTCGGCTAAAAACATTATATGTTTTTTGACTGGTTGAGACGGAGATTATAATGTAAACGTTTATAAAAACAGGAAAATTGCCTCTCAATTTAATGTCCAGCAGAAAATGCCTGAATTATTTTATGTACATAATAAATAATACTATCGAATTTAAAAGGGTACCCCTACCAGTGATGCTTTTATTAAAATAAATACTTTGTCTCATTATGTATGTATTAAAAGCCATGTTACATTATTAAAATAAACCTGGAATACTCTAGCCTATGTAGATATTTTTAGATGTTACTTGTGCTCTTTCAGATGTCCATTAACAGCCAGTCGTGCGATCCTGCTCAAGCTTAGGTTCTTATTTATAGAAATAGAAGGCTAGTATCTCTTGGGGTATTTGCAACTTGCGAAGGAGTAAAGTGATCAGATTTAAGCCAAAAAAGATCGTATTTTTATATCAACCAAATTCTAACATTTAGAGAACTTGCAAGGATGTAATAACATAACATCATACCTGTAATTCCCAAAGGATTACGTAAACGTGTACTTAATAGTACAGCCACATTTTACCTGTTATGTTTATGTCCCACGTAATAAGGGGCGAGCATTTTGCCATGGACTGGGCACAATTTCTGAGTCTGTGGCAGCTGCTGAGAAATTCCTGGTGGAAAAACCCAAAATAACTTTGCCCGACCCAGGAATCGTTTAAAAAGTAGTTTAAGATACGTAATTCTTAATTCCATCTTTTCATTATCTTATGCTACCACCATGAAACCATCTAGTTCAGAATAGATGTCCCGTCAACGGATCAGCACACTGCCAAAAATACCACTCGTGGTAACTTGTTAAGTGACTTTCTAAGACGTTTGCTCTTTCGCTACGGGAGACGATCCTGGCGTTGGGGGCCACGTGACGGCTTCCTGACACCCTAGGCGCGGATCTGTGGACGGTGAATAATGGGCTGGCGTGGAGTCCGTCTTATGACGACTACGGCGCGTTCGTGCTCCACGCTCGCCTCAAACAAATGTCAGAAACATTGCAGGGACCAGGGTCGACGCCTGCCGGCCCCGGACACAAAGGGCTAAGAAGGAACATGGGTGGTTTTTAGTCAGTAGAAGCAGACTTCGACAGGAAGGGAGTGTCAGAACACTCCCTTCCACTCCGCCCAGAGCAGGAGAAGCCATTTGATGATTTCCCTCCCACCCACAAAAAAAAAGACGTTTACTATTAACAAATTTTAATTATTCATTGAATGCCTTTATGAAGAAGATATCTATACAAAGACAGTGGCCTTTGAGTCACGCAACTAAGGCAGTAAGTTCAGCCAATTGCAGTCCTCTAATGGACGTTAGGTTCTCACAGACTCCTTTATACTACCGTCGCCGATCGTTTATTCAGCTAGAAAGCATCTCACGTCTCCACATCAGAAATTGTCACTGTTAATTGGCAGATTTGGCCTGTCAGCTTACAGAGAGCAATCTAAAGTGACAATGGTCACTTCAGCTTGTAAGCTATATCAAGAACTTTAGTTGCGTTCTGAATAATTTCATTTCGGATTTATACCCGCAGAGCATAGTGCATATCTACATATGAGCGACATTGTATGCAAAAACATTTTGTGTCCATGAAGTTGATTGCCTCTTTTTCTCCTTGGAGATCTACGCTTTAAAATGGAAACTACTGTACTTTTACAACTTATTAGGTCTTATGCCTGTAATGCATTGAGCTATTAAATCAATGCTTTGAGTTTAAGTTTCATAGTTACTTATAGATCTTCTTACCTAACAACGTTAGCGATTGATCTTTCCTTTACAGAAACCACGCGACGAAGGTATTCCCGAATCTCTTTGTAAGTAATATCTATTATAGCAAATCTCAACCTAACAAGTACACCCACAGGCGGGCCAGTAATAACATGGCCATCTTTTTTATGAGGCAGCAGAGTTTAATGTTATTAGTTCTGGACCGTCCTGTGATTTACAAGGATAATGTCCTGACCTTAATAGACTGTTCCTAATGTCCAAGTAAATTGTGGTTGCATGAGTTGCTTTGTGGGATGAGGTTGTGTAGTAAATGATTTTTATAGGTATTACATTGTATTAGAGGTTTTTAAAAGGGGCCACCCCCTTTTAAAAACCTCTAATACAATGTAATAATAAACTGAGAGGAAGATCAAAACCTGCAATTGCAGCTCGAAGTATATACAGCTGGATCCAGTTAGTCTGGAAGCTGACCCTAATAGTCAGAAAAAGGCTAGGCGGGTGATGTAGTCTAGAACCATTTTAGACCTTTAAATATAGGTTTTTTTCAGAAGTTTTCTATTGTCCAACATTGAAGGGTCCTTGATTTTTTTGGGCTGTGGAACGTGATTTCTTGTTAAATACTAGTATTATAACATGGTTCTGTGAGAAGTTTTAGCTAGCAACATGTAATTGTCTCGTATATACTTAATTATATACTTGCTTAATATATAAAAAAAGCTCTAACTACTTAATAAGAAAATAACGATCAAATTATTTTCCTCCACCCCGTACAGATAAATATTATCCCAACACGGGTGTAAATGTTAGCAATGTTTGTACATTATTGTACCGTAACCGATATGGCTTTGTTTCCGGCTAATATGTAGCAAACGGTAATTAAATCCAGCAACATCAACCCGAAGTATGTAATTCGAAATACTAACTTCTAATTGAGCAATTTGAAATAGATTTTGGTGGTTGATAATAATACTTATAGAACTTCACGCCTATAGTCCCAAAAGAATAGGCAGACGTAGCAATGGCTTTCAAAGTATTCTAAGAGAACATTAATAAATTGGTTTTATAAACAATTTTACACGTCACATTATGTCATGTTTTCAAACAAGGCTGCATGAGATGTGTGATGTGATTTCGCTAATAATTATGTAGAAAGTGCCTTTTTATGTTCCAGGGCGGAAAATTCTCGTGGATGTCTAGGGCGAGTGGAGAGGTCTGTCAGACTCTAATTGACAAAAATTCACACCCGTGTTCCCTTCTCACACTTGCACCTGAGATCAAGGGAACTAGTGCCTGCGTTTACCGGCCTCCTCAAGTCCGCAGGGGGAAGGGAGCCCCGTTGGGGCTGCGGGTTGTTCGCAAGAGATACCGCGGCCTTGACATGAAGGGCTAAGAAGTAACATGGGTGGTTTTTAGTCAGTAGAAGTCTGACACTCCCTTTCGCTTTGCCCAAGAGCGGGAGGGGTTATAAAAAAAAAGGATTTCCTAGGCATTGTTTGGAATAGTTATGATATTCGCTGATCGCAATCCTCAGGACTTCAGTTAGCGAACGACCAAAAAGAAGACAAACAATAACAAGAATTTCTAAACGCAAATTGTAATATCAGTTTTCCCAACCTGGCAATCGAATCCCAAGATCCCATGGTTAATAGTTGCCTGCAACTAATAGAATAATGTAAGTCAGTAGGTAGATACCCCAGTTCCCAGCTAATAGGTCATTGCTACACCCGTGGGCATGAAAGGAACAAACATTTTATTTCGCCCACATATTGTTCTTTTGCTTCGGTGTATTTGACATTTACGTTTATAAACGCACCCACTATACAACAATTATTATAGAAGAAACGTTTGAAAATAAATAGACCTGACTTTGTATGAGCAATAATGAGCAATCAGAGTAAACAGGGCTGAAATAGGTATTCAAAGAAACTAGTGCCGTCGCGCTGCGCGAAACCTGTCCCCAAAGACAGTGGAGTGGATATCAGTACAGTAGTAGCTGCATACAAAATTATGGTATTCAGCTGTATCTGGTTAGACTGGCGACCCTAACATAGTTGGGGAAAAGCCTAGGTAGATGATGACTCTTAAAATTAAAAATAGAGTAATGTCAGATAATAGGTATAAAGCGTATTTTTAATTATTCCGAAAAGCCATATTCCATAAGGTTCGATTATATTTTACTCACGCTGACGTGATGTTAAAATATACCAAAAAGCGTGAAAAAAGTGTAAAATCTGGAATAATCAATGACATGAATATTAAAATGGGCACGCTGACACATTTCGCAAGTCATGTGAATAAATGGCCTTCACTAAGGTAGTCATTACAGGGTAATCTAAAAATTATATCGTGTCATGTGAACGTAGGTAGGCAAAATACTTTTGAGCTCTTGTTCCTTCCAAAAATGAACCTTAGATGTTGTAAGTGCATAAGGAAACTCATGGATATTGATTGGAATATTTCTATCCTTTGTTTTTATGTTTGAATCAAACTTCTTTGGGTTATTAGGTCGTGCACATGTCTTTAAAATTGAACAGGACCTTCATAAATCTGTCACCAAGCGTTTATGTGTGATGTTACTCAAACAGTTATGCGAAACTTAAGACCGGCAATTGACATTCTGTGTGTAATCTATGGATACTTTAATCAAATTGGAAAACTACTATAATTCACCAAAACATCCTATTTCCTTTCAAAATGATTATATGATAAAATACTAATACGATAAAGAACAACAGTAATATTTCACAGCTATCGTAGTCACTAACCGCCCAAATATTACGAGGATACGTACACACACCATATTACGGATAATAAATTGTTAAACATTACCCCCGCTGTCCTTAAAAACAACGGCAAATGTACCCGCATTTTGTCTCAAAAATTACGTGTCCTATAAAAAAATGTTGTAATATTTTTATAAGACACTTTCTGTTAATAGAGTCTTTTAAATCTAGCGGAGGGACGAAAGAACGATGTAAAAAGTGGTATGCGATTTATACCCCGCCGCAGCGGGCAGCAAAGAAAGTCGTTTAAAAGATATATTAACTGAGAAAATGCAAGAGAATATGGGACCACGTTATGCATCACGAAAGCGCTTGATTTAGAGAAGCTCTTTATTACCAGAATAATTGAGAGCCTGGAATTCAACGTTAGCTAAAATACTCTTGTAAACGTAATAGATTTTAAAGGCTTTCAAATATCTAGCGAAATCTGCTGCAACATTTTGTAACAAATCAACTATCACTGAATTTACGCATGGCAAAGCTCTATAAAAAAACCGGCCAAGTGCGAGTCAGACTCGCGCACCGAGGGTTCCGTACAAACCTGTAGGTATATAAGTAAAAGTTATGGTATTTTGGTATTTTTATATGATATAACTAAAAATGTATACTTTTCGCAATTTTTCCTATATCTCTGCTATAAGACGTTGCTTCATACCAAATTTCAAGATTCTGAGTTCACGGGAAGTACCCTGTAGGTTTTGATTCCCTTGCGAGTGTCGAAAATTTGCGGCATAAACGGGAGTATCTTTTGATCGCGTTGACTTAGAAGTTTGATTTTTTCACAGCTCCAAGAGACCATAGACTTGAGTATTTGATATGAATTTCAGCTTGATACCTCCACGCGTTCCTGAGAAAAAAGATCTTGACAGACAGACAGACAGACGGACAACAAAGTGATCCTATAAGGGTTCCGTTTTTACCTTTTGAGGTACGGAACCCTAAAAAGAATACAGATTTATCTCACAACCGCGACGATACCAAAAAACCACTGGAAACGAGCCAGGTTGGTAGTATTCCGGATAAGCCGCAACAGCGCCGAAGGCTCGCTTGCTATTTGTCCACATAATATGCCACTGAACGACCAAGACTGCCTCATAACAAACTTCAAGTCTCAGAGTACATTCGTGTTAAGTTGCACCGAAATACCCCGGAATATCCAAGCCATTTCGCACCCCGTAACACAATGGCCTCTATAAATTAATAATATTGTGCTCCTTCGATAAGGACGATATACAGCGCTGCTCCCAAACAGATACTAGACACTGGCTGTGTTAGAATACCCAGCAAACAATTCTACAGTATTTTTTTCTCCAACGTAATTTACAGTCCACAGTTGTCAGTCTCGAGACGAAGACACTGGTATTAAGGTACTTTAACGGTAGAGTTACAGTAAAATAAGTTAATGGTTCCGTGATGACTTAAAAAGAATTGTTGGAATATTTTACAAGTTTTATTTGAAATTTTCTTTCCTGATAGGGAAGTTACAAGGCTATGACCGTTTTAAAGTGAACTTTTAAAAGTGAACAAAACTGTTGAAATGTGAAATTTGTTGAGAGTTAAACTGACGTCACTAATAAAGTTGGCTGTGCCAAATCATGTTCGTTAAAAGCCTTTTATCGTTTTCCATTTTAACCAATAAATTTATGTAAAAATATGCCGAAAAGATTATTTTCTATTGCTCTTAGGTCTGTAAAAAACTTGACTGTTCGGTGGTAAAATAATATAGCTATACAGACATTTTGCATGCCAAGTCACGCTCCAACTAAAATTTTGTTGAATTTATTTAAAAATCAGACGATAAAAATGCTATGTTGGTTTTCGCTTTTGAATATTTGCTGTGCCGGCGATGTCTCGACAGATTAAAATCACGATTTACATTTGGTCCATTTTGTTTCTCGTAAACCGAATTTGCAAGCAGACAATAGTGTTTGAGCAAAGAAGTTCTGGATTAATAGAATACACTGTGACTATATTATACTGTACTGTAATGTGTATACGTGTGGAAAATCAACTACTGCATACAAGTTTTCGGGAAATAATCGTAAAATTAAATTATCTAGATGTTGCAAGTATCTTTGTGATATTGTTAGGAGCTCTGGCAAATTACTTCAGACATTGCAATTGTACATTTTGGCTAACATTTTCAACTACCGTAGTAGTTAGGTCGATGCTCTATGCAACAAAGCACTCCAATAAAATCCAGCCAAATGTGTATCACAATGCATAACAAAGTGCAGTCATTACACAAATTGAAAACTCCACGCCAAACGATGCCAAATGTCCTCCATTTCGGATGACAAGACACATTACGTTACGCGGAACATATTCACAAGTTAGAGCAGTTCACGACCTCAATTCACGACCAAACAGTTTTTTTGAAGTGACAAAGCGACCACAAACTCGGATGTCGTATGTTGGGTCACGGCCTCAGTAAATCCTGCGGATGTATGCAAAGGCCACGGACGGGAGTGAAATCTGATCAAATGGAATGCGGAGGATTCAAACTTTGAGGTCCGATGCCATTTTGCGGATTTTACGCCCTCGATCTGTTCCTATGTTTGGTCTAATCGAATCAAATAGTTTGGGACACATGCGTATCTGATATCCAAGTTTTGGTGGTTTAGCGTTGGGTAGAAAAGGCCCAAACCAGATGCTAGTGATTTTATTTACGTTTTTTGTCCGATAAAAGTTTTTTCGTGGCCCTTATTTATGCCTTTATTTAGTTCGATGTTACTGTTATTGTCAATACAGCAATATCTATTTGTAAAATAAACATCATTTACTATCGTATTCACTTGTATACGTATTGTTTTAAAACTAGATATGTATAGTATTTCTGACTATGACTGCCTCGTTGGTCTAGTGGTCGCAAGCGCGACTGCTGAGCATGAGGCCCTGGGTTCGATTCCCGGGTCGGGCAAAGTGTTATTGGCTTTTTCCATCAGGAATTTATCAGTAACAGCTACGGAGTCTGGATTTGTGCCCGGTTGATGGCAATAGGCTTGCCCCCTATTACATGGGACTTAAACATAACTGGCAAAATATGGGTGTACTATTAGGTATACCTCTGCCTAACCCGTCGGGGATTACAGGCGTGATGTTATGTTATGTGTTATGTGTGTGTGTATAGTATTTCATAGCCATTATTGGGCAATCGTATCTCCACTTAAGAATCTTATTGATATAAATGACAAATAGTACAAAATATAGATATCAACGTCCTAACAGTATAAGACATTACACCATCTCCACATAGAAAACAAAAGTGAAAAATATATCTCATAAATAGCATAATGGTCATCATCCTGCAGGTCTTACGAATCAATTGGAGGAAACAATTTTGTTATTTAATGGGTATCAATCAAAGTTGATCTTACGTGGCCACGTGACCACGGGGAGTAGGTAACGACCTACATTTCAATCAAATTAAATAGGGTACTGAGTTGCTGTTTAGAGTTTTATAGATAAGCTAGGTCAGAAATAGTGTAGATGTCATCTGCACATCACATTTTATGGGAGTGTAGTCTTTGGCAGAATGAACGTAATATTATGTTAAATAGTGTACGGGTTACATCCGGAGTTATTTACTATACGGACCTTGTAGAATCTAGAACAAATTTCCGTGCGTTCAAGCATTTTTGTCATACCTATTATTGGAATCAAATATAACAGCTCACAACTTAGGACCCAGTAATATTAATGACAATCCGTGGTGCTAGGCAACTGGGCCTATCCCAGTTGTATACGTCCCTGTATGCCTATTGGCCTTGTTCTGTTCTGTCTCCTGCTGATATGGAGGGAAGTGGAAATTATGTTTTTCCTACTCCTCCGCTATCCTTTTCTGATTAATTTCGTTGCGGGATCCAAGACAGTTAAATCGTTTCCCTGGGACTTCGTCGAGCTTCATTGTCTCGGCGCTTTTCTTGTGGTCGCCACTGTTGATTCTGGCTAACAGGAGTTACAGTGGTTTGGGATTAGTGTGGCGGGCTTGTCCCAAAAAAAAAAAAAAAAGTGTAGATGTCATATCATTATCATCATCTGCCTAGCCTTTTGCCAACTGTGTTGGGGTCGGGTTTCTGTCGAACCAGATGTAGCTGAATACCAGTACTTTACATAGAGAGAGAATGCCTATTTGACCTCCACAACCAAATTAGTGTAGAGGCGTTAATAGTAGCATATTATGTGGAAGCCCTATGTCCTTGTTGTTTAATTGATATTTCTCCAGTTTCATTTTTGCATCTAAAAGTGTCAAAATGTGAAATGTTTACTCCAACGAAACTAATTCATTATATATTATCTTGTATGTATCATGAATTCATGACTATTTAGTAAGCATGTTTCCACAAATAATTATCTAATTTTGTAGTAAGGTCCCATGTTCAATTCCCCGTTTATTTTTAGTTAGCTGCATGTTTTGGCAAATCAACCCCGGTTCGTTGATTGGCTGTCGAAATCAATTCAATTGTTTCAAATTCCTGTGCATTTAGGACCCCAGGCGATGATCAACTAAACTGGTTGGTTGTGTCAATGCTGAAACCTACATTATTTATTGTAGGCTTGACTGTAATTCGGTTCAGCGGGTCGTGTGAACTGCGCTGCGTCTAAAATTGAATTACACACCATTGCGGGTGTAAAAGTGGTGAAAACTGTGATTTTAGAGGGCAGTGTAGTATTTATTTATAGTTAATCCATAATTTAATAAAGCTGTTGTAATAAATATATTTTTTTTTCAATAGGAGAGTGTGACAAAAATTTAAAAGAGTATGCTTTGTTCGGTTTGGCCGTGTGCAGAGGATGAGTGAAAGTAGATTAACAAAAGATAATTACTAGGCAAATGTGAGTGGCAACTCCAGCAAGGAACGCCTTAGAAATACCTCACTGACCTTATTGGTAAGGTTCTTCAGAAAGTAGTACTCACAAACGACGTGTGTGTATGACCAGATGTTTGATTATTATTAATATATATTATTATGTGAGTTTATGTATGTAATTCTTTATATTTGAAGTACTAGAACTAGATTCATAAATCCACCTTACTTGAGTTGCACAACATTGCAACTTTGTTGCTATTTATTTGGTCAATACTAAAATTACGAACAACCTCGACATTTATGACGTATATAAACCTAAAACTTGTTTGGTATTCCATACTCAGTACAAATTCCACAACACAATCACAATGGCCGTCTACCTAACGGGTGTTCAGAACACTCCAACTTTGCGGGCCAGTTTGTCACTCCGAGTCAAAAGTTCCCCCCACTTGAAGCGATTCGACTCGGACTTTGCGTGATTCGGAACCAAAGTTTCTCGTCCTACGCCTTTTTATTTTATGACGGGTGTCAATTACTGGATATCTTTTGTTCTTTTCGTCGAGTTTGAGTAGTTAAACTTTCCGACAGTTGAATGTTTTTATTTCAGTTCGCTAGTGTATTTTGATATCATAATAAGGAGTTTCGAGTTTGACGAGTATTACAGTTTGTAAGTGTGTTTTTGAGACAAAGAGAATCTGGTTTTGAGGAAAGTTAGTGTTTTATTTGTATCGTGGAAGCTGGGAGTAGTTCGCAAGGCGGAGAGATCCGGAACCTTTGGTCCTTCCGCCTTGCAAGGGGAGTCTTGTGGTATAGCGCCGATGTGTTCCGGCTGCGTATTAAGGGCGCATCCCTCCAAATTGCTGGAAACATCCGCTGCTGTAGTATGTGGCACACTGTTTGGTATTCACGGATGGTTTCGAACAACGTATCAGGCATTCTTTATTAAGATTACATGACTATATATTCATGCATGATCGGAATGTGAGATACGACTGTGCCCCTCAAGTATCAGTATGAATGTTTACGTTTATTGGGTATATTTAGGTACTTTTATTAATTTCATATTTAGTGACTGCCTCTTTAGCCTCGTGGTCACAAGCGCGACTGGTGTGTATGAGGTCCTGCGTTCGATTGCCAGGTCGGGTTAAGTGTTTGGGGTTTTCCATCATGAATTTCTCAGTAGAAGCACTAGAAGCCGTGAATATGCCCGATTGATAGCAAAAGGCTTATATAATAGCGGATCGGACAAAACAAAACTAATTAGTCCGTCAGACAGATTTCCATAGATTTCCAAAAATTATTGAAAACATTTTTTTTCTCACATAACCAAAAAATGAAGACGATACAGTTCTCCGAGAACTCGTGAACTCCTCGAAAACGTCATATTATGTCAATACATTTTTTACCTACAAATCACGTCACAACCCCCCACTCATGATCTTTGACGCGTTTTATCTTTGTCAATTTTTATTAATTTGATAAAACAAAAAACACGTATCCAATATTTTTCGATAATCTAACTGACGGACTAATTAGAATCATATTTCTTTGACTCAGTCCGATCCCCTATTGGCGAAATGTAGGTGCGCTAATGAGCACACCTCTGCTTTACTGTTCTGGGATTAACGGCGTGATATTATGTAATGTTAATATTAGTTTCTGCATGATTAAAATACCCTGATTGGTCCCCAACAGTTAGCTCTGTGGGTACGTATTTGAATATCGAAGATTAAAATACCTACGCTTAAAATATCGATGTTCAAAACATCGAAAATGGAAATATCGAACGACCATAAAACCGAAACATAAAATATCGAAAGTTTATATTATCGAATGGTTAAATAACCTACGTCCAATACATCTAAAATCTAAATATCTACAAAAGTTACATCGAAATACAGATTATCGAATGTCCTAAATATCGAAGTACAAACTATCGAACGTCCTAAATATCGATGAGTACATATATTATTTGAACATCGAAAATTAATTTTTGATGTAATAAGTATGAGAGGAAAAAGGTTGCTTCTGCAACGTCTCCGGCGCTACGGGAAGTGCAACCCCTTCGCCCTTGCGTAACAAAGGATAGGCACCCATGTTCACCTCCGCAGCTTCGGCTTGCTGGTCGCCTCCGGCGACCAGCCTCAGCCGCTACGGCTCCCACGGGTGCCTATGCTTTGTTACAGCGAGCGGGGGTTGCCCTCCCTTCGCGCCTCCGGATTTTTATATACACTCTAGGGGTAACAGCCAAAAGACTACGTAAATTCGGGGTACCCTAATTCGGTTTTGGAACAATTTCGACCTATTTTATCCATGAAAGTCAGTGTCCAGTGTACAAGCATAGGTCAATCGCGAAGGTATTATTTAGGTCTTTAAATTAAAATATATTTTTGAAAGTCAATATGTTATGCTACTAAAGTTAGTGACAGAAACGTATCGCTGCAAAATCGACTCCACGTAGTCTTGTATGCCCTACCCCTAGAGTGTAATTTAAAATCGCGTAGGCGCGGAGGGGCGCGGCAGCCCGCAAGCTGAGGAGCAGGTGGTTTTAACGCCCGCCGCCGCAGCTGAGGCTGGCCGGCGAAGCCGGCCAACAAGCCGAAGCTGCGGTGGTGAGCGTTTAGATCATCTGCGACGTTAAACTCGCGTGGGTCTGCCGGAGCCCTGCAGCGCCGGAGCCGTGACAGAAACCATGCTTGCTTGCATGTTGCATGTATGCTGCAAGCTTGTTTGCTAGATGGTAATCAGTTACTAGGTGGGTTACAAAAAAAAAAACAAGGAAAACCTCATGTAATGTAGGTACTTTAATTATTTTTACATAATAAAAACCCAAAATAAAACACATTTGTACGCAAATGTACAATATAACCACTGCGATCATTTTTTTGTTCTAGACCATACCTGGGAACCCCCTAGTTAAGGATATATGGGGGTCCAAGTTACAAATTTTTCCCCAAAAAAAAACGTTTCCTAGCAAAAATTTTTGCGTAGGGGTACTTAGTTTGATGTACAGAATGCTTGGTTAACGGCTGTGTGATGGGTAGATTTACACCCTGTATATTTTTTTTTCGGTATTTTAACTAGTAGGTATTTTGAACGTAGATATTATGAACTTAGGCATAATGTCATTCGATATTTTGAATCATTCGAAATTTTAATCATTCGGAATTTTAATTTTCGATGTTTTAAGCGTAGGTATAACAATTTTCGACATTTTGATACAATCGATATTTAAATTTTCGATGTTTTGAACATCGATATTTTAAGCGTAGGTATTTTAATCTTCGATATTCAAATACGTACCCAGCTCTGTACATAGCTCGTTCACCTGCAAATTGCATGAGAGCGACTAAGCTGATGAAATTACGGTCACTGATCTGTGCTAGGCTATTCTCCATTAGTTAATCTCATATTATGTACGCTCACGGTTTGTAGTTAGCTTTGAGCAACATCTGCTCATAAACCAATATCGTGATATACATACACAAGAGGGCCCTCTTGTGTATGTATATCACGATATTGGTTACACAAGTGGTAATCGCTTTAGACTTATTTTTTTAATAGATAAAACGTACTACAATATAAAATGAGTTTCTAACAGAATTTTTTTTTAATTAATTTTAATGATATTATTATAGGTATTATAATCTATTAATGACATTTTATTATACATATTATGACATTGAATCACTGAATGCTTCATTTTTCATTTATTATGTAATTTTATTTTATTGTACGATTTGATGTTTGTTTTGCTGTTAATTTATTGTTATTTTAATTATGAGTTGGACAATTTTTTTTTTTATAGTTTTGATCGAGTTATTAATTTTGAATGTTTGACTATTTTTACCAATTATTAATATGACATTATAATTAGAATATTAATTGTACGCCGTTGACGGCAGGACATAGCGTTCATTAATAATATTAACATCTGTACTTTCGTTTTACCTATGTTCTACAAATAAAAAAAATTGAATTTAAGTTGTCATAAGAGTCCCCGCAGACTTGCCATCGGGCGATTGATTAATCGGGATGGGCTGTTTTTTTCACTTCGTCGAATGGATGCCCTCCACCTTGTCGAGAGAGGAGGGGTCTGTCAGACTCGTACGGACTTAAACTACACCGGTGTTCCCTTGCATATTTACGTCGGGGGGCAGTGGGGTCTGATACGACTTCTACTGCCCCGGACTAGCTGCTGGCCCGCTTGAACTGCGGCCTCGTCCCGGGGGGTGCGCTCACTAGGTCAATGACGGTCAATTTACTGACGACTGAGCAAACCAGACCGCTAGTTGGTCGACTGCGCTCTAACAATTTGCTAGTTGGTACCTAGGCGGTCTTTGAAGACATCGATTGCAGAGTCGGCTGATTAAACAATCGACAGTTGTGCGTGTGGGAAAAAAAAAATAATAATAAAATTAAAAAAAAATCTTAAAATTCTTCTTTTTCTTGTGGTTCCGATGTACTACTCCAAATTAATTAAAATATTACAGGTGGCTTTCGGGACCGCGGTCCCGGTCCCGAAAGCCCGCCATAAGAGCATCGGTATCGTTTCGGCAAAAAGGCGTATCGAGGCATCCCTACTTGTCAGCTCACCACTCCTTAATGTTTATTTTATTTATAATTAATAATTATGTGTCTGACGGTACTTTGCCTCTAAAAAAAGATTCGTCGACGTATTGCACTCGTAGTTTAGTTTTATGAGTTGTTCTTCTGAAATTCAAAAGTACCTGGTAATGGTTTAATTGAAATAAATGCTTTGACTTTGACTTTGACTTTGACGTCCGAAACACCACTCAAAAATATTAATAATAATGAAATTCCTGTTTCGACCGGATCGGGCGAGACTCAGCGGCCGAGTCGCCTACTAAGCCAAGAGCGCCATAGTAATCTATCTATCAGTTGACCGATAGTATATTGATAACAATATAGTTTGAAGGCGATCATACAGCCAATCAAGCTGATTTATCAGCCGATACCGAAGTGTTTTAATATGCGCACTAGCATACATTTTCTTTTTTGTTTGAAAATGTTGCCCCAAACTAGGAATTTCTCGTGTATTATGAGTCGGTTTCCAAACATTTAAACTCAATACATAAACAGCAACATACCCGGAACAAATACTTGCATGCCAAATCAATACTTGTTCCATGTGGGAATCGAAACCGCAACGCAGCACTGCGGTCAACTTACAGTCCAGCCACTGGGCCAACCATGTCGTCCAAATACAAGGCCCAGTTAAGAAGAGATAGTTCGACTAAATAATCAGCTGATAGAAAATCTTTCAATAGGATTGATAAAAGTTTTTCAGTGGTTAAAATTGTAAGCAAATCCAATACATTGTTGACTTTTTCATACTTGTTATCTCTAATAGAACTTTATTTTATCAAGGCCCTCGACATACTTGCAATATAATAGAATATCTTCAATTCTTTCAACTGACTTTTCTCGCACTTTACAGCACTTTTCTTCTAGCCGCCAAGACACGGAAGTCAATTCAGCTTATTAATAAGCCATTACAATAGCCTTGGATCCATTAAACCGCTAACGACTCGGACGGGAGAATAAAAGCCGCGACGATCGTGATGGTGTCGGATAAAAACACACCGGACTAGGCCGCCTCAGTATAATCCTTGCAAAGCTGTGGCAGCAACATTTTATTGTACATTTCCCTGCAAAGTGCCTAGAAAGGCTGAAAGCAGAGCGAACACTCATTTGCATAAAATGTTACAATATAATGTTGCTTTTAACTCGCCACCGCGAGGAATGCTTCATTTTGTTCAACCAACAATAGGTTTTTAACGAAGCTGATTGATGGAGATGAAATGGCAGGGGTTGGGTCAGTCGAGGATACGCTTGGGGTAAAATACACAAATTATTGGAAGAGAAAAATCGGAAGCGACACAGAAATATGCTACTTTTGTTTACTCTTATCCTTTGCGTGGGCGCCCAAAAATGACTATACACTTTCCGGAAGCATACCCTTGAACGGAGAATAGGGTGTTGGGTTCAATGTTATCTTACTGAATTTTGTACTTACACCATTTCTTTTAAATTATGGTCAGCTTCCTAAAGGAAAACATAAATTATGAGTGGTTTGATCCACTTGCTTAAAGTATGTAATTACAGCACAGGTTTTTGGGAAAACCTCTCCAAAAAAACGACATGTAAAATAATTGTGCCACCCTGATTTCCCCCTTCATTAAACCCAGGGGTCGCCAACACAATTTTAATAACCGAGGACCCTTCACATTTCCCTAGAAGCTTACACCTGGATAGCTAGATAATATCTACCTACGTTATACAGTAAATTGCAAACACAAATACACGCGCCACTGTTGTACAAACTGTGTTACTTTGAATTAGGGGCTGGACAAACAAACAGACGGTTGAAGCAAATTGCCGCTGGCCTTATTTATTACGGGACCCCTAAAATAATACGATGCGAATGCCTACTACTGTCTTGCTTTCTAAGATGGTTGTGAGTTTTCATCTGGAACGGGTATTTTGTTTTGTGCAAAATAATGTAAAGTACCTAGATTAAAAAATGTTTCATCTTTAGGTTCAAAATATTAGTGGAAGAGCTACAAAAAATCACTCGGAGATTTAAGTAAATAATAAGATAAGAAATTTGAAACTAGTCGCCTTTGGGCTGAGTCAATTTGTAAGGCATCGACGCTCTAAGAAGGAGATAGATAAAGCTGTTCATAAAAACCGAATAATATGCAGAAACTGAATTGTCTTTATTCAGACATACAACCTTCCTTAAATTAAATCAAACTGGCCACAATACCCAACTAATAAACAGAACCCGCTGAAACTGAAGAAAATAATACACAACTTTCAATTTTCTCCTATCTATAACTTAACCAAAGTGCTATGATACTGACACACACAATAATTTCCTGACATAATGTTACGTTACAACTTTACTTACGACATCATAATACATTTACATACATACCAGAACTATGTTTCCACAAAACGTTTGTTGGAAAAACAAGAAAAAAAAAATGTATGCAAGATATTATTTTTTTATGATACCTCTGCTACTGTTATTCTATTCCGTTGCCGTCGACTCCCTTTATGTTTCATAAAAATTTAGTAGATACTTATATTTCTGCTTACTAGTTACAGCAGAATTGTATTACTGTTTATGTTACTTTATTTTTTATGGGCGTACTAAGCCTTTCCCGAAGTTTGACGACTTTTTTTGCTTTTTGATGAGTAATTGATGTCTTTAAGATTTTTTGGGGTTTTGCTTCTTACACTCATCTCCTTTGCGTAATCAATCCCCAAATAATATGTTGGGGTTGACTTCCAGCCCAAACGGCGCAGAAGACCAATATTTTTCATGTATCGACTCAATCTGAGTTCTATAACTGGGCACTATAGTATCCGGTAGAAAATGCCTAATGCCTATGGCATTAATTCCGCCTCTGTACTTTGTGTTTGAAGTATTATATAAATAAACATTTCTTTTAGTTAGACTTAAATACCTCCTAGAGTCCATTTCACGAAAGAAGTCCCGCAGACGCAGCGCTGTATGTCGCGCGACATAATGTTGTTTCACAACTTTTAGCATCGTAAATAAACCTTATAACGCACTAATCCAATAATAAAACTCACAAAATATCTACCACAGCAAACGCACCTTGATAACATCGACAAACGACAACATGGCCGATCTGTTAAATTTGGTTCCACAATTGTCCGCGGGACTTCTTTTGTGAAATGGACTTTACAGTTAAATTCTCAGAATTATAAAATGGTGACATTTTGCGCAATAATAACCTTTGAACACGTGACTTGAAAACTGCGTTTCCAAAGTTCAGGGTCAAAAGTCAAAGATAAACTACCTACGTTCTGAACTTTGTACAGTTCGGTTTTACAATGTTACACTGGTTTTGAACCTACATGTAGCGTTAAAGGTTGCCTTACTTAAAAAGAGTCTTTGTGACATTAATACCTACAGTATTGGTATGGGAACCAAGATAATGTTATCAGGTGGTCCAATGCACTCTCCGGTACATATAAATTGGAATGTGGTGTGAGGCAGGGCGGTCTGACATCTCCAAGGCTTTTTAGTGCATATATAAATGGCCTAATCGTGAACCTCAGCAATATGCGGGTGGGATGTAGCGTCCATGGAGTAAAAATAAACACTATCAGCTACGCTGATGACATGGCGTTGCTGGCGCCGACGGCTGGTGCGGTAAATGATATGCTGCGGGTTTGTCAGACGTATGCTGCCTCGCACGGACTTGTGTATAATGTAAAGAAGTGTGAATACGTTGTCTTTAAGGCCGGCAGTGAATGTCCAGATACTGCACCTAATATTACCCTAAATGGCTTGAACGTCAAAAGAGTGACAACATTTAAATATCTAGGGCATATTCTCACTGACGACCTTAAGGACAATGTTGACATTGAAAGGGAGCGTAGGGCTCTGGCGGTCCGAGGTAACATGTTGGCCCGAAGATTCGCCCGGTGTAGCACTTTAGTGAAGATAACACTGTTTCAGGCATATTGCCAGTGCTTTTACACGGGGAATCTTTGGGTCAACCATGCCAAAAGAACGCTGGATGTTCTACGCATACAATATAATAATATTTTTAGGATGTTGTTGGGACTGCCGCGATGGTGCAGCGCTTCGGCTATGTTTGCGCAACACCGAACTGACGGATTCCACGCCGTCATTCGGAAGAAAACCGCGTCGTTGTTGTCAAGGTTGCGGGCGAGTGGCAACAGCATTCTAAAAACTGTGGTGGAGAGTGTCGACTCTCCGATAATTAAAAGTTTTGTGAGAAGGACAATCACTGAACATTAATTCGGGAATGTCCTTTTCACAATACTATTTACTCTGTCTGTTATATAATATCTCAGCTACTAACACTAGAAATAAGTTATTTTATTGTTTACTAACACTATGGATCATTGTTGTCTGAAAAATAAAGAATATTATTATTATTATTATTATTAATGTTTTGTCTAATAACACTGCTTCTAATCTATTATAATTTTCATACCTAGAATAAAAATATGAAATTAAGTCATTGATATAAAAACTAAAGATACGGTCGTCCGAACATTTGCTCGACGCGTTCGCCATACAGAGAATCGGTGTAGTCTACTCGTTAACGTAACCTTGTATAAGCGGCGTGGTATTTTCGAGGTATAAAGAACATAAATAAAGCTTTTAATAAAATTTACGACCGCACCCGAAGAGAGCCGATCGTGGACTAGTTCACTTCCGCTTAGGAAATACCATATTGGGACCACGTTCGAGGCGTCATTTTAACATGCCGTCCGCCCAGTCCTTACGCAGTAATATATAAGTCAATGAATTAAGTATAATATGTGACCAATTTGAAATTGGTCGCATTTCAAAATGTCACACAGAATTATTTTCCTGGTTAAATAGTTACACTAATTCCCGGAGAAGGAAGTCAGGCTACTTGCTGCCTGTTGCTTGCTGGCTTTGCTTTGGCTTGCTTTTGGCTTGCTAGCTTGTTTACTTGCTTTTTTCTTGATTATCTGTATCAATATGTTAAAATACAAAATAGGTGGGTACACGTATAAATGATGTAGCAAACAGCTAGTTTGAAAAACTCAAAAAATCGCTTATAAAAACTAGCAAGTTTTATTGGAAACTGTCGTTCATAGTCCGATAACACACTCATACAAGAACTTTACAATTAAACACAGATCAAAGTCGGCTGCGGGTTGTTCGAAAGAGATACCGCGGCCTCGGACACAAAGGGCTAAGAAGGTACATGGGTGGTTTTTAGTCAGTAGAAGTCTGACATTCCCTACCACTCAGAGCAGAAGGAGTCATTTGATGATTTACCACCATCCATAAATGCCACATTTACGTACAGCAAAAAAAACTGCGGCCTAAACAAATACATTTTTAACATTAAACAAAGCACCACATCCCAGCATTCCAAACACTATGTAGGAAAACTCATTATACGCCCAACATTAAGAGAACTCGGAAAAATCCCATACAAATAGACAATTAACGTAACTTTTAATGGCTACTACGGGTTACATGGAGGTTAATGGAGTGCCATATTTGGCACCCTCACTTATATCTTGAGCCACGCCGAGGATTATATGTTCGAATCCCGCGCGAAACTTAATTAAAGTTTTAATGAGCCACGCAAATGTATTTCGGAATACTGCCATAGATTAAGTTTGGACTTGGTAGAGATAGGTCAGGGCTTTGAAATGGTTAGTGATTTGTACGTAGTGGACGTTAGGAAAAATGCTGCTAGGCTTGCCGGAAGAAGCACGGTGCCGTCGAGGCCAGCCCAGAAAGAGGTGGCGAGACGATTTGGACGTGTCCCGCGAAGGCTGGTTCGAGGAGGAACAGGAAAGAGTTCTTGGAAGAATTGGCCCAGCAGTGGGATGATACAGGCCAGCAGTGACTATATTAGGTAAGTCTTTGCGTAAATCTTCGGTTTATGTTATTTTATGTATGTAAGATATATTTATTTATTTAAACTTCATGCACAAAAGTGGTACGTAGGCGGACTTAATGCTCAAATAGGACAGCATTGTGGTACAAACGTAAATAAATCAAGAGAATACTATTTGGTTAACATAAATACTATGATGAAGAACACAAAGTCGCAACTATCGCCGCTACTACTAACCCTACAATACTTTGACTGCAGACTCCCAGTTAGATAGCAAGTACGATGATCAAAGCTCGTTTCCTGTTGGTTTTTAAATAAACCTATATTTCGCCCTGCAATCAGACAATAACAGTTCACAATCATAATTTATTCAGTCTTCTATTTTCTTGTGGCCTAGGCAGATATACTTATCATTCCATATTATTATCATTTTACTGGCCCATAAGTGTCTAGCCTTTGCATAAATTATTGTAACAATGAACGATCGTGAAGAGATATTGCCTCGGTCATTATTCAGAGAACTTGGCAGGCGGCAGGATGAATCGTAGAAAAATGTGGAGCATTGTTTTTAGTTTGGTTGTAGAATGAAGTTGCAGTTAGTTGTCCGGAGACTAGGAAATCGATTTTTATCTTTAAAAAGCTCGTTCTAAAGGCTTTCGAAATGTGCCATCTATTTTAATTGTGCCACATTGATGGCAATAGGCTTGCCCTCTATGCATCTTTCTCATTTACAGCAACACTTCACCCACTGCTGGGTATAGCCTCTCTTTGATGAGAAGATCCACCTTCTCTCCAGCTTCATCCAGGATTTGCCCTTTATTACGTGGGATTCAAAAATAACAGGCGAAATGTTTTTGTACAATTGGCACTTCTCTGCATAACTATGCCTCTTTCGAAAAAATAAGCATCATATCTGTAACTATCTCTAAATCGTCTTTGCATATAAGAATAAAATATATTAGACACCCACACCGCACAAACACCCGCACACATACACGCACACACAATACATTTAGAGTCACTCTTGGCCACCTTATCTTATTTAATTTTTTGTGTACTTCGTAATTGGCGTATTGTTTTGTAATCATTTTAAGTTATTTTACTGTAAGCTGTGAAGCTACCTTTTATAAATAAATAAATAATAATGATGGTCTAACCTTAGCAACCTTAGCAGTGATAGCTTAGTGGTATGACCGTCGGACTACAAAGTTATAGGACTTTAGAAAGCCAAGCTGTGTAAAGCCAAGTTCTGACTTGGCTTTACACAGCCTAAACACTCACAGGCTAAAAATTGTGACACCAGGTTAAGCTGTAACTACACGATAAAAGAGAAAGATGTAAACCTTATGCCTCTTACTTCAAAAAACAAAGATTCTAAAACAACATACTAGTAAAGCATCCCGTATTCTTTTGTCGACTTATCTAAACTACATCGCCTTACTTGGCCGTATTCCAAAGTCCGTTATTAGTACAGAAGATTTGCAGATTCACCTGCCCCAGATCTTAAGAGTACTTAGCACCTCGACGCCTTTGACATGCCAAAACTAAGAGAGACTTACTGGCTTTAATCGGGCAAGACTGTTACATTTTGTGATGCATTTACATAATTGTTTGCATGTGTGTGTGTGTCTGTGTGTAGGAATTAAATGTGAAATAATAGTAATTTTAAAGTTAAGTTAATTGCAAAAGAGTAATAAACTGTAAAAGAGTATCAAAAAACCTCCTCCTCAATGCTGTCAGCTGCACATGGTAATGTGCCGAAGAGACTGGCGGCATTGCATTTTACCTTTCAGTTGTTTTCCGATCTTAAAATCATAAATGAAAAAGTGTCACATCTACTCTCTATTCCGAACCGCCCAACTTAATCTATACCACCAAGTTTAATTCTATGCAATGAGTAACATTCAAGTAAATTTCGATCAAATATTACTGAACCTATTAACCAATAGTTTCGGTTAAAATGTGCGTTATTTGTGGATGGCCGGCATGATTGTGTAGAACTTCAATATTGAATTTGTGTTTATTAGTACAACAGTTATTATGAAAATAGTAGTTTGTCTGGTCGGTGTAATAAACAGTTAATGTTATTATGTACGTTTATTTTAATTACAATTGTTAGTTTATGCGTCTTATTGATAACGTGTGTGGCCTTTTTTTTTTTTGCGGGGTGGGAAATTATCAAATAACCCCTCCCGCTCTTGGGCAGAGCGAAAGGGAGTGTCATACTTCTACTGACTAAAAACCACCCAAGTTCCTTCTTAGCCCTTCATGCCGAGGCCGCGGTACCTCTTGCGAACAACCCGCAGCCCCGACGGGAACGTGTGTGGCCTTAAGTAGTGTTTCAGAGTGAAACTCATCAAGATGTTTCTCCAAATGTCTAACTCTATAAATGACAGCCGGGACCACCAGCTTAACGTACTTTCCGTGGCACAGAGAAACCCGGTATGTCTTGGCTGGTAACCCATCCATGGACCAACCTAGGCTAGAGCAGCTTAACCTCAAAATTGACCGAGCGGTAGTTATTATTTAGCCACGAGAACGTCTAAAATAAAAATAAAAACTAGCCAAGTGCAAGAAGGGTTCCGTATCAACGTAGTGGGGAACCCCCCTTTAATTTATACTATTTCTTGTTGAAACATCAGTAAAACATAATATATTTTGTGATAGTTTGTTTTTCATAGTGTTTTTGTGAATGACAAAGTTATATTTGCGGTTTTTTAAATCTGCTATAATTATCTTAAAACTATATTTTATACTATAATAATATCGCTCAAACCAATTTTGCTCGAAAGTTTCTACTGCGATCTATGGCATATTTTTATTTTAGATTTTTCACTCTTTTAGTTTAAAAGTTAGAGGGTGGGACACACGACACGAATTATAGGTTTGATGAAAAAAGTTTATTTATTTATTTAAGCATTTATTTATGTAAGTACACACAAAATACAAAAAAGGAAAAATACGTAAAAAATATAAGTGAACAAAGGTACTGCTTATTTCATAAGAAATTTAGTTTCAGTTCCATGTATGGGGAGACCCCTTTAAACTTTTTTTTGTTTTTGTATTAAAATCGTAAAGCAGTTCACAGAATACATCTACCTACCAGTAGTAGTTTCAACTGTACTGTCTTAATAGTTTCCGGACGGACAGACGGACAGACCGACAGACATGACGAATCTTTATGGGTTCCGTTTTTTGCCATTCTGCTACGGAACCCTAAAATTGAGGTAGTTACTTAACTATTATCAGAGATTATTTATTGTAAGAAAAAATAAGGAAACAGATTCTTAGACGTCGACATTACCCGTCGGGGCTGCGGGTTGATCGCAAGAGATACCGCGGCCTCGACATGAAGGGCTAAGAAGGAACATGGGTGGTTTTTAGTCAGTAGAAGTCTGACACTCCTTTCGCTCTGCCCAGAGCGGGAGGGGTTATTTGATGATTTCCCACCCCCCCAAAAAAAAAAAACCTCGACATTACCCAATAAAAAATTTAGACACACATATTTTATAACATTCTTTTGCTGCAAAAATCCCATTTTTATACAGAAAGATCTACTCGGAAGAAATTATGTAAGTAGTTGCTTCCCAAAGTGGGTAATAGGTATATCTTTCCTCACACGCAAAGCGGTAAAAGCCAGCAAGTTATAAGAGTTAGCCAAAGGAAGTGAATTATTATGATACTTCTGAGCTAAGAACTTGTTACTATTAAAACTTGGTGCAATAATGCTATGTTTATACTGCACCTGTTTACTTTAAGTGTAGTTCTACAAGTTTATTTAAAGCTCTTTGAGGTAAAATACTGGCATTTTCCTTTTCAAATTCTTTGTAATTACGTAACTAGAAGTATAAAGAGGACTGCCCATACACCGTGTCATACTATGGCCGTGCTAGGAACATCAAAAACAAGTTATTTTGTACAAATACAGTCGCATGCCGTGGAGCATCAGCCATTTTGGTCGAGAATATTCTGCCTTATAATTATTACCAGAATATTGTGAGATAGTAATGAAACGGTCTATTGGGTATAATCTACTACTTTTCAATACAAAGAATATAGGGTGTAAAAGTACCCTTAATGCAAACGAAGAGCACTTGTTCTCCTCACCACTGCGATAGTTTTAGTTCTAGACCATACCTGAGAACCTCCTAGTTACGGAGATATTGGGGGTCAAAGTTCCAAATTTTTCACAGCTGGTTTTATAAATACTAGTTTTTCAGGTTATAACTTTACTTAAATTACCTCCATGACCCGTTTACTATTCAAAGCATCCACTAGCACAATGTTTTAATAGTGCTACATTAAGTTTTCCCGTAAAATGAAATTTTTGAGCCAAAAAAAAAAGTCGTTTCCCAGCAAAAAAATTTGCGTAGGGGTACTTAGTTTGATGTACAGAATGCTTGGTTGACGGCTGTGTGATGGGTTGATTTACACCCTGTATAGATTGTAGTGGTATTACAGTACCTAATGCTGAAACCCCACGTATAATAAATGTTCTAAATCTGTTAGAAACGGGTATAATGCGTAGTCTGTACAATACGTAGCACAGTAACGCTGTACAGCACTGGTAGTCCATGTAATGTTTTTCAAATAAAAGCAAAGTTTCGAATGCCAGAAGGGCCTCAGCTGAGCATTCTAGTTGAATATAATATCTTCAGAAAATGTTCCTGTATTCACATATGCGATTTACTAATGACGACATACTGCTCAATTAATACAACTCCAGTACTTAGTAGGACTTCTCGAAAAATCGATCGCAAATAATCAAATTAAATCAAAGGAATACGTAACAGAGGTATGCTGGCGTCATTCCAGCGATTCGATGCCGTCTGTTGCCAACCGTTTAGACCGGTAATTACACCAATATTTTATATAATGCTTTCCTAAAATCATTTGTATTAAATTTGCTTCGTTTGGCTAACAAATTAGAGGGGTTTGGAGAGATTTGATTAATTTTCCTAGTTATAATATTTCATGCCGTTTTCTTGCGGATCACTGAGTTATTTTCAAGATTTGCTTAGGTCTGTAAGTTCGCGAACCTTCTGTAAGTCTAAATTGTACAATTTAAATACTAATTTAATATAGTGACAATTTCACTCTATTTTGCATGAAACTCTTAAATGAGACTTAAACATAGTTATGTTTAAGTCTCATTTAACCAGACACAAACACATATAACCAGTTGGTTATATGTGTTTGTACTATTAGGTACATCTCTGTTTAACCCTTTGGTGATTACAATTTGGTGATTACGTGATGTTATGTTATCCTACTAATATATCCTACTTTCTACTTATATAATTTTCGAGTTATAGTGTTTAATAAAGAGTTAGATGTCAAAGGACCCAAGCATTTGTTGAAGTCTGTTCATAAACGTACATATTATACTTTCTAAGTTTAGGTATCATAATATATCTTTACTGATATCGGTGACTATAATTAATATAATATAAGCCCGCAACTGCTTTCGGCCTTTTTTTTTGGCCGGTGGAAAATCATCGAATAACTCCTCCCGCTCTTGGGCAGATCGAAAGGGAGTGTCAGACTTCTACTGACTAAAAACCTTCCATGTTCCTTCTTTGCCCATTATGTCGAGGCCGCGGTATCTCTTGCGAACAACCCGCAACCCCGACGGGACCCGCAGCCCCGGCGGGACCCTCTGCTTTTTGGCCTTAAGTGAACTTGGCGGTCCCTCTTTTATGAAGAAGCATTATAGTCGTACAGAAATCACAAAACGCCACCTGCTACGATCCTAACATATTCTTTACACCTCATACACGTTCATACATCTGGTCGCTGAAAGCGGAGTACTCGCCTAACCTTTCTGAAAGACCTCACCAAAGGTTACCAGAATAAATGAACTCAGATTACAAAGACGTGTTACATTATCACAATTTAACAACTACTCTTCGGAAACCATTGCTTCCCAAGCCCATATCAATAATGTGCCGTTTCCAACACATCTCCAAAGGACCATTACGGTCGATCCATTTCCTGACTTTTACAACTTGCACCGGACAATATAGCTGCCTTTATGTCCTGCCAAGTAAACCCACATTATGCTCCTAAAAATAATGTTCGACGAAATAAACTTAAGCTAACATTGCACCACAAATATAGATATATAGGTACCTAGATAGCGCAAGAGCACACACTTCGGGGTACTATACAGGGTGTAAACGAACCCTTCACGCATCCGACAACCAAGCATTCTGTACATCAAACCAAGTACCCCTACGCAAAAATTTTTGCAGGGAAATGACTTTTTTTTTTGGGGTCAAAAATCACATTTTACGGTAAAACTCAAAGTAGCACTCTTAAAACATTGTGCTAGTGGATGCTTTGAATAGTAAACGGGTCATGGAGGTAATTTAAGTAAAGTTAAAACCTGAAATACTAGTATTTACAAAAACAGCTGTGAAAAATTTGGAACTTTGACCCCCAATATCTCCGCAACTAGGAGGTTTCCAGGTATGGTCTAGAACAAAAAAATGATCGCAGTGGTGGGGAGTACAAGTGCCTTTCATTTGCGTTAAGGGTACTTTTACACCCATACTATATACTTAACGAGGTTACTGTCGCAGCAAGCTCATTTGATTGAAACAATAACGTTACACTGTTACAAGTCAAGAACTTCTAGAAAAGAACAAAAAACTTAGTCTATTTAACCGACTTCTTTGAAAAGCAAATTGGTTGTATCGTAACTAAATACTACTTATGACATAGTAGGTAGTCAAGTTATTGGGAACTTTATTATGTTGTGAAGTTACATTAGGAGCAGAAGTGTATGCATGCCTAGTCGCTACATGTTAGTCTTAATGCTACTTATTTGCTGAGTTGACAAAAAATCATGGAAGGTTCTAGAGGGGCCACCCTAAACTGCAACGGTGCATTTTATGCTCTCACGGTGATCACGCGTTGTGGTCCAGGCTACATAAGTAAAAAAGTAAAAAATGGCAGACTTGGTTTTCATACGGATCGTGATAGTTGCGTGATCTAGGTACATCTATACCTATATCTGTGCATTGCACCCTCAATTTAGATTTTTGTCACACTTTTTGTCCTAAAGGTAGTTACGGTTTTTGTTGTATAGAAAGTTTCGTCACCAATAACGATATTTTTTCCGTTATAGCCAATTAATTTGTTGTTGCAGGCGTTGACAACATGGGACGATTTTGTCGCTCGTTTAAGGTAGGACAGAAATATTGCTAGTTGAACGTGAATTACCTTTTGTTTTTGTTACGTCGGCGTAGACCACCTTTTCTGTTTGATTTTGTTTGAAATCTTATTCAAAACAAAACCCAACAGACCTACATTTATTGATAACATTTAGTACAGTATAAGCCATTATAGGTATAGGAGAGGTGAATCGAACTACAGTGCGACAAAATGGGACATTAAACAATAGGGATGTTTGCTAACAAAAAATAACTGTTTAGTCCGTCCGTTAGATTATCGAAAAATATTGGATAAATGTTTTTTAACCCCCGACGCAAAAACGACGGGGTGTTATAAGTTTGACGTGTCTGTGTGTATGTGTGTGTGTGTCTGTCTCTAGCATCGTAGCTCCCGAACGCATGAACCGATCTTGACTCGATCTTTTTTTTGTTGGAAAGGTGAATTAGTCGAGAGTAGCTATATTATTTATACTGAAAACGGGCGAGAGTAGCTATGTTTGATGAAAATCGGTACAAGATGGCCGCGGCCACAAAATGGCGGATTACATATTTTTTCACAATATGGGTATCAAATGAAAGGGCTTGATTAGTAGAACACTATACACTCGATAATCTAACTGACGGACTAAGCAGATTTTTAGGAAACATCCCTTTTTATGCTTTGTAGAGCGCCATACAGTCATACTTACATAAACTCTAGACTTTTTCCTATTGTTGACTTTTTTATACTGCTCTATGCTTATGTCTGCTGTTTCACGTATACTGCTTTTGCTTAGTCGTCTACATTGGCACATCTGGTCATACACGTACATAATGGCGACACATCAGTCTATACATTTTCAGTATAACCTGAACTCACTTTGTGCGAGCTTCCCGTACAATGAGATATCAGCTTCATTTGTGCCCGCCAGTTGCGAAACTCTAACTTATTTGAGTTTTCTGAAAAAATTCTCCAAGAAGCTGGTGTGTGTTACCACTCACAGCTTCATCGTAGATGTTTAAAATTCCTATTTAATTAAGCTAAGTGAGAGACAGGTAAATTCATTACAATACACTTCAAACGCAGCAATGAATTTCAATAGTTGATAATTATTACGAAAAAAATCTAAAATCTTCACCTAACAATTAATGTCGCTTTGTTTTCGAAGAGTATTAAAGTAGGTTGTCACAAACACAATCAGGAAAATAATAATGCATTGCTATCAGTATATCATTTAAATTAACGACAGTCAAATGGAGCACTAAGGTCTAAAAGGAAGATGATCCCATTTCAAACAATTTCAGAACAAATCGCCAGAGGCAAGTGAATGAACCCACCACCCTTTTCAATAAAATCCGCCACTATCTAAAATATCACAGGTCAAAATCTCCAGCAAGTGCGAACCTAATACAAAACGTTCCGTTTAAAACGCAATAATCTGACGGACCGGATCTGGACCGGTTGGCGCGACGCCAAACATCCGCACCTTCGCAAGGATACGTACGTTTCCGGTTTCTGAACGAACCCGCCACGACACGTTAAAATGTAGGTCGGCCCTGCGTCATTAGGATGGTTCAGGTACACTGAAAATAGACAGGTATTTAAGATAGTTGAGCCTTTCTGAAGGTGAATGCAGGTGGTTGGGAGAGGAAGTCGTGAATTGTGGGTAATATGCGGTGCAACTGTGTCAAGATTTGTTGCGAATTTGAGGTATTTTGTAAATGTTTCAAAATGCGAGTAAACTGTTGCATGGCAAAATATATAACACTGCTGATGTTTTATACACAATTTTGTCACCTTTATATCATATCATTGAAATAGATCAATTTTCTTCCCTCGCGTAACCAATCAAGCAACCCAACTTAAAACAAGTCTTATTAATTTGATTTAAGTTTTAATTAAATATAATTATATGTCTATTTTTTATAATTATTATATTTAATTTTATTTGTATTTATAGTGAGAGAAAACGTCATTATGTACAGATATGAAATGGTACGGAACGGTTTTTCATGCATGAATGCCACATAGCTATCGAATTCTCGCAAGACTCTGATTTCAACGGCTCTATCAGTATTCTCAATACTATGTTTCCAAGCACATAATCTCATTGCCCCCGCCATTAGGACCCTGATGTCGGCGATTATTGAAAATGTTTACGTTTGGTTATCTTGACCGGTAACCTAATGCCTAACAACTGTATAAACGCAAAAACGAGCCCTGATTAGGGTAACCACCCTTACCTAATATTGCGATAAGGTCTGTATTTTCCTTATTATAGGGTTAAAAGCACTTATGTTTATGCAAAATGCCTATGTCTTAATTATTGATTAAAAAAGGATTTGCAACATTATTTTGTTATAACCTTTTTTGGGCAGTCTCCTTTAAAGTAAACCTTCATTTGGTTTTTGACTCAGATTCGCTCCTTGTTTCCTGCTAATTGTTTCAACATAGCCTATTAAATTCAAAATGATTTCACGTTTTTTGGGTCATTTGTGGTAACTTCATAGGTCTCAAATTTTAAAGCCTGATAATTTCTCAACTTAGTAATCTCAATTCAGAAATTGAAAGTCAGACTTATCATTTTGCGATCATTATAAGATGATTTACTCCATCTTTGGTTTAAATGGTTTATTCATTAATTAAACTTCAATACGGAATACACATGGAACGATTTTGCCCTGATTCTTTCAGGCAAAAACGATTCCTAACGGCACCATAGAATTGGACAGAATCCTTTGTAAGGTGCAAATATCGTAGGTGCATAAAGCTTTGTTGAAAGCTTTGTACACAGCGCTTGTTGGACAAACTCAACGTCCACGTTGACGGATTAACCTTTGTCCTTTGACAAACCTCTTGCATTCAAGAGGAAGTATAAAAGTATTTCTAAGCCTTTGTGTGTGATACAAAAGGAAGATTTTTGAGTAAGTATTTTTGAAGTTGACGTCTATATTATATAGTGGACATGTCATAATGAACGAAGAGCCATCTAACATTTCCATAAAAAGTCTTTAAATTTTTTTGTTCTTCTGTCGATAATTCTGATTCATAGATTGGAATATTGGGACGAAAAATAATATTTCTGGTTACCCGACGAAAAGATATTATAAAGTGTGCAGGTTAAAAGAAATGGTTTGTATGCTAAAAAATATTCATAATTTTTCTTATTAATTTTATTTGTGTTGTGTATAGGCTGACCCCCTTTTGCACAGGATTGGACTGCTACTGGACACTAGGATTGAAACATAACTGGCGAAATGTGGCCTAACCCTCTGCTTAACCTTTCGAGGATTATAGGCGTGATGTTATGTTATGTTAGACATAATCCTTAGAACAGCAGACACCTAACATGACGGCACCTCTTAACTCGCTGATTACATCAGCATAAAGCATACTTAGTATACGTCACGGGTCCTAATAGTACATTCTGGAAAACAGAATTGTTTATCCGATGGCAAATTCTGGCAAACAGCCAACACAGGGTACAGCCAACACCTGAGCTCGTAATTGGCCCGCATTTTGGCCTGATTGTCGGGAACGGATACCAGATGATATTTCATTGGTATGGATTATTATTGGTATTAGTAATACCTTTGTGTTTGTTGATGGGGATCTTGTGAAAGGGATGATTTCAGATATGGTCGTAATTTCAGAAAGTTTTAGAAATATTTTTAATTTGGATATTTTAATGAGTTCTTAAAGTCATTTCTACGCAAGTAAAACTACAGATAGTCAGAAACAGTTCAGAGAGGCAATTCCCGTATTTAATTTAAGAACATTTTCATTGTGCTCTCAACATAATCAAAAAAGGTATAGGCTTCGAATGCACTGACAGTTGGATTGCTTTATGCCAGCATAAAAGCAGCATGCCATTCTCACAGTGAGCAAGCGAACGAGGTTTCAGGCGAAACCTTTGCGTTCGTTGCACTACGCTACTTGCTAGGCGACTCACTAGGATCTTGGTGCTAAGCAGGTCACGTGTCAGTGCGTTTATGGTTTCCTACATTTTTGACATTCAATTGTCGCTGAGTGAATATTCTGCTCTCTAAACGGTGAAGGAAAACATCGTGAGGAAACAAAAAAATCGAAGACGACATGGTGACACCCGCACTGGGCACGCATGGTGGATTATAGCCCATCCCTCTCCTAGAGAGGAGGCTTGAGTCCCTGCAGTGGAAACGTTATAAGCTGATGATGAGTTCAGATTACGACCAGAGTTTGCATTTCGAGTGTTGCTTACTAGCTTTTTAAGTCAGCAACACGATTTGCCAACTTCATGTTGCACGCGTTTGTCTAATTTCCAGGTCGAGTTTGTTTACTGACATCACAAAACTTAAGTTTTTCGGATAACTTATAATACATTCCAAAATAAATTACTACCTACCCTCAATAATACAGTATCGAAAACAATAACATGAGATATCCGAAAACAACAGACACGTACCATTTTATTCCATTTCAAATGAACATTGAGTTCCCTAAATAATTTAAACCCCATTGTTACGGGAGTCAAACAAAATAGCCTGTTTTAGCTTTAAATAGCTCGATTAATATGTAAGAGTGAAGACAGATTGGACAATGTACCGACAGCCAATTAGGGCCTATCAGTACTAACATGAATAATATATTATTGTTGAATAAATTATTACGATTCACACGTTGAGCTGCTTTTTGTTGTTAAAATTATTGATTTGGCTCTATTTTAATGGTTGTTATAGAAGAGGGCGTGTTTTATCGCTCTGTTATAATAGTTTATTATTTACTAGTCATGTGCCCGATAGGATTGCTCATCGGTGGGAATAACGAACTTTCATAAAAACTTTCACCTCGTAGGTACTGAACCCTTTCAGACCATCATCACTTAATAACAACCGATCCATATATGACATGTGTGAGGCAATATATTCATTAGAGTAAAATAACTATGTACATTAATTTACATAAAAAAATTAAAAAACTAAACTAGCAAGAAACTACAAAAGGACATCAAATTGTGTTAGTACGCCACTTACGAACTACGATAGTAAACCACGAAAATAAATTATGTACATACGAAATCAGACTGGCACGTGTAGAACAAACCAGTGTTTATCAAACGGACTATTATTGCCTCCCTGCTATCACTTTTAGAATGTTGTTGGAGTGTAACTGCAGAGAAGGCGACGTTCTTCCTCATGACGGCTGAAAGCCATCAATACGAGTTTCCAAAAACATGCCCGGTACACAGCAGTATCTCGCAAGCCCCAAGAACATTATTATACTGTACTCGTAGGACATTCAGTCCCCGCTGAGTAGAGCTGATCTTCAGGGTGCACGAGTAAAACGAAAGTGGACGATTCTTCGTTGTACTGCTACCTTCTTTTTTTAAATCTCTCGTCTTTGAATCTTTTGAGCCACAAACTTGTAGACCCATATGCTGACTCTTGCGTTGTCTGTTACGAATGAATTTAGTGTTATTTAAAGTACATTTCAGATTTAATTTCTACAGGTATCCATTTTCGTCAATGAATTAACGCGTACACGTTTATGATCCTCAAACTAATATTGAAAAAAAACAATACAAAGAACTCTAACTGCCGCACTCAGAGAGCTTTAATGATTACTTAGGCCATCACTTAGTAAAGGTTTTGATGGTTTTGTCATACAAAAGTATGTCAAATCTATACTAAGTGACGACGGCTTAAGTAATCATTAGATATCTCTGAGTACCGCAGTTAGTCTAGACATACAATATCGACACTGTTTATAATGAGGTCTCTAATCCTACTTTCTACTAATATATAAATGCGAAAGTTTGTGAGGATGTATGTATGGATGGATGTTTGTTACTCTTTCACTTAAAAACTACTCAACGGATTTGGATTAAAATAATAACATAGATAGTTTATAACCTGGATTAACACATAGGATACTTCTTATCCCGATAGTATGATCCCGTGGGACAAATTTCGAAATTCACGCGGGCGAAGCCGCTGGCGAAATCTAGTGTTAACTAATTATAACAGTGTAGCTTCTGGAGCCAATTATACTTGTAAATATCGAATGCTGAACACGGATCAAATATTGTATTGAGTGTGGGCTCTTTATTTTGTCCACTATGTCCAGTCACGTACTGAAGCTTCAGAATTTGCATCAAAACGAATGTAGATGTAGTTTGGTACTCATGGTTTAATTAATTTCCTTGTTATGAAAAATATCAATCGTAAATGGTAGGATTTAACTAAAAAATCTTGTCTTGAAGATGGAGGTCAGATAGGCAGTCACCATCATCATCAGCCTATAATGTTTCCACTGTAGGGACTCAGGCCTCCTCTGCAGGAGAGGAATGGGCTATAATGCACCACGCGGGCCCAGTGCGGGTTGGTAGACATCACATGTTTGCGAACTTTTGGTTTCTAAGACATGCCGGTTTCCTCACGATGTTTTCCTTCACCGTTTTGAGAGCAGTGTTACTGTTCGTAAGTCGGGGCCGCCAGTAGGCAATCACTTCAGTTAAAATACTGGTGAACAATCTGGATCAATCTCGTGATTCAACTGCATCCAAATTGATTGGAAGGAGACTTCAACAGATCAAAAAAGTTGTGAAAATGTTAGGAGTGTAAAAATGGCAAAGGCCATTTGATGTATCAAATACTTATAGCACTAAATGTACATAGGCTACCTCACTGTTCTAATGGTCGCAAGAGCGACTGATGACTAAGATGGATCCAGAAGAATTCCATCACGAATCCCTCAATAGTAGCCACTGAGTCTGGGCTTGTGCAGGTGATGGTAATAGACGCGATAGCGTGAGATGGGCTAAAGAAAGGATTGGCAGAAAAAAGGGGAGGCCTAAACCCAACAGTGGGGGATTCCGGGCTGAAATGATGATGATGATGATGGTAATAGGGTCCTTCTTTATTACATGGAATTTAAACGTAACTGGCGACATGTGGGTGTACTATTAAGTATATCTCGTGCATGTTATGTTATGACAAGTCAATTTTTGATCACTTAGCGTGTTGATGCCAATCTATTGGGAACACCTCTGCATATCCCTTTGGGGACTACAGGCGTTATGTTATATTAGTTATGTACATACTGCGGTACTCAGAGATAATTAATGATTACTTAAGCCGTCACTTAACCTTTTGCGTGTCTTAAGTTACACAGTTACTTGAAAGATTTGACATACTTTTGTATGACAAAACTGTCTAAACCTTTACTAAGTGATGGCCTAAGTAATCATTAAAGCTGTCTGAGTGCGGCAGTTAGCGTTCAGTAGTAGTTATCATCATCTTCCTCCCCTTGTCACATTCTATTTGGGGTCGGCGCAACACGTTTCATTTTTCCATTCTCGTGTCACTCGTCATAGCATCATTTCCTCCTTTCTCTTTCGTTTCATTCCTCACACAATCCATCCATCTTAGTGTTCAGTGGTGCAAACGCCTTAGTAAGGATTTGTCCATGGAACCTTAAACACCATAACACAAAACCATGAACAAAATAAACAAACAAACACCCATTTATGTTTCAAGTCGATTTTTGCCAGCGTTCAGCGGTAGCTACGTAAGCATTAATTACTCGGCTTGACCGGCGCGTGGCGTCGCATAATGTTTGGACAACCTGTGATCATTTATAACTTGCGCGCGTTTGGCTAAGAGATAAGCGTTTGTATACTGACAGGCTGTGTGTGTGGGGAAAAATGTGGGCCATATTTTATAAGGTTTTTATTTGGATTTGGGTATAGGATGAGTGGATTAGAATACAGAATTTAATTAAGTGGATATGGATTCTGGTTAAATAGGAGGCTGAACAAGAACAGAAGATCGGGTCATTTTTCAGGTTAAGACACGCCTTCCTAGGATGGTCCGTGGATTTTATTTTTATTTTTAATACGTTACCCCACACTAGAAATTTCTCCTGTATCGTGGGTGAGATTACAAACACATAAACTCACATACACAAACACACCCAGACCCGAAACAACTATCTGCAGGCCATACAAATATTTGTTCCGTGCGGGGATCGAACCCGCGACACGCAGCGCAGTAGTCCAATCGCTCAGCAACTGCGCCAACCGTGCCGTCGTTGAGTCGTAAGACATTGAATCTCCACCGTGCCTCGGATAGCATGTTAATGTCCGGTATCCACCAAAGCCGAGAGGAGCGTAGACGAGAGGAGATGTGCGGAAATCAGCCAATCACATTAGTTAAAATTTACTTCGTTGTCTTTCGCCCTTTGATTGGTCGAATTTGGCACATCTCCTCTCCGCTGTGGATATCGGGCCTCAGCCGTTGGTCCCGGTTCACATTTGTAGATATTTGATAGGCATTACAATGGGCCGAAAATCTGGCAACCAGTCTCAGTAAGCGGATGTTTTTCCATTTAAAATACTGGTATTCTTAAGCTTGTGTACATCTTAAATGAAAGTCTATCCTGTCGAGGCTGCGGGTTGTCCGCAAGGGATACCGCGGCCTCGACATGAAGGGCGAAGAAGGAACATGGGTGGTTTTTATTCAGTAGAAGTCTGACACTCCCTTTCGCTCTGCCCAAGAGCGGGAGGGGTTATTTGATGATTTCCCACCCCCCCAAAAAAAAAAAAAAAGTCTGCAAAAGTGCGAAACGCTTTCAAAGCGATTGCTCTTAATCTAGGTCTCTGTTGACATATTAAATTAACTTTTATTGTTAAAGAAAATCGGAATTCATTACAATTTTTCTTTTCTTTCATCATCTCAATAAAACCGGAAGCACCTAAATACCAATATATACATAGAGCTAAAGCTAAAACCCACTTAGTACAGGGTTATACGATACCCTTTGGTTAGACTGCTTGTCAGACTTTCGACTACCTGTTAAAACTGTGAAAGATCTACAAACAACGACTTAACGTATTTTGCGAGGAACGGAACCACGTTTGTTGTCTCTTTCATGCTGAAACTGAAACTCGTGTCAAAGCTACACTATTCACTTCAAAGCCTCTCAATAATTCACTTCAGCACCAACACAGCATTTCTCAAGCTAAATCTTAGAGGAACTACTCCAAACTGACGAAAATAACGCTAACATATCAGTATTCAAGCAAAATTGCAGAGACGTACACCCGGTTGAGACCGGGTGTACGTCTCTGCAAAATATACAACTTTAATGAACTTTCTCTCGTCGACGTCGCCTAACTTCGTGGCCCCGTACAATAGTAAATTTGTTGGGACTAAATGTTTATTAATGTAGTGTGTGTTGGTTTTGTTTTGAGCTAGTCTTTCATTATTGTTGTTATGGAAAAATCTGTTAATGTATCTATTTATGGTTTTTTTGTTAAGTTACACAGAAAAAACAACGGATTTATTTTGTTCTAGATTATTTGTGATACAGGAGTTTAGTGTTAGTATACTAATAATGTTCTGTGTTTATTACTGAGGACTGGGTTACGATCAATATCTAAAAGATGATGAAAAAGATTGCTCTCCTCGAATGTTAAAAATCCATAATTTGTTATACGCGAAGCATAACAAATACACCAATACAAAATAAGAAATATGATAAATTAATTATTCCTGATATCTTCATCACGTCTTCGTTTAAAAACGGTTACCACGAATTCAGAAAATCAAAATCCGCTTCAAATAAGAACCTAATATTTTTTTTATATTAATTTTACGTGAATGAAGATTGCGGGCACAGTTACTTATTTTATTAAAAACCCATCTTATCCCGCTGCATGGGGAAGGATTCCTCTCCCTCAAACTCACAAGCAAACATCATTTACCTGCAATACAATGAAATCCAATCAATCGATATAATACCAACCAAAATACTAGAGATAGATTAGACACTATTGTAATTGATACGGAAGCCATAGGGTGGAAGGGGCTCGGTGTGAATCGATAGGATTATCCCCTTACGGCGACACCTCCACAACCTCTGCTTTCACACCAAATTGGGGATTAGGGACAGTTCGGTAAAATGAGATTTTTTTTTGACGTAATTTTATGTATTTTGATACTTAGTTTGAGGTGTGCCAGTATGGCACGTGTAGCATGAGAAAGTTGGGCTGAATTTAGGACTGGTAGCAGTTGTGCATGGATCGTGAGAATTTGTTCGTTTAGCAATGGATAGGGAACGTAGGGCGTCGGCGGTCTGGTGTAACATGTTGGCCCACAAGTTTGCACGTTGTAGTAGGCAAGTTAAAATAACGCTTTTCAAAACTTTTTACCAAGTATTCTATTTTACACCACACACGAATACTTCCACCGGACCAATCCACAGGGACCAATTTTACTCAGCAGCCTACGGATCCAGTATTATAATGGACTAGCGCCCGATAATGGCTAGCCCGCGGCTTCGCCCGCGTGGATATCGGTCAAATTATATACTAAATCCTTTCTCGAGAACCACTGTATCCATTGGTGAAAACAGCATGAAATTTGGTGGAGTAGTTTTTGAGTTTATTGCGAACAGACAGATAGACGCAGCGGAGGACTTTGTTTTATAATATGTAGTGATTGAAGTTGTTGATGGGGCTGTCTCGTTTCTGCAGTGCATCTGTTTTTTTCTCGTAGGCACGCGTCGATAACTTTCACGCGATCGCTAACAAGAAGTCCACGTCGTTACTCTATAGAGTACGAGCCAGCTCCAACCATCCTGAAGAGTATAGAAGGTAGAAACGATGCCACAATATTTTGAACTATTGTTCGTAGATCATGTATAAATAAATAATAAATTATAACTAACATAGTTTTCAAGTTCTCTTTTACTAATCGCCTCCGCATGTGAAAATCTACGGTCAACCTTTTTTTTTTTTTTTTTTTTTTTGGGGGGTGGGAAATCATCAAATAACCCCTCCCGCTCTTGGGCAGAGCGAGAGGGAGTGTCAGACTTCTACTGACTAAAAACCACCCATGTTCCTTCTTCGCCCTTCATGTCGAGGCCTCGGTATCCCTTGCGGACATCCCGCAGCCTCGACAGGGTCTACGGTCAACCTCACGCCACTTCACGTTCACGTTTCAACCTTGCGTTGTACGAAAATGTAATACAATGTGAGGTCTGCTTGAACTCGGGGCTGCGGGTTGTTCGAAAGAGATACCGCGGTCCCGGCGCAAGGGCTAAGAAGGAACATGGGTGGTTTTTAGTCAGTAGAAGTCTGACGTTCTCTACAGCCCAGAGCGGGAGGAGTCATTTGATGATTTTCCACCCCCCAAAAAAAAAGGTTTGCTTGAACTGGTTTTGGGTAGATATAAAAAGTTTTGATAACTATATTAACTCTTTGCTCGATCCAACACAATATCGAAAATATCATAGAACAGGCAAAAAAATATGGGATAATAAGCATAACATTGAACATCGTCATAATAACGAGAAAATACTACCCATCACAACAGGAAATACGACAGTTTAGTGCTGTCACTGATTTCTGAACTATCCTGGCATATGTCCAGCAAACTTCGAGACAATATAGCAGTATTCTATGATGAAGATATTCATAAAAAAACGCTACCACCAGAAACATACTAGCCATTGATATTGTCACTGCTGATGCTTCTAAAATAGAGGAAAAGGATGTAGGAAATATCCCTAATGCAATAAAGAATATGTTAGTAAAAGACAGCTGACAGACCTTGTAATAAAATATTATGTTTATTAGTCTGTTTTCTTTGGTCATCTAATGTCCTTTGGTCCTATTTGAGGATTATATATTTGGGTAATACATTAGGATAATAAGGGTTTTGTTAGATCAGCAAAAAGGTAACTGAAAACGGAGTTTTCGGAACGATTGATGAAAATATTGGAAATCTGTATCCACGTTCGAAGACAAACAGGAAACACGGTGTGGTTAGTTTTGTCTACCAGTGTTTCCAAACAGATAATGATAAAAGCCGTAGAAGACATAAATAGTATTCTATTCAGTAGATATCGAACACGGTGACAGCGTTAAATAATATTAAACATAACATAACATCACGCCTGTAATCCTACATTTCCCCAGTTATGTTGGACCCATGTTAAAAAAAAATAGGGGGCATTGCCACAAGGCAGGCACTAATCTAGACTCTGTGGCTTCTACTGAGAAATTTCTGGTGGAAAAACCCAATAGCACTTTGCCCGACCCGGTAATTGAACCAAGGAATTCCTGCTCAGCCGTCGCGCTTGCAACCACCAGACGAACAAGGCAGGCGAATCTAGTTCTACTTCCAATATAAAGGATTACAATGCAAAAAATTGCGTACTTGTTATAACAAAATATTAACTTACAAATTAGCTGCAAATAAATACTACGCTGCTCCCTAAAATCACAAATACCACCACGTTTTTGTGTTGTTTGCGACCACAAGATCATCGAGCCAGGCAAAAACATCCAAATGGAATTAAAGTAGAAACAAGGCATTATTTAAAAAAAAATGTTTCATTATTTTTCTTCACACACAAACGAAGTACAAAACTTTGGCAAAAGAAAACCCACAGTATTCTTTTTCACACAAACACAAATCGCATTAACTTCTTCAATCTCAACATTTAACGCAATAGTACTTACGAAATAATTCCCTCCATAGTGAAAGCTATTGTGTTTCGAGTTTATTTCCTCACTCATTTTTCAAGGAGGATCAGACTCTCGCGAAGATGTAAATTATGGATGTGCTCTCACTGATACTTAGGTCACACGAAAGTCTACACTGATATGAGTGAAGTCACAAGTCACGTAACGTTACATCAAACTCATAAATAAAACTTATTTATTAAAATTAGGCTGTTCATTATTAATCATCATCAGCCACATAGTGTTAGTATAGGTCTCTCAATCTTGTACCACTCAACTTGATTCTCAGCAATTCTCGTCCAACTAATTATTAATCAGCACTTTTTGAACGTCAAAACTTCGAAAAGACCTCCATAACCACCACTATTCGCCACTTCCAGAACAAACTCCCCAGCAAAACTTTTGTATTTTGGATTAGAAGGACCAAATTGTATACGATATCTAGTGTGAGTGAGCGAGACAATACTATATCACATCTCAGTCAATAAAATAGAAACGTCAACATTTTCGGCGCGGTACGGTGAATCTATGATTTAAATCTATTGCGTCTCGTCTATTGTTTGTGCCGTCATCGTGTGGGCTCATTGTGGCATCGCCCTACTTGCCAAGTCCCTCGTTGGTGCTCCACGCCCGAATGTCCGAGACACTTAGTGCACTCAGTTTGACGGCCTCTTGAGCACTGGCTTGGATTAATCTGGGGAATCAAATTGGAAATTGATTGAGGAGCTGTTTGATGAAGAATATTGTGAGCCGACTGGGGCTTAAGATCTAAAGGCATAAATAGATGATGATGGAGATAGAAAATACTGAACGGCTTGGATGTCTTTCTTGGGAATTGAATAGAAAGGGCGCAGAATCAGGTCTAGTGAAAAAATCAACTAACGTCCAGATGTGGAATAGTCCAGGTTTGGAATACTAAGAGTAATATCAAAATATTTTAACTGAAAATGTATCAGATTTTCCAGTTCATATGACCATCTAAAAACGCTAAAGTGACATTTACCTTACAAAAATTATAAAATTTAACTACTATCATAATCAGTCATCCATATTTTATTATTAACACACAAAACCGACGGCAAATTCGTATTACTGAAAACGGCACTGCTAAACGCAGCCAGCCCTCCCCAGAAATCACCAAAAACAGACCCCAAATAAAAGTTAACGCTGATGCCCGTTGCGGTCCGTGCGAAAAAAAGTCGGACGACACTTAAAACATCCGAACACGGACGGAGAAAATTAAATGGCGGCAGAGTAATAACAAAAATGAGTGTTGGTAACACAATGGGTGTGCCTTAGCTCCAACAATATGACCAGAGAAGGAAGGAGGCTGGTCATTCAGGATTTTTTGGACAACACTAACGTACTCTTAGAAACTCACACTAACGCAACCTGTTAGATCTATGCGAGAATTGATGACACAATACAAATAGGTAAGTACCGAAGGATGACTTTATCATCATCAGCAGAAACACTGCCTAAACTTTGATGATGAACCAGCAGATTCATGTAGCCTTCACCAGGTTTTCGGTTCACTTTGTAGGAGACCTTTCCGATACTTGTATGCCTCTCTAGAACCTTTAGGCCAAACAAAAAAACATCACAACAGATTCGTCACAGTGCGAATGTTCTTGTGTCTGGCTTTTGACCGAGATATACCGGTAAGAACTTAGATTAAACACAAAGAGGACATATTGATGAAGTCGGACTGTAGATTATGATGAGAACGAGAACACCGTGCATCAAAATCTATATGCGCGCGCTCCAGTTTTCTTTCTGTAGACTCTACCTATTTTGTGACTGTGAGTCTAATTCTCTTTATCCATGTTTGTCACTATCGCATACACAGTTTGTATGTGTGAGTTTTAAGGTTCCTTCTGCTGAAGTGAATTTTGTCCACGTTGTGACTGAGATGACCCTTCCGAGTACAATGACCGGTGTCCATTATTAACGGACGTGTGTATAGCGGGCGATGGTTGAGGTATTTTTCATGATGAGAAAACTCCGAAAATCTTTTGAAATGAGGTTTTATCGAATGGGTTAAAACGCTTTGCTGATTTTGCAATTTGGGTGTGTTCTGTGCCCGTAAAAAAATGTGGAAATCTGGTTGGTATCTTGTATTTTACAGTAAGTCAGTTATATACAACGGTTTCCAGTTGCTTGACAATAAATTAATGTAATGTTGTGTTATTGTTGAATGCAATCGATTTCATGAAATATTTTTGCCAAAAAATAAGCCTCTTTTCCGTGTCACAAGTAATGCCATTTAAAAGACAATAAACACATTCATCACAACGCAATCAACTGTTGATTCCGATGTGTTCCAGCAAATTTTTCAGTTGGAATCTTCTGCAACGAAATAATGTACTGGTAATATAATTGTGAGACGTGTCCAGAATACATTCTCATATTATAATTATGGCAGTAATTCTGTCCGTCGTTTCTCTCTCTGTAACCCTTTCTTGCCTTAATGATTAAATATTTTTTATAAAATTTGGCATACAGAACTTAGGTTAGGATAAAATACAGTTGCTAGCAAATCCTAGTACATTTATAAGCAACAAAAGGTCCGTTTAATTATATCCAAACCCAAACTCATTACTTGGCGTGGTAATTTTTTGCATAACGATTTCATTTTGTAAGGTTTATATTTTAGCTTGATTATAATGATTAGCAAATACAACCTTGTTTAATATTTGAGCTTTGAGAATTCTTTTACTGGCGAGTCACGCGATGAAATTCCTTGAACGTAAAAAACGTACTTAGGGTATGCTTACATTTTTCCTTTGGAACTATTTATTAAGTTCAAGTAAAGGTACTGAAGTAACAAGCTCTTATACTGAGTCACTACAGACTACTCTAATCTTAGGCTATATTTGGAAAGAATAAAGTAAAAAAAGGTGAGAGCAGTTCTTCAAAAAACTGGTAATGAAATGTAGGTTTCTTATTCTTCGGATCGCTGGAACGACATAGATATTACAATATATTTGTTGACCTTTAAGTTGAACAGAAAGTGGAAGTGGGCGAGCCAGATGGAAGATGCGGAAAGAAAGTGCTGAAGTGGTGACCATGGATCAGACGGAGGAATGTAGGAAGTTTAGGTTGACTAGACCATCTTGTGAAACACAAAATCGGTAAGATAGGAGAGATATTAGATTTTTGCAGGCTACATCTATACCCTGCAAAAATCTAATATCTACGTCCACATGGACGTAGTCACATACAATAGTCCTTCCTGCTACGATAAGCGTGATATGGACTTGTGATGCGAAGGAATGATGATAGAAAGGTTAATCATCATTCACAGTCCGATCTCGCCCACTGCTGGATATGGGCCCCTATTTGTTTGTGCCAACCTCCACGCTCTTGTGCCAGCCACATCGAGAAGCTTCCTCCAGGATATTATAGAAATACGTTAGAAAGTAAGAGGCAACAGTGGTAACATAAACACACAATTAATACCTTAATAATTAGACCTGCAGTTTTTCGTACCCACACTACTAACTGCGGTTTAAGCAAAACAAATCTACACAAATAATAGTTTTGTTAGTGGTAAAAGTTTACTATCAACTTGTTAGCTTATTTTATGCGGATTGAGCGATATTCACGAGTGGCTTGAAGTTTACAAGGGGCTCTTTAAACAAGTTTTATGAAGGCTTTTACGATTTGTAATGAATGATTGTTTTGTCATTAAAAAACAAGTTAGAAACATATTGCCTTTTGGTTCTGCTTATAGTCCGGTCAATTTAGACATTCGAAGTTACATAAAGTCCCAACAAGCTGAATTTCTGTGAAGTTGTTCAAAACATAATTATAAACAATGTCTAGAAGTTCCCCATCATTCCCCTGTAAGGAAAAAATTTAATTCAAGGTCAAAGGTTAAAAAAATGAGTTTTTCGCGATTTTCAGCAAAACGGTAAGTTTTATCATAAAAGTACCTCAGACAAAAATTGTAGATCATAAAATTATCTATAAAAAATGTCTCAATACTTTTTTTCTTACGAGCCACCGTTTCTGAGATATAACGATTCAAAAAGTTATAAAAGTTGTTATCGTCATAATATGCACACGTTTCCAAGCCACCTATGAGGTAGTGTACTTAGCGCGTTTTTTTTAACGTGGTTTCCCCAGTAGGCCTACTCCACGGGTCAGTTGTGATCCTGTTTAATGTAAAACTATTGCAAAATAACGGAAATTTTCAAAGAATGGGAAAGATAAAAGCGATGTAAATGAAAAAAAGTGTTGAAGTTTATTCGTCTTATTCGTAAGTTTCAAATTCTTGTTCTTCTTCTTGATCTTCTTCTTGTTCTTCTTCTCCTGCTTCTTCTTCATCTTCATTTTGGATGCAAGTAAATTGCGTCAATAGCGATGTATCGCATGATACTTCGTCGGAGTCAAACGAATCCTCCATTGTTTGTGATTCAATATTAGAGCACGACCGGCCTTGACAATTTGTGCATGCCAAAGAACAAGACAGTCCGACTTTTTTGCAACCACATTTAGCACTGCATCCCTTTTTGCAGTTGCAAAAAATAGTGTTCAGCAGTTTTTCCGGCGCAGGTGGAAGTAAAGTTTGAACTGGCTCTAATATATTGTTGACCAACTTCCAACCCCAGTCTGTAGGGTCTAGCTGATAACCAAGCCACACTTGAACTTGGTAATATACTCGAAAAAGATGTTGGTGAGCAGCAACTGAGGTTGGAGGAAGACAAGCTAATTGAACTTGTTTTTTATTTTTAGTATTTTTAACGAAACATGCATATCGATGCTTATCTAAACAGGTAGTTTTTTTAGGAGATCCGTACATAGAAAGAAGAAAGCGGATGCCGTTGGTAATAACTTCTTGTTGAGTTGAATTACTCTTTTTAAAAACTTCAGCACATTCAATTAAATCTTGTTTTTCAAACATTTTGAAATTTGTCGGACTGTCTTGTTCTTTGGCATGCACAAATTGTCAAGGCCGGTCGTGCTCTAATATTGAATCACAAACAATGGAGGATTCGTTTGACTCCGACGAAGTATCATGCGATACATCGCTATTGACGCAATTTACTTGCATCCAAAATGAAGATGAAGAAGAAGCAGGAGAAGAAGAACAAGAAGAAGATCAAGAAGAAGAACAAGAATTTGAAACTTACGAATAAGACGAATAAACTTCAACACTTTTTTTTCATTTACATCGCTTTTATCTTTCCCATTCTTTGAAAATTTCCGTTATTTTGCAATAGTTTTACATTAAACAGGATCACAACTGACCCGTGGAGTAGGCCTACTGGGGAAACCACGTTAAAAAAAACGCACTAAGTACACTACCTCATAGGTGGCGTGGAAACGTGTGCATATTATGACGATAACAACTTTTATAACTTTTTAAATCGTTATATCTCAGAAACGGTGGCTCGTAAGAAAAAAAGTATTGAGACATTTTTTATAGATAATTTTATGATCTACAATTTTTGTCTGAGGTACTTTTATGATAAAATTTACCGTTTTGCTGAAAATCGCGAAAAACTCATTTTTTTAACCTTTGACCTTGAATTAAATTTTTTCCTTACAGGGGAATGATGGGGAACTTCTAGACATTGTTTATAATTATGTTTTGAACAACTTCACAGAAATTCAGCTTGTTGGGACTTTATGTAACTTCACTCTCATTTTTTGGTCTAAATTGACCGGACTATTACTTAATTACTTAACCTTGTAAAGATTTCTTTTATCAATTTTGGATTCTTTGCTTAGTAACAGTACATTATATTTTTTGAGAATTAGTCTTTCCTATGCTAAATACGTTTTTTTTATATTTCTTATTGGTTTTGTTCACTTACTACTTATAATTTCATTATTTAATGTTTTTTAATTGTAATCATGTATAATACAATTTATAGTCAATTTAAACATATTTATTGGGTAATGTTGAAAATAAATATGAAGAAAGAGACAAAAATAAAGACCAAACAAATACATAAAATATTATGTCACGTTTATGACATGGTATACAAAATCACACTACCATACCCCATAATAATCTTCGTTTCAATATACTATTATTTTAAAAAGCGTTATAATTATACCTCAACATTTTGTTATTCAAAAGTGATATTTAAGGAAGCAAGCCATAAAAGTTATAGTCGGTTATCTATAGCAGCAATTATTTGTTAATTGGCTTACATTTATAGGCCGTTTTAAGGCAGCAGAGGCTATTGAATGGGCCTAAGTGATGGATTGCGAGCGGTCAGCGCAAAGTACTGAACGCTTGTTGTAATCAATTGATTCATTTACTTTTTATTTCTTTCGGAATTTATTTTAACACGATGAAATGTAGTTAAGTAAAATAAATTGGCCATATCGTATGTGACTACAAATAAAGCAACTTTTCCTTTAGTTTATTTTCGTTGAAGAGCTGCCAGTATCACCATTGAAACATTTCCACTGATTAAACGTGGTTTTGATTTGATGATCGAGTTGTTTAATTAGTGAAATTTAAAACTTAATCAGTGCTCAAGTCTTGTTAAATAATATAATTATAATGTGACGATAGTATTTAATTATTTCGCTGTAGCCATTTTAACTTATGAAAATACTGCAGTTGCTGTAACATTATTCAGAATCGCTTTCGCTACCGCTTATCACTAACTCCCCACCCAACTTAACCGTCACGCAAGCACCCGCTTCTTTAGGCTCAGCGATTATTTAACAATAAATTATTCGTGCCATAATAAATTTACATATTCAGAATCGCCCTCCGTTGAGTAGTAAATAAATTACGTTTCGTTACCTTCTCACTTCGTCATAATTGAGTGGTAAGGTGTATTGACTCGGGCGTGCGTTCGTGACCGAATGAATACGGGGAACGGGCTTTGTATTGCATTATTCTGGTTACTTTATTATATGATTATTATGCATTAACACGTTGATTGCCATGCCAAAATGCTGAACTAACCTAGATGGCCAATCCCCAGTAGCCAAAACAAATAGCAGAACTAAATACGTTGTGGTCGTTTTTTTTAAGGCTGGTAACATAATTGTAAGGCACCGACATAACAGGCCGCTTCACGCGACGTCACGTGCTGTGCGTGAACGTGTTAAAAAGCAAAATTCTAAGTTACGTCGTGGTTTTTAAGATAATAAATTGTTTTCTGACAGTTTATTAGATTACAGACTGACTTAGCAAGGATGCAAGCGATGCCAACAAGAATTATATCACTATATCTTCATCATATCACCACTCAGTATTGACTCGGGCGTGCGTTCGTGACGAATGAATACGGGAACGTACTTTTGATGCATTATTCTGGTTACTTTGTTAAGTCTTTTACTAACAAAAAACCGGCCAAGAGCGTGTCGGGCCACGCTCAGTGTAGGGTTCCGTAGATAATAAAATATTATATAAACGAAGTTAAAAAAAAAATACGGGCAAATGAAACTTGACCTCTGGATTGTATAGGCGCTCATACGATTCAGGGACCAAATTATATTGGTTAACTGCAGTTTCCATCTGTTGTTTCCATCCAAGTTCAAAATAATTTTCCTAGAAAGTCCTTATAAAGTTCTACTTTTCAGATTTTTTTCGTATTTTCTAAACTTATGGTTCAAAAGTTAGAGGGGGGGGGACGCTTTGTTTTTTACTTTTGGAGCGATTATTTCCGAAATTATTGACATTATCAAAAAATGATTTTAGTAAACCCCTATTCATTTTTAAATACCTTTCCAACAATATATCACACATTAGGGTTAAAATTAAAAAAAAAAACACTTCCCACTTTACATATAGGGGGGCTACCCTAATAAAACATTTTTTTCCAATTTTTATTTTAGCACTTTGTCGGCGTGATTGATACACATATTGGTCCCAAATTTCAGCTTTCTAGTGCTAACGGTCACAGAGATTAAGCGAGGACGGACAGACAGACAGACAGACAGACATGGCGAAACTATAAGGGTTCCTAGTTGACTACGGAACCCTAAAAATGGATCATATGTTGTTCCAAATAAAACAATATTATTAATGATTATATTATGCGTCTTAAAAAGGAAAATTTTGCGCTCCACTAAGGTCACATTTTAATCAGAACTTAAAATATTTGGTGACAATAAATAAATAAACGAAACTTTATTTCAGACTGTATCTTCCATAATTTTGTTAGAATTTAAATGTTAGTAACAATGGTGGTTAAGTGAGTATAGGTGGGTTAATATTGTTAGTGTTTACAATGAAATTATTTACCAGCTACCTACACCTACTGTCTCTGGAAAGGGCAATCGGGTTTGGTAGCAATCGGCTACAAAATACAGTTGCCACTTAGTAAGGAGGCGTATAATATTTTCATCATCATCATCTGCCTAGCCTTTTTCCCAACTATGTTAGGGTCGGCTTCCAGTCTAACCGGATGCAGCTGAATACCACTATTTTACATGGAGCGACTGCCTATCTGACCTCCACGACCCAGTTAATACTAGGTAATACGATACTCTTTGGTAAGACTGGATGTCAGAATTTCAGGTCACTGACTACCTGTAATGACTGCCAAAGATCTATATATGGCAGCCGGGACCAACAGCTTAACGTGCTTTCCGAGGCACGGAGGAAACTCGGTATCTCGGTCCCATAATATCATCATCATCATCAGCCGATAATGTTCCCACTGCAGGGACTCAGGCCTCCTCTCTAGGAGAGGGATGGACTATGATCCACCACGCGCCTAGTGCGGAGTATGTGGACAGTATTTTTTAAGTGCTTCAGAGACCTGATTTTGCATGATGAACAAAGCATCAACATACAAATGTAAACGGAACCCTCAAAAAGTGAGTCAGGCTCACACTAGTCTAGTTTTTTCTGTAACTGTTTTAAAGCACAAGTTTTTCGAATGATTTAACTCTCAAGATATAATGTAAATGAATTAAATCATTTTACAACAAAACACTTGAAACTCCAACCATTATAATTAAAACATAAATCATTTCGGAAGTTCATTGCAAAACATATGAAGCTTATAAAGGTTAAACATGAAGGTTTTTCAGACCTAAACAGTTTATAACACTAACATAATAATATACCTTTACATAAGAAATAAGAATTTTCTTTAAACATTGAACTTTCAATTTATTCATGGTAAAGTAGCACGCAAGTGCACGCCGTCGATTTTTCCTTTTTTTTACACATTCATTAGGTTTAGAAAAATGAACTAGCGAAGGGTTATTTTTCATGATTAAATTGCGTGGAAAGTTATTTTCTGATGTTAAGTTACGAATAGACCAAATATTTTTATGCTTTTATATATATATTTGTGTGTGTGTTGTGATATATAACGAATTTTGATTTTGACTCTTTATGTGACCAAGACCGTTGGCTTATTTTTGGCCATAGAGTCAGCATTGCTATCCGACGTGGCAATGCTGCCAGCCTTCTTCACTTCTGGGGACAATATTGTGAACGAATTTTTTAGTATTCAAATGAACATTTTTAAATATTTCTTACAAAAAATATATTATTATTATAGATCTGTAGATTGTAGATAGTAAACATTGTAAATAAAGTTCTATTGATTATGATCCTACCACACTAGGATTAAAAAAACTGAGACGATTTAAAAATAAATGTAATCGTAGAATGAATCTTCTTTTCAAGTTAATTCAACCACAATAAACCTAACAAAACAAAGCTACCATAAAAAACTAAAGTAGATTTGAAATGTCAATCATACTTTATTTTGGATTTATTTCTAGAGCTCTGAAAACGTAAATGATACTCTATTCGAAATGATTGCAGACAAGTAAGAAGATCATCATCTTCCTGCCCTTATCCCATTCTATTTGGGGTCGGCGCAACACGTTTTCTTCTTCCATTCTTCCCTGTTACACGTCAAGGTGGCATTTATTCCTTTCTCATTCATATCATTCCTCACACAATCCATCCATCTTTTCTTTGGCCTTCCTCTCCCTCTCCATCCATCAATATTTATATCCACAAGTAAGAAGATATTAAACCATTTAACTAAAACATTTTTTCTTCGATAATTTTATAAAATTACCAAAAATGTCTTACTTATTTTAGAATCGAATAGAATAGAATCTGATCGGAACGCCTACAGACCATGTCACCTCCTAAATATTCTATCTTTCTAATCATCTATCTTTATACATTGACTTCTCTAAACTTGGAGGTACTTGAATTAGTTTCTATACATAGATCCTAATTTCTTAATCATAATAATAAGATACTTATTTATTGACCACACTGGCACACTAACGTCTAAAAACTACAACCAAATTGAGCACTTCCTGTTTTTTGAAGTCGGTTAAAAATAAAAATATTTTATAAAAATTATATTTCAATAAACATGACGTTTATTTCTTTCGATATTTCAGTATTTCTTGTTATTTTAACACTGTTAAGAAAAATCGTGTTACATTAATGAACACTTTAGTTAATCATTAGGTTCATAAATCTTATCTGTGACTGCCTCGATTGTCTAGTGGTCGCAAGCGCGACTGCTGACCATGAGGTCCTGGATTCGATTCCCTGGTCGAGCAAAGTGCTATTGGGTTTTTCCATCAAGAATTTCTTAATAGCAGCCACAGGGTCTGGATTTGTGCCCGGTGGATGGCCATAGGCTCAGCCCCTATTACATGGGACTTAAACATTACTGATGTAAAGTTAATTTACTGAAGAGTACACCTCTGCTTATCCCTTCGGGGATTAGAGGCGTGATGTCATGTTACGTCGTTTCCGCATAAATACAAAGATATTACAATAGTAGTAGCTACGAGAATACGCATACAGCTCGACCATATTTGACTCACCATCATTCCTTTACACCTACCGGCGTTAATCCCTAATTTTGTTAAGGGATAAGTACCTTATTACCTTGTACTAATCACACCCCCCTAACTTAAGCCCCCTTAAAGTCAAAAAACCTCATTGACACAAGGTATAAGCCCCGGTCGCGTGACCGCAACCACGGGATCTAATACACTGGCCCACTTAGCCAATTATAGTGGGGGCTGACGTGTGGTTGGTGTGATGGTTCAATTAAACCAATAATTGTCGCTGAAAAAACTGGCTTTAAAATAATTGTTTGACTATTATTGTTTGTTTTTGTTCAGAGACGTTTTACACCATCTTCAAAAATAGGAGGAGGTTCGTAAGTCTGTTGTATTTTTATGGTTTGTTACCTCAAAACTCCGTCATTTAAAAAACCATTTTCCGAGAAAGAATTCTCTCTTCGATTTAACTCAAAGAAATTTTATTCAAAATCGGTTGAATAGTTTGGTTCATGATGGTCCTTGATAACTTCTAGTTGCAATGTCAAATTGATTCATCACAAGAATAATTAGTGTGGCTACAATTAAAAAGGAAAATACTTTTTGCAAAAAATAGCTGACTTCTGAAAGTAGTTATTTTAGACTTACTTTTAGTGTATTTCGGAAGTCAGTTCTTTTCTTATACAAAAAGTTTTTAAACTTAAGAAAAGTAGTGTCCAGGTAGTATACAGCTGGTTTATAGGTAACAGTATTTGAAATAACATTCAGTATCTAAAAATATTACCTATAGCTAGATTCATATATATTATTAGCTAGCTAGCCCCAAATTAATATTGAAAGTTGTTTCTTATTATCGTAGAATCGCCAACAGTTATAGCCAATGGAATGCTGCAGTCGAAAACCCGATCAAAGGGGTGGCTTGCGAAATAGTTGAAGGCCGGTTCGGACTGGTTCTAGCCAGTGGAATCCTGTTACTTTGTGGAGTACAAGTTGAGAAATGTTAGTCTATTTTGTTGTCTTTTAGATTAAGGCAATATAAAAACAAAACTTTATTTCAGATAGGGGTCCATAGTGTATCATTAAAATCAAATAAAGTTTGCATCTGGTATTATTTTCATTCGCCTGTAGACTATTGTTCACTATCATTCATAACACGATGCATTCACTTGTATTGCGTATGGTACTATTGGCTCAAAAAAGATCAAGTGTAATAATAAACTTTACTCAAGCAACGCCGCCTAATGGAATCAGTGGACTGCGTTTGGGTAAAAAATAAGTTTATCCATCAAAATTAAACTCGTCTAAAAAGTTTCATGTCCGCGCCATAAACCGTTTATGAGTTCTTGCGTAAGGAGACAATCTTCGCTGCAGTATCAAGCAGGTCATGTCTGACATGAAAGTATATTGTCATCAGAATCAAAGGTATGTGCTAAATTTCAGCTCAATCGGTTGGGGGGAACTGGTTGGAAATTCAGTTGCGAGATTTGACAGATACATAATATATTATGTACTAACTAACCAACTTACTAACAACATTTCCATTGCATGACATTTTTTTTTTGTATTTTTAAAGGATTTTTGTACTATTTTTTTAGTGTTTGAGAGATATTTCTAACAAAATAAATAAAGGAAACACACTGCATGACAACACACAACCATCTTAACTCAAGGAAACTTCCAAATCCTATCGTCATATCCAACACGCCGTAAAAACATCCGTATGAACGTTTCCCAGCAAAAACCATCCGGAGATTGAAAACGTCACTCCTGTTAGTACGACACTCCACACTCGATGAGACAATTTGTCAATCAATATGGGATTTTGTGTATCATATTTTTCACTTTCTGCGCCTATTTTTTCCCATGTCCTATATTTTTTGATGCGATTTCGTGCTTATTTTTCGTGTTTGCGCAGGTACTACATTGGGTTGGATATTTTATTTGTTTGCAGTGCAAAAATCTGTTCAATACCTGAACTGTTGAGGTTAGAACGGCAGGTTTAGGTTAGACTGGAAGCATACGATGCTGTAACTCAAAATTGTTGGGAATAGGCTAGGTTATGCTTTAAGATTAACTGCAAAATAGGTTACAAATAAATAAAAAAATAACATGGCCAATACTTTATCATATTAAACAGCACAATATCTCACAGTATGATTAAAAATTGAAATATTATTTTATCTCTAGGGTCTTATATTTCTCTATTAGCTATTATATTAATTATTATTAGAGAATCTTTAGTCAATCAACAAATCGCTCGCCGTCCGTCCAGCTAATGACGACAGGCCCTGTCGACGGTTGCGGGTTGTGCGAAAGAGATATCGCGGCCTCGACACAAAGGGCTAAGAAGGAACATGGGTTGTTTTTAGTTAGCAGAAGTCTGACACTGAGCGTGAGGAATCGTTTAATGATTTCCCAGCGGAGTTTCATTCATTGCTATACCATGGACTTTAAATCTGTTCTACATACAAGGGGCACTGAATATCGTGTCTTGCATGTCCTACAAGAACTGATGAGCGCTACTGAAAGCGCCAAACTAGTACCTAGTTAAGTTCGAGCCCTAGATAGAGTTAAATTGAACAGGATCAAGGAATGTGATTGTTTCTTTTTAATCGTACCTTTACCTTAAGTAACATCAAAATTGATTTTATTTCCCGTATAACCTACCTTATAGGGTAGTTAACTAAAAAAATCTAAATAGTCCGTCAGATAGATTTCTAAAAAATATTGAACAAGTATTTTTTCTTTTTTCACGTAAACAAAGAATGAAGACGATACAGTGCTTTGAAAACTCGTGTGACATCATATTCTAAGACATCAGTATGACATTTTTTACCGGTGAGTGACATCACAACCCCCCACTCAAATCTTTGACGCGTTTTATCTTCGTTAACTTCTATTGATTTGATAAAATAAAAAATATGTATCCAATATTTTTCGTTAATCTAACAGACGGACTAATTAGAACCGTATTTTTTTTAGTCAGTAAACATCCCTATTACGGCATAGGTAATTAAAGTGAGTAGTTTTATTTTCTATCGCTGTAAGTTCATCACTCGGTCCATTTTCATAACCACTAGAACTTTGCTTAGGAATGCTCTGAAGTGGTTCCCATGGTTTTTGAATTATAACATTAAGCTTTTGTTTTACCTACATAATATTCTATTCATATACTAAGTCAAATTGTTATGATATAACTTGGTCTACGGATGTAGAAGTGTGCAGAGTCAAAGTCAAAGTCAAAGTCAAAGTATTTATTTGCATGTTTTTTGGTGATGTGTGGTCTTACAGTAAGGTTATAAAATAGCAGTGCGGTAATTCTGCCTAGCTTTTCAAAGTCAAAGTCTAAACATTTATTGCGAACCAAGTGTACATTGTGGTGTTAGGTATATTTTGGTAAGAACTTATAACTTAGTAGCCTTTTACAAGCATTGCAATCTATTTATTCGCCTGTCCTTATCATTCTAATTTAGCATGCATTAAACATTACTGAGTTATTTATTTTTATGTTATGTAGTACAATTAAATAAAGAAACTTTTTCCAACTATGTTGGGGTTGGCTGGCAGTCTAACTAGTTACCACAAATTACCTATATTTTACATTGAGCGACTGGCTATCTCACCCTTTTTTTTTGGCAGGTGGAAAATCATCAAATAACCCCCTCCCGCTCTTGGGCAGAGCGAAAAGGAGTGTCAGACTTCTACTGATTAAAAACCACCCATGTTCCTTCTTAGCCCTTGCGACGAGGCCGCGGTATCTCTTTCGCACAACCCGCAGCCCCGAAGGGGGCTATATCGCCCTCACAAGCCTTTAGTTAGTTGTTTAGCGTATTTTCGGCGCATTTAAACTCGTTCTTCCGATCTTTCTACGCGAGTTTTGAAGACCGTATATGCGCTACCCGTTTATCTACTCATGACCTCCCACCTCGCTCAAAAACAGGAATAAGGGCGTGTACGCGCGTTTGGTACTTAAAAGCGCCAAAATTAGTGCGCGTGTACGCACGTACCTTATATAATTTTACACTTGCAGTAAAATACGTTAGTCTGAGACGGCTCTAAGACTGGTTGTCAGACTTTCAGACTGCGTCGGGGCTGCGGGTCCCGTCGGGGCTGCGGGTTGTTCGCAAGAGATACCGCGACCTCGACATGAAGGGCTAAAAAGGAACATGAGTGGTTTTTAGACAGTAGAAGTCTGACACTCCCTTTCGCTCTGCCCAAGAGCAGGAGGGGTTATTTTATGATTTTCCGCCCGACAAAAAAAAATACTTTGAAACTTCTGACAACAAGTACCCAAAACAAGTGCCAAAAATCCATACTGTCGTGGTTACTGTATACCTGGCCATCCATTTTTACACAATGATTCCATCTTTAGTATAATCCCATCCTTAATTACTTACATTCTTTAAATTTTTAATGGTCATAACCCGGTTTCCTTTCCATTACGACTCCAACAATATCCTCTTCCATTTGCCGAATTTCGGCGCGAATCCGCAAAAGGATTTCGGTTTTCCTCCATTTTAATTAGTTTTATTTCGCAAAATCCAACTTACAGATCTTATAAAACGTTGTGGCCGAACAATTTTAATGAAAGGATTTATACCATCAATTCATAAGAAACTTGTTTAATTTAAGTCATAATTGTGTTTTAACAGAGTGTAAAGCGTCAAGCAGTCAATTTCGGAGGAACGAATTTTAATTATTTTATTTGTCGTCCTCAAACTCTGTTTCATTAGGATTAGTAGATATAATAACATTGGAATATGTTTTAGCTCTGTAATAATTCACAATTCTTGTTACAATATTTCATTTTCTGGTCTGGGTCTTCATGCAGCACTGGATGTCTTCTTTTTGTGGAAGTAAATATGATGACTGTTAATTTAAGAAGTTATGGATGTGTGGAAATGTTAAAATGTTATGGTTATGTATTCGGCCACTATTTTTTTAAATCTACGATGTTTCTCCTGTGCTTTTTTTACTTTTTGTTTTCATAATTTTTTGCCAGCGATTTTTTATAAATAGTGCGAGTTAAAATTATAACCCATGTCTGATGGTACTTGTACAGTAAAATATATAATCCTGGCCCATCACAACACTTCCACCGCCCCTGCAGAGTATAGAGCACGATGAGAATTTGTTATTAATGCATGAGTTACCTCGCGGTGTTTCCCTTCACCGTCTGAATTTTAATTATTTGGCTGACCTACATTAATGTTGAAGGGTGTATTTTAAAATTTTATAAAATGGACGCGAATATTGTGTTTCTCGCTGAAAATTTCCTTGTGATGGTCAGAAGGTCCTTTTTTCCTCTTAAAGGATAATTCATTAAACCTTTGTTTTTTAGTAAAAATGCCAAAATATGTTTTTCGTTCGTTTTAAAATTAAGTACATGGTACTGTATGTAATAAGACCAGTTACCCAAAACGCCTTCTTCTTTTCCTGAATCTGTTATTTATGCTTGGTTTGCCAACTGGGTACTTGACAAAAAAATCTAATTAGTCCGACAGATAGATTTTCAAAAAATATTGGACACATATTTTTTATTTTTTCACGTAAACAAAAAATAAAGATGATACAGTGCTTCGAAAGCTTGTGTGACGTCATATCTCAGTACATTTTTGTACACACATAAGTGAAGTCACAAGCCCCTACTCATCATCATCGACATCTTTGACGCGTTTTATCTTCGCAATTTTTTATTAATTTGGTAAAACAAAAAACACGTATCCAATATTTTTCAATAATCTAACTAACGAAATAATAAACTAACCGTCCCCCTTTATATTTGGTCAATGGGCAATATAAACTTTATATACAACTTAACATAATTATAAAGCTTAAGAATTTTATAATACAGCTTCGTAACTTTGATTACACTGAGCATGAGGTCCTGGGTTAAATTCCCGGGTCAGGTAAAGTGTTATTGGGTTTTCGATCAGTTCATGAGTAGCAGCCACGGCGGACTCTGGAGATTATAATTATATACATTAGACTTGAAAAATAACTGGCGAAATGGTGGGTGTACTATTATGTACACCTCTGCCGAACCTTTCAGAGATTACGGGCGTGATGTTTACGTTACTTTCATTACAAACTCTCTCAAATTCACAAAATCACATAAAAAGCTAAATCAAAACAGACTTGACCTTCAAAAAACAGAAAAAAACGTACATGAAAGAGTGTCTATGAAAGTCCCATGTTCGTTCAACTTTTCACCCACAAATTTGTCTTTCACGAGATAAACAAAGCCTCTTCAGCGATACAACATGGAGTTGGCGCTATGAATATAAACAGTTAAATTAGGGGTGGTCCGGACGGGCTCCTAATATGATATACAACATATGCGGATAATTTCATTTCACTCGGCGAATTTAGTAGCGTCCCATGTCGGTGATAGTGTTTTTTAACTCTGTACCATAATTTAACTCGTTATTATGGTAAATGAAAAGTTTTATGATATATGAATTGTGAAAAAGTAGCTAATGTAATGCTGTAATATAAAATAAGGTCGTATCGTTTTGTAGGAATATTTTTATTTAAAATTATAAGAGTAGAGGAAGACCAAAGAAACGATGGATGGACTGTGTTAAGAATGATATAGTAAGAAAGGAGGTGTCTCATGATATGACGAGAAACAGCGAAGTATGGAAGAAGAAGACATGCTGCGCCGACCCCAAATGAATTGGGATAAGGGCAAGAGAATGATGAAATGGGTAACTACAGTATTTTCACAGGTTTTGTGCCTCGTGAATGTGACTGTAGCCACGCTCCAATTCAGTACATGGTACTTAGACTGCATACTTACTTAAATTGAGGTCTGATGCACCCTGGAAAGCTAGACCTGCTAGCATCTCGCTGACTTTGTATACAATGTCATCATCTGCCTAGCCATTTCCCTACTATTTTGGAGTCGGCTTCAAGTCTAACCAGATGCAGCTGCATACCAGTAATTTACATGGAGCGAATGCCTATCTGACCTTAACAACCCAGGTAGTTACAGCATGTAATCCCTACCAATAGAATTGAAGAATATTACCTAGCAGACATTTTACTCATAACCCTATAATATCTTCATATTCTCCGATTTGGCAAAAGCATCGCTTTCCCATGTATTGTACATTTTCTAAAACCGGATTGTAACCTTCCATATCGGCTTTATAGAATCCGGTCGGTGGCGCTTCTTACGGTTGTCACCAGGTTTCACCGAGGGCACGATTTTCAAAGGCATACAAATCCTCCTGAAATGTAGGTAATGTTCATGAGATGAAGCAAGGGTTGATAAACAAATTGACTAACATTACCATGGCATAGTTCAGATTTCACAGATTATGTATGAAATCTCAAGTAGAAGGGGGCAAGCCTATTGCCATCAACCGGGCACAAATCCAGACTCCATGGCTGCTACTGAGAAATTCCTGATGAAAAACCTAATAACTCTTTTTTGGCCGACCTGGCTAGCCAGGGTTTTATACTTAGCAGTGTCTAGACTAGACCAACAACATAATCAAACAAATTTACTACTGACCATAAACTCTAATAATGACTAAATAATTGTTATTATACGGCAAAATGATTGTAGAGTATCTATAATCCGTTCCCCCCGTTCAAGTCCCTTGCCTGAATATTGTTTCATACTGTAAAAACAAAGTAGCCTTTGAAAATCGAAAAGAGAAAACGCAAAAAAATCAAATCTTCAGATTATTATTTTCTTAGAAATTCTTTTTCTTTTATGGCAATTACATTTTTTAATTAACTCGTTAATTAAAGATGTCTGTCTGAAGTAATAAAATTCTGCTAACAATTCATGAGACGTACAGATGAGGGCTCTGTCCGAATGGATTTCTTTATAGATTTTTTATAATTGTTCGAGAGCCATTTATAAAAATCTGTTGAAAACCAGTCTCCGTCTGTCAATTTCAAAGAAACTAGACATTAACTTAATTTTGAAAAAATAGGAGTTAAAACTTTTTAAACTGACAGTCAAGTACATTCTCATGAACACTTGAAACTTTAATTTTGGAACTGTTGCAAGTGCCATGATCACAGTTAAAGTCAAGAGGGATGCAAGCATCCAATGCAATACAAGACATTTCGTCTTGCATTTCAAATCACAATAATTATTATCATCATTTCAGCCGAAAGACGTCCACTGCTAGACACACTCGTAGACCTCCCCCAAGTGTCGCCACATTGACCGGTACCGTGCGTCGCGTATCCAGCGTATCACAATATTATGTTGATATGACTGTAATGGCTTCAGCAAATTATTTCATCCAAATTTTTGCAAGTAATCATTTACTGAAAAGGCAATAAATTCCTAAACATAATTTTTGCCTACCCAAGCTAAACTATTTACTTCATCTCACTACAAATAATACTCCGTTGGAGAATTTATCTCATTTCTAAGTTTTAACAAGTTATCAACTATCTTTTGTGCTTGGCCTCTGGCCGTGATCATGATAGTTCGCTGTCTTAATTGTTATTTGAAAACTTCTAGAATATTATACAGAATTAGATAGACCGTGTTAACAGAACAAGTTCTTGATTCTGAAATACTTAAGCGTTTGACACGAGAATGGTAAGGAAACTAGAGGCATACCTATTCCTTTTAAAGACTGTGTGAAATGACATGAACGTTTAGGGGGTATAAGACTAGTTCGCCGTCCGTCCGTCTTATGACGACGTCAGGCCGTGTCGACGGCGCGTTCGTGTTCCACGTGCGCCTCAAAGAGATGTCAGCAACACGGAAGGGGCCCGCAAGGGCCGACGGGTGCGGTGCGGGCTGCGGGCTGTTCGCAACAGATACCGCGGCCTACACATTCGGGTGTCCCGATATTTTTTTTTTTGGATTTTCGCTGTACCGTAAAAATAATAAAAAAAACATAAAAAAATATCTTTAGGGCTCTACCGTCAGTTTTATTTAAAAAAAAAACACTTAAACAACCCTCTAGTCAATGTCGTCTATTCTATTTTATGTACATTTTTCCCATTTATTTATTACATTTTATTGATAGTAGAACCCTAAGTTATGATTTGCAGGCAATGAAGGGATGTTTCCAGTTAGGAGTCGGTTTGGCTTATTTTTCTTTAATTCTCTACTTCTAATACGAGGCAGTTTGTCTCATTTCTATTGCAGTTTTATTGCTGCAAGGTGTCGCTCTGCACTTCCTTTTGATAAAATACATGTTTTTGTTACATGAAATTATAGGTTTACACCGAAAACTACCACTACAAGATTCGGAAAGATCCTTCTAAGACAGAAGTATTTTTAATCGTTTCTTGAAATCTTGGTAAGATTTGGACTAAAGCTTAGATTCCCATCGTTGCTAACGTACGAGTTACCCAATTGCTGAAATCATATTTCGACAATATTACCTATCATTGATAAGATAACCCAAAAATAAAAGAAATTATAGCTACGAAAGCATAGTGAAGTGCTTTTGGAATCGTCGAACATGCTCTTCGATGTTGCTACTTGTAAGCGCACTTTATGTCATTTGTTCCTGCATGAAACCTTATTCTGAAAGAGACTTTTTACTGGGCCAAAGAAGTGATAGAAAAATCGCAATAAGCGGTATAGATATAACGAAAAATGCAAGACTTTTAAAGAAACATCAGAGACAAGAAAATTTGAAATTAATAGAGTTAGAGCACGTATTTGGGGTGTATATTTTCTAATTACATAACAAGAAAGCAATCCTGATCTGGTACACGAGTTGCCGCCTCGACCTGCAATAAAGTTTTCTCCGAATAGTGACGTTCTTGTAAGTGAGACTCTGAAGCTGGCAATAGTAGCTAAGGTATGTAATCGGTATGGACTATCAACGCGATCTGCGCCTACGGTCGCTTCGGCGATCCTAGCTAACGTATGATTGGTATCTTCCGAAAATCTAAATCTTGTTATTGATAAGAATAAAATTCGTAGAGCTATTTCAGAAGCCCGAACCAAGGCCAGCAAAGATATTGATGCAGTTGTAGTAAAAAGTATTTTGATGGACGAAAGGGTAAAGCACATTTGCAAAAGCTCATTTCAGTTCTCACAGACCCGGGATCTATTTATTTGGCATAGGTATACGACGCTAAGTTGTGGGACGGCCAAAGCGATCGTTACTTATATCATATCGTTGTTAGAAAATCATTGGTTGAACTTGGAAGAGGTGATCTGAATGGGATGCGATGTACTTGTACAAATACAGGTTGGAAGAAAAGTGTCATTCAATACCTGGAAAACTAGTTAAAAAGACTGCTGGCTGCAATGGTGTGTTTGTATGCTTTACGTGAATGAATTACCACTTTGCTATTTGTTCATGTATCTGGATGATAGCTCATCTGGGCCTAATGAATATTCAAGACTTATTGGAAAACAGCTAGCTGTTTGTGATAGTAGTAAACCTCTAGTGTCAATTTGTGCAGTTATTGGCAATTTGCTTACGAATTATCTGATAATATTGTGAAGGAACTATGCACGAATCATAACAACCTAGGTGTATGAAGTGTGTAGAAAGATGTGTAAACTAGTGGCGGAGGCTTCTCAAAGTGTTACAGACGCTACAGCTCGGGATGGTTTCATTAGAAACAGATTAAAATCTCGCGCCGAAATGCTTAATTATGGGTACAAAAACCAGTTCAGTTTTTAAAGTAGCCATGGAATTATTGATCTTTTAACTGTTTTAAACCTTGCTTTGACTCATTGTTGTGCTTTTAAATTAATAAATACCATTTAAATGTTATTTTTGTATGATTTATAGTTTATGTTAGGAACACCTAAAAATGGCAAATATGAAAAACTTCAAGGGCCGGTAGAGGCCTCAAGATGACAGATATCTAATTAAATTTTGTTATAATCGTAATCTGTGTGTCAAAACGCAACTTTTGATACCTCTTGCATAGAGGTAGCTCAAAAAAAATTTTTTCCCATACATTGACGGGACACCCTACTACACATAAAGGGCTAAGAAGGAACATAGGTGGTTTTTAGTCATAAGACGTCTGTCCCCCCCCCCCTTTCGCTCCCCCTTGCCCAAGAGCGGAGTCTCTTTCGCTCTGGCCAAGAGTGGGAGGAGTTGTTTGATGATTTTCCACAAAATTTGATGATTTTAAAAAGAAGGGGGTATGAAGAAAACGGTGAAAAGTTCATTTTCTATTACAAAAAAGGGAGGTTCCTTCAATCAGATGTGTACTGTGTCTGGCTACTGCACGACGCGAATAACTTCAATAGTGTGACTGAAAATGTTGATGTAAGCTCTTTATTTTGAGATGAACCTGGATGGCTGTGTGGTGCTGTAGTACATTTGTACTTTCTAGCTGTAGTATTTGTTGCTTTACCGCTACAAACTATAAATTAAACCTGAAAAGTATCCGATAAAAAAACTAACTTGTTTTCGTTACCGTCAGTTATTTTTAGAATAAAATCTTAGACTTTTATTAAGATAAAAATGTAATATCTTGAAACTAGCCCATTGATAGTTCTGCAAAAAGTCAGTTTGTAACCAAGCCATAATTATGCCATCCCCAATTTTCCACAACTACCAAGAAACCAGCATTCAAAGCAAGCACGGAAGCATTGCTAGTCAAGTAAATTATAACGCTGTTCTTGCTACCTACCGTTAAATTGACATAGCCAGCTTCATTTAGAATTAATAGTTCACTGACCAGGATTTCTAAAGGCTAGTATAACTCTGCTATCTTATCTTGCTGGACTAGATTCGGGTAACAAGCTAGTTACTCGCCCAATAGTTGGTACTGGACAAGTAACTAGATGAGGTACTTATGCTGAAGTTTACAAGTGTCCAGACTGGATAAAATTAGAGAAATAATAATTACTGGTCTCTGAGCTCGTGGTTTAATAATAATTGCCACACGGATCAATTTTTAGGAAACGCCGCGCTTGCATAGGTTGATCTGTGAATGGACGACCACTCGTTACATATCCAGTTTCCTCCGTGCCTTGGAAAGCACATTAAGCTGTTGGTCCCAGCTGCCGTATATAGATCATTTAGCGTTTATTTATTTAACATAAATATTTTTAAATTGTTCATCAGAATTCCCACGTGTTTTGCCATAAGCTGGTTTATAAGCTTCAGTATTACCGCTATTAAACTAATTGGCTTTCCTCCCCATTTTCCTTCACTGAAAATACCTTACAAAATCAATTAACAGAACTCCCAATGGTAAATGATTCAAGAGTTAAAGCTAAGAATAATTGTCAGCGATAGCTCCGAATTTAATACAAAAGGAGTCAATGCTGCGATTTGTTCCCTAAATGAAATCCAACCGCGAGACAAAGAAGATAGATTTACGTGGAAACGTCCAAGTAATTGTGAAAAATGCGGATCGTTTCCAAGCAAAAATAAAGGCTGGAACCACGGTCTACTGAAATTTAAACTTTATGTACAACAACCTTCAATTTATTTTCGATCGCCCGAAGTAGCCAGCCCTTCAAAACATGTTTATATAGAAATCTGGATAAACCCTAAACGTTTTCGTTGGCGCGTTTGTTACTAAATCCGGCCGAATTATATCCCGCAGGAATAAATTATGAGGGCGGGCCATTCCCTCTCAACAGCACGGCTAAACTTTAATTAAGCTGCATTTCGACTAAAATGGGTTCCCCTTTCAAACATTTAGAGGCAACTTCGTACAGTCAAATGATGCCCAACTTTATATTAGTCCTGGTGTTCTGAAATACTAGACATTTTGTGGTCGTGCAAAAATGCAGGGTGGTTTGTTCACCCCCTTTTCCCCCCTCACGAAATGACTTCATTTTTCCACGTAATGCGATGAAAGAATTCGAATAGGCTCATTAGTGCTTTTTTCCCATTGCATGTTGAACACAATAGTAAATAACTTTAAAAACGACAACTTTGTTAATGACGTGTGAAATACAGCCTGTGGTGTTTTATGTTCTGTTTCAACGAGAACTTTAAAGCTAGCGAAGTGCCTAATAAAACAGCAATAATGGGGGAAGCAGGGATATTTTGTAATACATTGAACTTTATTGGTTTTACAAATCCTGCAGTAATTGAATAGCTGTGACCTATTTTTAAAGTCTTTTAGTCTCAATTTTTGGGATAACTGGGATTTTTGCTGTCATAGGTTCCTAATATTTTGGTTTTCAACGTCAAAAACAATTACCTATTTAGCTCAGAAAACAAATATTTTGTTTTCTGATTTGCAGCTTGAATAAATTAAATAATTTAAATTTTTCGTAAAATGTCTGTAGTATGTGTTTGGAAAACTGTATCTATAAGTTACACCCACTAAGTTACAGAAATGTCAACCTTAGTCTGCACAAAACAGAACTTACAACGGTATCTACAGGCACTACACTTATTCAGTTATAGAAAACTCAACCTTATCCTCCACAAAACAGAACTTACAAAGGAAGCCTAACACATTTATTAAAAAGAAGAAATCTCACAAGAGACACTCAAGTAAATTTTCTTTTCATTAGTTAACGTCATCAACCTTCGGTCAGAGAAGCAAAAAGCCTGTGTGGTAGCGGAGGGGCAGCCATTTTAATTTTATGCAGACTAGAACCACTTAAAGGACGTGCACTGCTAATTATAGTTTCCGATGCTTTGAAAGACTGAGTGCAAAAATAATTTGATTATTATAGCAACATAATCGGACTTGTGGACTCTTTCTGTTCTGTAAGAGAGCAGACGACACTAAATTGGTTATGGTTTCAAATTGGATCTTGTATGTTGAAAGGGGCCATATAATGACATAAAAATGGGAAATATAAACGCCAGTTCATTAAAAGTTGTCATATCGGTTTTGTAGAAACACTAGCAACACTGAGATTTCCAGCGTTAAATTAATACTATTATAATACATGTAGGATGCACCGGTATTATTCAGTCAGATTCAGACATCACGTGGGCAGAGTTAGGGTCTCGTGCAATGAAAATACACCGGGTGCGGTTTACTGGTTTTTATTTTAAATCACAAATAAGTTTAAATACACTTTAGTTCAATCACTCACAACAGTTATACTGGGCACAACGAAACGAGTACAGTTCCGGGATGTCTTCATAGTGCTGCGATCAGGCCCTCTTGAAACATCACGACTCTGTAGAAGCGCGCGTAGATCGTGTGATGTTAAAAATGGCGCGCTTGCGATTCGTTTCTTGTCCGTACTATTGACCGGATCCGACATACATATTATTATCTGTAACACGGGAATACATACAACAGGCAATGGATCATTTCAAACCACCAAGCGAGCAAAAACCCGGATAAAAGCTAGTGATTACCTTTAAATTCATTCCGACTCAACGCTCACCTTTAATATTAACAACCTTCATCCATATCGGCGCAGCCGTTTAAGAGCCACACACAATAGATAGCGGTTAATCTCGAAATATTCGAAATATTGTTGTAATGGTAGTTTTAAGATACATATTTGTTTTTGTTTTTTATCTACGCTTACTGGCAGATAACTTTGTAAACTTATAAATTTTGTTTTTCTCTGTAAGTGAATGTGTAATTCTTTTGAGAAAATAAGTATCTTTAACCGTAATCTTAAAACACCCATCATTTTGATAAAATACGCAATAACAACCCTACAACTTAATTTGGAATACTCAAAAACAAGTAAACATCAACAGAGACCATCAAAACAGATATTATGACAATAATAAAATATTATTTTCATGGAAGGATCACGGGAGAGTCGAGTGGCTCGACTGCCACTAGTCTAGGAGCACAACGGAATTCAAGCTACATACTTACAAACTTATTGTTGCAGATAAAACAAGATACTTTGAACTCTATGGAATATTAGATAAAGGAGGTCTCGATGGTGAAGATATCCTTGTATAAATTGCACATTTGGCTAGCGCCCAGCACAGATTCGGTACGTTTTGGAGACAAATCATTGAGAGAAAACAGATTCGCGCCACCATTGCACGCGACTACAGAGGAAATATCGTTTGTTATTGTTGTTTGCCTTCTTCTATTTGTAGGGGGCTTCATGAATTCGCGCAAATCTACTTTGGAGTGCAGACGATATAATTCCTGAGAATATACTGTACTGCTTGTAATTGGTTTGGTCGGAATTTCTAACTGGAAATATATTTCAAAGACAATTTTCTTAGATAATTGACTATAAGTGCTCATTAAATAGTGAAAAGAACTTTGGCCTTTATAGGCCAAAGTTACTTTGATAAACCTTTCGGTTATCCGAAAGGTTTATCAAAGTAACTACTTAAAAGTATTGATTTATTGTTTCTGGACAAACTATGAGAAGTTTCATGACTGTAGAAAAGTAAAACTGTACTTTACCGTCTTTAAATTTAACTTTTAACTTTATCTAATATACGATACGATAAGAATCAAAATTAGATATCTTATAGCACACCAACTTTTTCCTTTTACCCGCAACAATGTTAAAATTGTGTCTACTAGTTAGCTTATTTATTTACTAGTACCTACCTTCGTGTGATTCTTATATTTAGTTTTAAGTTTACCTTGTATTTCTCATATTAAGTAAATGTATTCTTTTTGAGAAATAAATATCTTAATAATGAAAAAAAAGCTCAATCAAAATCAATTTTGGTTCCTGTCAATATTCTCCAACCAAAGTCCCAAAGCTTAACTCGACACTCAGTCTTGATTACATCAATATACAATATAATATATATCGTCCCCAAACTAATAATAGAGGTCGATGACGACACTCCAACTTAGTGAACATCAAAACTAAATAAAGCTCTGGTCAAACTGAGGCCAACCCAGCGCGAGATCGCGGACGATACTCGGTCGACTATGTCAACTAACTTGTATGAATGTTCAAACTATCACAGTCACTAACAATTGCCTGACTTCGATCGAATCGACACACACAGTGTCGTTAAGGCCCGGACTCCACCGACAGCACGACCTTCGGCTCCACTTAACTTGAGTGGAAACGGTTAAGCAGAGAGAAGAGGAGATGTCTAATATCATTTGGCAGCAGCATACAGCGGAGACGATTGTCGAGCGGTGTTCGCTGTGTGGTGTGCGGCGTATGCTAAATTGGGTGTGAGTAACCGGTACACACATCTCAGCTCTGTACTAGCCAGTACGCACGCCGCACATCTTCGTATCTGTTCTGCCGCTACCATCTTAACTCACGTCGCCTAAGATCGTGAACGGGACATTAAACAATTGCCGCACATAGTCGCGTCCCAGATACCGCACGATTCGCTTCAGTTTGAACAGTCCCTTACATCGCAGCGATGACAACAGATAGTAAGTCATCAATCATAGGGACACGCGACTATCATTCCGCGATAATTACTTTCGTTTAATTATTAAAATGTCAATCATTGCTGATTCAGTTCCCGATGATTAACGTAATATTTTGATTAAAATGGGGAATATTGTAGATGAACGTTAGCTCAGTGATTTTTAAAAATGGTACAACCCTAGCTAGGTACAGATCTGTTTGCCTGAAGGCCAAACTGGACCACTCTTGTACATCAAACAATACATACTATTAGTTAGTTGTAGTTTTGCAACTACTTACAACTGGATTGGCATAACTATTTAAACTGTTTCGTAGCATATTATGCAAATCCAATACATTTTCGAGGTTTCAACATAGTTATCCCCGTTATTGTAGGTTTCATGATCTAATTTCTCCGGCGTTTATTAATGGTTGCGCATCATCTGTCAGCATCTAGCAACAGAGCATGCTGCCGAACGCATACAATTTTTCGATGCTGCCGCGTACAGAATTTGCGCTCTGTTTTCGCTCTAGCCAATGATGATTCTGAGCAACAGAAAAAGATAGGCGCTTGGAAAAGTGCGATTCCATGCTGATTATAAACCTTAAAACAACTACAATGCAGGAATGGATAATGAGAAATCTTGATGGTTTTAAATAATATAGTTTAATACCTTCAGCAATTCATTTCATAGTAAATTATTATGTGTTTAATTGTTTCGTAGACAGGCAAAGCCTAATATTGTATTTCTAGTAGGTACAGTAACTACTTACATAGTTTAAACACGCTAGTATCGTACGTAAATTGGGTAACTAAGCCGGCAATACGTGTGAACAGCGACTCAAATTCAATTCATTTAAAATTACTATGTAACCTTATCAGCTATATAATTATTTACTCATTTATGATTACAAGTAGGGTTTCACTTTCTACTAAATTGAAAATAAATTTAAATTCAAATTCAATTATTTCGTAAACACAGGGTACATAATACACAAGTTGTTACAATAAATTAGAGCCGTGCTGTGTCCCGCCAAAAGCCATACAAAATATCAAAGGTTTCTTAAACATATTATTGGAAATTCAAAGTAAATAGTTACAACGCAGACATAATAATATAAGTAATCGCATAAATTTACGCTTTTTCCCCATGAATTTCTGGTTATCCTATCAGAAACTCCCCTGTATTCCGATTTTCCGATCATACTTTTTTTACTTCGTTCACTTCCACATTCTTCCACATACCGACCGCACGAACGCACCTGACCTTGTAGGAAAACATCACCAAAAAGGTCAGTGTCTAAAACGACGAGTGGAAACGCTCCAGAGAGCGTCCCCACTCGGCTTTTCCACTCACATCTGCCTTATTCAAGGCTCAACTTGCCCTTGACCAAACGACCCTCAAAACCATTTCCTTAACAAATAAGACATTATCATAAACCGGCCCAGCACCTTATCCAAACTCATTTCCAGACGACTCAAAATATAACCTAATAAAACTAATTTAACAGTCGAAGACCGTTGTTCTTTCAAAATTACGGTTATTACTGCGACTGAAATTGGTGTAAACTTGTCGAAAAACCGTACCTAAATACAATCACGCGAAAATAAAATAAAAAAACGGGACTCGTTAAGTCTTGTTAAATATATGGGCGTATGCACCAAGTTTCTTTGGAACACTCAAAGTTTACTATAATGGGGTCTTATCGGGGGGGTCGATCAGTTCTTTCCATCGAAATTTTCTTTTGGTTGGCACACAATTAGCTCTGATAGCTTTTTGTACCGCGTCATGCTTGCGTGGCGGTTCGGGTGGTCCGCTTCTGGTTAGTGCATTCGATACTAAGTTGAAAAAAATACAAAATTAATAATTTTGTTTCACAAATACGAAACGTTGAGGTCAGAATCTGAATTTTTGGTTAATATTATTTTCAAAAATAAAATGTTTTATCAGCATGTTTTCGGTTCAGGAGTAAGTTTACCTCTAGCGTGCAACCTTTAGAAATACATAATAATCACGCCTGTAATCCCCAAATTAGGCAGAGGGCTAGCTAATAGTTCATACACCCACATCTTGCTAGTTAATTTTAAGTCCCATTTAATAAAAGTGTAGCTTATTGTCATCAACCCAAACTGGATTCGATTACCAGTTCTGTAGCTGTTTGCTCAGCAGTAGCCTTAGCGACCACAAGACCGACGAGGCCGTTAGAAAAAAGTCCCCGCAAAAAAAAAATCGATCGATATATAAAAGTAACTATCGTCTATGAAAGACCGTAAATGTTTTTTAAAAGTTTCACACTAATGATCTTGGCACTACCAATTTATTAACTTTAATTAAATACTATTAGGTCGCCATACATCGAAATTTAAAAAGCTTATAATAAAACAAACTTAGGTTATTACAGGTATTGAAATCTTTGATAAACTTTCGGAGCAATAATACTGTCAATAACAGGAAAACAGCTTCATAGCGAGCTTTTCTAATTGGTTCAAGGGCTCTCACTGTGGATTTAGTTCGTTGAAACCAATGTGAAAAGTAAATCAATCATAGTACGCAGTTACACATTAAGGAATTTCAACTTATTAACGGCTTTGGTTTGGAAATGTTTCAATATAGAAATGGAAGTATTTTAGGCATTTTATAGACGGTAATAGTTCAAATTTAAGCTATAAAAAGAAATTCTCAAGTTTATAGGCTTGAGCCATTATTATATTTGGCTTGAGCACTATCGATCGAGTTTAGTTACGGTATTAGTGAAATGTTTTTGTGTAGGATATTTTCAAAACCAGAATTAGAAAGTAATTTTTATATCGAAGATATGGCGCAGTAGGATTATGTACTATACAGAATAACATCACGCCTGTAATCCCGAAGGGTTAGCTAGAGGTGTAACTAATAGTACACCCACATTTCACAAGTTATGTATGTTTAAGTTCCTTGTAATAGGGGGTAAGCTATCAACCGGGCACAAATCTACACTCCGTGGCCGGTACTGGGAACTTCGAGATGGAAAAATCCAATAAAACTTTTGCCCGACCCGGGAAGCAACTCACGAACCTCATGCTCATCAGTCCCGCTTGCAGCCACTAGGCACTGGACATTAGTAGTAGGAATAGATAACTTTTACAAAGAGATGTCTTTACCAAGAAAATATTAGAGAAATTTAAAAAAGGTCGCTCTTTTTTTTTGGCGGCTGGAAAATCATCAAATAACCTCCTCCCGCTCTTGGGCAGAGCGAAAGGAGTGTCAGACTTCTACTGACTAAAAACCACCCATGTTCCTTCTTATCCCTTTATGTCGAGGCCGCGGTATCTCTTGCGAACAACCCGCAGCCCCGACGGGATTATAGACGCTCCTTTAAGGTCGATTTTTGTATGTTATTTATCTCTCCACATTGTTTACGAAGAGAAATTTCCGTAGAAGTTTTCTGGGAACAATAAAATAAGGAACGTGACGGCGGCGCGGGAGACGAATGGTGGAGCAAAGGCGTTATTTCGGAAAACTTTTCACCGTTTTCCCTTCAAATTGCACTTGGCGAACGAATTAAACAAAATTTGTTTTTTAGCCTTATTGCTTTTTGGCGGATGCTTGTTATAATACGTACTTATTGTTTATGTTAGGGTATTTATCATTGGCTTGAATTTTCTTTGTGAAGTTGGTGAAAATGCGGCTCGAATTTCAAGCACCATTTAAACGTTTGGAACATTGCCTATATTCGCATATTTCTCCCTAATTTTACTTTTTCATTACGTTCTCATAATTTATTATGTACTTGTTCTGTAGAATTCTCAACTATTTTTTTTGTTACTAATGGCACAAAATCGGCTTATCCTTTAATCGAACTATTTTATTCGACGCCACGTCAAACTATCGACTTTATTGCATGGAAATAAAGCCTTTTCTGACCAGCTTAATGCGCTTTTGCGCCGATAAGTTTGGCTATGTAAAACAGTTTAACAGGCCAAAGAACTTATCGTCAACGACGTCTATTTATGCAGGCGATCTCAAAATGCACATAATATCCTCTCTGCTTATTCTTTTACATGATACGTTAAAGGTATTGTTATCTAGTAAGCAGGCGCCATCGAGGCTTTGTGATAATGATACCATTCAGTCAAAATATTTTCTAATGATCAAAGGATTTTCATAATGAGCAGAGCTGTGCTCTCTTCTACAATATTTTATCTCTCATATCTAAATGAGGCTAAATCTAGCTCAAATTTTGTACCTTTATAGTCATGCTTGCATATCTAATGAAAACCTTTATGGCCAGCGCAAAAATTTGGTGCATTTTTCTGTGTTTAATTTTTCTGCATTTTACTGTTCAGTTTTCTAGGTTAAATCTTTTCGTGTTCCAAATTTTTGTGTATAATTATTATCATTAAATGCAATTTTCCGACAGAATTATTGGATTATTTATCAAGAATTTTTCAAGGAGTGAGTGAGACGTGTGCTCGGTTGATGGCAATAGGCCCGACCCTATTTCGTAGAACCTAAACACAGGCACTCGCTAATGTAAATAATTTTATTTTGAAATCACTGATAGCATCACAGATTATCAAATTGTGTATGTGAGTTTAAATGTTTGTAAACGCACCCACGATGTAGGACAAATTCCTAGTGTGGGGTAATGTTTTTTTTTAAACAACAACAGCGACCATTATACAACATTTTCTGTACACTCCACTGAAACAAACCTTCACCTCTTTCTACTAACCTAACCCGTATTATTTTTAACGCACTTAAAAGCCACGTTACTGTGCGAAAGTAGCCAGTATTAATCAATCCTCTGGCTGGTGGCGAATGCCTGGCACTCCATGTTTTCACGTCGCCTGTTATTTATGTCCCCCTGATAGTGTTGCAAAGTTTTATGCTTGTTTTCATAATATTTTATTTTTATATTTTATTTTATTAACTAGGTAACTAACACATTACGGGTAATGAAATTAACCTGTTTAGGCGTAATTAAACATGGCTGATGTTGTTATAAGTTTTATGGTGTTTGTTATGAGATTGCATTGGAAAAGGTCTTACCTTGTGGTAACAACTAGTGTCCTTTTTATTTATTATTATAGTTAGTAAGTAGTGTGTTTTATGCGAGTAAAACTTTGCTTCTTTCTTACACAAATGCTTTATGAGAGCCTTTTTATGAGTTTCAACTATTTTGTGCCCACAATGTTTGAATTTGTTTGCTGGCAGTTTTCGTCGAGACATTGCATTGGATCAGTTTAAAAACACCTCTATTTTATTTTATTCTAAACCAGTAGTTCTTATCCTGATTTTGAAATTTATCGTACGTTTTAGCACACGTAATATAATTTCCATGAAAATATTCAATTACTGAGTACGTCTAGACTCATTTCCTATAATTCCCCTCAACTTGATAACGACAAATCAAGCAAGGGGAGCGATATGACTCCTAAATTCGTTCTTACAAATCAGATTGATAAAATAGCCATATTTATCGGTTCACTTATAATATGTATCGAAATCGCTTCACCTTGCATCGATATAGCTTGGGGGATAAATAAAATTCAATAGGAAAGTCACAAGTCGCAACATATGGCCCGAAGCGGGATGTCGGACGGTGAAATTCAATCGCTTGAAAGCTTCTACTGGATGTAAGTAACGATAGTGTGAAATTTAAAGCAATGGATGCTTGAACGAATGGACTTTTTAAGGCGTGCTCGTAATTTTGCTTCGATTTGTAAAGCACAACCTTTATCAGGCTTGTAATGCCTAAAGGTTTAGAAGAAGTGTACTTTGGTAGGTACAGGGAGGAGCTCGTGGCTTAATAAGAACTGCCACTCGGGTCGATCTTTAGGTAAAGCTGGGCTTGCCTAGGTCGGTCTGTGGATGGGTGACCGCCCGACATACCGAGTTTCCTCCGTGCCTCGGAAAGCACGTTAAGCTTTTGGTCCCGGCTGCCATATATAGATCTCTGGCAGTCGTTACAGGGCCTGATATTCTGACATCCAGTCTGACCAAAGAGTATCGTATTACCTAGTAACTGGGTTGTGGAGGTCAGATAGGCAGTCGCTCCATGTAAAATACTGGTATTCAGCTGCATCCGACCGAAACATAGTTGGGAAAAGGCTAGGCAGATGATGATGACTTTGGTAGGTACATCGACATTTTACCAGCTCTGTGTAATAACGGACAAGTCTTCAGACATCAATTCGGCACAAATTCAAACTCCAGGCTACCTACAAAATTCTGCTGTAAAAATCTTTTTACTCCATCTGGCAATAAATTCCCCGATCTTGTGGTCTTGTTCATAAAATAATTACTCTACTATGCTATACCAAAATGAAAAACAATACCGCAACAATATCAGTACCGAAACTACACTTCAAGTAACTTATAACTCAATAGAAAATACTGGTAATAATGATTAAGTTTGCCAACATCAATAAGCTGAACAATTCCATATGAACTCATATCAATTCATAAAAATAACTCAACTTCGTAACTTGTTCTGAACATAATTTGGTCACAAAACTGTTAGGGAGAGACTACACCATATGCCGCGTGGTGGATTACGGGCCACTTCGTACATCTTCTTCGATATTTCCACTACTGGGACACAAGTCTTCGTTGTATGAGCGAGCAATGAGAGGAGGCCAGCAACTGTAACGTTATAAATTGATAATTTACACGTTTCATCGGGGTAAGGACTTGAGCTGATCGTGTATCACCATTGATATAGTAGTTCTACGCTGTGTCAACTATTAGTAAATAATTTGATTTGTGCAAAACAATGGTTTTATGTTAAAATATGTTTGATCATATAATAGCATGACTAATGATGATCGGTCGTCATTGCATAAACATAAAGCGCTTTTTGATCGGCGTTAGCAATATGACGTCGAATAGTGTTAACACTCCCTTATCGTCAAGCTTAGGTATATGGATGGAACGTCAAATTCGTCCAATCCTTCGACCAGAAACAAACAGATTGCAAGTTTTGCAAGTTCCAAACTCACGAGACTTCCGGCAAGGTGTTAGGACTTACGAAGGATTTTGGGTAACTTCGTTGACTAACTAGGTTCTAATTGGAGATGTGGGGCGGTTTGCGAGGATCTTGATTGAATCTTAGCCTGTCGAGGTAATTTATTTTGGCTTTATAGTATTGATCAGGAATGCTGAATACAGGACAAAGTAGGCTTTTGTGGTTTCCCTTAGTTTTTTCTACTTCATATTTTCTTCTCCATTTTTTTCTACTTCATATTTTCTTCTCCAAATTTTTCTACTTTATATTTTCTTCTCCATTTTTTTCTACTTCATATTTTCATCTCCATTCTTTTCTACTTCATATTTTCTTCTTCATATTTTTTCTTATCCATTTTTTTCTTCTACATATTTTCTTATCCATTTTTTTCTTCTTCATATTTTCTCCATTTAAAAAAAAATATTAAATGAGTTTACCTACTCTTGTCCTGAAGACAAAAATGAGATCGACGATGGAATGAGCTAACCCAAATTAAACAAATAGATTAGCTAGCTAGCTCAGCAGTTCATCGTCTTTTTCCCGACCTGGGAATCGAATCCAGGACCATTCGACCAACGAGGTAGTTTATTGAAAGTATGTAGTTGCCAAGAACTAAACTGGTTAATCTATATTTATTACCATACCATAACCATTTTCTATGAAACTATTCAGGTTATGAATGCCTTTGCCAAGCTATGGAGTACCAGTTCCGTGCTGATTTTTTTAAAAGGTTTTTTCGTTCATTTCGAGTAATCCAATCTGTAAAGCGTTACTCGATTCCGCTCTTAGTTCCGTACTGTATAAAATACACATCTCGTTAACATTGATTGAAGCTTGGTTTTTTCTCTCAATGTAAAAGCTTTGACGTAGGTACCTACGTTGATATACTCGTACTGAGTTTTGCACGTATTGTGTGGATGTGTTAGAGATTTTTATCAACCAAAGTGGGCTTTTTAATCATGTATGCAGCTCGTGGCTTAATAATAAGAGCCATTCGAGTCAATCTTCAGGTTAAGCCGCACTTGCCTAGGTTTTTCCGTGGATGGGTGACCACCTTATTATACCGAGTATCCTTCGTGCCTCGGAATGCACGTTAAGTGGTTGATTTACAAATAACAGCCGGGAAGCTGTCATTTGTCTGTGGTGACAGCGACTTCTATCGTAACACATGAGAACTAATTGACAAGTCTTACATCGCGCTATCAGAGTTATCCGCGATATTAGCTCATATAGAAAATCCCGACTTACACATGTCGGGCAGTTAGCCCACCAGACCCAAAAAGCCCGAAAGTCTGACTTCCAGTCTTACCAAGTGGTATCGTTTTACCCAGTTACTGGGTTATGAAGGTCAGATTGGCAGTCATTTCATGTAAACTAGTAAGTACTTCTAGTACTCAGCTGCATCCGGTCACACTGGAAGTCGATCCCAACATAGCTTATGAAATAGGCTAGGCACATTGATATAAAAACTAAATATACGGTCGTCAGAACATTTGCTCGACGCGTTCGCCATACAGAGAATCGGTGTAGTCTGCTCGTTAACGTAACCTTGTATAAGCGGCGTGATATTTTCGAGGTATAAAGAACATAAATAAAGTTTTTAATAAAATTTACGACCGCATCCGAAGAAAGCCGATCGTGGACTAGTTCACTTCGGCTTAGGAAAGACCGTTTTAGGACCAAGTTCGAGGCGTCATGGTAACATGCGGTCCGCCCAGTCCTTACGCAGTAATAATTATATAAGTCAATGGCTAGGCAGATAGTAATGAACATTTCTCATAATGTTTACCTTCATCGTTTAAGCTAATACCGTCAAAAATGATTGAATACTATAAAGCCACCATAACTGTAAAGCGATTTAACGTAGTTCACTACAGTATACGTATTCTACTTAATTTAAAATTCCCGAGTTCGCGTGCGCTATATGCGCAATGGGTAATCAACATGCAAGACGTCATAGAGCCAAACAACGAACCTACCTACCTACCCTCAATACTAACAAGTACTATAACTATTAATTAAATAACCAAAATTTTATAGCCCTCCCGAAGATCGTAATCAGCGTAATTTACAACTTTTACAAGTTAACGACACCGTAAATAATAAAATAAATATTTATTTATTTATTTATTTATTTATCTATTTATGTACACACAAAATACAAAAAAAAAGGAAGGAAGGATTTAGTCGGTAAGGGGTAACTAAACATGTGGGCATTTGTTACATTTATTGGGATTTTATGATAATCTATTGTGCGAAAGTATCTGGAGCTCGTGGCTAAATTATAACAGTGTAATAAATAAATAAAATCTATATATATAGAAGAAAGTCGTGTTAGTTACACTATTTATAACTCAAGAACGGCTGAACCGATTTGGCTGAAAATTGGTAGGGAGGTAGCTAAGAACCAGGAGGATACTTTTTATCCCGTTCCCGTCGTTCTCGTGGGACGTGACATAAAACGTGGTATAACAAAATGCAACTGACAGAATAACAAAACACAACTCAGTACGTAGGATAGTAGACTGGGTAGAGTAGTAGGTAGGGTGGTAGGTAGGTAGGGTAGTAGGTAGGTACGTAGGGTAGTAGGTACGTAGGTAGGGTAGTAGGTAGGTAGGGTAGTAGGTAGGGTAGTAGGTTGGTAGGTAGGGTAGTAGGTAGGTAGGTAGGGTAGTAAGTAGGTAAGTAGGGTAGTAAGTAGGTAGGTAGGGTAGTAGGTGAGTAGGATAGTAGGTAGGTAGGGTAGTAGGTAGTAGGTAGGTAGGATAGGAGGTAGTGGGTAGGTAAGTAGTAGGTATGTAGCAGGTAGGTAGGCAGGTATTATGTAGGAAAAAGGGCATAGCAACGCATGCGGGTACAGCTAGTAATAAATATATAAAATACTCGGGTCGATCTTCAGGTTAAGCCACAGTTGCCTATGTCAGTTCGTGGATGGGTCACCACTTATTTATTACTTACCGAGTTATATTTTTACACCACATAACATCACATCTGCATACCCGAAGAGGTAGGCATAGATGCACTTTGCATCTATGATATGTGAATACGTTTAAGCCCTGTGTCATTAAAAAATCTGAACTCTCAGAGATATTTAATGAATACTTAAGCCGTTACTTAGTAAAGATTTGACATACTTTTGTATGACAAAACTGTCAAAACCTTTACTAAGTGATGGCCTAAGTAAGCATTAAAGCTATCTGAGTGCGGCAGTCAGAAGTGACTTAGATATTACTGACGTTGAGTTTCTAAACCCAATAAACCAGATAGTACATTGGTTCAAGAATATCACCTGGCAATACATAAGTACGTTTTTGAAAAGATGAAATTATTGTATTTCAGAGGCTTCATTTCGAGTCATCGATTTGTTGAAAGACTTCAAAGCATTAACTGTAACTTTTTTTATTTTCTTGCAAATAAACATTTTTGACTTGACTTGATTTGAACCTTAATCTGAGATTAGTACTATATTATTTATTAGCTATCTGTCAGTAAGTCAGCCATTTTTTTAAAATTATTATTTCCTATACTTTCATATGCTTTAAGTAAAATACTGTTATTTTTTAATTACAAACTGGCACTTCAATATTATTTCCCAGTAAAGATTACACGTAAAACAAGATGAAAATCTTCCACAAACGACATCTAAAACTGACCTGTCACTTATGCCCTTTTCCCTTTACACATTCGTGGGGTCCACTCGACCCCGATACTGGTGGCGTGTGAAACAAGCGTTAGACTCACCCCACGTTTTAATTTTCACATATCGCACATAATTATGCTGCCTCGCTGTTTGTACCGTTCACACGAGTATTCGCTTTATGGGAATGTTCATTGGTAGTTTTAAGATATTTTTTTGATAATTTTAATAGTTTGACGTGTTTATTGAACAGGTTTATAATTGACATGTTGAATTGTAGTTTGTAAATATTGTAAATAAAGTTTAGATTTTACGCAAAAAAATAATTGTTGTGTTGTATAGAAAATGTATTTATCAGACTATCATTTTTAATTGCCCTCCGGCTATGATTTTAACATGTAAATAAATTAAATCATAAATAGTTATCAGTGAGTGGAGTTCGCAATGCTGAATTTTGGGCCAAAATGATTTAATGAAAATTTGTCATCGACACATAAAGAAGAAAACTATCTAGTTACATTAGTCTTAGTCACGATCGATGTTAACGTTCCACTGTTAAAGTTTTGTTAACACGGCACGAAGTAATTAGCTGTATGTAAGTAACTGAGTAATCCATTTATTTCAGCCTAAAGTATAACTTTACCTGAGTAGAACTAAAACCCAACAGTTTGACTTTAAAATAATAACTTCCCATTAAACTTCCGCTCGTTATAATCATGTTCTTCTTGGAAAACAAGCATCCGTCTAGACGGTTCTAAAATCCTATTTACTTCCACTTTGGATAAGAAACTCCTGTTTTCTACAAATGACTCTCTAACTAAGCAGATGCATCTTGCACCAAACTACTAACAAGAAGGATTGAATTAAAATTAATTTAAGCTTACGTTGTCCGAGTTCAGACAAGTTTCCAGAACAATCCTCTACTTAAATGTAGATTCTAACTAGACGATTTACCTTCTAATTATTTCAGATTAGAACGAATCCCTTGTTTAATGTACATCGCTTTGTTAACTAAGAGATGGGAGAGCGATTAAGAATTTAAACAGCAATGGATGTGTACGGACGGGGAGATTGTTTCAAGTCGTGTTTCTTGGTGAGCGTGAGGAAGATACTACAAAATAATTTAAGAGTCTCGCGTTCTACTTAATATCATCTTAAGGCTTAATTGCTTAGTACTGAGCGTGTGTGTTTTATTAAACTATTCTGTCTTTGCTAGCGACGGAAGATGTCTGCAGGTTTAAGATCAACGCACACTTATAGGCACCGCTCGGAATCAACATCGAAACTTGAGTCCCGCTAGTTTTACGATTTTGTAACACCCTTATATTTTTTAATTGGGACAAGCCCGCCACACTATTCCCAAACCACTGTAACTCCTGTTAGCCAGAATCAACAGTGGCGACCACAAGAAAAGCTCCGAGACAATGAAGCCCGACGAAGTCCCAGAGAAACGATTAAACTGTCTTGGATCCCGCAACGAAATTAATCAGAAAATAATAGCGGAGGAGTAGGAAAAACATAATTTCCACTTCCCTCCATTTCAGCAGGAGACAGAACAGAACAAGGCCAATAGGCACACAGGGATGTATACAACTGGGATAAGCCCAGTTGCCTAGCACCACGGATATTATTGTCACTAATATTACTAACACCCTTATATCGTAGAACTAGTGGGAACGAAAAGTCCTATGAATAGTACCAGTAGGACTAGTGGAAATTTTTGTTCCCACTAGTTCTACGATTTCGTTCTACCTTGAATCGTCGAACTAGTGGGAAAAAATCCCACTAGTTCTATCGTAGGACTGTGCAGTAGAACTAGTGGGAATGATCCAATCTCTTCAGCTCATCGTAAACCAGACAAACAGCTAAAATAACATATAATATTGTAGCAAGATCGGATCAGTATCGTCGGGTTGACGAGACGCTTGTGGTTAAGCGTGGTACAGTTTACGATGAGCCTATCACCTGGTTAAGGGGACAATGAAGCCCGACGAAGTCCCAGAGAAACGATTAAACTGTCTTGGATCCCGCAACGAAATTAATCAGAAAATAATAGCGGAGGAGTAGGAAAAACATAATTTCCACTTCCCTCCATTTCAGCAGGAGACAGAACAGAACAAGGCCAATAGGCACACAGGGACGTATACAACTGGGATAAGCCCAGTTGCCTAGCACCACGGATATTATTGTCATTAATATTACTAACACCCTTATATCGTAGAACTAGTGGGAATGAGCGGTCCCATTAGTTCTACTATAAATTGTTTATTAGGACCAGTAGGACTAGTGGGAATTTTTGTTCCCACTAGTTCTACGATTTCGTTCTACCTTGAATCGTAGAACGAGTGGGAAAAAAATCCCACTAGTTCTATCGTAGGACTGTACAGTAGAACTAGTGGGAATGATCCAATCTCTTCAGCTCATCGTAAACCAGACAAACAGCTAAAATAACATATAATATTGTAGCAAGATCGGATCAGTATCGTCGGGTTGACGAGACGCTTGTGGTTAAGCGTGGTACAGTTTACGATGAGCCTATCACCTGGTTAAGGGAAAGGAAAGAAAATCTCAGTAGGCTATTTTTTTTTTTTTTTTTTTTTATTAGGCTAGTTATCAATCCGCGGCAAGTCGTCTTCCTTCGATGAGCTCGGTGTCTACTGTTTACTAACTGATCTTGAATCAATGGTTTCAAGACAACTGCATTGAAGTATGTAGTTTCATAGAAATATTTTTAGACAACTCGAGTCGTGGTAATGTGGATCTCGTGCATTGCTCACATACGTATGCGTTCGCCTTTAATTTCAAGCCTTTTGTTTTGCAGCAATTTGCTATTGTTTCTATTGAGACAATTCATCTCTCACAGCAGTGAAATAACAAAGGTTTATAAACTGGTAATACAATACAGCCTCTGGATCTAATTAGTTTGGCGCAGCACTCTGCCCTGCGGCATCGGGTGCCAATTTTGGATTATAAATCTTATGACTGGTAGCTTAATTGTTCAGGAGATAATAGACAGGTATCCAGTAGCCTTAGGAAAGTTTTAGTTTGCAAGAAGACTACCATGGGTTGAACTGCAAAGGAGTTTTGATTCTTATAAAAAACACAGAGTCTACATAATAATATATTTCTAGTTTCTGAGAACTGCGAAGGAGCTATGAGTCTTATAAACAGCATACAGTCTAAATATATAATATATGTTATTATCTGTTCTAGACCATTTTCAAGATCTTCTTTCTTTTTCGTGTGGTTAATGCCTAATCTGGTGATAGAGTTTTTCTGCCGTCCACTGTTCTCTGACTTGACTTCACATGCCGTCGAAAAATCCCAGGCATGCGGGTTTCCTCACAATGTTTTCTTACACCGAAGCAAGAAATTTAAGATAAAATAATGAATTTGTAAACAAGAATACCAAAGCATATATTATCATTGAATATTTCTTTTTCTTCGAGGAATTTTGCCTATGAAGAACATAAAATCATAAAGACTTTAGCCAATGCTCCTTTGATAGTTAATCACGTTGAGATGCCTACCATATCTTTACTTTACTACCAAAAGAATATCTTAGTATATTATACAGATTTCCCTTTCTTGTGGCTTTTCTTTTTACTACGTGTGTATTATTTGCAAACACATAATATCTTGGAACTGGAGATAGTCTCACACCGAATGGAATAATACAATTTATTTTATAAAAGTTGTTTTTGACGGCGGGCAAAATGTACTGCTTGTTTGTTGCTTTGTGTTTTCTCTTACTTAGTTGTGGGCTAGTAGACGAGCGGGTTGGTTTCCTTCTTCAACATACATCGTGTAGTAAAGATAAAAGGGACAAGCCCGCCACACTATTCCCAAACCACTGTAACTCCTGTTAGCCAGAATCAACAGTGGCGACTACAAGAAAAGCGCCGAGACAATGAAGCTCGACGAAGTCCCAGGGAAATGATTTAACTGTTTTGGATCTCGCAACGAAATTAATCAGAAAATAATAGCGGAGGAGTAGTAAAGATAAGTAAGAAAAGAGGGTGGTCAGAAGGGTTAGGAACCCTGTCGTCTGTTAAGCATGCCTCCTTACTTTTTTGCTTACTATTGCTTAACCCATCCACATTACATTTGTAGTCATTACAATGAGCTTTGTTAAAATAAAATTCAGTAATAGATTTTTGTTTATAAATGATCACTGGCGAATTATTTCTGACTGCAGCTAGAAATAGTTGCCAAAGCAAAATACACTCAGGTCTCAAACTACTTCTCCGCATTACTGTCATTCAGTAACGACAGAAGACTGGCAGTATGGCCTCGTATTCAGATCGCATAACACCACCCACAACTAGAAAAAAATTAAAGCAAAATTAGAAACGATTCTTAAAAATGACATTAGATTCACTAATATAATGGATTGTAATATTTGTAATGGACAACGAAAGATTTTCTTACAAGCTATACTAATTAACAATTTTTTTGTTTACCTGGATTCACTTTAATGAGTCCTAAGACAACCCAACTCCGCCACTTCCGTGGCCCACTGCTAAGGATATAATGTACTGTGCGACGACTCCACATTATATGAGTCCTTGCTTTTGTTTATTTTTATATTATTCATTTTTATTTCGTTCACAGTGATGTGCAAACAACAATACTCTCTAGATATTAGGGAACGTGGTTTATATTTGGTTTTCTTACATTATTTATTATTTCATAAGAGCTTCCGTTGTGTGATTTTTGTTGGATAAGTAAATAATGTTGGAATTGGTTACATGTTTGTGTTGGCGAGTATGTCAATTTTTCTTGTTGTATGTTGTGTTGGTATGTTTTATTTATTTTTGCGAGATGTGTCAACAGTTCTTTAGATGATATTATTCTGATTTCGTATAGAAAAACTGGAACACTAGGCTGAAAGGCATTATTAACAATTTATTACTACTTACTTTACTATTATTACTACTAACTACTACACTACTACTACTACTTATTTTTTTAATATTTTTTTTTTATTTTTATTTTTTTTTTTACTAACAATGTATGGATCTTTGTGTCTGAGATAAATAAATGAATTGAATTGAATTATAAAGATCATCATAATCGTCAGCCCACAGCCGTCCACTAATGGCTATAAGTCTGTCCATTCGCTCCATTTATCTTGAATCTCGATCCATATTCCGTTGAAAACATTGTTACCACTTCACCAGTCACCGCCAAAGACGTCTCACCTAATGGTACTCCACGTCTCATTGTAAACACAATCACCAGTCATCGCCATGGGCGTCCTTACCAATATTTTGTTGATACGCGATCTCCTCTCAAGAGCACGTCGTTCACCCCATGGTTTTGTTCTCTACCATACTACATCGTTTCATTATGGCTTCCTCATTGAGACTTTTTACATAGTCAAAGCTAGCGAGATAGGTACTGATTTTTTAAAGTAGATGTACCAGGAACAGTCGAATAAATCAATTTAATGTGAATATACAAAGTACTGCACTTCATTGCAAGTAAGTGCATTGACAATATATTCGTTCAACTAAATATATATCCTAGGTATAATATAATCAAAATTGATATATATTTAAAAAGAAGAAGCGGAGCCTTGAATCCAGATGGTTTAACTGCAAAGCTGCAAAGTCTCCTAACAGAAAATACCTTATAATAATAGCCATTCAAATACCAGTTTCCAAACTCTGTTTCCATTCAACATTAAGACTAGACCGTTAAATTATATGAGTAGTGCGGAAGCACTGGAGTGACCCAGTTTCCTCTTGCAATCTCCGTCTATATTATTACAAAGGTATAATAATTATAAAAGACGCCTCGAGGTAGGTTTTCGTGTCGAAACTGTTAAGCGGTAAAGGAAACTTTGAAATAAAATATGTCTGCCGCTACTTATTAAGTGGGTTCTGCGTACGTTGTTAGGTTATATATTATTTTTGCTCGTATAATATACTGGTTGTATTTTATAGTAAGGTTTTTCTCATGGGCTACAATTTTATGTTTTGTGAAATTTTTGTAGTGCTTACTATGTCAAATGCATGAAAAATATTTTAATATGAATTGTCGCATCCGTTTTTCTTGCAATCTATATATTATATCCTGCTTTGAATTGGTATTATCTAAACCGAGCGGATTGTGTCATTATAATTTTCCTGCCCGTTCTTTTTATTTTTTTGTTGGTGGGTTTGAAATCATCAAATGACTCCTCCCATGTTCCCTCTTAGCCCTTTGTGCCGAGGCCGCAGTATCTCTTTCGAACAACCCGCAGCCCCGACGGACGTCGGCTCTTGTGATATATCAGCGGCCCTTGTCCTGCAAAGAGATGTCAGCAACATGAAAGGGGCCATGTGTCTAACATCTCTTTGAGGCGCGCGTGGAACACGAACGCGCCGTCGACACGGCTTGTCGTCATCATAAGACGGACGGACGCGCATATCTTCCATTCTTCCCTGTCAATCGTCACGTTATCAGTTACTCCCTTTTTCTTCTTAATATTCTTCACACAGTCCATGTTTTTCTTTGGTCTTCCACTCCCTCTTCACTCATCAACATTTGCATTTATCAGTCTTTTAGTCACATGAAATTCATACCTCCTCATCACACGCCAATATCATGAAAGAAAAAAGAAAGAAAACATATTTATTTAGCACATGCCACAAGTGCACACAACAGACAATAAAAATATAAAAATAAAGAATATTACAAACAAAGATGGTCGCGAAAAACATTACCCTTCCCTTGCAGTGCGGGTAAAAAGAAACTAACAAACTAAACTGAAACAGTGTGTGCATCTCACGGCTGCGCCAAATAGGACGAGTTCAGCAAAATGCCGAGCAGTAGTGCCCACAGTCAACTATTCTGTAACTGGCACAACTTTTAAACTTCCCCTAATATACTCATTCCTTATTTTATCCAACCACTGATTTGATTGTGTATGTATGCCTTGAAATCTATACTCCTCGTCGCGGCCAAAACCGCGGACATAAGCTAGTTAATTATGTATCTATTAGTATACACAGTCTTAATCACAACGTCAAATATATCACCAAAATAAATTGTGAAACCACAGTTTTCGGTTTTGCGCCCTCAGCAGACGAATCTCAAAATATTTATTCAGACATGGGTTTTGAACTGATTAAATGTTTTTATTCAAATTGTTTCAGTTAATCACAATTACCTTAATTTAATTCATTGTAATAAGGCATAATATTTCTAAAAACTGTACGTTATGGTTTCTGAACCACGGATTTTTAAAAAGCTAATACTGTATTATTATGATACCCTTTGATAAGATTTATTGTCAGACTTTCAGACCACTACAACTGACTGTATGAAACGACTGTCAAAGTACTCCAAAAGAGGGGATCAACCTCCTTTCCGACGCACGGAGGTAATGGATTTTCACACATCCACGGATTGACTTAGGCAAGCACTGCTTAATCTTCAAGTTCGGCCCATGTTGTTGTTAAAAATAAAAAAAATAAATTGTGTTTTATTTCAGGCAAAAATATTCATAATTACAGAATTATACTAATCACAAAAAGCACATAAATCATTAAAATCAATAAAACATCATAGTTAAACTCATTCGAAAAATACATACACTTTAAAATCAATAAAATGCCCACGAGCGCCATTATGATTGTTCAATATGTTGCAGTAAAAATATTCCAAAACTACAAACACAAGTTTTATTTACTTTACAATGATAAAAGAATTTTTAAAACTTGATCGGTCGTTATAAGAATATTTTAAAAATACAAACTAAAAGTTAGCGCTCATAAACAAAATATCAAATTTGACTCTTGAGACTGTAGTTCTGTGCAATACAGCCCAGAGCAATAGGGAAGAGCCACTAAATTTCTAAATTTCTCTCTGGATGACACTAACAAAACTTCGGCCCCATCGCGTCTTAATAGAAACATACGGGGCTATATTATTGGCAGAAACGTACCATAATAGGAATGTTTACTGACTAAAAAAAATATGATTCTAATAAGTCCGTCTGTTAGATTATCGAAAAATATTGGATACGTACTTTTTGTTTTATCAAATCAATAAAAATTGACGAAGATAAAACGCGTCAAAGATTTGAGTAGGGTTCGTGACGTCACTCACCGGTAAAAAATGTCATACTAATGTCTTAGAATATGACGTCACACGAGTTTTCAAAGCACTGTATCGTCTTCATTGTTTGTTTACGTGAAAAAAGAAAAAATACGTGTCCAATATTTTTTGGAAATCTATCTGACGGACTAATAAGATTTTTTTAGTTAACTACCCTAGTGTGTACCGTACTAACCATCCACACAAATATTAGTAGTAGCCATTTGTGTCCAGACTTACGAGCAGTAACTCGTAGGTTCGAGCCCAAGCAGGTGCAATTATTATTATTATGAGCCCATACTGTCCCACTGCGGGGCAAAGGCCGCCCTTCCCTCCTTCCACTTTTCTCAATCCAGTGCGATAGTAGGCCAATCCTTAGAGAAAGAGTACAGCTCATCCCACCATCTCCTTTTGGCCTGCCGCGTTGTCGTTTCCTGGTCTGTGGTATCCAACTTTTGCTCATTGCTCCTCCGACATGCAGCAGGTGGAATACTCTGTGTAATTTATTCCATCACAACTGCTCTCAAAATGGTGAAAAAACCATCGTTAGGAAACCGGAATGCCCTAGAAGCTATAATTCAAAGACATTGATTGTGACATCAACCAATACCTTTTTCATGTTTTTTTTTGTGTCCCACTACAGGACAAAAGCCTCCCATTTTTTTTTTTTGCGTGTGGAAAATCATCAAATAACGGGTCCCGCTCTTGGGCAGAGCGAAAGGGAGTGTCGAGACTTCTACTGACTAAAAACCACCCATGTTCCTTCTAAGCCCTTCATGTCGAGGCCGCGGTACCTCTTGCGAACAACGCGCAGCCCCGACGGGAAGCCTCCCATCGCTACTTCATCACATAGCTGTTATTAGACAATCTTTGAGAAAAAGTCGAGTTAACCCCCCATCTCCTTCAGGGTCTGGATGCACTTAAGCCGTATAATATTTTATTACAACCAAAACTGTCAAAAAATCGGGTATCACACCAGTCATGTGACAAGCGATTTTGAACCATATGCAGTACAACTATTGCCGTCATATTAACCTGTCTTGCAAACTTGTAACCCTTGGCTTTGCTTCAAGGCCCGTAGTCTTTTTCAATTAACAAGGATTTAAGGATGAAGTCTTCGTAAGATAAACTATGTCCATCAATTAATTTGAACCCAGCAATGGGATTTAAGTATCCCATGTATCTTCCAAGATTATTTCCCCTAGGTAGAATATGTACCGATATTTGTTTTACTCAGTTGTTACCAAAAATCCTTGGTTTTGTAATAATTATCACATCGTCGGTGAAGGAACACATCGTGAGGAAACCAGCTCTTGAGAGGTATTTCTTGACGGCATGTCAAGCCAAGTCGGAAGCACACGAGCGGCATAAAAACTTTGACACGAGCAGGGCTATTGCGTATCTTTTTAAATGTCAGTGTCTATCTTAGTGTCCATCGATTAACTGTCAAATGGTTCCATTTTGTACCAAACTGACAGTTAGTCGATGGACACTATGATAGCCACTGACATTTAAAAAGATACGCAATAGCCTTGCAGGTTAGGCACACTGAATTAAATAACCTTTCATTGAATACTTTTATTTTCATCGATCCCTTGACTAAACAAAATTTGACATTGTACATAACCTTGGGCCTGATATGAGTTTAATCACTGACAATACGTATGAGTTATTTTTAATTTGAATGGAATCATTTGTTCTAATTTTTGTAACCAGACAGCGCTAATTTATTCTCATCATCATCATCATCAGCCTATAATGTTCCCACTGCAGGGACTCAGGCCTCCTCTCTAGGAGACGGATGGGCTATGGTCCACCACGCGGGCCCAGTGCGGGTTGGTATATATCCCATAAAATATCTTCAAATTTTTTGTTTCTAAGACATGCCTACTTTCCTCACGATGTTTTCCTTCACCGTTTTAATTCATTCTAGTACAAAATAAAAGTTATCTTAAAACGATTGAATTCGTATAAAAACTCACTATTTGATGCTCAAAAACTTTCCATATTTATAGGTACTGTTATTGTTAGTCTGTCATCTCACTACTGGGCATAGGTCCGCATGATCTCCAAATCTTTCGATTCAGGTCTAATATGGATCGTAATCGTTGGTTCTATCCAGCTCATCCCGCCAGCTTCTGCGAGGCCTACCGAGTCGCCTTCTGGCTGTGTCAGGGCTCTACAAGATTTTTCATTTAATATAATATATAATCCACAGTGAAAGAAGAAAGAAAGAAAAAGTATAGTGCCACGCCAGCGCGCTAGTGCCAGTGTCAGTGTGTAGTGCCACGTTGGCCTTGTGGTCACAAGCTGACTGCTAAGCATAAAGTCTTCGGTTCGATCTCCTAATCGGGTAAATTTGTGTTAAGTTTTTCATGAGGAACTTCTCAACAGCAGGCACGGAGTCAGCAGTGTGGAGCAGTGGTGGCTCAGTGATAGCCCCGACTTACGAACAGCGAGTCGTGGGTTCGAACCCAGTCAGGCGCATTAGTTTGTGTATTTGATTTCATCACCACTGCACTCAAAAACGGTGAAGGGAAACACCGTGAGGAAATGTCTTAGAACCAAAAAAATTATGTGACATCTACCTGCCCATCCCTCTCCTAGAGAGGAGGCCTGAGTCCCTGCAGTGGGAACATTATACGCTGATGATGAGGCACGGAGTCTGGATTTGTGCTCAGTTGATAGCAATAGGCTCGCCCCCTGTTACATGGGACTTAAACATAACTGGCAAAATGTTAGTGTACTATTGGTACACCTTTGCCCAACCTTTCGGGTATTACAGGCGTAATGTGATGTTATGTCACAGAATACATAATAGTACTACGTACAGAAGGGACACTCCCTTCCCCGCACTCATATTAAATACCGCACCTCACCCCGCACTTCGAGTTATTCGTCGCCGACTCTTGTGCAAGGGCGCTCGCAATCGTAAGAACTCATTCGGATATCGCGACGCAAACCGTTGCACTTTCCGCGCCAATTTTTACGCTACGACAACCCTACTAGAGTTTACGCACACATTTGCACGTGCACAGTATGCACACACGTTATTTGATTACGTAGTAGTAATATGCAATTATTTTGCGAGCGTTATATGGAGTGTCCGAGGTGTGGTTATGTCATGCTCAAAAAGTTTCCATATTTTTCGCTTAAAATAATACCGCCACCGCAGTATCTTTCACATTCATATACAGTATGTTTCCATAACACAGTGGCACAAGTTTCGCGGCCTGACGTCTATACAACCACAAACAGATGCAAGTTTAATGTCTTTCGCCCCACAATACGCTCTGAATGTGAACTACTACACGAGTGTATCGATTTCCTTTTGAATTTACTAGTAATAAAGAGATTAATGTGTTCAATAGAGATGACGACTGACTATAAATCTATATCGAAAGATATTGGATACGTGTTTTTTTTAACAAATTATTAAAAAAAATATGAAAATAGGTACAACGCGTCAAAGTGGGGGGCTTGTGACGCCACTTTTCGGTAAAAAATGTACTGAAATGTGACCTCACACGAGTTTTCAAACTACATGTTTTGTTTACGTGAAAAAAGAAAAAGTATGTGTCGTTTATTTTTTTTTAAATCTATGTGCTGATTAATGAGAACATTTGAGTTCGTTCAAAAAGTCAGTTAAGAAAACTTGTGGATTATTGCATAAAACAGACACAATATCAATGCCATTAGCGTTTAATACTTCAAAATTATTATTTATTATTGTCATCATCATCCCTGTAATGCTCGAAGGGTTAGGCAGAGGCTAATAGTACACACATTTCACCAGTAATCAAAAAGTTCCGTATAATAGGGGCTGAGCTGAACTGGGCGCCATCCATGCTCTGTGTGTCTGTCTAAGAAACTAATTATTCCAATTAATTTGGGGTCGGCGCAGCATGTCTTCCTCTTCCATACCTCTCAGTTTCTCGTCATTTCATTAGACACCTCCTTACTTACTATATCATTCTTAACACAGTCCATCCATTATAACAAACTCCCGATAAAAAAGGCCAATAACATTTTACCCAACACGGGAATCAAACACAGGACCCCATGCTCAGCTGTCGCGATTGCGAGCTGTGACCACTAGACCAACGAGGCAGTCTTCAACAGTATTCATTGCCGGTCTGATCTCTTTCGAACAACCCGCAGCCCCGACGGACGTCGGCTCTTGTGATATATCAGCGGCCCTTGTCCTGCAAAGAGATGTCAGCAACATGAAAGGGGCCATGTGTCTAACATCTCTTTGAGGCGCGCGTGGAACACGAACGCGCCGTCGACACGGCTTGTCGTCATCATAAGACGGACGGACGCGCATATCTTCCATTCTTCCCTGTCAATCGTCACGTTATCAGTTACTCCCTTTTTCTTCTTAATATTCTTCACACAGTCCATGTTTTTCTTTGGTCTTCCACTCCCTCTTCACTCATCAACATTTGCATTTATCAGTCTTTTAGTCACATGAAATTCATACCTCCTCATCACACGCCAATATCATGAAAGAAAAAAGAAAGAAAACATATTTATTTAGCACATGCCACAAGTGCACACAACAGACAATAAAAATATAAAAATAAAGAATATTACAAACAAAGATGGTCGCGAAAAACATTACCCTTCCCTTGCAGTGCGGGTAAAAAGAAACTAACAAACTAAACTGAAACAGTGTGTGCATCTCACGGCTGCGCCAAATAGGACGAGTTCAGCAAAATGCCGAGCAGTAGTGCCCACAGTCAACTATTCTGTAACTGGCACAACTTTTAAACTTCCCCTAATATACTCATTCCTTATTTTATCCAACCACTGATTTGATTGTGTATGTATGCCTTGAAATCTATACTCCTCGTCGCGGCCAAAACCGCGGACATAAGCTAGTTAATTATGTATCTATTAGTATACACAGTCTTAATCACAACGTCAAATATATCACCAAAATAAATTGTGAAACCACAGTTTTCGGTTTTGCGCCCTCAGCAGACGAATCTCAAAATATTTATTCAGACATGGGTTTTGAACTGATTAAATGTTTTTATTCAAATTGTTTCAGTTAATCACAATTACCTTAATTTAATTCATTGTAATAAGGCATAATATTTCTAAAAACTGTACGTTATGGTTTCTGAACCACGGATTTTTAAAAAGCTAATACTGTATTATTATGATACCCTTTGATAAGATTTATTGTCAGACTTTCAGACCACTACAACTGACTGTATGAAACGACTGTCAAAGTACTCCAAAAGAGGGGATCAACCTCCTTTCCGACGCACGGAGGTAATGGATTTTCACACATCCACGGATTGACTTAGGCAAGCACTGCTTAATCTTCAAGTTCGGCCCATGTTGTTGTTAAAAATAAAAAAAATAAATTGTGTTTTATTTCAGGCAAAAATATTCATAATTACAGAATTATACTAATCACAAAAAGCACATAAATCATTAAAATCAATAAAACATCATAGTTAAACTCATTCGAAAAATACATACACTTTAAAATCAATAAAATGCCCACGAGCGCCATTATGATTGTTCAATATGTTGCAGTAAAAATATTCCAAAACTACAAACACAAGTTTTATTTACTTTACAATGATAAAAGAATTTTTAAAACTTGATCGGTCGTTATAAGAATATTTTAAAAATACAAACTAAAAGTTAGCGCTCATAAACAAAATATCAAATTTGACTCTTGAGACTGTAGTTCTGTGCAATACAGCCCAGAGCAATAGGGAAGAGCCACTAAATTTCTAAATTTCTCTCTGGATGACACTAACAAAACTTCGGCCCCATCGCGTCTTAATAGAAACATACGGGGCTATATTATTGGCAGAAACGTACCATAATAGGAATGTTTACTGACTAAAAAAAATATGATTCTAATAAGTCCGTCTGTTAGATTATCGAAAAATATTGGATACGTACTTTTTGTTTTATCAAATCAATAAAAATTGACGAAGATAAAACGCGTCAAAGATTTGAGTAGGGTTCGTGACGTCACTCACCGGTAAAAAATGTCATACTAATGTCTTAGAATATGACGTCACACGAGTTTTCAAAGCACTGTATCGTCTTCATTGTTTGTTTACGTGAAAAAAGAAAAAATACGTGTCCAATATTTTTTGGAAATCTATCTGACGGACTAATAAGATTTTTTTAGTTAACTACCCTAGTGTGTACCGTACTAACCATCCACACAAATATTAGTAGTAGCCATTTGTGTCCAGACTTACGAGCAGTAACTCGTAGGTTCGAGCCCAAGCAGGTGCAATTATTATTATTATGAGCCCATACTGTCCCACTGCGGGGCAAAGGCCGCCCTTCCCTCCTTCCACTTTTCTCAATCCAGTGCGATAGTAGGCCAATCCTTAGAGAAAGAGTACAGCTCATCCCACCATCTCCTTTTGGCCTGCCGCGTTGTCGTTTCCTGGTCTGTGGTATCCAACTTTTGCTCATTGCTCCTCCGACATGCAGCAGGTGGAATACTCTGTGTAATTTATTCCATCACAACTGCTCTCAAAATGGTGAAAAAACCATCGTTAGGAAACCGGAATGCCCTAGAAGCTATAATTCAAAGACATTGATTGTGACATCAACCAATACCTTTTTCATGTTTTTTTTTGTGTCCCACTACAGGACAAAAGCCTCCCATTTTTTTTTTTTGCGTGTGGAAAATCATCAAATAACGGGTCCCGCTCTTGGGCAGAGCGAAAGGGAGTGTCGAGACTTCTACTGACTAAAAACCACCCATGTTCCTTCTAAGCCCTTCATGTCGAGGCCGCGGTACCTCTTGCGAACAACGCGCAGCCCCGACGGGAAGCCTCCCATCGCTACTTCATCACATAGCTGTTATTAGACAATCTTTGAGAAAAAGTCGAGTTAACCCCCCATCTCCTTCAGGGTCTGGATGCACTTAAGCCGTATAATATTTTATTACAACCAAAACTGTCAAAAAATCGGGTATCACACCAGTCATGTGACAAGCGATTTTGAACCATATGCAGTACAACTATTGCCGTCATATTAACCTGTCTTGCAAACTTGTAACCCTTGGCTTTGCTTCAAGGCCCGTAGTCTTTTTCAATTAACAAGGATTTAAGGATGAAGTCTTCGTAAGATAAACTATGTCCATCAATTAATTTGAACCCAGCAATGGGATTTAAGTATCCCATGTATCTTCCAAGATATGTGGTTATTTCCCCTAGGTAGAATATGTACCGATATTTGTTTTACTCAGTTGTTACCAAAAATCCTTGGTTTTGTAATAATTATCACATCGTCGGTGAAGGAACACATCGTGAGGAAACCAGCTCTTGAGAGGTATTTCTTGACGGCATGTCAAGCCAAGTCGGAAGCACACGAGCGGCATAAAAACTTTGACACGAGCAGGGCTATTGCGTATCTTTTTAAATGTCAGTGTCTATCTTAGTGTCCATCGATTAACTGTCAAATGGTTCCATTTTGTACCAAACTGACAGTTAGTCGATGGACACTATGATAGCCACTGACATTTAAAAAGATACGCAATAGCCTTGCAGGTTAGGCACACTGAATTAAATAACCTTTCATTGAATACTTTTATTTTCATCGATCCCTTGACTAAACAAAATTTGACATTGTACATAACCTTGGGCCTGATATGAGTTTAATCACTGACAATACGTATGAGTTATTTTTAATTTGAATGGAATCATTTGTTCTAATTTTTGTAACCAGACAGCGCTAATTTATTCTCATCATCATCATCATCAGCCTATAATGTTCCCACTGCAGGGACTCAGGCCTCCTCTCTAGGAGACGGATGGGCTATGGTCCACCACGCGGGCCCAGTGCGGGTTGGTATATATCCCATAAAATATCTTCAAATTTTTTGTTTCTAAGACATGCCTACTTTCCTCACGATGTTTTCCTTCACCGTTTTAATTCATTCTAGTACAAAATAAAAGTTATCTTAAAACGATTGAATTCGTATAAAAACTCACTATTTGATGCTCAAAAACTTTCCATATTTATAGGTACTGTTATTGTTAGTCTGTCATCTCACTACTGGGCATAGGTCCGCATGATCTCCAAATCTTTCGATTCAGGTCTAATATGGATCGTAATCGTTGGTTCTATCCAGCTCATCCCGCCAGCTTCTGCGAGGCCTACCGAGTCGCCTTCTGGCTGTGTCAGGGCTCTACAAGATTTTTCATTTAATATAATATATAATCCACAGTGAAAGAAGAAAGAAAGAAAAAGTATAGTGCCACGCCAGCGCGCTAGTGCCAGTGTCAGTGTGTAGTGCCACGTTGGCCTTGTGGTCACAAGCTGACTGCTAAGCATAAAGTCTTCGGTTCGATCTCCTAATCGGGTAAATTTGTGTTAAGTTTTTCATGAGGAACTTCTCAACAGCAGGCACGGAGTCAGCAGTGTGGAGCAGTGGTGGCTCAGTGATAGCCCCGACTTACGAACAGCGAGTCGTGGGTTCGAACCCAGTCAGGCGCATTAGTTTGTGTATTTGATTTCATCACCACTGCACTCAAAAACGGTGAAGGGAAACACCGTGAGGAAATGTCTTAGAACCAAAAAAATTATGTGACATCTACCTGCCCATCCCTCTCCTAGAGAGGAGGCCTGAGTCCCTGCAGTGGGAACATTATACGCTGATGATGAGGCACGGAGTCTGGATTTGTGCTCAGTTGATAGCAATAGGCTCGCCCCCTGTTACATGGGACTTAAACATAACTGGCAAAATGTTAGTGTACTATTGGTACACCTTTGCCCAACCTTTCGGGTATTACAGGCGTAATGTGATGTTATGTCACAGAATACATAATAGTACTACGTACAGAAGGGACACTCCCTTCCCCGCACTCATATTAAATACCGCACCTCACCCCGCACTTCGAGTTATTCGTCGCCGACTCTTGTGCAAGGGCGCTCGCAATCGTAAGAACTCATTCGGATATCGCGACGCAAACCGTTGCACTTTCCGCGCCAATTTTTACGCTACGACAACCCTACTAGAGTTTACGCACACATTTGCACGTGCACAGTATGCACACACGTTATTTGATTACGTAGTAGTAATATGCAATTATTTTGCGAGCGTTATATGGAGTGTCCGAGGTGTGGTTATGTCATGCTCAAAAAGTTTCCATATTTTTCGCTTAAAATAATACCGCCACCGCAGTATCTTTCACATTCATATACAGTATGTTTCCATAACACAGTGGCACAAGTTTCGCGGCCTGACGTCTATACAACCACAAACAGATGCAAGTTTAATGTCTTTCGCCCCACAATACGCTCTGAATGTGAACTTCTACACGAGTGTATCGATTTCCTTTTGAATTTACTAGTAATAAAGAGATTAATGTGTTCAATAGGGATGACGATTGACTAAATTTTTTTTTCGAAAAATATTGGATACGTGTTTTTTTTAACGAATTAATAAAAAATATGAAAATAGGTTCAACGTGTCAAAGTGGGGACTTGTGACGCCACTTTCTGGTAAACAATGTACTGAAATGTGACCTCACACGAGTCTTCAAACTACTGTAATCGTCTTCATTTTTTGTTTACGTGAAAAAAGAAAAAGTATGTGTCCTAAATTTTTATAAAATCTATGTGCTGATTAATAAAAACATTTGAGTTCGTTCAAAAAGTCAGTTAAGAAAACTTGTGGATTATTGCATAAAACAGACACAATATCAATGCCATTAGCGTTTAATACTTCAAAATTATTATTTATTATTGTCATCATCATCTATCCAGGCAGAGGTCTGCCTAACCCTTCGAGCATTACAGGGATGATGAATTACCGCTGAAATGTGTGTACTATTGGGTACACCTGTACCCAATAGTACACACATTTCAGCGGTAATTATTAAGTTCCATGTAATAGGGGTTGAGCTGAACTGGGCTCCCATCTAGGCTATGTGGCTGCTTCTAAGAAATTCGCGATGACAATACCTAATAACATTTTTCCTAACCCAGGAATGGAATACAGGACCCCATGCTGCAGTCTTCAACAGTATTCATTGCAAAATTCATAACATTACATAACATCGCGCTTGTAATTCCTGAAGGGCTAGATAGAGGTGTTGTTACCCATTAGTACACCCACACATTTCGCCAGTTATGTTAAAGTTTTATTATACAGTATATTTAGAATCTGTAATGAACCAACCAGCACCAATAAAGTTGGCTTTAAACAACACAAAATATCTCTTCATAACAATTTTTCAGATATCTGAAAACAATTTCAACAAAAACTTCCAAAGATTTTTTTTAATTCACATGCCAATTTTCATTGTTAAAGGGCAATTGAACATAAAATTTATATCCTACCCATTCATAATTAAAAAAAACAATAAACACGACCAACAAAAATAATCTCAAAGCCATTTAAAATCACGATACACTTTGCAATTTATTAACTCATTCACCGTCGGTCGTAAAAAGCGGCGGGTGGTCCATTCGACCCAACTCACTTGCTAAATCATCCGTTAAGGTTCCCGTTACGGCAATTGTAATTAACCTGCAACCGTACCCGGCAATGGAGAGTGAATCATTTGTTAGTGCCGCCTGATTTCTAGCCGTATACGGTTATCAATCTTGGGTAAATATTTAGGTAGGGTTGCTTTCACGATGTAAGGCAGTTTGCTGAGCCCGTCGGGGCTGCGGGTTGTTCGCAAGAGATACCGCGGCCGCGACATGAAGGGCTGAGAAGGAACATGGTTTTTAGTCAGTAGAAGTCTGTAACTCCCTTCCGCTCTGCCCAAGAGCGGGAGGAGTTATTTGATGATTTTCCAACCGCAAAAAAAAAGGCAGTTTGCTGAGTGACCATCGTCAACTTCCTTTAAATGATCCTAGCTTTTCGTTCAAATTAAAATATGTAAGGTCCCATTAAAATAAATGAACTTATAGAAATCATTCAGATCACCAAAATAAGGACAATGGTAAAAATAATATAAGAAAAACCCATTAGTTACTTGAAAATTGCAGTTACCCTTATGGATGACGTTGGGCCCAAAATTAGACCTTTTTTTTGGCGGGTGGAAAATCATCAAAAAACCCCTCCCGCTCTTGAGCAGAGCGAAAGGGAGTGTCAGACTTCTACTGACTAAAAACCACCCATGTTCCTTCTTAGCCCTTCATGTTGAGGCCGCGGTATCTCTTGCGAACAACCCGCAGCCCCGACGGGCCAACATTAGACCTTGATATTCATATGGGCTCTTATAAAATGTTGAGATGAAGTGCGAGGATCGGGTTGGCCATTTCTTATGAAGAAGAACCGTCAAGAAACTCCATGGTTACTCGACCTGGGTACTAGGTACTTCCCAACCTACACAGTATCGATCAGTTTTCCTCACGACAAACGAAATTCTCGTAGAGTGTAACCGTGAAACACAGCCTTTACAGACCCAATTCTGATCACACAGCGTACATAGAGGTGAAATGATTACAGTCCAGAGCAATAAATAGCCTCTTTGATTTTAGGTGAAGAGTAATTGCAGTGGCCCGTATAAGGGGCTCGTACTCACAGCGCGGCAGCGTACGTATTGAATGGTTTTCTGTGAGTGGTTGAACTTGCACTTTGATGTCTAATTTGTATAAATGTGTGTTCGTGTGAGTTTTTATTATAACTTGTGAGCAGTGGGCCCAGTGAAAGAAAGAAAGAAAACATTTATTTAGCACAGCCACAAGTGCACACAACAAACAATAAACACAAAACAAACAGTGGTAAATGACCCGTCTTGTGCATGTCTTTGAACGATACATTCGAAGATATACAGGGTGGTGCCGACAATACGACAATAAATGAAACCACTTATAGTTCTAGTTCATACGAACATTTTTAAACTATCAAATAAATCCTAACACCGTCGTGGTGCCGACGATACGACAATAATCTACCTAAATGTCTTTGCCAAATTCGTCTGTTACATTTTATTTTCACACGTTAATCGGTGCAAATTATTTCTAAGGTTAGTAAACCAATATTTGTTTGTAAATTGTAATGTATTTCGTTTACAGTTTTTTCTTCTTAGTTTTATTGATTTTTTTTTTATTTTGATGTTAAGATTTATTTGATAGTTTAATAATGTTCCTATGAACTAGAACTACCAGTGGTTTCATTTATTGTCGTATTATCGGCACCACCCTGTATAACACAAATCCACGCACCATAGGCCTATGTGGCAGTTTATGCCCTACTTCCTCACACAAAGGAGAGGCATCTGTTCCACACCATATGTCTTATTTTTAAGCTTTTCTAATGTTTACTTTTATATTTTTTTGGTTTATTTTCTTTTGTCCTGTGTAAGACCAAGAATTACTTTTTCTTTCTTTTCATTTATTTGTTCTTTATGTTAAATGGCTGTATAATTGCAGTAATCAAATGTACATTTTCAATAAACTACAAAAGTCTATTAGATTACACTTAACTAAAAAATGGCAATTGAAAAATGTCTTCAGTTGAAATATTTTTTATTTCAGCAAAGCATCGAACGCCTTCAACTTTCATTTAACTCCATAATATCAATACCCACTGCTTCAATAGAAAAAAAAACCACAAACCTATTCCTTTTCCCAGTAAATACTCAAATCTAAATGGTCTCCACTTTCCGTGAGCTGACCGTGTAAACTAACCATTAATCGGTATCAGAAATCGTTATTACATTTCAAAGAGCATTTTAATAACTCAATTCAGAAGCGAGCGGGTTCCATTAAATGCGGACATTTATCGCAGTCAGGGTGCAGTGTCATTAACTTTGTGAAAAACTCAATGATTGTGGGTTTTAAACGCTAGTTTGGTTAAGTAGTGGTTTGGTAGTTTATTATGAGCACAGTCAAAGTATGGAACTCGCTGATGTCGGCCATCTGTGTCCCGCGTTTAACCCGTCTGCCTTCAAAGAAAGAGTGAACAGGTATCTTCTGTGCACGCTCGTTCCATCATAGACCTTATCTATCGCTTTCCATCAAGCGTGATCGAGGACAAGAGCTGGCCCAATTTTCAATAAATAAGATGATTTTGGCAGCATGATTGGGGTAGTGGCTAAGCGATTTGATTAATAATTTAATTAATTATTATTTCTATTTGTCTATGTGAGTTTTAAGTCCTTGTGTAGAGAAAGAAAAATAAATACGTATATCTTTAAGAGACAGAACCACAACCACAACAACATTTCAAGATGTTAACCTAATTCACTGGAAACTCAAATTATCTACTTATTAAAATCACTTGTGTAAAATGTCAACAACATGGCGAAATGAAGTAATTTGTTTAACCTTTCAATACCCTGTTATAATGTAGTTTTTCGTTACATACGTTGAATAGGAACATACACAAAACACTTTGTTTTGATTACAATAATTTGTTGAAATTTTAACTTTAACATTTTAGTAACAATAATCAAATTCAAACCCTCACCTACGCACTTAAATGTCATATCACTCAAAACAAATAGGAAAAATACCGTTCAGAAAAACACTCCACGAGAACATTTTTAACATCGCTTCGTTATTTATTCACAACAACATAAAATCGTATTTAATTATAGAGGAGTGTTAGCACCCACTTATCACTTTATACACAGAGTAAATTAATAATGAAACGCCTACGAAAATCCCCATCCTGAATATTTAAGAGGAACACAAAATATTTCGTCGTTGCAAAATTATTTTTAGAATAACATCGCTTTAAACGAACCTACGCTTCTCAATTTTAGTTCCATTAAATTAAATCCACTAAATATAAAAAGTAAACAAGGCTAAGTTCATAATGTGCCTGAAAATCGTAATAGAGCAGGAATTTATTAAATTTCGTCTAAGCTACGTGCTCGTCCCGAGGCCGTGGGGTTTCAACCCCATTAACCTTGTCTCGCCATGATTTAGGGGCGAAATACGTATTTCCCCGTATTTCTGCTTTTCACCTTTTTGTTCGGAACAGATTTTACTTGGGGTTTAATAAACTGACACTCGGTAATGAAGGGAATTATCGCCAATTTGTACATTTAGATTTTTTCCAAATTGGTTTCGGTTTTCTTTGAATTGAATGAATTAAAGTAAGCGACTGGTTTTAACAATGGCTTTGTAAAACGAGTACTTATGTACAGTCATTTCCCACTGTAGGTTTTTTAAAGAGGCATCAAATATCCACTTTTTGGAGCCTTGGCATTGCCAGAAGGTATCGCGCAGACCTCGTAGAAGAAGGTAGGACGACCTGGACAAGACTAGCAACCAGTGGTCCACACATTGGCCTTGGATCATGGAAGCCATTGGGAGAGGCCTTTGCCCAGCAATGGCATGACGCAGGCTAACAGCATCAGCTTGGGGAGCTTATTAAACAACGGAAAATACAACGACACAGTATGTTTAAAATATTTTATAGCAGACATAAATAGTGTTTCAATTCAACAAACATAAAATAAACAAAACTATTATTCACACCCGTAATGAAAAAAACGCTTAAGATAAAAACACTGAATTCATATTTTTGCTAAATAAAATCGTTGACGTAAGGTTTTTGAACACATATTTCAAAGTTAATGTTCAATGTGAAACAGCAAGCAAAAATTATTCTTACTACTAAAATAAAATATCCATTAGAATCTCCATAACACATTTAGGATTGTAAGAAAATGTAATTTACGATTTCTGTTTTCACTCAAATTATATTAGTAAGTGAAGGACTGCAATTTATGACGATTTTTTGAGAACTCAAGGTACCTATAAATAATCGATTTCGTAACTGCTAAGGTTACCCTTAAATTGAAAGTCACCTGTGCGTCATAAAATGTCACGGTCTTTTACATTACAGTTCCAATCTTAGCGAATTTTTTACTCACTCTTCAAGTAATTTATTTGTCAGCAGCCCGTCGGGGCTGCGGGTTGTCCGCAAGAGATACCGCAGCCTCGACAGAAGGAACATGGGTGGTTTTTAGTCAGTAGAAGTCTGATACTCCCTTTCGCTCTGCCCAAGAGCGGGAGGGGTTATTTGATGATTATCCACCCGCCAAAAAAAAAAAAAATTTAGTACAGTAACAGCAACTTCATTCACGGATCTGGCCTATGGTGACGTCATTATCATTTTCCTGCCCTGCTCCTATGTGACTTGGGGTCGGCACAACACTTTATTACACTATCATTTACTCTTTTTTAGGGTTCCGTAGCCGAAAGGCAAAAAACGGAACCCTTATAGATTCGTCATGCCAGTCTGTCCGTCTGTCTGTCTATCCGTCTGTATGTCACAGCCACTTTATTCGTAAACTATTAGGACTACACAGTTGAAACTTGGTAGTTAGATGTATTCTGTAATCCGCTTTACAATTTATATACAAAAATATAAAAATAGAAATATTAAGAGGGGTCTTCCCATACATGGAGCTGAAAGTAAAAAAAACTTTTTTCATCAAACCTATTCGTGTAGGATGAATAGAGATAGTGGTTCCTAAAACCATATTTTTCTCAAAGATATAAATCGTTTGAAAGAATAAACACTTCGAAAGTGGTAAAATGTGTGCACTTTTAAACTAAGAAAGAGAAAAATAGATCAAAAATAAAGTAGATGAAATGAAATGAAGGAAGTCCCAATGAAAGGAAGAAAGAAAGAGTATTTATTAGTCTCACACTAGACAAGAAATTAACAATAACAAATTGACAAAAAAGAAAACAAGAGAAACACTTAAAAAATAAAACAGAATTCAAATAAGTCCCGTACGAGGTCAAAAGGCCACTATCTTACAACCAAAATTAGTTTGAACGATATACAGTAAATAGTTTTTGAGAAATAGCACATTTAAAAAACCGCAAATATAACTTTGTCATTCTTTGCTGCTTTAACAAGAAATAATTTTTATAACACACTACAAGGCAAGAAAACAGAAATATTATTCAGATTCTTCATCGTTCTCTTACCTTTGTCCCAATTAATTCAGGATCGGCGCTGCATGTCCTTTCATACTTCTCTATTACTCGTCAACTCACCAGACTCCTCCTTTTTTGCCATACAATCTGTCACACAGTCCATCCATCGTTTCTTTGAACTTCCTCTACCTTGTATGAATGTACTCATATAAATGAGTACATTCATACTGACGGCGCAGTGGATCAAGCAGTTGACTGCTGCGCTACGTGTCGCGGGTTCGATCCCCGCACGGAACAAATATTTGTATGGCCTACAGATGGTTGTTCCGGGTCTGGGTATTTGCATATGTGAGTTTAAATATCTGTGAACACACCCAAGATAAGGAGAAATTCCTAGTGTCCCGGCAACGTTTTTAAAAAACACTTTTCTCAAGAGTAAATTAAAAATATATAAATCTTTCTTCATAATCCTGTCGACATGGCCACATACTATACAATCTGGCTAGACCATACAACAGAATCTATTCCACTTCTTCCATAATCAGCACATCACTAAACTAGAGGCGAACACACACGACACCGGATAATCAGGCTTCGGACGGCCGGAACTATACTCGAGCAGAGGATATTAACGGGTAGATAAGGGGAAACAACTGATTGTGGAGGAAACGCTGGTGTGTGTATAGAGCCCTTTATAGTAGGGACTCGCTGTTTAGTGTATAGTTCGGTGATTTGGAGTGTGGGAATGTTTTAGGGGTAACATAGTGCTGGGGTGCATTTGTTTTTCGGGGGTCTGGAAAGAAATGGGTTAGTTAGGCATGCATGGATGGCGGATGATCACTATGGGGAGCACGTGTTTGTTGTACAAGTTATTAATGTTGTTTATTATTATGTGCCCGGTTGATAGTTGCAGACTCGTTCCCTATTAAATGGAACTTCAAAGTAGGTGGTGCAAAAAGGTACAGCTCTGCCTAACACTTGGCTTTTAGGGATGAAGGGATGTTGTTATGTTGATTTTTAATGACGGTGTTATTATTGCAATTTTGATACCATTAATGATGGTTATAATATTAAAAATGTTGGTGTGCTGTTAGATACACCTCTTTCTAACCCTTCGGGGTAATAGGCGTGATGTTATGATGTTATGTTACTATTAACACGTCAGCTAATGTAATGTCACAGGTGCTTTTTTACGGCACGTCTGTCGAAAATTAAAACGCAATTTTAATCTTCTGACAACCTATTTAATTCTGCGAATCGGTCCCCGGAGCAAAATAGCAACATAAAACCAATTCGCATTACTTTTTTGGCGCGAAGACCGCCATTATTATTCAACTACTCATTCCATTAGCGTAATTTTCGCACATTTTGATAAGTTATTCGCGTATTAATTACTTCGGGCTTGGCTAACGCAGTGTGTTGTGGTGGGGTGCGTACATTGACGCTCTAGTGCATAATAAACGAGTTTTTCCCTGATCAAGTGATCACTGTGTGTTTTCAATGTTTATAAAATGACTTTTATACCATACCTACTCTAAAAAGCTTATTTTATTCACGCAAAACAGTGAATAAAAAGGCCTTTTATTCACTGTTTTGTTTTTATTCACTATTTTGGTGTTTGAATTTGGAACACAAAAATATATCCGGTCTCTATTTCAATGCTTACACAAACTCCTTGCGCTAAGATTCGAAATTCAAAACTCTTTGGTGCAAATAAATTCTCGAGATTTGATTGGTCAATATTTGCGACAAGGAGTTTGGCATTAGATTAATAAATATTGTTTCACAAGTTGACCACCCTAATAATAATAATAAGAAAATTACGCTTAATTTCAGTCATTGCTCTAATTTTAATGTCCATTTCAATTAATGTAACAATTCTTATTTCTTGATTAAATTTCTATTTTCGCTTAAATTATGTCTTTTCTCGTAGTCATGATTTATAAAGTATAGTATGCAACTCCTGAATAAAGTACGAATTGAGCACGAATTTGTTGTGACGAAGTTGAATTGTACGCAGCGAGTGATTCAACTGTTAGAATCCTGAACGACGCGAGTGATTTCAATCATTAGAATCCTTCACTTGCTCGTGACTCATCTACGGCCCTCGCTTTAAATCCGTCCTTTATTCAATAAGTTGCATAATATACTATTTTGCACGCTATGAATGAGTAACTTACCATGTAAATTGATGATGACTTAAATTAAATAACGAAAATGTATCTGTCTCTCTCTCTCTCTTCTTTAACCTTTGACCTAATGCTGATTGTCGGTTTCGTCAAAAAAAAATCCACATTTTGGATGGTTTTGTGTTGACAAAAAATTCATACTAACTGTTATCTAAGATATAACGAAAGTATAAGTACAAATAAAAAATAACAACTACAAAACAATCATATTCAATTCAATTAATTTATTCACTTACAATTTTTACATTGTGTCTGAATTAGTACTGTTTGATATTTTATCAGTCAATTTGTTGTTCAAGCATTGGAAAACTAGAATCACCAGAATAGGCACATGTATGTAGTTTAAAAGTATTTCAGAAATCGCATCAGATAAATCTATAAAGAAAAGTACTTGAAGTAAAACACCAAATTAAATTGACCGAAAACCATATCTTTTTTGACGTAACATTAAACGCCGTTTAACTGAAACGGGTTTAACATTTTATCATTAACCAGATCATCCTAGAAACGGTCGTCTAAAACATTTTCCGTCCATTACGGGTCATCGCAGCGAGGGGCATGTATCAACATTTTATCCCCTCTCCCCTCACTTCCTGCGGGCCCAGACCTCCCCGCGAGATAAAAGTTAATGGGCCAACTTACCGCGAATTATTCCCTAGGCACGGCATATTTTTTTCCGTATCTCAACAGTGTAAATGTTTCAATAATTTAGGCTGTTCTCTTTTTTAACGAGCGGTATTTATGGTTTTATGGTAATTTTGGTCTGCGCCCCCAAATTGGTGGGGTCGGGAAATGTTCAGTTTTTAGGGTGAATATTGGTAAATTGAGTAAGTCGGAACTTGCTAATCATCATCATTTCAGCCATAAGACGTCCACTGCTGGACATAGACCTCCCCCAGAAGGGGGGGATTTGCTATAATCACCACGCTTGGCAGGCGGGTAGGCGATCGCAGTATGGTTGTTATGAAGGCACAGAGAACGCTGCTGTCCATTCTCTGGTAAGTCCCTTAGTCGCCTCTTACGACACCCACGGGAAGATATGGCATGGTGCTATTCTTTACGTCCGACACCATACGGTAATACCATACCAACTTGCTAATGTTTGACGTCATAGTTTGGCAAAAAAGGTCATAGACCCAATATTACATGAACGATCCAATTGAATATTGAACGAGCTCGTGGCTAAATAACAACTGCCACTCTGGTCGATCTTTAGGTAAAGCTGTGCTTGCCTAGGTCGGTCTTTGGATGGGTGTCCGCCCGACATACCGAGTTTCTTCCGTGCCTCGGAAAGCACGTTAAGCTATTGGTCCCGGTTGCCATATATAGATCTTTGGCAGTCGTTACAGGTAGTCAGTGACCTGAAATTCTGACATCCAGTCTTACCAAAGAGTATCGTATTACCTAGTATTAACTGGGTTGTGGAGGTCAGATAGGCAGTCGCTCCATGTAAAATACTGGTATTCAGCTGCATCCGGTTAGACTGGAAGCCGACCCCAACATAGGGAAAAGGCTAGGCTAGGCTATTTTTTCCTAGCCCGCTCTATCCCACTGCGGGGCGAAGGCCTCTCCCACGTCTTCCATTTGTCACGAACCATCTTGTTAGCTAGCTCACCACGACTGCCCTGACACAATGACGCGGGTCATTGTGTCAGGGCACCAGTTTCTGATATTTTGGCCCACAGTTACCACGGCATGCGGCAGTTGGGCTGCCTTTTGATTTAATACTGCGTTGCTTTGCCATTGCTCGTTGGCACACCTTTAATTTGGACTTTTGGGTGTTAGTCAAAAACTAACAAGCCTTAGTTTAAATATGCACAAGTAAGAGTTTCATGCGTTTAAGCTCTTTATAATTAGCAGATTTTAACGAGAACAGTCATAATTTAATAGGACTAAAATCAGTGTACACCTACGGTATTTTACTCTTGAAAAGTGATAATCTACCTTTTCATAAAATATTGAACTGTGGCAATAAAATTAATATGAATTTAACAAGCAGCCTTGACAATAGATACTTAAAATTAATAAAACATCAAATAAACGCCGCCCGTAGGCTGTCGCTTAATTCTCGTATTGTATTTATGAATATAGTAATTTCATTACTCTGGTATATTTTCAATAAACGGTTACAAATTGCTTTGACAATGAGCTGCCGTGAAATTAATTTGGCATTCAAATAACAAAATTATTCGTTTGTTCTGATAATTTTATTGATGTTCATTAGAAAAAAAAGAAATGAAATTTCAGTCTGTGAGTAGAGACAGATTTTTTAAAAGATCACAAGAAAATGGAATTACAAAAATCATCATCATCTGCCTAGCCTTTTCCAGGCTTACCGGATGGTTTAAAACGTTTCAAATGACAATCACCTGGCTGTTATTTTAAACCTTTGACAGTCGTAACAAGTAGTCAGTGGCCCGAAAATATGACAACCAGACATAACAAGAGGTATTGTTTTACCCAGAAATAACTGAGTTATGGAGGTCAGATAGGCAGTCGCTCCATGTCTGATACTGGTACCCAGCTGCGTCCTGTATCATATCCCCCCCCGCTCCAGCCGCCGCCGCGAACTGACGTGTTTACAAGCGCTCCTCAGTATTATTTCCTAAAATAACGTATTTTACCACCAATAAAGCTAAGCTGTATCAGTTTCCGGCTATAAACTAAGTGACAGAGTGAACTGTGTAAAAACATAAACAATCTAGCAAGCAACAGTGAACAAAATTCATTCGAAAAGTTTTAAAACAAGTGTTGGTGTTGTCACTAGTCAGCTGTGCGAGGTTGACTTTTAAAACAATTAAAGTTCTCGGCTACGAACAATGGTGTCAAAGTAATCGTTAATCAGTGTTTGAATATAAACAACAAGCAACTGTGAACAAATATCACGCGAAAAAACAAAAAAGAAACCACGTGTTGTTGTGACCAGTGAGTGCGTAGTGACCTCCAAAACAAATAAAGGTGAACTACTTTTTAACCGCGCCGCACTTACTGGCAGCAGATACATAATTTGCACTTTACTCCTGTCGCACATTTGGTCTCGAGGCGCGAGGATCTGATCGACGACGAAGTGGTTTCAAGTTCAAATCTGGATCATAACTTCACTTTTTGGATTTTTATATGTTTTGTTTGTGGTGTATTCGAGTTCATACCCAGCCAAGAAACACTTTTTATTGAGGAGAACTTTATTTTTTATCTCATTTTATCTTTTTCTGAACACTAATTATGGCGCTAAACCGCACCCCATCAACTTCATCACCTTCTAACCTCCATGTCTCCGAACCCGACTTGTCTACCAAGGCGCTAGATCTAGAACATAATGTAACAATGAGGAAACGCAAGTTTCAAGAGGTGGATGAAATAAATGTGTTTATGACTGAGATGAGGAAGCTTTTCTCAGATTTTGAAAGGAAACAAAATGAAAAGTATAATACTCTACAGATATCTGTTAATGAGCTAAAGGAACTCAACTCTTCTATTAAAAAATCAGCTGACTTTGTCTCTGGTAAATACGATGACCTGCTGAAAGAATTTGGCAAGTTAACTGCTGAGCGAAAAGAAAATCTCGCATATATCCAGTTGTTAGAAGAAAAAGTCGAAATCCTGGAAAGATATCAGAAGGCCTCTTGCTTGGAACTTAGAAATATACCTACCCGTACAAACGAATCCAAAGATGATCTTTCTAAGATTATCATCAACACCGGCAAAACTCTGAACCTACACATCAATAAAACTGACATAAAGGATATCTACAGGTTGAAAACTAAATCGGAATCGAATAAACCCATTTTAATTAATTTCACAACAGTTATCATGAAAGAAGATTTACTAAACTCAGTGAAAAACTACAACAAATCTAATAGCCACAATAAACTTTCAACTGTTAAGTTGCATCTGGAAGGCCCAGACAAACCTATTTTTATATCTGAAAGCTTAACATATAAGGCCAAGAGACTATACTACTTGGCACGAGAATTTTCTAAAGCCAACGATTTTAAGTTCTGTTGGACTGCTCATGGCAGAATTTATATTCGCAAGAAGGAGGGTGCAAATTCCTACTCGATAAACTCTGAGTCAGACTTGGAAAAAATGGCTTTAGAAAATTGACTAGTAATAAGGTACTATAATTGTTACTGTTACCTTTTTGTGCTAATAATTTTTTACTTAAAACATTATGCTAATTGTTATCTAACTTTTTATTCTTGTTTTACCATACTTACACGTAGAAAAACATACACCTTTCACATAAATGGCAAAAAACACTTATATTATTACCTACACACGTTCATCATTACTACACATATACATAAAAAACACCTACATACTTTAACTAATAATTTACCTCGTATTACACTTACACACGCACAATCATACCCTTGCTCACTGACACCTTCAAACATTCATGGAGCTTTCATCAGTCATCAGGATCCTTCATTAAGATTATCGTACAAGTTTCACTATACCTATAATGCCTTAACCAGAGTAGTCCAGCCATATCAAGGTTGCCATCTAATCTTGAATCCTTGTTCAACTTTCAACTCGGAATATGGATAATGAAATCATTAGTATTACAGAGGATTTAGAGAATCTTTCCGTTACCAATGCACATTTATGTTCTCCAGAACAATGCCACACATATTTAGGTTGTGTACCTAATGGACTGAAATTCTTCCATCTCAATATAAGAAGCCTTGGCAATTCCTCCAATTTTCATAATCTTTCAATACTACTAAACCGAATTAAACTAGAATTTGACGTTATTGTATTATCTGAGTGCTGGCTAAGCAAATGTCCTATGTTACCTCCCATGACTGGGTTTGTTGTACACACGTCCGAATTTGCAAATCAGAACGACGGCATAGTAGTGTATACTAAATTAAACTTACGCTGCACAGTGGTGGCACATACCATTCGCGACGCAAATTGTATCATACTCCAAATTAACTCTGACGTAGCACTTATAGCAATTTATCGCTCTCCATCATATCGGAACACCCAAAATTTTATTGATAGCTTGGATGAAACTCTCGATTTGTTAAAAACATTTAAAACAATTGTCTTACTTGGAGATATAAATATTAATATTTTACCAAATAATAACGATACAAATGCGGACTCGTATCTGAATACAGTTGCTTCGCATGGCATGCTACCTGGTCACCTATTCCCTACCCGTAATCAAAATTGTTTGGATCACGCTATTATTAAATCTAATAAACCTGCAATCGTTCTTGTTCTCGACTCATATATCACAGATCATGCCCCCGTAATTATTTTTTGCAAACTTAACACTGAGTCTCCTAAATTTACTCACTCACGTAGCCGCGTTGATATTGATGCTTGTGTGACAACGCTAGAAAGTACTGATTTTTCATCTGTAACAGACAACAATAATGATGCCAACCACGCTGCAGCTACTCTTGTTGATATAGTCTCCTCGGTAGTTGCAAAGAATACAACTGTCAGTATTATTCCCAGTAGAAAAAGAATTCTCAAACCGTGGATTACTCCAGGGCTATTGAAATGTATACGTAATCGTGACAATCTTTATCGTAAAACAAAACGAGATCCCGGTAACTACATTCTTAAAGTAACATACACACGTTATAGAAACTTTTGTAATCATTTACTGAAACAACTGAAATGCCAGTATGAGAGATCTGAATTCCTGAAACACCGTAAAAATCCAAAAGCCACTTGGAATCTCATCAAAACGATTTCTAACTTAAAAACTAACAAAACTCCTCCAAATGAACTTCTGTATCTTCATCCAGATCCAGGACTGTCACTCAATCACGTTAACGACTTCTTCGCAAGTGTGGGAAAGACTCTGGCATCCAAAATTACAAGCGAAACTTTTGACTCCCAGTCTGATATTGGTAATGGGGTACCACAGGACTCAATGGCCTTATTTGGTACAGATTATGAAGAGATTGAAAAAATTATCCTTGGTTTGAAACTTAATACCGCAGTTGGCTGGGATGGCATATCCGCAACCCTAATTAGAGCCGCTAGAAATACTCTTATCCCTATTATCTCCCATGTCTTCAATCTCGTTTTCGAAACCGGGGTTTTTCCCACTGTGTTCAAAAGGGCCATTGTACACCCTATTTATAAAAGTGGGGACAGGGCCAGTGTCAACAACTATAGACCTATCTCAGTGCTCACTATTCTTTCTAAGATTCTTGAAAAAATTTTAAATAGTAGACTTCTCAGTTATTTGAACAAAAACAAAATTATTGCTGAAAATCAATACGGATTTCGGTCTGGTAAAAGCACAGAAGATGCTGTACTTGATTTAACTGGAGCTATTGCTAACAATTTGCATCATAGACACAAAACAATAGCTATTTTTCTAGACCTCTCAAAGGCATTTGACACTGTCTCTGTCCCGCTTTTGCTCAAGAGATTGTCTCAGATTGGGGTAAGGGGATTGCCCCTGGATATCTTTAAAAGCTACCTTAGTAACCGCTCGCAGGTTGTAAAGATCGGTAACCATACAAGTGAAGAACAGTTTCTCTCCTACGGAGTTCCTCAGGGCAGTGTCCTAGGGCCCACCATCTTCCTTATCTATATAAACAGTCTCTGTAAACTGTCCCTTACAAATTGCAAAATCATAACCTATGCGGATGACACCGTGTTGTTAGTTCATGGTAGTGACTGGGCGGACGTGCAGTTTCATGCGGAATCAGCCCTACGAGATATTATGAATTGGTTAAAAAACAACTTGCTCACCCTGAACTTAGAAAAAACTAAATTCATAACGTTTGCACCTCGGCTTATATCACAACCAGATTCCTCCTTCACACTAACTGCTCACAAATCCCACTCGAACACAAGTACAACTTGCAACTGTACTACAATTACGCGTACAAATGAAATTAAATATTTAGGGGTGATTATAGATAGCACTATGACCTGGAACGGACAGATTGGGTCTTTGGTTTCACGTGTCAGAAAGTTAATATTTGTGTTTAAAAACCTCAGAACCTCGGCAGATCTTGTAACATTAAAAACCGTTTACTTTGCACTGGCACATTCCGTAATAACCTACTGCATTACCGCGTGGGGATGCTCTGGTAAATGCCTTCTACTTCGTCTGGAAAGAGCACAAAGAGCTGTTCTAAAAGTCATGGCACATAAACCAATTCGCTTCCCCACGCACGACTTGTATGCTTTATGGAAAGTGCTTACTGTAAGGAAGGCATTTCTGGTATCGACTTTGTTACGTAAGCATACTGATATAAAATATGACCCTAATCTCAATACTCAAAAACGTCGAGTTAACAGAATATGCCCGACAGAGAGTGTCAATCTCACAATTGTGAGAAGACAATATAATTTTTTAAGTCCTGTTATTTATAACAAAATTAATGAGAAATTACATATCTATCCGCTCTCGTCACGAGAGTGTAAACTAAAAATTGAAAAATGGCTCCAAAACATGACTTATGAGGAAACAGAGAGCCTCGTAAAAATTTAAATTATATTTGTTCACATCCTCAGCATACACATACACGTACCCTTCCCACACACACACTCACACACACACACACACTGACGCGCGCACTTTCACACACTTCCGTAACACACACACACTCACTTACTCTCTCACACACACTTACTCACTCACACACTTCCTTATATTTGCTACAAGTATCATTAACTTGTTTAGTTTTAGTTTTATTATTATTAAATGTTTAACTAGTTTCTACCTACTTATAAGCACCAAAATTATTGTTAAGGAACTTCTGTTGCCCTTCGCTCCAGGGGTGGGCGCTAATAACTGCGACACAGTTACTAAACTAACGCAGTATTAACGTACACAAAAATTGTCATAATCTTTTTTTGTTCCAATAAAATATTTGTATTTGTATTTGTATTTGTATTGTAAGTCTGGAAGCCGATCCCAACATAGCTGGAAAAAGGTTAGGCAGATGATGATAAATATAGTGCTAAAGTCTCTGCAAGGCCTGTTTTTAACCGACTTCAAAAAAGGAGGAGGTTATATGTTCGTTTAATGGGGTACTAGTTCGTATAATGCTACTTTACAGTAGGTACCTGTTACAGTTTTTCAGAACAAATCCTCAGTACTAAGATTACTTTCACTGTTTACTTTTCCAATACTCCGTTGTTGCCGAGGCATATTTCAAAACTTCTTCCTGAACGTCCGAAAGACGTCTTATATAATTATGTAGACGAAGGGTCAAGTTTTTACAAAATGATTTCACGTCGGACTAGCCACGTTTGTCTTATCACGTTTTGATTTATTTTCATGGTTTGATTATGTCAATTTATTATTGTTTACCAATTTGTTTGGTTGAATATTTTGACGATTAAAGCTGAAAGCTCAATAATAATAATCGTATTTTCGATTTTTAAGAATAAGCAGCGCTTGTCAAGGTCGGTACGGGATGTGTGACCAACCATTTAATACCGAGTTGGGGGTCTTCCCAATATATCCACTTTTGGTGCCACAGTAAAGTGACAAGATCGTCTGAGTTAACTAGTCTGCTGTCTTTTCACATTCCGTGGTCTTCACTCCAGCATTTTCTTCCTCCATCTTTCATTCAGCGGGCTATATATGCTGAAGACTGGTCCTTCCACCTTCTTTTTGTTACCGTTTTTGCTTAGTCCCGAAGAAGTTTAACCTAGCTTGACATTGTTTTTATTCTAGAAACACTAAACATTATTACTTAAGTGTGTGGGTTTCATCCATAGGCTACCTCTACTTTATATTTCCTTTCATAAAAACTAAAAATATTGTAGGTCGACTATTATCAGTTTTCAAGCAAACCTTTTTACAAATGCGTGGGTCGTCAATTAATAGGTTTCGTTCCGAAAACGTGGGATCTTTACGTTAATTGAGGTTGGTAGCCAATCCTGTCAGAGCTGCGGGTTGTTCGAAAGAGAAACCGCGACTCCGGACACAAGGGCTAAAAAAGAACATGGGTGGTTATTAGTCAGTAGAAGCCTGAAACTCCCTTCTGCTCCGCCCAGACCGGGAGGAGTCATTTGTTGATTTCCCACCGTCCAAAAAAAAAATAACTTTGGAAGCCAATGTTTTGGGGAGTTACACACTTTTTTCACACCTACAATTCGGCAATATTTGTTGTACAACAATTAAGGCTGTTAATTAGGATATTTACCATGTTAAAGTTGCCAGTCACCGGTGACAGTTGTTTATTGTTGTTGCTTACCATGTTGTGGTGTCGTTGTTGTTTCTAATGTAAGTGACAGTTCATTTGGATTTTGCTGATCGGCGAATAAAGTTCAGTTCGGCATCTATCTTCAATGAATTGTGTTCAGGTCGGCTCGGCACAACATTCAAGCTAATCCGAGTGGCTTTTATTCAAATATTATCTACATTTAATTGATTATACCGCCCATTCACCTGTAGGACTGTATTGTGTTGACCTAAAACGTGTTTAGCACCCTTTACACGCTAGGAAAGTACTTTCGAATACCTACTCCGATAACTCAAAGGTAAATAAATAATGCTTTGAATTATTAACTTTGTATCTAAAAATAAATAGAACTGGGTTTCGTAACGAATTAACGTAAGGTCAAAGGTCTGTCGATCCTTTTACAAAGTTTTTGTTTTGGTGTCAAGCGTGTTATTGGTTTCACATAGTTACTTGCTCGTATAGGTGATCATATTCTGCCTATAATATTATTATTCCCACTGCTGGGACTCGGGCCTCCCCTCTACGAGAGGGAATGGGGTATAATCAACCACGCAGGCCAAATGCGGGTTAGTAATTGCCACATGCCTTTAGAAACTTTGGTACTAGAACATCCCGGATTCCTCATTGTGAAGAGACTGTTCACCATTTTACGAGCAGTGGTGATGAACAACCAACATTTCGACAGTTACGTGTTTGCCATAAGCTGATCTAACAATTTGGCCCGATTATGTCCTTTTTTAGGGTTCCGTACCTCAAAAGGTAAAAACGGAACCCTTATAGGATCACTTTGTTGTCCGTCTGTCTGTCTGTCTGTCTGTCAAGACCTTTTTTCTCAGGAACGCGTGGAGGTATCAAGCTGAAATTCATATCAAATACTCAAGTCTATGGTCTCTTGGAGCTGTGAAAAAATCAAACTTCTAAGTCAACGCGATCAAAAGATACTCCCGTTTATGCCGCAAATTTTCGACACTCGCAAGGGAATCAAAACCTACATCATATAATAAAAATATTTTTAATAATTTTAATTTTACCTTAAAGAGATGAAGATTTTTCCGAACATACATAATGTTTTCATATATGTATTGACAAGGTACCGTCAGCTTTCCACATTGTTATGTTATGGATTTCATTTAGCAATAAAAATACCATAACTTTTACTTATATACCTACAGGTTTGTACGGAACCCTCGGTGCGCGAGTCTGACTCGCACTTGTTTTTTAGATGGATGATTTCCCACATCATCAAATAACCCCTCCCGCTCTAGGCAGAGCGAAAGGGAGTATCAGACTTCTACTGACTAAAATCCACCCATATTCCTTTTTAGCCCTTCATGTTGAGGCCGCGGTATCTCTTGCGAACAACCCGCAGCTCCGACGGGTACATTTAGGGGTCTCGCGTAGTTTAATAAAAACGAGCGTTCATCATCATCTGCCAAGCCTGTTCCCAACTATGTTGAGGTTGACTTCCAGTCCAACCAGGTACCACAGAATGCCAGTATTTTAGATGGAGTGACTACTTATCTGATCTCCACAACCCAGTTAGCACTGGGTAATACAATACCCCTTGGTAAAACTGGTAGTCAGACTTTCGCCACTGACTACATAACGACTGTTAAAGATTTACAATTGACAGCCGGGACAAACAACTTGACGTGCTTTCTGATACACGAAGAAAACTCGTGTCACGGATCAACCCTGGGAAGCCCGGCTTTTCCTGAGGATCGTCCCGGGCGGCCGTTATTATTTAGCCAAAATATCATAACTTTCCTTACAACTTAAAATATTCCAAAACACAGTGACAAAACAACATTTCACTAAAATCACTACATTTGAGCTCCATATAAATTAACTTTAATATCGTTTAATCGTCAGACTGTACAGAAGTAATTAAAGCTCTTTCCACGTCTGCCTTAGCAAAACAAGCATGAAATATAATTTTAAACAAAGTGAAATTTTCGTTTTAGTTTCGCTTTGCAGCAAATATAATTTAGCGCTTTCACTTTCAATTCCAGAACACTCGAGTGCGCTTTATTTGAGTAATAATTGACCCGAGTGAGTTGTGTCAAAGGATTTCTGGTTATTAGAAATTATATTATTTTACCAAAGATTAACTCAGTCGCTCACACAGACACGGTATGTAAACTTGTGCGGTTTTCATTAGTCAATCTTATGTATGCTTTTGTAGCAAAGTTAGTTATTAGGTTTATTTTACAATATTTTTTTCAAGTTTCCAAAAAAGCAGGAGTCTGAGGATTCTGTTAGATACTACATCTAGAACTTTAGTTTTATTCCGAATACTTTAATTCTGGTATCGTACTCGTATTTATACAGAGTGAAATTTTTCAAAAGTTTTGCGCTATCCAAAACTATGGGAAACTATGAAGAAAAACCAAATATAAAAGCTTCAGGCCTAATTTTGATTTAAATAAAAACAACATTGTTAAATTGTTGCATTACATCATAGGCAGGAACCAAACACGTTAATTTAATAAAACAAAATAACTAATCCAATCAAAAATCTACCATCCAGGCCCACTTTAAAAATCGCCCTGATGTATTATAATAGGCCAAATACATTTCTTGTCCAGTTATTGAAACTGAGCTTAACAGCTACATACAAAGAATTCCCAAAAGAATACAAACAATGACAGCAGCAAATGCTGCCTGCAACACAAAATTGCATTTAACGTTCGAAAACAAAACACGGTAGCAGCAAAGTGTTCCTGTTTATCATTCCATTTGAGCAGTTCCCGTCGCCGCTCAAAGACATGCACACATCGGCAATTATAAAACAATTAGTAGAACAAGTTTGTTTGGACTAGTGGAGTTCAGGGGATAGTTATTAGCACGTTGTCTTGTTTACACGATGCATTCTGTTGATGGTGCTTCGTTGGTTTTGTTTTTTCAGGACAGTATTGCCCGTGCACAGACACGAGTATTTTTATGTCCAAAGTTAACAACTTTTAGAAGGCATTTTCTTCTGCTAGATTTATTGTAATTTTATGTTGCTAGGTGGTTAGGTAGGCCCAATACACACTAGCATGAGGATCAGGACTCATTTTTAACGGATTGGTCAGAGGAGACCAATTATAAAGATACTTGTAATGCCATGAGGGAGGCCTTTGCCCAGCCGTGGGATAGAGCTGGCTGGTAAAAAAGTATTAATAACTAATTACCTATTATAACAGGGAAGTCTCCCGCTATTCATAAAATTTTATTTGGTCAAAAGTGTTACCTTTTGACCATCACATTTAAACTTAAAACCCAATTAATTTTTAAGTACCAAACCACACTTAGGTCCAGCCACAAAAAACATTAAAAAGTAATCACCTTATTTAGCTCCAAACAGCAGCATAACATCTTAGCGGACGCCATGTTAGCTCAGACAAGCGAAAATACAGCGCAATATACTTTAGCACCACACTAAAGATACGAGGAGTTTATATCCGTGCCATCGCAGCCACATCATACTCCGGGAACCGCAGATGGCCGTGTAACAATCTCTATAACAGTAAAGGCGAAAAACGTTAAAAAACGCCATCTAGCGAGATACTAGCCAAACTATGAATACGTTAAAATTAAGGAAAGTTTTAAATCGCAGAAGTGAAGTTTTCAATTATAATTTAATTGCGTTTTTGTTTCATAATCTTTAGTTTGTACTTCTGCTACTTAGTGGAGAACTTAATTCGTTTCCTCTCTTTCAGTGGTTGTCAATAACTAAGAATGCTATTCAACGTTTTATCGATCTTGCAGGATTAAGTGGTTTTTTGTGGTTATAATGAGAATAGTATGATAGCCTTTCAAATTACCGTCACGAATGTTAGATACAAAGCAATTTTCATAAATACTGCATGGAAAAACAATATGACAATTTGTTAGACGCCGTTGAAGCTTAGTTATCAACAATAGGAGAAGATGGTAAACATTATAGGATTAGACTGATCTATTCTATGGTATTAATTCTGCTACAAAATTTTCTAAACTAAAAGCAACGTTTCATCGTTAGAAACACGATTTTCGTTTAAAATATTTTCGTAAAGTAAAATATGAGCGCTGACTTGGTTGCAGCTACGCCCAATAGGAAGCGAGCGGACATTTGACGTACCTACATTCTACTTATATTGCCATAACGATACTTTTCAAGAATATGAAATTGAAAATTTGTGTCAAAATATTACGTATATTAAAGTTGGTTTGGCTATTATTATTGGTTTTCTAAACTGATTTTTGAGGTATGAGTATGGTAAACTTCAGAAATCATACTCTGATCTAAAAATATATTTAGTGTGCATAAAAAAGAAGGTTGTGCTTAAGGGAACAATAATGAGCTTATTACACAAGGCAGACAAACTATCTAAGAAGGAAGGTAGACAGATTTCTCTGCACTTAATAATTTATTTACCATCCACCCGTATTCTCCAGTCATCCCTCGATCATGGCACTTGCAACAGCGTCGAAATGTCGCAGGTTCATAATAATGATTAATCACGAAAGATATCCCATAAGTGACAGTATTAGTTTATACAGTAAAGTTTGTAAAGGCCTCTTCTCATATAGAGAAAAATAAGGTTAAGGACGTATAAAAACAAACGAATATTTAAAATATTACCGGGGTATTCTTGCGTAATAAGTTCTACTCACGTTTTTGCACAAAACACAGTTTTATTCAGTCAGCTACAAAAACAGAAAACGCAACTCCCATCGCTTGCAGAGAAAAACAAAACCAAATTAAAAGAAAATAATGCAGCTTTTAATAAAAATATCAATGCTCTAGACGCGTCATCTTCAGTTCGTTCTTACACAATCTAGGTTACAGGCAAAGAACATAAAAAATAAATTGAGTTGTTGCTTGTACGACCTCGCTGTTTAGATCCAGTCCTAAAGATTACCTAGATTTTTGTTGCTGTACCTGGGTTAAAAATCCTTTGCCTACCTAGACCTTACCTACTAGGTTTACGGCTTGAGTGTTATTTGGTGATAAAATTTTGGGTATGTGGTTGCTAACATCACTTTTATCTATTCTGGGGATTTATGGGATTGAAGAATGCTAAGACTGAGATAATAATATATCCAATTTAACGCAAATGTTTGTGAAAATGGATGTACGGATTTTTGATACGCTTTAACGCCAAAACTACTGAATGGAATTTTATGAAAATTTTCAGTATACAGCTCATACATTACAAAACATATTGGCTGTATTATGTCATCATCATCATCTGCCAAACGTTTTCCCAACTGTATTGGGGTCGGCTTCTTCACGGGTAAAGCTGCTGGTGGAGAAACAAGCTAGTGCTATTTAAATTTGGAATACAATTGACTCCCTTACCGGACTCCCGTACCTGATGGTACATTACATTTTAAACAATGTGAATAATCCAAACTTTATGCGAAAACAAGTGTGCTGTGCGTCTGTGTCTGTAACGATAACATTTGATCCACAGGTAGAACATGACCTGAGCTAGACCTTCCCCCCGTCGGGGCTGCGGGTTGTTCGCAAGAGATACCGCGGCCTCGACATGAAGGGCTAAGAAGGAACATGGGTGGTTTTTAGTCAGTAGAAGTCTGACACTACCCCCGCCAAAAAAAAAAAAAAAACTAGACATTCCCGTGGGATTAACCCGCGAGAAAATGTTAGTCAAGCTCGGATTCTAGCAAAGTTGTAAATGTAAACAAAACACAGAAAATAACAGTAAAAATTTTTACATTTTCACACTCCGCTATGCGGTATGCGAGAGTGAAACTGTGGTGCACTTACAAAAATATAAAAAGAAACAAAATTCTCCACTACCAAAGTACCACTAAAAGGAGTGTCCATTTTCTTCGTTCTCATTAAATTTTCACACATGGTGAAAGAATAGTCGTGTGGAGAAAATGGGTATTTCTGATAGAAGTTACGAGTTTGAATAAAACTTAGGGAACGTAGACGGTGTAACAGACGAGCTAATGGTTCTAAAAGTTTTGTTTTATTTAGTATTTTGCGTGTATTTGTAAGATATGTAAGGTTCAATATGAGTGTATTACAAGTAAAAGGTAAAGGAACTATTTAACAATTACTGACTAAGTTATTTTTTGACATTAGTTTTTGAAAATTTACGCAATTGGTTTCATCACCTAGACTTACGTATGATATTATACTTTCATCACTATTATTTCAAAGGGTTTTGTTATATATTCTTCTGAGAGCGACCTAGTATTAGATATCATTGTTTTTTACCGTATCAACTCTCAAAATATTTTTTTACGTAAAGCGTTTTTAAAAATGTTAAGAAAATGTTTCAGTGAACTTGTCGCTGAAACATTTTCTTAACATTATAAATTATGGCAAAGCAAAGCAAAGCCTTCTAACACAGTACCAAGAAACCCATTTCTGACGGCGAAATTTCACACACAATCTGCAAGGTGATTTACTGTACCTACAAGTATTATGTCTCGGGCCCAACCCCTCGATTTATGGAGCCGTAATCCGAACTTACCTGCAAATGTAACATTTTGGAATCTTACTGATTGACGGTAGGCAATACAGGGAAGTTAATGAAAATTTTGTTAATTGTACTAATCTGTTTTACGTAGGTACTTGTGCTTTATAGAGGTCCATTATTGCATATTAAAGATAGGCACAATGAATCGTATTAAAAAAAAAATATATATATGAAACCAGCTGCGCCCAGCGGCAGCGTTAAAACTCGCGTGAGTAAAGGATTTCTAGCTTATTATATTTCCTTGTAATTTGGCTTTCTATTGGTGAAAAAAATATATCGGTCCAGAAGTTTTGGAGTTTATTTGGTACCAACATACAAACAATTTTTACTCTATATAATATTAGTATATAAATAATTATTATTTTCTACAAAAACGATAAAAGTGAAACTGATGGAAAAGTCTAGAAACTGGAAGATAATATTTGACCAAGTGCCACTAGTTAATTGAGAATTAAATTCTATAGACTTCTATACGAAATCTAGAAAGCTAAAATGCAGTTTATAACTGACTAAAAATCCAACAACGTAACATGACATTCTTCAAACTGGCGCTTATAACAGAATCGCTTTTACAGCTACCATCGGGTCAGAGGCGTTTAATCGTTCGGAACACTTTACGAGCAGTCGTTCCATTCACAGCCGGAGCTCCTTTCGAATATTTCACCCTCACATATCCGAAGAAAAGGTGCACGTAGAATGTATGTTGTAACAAAATTAGATACAGCAAAGGCTGTAAACTTGTAAACAGTTCAAGCGCCACATTTTATTATTGTATTGACTTATTTTACGGCTCATAAAGTTTTCGACTGTATTGATAATATTTGCATGTTAACATCCCGTTTAGTTTCGTGGCCTTCTGTTCACCGATATTTCGTGATGTTCGATTTGCTTAACAACTTTTTGATTACTCCTTACGTTTAGAAACATTATGGGAATTCCAATTTTAATGTTGGACGTTATGTAAAATGTATTACCGATAATGATGGGTTTGATTTTGAATGAGTGGATGTCTCCGTTTTGATCAAAGCTATGTCACGCAAAAGCTTGAACTGAACCCGGTGATCTAACTGAAGCGATCAGTCACAAAAATATGTGATCAAGCCGTAATATGACCGCAAGCGTATATTATGGCAAACATTTGTTCGAAGACTGGAAGGCGTTATGACGTGTCCGCCGATCAAAGTGAACGTGAACGTCGCGTGTTTGCCCAGCGTTTGTTTTGATTGGGACGCGGCCATAATCATCTGAGCTCGGTAGCAGACTATGTCGTGTATGTCACTAATAACATAAAACATACATAATAATACCAAGCAAATGTCTTCGAGTCTTCGAGTTTTCCAATACTTTACGATCGTATCCTGTTGATTTATGTCAAGATAAAATCACTTAAAACGACTGAATGGGTTTTATTGAGATTTGACTGGAGTATCTTCAGTGAGAGCTACGAAATCAATACCTATCTGGTATTAAATTGAAGAAGGATTTATTTAATCTTTATTTATTTCTTCGCCTTGCCCCGGGTTGTTGCTATGTTACGGGTCGGGAGCTGCTTCGAGAAAATATAATTTTAACGTAAAGTATTTATCTGATCTTGTATAAATATTTTTGGAAAAACAATATATCTTTTTCAGAAGTTTATTTATAAATATTTGCTTGTAAGTGGACATAAAGTATTAGGTAGGTACTTACGTCAACCTTGTTGCAAAAAAAATATTGTATTTAAATTTTGTTTGACGTCTGTATTGTATGAGTACATTTTTAAAAAAGCCATCGTTGTGTGCTATAGACATTATGTTTTCACACATTAGATGACTTCAAGGCCACAAAAGTGTTTATTTTTCTTCAGTGACAAAATTAACATATCATAAGCCTTTCAGTAACGTATGTCAAACCACCGGTTATCGCTGATGGATAGCACTTTCTATAGTAACATAATAGGTCAATAAATATGTCTATCTATCTATCTAAATATGCTATAATGAGTGAAATCCTGAAATAATTACCGTTGATACCGGCTGTTAATAGGGAATTGGACTGAGTCAAAAAAATATGATTCTAATTAGTCCGTCAGTTAGATTATCGAAAAATATTGGATACGTGTTTTTTGTTTTATCAAATTAATAAACATTTACGAAGATAAAACGCGTCAAAGATCATGAGTGGGGGGTGGTGACGTCATTTGTAGGTAAGGAATGTACTGACATGTGACGTTTTCGAAGAGTTCACGAGTTTTCGAAGCACTGTATCGTCTTCATTTTTTGTTTATGTGAAAAAAAAAAATGTTTTTAATATTTTTTGGAAATCTATCTGACGGACTAATTAGTTTTTTTTTGTCCGATCCACTATTGTATATCTGACAGTCGTAACAGTCACCCGAAAGTGTGACAACCAGTCTAACCATTGCGTATCGTATTATCTAGTACTAACTGCATGTGCATTGGAGGGCAGATAGGCAGTCACTCCATGTAAAGCGCTGGTGTTCAGCTACATCATCATCTGCCTAGCCTCTTCCCAACTTGGTTGGGGTCGGCTCCCAGTCTAACCGGATGCAGCAGAATACAAGTATTTTACATGGAGCGACTGCCTATCTGACTTCCACAACCCAGTTAACACTGGGTAATACGATACCTTTGGTAAGACTGGTTGTCAGACTTTCAGGTCACTGACTACCTGTAACGACTGCCGAAGATCTATATATGGCAGATGGGACCAACAGCTTAACGTGCTATCCGAGGCACGGAGGAAACTCGGTATGTAATGGGCGGTCACCCATCCACAGACCAACTTAGGCAAGCGCAGCGTAACCTAAAGATCGACCCGAGTGGCAGTTGTTATTAAGGCACGAGCTCCCCTTCTCTCGAGGTGTTCAACTACATCTAGACTGAAAATTAGAGGCCGTCCTCAACACAGTTGAGAAAAGGCTAAACAGATTGGTTCTTAGAATAAATGATAGTTATATTTTATATTTCAATGCTTATGAAATACTTTGAACAAAGAATGCGTACAATCGCCTATTCAATACCTCCCTCTCCACATGTTCAAAAGATATACGAATCCTCACACTTCACGGTCCCCATTAGACATAAAACTCCTAACCGTGTCTACTGTTCGAGATAGCTCTATATTCACAGGCTCGCGTGACGGCAAAGGGTTTACAATCAACGTGAATCAGTGCACGTGAAAGTTTGGTACAAGTTTATTCAGAACGTTAGGGTGTTGAGTGTGTTGGGTTTTTGGTTTTGAGTCCTTGAGAGTGAGAAAACGAAGGGAAAGTACGAGTATTATGTTTTGTGGACATACTGTTTTTTTTGTACTTTGTTTGTCAACAAGTTAAAGGAGACTGGACAGAAGACATAATGTTTTTTATATAACGACATCTTCATAAAGAAACACAAACACTGACTCATTGGTGAGTTCTTCAGCAGGGCTATTGCGTATCTTTTTAAATGTCAGTTTCTATGATAGTGTCCATCGACTAACTGTCAAATGGTTGTGGTTTGGTACAAAATGGAACCATTTGACAGTTAATCGATGGACACTAAGATAGCCACTGACATTTAAAAAGATACGCAATAGCCCTGAAGAAAGGACAGGTGCGTAACCGGCGTGTGTGTATGACCAAATGTATGAACGTGAATGACGTAAATGGAGTATGTAAGGATCGTAGCAGGTTGCATTCTGTGGTTTGTGAAAATAACGTGACTTAAATAATTATGTATATACAACGCCGCTCAATGTTTCGAGTCTCAAAAGATACCTAGGTTATTTACATACTCTCTCTTATGTTAGTTAAATAAGTAAATAGTCACATCACAAATGAGTACTCCTAAAAACAAAACGCAAAAATAAAAACACATTCCGAAACATTTCACCACAAATTTTTCACATGGAATTCCCAAAAAAATGTAGATTGTGTAAAACCATACATTGGTTTTAAACAATCTACATTTTTCTGTGTGAAATGTTATCAAAAATTTTACTGTTTTTACGATATTCATTCTGGATACATATCTGAATTACCGGATATCACATACAAAAAGAGCAAAGTGTTATTGGGTTATATTTTACCATCAGAAAATTCTCAGTAATACCTACGGATTTATACCCGGTTGTTGGCAATAGGTTAACCCCCTATTACATGGGAATTAGACATAACCGGTGAAATATTAATGCACTACTAAGGACACCTCTGCCTGACCTTTCGAGAAATACACGCGTGATTTTAGGTGAAGTTATCACAAACAAAATAAAAAATCATAAATCCAACATTTTCCCTCAAACCGCCATTTTACTTCCCTCCTATTAACGTTGGTACATCTAACCCAATTTCGTGTTAAAAGGGAATAAAAATTCAAATTAACCGCTTGTTCCTCAGCTTACCCCACGTCCCATACCCGGGTGTGTTTTATGCAAAGCAACCGGCTAATTGTGCCAGCTCTCTAGAATTGTGGCGATGGAGCAAGCACGCCTTTTCGACCCGACGGAACCCAACTTTATGGGCCCGTAAAATATGGGAAATTCAGACGTTTTCGTACTTCTAGTGCACTCGTGGCGTCGTATTGAAATTTTATTGGCGGTTTTTTATAGATGTAGATTTTTGATGTTTGATTGAGGAAATCGGTTTTTGTTATCAGCATCATTCTCTTGCCCTTATACCAATGGACGGCAAGGAAACTTGGTATTTTGTATATGGTCACACATCCACGGGTCAAGTGGGGTAATCAGAGCTTGACCTTGAAGATTGGCTTATCACTTATCTTTCTACCGTCCCACACTCTTTTGTAAATATGCCTTAACTACTTGCTCAAACAAATATTTGGGGTCGGCGCAGTATGTCTTGCAACAATTATGATGCAATTTTTGTGCCAAACGGGACTGCCAAAACCCGAAACAATTTTGTCCCGAACCCGAAACAATGTAACAAACACTGGCATAATAAAAACTATTTCAAATTAAAATTTCAGCAAGATTAACTAAAGGAAAATGGGCGAATTCAATTTAACGCCAGTCGACCTTCTACAAGCCTCCATTAAGGGAGTAACTGAAGAAAAACGCCGATAACAGATGTTAATTAATCGTATAAATCTATAAGAGAAAAGCTATCAGCAGGCTTGTAATAGAATGATATTGCTGGTTAAGCGATTGAGTGGTGCTTGTTTAGTTTGTGTACTTCGATGTTTCGGCTCGTTTCGGATGTATAAGGGCTTTTATTGCTGATGGCGAAGTGATTATGAAGTGTTTGGGTTATTGGCAGTATTGTAAAGGTTTCTTATAGTGTTTTTTACTGATGGTTGCGCTTTTTTTTTAAATGTAGTGTGAAAAATTTTGGATTCTCGATTATTGCGATAAGGTTTTGATCCTGGTTGTCATTTATAAATCTTTAACAGTAATTACATGTAGAGTAGTCACAGTGACCCGAGTGTCTGACAATCAGTCATACCAACGGGTATTTTGTTAAGCACTACGAACTGTGTTGTGAAAGTCAAATAAGCAGTCGTCATCATCACCATCATCAGTCGGAACACGTCCACTGCTCAACAAAGGCCTCCCCTTAAAGGGGGGGTTGCCATAATCCCCACGCTTGGCAGGCGGCTTTGAGGATCGCTGCTGCCCGTCCCTCGGTGGCTGGTCGCAGTTTAAGGTCGTACCCGGGTCTAAATAAGCAGTCGCGCCGTATAAAATTCTAGTAGTCATCTGCATTATGACAACCCCAATCTAGTTAGGAAAATGCTAGGTAGATGGTGATATTTTGCATTACACAGAATCAGCTAACAATGCATTTTTTTTTTTTGGCTGGTGGAAAATCATCAAATAACCCCTCCCGCTCTTGGGCAGAGCGAAAGGGAGTGCCAGATTTCTACTGACTAAAAACCACCTACGTCCCTTCTTACCCCTTGTATCGAGTCCGCGGTATCTCTTACGAACAACCCGCAGCCCCGACGGGATGCTAACAATGTCTTAAAATGAAGTTTATCCAATAATTCCATTTTAATGATGAACCGAGTTTATCAATTTAACTATCGCTCCACAGCTTCTGCCCAAATTACACACACCAATACTTCGCCGAATCCATGTACACTTTCATATTTATTCGTAAGTGAGTTCATAATAATGCACCATCAAAAACACGCCATGAAATTGATATTAATTAATTTAAAAGCTTACCTACGGCTCGTTGGCAGGGAGGCAGGTTTTACTGGATTTCCATATATTTTCCGCGCATATTAATTACGAACGGTTAACGTCTGGCGTCGAGGAGCATTAGCTTAATTCGATGTCAGATACGATTTCGATTTTATTAATTTTTCCGCTCACATGGGATTGTGGAGTGAGAGGTGCTGGATGTGGCAAGGATGGGGATTATTTTAAAGGAAAAATTGTGTCACTGCGGAATGTGACTGTGTTGAATGCCTCGTTGCTCAAGTGGATGCAAGCGCGACTGCTGAACATGTGGTCCTGGGTTCAATTTCCGGTTTGGCCAAAGAGTTATTTTTCCATCAGGAACTTTCTCATTAGCAGCAAGGGCAGTTTGAATTTGTGCCCTATTATTAGCCATAAGTTTGCTTCATATTACATAGGACTTATGGACCTACCACACGCTCATGCTTCACCACACTTTTGCCCGTGCGATAACACGGTACACACAGTACATCGCGCGTGTGGTTGGTAATGGTAATACAGTTTTACCAAACACACGCGCGATGTATCGTGTGCAACGTCCGAAATCTGGGTTTACTGTAAATGGGTAAACCTCTGCCTAACTTGCGGATTACAGGCGTGATACTTATGTGATGTTGGTGTGTTTCCTTGTATTCCAATATTAAGGCATGGTAAAGATTGGAAGCAGGCAGTTGTATTCTATGAAGTAGTTCAGCCGTGGAACTATTCTTCAAGATACTTATTTATTCCACCAAAATATTGGCTGTGTTCCAGTACGTTAGGAATCTCAGTTTTTCCTCTGGGTCAGGGTCACACCTGCGATTCTTTGAGTTTGACCTGTTGGTATGCCAACTTAACTCATCATCATTCTCTTGCCCTTGTCCCAATTCATTTGGGGTCGGCGCAGCATGTCTTTCTCTTCCATACTTCTCTGTTTCCAGCCAACTAACCAGCCAGCCAGCCAGCTTAACTAACATCACACAAAGATTCACAAAAGATTTTCACAAGCAGAAGAACCTTAAGCTTCTGAACTGATACTATTTGAAAAAACTAACCCTCAAGATCAAAGGCATTTATTTTCCAAAACAATTCAAAAGTAATTTCAGATAAAAAAACTTAAACATTAAATCCTCGGCCACATCCAGCACCCATAACCCAAAGAACCCACAAGGGTCGCGTGGGAGACGCACATTACGGATCCGAAGCGGTGAAATACGACGTACGGTATCAGCATGTCACAAATATTGGTGAGCGCGTGCTTTTTATTGGCGAGCACGGATCTACGGATCTGCGGGTGTGTGGTGTACAGATCTGTTTTGATGTTGCTGAGTAAGACCCACCTGTATTGGCCGGTTTATGTTTGGTTCTTTTTTTGTAAAGTTTTTAGGTGCTTTGAATTTGAATTTTGTTGGAAGTATTTTATTGGTGTTTTTGCCGAGGTATGTGTAAGAACTTATAGGAAGAAAATCATGAGTTACCATGGTTGGGAATAGGATCTCCTACCTTTGTTTCGGTCGTCTACTAGTATAACTGAATGAAGTTTACTGCCGCACTCAGAGAGTTTTAATGATTACTTAGGTTTTGACAGTTTTGTCATACAAAAGTATGTCAAATCTTTACTAAGTGACGGCTTAAGTAATCATTAAATATCTCTGAGTACCGCAGTTAGTGTTTCTTTACTCAGCCCTGGAAGTTATTAGATACACAGCTTGGCCGAAGCAAGTAAAACCTTTTCAGATGGATATTCATAGACTATGTCTTGGAGTCATATCATCTGCCTAGCCTTTTCCCAACTATGTTGGGATCGGCTTCCAGTCTAACCGGATGCAGCTGAGAACCAGGATTTTACATGGAGCGACTGCCTATCTGACCTCCACAAACCAGTTAATACTAGGTAATACGATACTCTTTGGTAAGACTGGATGTCAGAATTTCAGGTCACTGACTACCTGTAACGACTTCACTGCCAAAGCTCTATATATGGCAGCCGGGACCAACAGCTTAACGTGCTTTCCGAGGCACGGAGGAAACTCAGTATGTCGGGCGGTCACCCATCCACAGACCGACCTAGGCAAGCACAGCTTTACCTAAAGATCGACCCGAGTGGCAGTTCTTATTAAGCCACGAGCTCCTCAGTATTACACTCCAAGACATAGACTATGTCTTAGAGTGTAAATGTGATATTGCCTCACACACGATGGGACACTCGTGTCCTGCCTATTCTATTGTTTGCACATCACAAAGGCTGATGGACGTTACAGAAAGTGCCAAACTCGCCGCCGAATTTTGAGTTGACTCTATTAAAATTGTCATCGACCTTCTAGGAAGATGAAGGAAAAGCTAGAAATGCTGACAACATGGAGACTGCTTACAGGAATGATACGAGAAAACGTACGTAGACGATGCACAATGGGTCACAGTGATTAAAAACTTCAAACAAGTAATACGTACATTTGGTTGTCTAAACAAAACAAAATAGTTTTATTTTTCCGGTCAACTGCCGCAGTTTAGTGTTAGTTTTAACACTGTATAATCACAGAAGTATTACATTTTTAACTGTAAAAACTTCTTATTTAACTAGAAAACATTCCTTCTTTATCTTAAAACGCCACTTCTTAAACAGCTCTTTATTATTCATATTTTTATCACAACAGTTTGCTAAGTGCAACGCTCAAAGCTACGTGCAAGAAGTACTGAAAAATATATTTTACGTTTGTTCAAGCCAAGTTGATACTTATCATAGTACTGTTGGCGACAAAATTAGTATTCTTCCAGGGGGTGAAAACACTGATGAATAAAATTAACTTCTACTAGAGATCGAATACCTCTTCTCACTGTCTTATTTCAAACTAGAATGTATTGCATTACAAAGAAAGAAAAAGAAAAGAAAGAAAGAAAAAATATTTATTTGTCGCAGAAACATAACGAGCATACAAAGAGACATACAGGAAAAAAAATACACATACAACGCATAACAGATATTAAAAAAATAGAACAAGCAGGGATAATATAAAGTTAGTTGCACGTCGTGACTACGACACTTGTCGTAGTCACGACGTGCACCTACAACCTACTTAGGTTGTAGGTTGTTAGTTGGTTGGTTGTGTGGTTGTTGGTATTATGAGTGAAACATTTTGCTTTAATATTTTTTCTCTCTTTCTTTCTTTCTAAAACATATTTTTTGTCCAGTGTTAATTCTTCTTGAAAGTCTCCCTAGACTACAGACTTTCAATCGGCCGATAGTATAGCTGGGTTGGGATATTAGCGCGCACACTGAGCCAACTAAACGGTCAGGTTAATGCCCGATTAATTCGACAGTTGCTAGACGGACAAGAACCTGCTCGCAATCAATATTTATATAAATATGCCTTATTCAGAGCAAATTAAACAAAAACCTAGTTAATTATGTATACTACCCGCAGGGTAAAGCCTCTTATCTATATGGTAGTTACTCTGATAACTGTTTCTCTATGAAAGAGGCATCATCATCAGCCATAAGACGTCCACTGCTGGACAAAGGCCTCCCACATAGAACGCCATAAAGAACGGCAGCCTGCCGTTTGCATTCACCGGTTGCCCGCGACTCTCACGATGTCGTCGGTCCACCTGGAGGGACGCCTACCAACGCTGCGTCTTCCGGTTCGTGGTTTTCTCAATAAAAGTAACTGAATTTGATTCATAAATATCTTCGAAACTTTTGTCACCGACTATACCAAGTCTTGCTTAAGTCATTATACGTAAACACTGCAACAGAAATACAATAATATCGCGCCAGTAATTATGTTAAATTAGTTTTTTTTCAACACGCTTACATCGCCGTACTGCTTTCAGTATACCAATGAAGTTATTTTGCGTGACTCTAATAAGACCGGAGTACTACTAGGGATGTGCGTGTTGCTTATTATTTTTTTGTATCCGATAAACTATTATTATTCGATATTATTTGGTAAATTATTAGTCGTAATTCAATTTTGATGATATGAAGATTGCGATAAACTTTCGTTATAATGTTGCTTTAACTGAAATAATCTATGCTTTATTCCTAAGCATTTATGAAAATGATTTACACTGTGTCACGGTGTTTGTGTGCTTACGGTGCACATGATATCTACCTACTTTCATGTAATCCACATTGTGAGCTCTAGTATGATTCAATACTCCATTTTTATTTTTCTCTTCTGTTTCGTAATTAAACCTAGAGTTATGTGGATAGTATCTTAAATATTCATACCATTTTCCTTTTTAAAACCACTATAATGGCATTTTTGAGCAATATTATTTATAAGCATTGTTCGTTCTATCGTTCATTGAAAACTTCAACTTTTATCCGAATAAAAAATATATCCGCAAACCGGTTTTCCTCAATGGAAATTACTTTTCCCCTCACTACGCTAATGGACGATTAAAAGAGTAGGTATGTAACATGTTTTTATGCAAAAACGCTAATGTTGAAAGCCTTTGAGGATTAACTAGTACTCAAATATATATTAAAACTGGCAACTTTTTGCATTCCGGTCTCAATTAACTAGTTGATGGCTAGTTTATAACGTAGACTCGTTGATTTGTATTTAAAAGTCAATTTGTGAAATAGATTTTTTACCTTTACGCTTTTGAAGTGTCGATATTTTCATAAACACACGCTCTTTTCCCATGGACCCTCAAGCAGAAACCGCAGAACGCCACCTGCTGCGTTTATTACATACTCCTTCTGCCTCGTCCATATTCCATACACCCACGACAATAGTTTAAAAAGTAAAATACATGCATAAACTCATGGTTTTCGACATGAGAATAGGCAACAACCACAGAACGCCTTCTGTTAAAATGTCAACTCCTATATATCTATCGATGTGCATATTGTGCATGTCACAAATACATATATAACAAATAGCCTCAAAGCTAACAGAGATCTATCTTCCTTTTAGTACCAGTCAAACAGCCTTAAACAGACTACATTCAAACTTTACACAGTTTTGCTCTACACTCTTCAACAAGAAATATGACCATAATGCACTCCACTTACATGAACTTACATCACCACACACTCAGACAAATAACTAGTATTTCCATCACCAACGACCTAAAAATGCTTCCTTCTACTCTAACTTACAAACATACCTACATAAAACACCTGAAGATTTGATACCTCATGCTATCTCCTTCTAAAAGCCAGATAAGGAAAGAGATCGCAATAACTCTTGGAGAAGATAAAACGTCTCCGTGTCGTATATTCAAGCCGTTTGTTCTGAACGGCTCATGTACTTTTATGTTCTCAGTCAAGTACAATACTGAGTCAGTGTACTTGCATCGGTCCTTGTTATCGGTTAAGCTTTTAAAATTGTTGCGGAAAATGTATTTGTCTGTTGTGTTTTCTGTTTGAAAGATGAGTAGAGTTTAAACAGTATGAATGTGGGTTTTAGTCAAAAGGTACACGATAAGAACATTGCAAATAATACATCTTAAGGAGTAAAGTAATGGGCTGCGGGTTGTTCGAAAGAGGTATCGCGGCCTCGACACAAAGGGCTAAGAAGGAACATGAGTGGATTTTAGTCAGAAGAAGTCTGACACTTCCTTCCGCTCTGCCCACAGCGGGAGGAGTCAAAAAGAATCTTGAAAATCGGTTCGTTAATGACGGAGATATGCGATAACAAACATATAAAAAAAAAAACCTCCTTTTCGGAAGTCGGTTAAAAATGAACACGATACAGTGCTTCGAAAACTCGTGAACTCCTCGAAAACGTCACATGTCAGTACATTTTTTACCTACAAGTGACGTCACAAGCCCCCTTTTTCTTTTTTTTTTATGGTGGGTGGAAAATCATCAAATGACCCCTCCCGCTCTTAGGCAGAGCAAAAGGAAGTGTCAGACTTCTACTGACTAAAAACCACCCATGTTCCTTCTTAGCCCTTCATGTCGAGACCGCGGTATCTCTTGCGAACAGCCGCAGCCCCGACGGGCGTCGGCCCTTGCGGGCCCTTCCATGTTGCTGACATCTCTTTGAGGCGCGCGTGGAACACGAACGCGCCGTCGACACGGCCTGTCGTCGTCATGAGACGGACGGACGGCGAGCTTACCCATCACTCACCGTCCACAGGCCCGCGTCACAAGCCCCCTCTCATGATCTTTGACGTGGTTTATCTTCATCAATTTTTATTAATTTGATAAAACAAAAAACACGTATCCAATATTTTTCGATAATCTAACAGACGGACTAATTAGATTTTTACGGTGAAATACCATATTGGCTTTGCCTAGTTAAATATTGTATGGAAACTACTGGAAACTTGTGGAAGATTGGTTCGCACTTGCATATCTCAAGGTTAAAGTACTTTCTTCCAAACAGTGAGCTGTGACCTAATGTTAGCATAAACGAGCATTCAACGTAGTTTCTACCGTATTCGTGTCACGGACGACACATTATCTCTTTATTTTATAGCAGTATCCTACAAAATGTGACCTTTCGGGTCATTCAGCGATAGGTTTCATCGACTTTAGGTCGTCCTACTAAACCTTTATCTAGGGGTAAATAAATGATTAAATTCGATCAATATGTTTTTAAAAATTTAAAGTGTTTGACTAATTCTTAATTTTCCATAGCAACTACTAATACAAGATATTTGGAATAAATATATTAGTTAATTCTGAATTTGTTCTTGAACTTTTACCCGATTGACCCAGAAAGAAGGGTAATGTTTTCCGTACAACAATGATTTAATTTAAGTTTCACTATGTGGGCACGCGTAAAAATCACTTAGAGTCCAGGTGACGAAATAATCACACATCAAAAGTGTCTAGGGATCAACATATATTTTTGCATTAACTTTTCTCCTGATTGATATTAATTAAAATTTTCTTTAAGGATTCATCAAATAAAGTGTTTTCGTTTGTCACAGTAACGATAAACCAAGTCACCTTTGCATTAATAAAGAAATTTGCCATTTTCCTAATAAAGGGATTTTTGACATTTGAACCACTAACATTAAAGTTCGAAAAAAAGACTGAAATAACAGTTTTCTTTAAAATTTTATTGGGTAACTTAAACAATTAATAATCCGTGTTTCTACCGCGAACACTAACAACACAAGAACATCGGTTTGGCATACTCAAAATGAGTTCATCCAAATCACGCTGTGGAATGGCCGCCCATGTTCGTTGCAACAACAAAAAAAGGTCTTCTTGCGACTGGATACCCTCCATATTCGGCAGAGCTCTTCTCTGTAGCATATCCCATGCATGCTCAATCGGGTTCAAGTCTGGCGACTGAGCAGGCCAGGGCAGGACATTGATGTTAGCTGCGGCGAGAGTCTGTCTTACAACTCTTGCGGTGTGCGGTCGTGCATTATCATGCATTAACTGAAATAAGGGACCGATTTGCACTTGTAGAGGAACGATGACGTCTGATACAATCGTCTCAGCATAAATTTGAGCGTTGAGGTTGCCTCTGATCCAAATCAACTCAGTTCTTCCGCCGATCCAAATACCCGCCCATACCATGATGGTTCCACCACTATAAGGATGGACTTCCTGGCAGGATTTTAATCGCTGTTGGCGTCCAGGGGTTCTCCAGTGTCGTATACGTCTTGTATCCGGTCTCATACCAAAACGAGACTCATCAGAAAAGCACACGAAACGCCATTGTTCTTCTGCCCAATTTCTGTGTTCAAGAGCCCATTGATATCGAATCCTACGATTGTGCATTGCTATAGGTGGTACCCGTAGCGGTCTTCGGGAATGAAGGTTCACTTCATGCAAGCGGTTTCTGACTGTTTGGTCGCTAATTAAGTTCCCTGAAGAGTGATGAAGCCTCACGGCTAACATCATGGCGGTTATTGTTGGAGCTCTTCGAGTTAAGATTTGAATGTATCAGTCTTGTCTCCGTGTGGTGCAGCGATACCGTCCTCCATGGCGCTCAGCCACGGTACCAGTGCTTCGGTAACGTGTCCAAAGTCGACTGATAACACTCTGACTTGTATTCAGAGCTAAAGCCACAGTACGTTGCCGGGAACCACCTCCTCTCATTCCCACGGCTCTGAGCATTTCTTCCCTGCTTAAATGACGTCGCCGCTCCATAATAACGTTGGTTTTAATCAGTAGTAGGGAAACAGTAGCACTAATAATGTCTTCAATGCGTTGTATGTTTTTATAGGGAAAATATTGACAGCTGATTTTCATCTTTTACTCGAATTTGATTCACAGTTCCTGATTCAAATTATGAAATGCACCAAAAAGGATCCATATAAATTTATAAAATCATAAATTTATTACAAAGCCACATCTCAATCTCAAGAAATCCGCATAAAAATGCTTGATCCCTAGACACTTTTGATGTGTGTATTTGATACTAATTTAGAGTTTCACCAACTGAACACACAATTTGGACACACAACTGGGCACAAGAAACTGGACGTTTCTTGTGTCCAGTTGGTGAATAACCCTTTTGTCCATTCCTTGTAACTACAACCTGAAAAAAAAATATAATAAAGAGAGTGAAAATCGTCTGCGAAATCACTAAACTGAAGCTGAAAATAAGGAAAAGAAAAACAACTGAACATCAACCAGTTTGTTTTTCAGTCGGATTTTTTAGTTACTTTATCATGTTGTCCCCATGTAAATGTCGACTACGAGAAAACTATTCACTTTAAACTGTACCAATTCACGAGAACAACTCCATTCTAAAAGGCAGTACGTGCCTTGCTCCCATTACTAGTAGATGCAAAGATGTCCTAGCGAGAGGTCTCGGGGACTCATTAGGTGCTAACGGGACCAAACCTTTTACCTTTGGTTCACCTAGAAACTAGAGCTGTGAAACATTAGTTAGATCTTTTGTTAATGTTCAGTTGTAAACTTGATACTGAGGCCAACCATTCTGAATTAGTTAGCATGTTTTAGAGTTTCTGTTTAGGGTTACGTTTTGACCTCATTTAATTTATAGGAGTAGTAAATAGTGTGACTTCTCATTTTTTGATTTACGGTGTTCTAGGTGAATTCAAACGAAGAATTTATATGAAAAACAAAGTTATTCTGCGATTTGTTTTGGTGAAGTTAGAGGAATTGTCTTATTTGTTTAGTGTAAAACATAACAACGTTTAGCATTCAGACATACATAAACTCACGTTCTTTTCCTATAGGCGTAGAAACCACAAAATGTCACCTACTACGATCCTTACATAAACCTGTTTTTTTTTGGGGTGAATATTCACATTTTACGGTAAAACTCAATGTAGCTCTCTTAAAGCATTGTGCTAGTGGATGCTTTGAATAAGAAAACGGGTCATGGAGGTAATAGTAAAGTTATAACCTAAAACACTAGTACATAAAAAAACAGCTGTGAAAAATTTGCAACTGTGACCCCCAATATCTCCGTAACTAGGGGGTTCCCAGGTATGGTCTAGAACAAAAAAATGATCGCAGTAACGGGGAGAATAAATACTTTTCGGTTTCGTTAAGGGTGGTTTTACACCCTTTATAAATGAACCTTTTACAATATCGACAATGTATTTTTTCGCTTTCAATAATTCAAATTTCAACCATCACAGATTCGTAAATAAAGTTCAAAGTACATCAGAACATCTAGCACCAAATTATACATACACACAAGTAGTATGTACCTACATACCCATTAGGTGGAAGCACAAAGCGACTGCAATTCCGTTTGCAGTTCCCTGCCTTTATGCAGTCGAAATAGGGTAGCCATGTACCTACAAACTTTGAGGATGTTAACTTGAATAGCCGAAATTACTTTTTGAAAGTTATATGGGTTTGCTGTGTGGATAGTAATTGTAGTTATAACTGCTAGATAACGCTGTTCTCTATGTTAAAAAGTAACATTTTGAAAAAGACGGGAATAAACTGAAAATCATCATCATATCAGCCATAAGACGTCCACTGCTGGACATAGGCCTCCCTCAGAAGGGGCGGATTTGCCATAATCGCCACGCTTGGCAGGCGGGTTGGCGATCGCAGTATGGTTGTTACGAAGGCACAGAGAACGCTGCTGCCCATTCTCTGGTAAGTCCTTTAGTCGCCTCTTACGACACCCACGGGAAGATATGGGATGGTGCTATTCTTTACGTCCGAGTCCATACGGAACTGAAAATAGAAAATGTTTATTTCAATTATATAGATTTATAACAAATAGGTACGATATGGAGGTTACCTTTTAAGCAAGGAAATACTTTTGTTAAATGACTCCGCACTTCCACTTAACATTATACACAGTATGCAATTGAAAAATAAAAGAAAATACAAAAAGTACCGCATTGGTGTGACTCGTGCGAATGGTTTTTTTAGTGTGTGTGAGTGTGTGCAAAAGTATGGATGTGCATTAATTTCGTTTAGGTATAGGCTAGCCCTGCGGCTATGTCTTGGGGTCAGAAGAAGCCAGAAGCAACTTCCTCTACTAACAATTTTGTTACTGTGGTCCTGTTATTTACTGCACACTCGTGAGCCAATCAGTTACAGCTAGTTTACAGTCACTGAATTTGATGGGATAGATGCTGCCTCCGTGGTCGAGTGGTTTAGGCGTTCGCCTTGTGACCCGGTGATCGTGGGTTTGATTGGGAAGCATACTTTGTAAAGTTGTTTCCAGTTTAGTTAGGACATTGCAGACATGAATCACCTATAGGACCTGTGGACGGTGCGTTTGTGTTCCACGCGTGCCAGAAAGAGATGTCCGCAACATGGAAGGGGCCAAGGACCGAAGCCCGTCGGGGCTGCGGGTTGTTCGAAAGAGATACTGCGGCCTCGGCACAAGGGCTAATACGGAACATGGGTGGTAGAAGTCTGACACTCCCTTCCGCTCTGCTCAAGAGCAGGAGGAGTTATTTGATGATTTCCCACCCCCCCAAAAAAAAGGCTCTTGAGGCGGTTCAAAAACTGACACTAGGGTGTGTGGGGTCGTTAGACCTTGATGATGTTTAGCTCTTCATTCTGGAGATTGTATAAGTGGGAAGTTTGTCTTTCATACTGTTTTTAAAAATATCTGGGAAACATTCTTTTCTCATAGAGAGGAGGCCTGTGTCCCAGTAGTGGGAACATTATAGGCTGATGATGATGATGAAACAATCTTCTCTATTTTACTCAGGTGTTTTTTGTCTATCTACCATTTGTTTATTATTTGAAATCTGAAGGGAAATACTCAAGTTCATGCCGGCTTGGTTCAGCACAGCCAGACCACAAAATTAAATACATTTAATTGTCTGCATGTGTGGCAGATGATACATGACGTATTGAATTTGCGTGCCGAAGTGATTTTTAGCCGGTATTTATAAAACGTTACCCACAGTCTGTAGGAATATCTCCTGTATCATGACTAAATTTACATTTTTAAACAACCAAACCAGCAGACCCGAAAGATCCTACCTGTAGGTCATACAAATATTTGTTCCGTGCCGAAATTGAACACGCAACATGCAACGCAGCTGCCAATCGCTCAGCCAATGTGCCAACCGTGTCGCCAAATATGATCGGTACTATTTTTCCACAAATTTTACCGTATTAACTGTGATGAGTTGTTCATCACAGTTAATACGGCAAAATTTGGCGAATCGAAGGCAAATCACTTCAAGAAGGAGCGTGAGTTAATTACCAGTTCAATTGATTATTGGGTTCAGCCAACAATAATGTAGCTCTCAGTTACTATTCCATGATTAAATCACGCTAGTTCTAAGAATCTTCCGAACCTATTATCGAGAACTTGTTGTTACACCACAATTATTTACACCAGCTTACCCTTTCAGAGAAAACAGGTATAATAATTATTTTGTGTAATAAACAACAAATCTAATATTGAAATTAACTAGAAAGGTAAATCAAACAGCAACGCGTAGGCGGTCTACGAAGTGCTACGTCAGTGTTTTCGTTGCTACGGCGTAGCCAATAAATACTATGGTTTAATTATGAATGGTAAGCAATTTTGTTTTGTTGCTCTCTTAGATTTAAAAGCACTTTTATTAAAACCAATATGAAGACTACTATTGACTAGCCTATTCCCCTTAGCTTTGGGAGAACGAATCTACTACCGTCTTATAAGGTATTTTAAGACTTCCATCGAAAACCGTTGTACAGACTTGTAGTAGGAACAGTCAATTGACAGACAGACCGACCGTTCTTGGAGCATTTTTATTATTGGTATGGTTGGTAATAATGGTACTTTTTGGTGATATTTATGTACAATAGTATGTTTTCGGCATTCAATATTTGATAAATAAAAAGAAACATAACAACACTTCTGTAATCCCGGAAGGGATAAGCATAGACTTACTTACCTAATAGTACCTACACCTACATTTCGCCAGTTATAATTTAAATTCCATGTAATAGGGGGCAAGCCTATTGCCATCAATCGGGCACTAACCCAGACTCCGTGGCTGCCACTAAAAAAATCTTGGAAAAACAATAACATTTTGACTGGCCCGGAAATCGAACCCAGGACTTCATTCTTAGCACTCGCGCTTGTAACCACTCAACCAAAGTAGCAGGTGCTAAATGAAGACTGCACAAAAAAGCCTGAACATATTTTACCAAAACAAGCTTCGAATATTCAAAGGAATTTTTATTTTCGTTTCTTCTTTCTTCTAATTTAAGGATAAGGAAAACCGTAATTTTCAGGACGAAATCCCCTTATCTTACTACATAGTCTTCCTACTAAAAGCGCAGCTTATTTAATAGTTTCTTAATTACTGCTAATCTTGCTGCACTGTATCCACCTAGTAATTTGCTCTATTTAAACCGTCTGACGAACTGAAAGGGCCTTCTCACTAAATTAAACGCGAGAGAAATAGACGAACGCTGAGTCGGGTCGGTTCTTTATTTTCAACTTGGAAAGGTACGATTTTATGTGAGGAAGAGAGATTAGTCTTGATGAGATTATTTTTAGATCTTTAATCTTAATCCAAGTGTGGAAATTGTAGGATTGGTGGAACTAAATTCCAAATTGTAAGGGTGTGTCCACATGAATTAACGCGCAGCACGTGCAAATTACTTACCGACCGCTCATCCGCTCAGTTCGTTGCTGGAGGCCGAATACGTGTTAGCATGAAAAGACATGTTTTGTAATATTTTGTTTAACTTGCCTTTGAAGTTTATATTATCATTCATAAACACTTTTTTTTCATTATATTCCTGCGAGGTCTTAGTTCGCTCGCTTCGCTCACTCTCTAATCCCTTTCAACCAAACCTGTCCAAGTCGGGGTATCCCAAGTCCCGAGCTCGCTTTTCTCGCTCTTGCATCAAATATAATATAATATTAATTATTATTTTCAACATAGTTATAAAACGCTTTCATATTACTATCTTCTGTAGTATAGCTATAAAGCTATACTACAGAAGATAGTAATATGAAAGCGTAATAGGGATAACCCTAGGGATTTAACTATATTGAAATAAATTTAAGAAAGTCTTAATATAACGTTATTTATATTTATTCTTTGTATCATTGCTTTACATAATATATATATCATAATCATCATCATTTCAGCCATAAGACGTCTACTGCTGGACATAGGCCTCCCCCAGAAGGGGGGATTTGCCATAATCGCCACTGCGCCAATGGGAAGATATGGGATGGTGCTATTGTTTACGTCCGACACCATACGGAACATATATTTATATAAATTTACTTACTGCGACATATACAAGTAGCAATAGGCTTCCGCATTAAGTCGAGACTCACACGTTGATTAACAAATACATCATTAATTATGCTAGCGCAGTATATTCAGAAATCTCATTAATGTTATGTTTGAATTTGATAGATTATGCCAATTACGTGGTCATTGCACCGCGTTTGTGGTTCATTAGTGGTCAATCTACGGCATACTGCATCCTTATTTACAAATGGAAACTTGAAACTCTGCGTATTACGAATTTATTTTGTTAACTTTTACCAACATATTATGATGCCAAATATTTAAGGAACTGACCTGAAAAAAAAATTTGATTCGAAGTGACGACTATATAAGTACACCTTTAGTATTTTGATATGAATGTTAAAGGGTCTTTTGCTCCCAAATAATAGCCGAAAGTTCCATCAAAAATTACTTCATTTTCCAAATAAAATCATAGAATTTCAGCATACAAAGAATTGGGGTCGTATAGTTGGGCCTTGTGAGCTCCATCTTCATATAAACCGACCGATAAACTTAGGGATCTTTTAAAAGCTCTCATTTTTTGATACAAAGTAGCAACAAACCTCCAATATTACTCTATTTACATAGAAAAGCGTCCTTGAACTTTGATAGTCTACACGATAATATCTCGTGTTTTTTAAGGCTTCAGGCAATGTTTGCAAGGGCGTAAAAATTGTAATAGCAGGCCTCCTACGCCTACATCCATTGATATGAAACCGTGTAGGTTCTATCTGACGGAGATAAACCAATTTCACAGGATCAGATAACGGAGTCAACCTAGTATAATAATAATGGTAGGCTGATATCAGGATTAAACTTCAACTAAAAATATAGTACGCGATTCAATTTCGTGGGTGGTGTAAAGGTCCTGTCATAAGAAATGAGCTTTAAAACTTCCGCTGCGGAACATGGATGTAAGATTTGTTTTCATATTTTCATGATTATCAAATTTTTCAGATTAGTAAGAAATTACAGCGTTTAGCAGATGCAATGATGAAGTGGTAAAGCAATGTTTTGGTTAATTTAACTTTTGTTACATTAAAGTAGCCTAGTCTACAATTTTGGGTGTGGAAGGTAACCTCTGAAACCGAGTGTCTTAACATAATATTTATATATTAAGGAGAGCACTCTTACAAGTATTTTGCCTCATCCACGTCTATACTTTATGGTCATACAAGTAAGCTGATTACGATTACTACGCACCTGTTCTTTCTGAAGAACACCACTGTCAGTGCAGCAGCTATTCTACTGTTTCTGCAATACTTTCATAAAATATGATTGTGTTGATCAACTTTATGATTTTTACCAAGTAAATGAATTACCTTACTTTATCTTTAAATTGTTGGCAAACAAGCTGTTTATGCCTGTCAGTTAAAACACATATAGTACATACAAAAAGTGAAAAAAGAAACCGTTATCGCTTGTTGGAAATAAATCATTAATTTTTTTATCAGTTTTTAAGCGAAACATATTTTGTGTTCCTTATTAACCTTAGTATTTTATATTATTTCTGTGTACTACTAACAACCCTACTAACTCTCTTTGTGTTTTTTATGGACATTATGTCTGAAATAAAGATAAATTATTATTATTAATATTTCCGGTAATTTATACTGTCACTTGCAAATACATTAACGAGCGTCTACCAAACTATTCGACGTCCTCATAATATTCTTGCAAAACTAGTTAATGACATTTTAATTGCATTCTAATGCCAGGTCTAATTAGTGCAACGTCAAATAAGTTGTTGGTAGTTTCCTTCAAAGCTTATTAATTCAGAATTTTTACTCAAAAGTTTTAATTACTTTGACGTACGAAGCTTCGTAAATGATAATAAAACCTTTGAAACTTCACCGTTTTTATATTTTTCCGGTTTGTATTAAAATATTTACTTAAAAAATTGTATTTTTAATTACTATACTCGTCTGACGATTCGTTTATTAAATAATATCTTAAAATGAGGAACAAATTTTGATTAATTAACTTTTTCTGAGAATTTCCTTTAACATGTAATAATTAAGATTTGATTACGCTATCAGAAGTAGGATAAAAGCAGGACCAATGGTAACAATGGAGGGAGGCCGACTAGCTATAAAACATACAAATCATGTTAAAATATTGGTAGTTATAGCAACATAATATAGAATAAACAAGTATAAACATACACTTAGCATCTTGCAAACATCTGTGCGACAAAGCAGTCAATCTTTTATCCATTAAAATAAATTAACACCTCGAACTTTAACTAAGGCACCTCGAACCAAGCATCAGCTTATTCCAGGAGCCTCATGAAAACAGTTCCAGGAAGGACTTCAATTTTACTCCTTTTTCCAGGAGTATGACACTACAGCCTGAGCAAAGCAATTTATTACTTGCAGCTTGTTCGAAATGGTGCGAGAAACGAGTTCTTGGAAGGACTTGAGTTCAGGGACGCCTTTGAATAGTGTAAATAAGTACGGGCTAAGATAAAAATAGTACTCGGGTAAAGAACACGTAGAAAGGTTATCTTAAAAGGAATTAAGAAACTGTCTAGTTTGAAGTTACCAAAGCAACATTTAATCATAATTTGTCGTACAACGAAATTGCAAATTAGAAAAGCTAAATTACTCTACTTTCGCAAATTACCCTGTTTTTTTTTTGGGCGGGTGGAAAATCATGAAATAACCCCTCCCGCTCTTGGGCAAAGCGAAAGGGAGTGTCAGACTTCTACTGACTAAAAACCACCCATGTTCCTTCTTAGCCCTTCATGTCGAGGCCGCGGTATCTCTTGGGAACAACCCGCAGCTTCGCAAATTACCCTTAAATGAATAACAATGCTAGCTCAGTGAAGTGACCGTTGGACTGCCAAGTTATAGGACTTGAATTCGAACCCGAGACACGCACCTCTGGTTTTTCGAATTCATGTGCGTGTGTAAAAAAATATCACTTGTTTCGATGAAAGAAACTAGCATGGCTAAGAAAAAAATTTTAACGGTATCTAAAGCTAAGTCAGAAAATCATAAAATCTCTAACAGAACGTTAGGCAATAACCACACGCTAATACGAAAGAAAAACCTTGAATAACATAATTCTCTTATTTAATATAACAATTATTATTAATGACGGTGGCAGCATTTGTTCCTCAACAAAAGGGCTTTGTTGATACTTCAATAACGGCATGAAACAACACGTAGCAGATACTGAAATAAAAACAACACAGTCGGCTAAATACATCGGACACCGCGAACCATCCATTCTAATCCTTCCTGGCGATTTAGAAATTTAAATTAAGGGTATACCAGACAATTTTAATATTTCACTTCGGGGAGGGTTGTTAGAATTCATTATGTAAAATAGTTTGCGGGCACATTGAAAATTAGCCGGTATAACACGGCTAATGATGGTGGAAACGGTATTTGTAGCTCGTTTTGATCAAAGATCTGTTTGTCTGTTGAAGTTATTTGATTATTAAGCATTTGTATATACAAGGTGGTGCCGACAATACGACAATAAATGAAACTGGTATTTCTAGTTCATAGGAACATTTTTAAACTATCAAATAAATCCTAACACCGTCGTGGTGCCGGCGATAGGACAATTACCTACCTAAATGTCTTTGCCAAATTCGTTTGTTACATTTTATTTCCACACGTTAATCGGTGCAAATTATTCCTAAGGTTAGTAAACCAATATTTGTTTGTAAATTGTAATGTATTTCGTTTACAGTTTTATGCTACTTAGTTCTATTGTTTTTTTTATTTTGGTGTTAAGATTTATTTGATAGTTTAGTAACGTTCCTATGAACTAGAACTACCAGCGGTTTTATTTATTGTCGTATTGTCGGCACCACCCTGTATAGTAACGAAAGTGACGAAATGGAAATGAAGAAAACTTTTAAGTGAAGTAATTACCTCATTTGGATCGGGAAGACGATCCCATTAGGTTGACAACGAATTATAATGCAAAAAGCTAAGTGAAAATAAATATTAAAAGTGAATAATTCACTATAATAACAAGTAAATTGCTACGGTAATTGTGTGATTCTAATTAGCGAAGCACTTAAGACCCCGCATAATGAACTAAGTCAACTTCCTAATTAGGTTTCTAAGCTAATTATGACTTGTTGCAATTTTAACCAGAGTAACGGTGCAGCCAGTGACTTAAAAATGTTCTTTTGGCTGACTAATTAAGGTACAGTGTCTGTGAAAGTTCAGAGACATCACTGTTCTTATACGAGTAAAATCAAATTACTTTTAGACATTGGTTGTTGTTGTTGGTCGCGCGACTGTTGAGTATGTGGTCCTGGGATCGATTCCTGGGCCGGGATAAATGCTATTAGGTTTTTCCATCAGGAATTTATCAGTAGCACCTATGGAGCAACCATTTGTGCCCAGCAAATGGCTCGCCCCCTTTTTTTTTGGGGTGGTGGGAAATCATCAAATAACCCCTCCCGCTCTGGGTAGAGCGAAAGAGAGTGTCAGACTTCTACTGACTAAAAACCAGCCATGCTCCTTCTTAGCCCTTGTGCTGAGGCCGCGGTATCTCTTTCGAGCAACCCGCAGCCCCGACGGGCGTCGGCCCTTGCGGGGCCCCTTCCATTATGCTGACATGTCTTTGAGGCGCGCGTGGAACACGAACGCGCTGTCGACACGGTCTGTCGTCGTCATAAGACGGACGGATGGCGAGCTAGCAACGGGTGCCCTTACCGCACTGTCACTTAGTTTATAAGTTTGTGTGCCCTAGGCTGGAGGCCTAACACTTAAACCACCCATAAAATAGTCCTGCAGAAACCAGTCTTAAACATAGGTTAACCAAGGTGATGCCATTTGGAAAAAAATCCAAAATCATTTTCGCTAAACCATTCTGTTTTAAGCCCATGCTGAACAGTAGATTCCTTTATCATAACTCATCTCTATTTTCCTTTTATTTATTCACATACAGAAAAAATACGCTGCAATGAAAGAAACTTATGTTTACTCGACGTGACAAAAAACCCCGCATTTTTCTCAAGTGATCATGATACAGTAAAATGTCCTATACCGCCCCCATCCCTAGCAATTCAGACATATTGGCTCGCAAATACGATATGAGAAACGTGTTCCGTTATCACTCTTATTAGAAACCTTAGGGTCCGATCACAACCTGAAGTTATGCGACCTGCGTTAAACACACAATTTTCTTGTAGCTGTCGCAACATTTGGATCGTTTGTTAGTGTAGCTCATGTTCAAGCCGTAAACATATTCACTAGTTGAAGTATACTACGGTAATTCTTACGTCGCGTTTTGGCGTAAGCGTAAAATCTTCCTGAGAGCGTAAAAATCGGTGGATTGGAACTTCTACGTTCTTTGCATTTTATTAAACGACTTTCAATTCCGATATGCTTATGTTCCATTTAATTGGGGATAAGGCTATTACTATTACAACATGTATTGTATTGTTAAATTGTAAAGCTAAAGCGTAGGAAGAAAGTGTATAAGATAATATTACAACTAAAATGGAACAAAAACAACTTTTTTGCAAAAAATAAAACCGTCTTATAAAAAAAAAAAAAAAAAAAGAAAAAAGAAAGAAGAAAGTGCCATATTGTGCTTGAAACATACTGTCAGGTACTATACCCACCGGGACACACCTGTATATGCTTGTTTCCTCGATTTGAGCAAAGCTTTTGATTTAGTCTGTTATGATATTCTGTGGAAAAAGTTACAAGAAGTAGGGCTACCGTCTGAACTTCTAAATATCTTAAAGTACTGGTATGGCAATCAAAGCAATAATGTACGGTGGGCGGGCACCTTCTCAGATCCATATCAATTGGAATGTGGCGTGAGGCAGGGTGGTTTGAGCTCGCCCCGTCTTTTTAATTTGTATATGAATGCCCTAATCGAGGAGCTCAGTAGCCTGGGGGTTGGTTGTCGCATAGATGACGTATGTGTTAATAATCTTAGCTATGCGGACGACATGGTGCTGCTGAGCGCCTCGGTTTGTGGCATTAGGAAAATATTACAAATTTGTGAAAGTTATGCAGAGGGTCATGGCTTGAAGTATAATGTGAAGAAAAGCGAGTATGTTGTCTTTAAGGCTGGTACTAGGTGTCCCGCTAGCGTGCCCGCTATTAAGTTGTATGGAGATGAGTTGGCTAGGGTACGTCATTTCAGATACCTGGGTCATCTAATTACCGAGGACCTTAAGGACGACATGGACATTGAACGTGAACGTAGGGCACTGTCCGTGAGAGCAAACATGATTGCTCGCAGGTTTGCCCGATGTACGAATGAGGTAAAAATCACTCTCTTCAGAGCTTTCTGTACATCTTTTTACACCTGCAGCCTGTGGGCAGTCTATACTCAGAAAGCGTACAGTGCCCTACGGGTACAATACAATAATGCGCTTAGAGCGATGTTGCGGCTGCCCCGCCACTGTAGTGCGTCACGTATGTTTGCAGAGGTGCGCATCGATTGGTTCTACGCTACTCTGCGCAAGCGGTGCGCGTCAATGCTGAGCAGAGTGCGGGCTAGTCGCAACAGCGTTTTAAGTATGATAGCCAGTAGACTTGACTGTCTGTACATGGGTCGATGTATTAATGTTCACATGAGTATTGATACATCGATTCGTGGGTCAGGCAGGGGGCGAGTAGATTAAGCTTGTTTTACTAACACTAGTTATAAGTTATTGTACTACTAACAAATTGTATCACAGTTTATTTTATTTTTAATTGTGATTGTGATTTTTGTGCCTACTAGTTTATAAGTTCCATTGTTACTAACCATTATGGATCTTTGTTATCCGAGAATAAATAAATTATTATTATTATTATAAAAAAACATGAGACATAATTCTAGCTTCAGAATTAGGTGATTTTTATTTGTTAGATTCAGTTACTTTTTAGTCGGTTATTTTTCTGCTTAATATTGACGCAAAGTTATCGATGTATCACAGAAACTTAATTTAACTAAACAAAGATGTTCTATTGCAATGCGAAATGAAAACCAACGCAGTCACGTGTTCACAAAACATTTGTTTGTGATGAATACAAAATTATTGTTTACTGAGAACGTCAAACTGTCCTTAGAGCGCTGTAGTTATGTCGAGGCATAGGGACGCCAGCACCTCGAAACAACCTGAAACTTCAACCTTGAACCTAAAGGCTTAGCTATAAAGTTGAAAACGACAGTAGTAGCTTGATTTGCTTGCGTCTGCACATATCTCGCGACGCCATCTTTGATAAAGAAGTGTGCCACTAGACTTATTTCATACGCATTTTGTTGCTTCAAGTAAATGTCAGAATTGAAGGGACATCTCGCTAAAATTAAATATTCCTTTGGGCAAAGTCGATTTGCATCTGTATTACTAACGGAAACAGTTTCTCTTTGCTCTCAGATGGGGTTTGTATTAAATCCGGACTGGAAATTATACACAGAGATAATAAGATTACGTGTTATTCCATTAAAATTATTTTTCAAGCAAAGGTTTTTATAAATGCGTAGGTTTTATTATAAAAATGTGGTAACCCTACGTAAATAGAAAAGGGATATCAACGCGTAGGTAGATATTTTTTTATTGTATAATATCCTACATATCAAATACAATAAATTGATTCATCTTACATATTGTGTAAGTACAGTACTAGGATAAGCAAATCCATTGAAATTAATACCATACTCCAAATCTGTCTAAAATTCTATTCCAACTAATTTAAACTTAGCTGAATTTTGCTAGCTCCAAGGTACAACCAAAACTCTATAATCGCCTATGTACCACGTTTGTGCATGAAGTTTAAATAAATAAATAAATAAATAAATATAATTACAAAATTATGTTCAAATATCCAGCCGCGTATTACATGACAATTTTAAAAGAAAAACTCATAACCCTTTCTTTTGACGTCGTCATAGTCGGTTAAAAAGAACACTATTTTTGAAATCAGTCCTAACCATCCTGTTTCTTTATAAAATGAGAGTTTTAAACAAAGACATTTATTTCATTCAACCAATTCAAATGCTATTTACCGCAATCGATGCGCGAAATTAAATATCTTCCATTTTTTTCCTTATCTCCGATTTCCCCGTTTACTCTTGGTAAACGGTTCTTCGATATTTTTATTTCATCATTTTTCATCATGTTCTTTTAATAATAATAATAATCTTTTATTGAGGACCAAACATTATTCACATATTATGCACCCACCAAACTGCGCAGCAGTTTGTCGGCGGGAATTTTAATTCGTTATGCTCCTTAATTTTGATCACCATTTCTTTAAAATAAAATTACATTTATTTATTGATCTATCGATCTATCCACAATAGGGATGTTTCCTGACTAAAAAAAAAATATTCTAATTAGTCCGTCTGTTAGATTATCAAAAATATTGCCGAATTTTTTGTTTTATCAAATCAATAAAAATTGACGAAGATAAAACGCGTCAAAGATTTGAGTGGAGGCTTGTGATGTCACTCACCGGTAAAAAACGTCATACTAATTTTATTAATGTCTTAGAATATGATTTCACACGAGTTTTCAAAGCACTGTATCGTCTTAATTGTTTGTTTACGTGAAAAAAGAAAATATATGTGTCCAATATTTTTTTGGAAATCTGTACTAACTATCCTATCGCTGTTCACAACGCTAGCTAATTAGAAACTCCCGACAGAAAAACCAAACATCACTTTGTCGGCCCAGAGAAGTAAACTCAAGTCCACCATCACTCTCTTACATTTTATCATTTTATAACAAACCTTATCACTCAACCCAGTAAGTATCATCTACTTTAATTATTTTCTATAAAATATAACGTGTGTGTAGAAAAACTAATCTGCTAACACTAGCCAGTGGGAAATGTGTAGCAGGACACAGTTGTAGGGATGTTACGGATATGTAATTTCGGATCTGGATACGGATAAAGGAATAATATTATACCGGTTTTGAATACGGTTACGGATTAAAAATTATTTCGGATTATCCGCTAGTTTCGGATAGTTTTTCGGTTACGAATATTAAACTCTAACAAGTGACGGCTCGGTCGGTTACAAGCAGTGTTACCAACTCTCAAATATTTATCCCTAAAACTAAAATCTAAAATCCCGAAAATTACTTGAAAATACCCTAAATAAAGAGTAATAATTAGATTCCGCCGGTTACAGTTTTTTTTTATATCGGATATCCGATAGCTTTGGTTACGGTTACGGATCATCATAACATTCCTGGGCCACAGTAATGGCGACACTTTGTCTCCGACATACGATGCGGCTGCACTTTGTCAGTCCGCGTCAACGCATTTTTTATTACATAGCTTGCTTTTAAGGGGATTGCTGGTGTATGTTCTGTGTGGATGATACTTCGGGTTTGTTGTGGTCAGTAATTCTTGTTAGGACGTTGCTTTATGGGGATGAAATGGTTCCTTAGTTTTTAAATTAGTGTATTTTGATTATTTTTCTGATATCTTCCTTATTGGGATGAGTTTTAGCTAGATGGTATATTCATCACGCCACTTATGTCTAAGTTCCATATAATGGGGGTGGGCCTATTGCCATTAATTGGTCACAAATCCAGACTCCGTGGCTGTTACTGAAAAAATCTTGATGGCAAACCCAGCAACACTTTCCCGTCCGGGGAATCTAATCCAGGTGAATGGATAAAGAATGGATAAAGTGAGGAATGAGTATATTAGAGGAAGTTTGAAAGTAGCACCTGTTACAGAAAAATTGAAAGGAAGTCGTTTATCTTGGTATGATCATGTAATGAGGAGGGATGAAACGCATGTGACTAAAAAAGTGATGGATATAAATATTGATGGATGGAGAGGGAGAGGAAGGCCAAAGAAAAGATGGATGGATTGTGTGAGGAATGATATGAATGAGAAAGGAATAAATGCCACCTTGACGTGTAACAGGGAAGAATGGAAGAAGAAAACGTGTTGCGCCGACCCCAAATAGAATGGGATAAGGGCAGGAAGATGATGATGGAATCTAATCCAGGTCCACATACTCAGCAGTCGCGCTTTCTACCACTAAACCAACGAAACAGCCAAACGTGGAGTTTTTGCTACTAAGGTAGTATTTGAGGAGAGCATAGTTCTCTTTTTTTTATTTCAATTATTTATGGCTTAACTAAAAATATTTTGTAAATCTAACTTCAATTAAGGCGACTGCAAAATTGTTGTCGTTGTAAAAGTAATTGAGTACCAACCATGAAATGCTATGAAACCTCCTGACAAAACACAAAACAAACTAAACACATAGCTAATTCAATAAATCTCTGATTTTCGATTAAATAAAGACGTGAAGTCCCAAAACTTCTCAAAAACAAAATACCTTATTGTCTACATTTCAGTTTTAACAAGATATCCATAACAATTAAAGTAGGGCCCGTCAAAAAGTTTTAATGACTGCTCAGATCCACTTTGTAAAAAAATTGTGAGCAACGAAACAGCGATTGAATAGAAGCCGTCAAAGAAACAGCTACCTGCCCTTGCTTCTGTTTTTCGTTCAAATTCGGCTGCGTATTTACTGGGCGACAAGAGATGGGGAAAAGTCGTCAGAACTAAACTGTTTGGCTGTAACTATGTTGTATTTACATCGCAGTTTGGGAGGTGTCTGGTTATCGTGCTATATTTATAAAGTAAAATTAAAATTCCTTAAATTATATAAGATATTAAGCACCCTTCACTATTTCAACATCCGCCTCCCCAAATACAAAATATTTTTTTTTCTTAAACTTGGATAAAAATAGAAAAGAAAAGACAAAACCCGATCATTTTGTCAGAATATGTACCACATTAATTTGTCGACTAGTGAATAACCAGCTTTATTCCACTTATCCTTGAACAGTTTTGGGCATACTTTTTTCTTACGTTTTATAATTACACCAACTTTTTGAGAAGTCGTGTTAATTTGATCGCGGAGGTCGGATTCCCTTTTCATTTTTTGCGGAAGTCCGATAAAGTACTTAGGGGCCCGAAACTAAAGTTTGGAGTTTTTGTATTGTACCTCCATTTTTCATACGTATTATGTTTTATGAAGTTCGTTGAGAACTCTCATTTTCGTTCAAGGATCGGTTTATAGGGGTCGTAAATCGTGCTCTAAATAGGACCAATGCCTTTTGACATGAACTTATTCTACTTTGACCATTAACCCTATTAAACCTTTTCAGCTATTAATCTTAGAGAGCCAGCAATTTCACCAGCACAAATATGATAATGGAGATTTAAGGATACGAATATCCATTTATAATGTACCACATAACATAAAGGTCATATCATATGTACTGTTAATTTACGTAATAGCTCAATAAAAGGCCCTGGTTCCGCTAATAGGCTCTGTTTTGTATATGAAACAAATACCCAAAAGGGTAATAATTCATGCGGAGTGTTTTGCGTAATTCCAAAAATGTTTGGAATGGCCGAACTTCACGCGGTTTATCTGAAGCAGCGTTAAAATGATGCGGATAGTGTTGTAAATTGTTCATTCCAGTTTTGGAAACTTTTTGCTCGTTGATTGCTATTTTAGTGGAGTGCCGTAAGATTTATACCTCGGAATCCAGGGCCGGTCAATGAATCTTCATAAAAATTTTTGGACTGCATTGGTAAAAGCCCAAATAAAGAAGTTAAAAAAAAAAATTTGCGCGCTCTTCTTTTTTTTTTTTTTTAATTCGGCAATTTGCTGAAAAATGATAGGGACAAGGGAAAAAAATGTTTAGAGCTACTAAATAATATTTTCACCGTGACTTTAATGTTAATTAATTAATATTTCGCAAAAAAGAACGACTTACAGCAAAAAAAAAAATTAAAACCTATCTTTCTAATACCTTTATAGGATCAATTCTTGTAATATAGTATAATCTGAATCTCGGTTACGGCTTCAACGATTTTCATGAAATTTAGTATGCTGGGGGTTTTGGGGGCGATAAATAGGTCAAGCTAGGTTTCATTTAAAAAAAAACACGATTTACCAAAACAACCAAGCAAATTTCGGTCATCCAGGTACTATACATTATAATAACATTATTGTTAATTACTGTCGTCGTCATCGTTGATGTGGATTGTTGGTGAAGGATTAGTACCTACAGCTGTCACAAAAGCATTCTAAATTAAAAAAAATCCTGTGAATGCCTTAAGTTTAAGGCCTCCTGCCAGAGGCATATCGTACTTATATTATACGTGTGAAAGTTTGTGAGGATGGATTAATGTTTGTTACTCGTTCACGCAAAAACTACTGAACGGATTTGGATAACGTATATAGATGGTTTATCGAACTCTACGCGGGAGAAGCCGCGGCCATAAGCTAGTAACTGATATACTATAAGTGACTAATAATCACTAAGGGCACCTCCTGTGGGGTATGGACCTCAAAGTAGTAGGGAAACCAGTAGGTACACTTAGAAATAAGAAATACAAATATCCCGACCCTTGCTAGAGCCAGCCTGCGAAGCTGAGACAGTAGTATTAAACCAGACCCTAAATAATATCTCTCAGATTTAGCCTGTCCCTTTGTTGCCCCCCCTCAGTGACGTCCTAAACCGAGGTCCGTACCTCACAGCAGCTTTCCTTAGCGATTAGTCACTTATGGTATATCAGTTACTAGCTCGATAATTGCCCCACGGGGTCATACTACCGAGATAAAATTGTGTCATATGTTTACATCCAGGTTGTAAACCATCTATCTATTTGCGATATTTAACCTCCAAATCCGTTCAGTAGTTTTTGCGTGAAACGGGGAACAACCATCAATCCATCCTCACAAACTTTAGCAAATATAATATTAGTAGGATATGCCTCTGGCAGGAGGCCTTAAACATAAGGCATCCAAAAGATTTTTTAAAATTTAGAATGCTTTTGTGACAGCTGTAGGTACTAATCCTTCACCAACAATCCACATCAACGATGACGACGACAGTAATTAACAATAATGTTATTATAATGTATAGTACCTGGATGACCGAAATTTGCTTGGCTGTTTTGGTAAATCGTGTTTTTTTTAAATGAAACCTACCTTGACCTATTTATCGCCCCCAAAACCCCCAGCATACAAAATTTCATGAAAATCGTTGAAGCCGTAACCGAGATTCAGATTATACTATATTACAAGAATTGCTCCTATTAAGGTATTAGATAGATACGTTTTAATTTTTTTTTTTGCTGTAAGTCGTTCTTTTTTGCGAAATATTAATTGATTAACATTAAAGTCACGGTGAAAATATTATTTAGTAGCTCTAAACATTTTTTTTCCCTTGTCCCTATCATTTTTCAGCAAATTGCCGAATTAAAAAAAAAAAAAAGAAGAGCGCGCAATTTTTTTTTTTTAACTTCTTTATTTGGGCTTTTACCAATGCAGTCCAAAAATTTTTATGAAGATTCATTGACCGGCCCTGGATTCCGAGGTTTTACAATATTTATGCCTTAGGGCACTCCACTATTTGTTTTTTTTCAGCGTGCTTTCGCTGTATTATAGAATATTGTGTTATAATTGTAATGCTATACTGTGCTTGTGCATCAATACAACTATAATTTAGCGCCAACGAGAGGTAAGTACTGACTTAAACTTGAGTCTGCATTGAGAGTCTTGGCATATGCCTAGAGCGGGAGGAGGACCATTTTTACGAAAAAAGGTATATGATGAATTGGGCTCCGAATAAAAATATTATTAGGCTTCATTACTAAATAAAAATAAATTATGTTTTAATGCCTTTGACGACTTAATGCTGAAGGAGTTTGTCGTATGTTTAAAAACCATCTCTAAATATTCTCTATCATTCTAAATATTAAAAACAATAAAACCAACCAAATTAATATTTCAAAACGTAATTCCAGCAACACAAGAGACAGTACATTCTTTTAAACTTTACAAAGAACAATCTCATCTACAAAATAAAGGTCAAAGTTCTAAGTCGGTGCAAATGTTCCCTTTGTTGCTTTTGATAAAACAATGAAAGTTGTTATGTTACTACATTACACCCTGAGGTCCAGTAATTGTGAGATAGAGTGTTTTGTTGCATAAGTTGCTTATCGTCTAGACAATACGTTAGTTGGTACTTGCGAACTGTTGATAGCTACGAGTAGCTATAAGTTAAAGTATTGTAACTTTATTTTGTAGCAGGTAGTCGGTGAAGCTTTCGAAATATATGTAGAACTAGCTGTGTCTCATGACCTTCCTTTGCGTCAAATTATTATAAAAAATTGTTTTCCCATTTTGAATCGGATTTTCATTCAATTACAATAAATTACAAGGATTGTAATCTTTTTGCAGGGAACTCTAATTCTTATTGTAAAATAAAAGTATAGCCTAAGTTAGACCTTATAACATCAGCTACTTTACAGTGAAATTCTCGTTAAAATCAGTCCAGCTGTTTCAGAGATAAGTCGTACAGACAGACCGTCAGACAAAAAATTGGGAAAATTTATAAGATTTTGTTATACCTAAGTGATGTATATGAATGTGATTATGTTTTTGACGGAAAAACGCAATAAAACATTGCCTTGCCTTGAAACCGAACCCCATGCTCAGAGCTCGTGTTTCATACCACTCGACCAACGAGGTTACAACAACAATAACTTCCAAGAAATAGATATTATTTTGTATCTAAAACTCAGACTGAAACTATCAGATACGATAGAGATTTTTTCTAGTACTGAGAAACTTGCTTGAGTGGGTGATTTCATACTTGAGAGGTAGATCTTTTTATGTTGTGGTAAACGGTTATGAATCTAACGTATATAATATCTCATCTGGAGTCCCACAAGGCTCTCATTTAGGGCCAATATTGTTCAACTATTTTATTAACGATATTCCCAAGTGTTTACGGCACTCTCAAATTTTTATGTATGCAGACGATTTGAAATTTCTTAGAATTGTTGAATCTAACAGAGACGCTTCGCTTTTGCAGATGGACCTTGATAATCTTATTCAATGGTGTAAAAGTAACGAAATGTATTTGAATTCCAAGAAATGTTACCACGTTAAATACACAAGAAAAAAATATCCAATAAAGACAGTGTATTACATAAATGAGGACAAAGTTAATGAAGTAGACACTATTCGTGACCTTGGAGTTCTGTTTGATCAAAAACTAACCTTTGCACCACACTTAGATTCCATTTCTAAAAGAGCATCCAGGATGATGGGTTTTGTCATAAGACAATGCAAGGGTTTTCGTCAAATTAAAACTAAAATCTTACTTTATCAGAGTTTAGTGCGTAGCATATTGGAGTATTGCAGTGTGGTGTGGCGGCCACATTATGCAACAAATAGTTTGCGTCTAGAACGAGTCCAAAAACGCTTTGTTTGGCATCTGGCCTTTTCTGTGGGAATAAGCAAAAAGGTGCGTTCTTACAAGAAGAGATTAAAATTCTTTAACATGCATACCTTGGAAGAACGAAGATGTCTTAATGACGCAATATTTGCTAGCAAAATTCTGAAGGGAAATATCGACTCGCCGCCGCTGCTCGCACTCATTAATTTTCGTGCTCCGTCGAGGATTCCGCGCAAACCTATTACTCCACTTTATCCTCCAATGAGAAGAACGGTGTTGGGATCTAACTCTCCATGTGCTAGGTTCTGTAGGGTTTTGAATAGTTGCAGTGATATGGTTGATTTACATTTTGATTCTCTTAATAAGCAAAAAATTAAATTTCTGAACTATTTATCAGATTTATTGTAATAGTTTTTGGGCTGTGTAGAATTGATGCTTTTAATATTTTTACTGAGTTTACCTTGTACAATGTATAGCTTAAGAATTTAGTTATTATTGTTTTATTTTTGTCCATGTGGTGTTTACCTATAAGTAATTGTTGCACTGTGTAAAGTATAAACGCATGTCTTATTTCTGCTTGTGAATTAGTGTAAACAATTGTTGGTAGACCTAATAAATAAAATAAATAAAATAAAATAAATAAACATACGATAAAGGATATTGTTATATTCCCGTATTAGTTATTGTTACCTATATTTTGTTTGCTTCGGTGAATTAGATTCCTAGAAACAATTTTCGAAAGCTTCTACTGAAAGCCAATGCTGGTTGAATACAATACAAGAGTACTCTCTATTTATCCGACATACTTATCTTACATACCTTTTTTGTGTGTATGTTCAGCTGTATCTTTGCCAATTTGTGAACCGATTTCGGTGATTCTTTGTTTACTTGGAAGAATATTATTCCATGGTGGTATCATTAAAGTTTGGTGTTGATCCTCGGAGATATACCATGGAACTCTTCAATAATAAAAAATCAAATCTGTCGGGGTTGCTGCAATCGCTTAGATGTTTATTGTTTACACAATATTATAACATAGGTAACAAAAAAAAAAAAAATGTAGAAATGTAAAAAAAAAAAAAGAAATGTAGAAATGAAAATATCTGGCTTGCTTTCTATAAGAGAGAGAGAGACAGACAGAGAAACATGCGACGCCGCACAGCTTACAATAGCTTACTATAGCAAAAAGTGTCGTGACAACTTTTCGTAAGAATTTTTTCCGTCTAGCCCCCTTCGTTCCAATAACGCCTGTCACACATTGCGACAGTTAGGTATGTTAAGTTCCATTTTATTGGGGATAAGCTTAACATGACAATATGTGTTGGTAACAATGTATAATAAATGCATAACAAATATTTTGTAAAATATATTGCAAAACATTTTTTTTATCAAAAAAAAAATCGTCTTCAAAAACACAAAAAGTGAAAACTATGTGTAAAGACAATAAGCGCTTAAATATTTTTACCTAATATACTTGGAGCAGGCTTTGTGATGTTGACAAGAATGAGTTTTAAGTGACACTAAAATTATTTTAGCTTTGTTTTTTTTCGTGTGGTTAATGAAAACCTTAACCTTTTGTGTTAGAGTGTTTATGCTGCCCAAGGCCAGGCCCTTGCTTTTGCTTGACTTGGCTTTTAATCTTTTTACAATAAAAGGCATAGTGAGGTGCAAAACGAAAGAAAAACAAAAGATAGATTGTAATACTGATCAATTAAAATACAATATGGGTGTCTCACAGTTTTTTTATTAGATCTTGCAAAGACAAGCAATTACTTGTACAATACTGAAGCTACTGTACACTGAAACTTACCACTCACTTCTTCAAACCAAACAGTAAAAAGAAGTACATTGCCATCGAAATTTAAAATACATACTTATTCTGTAAACGTCTCTCGAAACTTAGTTGGCGAGTTGAGATAACTCGAGTGCTGAGTGAGTATCCATCTATCTGTGTGCGTCAATCGCGTGTGGAAAGTGAAAAGTTTTCACGTGATAAAGTGAACGTGAGTTGAAGTTGTGAAGTCAGAATAGTACCGCAGCTGTTGGATGTGCTATATAAGTTTTTTGTCGTTAGCCTTTCACGTTTTAATACAGAACTGGTTTCGACTGCCTCGTTGGCCTAGTCAACTCAAGCATAACTGCTGAGCCTGAGGTTCTGCCCCCAATTACATGGGTCTTAAACATAAATGGCAAGAAGTAAGTGTACTAATGGCACCTCAGTCTTACCTTTCGGGTATTACAGGCGTGATGTTATTTTATGTTTTGTGTTTTCTTGATTTAATGTCATGCCAATGTGTAATGCTGTGACTGAGTTGTATCTAAAGGCTGGAAAAAAATCTCTGGTCGTCCGGTGGCACGATGGGCAGACCGCCTTTGATGTGATTGCAGGTTAATCTTGCATGAGTCCTGAGATCCCGTCGGGGCTGCGGGTTGTTCAAAAGAGATACCACGGCCTCGGCACAAAGGGCTAAGAAGGAACACGGGTGGTTTTTAATCAGTAGAAGTCTTACACTCCCTACCGCTCTGCCCAGAGCGGGAGGAGTCATTTAATGATTTCCCACCCCCAAAAAAGAAAAAAAAAGCCCTGAGATTGCTGAAACAAATGCGTTACGTCACACCTATTTTTGCTTGTTATAAAATATTTTACCAGTCAAAGATTTAAACAAGCCTATTGTTTAAATCATCAATCCGAGTCCCACTAGAAGAATAATTTTAGGTCCTACATTGTACAAGCAAACAAAAAAGATACCACATCCAAACATTCCTTTTCAAACACACAGGCGGTATCACTCTTAGCGTTCTGAATTTTTAAGAAGCCCAGTTCACCGATGCTTTCAACGAGTTCCTCAGAAGAAACCCTCACTAACTTACCACGATTTACATAACACGCGTAATGCAGACACCAACTTTGGGTTTCTTTCGACTGTTGGTTTACTTTCAGTGTTGAAAGTGCTGCTTTTTGGGATAAAGTTTTCAAGGTGTTTTATTGAAGGACTGGTAAGATTTTCGGATAAAGTTTTGTATCTTTGTGAATATTATGGTTTAAAATTAGTAGATAATTTGGAAGAATTATTTACAGGTTATACATAGATAACCTAATATAACTTACACCTTACTATTGTATCGAGTCTGGTTCTTCTAACCAAACAGACAGATGTGTTGCTGGGGAGTTTGTCCCGCCACTTCTTCTTTCCAGCAAAAACACTAGGAAGTGTCGAAGGGTGGACGTTTTGGAGGACTGTCACTTGTAAATAAGTAAAGTAAATTTTGACGTTCGAAAAGTGCTGATTATCAGCCTGGTTTGAATAAATGACTTTTGATTTGATTTGACGCTGCCTATTACATGTTGTTTCTTAAACATAACTGGCGAACTGTGGGTGTACTAATAATAATCAACATATCGCACCGATTCCACAAACAAAAACTAGGTTTTGTAACAAGCAATACGAGAAACAGTCATCTCAACTCTATAACAAAATAAATAAAGAAATATATGTTTACACCAAACAATTTTTAGAATATAAAAAACTTGTAATACAATGGATAAAACCACTATCATATGAGGACACTGAGGCCCTCCTGCAGCACACATCATAACCCACTCATTCACGCACACACTTACTCACAAGCACAACTTTTACAATTACACACATACATCTCGCACACACGCACACATCCTACATAAACATACATCACATAATATGTCCATCCCACATTACATACACAAAATGCACATTAAGTTATTTTTATTTTTAATCTACTTTCTTAAAATTGTATAAATTATAATTATAAATAGTAAACACTGGCATCTCTTGTGTACATTACGTATATTTAAGTTACGGAAGAGGGGAGTGTCCTAGTACAGGCATTTAATTGCTTAAAAGGACACTTCTATCCATTGACTTATATATTACTGCGTAAGGACTGGGCGGACGGCATGTTAAAATGACGCCACAAACGTGGTCCCAATAAGGTCTTTCCTAAGCCGAAGTGAACTAGTCCACGATCGGCTCTCTTCGGGTGCGGTCGTAAATTTTATTAAAAGCTTTATTTATGTTCTATAAACCTCGAAAATGCCACGCCGCTTATACATGGTTACGTTAACGAGTAGACTACACCAATTCTCTGTATGGGGAACGCGTCGAGCAAAATGTTCGGACGACCGTATCTTTAGTTTTTATATCAATGCTTCTATCACTAGTATGTAGTAGAAACTTGGTAAAGAAATAAACTATTTTGTATTTATATTTTTGTATCGCGAACATCTTTTCTGGTTTACAATAATAATCTATCCTAGTATTATCTCAAAATAACGGCTATCCTAATTACCAATTGCAATAGGTATACCTAACATTAGAACCAGGTTGAGACGGCTTGCGTTGTTGATTACCCCGAGCATCCTCCATTGACCGCATAACAAGATGACTCGCTTTGTGCCTGCTACTGATCACTCATTTGAAGTTGCAATAATAATGATGTTGTTGTTAGTAGGAAGTTGCTGAAGACGAAATAGTTGCACAAACTGGCTAACTGCCGCACTCAGAGAGCTTTAATAATTACTTAGGCCATCACTTAGTAAAGGTTTTGAGAGTTTTGTGATACATTATTATGTCAAACCTTTTCTTAGTAACGGTTTAAGTAATCATTAAATATCTCTGAGTACCGCAGTAAGATATATTTGAATTTAGAGAAACATATTATACAGTTTTCGGACTTATTTGCATTTGGAATAGTATGTATGATTATAATCAACAGGTTTAAGAACACATCGACGTCAATTACTCAAAAGTTTCATAAACTTCGAGCCTTATTATATAGACGGCACGGTTGGCGCAGTGGCTTAAGCAATGGACTGCTGCGCTGCGTGTCGCGGGTTCGATCACCGCACGGAATAAATATTTGTATGACCTACAGATAGTTGTTCCGGGTCTGGGTATTTGTGTGTTTGAGTTTAAATGTTTGTGAACGCACCCACGATACAGAAGAAATTCCTAGTGTGGGGCAACATTATAAAAAAGAAAAAATATTACGATCAGGGAAACAATATTCCCAAGTATTTATGTATGTCATCATCTGCCTGGCCTTTTCCAAACTATGTTTCAGTCGACTTCCAGTCCAACAGAATGCAGTTAAAAACCAGTATTTTACATGGAGCGACCTCCTATCTGACCTCCACTACCCAGTAAGTAGTGGGCAATAAGATACCCCTTTTTTTCGGATTGTGGGAAATCATCTCATTACTCCTCCCGCTCTGGGCAGAGCGGTAGGGACTGTCAGACTTCTACTGACTAAAAACCACCCATGTTCCTTCTTAGCCCTTTGTGCGGACGCGGTATCTCTTTCGAACAAACCGCAGCCCCGACGGGAATAAGATACCACTTGGTTAGACTGGTAAAAGTTCCGACATTCGAGCTGAATGTTGACCAGCTAAGCTATATATAAAGCTCTTTGCAGTCAAATTATTTTTTTATTTTTTTAACGTAGGTACCTACTGGTCATGTAATTTTTTTTTTTCTGGTAATCCGGTCCTGTGCAAAAATCCTGAGATTTTTGCGAGAAAGACAAAAGAAAGGTTTGGTTAGCAGTACCTCAATCATTGTAGTATATTTCATTTTCTGCGCAATCAAAATATAAGTCTTAAATAAAGTAATTTATTTGAGTTATTTTACTATGCTAAACATGAGCCTTTGTTGATTAAAATAAATTATTATTCTATTCTAGAGAATTAGTGACCTCAGCATTTCACAAACCGTTTCATCTTGCTTAGCTAGGTCCGTTTCATCAAACTCAGCTAGTTATGCATCTCGATCGATCTTATCAAAGTTCAGCCATACACCCTACACTACATGTAGGTACCAGGGAGGCATGAACCGATGGACTGTCACAAATGAAGGCGGTCAAGCGTCGCAGCTTCCGCCACAAGTCTAGAGATAACGACCAACATGGCGAAAACAATGGGACGTTTTCAACAAATTCTCAACTAGGACCAAACTTGGTGAGAAATTACGTTGGCTTTGAAGGACTTTATATTGTGTGGTTGTGGTAATAAACGTAATTTAGTTATTAAATAAGTTTATTGGAAAAAGAGAAAAAAACAGTTACTCATTACAGATTCAGATTGACAGCTAGAACTACATTTGCTTGCGTTCCATATTCAAACAGCTTCGTTAAATTGAGGTTGGAATCTAACTAAATGAACTATTAAGTTTAAGTATTTTAAAATAGTATTTTTTTTAGCGACCAAATTCTAGTACGGTGAATATAATATATTCTGACGCAGACGAAGTTGCGTGGGTAGGTACTTCGTACTTTCGTACGCAACTTCGTCTGGGTCACATAATATAGCTTATAGCTTATAACCTTTCTCGATAAATCGACTATCCAACATAATTATATTGAGTTAAATCGTACTCGTAACAAACAAAAAATCTTACCTTTCCTCTTTATAATACCTATATTAGTTTAGATTGGCTTCGATTACATTCACATTCCATTTGTGTGTGTAATTATTTGATTACGATATTAACTTTTTAAACTACTAAAACTAAAAACACAACAATTGAAAATAAACAAAACTGATCAATAACTTCCTATAGATTGCCGTTACTGTTACTCTATCTTATCACCATGGTTTTCTTTGGAGTGTGGGCAGTCATCAAATGACTCCTCCCGCTCTGGGCAGAGCGGTAGGGAGTGTCAGACTTCTACTGACTAAAACCACCCATGTTCCTTCTTAGCCCTTCATGTCGAGGCCGCGGTTTCTCTTGCGAACAATCCGCAGCCCCGACGGTATCTGATCACCCTCAATCCATAATGACCCAGTACAAAACATAATTCCTCTTTTCTTTTATCTTTTGTGCCATCCACCTCTGTTTCATCCTTTGATAGATAGCTCCAGGGTCTAGATGAATAAATAGCAGTTAGTAATAGTGAAATGATACATTTCTACCTGAGTCTCGAACTGATCTGAATAGTGAATGGGATCCACTTCGATTGTAACGGATCCGGCTATGATATATGATTTGTGGATCCTATTTGATTGTTTGCAAAAGTGACTGGGTATAGTAGACTGATGAAGTATTGCTAAGATTTGAAAATGTGTTTGTTGTTTGGGAGTAATAATGCTGCATGGAATATGCAATAATAGATTCAACTGCATTATTTTGTCAAATAGTCTACATTCTTCTTCTTAGCGTGGCAATCTAAATTGTGTTGGCCTAGAGTTGGGCTACTAGTTTGGCGCTTTCGGTAGCGTCCATCAGTTCCTGTAGTGAACAACTAGCAGTCTACATTATATAGTACCTAGATCTGGCATGCTTCGTAGGGTACGTGTGCCTCGACTATTCCACACGAATTCGTTCAGGACTAACGCTGCGGAGCGCGTGCCTCTTCGGCGCCTTATTGATGCGTACAACGCTCACTTTATGGAGCTTGATTAATTATTCTTCCCAAAGATCGCTTCAAGGCAAGAGCAATAGAATTACTAAATTCATAAATTTAATTTTATTTCTTTCTTTTTACTAATCTTTAACGATTTGTTTGTTTTCTTTAAATATTTTTTTTTGTGAATTCGTGGACAATTTTGTTGGTTACATGTGTCATCATCATCTTCCTGCCCTTATCCCATTCTATTTGGGGTCGGCGCAACACGTTTTCTTCTTCCATTCTTCCCTGTTACACGTCAAGGTGGCATTTATTCCTTTCTCATTCATATCATTCCTCACACAATCCATCCATCTTTTCTTTGGCCTTCCTCTCCCTCTCCATCCATCAATATTTATATCCATCACTTTTTTAGTCACATGCGTTTCATCCCTCCTCATTACATGACCATACCAAGATAAACGACTTCCTTTCAATTTTTCTGTAACAGGTGCTACTTTCAAACTTCCTCTAATATACTCATTCCTCACTTTATCCATTCTTGTCACTCCGCACATCCATCTCAACATTCTCATCTCCGCTACATGCAATCGTTTTTCATCCATCTTTTTCAAAGCCCAGCACTCTGATCCATACAGTACGACAGGTCTAATCACGGACTTGTATATTTTCCCCTTTAACTTGAGGGGCATCCGTGGGTCGCAAGTTGGTTACATGTGTAATAACATAAATATGTGAGATTGTGTATAAATGTACTTCTAAGTTGTGCTGATTTAAGAATCTTTAGTTAAGCTTGGCATGTAACTATTTTTTGTCCCTAATAAATCAAATAAAAGCATAGTACAAATCTAATAATTGACTATACAATTCGAAGTTTTTAGGTTTCAAATAGTGTTAAATTGCTTAAATCTATGCACAAGGAAGGGTAATTTTTCACAAAATATTACTTACTCACTTGGTACGTATATTAAAGTGAGAATTTACTGAAGGATGATATGGCTAGAATAGAGTTAAATGTTAATAAAACTTGCACCAGAGACATGCTGCATCGAGCTTAAATAAATTGGGAAAAGAGCAGAAGAATGATTGGCAATTTCCTCCGAGATTTTCTCTAAACGTGTCAATAGAACTAATACACCTACTTCTAGGCAATTCACAATGATTTTTGTCTTTCATCATCTATCACCCACAGCCAGAATTCACTCACAGTTGGTCATAGGCCTCCCTACGGTCTTGTGGCAGACTCAACCAGGTTTTTCCTCCGATGCCAACTCTATGTCGCTTGCCCATCTCGATGCCAGATGTCCTGCCCAACTCCATTCAAGTTCCGCAAGGCGATATTGATTTATCTTTACCCTATTCAATTGAATCCCTATCAGTTATGTCATTTTAATCAAAATAATCCGTATCCCGTATCGCAATTCCTTTCAACAATAGAAAAGGCTTTCAACGACTTCTTAAGAATCGAATACGAATCACTTGCCAATACAGTCCTTTGTTTTAAATTGAAAATTCCTGACGTCGATAGGAAGAAGTAAGTGGAAGCTCAGACGGCCGACTGGCTCTTATAATTGATAACACTCGAAAACCCGTCAATGGCGGGATTTATTTCGACTTTAATTGTATAAATGCTGATTTAAATTTGTCGTTTTGTTTTTCGTTTTCTGTTGTATCGTAATTAAATAGTTGGAATTTATTTTTTGTGTTTCGGTTTTCTTTAGTCTGTATCTGAACACATTTTTTTTCTAGCATGTACTGTCCTATTCCTGGGAGAAGCCTCTCTCTACTTCATTAATGTAAAAATAAAAATCCAGTCAGTACAAAAATGTGAGTGTAATATGAATATGCACATCACTGCCTAACTCTTCGGAAAAATACTGGCGTGATGTTATAAAATGTAAATCAAATGGGAAGTATTGGTACTGTAGATTTTTTATATTCAAAATTACATAATTATAGGTAATCTGAAGACAACCATTGTGGCCTGTTAGATCTTAAATAACCTCAACACAACCGCCCACATATAATGGTAGTTAAATAAAGCCCCAGTCAAACAAAGTTTTTAAATCAACATCAGCAAATAATAATTATAGCGACTACGCGTCCCTTATAGCGCCTAATATTAATATGTCCCTACAGGGCATCTATTTCAGAAACGAGGTCAGACCCCCGTGGCAGTCGCTAACCCCGAAATAAACTAAAGTCCGAGGAAACCCGAACATCTGCGAACAGTCACAAATTGATGGACATTATTCGTCGAAATCAGTTTTGTAGTTTAGTTGCGATAACGTTTATTTATATTGAGGGAGCCGAACTGATTTTTTATGTATTTTAGTTTGATTATTGAAGTTATATAATGTTATAAATTCGAAAATTTGATAACGAATACGGAATACTTTTTATTAATAGCCTAATTATAAGTGCACTTGGAATGTGGCTCTTTAATGTTTCTCAAAGAGTCAGCCAGACATCAAACTATTATTTTACCAACGCACAGTTCACCGATGTCATGACATTCGCGCTTGCGACCACTAGACCAAAAAGGCAGTAATTTTCATCTAAACAATGGACTATTCTTAAAGACATCCTAATTCAAGACCATCAAAGCAAAAACATTATATCTCACAAGTATTTGACCATACTATTCACAAAGTAAAACCCTATAACCTAGATTCATCCTCTAACCCCAAATCCCAGAACCTCATTAATGTAGAATTTCCTCTTGCACTCCGTAATTAGAAATTAAAGCAGAGCGGGGACTCAAAGATTCGATTCATCTAAATGCACTCAGGTGTCCACGTGTCAGATTAGGCGAGATGCACAGAAGATCGGTCGGTTTTAGTTTTAGCCAGATTTTGTGTCCGACAGGCGACAGCTCAGGATTTACATTTTACATTTACGATAACAACTGTGAGAGGTTTTTTCGCTGTAGCCAAAATCTTTGAGGCAGTTTAGTAGTTGGTAAGGAGTGATAACTGGTTAGTCAGTAAAGCTGTAATGCAATTAACTTTTATTTATTATTTATTCATGTCGTCGCATGGACGGCATGCTAATAAAAATCAAACCAAGTTTTAGATGTCGTCGAGAAATATCTTTTAGGCATGCTGATTGGGTTTCACCAAAGCAAGTGATAATTAGGTACACGATGTGCTCATGAACCCGAAAAATAAGAGGAAGGTACGTGGGGGCAAAAAGAATTCTTGGCAGATTAAGATTTCCATTCAAAGTAACCACACTCCCAAGTAGCCAAACGCCGCGCCGCCGCTGCTAAATCTATCCCACTCATTTACTCCTGATAGGTTAAAAGCATTCTATTCTCAGCGAGTGTATCCGACCAAACCTTAACACCTTACCAGTAGTGCCAGCGGCCTGGAATAATTATGGCTAGTCTAGGAAAACGTTTACCCTAATTAAAACCTATTCTTAGGTGTTTGAGAAAGGTATATTTAAAGGCGTTTTCCCGTTTCCTTCTCCTTTAAAGGTAAAGCTTAAGGCAAGTATTTCTATAGCTTTTGTGTTATGGAGAGCTACAGAGTAAAGTAATTAGGTGTGCTAGGCAGCTGTAAGTTAATTGTTAAGACCAACTTATTCTTGGAAGACTGCCTCGTTGGTCTAGTGGACGGAAGCGCGACTGCTGTGCATGAGGTTCTGGTTTTGATTCTCGAGTCGGGAAAATTGTTAGTGAGTTTTGCGATCAGGAATATTCGGAGTCTAGATTTGTGCTTGGTTGCTGGCAATAGGTTTGCTCTCTATTACATAGGATCGAAACATATCTGACGATGTGGGAATACGCCAATTATCTCATTACTTTTATAATATGAGTAAAATCATACTTGTACTTGATAGTTCATATTAATCACTAATCAGACATTAATTTGGAGGAACATTAAAAATAATATTGATGTCAGCAAATATGTTTAGTAGAGGTATTTCTTATATAGGGTGTAAAAGTACCCTTAACGCAAACGAAGGGCACTTGTTCTCCCCATCACTGCGACAATCTGGGAACCTCCTAGTTACGGAGATATTGTGGGCAAAGTTCCAAATTTTTCACAGCTGTTTTTGTAAATACTAGTTTTTCACGTTATAACTGTACTTAATTACCTCCATGGTCCGTTTACTATTCAAAGTATCCACTAGCACAAAGTTTTAACAGTGCTACATTGAGTTTTACCGTAAAATGTGATTTTTGACCCAAAAAAAAAGTCGTTTCCCAGCAAAAAAATTAGCGTAGGGGTACTTAGTTTGATGTACAGAAGGCTTGGTTGACGGCTGTGTGATGGGTTGATTTACACTCTGAATGTACCTAATAATGTTAACCTTTGCTCAAAATAAGAAAAAAAACGTCATGTCTAATTCAATTCTCCAAGATACACCAATAAAGTTGTCCAAACTCTTAGAAGCAAAATAAACCTAGACAATTTCACCAGTCATAGAGAACGCAAAAACATGAGACCAATCAAATTAGGGACCCCAAAACTACTGAAGCAACAAACTAGGGTCCGTAGCGAGCAACAATCCTAGGGTCCTAACTAAAGCCACGAGTAGCGCTCGACGGTAATATAAAACAGCCTGTAATGGCCACTAAAACTTTTCTAATGACCACGATGTCCCAAAACTGTCTCCTGGGAGCGAAGTTCCACGTAAAATATTTATGATTTTTGCCCGCTCCTGGCATGTTTTTGTTGGCGTATTTTATTTATATTGCTTCCTTTCTCCGACTTTGAAGTACGGTAGACGAGAAAAAAAGGCTGTGCGATTCAATTGGGTGAAATTGTTTTAGTGTAGCGCGTGAATTTATTTTGTTTTGTTAATATGGTTTATAAACATAAAAAATACAATATAACAATGATTTAAGGGTTCAACAGCATAATAAATTTCAAAAAATGTTAAATGAGTTATGAGATGAATTTCAGCATAAATCGACTTCAATAAATAAAATAAATGAACCAAGAATCTTTATTCGCAAAAAGTATTTTGAATATTATTAAAAAAACATGAATTGAAAATATGATTTACTTATATCATGTCTTTATTCGAACCACCTGATAAAAATTTCGTTTTGATTTTCCTAAAAAAGGTAATTGCACATTCTAAAACACAATTGTTTTTGTTGGTCTACAAATAGTAAGTAGTACCTAAAGACTCGTAGCTTAGTAACTAACAGCTGGAATGTAGCACTCGGACGTTATTACGGAAGAGCTCGCTTCGCTTGCTCGGCTCACTCATATTTGGTCATGATTCTAACCTATTTAATTGAAGTGCGGAGTCAAAGAAATCACCTTCGAGATCTTTAAGAAAAGGCTAGAAAGTAAAAACTAGCCTCGGTAAAAAAGGCGATTCTCATTTGAAGCTGAAAATTATATAAAACACATCCTATGTAATAGGGGGCGAGCATATTGCCATCAACTGGGTACAAATCCAGACTCCGTGGCTGTTAGGTACTGATAAAATTATTTAAAGCATCAATTAAATATTTCGCTTTATTTTCTACTCCACTAAAAGCATTAATAACTATTACATGGTACCGTATAGCGATACATTCTAATAACTAAGATTTCAGTATCATAAAGTGAAACGTTTTATAGACCATCAGAGAGCGACTGTGGACCTTGGCTCGAATTATACAGATTTACACAGCGTGCCTTCAAGAATTGTTAGCTCCGTGCCTTTGGGCTGGATTTGTATTGCCTTACGCGGACAATGTAATAAAAATGTAAGGCTGGATACAGACGTAGACTGAGTCTGCATTAAAATATACCTTTTTTTAACTTTTTCATTGTAGAACAATAGCTTTACCTCATACGGAAATTAAAATCAGCATGAATGAAATAACATAACACAATTATTTTAATTTTAAAAGACCTGGCTTCTTTATTTGCAGCCTGAAACATTCGTGTTATTAGCCATAAATATTTAGATGGGCTATTAAACATCATCATCTCCCTAGTCTATTTCCAATTATATCTGGGTCAACTTCCAGTCTGTTCAAACGCAGCTGTATACTAGTATTTCACATGGGGTGACTGCCTATCTGACCTCCATCACAGCCCAGTTATAGGTAATACAATACCCCTTGGTAAGACTGGTTGTCAGACTTTTGGGTCACTGACCAGCTATCGACGACTATCACGCAAATGCAGGAGGCATTTGCGTGTCAAAATGGAAAATGTTCGGAATCAAAATTGTATGAAAATATTCGCAATGTCCGCTCTATAAGTCTTTTAAATCTCTCTGTTATTAATATACAAATAAACTCGTAGGCAGTGCATGTAAATAATCCTCGAATGATATTGCACACCTGTCACATCACACAAAAAGACAAATCATAAAAATATTACAAACGAAAAGCAAATGGAAATAAATTGAAACGCAATGACTTCATGAACACTGAAACAGTGGAAAATTGGCTAATACCATTGTAGTGTTACTGAGAATCGAATTGCAATGCCATTAGGGAGGCTTTGGTCCATTATCCAGTAGTTCTGATGATGCTGATGATGGTAAAATAAAGCATTTTATTCCAGCTAATATTTTCAACACGAGGGTTGCCGGAAGACGGACGGCGCCGCTGAGAAAGATGTGGCGAGACGATCTGGAAGGGCACCACGAGGGCTGGTTTAAGGTAGCTCAGGAAAAGAGCACTTGGAAGGAATTGGGTGAGGCCTTTGCCCAGCAGTGTGACAGTAAAAGGCTAACAAAAATATATATATATATATATTTTAGGCTGGTGTACTTTTAGCCTTCCCATTTTATGGTTTGATATTGGACCGTACAGATAAAGTCGTATTATTGATCTGTGTACATTTTGACGATGTCTTCCCTTGTGAGATTTACAAAAGGTGAAACAGGGTCAATATTTGCAAGTCTAGCTTTGTCACCGAAATATGAAAAGAATACTGGTTTTCAAGGTCATCAGAGTGAGATTTTTTTAAGAATTAACGTACGAATATATTATTCGTTTTAACAACACTTTCAATAAGAATTATCTTGTACTCATCTCAATTTATATTCGGTCAGCGCAGTAGCGCAGCGATTTTAAAACCAATCTCTTAGCTCAGACGTCATCGTAGAAGTAATTTTTTTTCAATAACATTAATAATGGCTTAAATCTCAAAACATTTACTTCAATTCCACTATAATTACAACAATCACAGTTTAAAGGCATTATTACTTGCTAAGTACTATAGTTGCCAATAGTAGGTAGAATTGCCTAAAATAGTTGGTGACCATTTTAACTAAGATGTTAAGTATGGTAAGAATGCCTTTTTTAGCCTATAGATGTCAGCAAACACGAAACTAGATAAACAACAGAATAATTTAACCCAAATACAAACAGTGAAACCACATTTACACCCACACATTAAGCCTAAAACCAAAAACGGGTACACGGATGCGAACCGCTAAAATCCGCATTTCGCCGAGGATTTGCAAAAGCACGGACGGTTTTAAACGCATTACATTTTTTGCCCAGAAAACACATTTAAAGTCGTGAACAAATCAGTTAATACTGGAAACATATATTCGCATTTTCATGTAATGGCTTTAAACGTACAAAGAATGGATGCAGCCGCAGCCAACATTAAATTGGTATTATTGCAATAGGATCCGCAATGTTGCTAAATGTTTTATAGTTTGTGGAACTTAAGGCAATTTGGCTGTAAATCTGCTGGATGGGTAATCTTTTTGTGGGTATTTTTCCAACGGGTTTAATGTGTCTATTATTTTATGTGGATACACACTGTAATGTGTCGTGAAGTATGTCGTTTCCTGTCGGGGCTGCGGGTTGTTCGCAAGAGATACCGCGGCCTCGACATGAAGGGCTAAGAAGAAACATGGGTGGTTTTTAGTCAGTAGAAGTCTGACACTCCCTTTCGCTCTGCCCAAGAGCGGGAGGGGTTTTTTGATGATTTCCCACCCAAAAAAAAAAAGTATGTCGTTTCTTAAAGCCTACTTATTTATGTAAATAAAGAAACATCAAAATATTGCCAGTTATATTTAAGTCTCTACGTGAGACTTAAGGGGCGAGCCTACTTATTGCCATTACTTGGGCACTAATTCAAATTTCGTGGCTGCTACTGAGATATTCCAGATAGAAAAATTCTATATCACTTTGCCCGACCCGGAAATCGATACTAGGATCTCACGCTCAGCAGTCGCGCTTGCAATCCCTAGACCTACGAGGCAGTCAGAGACCCCAAAACAACCTTATATACTTAAAAGCTTATACAGCTTTTAACAATTCACCGAATTTATCGAACCGTAGGTAAACGCGACACGTGGAAGAATTTTAAAACAGTCACTAACGAGATTGAGTCCCCAAAAACACACGTTTGAGGTCAAAGCTTACGAAAATCTGTTTTGACGTAAATAATTCCTTTTTACTTTGTTGTTTTTGTAATATTTGAATCGGGAGTACACGGAAGCATCAATATTTTTGTTTATTATCATTCACGTTGTTTTTATTTGCCATTGTTTGTTAATTTCATCGAATTGTAAAAAAATACAAATACCATGCATTCAAGTTATGGGTTTATTAAAGCTTATTATATAGCATTTGAATAATTCAATAGTTGAAAGGACAGACAGAGAGAACTCTTTATTAAGTATGTCACAAGAGGAGCTCGTGGCTACATACTAACAGTCGCTCGGGTCGACCTTCTGGTTACTAACATCGCTGTTGCCTAAGTTGGTTCATGGATGGATGGGACCACCCATAACATAATGGTTTTCCTCCAAGGCTCGGAAAGCACGTTTAGCCAGGTAGTCCAGTGGTCCGAAAGTCTGACAACCAGTTTTATGAAGGGGTATCAATATACCCAGTACTAACTGCGTTATAGAGGATAGATAAGCAGTTGCTCCATATAAAATATAAATAGTATTTATCAGCTTCCGGGTATACTGGAAGCTAACCCTAACATTGTTTTTAAAAAGCAGATGATGATAGTTTTTATCCTGGTAGTACTGTCCCGTGTGACAACAACTGAAATACACGCGGGCAAAGCCGCTGGTATAAACTAGTCACACTAATATTATAAAGGTGAAAGTTTGTGAGTGTGTGTGTTTGTTACTCTTTCACGCAAAAACTACTGAACGTATGAGTATGAAATTTATAACACAGATAGTTTATAACCTGGATTAACACATTGGACACTTTTTATCCCGGTAGAATGATCCCGTGGGACAATTATCGAGCTCCACGTGGACGAAGTTGCTGGCACAAGCTATTACCGAAAATTTTAAACAGCAATTCAATCAAACTCCGCAGCCACTATAAACAGCTAATCCCAAATATACTGCAAACAACTCCTAGCAACTATTAGGTCGAGAAATATGATTTCTGAAGCCCTCCCCGGGGGTTCACATAAAGAAAACTTTAAGGCGCTATTAGCCCCGGTTTTATTTGCCCCCGCCCAGCGGGCTCGCTGTGAGATTTACGCACGCACCACCGTCAAGATTTAACACAGTTCTACCCATATTTTAAACTGGGTAAATCCTTGTGGGAATGATATATTATTTTGTTTTATTGCTTGGAAATCAAATATTGAAGTGTCAGTTGTAACTTCATTGTTTGATTTTTTTTAAGTCGGTGACTGGTGATTTTCTGATCAATCTTCAGGTCAAGACACGCTTGGTTGATACACACCGAGATTTATACGTTTTTTTACATTAACTCCGTGCCTCGGAATTCACGTTGTCATTTGAAGATCTTTTTCGTAACAGTTAGACAGTGGCTCGAAAAACTAACAACCAGTGTTATCTGAGGTGTATCGTATTTCCCAGAACTAACTGATTTATGGTGGTCAGGTAGGCAGTCGCTCCATGAAAAATACTGGTATTGAGCTGCATCTGGTCTAGGAAAAGCTAGGCAGATGACGATGAATGGTGGTTTTTTCACTATCATCTAAAAGCAACCTATTTACTCTTGGATGTAGGTAATTTGAGAGTAACATCAACAGATGAATTTGTATTTTAAATGATCCCAATGTTGATCGTTTTCTGGGCGCCATTAAATCGTCTCAAACTGAAATAACGTGGCTTATTTACACCACCGACCACATATGCTAATTTAGTTCATGTATAGGTTTTAATAACATGTAAATTAACAAACTGAACTGAACCACGGTCACCGACATAGCTCTCAGAATATGCAAGTTGAAGTGGCAATGGGCAGGCCACATCGCTCGAAGAACCGACAACCGATGGGGAAGAAAGGTTCTCGAGTGGCGACCACGAACCGGAAGACGCAGTGTTAGTAGGCCTCCCACCAGGTGGACCGACGACATCGTGAGAGTTGCGGGCAACCGTTGGATGCAAACGGCAGGTTGCTTTCCGTTATGGCGTTCTATGGGGGAGGCCTTTGTCCAGCAGTGGACGTCTTACGGCTGATAATGATGATGATGATGAAATTAACAAACTGACTCCTTGGTCTAGCGGTCGCAAGCGCGACTGCTGAGGATGAGTTCCTGGGTTCGATTACCGTGTCGGGCAAAGTTATATTGGGTTTTTCCATTCGGAATTTTTCAGTAGCATCCACGGATCTTGAATTTATGCCCGGTTGATGTCAATAAGCTCGCCCAATATAACTTTCGAAACTTAAAAATAACTTTCGAAATGATTTTTCAGTAGCATCCACGGATCTTGAATTTATGCCCGGTTGATGTCAATAAACTCGCCCAATATTACATGAGATTTAAATATAACTTTCGAAATATGGATGTACTATTTTAGGTACACCTCTGCCCTAACCCATCAAGGATTTCAGGCGTGATGTTATGTGATCAACAAACTACCAGGCTAAACAATCACACACATACAAAACCAGACGTCACAGAATCTCGTCAGCAATAAAACGAAATAAACAGCTCTTAAAAGTGTATTGGAGCTAATAAAATGCCAATGAAAAGTTGGAGAGCTCGGCTGTCGTCGTAACGCTACAAATTTTCCCATGTTTATAGCACTGTGCTTCCATTTAATATTTTAGTCATTGCAGAACCCTTCGCTATTGTTTCAACCGTACTTAAGTAAGACGAAGTTCTGAATAATTAAATGTGTCAAAAGTCAGTGTGCTGTCCGTCGAGACGTTTCTATGTGGGATAAAGAAAAATTGTATTCAAAAATTCTAAGGAAGTTTCAGATTAAAGAATTAGTGGAGGGTTTTAATTGTTTAAAGTCTGGTTTGGAGCAGCGGTGGCACCGTGGCGACAGCTGACTTACGAGCATGTCTTGAATTTGCAGGTGCATTATTTTCGGTGTGTGTGAAGAAAACGAAAGACATGTGGCATTTGTCAACACGCACGCGTGGTGGATTGTAGCTCATTCCCACTCGTATTTAGCGACATCCCAATGAATGCTTCAGTACGCATAATTATGTACTGTCGGGTATCATTGTCCTAGTGCTTGTAACACCCGTCATAAGGGACACAGCTTTATACTTACCCGACTGATACGTGTCTCAAAAATAAATTAAAGTAGCGACATGTTTTGTCATTTAGGGATAGCGTACAAAAAATATTAGCTTCGACAATAACGGAAACTTAATTAAACATACACTCGAAATTATTACAATTTATTACACACAGGTATTACTAATCCCAATAACACAATCTAAAACGAGACGTATTTATACAACCCCAAGGTTAAAATTACCATTCAGACACAACACCTAAAAAGAAAAACGGAGTGTTCTAGCAAAAACTTAGCTGAAGTTAATTGCGAGACTGAAAATAGCCTTCAAATATGAATAAGTGAGTTTCGGGTCGCTCACACGTCTGTCTAATTACTGCTCCAAGGGACTCTAGTTAACTTAATTAGGTGTCGACGAACAAATTCGTCGTAATTGCTGACTTTTTAGCTCGTACTTAGGTTTTTGGAGTTTTTTTACTCTTCGACGAGACTTGAGGATATTAATTGAGGCTGTTATTTAAAGCTGTTTGTTTTTTCCCGTCGGGGGTGCGGGTTGTTCGAAAAAGATACCGCGACCTCGACATGAAGGGCTAAGAAGGAACATGGGTGGTTTTTAGTTAGTAGAAGTCTGACACTCCCTTTCGCTCTGCCCAAGAGCGGGGGTTATTTGATGATTTTCCACCTGCCAAAAAAAAAACGGTGCTGGTAGGATTTTTCCATTTGCACAATGGTATTCAGCTGCATTACCAGGATGCAATATCAGGACCATTGGGTAAACGTCAAAAAGGTAGACCCTATGCACGCTGGGAGGACGACATCAGAAAAATAGCTGGAACAGAATGGAACCAGATAGCTCAAGACCGCGAAAAGTGACAATCTTTAGAAGAGGTCTTCACCCGAAAGGGGTTCTTATGTAAATAGAAATTTACAAATCTATACTAATATTATAAAGCTGAAGAGTTTGTTTGTTTGTTTGTTTGTTTGAACGCGGTAAACTCAGGGACTACTGGTTGGAATAGAAAAAATCTTTTTGTGTTGGATAGTCCATTTATCGAGGAAGGCTTTAGGATATATAACATCACGCTACGACCAATAGGAGCGGAGCATAAATGAAAAATGTTGCAAAAACGGGAAAAGAAATTCCTTTTTGAGAGCTTCCGTTGCGTGCGCTGCGAAAACAGTTTAAGTTACGCAAATATTATGTATGAAAGAATTGTTCCTCTATAAATGTTCTAAAAAAAAGTCCGCGACAGCATATGCCTATCTTTTGAGATTGACTCACTGTAACCATTTTTTACTATTAAAATGTTAGATTAAAAAGAATGATTTTTTGCGATGCTTATTTAATCCATATGGTATTAATCTATATCTAAAAATATATGATTGTTAGCATGGAAATTTAATATAGAATATTTGTGCCCTTTACTCTATCCAGTTTAAACAAATATCTTAGAAGATATCGCAATATAAAAATATCCGCGCCACAAAATAATTACGCGCGCGGCAGTCATTCGGTCCGGTGCGGTAGGTAAGTGGGGATTCTGGCTACCGGGGGCTCCGGAGAAATTCAAATTCAAAATATTTACTGCACCATAATGTTTACAAGTACAAGGTGTTACTGTATATTTAACAGTAAGATATACCTATAGTAATTGTCACTTTAATAATATAATCGAAGCCAATCTAAACTAATAGGTATTATAAAGAGGAAAGGTAAGATTTTTTGTTTGATACGAGTACGATTTAACTCAATTTAATAAGTTGAATAGTCGATTTATCGAGAAAGGCTAAAAGCTTATTATGTGACGCAGACGAAGTCGCGTGGGTCAGCTAGTACATAATAAGTACAGAGTTACTACCAGTTAAAAACTAAAAACTAAGCAATCTAAAAATAAATATAAAAGAGTAACCATGTGCAAAAATTATATAACCTTTAAAAAAAAAATTATACTTGTAAAAAAACTGTAATTATTATTATATAAATATTATATAAATTAATTACAGAAAAGGCTTTCTATTTTTATTTATTTATTCATTATTCAGCTGCATGCGGTTAGACTGGGAGCCGACCCCGACATAGTTGAGAAAAGGCTAGGCAGATGATGATGATCCGGTTAGACTGGGAGCCGACCCCAACATAGTTGGGAAAAGGCTAGGCAGATGATGATGATCCGTTTAGACTGGGAGCCGACCCCAACATAGTTGGGAAAAGGCTAGGCAGATGATGATGATGAGGTTTTTTCACTTGAGAATGTAACCTTATTAAATCTTATAGCCGTGGCTCGCTTATTTTTCATCACTAGCTATATAATAATACCTAGCCTGCCTAAATAACCTGCCTCACAATATTTGATTTTAGTTTGGTTTTTATTTTAATTCGATTGCAATTTATTGGTGGTCGGCACCATTATGGGAGTATGGTGTCGGATGTAACGAATAGCACCATCCCATATCTTCCCGTGGGTGTCGTAAGAGGCGACTAAGGGACGTATCAGAGAATGGGCAGCAGCGTTCTCTGTGCCTTTGTAACAACCATACTGCGATCGCCATCCCGCCTGCCAATCCCCCCCCTTCTGGGTGAGGCCTATGTCCAGCAGTGGACGCCTTATGGCTGAAATGATGATGATGATGATTAATTTATTGGTGTAATGGTGTGCAAACTGATCTGAATGTATATGTTACTAGCTTGTGCCAGCGGCTTCGCCCACGTGGAAGGCGTCATACTACCGGGATAAGAAGTATTCTATGTGTTAATCCAGGTTATAAACTGTGGTTCTATTTTGTGTGGTTCAATTTTCATCCACATCCGTTCAGTAGTTTTTGTGTGCAAGAGTAACAAACATCCATCCATACATACATAAATCCTCACAAACTTTCGCATTTATAATATTAGTAGGATGCGTAATATGGATTCTAATCTGAAATAAAGAATTAATAATAATATGGTCATGAGTATCAGAATAAATCATATCATTCACAGATCCACTCAAAACCTCCTTTGACATCCACTCAAAAATGTTGCAGCATCGTGCTGAGATAGTGGCCTTTTGGCCTCGTACGGGACTTATTTTTTTAATTAATACTGTTTTATTTTTTAAGTGTTCCTCTTGTTTTTTTTTTTTTTGTTAATCTTTTATTATTGATTTCTTGTCCTGTGTGAGACCAATAAATACTTTTTCTTTCTTTCTTTCTTTCTTCACTCTTATGATGTTCTTCGTCGTCTGAAGATATTGTTCAGTCAATGATAAAACGCTTAATCGTTTCTTCCTTTATTCTAACCTCCCCAAAACTGCTATACAGATGCTACTATACTTATGTAAATATGTCCTATGTATGTACATATGTCACCAAACTCACAGTTTCAACCCCAAGCGGCTACTACGCCATTGTTGTAAATATTTACTAAATCCGCGGCTAACAAAGCTTATCACAGTTTATGCATAAATAAAGAGATATAAGTCGTTTCGTATAAAGGACTGCCCTAAATGTACAACGGCCGTGGAGCTACGAAAACTAATTATGGACGGCGCGAATATTGTTTCGAGAGAGTTAAAAAGATAATGTTTGATAGTGGATTTTGGGGACCCAATTCCTGGGCTGGACGTCAGCCTAATACATTATACCTTCAATATGTAGACTAACATGATTTGATAATAACAGCAGCTTACCTAGGTTGATTCGTAGATTGATGACAATGACATACCGAGTTTCCTCCGTGCCTCGGAAAGCACGTTAAGCTGTTGGTCCCGGTTGTCATTTGTACGTCTTCCATCCATTGTGCATCCGGTTAGACTGAAGGCACAGACCCGAGCGGCTGTTATTTATTCAAAAGCTCCTTCTGACTTGAATATAATATACAGGGTGGTGCCGACAATACGACAATAAATGAAACCACTGGTAGTTCTAGTTCATAGGAACATTATTAAACTATCAAATAAATCTTAACACCAAAATAAAAAATTTGAAAAAAAAATCAATAAAACTAAGTACCATAAAACTGTAAACGAAATACATTACAATTTACTAACAAATATTGGTTTACTAACCTTAGGAATAATTTGCACCGATTAACGTGTGGAAATAAAATGTAACAAATGAATTTGGCAAAGATATTTAGGTAGGTAATTGTCCTATCGTCGGCACCACGACGGTGTTAGGATTTATTTGATAGTTTAAAAGGTTAATTTCCTTATTTCATTTCTTCGTACCTCCACGTTCATGTCTCAGAAATAATTCACACGTCCCTCGAGAACAAAGCGTCGACTAAAGGGGTATTTTATACATTATACATACGAATGTACATTGTGTAGATTAATATAATGTTCCGCTAAGATTCGCTACTAATACAATTACGATCAAATACTACTTGAGTATAATTTATTCACTTTGTTCTGAACTATGTTGAACTAATATATAGAAACCAGGATGAACTCCAAAGCGCATATTTTACCGAACGCAAAATACGCGCTTTGGACGTGGGGTTGCGGACACCAACCCGTTAAGAAATACGGTAAAACTGCAACAATTCTTTTAGAAAGCCTGGGATACTGGCAATGCTCCAAGGCCGTATTTCTCCAACGACTTCAAAATTAAGTTTTTTTTTTTTTTTTTTGAGCTGTTTAGAATGAGGTCTTGAGTAATTTCTCAGTATCAGCCACGGATTTTGGATTTCCGTCCAGTTTATGGCAATAGGCTCGCCCTCTAATACACGGGACTTATACATAACTTGCGAAATGTGGGTGTTATAACAGGTACACCTCGCCTAAACCTTCGCCCATTACAGGGGTGGTGTTATATTATGTAATCCAACACATTTTTACTTTTCTGGATGTCTTTTTCTCTAGGCTATCTGATATCTACCTTGACCTAGCCCTTTCGGTACCCGTCTATGTCGTCTCGCCACCTCTGGGTATGGCGACAGGCCTTTACCCAGCCGTAAGGCCGTATAAGCTGAACAATAAATAAAAAAGTAATAACTAAAACATGTGTCATCCCGGAATTCATATACTGTTTCTCAGAAAAACCAATATCACATTTTGTGTCACACTACCCATTCCAATTTCATACATGCATCACAATTATTGTGACATTCCGTGAACCCGTAGAAGAGAATTTGATATTTCAAATAGTTTTTAAAGGTGCAAACGCTTGGCTCATGGAGACGTGGCTCTGAGTTTCTTATGAACTATGCCGATCAAAGTTAAGAAGCTTTTGTGATTGCGTTCGATCTCTGGCGTGGTCGAGATACGGTGCATCGTGAGATGAAACTCATACATACTTGTTTGCAATCAATATGGATGTCAAGTTTAAATTAATGATTAGATCGAGGTCATTAGAACTCCTTCACTTCTGTTAAAGGGTCAATGATTTCAAAATTGCAAATAATTTTAAATGACGACTCAAATTTGAATTTAAGTTTCAAATTTGAGTACCATTTTGTCATTATTAATCAAATAAGTATAGTTTTTTGTTTTTTGGCGGGTGGAAAATCATCAAATAACCCCTCCCGCTCTTGGGCAGAGCGAAAGGGAATGTCAGACTTCTACTGACTAAAAACCACCCATGTTCCTTCTTAGCCCCTGCGATGTATCTCATTCGAACAACCCGCAGCCCCGACGGGAAATAAGTATAGCTTGTGTCAAAATATACACCTTGTTGTACCTCATCATATACCTGCCCTTGTCCCATGCCCACTACCCAACCGTCATGCTATCATTATCGTTCCTCACACAATCGATCCATAGTTTCCTTGATCATCATCACTCTTCTAGTCACAAGCGACTCATCATCACCAGCCATAAGACGTCCACTGCTGGACAAAGTTCTCCCCCATAGAACGGCATAAAAAACGGCAGCCTGCCGTTTGCATCCACCGGTTGCCCGCGACTCTCACGATGTCGTCGGTCCACCTGGTGAGAGGCCTACCAACGCTGCGTCTTTCGGTTCGAGGTCGCCTCACGAGAACCTTCCTTCCCCATCGCTCGAAGAACCGAGCCATGGAGAGAGCTATGCTGCTATGACACTTCAACTTGCATATTCTTAGAGCTATGCCGGTGAAGGGTCACCGAACCAGGAGGTTCGGCGGCAGATTACCTCATTTCGGAACTTATCGCACAAAGAAACAAACTCTCTCCATGGCTGACGAGCCATCGATCGATGTATTGTTACGGACATGTAATGATGAGGGACGCCTCATCATTACATGTTCGTAACAATACATCGATTCTCGTCTTACAGTGTAATGTACCGACAAAAGAAAAAACAATTAAAATCATTGTGTAAAACAACGGATACTCAACAAAACAACAGTTACCCACTAAACCACAACAGCCAAAACCAATCTGTTAAAAACAACTTCGTACCATTCACCTCAGAAACACGTACTCGTAGTATCAGACATTTTTTTATACAAACTGACTTTCCTCCAAGTGTGGCGATTTCGCAAAGTTTAAGTGGCCATTAGCAAACTTGTTTACAGCTGCCCCAAGGCAACTGGTTCAGTTCCCGGCTACGTTTTATTACTGAAGCGTACGCTTGTCAGGAAATCGAGGGCAAAATAGTAATACAAGCTGGTTTCTAAGCTTTCCTTAGGCGCAGGAAATAAATGTTAATTATGAAAATGGAGGGCTCTTCTGTGTATTGAAGTTGGGTCGTCAGATAGGATCGTTTGGGACTAAGTGCCTGAGGAAAGTTTTTGTCTATATCTTCATGATCGTTTCTTCTTGGAGGGCGGCAGAATTCTAAGGGGACTAATGTTCCAATACTAATTAGGTAAGCTGCGCACTTAACAGTCGTTGTTCCAATCGTTTTTGTACTTCTATTACCCACTTTGACTTAAGTACGGTTTCGATTTATTAAACAAAAAAAATATTCACTGACTTGAAAATAGAGGAGGTTATCAGTATGAAGGAATATCATTTGTAAGTTATTCAATGGTCAGTTCAATTTGTTATATTTTTGTGGTTTATGATTTAAAAGTATGTCCCGGAATCGCCTATGTCAGCAAACATTAAGCTGGTGAGACTTTGTGAGTAGGTATCTAAGAATCAGTTATAATAAAGTCATGATTAAATGCTTAACTGTAATACTAACATTGAGTTCCTGTTATAAAACCAAATTGTGTTATGTACATTAATCATAAGATAAGCTGGAGAGGCAACAGATTAGATTAATCCTCTATCTTTCGAAACAAAATAGTTAAAAAAAAACTTGAGAGGTGTCAAGGAACACCCGAATGGAACGAAGTTATTGTTATTATTTTTTATTATGTAAAAAAAAGAAAAAAAATAAATATAGAAATGAAAATATCTGGCTTGCTTTCTATAAGAGAGAGGGACAGACAGAGAAACATGCGACGCCGCACAGCTTACAATAGCTTACTATAGCAAAAAGTGTCGTGACAACTTTTCGTAAGAATTTTTTTCGTCTAGCCCCCTTTCACAACGCGCGATAAGGAACTTCGTTCCAAAAATCGCGCATTGCAAAACAAAACGCTTGTTTTCCTAGGATAAGATAGAGATACTCGTATAAGTAGTAAAATACTGTAGTACACCCACGTTTGCCAGTTATGCTAATACCAAAACTAAAACACTGAAACATTAAAGACCAAAGCCCAGTACTGTATGCATGTAATTGAAAACAATATTTTGACTTCACAGTCCAAACTCGCCCGAACTCCACAAATAGGCAGCACAGTCCTAGCTGACACCTAAATGACTGCAAACTAAAGGGTCCAGCCACGTCAATGGGTTCCGTACAATTTGGCTTGTAAGGCCTCGTGCACGGTGAGAAGCTTACGCGGGTGCTGAAGCGGGCAAGACATATAAAAGGTGCTTAGATTTCATTAGTGTATTGTAATTGCCGCTGGTAACATCTAGAGTCACCGGTAGGTATTTTTAATAAATTCGTTGCACTAAAATTTCTTTCAGCGTACAATTACTGCCATGAATCACCATTCGAAGCCATCTATGTGTTTGACGGTGCCATTTCTACTACAGTAAAAGCGTTTTGGTGGTCTATGATGCTTACCTAACAAGTAAACGATCGTCTCTTATTTTATCCTGTGAAAACTCTTAGGGCCTCTCAACTCACAATTCACTGTGGGCATTTGTGACAATCGGTCTCACTATCGGGCCCGTAACCGCTCTCGCTAATACTCTGGTCACTGAGCTATCACCCTAGTCATCGCGATTGGCTATTGCTTCATCCTATTGGAAAACACGTCTGCTGCACAGTGCAACTACTGACGATGAACTAAGCCCTACAAACTGTGATCTCCACCGCTCCGTGCTCCCGCTACCGTCTTATCACATTTTCACTGTGATCCACCACCAGGACGTTTCGATATGTTGAGCTACGGTCTATAGCGAGCAATTTTCTATTATTTTACCCTGTAAAACAACTGACGATGAACTAAGCCCAAAATAATCGCGGCCGCTATCGTTCCCGAACCCGCCGCCGCTCCCGCTATCATCCTGTCATAATATCACCGTGATCCACCAACAGGATTAGGACGTTTCAAAATGTTTGTACTACGGCTGATTTATTGGCCGTTGGATCTCACTTTTGAATCCCAATTATATATTTCTTCGTTTAATCCCACAAAACATTATGATGTATTTTCGACTTTTCGTTGGATCCCAAGTTTGAAAACCATAAGAGATCCACGTTTTGTCAATAACGAGCGATCCTCTATTATTTTCTCCAGTAGGCAAACACTACAACAACTGGCAACTATCACTACATATTATTATAAAACGAAGTCCTTCGCCACGTGTCTGTCTGTCTGTTCGCAATAAACTCAAAAACTATTGCACTGATTTTCATATTGTTTTCACTAATGGATAGAGCGGTGCTCGAGGAAGGTTTTAGTCTATAATTTGACATCCACGAGGGTAAAGCCGGGCATCAGTTAGTGTACTATAATCGCGGCCGCTGTCGCTCTTGCCACCATGATCTCACCCTGAACGTTAGACGTCCGCTACATCAACAAGGGACGTTTCGCCATGTTTGTAGTACGGCCGGTTATGTTGTGATTATATTAGTGGAGCAACGTAAATGCAGGTAGGCTTTATGTAAACTGAATTACGTTGTGTCGCTTCATATTTGGGCCGTGTAGCCTAGACCGAGTTAGATCCAATTAGCACCAACCTCGTTTGAGATTATAATCTCGTACGCGTACTAAACTTGTACCTGTTTGTGAATATGTGCCTACCTTTTTAGGGTTCCGTAGTCAATATTGAACCCTTATAGTGTCCCCATGTCCGTCTGTCTGTCTGTCCGTCCGCCCGTCCTAAACCACATATTATACGGGTTGTGTTTGGGCGAGTGAAAAAAACCATGGCAGTAGCATATAAAATAATATAACGAAAATAAAATATTTTATACGAGTACATTTTAGAAGTTGGTCGACTATTACTCGTAAACTTGTAAAACCTACTGAGTTGTGTTATTTTTCTTTTTATTTTCCTATACAAATAATGTATGGGAGCGCAGGTTTTAAAACTGCAAATGTAAGTTTGTTTTATTTTTACAATAAAATCATGGGCGGGAGTCATTTGATGATTAAAACACAAAGGGTTTAATATTTTTTTTTTTTTGGTTATCGAATTTGTATTGAATAACAAAGCATTCTAGTACCGTTATACAATAATATCACCCGTGTACTGAATAAAGCTATTATCAGAGCAGACTCCAGAACAAAATTCCGTAAGCCATAACATAATCGATGAAATCCTAAGCAGATAGAAAATTGTTTTATCATCAACTCGCAATAATAATACTCGTAGGTATTTCTTTGAAACTCGAAACCCCCAATCCATCTTGAACAACACGAGACTTATTTTAATAAGCCTTATCAAAAAATACGATCCCCCAACTAGGAAATCAAATACACGAAAAAAACACGGTAGGGAAATGAAAAAAAAATCTTCTTTTCCGTGGAAAATATTGAATATCTGGTGACGACACACGGTATTGCGTATCGCGGGGCTTCGAGGAGTAATCGGTGTCGATTATCACATGATATCGGAAATCTGTCACGATCACCTCGCTTCCGCAACATGTGTTTAAAAATCGCGAGACGACAGCTTTTAAGGTGTGTTTACACGAGGTTTTAATGTAAACCGTAATCTTTGCTGGTATAAAATTGTTACTTCGTAGAACAGTATTCTTTGAACAAAAAAATAAAAATATGTTTTAAAAGAAAACATAGTTTTATAATGCCATAATGCCCGCCCCCATGACTCGCGCATGCGCATTTGCAGTTTTGTTCGTAATTTTGAGCCACTCGTAGCCAACTTCAGAGGGGCACAGTTATTTGACGCGAACAGTATGTCTTCTTTTTCTGTACTTCTCTATTTCTCGTCATCTCATCAGGCACCTACTTCCTTGCTATATCATTCTATACATTATTATAAGGATACAACTGAGATGAGAACTAAATTATGAAGTTTACACTCTTTGTACACTCTTTCTATGCATTCAAAACTCAATTAAGCCAGGATATAATTGCAAATCGATCACTTCGGGAGAAATGAATACATTGTGTAGGTAACTATTAACTTGCAACACTGATGACGTACTTTTTGTAATCTTTATGTTTTTCTTTGTTTTGTTCTCAAGTAAGTGACATTATTATGTCCTTTATTTACTTTCTTACATATAATTTACATTTTTAAATATTTTATACAAAACTTATAAAAAAACATTTAAAAATATAAAAAATAGTCGTCCACCGGTGACGGGAGCAGGGTCCAAGCTACCGGTGGTTAGGGCTCCAGAGAGAGGAACCTCCTCACGATGCGGGCCGTATCAAGGAGTACTGCCTTCTGAATCAGGCCCTTGATCCAACTGCCAAGCGAAAGATTTGAAAGATGACCGTCCATGCTCTTAGCTATAAGTGACATTATTATTATTGTCTTTATTGGGAATAAAGTTTCTTTAAACCGAAACCGAGTTTGAATGAAGAAGTGATGCGGCGCGCATGAAGACATGGTATGGAGGAGACTGATGATGTTCAGGAAACATTGCTACCAAAGTAACAGTGTCTTCTGTAACAAAGTTTCAATCATCATCATCATTATTCTCTTACCCTTTTTTTGTTTTTTGTTTTTGGGGGGTGGGAAATCATCAAATAACCCCTCCCGCTCTTGTGCAGAGCGAAAGGGAGTGTCAGACTTCTACTGACTAAAAACCACCCATGTTTCTTCTTAGCCCTTCATGTCGAGGCCGCGGTATCTCTTGCGAACAACCCGCAGCCCCGACGGGCGTCGGCCTTTGCGAGCCCCATCCTTGTTGCTGACATCTCTTTGAGGCGCGCGTGGAACACGAACGCGCCGTCGACACGGCCTGTCGTCGTCATAAGACGGACGGACGGTGAGCTAGCCCATCACTCACCGTCCACAGGTCCACGTCTAGGGTGGCCGGAAGCCATCATGTGGCCCCCGACGCCCGGAGCGCCTCCCGCAGCGACTGGTACGAGAGGTTCTCTCCCTCTCACGTTCCGCCACCTCCTTCGCTAGCATTACTTTATTCTCTTACCCTTTGGGATCGGCGCAGCATGTCTTCTTCATCCATACTTCTCTTTTGAATGTGGACGGGTGTAAGATTAGATGAAGGCTAAAAAAACGATGCATGGACTGTGTTAAGAATGATATGGCAAGGAAGGAGGTGTCTCATGAGATGACGAGAAACAGAGAAGTATGGAATAAGAAGTCATGTTGCGCCGACCTCAAATGAATTGGGATGCAAGAGAATGATGACTTCTCTTTTACTCATCATCAATAAAAAAAACATAATTTAAATAAAATGCGCACCTACACTAATCATTTTGCACGGTTAGCAAAACAATTCGTGTATTTTTTTCACAGTAAAAACATAAATTGTTTTAATCTTATCGTAACTGGCTGGCAACTTACTTAATGAGTCCTCAAATGGCTTCTGTTATCAAAACAGACCTTGGACCGGTAAAACAAATTAATTCTACTGATACAATTAAACAAAGTAGTACCGGAACCTAAATTAACAAGGAACTGAAAGTCGAAGCATTTATTTCGAATATAACATTTCTCTACACAATGCTTGTTGCTGATAGGTCCTGGGTTCAATTTTCTGGTCGGGCAAAATGATATTGGGTTTTTCCAACAAGAATTTCTCAGTAACAGTCACGGAGTCTGGGTATTTGTGTCTGGCGAAATGTGTTTAGACTCCTCTATTAAACCATTCGGGGATTGCAGGCGTGATGTATTGTTAAATCAATATTCATCATCATCATCTTTCTGCCTTGTCCTTTTCTACTTGCGTAATACGTTTTCTCCTTCCATTCCTTCCATCATCTGCCTAGCCTTTTCCCAACTATGTTGGGGTCGGCTTCCAGTCTAACCGGATGCAGCTGAATACTAGTATTTTCCATGGAGCGACTGCCTATCTGACCTCCACAACCCAGTTAATACTAGGTAATACGATACTCTTTGGTAAGACTGGATGTCAGAATTTCAGGTCACTGACTACCTGTAACGACTACCAAAGATCTATATATGGCAGCCGTGACCAACAGCTTAACGTGCTTTTCGAGGCACGGAGGAAACTCGGTATGTCGGGCGGTCGGTCGCCCATCCACAGACCGACCTAGGCAAGCACAGCTTTACCCAAAGATCGACCCGAGTGGCAGTTCTTAAGAAGCCACGAGCTCCTCATGACGTCATGGTATAATATTTTACTCCTTTGTTTTTCATATCATTCCTATTCACATTTTTAGATAATACCTAATGTTAAGTTAACAATAACGTCTAAAAATATGAATCTTTATACATTCTATGCAAAATTCTGTGTGTAATAACCTTAACTCAATAGCACGTGCTTCCCACATGACATGGAGCGCGACGCTGATTAAATTTGAAACCATAAAAAATCATGAACAGCAAACCTGTTACCGGGGTTGCGTGCTCATACATTGTTAAATAAATTGTACCTTTTACCACGGTCAAAGGTAAACATTGGGATCGTTGCATGTCCCTTAGCCGTATTCGCCCCGAGTTACTAATTCTAGATTGAAAGATATTTTTTTATAGATTTCGAATTACGCAATGAGGTTTTTTTTACGGTAGCAACTATTACGTTCGTCTGGGAGTGGTTTTTGTTTTGATTAAGTTTTTATAAAGAACGAACACATTGGTCTTTCTTTATTAATAAAAAGGTACGGTTTGACTCACAGATTTAGATATCTAGATAACGCAAGAGCACTTACTTCGCGTGCCATTTCGGAAGCCCAGCTTAAGTGTTGCTGGGGAGTTTGTTCCGCCATTTCTTCTTTCCAGGAAAAACACTAGGAAGTGTTGAAGGTTGGGCGTTTTGCGGGACTCACTTGTAAATAAGTAAAGAAACTTTTGACGTTCGAGAAGTGGTGATTATCAGCCTAGTTTGAATAAATGACTTTTGATTTTGTATTTTATATTTGACGACATTACTGTCACAGTAAGCTAAATTGTTTAAAACTACAACTTTACACCGTTACAACTCAAAAAGCTTCATTTAAAACCGCTGCCTAGAACTAAAATGAAGTCTATTTTGAATAGTAACTATAGTATAAATTTAGTTATCACTATCACTTCATCATCATCACTACATAGTATAAAACAAAGTCGCTGTCTGTCCGTCCCTATGTATGCTTAAATCTTTAAAACTACGGAACGGATCTTAAAGCGGTTTTTTTTAATAGATAGAGTTATTCAAGAGGAAGGTTTAAGTATCTAATTTGACCGAAATCCACGCGGGTGAAGCCGCGGGCATCAGTCAGTAGTAACTAAATAGTGCTTAGGACGTCCTAATAGGTAGTCAAAAACTGGCACTCTAGGTTTTCATATGGATCGTCATACTTGCAGTATCTAGGTATATTTCTATATCTGTGGTTTCACCCTGTAGAATATCTAGCTCGACATTTACTATTCATAAGGGAAAAATAGGGTATAGTGAGACTAAAATCTGTAGACCACAAGACTATTTAATACAAAAACAAGTGAACTCTTACTAAAAGTACTTCAACGAAAGTTTTAAATATTCATAATCCATTGACCCTTTTGCACATCAATAGTAAAACACGAACAAAGGTATATTCAGCAATGTATACGAACTTATACAGTTTATGTCGACGAGAATTTCATACGATGCAAATATGCAGTTTGCTGGCGTTTCGGGCTACCTTAATGGCTTGCTTACTTTAATAGATAACGCATGTGAAATACTGCTGCACGTGAATAGAACGACGACCCTCACGTACAAGGGTAGGGAAAGGTAGAAAGATGATTCAGCTTATTGAGAAGTTTAAGTTTATGTGGAATATGGAGAATTTGTTGTTAAAATTTAAGTGGAGAAGTGAATACTTGGTCGTGTGAAAGTTAAATGCAAGCTGTATACCTAACTAGTACAAATATTGGGTGACTAAAATATTACTATTACATAGTACTACACTATTTGGTGGTAATATTGGTGACTGCCTCGTTGGTTTAGTGATGGCAGTTGCGACTGCTGAGCATGAAATTCTGGGTTTGATTCCCGGGTTGGGCATACTGTTATTGAGGTTTATCATCAGGATTTTCTCAGTAGCAGCCAAGGAGTATAGATTTGTACCCGGTTATTGGGAATAAGCTCGCCCTCTAGGACTTAAATATACCTGGAAAAATGTGGGTGTACTATTACGTACACCTCTGCCTTACCTATCGCGGATTACAAGCGTGCTGTTATGTTATCAACATAGTACTGGTTTGTCTTCTGTATCTTATGTATGTAAGTATGTATATTTCAATAATCCGTCAGTGACAGCGACATTATGATACCAAATTCAGGTGCGTTTGAGAATTCAGTAGATGTAATTTATATTTCATACGAACTCAGACACCTCAGAGACAGTGCATATTCAATAGAGTGCCACTAAAAACAACTACACACTTACTGCAGCACACCTGCGGCTTAAAAATCACACCATCACGATAAACTTCGTATAAAAAATTCAAAACAACTGCTCATGCATTAAAAACTTTATGAAAATATTCATAATGAACATTTTTGTTTGAAAAAAAACTAGAGAAGTTTGTTTGCAAACGCACAGGCCCCGTTCATGACATCGGTGGTCTAGTAAAAATAATTTATCGTTCAGACTCAACACTGACTTTGCATTTGCCCCAACGAGAATAAGCACCGCAGAATTTAAGATATACGGCCCTATTCTAGCTATTATGGTAAAGCTGAAATATTTCTTCCGCGTTTAAGTGAAATGTGGGAATTTTGTTTTGCATTATAGATGGAGATTTGATTTACAAACAGGATATAAAGTGCGGTTTATTTTATTTCACAAACAGTTATATTTGTCTATAACGTAGTACTTATAAGAAGCATTCTAAAGGCGCCTGCCAGACAAACCTGCCAAAAATTTTGTCACAGAAAGTACAAACCTAATGATTTTGCGATAAACTTTAAAATCTATTAAAGAAATTTGTCAGATTCTAGTAGTTTTGATTGTACAGCTGGCGTCTGTACAGTTCTGACAAAGATGGGGTATGAATTCCATCAATAATCAAGTTTATAATTAACTTCGGCGGCGCGTGCCGTGGCGGTGGATGCGCGGGGCTCTGAGTCGCGGGGCTGCGGCGGTTGCGGGTTGCAGCGTGCATTCGTTGTTCCGTGATTTGGAGTCTCGTACATTCGTTGTTGCGGTGTGCGTCGCTGCGTGCTTTCGTGCTCGCAGTGTTCGTTGTAGCGGGCATTCGGTATGGTGGCTTTCGGGATGACGTATTGCACTCGTAGTTTAGTTTTATGAATTGTTCTTCTGACATTCAAAAGTACTGTGTAATGGTTTAATTGAAATAAATGCTTTGACTTTGACTTGACTTCTGCGACAGCAAAGCGATCGTACTTATTGTGTTATTGTACTACTTTGTACTTATTGTGTTTGTTTAAGATAAAAAACACAATATCGATCTAATATTGCAGTAAACGTTTCTCGTGTCTCTAGAATACGACCACATTAAGAATGCCGGACACAACCTGCAAATAGAACTTGAGAGAACTGCCGTAAAGATGCACAACTGTAACAGTCCGGGGATGGGATTATTTCGGGACGTGGTACAATCTTAGCCTATTGTTAGACGATCACAGATGTAGACTGAAACTTAGGGGCTGTTGCAACTTAGATGCCGTATCTCTTTGAGTCAAATTGCACTTTGGAGCGAATTAATATTGTACTGTGGTGTCATAAAGACCTCGTAGTTAAATGATAACAACCGAATTCGAATGCGCTGGTATTCTGATAGGGCCCAAAGGTGACGCCACGTTCACGGAAAAAACAAAAAAAAAATTACAATAAAATATAATAAAAACAATTCGGAAATCAGTAGTATGTGAAGATAAATAATGTAATAAGATAAAGGAATGCACTTTACATCGTTTGGTTCCAGTTGTCATTTGTAGATCATTGATAGTCGTTACAGGTAGTCAGTGGCCTGAAATTCTGACAACCAGTAAGGCGTATTATATTATTATCCAATACTAACTGGGTTGTGAAGGCCAGATAGGCCCCGTCGGGGCTGCGGGTTGTCCGTAAGAGATACCGCGGCCTCGACATGAAGGGCTAAGAAGGAACATGGGTGGTTTATAGTCAGAAGAAATCTGACACTCCCTTTCGCTCTGCCCAAGAGCGGGAGGGGTTATTTGATGATTTCCCACCCCCCAAAAAAAAAAAACGGTCAGATAGGCAGCTGCACCCGGTTAAACTGGATAGCGACCCCAGCATAGAAATGCTAGGTGATGACGTATGCTGTTTCTAAAAATATACATGGTGTTGTGGTCGTGATTGCAGAATTTGTGGGATGTGTGTGAATGTTTGAAATGTGTTTGTGGAAACAGGTTTGAACTAACCTAAATGACGTTAACCGCAACAATTTAAGGTTGTGACGTGTTATCGAATATCAGTGTGTGTAACATAACTAACTGCCGTACTCAGAGAGCTTTAATGATTACTTGGGCCATCACTTAGTAAAGGTTTTGACAGTTTTGCCATACAAAAGTATGTCAAATCTTTACTTAGTGACGGCTTAAGTAATCATTAAATATCTCTGAGTACCGCAGATAGTGTTGGTTTTAACAAAATTGGCTATAACATTCCTATTTTTACTGAGACAAACATACATGAATTATTTGCAGTCACGAGTAACACTAATATTACATAACATAACATCACGCCTGTAATCCCCGAAGGGTTAGGCAGAGGTGTACCTAATAGTACACCCACATTTCCCAAGTAATAGAGGGCGAGCCTATTGCCATCGACGGGGCACAAATCCAGACTCCGTGGCTGTTACTGATAAATTCCTGATGGAAAAAGTCAGTAACACTTTGCCCGACCCGGGAATCGAACCCAGGAACTCAGAAATAGATTCAAAAAACCGATTATAATAATAAAGGCTTTCAAAGGTGATTTTCTTGTACTGTATTTATTAAAGTTTTCCGTTCCCACGAGCTTAATATTTTGAAAGTCTTGAGATTCAAAATGGGTTTTTAAAGACATATTCAATACGGTTTTACGAAAAATCTATTTTACCGTTCCGGCTTACCGACGCGGAAATGTGTTAACTTTAATCTATAAAGGCATAAGATTGGTATTACATTGTAACATTATGCAGGTACAGTCACGAACACTGACACATATTCTCGAAGAAACTTTTAATATTGATATTTTTCCACTGTATTGATAAACGTCTTTAAGAACATATTATTTGGGCAGTCACACTATTTTGAATTAGGTCCTATCTCAAAATACGAGTAGGTACCGATACCTCACTAGAGAATCGCTTTTGTGTATACATTTAAGTGTATCATGACATTACATACCTTTTTTTTTTGGCGGGTGGATTATCATCAAACAACCCCTCCCGCTCTTGGGCAGAGCGGAAGGGAGTGTCAGACTTCTGCTGACTAAAAACCACCCATGTTCCTTCTTAGCCCTTGCGCCAAGGCCGCAGTATCTCTTTCGAACAACCGGCAGCCCCGACGGGAACATTTCTTACCTTCAATCACATTCATCAGACAAACATCGACTTCCGATAACTTCCGAATTACATTAAGCAAATTAGAAATCCCAAAAACTCATGAATATGGAGAGAAAAATAATAAAATTGGGTCACTTCACTCCATTACCTAGCAGAAATCAATAACATCAGGTAAGTACGAGAAGGCTTTCACTCGAAGACGTAATTGCTGTGTATAACCATAGCAAAGGCGAGGGAACAGAAGTCTTACTTGTATTAGCAAATATACAAAATAAAGAAACAATATTTATTTGTCGCAGAAACATACAAAGAGACATACAGGAAAAAAAATACACATACAACGCAACAGATATTAAAAAATACAACAAGCAGGGATAACATAAAGATTGTTGCACGTCGTGACAGCGACAAGTAGGTACCCTAATATTGCGCTTGTAATTCCCAAAGAGTTACGCAGAAGTGTACCTGGTACACCCATATGTGTGAGGAAGGGTATTGCCTTCAACCTGGCACGAGTTCAGACACTGGGCTCCAACAAATGAATTTCTAGCGGAAAATTCCAATAACATTTTGCTGGACCTACAAACCGAACACGGAAATTTCCACTTAGCATTCATATTTATAGACGAACAAATGTTTGCATCAGCTAACATTTTAAGAGATAGTAAATGTTTCAATGTAGTGGTTTATAAGACTACAGTTACCCGGCGATAAATATTGCACATCGACCTTTGGAAAATGGTGTATTTCATACAAAGAATAAAGAGAATTATTATCAAAAAAAGCAAATCATAATTGTTTTAACAGCTCCTAATAGATACCGGACTGTTTGTATTTCGTGCGAGAGAGATAACGCTCTACGAAGCCGAAATTAGCCGATTGTCTCTTTCCAAAAGTCGATGTGCAATATTTATCGCCGGGTACTGTAGATGTTTTGTGGTATTAAGATGAAACTTACCATTGTAACGTTACATTTAACAGGGGGAGCCTGATAAATGTAAGGCCACAATAAACACTTTCCTACCTAGGAGGAGAGCACAGTTTAAGAGAAAAAGGGAAAAGGTAAACAGTTATTTAATATAAGAAAATAAAAACAATTAAACCTAAAATATCTATCAGGCCCTACCTACCGGATGCTGGAGAATTCTAATTGAAAATATTATACAAAGTCAGGGAAACCGGGGTGAAGGTCCTTAGATACGGAAGTCCAGGGGTTTCTTCAGATGGAAAGCCTCAGGTCAGGCCTTCCAGTCGTTGAGCTCGCAAAGGGGCCGGTTGAAGCCTGCCGTCAATCTTCCGCTTCCATCAGACGCAGAAGAGGCGCGAGGATCCAGGTAACGTCCCTCCGGCTGTAGCAGTAGCCGGCGGACGTCAGGAGTGCCGAAGAGGAGACCCGAAGCGGAGGATCGAGGAGGAGGGCCGAGGAACGTCGTCACTCGGGCACTTTTCTTTACGACGCAGACCACCGTAATGAAGATTATATTATATTGCTCAAGAAACTAGTAAGCTTCGTAGCTGAGATGTTTTTCGTACCGAGCCCTGGCGTAGACTGATTCTGACGACCCGGTTCCCAGTCATGCGAACATTTTGAAATTAGAAGCATTTGTTCTAGAACATTAAAAATAAAATCAATTTATAACGATGTACAATGAGGTATTAATTACTTATACAACCTACTCCTAACTCCAGCAGCGAATTAAAAATAAAAACCCATATAGAAAAACACAAACATTACACCATGTGTGGTGTGGGTTTGTGTTTTATTTTAATAAATTAACAGCACTTGCAACCATTGAAAACAGTCCTATGGGACTTCACTTAGTATCGTGAAGCATGTTGCTTGCTAAAATAGATCACGTTTGACAACACTTTAACTCCTTATTAAATTAAAACTGAAACTACCTCACTTCTGACTGCCCCGTCTAGTGGTGGTCTGGTCTAGTGCTTGGCTGTTGCTGAGCATAAGGTCCTGGGCTCAATACCCAGGACTGGCAGTGTGTTTTTCCATCTGGAATTTCTCAGTAGAAGTCACGAAATCTGGATTTGTGCCCGCTTGATCTGGAAAAAATAAAACGGAAAATAGTCGTTACAGGTAGTCAGTGACCTGAAAGTCTGACATCCAGTCTTACCAAAGGGTATCGTATTACCTAGTGTTAACTGGGTTGTGGAGGTTAGATAGGCAGTCGCTCCATGTAAAATACTGGTATTCAGCTGAATCCGGTTAGACTGGAAGCCGACCCCAAGATAGTTGGGAAAAGGCTAGGCAAATGATGATCTGGAAAAAATTAAACGGGAATCGACTGTCGTGGTATGGGCATGTGATGAGAAGAGATGAATCGCATATAACCAAAAGAGTGATTAATATAAATATTGATTTATGGAGGGGGAGAGGAAGGCCTAAGATAAGATGGATGGATCGTGTGAGGAATGATTATGATGGAAAAGAGAGTTAATGATAGTGTGACGACTGACACGAGAAAATGTAAGAAGAAAAAAAATGTTGCACCGACCCTAAATAACATGGAACAAAGGGAGGAAGCTGATCATGATGGCAATAGGCACTCCCATAACGTTACTTGGGGAAATGTTAGTGTACTAATATACATACTTCTACCTTCTACCTTCGGGTTAAAACCTAGGGTTTTCGTCTAGCCCCGTCGGGGCTGCGGGTTGTTCGAAAGAGTTACCGCGGCCTCGGCACAAGGGCTAAGAAGGAACATGGGTGGTTTTTACTCAGTAGAAGTATGACACCCCCTTTCGCTCTGCCCAAGAGCGGAAGGGGTTATTTGATGATTTCCCACCCGCCAAAAAAAAAAGTGTTTTGTCTAGCAAATATTTCCCTAAACTTTTTTTTTCTCTATGTGTGTAATGGAAATTCTGCCTACTCTCCTAACATCACATGAATGCGCCCTCAGGTAAAAGGCATTACGTTAAAAGTCATCGTTTCTCTCATGTGAAGCCGTGGGAGCGGATATAAAGGATTTTTTTAATATCTACCGTATAAGATGCGTCCTTGGAGCGTTGGATGGATAGGAACGCGATACCGTAATGATGTTTGATGTCGAAGGTGACGAATTTTCATGTATTATGCCTGATTTTCAATAGAAAAGAATGAGTTTAATGTGCAGGAAAGATTATTTTGAGTATTTACTGCGTTTTATTATGGAACTGTATTGACTTTGTAGCAATGATATCCTAGTGTTGTGACCAACGGATTTATAGGTCTTTTTTTTTTGGCGGGTGGAAAACCATCGAATAACCCCTCCCGTTCTTGGGCAGAACGAAAGGGAGTGTCAGACTTCTATCGACTAAAAACCACATGTTCCTTCTTAACCCTTGCGCCGATGCCGCGATATCTCTTTCGATCAACCCGCAGCCCCGACAAGGTCCTATTATACCTAGCAGTTGGTACGTAAAATCAGGCTGCGATTAGTGAAAATGATGAATTTAGCCTTGAAATGTAAGTGACAGAGTTCTCGGCTAGACGTATACATGCTTAGGTACTACAATCACAATTAGATCCAAATTCACTTAAATAATTCTAAAACAACAAACTAAAATGTTCCATTAAGATCTTTAATCGGATTAACCGCTACCCAGAGCGTTGCAACGTGCACCCAACACAACAACGCTATTCAGTTAAGTTATTATACCTATATACCCATAGACACATACTGTTGCACAATGCTGTTTTAGAGCAATAATAATAAAAATTGATTGTGTCAAATAATTGGTTTACAATATTGTTGTGTTCGGAATCTTCTTTTAGACAAATAATGCCTGTAGTAGAAGACTCCGCCCCTCCCTATTTTGTAAAGCGTGATAATTAACACAATATGTATTTTTAAAATGTTAAAGTTTAGGTTAGAATACTAAGTCTAGTCTAACAAAAATAAGAAATTAAAAAGAGAGTGTACTTAAAGATTGTGTGTGTGTATGTGTGTGTGTGTGTATGTGTATATATATGAGCGTGTCTGTCAGTATAAGTGGGTGTGTGTGTCTGTGAGAGTTTAGAGTAGGTACAGACGATCGAACTATCTGGTATACAGGCATAACATTGTCATCTGCCTTGCCTTTTCCATATAAATAACATAAATTAATCGGATGAATTCTGATTTTCGCGTACCTAGGGGTCGATTATTTAGGTTAGGACACGGAATACTTTTCTTGTTGAACAATTTCCGAAATCGGTACGGTTAAAGCTGCTGGTGAATTAAAAAAAAAAACTGAAAACTAGTAGAAAACCTGATTTTCTTATCTTGTTTAATTCGTCTTAATCTACTAATCCAGCATTCTCCTGCCCTTATCTCAATTTTAATTTGAAGTCGCTGCAGCGTGTTTTTCTATTTTATTCCTCTATTACTCGTCGTATCAGCAGTCACCTCCTTTCTAGCCATATCATCCTTCACACAGTCAATCCATCGTTTCTTTGGTCTTCCTCTACTCCAGCAGTTATCGACATACATACAGACTTACTACTTTCAGCTTTCCTCATAACATTTTTCTAATTCCTCAGACTGACATGTTCATAACACGATAACCCAATAATAAATAAATAAATAAATAATAATAATATATAATAATATTCCACAACTATCACACAACGCCATCTAGTCCCAAGCTAAGCAGAGCTTGTGTTTTGGGTACTAGACAACTGATAAACATACTTATATATTTCTAAATACATACATATTATAGATAAATTACACCCAGACACAGAACAAATGATCGTGCTCATCACACAAACATTTGTCCTGGGTGGGAATCGAACCCACGACCTCCGGCATAGCAGTTAGGGTCACTAACCACTAGACCAATCCTTATTTTATCCCTAATCTACAGAACCAATTTTACATAATAAAACAAAGTTTCTGCCAACGAAAAACCCGGTGTAAAGCTTTCACTGGACTTTTGCAAATTGTTGGTCATTATGGTGTTCATAAGCTATGGAACAGCAAACACCATAATCATGCACTATTAGCGACTGTGACTGCGACGTCCCACGATCGCTTTCCAGTAGTTGTTTGAGTAAATGCTATGGAAATGTCGTTTTCATGTCAAAAGAAAAACGGTTATTGGTAAAACAGTGAAATTATAGGTAACATGTAATTAAAAATATGGAAAAATTGCTTTTAAATTAGGAATTTCTCATGCAGTCTGGAGTCAGAATGTATGCTCGGTTTATGGCAATAAGTTCGCTCCTTATTACGTGGAACTCAGACTACATGTGTGACCAAAACTATAGGTTCTCTATATGAACTACAGGTGTACTTGTATATAACGACTATGGGAATAACAGGTATAATATTAAGTACTTAACAAATAAGCTAAAAAAAAAACATAAAATTTAAATGAATGCACTTCGTTATTGATTTGCGTCATAAATAATGATGTATCGATAAAACGTTACAATATAAATGGCAAATACAGAAAAGTACACAATTATACAACCAGAATAAAAAAATCATATTCATTTATTTTGTGATAGTTTGTGTCATGAAGCTATTATTTACAGTCTGATATAGATGACAAAAAGTACCCACACCACAGGCAAACCAATAGATCTACACAAAAAACAACAAAAATAACTAAACGCATTCCACGAATAACAGGAAAACTACTAAAAATAAACAAAACATTGAAAATGTTACACGTATATTTTGCTAACGCACTGTCCACATGCGGCTCAAAAAATATACCGCCACTGAAATAAAATAAAAATAACCGTCCCTTTTAGTTGCGGCGGCATAGAACGCGAGCATAAATAGGGGGCATATCTGTGGGGCATATCGTATGATGCTTGAATAATGTGGACAAATGAAAAAAAATGTCAATGGACTCCGCCAGGTTTATTGAAATATTGTGCAAGTGTGCAGTCGTGAGCAGTATTGTAAACAGTAAGCAAGTTTGAATTTCTACCTTATCGTACGTTAGCTTATGGAATCCTTGTGAATAAATAATTACTTACGTCGATACGGTTGGCGCAGTGGCTGAGCGATTGATTGCTGCGCTGCGTGTTGCTGGTTCGACACTTCGTTGCAGGATCCAAGACAGTTAAATTGTTTTTTTTTCTGGTGTCGCCGTTGTTGTTTCTGCCTTTCGGGAGTTACAGTGGTTGGGGAATAATGTGGCAGGCTTGTCCCAAACAACAAAAAATAACACCACTATGCCTTTAAAATCTCATAACACCATTCGTCCTCCTGATCTGTTTCAGATCGTGTCGCATTGCCGTCTCATCGAAATATGAGGTTAAGGGAACAGAGAATCCCGTCGGGGCTGCGGGTTGTTCGCAAGAGATACCGCGGCCTCGACATGAAGGGCTAAGAAGGAACATGGGTGGTTGTTAGTCAGTTGAAGTCTGACACTCCCTTTTGCTCTGCTCAAGAGCGGGTTTGATGATTTTCCACCCACCATAAATAAAAGGGAACAGATAATGCACCTGTGTTTACGCACACACGAGTGCACTATAATATCTCCCGCCTCATTGCTCTACTGGTCGGAAGCGCCACTGTTGTGTATAAGTTCCTGGGTTCAACTCCCCCCAGGTCGAGCAAATTATTATGAGGTTTTTTCTATCAGGAATTTCTCAGTGGCAACCACGGAGCCTTATTAAATGGGATTTAAACTTATCTGGCGAAAATATATTATGAATGTACTATTTAATTAAGTACCTATTTATTTTATTTATTTGTAAGAATGCAGTAATACATTGTATGGTGTTAGGTTCGTAAAAAGGTGTCTTACATTCTACCATATTATCTGGTGGTGGTGGTGTTTATAATTGACCTTAAGATAATATTTTAATGAATGGGTACCTTGCCAGTTTTATAATAAGTAATAGGTATAATCATCTGAAATTGAATGTCATAATGAATAAAAAATAATAATGTTTATGTCATAATTAATTAAATTATCATCTCTAAACCTTTGCCTTCGAGGATGGCATGACGTCATCTTTGATTTCCCGGTTTGACCTTTAGTATCCGCTGACACTGACCACCCTAACTATTCAGAGGTACTATTATTATAATAATATAACTAACGTGTTTTCTCATGTAGGAGGACTTTATTATTTGTAAGACGAAACTTCTCGGCGCCAGTGAAAGCATTATAGAAGCTGTTAGTTAATTAATTGCTTGAGAGATGCGCTTATTACGAGCTTATAGTACATAATGTTATGTATTAAGCGTGATGTATTTGAGTGCTCTTATGTTTCAGTGAATTTTATACTCTATATTTCAGTTAATAAGCTGAAATAACTGAGCAGGAATTCATTAGATAAAGTAATTAATGATATAGTATCACTTTGAGTGTAATGTTTTGTGATTCTAAAGGATATGTCTGGAAAAATGCTGTAATAAAAAACGGTACTACCTCGTTGGTCTAGTGGTCGCAAACGCGACTGCTGATAATGAGGTCCTAGGTTTGATTCCCGAGTCGGGTAAAGTGATATTAGGTTTTCCATCAGGAGTTTCTCAGTAGCAGGGACGGAATGTGTATAACATTAGCGACGGAATGTGTATTTGTGATTTAAACATTACAGGCAATTTCAGGCGTGATGTTATGTAAAAAACTGGAATGCAATGTTTTGTAATAAACTGCACATAGGTGCACTTTCACGGCAAAAAGAAAACGTGATAATAATCTACTGACTTTGTTTTATTACATGAATTGATTGATTTATTACCGGTCTATTTTGAGGCTCACTGGCAAGTATCACTAAACGTGTTGTAACCTCGATTTGTACCTGCTTATTTTCTATTTTCTGCACTTTTCTTTTTCTTTTACGCAAATTTTAGAAACACACAATTCAAATGTGACTGCTTAGATCCTACTGTATTTCCTTTTATTTATTTATTAACTATAGAAGACTTACAGCTTAGATAAACATATTAAAAAATAGTATGTGAGACTGACAGCCAATTAAAAGTCCTCACTTCTAAATACAGCTTTTAAAGAAAGAGTGTGAACACAAACACAATACAGCTACAAAAAAATACATATATATATAGTCCTCCTTACCGATTTCGGTAACGGCGACCCTTACAAGCTATTTCCTAGCGTGTGCCCTTAAATGGCTGGCCAGACCGAATTTGCTTTTAAACACCCGGTCACAGCTAAAGCAGTAGAGTTGACCGGAAGAGTTGTACGTATAGGTGTAGGAGGGCTTAGGTTTCACTTTACGTACTTGGCGCTTTTCGTTCAGTGTTTCGATTCGCTGTTTTTCGAAAAAATACAGGATAACATTGAAGCTTAAACTAAATTCACATTTTAAATATGTCACATTCAGTACCTACAATAATGAAAACCTGAACAAACAAAGTCTTCATTAACAAAGCTAAGGCTCATGCACTTTCTGGCCGAGGACACACGTTATCACGTCGTCGTTTTGTGTAACTCGTCCTGCATTTTAAGGGGCCCGAATCGGAAACCACTACCAACGCTCTTGATAGACAGAGTGGTGGTGACAAAGTTCTGGTCAAAACTAATTTAACTTGAACAATTCTACTAGAAGAACTATTGGTTTATTGCAACTGAAAACTGAGGTTTAATTCCCAGGTCGAATAGCGTTATAAAGTATTCAGTAGTAGACACGGAGGGAAGTGGAAATTATGTTTTTCCTACTCCTCCACTATTCTTTTCTGATTAATTTCGTTGCGGGATCCAAGACAGTTAAATCGTTTCTCTGGGACATCGTCGGGCTTCATTGTCTCGGCGCTTTTCTTGTGGTCGCCACTGTTGATTCTGTCTTACAGGAGTTACAGTGGTTTGGGAATTGTGTGGCGGGCTTGTCCCAATTTAAAAAGTAGACACGGAGCCTGGATGTGTGCCCGAGCAATAGGCTCGCCATATAAAACTATACCATAACTGGCTACCTAAATTTTTTTTTTTTTTTTTTTTTAAAAACGTTGCGCCACACTAGGAATTTCTCCTGTATCGTGGGTGCGCTTACAAACATTTAAACTCACATACACAAACACACCCAGACCCGAAACAACTATCTGTAGGCCATACAAATATTTGTTCCGTGCGGGGATCGAACCCGCGACACGTAGCGCAGCAGTCCAATCGCTCAGCCACTGCGCCAACCATGCCGTCGAAAAAAAAAAATGTGGGTTTTATATACACTACTTCTTGACACATCGAAGAATAGAACCATGACGTTATTTTATACAGTCATCATCATCATCATCAGCCTATAATGTTCCCACTGCAGGGACTCAGGCCTCCTCTCTAGGAGAGGGATGGGCTATGATCCACCACGCGGGCCCAGTGCGGATTGGTAGATGTCTCATGTCTTCGACATTTCATTCATTTTATACAGTATATTAGGTTAATCGAGGGACTTATTGAGGGAAGGTATTCAGTACTCGATTCTCGTCCCACATCATTACAGCCATAAGACGTCCACTGCTGGACATAGGCCTCCCCCAAAAGGGGGATTTGCCATAATCGCCACGCTTGGCAGGCAGGTTGGCGATCGCAGTGTGGTTGTTACAAAGGCACAGAGAACGCTGCTGCCCATTCTCTGGTAAGTCCCTTAGTCGCCTCTTACGACACCCACGGGGAGATATGGGATGGTGCTATTCTTTACGTCCGACACTAACGGAACAATTCAAAAACCTTCATTTGTGACGTAATTGTGCCATGCCTCGCACGCTCTCCAGATCTAACTTTATTAGACGTTTCTTTTTCGCTATTGTCCTTCGCCAGTTTCAAAACATGAAGGGAAAATGGATTATACCTAATAGTCACTGACCCGTGCACATTTTCTGTGGCAAGCGCAAGGGTTGCGAAACTTTTCCGAAGTATTTGATATGGTTTTGTTTGTTTTTAACCAGTGTTTTTTTTATTTATCATGTTTTTATTAGTACCATGTAAGCATACCCTATTGCGGGTTTATAGATTTTTTTTTTTCGGGAGGAAAATCATCAAATAACCCCTTCCGCTCTTGGGCAGAGCGAAAGGGAGTGTCAGACTTCTACTGACTCAAAACCACCCATGTTCCTTCTTAGCCCATCCATAAACACGACGAAGTAGAATAAAAAATTAACCACTTATCGCATAAACTTAAAAGAAAAATCAATCTTCAAAGGTAATCATAGTATACCGTAGTTACTCATCAAGTGTATTAAGTAAACCGATAAAGCCCGTATACATAGAAGAGGTAAATATGCATCGGTAGAGTAAAACTGTGTCGCCCGGACGTTCACCTAGCACTTTGTCAATATAGTTCATTTTCGCTTGCATTTAAATAGGGTTTTTATGCTGAAAGAGGGAAAATATCTGAAAAAGAATACCAAGCGATTTTTATTTAAAGGACAGACATCGTTCAATGGTAGCACGTTTTATCCATTTATATGTTATTATCTTTGGAGTTTGTTTTGATTATTATTGTAGCTTGTTTAAGTTGCAGCTGAAGACCAGTAGTTTACATGGAGTGACTGCCTATCTGACCCCACAACCCAGTTCATCATCATCATCATTTCAGCCATAAGACGTCCACTGCTGGACATAGGCCTCTCCCAGACGAGGGGGGTTTGGCCATAATCGCCACGCTTGGCAGGCGGGTTGGCGATTGCAGTATGGTTGTTAGAAAGGCACAGAGAACGCTGCTGCCCATACTCTGGTAAGTCCCTTAGTCGCCTCTTACGACACTCACGGGAAGATATGGGACAACAAACAAACACAACCCAGTTAGTAATGGGTAATACGATACCTTTTGGTAAGACTGTTTGTCAGACTTTCAGGACACTTATCATTTTCCTGTCCTTCTCTCATCTCATTTGGGGTCGGCGCAACACGTTTTTTTCTTCCAATCTGCCCTGTCAGTCGTCACGTTATCAATTATTCCTTTTTCCTTCATATCACTCCTCACACACTCCATCCATCTTTTCTTTGGTCTTCCTCTCCCTCTCCATCCATCACACATTTATATTCATCACTTTTTTAGTCAAATGCGATTCATCCCTCCTCATCACATGCCCATCTTCATGTCATCTTCTTGTTAGACTTTCGGGCCTTTTTTTTTTTTTTGGGGGTTGGGAAATCATCAAATAACCCCTCCCGCTCTTGGGCAGAGCGAAAGGGAGTGTCAGACTTCTACTGACTAAAAACCAACCATGTTCCTTCTTAGCCCTTCATGTCTAGGCCGCGGTATCTCTTGCGAACAACCCACAGCCCCGACGGGTGTCAGCCCTTGCGGGCCCCTTCCATGTTGCTGACATCCTTTTGAGGCGCTCGTGGAACACGAACGCGCCGTCGACACGGCCTGTCGTTGTCATGAGACGGACGGACGGCGAGCTTACCCATCACTCACCGTCCACAGGCCAGTGTCTACGGTGGCTGGAAGCCATCACGTGGCCCCCGACGCCCGGAGTGCCTCCCGCGGCGGCTGGGACGAGAGGTTAGACTTTCGGGCCTCTGACTACCTATAATGACTTTAAAGATCCACAGATGATAGATGGGGCCAACTGTTTAACGGGATTTCCAAGATATGAAAGAAACTTTGCACTTAATGCTTGGTCACCCATCTACGAACCAACCCAGGCCACCGCGGTTTTACCTGAAGAATTCCGTATACTCACAAAACCGATAGCGACGTTTAAATAAAAACTTGGTGCTATTTAACGAGTCTAGCTTATTCGCTATTCGTTAATCATAAAACATTTTATTTAAGACGAAACATTAAATAAGTGAAATGAAAAAACTTTGCAGCAGTTGAAAAGTTTTAAATTATCAAGTTCTCTGAAACGTCTTAATCAAAGGTTAAGGAGCGTAATTTCTAAAATATTAACACCTAAGTTAGAACTAAGTAATCTTTCTGTTCTTGATTTGTTAGCAGAATGTAAATTAAAGTGACTTAAAAGTTTTTCTGTTCGACACTTACGAACTTATTTGCTGTTAAAATGGAAAAATATATTTTTATTGCCTATAACTTTTTCTTTAATCTTTCGAGCAGCGGTGCGAGCAACATTAGGTCGTGTGTTCAAATCCAGATTGGTGTTTTATTTTGTGTAATTTATCTCATCACCATTATTCTCAAAACGTTGAAGGAAAGCGTCGTAAGGAAACCTAACCAGAGAATGACCAAAACCTAGAACCTATCAACCCGCACTTAGCCCGTGTGGTGGATTATTATAGCCCATTCCCTCTCATAGATAGGTGACCTGTGTTTCAGCAGAGAGAACATTGTTTTAAGTAGATTTTATAAGATTGGGTTCCGAACCACAAAACCCATATAACAATGGCGTGGCGAGCTGGATTCACATCGAAGAGATAGACAGTCTTAGAGAGATAAATGAAAAGGGTTAGGAAGGGAGGCCTTTGTCCTGTAGTGGGACATATAAAGCTTATAATAAATTATAAGATTAATTTAAAAAATCTCAGCCATAAGAGGTCCACTGCTGGACAAAGGCCTCCCCCATAGAACGCCATAAAGAACGGCAACCTGCCGTTTGTATCCACCGGTTGCCCGCGACTCAATTTAAAAAATATAATAAAGAAACTCACAAATAAACATACATACACATGTACATGAACAATAAAAACATAACACTCTTTTTTTTGGGGCAGTCGTGTAAAAAGGAAATTATATGAATTAATGAAAAATAAATAATCATCATCATCATCATCATTTCAGCCGAAAGACGTCCACTGCTGGACATAGGCCTCCCCTAAGTGTCGCCACATTGACCGGTCCCGTGCATCTCGCATCCAGCGGATCCCCGCAACCTTCACCAGGTCATCGGTCCACCTAGTGGGAGGCCTTCCAACGCAACGTCTTCCGGTTCGCGGTCGCCACTCCAGAACTTTCCGGCCCCATCGGCCATCCGTTCTGCGAGCAATGTGCCCTGCCCACTGCCACTTAAGTTTGGCAATTCTTCGGGCTATGTAGGTAACCTTGGTTCTCTTGCGGATGTCCTCATTTCTAAGTCGATCACGCAAAGAAACTCCGAGCATAGCTCTCTCCATTGCTCTTTGGGTGACTTTCAGCTTTCTGATGAGGCCCATTGTGAGCGACCACGTTTCGGTCCCGTATGTAATCACTGGCAACACACACTGGTCATAGACTTTCGTCTTGAGACACTGTGGTAAGTTGGACGAGAAGATACTACTCAGCTTCCCAAACGCTGCCCAGCCGAGTCGGATTCGACGATTGACCTCTTTCTCAAAGTTGGACCTACCTAACTGGACCGTTTGTCCCAGGTAGACATAGTCGTCTACAAGTTCGAGTGTAGAGTCTCCGATCTTGATAGGAGTGGGTGTTACATGGGCATTCAACATGACCTTGGTTTTGTCCATGTTCATCCTAAGACCCACTCTTTCGGAAGCTCTATTGAGGTCACCGAGCATTGTACTGAGGTCCTCCATGGTCTCAGCCATGACCACTATATCGTCGGCAAACCGAAGGTGAGTGATGTACTCGCCATTGATGTTGATGCCTAGTCCTCTCCAGTCCAGAACCTTGAAAACATCCTCCAGTACAGCGGTGAACAGCTTCGGAGATATGACGTCTCCCTGTCTCACACCTCGCTGCAGAAGGATAGGTTCCGAAGTCTGGTCCTGAAGTCGGACTGACATGGTGGCGTTTTTGTACAAACACTTCAACACCTCGAACGAAAAATAAATAATATTCAACCAAAAATAAATCACAAGCAATAATATATAACCTCATTATTTTATCTCTAGATAACTGCTACACAAGGTGCATGTTGAATCCAAGAAAGCTCTACATGGGTTAAACTTTAATAAAAATAAATATTACTGAAACTCAAACGTAAACTTAAAAGTTTGTGGTTACGATGTCAACAGGATGCAATGAGAGCATATATGTTTGTAAGAACAACAAAATAACTGAATCAGTGCAGAACTTAAGTTACGGTGTCTGACATACGAGTACCCGCTGTTTGTGTACAGTTGTACACATTCGGACAGAAAAACGAAACAAAACAAAGTTTTGGTTATTGCAATTATTTTTTTGGGAAAAATACTGCAAAGTTTATTTGGAAATAATTACTTTTTACTATAGCAGTTGTACTTTAGGTAGGTTCCGTTAATTATAATTTCATTGAAATTAGTAATATATGAAATAATATCAACTGTAGTGTTGGCTACCTATTCAATTAGTAAAACAAGCTCTCAATTAAACAACCAACCATATTGTTTACTTTATTTTCCAAAACCCACAAAGTATGCTATCAATATTAATTAACAATTCATTCGCAAATACATTTCACACTCACAACTATGGAATTCCACTAACATGCCCAATTTACAAGTAAAACCGCAACATTTAAATACCTTTTGATAACACTATTATTTATACTGAAAACGGGATATTTACCAAAAAAATCGTGATCGTCGTCGTCGTCGTCGTGGTCGTAATCGTGTAGTGAGTGACAATGGTAGTGGTACCGAACGCAAAAAACGAACAAGAAAGAGGGTAGACCGATTTGTCTGCTCATAAACATCCACCCGCAATGACTTCAGTTTATCCGTGATCATGGTGCTTGTAACAGCGCCGAAATATCGGGAACTCGAAACAATCAGTAAATATCCCGTTTTCAGTATAAATAATAGTGCTAGTGACCATGTCAGTTTAAAATCTTATACCTTTTGATAACACATTTCAATTCCAATTTTCTAAAATGGTACTATGATACTGATATCGAAACAGTTTCGAAGCAATATAACTTTTAACTTATATTGGCCTCAAGTGTATAGTGTTACAGTGTGGTGTATGGCAGTGCAACGACCACGTATTGTAAAGAAAGCGTAACAAAACCGGTTTAAATCGAGTCTAACAATTTGTTTTACTGTTTTGTTATCATTGGTTCAATTTATATGGAAAACAGTGTAAAATTAAATGTGTAGGTATTTATTAAAATTCCAGCAATATTACCGTCTAATGGTAGCTATCTTTGTAAGTAAGGCTCAGTTTATGTCACAGTGACTTGAGAATATTTTTTACCATAAACATAAATATTATTTATTGGAAATTTATTTAATTATTAAATTTATAAAGTCGCCTAAAACCGCTCATTTCTTATACATTGACTCGATACTGATTTTTTTAAATCACTGACTCTCGGGATATTATACTTTTGTTATCTTAAACGGGAAGAATACACGGCCCAATAAGTTTCCCAATTAAAAATAATTAAGTTAATTGGGATTATTTACTCGGCCTCGTACTGTATAGATTCAAATTTATTACTTAAAAAAAAACAATATATTCTGTACACCAATTTCATTGATAGTACACAGAGTTCGACTAAAATGATAATAATATGATACATAATAATATACGTAATAACCGTGTACATGAATAAAGATTGATTGATTTAAAAATTTCAACGCTTGTATTAAATCAGCTCGTGCAGAGAAAATGCGATTGACCTTTTGGTTGGTCAAGATCTTTAAGGTGAATGCTCCAACTAGCCCGCGAAATTCAATTTTTTTTACGTTTTTTGCAATTTGCAGGTCAGTGTTAGTTTGTATGTTGATTAGAATATTAATTGCGGCTGTAAGACGTATGTAGTTACAGAAATATAATCATCAAAATCATCAATACAAGCCTCCAAGTTCATAAAGGTGCAGGAACTTGAAAAAGTCATTTTTACACCTTTATGAACTTGGAAGCTTGTATTGATGATTTTGATGATTATAATTCTGTAAGTACATACGTCCTACAGCCGCAATTAATATTCTAATCAACATACAAACTAATTCTGACCTGCAAATTACAAAAAACGTAAGAAAATTTGAATTTCGCGGGGTGGTTGGAGCATTCACCTTAAGTGCCACATCGCTTCAACAAACAAAACACTAACACAAAAACTTAACACTTGATTTGACATAATTATTGTGTGTTTGTCATGTGTGTGTGTCTAACAAAAAAGCTCGAAGCTCCGGCCGTGGGTGACCGGTGTGACGTGCCGGAAGCGGGCCGTGTGCGGACTTCCGGTTTACTCGGCCGGAACGCTCGCCGCATTCCGATAGGGTGGAGTTCAGACTTGTGTGATTACTGGATTTTGAGTGTGATACTGTTTTAAGTTTTGGGAATTAATTTATTTTGGCACTAATTTGATTAGCAAATTTGAAATTTTTGGCCTAACTTTCATAGAAGCTATCAAAATTGTACTGATGGGGAAGATCTTTGGTAGCTTATAACTCGGAAACTGGAGCTTTTGAAGAATATGTCATATGAGAATGCTTGTTTGTGCCAGCAATAGGGATGTTTACTGACTAAATAAAATATGATTCTAATTAGTCCGTCTGTTAGATAATCGAAAAATATTGGACACGTATTTTTTGTTTTTTGAAATCAATAAAAATGCACGAAGATAAAACGCGTCAAAGATTTGGGGGAAAGAGAAGATGTGGGGGTTGTGACGTCACTCACCGGGAAAAAAATGTCATACTAATGTCTTAGAATATGACGTCACACGAGTTTTCAAAGCACTGTATCGTCTTCATTGTTTGTTTACGTGAAAAAAGAAAAAAGACGTGTCCAATATTTTTTGAAAACCTATCTGACGGACTAATTAGATTTTTTTGGTTAACTACCAACTACCCTATTATACAAAAATCACGTAAGAGTCATTATTGACTTAGGATTGCCCTTAGGATTCCATCTTTTTTAAACTGCTTAAAGAGCAGCAAAGACTGTGAAATAAAAAAAATATGGTCACCTTTGTCATACAGTTTAATGACCTTAGTTTTTTTAACCGACTTCCCAAAAAGAAGGAGGTTCTCAATTCGATTAGTATGTTTTTGTTTAAACAAGCAGATAATACGTTAAACTGCTTTAATATTAGTTAATTCCTGACACGTCACACATGAGGCCGAAAGGACGTAACCAAATTGACTGCGGTACTCAGAGATATTTAATTATTACTTAAGCCGTCATTTAGTAATGGTTTGACATAATTTTGTATGACAAAACTGTCAAAACCTTTACTAAGTGATGGCCTAAGTAATCATTAAAGCTCTCTGAGTGCGGCAGTTAGTCAGACAAAGTAACAAATGAACACAAAATCCTCTCTCCTACTCAATAAACTCCCCCACATCTTGTCTCAATCATTAATCGCTCACAAAATCTAATAAACGACAAGATAAAGGAATCCGTGTTCAATAGACCATTCAATAAATAACATAAAAGGCGTTTAATTAATATTTATGGGATCGCCGCGTCCGGTGCGACTTTATTGAATCAAATCATTGTCTGCGCTGTTTGGGCGATCAATGTTTACTTATGTGTTTTGTGTTAGCTTTTCTGGAGTTCTATAATGTTGGTATTATTGATAGTTAGATGGTGGTACATGCTGATTCTAGCTTATGATTGCTGGTACTGTTTAGCTTATTCAGGATTAATTTGATTGTAGTCTTCTATTCTCTCTATTGTGTCATTTGTGCCTAACAATGTGTCAGAATTTTTTTGCAGCCCATGGGCTTGACTTATCCCTACGTGCCGTCGAGAAATATCTCATTGTTAGATGAAATAGTAATAATTTAATAAACTACCGGTATTGTCACTTTGAACTCATAGTAAGTATTATTGCATTTAGATAATTTCGAAGGTCATGAATGCTACTTCCCTAAATTAATTCTAACAACTAGTCATTTTGAATTGCCATATTATTCAAAACTTAACGATTCCAGCAATAGAAGTTTTGACGACTATCTGCCGCACTCAGGGAGCTTTAATGATTACTTAGGCCATCACTTAGTAAAGGTTTTGACAGTTTTGTTATACAAAAGTATGTCAAATCTTTACTTAGTGACGGCTTAAGTAATCATTAAATATCTCTGAGTACCGCAGTAAGTGAATATTCAAATCTTTACTAAATTAATCTCTAATCGTTCCCATGGCAACATAGAACTGAAGAAACTTCCAATTTAGTATTTCGAGAATGCTTAATAATAGAAAGTGAAGCGATACCTTGACGTGGAGTTTCGCAAGAACCAAGTACTCAACAATTAATACAAGTTTAACTACGAGAATTCTTGGCCTGCTTAACTGAGAAACTCCGAGACTCATTTATATTTAATTTACTTCGAGACAGACGCGACTGAATGTTTTATAAGCACTTGTTTTGTATGAACTTTTAGTTAACTCTTTCGGTGTTGTTACTAACTTTGGAATGAGGTTTTTTTTATAAAAAGTTTGCTGATTTATTTCCACCACGTTATTAGGGATTAAACGTTTCTTTGTGAAGGTTTTCTTAGAAATAACGACATAACATTAAACCTATAATATCCGTAGGGTTATGCAGAGCTATACATTTTGCCAGTTATGTTTAAGTCCCATGTAATATGGAGAGAGCCTTTTTTTTGTTTTGGGGATTGGGAAATCATCAAATAACCCCTCCCGCTCTTGGGCAGAGCGAAAGGGAGTGTCAGACTTCTACTGGCTAAAAACCACCCATGTTCCTTCTTAGCCCTTTATATCGAGGCCACGGTATCTCTTGCGAACAACCCGCAGTCCCGACGGGGGTATGGAGAGAGCCTTTTACCATCAACCGGGAACAACTCGACACTCTGTGGCTGCTACTGAGAAATTCCTGGTGGAAAACCCAGGATTTCATCCTCAGCAGTCTTGGCAACGCTTAGGAATACTAGAGTCTAGACCAACGAGGCAGTCACACTTATGATTCGAATTTCGAACTAGCAATCAAAGGAACACTTAACCATTTTACAAGAAAAAAAAAACCTATGGCCGTACACGCAAATAGGCTGGTATTCCTAATTCTATTTCACCTAAAAACGTAAGCAGAAACGAGCCACGTGCAAAGCTAACTTCCTCAAAATATACCCCGCAAATAGAGGTACGAAATTCAAATCGCGGCTGTAGACTAAAGATAAAATTAACGCAGAGGTCTTAACTCACTTAGAAATGTTATACAAGCGGCGTACAATATTCGCATACTAAGTTGGTGATGTAAATTGTAAATGAACGTAAGGCGATGGGTGAGGTACTGATAGCAGGCGGAAGGGGCCTACTAGACGGTACGGTACGACATACGGACGACGAAAATATTGAAGGAGGTTTTACTAGACGGTACGGTACGACATACGGACGACGAAAATATTGAAGGAATTTTTGGAGAGTGAGGGTAAATTTTGGTGATGTTTTGATTGAACGTAGAATAGTGAATAGTTCAGTAGGGCTATTGCGTTTCTTTTTAAATGTCAGTGGCTATCATAGTGTCCATCGATTAACTGTCAGTTTGGTACAAATGGAACCATTTGACAGTTAATCGATGGACACTATGATAGCGATTGACATTTAAAAAGATACGCAATAGCCCTTGTTAATGAATTTATATTGGTTTTGATAAAAATATAAAGTGTTGTTTACATAACATAACATATTTAATGTTCTAGAGTTAAGTCTACTGGACACACTTTTATATTTTTTTCTTCCTGTATCCTATATTCAATGTCAACGTCATGCATACTTGTTATTTGCATGGTCACTGAAATGACGATTTTAAATATAATTTTATTGTTTTAATGTAAGTAATGTGCTGTTGGTACTCTTGTTATAAATTAATTGAAAAATATTGGTACAATACTTTTGTAATTATTGCTTGTAGTGTTTTGGTTGGCGATGAAAATTTTGTTAGATATCTTTTTAAAACAAATTAAAACAATAAGCCTTAAACTCATAAAACACTTAAAGAACATAATCGCAAGACACTATACGTACTAACGTGAAGTATTAGAATAAATTACCCAATAAATACACAATACGAAGTGCTTCCGATATGGTCTGCTAGCTACCGGACGCCAGTTGGCTTCGTCGGTTAGTTTCCGACCCGGGTTCGAACCCCACACACGTAGGGAACGCGGTTTAAAACTTTACGCGCGTTAGTTCGAGAGTTCCCCAACTTTGTAATATATTCTCTTTACGGAATATAAAGATACTAGTTTATAAGCAGTTTATACCAGTTTGTACCGGTTCTTGTTTTTGGTTTTCGCGCGTTTACGAGGCGTAAGCGCAGTGATATATTGGTTGGTGTTTCGGTTTATTTTGGTGGGATTTTGGGATAATGTGGTGGTTGGTGAAGTTGTCCATCGTTTTGCAATGTGAGTAATGGTTTTCTAGTATTTTTTCAACAATATACCTACATTTTTATGTGCTAAATGTTGGCATAATTTTATTCAGTGTTTAGTTAATAATACTTATTATATTAAGATGTAAGCTTAAAATTACTGCTTATTTCATAAGAATTTGTTGAAGTTCTTGTTGAAATTGTGAAGTGTGTTAAGAAATTTCAATTTTATGAGCCCGATATTGCTAGACATTTTTGTTCACATAAGACGTGCAAAATAAAACATTAAATTAGAATGTGCAATATTGGAATAATCATACAACATATTTAATTCTTACACAAATTGTGTAGTGTTAAGAGTATGCACACGTCCTAGGGTTTATGAATTAGATATTGTAATATAGTCTTAAATCTATAAACTTACGTCGCTCATGATTGGGGTGGATAGAAACTTCAAAAAGCCCTGCTTTGTCATTCAAAACTATTCTAGCTTCGTAGATTCAACTGTTGATATTTTAATACCTATTTACACTCCTCAGGCACACTATACTTACACACTCATGTAACACGCTGTACTCTTAGCAATGTAAATGTATAGCTATTAAATTGTAAATCCTTAATTGGCTGTAGGATAAGTTTATATTTTTAAAATAAAATTTTAAAGAGCTGTGGATTTTGTGAACAATAAATAAATAATATTTTCACAAACAATAGGTTTACCGTTTATTCGCGTCAACAGTTTTATCATAAATTATTCAATTAAATGTAATCAAAAATAACTTACCTACAGCACACTGACTCTATTACGTAATCAATATTGTCAAAGCCATAGGCCGTGTGTTAACCACGTTGGTATCGATCTAATATCAGGTGCTTTGCGATTGGACTAGGTCGCATAATGTAGTTATACAGTTTTCGATTTTAGTAATTAAATAATAGAGCGTTTATTCCTTATTCACTTATCATACATCGGTATGTATGATCAGTGAATAATGAATCAGTAAAACCAGTAACTCTTTTTTTCTATTAATAATAATAATTTATTCTCAGACAACATAATGATCCATAATGGTTAGTGTTTGAATATGGAACGCAAGCAAATGTAGTTCTAGCTGTCAATCTGAATCTGTAATGTGTAACTGTTTTTTCTCTTTTTCCAATAAACTTATTTAATAACTAAATTACAGCTAGAACTACATTTGCTTGCGTTCCATATTCAAACAGTTAGTAACAATTGGAACTTATAAACTATGTTAGTAGGCAGGTAATAATTTGGCAACAAGACTGATAGCGTTAGTAACAATGTTCTTACAAACTATGTTAGTAATACACTTACACTTGTGATATCATTGCTGCACGGTGACAGGCCCAGCCGAAACCTTGCAGCAGTGGTTCACAACACACACAATCAAGCCTGCTTGCTATCATAGACAGGATGCTATTGTCATAAGGTTTTCGAGAATAGATCTAGTCGATGGTTCCTAAAACTTTGAGCCTAGAGCTACATAGATTATTTTTTGTTTGGTCGTAAGTGCGAGTTAAACTTTATCAAGTTTTGAGCAGGCCAAAATAGTGCTGAAAAAAAAACATGATCGGATATTCATAGCATAATTATCCGTGGAAATGATAAATTGATCTCTTGACGTGACATTGATAATGATTTTATTAATTAGCAAGATATTATTATCATGATTAAGTATCACTTCGAACCCTGGAAATGTGGGTTGGCCTACAAATATTAGATTCATGACTATTTGTTAAATGGTACGCTACATCATAGAGAATCGCAAAGTAGGGCTAGGCGATTAGGGTGAGTATGTTAATGTACTTCAATGACTATTAATTAATGAACTACAATGACTATTAATTAATTGTAATGGAAACACTAGTCATTTAGCTGTTCTATTGCACTTCAATTCAATGTAATACAAAGCATAGACTGTCTTAAGGCAAAATTCAAAGTTTTTAGAATATTCAACAAATTTTTCGGAAATGTTTCTGGTGATTCAGAAATCACCACCCCATCACCTTTGTGCTCATCTATTTTTTATGTATTTTCCTTTTTTTGTGTCTACATAAATAAATAAATAAACGGTCTGTTAAACATATTTTCTACATTTGGAAACCATAATTTACATTAAAGAAACTAAATCATTATTTAGGCATTGATTAATGAAGAATTTATTCACGAGGGATGAACTGTGTAAAGGATGATATGTCAAGAAAGAAGGTATCTGATGAGATGACAAGTAATAGAGAAGTTTGGAAGAAGACATGCTGCACCGACCCCAAATACATTAGGAGAGGGGGCGTCGGGGCTGCGGGTTGTTCCCGTCAGGGCTGCAGGTTGTTCCCGTCGGGGATGCGGGTTGTTCCCGTCGGGGTGCGAGTTGTTCCCGTCGGGGCTGCGGGTTGTTCCCAAGAGATACCGCGGTCTCGACATGAAGGGCTAAGAAGGAATATGGGTGGTTTTTAGTCAGTAGAAGTCTGACACTCCCTTTCGCTCTGCCCAAGAGCGGGAAGGGTTATTTGATGATTTTCTTCCCGCCAAAAAAAGGGGGCAAGAGAATGAATGATACAAGCTTAAGATAAGTTATCTAGCAAAATTTCACAGTCGTTATTTGTTTGGTAATTGATTTTGAAGTTGGAAAAGTTGATTAGTTAATTTGATGGTAGGTACCCAATAAGTTTCATCGATGATGATTTCCACGTAAACAAGTACCAATCTACCAATCCGTAAGTCATTCAAGCCCCCAGGTGCTCACCATATTAAACTCCCAATTACGGCTGATGACTAAATTAAACATGCTAGTTAAACCGTGGTTCAGTGTAGGTGAACCACAATAGTGGTACGTTTGTCTCGTGTGACGATTGATTCAGTATCTTCGACGGGAAATACATTTATATGTATTTCCCGTCGAAGATACTAAATCAATCATATTTATTATTTACATGGACGGCACGGTTGACGCAGTGGCTCAAGCGATGGACAGCTGCGCTACGTGTCGCGGGTTCGATCCCCGCACGGAACTAATATTTGTACGACCTACAGATAGTTGTTCCAGGTCTGGGTATTTGTGTATGTGAGTTTAAATGTTTGTGAACGCACCCACGGTACAGGAGAAATTCCTAGTGTGGGGCAACGTTTTTTTAAAAAAAATAAAAAAAAAATAAACAAAGAAACTCTCTATCTAACTTCCACAATACAGTTAGTACGGGGATATACGATCCCGCCTGGTAGAACTGGTTGTCAGAATTTTGGGCCACTGGCTACCTGTTACGACATGACCAACGCTTAGACGTGTTTTCCGAGGCACGGAAAATCGTGGCTACTACTGAGAAATTCCAGTTGGAAAAACCTAATAATAATAATAACATTTTGCCCGAGCAAGGAATCGAACCAAGGATCTCATGTTCAGCTGTCGCGCTTGCGACCACTAGACTTACGAGGTATATTGCCTCCAGGTGTGATAGTACCAAATTAAACTGCCAATTACACTAATGACTAAATTAGACATGCTTGATAAACCGTAGTTCAGGAGTAGGTGAACCACAATAGTGCACGCGGTGCGTTTGGTACGTTTGACCCATGAATTATCGATTCACTGTCAACGCCCTTGATCGACAGTACGTGGTTTAAATATGGTACAAGCTCCCCACACTATTTCCAAACCACTGTAACTCCAATTAGCCAGAATCAACAGTGGCGACCACAAAAAAGCGCCGAGACAATGAAGCTCGACGAAATCCCAGAGAAACGATTTAACTGTCTTGAATCCCGCAACGAAATTAATCAGAAAAGAATAGCGGAGGAGTAGGAAAAAATATAATTTCCACTTCCCTCCATATCAGCAGGAGACAAAACAGAAGAAGGCCAATGGGCACACTGGGACATAGGTATACAACTGGGTTAAGCCCAGTTGCCGAGCATCATGGATATTATTGTCATTAATATTACTGGATCCTAAGATGTGAGCTGTTATATTTGATTCCAATAATAGGTATGACAAAAATGCTTGAACGCATAAAGTAGGCTTTACAGTGGTCCACATTCATACTCAAAACAGTATTCAAACCATTTTCCTCATTCAATTTTTGAATGACTTCTTTGCTACCAAAATATATTATTATATGTTATTCGACATTTAGACCTCGGTCGGCATTTCAGAATCAGGTATAATAAGCCCAACTGTAATAAAACAGTGAAATACTAACACGCAATTCTAGTTGGAATACCAAACCTAATAATGTAAATAAAACCCATAACAAATTCACTGCTCCGAATACACAATAAACACGGTGTACACTGCGTTCAGTTTCAAGTTTTGATCCGTAGCTATCGAAGTAATATAAAATTCAAATGTGGAACGAAATAGGAAGCACCAATTATCGGATGTATTATTCATTCATACAGTCCATTCACAGGTAGTTTACCTCTTGCATGAACCTTATATCAACAGGAATAAAGTTCACTTCTGTAAAATTAGAGGTAACCTAATAATGAAAGGACTATTGACAGGACCGTATTATTCATTCGTAGTGCAGTCGTGTCGTCCGTACCGTCATGATATGACAAGCATTTAATTTCAAATAGAGAACGAAGAATTATTTGCGAACCATGTTTGGAATTTTAATAATGAAAAGGTTGTAGTGGAAAACAAAGAGAGTCTCGTTGTTTTTAACGTAACTTAATAGAGTTTTTTGTGTATTAGATAATGTTTGATTACTAATTGGTTTGTTATTTAATGTCCTAATCACTACACCTTTCGTTAGATTGAGTTATAAAAATTTAAGGATTTAATCGATTCATATTTTATATGACTTGATGACTGTTGAACGGATTTAGATGAAATTTTGCTTGCAAATAGGTTATAACCTGGATTTGCACATCTTCTTCAACTTCTTATCTTAGTAGTACAAACCTGTGAGATACTAAATGTAGGTAGGTACTCTATGCGGGCGATGCTGCGAACATAATCTGGTAATTTATACATACACATACATACATACATAAACTCACGCCCTTTTCCCATGGAAACCACAGAACGCCACTTGCTACGATCCTTACATACTCCTTTTGCCTCGTCCACATTCATACATCTGGTCATACACGCACGCCGGTTACGAGAACTACGCACCTGTCCTTTCAGAAGAACGGCACCATTAAGATCAGTGTATGTCTTTCTAGGGCGTCCCCTCCCGGCATTACCACTCACATTTGCCTTGTAAATACCTTTTGTTAATCGCCTTTCATTCATCTTTTCCACATGACCGAACCACCTTAGCATACTCTTAATAATTAATATTACTCTTATTAATTTTCTTAGTAATTTATAAGTTTTATTAAATTGGCCTGGGTGGCTGTAAAGGGTTAATAGGTCAGTGTCAGGTTGTATTTTGATAAAAATGTGATTCACGTCTGTAATACATAAATACATAGTTACAGAATAGGGATGTCGACTGACTAAGAAAATACATAAATGATTCTGTTTAGTCCGTCAGTTAGATTTTCGAAAAATATTGGATACGTGTTTTTTGTTTTATCAAATTAATAAAAAAATACGAAAATAAAACGCTTCAAAGATCATCAGTGGGTCTTGTGATGTCATTTTTAGGTAGAAAATGTGCTGAAATATTATGACGTCAAACGAGTTTTCGGCACACTGTTTCGTCTTCATTTTTTGTATACGTGAAAAAAGAAAAAATATGTGTCTAATTTTTTTTTTAATCCTTTGACGGACTTATCAGATTTTTTTCCACCTACAGACTACAATTAATATAATCGGAATATATTTATTTTAAACATTAATATTGCCTAAGTACTTAAAACATTATTAAAAAATTATTTTAAGTAAATAAAAATATAATTATATGAAACTCATTAAAACTTGTCCAGTCATGCAGTATTTCAAAAGTAAGCATTATTCCGACAACCATATTTCTCTGACATAAACATAGCTGTCATTGTGACATTTGAATGATAGGCAAACCACCCCTAATGCGAGCCCTTGAAAGAACCAATTCTTTATTTATTTACTGAACAATAAGCTGGTTTTTGTTGAGTCATTGAGCCGCACTTATGGCTGATAAATAGCAGTTATTTTATAATAGACCACCATGATATTATTTGTTGTAATGGTTTTTTGATTAGTTTGGTTTAGTTAGAAGAACAATGCGAGGGGAATGTACACATACGAACAGACATCAAAAATGACTTCAATTTATACTATGCAATTGAAGTATGTTTAGTAAAGTGGAAATAGGGCCGTCCTATATATGAAATAAGTTAATCATAATCAACATCGTCTTGCCCTTATCCTAATTTATTTGGGGTCGGCGCAACATGTCTTCTTCTTCAATACTTTTTTTTAAATTTATTGGTACTTGTCCCAATAACACCGCCACACTATTCCCAAACCACTGTAACTCCTGTAAGCCAGAATCAACAGTGGCGACCACAAGAAAAGCGCCGAGACAATGAAGCCCGACGAAGTCCCAGAGAAACGATTTAACTGTCTTAGATCCCGCAACGAAATTAATCAGAAAAGAATAGCGAAGGAGTAGGAAAACCATAATTTCCACTTCCCTCCATATCAGCAGGAGACAGAACAGAACAAGGCCAATAGGCACAATTCTTCAATACTTCTCTATTTCTCGTCATCTTATCAGAAACCTCTTTATTTGCCATGTCATCTAATACTCGCCCCTCATTACATAGGACTTAAACGTACCGGGTAAGGCATTTCGGTACACCTCTGCATTACCCTTCGAGGATTCCAGGCGTTATGTTATGTGTAAAACTATTTTCAAAGTGTGATTTTTTTCTGCGAGGCAGAAATTCAATTCCTTATAGTCAAACTACCACAATTACAACAAAGCATTCCTAATTTCTCAATCTAACAAGAATGCGGCCGCCTCCTCAGAGAGGTATGCATTAATTTATTCATTCGCGTCGCAATCAAAGCGTGGCGGAACCGTGAATTACGATTAAGATGTTGACTTACCGAAAAATTCACTTACTCCCGGAATATTCCCGAAGAAATTTTCCGAAAGTACTTCTACAGGTGGAATTCTAAATAATTGGATTCGGAATACCGGGAACGCCTTGATCTGCGAACCGTGTAAGTGTTACCGCCTGTAATGATAAATCATTGTCGTCTATGCGACATGGAATTTTGTGTAACCGTATGATTTCGGAATAAGGAAGAAAATGTGAAAGCCGTTTTTCGTTGATGGAAATCATCGGTTTTGTGATCAAAAATTTTGTGTAAATGTTCGCAGTCGGCAACGTGATTTCCGGTTATAAATACTCTGCTCTTTTTGTAGGTTTTATGTAATTGTTTATGTCTAATGATCCTATTACGATCAGTTACTTCTTTTCCAAGGCGGATATTTAGAGAGAAAAAAACTTCCATAGACTGCCTCGTATGTCAAGAGGTCGCTAGCGCAACTGCTGAGAATAAGGTCCTGGATTCGATACTCGGGTCGGGCAAAGTGGTGTTGGGAATTTCAATCAGGAATTTCTTAGTACGATGGAGGCATAGGCTCGACCATGGGACTTAAAAACATAAGTAGTGAAATGTGGATGTACTACTAAGAATACCTCTACCTGACCCTTCGAGAATTACTGTCGTGTTGTTCTGTTATGTTTTCTCCCATAATTGGGATGGTTCCTGACTAAAAAAAATATGATTCTAATTAGTCAGTCTGTTAGATTATCGAAAAATATTGAATTCGTATTTTTTGTTTTATCAAATCAATAAAAATTGACGAAAATAAAACGCGTCAAAGATTTGAGTGCAGGTTTGTGACGTCACTCACCGGTAAAAAATGTCATACTAATGGCTTAGAATATGACGTCACACGAGTTTTCAAAGCACTGTATCGTCTTCACTGTTTGTTTACGTGAAAATAGAAAAAATACATGTCCAATATTTTTTGGAAATCTATCTGACTAATTAGGAGGAGCTCGTAGCTTAATAAGAACTGCCACTCGGGTCGATCTTTAGGTAAAGCTGTGCTTGCCTAGGTCGGTCTGTGGATGGGTGACCGCCCGACATACCGAGTTTCCTCCGTGGCTCGGAAAGCACGTTAGGCTGTTGGTCCCGGCTGCCATATATAGATCTTTGGCAGTCGTTACAGGTAGTCAGTGACCTGAAAGTCTGACAACCAGTCTTACCAAAGGGTATCGTATTACCTAGTATTAACTGGGTTGTGGAGGTCAGATAGGCAGTCGCTCCATGTAAAATACTGGTATTCAGCTGCATCCGGTTAGACTGGAAGCCGACCCCAACATAGTTGGGAAAAGGCTAGGCAGATGATGATATCTGACTAATTAGATTTTTTTGTTAACTACGAAGATTCAAAACTTACTTGGCTATTTTAAAACTACTATAGGTACGAGTATGATTGCGCGGCCCTGGAATCTTCAAGGCATAAAACGAATAGGTAGGTGCATAGACAAATGAGTTTCCTTTTCCTTTGTTTATTCCGAGTATGAGGTCGAATGCGTACGCGCCGCATCCTGGCTGATGAACGCTATTTGAATCATCTATGGTTCACTGCACTCAACCGTTGCAAAATGCTGCAATATTCTAGTATAATCACTTTATAAGCTGATGTTGCGGACGTTGAAATCCATGAGATGTAGACCTACACGGTAACTGAAAAAAGTTTGCACTAGCTGAACAGGTCCACTCAAATCTCTATAGGCAGATCAGTGTCTGAGATAGTTTTTGAAGGAAGAATCACACAAATTTGAGTGGACCTGTCCAGTCTGTACAAGCATTTGACAGTTAACGTGATCCTCATTTGTGTTGACCAAGATTATGTCTGGACATTAAACACAGAGATACAAGGCTCCTCTCTATGAGAGGGAATAGGCTATAATCCACCACACGGGCCCAGTGTGGTTTCGCTAAGACATTCCGGTTTCCTCACGATGTTTTCCTTCACCCTTTTGAGAACAGTGGTGATGAAATAAATTATACAAAGTAATGCACCTGCCCGAGTTCAAATCCGGTCGGGTCCGCCACCACTGAGCCACCGCGCTGCTTCAAAGTTTATGTAATTTAATTCTGTCAACAATGTACTTTCCTTTTACCCAAATCAGACACAGAATAACAAACTAGGACTATAATTTAAACAAACACCCCTTCGTAACATCCCTTCGCGAGTAAATCTTAACAAGTCAAAGGCGGGCATCAATTTTAATTGTTTCAGAATTGTATTCATTCCAACAGTGGAATAAACTTAAACATTAATGGAGTTTTACATTAACATCATGTCGCGTGCGGCAGATGCCTTGAGCTCGCTTCGCTTCACTGCATATCGCCATAGAGTATATAAATATCAGAAGGAACACCTCATTAATAACCTTTGATCAATAGTCGTATCTCATCTTGCTAGATGATTTTATCTAGCAAGACGAGGTTCGTACCCCACAGAGTGCCCTTAGGGTGTAGTCGTTGTTCTTGTACTGATTGTAGATCTTACATTCAAGGGACCCAGAATAGCCCGGTTAAACAACCAAGCACCTCCTACGTTGTTCTGCGAGACGACATTTACAAAAAACAAACTAATGAGGAAGATTACGTTCGCAATACATTACAATTCGAATTCAAATAATTGCTGATTAAATAACCTCCTTCTTTTTTTGAAGTTGGTTTTTCGTTGCCAAAAATCTTACTGAGCCAATTTGGACAAAATAATGAACAGGGTAAGGAATTACTACTGAAACAAAGACGATAAGACGTTTCACATCGCAAGAATATCATAAGAAGCTTAAATAAGATGCTGCTGACAGATTTCCTGATAAATATTCTCTAAGTCGTTTACAGCAATGATAAGTCACAGTACTATTTATATTTTCATTTCCTGTTTTTCATCGTCTTGAAATATGACGCTTCTGCCAACCTTTACCTAATCTATGACATCGCTCACACGAGCAATGTACTCCTTGCTTTTAAATACCACTACTAATATTAATGTAGTTCCTTGTTCAGTACGGAATAAAATTACGTTTGTTTTTAGTTTCCTTGTCGTGTTAAGTGATGTTTCGTCACATAATTGTGAGTTATGAAAGATTTACAGAACTAGGTTAGTTGGTTCTTGCGTGTTAGGGATAAGTAAATTACAATTTAATTTAGATGATATTTATACAGGTGTTTTGAATCCAACGCCTTGCTTTTTACATACATTTTTAAAAATTTTACACGTGAACACAGGAAATGTTATTTTACATAGTGACGTCAGTCTGAAATAAAAGTAAGGGATGCATAACAAATGTAAACTTGGTATTGTGACAACTGATGAAAAAAGTATTACAAATCCTGCTAATATTATAAATGCGAAAGTTTGTGAGGATGTATGGATGCACGGATGTTTGTTTCTCTTTCACGCAAAAACTGCTGAACGGATGTGGATGAAATTTAGAACACGGATAGTTTATAACCTGGGTTAACACATATAGGATACTTCTAATTCCGGTAGCTGGCACAAGCTAGTAAGATATGAAAGAAATTGGTCATGAATGATGATAAAAGTCAGAAAGTATTTGACACATTAGGCACGATAAATGTGAATAGTTAAATAGTTGGTTGTTATAGAGAAAACGGTGATAGTAGTTTATAAAGATGAAACTTCTAAATAAGAAGCTAAATCTCCTCCTAACGATAATGATACAGCCGTAAATACTGCTCTCAGCCTACTTTATAAGGGAAATAGAGCGTGAAGACACGGTACTGATGTGTGGTAAATTAGACATTATGGAAGAACAAAGTGAAGAGCGAAGCGAAGTAACACCTCATCTTATGAACTCAATGCGGTAAATATAAAATATCTTCTTCTATCTTCTGAGTCTGAATTACGAAGTTTCTTTGGACTGCGTATACCAAAGCACGATTGCTTGAATTTTGATTATGAGGAAACTCTTTATATTTTATTATACTAGCGGACGTCACGCGGTTTCACCCGCGTAGTTCAAGTTCCTATAGGAATACAGGAATAAAAAGTGGCCTATGTCACCCGCGGATAGTGTAGCTCCCCAACGGTGAAAGAATTTTTGAAATCGGTCCAGTAGTTTCGGAGCCTATACAAACAAACAAACACATCTTTCCTCTTTATAATATCAGCGTAGATTCTACAAGCAAGAAAACATGGAAGTGGATAACTGAACCACACAATACTCCGCCAGATGCTGCTAAGGTCAGCATTGTAAACAATGTCCATGCAAATTGATTAAGTCGTATTTATAGACCCTACCTTACCAATAACAACTGAACGCGTAGTCGCGTACGAAAGTTGCCGACATGCCCGAAAGCTTTGGCGGGTTATTAGCTCCATTATGCGCACTATGAGCCTATTGACAGCACGGTTAGCGCAGTGGCTCAAGCAATGGACTGCTGCGCTGCGTGTCGCGGATTCGATCCCCGCACGGAACAAATATTTGTATAACCTACAGATAGTTGTTCCGGGTCTGGGTATTTGTGTTTAAATGTTTGTGAACGCACCCACGATACAGAAGAAATTCCTAGTGTGGGGCAACGTTATAGAAAAAAAAAAAAAAAGATTTGCTTCTAAAAGCTGACGGAGTTGAATATTGTTTGTGAAAGAACTTTGATAATACAGCTGATTCTAGAATATGACGTGTCCATTTTCAATAGTAAACAAACCAACGGTGCAGAAGATAAAAACGCCCTTTGAAAGTGTCCAGTCAGTTTGGCCCAAAGTATCTGTTTAGCCAAAAATCCATATCAGAACAGGCCACCCTATATCTCCCCAAGGGAGTCGTTAGAAGCAACTAACGGATATCGCGTGGATGGACGGCAGCATCCCCCTCATATTATTATGAGACATCTTGATTTCCCTAAGGAGATCAGGTCAAATATTATAATAACTAGAACCTGGATTTAAGATAAAGTTAAGTGTGCTGTAAATAAAATAGAATAGGAATGACTGCTTGAAAGTAGTCACTTAATACCAGTCATACTCGTAATGAGGAGGAGAGGGAGGAGGGGGCGGGGGGGTGGGGGGGAGGAGCTTGTGGCTTATTAACAACTGCCACTCGGGTCGATCTTTAGGTAAAGCTGTGCTTGCCAAGGTCGGTCTGTGGATGGGTGACCGCCCGACATATCGAGTTTCCTCCGTGCCTCGGAAAGCACGTTAAGCTGTTGGTCCCGGCTGCCATATATAGATCTTTGGCAGTCGTTACAGGTAGTCAGTGACCTGAAATTCTGACATCCAGTCTTACCAAAGAGTATCGTATTACCTAATATTAACTGGGTTGTGGAGGTCAGATAGGCAGTCGCTCCATGTAAAATACTGGTATTCAGCTGCATCCGGTTAGACTGGAAGCCGACCCTAACATAGTTGGGAAAAAGGCTAGGCAGATGATGATGACTCGTAATGAGGAAGAATTTTTCGAAAATTCTGTATTTCTGTTGCTATAACAACAACTACAAAATAAAATAAATATTTAAGGGGGGCTCCCATACAACAAACGCGATTTTTATAGATAATGGTACGGAACCTTTCGTGCGCGAGTCCGACTAGTACTTGGCCGCTTTTTTTTTAACAAATTTGATTCATAATCTATGGAAGAGATTTCCGGCATCAGTCACAAATAACGTAATCAAAACGTAAACTTTTCGAGGCCAGTATCACATGTCATTGAGCCAACTAGTACACTCGAACAAAGTTTTGATTGTATTACGGAATCCATTGTTACCAACTTTTGATTGAGACCCAATTAAAAATAAAACTCGTATGACAGCTCCATGTGCCAGTTGGAGGAAATGGCAGTTGTGAAAAATATTCATTTTTGTGAAAACGGAAGGAAAAATTTGATTCCCACCCTGAACAAGTATATTTTATTTATTAAGAAAACTTACAGCTAGGATACAGATAGACAACAGTTAGCGAAAGAAGGCCAATTAAAAGTTTTTACTGACATTATAAGGATAGCACAAGAAACAGTAGACAAGCAAATAAGAACTAAACACTCATAGAGAATTCAAAAAGATTGAACAGATTTTAGTGAACAAAAAAGAAATTTTTACATAATATTTTTTTTTAGTTTAGGTGGAGAATATATCTAAATCATAAGTCTGGCACATCGAGTTGTATGCCCTGCTAGCTCTTATCATATAGGAGTTTTGTCGATAAATGCACCGCACAGAGGGAACGTACAGAGGTGTATGGTTCCTTAAGGTGAAGGATGGAACACGCAACCCAATTTTGCCCACCAGTTCGGAACAGTCGGTTGTACCATTTGCCAAATTAAACAAGAATACCATGTCGGTAATTTTTCTTCGCTCAACTAGTGGAAGAATGTGAAACTTCCTGCAGCGGCTGTAATAACTAGGTGAATAGGTTATTGAATGTACTTAAGAACTTCTTTTGAATGCTTTCTATGCGATTGATGTAAGTGTCGTAAATCGGATTCCCTACTGGTAAGCAGTATTCGAGATGACTGCGTACAAAAGCACAATAGAGAATTTTGAGTGTTTTGATATTTTTAAAATTGTCAAGATGCTATCCTCAAGATGATATCGTCGACCGTAGGTTCAATTGAGGTAAGGGACAAAATACCCAAAATGAGTTAAGTATACAGTTTTGTTCAGAATTTTTCGCTCTATCGAATGGTGTATATGAAAAAATTCTAGCTTAAGAAAAATGTCCCTTACCCTAATGATTTTTGGATCCAAATTTCGAATCAGCCCCATAATAACAATGTATCTGAAAAACTATGCAATATAGGAACTTGAAATGATGTAATTATTGCCGCCAATCCACTTAAAATAAGGTAAGGGTCTTCCCAATCAACGAATTACCATTACATGGTTTATTTTTGAAGAAACAATAATAAAACTGGCCTTACACTAATGTCTTTGTTATCTAAAAAAATTAATATCATCCATACTTTAAATGGATTGCACGAGTTTTGACATAGTTGTCCCTTACCTCAATTTGCATTGTCATACTTTAAGCAGTGTCAACGTTACACCAATTTGAATCGAATTATTTTTATGTTCGGTGTCCGTTACACTAATTTGCTGATGAGAAGTATTGAATTGTTTATCCCTGTTACTTTTATTTACACACACTTCTAACTTCATAACACAAGATAGCACGTACTTGCACTATTACCATCCTTTTCTATCTCACAACGTCTTTCTTTGTGCGAAAGAGAGGATGATACCAATGCGAAAGCAGCGCGCAGGCATCAAAAAAGTCGCTATCAGTGCGAGTTCATCTGTCGTTTGGTCGGGATTGTGCACGGTTTTTGACAAAAACAGTGGTAAAAATAGAAAAACAAAACCATTTAAACCAATTGCTTCGACGCAGACAGAAATTTGATCTCATGTTGAAGGCTGATTAAAGCTAATGTCACATAGTATGAAAGCTTGGGAGAAAGTTATTGAAAGGCGACTGAGAGAAGAGAGCGAAATTCGGTTTTATGCCTGGCCGGGGAACGACGGATGCCATTTTTGCTATCCGCCAGTTGTGCGAGAAATACAAAAGTGCACATAAAAACTTGCACATGGTGTTCGTCGACCTCGAAAAGGCATACGACCGAGTACCACGTGAGGTTCTGTGGTGGGCCCTTAAGGAGAAAGGTGTGCCTGGGAAGTATGTGCAGTTGATCCGTGCGATGTACAGTCGATGCCGTACGCAAGTACGGTCTACAGCGGGCACTACCGGCAGCTTCAATGTGGCTGTCGGCTTGCACCAAGGGTCGGCCCTCAGCCCTTACCTCTTCCTGATGATAATAGACGCTCTCACGTCAGATATCCAGGAAGAGGCACCCTGGTGTATGTTGTTTGCCGATGACATTGTGCTGGTTGCCGAGAGCGGCCCAGAGGTCCAGAGCAGATTGGAGGTGTGGTGGCAAAGACTGGAGAGTGTTGGCCTGAAATTGAGCAGAACCAAAACTGAATACCTGTTTTGCGATTTCGGCGGTCTCTCTAGTCCTGTGCCTATAACTCTTGCCGGAACTCCCATACCGATCTGCTCCAACTTCCGGTACCTCGGGTCGCTTGTCCAAGGGGATGGTGAAGTAGACCGGGACGTAACGCAACGGATCAACTCAGGATGAATGAAATGGCGACAGGTCACTGGAACAACTTGCGACCCACGGATGCCCCTCAAGTTAAAGGGGAAAATATACAAGTCCGTGATTAGACCTGTCGTACTGTATGGATCAGAGTGCTGGGCTTTGAAAAAGATGGATGAAAAACGATTGCATGTAGCGGAGATGAGAATGTTGAGATGGATGTGTGTGTAATGGATAAAGTGAGGAATGAGTATATTAGAGGAAGTTTGAAAGTAGCACCTGTTACAGAAAAATTGAAAGGAAGTCGTTTATCTTGGTATGGTCATGTAATGAGGAGGGATGAAACGCATGTGAATAAAAAAGTGATGGATATAAATATTGATGGATGGAGAGGGTGAGGAAGGCCAAAGAAAAGATGGATGGATTGTGTGAGGAATGATATGAATGAGAAAGGAATAAATGCCACCTTGACGTGTAACAGGGAAGAATGGAAGAAGAAAACGTGTTGCGCCGACCCCAAATAGAATGGGATAAGGGCAGGAAGATGATGTTGAAGGCTGATTAAGCGGTAAAGCGGTAGTAAGTAAAATTGATTATTTTAATTTGATTAACAATGCCTTAGAGGCTCTATTAGGATTATTTGCAGCTACTTTTTTATTTGAATAAAAATTCAAAGTAATTATAGGTAAAATTGTTACCATTTCTTTTAATAATTTGATTACAATAAACATATTAAATGAAATATAAATTGTTTTATTAAATCTATACAAATTAGCTATAACAATGTACAAACATTTCATTTCATTGTACTATGTAAGCAACACACAAAAAACAGACACACGGTTCCAATACATTTTCATGTCTCCTAAATGATTTCTTGTAACAATAATAACGATTTTCAAATTTATGATATCCGTACGTCAAAAGTGTGTACTTCATTTTATGTCAAAAATCTCTTTACACTGTATTTTTTCCATATTTTTTTTCAACAAGTGCTTTACACTATTTTTTCATTAATAAATTGAATCCAACGCAGAGGTCAATTTAATGTAAGGGACGAGACTACAAGATACTTGGTCAGTAAGGGACATTACTAACAAAATACGTTGTTGTAAGGGACATCTATTTTCTTAAATAGCTAATTTATTTAAATAAATGTTACACGGGTAGATAGAGCACTAAAATACAAGATTATGTGTGAAATCAGACCCGAAAAAGGTTAATAAGAAAAAAAGTTATAGGCGATTTAGTCCGAAATAAAACTTTGTCGGCCTCTCCTGAAAAATCGTATTTTGTCCCTTACCTCAATTGAACCTACGGTCGACGATATACATGCCCTAATACAGTAACATCCTGAATTTAAATACCGTTTTCTTTTTTTTTGGGGGTGGGAAATCATCAAATAACCCCCCTCCCGCTCTTGGGCAGAGCGGTACAGAGTGTCAGACTTCTAATGACTAAAAATAACCCATGTTCATTCTTAACCCTTGCGCTGGGGCCGCGGTATCTCTTTCGAACAACCCGCAGCCCCAACGGGAATTTAAATACCCTCATTTTACAATAGAACAACACGCCTGTAGTCCACGAAGGGTAAGGCAGAGCCACATTTCGCCAGCAATGTTTAAGTTTCATGTTAAAGGGCCAGTAGATTGCCATCAACCGGGCACAAATCCAGACTCCGTGGCTGTTACTGAGAAATTCCCTATAGAAAAACCCAATAACACTGTTGGCGACAAAACGTAGCACTGTGTGCCAACGTGTCATCGTACCACTGCGACCACCGAAGGGCGACAGCGGCTTGCGGAGAGCGGGGGACGAGGTGCCGAGAGCCGCCGCCGCCGCTGCTCCCCGCACCACCATTTCACTCAAACGACACGAACCAGAGGCGCGCGTTCTTAAATTCCAATATACGAATCTACTTAGATTTACAGTCCGCTATTTCATTTCTAACACCTCTTAGTATCACCAACAACACTTTGCTCGACCCGGGAATTGAACGCAGGACCTCGCGCACTAGGCCAACGAGGCACTTTAAAAATGCCTAATTAAATACCAAACTCATAAAATACTTGCTCCACATTTCCCTGCCAGCTCATCAGTTATTAAACCCGCAGCGAGGCAACTTTGACGGCGTACAAACTGAGGTTGACGTAGAAACATTGTCACGTGTCATGCAAATCATGGAGGATAAGTTCCAAAGAGTTCGTCACTCGGCTCCTGTAGGGAGTTTGATATTTGGTAGTAGGGCCATGTTTTGGTGGATGGGATGGGAATTTGATTTGTTGATTTTTATTGAAACTTTTTGGTTGTCATTTGTGGGTGTCAGAACTAATAAGTAAGTGAAAGATGATTTTCGTTTGTTTATTTAACAAATGGATTCAAGTATATGTGTAGATATTTAAGGGGGCTACTTACAGGTCATTGAATTTAATTCATTCCACTATGAGGCCAACATCGATATCGCGAAATGTATCACATTTGGGTCGAGTAGGTTCATAATTTGTTTAGGGGATAGCTGATTATTTTTTCCAGACTACGATGCCCCTCACATAAAATGGTCAATTATGTCCATACCGTTTTGATAGACTCTGTATACATAGAATTTGTTTAAGGACTAGAATAAAGGCTTCGAAAAATACTGAGTTGATTTATCGCTCAAGTGAAATTCAATACAACAAACTTAAAAGTAGCTTACTATGTTTCAACATAATCGTTACATTATCACGTACCTACCTAGGCTAGGAACAAAAGTTTATTCCAGAAAAAAACCTCCAGAGACTTATTTTATCCTATCTGAAAACCCGACAAAAGTTACTGCTAACATTATTTCGAATGTAAAAAGCCTTTCGTGGTCTCTCGAAATAAGCTTTAGTTTGAATTCTTAAAGACGCGTCGCGTAAGTTACCCGCGTCCCTAATACGAAAATAAGACCGCAAACGTAATCTGTAAAATATCTTTAAAATGGTGGTCGCCCTAATGCATGAGAAAGTTTTAACTCGGTAGCTTTAAAAATTCAAAGGCCCAACTGACATTGGAGTGTCGAACCCCTATTTAACATTAAGCAAGTCACTTTCACGATGTTCCTCATCGGAAAACTTTATATTATTCTTTGGAATTTGATACTGAAGATTCTTTAGATGTGTATTTAATGGTTCCGCCTCCGACCCGGTTCGAGTTCATGAACGATTTTATAAAGGAGGTGAGGATTTGCGTAAAGTGGCACGACTAAAATATTTTGCACGAGTTCTTCGGAATTTTAGAGTATTCTGGCCGAGTTGTAGAAGTTTTGAATGGTTATTGAAACTGAAGAGAAAGGATTAAACTGCACAACAATAATATATTGATAAAGAGTGGTATTATTCCTATTCCTCCGCTATTCCTTTCAGATTAATTTCGTTACGGCATCCAAGACAGTTCTATTGTTTCTCTGGGACTTCGCCTGGCTTCATTGTCTCGGCGCTTTTCGGGCTTTCAGGAGTTGCAGTGGCTTGGGAAACGTGTGCAGGGCTTGTCCCATGAAAAAAAAATTGATTAAGTGATTGGTAAGAAGAGATAAATTTACGTACGGATGTAAACCTGCTCTTGATGAAAATAGTTCATTTACCTCTAAATAAGCTCTAACTAGCTTTATAAATCAGTTTATTTTCTACTTACATTTATTTTCTACTTCGATGACTTCCAAAGGTCATAAAACACAAGCTAATCTAAGCAAAAAAGCTACAGAAATCAAGTCTTTCTACCAATAGTCAGGTCATAGCATATATCAAAAACCTGACATTTACAACGTCATAAAACCATGCTCGTTTCTTCCAACGTCTTCGCCTTAAAGGCAAAAAACGTATGTGCACAAGAGCGGGAATCCTGTTTTTTATAATCAAACACCTTTGTCCTTAAGTGTGGGTGAGCAGACCGTGAACACATGTCTTAGTCGCGTGCCTTACGCGCGCTGCTTTTGTTTAATAATGCAGAAAAAAAAACAAGGTAGCCAGGTCGTGACGTGACTCGTGCGGCCATAGTAATTATGTGTTTTATTAATAGTTTTATTTTTCATGGTAGTGACTATAACCGGTAGGATGATCACGGTGTGAGGTAACTTTTTAAATACTTATGTAGATTTGATTAATAAGTCTTTGAATAAAAAGATATTGCTTACGAATTATTGTACATCCAAAGCTTTACCATGAGTAAATTAATCTAATTAATTTAAAACTATCTACGTGACACCATAGTCTTAATGCAAAGATATACCTAAAGAATTTTTACCACCCGTCGGCGCTGCGGGTTGTTCGAAAGAGATACCGCGGCCTCGGCACAAGGGCTAAGAAGGAACATGGGTGGTTTTTAGTCAGTAGAAGTCTGACACTCCCTTCCGCTCTGCCCAAGAGCTAGGGTTATTTGATGATTTTCAACCCCTCAAAAAAAAAGTACCTTTTACCAGGGGAACAGTTGTTCAAAAGTTTTTTTTTTTTTTTTTTGTTAGCCTACGTTGTGTCCCACTGCTGAGCAAAGGCCTCCCCTTTCTCCTTCCATACCTTTCTGTCATGTGCGATCTCTGGCCATGTTAGCCCCGCAAACATGATCAGATCGTCACGCCACCTTCGCCGCGGTCGACCTCGACGGCGCTGTCCTGCCTCAGGCGTCCAGTGTGTGACGACCTTTGCCCATCTCTCCGGGTGCATCCGTGCTACGTGGCCTGCCCACTCCCACTTCAGCCTGGCTGTTTTTTCTCCAACATCAGCTATTTGAGTTATGGAGCGCAGGGTGGTGTTTCTAACGCGATCTGTTCGCCTAACACCTATTATGCTGCGCTCCATTGCTCGCTGGCAAATCTTGAGTTTGGACTTCTGTTGTTCAGTAAGTGACCAACTTTGTGCACCGTAGGTTAGGACGGGCAGGATGCACATGTCAACGAGTTTTCTTTTCAGTGATACTGGAAGGTTTCCCTTCATAATGTTCTTTCAGGGCCCAGAAGGTCTTCCAGGCATTTTGTACTCGTCTTTCGAGTTCTTTGTCTTGCCTGTTTTGGAACGACACTATCTGGCCCAGATAGGTATACTCGTCGACATAATGCAAACAATGCCCGTCTACCGCGACCCTACGTTTCGTGCTGTTAGTCATGATCTGGGTTCAAAAGTTAAAAAAAAAAAATGTATGGGCTAATGAAATGTCATGTGGTTTTTAAGGACAAAATATTGGTTGATCGAGGTCACCGCTAATAGAATATTATTAGTCTCTTTATTCATTTTCCTTACACTTACATACTAATTTACATTTTTAAATATTTCGTAAAAATATTAAAAAAAATAGTAGTCCGCCAGTGTCGGGAGCAGGGTCCAAGCTACCAATGGTTAGGGCTCCCGAGACAAGAACCTCCTGACAATACGGGCCGTATCGAGAAGTACTGCCTTCTGAATCAGGCCCTTGATCCTACCGCCAAGGGAAAGCTTAAAAAGATGTTGATCCATGCTTTTGGCTATCAGCTTTCACGAGGAAAGAATATTAGAATATTATTATTACTTTATTCATTTTCTTACATACTAAATACATTTTTAAATATTTCTTCTCATATAATCAAGCCCTTGATTCACCTACCAAGCGAGAGCCTCCTTAGATGTTCGTCGAGGCTCTTGGCTATTAAGCCATTGGCAGACACGACTATCGGCACAATGACTGCCGTATTCACGTGCCACATGTCGACAACCTCGCGAGCCAGATCTAGATACTTGAATTGCTTATTAGAATATTTATTATTATGTTATATTCTCTAGGCCCTCTTAGTGTTTTATATAGAGGTGCTCATCACCATCTGTCTAGCCTTGTTCCATGTTATTTGGGGTCGGCCCAACACGTTTTCATCTTCCATTCTTCCCTGTTCACGTTATCATTAACTTCTTTTTCTTTCATTCTATTCCTCACATAATCCATTCATCTTTTCTTTGGTCTTCATCTTTTCTATAAAAAACATACAGACGAATTGATAACCTCCTCCTTTTCGGAAGTCGGTTAAAAATAGGTTGCTTGCTAAAGCTACATATTACGTGATCGACTACACATCCTTCACAAGATAAACCATAACAATATAAGGTTCATAGCCCGCTGCTTATTAACAAAATAACCACAAAATGCACCGCATCCGAGCGCTCCGGAAGAAGACGCGTTTATAAGGCTTCCAGGACTGTACCGTTCTTTTCTCTACTGCTCAGAATATCAGATGCCTTCACTTCATATTAATTTGTGAGCGTCATTTACTGCGGTACTCAGAGATATTTAATGATTACTTAAGCTGTCACTTAGTAAAAATTTGACATACTTTTGTGTGACAAAACTGTCAAAACCTAAGTAATCATTAAAGCTCTCTGAGTGCGGCAGTTAGTGATGCAAGGTTTAATTAAATGATTTCAATATAACTGTTGAATGGTGTGTGTAATTTGTACTTTCGTCTCTGCACAACCGTTTGGTCGTTATAGATGTGCTTAAAATATCTGTAAGTTTTATAAGAGGTATTATTAAAAGTTGCATTGTCTTGACTTTTTAAAAGATACTATCAATGTATGTCCATAATTAAATTATTTTTCACAGGACTATCGAGTCTTCTCAGTTTTGCACGGGTGCAATTGCCCAATGAAAGCAATTAAGAAGTGTTGTAAGGAAAAAAAACAATATGTTCTTTTATGCAAACCCCCGCTACGGCTCTGGGCAGAGCGAAAGGGAGTGTCAGACTTCTACTGGCCAAAAACCACCCATATTCCTTGTTAGCCCTTGCACCGAGCCCGTGGTATCTCTTTCGAACAACCTGCTTTTATGCAAACCTTGTCCTGATAATTACGTAGAAAACAAAAAAAAACAGCCATATCGACATTCGTTCTCAAGTGTTGCTCCGTCTATCCGTCACACTCGTGTGGGATTTGATTTTTATTTAAATTAATTAATTGATAGATTGGCAGAAATAATGCAACGAGTAGAGATCGAACTCGCTACTCGTCTCACGCCGGTACGCACAATCTTTGGGATATTGTCACTTAAATAATTTTTCTTCAATATTTTTTCCTCATATTTTCTGAAGGTTTTCAATTAGTAACCATAGTTACGAAATAACTGAAAGAAGGAAAGAAAAGAAAACGTGTTTTTCTGTCACAGATACACGTGCATATAAAAAGTTAAAAAAAAACATATTTATTATATTATAACACGCTTGTAATCCCCGAAGTAGTTAGGCAGAAGGTGTAGGTACTTAATTTCGCCAGTTATGTTTAAGTGCCGTGTAATAAGGGGCGAGCCTATTGCCATCAACCGAGCACAAATCCAGACTCCATGGGTGCTATTATGAAGTTACAGTTGGAAAAATCAAATATTAATTTGCCCGATTTTGGAATCGAACCCAAAACCTCATGCGCAGTAGTCGCGCTTGCGACCACTAGACCAACGACGTAGTCATATTTATTAACACTTATAAATCGTGTCTTTACAGGAGGAGCTCGTGGCTTAATAAGAACTGCCACTAGGGTCGATCTTTAGGTAAAGCTGTGCTTGCCTAGGTCGGTCTGTGGATGGGTGACCGCCTGACAAACCGAGTTTCCTCCGTGCCTCGGAAAGCACGTTAAGCTGTTGGTCCCGGCTTCCATCTATAGATCTTTGGCAGTCGTTACAGGTAGTCAATGACCTGAAATTCTGACATCCAGTCTTACCAAAGAGTATCGTATTGCCTAGTATTAACTGGGTTGTGGAGGTCAGATAGGCAGTCGCTCCATGTGAAATACTGGTATTCAGCTGCATCCGGTTAGACTGGATGCCGACCCTAACACAGTTGGGAAAAGGCTAGGCAGATGATGATGAAATCGTGGCTTTACCGAGTGAGAAAACATTACAGCTAATGACATCCTTGTAGAATAGTAAATATTATAATTATGCAAATACACATCCGTTCATTTGTCGTTCGGTCACGTCGGACTGCCGGAAGGCGATGATTCTTTGCGCAAAAATAGGCCTACAGTGGCCTTTTAATAGAAAAAAATGACCATGGCCACGAAAACACAAGAAAACTTTTGGTCGAAACCAGGAATAAACGACCCGACCAGTTTGGCCAAGATAGCGACCGGTCATGTCTAATGCGCGAGGCAAGATTAAATAATGATCATCTATAGGAGGCTATAATTTATTGCAAATTACAACAAATTACAGCCTTCTCTAATCTAGATACGAGAAATCCGTTCTTACACGTATTAGTTACAATATTCTTTGCTCAACTTACCTACATAATTACATATGCAACTGCACTACATACAAAACAGAAAAAGAACAAAACAAAACACAATAGCCTAAGAACAATATGGCGCCAAACGCCGACAGTAACCTGCTATCGCTGATAGCATCAGCCGCTCATTAGACTGCGCACGAGTCGGTCACACCCGATGATTCAGATACAGATGTCCTATATCCATCCCCCTCACTCTTACCTTAAACGGAGGGGAAGAGTATTCTTGTCTCTTTCTTACACACAACATGTGAATAATTCCAGAACACGTGCCGGAAGGTGCGCGTTTAAAAATTCACGATGAATGACTTCGAATTATTAAACGGATCTCCGGTCAAATGGGAACGTGCCAACGTGGTGTGCGAATTATGTGGAGTTAGGGAGGTGCGTAATGATAGGAACTGAGCAAATCAGCTTAGAGAAAACACTCAATGTTACTAGTATTCAAAAATATCGCACTAATTTTAATCCTAGTCTGAATGTACCAGGTGCTCATATGTGCACAGAGGCAGCTGTTAAAGTGGCCACCCGTTAAACCAGTACTACAATCGACTCCTTTGGTCACAAACGCAAATGTTGAGCAAGGTCCTGAGATCAAATCCCAGGTCGGGAGGGCAGTTATGTTGGTGATTCCATAAAAATCTCCTAGTTTACTAGCAGCCAAGAAGTCTGGATTTGTGTCCGGTTGAAGGAATAGCCTCGTCCCCTACATGTAAAAATTTGGATTTACTATTAGGTACATAATCTGCCAACTAACCCTTCGGGGATAAGGCACAGGTGTGGTGCTATGTGAATTAACTTGAAAATTTAAAGACCTTAATACGGAATCCCGTCAGGGCTGCGGGTTGTTCGAAAGAGAAACCGCGACCACGACATTAAGGGCTAAGAAGGAACATAGGTGGTTTTAGTCAGTAAAAGTTTGACATCACAAGAGTCATTGGATGATTTCCCACGCACCAAAAAAAAAGGGTTAATACGGAATGCGACAGTTTTAATTACAAATCCAATAATGGCTTAGCAACTCAAACCATTGAATAAAACGACTATATTACACATTAGTACGTATCAACTTGAACATGTGAAGTTTAAAAATGATGCAGCAAAACACGAAGCCGGCTTCTTCACGTACTGTACTGTTTATCAGCAAAAGCATACACTTTATCTCCAAGAAAAAAACGTAAATTGTACTAACATACTTGCACACCGTGACGAGGGTGATCAACGAAGCGATGCGCAGGAGCAACGGCCTGTGCAATACTTGCTGAGGCTTTCTTGCAAAACATGCTGTTTGTTTGTTTCATGTTATTATTGTGGTTGTGATGGTTATTTGATGGCCAGCTGGTGTTTTAACACAGGATTCTTCAGAAGGTTTCATTTGTAGCTGATTTGCAATATGTTTTTTATTTTCAAGGTAATTTTTCGACCGGTATTATCTGTAGAATATAATATGTTGGCATGAAATACGGAGGAATGAGGAAATTTGTTGAGTATGGATGTAGTTGGCTATTTACAATCATACTCAACAGTTTACGGGAAGGACAAAGAAACGATTGATGGACTGTGGAGGATGATATAGCTAGAAAGGCAGTGACTGCTGAGATGATGAGTCATTGAAAAGTATGGAAGAAGAAGACATGATGCGCTGACTCCAAATAAATTGAGAAAAGGGCAGGAGAATCATGACAGTCTGTAGAATACACAATACTATTTATGAGGGTTTCAAAAACCCCGTCGGAGCTGCGGGTTGATCGCAAGAGATACCGTAGCCTCAACATAAAGGGCTAAGAAGGAACATGGGTGGTTTTTAGACAGTAGAAGTCTGACACTCTCTTTCGCTCTGCCCAAGAGCGGGAGGGGTTATTTGATGATTTCCCACCCCAAAAAAAAAATGGTTGGGTTTCTTAAACGAAAATAAATAATAAAAAACTTTCTGAATTGACAAATATTCCACTTTTCTCAATAATTTAATATCAAAGAAAGTACAATTCACATATTGGAAATAGAATTTAAACCTTTAGGATTCAAGTCTCGATATATCGCCACTTTAAGGCGTCATAATTTAATGTCAGTTTGGCATTGTGCCAAGTCTGTCTGCTGTATTGCCACTTATATCGCAATTTACTCATTTCTTGAGCCGAAACCTCTTAAAGATGACTTGGCGTTGGCACTTTCTATAGACCTTTGGACGTCCTTACTGAAAATTAAAAGTGAGAGGCCTGAAAGAATCTTTGCTTTTTATATTTTGGAGACCAATTTATTATTTGTAACGCTTCAAGATTTAAATCGGTCAATGTGCCCACCGTACTTAAGTTACTTGAAAATTTATACCTATGTACATAGACAAATGAACTTCTTGTCGAAATAGAAACGTGAGCATTTAGTTACGTATCCCACTAATAATATTTTCAATGCGAAAGTTTATTTGGATGTTTGTTACTCTTTCACGCAAAAACTACTAAACGGATTTGGATAAAATTTGGTACACAGATAGTTTATAGCCTGGATTAACGTATAGAATAGTAATTTTATCCCGGTTTTATCTTCCCGTGGGATAATTTTCGAAATGTAGCGGGCGAAGCCGCTGGCATTACCTAGTTAAAAATAATGTAAAGATTTAAATAGGTGACATCGCTCTTATCTTTGAAATGGGTCTTCGTTCTTTTAGTCTGCTTTCTGATTTCATAACACAGCTGTATTAACCACGTACACAATTAAAAACATACCAAGGTTAAAATACTAAAATTAAATACTGCGTTCATTTAAAAGTACTTCCAAAAAAATGCCGCATCATATTCCTAATTTACAACCGAAATCCGACCAACACTGCCCAAATGTTGCCAGCTACTGCGAAACAAAAAACAAAAAGTCCTTTGACATTGCGCTGTCACGTCAAACGTGTATTTTTTAATTTCTTTTGTGGGCAGTACTGAAGATAGTGTAATGAGTCCGTCTGTTGACAATGGTACTGGCTGTTACGGATGGTAACTCAGATAATATAGCGGGTGTATGCAATATGGCGACGGGACGCAACTTTCTGCGATGTGCACACACCCCAATGAACAGACGACGAGTTTTAATAAAACTGTTTTTTTGGGCTGATGTAAGTGAAACCAATCAGACCCTTATTTTGTGTTGTTGTGGGAGTATTTAAATAATGTCTGCTGTGATGGTTTGTTGTTTTGATTTTGCAGTAAAGATTGTCGATGATAAATGAAGCAAAAATAAAGTATTATTAGAATTATTTTTTGTATGTTTCAACACCATATTGTAGCTGTTTATTGTCAATAAAATGAAAATTAAAAATCTTTTGTATTTTGTTCGTTATGTTTAGTTTTGTTACATATTTTTCGACATGATTGTAAATGATAAATAATGTTTATTTTGTAAATCGCATTAAACAAACACTCTTTTACAAGTTACTTTTTAAAAACAAGATGGGGCAATTGTATCGTACCTGACTACTCTGATATGAAACAGTCGAACTCCAAGAAACAGTCGAAACAAACTCAGAGGTCATAGTCTCTTTTAAAGTCCAGACATTATCTTGGTACCTATCGCACATGAGGACTATATCGTCGTTGATAGCCCAATTCCGCGTAACTAACATCGTCGAATACCGCGAATGTACAGTCTTACCTGACCCCTAATATAAAGAATAAGAGGGGAAGTGGTGTGAGAAGAGGGGTCAGATAATACTGGGCACAGACTGTACATTTACTGTAGATTAGTGTAGTGTAGATTAGTGTACTGTAGACTACATGGTATTTTAAAGAAAGAACATACACAGATTAGAGTGGACCTATACAGTCAGTGCAGTATAATTTTTTTGTGTGTATTATAGGTACTTACTACTTACATACATTTTCCTTTACTAGCTGTTTGAATATTGTAAATATAAAATACCACGAAAGCAAATTCAATAACTGTCAAAATTAAATTTCAAACCAAGTTTTGCTCCAAAAGGACAGTATAATGTTTTCAAACATTATTGAGTCAAGGTCCCTAAAATTAATTTCTCAGTGGAGATTTATACAAATTACGTGGACCTTAATAAATTAATTCTCTAACTCCGTATAATTTCGTTAATACAGAGCAAAAACGGTTCCCAATAATAACAACGCTGAAATATTTGACGTAAAAACGGGCGAGGAGCTCAAAGGCATCCCCGGAATTGATAGGAAACCACGAAACAATATTCCGGTGGATTCCTCCGTCGATAATATGATGTTTCCGCTAGAACGGCAGCCTAATGCGTCCTCCCGGAATCCCTTCAATTTTGTGCCAGATTATTTTGGGTAAAAATAAAAATGTTTTATACAAATATCTGTGAAACTGATTTTCGTTAGCTTTTGTTCGGTTTGGGTTTAACTGTAAAAGCATTGATTGTGGTTTTTGTTCGTGCTTTTTTAATTTCCACTCGTATAGTTGGCAATAGAGGAGACAAAGAGTGCAATGAACGTGAACGTCACTTTATACCTCTTTCTTTTCGATTATTCAAAACCTGTCCAATAAAACAGTTATTGAATAAACAGTCACAAACAAAGATAATTTCATAAATTCCCTTGACAATCAACGAACACCGAACTGCGTCATTGAATAAAATAATTTAACCCGAACGTATTGATGCTCCTAAAGTTAACGTTGAACATGACAGGTGGTCGCCGCTCATCCGAGCCAATTGGCTTGGTATTTATGAAACCCAGCGGGTCTGACCACTGGCGCGCGAAGGTCCCCGGGGTGCTGCGGCGACCTCTCCCGTTAATATTGATTCTGCCAATACCACGGAATGTTTTAATTTTTTGTCCCGCCTCATCGGAATTTGAGCCTTCTGGGACACGGCCCAGTTATCGTGTCCCGCAGTCCCGGACCATGTCGAGATAGATTGGGGTTTTCGCTAAAATTATTGTATTGGATAAAATGTGCGTGGAACAATCTAGAATTTGTTTTGAGTGAAATATTGCACTATGTTTCGTGATGCTGAAACTAATTTATTGACTTCCGAAATTGGGATCGTTAACAATGTGGTATGCCGCTTCGCCGGGTTTTAGCTCGTTTTTAGGTTATCTAAATTAATACATACTGGACTGGACTATTTTTAGTTTCTGCACTTTAATTATTGATCAACAAAATTTATTTAGTTTTGGCTGAAATGTGTTCTTTTTTATTGAATTAGCCAAAAAGGAAACTAATACATTATTTACATTTTGATACATTTCTTTACAAACGTCAAAACTATTGGTTGTCCTGCATACAATTTTAATGAACGAATACATTTTTTGTTTCAGGTGTCCATTCAGTTCGGATCATCAACATACGAGTTCCCGATGTGATTCAATACGGAACTAAAGACTCCGTTACACTAGACTGCGACTTCGTAACGAGCAACGTCACCGGTCTAGTGGTCAAGTGGTTTTACATGGACAAGACACAGCCGGTGTACCAATGGATCCCACCACAAAAACCACAAGCGCTTGGAATTTTGAGAAATAAGGTAAACAATTTTACATAATTGAAAAATGTATTTATTTTTTGCATAATAACAGCCGTTCAACAGGGCTATTGCGTATCTTTTTAAATGTCAGTGGCTGTCATAGTGTCCATCGATTAACTGTCAAATGGTTCCATTTTGTACCAAACCATAACCATTTGACAGTTAATCGATGGACACTATGATAGCCACTGACACTTAAAAAGATACGCAATAGCCCTGCTGATCAATCTTCAGGTTAAGTCGCTCTTGCCTAGGTTGGTATGTGGATGGATGACCACTCATTACATACCGAGTTTCGTACGTTAAGCCGTTGATTCCGGCAGTTATTGGTAGATCTCTGACATACGTAACAGGTAGTCAGTGGCCCGAAAGATGCAGAGGTCAGATAGGCAGTCGCCCCATGTAAAATACTGGTGGGTATTCAGCTGCATCCGGTTAGACTGGAAGCTGATCCCAACGTTGTAGTTGGGAAAAGGCTAGGCAGATGATGTACTCCCGACAATCTTTTTAAACCTTCTCTGAACATTACATAACATCACGCCTATAATACCCGAAGAGTTAAGCAGAGGTGTACCGAATAGTACACCCACATTTCCCATGTAATAGGGGGCGAGCCTATTGCCATCAACCGGACCCAAATCCAGACTCCGTGGCTGTTACTGATAAATTCCTGATGAAAAATCCAATAACACTTTGCCCGACCCGGGAATCGAACCCAGGAACCCAGAAAGAGAGTCAAAATACCGACTGTTTGTTTTTAATGACAACTAATAACCTATATTTCCATCCAGGTGGACCTTTCATACAAAGTATCCCACAACCCATACACGCAACACCGAGCGCTGCACATCACGTCGCCAGATCCTGAGCTGACGGGCAACTACACCTGTGTGGTATCCACCTTCCTAGCTGAAGACGAGAAGACCAGACCCATGACTATATTTGGTGAGTAGGAGATTCTAGAATTTTGTTATTTTAATCAGCATCAGAACCAAGGCTAGCCTGAAGAATTGCCAAACTTAAGTGGCAGTGGGCAGGGCACATTGCTCGCAGAACGGATGGCCGATGAGTGGCAACCGCGAACTGGAAGGACTTCCACTAGGTGGACCGATGACCTTGTGATGGTTGCGGTGACCCACTGAATGCGAGAAGTACTGGACCAGTTAATGTGGCAACCATTTCACTTGTGCCTGACTTCTTTAACTTGTCCTAGAGCCACTTCGCCTAGAGCGGGAGATGTCATTTGATGGCTTCACGTCTTCAAAAAAAAAAGGTCTGTTTTAATAAATAATATAGAGAGAAATATCTATAATTGTAAAAAACATTTTAATAAGAAATTACGTTACAAGAATACTTTCAAGATCAACTTCATAAAACTTTAACAGTCAATCGCCACTAATGACCGTTATCAATCAAAATCATTCCCAAAATAAACAATGAAAATTCATCAATTCCTGGGAATCAAGCAGGAAATTACTGCCTATTAATTATTGACACTGCACAAATGAAATGCATCGTACAACGCGTACATAATAACGAGGTAGCCAGCGGCCGCAAAACAATGAGCTTTTCGCTCAGACTCAACGGAAATTACTCTGTGGTAGTTTATCTGCAGGTGCACCCAGGGAACGTTGTTGTATAGTTTGTTGGGCGTTTTAGTAGCTTATTAATAAAGTAAGGAACAAGTATATAAGAGGAACTTTAAAAGTTTCGCCAATTACAGAAAAGTTAAAAGGGAATCGACTGTCGTGGTATGGGCATGTGAATCGCATGTGACTAAAAAAGTGATGAATGTAAATGTGTGATGAATGGAGAGGGGGAGGAAGACCTGAGAAAAAATTAATGGAGTGTGTGAGGAGTGATATTATGAAGGAAAAAGGAATAAATGATAGCGTGACGAAATGTACCTAAATATATACAGGCTGGTGCCGACAATACGACAATAAATGAAACCACTGGTAGTTCTAGTTCATAGGAACATTTTTAAACTATAAAATAAATCCTAACACCGTCGTGGTGCCGACCGACGATACGACAATAACCTACCTAAATGTCTTTGCCAAATTCGTTTGTTACATTTTATTTCTACTCGTTAATCGGTTCAAATTATTCCTAAGGTTAGTAAACCAATATTTGTTTGTAAATTGTAATGTATTTCGTTAACGGTTTTATGCTACTTAGTTTTATTGTTTTTTTTTCAAATTTTTTATTTTGGTGTTAAGATTTATTTGATAATTTAATAATGTTCCTATGAACTACCAGTGGTTTCATTTATTGTCATATTGTCGGCATCACCCTGTATGCGATATTTACTTATTTTCATCTTTTTAAACTTATTATTTTTTATTTCATTTTTTTCATTTAAGTAACCAGTATAATCTTATTATTGTTTGTTTTTTTTTATTATTATTACTATCTAACATGAATACAATTTAAAGTTATTTTCTACACAATGTATTTTGTTATGAAATAAATGACTATTGTCTATTGACGCCTGACAGGCCAGAATGAAAAAAAATAAATCATATTGCACCGACCCCAAATGACATGATGATGATGAATGGTGTAGTGTAATCTTCCATGGAGTAAGCTCTGTTTGAATATGATAGTGGTATCGTAGTCCTAAAACTGGTGCTTATTCTACCAATTACCATATTCTTTCATTTTTTTAACTGCATCGTTGGTATGTGTTCCGTATGGAGTCGCACGTAAAGATTAGCACCATCCCATATCTTCCCGTGGCTGTCGTAAGAGGCGACTATGGGGCTTACCAGAGAATAATTTAATACACTATATTTTTTCCGGTTAGCCTGGAAGCCGACCCCAACATAGTTGGAGAAAGCCTAGGCAGATGATAATGATGATTTTACGTATCCAAAATAATCAATTACAATAAATTGTTAATTAGTTTCCTAAGCTCTAAGTTCTTATGTTAATGGTTTGTTCAATCAATGTTAGCTTCCATCAAAAGTCTAGTTTTAAAGTTTTTTTTCGCCAGTGACTCACTATCAGAACGCCAAAAAATATTTAAAAGTAAAACAGAAAAAGTCCCCGAAAAAGTTTCGCTCTCCCAAATAATAAATTATTCGTGAAACTCATTAATTTTACGAATAATTCATAAAATCCGCAGTGTTTTAGTTCCGAATACTAAAAAGACGATAAAATATACAAAAGTAAAACAAATTCCGTCTATCTGTTAAAACTTTTCATATTTCATTTCTGAAATGATTTGTTCATTGTATTCTGACAAAACAGTAACAGACATTACGTCTTTTTCAAGAAAAATAATGAAATGAAAATGCGTTGGTTTAGAAAATTCAGAAAACTTCCTTTAGTATAATAATATTTTCCGGCGAAACTACCACTACTTTTATTAAAAGCAATTTTAAGTGTATTACGACCAAGGTACGATGGACTAAAACTCAAAGAAAGCAAGCTAATGGAATACAAATGGCTGTTTTGTTTATATTAGAATATCCATCAATATTTGAAGCAACAGTACCTACACTGTGTCCATCGCATTCATAATGAACTGGAAAAGACGAGCTTTTGAGAAGGCAATTAGGTTGTGCTTAAAATATAGGGTAAATGGATTAATATAACATAACATCACGGCTGTAATACCGGAAGAATTAGGCAGAGATTTACACATTTTGGAACGAAGTTCCTTATCGCGCGTTGTGAAAGGGGGCTAGACGGAAAAAATTCTTACGAAAAGTTGTCACGACACTTTTTGCTATAGTAAGCTATTGTAAGCTGTGCGGCGTCGCATGTTTCTCTGTCTGTCTCTCTCTCTCTCTTATAGAAAGCAAGCCAGATATTTTCATTTCTACATTTTTTTTTTTTTTTTTTTACATAATAAAAAATAATAACAATAACTTCGTTCCATCTGGGTGTTCCTTGACACCTCTCAAGTTTTTTTTTTTTGTTAGCCTCCACTGTCCCACTGTTGGGCAAAGACGACCCCCAATTCCTTCTAAAAGCTCTTTTCCTGTACCCATTACTACATCCATATTTCGTCATTTATGTTTAAGTCCCATGTAATAGGGGGCACACCTATTGCCATCATACTTAAATAATTTCATATCATACAAACATACATACGTAAACTCACGCTCTTTTCCCATGGGGGTAGGCAGAAACCACAGTACGCCACCTGCTACGATCCTTACATACTCTTTTTGCCTCGTCCACGTTCATACGTTTGGTCATACACGCACGCCGGTTACGAGTACTACGCACCTGTACTTTCTGAAGAAGGTCACCAATACAATACATCGAAAGTTCAGTAGTTAATTCTTAAATCTTCTCTTCTTTCTTTTATGTATTTAAAAATCCAAAACTCCACCTCTCCAGCCCTTTTCCATTAAACCTAACTCCTTGTACAATAAGAGCAGTTCCCATTACCGTTCGCGTGATCATAGACAGTAGATATTGTGTTTCTGAAATATCCAACCCGATGACATTTACATTAGGTATAGACTGATGGGGTAACGGCGACGGTAAAAGCTATGACCGAGAATATGTTTAAACAAGGTTGTTTTGTGGCCCCGTCGGGGCTGCGGGTTGTTCGCAAGAGATACCACGGCCTCGGCGCAAGGGCTAGGAAGGAACAGGGGTGGTTTTTATTCAGTAGAAGTCTGACACTCCCTTTCGCTCAGAGCGGCCCGATGATTTGATGATTTTCCACCCGAAAAAAAAAGGTTGTTTTGTTGTGATCAGATAATCCCGTCGGGCTGTGGGTTGTTCGAAAGAGATACCGCGGCCTCGGCGCAAGGGTTAGGAAGGAACATGGGTGGTTTTTATTCCGTAGAAGTCTGGCACTCCCTTTCGCTCAGAGCGGGAGGGGTTATTTGAGGATTTCGCACCCCACAAAAAAAAAAGATTGTCTTTAAAAGAAAGTTCTTGATTTTTAGATCAATCACGGCCCCTGTTTCTTGAAAACACATCGCTTATAGTCAGCCTCTGTTGTATTAATTATAGCTATCGTTTACATTTTATTGTTCTTCCTTATTTTGTGAAGAATAAAGTAAAGAAAACATAACATACACAACATCACGTCTGTAATCTTCGAAGGGCTAATCAGAGATAATAATATAATAACACACATAACATAACATCACGCCTGTAATCCCCGAAGGGTTAGGCAAAGGTGTATCTATAGTACACCCACATTTCGCCAGTTATGTTTTTAAGTCCCATGTAATAGAGGGCGAGCCTATTGCCATCAACCGGGCACAAATCCACACTCCGTAGCTGTTACTGATAAATTCCTGACAAAATAATAATATTTTAATAATAATATTAATTTATTGTTTTTGCAAAGTCTTTCTTACAAACTAGTGATTGTAGTTTCTTTTTAGGTGTCTAACGCCTGTATTAGGAGACCCCACTCTTCCATATTTATTTATTTATTTAAACTTCATGCATAAACGTGGTACATAGGCGGACTTAATGCCACAGCCTCATAGGCAAGGATTTATGCCATATCGTAATAATTAACATTAAAAAACTTGTTTTTTTACACACATAAAGATGAGATATCCTAACAGTACTGGGTGTGTTATTGTACATCTCTGTCATCTATTTCGCCAGTTATCTTTAAATCCTATGTAATAGGGGGTGAGCCTATTGGCATCAACCGGCCACAGTTCCAAACTTCGTACCTGCTACTGAGGAATTCTTATTGGATAAACCCTTCACACTTTGCCTGACCTGGTACTCGAACCCATGACCTCATGCTTAGCAGTTGCGCTTGCAACCACTAGACCAACAAGCCTGATTACTGTATAAAAACAAAATTAAAATCTGTTCATGCGTTTGCGAACTACGATGCCACAAACAGACACACACACAGACAGACAGACACGTCAAACTTATAACACCCCGTCGTTTTTGCGTCGGGGTTGAAAAATTATGAAACACAGACAGCAAACAATGACAGTTCTATTTTTTTTGCAACGGTATCCAAAAATGCATTCCATAATCCCTTTGATTGGATGCTATGAATGAAAATTTTAATATCAATTTTATGTCATGTATCCGTTAGTATTTTTCAATAGCATCTATTATTCAAATCACAAATCTGGTGTAAAATTCATTCCAATTTGATTTTTTGCAAATCGTGCTGAATAAATAACGAGAGAGCTATTAGGCAGGTATTTGTTTCCGAACGTCAATGTTCAATCATGTACGGTCAGCAATCAAATGAGGATCTATAATGTTGTTTTAGTTTTTACCTGATTTCTGTTGCCGTGATTAATTTCAAATAGGTACATACTTAGATTTTCAGAAATAACATTATTATTAGTTCTGAATAAAAGGTATTTGCAAGACCTTTTTCTTTATTCTTGTAAAACTGATTGAAAATTCAGTATTACTAATTTTAATTAATTTGCCCCACAGTGCCTGAAACAAAGTTCGACATGATTCAAGACCGGTTGGACGACAAATACTTGAACATCATCTGCTCAGTTGAAGGCGTCTTTCCGAAACCAGAGCTGGTCATCTTAGCTGGAAACAGGTAAGACATTAATTTTTAAAACTTACCGCAAAATCCTTTAAGCCGACTAAGTATCCGGCTCGAAGGACCATAGGAATATACTAATGCTGTCACTTACGCGATATTTCCCGCCACTGGCAATGAACAGGAAATTCCCGTTTTTCCCGTGAGTGACAATGTTTTCTTTCTTCTTGTCTTATACACCGTGAACGCTTAAAATAGCACGGGAACATAATTCAGTTGCTGGCTGATTTATTTAATAGGACATGCAAATCTATTGAAGGAATCCCCAATATCCCTTCCATCTATAAACAATGAACACACAAACAATAGAACAAACATCAAACGTATCCAATGCAAGTCTGGAGATCGATACTAAGGATCAAAACTCAAAGCTCACTGAACATAGCTGTTATACGTCGACGTCGCACGACTTGAGTTACGACGTCACGCTAAATTGAACCTCTAGTGATGCTTACTGGATGATAGGTTTATAGCTGTAGATCTTCAGGCAATGGCATCCGATTGTGCTAAAAAGTTTTCACCCTTGGTTTGATGCTAGATATTTTTTGTCTACAAAGTAGGTACAACTACTAGCAAAAGAAAGTATAGTTAATTTTTTTTTTTTGGGATTTGTGAAATCATCAAATAACTCCCGCTCTGGGCAGAGCGGAAGGGAGTGTGAAACTTCTGCTGAGTAAAAACCACCCATGTTCCTTCTCAGTCCTTGTGCCGAGGCCGCGGTATCTCTTTCGAACAACCAGCAGCCCCGACGTAGGGTATAGTATATCTTAGCTTAGTATTCGAGATCTGGGTTGATCTAACCTAGATCTCGTTAGGTTGTATAAAACACGTAACATTTATTCAATATTTAAATTATTTGCATTGAATAGAAATTAGGAGCTCGTGGCTAAATAAACACAGCCACTCGGGTCGATATTCAGGTTAAGCCATACTTGTCTGGGTTGATCCGTGGATGGGTAACCACCCATTAAATACTGAATGTCCTCCGTGCTTAGGAAACCACCACCTTTTGTCCTGGCTGTCATTTGTAGGTCTTTGACAGTTGTTACAAGTCAGAAACCCCGAAAGTATGACAACCAGTTTTAAAGCCATTGATTTAAAAACTAAAGATACGGTCGTCCGAAAATTTGCTCGACGCGTTAGCCATACAGAGAATCGGTGTAGTCTGCTCGTTAATGTAACCTTGTATAAACGGCGTGGTATTTTCGAGGTATAAAGAACATAAATAAAGCTTTTAATAAAATTTACGACCGCACCCGAAGAGAGCCGATCGTGGACTAGTTCACTTCGGCTTAGGAAAGACCGTTTTGGGACCACGTTCGAGGCGTCATTTTAACATGCCGTCCGTCCGCCCAGTACTTACGCAGTAATATTTAAGTCAATGTCTATAGCCTTTTCCCGAAAGTGATAGCGTAGGCTTTCAGTTCAACTAGATGCAACTGAATCTCAGTAGGTACATTAAATGGAGCGACTGGTTGTCAGTAATCTTCCAAAAAGTTGTAAATGAAAGAATATAAGAAAGCTATATTTCTTGTAGTAATATAAAAAGCTGGTATAGTCCCTCTAGTTTTGGGACGTGTCTAAACGAAATTCTGAAATTTCTTCGCAAATCAATTTATCCATTCAAGTATAAAAACAAGGCTCACCTTGTTTTCGAGGTTTTTAAATCTAGTCAGCCAGTCTAGACGCTGTTGACTGGTTAATTCTGAATTCAGATCAATCATAATCTATGATTCACCTCCAAGAATCTTTGGGACAAACAAACAAATAAAAGTTTTTTACGAAATATCAATGAAAAAAGACTGTCTTTGTTCTCATAGTTTTCATCACAATTGTCACCCCTTTTCGAGTAATATCTTCTCTCACAAGATAAATTCATGAATGCCCCTTTTTTTTGGGGTGTGGGAAATCATCGAATAACCCCCCCGCTCTTGGGCAGAGCGAACGGGAGTGTCAGACTTCTACTGACTAAAAACCACCCAGCCCTTCATGACGAGGCCGCGGTATCTCTTGCGAACAACCCGCAGCTCCGACGGGTCATCAATGCCCCTTCCTTACTTTTGTAGCAATCTTGATTTATACTACAAACTTTAATCACGAAGTTTTTGTTAAATTTTCTTCTCCCATACTTATTCGCTGGGCCTCTAACTTGGCTTTACATGCCGCCAAGAAAAACCTCTCAGGCATGCTTTTTTCCTCACGATGTTTTACTTCACCGAATCAAGTGATAATTATGCAATACACACGAATCGAACTCAAGTCCTATAACTTTCCGACGAGCGCCGCTCTGCCCAGAGCGGGAGGAGTCATTTGATGATTTCCCATCCCAAAAAAAAAAGTCCTATGACTTGCCATTCCGACGGTCAAGCAACTAGGCTATCATTGCACAACAGCTGCTGGTGCTTATTAGCTGTCATAATTATAAGTATCCACTCACTTTTTGGCCATATAATTTTTCACACAATCCGTTCATCATTTCTATGGTATTCCCCCTTAATAAAAACTTATCTTACAACATTCCATATTGCTTCAAATGAAAAAGGCCTGGCTAAAAAGAAAATCATTTCGAATATGATATAGTAGAAAATAAATTCCAATGAATTGGTTGGAACGGGGCACAACGGCTGAAAGTTCCGGACATCCGATTGGTTCGTGAATAATACCGGATACGATCACTTGAACGTTCCTCAATCTTGAAACATAAGGCGGGATATTGCTACAGGACACGGTTTGTTTCAGTATTGTCTGCTTTCAGGAAATTCAGTTTTAAAGATGGGAGGGATGTGTTTGTTTGACGAGTTTTGTAGACATCAAGTAGGTACCTAAGAAGTTTTGACTTGCGGTTATTATACACAGACAAAGTACATGTAACCTATGACGAAACATGATAATTATAATTCAAGGGGGTTCTGCACCGGTCCCGTCGGCGCTGCGGGTTGTTCGAAAGAGATACCGCGGCCTCGACGCAAGGGCTAAGAAGGAACATGGGTGGTTTTTAGTCAGTAGAAGTTTGACACTCCTTTTCGCTCTGCCCAAGAGCGGGAGGGGTAAATTGATGATTTTCCAAACGCAAAAAAAAAATTATGGTAGTTCTACACAGTGACATGAAACTGTGTTGACAGCTGATAAAAATAAGATCCTAATGAATTGGGTAAAGGGATAATAATAAATGTCAGACTAAATAGGAACTTATGGCAGGGTATATTAAGTTAGTAATTAAGTGTTCACTTGACGTTTTGTTCTTCCACGCAAATCATCAACACAAACAAATCGAATGACTAGAATTCATTCACCGTCCACACTCAAAATCGCCTTCCGCATAGTCTTCGCCTTAGAATTTTAGACTGAATAATTTGGATGCTCTGCGAAAGTTGGCTAACAACCCCGACATCGGGCTCGCGATCACATACCCCCGCTTGGATTTAGTTTGTCGTACTGGTATTACCTCTATTCTGTAATCCTGGTACTTCGGAGTCGTATGAAGGGAAGTACGAGTAGCTAGCCTTTAATCTTCGAGTTCCCTGTCTGCGTCTGAGGTTTTATTTTTCTTGTTGAAATGTCGAGTTTTGTTGAGCTTGGAGTTGAAGAAAAATCTGTTTATAGGTTAGTGTAATCTTTGGTCGGTAGCAATATTCACTTGATATCAGTTGATAATAGTTGGTGAAGCATCTTACTTATTAAACTGCAATCAAAACGGGGAAAGAAAACATCGTTAAGAAACTGCCATGTTCTAGCAAACGTCGAAGACATGTGTCACCCACACTGGGTCAGTATGATGGATGCCCCGCTTCCTCTCTTAGAGGGAACGCTGCGTCCCAATAGTGGGAACATAAAGGCTCATTATGCTTAGGTATTGTTTTGTTTTGGTTGTGGTTTTGAGAGCATAGTTTATGAAATGAGACAGTTAAGTCTTAAATATAAATATTTTTTCTTTCTTTCTAAAAACTGCAAAGAATTACTGATTTGTATGCTAGTCAACCAAGTAATGATTACTACAAGTGGTCGCCCATCCACGAAACAGAATAAGTTATTCCGTGGTTGGCGACCACCAACTACGTAAAGCCGTTGGTTCCAGCCATCATATTTATAAGTATAGATCTTTTGACAGTGGTTATAGGGCCCAAAATTCTGATAACCAGTCCTTATCAAGGGATATCATATTATCCACTATTAACTGGGGTGTGAGGGAAATCTAGGCAAGAAGAAGAAGAAGTTTTAAGTGGTGGTTATTATACACAGACAGAGTAGATGTAACCTATGACGAAACATGATAATTATAATTCGAGGGGGTTCCACCGCGGCCTCGACATGAAGGGCTAAGAAAGAACATGGGTGGTTTTTAGTCAGTAGAAGTCTGACACTCCCTTTCGCTCTGCCCAAGAGCGAGAGGGGTTATTTGATGATTTCCCACCCTCCAAAAAAAATGGGTCAGGTAGGCAGTCGGTTAGACTGGAAGGCCCAACATAGTTGCGAAAACGCTAGGCAATAATAATGCTAGTCAATCGATGCTCCAACGATGCCTAGCTTGCATCTAGGATGTATCCAGATTGCGCACAAGATCAAGATTTAAGAAACTTACAAAACAAAAGTCCAAATACTTACACAAACAATGAAATCTGTCCACAGGCCGCTGAACGTGAAGTCGTCTATCAAAGTCATCGAAGGCCGCTACACGGCCCTAACGAGCTCCGTCGTGAGGATAGACGCATTGCCTCCGACTGTTGAGATTCTGTGCGACATGCAGGTCCCGCTCGCCAACTATTTTAGCAGGAAGAGGGATATATTTTATAGAGGTATGTATTTACCAGATCAAGCTTTATTTACAACTTTTTTGGTTTTTATGATTTAAATAAAGGAAAAAAGAAAATTGTGTTTATTTGGCAAAAAATCCTTAAAAATTTACAAACAATTTCAATATAATTAAAATTAATAATGCCAAAAGGGCCTCAGCTCAGCATTATGCCAGAATGCAACACAATGTGCACCACCTGACGCTGATTTTCAGCTGCTGCCCACGAGTGCCATACGCTCGAAAATATAAACAAACACATTTTAAAATTCTAAAATATTTTGCAAAAAATGAAAAAAACCTGCTATACAATTTTGCGACTCTAATAAAAAAGAACAAAATGCCAATTATAATGTATGATAATGTGTATTTAGTATGTGAAGCCGTTGTGTGCGAACCCAGGCAGGTGAAATCATCATCATTCTTCTGCCCTTATCCCAATTTATTTGCGGTCGGTACAGCATGTCTTCTTCTTTCATACTTTTCTATTACTCGGCAGGCGCAATACTTTGTGTAATTTAATTTCATCAGCACTGCTTTTAAAACGGTGAAGAAAAAAGCTGGGACACAGGCCTTCTCTCTATAAGGAGGTTCAAGGCTCAGTACGGATTGCAAAATGTCACATGCTTTTAATTTTTTGGTTCTGGAACGTACCGGTTGCTGCACGATGTTCTAATTCATAGTTTTAAAATCAAAATCAAAAGACTAATATTCAAATAAATTTTGGCGTTCGAAAAGTTCTGATTATCAGCCTATAATCAGAACTTTTCAAACGTCAAAATTTATTTACAAGACATTATTATTATGAGCCTATACTGTCCCACTGCAGGGCAAAGGCCTCCCTTCCTTCCTTCCACTTTACGCGATCCAGTGCGATAGTAGGCCAATCCTCAGAGAAAGAGTCCAGCTCATCCCGCCATCTTCTTTTGGGCCTGCCGCGTTGTCGTTTCCTGCTCTGTGGTATCCACTGAGTGATAACTTTAACCCATTGCTTCTCCTTCATGCGGCAGATGTGCCCAACCCATTCCCATTTTAACCTAGCAGCTGTTAGGCCCGCATTAGCTATTTGAGTTTTGGAGCGAAGTATGGTGTTTCTGATGCGGTCCGTACGTTTGACACCCAGTATACTTTGCTCCATAGCTCGTTGGCAGACCTCAAGAAGTGCGGACTTCTGACGCTTTGTAAGCGACCATGTTTGCGCCCCATAGGTGAGGGTGGGGAGAATGCACATGTCCATGTGTTTTCACAAGACATAGTCTTCCAAAACAACCACACTTCGATTTGAGAGCAGTGGTGATCAAATAAATTAAACAATGAAATACCTAGTACCTAGTGCCTAGACTAAACCCACGACTTACTGCTCGTAAGGACTTACCGCTGATCACAACATAAATCTACTGAAAACCCAGAATTAGACATTAACATTGACATAGACTTAAAAATAATAAAAGGCAGTACAAAGAAGTCCTAGGGCTAGGCCAGATATTTTTGGAAAACTTTTCTTGGATTCTTATCATAAGGATGAATGAAAATAAAAAATGAAGCCTATTCAATCATTATTTAGATAACATGTCTGTTATTTTGTACGTAAAATTCCAGGAACAGTAATATTGCCTATATTACAACAACAACGCTCATCTGAGACGTATTATTCGCTGAGATGGCCGTAATCATTCTGTATAGACTTCTTAGAATATCTCCCTTTTCCTTATGAAAAGATTACAGGTATCCATGTTATAACTTCTCAACAAAAAACTCATATAATTGCCTCCCACGAATAATCATACAAGACTTTTTTGTATGTGATTTTCGGAAAAGATTATATGCTTAATGTTAAGAAATCAATTGTATAATAATATCTTTTGTTAACAGATCCTCCAGTACCTACAACTGACACTCCTTACTTGGAACAAGTGGCACCTGATGCAGGTAAGATATCGTAGGAGAGAAAATCTATCCAAAAAGAACCTCAGAAGGAACCCATTGCGTGTTTTTTGGTATATATTTATTATATTAATTTATTATTATATTAATCTGTATTTTGACCCTACAATTATTTTTTTCTATTATTATTGTAATAAGAGGAGCTCAGTGAGGAGTTAGATAGCAGTGGCCCAGTGGTGGCGGCCCCGACTTACGAACAGTGAGTCGTAGGTTCGAACGCAGCCAGGCGCATTACTTTGTGTATTTTATTTCATCAACACTGCTCTCAAAATGGTGAAGGAAAACATTGTGAGGAAACCGGCATGTCTTAGAACCAAAAATTCGAAGACATGTGACATCTACCAATCCGCACTGGGCCCGCGTGGTGGATTATAGCCCATCCCTCTCCTAGAGAGGAGGCCTGAGTCCCTGCTGTGGGAACACTATAGGCTGATGATGATGATGAAGAGGAGCTCCGTGACTAACTAATAATAGTCGATCGGATGAATCTTTAGGTTGATCCGTACTTGCCTAGGTTGGTCTGAGTTTCCTCCGTGCCTCGGATAGCGCGTTGGTTCCGGCCGTCATTTCATTTGTCATCTTTGACAGGTAACGACTGTCAAAGATGACAAATGAAAGAGTGAATTTTACAGGCCCGAAAGTCTGCAAAACAATAACAAATAATACAAACGACTTTCGTTTTATAAAGTAGTCTTCTAAAGGGGTATCTTGCTATCCAGTACTAACTGGGTTGTAGAGGTCAGATAGGCAGTCGCGTCATGTAAATTACTGGTATTTAATTGCATCCGGTTACACTGAGAGGCGGCCGCAACATAGTTGGGAAAAGCCAGTTTATGCGGATCTCTCATTATCTGTATCAGATACATTTAAATAAATGTGTTTATGCAAGTTATTTATTTTATGATTTATTTATTTTTTTCAGGTCACCACATTGTGGCAACTACAGCGCTTGTGGCAGCATCACTAATTATCAGTTTACTCAGATTGCATGCAACTTGACAGAATTTAGATAAGGCGAATTTATGTAAAAAAGTTTGTGGGGTAAAGTGTACAATATTAAAGTATGCAGTTTATTTTTATAAATACATAAAAGCATAATTATGTGAAGTCTATACCGATGCTCGGAAATTGTTTAAATTATAAAGTCCTTTTAATATATTTTTTATACTTGTTTATTGAATTGTAAATTTCATACATTTATTTTGTAATTGTATTTAATCATGCTTGGAATATCTAAAAATACTTTTTTAAATTTCCGCATAACGTAACAGCAATATTGGGTACCTATTAAGGGCTACAATCCAAAGAATGTATTTATCTATTTCTAGCATAGTGCAGTGTCCAAATGCATAGTTATTTATAAGAAAATAATAAGTTGAAACTTATCAAACATGAATGGTTGTAAAATTTATGAATAAGTAGGTATATTATCTATTTATAGAAATGTTTTAAACATTCCAAAGATAAGTTTTATCTAGTCTTAAAATAAACTTAATAAACAATTTATTTTGTGTTTCTCTTACCTATCTCAGATACATCCACGTTGAGTTTTGTTTTGGTACAGGTGATGTAAAGTACATTGCTCGCTTCATAAACTTTATCAATTTTTATTCAAATATTATTAAAAATCACACAAAGTATGTAGAAAGACTTCTGGAACTTCAACAAAATAAAACTAAATAATAAAATTAGTGTTAACAACCAACTAAAACGGAAGTCGTAGCAAAATACAGTATACTTTAATTCTAGAAATGAGTTCGTTCACTTATGACAAAATAAATATTCACCAGAGACTACTAAACTTTTTTCGTGGGTTCTACACTTACGAAAAAAGTTTATAAATCCTGAAACATATTTTATACAGCAACGTAGGCAAAAAGTGCAAAAAATTCCTCACAGTTTCCATGTTACTCCACAACAAAACAACTATCCATTCACATAAAGCTTTAGAGCTTACGAGCTTACCAACATATGTATACAGGATCGATTCCCACTTTTAAAACCACCATCAAATTCGATTTGCTTCCATCCATTAAATATAGGTTGGAACCGCATCGGTCGTGGTTTTGTATACAAACCAACAGCTGTTTTGCGACGATCACTTTTCGCTAAACTAACATATCTATACTACAATATATATATTTTATTTGACTACAAAGCAGATCTGATCAGTTTTGATAACAATGAAGTAACCCCATTCTTAAAAACGTAAAACATACGACCTAAAGCCAAAACCAGAGATTGGCCGAGACGGTAATATTATTGTTTTATTCCGTGTTTACACGACAGTTACCACATTACAAAGGAGTTAAATATTATCTGCTCCTTCAATTACATTTTTCGATCATTCGGTTGATGTTTAGAAGATAATGGTGGTAACTTGGTTAATGTTTCACTTCGAATGAAAGATGGTGAGAATCAAAGACAAAAGTGTGACGTCTAATATTGACTTAATAAGCGTAAGTGTTCCGCAAAAATATCTGCATTTCGCCATTATAAGTTTCAGCAAACAATGTATAGCAATGATAATATTACAAGAGTATCCAATGTAAATAAACACAAATAGAATTGTATATTCACAATAGTCCTCTACAATACTGCCTGACATACTGTGAGCCTCGTTAAAAAGTTCGCCAACTAGAATGACATGATATATTTTGATCCAATTTACATAAAAATACATTGAAATGAAAAATAGAATAGAAAAATCAAAACTTATATTTTCGCAGAACCCATAGGACACCTGGAAGGATCTAGTACTGCCTTCCTAAAAAGCCCGTCATTACCCGGCATTGTATATAAAACCTAATCGAACCCCAAAACATTGGCCTTTTTTCTTGGCGGGTGGAAAATCATCAAATAACCCCTCCCCCTCTTGGGCAGAGCGAAAGGGAGTGTCAACCTTCTACTGACTAAAAATCACCCATGTTCCTTCTTAGCCCTTCATGTCGAGGCCGCGGTATCTTGCGAACAACGCGCAGCCCCGACGGTCAAAATAAAAAAATATAGTCAACGGTATATGGCCCAGTTCTATAAATGTTACAATGTTACGTTTGTAGTTCAACGTGGCGTTGCTTGTCAAGAAGTGCAAGTGAGAAAACACAGCACTAAAATAACTGTCCCAAGTTTGACATATCGATGCTGTTTCCGTCAGCCTCACACTTAAAGTCGTCATATTCTTTCCTTTTATAAAAAAAAACGTTGCCCACACTTGGAATTTCTCTTGTATTGTGGATGCGTTCACAAACATTTAAACTCATATACACAAATACCCAGACCCGAAACAACTATCTGTAGGCCATACAAGTATTTGTTCCGTGCGGGGATCGAAACCACGACACGTAGCGCAGCAGTCAACTGCTTGAGCCACTGCGCAAACCGTGCCGTCGGGCCACAGGCTACCTGTTTGTACTGTGTGTGTATACTGTCAAAGATCTTAAAATTACAGCTGGGACCAACTTGTTATCGAGAAACGGAGGAAACTCGATATATTACGGATATTCTTCCATCCAAAGGCCAACCTTGGCAAGTGTGGCTTATCCTCAAAGTAGCTTAATCGACTAGACGCAAATAATAACGAAACAATTCCTCCAGCGCATTTATCGTAGCAAGCTTACACATTGCATACAGTAATTGGCAGACGTATGGGAAAGCATGGAACGTTATTTCCCACGCCACATGTTGTGGGACAATGTTCGCGTCGATTTTTTCAAACCAATCCAATCCTTTTGGACGCAATACACTCCCGTGTGAATTGAACGAGCAAGGGCACCTGCTACTCCTGATAGGACCGCATCAATTCTGATGGCCACATGTACCGAATATTTGAAATTGGATGCTAACATGACACCGATACTTTTAACAGGTTTGGTGTGAACATATTATAAAGGTTGATGAAATTAGTACGCGTCATCTGCCTGCAATTACGTCGTTTCAGCGTTTAACATGTTTGGTTAACGTTTTGTGTAAAACATAACATAATCAGCCTGTTTTACTTTCACTGGAACACACCTTTTTTTTATGGTGGGTGGAAAATCATCAAATAAAGTTTGAGTTGGTGGAAGCCACATGTCTTCGATAGAATGGTAGTGCGCGAATTGTAGTAGGTAATTATTTCATTCTGATGTTTGTAACATACGTGGAAGTTTCGTGTTTTGAGAGAATTGTATGCTAGTGAACTAGTAGTGGTTCAATCCCCAGGTTGACCAATGTTCATGTGCTTCCTCTAATAATAATTTCCTGGATTTTTTTTGGTGTTTGTTAAATTGATCAGCATTGCCGAAAATTGGGTTGTTAATGGCCTACATCAGAGTAAAGCCAATCAATCGATGACGATGCGTTGCGTCGTTGGAGTGAAAACGCGTCTTGTGATAAAACTAATTAGTAAGTAAAACTCTTTCAATAATAACATCTTTGAAAACAGAAAAAAAACATTCATGACATTCTTGATGGAACGCGTCATTTAAAAAATCTTCGTACAAGTTATGTAAAATGTAGGAGAAAACACAAAAAAAAACTTCTTTTCAAAATGAATAAAATCCTGCTGATATCGAAAAAGCCTGTAAAGTTTTTAAAGAATGCTCTGCGCATGACCACTAAGTCACCTGTTCGAGAAACTGGTACTAGGGAACCGAGGGATGCAAGCGTTCCATTCCACATACAGTGGCAGTGGACAGACTCTACTCAGCCCCGCCAAGACCAGCGTAAGTTGTAGAAAGCACTGTTCATGCCGCCCGGGTCAACGCAAGGTTGATACGTCCACGGGTGACCATCCATTACATATTCAAACTACTCCGCCCCTTGAAAACCCTATTAACAGGTTCACTGTCCACAGACCACATACGGTCTGTAGAGCAACTTCCATACCAGTCCACAGACCGTATTTGGTCTGTTTGCCGGTACAATTTCTAGGCCATCTGACACTATGGACCTAAGAAGAAAGTTTTTAATTTAATGCGGACTTGGCAGGACACATCTTAAGGATTATAAAAAGTGCTGGGACACAGGGCAATACTGGTTTTTTTTTGGTTTAATTATTGACGTTTAATAAAATCATAACGGGACTTGTGGACCTTTACCACTCTGGAGCCTGGACCGTGAACCTGTTAAACAGTGGACCTTGGCACTCGTTCGGAAATCTTTAACATTTGTTGTATGGAAGCCCAAAAGTCTTCGGCCAGGCTCACCAAGGCATAGCGTATTAACTAGTAGGTATTTTTGTGGTGGAGATAAGAAAGGCACTCAGAATTTCAGCCTGGTTAGACTGGAAGTTAACCACAACATGGTTTGGGCAAGGCTAGGCAGATGATGATGTAATAAGGGGTGAACCTATTCACAAATCCAGACGCCGTGGTTGCGACTTACAAATTGCTCATATGATGTGATTAATTGAATTTTTTTCTACTTTTTAGTTCGACTAGCTACCTAAGCGTGTTACTTTTTTTTCTTTTATAATATTCGTTGTTGCAGAAACGGGAATGCCATACCATTCCTTGAACAACCGGTATCAACATCCTCGCAAGGCTAGACCATACAACCCAGATACGAGGATTGATAACCCTAATCGCCAACACGATAGCTAAACAAAATAATTTGTTTGAACTCAAACGTGGCAATATTTTAAATTATTTGCGTATACTTTTAAAGCATTCAGTTCAGTTGTTCCTTGATTTTGTCTTTTCATGCTGAATTAATCCATGGACAAAACAGTTAAACATATATTATAGGTTGGTACAACATGACTATATTTTATTAAATTGTTTGCAATAAAATCTCTAAAATGACCAGTTGTTTGATTTTGTCCTTATTTATGCTATATTTGGAAAGTGGCAAGGTGGTATTAATCGTAGGGTTTTTCAAATATAAAATGACAGATGCTTTGGCTTTTCCACTTCAATCAGTATTTTCCATTTCCAACCATCTGTTTATTTTTAGGTGAGATAACATTATTAGATGATCTTCCAGCCCTGGTCTCATTCTGTTTGGGGTCGACGCAATACGTTTTCTGTGTCCATTCTCCCCATCAGATGTCACGGCATCTTTTACTACGATTCTCTTTCATATCATTACTCACACAAACCATCTTTTAAATACTGACTACCGATGACTTCCAGTTATTTCGATGTAAGACCAATGTGGACAATTGGTCCCTGGTTTTGTCCAGATCGTCTCGCCATCTTCTACCGCGACGCCTTCTGACTGTGTCAGGGCTCCAGAAAGTGGCTATTTGGCACCACTCATTGCTCAGTGCCCAGTTCAGACTCACTTAAGGCTTGTATTCACGCCAATGACCTTGTGCATAGCTAACTACCCCTCTCAGCAGTCGTAGACACGGGACTTTAAACGGACGCATTTTTCATTTATTATAATTAAAATAATACAAATTTTTGAAAAGTAACAAAACCAATGTATTTTCCTTTGTATTTCAAAGCAGTAGATGTTTTTTTATATTATTTTGTTAAAAAATGAAGGAGTAAAATGGTTCCATTCAACGATTTGCAGGTGATTTTGTGGATTTTTTTTCTTATTATGTGATACCGATACAAAAATTATGGCTAAACCAAATTACGTGTCATATCATGTAGATTACTAACAATTTTTCTCAGATGTAATTTCTCTGTAAGTGCCGGTGAAAAACTGCTTCATCTGCACGCTGTTTTTAAGCTTTTTCGAGAGAGGAGCCTTAAGCTTAACGGCTTATGGCAACGTTAGTAATTTTTGTATTGGAGCGCATAATTATATACAAACATTAATTTCGTCACAGTATCGTACGCTAACAAAACTAAAAGCTAAACTAACAAAGCTAAAAATGTCTTGGGAAATCAGAAGCACACTGGACTATCGAGCAGCTCATGATAAAAGCATAAAGCAGCATCAGCTAGCTAATGCGTCGGTGAGGGATACCACGACAAGTTATGCCGGCTTAGGATCCCGCAAATAAATTTCCCTCGAGGCGCGTATTTTACATCGTTCGCGACAACCGAGACGTAAGATGATCCAAAATATTTTAAAAAAGACGTCGAGAGACGCACTATTTATTCGTTTTGTGGGGAATTGAAATAGGGAAGATGTTCATGGGAATTTGTTGTTTTGTAGTAGATTGTTTGTTTGAGATGTCGTAGTTTTTTGGAATAGAGGAGGTATTAAAACAGAATTCAGCTTGAAAATTCAGCTTTTCGATTTATTCAGAACCATTCTTGGATATTTGATGGAGTTTATTCATCACCTTTTTTGGTCTTTATTCAAGTTGCTCAGGGTCGGCTGTCATCTACGCGTTTTCTTTCATTGTATTTCTCACCTTGCTTCTTTGCTTCGTAAGTCTAACGCTGCTGCTAAGCGTGAGATTTTGGGTACGATTCCCCGGTCGCACAAAGATTAATTGGGTTGTTACATTAGGAATTTCTCAAAAGTAGCCATTGTGGTTGAATTAGTGCTCAACTAGTAAGCCTCCCCAAATTCATGGAACGTTGGCGGAACTTTTATTATTCAAGTACACGGGATTATAAGCGTGACATGTTCATGTCATTCCTCTCACAATTCAATCCATCTTTTTTTTTTGTCTTCTTGTTTCTTTCCATCATCATTTATCTTCATCACTACTATATAGTCATATCCATTTCGCCTATTGCAGTCTATTGCTGGATAAATTAAGGCCTGGGCCATCTAATGTTGTGCGTCACCAACCAAAAATGGACCATATTATCATATATTATATGATAATATGGTCCACTTTTGGTAAAATTGGTAAAACAAAATTGTATACTGCATATTATATTCTTCTGTCTCAAAAATATAAAAATGTAAATGTAAATGTGTATGTTATGTGTGTGTGTGTGTGTAATATGTCTTCTGTGCGTGTTTCTATATTCTTCTATTTTTATCCCGCAACGAATGATTTACCTAATCACTTAAAATCCTCTCATCGGGCACCACATTCAATTTCAACATAAACAGAATGGAAACAAAAGTTAATATTTTTGTAATGGTGGCTCTCCAATTAATGAATTTAATTAATCCAGTTTCGTAAGGGCGGGAAAGGTCGGACTGCTTTCTTGAAACTTTTCTTATAAATAAGCCTTTGTTTTGGAATGAAGCTAAATTAATGGTGGTTTTGCAATAAGCGTGTTTTAAACGTTTCAAGTTATTTATGTTTCGTATTAGGCATAGTTTCATTGTAATTGTTAGTCTATTTGTTTGGGTTATAGATAGTTTGTTTATCGATTTAGCAAAATAACCTTTCTGAAAATAAGTTTTGTTAGTTTATGAAACTTTAAAATAAACCTAAATTCAAACCAACCTAAAATAAATCTAAACCTTGTTGACCAGTTTTCTGCGTCGATGGTAAAATGGACACAAGCGTGACTGCTGAGCATGAGGTGTCAGGATCGATTGCCAGTTCGGGCAAAGTGTGAATGGGTTTATCTATCAGGAATTTCTCAGTCCACGGAGTCTAGATTTATAGACGGGATGTCGTAAATCAATTTTCCTTGTGTTTTAGTTGTGTAGAAGAAGCGATGATAAAACAACTTCCCCCAGCTGTTCTGTATCTAAAGCTAAAAAACTTCATCTGAAACAAATTGATTCTTCAACACTCGAGATCTACGAGACTATTTGATACTCTTATGTAGACAGACTGAAACAACAACATCCTGCTACCATATCTACATAACAGCAATAGAAATTATTACCTACAGCTCTACGTATGTAGGTAACACTGGCGAGCATTTCAATGTATCCAGCCTGCGGTAGGCTCTAAATCAAAATAAATTGAGATATACGATCCTGTCACATGGAACTAACTGACTAACTTAGAACGGCTTGCCGACTAGCCTAAAGCCTTGCTCAGATTAGGTTAGTAAGCGATCAAGTGGCAAGCCGTGGTGGCTTTGCCATTCCATTGGCTTATTCAACCGGGTACGCAATAATCGATACAGTTAAATACGAAACGTTGCTGGGGTATAATTTCAACGCTGGCTAAAAAAAAAAAAACAAGACACAATTTAAAAAAAACTGGCCAAGTGCGACTCGGACTCACACATGAAGGGTTCCGTACCAAAACAAGAGCCTCATATAAATATTTTTGTTTTCTGCTTTCAGTATTTGTTGTTACAGCGGCAATAGAAATATTACATCTATAAAAATTTCACTTATAAGTTTATGAGATACAGCCTGGTGACAGACATACGGACGGATGGACGGACAGTGTATTAGTAATAGGGTAACGTTTTTACCCTGGGTACGTAAATTTTGTTTTTATTTATAAATAGAAAATCTCTTTTGTAAAGTCACAAGAGACTAATAATATCCTTGACAACCAACTTAAAAAAAAAGTCAAGATTAAAGTCTTGTAATAAAAGTTAAAACACCCACTACATTCCAGAAAGTGTCCCAAAACCCGCATTAACGGATATTGTACAGAATGAACAAAGGAAAAGAGTAATGTACAAAGATATTTTGGCAAGTACTAATGTACACTTAAGAAAACGTGTTTCTACTTGTTAATGGTCTTGTTTTGCTAAGTAACAGGCCGTTTCCCGACGCCCGGTCCGTTTATCTGTCCACGAGTGTAAATTAAAACGGATCGGGAAAGAAACCATCTTGTTAACACGGATCTATGTGGTGTTGTAAAGAAAATGTGGAGATTGGAAGAAATAGTACATTTTGACACAAGTGCGGAAAGTTTATCATTGCATACCAAGCGAAAAAGACACCCGAGCCGTAAGGCGAGGGTGTTATGGGGTCGAGAAGTGCAATAACAAATTCCTACGTGTATCAAACGATGTTTCTCAATACACTTTCGAAGAAATAAAATAATAAAACGTTAAGTATTTTTGTCATCAATATTAGGATACTATTATTTAATTTAGCTTTTTTTTCCGCGGTTTGATTTCGCCTTAGTAAAGGAAGAAACAGAAAGAGGAAGTGTATTAAAAAGAATGTGTACGATACATATCAGAGCACTTATGTACTTTTTTACTTGATTATTTGAAATAGGGCCTTACTATTAGCGCTATACAATACAGTTTGCAGTTGCCAATTTCATGAAAACCATTCAAACATTGTATAATAGGTTGGGGAAAAAGTTTCTTCGCATTTTTTAAGAAAATTCAAAACATTTTTTAATATAGTTTATTTAAATTTAACTAAAGTATGTAGGTACCATTTTGTTCGACAACTTTTTGCCATCTTGTAGGTAGGGACATAATCCCATTGCTATAGAAATTTTGGGACTTCTGGTCAAAATACCGCGACAAGTGGTTTTGGCAGTCCTCTCGTGATGTTAACCTGACACTGCCTAAAGAATTCTGAAGAGACCAAAACAGGTGGACATCTGAAGGTGCAAGGTCAGGACTATACGGCGGATGCATTAACACCTCCCAGCCAAACTCTCTTAATTTTTGCTGAGTGGTTAAAGATGTGTGAGGTCTAGCGTTATCATGATGAAAAACCACACCCCTTCTGTTGATTAATTCCGGCCGCTTTCTCTCAACTTCTTGCTTTAATCTCATCAGTTGTTCGCAGTAGAGTTTAGAATCGATGGTCCTGCCTGGTGGTAACAGCTCATAATGAATAATGCCCTTCCAATTCCACCACACACACAGCATCACCTTGTTGCGAGTTAACCCGGGTTTCGCCACAGTCTGTGAAGCCTGACCGGCCTTTGACTACGACTTTTTTCGCACGTTCTTGTCGTACATGATCCACTTTTCATCACCAGTTATCAGCTTCTGCACTGCACTAGGTCCATAAACATTGCAAATTTTTTTCGCGGCTTGCGTTGCATTTTTACCTTTTTTGTAGTAAAATTTTAAAATGTATCGAATTTCTTCATTAGATTCACTCATCTTGACGGTACGAAAAACAAATGAAAATCACACATTTTCCTAATTTGAATTTGGAATTATGTTCTTTAAAATTTAAACTTTCAATGATACCAAAACCAGCCAGATACAAATAGTATAGCCAAAGAGATTTCATTACAAGTTCATACATACTATAATGCGAAAAGACTTTTTCCCCAACCTAATATATTCTGTCACTTCAGTAGTTTGAACGAAGCATAGGTCTACGTACACAGGTTTGCCTATTGAGGAATTCTTGGTACACACCAATGCAACATTCTCTCTGTCTTTAAACTAGTAGCACATACAGATACCTGTTCCATCTTCAGAATTATATAGAAAGTACAGTAAGTTAGGGATCCAGTTGTGAGTCAATTCAAGCTTAGCCTAAAGTTTTTCTTTATTCTATCATAACATTAGATACTTTTTCTTAAATAAATTATTTTTATTCTTATAACATCACGCCTGTCATTACCGAAAAGTAAGGCTGAAGTATATCCATAAACACTCAAATTGCGCCAGTTACGTATAAGTCCATGTAATAGGAGGCAAGCATTTTGCCACCAAGCGAGCACAAATCTAGTCTCCGCATACTACTGAAAAATCATGCTAATCAATAAGGTAGTTTACTAAAAAAATCTAATTAGTCCGTCAGATAGATTTCCAAAAAATATTGGACACGTATTTTTTCTTTTTTCACGTAATCAAACAATGAAGACGACACAGTGCTTTGACAACTCGTGTGACGTCATATTCTAAGACATTAGTGTGACATTTTTACCGGTGAGTGACGTCACAACCCAATTCTTTGACACGTTTTATCTTCGTCAATTTCTATTGATTTGATAAAATAAAAAATACGTATCCAATATTTTTCGATAATCTAACAGACGGACTAATTAGAATCATATTTTTTAAGTCAGTTAACATCCCTATTTATGAACACACTAAACATTAATTCCATACTTCACAAACATAGCAAGTAACAGTTGACACAGGTCTCCAGTTCCTCTAACATTACTAATCGTACTAACAGGAATACTCCGTTAATTCCCAGCTGGGGTGCTCTCTCAGTGTTCGGGCAATCAAACAAACATTAATATAATTTGCAGCTATGATCGTGAACCTAGTACATTTGGGACTGTACCGGGAACAGGTATTTGTTGATATAACTTATTCATTTGTACTACACACGTTTTGCTTGTGTGCAAATAATGGAAATGTTAATTTAAATTTTGTTTTAGTAAATCCTTGGACATTTGTGTTGATGTGTGTGTTCTCAATGTTAAACGGAATTATTTAATAGTGTAGTAGCTTTCCGGTGTAAACGTTACGTAAATATATAACATAATATCACGCCTGTAATCTCCGAAGGGATAACCAAAGGTGTACCCTTTAGTATAACCACATTTTGTCAGTTACGTGTAAGTCCCACGTAATAGATTGTTTGTGTCATCATCACTTCAGCCAAAAGACGTCCACTGCGGTACATAGGCCGTCCCCAAGTGTCGCAACATTGAGCGGTTTCGTGTGTCTCGCATCCAGCGGATCCCCGCAACCTTCACCAAGTCATCGGTCCACCTAGAGCCTTCCAACGCAACGTCTTCCAGTTCGCGGTCACCACTCCAAATCTTTTTGGCCATCCGTTCTGCGAGCAATGTGCCCTGCACATTGATTGTATGTGTACGTGAGTTTATATGTTTGTAAACGCATTCACAATACAGTAGAAATTCCAGGTTTGGGGAAACGTTTTTAAAATAAAAAAATATGGAGATGAGCTTATTGCCATCAACCGGGCACAAATCCAGACTCCGTGGCTGCTACTGAGAAAATTTCTGAGGGAAAATCTGATAAATAATCATCAGATTTTGAAACCAAAATCACTGCACTCGTGCAAAATGATACTACAGATTTTCACAAATGACACGATACCTCAAAAATCTTTTATAATAAAATTTCTACTTGGATAAAACTGGCAATAATAATAATATCTACTTTAGAATAGAAAATACAAGTTGAATGACCTAAGCTTCCACGTATTTTCATACTCGTATAATACTTGTCAAGCTGACTCCGAGGGATTTGTACGTGTGTCTAGAATATAATATTATTCTATTTTAATCTTTGTTTGCACTTTAACTTAGTGTGTTTGAAATAGAGGATTATTTTCTTTCAGTGGTGATTAATATGCAGCATAAATTAGAAATAATGGTTATCGGTTTCATTTTAATAAAATGTATGGGTACCTAATGTTTTACTAGAAGGATTATCTTATGTTACTCTTGACGTAAAAATATGGAAACAAAAAATACTTGAAGTTGTTCAAGCAGTGTTAAACGAATTCCCGTGCTTAACAAAACATAACAACACACCTGTAATCCCCGAAGGGTCAGGCAGTGGTGTATTTAATAGAACACCCACATTTTACTAGTTACGTTTAAATCCCGTGTAATAGGGGGCGAGGGTATTGCCAAATTTGAACTCCATGGCTGCTACTGAGAAATTCTTGATGGAAAAACCTAATAACACATTGCCCGACCCAATTGAACCCAAGACCTCATGCTCAGAAGCCGCGCTTAAGTCCACTAGAGGCAACGAGGCAGTATTTCCTGTATTTTCCCGTATTTATTCTTAAATTATTATCAAGCATGGGGTAACCAAGCTCGGCTCTGAGGAGAAAACGAATTTTACCAGCTACGAGACCGAGATAGATGGATTTTTCGCCCTCGTAAACCCCCATATTGCAACTGGCTCCAAAATTCGCTTTTCACCAGGTGTGATCGAGGTCAAGATCAGACTTGCAATAAAATAAATTGTAAAAGTTGTTTTCGAGAACGTCATTACAAATACCTATATTATTATGTATTCGAATATTACTCATTTAATAGTACAGGATTATAAGATAATTCAATTTCAATTAGTTATTCGTTTAAAACATTCATGGTAATAAATCATTTAACAAAAAAATAAGCATTATTATGAAAATTTATTCATTTTTCAATACACTTTGTTGTACAACTAATAAAAAAGTTTCTAAACTAGTTATTAAAATTCTGTCAGCCGTAAAATGGTTATCAAATTGTTTTATATTTTTCACAGAATCGATTTAACTTTTAAATTGACCGTGATGAAAACATTGTTTAACAGGATTCATAATGTGCCAATTAAAATTCAGGGTGAAATTCAAAATTAGGTTTTTTTAAGTTTAATTTAAAACTTTGCCTTAATGATTTAACTAGAGCCATAAAAGTACATACTTGATTAAAAAGTTAAATGTCCATCATAACAATATTTATTATTAGGCGTTTTTTTTTTCCCCAAAAAATATTCCCAGCTTTTACTGCTGTTACTTGTAAATAAGTAAAGTAAAGTAAATTTTGACGTTCGAAAAGTGCTGATTATCAGCCTAGTTTGAATAAATGACTTTTGATTTGATTTGATTTTTGGCATTAAAGCTTTTACTGCTGTCACTTGTAAATAAGTAAAGTAAAGTAAATTTTGACGTTCGAAAAGTGCTGATTATCAGCCTAGTTTGAATAAATGAGTTTTGATTTGATTTGATTTTTGGCATTAAAGCTTTTACTGCTGTCACTTGTAAATAAGTAAAGTAAAGTAAATTTTGACGTTTGAAAAGTGCTGATTATCAGCCTAGTTTGAATAAATGACTTTTGATTTGATTTTTGGCATTATGATGTCAAAGGCTGCATCGTTTGACATCAGTCAGTAAATGCAAGATAGCTGACTGTACACTTATTACCTTGTTCGACGTTTAATAATTTTCAAAAGTTCAGAAACCTTATTCAAACCCTACTTCATCAGCTTTATACCTTCGTATTATCGCCACATTAATCAGTATGGCCAACAAACTAGACAACATAACAAGAATAGTTGCCAACTAGTTACGTTTTGTATAATTTCTGCGAACTTAAATTAATTACAGTGGCGAGGACTTGTAATGGCTTTACGGCATTATTTATTGAATAATAATTAGTTGGTGTAATAGTCACGTACCTAGATTATTATGAAGGTATGGTAGGGCGGGTTTTTATGTTGATGTGGTGATAAAATGGATAACAATGTGTTTTATGCGAGAAGTTCGAGTGGTTTTGGTTGTCCCTTGTCATTAAAGAACATAAAGGTACTTTGACACATATATTTAGAATGATTATTTTACAAAGTAAATATATTCGGTAATAGGTACACCGACCCTATAATGAATAACACGAGGGCATAAAATCTTCCTTGTTTTTTTTTTAATCTGCTGCTGAAAAAGTGCAATCGTTACACGGTCAAAATGGTATGAAATTACTGTTTATTTTAAATTATCGCTTAAAAATATATTACCACAGGATTTTCTTACCGAATCTCTTTGAAATGGCATAATATATGTATATATATATATTCAGTGACACATATACCTACGGGTATACTCAGAACGAGTGGTGACAGATATTGCAATCAGCGTCGCGCCCGCCCTTATGTGCCAAGTGGACGGCACAGTGTACACACATCGCTCAACTTACAAAATGCTCTCACGCTTCAGGAACAAGTGTGCAGTTGGTCGGTAGTTATTTGCCGACTTTTATTCTGTATTTTAATTATTTTTTGTTTTTTATTTTTCCTATGACATTGCTTGCTTATTTAAATCAACTCATAAATTTCTCAATTTCTAATTATTGTTACTTAACTTAAATGCTACTATTAATATTGTACAAAATAGTGCCCGACAGGGTCCATGTGAACTAAATAATTATTATTAAGATCTTGTGTAAACACATGTGATATGCAATAAATTATTGAATTGAATAACTCCGAAAAGTAATTCAAAGCCGTTTACGCTTACGTATAAACATATAACTCAGAAATATTGCGATCGTGCTACTTAGTCATAGTAGTATAATTTATAGAGCAACTCCTCTACTTATCCTGCTTTTCGCCAGAGATATTAAGTAATATTTCTTTTTATTTCACAACTGACTGACTCTGCACAATACATCATCACCATCATTCTCCTGTCATTATACTAATTTATTTGGGGCTGGCGCAGCATGTCTTCTTCCTACATCTCTCTGTGACTTCTCATCTCATCAGACGACTTTTTGCCATATCATCCTTCACACAGTCCATCCATCGTTTATTGGGTCTTCCTCTACCCTTATACCACATTCGTACGCAAACATTCCTTGTGAAATTTTCTTCACTTCTCCACATTACATGGCCATACCACGACAACCGATTACCATACCAACTTTTCCAACCATCTCGTCTCAGCCACATGCAAATCCGTTTCATTGACCCCTTTTGTGGCCCAATATTCTGATCAAGACAAGACAGCAGAACTTAGCATTGCTTTATAAATCTTAAGGGGAATCCGAGAGTCGCAGATTGTTCCCGTGACCTGTCGCCATTTCATCCATCCAGTGTTAACTCAGCGCTTAACACGCCGATCAATTTCGCCATCGCTTTGCACGAGTGAACCGAGATAGCGAAAGCCGAAGCGGACAGGAAAAACGCGCTCTAGCGCTATGACTCTGTATCGTACAATCCTTTATTAAAGTTCGTCTCCGCTGAACCCGTAAACTCTCGTACAAAACGTCGAATCTTCATTCACTGGCGCTCCATTGCTGACATTCTATCAATATGTACGAATCAGTTTTTCTTTTACAAACTGTTTCTCTATTCACATATATAATATAGGTATGTTTGTACGTGCAAGTTGCGAACGTATATCTACCATTTGCATATTGGATCATTCCGAGAGAGTTAACAAATCTCCCGTTCTTGTATGCAAAATACAATGCAATCGGCCATGCTTGCTGTCCGTGCGTGCGATATTTTGATATATTATTGAAATGTGTTTTGAGTAATGAGTGATTTGTGAAGATTAGGAGGGAAAATTGAGTTCGTTGGTGGTAGTCGGGGGAAAATAGAGAACAAAACGTGTTGTGCTTATCCATGTAAGTGTAATGCGACAAGGACAGAGAGATAAGAAAGGAAATGAAGCGTCCATTTTGATTGTAGTTTATTAGAATATTGTTGTGGGCTAGATAGTCGCTTTATGTAAAACTACCTGATGCGGCGGCAGCTTCGCCTGCATGAATGTCGGTCAAATTATATACTAAAAAACTTTCCCCCAGAACCACTCCATCCATTGGTGAAACAGCATGAAAACCGGTGCAGTAGTTTTTGAGTTTATTTATATGCATCCGGTTGAACCTACCCTAAATCAAGCTAGACAACTTATTCTGATACAAGTTGTGGTTTGGTCAACCTTTTGTTTATATAAACTTACTATAGAAAACGATACTTAGCCATGGTGAAGCTTGCAATTCTATCGACCGAAAACAATAAATCTTGTTCACACGCATCATTCTTCACACCTATCACCTGACCAATGACAGCCCATCTCAAAAATAGCACGCGAAGCCGTCAAGCGAATGTTGTATCCAATAAAAATGTTAAGCCGCCGTTCGTTTCAATCTGTATTCGGTATCGGGGCCCCGGGCCGATTTACATGCATATAGAGTGAAGCTACAGCTTTATTTGCTTTTATTCCAATATATCCATCGAGCAGTCTCTGATGCACCCTTTTGGGAGCACACTTTGAGTTGCAAACATCCTATATGGGGGCGTAGTGACCGCTCCGGGCTAGAAACGGGTGACGCGTAAAAAGCTAAGGTTGTCACTGTGTAGACGAGATTGCTTGGTGAAAGCAACTGGTGGTTTTGCTGGTTTTAATAAAATGTTCATGAGCTTTATTGCAGTTTTGCTTTATTAAATAGTTTTGATAAAATATTTTTTTAAAAAGCAATATCACAAAAACTATAAAGAAAGATTTTTGTGAATGTAAGAATTAAAGCTCACTACAATCTCGAACGGGTGTTGTGAACAGTCAATTAGTAACGTTAAGAGTAAACATGACATAAAAGTTCCTAATTGCAATAACAGTAACACCTAGTTAAAGAAGGATAAGGTACCATTCTACCAAACACGTCTACTTCATTGATCCAAAACAATTATCATTTTTACTTTAAAAAGGACATAAATTCACTCACTTTCTTTTAAAATTAGTAATGACGGTTTGTGTATGTGAATTTAAATGTTTGTAAACGCACACACGATACAGGAGAAATTCCTAGTGTAGGGCAGCGATTATGTGGTTAAAATTTTGTGCAAAACGTTTTAAAACAACGTACTTATATAATAAATCATCATCATCTTCCTGCCCTTATCCCATTCTATTTGGGGTCGGCGTAACACGTTTTCTTCTTCCATTCTTCCCTGTTACACGTCAAGGTGGCATTTATTCCTTTCTCATTCATATCATTCCTCACACAATCCATCCATCATTTCTTTGGCCTTCCTCTCCCTCTCCATCCATCAATATTTATATCCATCACTTTTTTAGTCACATGCGTTTCATCCCTCCTCATTACATGACCATACCAAGATAAACGACTTCCTTTCAATTTTTCTGTAACAGGTGCTACTTTCAAACTTCCTCTAATATACTCATTCCTCACTTTATTCATTCTTGTCACTCCGCACATCCATCTCAACATTCTCATCTTATAAAATAAATATAGGGTGTAAAAGTACCCTTAACGCAAACGAAGGGCACTTGTTCTTTCCACCACTGCGATATTTTTTTTGTTCTAGATAATAATTAAACGACAATTAGAGTATATATGTTACTATCCATTCTCGCGATATTATTTTCCTTCATAAATTATGCTAGAGCATTAAATTAGGAACCTCATTCATACAAGGTTAAAAATGAGACGTTGTCGACGTCGTAACCTCCTAGTTACGGAGATATTGGGGTCAAAGTTAAAAAAATTTCACAGCTGTTTTTGTAAATACTAGTATTTCAGGTTATAACTTTACTTAAATTACCTCCATGATCCGTTTACTATTCAAAGCATCCACTAGCACAATGTTTTAACAGTGCTACATTGAATTTTACCGTAAAATGTGATTTTTTCCCCTAAATAAAAAATCGTTTCCCTGCAAAAAAATTTGAGTAGGAGTACTTAGTTTGATGTACAGAATGCTCAGTTGACGGCTGTGTGATGGGTTGATTTACATCCTGTATAACTTCCCTTCTTCTCTGATAATATAAAGTCCCATCACGCAAACAGTCAGATCTCTAATATTTTTTAAATCTAAAGTGATCAGTGAGTAGCAGCCCTAACTGACTTCCTGTCGGAAGGTTGCAAACGTGAACAATATTACTTACAGTTGCAACAGTTTTACCTTTGTGCTCGTAGCCTACCTTGTTTATTGGAATATTTGTTTGTTCAGTTATTCTGTCATTGTTTTTGATAATTGCAAACGTTAGTCGTATGGCACAACTGTACGCATATAATTTCATGTCTGGGCCTTACTATTTGTTATTTCGTAACAGCTGATTTTGCATTTTCTGAGAAAATTTACCATTGCAATGTTTTTTACACCATCAAAAAATAGAGATTTCAAGGAACAAAAAACACACCGACTTTTTAAAAAGAGCAGATATTATGACGGGAAAATTTTCGATTGAAAATATGGCTGCTTTTTAGATTTTAAGTCAATTACAAGGCGAAAAAATTTGTGTTTTGAAATAAAAAATTACAGTGTATTCGGAACATAAAAAGTAGGTTTTCACCAAATTACCAAATTTACCCTAGTCTATATGTTTATGCGTGAACTGATTACAAAATTATAAAGTCAAAGGTTCTAAAATGAAAACCCAGTAATTATTTATACAATGATACGTGCTATTAAAAGAAAACTTCTGTTTCATATAAAATTGCAAATTTTACACGGCCAAAACGAATGAAACAAAATATTTTTTAAGGACTATTCTAGAATCTTGTACGTAGATGGTACCAGATTACGGGACCCTTCCACCGTACTTTCTATACTTTATTTACCTATCAGACAAGAATTATGAACTGAATCATAATGGCAACAGTATTTACCCCTGAAAACGCCGACTAACAAGAATCAGTACACAAACTCGACAGTCACAGACAAAATTTTATTTAAATCAGTTTCTTGCAGAACAAACACTGGCACAAACTCGCTGAGTGCAAACAACCCGCATATACTCATTACGTGCCTCGCTCACGCATTTCGCAATGATTTTCTTTGAAACTCCCTTTAAATTACCTTGCAAACAACGCCCCGCTGCAAATTAGGAAAGTCTGAAACTAAGATTTTGGATGTGAGAATTGAGACGATGAGGATTCGGATCAGATGGCTGTAATCCCACGGAAATGTACATACAAGTCTTTGGGAGTGGATTATTGTATTTTCGGATTAAAAGGGCTTTCTTTAGCTGTGTAATGAATTTACTTTTATCTTAACATTTCACTCACTTAAGGCTCCTCTCTCGAAAAAGCTTAAAAACAGCGTGCAGATGAAGCAGTTTTTCACCGGCACTTACAGAGAAATTACATCTGAGAAAAATTTTTAGTAATCTACATGATATGACACGTAATTTGGTTTAGCCATAATTTTTGTATCGGTATCACATAATAAGAAAAAAAAATCCACAAAATCACCTCCAAATCGTTGAATGGAACCATTGTACTCCTTCATTTTTTAACAAAATAATATAAAAAAATATCTACTGCTTTGAAATACAAAGGAAAATAATTTGGTTTTGTTACTTTTTAAAAACATGAATTATTTTAATTATAATAAATGAAAAATGCGTCCGTTTAAAGTCCGTATCTGCGACCGAGAGGGGTAGTTTGTATGCACAAGGTCATTCGCGTCAATACAAGCCTTAAGACGATAATAGTACTATGGTGGCTGGTGATTGGCGCTTTTTCAATACATGCTATATTTATTTTTTATGGAACACGCCCGCCACACTATTCCCAAACATTGTAACTCCTGAAAGGCAGAATCAACAGTGGCGACCACCAGAAAAGCGCCGAGACAATAAAGTCCCAGAGAAACAATTTAACTGTCTTGGATCCCGCAATGAAATTAATCAGAAAAGAATAGCGGAGGAGTAGGAAAAACATGCCATTTACATGCTATAAATGCATAAATTGTTCTTATATAGCATAATTTTCAGTGGCTACTTTACTAGTTACGTAACGAGACCTAAGTATTTTGTTTTTCCCCCCATCAATTTATAGTCTATGCGTAGCGATCGGATTAAATGCAATTTAAAATGGTTTAAATATGCATTTGCATTTTTCGTAATTTTAATTTGCAATTTGCACGATTTGTGCCGATTATAACAAAATATGCATAATATTCAAAAAACAGCCATTATAAGCAATTAAATTAATCTAATCTCTAGTTATGAGTATTGACAGATGTTTTACAGTTATTTACACTTAATACCACACAAATTAATGATAAATAAATAAACCAATTCAAAGTCCCCAAAACATTCATAAATCAAATCCCATTCACAAAATAAACTCAAAGAAGAAATAAATACTTTACGGCAATAAATACAGATTTTATTCATTAACGTAAAATATTTAAGCAAATCGTTGGTAATAATATTAAGTTGTTAATAAATTATCTTACGTAACTGGTGCTCCGTGACTGAGTTCAAGAATTTCTCGTAGAATCGTGGCCACTCGACGAAATCAGGTCTTTGATTTATGATGCTTGCTTATGAAAGGTGAACTTGGAATCCATTTTATTTATTTGCGCTGTGTTCAAAGGTTAATAGTAACCTACTTTATACAGGTGGAAATTCATTTAAAGACCTCTAGTTATTTTAGGTTCTCGTTAGATATAAGTATTTGTGTCAAAGTTGAGCAGGTTATACCTAACAATATTTTTTTTTTGGCGGTTGGAAAAATCATCGAATAACCCCTTCCGCTCTTGAGCAGAACGAAAGGTAGTGTCAGACTTCTACTGACTAAAAACCACCCATGCTCCTTCTTAGCCCTTCATGTCGAGGCCACGGTATCTCTTGCGAACAACCTGCAGCCCCGACGGGGGTTATACCTAACTTGATTACTATTTTTTTTTTTCCATAAAAAGTAGAAGATAGATCATATACGGCAAAGTTTTATTTTTCATTACATCATGCCTGTAATGCCTAAAGGGCTAGGCAGACGTGAATTTAATAGTACACCCACATTTCGCCAGTTATGTTTAATTCCCAGGCATGGGGATCCGATCGAGGCTATTATAAATTATCAACTGGGCACAAATCCAGACTCCGTGGCTGCAACTGAGAAATTCCTTATCAATAACAATTTGCCCGACCCAGGAATCGAACCCAGAACCTCATGCTCAGCAGTCGCGACCACACGACCAACGAGTCAGTCACCAGCAGTTTTTTTTTTTCTGATTTAAATTCGTCTTGCCAATCCCTGGAATTAAAAGCAAGTAACATTAAACGTTTCTGAACCTTTTTGTTGTTTCAGAACTCGATACCACTTTTCTGTCCTTTAAATACTTACAATCTATAAAGAAATAAGCAATTCTGTTACCAGGTTAGGCAATAACCACACGATAAGTTTTATTATTATTAAATGTTTAACTAGTTTCTATCTACTTATAAGCACCAAAATTATTGTTAAGGAACTTCTGTTGCCCTTCGCTCCAGGGGTAGGCGCTAATAACTGCGACACAGTTACTAAACTAACGCAATATTAACGTACACAAAAATTGTTGTAATGTTTTTTTGTTCCTATAAAATATTTGTATTTGATAAAGAAAGAAAGACGAAGTAATAGTAGAGAAAACTGTCATTCAAACTCCTAGACATCGTCTAGTTTAATATTTTACCTCTTTTAATATTCCAGGCATGTTCCAGATTCAGTCTTGCCGTATTATGTTAAAACGTCACTTTGCTGCTCTTGTGAAATTGACATGTAAGCGTTAGGTTTCTCTTAGTAAATGGTTTTATTCCCTGAGTGGAATATTATAGTATTTTTTTAGGTTACGTCATTGATTCTTGCTACGGAATATGCGCATCTTCATAATTATATTGCAATTTACGTTAAGTTGCGTTTACAGGTTAAGTTGAATGATCTCGAATTTTAGGATTAGTAAGGTTTTTAGTTCAGATGACTATGTCTTAGGTTGTTCTGTTCGTGCAGTTTTCCGGAAAGATAACCCCAAAATCTGGAGACGGACCGTTCGGGATGCATTTTGGTCATCGTCCTCGTGATTTTTCCCGGTCTCTTTTTGGTGCTTGAGCGGTGCTGAACGTTACGCAATGTTTGCAACGTTAATGTTATTGGCATATGCAGTCTGCAGAATATAAGGATTTTTTGACATTTTCAAAAACAAGTCCATTAACTAAAGTAGGTATCAACTTTGCCATCTGCGTGACTTTCAGTAAGTCATTCAAAGTCAAAGTCAGAATTATTTATTTCCAACAAATGTGGTAAAATAATAATTATGTAATGCAATGACACATTTCGCCATTAAGTTGGCTTGCAAACATTAATGATTATGTTCAAAACACATTAACTGTGAAACTGGCATTAAAATTAGTAACGTAACTATTTGAACTCACAACTGTATAAACCAAAGTACTATTTAAGTAGTGTTAAAATATACATTTTGATAAATTCCTAGAACTTTTGGAGCAGTGTCAAAAGTGAGATAAGTGTAGCATATCAAATAACCATTAGTAACAAAATGGAGACATTTCAGGGAAATGTAGCCGAGAGCTAGAGAATTAATTACTTGCCAGCTTTAATAGGTGAGTTGGCTCCGGGATCCTGCTAAAATATAAATACTAATAACAGTGTTTTAATATTCTTAAAATACTTAAAAGGGTCCTTTGAGTCCTTTATATCAACAACGTGTCGTTTGACGCTATATATGTTCATAGTTTCCAATAGGTAAATAATTACGTTCCTGATTAATGGCAATATAACTCTGGAAAAATATTGGTTATACGTTCCTGGCCTTCCACTAACCTACAAACAAAATGAAATGCGAGTCCGAGTCACACTTGGCCAGTTTCTAGCTATCAGTTCATGTTTCATTAATTTGTGGTACAAACGGTGGCTGCAAATGTGGCTATGTTGCACACACAATGGGACATATGATATTGTGTTTTGTGTACACTGATTCCTGCACACAACATGAATTGATGGATATCTCTGATAGCGTCCAATTCGTAGCGAAAGATCGCGGGCTACTCATTCTACAGCCTGTATCAGAAGGTGTGGCCTTTTCTTACTTACCGCATTTAATTTCTTAGCTATTAGTTCCTATTTTACTGCAAAGACTGAATAGCGTATAAAACTGTTTTATTTTGATAATTCTTTCTCCATACTAGTGTACGACCCTACCTGCCCAAAGGATCATTTTCGATTCACTGAAAAAAAAAACTATCAGATCTGAAAACATAATAAGTGAAAATTATAAAAATCTGTGTTTTAAAAATTACTGGGAGAGTTAAGCGAGGACTAACGCCGTAATAACAAAAAAATGTTTGTAGAAAATTGTTCAGTTTGATGGTCTGTAACCAATCTGAAACCATTTACAAACAAGCTGTAGATGACACTATTATTTATACTGAAAACGGGATATTTACCATGTTTACTGTTTGTTCCGTTCTGTAGATGGCCATCGACACTCTAAGGAGGTGAGAATTCCAAGTATTTTGAAATCATATGAATAACTAGTAAAAAGTCAACTCTGTTATATATTTTGAAAATAAATAAATTCTTGCTTAGCCTTTATTTTTATTGCCTTCATCTCTTGCATTCAAGACTCAATTTTCCGATTTTCAAGCTGCGGATTTCTGTTCACGTCGTCAGTGAGCCGTTTCATTGAAAGTCAGAGGAAATAAATATTATGCATAAAAGTCGCCTGGTTCACCTCTGGTCAGCTTCTATTGACATAGAAAATACTTACTTTAATTGGGATTAAACTTCTGCTATCGGTTTTTCTTTAACAGGCCTTTCATTTCCAACTTCGTTATAACTCATTTGTATGAAATCCTGGGTGTTTTTCTCCGTGTTCAACTCAATGATTTTCTACTCATTGCTCTTTTTTTTCATGTCTTAAAAATTTTTCAACGTTTATCTTCTGATTAAGCAAATAAGATTTTTCTCTTCGCTCTGTCCCATGAACATAATATAACATCGCACCCGTAATCCCTAAAGAGATAGCTAGCGGTGTACACATTAGTACACAATTCGCCAGTTATGTTTAAGTCCCATATAATGGGAGCGTATAATGACAAGATGAGAAAAACTGAATAATACTTGACCTGACCTGTGAATCGAACCCAGGACCTCATGCTCAGACCAACGAGGCAGTTCCATTAACAACAAGACAATAGCTGTTTTGGTAAACCAGCACTTTCAGAAACCTAAACTTAGGCCTCCTCTATTTAGCTCGCCGTCCGTCCGTCTCATGACGACGACAGGCCGTGTAGACGGCGCGTTCGTATTCCACGAGCGCCTCAAAGAGATGTCAGCAACATATAAGGGGCCCGCAAGGGCCAACGCCTGTCGGGGCTGCGGGTTGTTCGAAAGAAATACCGCGGCCTCGGCACAAGGGCTATGAAGGAACATGGGTGGTTTTTAGCCAGTAGAAGTCTGCACTTCCGCTCTGCCCAAGAGCGGGAGTGATTATTTGATGATTTCCCACTCCCAAAAAATTAAATAGAAAAGGCCTCCCCCATTTTACCGATGTCACTTTTCTTGAACCAACTTATGGTGAGTACATATTGACTTATGTTATTTAAATAAACACAGTCAGAACAACACTTTTCGTCTGAAGTAAAACACCATTATAATTGCTTGACGCTGCTTTAATTTCCGTTCTTCTTAGCGTGTCGATGGCAAATTTCTATACGATCAAATCGTTTTGGCCCAAAATTCAGCTATGCGGACTCCACTCGCTGATGCTGTCATAAGGTCGTCAAGTGTGCAGGTTTAATTTCCGTGCAAGCAGTACTCCAAGTCACCTTACACCCGTAGAACATTCCAGCAAGCATGTAGTAGGTACTGCAAACTGCCACTGTAAAACTAATTGGATCCCAGTTAGATAGGAAAGGTGGCAGACGGGCGTTGGCAGGAATGTGAACATTGTGCGCAATGCTGTAAGTTATGGCTAGTTAGTGTGCACTGGTTTATTGTAAGCGATGGGTTATTGCAAAAATACAGGTGTACAGTCACCAGAAGTAATATGTAGAAAGGAAGAAATGTTTTCCGTTTTACGTTTATACAAACTGACTGACTGCCTCGTTGGTCTAGTAGTTGCAAGCGCGACTGCTGAGCATGAGGTCCTGGGTTCGATTCCCGGGTCGGGCAAAATGTTATTGGCTTTTTCCATCAGGAATATTTCAGTAACAGTCACGGAGTCTGGATTCGTGCCCGGTTGATGGCAATAGGCTCGCCCCCTATTACATGGGACTTTTTTATATGGTGTCGGCGCAGCATATCTTCTTCCTTCAAATTTATGTAGTACTCTAGCGCTCTTGCTATATCATTTCTCACACAGTTCATCTATCGTTTCTTTGGTCTTCATCTACTTTTATCTCAACTGGCATACACTAACTTGTTTATTTCTTTCGGACATAATATAAACATATATCTTGCAGAAAAGATGTATGAAAGGCAAGCAGTATAAAATATCCGTTATTAATGCAAAAACAGTTGCTTTCGAAATTGAATTGTGATTATCGTTTACGGTAAACTTATCAGAATTAAATTCCTCAAACTCATTCGACAAAACACAACGTTAAACTAGCTCTTAAATCAAACATAGCATAAACACTTATCCAGTGCGCTAATAAATTCATCATAAAAACTAGCTATATATAAACGCTATTAACACCCTTCGAAAATCACATTTTATCCCCTTATAACGGTGTTGATTGAGTCATAAGAAACTTTTATGGAAGTGTCAATAATTGTACTAAGGGAGGGACATAGCATTTGCATAGTCATAGTGGCGTAAAACCGCTTCATAGCCTTACAACCTAATAATGAACTTGAATAAACTGTGTTAGGAGAATTTATAGGGTGTATTAATCGTTATTTTCTTTGATACTGGAAGATTTTTTCACTTTTGACACTAAAAGGTACCAAGATTTTGAGAGGCTCTAGTTATTAGCAGTCGCTTAGATCTTCAGATAAGCCGCGCTTGCCTAGGTTGGTCTGTGGATGGGTGACCACCCATTACATACTGAGTTTTGCTCCGTGCCTTGGAAAGCAAAGTCGTTGGTCACGGCTGTGTTTTGTAGATCATTGGCAGTCGTTACAAGTAGTCAGCAGTGAGTCGGAAGTCGGACAACCAGTCTTACCAGGCATAGGGCATATCGTATTATCCAGTAATAACAATAATAATAAATTTATTTTTCCTTAAAAATTGTAACATATTAATCAGTATTTAAAAACAGTTAGAATTAGGTACAAAGAATAAATATGAGCAACTGCGCCTGACCTAGGCCGAGCCTGTATTTCAGGTCACAGTTCTCTTCCCATAGTTATGAGCGGTATTAACAATGTTGTATGACATTTTAGTATAATCGCTTTTTATGTACAGAAATAATAAGAAAAAAAACAACAAAAAGTTAATTTCTTATGTGTTTTATGTGTGTGTTGTATTGTGAAGTGATTGGGAGTGCTCTGTTGTGTGTGTGTGTGTGTTGTGGGTGTGTGTGTGTGTTGTGGGTTCGTGTGTGTTGATTGATGTGTATATTGTGTTGTGGGTACAACAACATACACTCACAGAGTGCATTGTGTTGTAGGCATGTGTGTTGTATTGTGTATGTAGTCTGTGTTTAGACAGGTGTTGAGTTATGCTTAGTATTTTTTTTTTTATCTTAATGTTTTAAGAAGATCCTCAGTGTTGGGGCTTCAGATTTCTCAATGAAACTCCGGTTTAGAGGTTTGATGATGTAATTTTGGTTTTAAACAGTATTTAACAATTATAATGTGCGGAGCAAAGTTATCGCGACGATGAGAGATTTTCAACAGAAAAGTAAAAAAATGAAGGTAAGGAAGACAAAACGTTTTTATAAATAAAGTCAGGTAGTACGGCGCGCCTAATCCTTTTGGAATGGCAACACGACACACAAACACTGCACGTCTCAGCACTTTAGCACAGGCGTAAACATCCTCCCCCCGTTGAAACTCTTGACGTTTCAACCCTTCAGTAGTTCCTCTTCGGTTGGTAAGGGGCAGAGGCGAACCAGAGGGCGCCGTATGATTCCTCTATTTGTGTTGATGTCGGCCACACGAGAGACTCCATCTTGTCCTGGGAAGAGCCTTGCAATGCGTCCCAGTCTCCAACACAGGGGTGGAACGCCATCCTCTTGCAAGAGGACCATGTCTCCAATTTTGGATGCGGCGGCGTTGGTCTTCCACTTACGGCGCAGTTGCAACTCGGCAATGTATTCGCGTTGCCAGCGTTGCCAAAAATGTTGGTGTATTTGCTGCAGCCTGGCATAGCGCTTCAGGTTTGTTGAGAGGCAGTCTTCCAAAGCTGGTTCAGGCAGAGCGGTGAGCGCCCGACCAATGATAAAATGCCCAGGAGTGAGGCAATGGAAATCGTCAGGAGAGGCAGATAAAGGACAGAGAGGTCTACTATTTAAAACAGCTTCTACCTGAGCGAAAAGAGTTTGAAGCTCTTCATAACTTAAGTGGGAATTACCCATTACTCGTCTAATATGATACTTTGCGGAACGGATACCGGCCTCAAAAATACCGCCAAAATGAGGAGCGTAAGCTGGTGAAAAATTAAACTGAATGCCTTCCTGGCATGCAAAATCAGATAGGTCGTTTTGATTAATCTTAAAAAAATCATTAAGTTCTTTAGCTCCTGCGACAAAGTTGCGTCCATTGTCGCAGAATACTTCCGCTGGCCTGCCTCTTCGTGACACAAACCTTCGGAATGTCATGATAAAAGCGTCTTTTGATAGATCGCTCACGGCTTCGAGGTGAGAGATTTTATATCGAAGGCATATAAAAAAACATAGATAGCACTTGACTAACGAAGCACCACGTCCCTTTCTGTTTACAATTAGAAATGGGCCAGCGAAGTCAATTCCTACTGTTCGAAATGGAAAGTTTGGCATGACACGTTGTGAGGGCAAATGTCCCATTATAGGCGCAATAGTCTTCCCCTGCAAGCGTCTGCACCTGGGGCAGTTACGGAAAATGCGCCTAGCTAAATTTCTGCCGTTAAGCGGCCAAACGTATTCCCTAACAACGGCCAGCAATAATTGTGGTCCCGCATGTAATCCGCGTTTATGTTCGTATGCGAAAATCAATTTGGTAAAATGATGCGAAGCATGCAAGAGAACGGGGTGTTTTTTATTATAATTATAGTCGGATGAGCCTAGTCGGCCACCAACTCGTATGATCTTGTCGTCACTCAAGAATGGAGTCAATGATAAAATATTTGATCTAGCACTTAAAGCTTTATTATTATTTAGTAAATCATAGTCACCGGGAAATGATTCTTGCTGTGAGAGACGACACAAATGATTAAATGAATGATTTAATTCGTCAACAGTTAGGTTGCCGAGAATTTTATCTTTGTTAGGTTTTAAATTATTAATAAATCTAAGCACGTAAGCGAAAGTCCGTTTGATTTTAGTTAAGTTAGAAAAGTTTTTAAAAATAATTATGGTTTCATTTTGGGAAACAAGATGAGTGGCGGTACAGTTAGGTTTAGTTTCGGGTAAGTCATTAATTTTATTAGGTTTTAAAATAGGCCAATTACATTCAGGCTCAATGAGGAATAAAGGGCCTGACCACCACAGCTTGGTACTGCCTAGCTTATCTGGACTGACTCCTCTGGATATGAGGTCAGCAGGATTAGCAGATGTGGGTACATAGCGCCATGAGGAGGCATCGGTTAACTCACATATCTCTGCAATCCTGTTAGCTACAAATGTTTTTAAATTTATAAAACTGGTGTGGAGCCAGGCTAGTACTACGGACGAATCACACCAGTGTACCTGGTGCTGAACTTCATATCGCAGTGACTCCCTGACAGCCTTGCATAACCTTGCTGCCAGTAGGGCTGCGCACAATTCTAGACGAGGGATAGTTGCACCTTTAATCGGAGCTACTTTAGATTTAGAACATAGTAACTTGACGGTGACCTCGTTCGCAGCGTTGACTGAGCGTAAATAAATACAAGCTCCGTATGCGTTTTGGGATGAATCACTGAATGAATGTAATTCTACAGATGAAGGTTCATCACATAGCACACGACGCGGAATTTCTAGTGCTAAAAGTGAAGGTAAAGACTGTATAAAATCATTCCAATCTCTTTGAATTTCAGGTGGGACTGGAGAATCCCAAGTCAAATTACGTAACCAAAGTTTTTGTAACAACATTTTCATTTTTATTACACATGGACTTATCAGTCCCAAAGGGTCAAATATTTTAAACAGAGATGATAGAAAAGATCTTTTAGTTAAATTATTATTAGAGGAAAAAGGTTTGATAGGGAAATGCAACTGATCGGTTGATGGGTTCCATCCCATACCCAGGGTACTAGTGGACTCACTAATTAGAAGATTATCATCAGTTTGAGTATTTGAATTGAACAGAGATGGTAAATTAGTCTTAAATTTACGAAGATTAAAGCATCCTTTCTTTAGTTCTTCAGTTACAGATTTGTGAATATAGCGTAAGGTATCCTCGCTTTCAGAACCGGTGATGAGATCGTCCACAAAGAAATCATGTTGAATTATTTTCTTAATAATTGGATCAGAAGATTCTTCTCCAATCTGCCATAGACACCGAGTGCTCAGGTAGCTGGAACTTGCCATTCCGTAAGTCACAGTGCCCAGTTGAAGCGTTTTGATGGGCAAGGACTCATCCTCTCTCCATAAAATAAGTTGAAGATTGCAATCTTCCTCACGTACACGGACTTGACGGTACATTTTCTCGACGTCACCCGAGAGGAGAAACTTATGTTGTCGAGCTCTTATTAATATGGAGAACAGCGAGTCCTGCATATTAGGCCCAGCCATGAGGATGTCATTTATAGACTGACCCGATGAAGTAGGAGCTGAGCCGTCGAATACGACTCTAATTTTTGTAGATTCACTACTCTCTTTGAAGACAGCGTGATGGCAGAGGAAGTAAGATGTAAAAGGTACAGGTACAGCGGATTCTGAAAGGTGACCTAAGTCTGCGTACTCACGCATAAATTCTATATATTGTGATTTCACATGCGGTTGTTTGCGAAATCGCTTTTCTAAATTTAAGAAGCGTTTTTTAGCTAGTGAATAAGATTCACCTAGACAATCAGGTGTATCCTTTAAAGGTAGGCTGACTGAGAATCTACCGGTTGGTAAACGAAAGGTGTGCGATAAAAAATGTGTTTCGCATTCCTTCTCACTATGACTCATAAGTGGTGAAGTTTGGGGAACATTTTCTAAGTCCCAGAACTTTGTTAGTTCATTATGTATTTTGTCAACAGATGACACATTAGAAACGACGGAAAGATTCGAATCTATATCGGTTTCCTTTAACTTATTATTTTTCGGTAAATTAAAATACAAAGGACCTGTTATCAACCAACCGAAATGAGAACTTCTCAATATAGGTAAATTAGGGCTGAGAGAGAGTTGATCGCGGCCAATAATATCCCAGAAAATATCGGCACCGATGACAACATCAACAGGTGCTGGTTGGTGAAAATGAGGGTCCGCTAAAAGTAATCACTTGAAATATTAAATTGTTTTAAGTCAACGGGTATTCGAGGTATGTTACCGGTCAACACTGGCAATACCAGAAAAGAAGAAGTGATAGTAAAATGCTTCATCAAAGATTTTAACTGAACTACACAAGTTTCTGTAGCTTGAGTAGTAGTTTTATTGCCTATGCCAATGATATTGACATGCAAAGTGGTAGTCGGTTCTAAAAGCAGTTTTGTTTTAAGAGATTGAGTTATAAATGATGACTGACTACCGCAGTCCAAAAGAGCACGAACCTTCTGTGTTTGATTGGTCGTAGGATTAACTACCTCAATATAAGCAGTAGACAAAAGAACTTGATGATTATTTTGATGAGAAAAGTTAACGAGAGTATCGTCAGTGACGTCGGCGTCGGTTGAAATGGTGACAACATTAGAAAGATTTTTAGTACTAGATTGTTTTTTATGCAAGAGTCTATTGTGTCTTGTATTGCACATGCGACACGGATGCATGCGACAATTGCGTGCAGAGTGGCCAGACCTTAAGCAGTTATGACAAAGGTTCAATCTATTTACTTCAGTTATACGGTCATCTACACTCTTAGCCAAAAAGGTGGGACAATCATAAAGGCGATGATCACCACTACAAACGCCACATGATAAATCAGAAATATTATTGTCTACACTATTAGAAATATAAGACTGATGAGTTTTTATTTTATTATTAGAATCGGTTGGGTTTGACATTGTTCGAGTCTTGTGTTTAGAATATGAACAGCTGTTTATTGACTCAAGTACATCAGCGCGATCAGTAAGAAACTTGAAAAATTGTTTTAAACTGGGTGAATTGGTATCCAATGTGCCTTTGTACTCTTCCCACTTGGTCTCGGTGCAGCTATCAAGCTTGGGACTTATTATATGAATGAGTAGAATATCCCAGTCACGTGACCCTATACCGAGACTAGTTAAAGCACGCATGTTTTTATTAATATGATCAACAAAGAAACGTAATGATTTATCGGACTCGCTTGTGATTGGTTTTATATTTAACAATGATTTAATATGATGAGTTACTAATTGTCGTGTATTGTCATATCTGTCACATAATAATTTCCAAGCACACGCATAATTACTGCTGGATACCTCCAAGTTAGCGATAATGCGCGCTGCATCGCCAGTCAAGTACGAAATAAGATAATGGAATTTATGAATGGGAGCGATGCGGTCGTTATTATGTACTATAGATAAGAATGTGTCACGAAATTCAAGCCAGCGAAAGCAAGATCCGTCGAACTTGGCTATTTGAATTTGAGGTAATTTGAACCCTATGTCATGATGATCATGATGACACGGAACTGTAGTTATCTGACTTGAATTTAAATCCCTACTGTGTGTCCCTTCATCATGACGGTTCGAGTTATATTGTTGTGTAACACTTTGAGCAATTGCTATGTTGGATATAAACAGTTGTTCGATAGTATCACGCTCATCAATCTCATTGGATAAATTATCAGAGTGTAAAAGTTCTATCTGATTTTGCAAGTCATCAAAACGGCTATAAACAGACTCGAATTTGTTTAGTTTTAATGTTAACTCAGCTAAATCAATCTGAGTGAGTGATTCTTTAGAGGTAATATTTGATAAAAAGTTTTTAAACTTAGTTATTTGGCCTTTTATGGAACTACGTTTCACTAAAAGATCCTGTAATTCACGAGGATCGTTTGTGCTAGTTTCACCTCCATAATCTTTACCCATTGTGAACTCAAACCTTATAAACAATAGATATAAAAATACAAATTGTTTTCAAGTAGGTTTGACTATGGAAATATTATACCGACACAAACTAGTAAATGTGAATGTAAACAAACTATCGACTTAGCTCACACTCCTGGCCTAACGTCACCTGAGGCCGGTCCCGTGCAGCAGTGGGGCCCTGTTGTCACACGGTGACACGTCAGGCAGCCCGAAGTTATGTTACACGGAGTCGTCGACCTGGAATGTTCGGCGATGTTGGTGAAATATATGCCTATAGTGACAGCTATAAGGCTGAGAGGAAACACGAATAAAGAACTATGATAATATTATTGGTGGACGGCCTATATTGCGTTCCTATTGATAGTTAAATCGTTATCTAATTGAAAATGTAAATTTACTTTTATGAACTGCTTATGGTGTAAGTAAATAGGTATCTAAGTAATATTTTAAGACACTACAGTGACTACAGACACCAATGCACTCGTAGAAGCTATTATAAATAGGTATTGGATGGATTTAAACCGGATAAGGGTATAAAAGGTAGGGTTATTGGGTAGGTAACAGTAGGGAATTCACAAGGATAAATGGGCACTTAGCTGCATTGGCCGAGGCTGCGGTAGGATGCTGAATGCTGATCGCTGACCGGCGGTGGCTGCAATGGCTGGTGCACCTCCAGGGAACCCAGGTATGATTCTTGATTCGGTTGAAAGGTGGCTGCGGCGCAATGGCTACACCGGCAGCGCGTGGTCGCGTGTTCACGAACTTGTATTCCGCCAAAATTGCAGGTTTTGTCCACGGTCGCCAGATGTTGGGGCTTCAGATTTCTCAATGAAACTCCGGTTTAGAGGTTTGATGATGTAATTTTGGTTTTAAAACAGTATTTAACAATTATAATGTGCGGAGCAAAGTTATCGCGACGATGAGAGATTTTCAACAGAAAAGTAAAAAAATGAAGGTAAGGAAGACAAAACGTTTTTATAAATAAAGTCAGGTAGTACGGCGCGCCTAATCCTTTTGGAATGGCAACACGACACACAAACACTGCACGTCTCAGCACTTTAGCACAGGCGTAAACACTCAGTTTTTTGGTAATCGCATGTAAGCAGGAAATCTAGTAGTAACGGGGTTGTGGAGATCCGATAGACAGGTATTCCATGTAACAATCTGGTATTCAGCTGCATCCAGTTAGACTGGAAGCCGACCCCAACAAAGTTTATTATATTTATGTTCCTTCTGCACGCACTGTTTCCCACTTCAATTCTCCTTTAGTTCGTGCCGTGACAATGCTGAATACTCTACTGGCATCGTCTCGAAGTGTGTGTATCTTTGAGTTTCAGTGAGAGGATGAACAAAAGATGATTTTTATTGTGCTTGTTTTGAATGATGATGCATAAAGGTTTTTTTTTGTGTTATTTTTTGGTCCTGTACAATATCTATGTGGATATACGTAGATATAGTTTAATTTAATTTTACTTTCAATTCTTCCTTTTTTCTTCTTTCTTTCTTTTATTTCTTTTTCTTTTTCTTTCTTTCTTTTTTTCTTTTTTGACGGCACGGTTGGCGCAGTGACTAAGCGATTGGACTGCTGCGCTGCGTGTCGCGGGTTCGATCCCCGCACGGAACAAATATTTGTATGACCTGCAGATAGTTGTTTCGGGTCTGGGTATTTGTGTATGTGACTTTATATGTTTGTGAACGCACCCACGATACAGGAGAAATTCCTAGTGTGGGGCAACGTTTTTTAAAAAAAAGAAAAGAAAAAGAAAAGAAAAGAATTTAATGTAATGTAATTGTTCTCTGTTTTGTGTTTTGAAGCATCGTATTGGATGATCCGTAATGTTGCTATAGTTCATTATCATCATCATTTCAGCCATAAGACGGCCACTGCTGGACATACGCCTCCCCCGGTAGGGGGGGATTTGCCATAATCGCCACGCTTGGCAGGCGGGTTGGCGATCGCAGTATGGTTGTTACAAAGGCACAGAGAACGCTGCTGCCCATTCTCTGGTAAGTCCCTTAGTCGCCTCTTACGACACCCACGGGAAGATATAGGATGGTGCTATTCTTTACGTCCGACACCATACGGAACGCCATACGGGTTGCTATAGTTAGTGATAAATAAATAAATAGTTGGAAAAAGGTTAGGCAGATGACCAATACAACAACTTAAAGCGGGTTCCTCCCGTCGGGGCTGCGGGTTGTTCCCGTCGGGGCTGCGGGTTGTTCGCAAGAGATACCGCGGCCTCGACATGAAGGGCTAAGAAGGAACATGGGTGGTTTTTAGTCAGTAGAAGTCTGACACTCCCTTTCACTCTGCCCAAGAGCGGGAGGGGTTATTTGATTATTTCCCACCCCCCAAAAAAAAAAGCGGGTTCCTAGATCAATCCAATATTTAAACTAAAGTATAGCTTCATACTCAAATAAACGAACAACCTATGATACGAATAATCATACCCAAATTAATTCAAGTTAACCCAAAACATAATCACAGTTGCAGATAACGGCAGGTAAAAACCAGGGGGCGATCCATCATCCAACCTCGAGGGAGCCGCACCAATCATGTCCGATTGCTGCTAAATAACACACGAAGGGTCTCTTCCCCAGTTATCGGATCAATCACAAATGCATAGAATAGTTTAGCCGTTTTGCCGGCGGCGGGTCGTGCGTCCTTTTAGATGAAGTTTGTGGAGCGAGAAATGAGCGGAGCGGTGAGTGTAGGGATTAGTTTGTTTTGATTATTATGAGGTTTGTTTTGTGGTTCAGTTTTATTTGCCTCTATTATTAAAATTAAATACTGATTATTGACTGTCTCGTTAGTTCAGTGGACGCAAGCGCTACTGCTTAGTAAGAGCCTATTGCCATCAATCAGGCACAAAACAACCTCCGTAGCTGCTACTTAAAATCCTGATGAAAAAAAAATTATAACACATTGTCGAACCCGGGAATCGAACCCAGGACATCATGATGATCCCCAGACATGACACAAAAAACTCGTCAAAGAGAGCAAGAAGGCGAAGTCGGTTAAATCTTAGCAAAACGTAACGTAATAGACCCTTTAATAACGCCACAGCGCTACCTAAGTAATTACCAACGTTGCTAAATGAAATTTCGTATGCTAATTGACTAAATACAATTATGGGAGCGAACCTAAGACTGCGAGTACCTCGGTTGGTAGCAATGATGTAGTTAATTAGAGGTGTACTGGAAGCGACTAGAATACAGAGTGAAAAGGACTTCGATGTGTGCGATATGTAACCGCATCTCAAGTTATACCATTGGTTATATCATTGACAGCCAAAATCAGCAATTATGTTTTGGCCATCTCATCATCTGCCTAGCCTTTTCCCAACTATGTTAGGGTCGGCTTCCCGTCTAACCGGATGCAGCTGAATACCAGTTTTTTTTACATGGAGTGATTGCCTATCTGACCTCCACAACCCAGTTAATACTAGGTAATACGATACTCTTTGGTAAGACTGGATGTCAGAATTTCAGGTCACTGACTAGCTGTAACGACTGCCAAAGATCTATATATGGCAGCCGGGACCAACAGCTTAACGTGCTTTCCGAGGCACGGAGGAAACTCGGTATATCGGGCGGTCACCCATCCACAGACTAACCTAGGCAAGCACAGCTTTACCTAAAGATCGACCAGAGTGGCAGTTCTTATTAAGCCACGAGCTCCTCTATTTTTGGCCACCTGATACTTTGTTAAGTAATTTTGTGTTGATTCTCGTCTGAAAAACCGGCGCTGGTTAATTAGACTATTAATTATTATATAATAATATATGTCGCCGCGAAAGTGTCTATCTGCTGGGATTATTAGTCAATCTAATTAATAACCAGCTTATAATAATAGCTTAGCTTAGTTTTTTATAATAATTGATGAACCTGCCATCTCTGAGATATTTGTACAGTTATTACGAGATCAATATTGAAAGACAGGAGCGACAGTGCCATCTGTTAGCTTTTGTGTTAACTACTACAGAGATGGTTTGTAATTGAATGGTCGACGGCTCGAATAATGATTTATTAAACAGAGGTCTTTAACTAGAACTATAGTTAAAATTAAGATAAGCTAATTGATTATGAATATTGGGATTTTAATGATTGCTCACTTGAAATTAGGCTGTATAAGAGACGTCATTGCACATTGTTGTGAAGATGGCGGCGAATACGATTTTAATAGTCAATAACTCAATTTATAATCTGAAACCACGACTAAATCAGTTTCTTTATGTAATTATAAACTAAAAAGTCATAAGATTATTTTGTAGAGCAATTTATTAGTAGTAAACCCGTTCTTTGTATTAAATCCTTTAATTAGCCGGAAATGGCGTAAGTAACATTCTGTTGTAAAAAGTAATGAACCAATTAATTAGACATTAACTTAATAACGCCTTCGCATTAATATTTTTATTGTTTTATTGTTAAATAATTATTACAATCAATTGTGAATTATTTTAGTATTGTTTATTAGTTTTAACTGATTAAGTAATTAATAACAATACTGAGTGCGTGGTACTTCCGCTAGACGGACTAGAGACGCGTGTGAAAGATGGCCGCACATTATGTCGCGTTTAGCAAATAATGTAAATGAAAGTGGTTTTTGATGTGATTAATATTAATTAGTGCAAACGAGAATTGTAACATGATTTAAATGGAGTTTCTTCAACCCATTCTTCTCCATAGTAACAATGATTTATGTGAATGAGTCTCAACCTCTGAAAAGTTTATAAGTGCCTGTAAATGGACTATTGTAAATAAACGTTTGGTGTTTGAGTCAAGTATTGTGTGTGATTTCAACTACCCATTTACCCATCTGCCACGAAGAGGAATCTAAGGCGAAGACAATATGGCGGAGGCCATTGATATTTAGGAGCAGCGTTCCTCAAGTGGTTTTCCCGCCGTAACATTATTATACATTATTATCATTAATTACCTTTATTGTAGTTCATCATTGCAAAGTAATTTTCAAATCTCTTGAGTATTTTTTTGTCACAATCCAAATCTTCAGAAGCGATTATTTCTAAATCACAATACAGTACTGCATCTATCAGCTGATTTCCAACACTTAAATTAGTTATCACTTTAACTCAAATAATCTTACTAAACAGAATAAACACAATCATTAAACAGACTGTTTATTTTCTTAACCGCAACAATTTTGTTTTATTATCATCATCATCTTCCTGCCCATATCCCATTCTATTTGGGGTCGGCGCAACACGTTTTCTTCTTCCATTCTTCCCTGTTACACGTCAAGGTGGCATTTATTCCTTTCTCATTCATATCATTCCCCACACAATCCATCCATCTTTTCTTTAGCCTTCCTCTCCCTCTCCATCCATCAATATTTATATCCATCACTTTTTTAGTCACATGCGTTTCATCCCTCCTCATTACATGACCATACCAAGATAAATTTTGTTTTATTATCAAGACTAAAAATAGAAGACTATTCTGATCTGTGTTTTATCCATACATAAGCCGGACGTTAATAGATAATTATAATCAAATATCAAGTTTAAGGCGAGGAGCAGGTGGCGGAAGCAGGCTCTTGATAACTTTAGCCCCCCTTGTTGTTTACCATCATTAAATTAGATTCCATGGTGGTCACCCTTCCAAAAATGCTACAATGGAAATCACTTCTCATAATCACAATCACGACAGTGAAAAAAAAAACCACTGAAATTAAACACGATTAGCATGTTAGCTCCGCAAATCATATCACCGTGTCATCATTCCTAAAGGAATATTTAAAGTGACTAGAACGGGTTTGACATTCAGTTTTATTAAGACCAGATAAATGACATTATATTATGAATGTTTGTGACTTCTGAGTCCAACACGAGACTAAGTCCATAACAAGTCATTTGAAACCACTCCAAAATTAAATATAAATTCTTTTGATGTTGCCATAAGGACCAGGGCGTGGCAATTGGGATATAGTAACCAAATTGGGATCCTATCAGCGATGATGCTAATAAAAATAAAATCAATTTTATTGAAATCGCTTCACCAATCTTTACTCACTTCAATCAATTTGTCCTAGGCCCACAGAACAGAAGAATATAAACCAAAATACTAAAACCACATCCAGTAACTAAACCTAACGTTGACTGTTAATTAAATATCAAGTTTAAGGCGCGGAGCAGGTGGCTCGAGCGAACTCTTGATAACGTGTGGCCCTCTCTATTCGAGACACGGTTTTTGAGGTAAACCTTATTTACGTCCACAACTTTACTTTTTAGGTTGCGGTTCATTTTGGGATCGCGTTAATTTATTGCCGTTTGAACGGTTTGATGCAGTTTAGGTGTGATCGTTGGCTCTGCTGGCTTGGATGAAGACCATAATGAGTCAGAAGACGCTGAATGGACTGTGAAAAGTATGATATGGCAAGAAAAGAGGTGTAATGATGAGATGACGAGTATACAGAAGTATGGAAGAAGAAGACATGCTGCGCCGACCCCAAATGTATTGAGATAAGGTCATAAAAATGATCAGTGCAGTCACGAACACTAATATTTTTAAACATCAGAAGATTTGAGAGTGATTTTCTCGCGCAATAAATGAAACTTTTGATTAAAAATCTGCTTCATAATAGGGGATCGGACTGACTCAAAAAAATATGATTCTGTTTTGTCCGTCAGTTAGATTATCGAAAAATATTGGAAACGTTTTTTTTGTTTTATCAAATTAATAAAAATTGACGAAGATAAAACGCGTCACAGATCATGAAGTGGGGCTTGAAAGGTAAAAAATGTACTAGCATGTGACGTCACACAAGTTTTCTAAGCACTGTATCGTCTTCATTTTTTGTTAACGTGAAAAAAGAAAAAATATGTGTTCAATATTTTTTGGAAATCTATCTGACGGACTAATTAGTTTTTTTTTTGTATGATCCCCTATTGTATTGGTACCTAAATGGTATGCCTCTAATTACAACCAAAACCAAAAAAAAATACACCAAAATCTAAGAGAAAATCACTTTTAATAATCACTACGTGGATACATATTAGTGCACAATGACTTTAAGTACCTACACCTTGTCAAATTACACGGGCCAATAGCCAGGTGAATATGATGATGAACGGGTTGATTAATACTGGTATGGCCTGTACTGGGGTTAAACAAGATCGAAAACTATTTTATCATCTGACGTTATTATAACGAATCTATCTCTCGATCAGTAGGAAAAACTTTTTGTAATGTTCGACTTCATCGCAACAAAAAAACATCAAACACGTACCCAATCCTTTTAAAGGCGTCTGATCTAGAATTCCGTTTTTACCCGACTACACAACTAGTTTTAGTCAACAGATCGATACCTACTCCATTTCAATGAAAGTTCCGTCATTGAAATTTCATAAAGAACCTGAATAACAATTTCGAGATTTTCAACTAACAAAAATCATTTCTGCCATAAGACGTCCACTGCTGAACATAGGCCTCCCCCAGAAGGGGGGGATTTGCCATAAACGCCACGCTTGGCAGACGGGTTGGCGATTACATTATGGTTGATACGAAAGCACAGAAAACGCTGCTGCCCATTCTCTGGTAAGTCCCTTAGTCGCCTCTTACGACACCCACGGGAAGATAAGGGATGGTGCTATTTTTTACGTCCGACACCATACGGATGGACTATTACAAAGGTATTTTAATAATTATCACAAACAGATAATCTGCATCTTCTGTAGCTGACATTACAGAAAAAGGCAACAAATTCATATTTTATGTTTCGTAAATTCAAAATAGCTACGAAAGTTACGTAGCAACTGTATTTCTCGTAGCAAGTTGCTACGCGCGTAGTACTTTGGGGAGTTGTGAAAATAGGTGCAATGTCAAATCTTTTCCCATTCTTTGTCTTTCTTAAACCTGAAGGTGTTATTCACCTCCTATTACATACAACCACGTGGTTATGTTTAGGCCCCGGTGACAACTGGCTAAATATGGGTGTACTAAATGCGTACAGCTCTGCCTAACCTCTCTAGGATTACAAGCGTAATGTTATGTATGTATGTATATAGAAAATTCTCCATCAACAAAATTACTTACCCATAAAAGCCTTCGTTACAATAAATATTTCATAGAATTAAATAAAATTAAGAAGAGAAATTCGTTGAGAATTCTATCAGACGATTGCTATTCGGGCCGGGTTGCGTTCACTATGTACTAATCGTAAATAAATCTTGAGAGAGTGGCGAGGTAGTAAATTGAACGCGTGACTCGGACTTGTAAGGTCGGCCGCACAATGTAGACTTCTGAGTTAAGAAACAAGTGGAATTTTATGAACAATTTTTAAACCTTGGTTGCAGCTGTGCGACTTCTAATTAAATTAAGTTTTAGGTTTAACCAAACAGGTACCGACAAATTATGAACCTGTGGACACTGGACATTTATAAATACTTCAGTACTTTATTCCATCAAAACGGTTGAGTTGAATGGCCATTGGCATTCAATAAGACATGCCTCATCTTTTTTTTTTTTTTGGGCGGGTGGAAAATCATCAAATAACCCCTCCCGCTCTTGGGCAGAGCGAAAGGGAGTGTCAGACTTCTACTGACTAAAAACCACCAATGTTTCTTCTTAGCCCTTCATGTCGGGGCCGCGGTATGTCTTGCGAACAACCCGCAGCCCCGACGGGACCCGCAGCCCCGACGGGGGACATGCCTCCATGATGTGTGTCAGTTGTGACTGGTCTTCTCTTAGTTGCCTATTTGAATTAATTATTATTTTTTTAATTTTCTGTTTTGTCTTCACTGTGAACACTTAACACTTTCATCGTTCTCACATGATGTACCATCCCAACAAGGTTTAGTATCTAACAATATCAAATCCATAACAAACAGTTTATAAATTATTTTTTTGCATAAGTTAGTACAGTTTTGTTTTTCAAAGCAATTAGTTTTGCAATATTTTTCTAAGTTAAGTCTTAGAAAAATATAGCAAATTAATTGCTTTGAAAAACAAAACTGTACTAACTTATGCTAACAATAATTTGTTGTTCAGAGCAATAAATTTGCAATATTTTTCTAAGACTTAACGCAAGTGTGTGCCCACGCTAACCTTAAACGTAAATAATCAGGTGAATAGTTAAGGGTTTTATGCTTTCACAGAAGGGCATAAATGAACCTTTATCTACTCGAGCCTGAAAACTTTTTGTACGGACCACTTTGTTAGGAACATGATAAAAATAACGTAAAACTTTATCGTTTCGATAAACGCAGCTTTTTAACAGAAGTTAATATTGTATTACTGAGATTGTTTCTACAATATGGGGTGTGTATTTTGGTTTCTTTGTGTGAAGATTGTGACGATGGATGGGGAGGGAGGAAACAAAATAAAGATGGATGGATTGTGTGAGGAATGATCTGAAAGAGAAAGGACTAAATTATGCCGTGACGTCTGACAGGGAAGAATGGAAGAAAAAGACGTGTTGCGCCGACCCTGAGTAGAGTGGGAAAAGGCCAGGATGATGATGATGATTGTGAAGACTGAGATTCATCATTCTCCTGTCTGGGATAAACGAATCGTACACTTGTAACGTAGTACGTTACATTTTTAAGTCATTAATTGATAATTATTCATTTAACAATAAAAACACATCAAAGATCCATTGTGTACTACAACTGTCAAACGACAAAATTTCGTCGCAAAATTTGCTGAAGAATATTAGTTTCGTATAAAGTGAAAGGGCTTAATAATAAAAATAATTTAAATGAAAAATAAAATAATTAATTAAAAAAAAATAATAATAATAATTAATAAATTATTGCCTCGACCAACACCTGAGGAGGCTCTCGTTAGGCAGCTGGATCAAGGGCTTGGTGCAGTGAGCGGTACTCCTGGACCCGGCTCGTATTGTTAGGAGATTCCTTTCTCTGGAGCCCTGAGCTTAGACCCTATTCCCGATACCGGTGGGCTACATTTTTTTTATATTTTTAATGTTTTTTTATTGTTTTTATAAGAAATATTTAATAATAATAATATAATACTAAATCGAAAAACTACGTACTGACACATAACACATAAATGTACTAATCCATACTTTCATACTAATTGTATTAATGAGTTACTCTTTTTGTGTGCTGGTCTGTCTTTTATCTTTCCATACTGTAACGACAAAACAGATTTTGATGTTTAGCACACAGGCAGACCATGACCTGGGTTAGTTCGAGTCCGCGTGAGTTAATAATATGTGAAGAAGACTTTAACAAAGCTCGTGGGTAAAGTAATCATAGAACAAGCAACATTGTAAAACAGTTGTTTTTGTTGTTTTTCAATTTTGGTGTACGTTAAACTATATTCTACTAGCACTTAACCCGCGACTTGATCTGCAAAAATTGTGATAGCTCGGCTAATATGCATGATATGAATACGAGTATAATTTATAGCTTCAGCAACCACGAATGTTACATCAGCATCACATTTTTTTTTTGTTATATTATTTCTACCCTAATTTCATATTTCCGGATATTACCCTCTACATACAAACTAACAAACTTTAACCTCTTCATAATATGTATTAGTATAGATTGTATTCTATTCTTAGTCATAGAATCCAAAGGGCAAAACAATTATTCAACTTGATTATTATGTGTTAGATTAGCTCAAATTGATTCCAGCGATCATTTTCCTTCTAACAACTGCAAAACAAACTATCCCACTGCTACCTCACCATTATTTCACAAACCTAAAAAATAACAACCCAAACAATATCAATTTTTACCACCGCCATGACAATAACAATATACTCAAAAATGCCCTTTTTATATCACTATCGTTTCCGCAAGGCGATATTAGCCACTTGGTTAGTTCTACTGGATCATGTATGGGAGGCACGTACAAAATGGCCGCCGGTCCTGATGACTCCATGCTCTTTCTAATCGCCGGGAAAAACAATCTGCGAGGGAGAATGAGGTAACTGGAGGTCAATTTTTGATGTGTTCTTGTAGAAGTCGGTTTTTGGGCGAAAGTTTTGTGCGTGATGTCATTTGTGATACTATTTTTGGCACAAAACGAGATGGTCTAGAAGATTACTCAGTGATAAGAAATACCTTGCTTCGAAATTGCTTGTTTGAAATAATGCTGCAGCCATATCTTTTACTAGCTTTTGCGTCGGATTCGCTCTCATTGTATATAGAAATAAACCCACAATAACGTTTTAAATGCGCACGGGGATAAAGTAGCTTCCCGTTAAAGAAAGAATTTTCGAAATCGAATCAGTAGGTACAATGATTATTATCCCGTACGTATAAGCTATATTATTCGTATAGATTTAGCTATTTTTTACAGTTATTCAATCTGAGTAAATTATTGTAATAACCAAACAGAACAAACCCCAAAAAAAAATATTTTTATTTTTTTTGGCAAAAGACAAAACATAAACATCTATTAAAACAGACTTGTGAAAAAAAATATTCATAAAATGAAAAGTATGTGTCAAACAATGTCAAATTTTTATGGGGCCAAATGGCAACTATTACGCATCAAATTAAAAAAGAATCACGTAAATCGGATAATAAATCTCGGCGTAATCGGTGTACATACATAAAAAACATACCGATCGAATTGAGAACCTCCTCCTTTTTGGGAAGTCGGTTAAAAATCATAGTCACCACTGTAACAGATAATAACATTTATTCAGTTCACACGTCGTTCTCACCCCTCGTTATCATATAAGCTGCACGAAGGTATTCTCATGTAACTAGGGGATAGTTATGAGGCAATTACAATAGCCTAATTACGGTGTAAATTGCCTTATCAAATCCTACTTAAGAGTAGTAATGGTTTTGGTAAATTTACACCATGTGCATTAATATTATAAATATTACTAGCTAATAGAAGAAAGGTATCTCCAAAAATACCTTATCCGACTAAATAATCATTTAAGGATATAAAACTATACTAGACCGAGTGAACGAGTGGTTTCTTGAATGTGAACGAAATCTTAAGCATAAACTACAAATCTTTACGAATAATATAAGGATGTAAGATTTTTTTGTAAGTTTGTATGTAGAGGTAATCTTCGGAACTACTGATCTGATTCCGAAAATTATTTAACTAACGGTACGCTACATTATCTCCGAGTGCTGTAACCTACATTGAAACTTTCCTGTGGATTAATTATCGCACATGACGGGAGCGAAACCGCGAGCAAAAGCTAGTAAAGTATATAAATAAACACCCTCTAAATGAGATTACTTTTCCCAAAGTTATATTACCTTAGATTATCCTCAACCACTTAAACTACATCGCCTTGGTAAATATGATATTAAAAAGAGTCGTCCTATTAAGATATACTATGCATCGGAAGACATACCCAAAAATATATTGCGCAATAAATCAAAACTTAATGACAAATCTATCAAAATATATCCCGATCAAACACCCCAACAACAAAGCTACTTAGAAAGCATCCGAAAAGAACTCCAGCAACGCACAGAAAACGGTGAGACAAACTTAAGTATTAAATACCTGAAAGGCGTCCCAAAAATTACTCAGGCTGAATCAAAAAACTGACAGTAACAACATCACAAAATAGTCCACAAGTGGAAACGCAAAATACCATTACTTACCAGATAACAGACAACTATACTAATATTATCACTACTACTAAATCTTTGAAATTCCTATATACGAATGCTAGAAGCATTGTCAAGCCAGGTAAACATGATGAACTTATATGTATTGTAGAATCCTTCCATGATGCTATACATGTCATAGTTCTAACCGAGACGTGGATCAAATCAGACGAAGAGGCACAACGACTGAAAGTACCATCCTATACCCATTACTACAACTTCCGAACAAATACCAGAGGAGGAGGAGTTTCCATTTACGTACACAATTCTCTGAAGCAAACCTTCATCGAAGAAAAAACTGAAGATGATAACCATTACCTTTGGGTCCACTTAGAAAAATTTGCTCTTGATATTGGAGTTGTTTACAAACCGGAACGAACAAATGTAACAAATTTCCTAGACACCTATTCATGCTACTTACAAAAGATGAAAAGAGCTATTATATTTGGGGATTTTAACCTTAATCTTCTTAAACCTGATAGAAACGTGAAAGATTATAAATATTTATTACAAGAAGATGGCTACACAATATTAAATAGGATTGCTGAAAAACATTGCACACGAGAAACTCCAACTACCAACACTATCCTAGATCATGTTAGTACAAACCTGCAAATTACCGACTACAACTTTAATTTGGCAGTTATTGAGTCGTCGTTTTCAGACCACAAACAAATTTACTTTGAAATCAAAAGATTATATCCAGAACGACTGCAGAAAATGAAATACAAAAAAATTGATTATGTAAATCTACACAAAACTATAAATGAAAACAAGTTCAAAAATGAAAATGATGACTATTTGGCACTTGAAGAGTACTTAAAATCTGTGATCAACGAAAATAAAACTGAAAAGACAAAGATTCTAAACCCACCTAAAACTGATTGGATAAACAAAGATATAATTAAAACCATCAACACTAGAAATGAACTGGGTAAGAAATTGAAAGAAAATCCTAAAGACGCAGAAATAAAGAGCAATTTTATAGCCGAACGAAATAATGCGACAGCTGTTATTCAGAAGGCAAAGAGTTCTTATTATATAAAATCTTTCAAGAATTGTATTGGAAAGCCTTTTAAGATGTGGAAGTTGATTAATAATATAACATGCAATAAAATAAAAAATAACTCAGCCCCTGCAAAACTTGAAGGTCCGATTACTGATACAAAACTTATATGTGAGAGTTTTAATAATTACTTTTCAACAATTGGTACAGTACTAGCAAATGAAATCCCAAAATGTAATCAAAATAATGCAACTGACGCGCTTTCAATACTGAGTACAGGTGCACAGGCTGGTGTAGAACTTACAGAGTTGTCACCAACTACTACTAAAGAGGTTTCAAAAATTATTGACGAATTGAAAACTAACACGAGCACAGGCATCGACGGCATTAGTACTAAAATAATTAAATGTATTAAAGATTTACTTTTGGAAGACTTAACAAAATGCATTAATAAAAGCCTTGAGAAGGGAATATTTCCTGATACATTAAAAATCGCCAAAGTCACACCAATACATAAAACCGGAAATAACGCAGATGTGAGTAATTATCGTCCAATTTCGGTCTTACCGATTATTTCTAAAATATACGAAAAACTCGTTTATAATAGGTTACAAGCTTACTTAAATTCAATAAATTTCATTTCCAAAAATCAATATGGCTTCCGACAAAAATCTAATACCCTATCTGCAACTATTGACCTTATTACTACCTTAAAAACTAACATCGATAAAAAACAAATAGCTCTTGGGATCTTCATTGATTTGAAAAAAGCATTTGACACTGTAAGTCACAAACTTCTTCTTAAAAAACTGAAAAGTATCGGTATTACTGGCGCTGCATTAAAAATATTAAATTCTTATCTTACTAATAGGTACCAAGTAGTCGGTATTGGTGAACATCGAAGTGAACCCAAACCCATTACCTGTGGAGTGCCACAAGGTTCTATTCTAGGACCTCTGCTATTCCTTATCTACATCAACAATATTAATGAAATCGGACTTAAAGGAGCTATTTCACTGTATGCCGACGATACTAGTCTTTTTTACTTTGACAGTAATATAGAAGCAATTATTAAAGAAGCACAAAATGATTTAAATAAACTAGCGATCTGGTTCCAATGCAATCTACTTACTATAAATGCTAGTAAAACCAAATACATGATATTTTGTGCTAAAAATAAAAAACTTCATACACACGATGAATTAAATATAAATGGTCAAAAATTATTAAAAACTAGTACTGAAAAATATTTAGGTCTTACTCTTGATGATAAACTTACAATGAAACCTCACATTGAGAAAGTAAGAAAAAAGATATCGTCACTGACTGGTGCACTTAGAGGAATTGTCCGATGTCTCCCACTACGGGTCAGATATATTATTTATAATTCAATGGTTAAACCACATCTCGATTATTTAATTGAAGTATGGGGAAGTGCTGCCAAAACTCACCTTAAAAAGCTACAAACATCTCAAAATAAAATAATTAAGCTCTTATTCAATTATGATTATTTAACATCTTCTCAAACAGTATTTCAAGAAACAAAATTAATGAACATTTATCAAATTTATAGATATAACACCTGCATACTTGTACGTAAAATAATTAATAGAGACATACATACACAAATAACATTTACAAAAAGAATGCAAATTCAAAAGCGCATGACGAGGCAGGCTAACCATATAATTTTAAGAGCACCGAGGACAAATTACGGTAGAAAGACTGTCGTATATGAGGGAGCTGAACTGTATAACTCTATACCTAAAGCTATCAAGGAATCAAAATCACTTCCAACTTTTAAAAGGCTATTAAAGAACCACCTGATTAATTTATAAATTGTTAGTTTTTACTGTTTTTAGAAAATAATTTTAGTTTATTATTACTTAATTTTAGTTTGCCACAACAAGCGAAACCGTCGCTTATAAATTGTACCTAAATTATTATGTTTTTCCTCATAGAAGTGAATAATTGTATTCTTTTTGAGCGAAATAAATTTCTGAAACCGTAAAGTTCACGACCCGAAATTCGAAAAGAAAAAGCCTTGTAAGTATCAATAAAAGATAAGAGCTGATAACCACTTCCCTCCTCATTCGAAACAATCTCACCGCGTAAAAGTAAAACATGTACACATAACAAAAGTTACAGCATTAATCATTGTTCAGAAAGTTTACGGCAAAGTTGATGTTTCATAAAGCAATAAATCCAAAGAGTACCTTTTAGCTAAATCCTTTGTTTGTCTATAAGAACAACAGGTTTTATGAGGCTCGTTACAGCCGAGAGCTTTTCTTGTAAGGGTCGGTTCGATTGCCAAGAAACTAATGAGCAGGTAAATGTTACGGAGAATGAGTTAAGGTTTTCCTTGGTTGTCGCTTCCTGGCTTTTGCTATTGATATTTTTCCTTCCGTGTTTTATTTATGGCTTAAGTGGTGTTATGAATAAAGTTATAATTAATGTAGATGAAGTTATACATAGTACTCTCTAATAAATTAGAACTTTGGATTGTTATTGTCTCCAACTATAAAAAAAAATTAAAAAATACAGGTTGTAAATCAACCCATCACACAGCCGTCAACCAAGCATTTTGAACATCAAACTAAGTACTCCTACGCAAAAATTTATGCTGGGAAACGACTTTTTTTTGGGTCAAAAATCACATTTTACGATAAAACTCAATGTAGCACTGTTAAAACATTGTGCTAGTGGATGCTTTGAATAATAAACGGGTCATGGAGGTAATTTAAGTAAAGTTAAAACCTGAATACAAGTATTTACAAAAACAGCTGTGAAAAATTTGGAAATTTGACCCCCAATATCTCGGTAACTAGGAGGTTCCCAGGTATGGTCTACAACAAAAAAAATATCGCAGTGGTGGGGAGAACAAGTGCCTTTCGTTTGCGTTAAGGGTACTTTTACACCCTATATATCCACAAATTCAAAGCGATAAACAAAGGAAAAACCTAAACGTATTCCCTGAAAAATTACTAAAAAGCGATGAGTAGACTGCGTTAAGAATGAGAATGCAAGAAAGAAGTTGTCTGATGTTATTAACTCTACCTACTTGTGACCCAAGATAATTTAAAAAACACAAACCAAACCCAGCATTACAAACAAGAATTTATTATCTCTCGTGTAATGTACCGAAAGGATTGTAACTCCATATTAAACCCGTATATCCATCGCGGTGACGTTACGAATGGTGACGTGGCCCGACAACTACATTACTCTCGCTCGCTGCAACTTCCAACGTTCTAATAAAATACCTTCTATAATGTTATGGCCTCCTGGTACTTCGTTATTGAAAAATATATGTTTCATTTAGATAATATACTTACAGGATCGTCTGTTAGGACTAAGATTTATTTTGCATCATCCCCGAATACAAAAAAGTACCTACTAAATGTCAAAGAGTATCATCAGTCTGGGATTGTGGCCGGTTGAAGGCAATAGGCTCGGCTCCTATTTCATGGGATTGAAACATAACTGGCGAATGGGTACACCTCTGCCAAATCTTTCGGGGATTACAGGCGTGATGTTACATTATATTTATATTTCGTTATAATTATACTAAGTTCAACGAGGGACACAGATGCTGAGAAGTGGCACAAGGAAATGTTGACGACGTAACAATGATTGTTACGAAAGATTTGGCAAAGGTGTACCCATTCGCCAGTTATGTTTCAATCCCATGAAATAGGAGCCGAGCCTATTGCCTTCAACCGGCCACAATTCCAGACTGTTATGACCAGAAATTCCTGATGAAAAAACCAATAACATTTTGACCGACCTGGGAATCCAACCCAAGCCCGTCTACTCAGTAGTCGCAATCAACACTCGCAGTAGTAATGGTAGTTGCCTTATCTCAAATCAAATATGAATGAAATTAGTACTTTATTCAAATAAATTAATGTTGTGAAAATTATATTTTTTATTCAAATTAAAATAAATTATACATGACGCTCTGTGCAGGCTAGTGACATGAATCTTTAAAATAAATCGTGAAAAAGAAGCAAGTCCGAGTACCTTCAATTTTGCAATCCGTTTATGTTTGGTTTACATACTACGAAATTCAGAAAAGGCCTTTGGAAATGAAAAATACTGGGGCACCACCTACATGCATACGGAAAATGGTAACTCTTGTTTTTCCGATAAAATCGAGTCTTGAACCGCAAAAGCCAGAGTAATCCGTTTATTGATTTCAGCCATTTCCGCTCACGATAGATTTTTATTTTCACTAAAACATTTTTCTCGTAAACAAGTGGATTACAGGCTTACGATAATGAAATTTGATTTTGTTTATCGTACTATTTTAAAGTTATTATTTTGGCACGTCTCCGGTACACAAATAAAAATTCTAGTTACGGCAGCTTATCAAAACACTTATTATTTAACTTATAAATGACTAGCTGATGCTGGCTTTACCTGCGTGTATGTCGGTCAAATTATATACTAAAACTTTCCTCGAGAACCACTCTATCCGTTGGTGAAAACGGCATGAAAATCAGTGCAGATGTTTTTGATTTTATCGCGAACAGACAGACAGACGCAGTGAAGGAATTTGTTTTATAATATGTAGTGATATTTGGCATCATTTTCCAAATCCATGCCTTAAAATAATTTATTTTAATGAAACCAAAAAGCATTCTTCCTCCTCAAAGTAACGGATACAGTTTAGTAAAACTTATTAAAACGATGAACTCATTATATTCCCGATAGGCCTGAATTCCACATACATAAAACTGCAGGACTTTATTATTCCATTTCTGCTGAACGAAATCAATGCTGGGCATAGACTTTCCCTAAGTTTCGCCACATTGACCCCGTCCGTCTCATAACCAACCCAACAAGTGAAGAAAAAAAACAAAAGTTCATATAGAACTCACGAAAACTTAATTGTGTTGTAACTCCATCAAACAACAAAGACATTGTCATGTTCCCTACTCTGTATTCCCTTTTTTACCTCCACCCTGGCATACAATAGACTAACAGCTTCAAAACGCGATTGGAGAAAAAATCGCAGCGCTCTATAAAGACCGTACGAGCCGAGCAAGCGAAAACAAGACAATAGTTGTTCGAAAAACACGAATAAACAAATTAAAATAGAGAGGGAACACGTTGCGCGTAACTTTGCATGTATCTCTCAATATGTCACCTCTAGTGAATAGGGACTGATTGTGAGTCGGATTTTTGTAAGCGCGCGAATTTGCGCGATTCAACCTCTGCTCTGGTGTACAGATGGTCTGTAATTCTGGCGTTCGGATGCAAGAACGGGTAAGGTCGTGTGTAGAATAATGACTGTAGAATATGCTGAAATAGGTCAAGACGTCAAGCTGAAGATGGGAAAAGAGACGAAGAACTCCCTCTTCAACTTTTAGAATCGATGTTAAATATCCGTGAAATGTATGGGCCACAACAATTTGATAAGAATAATTGGTTTGATTGATGTGACTTATGATTTTTAATTAATTCAGCCATATTTTAGTGTAGGGTAAAGTGACCTTAGACAACTTTAAAATTCCAAAAGCAAACTTTAAATATTTAACCGAGCATAATATTTTTAAAGAGCCTCAAGCACCAATAGCTAATTTGTAAAACGACCCTGCGATCGCCGACCTTATAAAATCACACTTTAAAACTTTAGAATATTAGCTAGTATCTAATTTGTACAATAAACACGTACGGTGTGAAGGCACCCTAACCATGATGGAGTCACGTCTGAAACCGTGCAGACGTGGTTAAAAATGTTCTATTCGCGAAGATACCGCGCTCTAAAGTTAAAAATTCAATGTTTTTAGGTCCCACTGCTGACGAGAAAAGGTATTCAGTTGCATTCGGTGAGGCCGGAAACCGACACCAATAAATTAAGGAAAAGGCTAGGCAAATGATAATCATGATGCTGAAGAGAAAAGGTATCCATTATTTTTATGCTCAAGAAAATAAAGTTGTAGAACTCGTTAAAAAAAGTTGTTCAAGTTGTGTTGTTGTTGTAGGTCCCGTGTCAGTAAAAGAGATTCTTGTAGACAGTACCGGTTTAATTACCTGCTTTCTTCAAGCAGGAAATACCATACCATAATATTAAACAAGTTTCCAAATGAAATACATAGCCAATTAATATAAAAATAAGTAAAAATTTGTTAAAAAAATAATTATTAAAAACATGAATCGAAATAGTCTGTTCCAACTTGAATGCATGCATTGTTGAATGCTATTTGTTTTTTTATTTTTTGTTCATAATTTGGATTTTAGTTTCTTTTTCAAAATTGTTTTCAAATTCAAATTCATTTATTTGTCCGAACATGGTACAATACAAGGTCTCAAATAACATAAAGGTCTCATCACATTCTGCCACACGGGGCGTGCAAATATCAGGTACACATAATAAATTATTACAATGCAAAAATAGAAATATTAGGTTAGAATTGATACAATTACATAAAATTATTAAAGTTACAAAAAGAGGCATGTCAGAGTCAGTAAATAATAATGTGTCAAAAAAATAATAATAATAATTTAAAAAAAATGTCAATTTCAAAATGCAATGTCAAGCTATCTGTTATAAAAGAGAGATTACAATTAGATTATGATGTCAAAGTATCATTCAAAAAGTCGTTTAAATTATAATAACATTTTTTACACAGTAACTCTTTAAGCTCCTTTTTAAACCCATTTAAATTTAGTTGTCTAATGTGCTTTGGGATTTTGTTAAAAACTTGCGGAGCTAAACAAAATATGCTTTTCCACAGTAACGCTGTTTTTGCTCTACGTCCGCGCAGCATATCATTTCGCCTGTTACGTTTTACTGTATCTGATAGGTTGGGAAACAGGTGTGAATTCAGCTTCACAAATAAGGCAGTTTCATAAATATACATAGACGGTAGTGTTAAAATTTTGTATTTTTTAAAAAATGGTTCACAACTGTCCGTTACTTGTAGTCTGAACATGGCTCTGATGGATCGCTTTTGCGCTTTGAAAGCAGTTTCCCTATTTGTGGAGTTACCCCAAAATATAATACCATATCTTAACACAGATGCTATAATACCATGGTACGCTGTAAGTAGTGTATCTATGTTAACTGTGGGGGCAAGTTTGTACAAGGCATAGGATGAGCTACTAATTTTCTTGCAAAGCGCTTCAATATGATCCTTCCAATTGAGCTGCCTGTCAATTACCAAACCTAGAAATTTTGCACTATCGACATCGTGAATTTTGATTTTCTGGTAATGAACCTCCATTTTTGAACTAGGTTTTTTATGACCAAAGTGCATTATTTGTGTTTTGTCAAGGTTAATTTTTAGATTATTATTATTCAGCCAAGAGATTATTGAAGTTACCGCATTATTAACATCAGCTTCATACGAATTAGGTTTATCACATGCTATTGTAATCGTGCTATCGTCAGCAAAGAGTGTCATTGGGAAGTCTATAGCTTTGGGCAGGTCGTTAATATAAATTAGAATTAATGGCGGACCCAATACACTGCCCTGTGGTACACCAAAGTATACAGTGCGTTCTTTAGACAGGTATGTTACTTCTTCTTTAGTCTTGAAGTTTAAGTTTGTTATAGCGGTAGATTGTTTTCTTTTTGATAGGTACGTGCTTAATAAGCTAAGAACGTTACCTCTTATACCATAGGAGTCAAGTTTGTTTAATAAGATTGAATGGTCAACATAATCAAAAGCTTGCGTCATATCACAGTACACAGAACAGACAGGCGTTTTATTATCAATATTAGTCATAATTTTATTTAAAAAGTCATAAATTGCCATGTTTATAGTCATGTTCTTTCGGAAACCTTTTTGTTCGTTACAGAAAATCTTTTGTTTTTCTAAGTAACTGTAAAGTTCATTATAAATATATTTCTCGAAAATTTTCGAAAAAATTGGCAAAAGCGCAATAGGTCTATAATTCTGCATTAGTTGCTTATTACCTTTTTTATATATAGGTTTCACAATGGAGACCTTAAGACGGTCCGGAAAAACACCGTGGCTAATACATAGGTTAAGAATATGACTCAAATGTTGTGCGATTAAGTCGGCAACATGTTTTATAATTTTTGTAGAAATTTCGTCATACCCTACACTATTGGTGCTTTTTATACATTTTATAATGTTGAATATTTGAATCGGTTGACATGGAGGCATGAACATTGATTTTTGTTTATTTGTGATATACGCACTCGATCTTTTACCTGCTCCGGGAATTGGCACAATTTTTTCAATGAAATACTCGTTAAACTTTTCAGCAATTAATTGTGGTTTGTCAATCATTTTATTGTCAATTCTTATAGCATTTATTGAGTCATTAGGTAGATTTAATTTAGAGTTCTTTATTATTTTCCATGTCATTTTGCTTTTATTGTCAGAAGTTTTAATATTGTGATTATTTTGAGATCGTTTGGTCAGGTTAATAATTTTTTTAAATATCTTTGTATACTTTGAATATTTTGCTTTATTTGTTTGAGTAGGTTTATGTCTAGACGTCCACAATAATTGCCTTTTTTTTAAGCTACATAGTTTAAGTCCTCGTGATATCCATTTTGGTTTTTGGGTTGTTGGTATTTTAATACGTCTACGGGGGAAGCACAGGTCATAAAATAATTTAAATTGTTCAAAAAATAAGTTGAATACATTATTTGGATCATCATTATTATTATAGATTTCAGAGAAAGTTAGTTTCTCCAGGCAGGTTCTAAATCTAATAATATTCTCTGGGCAATAATCCCGTTGTGATGTATACCAATATTTCAGAACACAGTTCAAACGTACGGGACATTTCAGAAGTTGCGCAGTGTGATCCGATAGGCCAAATTCTATCACTTCCGTCCTGCATTTTTTCTCGAAATTGTGAGCAAAATTATCAATGCAGGTCCGGCTTTGCATCCTGGTTGGTTTTTCTATTGCTAATGTCATGTTAAAACTTGTTAAGAGACATTTTAATTCGGAAGTCATATTATTATTTTTCAAAACGTCAATATTTATATCGCCTGCTATGATAATATTCCTACATTTTTTTCTTGTCAGTAGTCTTAAAAGTTGCTCTAATTTACCAAAAAATACATTTAAATTCCCTGTTTTTGGTACTCTATAAATACATACTATTACTAACCTATAACTTGTCAGTTCAATTGCACAGCATTCTACAACATTAGATATTGAAAGTTCTGAGACCTCTAGTAACTCCTTCCACAAATGACCAGATCGGACCAGAATACAGGCTCCACCTCGTTTGCTCTTTTGTCTACTGAAACATGCAGCCAATGTATAATTCGGTACTACGAGGCGGTCTTCATGACCAGACATCATAAAATGCTCTGTTATGCATAGTACAGCAACAGACTGGTCTTTTTCTGACAGTTCATTTATACATATAGAGAGGGTGTCTGCTTTGTTAAGTAGACCCGCTATATTTTGGTGTAGAACGTATAAGTGTTTATTCACGAAAAAAGTCACTACAAGCAGTATTATTTTCGAGCTGCTGATTATTAATACTAGATGACTTCTTATTACATATTTGGACATTTTCGGTCTCTATTTTATGTTGATGATTGTATGTTATTTCAGTTTGTACAGCTTTCTCTACAAATATTCTTTTACTTTTTAAAATTAATGAGTTTTGATACTCTTTTGATTTGAGTTTATAGTCCAATTGCAAGATTTCCCTAAGTAGAGACCTTGATAAATTAATCATGAAATTTGTCTTACGAGGCCGATATCTAGAGTAGTCCATATCCATAAAAGTTACATTGTCATACTTTCCACAAATAAACCTTAGCATGTAATTGAGTTTTGCTTCAATAAGATATCTGTTTGACGGGACCTCGCTTAAAATTATATTTGTGTTCTTAACAGATGATAGCCATGTATGTAAGTACATCTCCGTATCATATGGGTTGCGCTCATAGCGGCCTCCAACAACAATAACATAGTCATTCATGTTAAATTTAGCTATTTCATTCTTTGAGGTATTGATGAGGTTTCTCAATGTAGCTCCAGATTTTATAAACGAGAATACTGAATACTCTGATCCCAGTAGCTCGGTGAGTGATTGACGTAGACCAATCCCCTGTTCATTACATAATATGATTACACGATTTTTGGTTTTGTTTACTTTGGAATCGTGTGAAAAAGTGTTTCTATTGCATGGAGCGTCATCAGTCAGTTCTTCCATAGGTGTGTGTAATATGTTAACACTTTCATCATTTTCACAACTTTGTCCAATGGAAGCATCTTGGAAGGTTTTATTTAAGATACTATCCTGCAGGTTTTCAGCTATACGTGTTGTTGTATGACGCTCATCAACCCCCTGGAACATATTTTTGTCGGCCACTGGATTGTTCAAGACACCTGCTTTAGGGCTTATCAAGTTTAATGCCTGTATTGTATATTCTCTTGAAGAAGTCCTAGGTAAACCAGTTTTCATTAATAGTGTTCGTACTCTCCGTTGATATTGGGGTGAGTAGAACTGAACTGTTTTGTATAACTAGTATGGTCACGTCCATGAAAGATACACGTGACTAAATCGTCATAATGATTATTAAAAAATATCAGTGCCAATTCTCACCGTTCGCTGCCTGATGAGAACTCACTCCAAAAACTCGTTTTAAATCGCTACCTCTTCTCGACTCGCTAATCGCTGACGGTGCGACTGGTGGTGGAAGTTAAAAATTCAATGTTTTAGCTGTGAACGTCCGCGCTCACTCGTCATTCAGATTGTAATAACAGCATAAACATTTTTACTATGAGATACGTCGTAAAATATTTTTGTTTTGGTGCGGGGGCCATGCTTGAGTGAAATTAGGGACGTGACGTCATATATCTTGATGTCTCTTATGGGGGAAACCCTGTTTGGGCTTCAAACATTGTGAGAACAAAATTTTACATTCTATTTTTGTAGACTATGCTACAACCTTTAAAAAAAATTGGGCATTTTCAGAAAAGTTTAAGTTGCTTATTTGGATATTCTACAACTTTAATTATTTACTTACTTTATTAAATGTTTACTCTTAATTTTAACTAATGTTGTTTTGTCAGGTTTTGCTGCATAAAGCTTTCGCAATTGTAACCTAAATGAAAGGAGTCACAGGAAATACAGGTACTCTAACCTAGCTCTAGAGTCAGGATCACACATTTTTCTATAACCTGTTTATATGGCAATAAAGAATGTATTTATTTACTTTGTTCACGATTTTGCTTCAACATCAATACTATAATAACTAGTTAATTTAGTATGTAGTTCAAAATGTAAATGTGTACCTATGTATTTGATAGGTGCCCAATTCATTATTTTTAAAAACTTTTATTTTAAGTTTTGCATACCAGAAATGGTTAATACGAGGATCTTTTTTGTTGTATTATGTAATGCATTATGTACCATCTATTTACCCATATTATGCGAATATTTTTTTGTTTGATTTGAATTATTTGATTTGATCATCTTCCAATAACCGATCAATCTTCTAACAACCGACCACCTCCTGACTGCATTAAAAAATCTTAACCTTAAACGTATTCTTTTCAAATCCATAGCCAGCTAGATAATCGGAACAAAGGATTGTGATTTGCACCCTCTCTTGTAAGACTCTCCTGAATACTTGACCCTTGTTAAAGCTCAAAGGGAAATCCTTTCTTTTCCTACGTTTTAGAATCCCCACTAATTCTACCTTTTGTGTCTCTGATTACTGCTTCTATATAACGTAGATACCTGATATTGAGAAATGTTCGATTTCTTCAAATGTGTTAAAGATGAATGCTCGATTGAATGAACGTGGAATTAAAAAATTGTTCTAAAAATATTTTTGGGGGTTATCAATATTGTCTATCTAAGATGGTTTAGGAAATTGATTAAATTATTATTTATTGGTTTTTTTTTTAAAAACTATTGTAAATTAAAATTTTTGTTGTATTTTACCAATATAATACAATATCTTTATGTGTACTTGTGTTTTATGCCCCGTTTGATTTGATTTGTGTTTTTATTTTTTCCAGACCTGACATGTAATTTTGAAAATAAATAATTAGCTAAGCCTATCTCATTAAGAGCGCATGTCATTTTATAAGTCTTAGCAACATGTCTCATAATTTATACCTTAAGGAGTTTTCCTCTACCATATCTATTAAGGCTGCAGTGCAAGTACAATGTCGCTAGAGTCAATGATCTCAGACACTATGAAAACATACTTTAATCGCAAAACTTAGTTTCAAACACCTACTTATCTCAACTAACATTAAAGATTGCATTGTAAACTGAACACTCCGCTGACTTGGTCTTACAAAAATACATTTCAAAATGGCTAATTAAAAACAAGGTCCCCACTTAACGCCACCAGAAAGTGCTCAAGAGATAATATAATTAAGCAAAGGATTTTAGAGTTCGCAAATTGCAAGCGAAATCTTTTATTTATACGCAACTCCGGTGGAGGTTTGCTCAGCGAATTTTAATTTCGTAATGCAGAAAAGGACCGTTATAATTTTAAGTGTCGTCTTATTCCGTGAGTTAGGGGCGAGGCTGCATAGACGATATCGTCTCGACGTGACTGGGTACTGTGAGTCAGGCCATTTTTTTATCTTGGAAGCTGGTGTGAAATCATCAAATGACTCCTCCCGCTCTGTTCGGAGCGGAAGGGAGTGTCAGACTTCTACTGACGAAATACCACCCATGTTCCTTCTTAGCCCTTTGTGTCCGAGGCCGCGGTATCTCTTTCGAAGTCTTTCGAGTCTAGTTCTCTGTCAGTATCTATTCTGATATGGTACCTTAGTAAAAATATGCTCAAGAGGGCTCAATTCAGGATGTAGTCTTTAAACCACAATAATTTCCAATATTTATCTTTTTTTATTTTCAGCTTGTGTATTTTTTCTAAAGGCTTCTTCTTAAAATTCCGACATGAAATTCTTAAATCCTCTGTATACAAAACATTATTCTACTGCATAAAATTATGGTGCTAGTCGTATGTGACATAACAGAACTGCCATTCAAGTTCTGTAAATTGTAGTTTGTAAATATTGTAAATAAATTATAGACAGCATGAGTCTTCCAACTTTTAGATACACTTAGTTCAACATCTTAACGACACAGTTTGTCTAATTTCCGAATAAGCCATTTAAGACAATCGCGGGAAAGCGGACATAATTCAAAAGTAGTATGCTCCTTTGAGATAACCGTGATCTTTTCATTTCATAACCTAATGGAACTTTTCCCATTTCAACTTATTTTATCTTCGTCCGGGCACAGGGCTAGCGTCTCCTTAATTTACTACTTCAAAATCCCGATTTTGTGACGTAATGTACTTACTTAAATATGATTTCTAGTCTTTCTGTTTGGGTATAATAATTAGAATTTTTAGCATAACATCACGCTGTTTGATCACTGAAGGGTTATGCTAAGGTGTACCTAATAGTACACTCACACGTCGGTAGTTATGTTTACGTCCCATGGAATAGGTGGCGAGCCTATTGCCATCAATCGGCCACAAATCCAGACTGCGTGGCTGCTCCTAAGAAGTTCCTGATCATCATTTCAGCCATAAAACGTCCACTGCTGGACATATGCCTTCCCATTTGCCATAATCGCCACGCCTGGCAGGCGGGTTGGCGATTGCAGTGTGGTTGTTACGAAGGCACAGAGAACGCTGCTGCCCATTCTCTGGTAAGTCCCTTAGTCGCCTCTTATGACATCCACGGGATGATATGGGATGGTGCTATTCTTTACATTCGGATGTAAGGAATACACCATACGGGCAAGAAGTTCCTGATAAAAACACCTAATAACACGTCGCACGACCCTAAATCGAACCCAGGACTTTCAGAACCATCGAGGCAGTCATTCAGTTTCTTTGATCTCTATATTTTTTTCATAATAATGGAACATGGTATGCAATTCTTATAGAGGTAGACAAACCACAGACCGCTACTAACTTTGATCTATTGCATTTTTTCCTATTGCCAATTTGGAATATTTTTATAAAAGCTATTTAGTACGAGGAGAGTACGAGTACACACAAACAATGAGAAATATTAACAGCCGTATAAAATCCTTTTGTTACTGCATTCTCGTAAAATAAAATACTGCGTCTATTTTTTAAAAATTGGTTATTGACATGTTGACACTGCACAGTTCACATCGTATGTATCCAATTTCGAACATAGCCCTCGCTTGTCAGACATTCTACCCCTCTAACCATGAAACCTTTTAGCATTTTAACTGTAAATTCCGCTTGCAACCTGATTAATCTTTCAGGCCAACATGTTTTACAAAACCCTGCTATGATTCCGATGCGTTCTCGTGTTGCGTAGCCTCGTGTTTTATACGAATAGGGATTTGCCTCTAAAAGCATTCTCAACAGCAGTGGAATTTACTCATACGCTGGTATAAAGCGTTCGATGGATTTTCAATAGAACGTGGGTACAGTGTACCCAGGTTTTATTCCTAAGCTCACTGAGCAAACATTTTACCCGGCTAATGCGCTATTGTGTGCTTTGTTTCACCAACCTTGTTGGTGTCTATTTATGATCGGTAGTCTTCCCTTACAATGTGTTTTACTTTATGTGGTTGTTTTTGTTTTAAAGTCTGGCTTTAGCTTCACTCATTACAGTCATGCAGAGTTTCTTCCGTACCTTGGAAAGCCCTTTAACCCCACATTCAAACCATTGCAACGGTTTTGATAGGCTTAGTTTATAAGTTACATACCATTTTATACTGTTTTATTATAATACTAGTTATTATTTTATTTTTTAAGTGTTCCTCTTCTTTTTTTTTTAATTTTTTATTATTGATTTCTTGTCCTGTGTGAGACCAATAAATACTTTTTCTTTCTTTCTTTCTTTCATTTTGGAATTTAAAAAAATAAAAAAGCCGTTGGTCAGGCTGCCATGTCATTATATAGATCTTTGCAGTGCTAACTGGGTTGTGGAGGTCAGATAGGCAGTCGTTCCATGTTAAAATACTTGTACTCAGCTGCATCCGCTTAGACCCCAAAATAGTTGGCTAAAAGCTAGGTAGATATTGAAGCCTGGCTTTGTCTGCTTTAATTGGTAGTTAACCCTTCGAGGATGTGGAGGGGTCATTCTGACCCTGTCAATTTTTAATCGTGTGTAGTTTTTTATTCTGCGATCGAAGAGTTTTGAACGTCACAATAGCTATTGCTAAGGGACCGGCGCGCGCGCCCCGCACCCCTGGGCCCCGAGTCTGCTATTCAATAGTGTCAGAATGGTCTATCATTGATCTCATAATTGTTGATTTTGACAACACCAAACTTGTCAAAATCAACAATTATGAGATCAATGATAGACCATTCTGACACTATTGAATAGCAGACTCGGGGCCCTGTTCAGTTGGCCGCCGCCTGCGACGGGAGCAACACGTGCGTGCAGTCAAATAGGGTAAATATGACCCCGCGACAACCGCGATGTAACATTTTTATGTAAGGTTTCAATTATATTTTTTACTTAATATTATTATAATTTTAGGTTTTTTCGTACACAATGAATAGCCAGGAGCTTGAGGATGATCGCATACGTCTTGTTTTAATGCAGTCTGACAGTGAAGATGACTTCTTGTTATCCATTCTGCCAGGGTTGTGCTGCAATCACAGACAATAATGATTTGTAATTCATAATTTGATGATAAGACTGTAAGTGCAACTAATTGACCTCTACGTACGAGTATGTACCAAATTAAAAGTTAATCGTCTAAGAAGTTAGTCATTTTTTGTTGTTTTTAGTGTAAGTTTAGAAAGTTTATGCAAAAGTTGATTATTTTGTAGTACTTTGTTAAAAATGATTTAATATATTATTTTGTACTCTTATCTGCGTTTTATTTCGATAAAACCGTAAAAATAACATGTAATATAAATAATATTGATTAATATTTGGTACATTAATATAAATTTAGGTATTTTAAACCCAATTATATACAGGGTCAATAAGACCCTCCACAACCTCCACGTTACTATTTTCACCACATCCTCGCCGGGTTAATATCAACGTTTTCCTGGTTTTTAATCCTTTTGAAAAATACTGAGGTTAATCTAAAAATCACCTTTAGCTTTTTTTTTTTTTTGGTGTATTAAAAGATTTTTAGCAATATGCTCCAATTTTGTAATTGGCTATTTGACTACTGTAAAAAGTTACGAAAATGTTATGTTTTTTCAAAGAACTAACAGAAATTTCGCGATGTGTGAAAAAAGTAATAAAATCGATCTAAAAATGGAGTAGCTACATGCTTTAGAAGTTTTTGGTGGGGGCACTTTCTATCCTTGTCGCGCGAAACGGCCATTAGTACTACGTAAACGGTTACGTAGACGTTACTATGGCGATATGAAATATGACGTCACGTTTATATACCACTATCTTTGTCTTACACGTCATTTAAAATCAGTTAAAACTAAGCCATTTTCTGATCGATTTTATAACTTTTTTCACAAATCGTGTTATTTATGTTAGTTCTTTGAAATAACATAACATTTTCGTGAATTACTAACAGTAGTCAAGTAGCCAATAGTTTTTCCTTCTGAACTAATATAATCAGTAAAATGTTACAGCAGTAACAGTGTTTTGTTATTATATTTTGCTCCTAATAAAATTCCAAGCTTATTTGCCTTTTTGTTAACAATTAACATAGATGTTGTACATATAGATACTGAAAACTTGCAAAGAAATCTCTATTTAATCTTTAAATAAGACACATTTTCCAATAACTGGGTATAACCGTGCTCACCGTTCAAAGCTATAAACTAATTGCTCCACAAAATGTTGGTTACGTCCCATTTTGATAAACTTTGAGCAGAATATCTGTCAATAATCAATCCTGCTCGCGGCAGGTGAATCCTCGCGTGGCGGTGATGGATGATTCAATTACACCATGACATAAACCGCTAACACAACCCTACTGTCATCACTTCCCTTATACCTATGACCCTAAAGTTCAGTTTCCTCCAAACAATCGATGATATCAAGAATTATTTATTGAGACGTGTAAAAATAGATACTTTATTATGATTATGATGAATTTGTGTCACCAGATTGTGGGCGATGATTGATTTCACACATTTATTGTGATGCAGGAAACAGTTGAAAGCTTCTTCGTCTTGTGAATAAGAGATAGTCGCAGAAACATGAATTTTGTACTCTTTTAATATCTCGGAGAGTTTTTGGTGTTCCCACAATTCGTACCGGTGCGGTAATATTTTGTGATTTCGACAAAATAATAAATACGGACTGTAAAAGAAATGCATCTTGTAAAAAGCAAATGGACATTTATTTGTTTAGTTTATATTCGTCATATAATGAGCAAAATTAACACAAAACTTAAGGCTTGTATTCACGCCAAAGACCTTGTGCATAGCTAACTACCCCTCTCGGTTTTAGACACGGACTTTAAACGGACGCATTTTTAATTTATTATAATTAAAATAATACATGTTTTTAAAAAGTAACAAAACCAAATTATATATTCATTTGTATTGCAAAGCAGTAGATATTTTTTTATATTGTTTTGTTAAAAAATTAAGGAGTAAAATGGTTCAACTCAACGATTTGGAGGTGATTTTGAGGAATTTTTTTGTTATTATATGACACCGATAGAAAAATTATGGCTAAACCAAATTACGTGTCATATCATGTAGATTACTAACAATTTTTCTCAGATGTAATTTCTCTGTAAGTGCCGGTGAAAAGCTGCTTCATCTGCACGCTGTATTTAAGCTTTTTCGAGAGAGCAGCCTTAAAGTATACTATTGTACCAAACAAGAAATTAAATAAGATGTTTGCTTTTTTTATTAGTAGTTCTTTACAATGAAGGAAAAGACTCTGGGTTCAAAATCATTATATTTGTTAAGTTACATCAGATTATAGGATTAAAAACGAGTAAGTCAGCTGCTGTTCCAGTGTCCTATAGTCAGATCGACAGAATTATCATCAGATTTTATAATCATCATCATCATTTGCATACCTTTTCCAGCCTAACTAGATGCAGCTGAATACCATTATTTTAGACAAAATCAAAATCAAAAGTCATTTATTCAAACTAGGCTGATAATCAGCACTTTTTGAACGTCAAAATTTACTTTACTTTACTTATTTACAAGTGACAGTCCCCCAAAACGCCCACCCTTCGACACTTCCTAGTGTTTTTGCTGGAAAGAAGAAGAGGCGGACAAAAGGAAAAAGTGACTGACAGTCTGACCTCCAAAACCCAGTTACTGAATAATACTATCCTTTGGTAAGATAGGTAGTCAGACTTTCAGCCTTTTTGCCATCAGATATTATCATACCAAAGAGAAAAATGTTTCTGCGGAGCAAATCTCTAAAACCACTCAGCGGATTTTGATGTTAGCGAGTGCACATTTTTGGGAATTATGATGTGCTTGGTGCGGCAAAGTGGTTTGTGCGGTAAAAACAAAAGTTTGTATGGAAACTTCTGGAGTGGCAAATAGTTGAAATGTTCGAGTCAATGTTTGGCGGTTTTTTGGGAGCGTGTTTTATGTGTTTCGGTAATGGGTGAGTTTATTAGATTAACTCGTAAACGACTTTGTTTCTTCGTTTTTGTTTTTTTTGGTCCGGTTGATAGCAATAGACTCGGTTCCTATTACACTAGCGGACGTCACGCGGTTTCACCCGCGTAGTTCCCGTTCCCGTGGAAATCATCATCTGCCTAGCCTTTTCCCAACCATGGCGGAATGTGCGTTGTACTATCACATACTGCGTAACCCGTGGTAATACAGGGATAAAAAGTAACCTATGTCACCCCGGAATAGTGTAGCTTCCCAACGGTGAAAGAATTTTTGAAATCGGTCCAGTAGTTTCGGAGCCTATTCGTTACAAACAAACAAACAAATCTTTCCTCTTTATTATATTAGTGTAGATGAGACTTAAGCACAACTGTTACTGGCGGAAAAAGCGTTGTGCTATCACATACTGCCTAGCCCGTTGGCAAATACAAACGTGAAGTTATGTTTGGTTTTCTAACTACAAATAAGTTTAGCAATTTCTATGATTGATGGTAATATCATACCATAGCCAGTATTATACAACACTAGCTGACCCACGCAACTTCGTCCGCGTCACATAATATAGCATAAAACCTTTCTCGATAAATCGACTATCCAACATATTAAATTGAGTTAAATCGTACTCGTAACAAACAAAAAATCTTACCTTTCCTCTTTATAATACCTATTAGTTTAGATTAGCTTCGATTATATTATTAAAGTAACAATTACCATAGGTATCTCTTACTGTTTAGTATACAGTAACACCTTGTACTTGTAAACATTATGGTGCAGTAAATATTTTGAATTTCAATTTCTCCGGAGCCCCCAGAGGCCAGAATCCCCACGTACCTACCGCACCGGACCGAATGACTGCCACGCGCTTAATTATTTTGTCGCCCGTATATTTTTACATTGCGATATCTTCTAAGATATTTGTTTAAACTGTATAGAGTAAAAGGCACAAATTTTCTATATTAAATTTCCGTGCGAACAAACACATTTATATAAATATAGATTAATACCATATGGGTTAAATAAGCTTCGCAAAATATCATTATTTTTAACCTAACATTTAATTATTAAAAACCGGCCAAGAGCGTGTCGGGCCACGCTCAGTGTAGGGTTCCGTAGATAATAAAATATTATGTAAACGAAGTTGAAAAAAAAATACGGGCAAATGAAACTTGACCTCTGGATTGTATAGGCGCTCATACGATTCAGGGACCAAATTATATTGGTTAACTGCAGTTTCCATCTGTTGTTTCCATCCAAGTTCAAAATAATTTTCCTAGAAAGTCCTTATAAAGTTCTACTTTTCAGATTTTTTTCGTATTTTCTAAACTTATGGTTCAAAAGTTAGAGGGGGGGGGACGCTTTGTTTTTTACTTTTGGAGCGATTATTTCCGAAATTATTGACATTATCAAAAAATGATTTTAGTAAACCCCTATTCATTTTTAAATACCTTTCCAACAATATATCACACATTAGGGTTAAAATTAAAAAAAAAAACACTTCCCACTTTACATATAGGGGGGCTACCCTAATAAAACATTTTTTTCCAATTTTTATTTTAGCACTTTGTCGGCGTGATTGATACACATATTGGTCCCAAATTTCAGCTTTCTAGTGCTAACGGTCACAGAGATTAAGCGAGGACGGACAGACAGACAGACAGACAGACAGACAGACATGGCGAAACTATAAGGGTTCCTAGTTGACTACGGAACCCTAAAAATGGTTACAGTGAGTCAATCTTAAAAGATAAACATATGCTGTCGCGGACTTTTTATTAGAACTTTTAAAGGGGAACAATTTCTTCATACATAGTATTTACGTAACTTAAACCGTTTTCGCAGCGCACGCAACGGAAGCTCTCAAAAAGGAATATCTTTTCCCGTTTTTGCAACATTTTTCATTTATGCTCCGCTCCTATTGATCGTAGCGTGATGTTATATAGCCTAAAGCCTTCTTCGATAAATGGACTATCCAACACTAAAAGAACTTTTCAATTCATCATCGTGAGCCTATAATGTTCCCACTGCAGGGACTCAGGCCTCCTCTCCAGGAGAGAGATGGGCTATAATCCACCACACGGGCCCAGTGCGCGATGGTAGATGTCCCATGACTTCGTTTTTTTTTGTTTTCTCACAATGTTTTCCTTCACCGTCTCAGCGCGAATTATAAGAATTTAAATCTAGTGAAAACTAAATTCTAACAATAATTTCATTTTAAAATTCATATAATTCGCTATTGGTTCAAAAAAAAAAAACACCAGAAAAACCCATGAAAATACAACAAAAGAAACCATACACTCAAAGTCCCAAACAGTTTTTTTAAGCTCACTACCCCCAAGTATATTCCAATACTACCAAAGCAAGGGTCGAATCGACAAAAACACTATTTGTGATGTCCAACGAAATGATTCGACTGAATTCCTCCCTTACACCCCACAGTGAGCATTAGCTATCCTATATCTTGTTACTCGAGGTCAATCTTTAAAGGGCGGTCCTGCATTAGCCTCCTGACCGAACTCAAAGGAAATAGTGGGTGATGTCGGTTAATGGACCCATTGATTTTCGTGAATCAAACGCTTACTTTCGCAGGAGTATTGTGTACAAAAACATGAGATATGGTGAGGGTTTGCGAGTGTTTTGAAGTTTGTAAAGAGTGTCTGGAGATGTTTTAGTGTTTGGGTGACTATTTAGGTCATAATTATATTATATTATATCATAATGCAAATTCTACACAAACGGTTGTTCGTTTTATTTTACAAAGTTGAGTTTATTAGAAAAAAAATGTTTGAAATCATTTGAACAATATAATTATGTATTTATGAAATGTTACTGGCGCTATAGATGTTTAATACTCGAGGGGATTGGCGCTGATAGTCGAAATACGGGCTCTGCCTAGTTTGGCTACAGATGACTGAACCGGTTGTACTGAGTTAAACCTGCCTGTTAAAGTGTTTTGTAAGTTATGTCTAAGTTTTCTTTGAATAAACATTATTATTATTATTTGTTAGATTTCGTCGTTGGTCCAGTCGTCGCAATCACGACTACTGTGCATGAGGTCCTGGTTTCCCTGCCCAGGTCGGGCAAAGTGTTATTAGGTTTAATTTCCCCGTCGGGGCTGCGGGTTGTTCGCAAGATATACCGCGGCCTCGACATGAAGGGCTAAGAAGGAACTTGGGTGGTTTTTAATCTGTAGAAGTCTGACACTCCCTTTCGCTCTGCCCAAGAGCGGGAGGGGTTATTTGATAATTTCCCACAGGCCAAAAAAAAAAAGGCATAAGGAATTTTTCAGTAGCAGTCACAGAGACTGGATTTATGCCCGGTTAATGACATTATACTCACTCCCTATAACATTAAACTTAAACATAACTGATGGAATATAGATGTACTAATGAGGACACCTCTGCCTTATCCTTCAGGGATTACAGGAGTGATGTTATGACTAAAAATAAGCATGTATGTCGTGTACTAAGTGCTAATTTACGTCACAGTGTTAGTGCTTAGTAATTTACGTATTAAGTACCTTGCGAATGTTATTCAGACTTCCAGCTTTGTGCGTAATTACTACCACTAGAGGAAACTTTTAGAAATAGGTACCTAAATAACAGAATGCCTTTGGAATTTCGACGCCCTGCTCCACCCCGACAATTGAAACTAGGTTTTACAAAGTGTTACTGAAATCGGGCAAGTTACATGCACCGTTTACCTACAGGACCCTCATAAGAACAACAAGCCATGATTCCAGGCAATTCATGTACACTAACAACTTTCTTTGCTTTTTTACGATTTATATTAACCAACTGGTAATCTCCTTATTTATTGATGTTTGTACTCTACCACAGTGCTGTCCTTTTTTACCTAAAGGTTGGCTGGCCCATATACCACTCTCGACGGCACTTTGACGGCACGGTTGGCGCAGTGGTTGAAAGATTGGACTGCTGCGCTGCGTGTCGCGGGTTCGATCCCCGCACGGAATAAATATTTGTATGGCCTACAGATAGTTGTTTCGGGTCTGGGTGTGTTTGTGTATGTGAGTTTAAATGTTTGTAAACGCACCCACGATACAGGAGAAATTCTTAGTGTGGGGCAACGTTTTTAAAAATAAGACAAAGACTCTTGTACATGAAGTTTAAATAATTAACTTTTCGCGAACACCTTACAATATTCACCACCTACTTTCCTGCACTTAAATAAAATATGCCATCATTACGTTTTAGCTTCCGAACTCCGCAAACACGTCGTGTTTGACCACTTTGATGACTCGATTGTCAGGGGAGGAACACCAATTAGACAGCAGTTGACTTAGCGGCTTTCGTGATTAATTCACCACAGGACTCGGCCCACCTGACCGAGGTACAGTTTGCTAAGCCACGGTAATTATTTAAGCTCTGATTGCTGACGTGTTGCAGTTACAGGTCAACGGATATTATGAATTCGAATGAAGTCCCGATTTTGGATTTTGTAAGCTTCTGTATATTCCAGCGGTATATTATATATAGCAATCATTCGCATTCCTCATGCTATCCATTTTGACAATTATTGGACAATATTTGTCGCGTTTTTTACGTAGTCGAGCAGACGAGTTTTGCAAGCCTATGAAGCAATGTGTACAATGTGTGTGTGTGTGTGTTTTGTATGCTCGTCATGTTTCTGCGACAAATAAATATTTTTTCTTTCTTTCTTTTCTTTCAATGTCATCACCATCTTCTTGCCTGAGTCAACACGTTATATTTTCTTCCATTCTTCAATGTCAATCGTCACGATATCACGATAACAATCAATTCATATTTTCGCTTCTGTTCCTCTTCCTCTCCAGCCACAACCAAGAAGCCTATGAAGCAGGTAATTTAAAACTTTAAAATCTTTCGGAATGCGATAAAATGTAGAAACGTATCCTAATTTTAATTAGAACTGCTTTATTCAGTACTTGTATGAATCGTTGTTGTAATAGAACGTGCCACTCTTGGCACATTCTATTAAACAAAAAAAAATCTTTAAGTACCCTTGCCTATTAAGGGACTACAGGAAAATTATTCAGCAAAAAAACAGCTTAGAAAACATGCTTTTTTTTCTTGAAAGGAAATTTCTTACGGCTTTACACTCTTTCATCGAACTACCCTCATTTTGAGCAGAAAAGAAGTCGGTCAAACATAGTGCTGTAATTTTGTATGCACGTTCTGTTTAGCCAAGTTATAAATTATCGAATCATTTTCAAAATAAGCTCGAGCATAAAACGGGTAATATATTGTATCACAAAGTTCGCAACAAAATAGACAAGCTTTGTTAAAATTTTAGCAAAAAATCTGGCTTAAGTCCAGTAGCGCTGTTAGTACGCAATTTCGGAACTTTATGGCTAAATCGACTTTTTGTAAGCAACAATAAACATTGTTAGCTACTATGTTTTCTTTTAGGTTAATGTATACAGAATGGAAAACCAAATGGATTTTGGATAATTTGAGCTGCGGAAAAGTAAGGTGCAGATCCACAAACCGCTCAATTGATAAAATGGTCAGTCATCAAAATGATCTAATTACCGGCGTGCAAGTATGAGATGTATGAAAGTGGGCCAAGCAAATGGTGTATGTAAGGATCGTAGCAGATGGCGTTCTGTGGTTTCTGCTTACTACCATGGGAAACAAGCTTGAGTTCGTATAAATAAATCTTTAATACATACTCTCATGCTCGCGCTCATGACGACAGCCTTAAACCGCTGGGTCTAGAAATATTGATTTATTTATTGAAACAATATAGTCAGCACAAATTCAGAACTTCTGTAAATTCAATCCCTAAGCGGTTTAAATAGGGAATATCGCTTTGTATCGAAGTTGGTAAATTTTGCTGGTAATCCCATCGTGGATCAAAATCATGTGCCTAGCGTTTTCCCAACTGTGGGTAGAACTGGTTCTCAGAGTTCAAGCCACTAACGACTGACAAAGATCTACAATGATAGCTGGGTTCGGATAATTTTCTAAATCTTGTGGTCCTTCGAGTTGTAACCACCCTTTTTCACCACCAAATCTGGAATCTGACAAAGTACATCTGATCATTAACAAAATAATAACTATGTTCGATTTCCCCCTCCCCCCCCCCCCTTACCATCCCTTTGTATCAATCCATGACGCAGTTATGATGCCTTTTCATTGTTCAGCCAAAGGAAGTTTTCCCATTTAATGTTACCAGCCATTTTATCTGCGGGTCCCGAGTTAAAAATAAAAATTATTTAACGGTTAGACAGTCGTTTTAATGCGGTTATATTATACCTTCGGCGATAATGGACATTTCGTGTAACAACCACGAATTTAATCGCACCGCAACAGAATTTTTTGCCAATATTCATGGTTATTGTGGAAAACGGTTAATTGGGGAACTTTGTTCGGGCAATTGACGACTGATACTGTATCGGAAATGGGCCTACGGTTTCGGGTGGCTGTATAAAATTTAATTTTCATTACGAGACATAAAATTGTTATTTTAAAGATGACCGGTAGACAGTTAGTCGTTATAATGAACCTTATTTACTACTAGCTTTAACCCACGATATCGTTCGCGTGAATATTTAGCTGAATTTGCGAGAGAAAAATAATAATAAAACGGATAGCCTACGTCCTTTCCTAGGATATAATCTATATCTTTGCCAAATTTCATTACGATCTGATAAGCCAGACATCCATTTCGTTTATTCGAATGATATATAGTCGCTACTTATTCGCTCACACGTTATTTTACTAGCAGAAAATGTTGTGAAATTCCGTTCCTGTATAGCTGAAGTTAGAGTTAAAGCATCCAAGCTAATCTGGGAGTGGGCTGGCCACGAAAGATAAGTAAAGATCGTCACTCTTTCCCTAATTCACTTTGCCTAACTTCAGGAGTCCAGACCCCTGAAGTTAGGCAAAGTAGGGTAAGCATGGCCTGAAATTACCCATTACAGAGGAGGGAGGCCGGAGGAGGAGGAAAGAAAAATAAAGTTCCTGAATGCCTTTTATTTACTAAAATCCGAAAACTAAACTCAGAAAACGCTCTCAATCTCGATATCGCCTTTCAATATAAAGACCCAATCAGACAACCCGTACCTTATGGTCGAAGAAATATTGAAAGAAGAATATTCTATAGCATTAGAAGTATTACCGTCTGTCGATCCCCCTTATCGGCTCCTGCGATCCGTACCTAAAGAAAAATGGAGTTCGAAGAAACGAAAAATTCGGGTAAGTGATTTGTCCAGATACCTTTAGAACTTTTGTATTGACTGCGATAGATTTTAATCAATATTAGTAGTTTTGTGACATAAATGTGATTTAATATAATGTTTATTGAATTTAGCATACTTATTTATTATGATAAGTGCGAACGTAACTGTCTCTCTCTTTGTCTTATGTTTTTTCTTAACGTCAAGAATTGTTTCATCGAAATTGGCTAACAGACCTGTGTAAGAACAAGCCATATTTGTAGTCCCGGTAGTGTATTCTCGTGTGATCATTTTTGGCAGATAAACAATATTATATACTCATTTCAATGTCCTGAATTTTTATAACACTATGGTATCTGCATGGTGTAGTATTTTTAAAGAACTTTAAATCGATATAAAACAGAAAAATGTTTTCAAAGTGACTCAATTTTACTGATAATTTGATGCCAATAATATTTGAATGTGATCTCGGGAATTTGACCACCACCTGAAAAAAAACCTCAGTATTACATTATACATTTCCTTCAGTGTTGTATCTCAGAAGTTTTCACACACAGTATAATATTCAAGAAACGTACGGTCTGTAACGAGGCAAACCTAAATAAATGCTAATAACTGAAGCAATCATGCTAATACAATATGGTTCTTCGTTTGTGGTACAAGTTTCAAGATTACGTGAAGAAAAGTAAGACACAAAATAGGTCGAAAACTGTACCTAGCGAAATGTAGATACTAAGTACACATGTGCCTTATGGCTATGGCCTATGGGATTACCAGAATGATTATCTCTCACATATTATAATGCATAGAACAACAAAATTATCGTTATACATAGTATGACTTCTAGTATAGAATCTACACCCAATAAGAACAGTATTTGGTGAAATTGTATAAATTGTGATTGATGTTCCGTATGGTGTCGGATGTAAAGAATAGCACCATCCCATATCTCCCCGTGGGTGTCGTAAGAGGCGACTAAAGAACTTACCAGAGAATGGGCAGCAGCGTTCTCTGTGCCTTTGTAACAACCATACTGCGATCGCCAAGCGTGACGATTATGGCAAATTCCCCCCCCCCTATCTGGGGGAGCTCTATGTCCAGCGGTGAACGTCTTATGGCTGTAATGATGTGGTTGATGTTTGTTACTTAGTCACGCCAGAAGTGCAGAACAGATTTGGATAAAATGTGACACAGAGATACATTATAATTTGGAATAGCACATATGATACTTTTTATTCCGATAGTACGATTCCGTAGGACAATACCCGATCACCATATGGGTGAAACCGCGGCTATCAGCTAGGATAATAAGTAAGTACAACAATCCATTCACGGCCGACAAGTGCGATGCTACGTTATGTTATCTATTTGACGAACTACCTACCTAGGTATATCCCACATAAATATCTAAATCCACACATACATATTAAAACCTCCCATAATAACATAGCAACAGAACGGTCTCATCCATCACACACCAACACAATTCATCTTCCTACCAACTGAACGATAACGTTTATGAATTATCCCAAACTGCGAATATTAAGCGAGGTGTGTTATTATGCTTACATGTTATTAGTATGCACTAACAGACCACATCACATTGGTTTGCTCTAATCCTGTGGGGCTTTTGATCTCAGGATGCAGTGGTTGTAAGGTAGTTGGTTTAGGTCAAAACTTGCAAGTGGATCTTAAAGCAGTTGTCTTCAACCGATAGAGCTAAAGTTTTGCATACACGTTTAGTTTGGATGATAATGCTTGATGTCATTCTAAATCAAATATGGCTTCACGATTGGGGCAGTGGCTGAGCGATTGAACTGCTGCGCTGCGTGTCGTGTGCCTTCGACGCAGCTGTACATTTCGCGTCAGCATCACTCCACAAAGATTGAGGAAGTTGTGCAGTACCTGAAAATGAAGACCAACTGGACTCTGAGGGTCGAAAGGTTAGAGTCGCGTCACAACACCAACTTTACGTCGTTTGTGATACGCGTTCCGACTCATCATCTTCAGACCTTCTTAAAATAGGACTTTTTCCTATTCCTATTTGGAGGTGTCCTATTTGGACGTTTCAGAGGTCGCGGCATCGTTACGTGTATTGTTATAAGTAGTTTAAGAATTGTTAATATGTATTAGTTTATTATTGTATATTATAAGATAATTGTATGTATTTTATTTATGGGCCTCAGTTGCCTGACAATAAAATGATTTGATTAGATTATTTATTCTCCTGCTCGTAACCCAATTTGCATGTTTTCTTTTTCCGTACCTACTTCTCTGTTACACATCACCTCGGCAAAATACAAGTACACAAGAGACACGTGGAAACCTAAAAATCTAGGACCGATTTTCTATTACTACACACATAAAATATTATGTTCAAAAGTCGAAGATCCACTCACGTCAGTTACATCATATCGGGTTTCTAATCTATCGCTCGCTGGCGGTAACACGAGATTTGATATCTTCCCAGGGAATAAGGAGGAACACTCTCAAAGAAATATGAGTAACAGCTATACTGCCAGTAACATTATGTTTTGGATACAGATAAGATGGTGCTACAGGTTGTGTTTATGTTTTTACAAATGCCTATCAATATTTACCGAATACGTATAGTGTATTATTTTGTATAACATGTTATTGATCAAATCTGTCGTGAAGCCATCTATTTCGGGGCTGCGGGCCCCGTCCGTTCGAAAGAGATACCGCTGCCTCGACACAAAGAGCTAAGAAGGAACATGGGTGGGTTTTAGTCGGTAGAAGTCTGACACTCTCTACCGCTCTGCCCAGAGCGGGAGAAGTCATTTGATGATTCCTCACCCCACAAAAAAAAGCATCTATTTCGCCACGCCATCTTCGACTGTATAAAAAACGGAACCTTTGCAGGATCACTATAAACAATCACTAAAAACGGAACCTTTACATGAGAAGGAAAATATCTGAAAACCCTAAAATGTAGTTTAATAACAAAATACCTTCAAGTTTATACGGAACCCTCGATGCGCGATTTCACTGGCCACCGTTCGTTTGATTGAACCAGATCTAATCATAATTATTTCGTTCTTTAAACGCAAGTGAATCGTTTTCCTGTGAAGCTGGTCCATACAATAATATTGATCGATCGGTTTGGTATACAAATTATCTTATCCAAAAGCTAGAAACTGGGCATGAACATACGTTATCTCAAATACATTGCAAGCCTCTGATAGCTTCTAAGATCGCTACAATAAGCCTCAAATTAAAGGCCACTGCGTGATCTATATCCAAGCTACAATGTAATTAGATAGCTCGCTGATGACAGCTCAATGATCGTGCACCACGTATGTAATTACAAGTATGCATATAGGTATGTAGATATGTTTGTTGATGGATTGATATCCTGCATGTAAGCCTTGTAATCACAATTTATAATCAGTATCAACGTAATCAATATTGAGGATATTTTGTGTGCTCGAATGACGAAAAGACATGGAAGTGCTGTTGGTAAACAATTACGTGGTTTGAGGAGAAGCTCGTGGCTAAATAATAACAGCATCTTTTTTTTTTTTGTTTTTGGGACAAGCCCGCCACACTATTCCCAAACCACTGTAACTCCTGTAAGCCAGAATCAACAGTGGCGACCACAAAAAAAGCGCCGAGACAATGAAGCCCGACGAAGTCCCAGAGAAACGATTAAACTGTCTTTGATCCCGCAACGAAATTAATCAGAAAATAATAACGGAGGAGTAGGAATAGCGGCGGCTATAACAGCCTCTTATGTCTATCTTCAGGCTAAGCCGCGTTTGCCCAGGTTGATCTGTGGATGGGTGACCACCCATTGTATATAAATTTTTTGAAGAATTCCTGAAAAAGCATTGATATACTAATCTATAACATGTAGGAGAGATATTAGGGAAAATATCGCGAAGAAGTTAGGAGTAAAGGTGTGAATGAGCTGAGTGATGAGGATGGATGGCTATACGAGTATATATTAGGAAGAGTCAAATACAGTTTTTTTTTTGGCGTTTGGGAAGTTATCAAATAACTCCTCCCGCTCTGGGCAGAGCGCTAAGGAGTGTCAGACTTCTACCGACTAAAAACCACCCATGTTCCTTCTTAGCCCTTTGTGTCGAAGCCGCGGTATATCTTTCGAACAACCCGCAGCCCCAACGGGACCCGCCACCCCAACGTGATCCGCAGCCCCAACGATGTCAAATATAGACCTTAATTGCAGTATGTCTGCTTAATCAAAAGCCCCATAGTAACACAAATTAGTCGCCATATTTCCCCAACATACCGTGTCAAGTCAGAAGTTCACAAAGTAACATATAGATGCTAATGACATATTTGCATGTACATGGTCGCCCCAAGCTGCCTCACTTTGAAGTGCAAGCTTTAGAAAGGGGAATAACCTATGGTTGAGCTTGTTATGTCTCTGATTACTGTATTCAATTTTCCTGTGAAGGAAGCTTGAATAAACTACGTAATTAGGACGGCACGGTTGGCGCAGTGGCTAAGCGATTGGACTGCTGCGCTGCGTTTCGCGGGTTCGATCCCCGCACGGAACAAATATTTGTATGGCCTGCAGATAGTTGTTTCGGGTCTGGTTTAAAACTACGCAACGGATTTCGAAGCGGTTTTTTTAAAGGATAGAGTGATTCGAGAGGAAGGTTTTAGTATATAATTTTCAAAGCTAACCTTTTAAGGTTAGCTTTGAAAATATTGTAATATTGGGAATATTGAATCAATAAAACACAAACTCAACCAGTATTAAAAGTGTCTAGTAGTCTATTGCATTTTATTTTGGAATGGTAATCCGCAACTCCACGTCCAGAGAGCAAATTCTGCGTATTAAAATATTTTTAATGGTATACTATTTACATGTATATATAGTATAGGTATTTCCATAATGGAAAAGTTAGTTAGGGCCGGAAAACCACAAAGGTGGTGGTAGTTTCCACAAATGGAAAAAAATCGCAACTTCAACCAAAATTAAGAATTAAACAAATCCGATAATTGCACGCTCAAACAGAAAACACAAGCAACACCATTAAAAAATAGTTACGTTTCAAAAAGAATTAATCGGTTTCACAGAAATTTTAAATGCGGAATCTTTTAAAGCGTAAAGCGCAAATAGTTCTCGAGAGATGTTAGAAAATTCTGTGATTTATTTACACGAAGAATAAGTCATGTTATTTTTAGATGGATACATTTGAATCACTTTGTTCGAAAAGTAAAGGTTTCACACTGAAGTATTTAATTATTTCGGAGTGTCCTTTAAATGAAAAAAAAATGTATCACAAATGCCTAGTCGTGAGAATACTCCCAGAGAAAAATCCGACCTGAAAAATCGAATCTGGCAGGTTGTAGATGTTATAAGAGTACTTAGGCTTTTTTTTATTTTAGAATAAGAAATAAGGTTCCGTGGAAAAAAAACACTGTTGAAATTGTTAACGAAAATATATAAGGCAGTACCCGCCTAGATCAAAAAACATATAACAAAACGCAGTCAACTCCTATGTAAATCATACAGGCAAAAATACAACCTTAAAAAATTCAATCATAAAACCTTATGTTTTTTTCGTTTTCTCGACTGCACGAATACTTCACAAGAAATCTTAGTTTGTGTCCTCAATCCGTTTGAACATAAAGTCATTTTGCACGAGCTTTCCCATTTCCGCTTAGATTATAGAAAAATTTCATCGGTACGAAGTTCTTGAACTCGCCACTCGATTTTCCGATTTATCAGCAAATCGAAAAAAAAAATATTATCGACTTCAGGTTTGAAATGGATTATGGAATCAGCATGAAGAGATAATGGTGGAGCATATTTATAAAAACATGATAGGCAGTTTATGTATTTAGTTAAAATAATGATAGTGCTGAGTCTATAACAAAAAGTAAGCCCCCGCTGTGAAAAACATACAGTTGATTTTTTTTTCTACTACTCTATGTTATATAATAATAATGTAAGAAGATTCAGTAAGCGGATTACAGTCTCGTAGTAAAAAAATCGCCCAGTTTCACAGTCCAGGTTAAACGCTAACTACTGAATTCGTAGACCTATGTTAACTTGTATTGCAATCCCAAATAGCATATTGTCGGACATTTGGAATATTCAAAGTCCTACAGACTCTACATCATTTCGTGATTCCATCGTTAGATGGAAAGGAATAAATGGAGTAGAACATTTATATTATTTTTATTATTTATTATTTTTTATATTTTTTTTGGCAAGGCAAACCCAACAGATCTTTCCAAAAGACAGTAAATTGCAACTATATACATTCCTTTCTTAGCTGACAACCAACAAACATATTAATTTCATGTTGCAAGCAAAACTCAAGAGGTAAGTGCAAATATCAAAGGCGGAGTAACTGCGAAGTAAAGCCAGCACACGTCGCCTGTCTGTTTAAACTAAATACACGCCGCGTGAAGCAAATTTCATGCATAAAATTATTGAAGCCGCCTGCGCCAGACCCACTACCTGTCGAACTTGGACAGTTTAATTTAGGAGAGGACGCGGTTTTTTAATTAATGTTTCTTTTTTGCTTTTTGTTTATTTCGTTAATTTTCTCAGCGGTACATGAATGAGAAATACCCTTCCTAGCTTTTCATAAGAAAATAAAACAAGAGGCGTGAATGTGAGCGAGTACGACCAGATGTATGAACGTGGACGAGGCAAATAGAGTATGTAAGAATTGTTGCAAGTAACGTTCGGTGGTGTCTGTCTAACCCCATGGAACAAAGGTGTGAGTTCGATCTTTCTATCCTTTATACAGAATACATAATTTTATTTCAATTAGGGTTGTACAAATCACACTAGATAGTAGATTTAATTGTATATGAATCACGGATTGTGTCTGCATCACGTTTAAGTCACCAGCCACTGTTTTATGGTCTACGACATTCTTAAGTACAAGTTAACGTATACAGTTATAAGGATTAGTGCCTAGTGGTGGAGTGATTCACATCTGTCGAAAGTTGTGGTGTACTTCTTCTAACGTATCAATGTCAATTCAAATTGACTCAGCCCAAAATTTGGCGGCGAGTTTGTCATTTTCAGTAGCGTCCATCAGTAGTCATCATCATCATCATCATCGTTGTCTTGCCCTTATCCCAATTCATTTGGGGTCGGCGCAGCATGTCTTCCTCTTCCATACCTCTCTGCTTTTGTCATCTCCTTTCTAGCGTCCATCAGTAAACTGGAAAAATATCGCTACATAGACCACCACTTCGCGGTTCACAGTCAAAAGATTTTCGCTACTTTGAAACTTTAACTAAAGCGATTATAATTCCCATCACAGTAGATCAACTTTTGATGAGGAAATTGCTAAGTCGTCAAGTTTTCTAAGAATTGTTGGTAGTATTTCAAACCCGTCACCTACACTTCCTCCAGAACGAAGTTGTTAAAACTGTCTGTCTGTATTGTTGTTTTCTTTAGTGTCTTTTCAAGAGTGAGATGGCTATGTGAAAAATGAAAAGAAACAAAGCATACAAGCGTATGAGTACTGAGATGACAACTAAAAGTTGAAGCATTTATTTCAAATAGACCAATGATAGGCACTTTGGCATAGTCAAAAATAAGTTACCTACAGTCCAGCCACAGGTATCACAACTGTAAATAGACTGTATTTGCCCATTCCTAAAAAAAACGTATATCTCATGGAGACAAACAAATACTAAAGTATTGAAAAATAAGACAGGCTTCGACGCACGCACACGTTCACTTCTGCCACACATTTTATTTTATTAAAACTTACAGCTAGGTAGTTAGGTTTATAAAAACAATATGGCCAATTACAAGTTTTTACAAGTAGTTACAAAATATTTAAATAAAGTAAAAATAAAAAGACAGTGATAAGGATTAGTAAACTTTATGTAAAACAAAATAATGAAAAAGAACACAGATTGTCAAAGTACAAACGTTATGGGTTGTCGAAGCGTCTTCTTCAACTTCGGCACGCTTGTATTAAAACGCGCACGCACGTTTGTATTTGCATTTTTCATCTGCATTTTTTTTTTTTTTTTTTTTTTTTTTTTTTCGGATTCTCTTCCTAAACTATTGCCCTCTCCTGATCTGCTTTTTGTGCAACTCCATCTGCACTTTCAGGGTAATGTCCGATTGGCTGCGTTCTGGTCAAAACATATTTAATTTAATTTAATAAGAATAATAAAGAAGAAGATTGATTCAAAACATGATCCTACTCATGTTTTGAATCAATAAGAAAGAAGAAGATCATAAGAATGGGAATCACCGAAGAAGAAGATTGATTCAAAACATGAGTAGGATCATGTTTTGAATCAATCTTCTTCTTCGGTGATTCCCATTCTTATTTAATTAAATTAAATATGTTGTCCCACCAGCCAGTGCCCATGCAAAGCTCCTAACTTGAGCTACATAACAAAGTCAAGACCTCAGCCGCGACCGTGCGCACCCATACAACTGTTCGCCATCACTTGTTAATATTGATATGTAGCTCAAATTAATATGTATGTGGGGCCCCGGTACAATCGGTTGCCACTGTTTGTACTACGTCCAATAACTGAACTACCTGAGAACGACAGACGAATGTGAACTTTGATTGTATCATTTATTGGATTTCAGTTTGTGTATGTAATTATGCTGTTAAAGTTGAATTCTCCTCGAATCGAACCTGAATCTGCTCCATCAGAGTTGAAGGATGAAATCTCCAATTATCACGTTTTAACAGCCTTATGATATTCTCCTTGATATTCCATGAATTCACGAACAAGTACGTCACACATTATCATTAACACCGAAAACGGGATATTTACTATTTGTATTGAGCGCAAACCCGATCGATTGGTCTACTCATATACACGCACCGACAATAACTTCAGTATATCCATGTTCTTCAGGGCCAAAGTATAAGGAATTCATGAAACCAAATAGTAAAGTGTTATTGCTAGTGATTATCATTTTTATCATCTTCCTGCCCTCGTCCTATTCTTCCCTGTCAGATGATAAGGCATTATTTACTCCTTTCTCTTTCATATCATTCTTCACACAATCCATCCAGCTTAGTGACCATGTTAGTTAAAAACATATAACCAAATCGTGACCTAACAGAGTATTAGTATAACACCAAACAAAAATACCTAAACAATTTCCTCCTACCATTAATAAGGTCTCTCTTTTCAATTTCAAATTTGAAAAGGGTAACCAAGTTACACCAGGCCGTCCCCCAAACACATTACGCTTGTCATTTCCCACTGTCTGATCACTTATTACATGTATCAACTAACTTAAACTCCAAAATTTGATTTCCATTCCTTCAAAATTCTGTCACTCCTCAATATCCGGGAATGAATCGAATCCCCCTGTCGCGTATGACGCATAACTGTACTGTGCAGACGGGCTTTTTCATGAAACGTGATCATTCTAACTCAGATTCAATAAATCTATCAGGATTGTATAGGATCGTGTCGTGTGTGTAAATAAAAATAGAGTTTCTGTTCTATCATTAAATCCTACAAAATTAGAATCATAAACGTGTAATCACGTTTATGATTCTAATTTCACGTTTACAGTTTCAACCAGCATAACTTTAAAAACATATTTTTCGTAGATTTTGATTGACATAACTTTATTTGGTATAGTAACAAATAGAGAACTAGAGACTAATAGGAACCTATCTCCTATCTACCTTTTCTAAGTGAATATTCTGGTATTATGGAAAAACGCAACGAAACACAATACACCAGTAACCTCATAGAATTACATTAACAAACTGAAGGTAAAACAAAAGTACGAACCTACATAAACACATAACAGAAATTAGCATGAATGAGCCTCCACCCAGGGCTTCCATTCCAGGTAGGTACATGAAATAATCTTCATTTAATCCAAAAAACTTCCACATCCAACATTACATATTCATATTCAACATTCACGAGAAAATTCAATTTTATTCACGGAGAAATTTGTGTTAGCTCGTAGGTAATCCGAACAAACAACGTTTAGTTCTGGCTTGATTAATATCCTGGTCAAATGTCATTATGTTGCAGGCTTGCAAATGACCTGAATACGCTGATTGCGTCTTACGTAAGCAGATTACATGTTGTATTTGCTCTCGTGTGTATATGTTGATGATAATATTATACGACATAATATGGTATGATAGGTGATAAGGTAACTGAAAGTATTCAAACCGTTTCATACGAGTACATTCACGAATTATATCAATGCAGTACATATTTTATTTAGAAACTATCAACATAACATAACATAACATCACGCCTGTAATCCCCGAAGGGTTAGGCAGAGGTGTACCTAATAGTACACCCACATTTCGCCAGTTATGTTTAAGTCCCATGTAATAGGGGGCGAGCCTATTGTCATCAACCGGGCACAAATCCAGACTCCGTGGCTGTTACTGATAAATTCCTGATGGAAAAAGCCAATAACACGTTGAAACTATCATTATCTAAAATAATGATAAAAATATGCATAAGTGTCAAAAGGCGTCAAAAACTTTGCATTACATCAGCATTACTACGTTGGATTGTCATGCTGACTCTTCGACCAAAAAAGGGCCAGGTCACGTGAAGAGTCGAGCAACCGCTTTGCGATATCCCGTTACTGGTTGTTTTGTTTAATCGGCTTATAAGTTGATTTCTTTAGCAATCCGTTTGACATAGTTATGTCAAATCGTGAAAAGCATACCACAATCGGTGGTATTAATTTCACAATGCTCGTTTATTTCCTTACAGTAGGTTATTTTTGTAGCGTGAGTTGATATGCATGTCGCCGACATTTGGTGTGTAGGATGAGAGGTTAACTGCTGAAACAACAAACATAATTTACCCAGTGTAAGTTCTTTCGCTTCGTAGTCTGCTTCGCTGGTCTAGTCACATGAGGAGTAGACATGAGGTCCTGGATTCGATTACCGTATTTCGTCAGAATGTTTTTAGTAGTAACCAAGGAGGCTGGACATGTACCTAGTTGATTGCAATAGGCTCGTCTCCTTTCAGGGACGCGCGTCGTCTACGCCGTAAATGTTTTGCGTTTAAAACTCATTTGAAGCGCGTACATAGGGTCGGCTTGGGGTCGCTATGTCTGCGCGAATACGCGCAGTAGACGTGCGTTGCACGATTGCCCCGTATGCTTAGGTTACAAGGTTGCACTCAAATCTCGTTTGAAACGCGTATACGCGCTTCATCTGCGCGTCTTCTGCGCATTTAAAATACGCCGTGTGCTAAGGGCCTTAGGTTAGTTGCCTAAGGGCTCGTTAACGGAGACGCGGGGCGTCGCACGGCGCGTGCAGAAGGCTCGTATCGAGCTTTTTTATTATTTATTTACTGAGAGGCGCGTCCACCGCAACGAACGCTGCATTTTAAACTAACGAGAGAAAAATCGCTTCTCGTAAAATCGTTAACGTTTTCATCCATCGCCATATGTTTGAATTAAAAACGCACAACGAGCCGCCGGACGCCACGCGTGTCCGTAAATGAGGCCTAACTCTTCGAGGATTACAGGCGTGGTGTTATGTTAATGTAGTTTTATCGCGAAATCATAACAGCTGCCTGTTCGACTGCAACCCCCAATCACAAAAACACGAAAACTCGTCAAAAACACCAACAACATACCTACAAAACGCACGTCTGTTAACACCCGTAGCATTCCGTCACTCATTCGTCACGGAGTCGCGCCAGCATCGATCGTTCATGACAGCCCAATCAGAAGCCTAACCGACAGGAAAAACATGAGGGTTCGCGGCGTGTTGCCTAATCTAATACTAGGCCACCATCAGCTATGAGGTAAACGTTAGGGGAGTGGCTGAAGCCAATATCGGAGTTAATGTGGTTGACGGAACCCTAATTTGACGGAACATAGCTATACTAACATGCCTCCGGTCTACGCGACCCTACTGTGTTTATCTTGTTTTTTAGGGCTGTAACATAAGGGTGCCTACTGGACCCTGTTAACATACGTTGTGTGTACCTAGGTCCTGTATACTTGAAGGCTTATTTTCAGTTACGTTAAATGCCTGAAAATATTCTTCAGCAAGTCGCAAAAGTCCCCTATTTTTGAAAAGAAAATACTGCCACGTGCCTCGTTGGTCTAGTGATTGCAAAAGCGGCTGTTGAGCATGAGGTCCTTAGTTCGATTCAAGCAAATTGTTATTGTGTTTTTCCATGAAGAATTTCTCAGTAGCAACCGCGAAGTCTGGATTCTGGGTATGGCAATAGACTCACCCTCTATTACATTCGAATTAAACATAACTGACGAAATTTGGTTGTAGTATTAGGTACACCTCTGCCTAAGCCTTCGGGCATTACAGGGGTTATATTATGTTAGTCTCAGTTACGATAACTGCCTGAAAATAATCTTCAACTAGCCACAAAAGCCGCCATTTTTGGTAGGTTTTACCCATTTCTATCAGATAGTTGATTTTATTGATGTTAGCATTACCCTTTGCTTACTGAACAGGAATACTTTGTAATGAAACGATCCTCTTTACAAACTTGTATTGGTTCCTTAAAGGGTTCTAATACAATTAGATAGCCTTTGTGTGAAAGCTCTTTGTAGTGGAATATCGAAAAGCTAACCATGTTTATATTGGCTATTTAACTTTTACTCATTATCTGCCTAGCCTTTTCCCAACTATATTGGGGTCGGCCTCTAATCTAACCGGATACAGCTGAATCATCATCATCATCAGCCATAACACTGCTGGACAAAGGCCTCCCCCATAGAACGCCGTAACGAACGACAGCCTGACGTTTGCATCCACCGGTTAACCCGCTACTCTCACGATGTCGTCGGTCCACCAGCACGCGTAGCATGCCACCTTAGAAACGGGTTTTGTCGACGGAAGAATCGACAAAATTACAGACTGTAGCAAAAATTTCGTGTCAAATTGTATGGAAAAAGCTTTGTCCATTCTTGGTAGAATAGAGATAGAATCGCCATACTACGCGTGCTGGTGGGAGGCCTACCAACGCTTCGTCTTCTGATTCGTGGTCGCCACTAAAGAATCTTTCTTCCCCATCGGTTATCGGTTCTTCGAGCGATGTGCCCTGCCCAGCTGAATACCAGTATTTTACTTGGAGAGACTGCCTATCTGACCTTCACAACCCAGTTAGTACCGGGTAATTAATTGTGGTTCCTCTTGGTAAGACTGGTTGTTATACTTTCGAGACACTCGAATCACTACCTGTTATGACTCTCAAAAACCTAGAAATGACAGCCGTTGGTCTAATCTATACAACCGCGGTTTAACCTAGTGACTTGTCACTAGGTTAAACCGCGGTTGTCGCGGTTGTTGCGGTTGTTGAGGAGCTTGCTCCTCATGATTTTTGGAACGAAGTTCCTTATCGCGCGTTGTGAAAGGGGGCTAGACGGAAAAAATTCTTACGAAAAGTTGTCACACTGACACTTTTTGCTATAGTAAGCTATTGTAAGCTGTGCGGCGTCGCATGTTTCTCTGTCTGTCTCTCTCTCTCTTATAGAAAGCAAGCCAGATATTTTCATTTCTACATTTCTTTTTTTTTTTTTTTTTACATAATAAAAAATAATAACATTAACTTCGTTCCATCCAGGTGTTCCTTGACACCTCTCAAGTTTTTTTTATCACTATCACTACATATTATAAAAACTAAGTCCTCCCCCTCGCCTGTCTGTCTGTCTGCTCGTGATAAACTCAGAAACTGCTGAGTTTCATGTTGTTTTCACCAATAGATAGAGTAGTTCTCGAGGAAGGTTTTAGTATATAATTTGTCAAGATAACCGACACACACGCGTGCAAAACCGCGTTCAAGAGTTAGTAAATAACTAATGTCAAAAAATATAATCATTATCGATCAAATAGTGTCAGGTTCACAAGCCATTCCCAAATAAAGGAAAAAGAAAAACGTTTTCAATTTGTTCTGGCCCAAATTTAGGTCCGCCAGCCATCTTTAGCAACCACGATAAAAGGAACCGCAATGATTTAAAAGCGTGTAGAACCAACCTCATAATTCCAATTTTAGACTCAAACAGAACACACAAAAGGATGAAATTACTGGGCTGTCACGTCTTTAACCATATCGTTGTTGTTACAAACTTAGTCCTCACACACATTTAAGGAAAATTAAACCTTGTGTTAAGTGTGAAAAGGAGATGCCGTGTGCAAATGCATTGTAGCTCTGGTATTTACTGAAGCGCCTTGTTTTCGACTTGTAAATTGATTGAAACGCCCGGCAACTGATAATTGCTAATAGTTTTCTTGTTAACGCTAAAGTGGGAAGTTGGCAGACTACTTGATTTCTTTCAAAAGTTCCATTTCCCGTTGTACGCCAAGCAAAGTGTCTGATTGCGAGTCGCTTGGAATGTATATCGTTGATTGGATCGTTTTGTTGTTTGTTTGTTTGTGGAACTTTTTTCGTGTTTGGTATTGCAATTTTTTAAGTGGATTTTTTAAAGGAAAGGGGAGATTTTTTTAAAAAAAAGTTTTGATTCTTAAAATGATCATTGGTGACGTTTTAATTTGCAATTGCACTCAAGCTGCTATTGTGTAGTTCTATACAGCATTCGAGAATTGTATTTTATTGCAACTAATTTGATATTAGTAAAAAAGTGCATCGTCAAAGATCTTTTGAATCATTTATGTACCTACATCCAAGAGAAAACATAAAGAAACTACATAACCTAACTTAGACAACACAGGCACAGCTTAGTTCAAAATAAATTTCTACCAGCATGCCCGAGAAAAGAAAAAAAAAGACAATTTGAAAACAAGAGGATATAAACATGTTTAATATAAATGTCTCAACCTAAATAAACGAAGAAAGTTTGTCCCAGTAATGGGAACAGTATATTCTGACAATGTGTGGTAGGTTCAATACTTGTCACAATAAGCCAAATGCTAAGCCAAGTGCTTGGCACAATGCGCTCATCATCATCTGCCCAGCCTTTTCCCAACTATGTTAGGGTCGGCTTCCAGTCTAACCGGATGCAGCTGAGTACCAGTATTTTACATGGAGCGACTGCCTATCTGACCTCCACAACCCAGTTAATACTAGGTAACACGATACCCTTTGGTAAGACTGGTTGTCAGACTTTCAGGTCACTGACTGCCTGTAACGACTGCCAAAGATCTATATATGGCAGCCGGGACCGTGCTTTCCGAGGCACGGAGGAAACTCGGTATGTCGGGCGGTCACCCATCCACAGACCGACCTAGGCAAGATAATGCACAATGCGCTCAGAGATAGTTAAAAACCATTTTATTCAGTCTACTGCCGCAACTTATAGTTAAACCACTCAATAATGAACGTACCCTAAAACGTGACCTACCCTTCATATATAAATCATACATCAATCCTTTATTCTCGAAAATCCTAGATTGTGGCACACAATGAACAGATTGGCAGCCAATTTAAACTTTCATAGACGCCCACGCCACGTCCAGTACAAAAAAAATACAGCCAGAGAAAAATTCTAAAAGGGGCCGAAATTAACTCTCAGTTCGTTCACCATAGCGACACGTAAAAAAAAGAGGAGAAGGCTCATAATAGGACGGAGGGCGCAAACAAACATAAGCCGAACGCGGCAGCAAGCGAACTTCATATTAATTTTTCGTGTTTGTTTGTTGACGTGGTCTCATCGCAACTGTAGGTGATAAAAATGATGACTTAAGTAGTGACGTACTCGGCTAAAAGATTTGGAGTTCAGATAGGCAGTTGCTCCATGTAAAATACTTGTATTCAGATGCATCCAGATAGACTGAAATCCAACCTTTGTGTTTTCTTTTAGTAGCTAAATAAATTGAAGAGACGAGGACTCCATCGTGGGTATTTTCGCACGAATCACAGTCAGTTGGAGGCGGCAAAGCGGATGTACTCGTATAGGCACTGCCCACACGAGTACATTTAGTGAGGAATCAACGAATTTCATACAAGTTAATAGGACGAGCGATCGAGTGGTCAAGATACCACCGAGGGGTGGAGATCATGGTGAAGTTGTCATATTTTAACTACGTCTAGGGTTTATTTGTGGTAAATCACGTGCCAACGTTCAACCCTGTAAGTGAATTTCAAAATAAGAACCGAATAAACCTTCTGCTCCTTTATATTTCCCCATAGCAATGGCGTCTCCATTATTGCTAGTTTAATTTCTGTCCACCATTTTGAGCCATTCAGTTTCGCGGAGCCAGACGGTTAAACTTACAGTTGAAATTAATTTTAAATACAGTTTCCTGTCCAAGTTATACCCAATTTTGGGGGAATTCACTTGAAAATATTGTTCACTGTGTGTTTTGTTTGTGAAATTCGGTAGACAGAATACACTGCACTGCACATTTTTATGCAGTTTTGCTTGAATAACTTTAAGCGGTTGATTTTTTTTTCGACGAGACTGTAGGTCTTATATATGTAGTTAAGTTATGGTAACTCAAAAAGAAGCTCAGAAGCTGATTTTTCATCGGTTGTAATAGGATCGCCCCTCGCCTCCTGTTACATAGAACTTAATATAACTGGCGAATAGTGTGTAATAGTACACACTCTGCTTAACTCTTCCGGGACTACAAATTGTGTCAAGAATAAAATGTTAATTTATGCGATACTCTATTTTTAATATTCGTAGTACTTATCCAAATGAATTATTAATTACGGAAGTAATTGAAGAAGATGTTATGTTAAGCTACAAAAAAATATAAAATAGTCGCAGACAGGTACCTTTAATCAATTAACATAACTAATTATTTTAACAATATCCTCCAGAATTTCAAAGGAAAATTATTTTGTAATAAATGTAAAAATCGACAAGAAAATTCAATCTCCAAACGATCCCATGGAAACGACGGCTTGAAATGTACAAAATTACAATTCAATTAACAGAAAATACTTGATAATTCATACACTTGAATGAGAGCAGTCATTATAGAGATTCGCGTTTGCGATTCAAGTAATTAAAATACAATTTTATTACGATCTACGCCTTAATTTTCTTAATTAAAATTGGTATAATTGAATAAATTGAAGCGTCGAAACGAACCGGACGGAATAATGAAGTAATCGGTACGAAATCGTGATTTCTGTGTCAATTGTAATCATGGCACCTTCTACTTGTAATTGTGTTATCTTACGTCTGTAATTTTGGTTGGGATTTTATTTAAATTCATTTCAATACAGAATTACAGAGAAGCTGTGGTTGCCCAATAGTATTGGGGGAACCACCTGCGAGACCAACCTTTGCGTAATAATTTATTCCATCACTATTGCTCTCACAATCGTGAGGGAAAACCTCGGGAGAAAACTAGAAGGTAAGGTGAAGGTATTCGTAAAGATATATCCATTAACCTGCAATGAAAACCAACAACGGCCTGGACCTGAGAATAGCCGTACCTACTTAAGCCACCTATCGCCATCAGGCGACTTTTACGTACTCATCATTTACAAACTGCCAGTTATTTTCTTTTCACAAAACATTGAGAGCTGAGCTTGAGAACTTAGGTACAATCACGGATGGAGCCCGAAGAATTGCTAAACTTATGTGGCAGCGGGCAAGTACAGCTCAGTCTAAACCTTCAGGGAAATATGTATGCATGATAATACTGCCACGTTGGTCTAGTGGTCGCAAGCCCGAATGCTGGGCATGAGGTCCTGGATTTGATTCTCGGGTCGGGTAAAGTTTTACTGTTTTTTTTTCAAGCAGAAATTTCTCAGTAGCAGCCACAGAGTCCGAATTTGTGTCCGGTTGATGGCAAAAAGCTCGCCCCCTATTACATGGGACTTAAACATGACCAGGGAATTGTGGTGTACTATTAGCTACACTTCTGCCTTACCCTTCGGGGATTACAGGCGTGATGTTAAGTGTATGTGATATGTCATACTATGTAAGAATAGAAAAGAATCTTTAAGATTTCACTTTGAATTCCCAAAATGGAAGTCTAAGAACAATGAATATTACAATTAAGCGCCCCACATCTTGTGTACAATGTAACCACATCTTACGGTAACAGTTCCTGACACCCAGTCTGTTCTCAATGTGCAGCCCTAATTACCGCAGATCATCCTCTTAGCGGCATTCTGCTAAATTAATACGCTTTACTCCTGTAACTTTGGAGTATAGAACATGAGATGTAGCGATTTGAGCTTATAGAAATATTAGTGTCAAATTTTTTTTAAAGAATGGATTGGAATGGAAGAAGGAATTCTTGGAAGAAGGAACCATTCTGACATTGATCATTGATCTGATGTGACATTCTCTGGAGAGAATGTTAAGATGGATGTGTGGAGTGACAAAAATGGATTTAGTAAGAAATCTGTATATTAGAGGAAGGTTGAAATGGCGCCTGTTACAGATTTAAAGAAGTCGTTAGTCTTGATATGGACATATAATGATGCATAATGAGAGAATGCCTTGTGGCATTAAGTTCGCCTATGTATCACTATTGTGCATAAAGTTTAAATAAATAAATAATGAGGAGGGTTATATGACCGATGACCTGGTGAAGGTGGATGCGAGATGCACGGGACCGGTCAATGTGACGACACCTGGGGGAGGCCTATGTCCAGCAGTGGGCAACTTTTAGCTGAAATGTTGATGGTGATGATGAGGAGGGTTATAGCATGTGACTAAAAGAGTGATGAATATGAACGTTAGTGGATAATGAGGGAGAGGAAGCCCAAACAAGAGATAGACAAGTTGTGTGAAAGAGATAGCAGTAGACGATGCCGTGACGGGGAGAATGGAAGAAGAAAACGTGGAACACCGACTCCAAATGTGCGTGTGAACTAAAGGACCACACTGGGAATACGCGAAATGAAAATCTTAGGATTAAGTAGTAGATTTAAAACAATTGTAGAACGAATCCGGGGAATTTGTAAGCAAATATATTAAAAACTACGACCCATAAAGTGTTGTCCCTCAGTTCTCACAGACGATTAGCCAGATATCTTAAAAAAGAAGGTTTTGTGAATACAGACGTCAGGGTCTGATACTTTATTCGTATGTGGTGTAATAGGTATCCAGAAGCTTTTGGCAAATGAAGTATGTAACATAATGTTTCTCCGACTACAGAGTAGTACAGAGTTGTACTAATATTTTAGAAGAAAACTTAGATTCATTATGGCCCAGTTGTACAGTGCAGGTGTAATGGAAAAAACTTTATCACTGCGAAATGTTTTCAGATGGAAGCTAAAACTCAACCACACGTTTCGTCGTAATCGTCGGTTTATACATAGATCCTTGTCAGGCATCTGGTTTTTCGTAGATACTTGTCAGGCATCTGGTTTTTACGTAGATACTTGTCAGGCATCTGGTTTTTACGTAGATACTTGTCAGGCATCTGGTTTTTATTTCTAAACCGTTGATGTACGAGTATGTGTACGAATGGTCTACCAGTCGATCATTCATCGTCAATCATTGACATAGAGTACACTGACATTACTCAGTGTCTATGTCTTGGTGAGTACCAAGACATAGACACAGAGTATTGATTGTGGGGCTCGTGGTTGAGTAACCACGAGCCCCTCAGCACCGCTACTATCCCCACAATTGAGGCACACCCTAATTCGGGAGGATTAAGCGCCTCTATTAATATACGTATTGTGCGGAATGAAGCCTCTTCAATTCACCACCGTATATTGTGCTTCATTTGAAATAATCGCTTAATTCCACGTTAGGGATATACCTAGTTCTTGTAGACTACTGTAGATACGGTAAGAGCAAGTTTTGTGTAACATAAAAAGGATATTACCGCAGTGCATTGCATTCAATTATGCATTATGAATATATTTAATTTGTTTTTATTATACGTATTACTCAAGTTGAAGTGGCAATGGACAGGCCACATTGCTCGAAGAACTGACAACCGAGGGGAAAGAAAAGTTCTCGAGTGGCGACCACAAACCGGAAGACGGAGCGTTGGTAGGCCTCCCACCAGGTGGACCGACGACATCGTGAGAGTCGCGGGCAACCGGTGGATGCAAACGGCAGGCTGCCGTTCTTTATGGCGTTCTATGGGGGAGGCCTTTGTCCTGTAACGTAGTACGTTACACTTCTCAGTTATTAACATAATTAGCATAATAACAATAAAAACACATCAAAAATGCAATGTTTACATTCATGTGTCAACTGACAAGGACGAGCCACAGATAAAAATAAGTAGTGCGGTGACAATCAATACTTACTAAGAGCCAGATAATGCATAATATCGGTCGCGCAAGTGAGGATTTGTCTACGGCTCGCATATGTCCCATCGCTATTTAGGCTGCCAACTCCATCTTTTCGTTTGACATAAGGAATTTTAGTCCCGAAGCGATCACACGTCTCACCAGATCCTAATTGTCCAGTGAATTACACACGTGTCTTAACTCGCCATTATCCGGGCCTAAACTTATCTTAATCCGAATTATTCTCCGCCATCGAGCATTTAAATTCGGTGTCTTTGAAAACCCCATACTGGGGTCCAAGGTTCCGGCTGACGTCCCCAGCTACACCCGTCAGTTCGGCTGCACATCAGCGGCTACTGGAACCCATTTTGGTTCCGTCGCCTGTTCCGGCATCCCACCGTTGGGCATACCTGCCACGTGGGCCGCGTCGAGCTGCATCGGGTCGACACCGACACCTGAGCCCTAGTGTCTTCCAGCGTGGCACCTCGCTGCGGGCATCGCCACGCCGGCTATCAGGGCAGTACTGTGCTCCCCTACAAGACGATCTTTGGGTTTGTGAACCACAAACTTGCCCACACCCCTTTTTATTGATATAATATATTTTATGTTGACGAGGTTACGTGGTCTTATTTTTTAACCTGCGCCACGTACACCCTTCCCGTCACATTGGCGCCCAAAAACGTGGTTTTGTGGTCACATTTTCCTAAGGGTTGTCTTGTGGGTATTTTTTTTTCTATGGTGGTGTGTTGTTTTATGTAAAACGTTACGGTTGCCAGCAACTAAGGTGTACGTTGCGGTTACTTAGTTTATTTTAATTGGTAGGAACAGGTTTGTCCCGTTGTATCTGCTTTTATGTTGTACAGATATTGTAAGAACGAATTTACCGTTCCCCAGTAGTGGTAGAGCTAATAGTAACGGCTCGCCCCGGGGAGGTACCACGCTCTTTCTTATTTCTACCGGCAAGCAGCTTGCTGTGAGCCGGTTGAAGGGATTGGGTTGCCGGGTTTTCAATTACTGGCTACTATAGACATAATAACTTTGTCTACTGCTGACACAATTAGCGTTTATTAATAATATCTCTAATATCGCTCATAAGTGTCAACAATTTTTTTTTGTATTTTATTATACCCTAACTTAGATTCATTTATCATCAATTTAAATAAGAATTTAACTTCATAGTAAATCATAAAAAACAACAACATTAAAATCAAGTAATACAACTTAATACTAAAAATTTAGTAACATACAAATTGTTTCTACAAACTTGTAAATTGGAATTAAAGCCTGTATAATATCAATTAACCTTGTACTTGTATACATTTGACCTGGATCACTAATGTTCTATGCAGTGAACATTTTTGTTGTTGACGACTCAAAAATACAGTACTATTTCATTGAATTAACAGCTGTTTCCCACAATACAATTCCTACTTACTGTCAACCTATCCACTAACCAATCAACCTACTGACAACCTAACATACCTACCTACATATTATTTAATAATTTTTCCTACTAACTGTCTACCTGCCTATAAACTTGATACCACTTACCTTGTTCATTATTGTTATACTGAGTACAGTCAACAGCAAAAATTTGTCATTGGATGTCAATAGTGACTCATATTTTATTTCACAAAATAATATTGTCATCTTTTCAGAATTAAATACCAGAAGCGTACACATTAGTTGCACCGATTTTTTTTTAGAAACTTAGTAAATTTTTGGAACTTAAATTTTTTTTTCACAACAAAAAAAAAAAAAAAAAAAAAAAATTTTTATTTTTTATTTTTATATATTGTTTTCTTTTCTTAACGTAGCTTCCTCACTTCACACGGCCAACAACCAAGACGTTATAATTAAGTATATTTTGTAACAGTCGGAGTAATTGACGCTCATAATACCTTGCTGATTGCTATCCAACACTTACCAGACTCACGTTTTTTTTTTAAATTTTAAACTCAATTTCAAATAACATAATTAATTTTTTTGAACCAAATTCAACATGGCTTATCCAGTAAAATTCATGTCGCTGCAAAAAACAGAGCTCGAATACGAAGTAGCTATCAGAGGGGAAACACCCGCCGCTACTGTTCAGGAATTGCGAAAACAGATTGCAAAATGCGGACCAATGTTTCCATCTGAGGACATTCTCACTAGCCCATTTGAAGTATCGGAAGATTTAAGTGGAGTTTTAGACGTTTTAACTAAGGCAGATAATAGTTTAGAATCACCAACTACAGACAAACAGTCATTAATGAAAATTCAAAATCTTTTAAATCATGCTTACCACAGATTAAATAGAATAACATGTGGAAGTAAAAACAAAACAGAGTACGATGAGTGTGTAAACCTATATAAGTCGATGGTGATAAAATCAAGTGAACTACTCGCATCAGCTTCGGACCCCTTATCATCAGTTAGTAATCAACCTCTATCCACACATAGCTTGGCTTCTCCTATTCACGTGTCAGTGTCATGTGATGGTGGTCAAAATAGATTTGCAAAATTAAAATTCGAGGGAAATTCTTGCGTACGTTCCTTCTTACAGCGGGTAAATGAACTTTGTCTTGCCAAAGGAATACCAACGGATAAAATCCTCACTCACGCGACCGAGATTTTTACTGGCGGCGCGCTCCACTGGTACAGAAGCATTAGGGATTCAGTATCTAGCTGGGATGAACTTGCAAATTTATTAAAACGCGACTTTGATCAGTCTGACTATGATTATAGACTTTTAACTGAAATCAGAGCACGAACCCAAGGGGAGTCAGAAAACATAGTTATTTACTTGTCAATAATGACAGGCTTGTTTTCAAGGTTGACAAAAGCACTATCGGAGGATGAAAAACTAGAACTACTTTTACATAACATTCGTCCATGCTATGCTAACATCTTATCATCAGTTGCCGAAATAAAATCAATCGAACAGCTGAGGACTCTTTGTCGTAACTACGAAAACATTCAATCACGCCTTGCTCAATTTAAAGAACCACCAAGACCCTCATCAAGTACTTTAGCACCCGAGTTTGCATATTCGGGAAATTTAACAGAAAGTAAAAGTAACAATAATTATAACAAAAAATTCAATCAGTTCAATAGACATAAAGACAGTAATAGTAATAATAGAACAGAAGAAAAAGTTTCACATAACAGTAACGATTCCTCCATTTCCCCTAACTATGTTCATGCAATAGATAAAGGTTCACATAAAAAGATTCCTTATTGCCCACGCTGTCGTAGTAACGAGCATGCTTACAGGAATTGTACTGTAAAGACGGACGAGATCTTTTGTTTTGGCTGCGGACAGAAGGACATTAAGCGTCCTGCCTGCAAGAAATGTAGTAAGAACAGTCCCAGTAAAAAAAAAAACTAATCACCGAGAATTGTGTCGTTAACAACTTTGACAGACAAGACTGGGAAAAGTGGTTGCACACAGTTAAATGGTTCCACAAGTCTTTCAAGGTACACACAATTCTCGATAAAAAAGATAATTTAGATAACAGACCTTATGTTTTAGTACAGATCGAAGGAGTACCAGCCACTGGACTCTTAGACTCGGGTTCGGCCGTCACAATTTTGGGTAACGGTGCTCATACGGTTTTATTAGACCGAGGAATGTCTCTTATCACGGACGACTGCATTGCAGTTAGGGCAGCAGGCGGACAAAATTTGCAAAGCATCGGTTACATTCATATACCAGTTCACTTTGAAAACCAATTCCACTTACTTAAAGCTTTTGTAATACCAGATATCAAATCGAATCTCATTCTAGGTGTGGACTTCTGGCGAAAATTTGAATTGTGTCCCAAGTATGTTGGTAGTGTAATGATTTCAAACAACTCATTGGAAAATTGTACTCTAGAGAGCAGCAATCGTACCACAATTACGGGTTACAACAACTTAGAGGAATCACAAAAGCATTTGGCAGATAATGTGATTAATCAGTATGAGAACATTTCATCACAGCACAAGGGTCTCGGAGTAACCGATCTAATAACTCACCACATTGATACAGGTGACAGTCAACCAATCCGTCAGCGTTATTATCGATTATCTCCTGAAAAACAACGTATCCTGGTAGAACAGGTGGACGAGATGCTTTCTCTCGATGTAGTCGAGCCTTGCGAAAGCGCGTGGTCATCACCGGTTCTCCTTGTCACCAAGAAAAACGGACAACCTCGATTTTGTTTAGATAGTCGGAAGCTAAATTCAGTCACTAAACGCGATGCTTACAACTTACCCTACATCTCAGAGATACTAGATAACCTCAGGGACGCGCGTTACCTTTCCAGCATTGACTTATCGAAGGCTTTTTGGCAAATACCGATAGCTGAGGAGGATCGCGATAAAACAGCATTTTATGTTCCGGGCAGGGGCACCTTTCGCTTTAAAAGGACTGCTTTTGGTCTTACGAATGCCCCGGCCACTCAACAGCGTTTAGTTGACCTGCTGTTCGCTGAATTCGATCTTAAGGTCTTCGCATATTTAGATGATATAATAATAATTAGTAGCGATTTCAATAGCCACGTGAACTTACTTTTACGGGTTTTAGAAAAGCTCAAAAAGGCGAACTTAACAATCAACTTAGAGAAATGTAATTTTTTTAGTTCGCAATTGAAATACTTAGGCTACGTAGTAGATGCCTCAGGTTTGCGGACTGATCCTTCCAAAGTCGATGTTATACTAAAGTACCCAGCACCAACCAATAAGAAGGAACTTAAACGTTTTCTAGGTACGGCGACCTGGTACAGACGTTTCGTTCCTAACTTCAGTACTATAGCTGGTCCCTTAAACAAATTAACATCGACTAAGAAAGGTACCCCGCCATTCAAATGGACATCAGAGGCCGACGCCGCTTTCCAGAAATTGAAGGAAAGTCTAGTGTCAGCTCCAGTCTTATCATGTCCAGATTACAATAAACCGTTTGAGGTGCATACGGATGCAAGCGATTTTGGCCTCGGCGCAATGCTCACCCAAACAATTGATGGCAAAGAACATCCAATTGCCTACATGAGTAAGTCATTGAACGGGGCTGAGAAAAATTACAGCATTACCGAACGCGAGACGCTGGCCGTCGTAACCGCCCTAGAATATTGGCGTTGTTACATCGAAAATGGGCAACAGTTCACTGTCTACACTGACCACAGCGCGCTCAAGTGGTTTCTCTCAATAAGCAATCCAACGGGTCGTTTGGCTCGTTGGGGAGTTCGTTTGTCAGCATTCAATTTTGTTCTCAAACATCGGCGTGGCGTGGATAACGTCATACCAGATGCTTTATCTAGGATCGTCCCAATTAGTGCCATTAGTACTTCCAACTCTTATTTGGACACTAAAGACTCTTGGTACAGGAATATTTATGACGGTTGCTTAATTGATCCTACTAAATTTAAAAACTACATAATTAAAAATAACGCTTTATATAGATTATCGAAGAATAAATACAACTTAACTTCAGAATTCGCGTGGAAGGAGGTCGTGCCAACCGAATTACGTGAGCAAATCATACAAGAAAACCATTCAGTACCCACGGCTGGACATATGGGCATATTTAAAACATATCGTAGTCTTGCTCTACGCTACTACTGGCCAGGCATGTACCAGGCAGTAGTAAAATTCATAGGTACTTGCGACAAATGTTTAGCCTACAAGTCCCAAAATCACCAGACACTGGGAGAAATGGGTCGTCCAAAAGATTGCTCACGACCATTCCAAATGTTATCAATGGATCTTATGGGTCCACTTCCAACTTCGCGAAAGCAAAATAATTACATATTAGTTATTACATGTTGTTTTTCAAAATATTGCTTAATATATCCAATAAAAAGAGCAACCGCTGAGATCATTACCAAAATTTTGGAGGAATCTGTGTTTCTCGTTCACGGTGTACCGCAGGCTATACTAATGGACAATGGAACCCAATTTACAGGGAAGGTCGCAGATGCCTTGTTTAAGAAATATGCAATCCCAAACGTTTTCTACACTCCAAAATATACCCCGCAGGTCAACTTAGTGGAACGTTATAATAGAACGATAATAACATGTATTTCAACGTATGTGGATGATGATCACAGATCCTGGGACTTATATATCCCTAAGGTGCAATTTGCCATGAACAGCTCCGTTAACGAGGCCACTGGATTTACTCCAGCTTTCCTGGTCTTCGGTCGCGAACTCGTAACTTGCGGTACTCATTACACGAACAACGACCTCGGCAACGAGATAGTGTTTTTGCCACGTGACGCTTACGCCGAAAACTTAGGTTGCCTTTCTAGCGTTTTCGATACGGTGCAATCTAGACTTTGGCAAGCTCATTTAAAGAACACTTCGCACTACAACTTGCGTCGAAAATTTGCAGAGTTTAACGTTGGTGATGTGGTCATGAAACGCGCTTATTTCTTGAGTGACAAGGGGAACAGGTTCACGAAAAAGCTGGCTCCAAAGTTTATTAAGGCAAAAGTCATAGCCAAGAAATCACCATTGGTCTATGTTCTTCAGGATATGTTAGGTAAAGACTTAGGTTCCTGGCATATAAAGGACTTAAAATTAGTAGGAGTTAATAAGTAACATCTTTAACATTTTAATTTTTTTTCTTTTATTTATATATTTATGCTACTGCATAAGCCAGTGCATGAATTTTATCCTCTGACGGAGACACGCTCACTCGATGTCCTCATCAGTGACATAATACGTGTCTTAATCCGTCATTTATTCGGCCTCCTATTTCAGCCCCGATGGAGAACCACGCTCACTTGTTTTGTCTTGTGCCTTACCCGTGGTCTCTCCACCTTTAATCGGAACCTCTGAATGGGTAGTCGCCTAACTCGGTACATTTTTACCGGGAGTAAATAAAAATATCTGAGCGGTTTGCAACTCGATAATTAAGCCATTGCAGGAGCGGGTGGTTACTCCTAAAATAAGCCTACATCCAATTTTCTTTTTAATATACAAAAATAACTTCTGAGCGGGTTGCAACTCAATAATTAAGCCTTTGCAGGAGCGGGTGATTACTCCTTAAATAAGCCTTAATCGATCTCAATTTTATAGTCCCAGTAGACTTCTTTTGCCTTCTTTTGCACTTCTGTTTTCCGCGAGTATCAAGTCAACTACGGACATGGAACTCTCACATAGCTGCTAGGGCGCGGACTCACCTCATGTTAAGGTGGTCTGCCAGCATGCAAGGAATACGAGTATGAGTTATGATGGATGAATGATGAAGAATAAAAGGGGTCGTAAAACAGATGTAAGTGCAATGGGAGTAAAGGATTTTTACTGGAGTAAAAACCCTCACCAAGCGGCGGGGTACTGTAACGTAGTACGTTACACTTCTCAGTTATTAACATAATTAGCATAATAACAATAAAAACACATCAAAAATGCAATGTTTACATTCATGTGTCAACTGACAAGGACGAGCCACAGATAAAAATAAGTAGTGCGGTGACAATCAATACTTACTAAGAGCCAGATAATGCATAATATCGGTCGCGCAAGTGAGGATTTGTCTACGGCTCGCATATGTCCCATCGCTATTTAGGCTGCCAACTCCATCTTTTCGTTTGACATAAGGAATTTTAGTCCCGAAGCGATCACACGTCTCACCAGATCCTAATTGTCCAGTGAATTACACACGTGTCTTAACTCGCCATTATCCGGGCCTAAACTTATCTTAATCCGAATTATTCTCCGCCATCGAGCATTTAAATTCGGTGTCTTTGAAAACCCCATACTGGGGTCCAAGGTTCCGGCTGACGTCCCCAGCTACACCCGTCAGTTCGGCTGCACATCAGCGGCTACTGGAACCCATTTTGGTTCCGTCGCCTGTTCCGGCATCCCACCGTTGGGCATACCTGCCACGTGGGCCGCGTCGAGCTGCATCGGGTCGACACCGACACCTGAGCCCTAGTGTCTTCCAGCGTGGCACCTCGCTGCGGGCATCGCCACGCCGGCTATCAGGGCAGTACTGTGCTCCCCTACAAGACGATCTTTGGGTTTGTGAACCACAAACTTGCCCACACCCCTTTTTATTGATATAATATATTTTATGTTGACGAGGTTACGTGGTCTTATTTTTTAACCTGCGCCACGTACACCCTTTCCGTCACAGTCCAACAGTGGACGTCTTGTGGCTGATGATGATGATACGTATTATATGTCAATCTCATGACCAAAGAAACGATGGATGGACTGTGCTAAGTATGATATGGCAAGAAAGAAGGTGTCTCATGAGATGACGAGGAACAGATTGGAGAAGAAGACATGCTGCGCCGACCCCAAATGAATTGGGATAAGGGCAAGAGAATGATGATGATGTCAAACTCATGCTTTTTTAAATGGAGGTAGGCAGAGAGTATGGAACGCCACCTGCTATGATCCTGACTACTATTTCTGATTAGTCCACAGTCGTACGGTCAGCAACAGAAGTAGCTTAACATTTCGAAATTTTAATTATTTGAGGCATAGGACTCCAGCTCTTATTTTTAATATTTCAGAAGATTATTCTTTAAAATATTCCTTACTATTCAATAACTTGTTAGTAACGAGTAATAAATAACAAGTTTTTATTAAAAAACCTGCTTTAAAAGTTTAAGTAGTGTTAATCTACTTCTGATACTGACTTACTTACGATATTTGACAATCGTTACGGGTAGCCAATGGCCCTGAAATCTGACAACCAGTCTTACCAAGGGGAACCTTATCTATTACTTAATACTAACTGGATTGTGGAGGTCAGATAAACTGTCGCTTCATGTAAAATACTGGTATTCAACTACACTTACAAGACTAGAAGCAGACCCCCAACAAAGTTGGGAAAAGACTGGACAAATGATTATTACCATTAATAGAATAACAACACCTGTCTTTAAGACTATTTGTTTTATTGCTGAATTAAAGAGCTTTCTTTGCTATGGATAGCGGCGGTGACCCAGTGGTGGCGGCCTCGACTTACGAAAAGTAAGTCGTGGTTTCGAACCCAAGCAGCCGCATTACTTTATGTAATTTATATCATCACCGCTGCCCTCAATACGGTGAAAGAAAACATCGTGAGGAAACCGGCATGTCTTAGAACCAAAAAATTCGAAGACATGTGACATCTACCAACCCGCACTGGGTCCGCGTGGTGGATTATAGCCCATCCCACTCCTAGAGTGGAGTCCTGAGTCCCTGCAGTGGGAACGTTAGGCTGATGATGATGAAAGCCTTATTTTTGTACTACAGAATACAGCGGAAACTTCACCAGCATAATGAAAACAGTGCACATTATCCAGCAACTGCTGTTTCCTCTCAAGCGATTCAAGGTGCAAGAACGCAACTCCTCCGCATTCTTCTAGATTTAACGCCTTAAACTAAACACAATCAAACGGCAAACTAAGCAAGGTACCCACAGGTGTATCATAAATCCTGACTATAAGGGCAGGACTATACCTCAACGTGCACTAAGTGCTATATAAGCTCAATAGATCCCCGTTTATCTGGTGCTAGTGTACCGTCGGCCTTATTTATGGGTCTCCACAGACTATTCATTTAGTAAGACGTTATAGAGTTGTTTGGTTCATCCCCTATTTTTATGGGCCTCCGTAAGATAAACTGTGTGGTAGCGTAGTTTCCCGACAATAGCCGAAGCCCCCCGAGGTTTGGGAGAGCAGGAAATAATCAATTGGCCGAAAGATATTGGTTAACGTATGTTTCTATTTCGGGGTGGTTTGTGGTGTTGGGGATGTGTGAGGACGTCGCGGAACATAAAAATACCTATTCGTTTCAGCCTGACCTTTGTATGCTAGATTCTTTATTTTATTTTCCCCAAAATAAACCTCGAATAAATAGTGGAGGCATTTGTCCTGCTGTGGACCGTAACAAAAGGCAATAATAATGTGTAATAAAAATAAACCTTACGAGTATGCTCTTTCGGTTGCATATACGATTTATTTGAAGACTCTGACTTTTATTAATCCTTAAACATCAACAACCTTAAACAACAGTAGGCAAACAGTGAGCGACTGTTTGCTTCAAGTTCTCTTCCCTATATACTTTTATTGAAATGTCCATACAACACGTACTGTACGCAGTTTGCGGTGTTTCACTGGCCAATTCATTTAGCGACGTGTTTGTTTCAGTCGGCGGGAAATTACGCGCCAAGTTTATCTTGCTGACTCACGGTGCTACAATTCTCCACTCACTCGACATTTTCAACCGATTCGCCACTCAGAGTCAGTCAGCGAACAGTCAGCCGCTCACTGCTCGCCTAATAAAGATGCAGTCCAAGTATGTGAGTATAGTAGGTATGTAAATAAATTGCGGTATTTGTTTACAACAGTACCAACACACCTGTAATATATTTCATAGTGGTTTAAACCATAAAATATATAGTAGGGTGGAGTATACAAGTCTTTCGAAGTTCATTACATCTCTTACACAAACATTTTCTCACACAACCATTTTAATAAATTCTAAATCCCGAACCCATAAAAAACCTCATTTATTTTTCTCATTTCCCTTTACAAAGTCACACCTAATACATCCGAAAAAAGGTAAATCCATCTGTTTATAATGAGCAGCTGTTCAACCACACAACCTAATACCTGGTTTCATATTTAATTTACAAGACCATTATGAATCCGTGGCGGGATTTGTTGAGGCCCCATAACCGTTGTTTTACTACACCCTGTAGGGTCGTTCTGGCGAGACTTGGGGTTATACAGCGTTTCATTTATGTCTAATTTGCTGTGGACATTAAGTATTGATGCACTAAAAATTGTATTGAAGTATGGCGTAAAACGAGGGATGGGTTTGGGTGTTTTGTTTATTTGTGGAGGGAAAGGAGGAATAAAGTAGGAAGCTGAAAATAAATTTAGATTTTCGAGGGATGTTTTCTACACGTTGAGGATTCAGGCAAAATGCTAAAGAATTCGTGTTCCCATTACTTTTATCTTAATTATTGAAAGTTGGTGCAGCATGTCTTCTTCCTCAGTTCCCTATTAGACGGTATCTCAGCAGTCACCACCGGGGCTGCGGGTTGTTCGCAAGAGATACCGCGGCCTCGACATGAAAGGCTAAGAAGGAACATGGGTGGTTTTTAGTCAGTAGAAGTCTGACACTCCCTTTCGCTCTGCCCAAGAGTGGTTATTTGATGATTTTGCACACGGAAAAAAAAAAAAAAATGGGCCTGGGTTAAATTCCCTAGGCATTTCTCAGTAGCAGCCACAAAATCTGGATCTGGTTCATGTCAATCGGCTCGCCCCCTATAAGATTGGGTGTTTGCGCCAACAACGAGAATATCATCTGCGCCGCGCGTCCCATCTCTACAGGGCACCCCGCGCCTCACGCCCCGCAACGCGTCTGCGTCGAGGGAACCGCGCTCTCGGCCTCTTGCTTCCGCTACCGCCAACGAAGACACACGCGTCACGCGCCCATGCGCTCCTTACCGCGCTTCCACATCCACAACTTATCTTTGTAACAATAACAGTTTAATGTAATTTTAAGGTTAAAGTAATAAAAACAGAGTAATTGTTCACGAGTGTTTACTTAAACGAACCACAATATATATATATGTAAGTCGTGAAACCCACGCGCTTACATAATGGCGACCGTCTAAATGCAATCTTCGGACTCCGAGACTCCGAGCGAGCCTTCCTTCCTTCTACACTACTTCGTGCTTCCCTGAGCTTCGGCGTGTCTGCGAGCAGCGAGCCTCGACCATCGTGCGCGTCGAGAATCACTACGAAGAAGGATCTATCTACTTGCGAGTGCGGCCCGCATGGGTGCGGCCGGCCCGTGAATTTGACCAAGCTAAGTTTCCTACTTCCATATTCCTATTACCTATACTACCCCTTTTTTGTTGTAGTCTATAGCCTGCGTAATTGTGGGACAACTACATCAGTGATAGGAAGAGCCTATTGCGTGCATGTGCATTGTGCGTATCTAATTCGGTCAACAACTATCTAATCCTGCCACCTATACCCTTGATTATTTGTAGGCCTGTGCAATAGTGCGATTGCACAGCTACAAGTGGCTAGGATAAATACCTATAGTAAGGTTACTATTTACAATTCTACGCTATTATTTTGCTATACAATTAATCCAGTCACCCATTCTATTTCGTTGTAGACTATCTTCCATACTCCGCACTATATTGTGCAACTACAACAGTGACCTTGGAGAGTTTTACTTGTGCGCCATTTTGTTTTGTTTCATTGTGAACATCGTGTTGCCCACGCTACCCCCCCGCACGTGTTGGATGTGCTAGCCAGTATTGTGCTCGTGTGCAACTTAACTATCTTATTTTAATTGGTTCTTGGGTTTTGCTGACGAGTGTTTGTTGTGCATTGTTTGCCCTCCCGTTCTCTAGTTGCACTATCCTTGGTTTGTGTTGCACGTTATATACCCCGCTTTGGGCCGACTATTTCAGCGCAAGAGGTGCCCGTGCCCATTCTTGTGGCCAGAGCCCGTACTCACTTCGGGTAATCATCGAGCGCGTCGTGCCGCCGCCGCACACGTGCCCCCAGGCCCCGCGCCGATCCGCGCCCGCGCGCGGTCGCTTCGCTTTGCTCACGCCGAGGGAGTGCCGGTAACTACCGATAGCCAGACGAGGAGGAACGTAAGATCTTTCCATTTATTTTTTACTAGTGATTCGGTGCTGTCATTGTCAAAGTAGTTGTACTGTTGTATCGTATAGTATCGCCATGGATATCAAAACTCTAAAAGCCAAACGTGCCAGTATCCGTGGTAGGTTAACTAAATTTGAAAATTACTTATACCAGATCAAGACAGTACCCATAACTGAATACAAAGAATCACAAGTAAATGAGCTTAAATTAAAACTAGAGATGATCAGAGATTTATTTAAAAACTTTGTTGTGCTGCAAGACCACATCGATGAGCATTCCGTAGAAAGTATATCTATTGAAATTGATGAGAGGGATGCTACAGACTCTAAGTTTATAGAATTGATTGCTGAGGCAGAAACAATTCTGCCGCAATACCCTAGTGAATCTCAAATTCCATCACATCATCATTCTCAAAGCGAGCATTTTAACAGTGTGAATTTTAAATTACCTAAAATTGAAATAGCAAAGTTTGATGGTACTTATTCTAAATGGTTAGACTTTAGAGACACTTTTAAATCACTAATTCATGAAAACTCACGATTACTTCCTATTTACAAATTCCATTATCTCAATTCTTATTTAACTGGCGAAGCAGCCAACATTTTAACTAACCTAGCGGTCTCAGATAAAAACTACACGGTTGCTTGGGACCTGCTGTGTCAAAGGTACAATAACAAGAGACACTTGATCACTCAACACATAGATTTAATTTTATTTGAACTACAACCCACTCACCGTGATTCTGATAGTTCTCTTAGAGCATTGGTTTATAGTGTCAATAAAAATCTCAGAGCCCTGTCAAGTTTAGGTCAGTCCACGGACGAATGGGACCCATTAATAGTACAAATCATGTACCACAAACTTGATTTTACGACCAAGCGAGCATGGGACGAACATAGAAATCCTGATGATGACACCATGCCCAAATTAAGTGAATTAATAAAATTCTTACAAAATCGTGCTAACCTTGTAGAGAATACATCATCTAGTAGTAAGAAATACAACTCTAGCAATAAGCAGGAGCGCGCCTGTAAATCCTTTGCATGTATAGCCAATGCAAACAATGACAACGGAGAATCAACTTGGGTCTGCAACTATTGCAGTGCAGATCACAGCATCTACAAATGTCCTACATTTTTAGCAAAAGGTATAGAACAACGAAAAGCTGAAATTTACCGCCTGAAATTATGTCCTAATTGCCTTAAAAAAGGTCATGTTGCCAAGGATTGCCCGCAAGGGCCATGTCGAAAATGTAACAAAAAGCATAATTCATTGCTTCACATAACTTCACAGCCTGCAACCAGTGTCTCCGTGCAACCTGCCGTCGTTGAAGCCACGGACGTTCCTGAATCAACCATTGAGGTTTCGGTTAACTTCTCAGCTCAGGTACAACGAAACAATCTCGTATTACTATCTACCGCCGTTATTGATGTAGCAAATCCAAGTAGCAACGCATGCCAGGAAGTTCGTTGCCTTCTCGATTCCGGCAGTGCGGCCACCTTTATAACTAGAGAGTTGAAAAATAAGTTGGGCCTACCTGTCATACCAACAAATGCTACGAAGATAACCGGCATGGGCAATACACACTGTGGATTCATCGCAGAGAGATGCGTTGTCCGCATACATTCTCGCCATACAGACTACCATACCACACTGGCATGCCCGGTGCTCCCTGAGCTTACAGCAAATATTCCAAGTTCAACCATTGATTTAAGCTACTTCAAAATCCCGCCGAAAACTCCACTAGCCGATCCTGCCTTCAACACTTCAGGCCCAATAGACATGCTGATTGGCGCTGATTTATTCTGGCAAATTATAGGAAGAGAGCAGCAATCCCTTGGAGCAAATTTACCATTTTTGAGAAGTTCTCGGTTGGGCTGGCTAATTTCAGGCCCTGTATATATACCTACCAACAGTGTACCTAGAAATATTCAGTGCAATTTGTCAAGAAATGACGATCATTTAACCAATAATTTTGATCAACAACTTGCCCGATTTTGGGAGCTAGAAGAGCTACCAAAAAGGCCTCTCCTGAGTGATAGTGAGAAGATGTGTGAGCAGCACTTTCAAACACACACTACCCGCCAAGAAAACGGACATTTCTGTGTGAAACTTCCACTTAAAGAGTCTACTGAGGTGCTCGGCGACTCCTATCACAGAGCAAAACTAAGATTATTTTCTTTAGAGCGAAAATTTCGCAAAAATCCGAAGCTCAAGCAAGCCTATTGTGAATTCATTGCAGAATACCTGTCACTGGGCCACTGCACTCCACTGGAGCAGTCGCCACCGCCGCGCAGGCGCCACTACCTGTGCCACCACGCTGTGCTGCGCGAGCAGAGCGAATCCACCAAGCTGCGCGTCGTGTTCGACGGCTCCGCCGCGACATCTACTGGCGTTTCCATAAACGACATCCAAATGATTGGCCCCAAAGTACAAGACTCCTTGTTTTCGATTCTGCTGCGATTTCGCCTATACAAGTACGTTTTAGCTGGAGATATCGATAAATTCTTTCGTCAAGTCAATATCCACGAAGAAGACAGAGTCCTACAGCTTATTCTATGGCGTGAAGAAGAAAATCTCCCTATTAGAACACTTAGGCTCAACACCGTAACCTATGGCTTCGCCAGTGCAAGCTACTTGAGCACTAAATGCTTGTGGCAACTTGGAGAAGACTGCGACGAAGATAAAGTCAAGGAAATAATTCAGAAGGATTTTTATTGTGATGATCTACTAACAGGAGCTGACACTAAAGAAGAGCTACTATACATACTGAATGCAGTCACCGCTATGTTGAAATCCGGCTGCTTCAATCTCCGAAAGTTCAGGTCAAATGCCCCTGACATCTTTCCCATCTCCAGTGTCGACCTGCAAAGCAAGTTAAGCTTGAGTGACGCATCCAGTGCCCTCGGTTTAGGCTGGAGCCCACAATCCGACTCTCTTCAATTCACCATTGAAGCTCCAAGCTCTGAACCTACAGACAAAACTACCAAAAGAGGAATACTATCATCGTCTTTCAGCATTTTTGATCCTCTCGGATTGCTTTCACCGTCCACTGTCCAGCCAAAGATGCTTATGCAACAGCTGTGGCGGCGAGGATTGGCCTGGGATGAGCCAGTCCCAGATGATCTAAAAAAAGAATGGCAGAAAATGAGTTCTAGCCTTCCGTCTCTTAATGAAATGGTAATACCAAGAAGAGTTCTATGTGAGAATCCACAAGAAATTCAATTACACTCCTTCTGTGATGCATCCATGCATGCTTATGGCGCATGCATATACCTACGATCAACTGACAATGAAGGTAACATAGCAGTTCATTTACTCTGTGCCAAATCAAGAGTGGCGCCTACTAAACCGCCTCTTACCATACCAAAGTTGGAGCTACTTGGAGCTCTACTCGCCGCAAATCTCACGAAGACAGTTTTGGACTCCCTGCGGTACCCTATCTCCACGTGCATACACTGGTGTGACTCCAGTGTCGTACTCGCATGGCTCAACAGCACTCCCAGCAAACTGAAGAGTTTTGTTGCTAACAAGGTCGTAGAAATCTGCGAGAATACAAACCTTTCTTCATGGCGTCACGTGCCCACTGCTACCAACCCGGCTGACTACATCTCCCGCGGCGTCCCTGCAGAGAAGCTGCGCACTCTACAAAACTGGTGGTCAGGCCCGTCCTTCCTCAGCATGGATAAAAATCATTGGCCATCACAAGAAAAACCAAGTAAAGCCAACTTACCTGAAATGAAGGTCCTACTCGTGACGACCGTAAGCAAGTCACCAGTTATACGATTTGAAGATTTCTCCACTCTCAACAGAATCAAGAGAATATTTGCATATGTGCTAAGGTACATTCAATGTCTGAAAGATAAAAATAGTATAAGAGGTCCTCTATCAGTTCAAGAGATGAACACTTCATTAACATTATTAGCCAAAGAGGCTCAAAAACAATCATTCCCTGAAGAGTACAATAAACTAACAAAAGGCGAATCCATACTTAAGGGTAAATTATCAGCTCTTAGCCCATTTCTCGACGAGGACGGTGTTATGAGAGTAGGCGGTAGGCTTGATCGTTCCAGCTATAGCCATGATAAGAAACATCCTATAATTATAGACTGTAAACATCATATGTCCATTTTAATCTTTCGCCAGGAACACCAACGCCTATTACACGCAGGTCCACAGCAACTGCTGTACTCTGTCCGAGAGTCCTTCTGGCCGAGCAACGGCAGGCAGCTCTCCCGCAGCACCGTGCGCTCTTGCGTCGTGTGCCGCCGCCACAAAGGGCAAACTCTTACACCTATGATGGGCAATCTACCTCCCGAGCGAGTCACTCCCGCTCCACCCTTCCAGTCTATCGGGATGGATTTCGCAGGGCCCTTTCACATACTTAATAAAAAAGGTCGTGGTGCTCGCGTATCTAAATGCTATTTATGTCTCTTCATCTGCTTTAGGTTCAAGTGTGTGCACTTGGAGGCCGTTAGCGACCTCTCTAAAGACGCATTTATTTCATGCTTAAAACGCTTCATTTCACGTAGAGGAAAACCCTTAGAGATATTCTCAGACAACGGGCGTAATTTCGTGGCAGCATCCAAGGAAGTAGGTCAATTTCTAAAATCAAACGCAAAAGGAATTAGTGATCTTGCAGCAAACATGCAAATTAACTTTAATTTCCATCCACCTTACGCTCCTCACTTTTCTGGTCTGTCGGAGGCCGGCATTAAATCGGCTAAGCATTTAATCAAACGTGTAATGGGCAACACTAATCTGACCTTCGAAGAGTTGTCCACGTTATTTGCGCAGGTTGAGGCTATACTGAATAGTCGACCCCTGTCCCCACTTTCATCTTGTCCTATAGATTTCCTCCCTCTCTCCCCAGGACACTTCCTGATCGGCCGGCCGCTGACCGCACCGCCATCGTCAATCATCGGTGACACCGCAACCTGCCGTACAAGATATGAGGCCATCGAAAAAATGCGACAGCAATTTTGGACGCGGTGGCAACGGGAGTACATCTCTGAGCTCCAAACGAGAACGAAATGGCGTGAGAACAAGGCTAAGTTGGCCACTGGTGATCTAGTACTCATTCAGGAGGATAATACGCCGCCGCTATGCTGGCGCCTGGGGCGCATTGCCAAACTGTATCCTGGAGGAGACGGCATATCCCGCGTCGCCGATATCTTGACTACCAGAGGTATTATCAAGCGGTCCCTCACTCGCCTCTGCCCTTTACTAGACTGATCCAGATCTTCATCACACATTTCTAACCAATTAATAATGACAAGAATTTAATGAAAAGGATAACAGCTCAATACTGCTTTACGTGCACGCCATCACCACACCGGCCACTCGACGTCCGCATCACTGCATTGCCGCCTACAGCGCCGCACTGCCACTTATTTCTTTCATCATGGGCACACATTGCAGCACCTGTAGTTCTACATCAGCTCCAAGGACGCAACATTATCATCGACTACGACGGAAACCCTCGTCGCTAACGTTTCCTCGTCCACGCCTTCCTGCTGGACTTCACCGGCCCCGGAGTATGTTTGCGCCAACAACGAGAATATCATCTGCGCCGCGCGTCCCATCTCTACAGGGCACCCCGCGCCTCACGCCCCGCAACGCGTCTGCGTCGAGGGAACCGCGCTCTCGGCCTCTTGCTTCCGCTACCGCCAACGAAGACACACGCGTCACGCGCCCATGCGCTCCTTACCGCGCTTCCACATCCACAACTTATCTTTGTAACAATAACAGTTTAATGTAATTTTAAGGTTAAAGTAATAAAAACAGAGTAATTGTTCACGAGTGTTTACTTAAACGAACCACAATATATATATATGTAAGTCGTGAAACCCACGCGCTTACATTGGGACTTAATCATAACTGCCATTGGGTAGACTCTCTGCTTAATCCTTCGGGGATTACAGGCGTGATTTTATGTTATGTATCTTACACACAATCTATCCATCGCTTCTTTGGTCCACTACTCTTTTATCTATATTTCACATACCTAATTATATAACAATAGAATAATTTTCCATACAATAGAAAATGAATATTGCTACTAAAATGAAGAAAAAAATGAAGAAACGGCAATAAACAAACCTAAATATTTCATCAAAAATAAAAATATTTTAAAAGCAATTGAAAAACACGCAAAGAACTATCACGTTCACGATTCAATGATTAAATAAATTCCTTAAAGTTTGAATGAATCTCTATCGAAAATTCACAATTGAAAAGATGGCTACCGATGCGTGGCAAAAATTTTAATTTAATTAATTAAAAGGCTTTCCGTAGAGTACTCTCTACTATTTTCCGGTGAAGGGCAGAATTCAGTTTTTCCAATTTATATTTTCGATTTTATTAACGTTCATTTTTGTGGCTTTTTTGGGTACATTATAACATGGTTAATTGAATTCATTTATGAGAGGTATCCGTAGATAGCTTTCGGATACGTTTACTGATAAATTGAACGTTTAAGATTCTATAGTACGTAATTTCAGTGGTGAAATTCTCCTAATATTAATGTTTAAAGACAAAAAATCTAAGCTTTTAAAATATTTTTACGGCACGGTTACCTCAGTGAGCGATTGATTTGATTGACTGCGGCGCTGCGTGTCGCGGGTTCGATTCATACACGGAACAAAATATATTTGTATGACCTTCAGGTAGACAATCCGGTGGGTCTAGTTGCTGGTCTATGTGAGTTTGAATGTTTGTAAAGGCACACACTATACAGGAGAAATTCCTACTGAGGAGCAACGGGTCAAAAAAACTCTAATTTATCCAAAGGTTTAAAAAAAAATACGGATGTAACTATTTCATGCTTTGCATTGTTAACGATTCCACTAGGGAAATAATATTTTTCAATCGATATATTTAATATTTTAACAATTACTTCACGTGGACTAATGTCGCTTGCAACAGATAGTAGTTAATAATGTGGCTATAATTATTTCGCACACTTTTACAGCAACTTTTATTATTTCTCTATACCATGTCTGTTGACGGCAAACAAGAGCTGTCTACTTGAATCCACATCGCCAACGTTACTCTTGTAGTTTTGCAATATCGGGACTGCGGGTTGTTCGCAAGAGATACCGCGGCCTCGACATGAAGGGCTAAGAAGGAACATGGGTGGTTTTTAGTCAGTAGAAGTGTGACACTCCCTTTCGCTCTGCCCAAGAGCGGGAGGGGTTATTTGATGATTTCCCAACCCCCAAAAAAAATAAAAAAGGGTACATAATATGTCTGACGTGTGCTCAAGTTACCAGTGTATTTAGACCTCTCTCCTACCTTTCCCTTTCTATGGGGTAGGTATTATAAATCTCTCACTACGAATAGATTAAAGATTGATTATTTTCCTCAAGTAATCGCTTTGATTTGTTTATAAATATGTATGTATCATTTACATGTAAATCAGATCTTCTTCTTTGCGTGTCGATATTATGGCTTTGAATGGAGCATGGTGGCCTAGTGGAGGCGGCCCCGACTTACGAACAGTGAGTCGTGGGTGCGAACCCAGTCAGGCGCATTACTTTGTGTAATTTATTTCATCATCACTGCTCTCAAAACGGTGAAGGAAAACATCGTGAGGAAACCAGCATGTCTTAGAACCACAAAATTCGAAGACATGTGACATCTACCAATCCGCACTGGGCCCGCGTGGTGGATCATAGTCCATCCCTTTCCTAGAGAGGAGGCCTGAGAGTCCCTGTAGTGGGTACATTATAGGCTGATGATGATGATGATTATGGCTTTTCGTTTAATAAATTTAGCTCAAAATTCAGCTATGCCAACTCCGCTTGCTGATGCAGTCATAACATCGTCAAGTGTTCGAGTGTCAGGGTGGCTGATAGAATGTGGGCCATTGTCTGTAGAGATACACCAAAAATACGCTTGCAATCTCAGCCGTCCACGAACCCCGATCTGAAGAGATTGTCTTTGCTACGGCCAACTTGCGTTCGGAGTCTTACACATTTACAAGACGGCCACGGTAAAGTATGTCCAGGTGGAAGGCTTTCAGACGGCTCGATTAAGCCGTCAGGGTGCTTAAGCAGCTCCCGTTAGAGGTTGTGTCTTGCTGTGAAGGCATTGCGTTGAGCTGGACTAGCGGGGCCAGCGCACTTACTTTTACGGCTTTTCAGCCTTTGGAACACTGAAGCGTAGTGGTACATTGAATGGCATGTGAATCAGATGGTGGTCATACACGTAAGTACCATCGAATCTCATGTCTAATGAATATGAAGCTTACGACAGTCACGTAAATTGTGAATAACACACTCACTTACTCTCCAAAAAACTGTTTGAATACGTTTACGAGTTCAGACACAGAATTAATCACCACCCGTCGTCAAAGCCACAAAACCCGCTGAACCATCAGGATCTCCGCTTATAATCTCAGTTACTAAGACAACATAAGGTGTCAGAGTATTTCGGTCGCGACACGACAAAGTTCGAAGGGGCAAGTTGCACGTACGGGTTCTTCATAAGCGATTGACTGAATACAAAGTGAAGTTTTGCATGGAAACTGATACCTTTAATCAATATGATGCTGGTTTACGACATGAGCAGTTTCGTTATTCTATTTGTTTACTGCTCTCAAAATGGTGAAGGAAACATTGTGAGGAAACCGGCATGTCTTAAAACTAAAAAATTGTGAGTCGTGTGACATCTATCAATCCGCACTAGGCCCGCCTAGAGAGGAGAGCTGAGTCCCTGCAGTGGAAACATTAGAGGCTGATGATGACTTTTTTACTGACTCACATGAGCTAATACTAATGCTGTTTTCTAATGTGTCCTGAGTTAGGACAGTGGTGGGTCATTGACAGGCACTCATCTGCATAATAAAATAAAACAAAGCAACAGACTTTTCTAGTTAAAAAATACGCGTAAAAGTCTTTGTAAAAACCTATTTTGCAAAATAAACATCATTTTGCTTGTACTACATGATTCGGCCTATTTGCAATAATTTGCTTATCATACACTAGCTTTTCCCCACGGCTTTACTCTCGTTTTGGTCGGAATTTATCCCAAGGGAACGTTTAATATAGCCAATGACACTCGGGGATAATAAAGCTTACCATTAGTAAAAGAAATTTCAAAATCGGTTCAGTAGATCCAGAGATACAACCTCTCAAACTTTACGTCTTTATTTATGATGTTAGTATAGATTTCATAACGATTAGCTGACGTGTGGCAGAGTAAGATAGCGAAGGCATTCTATAATCATCTTTACTTCCAAAGACAGGTGCACTAAAAAAACAAAGAAAAAATTTAATTAGTCGTTTTCATTTCTCATTATTTCACAGGTTGCAACAGCATTCATCTGTTGAATTTCGCCACAGAACATGGCGCCCTAGGCATTCCATTAAAACTCGCTTGTTACCATACAATTGCACCGAACAAGACCAGTCGTAATGATAATAAATTAAATTAATTTAAATCCCCAAAAGCAGTTTCTCCGTTTTGCCTACGGGGGGACATGGCACTGCTAATGAGCTGTGTTTAAAACAATGTTTTTATTTATATTTGTGGATTTAATTATATGACAAATGTAGTAACTTTAGTAGTGGGCAGTATTGTTATTTTAGTCGCTTAATTAAATAATACATAACATCACCCCTATAATCCGCGAAGGATTAGGCAGAAGTACACCTAATACCTAGCACACACACATTTCGGCAGTAATGTTTTTAACTCCCATGGTGTAAATGGAAGTTAAATACTGATCCAAACCCCGCTACTGAGAAATTTCTGATGAAAAACAAACACTCTCCCGGACCTGGGAATCAAACCCAAGACATCATACTGAGCAGTCGACCAACACTACTAAAAGTTGGAGAGAAAGGTGTAGGTACCTTTCTTTCCAACTTTTAGTTGTGTAAAAAAATCAAAATCAAAATATTTATTTCAAGTAAGCCAGTTACAGGCACTTTTGAATAGTCGAACAAATACTAAATAAACTAATCAACTAAGCTACAGTCCCAGTCACAAGGTATAATAACTGTGAGTGTACTGTAGTTGCTCATTCCAAAGCGTTGGTCTCATGAGAAGAACGGCAAGAAACTCCATGGACACTCTTTTAAATCTTAATATTGTTACAAAACTTTGGTTACATCATTCATGTTGAGATGGGTGCACGATGAGTGTCCACTGTAAAGTCAAAAACGACAATTCAAAGATAAAATAATAATTCAACCAAGTCGTGGCAGCTAAGAGATGACCAGTCACAACTGACAGAACCCGTTCACGAGCATGACTACCTACTTCCTTACATTAAAGGTTCAGTTCGGGGTGAAACATTGTATAAGAGCTTTTAATGTTTTCAAATTCACCTACTTAATGTTGATCTAAAACCAACACAAAATAATTACAGCGAATAAATACCTCTTTATTCCTAAGTACCCCATTTCAAATAGCATCCTACACAGATTACCCTAATGCAATGGGGATACATTTTAATGCTTCCATTTCCCCCTATTTTTCGCTAAAAACCCTTATTTTCCCACACTTCCCGATCTTACGGCGCTTTTATGCTTTCATCCAAAAGTGTTCATGCTTTCTCGAAAACCTTTAATATTATTTTGCTTAGAAGCCCCGACTTTTCTTTACAAGGAAGTTGTTGAATTACGAATAATTTATACTTCAAACGGTCTTGGAAAATTGAAAATTATGGAGTTGATAGCATATAATTTGAGGATCCCGAAAAAGTTGGCGTGAAAGAGGAGTCGAGTTAACTGCAGCGAGAAAAATTAAACAATAAGTTACCATTAGGGAAGTTCTTTTAGAATTTTTATCTATTGCTTGCTTCTTATTTTTACCTTTTTTTATTTTTTTGGACATTGTCGGTCCTATCTCTTCGATCTCAAAGCTCACAAACAGACATTCCTCTTAATTTTTAGGGATATGAAAAGACTGTACCAAATTAAATAGAATGCAGCAACAGTAATGATTTCTGTGTAACATTTGATGATGTCATATGATTGCCGCCAGCAGCAGTTTTTATGAAATCGGCTTCAGTCGGCAATGTGGCATAGAAATCAGTTGTATCGTTGGGTTGTGGTCTGTCATTGCGATTAGGGCTTTGTAGCTAATGTTCGCGCTTTTTTTAGAGGGTGGGAAATCATCAAATTTTAATGATTTTTCCCGCTCTGTAGGTAGGTAGGGAGTGTCAGGCTTCTACCGACTAAAAACCACCCATGTTCCTTCTTAGCCCTCTGTGTCCGAGGCCGCGTTATCTCTTTCAAACAACCCGTAGCCCAATGTTAGTGCTTGCGGTACCCTTTGGTAATCTACTTTTAACAGTTGTAACAGATACTCTAGACTCTAAACCCAATTTTAAACCCCAAAACCTCCTTTTTCTTCCCTCATTGCTATGTAAATACCGCTTATCACACTCCTGGCCAGGACAATCACCGTCATCCATCATTCGCGCCTGCCTGGACAGGAGAGGCTACCAGGCATCTCTTATTTACCGGTACCGGGCGTTATCGGTCCATTGTTTCGCTGTCAATTACCGAGCGAACGTCTGACGTGGCCGGTATTCTTTGGGCAGATATAAAACCTTTTCTTTTTTTTATTTTGTTTTTGTTTTTCAATTGGAGAGAGGCAATTTCTTGGTTTTTTTGTTTTGTTTTGATAACTTAGGGAAAGTTACTCGTGTTCTGACTTACGCCTGTAACTAGGTTACACCATAACCTAGTCACCAGGTCATCAGATAGGCAATCTATCCATGTAAAATTCAGCTGCTGCAGGGATGTTTTCCGACTAAACAAAATATGGTTCTAATTAGTTCTTCTGTTAGATTAGCGAAAAATATTGGATACGTATTTTTTGTTTTATCAAATCATTAAAAATTGACGAAGATAAATCGCGTCAAATATTTGAGTGGGGGCCTAGGACGTCACTCGCCGGTAAAAACTGTCATAATATTAATGTCTTACAATATTTGTTTCATTGTTTGTTTAGGTGCAAAAAGAAAAAATATGTGGCCAATATTTTTTGGAAATCTATCTGACGGACTAATTAGATTTTTTTTGTGAACTACCCTATTAGACTAGAAACAGGCCCTGAAATAGTTGAGGAAATACTAGGTAGATGATAAGACAAAGTAACCGGTTCAACAAAAGATTTTATCGTTTGATTTGTTGTACTACGTTAAAAAGATAGATCTGTGTCGCTTTAACATCTCTGACACGTACTATGAATTATTTAAACACCACCATTTTTATTGTATGAGATTACTATTTTCGTGACCACGGTTTCGTCCGAAAAAGTACAGTAAAGAAAGAAAGAAAGAAAAAACATTTATTTGTCGCAGTAGCAGCAATCCTATTGATTTATTTAATTGACCTTAAAAATGATACAGGCTTTTCCAAGATGCTTGTTCCTTGAAGCAATACAGTAGGCATATACAGTTTTCTCAAAACACGATTAATGTACATAGATGCAGATGATGAAGATTAAAATGTAGATGGAGAACAAAAGACAAGGATTTATTTTATTAATTCATTAATTTCGAATCAAAGATAAAACATCTTTAACATCTTTTCGTTTAACCGATTGTTCTTCACTTGACAGTTCTTCATTGGAGCCTTAATTAAAAGGAAACACTCATTTAAATAAGGAAATAGATATTTTATTTCTAGAAAAATATGTTACAACATTATTCTTAGCTACCAAAAGTTTGATGTTTTATATCTAATGAAGAAAATACAATGATTGGTTATGATTGTGAAATTATATTATGATGTATATTTTCTTTCTGTTTACATAATAATTAGGTACGAAAAAAAGTTAGGATAGCCATATTTCTCAGATAAAATCAAAGTTAGGTTGAATTCTTATTCGAATATTACGGCTACTATATTATACAGGTGTAAATGCCTCCCTAAATTTATAGAAAATCACAAATAAGAGGGTTATTTCCAATATGTCATAACCGAAATTTCTTTGAAATTAGGTGAAAGTTGAAGTATATGGCTTTGGGAAAGCTGTTTAAAGAATTTAAATATTTTTCTAAATAATATGGCTACCCGAAACCTACTTTATCGCACGCAAGTACATACTTCTATACTAATAATCTCTACATAGCGTGATAAAAATGTATTTTTCAGTACAAATAAACTTCCAAATACTATTATGATGTGAGAATGAATGATGTTTATGAAAAAGTATTTTATTATTTAAATAAAATAAATTACTTCTAGTACCGAATGTTAGTGCGAGAATCTATGTGGTATTGGATTCAAGAAAAGAGAGCTTTACCGTTTTAAGTACTAAGTTAAAAATTGAATGGGATTTGTAAGAAGTTTCATCGTTGTAAATCATGGAAGAGTGTCTTCTTTTATTTCTCGACGGGTTCTCCTATTTGACCAAATTACTTAAATAATAGTTTCTACAATAATGGCGCGTTTTAGTTTATTTCTCTGCTTATGTCTAGAGCTTCCTATAAAATATGCCGTGGGATGGGCCGTGAGCTGGTGCGTGCACCACTTCTTCTTCAGGTTTGGGTTTCGGTACGAATGGGTTGTGGTGAGGATCTGCGTTTAACCTGAAATAATTTTAAAATTGATTAATCTTTTCTTTAGTCGATGCCAAAATGGGTTCTGTTGGGAATCAGGGACTATTATGTGTAGTATATCACAAGAACTTTTAGTTTATGTGTAGTTGACTGCCTTATTTGTCGAGTGGTCGCAATCGCATGAATGAGGCCTGGGTTCGATTCACGGGTCGGACAAAGTATTATTGGATTTTTTCTTTGAGTAATTTCTCAGTACCAGCTACGGAGCCTGGTTGTAAATTTATCTTTTAGACAAGTTTTTCAGGAGACTTGTTGATTGAAAAACTCTAAAAACATGAACACCCTTGAAAGTATTTCCAAAATAATCCGGTCAAAAATACCAAAATCCCCTTAATTTGGTCGAAAATCTAATACAGCTCCAATACCCAAATGCATCAACAAACTCCAAACGTATCCCGATTGACACAGTGACGCTTTTTAGTCCAACTATAGCCTAAAGCAAGCCCAAATACGTCCATAATTGATTTTGAGCGTATTTCGGCACACTGACGGGGTATGGAGTCCAGTGAATGATCCTTAGGGATAATGGTTCTGGTCACAAATTGCTGACTGGTAGGATTAACTTTGATGGCATTAATGTTGGTGTTGGTGGTTACTAATGCAGGTACTATTGCAAACAAATGGCTGCTATCTCTTTTATGTAAATAATATTTTATAACAAAACATCATGATTGTGTGTGTGCATGTGTGGTGCAACTCTGAATGATAAATTGAGGAATGAGGTTATACGAGAACGTTGAGGTTTAAAAGAAGATGTAGTGACAAAAATTGAAAAGAGTATGCTAAGGTGGTTCGGTCATGTGGAGAGGATGAATGAAAGTCGATTAACAAAAGGTATTTACAAGGCAGATGTGAGTGGCAACGCCAGGATGGGACGCCCTAGAAAGACATACACTGATCTTATTGGTGCCGTTCTTCAGACAGGTGCGTAGTACTCGTAACCGGCGTGCGTGTATGACCAGACGTATGAATGTGGATGAGGCAAAAGGAGTATGTAAGGATCGTAGCAAGTGGCGTTCTGTGGTTTCTGCCTACCCCCATTGGAAAAGGGCGTGAGTTTATGTATGTGTGTAACAAAACATCATGTTCATAATCCTCAAAGGGTAAGGTAGAGATGTACCCATTAGTACACCTACATTTCACCAGTTATGTTTAAGTCCCATGTAATAGAATGCGAGTCCATTGCCATCAGCCGAGCACTAATCCAGAATTCGTGGCTGCTTTTTTGGCGGGTGGAAAATCATCAAATAACCCCTCCCGCTCTTGGGCAGAGCAAAAGGGAGTGTCAGACTTCTACTGACTAAAAACCACCCATGTTCCTTCTTAGCCCTTGCGCCGAGGTCTCTATCTCTTTCGAACAACCCGCAGCCCCGACGGGCGTCGGCCCTTGTGGGCCCTTTCCATGTTGCTGACATCTCTTTGAGGCGCGCGTGAAACACGAATGCGCCGTGCGAGCGTACGAGCTATCGTCGAACTCCTGAGCAAAGCCTCCGCAGCTCCCATTTTTCAGCGTCCTTCCAATCGGACGGAATCTCTTCTTGCGTTCCTTATCTTTTCTTCTTCTTCAATGCGTCTCATCAGAGTTACACTATTTTTTAACTTACATCCTTCTAAACACAATACATTCATGTGCCTATAAACATTTTTAAAAATATACAAACTTGTAAAGCGTAATGGCCTTAGCGCAGTCGACGTTGTACCACCAATCGCATGCGAACTTGGCCTGGTCGAAGAGCGTGCCGTTGGTGCAGAGGAATGAAGCTCCCTGCTCACCCTCGCGTCCGTCGTGGCATACGTGGTAGGCCTGGAAGAGGAAAAAATATACTGGTTAGAAGATAGAAGATTTAATTTACGAGGCAATGTCTCGTAAGGATGAAAAAGGTAAGTGCCAACGCAAGAGAAGTATTAAAAAAAACATCAGCTTAGATCATCATTCTTGCTCTTATCCATTGACTTATATATTACTGCGTAAGGACTGGGCGGACCGCATGTTAAAATGACGCCTCGAACTTGGTCCTAAAACGGTCTTTCCTAAGCCGAAGTGAACTAGTCCACGATCGGCTCTTTTCGGGTGCGGTCGTAAATTTTATTAAAAGCTTTATTTATGTTCTTTATACCTCGAAAATACCACGCCGCTTATACAAGGTTACGTTGACGAGCAGACTACACCGATTCTCTGCATGGCGAACGCGTCGAGCAAATGTTCGGACGACCGTATCTTTAGTTTTTATATCAATGCTTTTATCCCAATTCATTTGGGGATGGCGCAGCATGTCTTTTTCTTCCATACTTCTCTATTACTCCTCATGTTTCTCTAATCAGACACATCATTTTGTGCGATATCATCCTTTACACAGTCCAAAAACTTTCTACCATCCAAGTCAAACGATAGGCAAGAGTCGTCAACCGGTCTAGAGATAATGCCATACTACAATTAAATAAAAAAATAAATTAAAAAAACATTTAATTCAGGTAATATAACCCATATTAGAAAACATTAGATAAAGAAAGAAAGAAAGAATGGTTCAATATTATCACACTTCCTGGTGAATTCACGCTAGACATACAAAGTGAATTATATTTGTGTAGAAAGGCTTAATATTTTTATGAAGTACAAAAGTTTACTTAAGCAACTCTACGAAACGAAACACGATTCTGAAGCAATTATTTAGGCAAACACTGTCGAAACGGACGGCAATTTTTTCACGGAAACCTTTGTTTGGAAAGTTATATTAATTTTAGGAGAATTATAACGTGATTCTTGTAATAACTTGGAATTACCGGCCCCTGAAGCCTTTGAGGTTATTCCGGGCTACTACGACAATATCTCGAAACTTATTCAATTTTGTGAAATTGGACGACCATTACGATTAGATTGGGCTGAAGTTACCATATAATTAGAAGTTTCGAGTTTGGTTAATCTGGTGAAAATTACAGGTTTCCTTTGTAAAACAATAATTTACGTAAATATGGGTGAAACAGTATCCTAATTTAACATTACGTGTCGGGTAAAACGGTTGATTTTGAATATTATTCTCACCAACCACTGCACATTATGAAACGAAGGCCACCGCCGCGTCTGCCTGTCTGTCTGTTCGCGATAATCTCAAAAACTACTGCATTGGTTTTCATACTGTTTTCACCATTGGATAAAGTGGTTCTCGAGAAAGGTTTTAATATAATTTGACCGACATTAAGCTAGTAATAATATATTAGTAGTTTATTTACCAAAAATCATCTAGAATTCTATTTAAAAAAATAGCAATGGAAATGTAAGACCAAATTAAATAAAGAAAAATCGGAAATGACGTAATTAGAGTTTAGTTACGGTTGGTAGTTTAATTAGTTAGCGTTCCATTTTTCCTATCTGGCTACGGAACCTCTAAATACCAACAACATTTACAACCACCGCAACATTTTCAACCCCAATATTCCCATACTCAAACCAATACACGAACAGGAATCTCAATCAACGAAGATCAAAACACCACAGTACAAGTTAGAAGGTAATGGAATGTTATTGGGGTTCCAGCAAACTGAGATACAGAGTTGCACACACAGATTGCAGAACCGATTGCTAGTGTATCTTGCTTGCATCATAAATCGGACGACAGCACATGGTCTCAATGAGAAAAGTTCAGATCGAATAACGTGGACATATATTCTTGATCGAATATTCTGAATCTAGTATGATAGAATTTAGAATAATATTTATTTCTGAGTATATGGTTGCTTAATACTGTTTTAGTTTTATGTGTTTATGTTGAGTCTGTTGCTGTTTTGTTTTGCAATATGATTTCATTGTTACTTTATTTAAAAAATAAACGCTAATACGGAAGTTAGATTTCGTTTCTGAATAATTATAAAGTTTAGACAGAAATTCGGTATTTGAAGTCAAAATCAGTTAGCAAAACCAAACCAAAATAATTTGATGATTTGGCTTTGGGGTCAATGACCGCATGTTGCATAGCTGATTGAGGTGTTAAATATGATTTATTTTTCAATTTTATTACCTACGTCAGCTTTAATTTGACTTTACCGATTTTAGCACATAAACACAATAATCTATGAGCAAACAAAATAATTATAAAACTCGTGTCGAGGCGATGAATGGATAATATTTTGTGTAATCTGAATAAAAATCAGCTGCTTAAGCTACAGACAATATGTTTCCTAGAATTAATTTGAATAGACTTTCATACAAATCTCGGTGACTGTTGAAATTCTCATAAGAATAGCCCACAGGAAACAATGCGCTGACATATTAAACACACAAATGTATGACGTAAGACCTTTAAGTAAAGGTAGCTGCCAACGAGCTGGGAAGCAAGATGGATGAGATATCGTTGTTAAATATAACACAACAAATTTTTTATAGGAAAATCGTTCATTGTTAATCCAATTCTGGATTTTCTTCTGTTTTAAAAATGTTATATAGTCTCAGTTATAGTCAGATAGTACACTCACATTTTGAGAGCTATGTTTTTAACTCCTTTGGGGGTAAGTCATCAACCGGGCACAAATCCAGACTCCGTGGCTGCTCCTGAGAAATTCCTGATCGAAAAACCCAATAAAACTTTGCTCGACCCGGCAATCGAACCCAAGACTTCATGCTCAGCAGTCGGGCTTGCGACCACTGGACCAACGAAACTGTTATTAAATATGGCAGTATTGATATTGCAATACGGTATAGTGTACATTTAAATGACATTGTTAATATTTGGATCTAGCGCTTAGTGCGCGGAGTAAACGTAACTTCAGCTTGAACGCTTTTGAAGCTGAAAATACTCGACGATCCTTTCGCACTCAATATTTATGTTTAAAACTTGATTCATTTGAGGGGCTCGTAGCTATATAATAACACCTAAGCTGACCCGTAGTGGATCTTCAAGGTTAAGTCATGTTTGCCAACGCCGGTCTGTGGATGGGTCACCGTCATTACATACCGAGTTTCTCCTTACCTCGGAAAACACGTTAGCCGTTGGTCCCAGTTGTAATTTGTATACCTTCGACAGTCGTTACAGGTAGTCAGTGACCCAAAAGGCTGTCCACCAGTCTTATGAAGGAGTCAAAAGTCATTTATTCAAACTAGGCTGATAATCAGCACTTTTCGAACGTCAAAATTTACTTTAATTTACTTATTTAGAAGTGACAGTCCCCAAAAAGCCTACCCTTCGACACTACCTAGTGTTTTTGCTGGAAAGAAGAAGTGGCGGAATAAACTCTCCAGCAACACATCTGTCTGTTTGGTTAGAAGGACCAGACTCGATACGATAGTAAGGTGTAAGTTAATATTACGATTGACTACAATCAGTAATTAAAATGTATATAATGATAAAAACATAAAATAGACATAACATGTCAGTAAACTAATTTTGGAGAAAGAACATAAATAACAAAGGAGGAACGAGTACCGCACTACCCAGTATTTCCTAGATTGTGGAGGTCAGATTGGCAGTCGCTCCATGTAAAATACTGGGGTAACTACTGAGAAATTTCTGATGGAAAAACCAATAGCACTTTTTTGCTTAACCTGGAAATTGAACTTAGGATTCCACGCTCAGCAGTCGCACGGAGCAGTTATCGTAAAATATTTTTTTCCCATATCACCCGTGTTTCTACACTCCATGACAGGGCCATAACAAAAGATGTTAGAGTAAATAACTTTACCCTTATGTTCATGTCGCAGTACCCTTTCGTGACCCGTTTTTGTTTCTCAATGGTATCCCTATTAATTAGTGAGTATGTTTGAGTTGCATGTTCAAATATTTTCTTTGAAATATTTAACTTGCCTTTGTTTTCAACTGAAAATATTTAATCAGTACCTAACACACATATGTATTATTTTATGAATGGCTTAGGACTTCGTGGAATTTTTATAATTATTTGTACATTAGCATCATGACTGTAATCCTCAACAAAGGGTTAGGCAGAGGTGTACCAATTCGTAATTATTTATAGCTTACTGAAAACTTTTATAATATAAAGTTTAAGTGCAATCTTTGATGAAGAATATTCAATGATTGATGAACCCAGTGTTTGACCTAGGTTAACTTAAACAGAGTCACAAAACCCTTCATTTCAGGTCGTCACCATATTCCTGTGGTTATCTTATGCCACTCGAGATCCACGCAACATGATTTTTGTCTTCAATTCTCTCCAGACAGCCGTCACGTTATCATTTACTCCTTTGTCAATATCATTCTTCACACAATCCATGAATATCTAACATCTTCATTTCAAATCATTCGTTCCATTCATATTCTTAACTAAAATCCTCTCATTGAAGAATAAAGCTTAAAACACACTGGGTTTAAATCTATTTATCTAGGTAATATGATCCAACACATTCTATTTCCAAGCCATACCTCACGTAAGTAATTTCAAAACTATTGCGAAACAAACACTATCTAAACGCTAGATATAATAAGCTTCTGAAGCGATTCCAGCACTTTGAGCACTTCCAGCTATTCGAGCGATGGAAGCGACACAGGTGATAGCTTTGTGCTGTCAAGCACTAGATTGACACTCGATTAGTTACAGCTTTGGTTCATATGATATGCTTTGTGAATAGAAATGGTATTATAGCTAATGTTATTTTAATATGATTACATTGTGTACTGTCTGTCAAATTGTGAGATTTCAAAATCTATTTTGTTTTCTGTTTGAAATTGGAAGCTACCTTTTATGTATGAAAAGTAGAATTGACAAGATCATTTCCTTATAATGTTGTGTTTCATGGCATTGCATGACCGCCGTCACTAAAACGGAATATTTACCGTGTTTACTATTTGTTTTGAATTCTCAATATTTCGGTGTTGTAGCAAGCACTATGATGATCACGGATATACTCAATCTAGGGCTTACTTCCCGTTAGTGACCATGCCAGTCTGAATACTCATACTTAATCTCAAACTCTTTCTCTTAAACTCTTACTTTATGTTAATCAATCTCTAAATAGACTAATTTAAATCAATACTACTCTAACTGCCTACAGGAATTTTCCACGTACCTATTTCAAGAGATTTTCGAAGCCAATCACAAGCCTAAATAAGTCTCCAGTCTGCAATATTCCTGATAACCTAGTCCGTACCATAAATCAGTAGATCTATTATCCGCAGGATTCAGAGCTTCAATCTCTACGTTATCCCATCTATCATTAGATTTAATGTCATCTAAACGGGGCTTAATGTCATATATTCTAGCGCCTCTTCAATAAGCCGGGAATATTCTGACTTTGGCTTCTAACACTGACTTCTGCGTACGCATAATCAGGTTAGAATATTCCCACTGCTGAGACAGGCTTCCTCTCGTTTAGAAAGGAATACGACAGTGTGACTGCATTACAACTTTCAAAAGATCTGGGCTTTAAACATTTCTCTAGATCGGTGAACTGTTCTATGGTTCGCGCTGAAGGTATGAGTAGATCTAGAAGCCAAATGGCCTTTCTTATCTTAAAGAAATCCTCGCAAATATATCTTTTTGAGACGGTGACGAGGATTGGTGAGACTTAAACTACATTTCGGTGGGCGTTCTCAATTATGGAGAGGCATGAGGATCGAAAGCAGAGAGCCTATAGACGTTGAGATTCGTCCTGTAACAATATAGGTTAAAGGATTTATTTACACAATACGGACGATATTTACAATTCAGAGATAGTGTCAGGCAACCAGTTCAATACTCCCGACACGGTGCGACAAATAAATTCTTTAATGCGCTTTGTGATCGCCACTCACAGGCAACTGCAACATCGCTTTAATGAATTTACCGAAGAAATATGGGGTCGCAAATGCGAAGCGCATTTTAATTCTCAACTCTGTAAGCTTGATAAAAAAGTGAGTTATAATTATTTTCCCGTGACAAAGAATGGAATGAAAATGGTAAATTACTGTATTTATTCTCTTTGTGTCCGTGCCAGAATAATGCGATTATTGCTCGGCAATCATAATCAAACTATCATCAATTGTTCCGATACGTTGCCTGCAGGCGCCAATTAAGGTTTATTGACTGATGTTCCGAGTGTATTATTTATCATTGTTATGATTTTAGGCAGTGTTCATTTCAGTCTCGATTCATTGTTTGTAATGTTCTCAGTTACGGAGTTCCTCAACGGTTATTTCCTTATTCGGAATTTGGCTGAAAGTTTCGCCTCGGGGTTTGTTATGGCAACAACAAGTTGCTGTGTCTTTGAAAATTGGGAGTTTTGAACTAATTCCTGGAACTGTTATGGATAGACTACTTTTGCAGCAAAATATGGGTGTTTTAACAATTTTCAGTACACTTCAATCAAAATCAAAATCAAAAGTCATTTATTCAAACTAGGCTGATAATCAGCACTTTTCGAACGTCAAAATTTACTTTACTTTACTTTACTCATTTACAAGTGACAGTCCCCCAAAACGCCCACCCTTCGACACTTCCTAGTGTTTTTTGCTGGAAAGAAGAAGTGGCGGAACAAACTCCCCAGCAACACATCTGTCTGTTTGGTTAGAAGAACCAGACTCGATACAATAGAAAGGTGTAGCTTAATATTACGATTGATTACAGACACAAGTCAAAAATAAAAATGTATATAATAATAAAAACATAAAAAAGACATAACATGTCAGTAAACTAATTTTGGAGAAAGAACATAAATAACAAACAAACATTGTCTTGTGTTCAACTCAGCGACCAACTATTCCTATCATTTAAGTAGTCGTTAATGGAATAGTAAGCTTTTAAACAAAGATTAGATGATTGTGAACGGCACTGTTGACCGTAACTCGGAAAGCACGTTAAATCGTTGGTCCCCATTGTCCTTTGTTGATATTTGACATGCGTTACAAGTAGTCAGTGGCTGAAAGTCTGACAGCTAGTCTTCTTGGTTGTGGAGATCAGATAGGCAATCGATCTATGTAAAATACTGGTATTCAACTGCGTCCGGTTAGACTGGAAGCCGACCCCAACTTATTTGAGAAAAGGCTCGGCAGATGATGACACAGATGATGATATATACCGGATTGCTCGTACAAGACACTTTAATGCAATATAGTACACTCTTCCACAGTTCCTGTTCAGGTGATCATTCTTCTTCTCCAGGCTAAAATAATACAATAAAAGTTACCTGGCATCCAGTCTCCACATTGGCATACATGCCAGGTCTGACTGGCACGTGATGGCACGAGAAGCTGGTGTCTGGCACGCTGTGGTATATCGGGAAGTCAACTCCTGGCGTGCCGGGAACGTTGCGCAGGTCTTGTGGCTTCTCGTGTTCCCGGAGTGGCTTGGGGCGGACCACGGCTTGCTCGTAGTGGGTTTCATAAGGGTCATATTGCTGTAACAATTGAACGCAGGTAAGTATGTTGGGAGAGATTTAGGAAGGAGAGATCGGCCCAGCTAGTGGAACAAATAATCAACCTCTTAAAGTTCCTATGGCTAAGACACAGGCATCCTCTTATTTGTGGTAATAGGCAGTAACCCACCGTGCGGCCCCAGTGCAGATTGGTGGATGTCAATGTGTCGATTCATCAATTTCTTTAATGTTTTCCTTCACGGCTTTGAGAGAAGCGATGAAATAAAGTTAAAGTGATACAGGTGTAAATAAACTAAGTAATTAAAAAAATCTAATACATTATGCCATTCTCCTAAATCCATTTAGAACCTAATTCAAACGTGAAATCACTCACAATTGGAAAGCAAACACATTTGATAATAGTAAATAACCTGAGTTTTTGTGATGATTACTGAACACAAATGGACTATTTTAGTTTCCTAGAAATAATTTCGTTACTAAGTAAGGGCACAAAACTGAAATAACTTCACTAAAATCATTGACGTTTCATAGAATTTGGTAATTGGCTTCGATTTGAAACTATAAGGTGAAGTCGACTTTCAATGGCATTCAGTAAAATTCAGAATTACGTGGAACAACGTTTGATCGAATAACTTTCATCAAAATGACTCGAACTCAAAGTGTGAATTTGTATTAAACCATTTACCCACAAGCACTTTTAGGAATTGTCGACGAGTTGATCAGTTAGTCAGAAAGTTGACGTTCGCTACACTTTCCAAAGCAGAGACTCCAATGGAGAACAAAATTACATGGATACTCCTCCACGCATAACATGAAGTCAGTTAATAAAAACACTTACTCCCGTACTCAGAGACGTTCATAACATACATAAAGATTTGACATACAAAACCGTGAAGGTTTTGTATATCAAATCTTAATAAAGTGTCAAAATCTCTACTAAGTGACGACTTAAATAATAATCATTACACATCTCTGATTACGACAGTCAATTACACTTCTGCAAAACCCTTTGCAAAGACAGAAGACAGACAAAAGTGTTTGTTTTGTCAGTTAAGTCCCATAAAATAGGAGTCGGGGCTATCAGTAAACTCGATAGTACAGAAGTCAGCTCATCAAGCACCTGACCAATTTAGGGTTGGGCTTAGAAACCACTTCCCTGAATTTGAGGATTCTGTCATTGTGCGAGTGTCAAGGGCCTCATCAGAAAGCTCAAAGTCACCCAAAGAGCAATGGAGAGGGCTATGCTCGGAGTCTCCTTGTGGGATCGCATCAGAAATGAAGACATCCGCAAGAGAACCAAGGTTACCGACATAGCCCGAAGAATTGCCAAACTTAAGTGGCAGTGGGCAGGGCACATTGCTCGCAGAACGGATGGCCGATGGGGCCGGGAAGTTCTGGAGTTTCGACCGCGGACCGGAAGACGTTGCCTTGGAAGGCCTCCCACTAGGTGGGCCGATGACCTGGTGAAGGTTGCGGGGACCCGCTGGATGCGAGACGCATGCGACCGGTCAATGTGGCGACACCTGGGGGAGGCCTATGACCAGCAGTGGACGTCTTTTGACTGAAATGATGATGATGATAATGGGGGATATAATAAGAGAGTTTATCTGAAGTGCCTTCTTGCAATTTTAGCTGTCGGAGCAGCGCCGAAAAAATGTTGGTAAATCACTAACTAAACGTGAAACGGAACGTACATTGAACTAAATTCTCACGTCAAAAGACGTCGTATCTGTCAAAATCATTTCAAAATGCGTAAAATGGATCGCTAGGCCGGCCCTTTGGTGACAGTGACAAATATACGCCATTCAGAGTTTACGTGAATGTGCTCCATAACGTTTTTATCTGCCTCCTCCTGTTTAGCGACGACTTGACTAACCCTCGGTATTAATTAGGTATAAAAGTTAAGAAATAAATAAAGTCGAAAATCTATTAAAGAAATGACAATGTCAGATTCTGCCCCACCCTTTAATTTACAAGAAATATAAATTAATTAAAAATTATCCAATGAAAATAGGATCCTTGGTTACTCAACTATAATTCTGTTACACAAAAATTGCCGATGAAAAGTTAGCGATGTCAAATGACTCAAAGTCATTCATTGATATTTAAATTTATTTACATTGTTGTTTGATTTCACCTAAATGCGAAATTAACTCTGTCTGTCAGTCGGTCGTGCTTTCACGCTAAAACTACTGAACCGATTTAAATGAAATTTGGTACACCGATAGTCAGCAGCCTGAGAAAGGACATAGACTACATTTTAATGCGGACCCTTTGTGTCGAGGCCGCGGTATCTCTTTCGAAAAACCCACAGCCCCGACGGAAACAAATACCCATTTTTTTTTGTTTTTGGGGGGTGGGAAATCTTCAAATAACCCCTCCCGCTCTGGGCAGAGCGGAAGGGAGTGTCAGACTTCTACTGACTAAAAACCACCCATGTTCCTTCTTAGCCCTTCATGTCGAGGTATCTCTTGAACAACCCGCAGCCCCGACGGGACCCGCAGCCCCGATGGGAAACAAATACCCCTTATACCCACTTTATTAGTCAATTTCTTTTATTGTTGACATAAAGTACACAGCACACGACTTCGGCATCTGACGGCACTATTACACAGTTAATCACTTTAACGACTTCGACTTTATTAGAGTGCACAGTGGCACATTACTTGGAAACAGTGTAAAATGTTACATTTTTAAAACTTAGCTAGGAAGTAAGTAGGTACCTACATACTTACTGCATTTATCTCTACAAATAAATAAAATGGAAGTGTTTGTTGGTAATTTAAATTTAAAGAAAAGAAAGAAAGAAAAAATATTTATTTAACAAAAACACATCTTTTACAATAAAATAATTCTGTCTATCTGTCTGGTCGTTACAGTAATCTCCTAAACGGCTGAACTTGTTTTGACGGAAGTTTTACTGATTTTAAAAAGAGTAAAAAAGGCAACTTTCATTTAAGAGATCGAATTTGGGTTAGGGTGCAACAAAAAATAAACTCTTGAAATTGATAACTATTAGGGAAGTAATATTTTTACAATAACTTTACGTGGACCAAGATCACTGGGCACAGCTAGTTTGAAATGTAGACTGAATTTTTTTTTTCTTTTTTTCTTAAAAAAAACCCCTTCCTAAATCCGAAATCCCAAATCCGATTCCGAAATTAAACAAGTTTCAGACTTATTTATATTCCTGTCCAGATGTCAAGTGTATGAAAGGAATGAAATTAAAGTTTATTCACCAAATTACCCATATAGGCGACACGTCACGTGTTACGTAATTATTTCATACCTTTCACAGTTCTGTGTTATGTTATGCAAAGTTTTGCATAATATAACATGACGCCTGTTATCAAGGAAGGGTTAGGCAGAGGTGAACCTAATAGCACACCTCGGACACTCCATACAACGCTCGCAAAATAATTGCCTATTACTACTACGTAATCAAATAACGTGTGTGCACACTGTGCACGTGCAAATGTGTGCGTAAACTCTAGTAGGGTTGTCGTAGCGTAAAAAATGGCGCGGAAAGTGCAACGGTTTGCGTCGCGAAAACCGAATGAGTTCTTACGATTGCGAGCGCCCTTGCTCAAGAGTCGTCGACGAATACCTCGAAGTGCGGGGTGAGGTGCGGTATTTAATATGAGTGCGGGGAAGGGAGTGTTCCTTCTGAACGTAGTACTATTATTCTGTGCTAATAGTACACCCAGCCAATACTCGTATTTAAGTCCCATGTAATACGGGAAAGCCTATTGCCATCAACCGGGCATGAAACCAGATTGCGTAGCTGCAACTGAAAAAAATCCTGTTCGAAACACCCCATAACACTTTTACTTACCAGGAAATCGAACCTACATAGTTAACTTTATTCTTGTTGCGATAAGGTTCCTGTTGGCCTACTCCCACAATGAACAACCAGAATGAACCATAATAAAATCACATTGATTTTATAATCATTTGGTATGGTTGTTTTTGGTTGCTAGGTAAAACAACTGTGAAAATAATTAATGTATTCAGTTAGTATGCTATATTTAGAAACGAATCAATGACCGACCATGACTCTTCGATTTTAGGAAATTAAATTGTAATTTTTATTTTTTATCACTTATATATTTAACGAGCTTATCCCAGCAGCTCCGACCGCTTGAAGTTCTGTTATTTGGCCAAAAAATAAGTCAGGTCACGTGAAGAAAAAAGTTGTTGTCAGAAGTGGGATTCGAACCCACGCCCACAGAAGTGGACTGCGACCTGAACGCAGCGCCTTAGACCGCTCGGCCATCCTGACATGTAAGAAGTAGGACTATTCTACGGTTAGATCACTGTACCTACATGTTTTTTCCCGCGTCGCTTGCGTTATGATTAAAAACTATCCTACAGGAAGGTTCTTCATAAAAGAATTATCGGTATCGGATCAAGAATTCTGGTAGTACCTCCATCATTCAAACCCTTTATAAAATTCTAGATTAGGCTAGATAGATAGGTAATTTCCTTACATTTTTTTCGCCCAATTTGCTCCTTAATAAAGGTATTTTTGCGTTTAACGTTTTTGTTTATTTTTACCTAAATCTGTGCTCTACTAAATCTGTGTGTTATTGTGTTTTTTCATCAGAGCCATAGAGTCAGAATCCGTGCCCGGTTGATGGCAATAGGCTTGCCCTTATTATATAGAGCTTAAACATAACTTGCAAAATGTTGGTGTACTAATGGATACACCTCTGCCTAACTTTTCGGGGATAACAGGCGTGATGTTATGCTTGTGTTCTTCTCTAGCAAATAATCATCATCATCACCTGCCGAGCCTTTTCCCAACGATGTTAGAGTCGGCTTCCAGTCTAACCGGATGCAGCCAAATATCAGTATTTTACATGGAGCGACTGCCTATCTGACCTCCACAACCCAGTTAATACTAGGTAATACGATACCTCTTTGGTAAGACTGGATATCAGAATTTCAGGTCAATGTAACGACTGCCAAAGATCTATATATTATTATGGCAGCCGGGACCAACAGCTTAACGTGCTTTCCGAGGCACGGAGGTATGTCGGGCGGTCACCCATCCACAAACCGACCTAGGCAAGCACAGCTTTACCTAAAGATCGACCCGAGTGGCAGTTCTTATTAAGCCACGAGCTCCTCCTCTCCTTATCTAGCAAATTAATAATAAACTTGACAATTAAACTACTTTCTACAACTCAGCAAGATTAATTACCAAGAACAAAAGTCTCATTACATAAAGCAATAAGTCAAGAGCCGGTCTCAATGGCCGACCGTGACACCGTTACAGTTTTTTACGCACCTTTCGACATACACGTATGTGTGTAAGTGTATCGTGATATCTTACATAAGGAGTTCGGGGTAACTGGTATAGTTATAAAGATTTGAATTGTTTACGAACTGGTGTTATTGAGGCCGTCAGACAAAGTTTTTGGTAAATATTTTTCGTTCTGATATTTGCTTGTGATATGGAGTAAAAAGCAGGAAATGATGTTTTGGGTTTATTGCAAAGAATATTATCGATAGGGCTACATATTACATTGCACCCAAATATGTATATAGGTATTTAGAAAAATTAATAAGCTATTTTCTTGTAAAATAAAGGTTTCTACTTAAACTACGAGATACGACCTGTTTTGGGCTCAGTCGCAAAATGTCTCTTTCGCAAAATATGTACTGGTAGCAAAATGTATATTTCTCATAGTGTCGCTTTCGCCGAATGTCTCTTTCGCAAAATGTCGCTCTAGGACTTAGAAAAATTTTAGCCAGGTTTTATAAAACAAAAAAAAACCTTCTGATGAGGCCCATTATGAGCATCCACGTTTCAGTCTCCTATGTAATAATTGGCAACACATACTGGCCATAAACATTCGCCTCAAGACACTGTGACACACAATAAGAAATCGGAAAAAACAAACTTTTTTATAAACACGGCAAAAAAAGAAATTTAGTCCTAGAGCGCCATTTTGCGAAAGAGACATTCTGAGAAAACGACATTATGAGAAAGATACATTTTGCTACCAGTACATATTTTGCGAAAGAGACATTTTGCGACTGAGCCCTATTTTGTAATAATCCGGCTTCCAAACAAAAAAGGTTGTAAAACTACTCAGTAGGAAATAACTTTAAAATGTTGCTTCTAGTATACCTACACACCTATTGGTGCTCGTGTCAGTGCATACGTTTACTAACCAACAAACACTATGTTACCACCATTAGTGCATCAGTGTTAACCTGAATTCCACAGAAACTAGCAAAGATTACGCTGATATTTTGTTCACTGTTAATCCTGTCAGTTTCATGTTGTGTTAGCAAAATAAATGAATTTGAACTTAATTGTTTAGTGGTTATGTCCTGACACCTGCTCACTTGATTTATTTATTTATTGGTTCACCAACAATTGTTTACACAGGTTTACACGCAAAAATTTAGATGCAACAGTGCAACAATCACTTTTAGATAAACTCCGAATGCATAAAGAAGTTGTAGAATTTATAATATTAATCTAATGTTCTAGTTTTAAATACTAGTTTAAGATAATTTAGATAACAGCATAAGGTACTTATTGTGTAAAACACATTTCTGATGATCTTAATGACTGGAACATCGAGTGGAGTTCACATAGCTGAATTATAGGTCATACAAATTAAAAAGAAAATGGAGGAGGAGGTTTCTTAAGTTCACGTCATAATAACCTAAGTTTTGTTTAAAGTAACAGACCGTCTAATAGACGATAAAAAATACTTTGGCATTTATAATAGGTACAAGATGCATTAGACAGCAGGCTTGCATTTTCAACACAAGAACCGTCAATTAGATCAAAATCATGACAAGCCCAATTAAACCTCAACATCAATTACGTGCTATCACGATCAACCGAATACCTAACAATTATCACTACCGACTTCAAATAAATCATAATCTATAAGTAGAACTGCGATAATTTCGCCACAGTTCCGCGCCCGCGCAGCTTGGCGAGTGAGAGGGGATCGCACGCATGCGCCGTCTTGTCACGGACGCCCGGCGTTGCGCAGTAGCACCGAAAGTGCAACCGACTTGCTCGAATGAACTAGGTATTAGTAAGTCGAAGTGTTGTTTTGCTAAAGTTAGGTATACCTAACAGGAAAATGTACTTAAATATCTATTTAAATGTTCGATAATTTTAGGGTTTCGTACTACCCTGTACTAACTGGGTTATGAAGTTCAGATAGGCAGTTGTTCCATAAACTACTGGTATTCAGCTTCATCCGGTTAGACTGGAAGCCAACCTCAACATATTTTGGAAAAGGCTAGGTGGATGGTGATGATGTTCGATAATTTTTAAAGTGTGTGTGTGTGTGTTGTTTATCGTTGGTCTAGTGGTCGCAAGCGCGACTGCTGAGCATGAGCTCCTGTGTTCGATTCCCGGGTCGAGCAAAGTGTTATTGGCTTTTTCCATCAGGAATTTGTTAGTAACAGCTACGGAGTCTGGATTTGTGCCCGGGTGATGGCAATAGGCTCGCCCCCTATTACAATAACTGGCGAAATGTGGGTGTACTATTAGGTACACCTCTGCCTAACCCTTCGGGGATTACAGGCGTGACGTTATGTTATGTTATAATTGATTACAACATACATACACACAGGATAAGGGCAGGAGAATTTTAAGACACTCCTATAATCTGACACATCACAGATAGAAAGTCCGACCACACATCCTAAAAATCGAAAAACTTTTCCCCATATCTATCTATTTTTAAAGGAATGTCTTGTTTGAAGAAGGAAATTTGAATGAAGTTATTGAATAATATAACATCACGTCTGGAATTCCCAAATGGTTCGGTTGAGGTATTTAACCCAATAGAACACCAAACTCACATGTTGCTCGACATAACCCACAAAATACTGTTACTCAATCCTCATAAAAACTCATCGTAACTATTTTTCACACGGCCATTACGAATAAGGTCCTGTAAAGGCTCCACTTATCTGATCGCCATAATATTGCCCTTGTACACTTAAATAATAAATAGCCGGACTAAATAGCCCCATTTGTGAACCAGACATTGTTTTTATTTTTATTACTGAGCTTAATAGTATGTGTACTATGTTGATTAACTTTGATGAACAGAGTAAAAAAGTCATTAATGTTTTTGTTATGGAGATTTTTTTACTTTGAAAAGGGTTAGAAATTTTTTACTGGTGTAGGACGGTGGCTTAGAAACTTTTTTGTCGTCTCGTTATTTTTGAGGCTAGAGAAGTGGTTAAGATGGAGTAACACTCTGAGTACTCCGTGTTATTATCGCCCATCCCTTTCCTAGAGTGGAGGCCTTTTTTTATGGTTGGTGGAAAATCATCAAATAACCCCTCCCGCTCTTGGGCAGAGCAAAAGGGAGTGTCAGACTTCTACTGGCTAAAAACCACCCATGTTCCTTCTTAGCCCTTCATGTCGAGACCGCGGTATCTCTTGCCAACAACCCGCAGCCCCGACGGGCGTCGTCCATTTTTTTTTTTTTTTGGTTGGTGGGAAATCATCAAATAACCCCTTCCGCTCTTGGGCAGAGCGAAAGGGAGTGTCAGACTTCTACTGACTAAAAACCACCCATGTTCCTTCTTAGCTCTTTATGTCGAGCCCACGGTATCCCTTGCGAACAACCCTTGCCTTTGAGACGCGCGTGGAACACGAACGCGCCGTCCGCGTCGACACGGCCTGTCGTCGTCATAAGACGGACGGACGGCGAGCTTACCCATCACTCACCGTCTACAGGCCCGCGTCTACGGTGGCCGGAAGCCATCACGTGGACGGGCGTCGTCCCTTGCGTCGTCCCTCTTTGAGGCGCGCGTGGAACACGAACGCGCCGTCGACACCATCTAGTGAGGAGGCCTGAGTCCGTGGGAAAATTATAGGCTGATGATGAGGATTTTGTTTAATTTAGTATCTACAATCCCAATGGCAAAAGATGCCTTGGCCCTGCTGTGGGTTATCCCACCGCTGGGCAAAGGCGTCTCCTGGCTAACAGCATCAGTAACGGCCGTTTACAGTTTTACCTGTAACGTTTTAAGTATATATAGATCCGACCTAGACCGTCTGACTCCATTACTTCACAACCGGTAAATACCGAGGTAGGAACGACCTCGCTGGCCCAGTGGTGGTGACCCAGACTTACGAACAGTAAGTCGTGGGTTTGAACCCAGGCAGGTGCATTACTTTCTGTAATTTATTTCATCACCTGCTCTTACGAGTAAAACGGTGAAGGAAAACATCGCGAGGAAACCGGTATGTCCTAGAACCAAAAATTCGAAGACTTGTGATATCTACCAATCCTCACTGGGCCCGTTTGGTAGGTTAAAGCCAACAACCTATTAATGTTCCCACTGCTGGGACACAGGCCTCCACTCTTTGAGAGGGAATGGGCTATAATCTACAACGCGGACCCAGTGCGGATTGGTAGATGTCACAAGTCTTCGAATTTTTGGTTCTTCACGATGTTTCCCTTCACCGTTTTGAGAGCAACGGTGATGAAATAAATTGCACTAAGTAATGCGCCAGCCTGGGTTCGAACTCACGACTTACTGTTCGTAAGTAGGGGCCCGCCACCACTGGGCCACCACTGCTCTCAGGATCGACACAGTTTGTCTTATTCTTCCATTCTTCTTTATTACTCTTTATTTATTTAAACTTCATGCACAAACGTGGTACATAGGCGGACTTAATGCCACAAGGTATTCTCTACCAGTCAACCTTAGGGTCAAATAGGACAGCACTGTGGTAGAGTACAAATATAAATAAATTAGGAGAATACTATTTTGTTAACATAAACCATCCCATAACACACAACTCATCACACAACACACACACATCACATAACATCACATAACTCATCAGATACCTCTCCTTCTTCTTATCATATCATCGTTTCACAGTAGACCTTAATATTCCTACAAAATAAAAGAGAAAGGTAGCAATATAGGTCTTGAGTACTACAAACAACCTCTTACTAAGACATTTTGCAATGCTCCGAACCCAACATTTCCTAGGCAACAAATTCTAGTATTAGACCGAAATTACGTCGTTACTGCGTCATTCTCGTTTGAGTTATTAAGTTTTGGTACAAAGGCTGTAATAAAGATTTTAGTGGAAGCCTAGAAGCCCTATTTAATATAATATAGTCCTCTAGGTCTAATTAGTTCGCCTGATTTTTGGTGTGACGAGTAGTGATGTTAATTATTTTAGGCTTAATTTTGTTGCTATCAGGTGCATTATACTCATGTAGATTTATGAAGGTTGGTATTTTTGGTACAGGACCTGAACTTATACGTTTATTAGTTTTCGCAAATAGGTTAAAATATATATTTGCAGACTAGATACTTATAAATAGTTTTATAATAAATTAACTTCTACATAAAACATTTTGACAGACTGGAAATATTAATATTCACTTGAGCGAATAACAACAATGATCGTAAATTCGTAGAACATCCAAAAATACCATGTATTTAATAAGGGTGAATTCTAGGAACTGAACACGATTAAAACAGTTAAACCGCGTTCAAGAGCTTTTGTTTTGGCATATTGACACTGACAGCTCTTGATAAACGTGTTGATCGTGTTCAGATTCTTTGGTAAAATTCACTCTGATTAAAAACACGGTCTTTCTACGAACATTAGTGACAGCCAACAACTCTTAAAGCGTCTGTCCCAAAGCTCTACTTAAAAACTCCACAATCCAACTTCACAAAGTCACATTAAAACGAAATATTCCTACATAGATCCAGTACAGCATTATTAAAAAGTATATCAAAGAAATGAAATGAGTGTAAAGAAAATAAATGTAACAATTATAAAAGTGATTTCATTCTCTGACGGCTGCCGAGTCCCCCAGGAGTTGACCGAGGAGTTCGCTATTTTTTATTACTTATTCAGATATTTTAAAACGTGCTCTCCGTCCTACGTTTAATTTCAAACTTGTGAGACTAAGAACTTTCATCTTAAAGATTTTATTACTATGAATTCTAATATCAGATTTTAATCCATTCTTTAGGGTGCCATTGTTAAAATACTTTGCTTTAGTCTTTTGTCCATTGAAGTAAGTTATCATCATCATCATCAGCCTATAATGTTCCCACTGCAGGGACTCAGGCCTCCTCTCTAGGAGAGGGATGGGCTATGATCCACCACACGGGCTCAGTGCGTGTTGGTGATGAAATAAATTACACAAACTAATGCGCCTGCCTGGGTTCGAACCCACGACTTACTGTTCATAAGTCGGGGGGGGTAAGTAAGTCTAATTTTATTGCATGCATAAAAGGAAATAATATATTATTCGTACATAAGCTTATAAGTACGAATATATTATTTCCTTACCCAACTATCTTCCTTTAATCACTCGCTCAATGAATATCAATTCTATGTTTCTAAAGTAGAATTTTATTTTATTTTTCGAATAAGTAAAATTTTGTGTATTCATAAATAGTGCAGTTTTAGTTACTTGGGTGAAAGATATGTAGTAATCTTCGTCAACATCACGTAGTTTTGAAACACTCGTATTCCGAGTCGAAATAGGCCCCGCAGAACCAACCCAGCTTATTAATACAATCTGACGACACAGTTGGCGCAGTGGCTGAGCGATTGGATTGCTGCGCTGCGTGTCGCGTGTTCGATCTCCGCACTGAACAAATATTTGTATGGCCTACAGATAGTTGTTTCGGGTGGGTTCAGATGGGTGTTTTAGTATGTGAGTTTCTATGTTTGTAAACGCACCCACGATACAGGAGAAATTCCTAGTGTGGGGCAACGTTTTTTTCTCAAAAAAAAAAAATCATCTGGCATGTAAGTACCCGTCGTATTTTTTCACTGCAACTTTATTAGTTTAGTGCACAATATAACTTTGTTCATGTAAAATTTAAACGAAACAGATGTTTTATTAAATCTGTTATTATATTAATTTTTAATTAAAGTCAGAAAACCAATTTACGTTCGACACAATTTTTTTTTTTATAAATAGCCTATGGTGTCCCACTGCTGGGCAAAGGCCTCCCCCATTTCTTTCCAGCTCTCCTGGTCTCGACACTAATACCGAGAATTATTGTATATTGCCTTATTCACCTTTGTAGTAAATAATCGCAAATTGACGTTATGAGTAAACCGTTATGGCTGCTCTTTGAAATGACATATAATTTGTATTTTATATTGCCCAATAAGGCAATATCTCCCCCACAACCTTCCACTCTTCTCTATGTACGTGTTTCTCCGGCTGATTTCTCACAAACTTCTCACACACAAAAGTCCACACCAGCGTAATAGCTTCATTATTTAGTTAAAACATAATAAAACTCCTAACTTAAAAGAAAAGGAAATATTTCACCAACACTAGAAGGTGCGAATTTGCAAAATTACTTCTGAATACCAATTCTTGAACCGGACCAAGTTACAAACAATTTTCACTTTGAGAGGCTTGATCAAAGAAATAAAACTAAAAAACAGGCCTTCCTCAAACTTGCCGACGAAAATGAGAGTAAATTTAACCGACAGTAATTCTCCTTTGAAGGTCTCCTGGGAACTCAGTTGGTAGGAAAATTGCAAAAGTTAGCGTTCCCTTATGAGGGACCGAGTTACAGCAACTAGATATTGTAAGGTCGCTACTGGTCCACCCTTTTATTGTAAAATCTATACTTTAAACATTTGGAACTAAATTCGCCTTTGAACTATGCAGCTATTTGGAAGTTTGAAATGTTATTACGGTCCCATTTGTATGTTAATATGAAATATTCTTGATGGTGTTGAAATTAAATTTGGCCCCAATTAAGTTCGCTTTTGACGCAATAATTTATGAGTAAACCGAAGGAGAATTGAGTCAAACTAAATAAATACTAAGAAGAAGCAAACTCTCATTTGACTTGATCTACATATTCACAGACTCAAGTTATAAAGTAATCGTTTTCCTAGAAGCACATTCAGTCACAAGCGCTAATATGCGTACTCTTACTAAAGTTCAAAAGCGATTCTCTCGTGAAATAACTGTTTCTACTTTGACAAAATATATATTTCGCATGGGTTCTAAAATACATACTATATTCGTAAAAACGTAAAACTTTAATGAATGCATTAAGTGAGAATCACTTTTAAAAGTTACTGCTTGCTTAAATATAAATAGTGAATAGTCACGTTTTAATTTAGTTACCACATTTTTTTACAGTTCAAACATTGTAAAGGATCAAAATTACCCCATCAAAACCAAGACACTGTTTCTTAACTGAAAAATAACAAAACGTCACCCGAAACACAGGAGAGATGGCCGAAAAGCAAACAGTACCCCGGCAGTAGGCCTTAACAAACAGTACCTCCTATTGACTCAACCAGATGTTTGTCCACAAATACTAGGCAATAATATTTGTTTGTAGGATGGCCATGTGTCGTAATCGCAATGTCTTTGGGGACACACGTGTCGTTTTAGGACATTTTATCTGTTTATAAGTGATTTAATAGCCCCGAGACAGTTTTAACCAAATATGGATGTCTTTTATTTGCAAATACGGTGATTGAAATTACTAGAAGCTTAATGATTAACCGTATTATAATATAACTATAGTTCAGCTGTTTAATTACCACTTGTGATCGTAACCTCTTTAACAACTTTCAATAAACTCAATTATAATCACGCCAGAAGTTAATAACTACCTCTTACGATATCAATTTCTTAACAAACATAACGAGCCATAACGACCTGTATCAACGCGGGAACCAAACCCGCTTACCATAACGCACTAGAATAAACGACCTTCGTTCTTAACAAGAAAAAACTTTCCCACGCTTATATCAACCAATTACCGCACAAAAGGTTATGTCACAAGTATGAAGTACACTTACTTGCAAATATGCGGCATCAGACACAAGACCACACAGAAGTGCTCCTGTGAGGGCCCCCAACACGGCTTTTCCCATTTCCCCACACATTTTGACAAAATAAAAAACTGACAAATAAAATGAAGTGACTGAACGCAAGTGCAGCTGTTACTAGATAAGTAAATGAAATAAGGTGCATAGGTGGTCGCCCCACTAAAAAGCAGTGGCGGCTCGTGGTAGGGTAGAACTTTATGAAACAGTTGAACGACCAAAGAATTGTCGGATAAACTTGTTTGTATTGCGAATTTGACTAGCGGTTGGTGTGTGTAACATGTTTGGTTGAAGGTGACATGGCCTGGCTTCCATCGTGTACCTATATTTTAAAGTCATGATCATCATTATAATCCTGGCTTTATCCTGATATATTTGGGGTCTGTGCAGCATATCTTGTTAACTATTAATTACTCGTTAACTCATCAGTGACCAACAAGGGTAACCTAACCTTAAGGATGAACTAGTCGGTCATTATTCCATACAAACGTAGTATGGTGATGACTCGTCTGTTTGACGGTGAAGATTCTAAACTAAAAATTGAATCAAAATTGAATTGAAAAAAAAAACATTGGTTTAGAAGTTATGAGTGTCGAAACTTCCATATTTTAACACTTATTTGAACTCATCTTTCGGCGTAAATAACTTAAATGTAGTATGGAAATGGAAAAAGTGAAACCGTACAAGGATAGATAATTTATTTAAAAGTTCTAATAAATTGTTTTAAGTAGATACATCCAGTAGTTTTTCCATAATATCTATACGCCCAAGCGTCAATTTATGAAATTTTACGCGCTCATTTTCATTATAGATCGTCGTATATTTCACTGAATAAATATATAGAGAAAAACTAGATAAATGAATACTAAATGAATAAAACTATATATATTAAAAACATTACCAAATAGCATGCATATTTGCCACGCTCAGCAATGAGTTCGAGGAATTTCGTATTTAGCCTGAGTTTGAAAGCTGTTTGAGTACAATTTAAGTTCCTTGAAAACATCTCACACTAATACATAGCAGCAGCATGTAGTACACAACCAGGTAAAGGTTACGGGGATCCGCTGGATGCGATACGCACAGGACCGGTCAATGTGGCGACACTTGGAGAAAGGCCTATTCCAGTAGTGTACGTCTGTTGTCTGTTAATGATGAAGATTGAATGCTGAAATGATGATGGTGATGAACATGTAGTAAAAATAAAAATACCCACTCAATGTCTCGTATCAAAGATAAATTGTTTTATCACGATGTCATCAATATTCCTGATAATATTTTCAATGGAGGACACTTTCATCTCTGATGGAAATTAAAAAATAACAGATAATTATTTTTTATGTAAAAAATGAAAAACTCATTTATAATATAATATAAAATATATATCTTTTAAATAATATTATATCGTGTTCGCGTGCAATATTTCATGCGTGAAAATGTTATATTTTAAATATGAGAAAGTGAAATATTATTGTTGAACACCAATTTTAATAACTCGCCAGGTTAATAAAAACATTGGAACAGTACTAAACAAATAGCGATTGTACACGAAGTTATGTTTTCAGCATGTTGTGTAACCAGTTAATGAAATATATAAAAACATGCTCCACTTTTAGTTTCAATTAAAATTTTAACTGGCAAGTTCTGTAATAAATAGCCATTTCCCAAAATGGAAACTAGACTAAAAACAAATTAAACTTACACAATCTTGATAATAACGCTTGTAACTTACTTGTTATCTCCTTGTACACGCGGCGACATATCATGCTATGCATTTCCAGTATAGGATGGCCTCGCTTTCTATAGGTTTCCCGTAGAATGAGAGATCGCAATCAATAATAATCTGGACTCAAGCAATGGATTGGGATGAACTGCCAACTGGAATCGTTCGTCATAAAGAGTGGACTATGTATTTAAGCTATTAGCACTGCAACGAACATTTACTGTCTCAAAGGTCTAGTGATCGCAAATGCAGCTTCTGAGCATGAGGTCCTGTGTTTGATTCCCGGGTCGGACAAAGTGTGATTGGGTTTTTCCAACTGAAATTTCTCATTAGCAGTCACGGAATCTAAATTTGTGCCCGGATGATGGCTATAGGTTCGCCCTCTATTAAACTTGACTTAAACATAACTGGCAAAATGTGGGTGTACTATTTGGTACACCTCTGCCTAACCCTTCGTGGAATATAGGCGTGATGTTAAGTTAACACTGCAGCTTATCTCAGAGTAGGTCCTTCCTCAACACCAGATAAGGTCCTTTAGTTAAAAAATTAAACAACCCTATCCAAAGTTCCTATAAAAAATTAATAAATTTGAACGTACGTCACTAATTAAAATACAAAAGAGGTGTCCGTCAACCTTTTTCATAAAATTACTTTCAGAATATAATATCGGCAGTGCCACACGGATAGTCATAAACGGGATTATACTGTCGATAAAAGCATTTTTTCTGACGGGCCGTTGAAAACTGGTGTACCTACCTACCTATGTACAGTTCGCACCATAGATATGTTCGCACACTATGTTACAATTATTAAAAGTGATGTTCTTGTTTTATTATAATTTGATACTGTTCATCATCATCGGTTTCCACAACCTGACTTTGCCGCCTTATTATGGTAACATTTTCAATTCAATTCAAAAATCTTTATTTGTGACACATAGGTAAAATAGTACATGGTGTTATTAAAAAGCAGTAACGTATCACTATGTGCTGCCTTACAAGGCATACAAAAAATAATGTTTACACATAATTAGTGTAGGCAGATAACAGATGGCGCTGTAGTTTTTACGTAAATAAAAAATAAAAAAAGTCTAAAACTATTGTTATTATAATTAATTACTTAATACTACATCTTTAATAAAATATACATGAAACAAAAACAATTTTTAAACAATACAAAATAGGGAAACAATCTTAATGAACTACAGCTAATAAAAGGGATAAAATAATAAAAAAGGGATAAAAAAGGGAGCTTGACTGCATGTTTCAGTGCCATCTTCATCCAGGACACAGGATTCTACCCATTACACCACACCATACTATGTCAGTGCCGTAAACAAATCAGGCAAAACAAAACACTTCGTGTTGAAAGAATGAGTCACTATAATAGTATGAACTAGGCTTATCAAAAAGTTCCACAAGTAAATCGCTATAGTGCTAAGAGAAGAAGAAGTACATAGAAGTGCTCTTGACTGTACTACTCCATACATGAACTCCATTTTGTAGTTGACTTTTTGCACAAAATATAAAACTTTTATTGGATTAAGAAAAAATGTTTTATTCTATCTGTAGAAGCCTTCAATATGTATGCTGTATCGGAGTGTCAGTCGAATCTAATGCATGGGATAGCGAATATGAATATTGCTGTGGTTTTGTTTGATTATTTGTATGAATTGTATAACAGGCTTTGCAGTGACGTGAAGTTTCGTAGTTTGTCTCTGTTAACATAACATGGGGTGACCCTCAAGGGGTTCGACAGTTGTGAATATATGTAGCTAAGTACTACAAGCATATTACGCCACTATGTTTAACATCGTAACATCACCCTTGTTATCTCTGAAGGACTAGGCAGAGATATATCTAATCTTCTTATGGTGCGGGCTGTAAGGTCTAACAAGCCCACATATCTTCGTGTCAGAGTTTTTAAACCACCTCAAGGGCCTCTGACATGGTTTCACGACCGCCATTTGACGGCCGGGACCACCGCGCCTTCCGAAGCACGGAATCATCTTTTTTTTAGACAATCAGGTGATTCAAGCCTGCAATGTCCTAGCCAAACTAGAAACATCTTTACAAAGTGTGCTTACCGTGGGAATCGAACCCAATACCAACCCCACAAAGGCACATCTACATAATATTATATCAGTGATCGCACCGGAGTTGGATAAAAGCATCTGCTCCAACTGTTAATTTATAACTAATTTATGAAAACATTTTAACAATTTCAATAACGACCGGTTGATGCATAACCAAGTGTAGAAAATAGGTCTTTATCAAAGGCTATCGGTAACCTTTGCGCAAGCGTCGATGTAACATAATTCTCGACAACTTGTGAAATATCCTGACAAACACACGATAAAATCCTTTGTAATAGCTTTGATCGATGTTTTATTGACTTCAAACGGACAACTGGTCATAATAAATTATGAATGATTCAATATTCTTTATTAAATTATTTAATTTGCCAACCAATTACCACTATAAATGCACCTGATGCTCAGTGAAGATTGATGAGACGTTCTAACTGGATGCAAATGAATACCAGCATTTTATATGGAACGACTGCATATCTGAACTCCACCAAACTCCACTCCACCTCCTCCAACCCAGTTAGTACTGGATAATATGATACCTCTTGGACAGACTAGTTTTTGTCAGACTTTCGGGCCATGGACAACCAGAAACGAAGGTCAAAGATCTTCAAATGACAGCTAAGACCAACGGCTTAACAGACTCTCCAAGGCACGGAGGAAACTTCGATTATAATGTATGATCACCCATCCAAGGTTCGACCTTGGCAAGTGCGTCTACACCTGGACGTCGACCCGTACGTCTTCTGTTATAATTTAACCACAAACACGAACATAATAAAACATAATATATTACGTCTGTTAGCGCATTAGAAAATCATTTGATAACAAACACTTTCAGTTTTCACGGGCCGCTGCGCGTTGCCGGCCGCGGGTTTCCCGACGTTCCGACTTAATTGTTCCTTCTTTGTTTTAATTGATGTTTATAACTATCTATAGCTAAACATATACAAACTTTATATCAGTAAATATACTGCTTCTCCTTCTTAGCGTGTCGATGACAACATTTACATTGAGTCGGCCCAAAATTAAGCGACGAGGTTGGCATTTTCAGCTCCGTCCAGCACGCTTAGTATGACCACCGTAGAAACGGGTTTTGTCGACGGAAGAATCGACAAAATGACAGATTGTAGCAAAATTTCATGTCAAATTGTATGGAAAAAGCTTTGTCTTTTCTTGGTAGAATAGAGATAGAATCGCCATACTACGCGTGCTGCTCACGTCATGTGCAAGTAACGGGACAGGCAAAATACGATATCAAGTATTAATAAACCGCTTATGTATGTCTAACAAGACACAGACCCTTTTTTTTTGGGGGGGGTGGGAAATCATCAAATAACCCCTCCCGCTCTTGGGCACAGCGGAAGGGAGTGTCAGACTTCTACTGACTAAAAACCCCCCATGTTCCTTCTTAGCCCTTGTGCTGAGGCCGCGGTATCTCTATCGAACAACCCGCAGCCCCGACGGGACCCGCAGCCCCGACAGGAAGACACAGACCCTAAAATAATCATCGTCAGCCTAAAGCAGTACAGTGGTTGACATAGACTTCCTCAATAGCAAGCCACTCACCTCAATTCTCAGCAACTCTCAATCAGTTACAACGAGCCACCCTAGGAAGACCTTCGCTACAATGAGCCTGAGAGTGTCCCACCTTACGCTTACCTAAATACTTGGTGATGAGCCACCCTGGGAAGACCGTCGCTACAATGAGCCTGATAGTGTCCCACCTTACGCTTGCCTAAATACTTGGTGATGAGCCACCCTGGGAAGACCTTCGCTACAATGAGCCTGAGAGTGTCCCACTTTACGCTTGCCTAAATACTTGATAATGAGCCACCTTGGGAAGACCTTCGCGACAATGAGCCTGAGAGTGTCCCATCTTACGCTTGCCTAAATACTTGGTGATGAGCCACCCTGGGAAGACCGTCGCTACAATGAGCCTGATAGTGTCCCACCTTACGCTTGCCTAAATACTTGGTGATGAGCCACCCTGGGAAGACCTTCGCTACAATGAGCCTGAGAGTGTCCCACTTTACGCTTGCCTAAATACTTGATAATGAGCCACCTTGGGAAGACCTTCGCGACAATGAGCCTGAGAGTGTCCCATCTTACGCTTGCCTAAATACTTGGTAATTAGCCACCCTAGGAAGACCTTCGCTACAATGAGTCTGAGAGTGTCCCACCTTACGCTTGCCTAAATACTTGGTGATGAGCCACCCTGGGAAGACTTCGCTACAATGAGCCTGAGAGTGTCCTACCTTACGCTTGCCTAAATACTTGGTGATGAGCCACCCTGGGAAGACCTTCGCTACAATGAGCCTGAGAGTGTCCCACCTTACGCTTGCCTAAATACTTGGTGATGAGCCACCCTGGGAAGACTTCGCTACAATGAGCCTGAGAGTGTCCTACCTTACGCTTGCCTAAATACTTGGTGATGAGCCACCCTGGGAAGACCTTCGCTACAATGAGCCTGAGAGTGTCCCACCTTACGCTTGCCTAAATACTTGGTGATGAGCCACCCTGGGAAGACCTTCGCTACAATGAGCCTGAGAGTGTCCCACCTTACGCTTGCTTTAAGCCCATTTAATAGGGGTCGAACCTATAATCCCACCGAGTACTAATCCAAACTCCGGTCCACTACCGAGAAGTCCGTAATGGAAAAATCTAATAATATTTTGCCCGACCTGGGAACCCAGGACCTTCTGTTCATCAGCCGCGCTTGTGACCAATAAAGCAAGACAACATAAGACGATTCATTATCAGCCTATAATGTTCCCACTGCAACTTAAAATTTATTGGTGTTCAAATTAATAGTTATGACATAATCAATTATTGCAATTATTTTTATTTTCTTAATCTGACATTTTATTAAATTTTATCTTACTGACATAATTATAACTTTGACATTAATTAATTAATTAATTTGTTCCTTTCCATGCTTGATCTTGTGTTGTTTTTAATTTAACTAAATATTTGCACACCTTAATGTAATGGTAGAATGTAATGGAGCCATTAAAGTTTTAAGACCAAACTCTGTTGACCTTCATTCTGACAAAAAACGGATTTGATTTGATTTGATTTGACTTGCAGGGACTCAGCCCTCCTCTCTAGGAGAGGGATGGGCTATAATCCACCAAGCGGGGCTAGTGCGGTTTAGTTAATAAAGTTTAAATAAAAACCAAATTATTTATGTTGTATTTCAAAACTGGTTCCTCACTCGTCCATGTAATTCATCCAAAATAATTTCACAATATTAAACGTGGATGTTTATTACCCTCAAAGGACAGATGGAAAAAAATCGCTGAAAGTTAGCTGATATTCTGAAAACATACATTACTTTTATCTCGCTTGAATACATAGTACCCTTGAGGACGGGTTGGTTAAAATATTACATGGGATACTTATTTTATGTATTTAATTGGTAGGCAATAGTCCTTAACAAGGAAGTTTTTTTCATGTCAGGACGGGTTGAACAAGTAAATATCTAGCGGAAACAATTCAAACTGCAAAACCCTATTGTTACCAAAAGGATTTCGAAATGACCTATGCAAGTACGGTTTTTTTAGATAATTGAAAATATTTAAAAAAAAATTGTTGAGAAAATCCTGAAGTTATCTGTGTCAAATACGAATTTACTGAATGATGATACTTCGGACAACGTTACATACAAATAATGTCTACTTAGCATCTCATATATTATAGAAGGCAAAAACTCTACAAAAGATAATTATATTCGGATTTGCCCATTACCGTAACTACAAAACAATTCTAGTTTTAGAACGAATAAGAGAATTATTATCGTTTTAAAAGTAATTTTAAAGAATCACAGATATAGATATACCCTAGATAACGCAAGTATTACGATCCGTATTAAAACCAAGTGTACCATATTTGTTGACTCCCTAAGATGACGTCATAAGCAATATTTAGTTAGTACACAAATATATTAAATTCTCAATAATTAATAATGAAGATCTTGAGTTGTAATGTTGTTGTTTAAAACAAATTAGCTGCAACAGAAAGAAACAATAGATGGACTGTGTGAAGTATGATATGGCTAGGATCCAGGTGATGACGCTTAACAGAGGAGTATGGAAGAAGAAGACATGCTTTATCGACCCCAAATGAATTGAGATATGGACAGGAGAATAATTATGATGAGCTTGCTGCGACCGTTGCTACGTTAAGTATGAAATGATACAGGAGAAATTCCTAATGTGGGGCAACGTTTTTAAAAAAAAAAAAAAAAATGATTAAACCGAGCACGCAAAGCAGGTTTATTATAATAAGCCTATATTGTCCCACTGCAGGGCAAAGGCCTTCCTTTCCTCTTTCCACTTTTCACCATCTAGTTCTATGTAAGCAGGTGCTCTTGCGATATCTAGGCATTTCTATATCTGGTTATGAAACATTTAGTTGTCGTAAACCAAACTTCATGCAGTTCTGTTCAAAGTCTTTGAACCTTAATCAAGAGTATCCAACCACAAGAGACATAACTTTTTAACATTAATTCGAAGCTAAAACACAAACTTATGTTAACAAAATCGCTTAGGAATAATTTAGTTTAGTTAAATACTAAAGTTGTAAAGGGATCCTATTTACTAAATATCAATTTAGTTTAATATGAACTAAGAGAACATGTGAGCCGAAGGACTTAGATATTGTGTAAGCTCTTATTGCATTTACATTTTATAGATTCGAACTTAATTTGCGTATGAATATAGATAAGGACTTATTGGATTTGACGTAAATCCATCTACATATTAAAAATGGTAATGCTTACAAGTAAATTTTGTGAGCATTTAAGTAACCAAGGTACTCGTAACTGATATAACACAAAGAACTACCAAAGTTAAATGGCACTGAGCAGAGCACATTGCTCGAAGAATGACTGACCGATGAGGCCAAAAGGTTCTAGAGTCACCACCACGTACAGGTAAGCACAAGGTAGATCGATGACCTGGCCAAGGTCATGGGAATTCATTGGCTGCAATAAGCACAGGACCAGTCGAGGTGGTGACTCTTGGAAGTCTTTGTAGAGGGCAACTATCGGCAGATATGAAAATGGTGATAATGATGTGATGTGATATAGGTAAGTATTATTAGGCAGCACTGAAACTACAGCCACACTGACAGCTACTCTATTAAAAAACTACTTTCCTGTTATAATTTAAAAAAGCCAGCCTCATACTTTGACCTGTGAGATGCCATGCCGAAAAAAACATGATACAATTGAACCAGTAAACGTAACAGACGTTAACTCGACAATTAATGTTTTAGTATTTCCATGTGCAAGAAAACCTTGCTCGATTTCCTAATAAGTCTCCAATAATAAGTTCGAGTCAAAGTCCTGAGACAACTTAGTAATTCACAAACTATCACTATTCCCTTCAAAGAAAGAGACATAGCTACATATTATGTATATCGTTATCTCTGTTACTCATAGCTGCCATAGTTAGCAGTTCGGAATAGGTCCCTTTGGGCCAGAATTACTGGTCAGTTGCGAAAGTGTAGATAACTTGCAGCGAGGGCCTTCGGAAACTTGTTCCCAAGTTGCACGTGGTGAAACAATGATCACACTTCCATGTTTACTATTTATTAGTTAAGTTGAGTTTTAATTAGTTCTGATGAGAATTAAACGAGGGACACGAGACATGAATTACATTTGGCTCTGTTTTGCATAATGTTCATCTGTTTTGTCAATTTTGTTGCAGTGTATTGCCAATTGTATTCTTATTTGGCAAACTGTTTTGTAGTGTCCGTTGTTCTGTTAATTAAATACTACTTCTTCGAACAATATTTACGCGACAAGTCATCATTGTTTGACGGCACGGTTGGCGCAGTGGCTCAAGCAGTTGACTGCAGCGCTACGTGTCGCGGGTTCAATCCCCGCACGGAACAAATATTTGTATGGCCTACAGATAGTTGTTTCGGGTCTGGGTATTTGTGTATGTGAGTTTAAATGTTTGTGAACGCACCGATATCGATACCGACGATACAGGAGAAATTCCTAGTGTGGGACAACGTTTCTTTTAAAAAAAAAAGATTAAAAAAAAAAAAAAAATTGTAACAGTTTGGCTAATATGCATGATATAAATGTAATTTAAAGCACTCACGAATAATGAATCATTCAATCGGTGAAAAATCTTTTAGAAATGGATCATTAGTTCCGAGGATTACACCTTACATACAAATACCTCTTTATAATATTTATTAGTATGGGAGAAAAAAGTACTTGAAAGACAATCCATATAATCATTATCGTGTAGTTCTAATAATAAAAGGGACTGTGGGTAAAAATTTGGCGGGTTAACAACATCGCTAAGGCCAAAACAAATCTTTGAAAATAATCTAAAGGTATGTAAGGCCATATACAGCAATGCACATCTTTCAAGGTCAAGGTCAACCCCACATTTTTCCCACAACGAACTACCGGAAAAATGGCCAGAGAACCAACCTTTGTCTCGTTAAAACAATAACACAAAAGGCATATTAATTACTCTCGACCGTGTGCACTTAATGTGTCCCACTTTGTACGGCTTTAGTCGAGAAGTGGTTGCATAACGTCATTTTGTTCGCAGCATGGTTTTATATGAAAGTGTCTATGAAATTCAGGTTAGACGGAAGGGATTGCAAATATCGGTATTTCTTATTGCGTTGTGCAGTAACCATTTTACATGTAGACGTAAATGTAGGCCAATTATTTGCATCAGATAACAATTTCAATTTAATTCAAATCAAGTCAGCCAAAACCACTGGGCAGGGACTTTCCTAAATGGGCACATATAACATCACGGATGAAATCCCCGATGGATTAGGCAGAGCCAGTTTTTCCTAAATGGTGGCCTAACTATAAGTTTTCCGTGTTTTAATCCAGTTCACGCTACCAGTTTCTAGCAAGCCACCATCCTTTCTAAAGCTGTATCCTTTTCTAAAGTTTAAACTGACAAGTAAAGAATTATAAAGAGTGTTAGTCATAGTAGCATAATAGTACAGTAAAATGTACCGAAGTTGTAAGTCCACTGTCCAACAACTTCACTTCAACATAATACAACAATACGCCAGTGTAGTATCATTAGTTTGTAGTATCTGTATCTTTAGATTGTTCAATTGTTCATACGTGCTAATTGAAACAACTATACACGAACATCTAGTGTCCAAGTTTCTACAAACATAACTATCGTTAACAAGAGCCTTTTGAAACAATATTCTGTTACATGCACCAAAACTCATCAGTATACGACTAATTGTTATCATCTGCCAGGTCACAGTATAAATATAAACAGTAAACGAAATAAGCCCTTTTTATGAAATCAAACAATTTTTTTGTTATTTTGCACTGCATACAAAAACACGTCCCAGAATGGGCAGTAGCGTTCTCTGTGCCTTTCGTAACAACCATACTGCGATCGCCAACCCGCCTGCCAAGCGTGGCGATTATGGCAAATCCCCCCCCCCTTCTGGAGGAGGGCTATGTCCAGCAGTGGACGTCTTATGGCTGAAATGATGATGATGATGACAAAAACACGTTACCACTTGTCTCGATTTATGTTCCGACTTCTTCACGAGGACCCCTATTATTAAATTCCAGTCATAACGATTTTACAATCATACCTCCTTTTGGAACGTTTAGGTATGAACTACATGAGAGAATCCCCCGAAACGGAAGAAGAAGTATCGGAACAAACTCCTCAAGAACACATCTGCATCTGTAAACGCTTTGAATCTGAATTTGAGCCAATTTCAACCATTGTTCCTAGTTGAAATACTGCATGTTAATACTAATAACGTGTACAGCGAGCAGGCTGCACTCTCAAGGGTCAAACTAACAGCACATTGGAGTCAGGAAGGTGTAACTCAATTGGAGGCGTTACGTCGCCGGATCACACGAATGGACCGGCTTCGCAACAAACTCTCGTAGTAAAGACCGGAGCACCGACTAACTACTGGAACAACGTAGGTTCACGGAGAGGAGAGGTACACGGATGTAGAAGGGATAGAAGAGGCACCGTTATCTGCCTAGCTAGCCTTTACAACAACATTATTTATTTCAGGCTACAATGGCACCATAGATAAACAAACATTTTTTAAAGTAAATACAAATAGTAGCACTTCACTTGTTCACACTTCACTTGTACTGGCTGCCTTTGCCTTTTGCTTGCGGTTGGCTTCTAGTCTAAAAAGATCCAGCTGAATACAACATTTTACACATCTTAGTGGATAATGCGATACCCTTATGTAAGACAGGCTGTAAGGTTTTTGCTCTAGGTAAAAGAGACATGTATATTAAGACTGGATTGTGCTTATCTACAGAAGTCACCACAATTTTGTGAAATCGACGACGTATCAAATACGAGAGCTTGTGCCAAAGATTGCAGAAGATTCATAATAATCGTATAGTTTTAAACTGAGTTTTATTGTCGCATTGGGGTTGCCCTGTAATGATAGATGTAAGGTGATAGATAAATAAATAAATAAATAAATAAAATAATAATATTAAAAATCCTAGCTAGACCACATATATACCCTGAGATACACTCAGATTTGCAGGAAACGCACCTTGATGACCGACCTTCTCTAAAAATGTTTAAACCCACGTCCCATCTAGTGTGCCTCCATCTCTGTCGTATACAGGAACTCGGCAGAAGGGTACTAGATAGAGTAAGTTACTGAAGGCTATTTCTCTCAGTTTAATAGTTGCTAACAATATCGACCACCGGTCAGGAGGCAAGACTCCGCTATCTTCGCCCTTGATAATATTGCACCGTTGCATGGTTTCTCATAATTCTCTTATATTTGGTAAAATATAAGTGAAAGTTTTGACTCGAATCACTGTACCTAACAGTACCTGCTGCGCTGTGACATTTGTTAAAATGTTACAGCATCATGCTGAGATAACAAGCCACGTACGGGACCAATTTTAGTTGAATGTATGTCTTATTTTTAAGCTTTAGGTGTTTGTAAACTATCACTTTTTTTTGTCTCATGTGAGAGTATTTTTTTCTTTCGTAAAGTTTTAACTCAAACTCTGGTGCTTTTGAGAAGTCATTTTTTTTAAATCATGCATGCTTAATATTTAAGGTAAGGTTGTATTTTTAAATATTATTTCATGATTTCGGTCATAGATTCGAACTCAAACAGTTTTTTCACTTTATGTTCATTATTTCATCAAAACTGCTCTCTGAATGGTGTAGAAACACCTTTTGAAGCAGAAAACCAGCATATTCTAGAATCGAAGTGTGACTTCTACTAACCTTCACTGGGGCAGCGTGGTAGATAATGATGAAAGAGTGAGGAGTCCCTCTTACTGCCGCACTTATCCAGGCCATCACTTAGTAAAGGTTTTGACAGTTTTGTCATACAAAATTATGTCAAATCTTTACTAAGTGACGGCTTAAATAATCATTAAATATCTCTGAGTACCGCAATTAGAGTGAGGAGTCCTAGAGAGATAGGGACACTGACGTACCTGTGAAGTGGGAACATAATTGGATAATTAGGCATTAACTATGACACTTTATAAAAAGTACTAAGTTGTTGGTCTAGTGGTCGCAATCGCGACTGCTGAGCATGGGGCCCTGGCTTCGATTCCCGGGTCGGAATTTTTGACGTGACAACGTCTTATAAATTGGTTTGCCGGGTGACACTTCAAGAAACTGCGTTACGCTCCGCTCACGTTATGCGCTCACAATGAGAGCGAGTGAGAGGCACGCGTCCAGAGCGAGAGAGAGAGAGTGAGAGAGATAGGCATACACACCGGTTCATGTCTTGCGCTTCTATTTTCGTTGTCACGTAAAACTTTCGCCCGTATACCGACTTTACAGGCAACCAATTTTTTTTTATTAGGTTTTCCATCAGACATTACTCGGTTCGCCCTCTATCACATGGGATTTGAAAACATAACTGGCGAAATGTAAGTGAACTATTAGGTACACCTCTGCCTTGTCTTTCGGGGATTACCGGCGTAATGTCCAACCTTCAGAAGCATAAGCTTGCCAATGGGGAATAAACATCACACGACGATCGATAACATATTAAATAACTCACTTTCATACACATTACCATACAAAGTATCAATTTATATAATCCACATAATCGTTGGCATTCATGCGGCAGTAATTACAATTCACTTTCAATTAAACAATTATGGCGAACGGCTTTCGCGTTCTTTTGTGGAAAAACGTTCGCCTGTTACGTTAATTGGTACATTACGATGTTGTGATGTGTTGCGTTGTATCGACGTCATAATTATTAAATTCATAAATACCAAGGAAGTTGTATGTTGCTGTTTCTTAAGAGAAAAAAAGTATGAACGAAAGGTACTATTATATAATTTGATTAATATGGATAGTTAATATCAAATATTGCAAAATTGACTTGCTGCAGAGTAATACCTTCCAACTGTACCATACCCTACGACCAATAACTCCTTAACTAAAAGGGTTTATTGGACCATATTTGTCGTATGCAAGGTCCTCTTTAGGTAGTTTTTATCGGGATATTGATTTATTAATAGTTCATTATACTCTATTTAATTTGAGGTGGCGCTGCCAGAGAGCACTGCCTGGCGGCCGGACCACATAAATTGTTAATTAAAAATATATCTCTTGAGGTACTAAAAATATATATATATATATATTCCGATGAATGTAGACTTTAGGTAGGTGTTATTTCGAACTATAGCATCTGAGTACTAAACTGTGGTCCGGCCACAGAGGAACACACGCATTTTGGTTGCCTCGATGGGTTTAGTGGTCGCAAGCACTACTCCCGAGCATAAGGTTTAGGGTTCAATTTCCAGGTTATGCTGTTATTAGTTACTGTAATTTCTCATTGGTAGCCCGGAGTTGGTTTGTACCCGGTTGGTAGGAAAAGACATTCTCTCTCACTCTCTGGTCTTTTTCTTTCTTTGCTTGCTTTTAGAGCCTAACAGAGTTTTAAGCCGTAGGTCCCTGACTATGGCTTTACATACCGTCTTACATGATATCCTCTCACCGAAGCAAGTTATAATTATACATTACGCACATGAATCCAAAAGATCCGAGGTGCGTGTCTTGGATTCGAACTCGAGAACTATGGCAATACTTGGCAGTCTCACTAAGCCCACATTTATAGTCATTATTAAATAAGGATGTTTACTGACTAAAAAAAATGTGATTCCTAATTAGTCCGTCTGTTAGATTATCTAAATATTGGATACGTTTTTTTTGTTTTATCAAATCAATCAAAATTGACGAAGATAAAACGCGTCAATGATTTGGATGGGGGGTTGTGACATCACTCACCGGTAAAAAGTGTCATACTAATGTCTTAGAATATGACGTCACGCGAGTTTTTTTCAAAGTACTGTAGCGTCTTCATTGTTTGTTTACGTGAAAAAGAAAAAATACGTGTCCAATATTTTTTGGAAATCTATCTGACGGACTAATAAGATTTTTTTAGTTAACTACCCTATGGGTTTTAAACATAACTAAAAGAAAGGGGCATCCTTTGGAGGTCGACTCTAATCTACTCGACGACCACATCCTGAACCCAGCATATTTTTTTTTGGGTTGGAATTCATCTCCGGGACTCCGGGAGTGTCAGACCTATACTGACTAAAAACCACCTATGTTCTTTCTTAGCCCTTTCTGCCGAGGCCGCGGTATCTCTTTCAAACAACCCGCAGCCCAAAGCACTCACACATAGTAAGTGAGATTCGAACTCAGACCTCATTGATCGTAAACCCATTGCTTAGCCCAAACAGTTATAACCGTCTTATTTCGAGTTCAGTTAAAAAGTTTTACAGCTCCCTCTTTAAGGCCTAGTGCAGCTAAGATCAATGTTCACATAAAGTACCTACAATATCACATAAGTACTAAAAGGTTAAGCACACGCCCGCACGACTAGGGCACATAACATTAATCTAGTTTCTAAAAACGTTTGACACTTTTATGGTTAAAACTAGCGTCACCATGCTTTTTGCTCCAAAATGGACGGTTCTGAATGTATGCCAACTGCAGTATTACGTAATTGCTGGATGTTTTATGGTGTATGTTATACTGGACTGTTTGAAACTAGATGTCTGAATGGAAATTATGTTGTTTTGTAGATTAAAAGTTTTGTAGTGTTGCCATTTCGTCTAGACGATGGGACCTGCAACGTTTTAATATATATCTATTATATATTATTATTACCTGTGATCAATTTCCGGGACTGAAAATTGCTGATTGCAGAATACTTAGACAGCGTGTTACAGGTATACTTTTTAAGATTCCGACCACTATTAAACATTATATTGTATTTTTTTTTTTGTTTTTTTATGTTATTGCACCTACTGTGTTTTTGTCTCTACCTTCGGCGTAAGATAAACTGGTAGAATACGCTTTATTTTTTTGTGTTTACTATACAAACTCAATTTCATATTGGATTGTAGGAATAAGAATTTTTACAAAATCAGTAGGCAAAGGGAAACCTTTTATTGCTTCCTTTAGTTCTTCTTATATGACTCAGTTTAATACGACGCAGTAAGTACGCCCAACCGTAGAACCGAACTGTATGACAAGTTCCCAAGTTCCAAACTATTGGGGAAGAGGTCGTCAAACACCATCTTAAGTCAATCAAAGTCAGGTCAATCTTGCGGTAAACCCTAGTTTATAACCTAACTAGCTGACCCACGCAACTTCGTCTGCATCACATAATATAGCTTTTAGCCTCTCTCGATAAACCGACTATTCAACATATTAACTTGAATTAAATTGTACTCGTATCAAACAAAAAATTTTACCTTTCCTCTTTATAATGTTTAGATTTTCTTCGATTATATTATTAAAGTGTCAATTACTATAGGTATCTCTTACTGTTAAATATACAGTAATCCATTGTACTTGTAAACATTATGGTGCAGTAAATATTTTGAATTTAAATTTCCCCGGAGCCCCCGGAGACCAGAATCCCCACTTACCTACCGCACCGGACCGAATGACTGCCGCGCGCGTAATTATTTTGTCGCGCGGATATTTTGATATTGCGATATCTTCTAAAATAATTATTTAAACTGTATAGAGTAAAGGGCCCAAATATTCTATATTAAATTTACGTGCTAACAAACATATTTATTTAGATATAGATTAATATCATATGGGTTAAATAAGCATCGCAAAATATCATTATTTTTAATTTAACATTTTAATAGTAAAAAATGGTTACAGTGAGTCAATCTTAAAAGATATATATATGCTGTCGCGGACTTTTTTTTAGAACATTTAAAGAGGAACAATTCTTTCATACATGATATTTTCCTAACTTAAACCGTTTTTGCAGCGCACGCAACGGAAGCTCTCAAAAAGGAATACCTTTTCCCGTTTTTGCAACATTTTTCATTTATGCTTCGCTCCTATTGAACTTAGCGTGATGTTATATAGCCTAAAGCCTTCCTCGATAAATAGACTATCCAACACTGAAAGAGTTTTTCAATTCCAACCAGTAGTTCCAGAGTTTACCCCGTTCAAACAAACAAACAAACAAACTTCTCAGCTTTATAATATTAGTATAGATTTACTTCATACTGGTAACTCTTGTCTTTATTATGATTTTGCTTTTATTCAAGAAGAATTTTAGCATTGAAAAAAAGAATTTATAGTGATTGTGTTCACTGATTATTAACGAAATCAAACACATGCAAATGGAATCAAAAGAGAATGTTTATTTATTTTTTGAAAGAATTATGTTAACAATTATTTTTGAACTAAACTAAGAAAAACTCAGAAATCTAATATAAAAAGATTTCATATTAGTGTGGCTGTAAAGGATCTGAGAATCACCAGAACCGCAATCAACAAATTGAACTGCTGCTAAAGAGCTCTGCTATAATAATGTAATTGACACTGACAGTTGTTGAACGACGTTTAAATGTGCTGATCGCGCTTATTGGTGAAAACTCTGAGAAGGCTTATACTTACAGTCAGATATTGTGGTATATACCTACGTTTATTTCTTTAGTATCATAGTTTCTCGCAATTTTATTTTTCTTCTCTGTGAAGAAAATGGCTGCAGGGCAAACCTGCAGTGGAAAAATAATTATCTATCTACTTATTTAATACAATTTTACATCACTAACACTAATTTATCTAACTTTAACTATTTTAAAATCTCGATAAATATAGAATGTTAATATTTTTTTGTTTTTCTGGTTTTTTTTAGGTTCGATCAACTTCTTGTCTTGATTTGCTGATGTATTGTGACAAAATGTAAATGATTGTTTGTTTTACATTATGTATTGGTATATGGATCAATGGTAATTTGAATAATAGCAATAATGAATATGGCAAACGACAGAGCTGACTATGTGGACTAACATGTGACGATTAATAAATAATACTGTAGAAATACAATTAGAAATACAAAAAGGAGCTCGTGGCTTAATAAGAACTGCCACTCGGGTCGATCTTTAGGTAAAGCTGTGCTTGCCTAGGTTGGTCTGTGGATGGGTGACCGCCCGACATACCGAGTTTCCTCCGTGCCTCGGAGAGCACGTTAAACTGTTGGTCCCGGCTGCCATATATAGATCTTTGGCAGTCGTTACAGGTAGTCAGTGACCTGAAATTCTGACATCCAGTCTTACCAAAGAGTATCGTATTACCTAGTATTAACTGGGTTGTGGAGGTCAGATAGGCAGTCGCTCCATGTAAAATACTGGTATTTAGCTGCATCTGGTTAGACTGGAAGCCGACCCTAACATAGTTGGGAAAAGGCTAGGCAGATGATGACTGTAGAAATACAATTAGCGCAAAGCAGAAACTTTTTAGATAACATCGCTATAATCTCTGAAAAAACAACCAGCACTCTTACTTACAAAACACTTTACTAGGTACACTGAAAAGAGAAAAGCGGAGAGCCGTAAACAACATTAATTTATATCCGCACACAATATAAAATAAGCAAGTAAACGCTTGAGGAGGTTCGGCCGTATGTGGCAATGCTTAAAATGCGTGAACCACGCTTACTTACGCTCCCCGTTTAATAAAACTCGTCTTACACCGAGCCATATGTTCTGAGCCTAATATTGAACAAGCAATGTTTACTTAGGGGAATACGTAATGAATACACGCGTTCAGAATTTGTCACCAACTACACGGTATTACACTATTAGGTCGTGACGTCATAACGCGGTGTAATTTGAAAATCTCTTTGTTTATGGGTGAAGAATTTTGATAAACTGAGGAGCTTGTTGGGTTGTGTTCGAATCCAATCAGGTGCTTTACTTTGTTTAATTTATTTCATCACCGCTGTTCTCGAATCGGTGATGGAAAACATCGTGAGGATATCGGCATGTCTTCGACGTCGCCATCTGATATCTATCAACCCGCACTGGGCCCGTGAGGTGGATTATCGTCCATCCCTGTCCTAGAGAAGAGTCCTGAGTCCCTGCAGTGGGAACATTATAGGCTGATGATGATGATGAGGAGCTTGTCGTTAAATAATGACAATAGCCCGGGTTGATCTTCAAGGTTAAGCATTGCTTGCAAAGGCCGCTCTGTGACCATCATTATACAGGGTGTAAATCAACCCATCACACACCCGTCAACCAAGCATTCTGTACATCAATCTAAGTACCCCTACGCAAAAATGTTTGCTGGGAAACGACTTTTTTTTTGTGGTCAAAAATCACATTTTACGATAAAACTCAATGTAGCACTCTTAAAACATTGTGCTAGTGGATGCCTTGAATAGTAAACGGGTCATGGAGCTAATGTAAGTAAAGTTATAACCTGAAAAACTAGTATTTATGTGGTGTATGTTGTACATGTATCTACGAGTATGTATAGCACGCGGCGCACGGCTCGGCGCGCGCGCCTCTCGTCAGTAATAAACCAGCTTGTACACAACCTAGTCGTTTGATTGCTTCCCAAATATATCATTTGGCGACGAGAATCGTTTACCCACGTGTGTCACATATAGGAAATGAGTTTTATTGGTGCATTAAACGTATTTGACCATCGGAATCACGAGTGGCAGATATTTCATGGCAAATTGAAACAATACATGAAGCTCAATAAAATAACAGGGGGTGACAAGGCGTCCCTTTTACTCACACATTTGTCAGACGAAACATATCGTCTGGCAAGAAATCTGGTCCATCCAAAGGAGCTGGACACAGTATCCTTTGAAGAAATAGTGCTGAAGCTCAGCGGTCATTTCAAACCCAAAAGGTCGACTTTCGTAGACAGAGCCAAGTTTTATGACGCGGTAATATCCGAAGGCGAAAGTATCGAAGACTGGGCGGCGCGTTTGAGAGGACTCGCTGTATATTGCGAATTCGGCGAGGAGTTATTGGACACTTTGCTACGAGACAAGTTCATTTTAGGCCTAAGAGAAGGGCGTGAACGGGACCGTCTATTTGAGAAGGATTCAGCAACGTTATCCTTTGCAAAAGCGGTAGAAGTGGCTCAGCAGGCGGCATGCGCACGTGGAGCTCGCACCCACGTGATGGTGGGTGGCGGGCCAGGAACGGCGGCTGTGAAGGAAGAACCTGTCTACAGGGTTGGGCAGACTCGCGAACGGCGAGATTCATCAGCGGCTACTACTTCGAGTGCACGTGGCTCCGCTAACAGTGTGCGTTGTTCAGTGTGTGGTTATAAAAATCACGAATCAGTGAAGTGCAGGTTTAAAAATTATACTTGCCAAAAATGTGGTGAGAAAGGACATTTAAAAAAAATGTGTAAAGCTGACAGTGAAAAATCAAAATTGCATCATCTAGTTAGTGATGAACAGTCTCACAAATGTGAAGAATGCGACTTGTTCAATATGCGGTATGTCAATAATGATCCAATTATTATTTCATTAGAAATAAATAAATTAAAATTCAGTATGGAATTAGATTCTGGTTCAGGTACTAGTGTAATTTCAGAAAAGTTATATCAACAACATTTTAAAAATTATAATTTAAGTAAAACAGATTTAAGAATGTGTTTATATAATGGGCATAAAATTGTTCCTATAGGCTATTTCATTTGTGCAGTTTCATATTTAAACACGTGCCAGAACATTAAGTTTTATGTAATACAACATGGCGGCCCACCATTACTAGGCCGAGATTTCATGACTAAGTTTAAAATATATTTTTCTTCAACTTATGTAAATAAAATCAATGTTGATAATCAATGTACAGGGGAGGTGCAGCAGCTGTTAAATGAGTTTCCTGACCTTTGGAAGGCCGAACTAGGATGTTTTAATAAGTTCGAAATAGATTTTCAGCTCAAAGAGGGGGCGAGGCCTATATTTTTTAAGCCACGTTCTATTCCTTTTGCCCTTAAAAATAAAGTAGAAGATGAATTAGTCAGGCTTGTAAACTTAGGTATTTTAGTTCCCGTAAACTTTTCTGAATACGCGACACCGATTGTTCCAGTATTAAAAGCCAATGGACAAGTAAAAATAGCTGGAGATTTTTCTTGTACACTGAATAAAATTCTAAAAATTGATAAATATCCATTACCGCGCATAGAGGAAGTTTTTGCCAAAATTGGGGGAGGGGTGCAGTATTCAAAATTGGATTTAAGTAATGCTTATAATCAATTCAGATTGTGTAGTTCGTCACAGGATCTCACTACAATAAATACTCCTAAAGGACTATTTAAATATACCCGCCTAGTTTACGGTCTTGCTAATGCGCCAGCCATTTTTCAACGAGCTATGGAAACGTTATTATCGGGTATAGAGGGCGTAACTTGTTGGTTAGATGACGTCTGTTGTACTGCTCCCACTCGTGAATTGCATTTGTGTAGGATTAGGGAAATACTGAAAAGGATGCAGGATGCGGGATTACGACTGCAAAAGGATAAGTGTGCCTTTTTCCAGGACAGTGTCACGTACCTTGGGTACGTAATAGATAAAAATGGGCTTAGGACGTGTCCCAAAAAGGTAGATGCGATTTTAAAAGCGCCGTGTCCAACAAATGTCCTTGAAACCAAAAGGTTCTTGGGCATTGTTAATTATTATCGTAATTTCGTTCCGAACGCTTCTTCGTTATTACACCCGTTACACACATTACTGCGTGCAGATGTAACATGGCATTGGGGTGAAAGTCAGCAAAATGCGTTTGACAAAGTAAAGGAAGAGTTGGCCTCTGACCGGCTGTTGGCACATTTTGACCCATCAGTACCGTTGGTACTTTCTGTGGACGCAGGGCCGTCGGGTTTAGGTGCGGTTCTTTCTCACGTGGACAATAAGGGCAGCGAGCGTCCAATTGCGTTTGCTTCTAGGTCGTTATCAGTTAGCGAGAAGGTATATAGCCAGATTCAAAAAGAGGCAACGGCAATCATATTTGGTGTTAAACATTTTCACCAGTATCTTTACGGTAGGCAGGAGCCTTTCATTCTCAAAACAGACCACAGACCCCTTCTATCCATATTTGGAAAGAAAAATGGCGTTTCCGTTACGGCGGCGTTAAGACTACAACGATACGCAATTATATTATCCGCATATAACTATGTAGTACAATATATTACTGCTAAAAATAATTTAGTAGCAGATTATTTTTCTAGAGCGCCGTTACCTCAGTCACAAAACGTCTGTAAAGGGGAAGATGGAAACATAGATCATATTCCATTTCTATTTCTTGATGGCGCTACGAAACCGGTTTCATTTGATGATATCAAGCAAGCCACTAAACTCGATACAGTGTTAGTTACCGTGGTAAAGTATATGAGTCATGGTTGGCCTCGTAAAATAACATGTCAATCCGTACTGCCATATTTTTACTGTAAAACTGATTTGGAAATGAATAATGGGTGTCTGTTTAGAGGGCATAGAATAATAATTCCAAAGATTTACAGAGACAGAATGTTACAAGAATTACACTCGGCTCATTTTGGCATTGTAAAAACCAAAAGTGCAGCCCGCAGTAGAATGTGGTGGCCGGGTATAGATAAAGCCATTGAGCGGTGGATAGGTGAATGTAACGAGTGCTCGCGAGTTCGGAACGCACCGCCCCGCGCCGTCCCCGCGCCTTGGCCTCACCCGTCTCAGCCGTGGTATCGTATCCACATAGATTACATGAGTTTAGGCCAGACTGTTTATTTGGTTGTGATTGACGCGTATAGTAAATGGCTGGAATGTATTTATATGAATAGCGGTACCTCCACAAATGCATTGATTATGAAATTGAAAGGCATATTTTCAACATTTGGTGTACCAAACGTTATAGTATCTGATAATGATGCAAAAATTAGGTCCACAGAGTTTCACCAGTTTTGTATTAATAACGGTATTAAGCATTTAACTTCCCCTGTTTATCATCCTGCTAGTAACGGTCAAGCGGAAAACTCGGTAAAAACTTGTAAAAAAATGTTAAAATGTATTATAGATAACAAAAGTATCTCACAGCGTGAATTACACGAGAAATTACTGAGTTTTTTGTTTGAATATCGTAACACCGCACATTGTTCTACAGGGATTACGCCAGCTATGTTAATGTTTGGCAGAAATTTACGGTCTAGGCTAGATGTGATTTTACCATGTAAAAATGAAAATATTAGTAACGATAACGCAAAATTAAAATCAAGCAGGAATTTCCAGGTGGGGGAAGTTATATGGTGTAAGTGGTTTTCAGGAAGGAAAGCGCAATGGGAACTAGGAAAAATAATAAGAAAATTAGGTATAAGAGTTTTTGATGTTTATATTGAAAAATTTAATACTGTATGTAAAAGACATCTCGATCAAATATGTAAACAAAAAGGAAACGTAAATACTACGGATCAACGGACGAAAGGATCTACGGATAATTATTGTGACGAATACGTGCCAGCTGAGACTTCAGATTGCACGGAGTCCCAGCAGCAGACAACGTTAAGTTTGCCAACTGATGAGTCATCAGCCGCACCAGCATGCCCACCATCACCCTCACAGTCAGATATTGACCTCCAAGGTGGAACTTACATCCCTACAGAGGGAAATATTGAAATTCTAGATGAACGGGTAGAAGAGGGGTTGGATGTTGTTGCGGGGGATGGGTTAAAGGAAACTGGAAGTACCGAGCCCGAACGATCTTCTGATGCGGTATCTGGTTGTGATAAACAAACGGAACCGGCTAGTGGGACGTCCGGACTCGGTCGTTCCGTTAGGGAAAGGAAGGAAGTGTGTTATAAAAAGTTCTTTTAAGTTTACCCTAATGTATGTATTATCTATTGTTCTAGAGTATTAAACGAGTAATGGTGGAGGAATGTGGTGTATGTTGTACATGTATCTACGAGTATGTATAGCACGCGGCGCACGGCTCGGCGCGCGCGCCTCTCGTCAGTAATAAACCAGCTTGTACACAACCTAGTCGTTTGATTGCTTCCCAAATATATCAATTTACCAAAACAGCTATGAAAAATTTGGAACTTTGACCCCCAATATCTCCGTTCCCAGGTATGTTCTAGAACAAAAAAATATCGCAGTGGTGGGGAGAACAAGTGCCCTTCGTTTGTGTTTAGGGTACTTTTACACCTTATATACTGGGAAGCGTGAAAACCGACCTCAAGATATTGGAGAAACGCTAGCCAGATATGATGACGTCAATCTAGTATTACTTGGAAATCCCTTTGTTTTTAGTTGACTTTGTTATACAATGTCGTGTCTGTTACTGATTGATCGCTGCTTTGTCTAGTTTGATAGCTCTCGGTTATATTAATCTCCGTTTAGAAGACAGGGCATTTAGAAAGGAATAGGTTTTTGTCAATTACTTTACGGTGATTGGAATAGGATCAAGATAAAGCCTAAAATAAGGTAACTAATAAGTTTCGGTAGTTATTCAACCTGTATAGACTTCAAACAAACCGCTAGCTCACAAGTTATGGAAGGAATATTATTGTCATACTATCTAAACTCGTAAACGAATTTCTTATGAAACTGTTATTGCGTTCCAGACTATTCCAACTCGGTATTTATATTTCTGTAGGCCCACAACCAAACCAGTAAAAATCAATAATATACGCCATTAATCAAAACAACAACCCACTCTGGGCTCAGTCCCTCTCACGGAGAGAAAGGTGAACTTGTTTAATAAGATGTTCTTGAATTATTGATGGCAATAGGCTCATCCTCTATTACATGGGACTTGAACATAACTGGCATAAACACTGGAAAAAAAAAAAGTTATATTTAGGGCCATGCTACAAATAGTCCTGATCTTGGAAACTCTACCCACACAAAAAACGGTACTATCCCATGCTATTTTAAAGTTAAAAAAATAATAATAATGGGACAAGCCCGCCACACTATTCCCAAACCACTGTCACTCCTGGTAACCAGAATCAACAGTGGCGACCACAAGAAAAGCGCCGAGACAATGAAGCTCGACGAAGTCCCAGAGAAACGATTTAACTGTCTTGGATCCCAAGAGAAGAAGAATTCAATAAGAAGAGAGAAATCATAGGTACAGTGTGATTTATGTAGTAGAAATCAAATAGTCTCGTTTTAGTTCACAAACATCATAGCCAACCTAGTACAGCATTCATGCGACACTCCCAGCTCGGAGCTAGCACTAAACGTATCTAATAACCAACGTCCGATATTGCTTTTTATGTGCACATGAACTTAATGCTAATCATACATGTCATGTGGAGGCCTTGAGCGGTAGGGAAAGGATTGCATGTAGGTAGGCATGGGCTGTAGTTGTTGTGTGGTCTACGGCTGTAAGTAAATACATGTACGTTATAGAAACGCATGCCTTTTTACACGACTGCCCCAAAAAAAAGAGTGTTATGTTTTTAGCGTTCATGTATGTATGTATGTTTGTTTTTCCCATTGGGGTACGCAGAAACTACAGAACGTGCCTGTTCGTTTTAAAGACATTTATTTTGTCAAAGAACAAATTACAATTAACTCAAAGAGAAACTTAACTAAATTAAAAATAGGTAGGTTTAAATTACGACGTTCAAGCCATCCAAGAGAATGAACAGTGAACACCATAGATTTATCTAAATGAAATACAATACAAAACAAAACACTGTTACGATCTTTACCATCTCTTGTCACTTCGTCCACGTTCATACATGTATCTGGTCAGTGCTACAAGTACTACGCACCGAACCTTACTGACTGTATTTAATAATGTCCTTTAGGGCGGCCTCTTCCCGCCGCGGGAGGCGCTCCGGGCATCGGGGGCCACGTGATGGCTTCCGGCCACTGTAGACGGCTAGCTCGCCGTCCGTCCGTCTTATGACGATGACAGGCCGTGTCGGCGCGTTCGTGTTCCACGCGCACCTCAAAGAGATGTCAGCAACATGGAAGGGGCCCGCAAGGGCCGACGCCCGTCGGGGCTGCGAGTTGTTCGCAAGAGTTACCGCGGCCTCGACATGAAGGGCTAAGAAGGAACATGGGTGGTTTTTAGTCAGTAGAAGTCTGACACTCCCTTTCGCTCTGCCCAAGAGCGGGAGGGGTTATTTGATGATTTTCCACCCATCATAAAAAAAAGGACTCACTTATAGCAACTTAAAGAAAAGACAACAGCATCTTGTCTTTGGCTTTTCTTAACTAGGGCCACTCCCATCTGCTCACAAAATTTTGTACATACTTTAAACCATCTAACACATAATTTAACTCGACAAAAACCACTTCCCTATACACATACTCCCTGAAACATACATAAAATTACCTACATTTAGATGGATGGGGGACCAAAATCATATACCAATTAGATACTCATCACAAGAGCCAATTGAATAACCTTCAATCAGCCATCATGCCATAAAATGAAGCGAAGCCGCGGGCATCTAGTTTGCATAATAATTATACATTAGGTACTAGCTTGCCGCCCCTGCTTCGCGTGGTTGTCATCTACTAATGTGGGGACACGTCAAAATATGGAGATTTTTGTGCTGTATCTAAATAAATGTTAATTTAAAAAATCTTTCCATCAAGTTATCTTTCAATCAAGTAATTGTTGATGTAGAGACCTTTGGACCACATTGAATTAACTACATACATTTAAATTATAACTATTGGAAACATTGTGGAAAAAGTTGGCAGCACTGCCATCCTCTTCTCTTTTTGAAACTTCATCTTTGTAATGCACGTATTGCTCCTTGTAATACTACTAAAACTGGAATTATATTCAAAACTTTTGTTTTAATGAAACAACCCTCATTTCTTGTGAAAGCCGTATTGTAGGATGAAAAAAAATCAGCCGTATACCTATTATACTATTAATCATCCAACTTTCCGCAAAAAATACTCTAAATAATAATGAAAACTGTATCAAAATCAATTGCACAATTTAGACTATCTAAGCACACGTACAGACGAACACAAAACCAACTTTGATCCTCGCTACATTATACCGGGTTTAAAATTCAACAGGGTGATACAACAAATGCATTGGTATTATGAGATAAGAGTTTCGCGAATTTGTATTCAAACAGGGTGTTCACCAAGGGTGGTGGGACTGCAAAGGGCTGTACACGCGTGATATATGCTAATAAGCCGGCCATTTTTAAACCCTTTCGTAAAGATTCATTGCGAGTGTTCTTTTGGTCGTGTTTTTAGGTAAAAACGTTGGTTTTAGCAGTAATTTAAATGTAAGCTTGCACGTTATTTAAATTATTTAATGTAATTATCCAGTTTTATACTAAGTTTCAGTATGATGAATGCAAAAGTAACGGCTGAATGGATTTCGATGAAAAAAAAAAGGACAGACTACCTAATGACCTGTGTTAGATACAGACGTGGGATAACTTGTGACCTCCATTCGGGCGAAGCCGCGGACAAGAATACTGCATTTAAACATATTCAAAACTTAATGTTAAAATAGCAGTGTTAGTTTAGTGATGTGACCGGTAGACTGCCAAGTTTTATACCCGAATTCGAACCCAAGACACGCACCTCTCCCGTCGGGGCTGCGGGTTGTTCGAAAGAGATACCGCGGCCTCGGCGCAAAGGCTAAGAAGGAACATGGGTGGTTTGTTTTTAGTAAGTAGAAGTCTGACACTCCCTTTGAGCGGGAGGGGTTATTTGATGATTTCCCACCCTCAAAAAAAAAAGACGAGTGTCTTTAGTTAACGTCTTTGCATAGATTAAAACAACTACTAGAAGTCATAAAATGCAAGCCAGTATTTGCAGTTCATCAACAAAGTGGAAGTATCTCAAACTGTCTGTTGAACAACTGCGCCACTAGACACACACCTCTGAAATGCTGCAGAAGGAAAACATCGTCAGGAAACTAACACCTGAGAGTAATTTCTCGAGAGCATGTAAAGCCAAGTAAGAGAAGGCATTAAAACTTCAACACCAAGTTAGGCACAACCACACGATAAATAAAAATAAAAAAAACAAATAATTAAAAAAATTAAAAAACACGCCTGCCATGACAAAAAGTAAACTAAAAAATAAAAAACAAGTCAAAGGAATTCAGCGATGAATGGGAGCAAGGTCCCGTAAATGTATTCGAAAATGGAAAACTGAAATCTAAAACTTTTATTGCAGTCGGGGGACAGTTCGGTGGAACAATTCTTTACAGGTCCCCCGACTGCAATAAAAGTTTTAGATTTCAGTTTTCCATTTTCCAATACATTTACGGGACCTTGCTCCCATTCATCGCTGAATTCCTTTGACTTGTTTTTTATTTTTTAGTTTACTTTTTGTCATGGCAGGCGTGTTTTTTAATTTTTTTAATTATTTGTTTTTTATTTCATATCTTTTAGTGATATATCGATATTTTTTCGCCATGTTTCTAGTAAATTGATTCACACATACTGACTTTTCATACAAACTTAAAAACCATTTAGGTGCCGTCGTGGATGGATTTGGGAGTTGTAACCTAGCCAGTTTTATTTCTTTCATTACAGAGAATCTATTGATATGTAGCTTATTCGTATCGAATCCCGGGTTTAAAATGTCACCATATCATTTGTTAAGTAGTATTACTAGAAAACACTAGAAATTTAATACTACTGTGGTATATTTTTGTAATCTACTTAATAAGTTCTAGACGATAATTATATTTTTCATTGAAATTTCAATAAAAACAAATTAAAAGTTCTTTTTATTTCTAAACCATGGCCACCCTATTATGTTTTTTGATTATTTTATCATATTTTAATTTTTCTCGAGATTATCTGATATTTTCTCTAGCCTATGTTACCCGGGATGACGTAACGAATCTAACGATACCACATACATCAAAATCGGTTCAGGCGTTTAGAAGTTATGGTGGAATAAAGAAACTCACAAACAAACATACATACATACATACATACATACATACATGAACGCTAAAAACATAACACTCTTTTTTTGGGGCAGTCGTGTAAAAAGTTAGCCAATCATTATCTAATTTTTGAAGTTTGAACATAACTGAACCTTTTTTTTTTTGGCGGGTGGAAAATCATCAAATAATCCCTCCCGCTCTTGGGCAGAGCGAAAGGGAGTGTCAGACTTCTACTGACTAAAAACCACCCATGTTCCTTCTTAGCCCTTCATGTAGAATAGTAGGTAGAGGCCGCGGTATCTCTTGCGAACAACCCGCAGCCCGAAATACCTGATCCTTCCATCATTAATTCATTCGATCAGAAGAGTTATCATGGATGCCTAGATTTCCGATCACCCCATTGGAACAAATTGGATGACAGCTATGTTCCGTGGTTCCGTCCTTTTATCATGAGGAAAATCGAAAGGTTAACTTTGTCAATGGTAAAATATATCAGATGTCGCCTGAGGGAATTATGATATTATTGATCAGAGTATTCGCTGATAAGTTATAAGACCGCGAACTGATACGTTACTTGACTTGACGTTACTGGCGTTAAGTTATCATTACTTTGATCAAACGTTGTCACAAACTGTTTGGCTATAAGTGCAGAATATAGGTGCATATCTAGGTCATAGCAAGTTCTAAGTAACTCACGCCTATTTCGACCTTAGGATTAATTTAAACGATAGCGTCAAATAACCTTAATTATAAAATTAATACAACCAATAAAACTGCACCAGAGGCACGCGGTGTATACGTTACGTAGATACTTCGATTTTTGAATTGAAATTACCATTATCGTGTAGCGTCTCAGTTAAATTGTTTGCAACAACTACTGCAACCAGTATCAGTCGTAGATAAAATAAATAAATTCTTAAAATTATGAAAACAGAAAACTTAAAATTATGAAAATATCGTATGTAAAACGAGTGTATGGTGTCGAACGTAAAGAATAGCACCATCCCATATATCCCCGTGGGTGTCGTAAGAGGCGACTAAGGGGCTTACCAGAGAATGGGCAGCAGCGTTCTCTGTGCCTTCGTAACAACCATACTGCGATCGCCAACCCGCTTGCCAAGCGTGGCGATTATGGCAATTCCCCCCTTCTGGGGGAGGCCTATGTCCAGCAGTGGACTTTTTATGGCTGTAATGATGAATATGATGATGAAAACGAGTGTTTTAAATACTAAAATCGGCGTAGGTATTTACGTTACCTCCGATCAGCAAAATGCATACCCCGTGCCCAGAGCTGCGATTGTTAATATTGTTCCATATCAATGGCTGATGGCTCTTGAACCTATTTTAATACGTACATATTGCAGTGCATAAGTCCTCCTTTTTTCCTGAGTAGAACGAATTTACTGCTTGTAGGAAAACTCCAAAGAGTGTTATTTTAAACCGTGAAAATAAAGAAAATGGAGCGCTTTTTGAGCACACTAGGAAATCCTGTGTCGTGGGGTGCAATAATTATACTCACAAATAACAGACATAAACATTATCCGTTCAGAACCAGATAACAAATGTAGGCCATACTTGACAAGTATTTGTTGTGTGCTGAATTCAGTTCTACAGCAATATCAGACAAATATTTGGAACAGTAGAAGAGGTACAAAGTGAAAATAATGTAAAGAATATCTGATAGAAAACAGCGAAAACGGTGCTGGTCAAGTTAAAACACATCAAAGTACCCGATACTTTTACTTTTACTTTTTTTAGGTTCTTTTTATTTTTTTATTGTTTGTTGTGTGCACTTGTGGCATGTGCTGAATAAATATGTTTTCTTTCTTTCTTTTCTTTCTATACTGTCAATTTTGCCCATTATCCTTGAAAGTATTAGCACTTATTAAGAAACTAGCTTTTGTCCGCGGCTTCGTCCGCGTGGTTGTCGAATAATATCCCAACAATGTTTCATCCCCTATTTAATTCCCTTATGGGTTGAATTTAGAAAAAAATAAACTAAAACCTTCCTCGAGAACCACTCTATCTATTGGTGAACACAGCATGAAAATCGGTGCAGCAGTTTTTTGGTTTATCGCGGACTGACAGACGTGGCTAGGGACTTACTGCGGTACTCAGAGATATTTAATGATTACTTAAGCCGTCACTTAGTAAAGATTTGACATATTTTTGTATGACAAAACTGTCAAAACCTTTATTTGGTGATGGCCTAAGTAATCATTAAAGCTCTCTGAGTGCGGCAGTTAGTTTTATAATGTATAGTGATGTAGTGATGATAGTGATTTGACTAGATTACGTTAGCTCATGGCTAAATAATAACAGCCACACGATTCGATCCTCAATGTTAAGCCACGCATGCCAAGGGTGGTTTGTGGATGGGTGAAAAAATCCTATCTTTACCAACTTTGCATCGTGCCACGAATTGCAGGTTAAGTCGTCACGTCAGTGTACCGAAAGTCTGTTAACCAGTACTAATTAGGTTTTGGACATCAGATTTGCAGTAGCTCCATATAAAACCTGGGAAAAAATTAGACAGATGGTATCTTAGAGCTACCGATTTTAATAATATTTAATACTGAACAAAAAAAGTCACAAAATTTCATCAATTTGGGGCAAAATAGAATTTTAAAGTTTAGAAAGTGCCATTGGCGTTTTCATAGCGTATTAATATAATGCTTCTGATAATATCCAAAGGTGTTTTTATTTTGGACCGTAATACCTGTTAAGTGCATAAAGCAGTTCTCGGCTACCGTACAAACATTAGGACGAGGTTACATTGCTAGCGATATCTTAACTAGATTTACATGCATGATTTCTATGACATTCCATCCTCATCGATTTCATACTTTATCACCCCAGAATTTCGTAGAGCTTTTTTCTCGTCGCGTATTAATAATAATAAATTCATTTATTCAGGTAATTTACACTCGTAACCATTTGTTTCAATACAAGCAATATTAAAGACATACATGAATTTAACATTAAAAATCTAGATAAAATGAATTGCAAAATTAATAGAATTACATTAAAAATAATTAAAACAATACACACAACCATTCAATTTAAAGTCAATTCAAAATACATTAAATTAAAATTCATCAACATAATCACTATACATAAATTGGTCATACAAATCACACATCGATTTCATACTTTATCACCCCAGAATTTCGTAGAGCTTTTTTCTCGTCGCGTTTTACACCAAGTCTAAAGACTAAGGTCCTCAACCAGTGCATCCTGCCTGTTATGAGTTTCGGGGCCGAAACGTGGACACTTATGGTACGGCGAGTCCATAAATTCAAGATCGCTTAGCGAAGTATGGAGCGGGTCATGCTTGGAGTCTCTGTAAGGGATCGCATCCGGAACCAGGTTGTCCGATAGACGACTAGAGTTGTTGACATAGCACACAGAATTAATAAGCTGAAGTGTCATATAAGCCGTAGAACAGACGACGGCTGGGGTAGACATGTTCATGAGTGGAGACCGCGAATCGGCAAGGGTTTGATGGAACGCCCTCAGGGTCGGTGGAGCCGCGATCTTCACAGGGTAGATGGTAGTGAAAGGATGAGAGTTGCTGAAAATCGAGTTAAGGGGTGTGGATTGAGGAGGAATGGGACGCCGTCGCCTCCTTCTGCGAAGCAGTGATGCTAGCGAAGGAGGTGGCGGAACGTGAGAGGGAGAGAACCTCTCGTCCCAGCCGCCGCGGGAGGCGCTCCGGTCGTCGGGGGCCACGTGACGGCTTCCGGCCACCGTAGACGCGGGCCTGTGGACGGTGAGTGATGGGTAAGCTCGCCGTCCGTCCGTCTTATGACGACGACAGGCCGTGTCGACGGCGCGTTCGTGTTCCACGCGCGCCTCAAAGAGATGTCAGCAACATGGAAGGGGCCCGCAAGGGCCAACGCCTGTCGAGGCTGCGGGTTGTCCGCAAGGGATACCGAGGCCTCGACATGAAGGGCGAAGAAGGAACATGGGTGGTTTTTAGTCAGTAGAAGTCTGACACTCCCTTTCGCTCTGCCCAAGAGCGGGAGGGGTTATTTGATGATTTCCCACCCCCAAAAAAAAAAAAAAAAAAGGGGTGTGGATTGAGGAGGCCTTTATCTAGCAGTGGCTCCACCGACCCTCCACCGACCTTAAAAACATGTCTACCCCAGCCATCCTCTGTTCTACGGCTTATATAGCCGTACCATGGCCACTTCAGCTCTTTTATTCTGTGAGCTAAAATCAAATCCAATATTCATCAGCCTACAGTATGCTGATGAATGTCTGAATTGATTTCTTCAGAGTTCTGGGCTCTTTGTTGTCACTCAACATTCTTACGCAAGTGATAATCACCAATCCTCCCCGCTCCCACTACGACCTCATCCTAAGAGTGAGCTCGGCTAATGTGGACATAACAGTAACGTCGTGCGATAGTGCCCTCGCACCATGTCTTAATGGGCTATTATATTTTATGTTTAATTCAAACACTACCCCGGGAATTGGGTGCCGTACGGATTATGTATACGCTGTTAGTGTTTATGTTGGTTAATTGGTGATGATTGCTTTTTAAAGATTTGTTTATTTTGAAGGTTGTGAAGACTGTTGTATTGAAGTAGGCTATGGTGGAGGCAACTCTGGACAATACTAGCAACTTGTTGCAGAATGGAAATAAAAACTAGAGGATGATATTTAATTTGGTTTTCCTAAGTCTAACTTATCACCTAAACATCTACAACTCAACAAACGAATATACCAAGAAACCAACAATTTCACTAATACCAAAACAATTACAAACAAGCAATCAAGATGTACTTTGTACTTATTAATCAATGTTCTTTAACTCCTCTGTAAGACCGTCGACCGCTTAAAATAGCTTTAATTATACATTGATAATACTATAAGAAATTTACGATCACACACACAATTTGTGGTTAGTTACACAAAGCAATTAACGTTGTATATTGATGGACGTAACACCTGCGTACAATATCTTACCTAACATCGATCATTTGTACTACTCAACCGTTACGTGCCAATTACTGTATCAATATAATTGTTGAAAACGTATTACAATATACCACGAACACTTCCTCAGCGTGATAGTAGTAATATAAGCGGAAAGACGTCCAAAATTGAACATAAGCGTACTCTAAACATCGCCTAATCGACTGGTCCAGTGCTTCTCGCTTACAGCAGATTACCGCAGCCTTGCCCAGGTACACCTAAAACGACATTATAAAACGTACATAATCAACATAGTATAAAAAGTACCACAGCGACATCTATGTCACAAATGAAAAACGAATAGCAAATCTCAAGGTATTATAAGAAAACCCGACAACACAGTCCAACAGACGCAGCATTCGTCCAGTTTGGAGGATTCTCCCTTTTCCATGGGGTACGAAAAACTTTATACGATTTTCCACATAACCCCATAGACCTTCAGCCAGATGTGGTTTCTTTTACATCACAATCTCAATAATGACAGTTATGGCAACAAATCGCTAAACTGTAATCAGAGTTCTGCGGCCCAACCTCGTGAGGTAAAAGATCATTCATTGTGTTCGGGCGTTGCAAGAGAGAGTGTCTGACTTCTACTGACTAAAAACCACCCATGTTCCTTCTTAGCCCTTCATGTCGAGGCCGCGGTATCTCTTGCGAACAACCCGCAGCCCCGAAGGGCTCGCTGTCCACCTTAACAAAGAACCAATACTTGTATGCCTTGCCAGTTTGGCATTAATACTTATACAAACACGGAAGAAAAAGAACACGTCTTCGGCTGGTCTTAAAACAGGGTAGCTAGCTACAGGATTGGAGAAAAGGAGTGTCGGTTATATTTCTAAATCACATAGATGCAAGCCTTTTATTTTAAAGCATGGGAAATCATCAAATGACTCCTACCGCTCTGGGCGGAGCAAAAAGAAGTGTCAAACTCGTACTGTCTAAAACTCATCCGTGTTCCTGCTAATGCCCTTCGCGATCCAGGGCCGCAATGACTCTTTTAAACAAATTCCTCAACCCTGGCAGACATAGTTAGAAGCCTGAGTCTAGTATAGTCTGTAGGCATATCAAATTCCACGGAGACTTCACAACCTACAACCTACAGGTAATACCTTTGAAGCAATTGATTTCCAAAGCCATTCCTCAGGAACAAAGTACTTTACGTTACTGTACCGATTTTAACGCCTATCACGTATTCAATTAGAATTTGTCTCCAAACACCAGGTTTTGTGTAAAACTCCTTTGCCACATACGCGTAAATTTATCAAAGGTTCGAAGGCTCGTTTGTTCCTGAAAAATAAGGGTACACATTATGTAAACACATGTACATAGAATGTTACAGTTCATACTGAAGGAACCATTCAAATGGATGGCATAAAAGTACTTTTACGTAATTAATTACGCAAAACCCAGCAAAGGAATTGTTCAAAATGTTTATAATTGCATCCTGTTTGAACTTTTTAGGTATTTTATCAAAGTCTCACATCATTCGTCCACTACTACATCCACTCTTAAACATAACATAACATCACGTCTTGTAATCCTCGATGGATTAGGCAGAGACGTACCTTACAAGTACACCCAACATTTCACCAGTTATTTTTAAGTCCCATGTAAAAGAGACCGAACCTATTGCCATCATCTATAAAATCCGAACTCCGCATCTGCTACTGAGAAATCCCTAATGGATACTTTCAAACCCAATAACACTTTGCACGAACTAGTAATCAAATACAGGACCTCTTGCTCAGCAGTCGCACTTGCGACCACATGACCAACGAGGCAGTCGAGGCCCTAAAAATAACTTCACCTCATAACCTGCTGATATCATCGACAAGTACATCAAATGTAATTTAATACATATTCAATATCGTAATTTAATTTTAGTTTTAGAACTATGAGAATGGTTTAACGTTTCTCCCCTTTTATCTTTTGAACATCTGATCGGTTTCGTTGTATTGAAGGCGACACCGTGCTTCGTACTGTGAAAGGAACGTTTAGCAATCACGACACGATTGCGATACGATGCCGATGGTATCCCAGAAGAGATTGTTATATTAGCTGATGAAGTAATTGATAGTTTAGATAGTTTAAAAAGTCATGTTTCCTCAACACTGGTTATAAAATTAAGCAGTTCTGGCCTAACTCATCATCATCATCTCCCTGCCCTTGTCCCATTCTATTTGGGGTCGGCGCAACACATTTTCTTGTTCCATTCTCCCCTGTCAGACGTCATAGTATCATTCACTCCTTTCTCTTTCATATCATTTCTCACGCCATCCGCATTCAAACATCTTTTCTTTGGCATCCATCCATCACCATTATTATCCATCACTTTTTTAGTCACCTACGTGCGTTTTATTCCTCCTCATTACATAGTGGCCAGCCTTAATTACATTGTGGCCTACCTTTTTTTTTTTTTTTTTTGGGGGGTGGGAAATCGTCAAATAACCCCTCCCGCTCTTGGGCAGAGCGAAAGGGAGTGTCAGACTTCTACTGACTAAAAACCACCCATGTTCCTTCTTCGCCCTTCATGTCGAGGCCTCGGTATCCCTTGCGGACAACCCGCAGCCTCGACAGGCGTCGGCCCTTCCATGTTGCTGACATCTCTTTGAGGCGCGCGTGGAACACGAACGCGCCGTCGACACGGCCTGTCGTCGTCATAAGACGGACGGACGGCGAGCTTACCCATCACTCACCGTCCACAGGCCCGCCTCTACGGTGGCCGGAAGCCATCACGTGGCCCCCGACGCCCGGAGCGCCTCCCGCGGCGGCTGGGACGAGAGGTTCTCTCCCTCTCACGTTCCGCTACCTCCTTCGCTAGCATCACTGCTTCGCAGAAGGAGGCGACGGCGTCCCATTCCTCCTCGCCCCGGACCATGGCTTGCACCAGGGCCGGACGCGAGAGGTCGCCGCCGCCGAATTGTGGCCTACCTTACTTAACATTATATCTGACTCTGCGTTTTTAAGATATACTCGTATGCTAGGTTAGGGTCGAACTCATCCGGCACAGCTAAGTAGCACAACAGGCAGATATTGACACCCGGCCTGGGTCTATTTAGGCAAATATAACATGCTAACATGATTACCTATGTGTTTAAAACACATAATGTTTGGAAGTTCAACAAGACTATGATGATAAAAATCGTATGGTAGTATCCAAGTATCCACCCCGATCGCACGATATAAGTATCCCTAAGAAAATAAAGATAGGCACATACCGGTAGAAGCACGTGTAATTTCTCTCCTTTCTCTATGTTTTACATTCCCCCCGTGTCTCCGGGGAGCGTTCCGGCACACAGCCGGTTATTTCTTACATTCTCTACTAAATTCACAGTTAGGAAATTGAATTTTTCGAATTCCTTGTCTTATACACTCGCGGCCATTTTAACCTGACCTCCCCTAACGGTTCGCATTTCGATAACTTTAGGGTGAAGAGGTGTGATGTATCGAGTTCCAATGGTCTTGATAAACTGGCAGTGTAGTTTTTTATACTCGATTGGCGAGCCAGAAAAAGTGGTAAGTGTGTATAGGCAGAAGTGTTGCGTTGTTTATAATGTAGGTATGAGTGAGAATGTATTCACCCTTCCTGATTCATGTATGGCATCTGCGATGTAACCGCTGTGTTTGGTCCCAGGTGAATATCAATGGGTTTTTTTATGAATGTCTTTTTCCTTCGTGGTTTTGTTAGAAATATACCTACCTACACATACTTTAGGAACAACAGTCCAATCTTTGAAGCTAAATAATGCCAGATTGCACCAAAAACACGTGATAACTCTCAGCTAAATAAATCTAATTCATTTTAAATGTATGTTTTGAATATCAACACAATTAAATTAATATTACGTTGACAAATTGGTAAATTATCGACGTTTATGTTTAGGGACAATATTATTTACAAATTATCATTCAGTTCGTTGAAACACAGATTAAATACGTTAATTAATATTGTCGCAGATTCACACCAACACATCAGACAGGGTGAACGTCAAAAATTTCCATTTTGCAATCTGCCTGTTACGAATTTAATTCTCATTGTGAAAATTTACAATTAATAACACGAGTTTAAACCTCAGATCTCTACTGTACAACATAGAGTTGAAAATGCAATGCAGGGTATTTTAATAGTTAACTGAAAACCCATTATAATATGGCAAACAATCCCGCTAATGACAGGTTTTATTAAAATTGAAATGAAATCGTCCACGTCGCGGAGACATTTATTGCGAATTTTTACCTTCAAGTTATTTTAATGACGGTCTGTTATAAAATTATGAACATTGGCGAGTCTCTTATCTGGAATACCGACTAAAATAATGTACTCCGACTCTTGCGGTACTTGTATTTTCAAACAGTCAAGTAAAATATTCCTGGCTTACGTATTTACCAGTTTTTAATTGTAGTTTTTGTCGGCCCTGACCGTTTCTCACTGGTCATGCCATACTCATGGTGTAGGCCTGAGATCCTTGAGAATAAGCTAAAGAATTCACAGCAGGAGAAGCTAAACAAATGACGGGAGAAGTCCCTTCTATGTTCTATGGCATGTAGTAAAGAAGTAAGTTCCTTTGTCATGATGAGCATACAAAAAAACGTAAAAGTCCTGAATTTTGTGCCCGGGTTATATGCTCGCCTTCTATAACATTGGACTTAAACATAACTGGCATGATGCGGGTGTACTATTAGGCATACCCCATAACAGTGGCGAGGCGTGAAGTATAAGAAAGGGGAAGCGTGTCGCGGGTTCGATCCCCGCACGGAACAAATATTTGTATGGCCTGCAGATAGTTGTTTCGGGTCTGGGTATTTGTGTATGTGACTTTATATGTTTGTGAACGCACCCACGGTACAGGAGAAATTCCTAGTGTGGGGCAACGTTTTAAAAAAAAAAAAAAAAAAAAAAAAAAAAAAGGGTTATTTTTTTGCTTTTTTTGTTGCCATCTTATGATGCATTAAATATTTTTGTCCACAGATCTGTTAATATATGCTATTGGTCTAAAGTACATAATAATTAGTTTTTTTTTTTCTTTTTGCTTAATTTTCAAAAGGGAACCCGGTGGGAATAGGCTAATAGGCACGCCTCGTGACTGCCTCACAACCCATCGCGGAGTACAGGCTAGTATGATATGTAAAATAGACACCTTACAGTAACGAATTAATTAGTCTCATAACAAAAATTTCTATACTTTAATTTCCAAATGCCCTACCTCATTCTCCAAACATGAATGCTTCCAGGGAAACAGTTCACAAAACAGTTGATCGCGACATAAGCGATCACAACGCAGTACTGCCAACTAACAGTCGCAATAAGCGAAATGTTGGTGCAACTAGCGAACGTTCACAAACGTTGCAATCCTTTGACTCAGTCATTAGTATAGATCAGGTAGGTGTAGATAGGTCATAAGGAAATGTTCAGAGAATAGTGTGTAGTAGTATTAAAACCTTTCTTGTTGCAATCTCTGCCATACTGCCTAACTCTTCAGGGATTACAGGCGTGATGTTATGATGTGTAAAACTACCCTACTAATAAGAATTTATTAGAGTCATTACAAAAACTTCCATCTATCATCATCTTAATTTCAAAATTCCATAACTCATTCTCTAAACATGAATGCTTCCTTCACAAAACAGTTGATCGCGACATAAGAGATCACATCGCAGTACTGCCAACTAACAGTCGCAATAAGCGAAATGTTGGTGCAACTAGCGAACGTTCACAAACGTTGCAATCCTTTGACTCAGTCATTAGTATAGATCAGGTAGGTGTAGATAGGTCATAAGGAAATTGTAAAGAGAATAGTGTCATGTATTAAAACCATTAATAAAAAAATAATTATTCATATTATTATTATTTCATTAATTTCCTGAAATAAATGATTATTTTTTTTTATTAATGTTTCGAACGAAGCATCACGCAGTTACAAAAATATCATCAAAGCTGTCGTTTGTGTAGCTTTATTACAAGGTTAATGGGATGTTATTAGATTTTTCTATAAGGAATTTCTCAGTAATAGCCACAGAGCCTGGATTTGTGCCCCGTTGATGGCAATAGGCTCGTCCCAGTAATACCTATAGTACCTACTATTGGGTACAAAACATTGCCCTTCAGAAATGAAAACAGACACCTTAACGCAAAGAATTCATTAGTAGGTGCAGATATGTCCTAAGGAAATGTAGAATAGTAATTTGTATTAATAAAACCATTGTGGTTTTGCAAGTTTATTTTAACGAAGCTTTACATAATAACAAAAGGTATAATGAAAACTACATATTTTTTTAATCTTTTAATTTGAAAAGAGGCTTTTATTCTCAAAGGCAAGTCAGCCTCATCATAACTTAAAATATTTTACACTAAACTACAACGAACAAGATAACATCACACCGTGTAAACTCCGAACGGTTAGGTTAGTAAAAGTGCACCTCATGTCGCCAGTTATGTTTAAGTTCTATGCAATAGGAGGCGACCCTATTGCCATCAACCAGGTTTTAATCCAGGCTGCTACTGAGAAATTCCTGATGGAAAAACCCAATTACATTTTAACTGACCTAGGACTCGAACCCAGGACGTCATGCTAAGCAGTCGCGCTTCCGACCACTAAACCAATGAGGCAGTCTCAAATTTTAAGTAGGGTTTTCGAATAAGTCCCTAGGTCTTCGACTCCGTTTTGAGGCTCCTTCATTTGCCGTCGGGGCTGCGGGTTGTTCGCAAGAGATACCGCGGCCTCGGCATGAAGAGCTAAGAAGGAACATGGGTGGTTATTAGTCAGTAGAAGTCTGACACTCCCTTTCGCTCTGCCCAAGAGCGGGAGGGGTTATTCGATGATTTTCCATCCGCCAAAAAAAAAAAGTCTTCGAGTCCACTGGGTGGCTCTTCCATTAAAGGCATTTTAACGAATTTTTACTTCTGAATGCACTTCTGTATTCTAAAACTCTATGCCTTTCTAACCATTACACTCGGAAAGGACCGTAACGCCTCACGATATTTGCTCGCAAACTTGAATCTAAAACTAACTTCCATTTGCATTCCTAATAGTCTTTATTTCAATATTCATAAGGCTGCCTTTTGGATGTAAATATAATCTCATATGTTGGTGCATAATCTCAGTATGGAGTACTTTGACATTTTGTGAATTGATAACATCTTTCCTAAACACGCTACACGTTCCACTGTGATGTTAGATAACGTACCTGTTCATAAGCTATCCTTTTATGAACTTTTCGATTAGAAAATTCTCACATTTTCAGCTAGACTCTAGCAACTTTACAGGCGTGATGTTATGTTATGTAATCTATAAAGATTACATAACATAACATCACGCCTGTAATCCCCGAAGGCTTATTTAATGGGACAAGCCCGCTACACTATTCCCAAACCACTGTAACTTCTGTTAGCCAGAATCAACAGTGGCGACCACAAGAAAAGCGCTGAGACAATGAAGCTCGACGAAGTCCCAGAGAAACGATTTAACTGTCTTGGATCCCGCAACGAAATTAATGAGAAAATAATAGGGGAGGAGTAGTCAAAATATAATTTCCACTTCCCTCCATATCAGCAGGAGACAGAACAGAACAAGGCCAATAGGCACACAGGGACGTATACAACTGGGATAAGCCCAGTTGCCGAGCACCACGGCTATTATTGTCATTAATATTACTGGGTCCTAAGCTGTGAGCTGTTGATTCGAATAATAGGTATGACAAAAATGCTTGAACGCACGGAAATTTGTTGTAGTTTCTACAGGGTCCGTAGGGTAAGGGATACGCAAGAGATACCGCGGCCTCGACATAAAGGTCTAAGAAGGATCATGGGTGGTTTTTAGTCAGTAGAAATCTGACACTTCCTTTCGCTCAGCCCAAGAGCGGGAGGGGTTATTTGATGATTTTCCACCCGCAAAAAAAAGAATGGTTAAGCAGAGATGTACCCTTCAATACACCCATATTAAGACAGTTATATTCGTCCCATGTAATAGACGGCGAGCCTATTGCCATCAATCGGGCACAAACCCAGACTCCGAGCCTGCTACTGAGAAATTCCTGATGAAAAACCCAATAGTACTTTCCCGACCTGAAAATCGAATCTAGGACCTTGCACAGTAGTCGCGCTTGCGAACACTAGACCACTGAGATTGTTAATAAATTAGTTTAACTGTAGTCCCGTCAACGTATTGTTATTGTATTTATCAGTTAGATAGTGTCATCGGGCCTGAACTTCGCATTTCATTCTTATTATTTTATGATAGTTGCCCCACACTAGGATTTTCTCCAGTATCGTGGGTGCATTTCCAAACATTTCAATAAATATCTCACATACACAACCCAGACCCAGAACAAGTATATGTAGGCCATTCAAATATTTGTTCCGATAAGAAGACACCCAGAGACATCTGTAACAATTAAATTGATTAAAGTGGCTAACGAAAGCCACTGCTCTTGTAATCCAGCTCCCTGATAAAGCACCAATAATCCGCCTAGCAACAACTTTCTCGCAGCGATTTCCAAAATTGTCAGCAAAATTGTTAATTGGGGCAATCACTGGCTTAGACCCAACCGCACTTGATTACAGATCTCAGTTTAGAAAATCCGAACTCAATTTAACTGTATCAATCGCAAAGTCAACACTGCAAACGAATTTGTCATTAAGATTTCGCAAATTAACCCTAATTTTTGGTCCTGCCCGAAAAGACAGCGGAATTCGTGGTCCCCTCGCCGCCTCCCTGGACCAGATGTTTCGAAATCGCTGAAGATTTAATTAAACAAACTTTTGGTTGTGAACAAAGTTGCTTAAATATAGCATTTTGTTATGCACAGCGCGATGTAAACATGATTTGTTTGACAGTTTAATTTTAATTGGAAAGTCGCAAGTGTCAGAATGTCATTTGGAAGTTCCTCCGAAGATAATATTGGAATTTCTTGTTAATTAAGCGTATGAGCAGATGAAGTTATAAACGTTATTTATGGAGTGGTTAATTTTGAAGTGCTAATGAATAATTGCCGTTCTCGAATTAACATAATTGTAATAGTTTTCAAGTATCATAACTGTTTGCGAAGTCGAACATACAATTACCCTGTCGTAACCAAAGCTAGTACAAATTACTCTTAGTTTTTCTAGAACTTCTCTTGAATAAAAATATAATAATGGAAATCTAATTATAAAACTTCAACCGCACAGTGATCGCTTAGAAAAACTGGTTTAATGAAAACTTATTGTTAGGAAGAAGAATTTATTCCAGGACTACGTAGTATTTACGAACTGCGAGCTTTTTAAATCTACATTAAACGGGTTTTAATTGTAGGTAGGTAAAACGTTTGGTCTAGTGGCTGAAACTGACTGGTCTTTGTACTAGTGTTCGCAAGTTTGAATCTTCGGCAGAAAGTTGTTCCGTATATACAGGAAGTAAAGAAGAATAAGAGCAATGACATAAAAATAAGTATGGCTTGTGTAAGGAAAGATATGAAAGAGGAAAGATAAAAAAGAGAACGACGGCACGGTTGGCGCAGTGGCTCAAGCAATGGACTGCTGCGCTGCGTGTCACGTTTCGATCCCCGCACGGAACAAATATTTGTATGACCTACAGATAGTTGTGCCGGGTCTGGGTATGTGAGTTTAAATGTTTGTGAACGCAACCACGATACAGAAGAAATTCCTAGTGTGGGGCAACGTTTTAAAAAAAAGGCTTAGATGATGCCGTGACGTCTGTCAGGAGAGAATAGAAGAAGAAAAAGTGTTGCGTCGACTTCAAATAGAATGGGAAAAGGGTAATAAGATGATGATGATAAACATTAAAACAATAAGAAGTTTAGTAGGAACGCATGATACCATACATTATCATGGGGTCGACCAATAGGGTACTTGACTGACTAAAAAAAATGTGATTCTAATTAGTCCGTCTGTTAGATTATCGAAAAATATTGAATACGTATTTTTTGTTTTATCAAATTAATAAAAATTTACGAAAATAAAACGTGTCAAAGATCGTGAGTGGGGGCTGGTGACGTCACTTTCTGGTAAAAAATATACCAAACTATGACGTCGCGCGACTTTTCGAAGCACTGTATCGTCTTCATTTATTGATTACGTGAAAAAAGAAAAAATACGTGTTCAATATTTTTTGGAATTCTATCTGACGGACTAATTAGATTTTTTTTTGTCAACTACGCTATTATGGTTACATATACGGTTTATCTTCTGCTTAGAAACACATGTAGGTACTTTTAGAATCGTTGCATCCTTACTGCACTGATGAAAGTGCCATACTGAAATTCGTATCCAAGAACAGCATCGTGTAGCAATGAAAAACACCCAAGACACCAGGGTATAATTAGCGACAAGGTGTATACTCCAATGGTTTAGAAATGTAGAAACTTCATGTTGGTTCATAGTCTGTGGACACGGCCTTCGCCTGTTTTTCACACTCGATTTACCATCACGTGTGGTGATTAAGGCACTAGGCATGACAATCCATGGTACTTTGTTCTCCGTACGTTTAATTTTTGTGTGGAAGTCGTAAAATAATGGTTAAGTCAAGTAGAAGCACAAACGAAAAATGTATACAGGGACTCCCGCATTGGTATAAACACTAAAACACACGCTGCAACTAGAGTATCACCAGTTTTCATTTTTTGTTGTATTGTCGGCGCCACTTTGTAACAAACCAGTGGTCAATAATATTACTTATAATAAAAAAGCAACGAAAAACCAATATTTTTTTTTGTTCCCTGCTATTCAAATCCAAGTAAAGAAAGAAAGAAAAAGTATTTATTGGTCTCACACAGGACAAGAAGTCAATAATAAAAAATTGACAAAAAAGAAAACATGAGGAACACTTAAAAAATAAAACAGTATTAAAAATAAGTCCCGTACGAGGCCAAAAGGCCACTATCTGAGCATTTTTTTTTTTTTTTGGGACAAGCCCGCCACACTATTCCCAAACCACTGTAACTCCTGTTAGCCAGAATCAACAGTGGCGACCACAAGAAAAGCGCCGAGACAATGAAGCTCGACGAAGTCCCAGGGAACTGTCTTGGATCCCGCAACGAAATTAATCAGAAAAGAATAGCGGAGGAGTAGGAAAAACATAATTTCCACTTCCCTCCATATCAGCAGGAGACAGAACAGAACAAGGCCAATAGGCATACAGGGACGTATACAACTGGGATAGGCCCAGTTGCCTAGCACCACGGATATTATTGTCATTAATATTACTGGGTCCTAAGTTGTGAGCTGTTATATTTGATTCCAATAATAGGTATGACAAAAATGCTTGAACGCACGGAAATTTGTTCTAGTTTCTACAAGGTCCGTATAGTAAATAACTCCGGATGTAACCCGTACACTATTTAACATAATATTACGTTCATTCTGCCAAAGACTACACTCCCATAAAATGTGATGTGCAGATTGTTCAAATTCGCAGTCAGATGTAGAACATTGACAAAAAGGCGAGTCAACAAGCTTGAAGGAAAATAATTTACTCTTAAAGTTACCATGACCTGTGAGAAATTGGGCAACACAGTGATCCACCTCCAGCCATGTCCTGGCCAGCCGCTCACGAACGGATGGAAAGAACTGGTGCTGCAACATTTTTGACAAATGTCACAGCGCTGGTATTCTTGTCTTCAAGTAGTTCTACATTATTCTATGAAATGGTTAGAACCTGATGAAAATCAAACAAGATCAGATTTTTTTACTACCGGTTCAATTTCCGTATTGTTAATGAAGCCTCTCTTTGATGTTCTCGCATTCATTTGCAAGTAATAAAACATGTAATCATTCACACACAAAGCCCAAAAACAAAACAGAAAAAAAAACAAAACACGCCACCATCCCTAACTTGCATCTGACCCCCTTCAGACCCCACAGTACAGTGACAAAGACGCTCGAGGCCACGGAAGCGATCCTTCATTAAGGTCCAGGGGTCAATAGGGCCCACGGGGACACCGCTGTCCTCTGATTAAACCCGAATCATGACCCTCGGCCCTTTTTTGTCGTTCTCTAATCACACAGTATGATAATTTTGGATTAAAATTAACAAGATACATAATATGTAAAGGAGGGATCATCAATCCCTTTGTTTTATGGAATTTATGGTAATCACAGATGAGGGGGTAAATTTTGAATTGTCATCAAACCTATGAGGATATGCACGATGGGTCATCTGACTCCAGCCTGTAACTGTGTATCCAAATAAAACACAGTGAGATATTCTTTGAATAACATAACATCACTCCTGAAATCCCCGAAGGGTTAGGCAGAGGTGTACGAATATTTCGCCAGTTATATTCAAGTACCCGTACACCCGTGGCTGCTACTGTAAAATTGCTGATAGAAAAACGCACAACAATTGGTCCGACCCGGATATCGTACCAAAGACCTAATGCTCAGCAGTCATTGCAACCACTAGACCAGAAACAGAGTGAATAATGATTGCTGGCTTTATTATGCTAACATATCCCGAGAAAACTTTACTAAATATAATTCCGGAATAAGCTGTGTTCATTTACTTCTAGTTCGCCTTATGGCGAACACACAAATGCATCCCAAGTCTCCTCTAAACCTCCCAGCATCGGATAACAAAACAGTTATTCAGTTATCTGATGGTTAATTAACTAAGCTCACATCGCACAGAACAATCGCAGTGCAACAGCAGCAAGTATGTAAATGCAGCAAGCCGCTGCAACCTCAAGATTTGTGGTGCGGCCTCTTGATATTCTGTTTCGGAATTATGATAGTTGAGCGCTCCGGGAATATTAATCCCGCGGAACTGCGATCCCGTGGCGTGCGGAGAATTCCCGCATAATCTTCGCTGTATCTACATTTGGGGTGCTGTGAGGAATTATGTTATTTTTGGGTTTTGTGCGCATTGGGTTGATGTAGAATTAATTTGACCTAGTTTAAAAGTATTCTGATCGAAACTGTTATTTTTTCAATCTCGTGTACGTGGTCGGCCAAATCTGCGACAGACGGCAGCGAGACATTAGGTTGAGAAACAATCACCATCTGTATGTTCGCCGGCAACCTGCTAGCCACATCTCGGCCAGGAATGTGTCTGGAACATGTGGTCCAGCCAGTTTCCGATCGTCAAACTCCCATACAACAAATTGTCTCAAGTTTTGCAGATTGGTTTGCGCTGACACCTAGGTTAGTTAAAAAGTATTGAAACATATTGTTGAATTTTAAGTATGTACAAATCACCTATTTTGCGTCTTTCACAGACTCACTAATCAAGTTGACAAACGCGACAAATTCAAACACACATACACATACGTGCTATCATTTATGATCTGTAATAGCTCAAACCTGATCTTGGCGCATTAATAATGTATTGAATTAATAGTGCATTATCAATTACAAATGACTTTAGCTTCGGGACAAATGAGTGACAGCCACTTAATTACTCAAATGGAACCCACAGCAATATATATCACATGATTGTAGTACGTGGGACAAGACATGGATATCAAAGTCAGCCATTACAGCACACTAACTTAGACTGTCATAAACATTATGTGTATTTATTTAAACGGAATTGGTTATATCTAAAGTGTATATTTTCTTACCAATCATCATCATTTCAGCTGAAAGTCGTCCTTTGCTGTACACAGGCCTCCCCCAAGTGTCGCCACATTGACCGGTTCCGTACGCACAACCTTCACCAGGTCATCGGTCAAAATGATTGCAACAAATTCACCAATTTGTTGCAATCATTTTGAAACTGCAATATCACCATATTGCAGTTTCAATGATAAAATATATCTAGTATAATACTAGAATAGTGCTCGTAAGACAAAATACATGTCATCAAAATTGAAAAAAATGATTGAAATTGGTTGAAATTGATTGTTTTTTTAATTGAATTGAATTGATTGTTTTGATTGTTGATTGATTGTTTTTTTAATTGAATTGAATTGATTGTTTTGATTGTTGATTGATTGTTGTTGATTGATTGATTGGTTGATTGATTGGATTGGTGGTAGTAGTTTCTTCAAGGTAACGAAAAAAATCGCAGGAGTAAGCTATTGCCTATCTATTTGCCTAAAATCCCTCGTGTTTAGTTCTTCTATTGCCTGACGGTTCAACTCCTCGGTCTCAACTGATGGAAAGCAAAGTATGAGGTCTGCAATTATATAGATATCGAGACATCAGTCATTGAAGACTCCCCACAAATTACAACGACTTACTGTCTTTATACTAATTGCAAGATTGAATTGATCATGCCTTGCCAGAGAGACAGACGCTGATTCACTATACAGCGTGTAACAGAAAAGGTTTAGTCATATTTTAAACTACATACTATAAAACTGATCATCTTTCTCCATGAAACCAAAATCGTAGACGCGACAAAAAATGTGAGATCCCAGCACGAAAATACTATATAATAGCGCGCATCATGAAATACTTAGTTAATAAAAAATACTCGTATGACGCATAAAATTATATAATTTTCAGAATTTATTTATATCTATAGACAATACTGATTGTAATTGTTCAAACAATTTAACTGAAATGCTGTAGGATGATTATACCTATTTTCAATTCAAAATGTATTCGTATTTACGATACGTTTACACAGCACGCTCGTCCTAGGGCCTCCATGTGTCCCATACATTTGGGTAGAATAGGTACTGAAATTTGTACGGCATAGACTTTACTGGTACATCCTTGAAGATGACTACATCCTTTCTTCTACACGCTGTATATCACTGCTTGAAGGTAAATACATGGAATTGATATAATAATACACACGTTTGATTTTCAATTACAGTAATAGCTTACCCGATAATTGGTCCTAAATTATTCGTATCAATTATTAATAATCCTCGTTTAGTTATTCAACGTGTATTGAATAAATAATTCGATTAATTCATTAGTTCAAGCGCCTGACAATAAATTGATATTGTTTGTTGCAGCGGCTATAATATTTGCTTTAATTAAACTGTAGGCATTAAAATAAACTCATTCTATTTTTGTAAGATTTAATCAAAACATGCACATAAAATGTGGAAATGTGTTCTACGTTTAATGAGAAAGAAAAACATATTTTTACTTCGAACCCTACGTTTACTAAATGTCAACCATTTTAGACTTATATTTAGTACTAGAATAGCTGGCCCCTGCGACCCTTATCCGCATGAGATTATTTAAAAAATACTACCTCCTTATTTAAACCAATTTGTTAACAATTTCCAGGTTTTGCTCTGAACTTTAAAACTTTTTGTAGCTATCTACCAGTATAGGTTCCGGTGAAATACTTAGGTCAGACCTCTACCTAACCTTAAGGGTAGGACAGTTGTGATGTTATGATAAAGAACTATCTAGCTTGGCGTGCATGTATGACGAATTTTAACGCAATTAATATTATTTTCCTATTATGATCTATTTTCCTAAATGGTCACAGACACAGTTAACGCAATTTATATTAGGATCTCCTAAAGTGGCCATTTTAGACCCCCATATCTATGAACGTGGATGAGGCAAAAGGAGTATGCAAAGATCGGGAAAAAGGTGTGAATATATGTACCTATACTAAAGCCTTTTTTTGAATAGGCAGAAACTAAAGTACACCACCACATACATACATTGTATTTATATCTAGCTTCTCCGAAAACCCTTCACCAAACCACGAACAAACAAACATCAACCGTCCAACAGCCAACCAAACATTTGTACCACTCAGCCAACATCCAAATTGGATCAAGTCTCTCAGAGATGTTGCTAGAGGTACTTCCTCAAATTACCCGTGGGCACCGGAAGACTTTAACCGCGAATCAAACTAACTTGCTCTTCCTTAAACTTAGCTTAACGTTTAGTATTAAGTTTGTCTTTTGATTATGTTTATTATTGTTGGTTATAGACTATGGGAGCACGTGTTTTTGTTTGATTAAGGTTCCGTTCAGTTGGCCTGTCTGTAGGATCCTGTTGGGTTGCTAATTGTTGTTGCTAGATTTGTATGGCAGCCGGGACCAACATTGATCTCAATCATAAACCCTGCCTAATAAACGGAACATTGCTGCCTTTAATTTAAACGGAAAACGATTAGTTTAGTTTTATTTTCCCGAGAATCACTATCGTTGTAGTTTTGGAAAACAGAGCTTGCGAAGGAAAATCTTAATCTAGTTATAGAATCTAAGTTGTAAGACAAGCTTCATGTCACATCATGTTTCACAGATACCCTAAACTTTCCTTACCTATCTCCCATAGTTCCCAAAAAAATAATCAGGAAATCATAAACAATAACAGCGCTACCTCATTAGCTACCTACCTGCCTACCCCACCGGTAGCACCAGCGTCAACATTTGCCGGTGATCGATTGGCGTCACGTGTGCCTGAACCGGCCATAAACGGTAATTAGTCGCCCTAATTTGTTATTTTATGGAGTGGGTAAGGTTTGGCATTGATCCAGAAAATATTTGTATAGAAATCTTGGTTTTTGGCCGACACTGGGTGGGCCTCATTTCCTGTAGTTTCAGAAAGGTATTGGCGATGGCGGGAAAAAATAAAGGCAAATCATAATATTATATTTGTATTCCCGCCGGACGAGCTTATTGCCATCACGAAACACGAATCCAGATCCTGACCGCTACAGTAAAATATTGCTATAAGCCCGAACCGAGAATCAAACCTCATACACAGCAGTAGCGGGCACTTGCGGCTACAGGACCTACAGGAAAGAAAGGAAATTGAGTTTATTGGGCACTAGTACAAAAACACCCTAAAAATTATACAAAATAATTAAACAAACAAAACTAATAATGCCAAAAGGCCCTCAACTTAGCATAATGCCAGATGACATGATGCTGATTTTTCAGTCTTTATAATTTTTAGTTAATATTATACTAGCTCATGCCCTCGGCTTCAGTCGTTCGGATGTCAGTTATCGCAACTAAGAGTAATCTTTTCATCCCCCTCTTTCAACACCTTACAAGCCTTTTTTCGCCTTAAAAAGCAGCCCATGTCCATTCTCAGGCTCTAGACTATCTGTGTACAAAATTTTATTTAAATCGGTTCAGTACTTTTGGCGTGAAAGCGCGACAGACAGACAGACAGAGTTAGTATTAAATAAGGATTTAAAGTTCTAAAATAATGACTCTTTACATACGCTACGTAAGTCTAAATACATACTTCAGGAAACTTAGCTACAAAATAAACACGTAGAGCAAAATTACGCGTGTTAGAAAATGCAAATTTTGCTAGACGGCGCTAGTCTCTTAGGGGTTTTAGAGATCTCAAATAGTTGTAAGGAACAATTGGAGCGCTTATGTGAGATGCGCCTAACAATTAGCTTCGTAGTCGGGGTGAATGAGAGAAGTCGACTGCTTATTTGAGTAGACTGTAGCCTCGTATGCACTGTTGCGTCTACTTCTGGCTTATTGGGAGCTTGTGAATGGTCCTTTTGTTTCTTGGTAACGTGTTTCTTGATTTTAGGAAGTGGAATATTGTATTAAGGCAGGCAGGTAACAAAGGTGTAAGCCTAACATTTCGTCAAGAGACAAGAGGAAAACACAACTGGTCTTACTGCGGCACTCAGAGATATTTAATGATTACTTAATATAAGCCGTCACTAGTAAAGATTTGACATACTTTTGTATGACAAAACTGTCAAAACCTTTACTAAGTGATGGCCTAAGTAATCACTAAAGCTCTCTGAGTGCGGCAGTTAGTAGATTAGTGTAGGCACATAATTATCACGACTTGCAGTGTTGACCAAGTCCAACCGATGAAGAATAATTGAGAACTCCTTCCGACAAACGGCTTCGCCACGAGCTCCGTGCTGAAGCAACAAGACAGTATCGAGACCGACTGCGCAGAAAACGAACGAAAGAAATAGAGTAGTAAATTGAGGTAATTACTCGAAAATAACAACTAAAACTCGCACGTGTTATTAGCTTCGCCCGAATTACTAAAAAGGATCCATCAGACGGACAGAGAAAAAACAACGACCCAAACCAACTTCCCAGACTTGTCGCCGTTTACAACGCAAACGAAAACAACTAAATACCCAAGCAGTTATTAAAAATAAACCCCACGAACAGATAGCCTGTCAACAACACATCGCAACTAGATTTACCGCCCGCAAGGAAACGAGAAAGTAAAGTTTTATACAAACGACTACCGCCGTTTTAAAGTTCCTTTAGCAATCTTCTTTAAAGAAATCTGTTGCAAGGGAATCGGGCGGGGCCGGACGGCAAGTTATGTCTGTGGGCGACACTCGTTCAATTGAATTTATTACAGTCTTTTATGTGCCGTTCCCGGGTGCTTCTACGGACACGTCGTAAACGGTTTAGGTAAATCAGGTGAAGAATTTGGTGTGTTGTGACACGGTTTACGAGGATAAATCTTTTGGTGCGGAGTTAGAGGACGGCTCACGTCTCAATACAATGCCAGACCGCAATAAAAGAAACAATAGTTCTCTCTTGCTGGCTTTGTTTAGTTTGCGATTCGGTTTTGTGTGTAGATCCTGTGTAGTCCTTTGGAAATATTATTTTCATTGATTTTAAATTCAGCATGAAAAGCTACATACATCAGAAATACTAGACTATCATTTGGTATAAGAGAGTCATATACTCGTAACACAACAGCCGGAAAATGAAAATGTTGATGTCTCAATAGTATTACAAAAAACGGAGATATTACGTGCACATACTAACAATAGCAATGCCATTCATTGTGACTGACTGATCTGAGGCTTTTTTCTAACATTTTGTGGAAAACATGCAACGGATTATTAGCAATTTCCTTCAAAAGAATCCGAAATGAAAAACCCAGTTAACAAACTTACCACATCATCACATTATTTACAACATTTACCTTCAATTCCAACATTATCACGGTATTTACCCTCTGTTCCTATGCATGAACATAGCGACGTAATACATTTAACGTTGCTCATCAACTCTGAAACCAGCATGAAGATCTAATTGAATCTGCTAACCAGAATACTCGACTAGTGCATGTACTAGCAGCTCTACTTGCTTAAACGTAAACACGAACGCTCACAAACGAATTAAACGTGTTATAACGTTGTTAGCACACAGGTAAACCTTTGGCTAGTGCTAGTTTGAGTTTATAAACATTAGACAAGAGGACATAAGGAGGAGGGAATTGGAAGTAAATGAAGATTTAAACATAAAAAATTTAAGATGTAAGCGCGATCAACATCATTTGGACGCACAGACACACATAGTGTTTATTGTCATCTCATACTCTTTTAAGTGTAAAGTTGTATTCAGGAGCTAAGATGTGTGATCGCGGAGTGCATTATGCATACTGATTAGATGGCTTTAGGGCTGATTTAAATACCTCTTACCTTTTTTTTTGGGGGGTGGGAAATCATCAAACAACCCCTCCCGCTCTGGGCAGAGCGGAAGGGAGTGTCAGACTTCTACTGAATAAAAACCACCCATGTTCCTTATAAGCCTTGTGTCGAGGCCGCGGTATCTCTTTTGAACAACCCGTCGGCCCTTGCCCCTTTAACGTTGCTGACATATCTTTGACGCACGCGTGGAACACGAACGCCCCGTCGATACGGCCTGTCGTCATCATAAGACGGACGGACGGTGAGCTAGAAAAATGGAACCCTTACTGTAACGACATTTCTGTTTGTTCTTACCTAAGGTTCACTTATTGATCATATTTTCACGACATGACATTCCAGCTATCTTCGAAGCACGAAGCTCTCATAGAAAAGTTATACCCATACAAAAAAGTGATGTTACTTATTCACATGACACAACGCCCCTTAATGTAAATAATAATCAAGAACCCCTCTTCCACGTTATCAGCTCCTCACACCGAACAAAAACAAACTTAACCGAAAATTGTTTTAAATGCCATCGACTTACAAAGGGGCGAGGCAGAAAAGCGCAATTCGTCGGTCATTCGAAGCGTGAGCAGTCAAACAATAGCTGAACGAACAACGGCCGTCACTGGATGTCGCCCAGTAATGTACAATGTACAGCAATTTAAGCTGAATTATTGCATATAGCCGTCCCAATGGTGCGTTCCTTGTGGAACTATTTGTTTTGGAAAACTTTGAAAGATATAAATGGATGGGTTCATTCCGAATGTCACTAGTGGAGACAGTATTGAATATTGGTTTTGTTTTGTGGTTTGTATTGGTTGTAGTGTCCACAGACAGTTCAATATTGGGAATGTTTTTCTACGTTTTTTTTACGAAAACTGTGAAATAGTCCTCGTATTATATATTATATATTCAGAAACAAACAGTTATTTCACACGCCAGAAAAAGAGGTACAAATAGTCAACTGCTGTATAATCGGTCTTCTATAAAACACTATAATTATGCTTGTAAGCTTTTATTAATCATAATACTTATAACTTAGTACTATATTAGTAGATTATTATTACATATACAACTTATTCATTGTTAATTTATCCTGTACACGTTCCTCATTTCATCCACGTGATCAATACAATTCTTCTGTAACAACCTTGTACCTACCATATCCTACGAATAAATGTATTTTGTCTTTGTCTCTCTGTCTTTGTCCAGTGTCTTGTAACCAGAGAGTTTCAGGAGGCCGTTGGTGCTGTCTTGCACATGGCACATCAGGGAGACCCTTTTTTTCTTCTTTAGGAGCACACAAAGCAGTCTGTGCTAGCTTTAGCAAACAAACCTGATGCACTGCAAAATCGAGGCAAGAACTCAGGCAGAACCGACTTACATGAACGGTAATTTAAATCGACTTACAAGAACGGCACAACAGACCAACTCAAAAGGTTTAGGTCTACGCAGTATTTATTCAAGTATCATAATTAAGTTAACTTCCTTTTGGTTAGATCCCTTTATTCAGAAAATGAGGTCGGTCTAGAAAATACTTACAAATGTTTGAAGTAAATAAATGCCTGTTGGAGTTGTTTCCAATTTCCATGGTATTAAGTTCTTGTTGAAGTATTAGAGAGGCTTATTTTAATAGGCCGAGAGCTCGTTAATGTATAGTAATTCTCGTAAATAAACACTCGCAGAATATTGATAATTTACTATTACAAGCAATTAGCGACTTATTCACCAAGCTTTTTCAATATTAATTACATTAAAAATAACAAAATAGTACAAAATAAATATTTTCTTGAGGTGTTACTACACCTCAACAGAAAAAAAATCAGTAATGCAGCTAAACGCGACTGCAAATTTAAACCGCGTTTAAGAGAGCTGTTAGTAATATCTAAATTCCGTAGCAATGATGGTGAACGCAGTTAAATCAAATCTGCTGATTTTAGTTTTTTTGTGTTGCATTGGTACATTTTGTCCTTAGCTATTTATTTAACTTACTAAGCTAGTTCAAGTTGATTAGCCAGTTTTTTCTGCACTGTCACCCTGATGTTTAACATGTACATTTTTAGAAAGTAAGTTTAAAAGCATAAAAAACAATAAGAAAATCATTTGAAAATATACGGACACAAGAGAAGCATACCTGCTGACATCGACCGATAAATATAACAAGTGTAACGGCTTCAATGATTCATGATTATCCCTCAAAATATAAATGGCGAATATTCTTGGGTAATTGTTTGACAAAAACCAATACACATTATCGTAGCTTTGACCAATATCGATGTGTGTAATACTTGTACAATTACAGCATTTAATTTTATAGAAAGCTATAATGCTGTAATTGTCTGCTTTCTAAGTGTATATAATTATGTTTCGTTGTAAAACAATATGATTTTTTGAAACATTAAAAAAAAACCTTTCAGAACCCTTCGCCGATCAACTTGGTTGTGGTAGACTTTAGGAAGATATTCAAAGATATATTTGAGAGATACGTTTTGTCTAAACGTATGGCTTTTGTGTCTAAAAATAATATCTTCATTCAACTATAACTCTACATAAAATCAAATTTAATTAAACTAAAATGCAGCGTTGCGATTTAAATATTTGATGTATGTATGTTCAATTTTAATTATCAATATTGGAGAATACTGTATCAGTTTAGTATTAATAGCATATTATTTAGTATCAATGAGCTTAATTATTATTGATTTACTTCAGTCGTTAAGAAATGATTGCTGTGTGTTACCAAGATAATGCAAAAATAAAATAATGATAAATTATTTTCCCTTTGTAGACTTTACACGCCGCTTTATTGTTTTAACTAGTTCTAGACGGTTACTTTCAGATAAAGCGCCGAAACAAACTCAAAATATTTTTAAACTCCAAACATTCATAAAAAAATATCATATTCCATGTTGTTTTATGTCTGATGTGGTCTCTTGAGCACCACACAAGTTTGAGGGGACCTGTCCGGTCGGCGTATACTTTAGTCATCTTTTTTTTTAAAGTTGCCACACTAGGGTTTTTTCCTGTATCGTGGGTGCGTTCACAAACATTTAAACTCACATACACAAATACCCAGACCCGAAACAACTATCTGTAGGCCATACAAATATTTGTTCCGCGCGGGCATCGAAACCACGACACGGAGCACAAGCAGCCAACTGCTTGAGTCACTGCAACTGCGCCAACCGTGCCATAAATACCGGGTACACATCATCTTATTTCAGCATAAACTATGCTAAATTTATTTTATTATAAAAACAATAACTTAACAAAACTGCAGAAAGACAAGCAAACCGGCAGGATGAAACTGAGCTAGCCTGTTTAAAATTTAAAACGTCGAACGACGCTCGGTAATAAATCACTTTTTGTTCCGTATCTCTATGATGGATTATTGTACCGAGTATAGTGCAATCATGAGTTAAAATCCATTGACAATTTTTGCTTATGCCATAGGGATTCAGTTGTTTATTTGTTTATTTGAGCTGGTATTATAGGGTACATCCCGTCTGGTAACTTTTCCGATTCGCCAATTAAGGCTTCTATTCACGCCAATGACCTTGTGCATACAAACTACCCCTCTCGGTCGTAGATACGGACTTTAAACGGACGCATTTTTCATTTATTATAATTAAAATAATACATGTTTTTAAAAAGTAACAAAACCAAATTATTTTCCTTTGTATTTCAAAGCAGTAGATATTTTTTTTATATTATTTTGTTAAAAAATGAAGGAGTAAAATGGTTCCATTCAACGATTTGGAGGTGATTTTGTGGATTTATTTTCTTATTATGTGATACCGATACAAAAATTATGGCCAAATTACGTGTCATATCATGTAGATTACTAATTTCTCTGTAAGTGCCGGTGAAAAACTGCTTCATCTGCACGCTGTTTTTAAGCTTTTTCGAGAGAGAAGCCTTAAACAATAGACGGACAAATAAGTGAAAAGGCAACTACTGCCTTGTCGTATCGGTTTGTTTTGTATTGTTCATGTTGATTCTGATATTCATCTGTAACTAATTGTGTAAAAAGAAACTTAAAAATAAATGACCCACATTCTCGGTTTCGGATTAAGTAGAAATCTTGCAGACATGATTAATTTGGATGACAGTGTATGGTAAGCTAACTATCGTCATCCTAAATTCAATATGACGGACTCTCAAATATGGTCTAGACCTAAGAGGAACTCAGTGATAATCAAATTGAAATCAAGTTCTCACGACATTCCTACAAAATATAGTGTAACAGAATACCCTACATAGTCTTGCATACGGCATCCACTAAAGCATTGTTCCAAGTGGCCTATTCTCAACGAGGTCTACTTGGCAATAGGTGCCCATATTTTATGTATTGCTCACAATTGCCTTACTTACTGAATAAACGGAGCTCTAAATGGTATCAATGCGACGCGAATTGCTTTGGCTCGATGCCATATTATTGCTTTAATAATATCTATGCCTAATACAAATATAGGCGTACCTGCAAACCCCGAATAGTTGAGCAAATGTTTACTTTGAAATGGCCTAAGATCGGGAATATTGCTTCTGTACGTGCAATTCGATTTCTCGGTTACGATTCAGGAATCATCTATATTTTAACTTAGTTGTAAATGTGATTTCTGTTTTATATACGAACGAAATGTACGAATCAATCTGACTCTAGTAACTAGAACATGGTAGATTTAAAAATAGCTTTTTTGGGGCTATAGGGCTTCGTCTATTCAAGATGAGATGTTTCACGTTTTGGAAACGTGTTTGCAGAACTAATGTTATCACCATCTTCACCATTGCTAACCTAATATGGTTAGCAAGGTTTAGCAGCTTGCCTCTCTCTATATATTAGCAAACCTCAAACTCAAAATCTTTCAAAAAGTTTTCATAATTACAAAGCTTTAACCGAAGCAATAAAAAAGTCACGCCTATAACACTTTCCATCATAATTTCCTATAAGCCAGCACCTGTTTCCATCCTGATTACTGTCATAAAATACACAAGGATTATGTATTAAGTTTTAAAGTATAAAACTAATAGTGTGCAAAACTGTCTAGGCACCGTGTAAAGTTAAGAAGCTCAAGAGGCAAACTTACCCGGAGTGAGATTTTTAAACTTTACTCATAAAAGATTTCGTTACGCTTTATGAATATGAAAATCTTATCCGTTGAATTTATTGAGATAAGTGTTTGGTTGTTCGCAGTATGACAGAAGTTGCTTAAAGTGTTGTTAAGACTAAAATAGTGGGGCGGTTAGTGCTTTTATGTTTCAGGAATATTTATTTTTAGTTTTAGTTTGTCGCATAATGAAACAATAATCTTTTTTTGTTCCTGTGTAGAATATCCTCATTGATGTCCTCTACCCTGGGTTGAGTGGAGGAGTCTTTGAGACTCTGACTAAAAACCACAGCGGTGTTCCTATCCCGCACTTGCACCAGGAATCATAAGCAATCATGGCCTACAATCCTAGATCAACTACAATGTGGACACGGTAAAACGTTGAGCAACATTGTGGACACAAGCAAAGATATTGTAAGAAATCGGAACGAGATGATTGGAGCTGGACCCATTTGACCCAATAGTAGGACAAAACAAATCCTGACTAGTTTTCGACCTCGCAAAGTCTCTAATGAGGCGAACTCTTCGGTCGTAACCGAAATATGCATGCATGTAGATTAGTTGGTCGGTTATTTGCATGCATACTTTAATATTCATAGAAAAATGTACATTATTTATTTAAATAGTTTATCATATTTGAGCACGTTATTTAGGCTCCAATGTTTTAAAGGATTCCCATCCTGAATTAAATTTTTGCTTTTCCACCCTCAACTACAATTTCGACAGGCTTATTAAATTGTAAAACATTTAAATTTAAACCATATTCTATCTTTCCAAACAACTGATTTCAGATGGCAATGTTCTCAAGATACTCTTAAATTAGACAGACGGCTGCCAAGGTGACCGCATCTCAATATAATTGTGAATTCAATCGAAAGGTTCGTTCTGCCGACCTTCTGATCTATTCATAGGTATTCTTGGCTCAAAGAGTATGTATGTATAGAGGTCTCTCTCTTTGTTAGGCACAAACTGGCTGACAGCGTGTCCGGCCGGTCCTTTGAACGTTGGTACAAGGATTAGGCACAAAGTGTTTCAGTAAAAATGTGCCAAGGACAGTTGGACAGACTCTAGTCTAGGGTATTTATTATTTACTTGCGTTACTATGTGAACTACGACCTCTGAAGGGTCAAATCGTACGTAAGGCTAGCATCAAGTACTAGCAGAACATCAATCCTTTGATGTTTGCTAAAAAGGACATCAAAGGACTCGGCCATATTCTCCAAGTACACAAGTAATGACGATTTTTTTGAGTCCCATCGTGTTTTCTTACAAAGGAAACATTCAGTCTCCAAAATAATAGTCCTTAAAGGCAGAACGGTCGTACACAAGGACCACTTTGTTCCAACAACTTGCCAATAAAACATGACCTACTCGTTACCTCATTCCCTAGGCACGAGAAACAGAACGTTGGCTTCCAACAATAAATCAGGAACGTATAATGTCGGAACATTTCCGTTTTTGACCTGATTGGGAGCAAACACTGTTATAGTGTTCTTTTGTTCACATATTCTACGTGTGATTTGTTACTAAAGTGAACTGTTAGCAGCTGGAACTGGACAAAGACGGGACAAAGAGCTTGTTTAAGTTCCCAGGTCGCCTCGCTCGCGCAAATAGCCAACTTGTAACGTATTAGCTACTGTTAAACTTGGAACTTGGGGAATAAGTTTGATGATTTATTTTAGAAATTGTATTTGAAATTGCATGGAACTGTGTTATGATGATGGCCAAGGTGTTTTTCTGAAAAACTATGCAAATTCTCAAATGATTGTAGTTGTTCTTTGCTACAGATGTAATCAGTGATCGGACTAAAATAATCGCGACTGTGACAAAACGCATTTTGAAATTCAGTACAAAAAACTGAAAAATGCAGTCCATGTATTGATATCTGGGTACCTACACAGCTACACACATCATTTGTTATTAACTGACACGTGCCTAGTACCTGAGAAAATACGTGATGCAAAGAAGTTGATGATATCTTTCAAAACCCAAAGTGTGACTAAAAACTTGACACACTTATTAGTTTTTAATGTTCCCACTGCAGGGACCTAGGTATCTTCATTGTGAGAGGGAGTGGGCTATACGAACGAGGGCCTTGTGCGGGCTGGTGGACGTCACTGGTCTTCGAAATTCCTGTTCTAAGTTCCGCCGGTTTCTCACTATGTTTTCTTTTACCGTCTTCTGTTAATCACACCAAACTGTCCCAACTCCCTCGCCCCAGCAGTAGCACCACAACTCCCGTCCAGCAAGATCGGTGGCCACGTGCCCTGACTGCCACGCGAATCTAATTTCCTAAAGCGTTGCCTACACTATCATGTCGATCGACCTCACTGTACAAGGAGACGCTTTAAAGTATCCTTGCACAACGGGTTTTATGAAATTGTGTCCTCCGGGATTTAGTTAAGTCTTAATATCAGATAATGGATGACTTTCTCGTGAGTATGAATGTGAATGGCTATAACAGTAGGGAAAAACAGACAAATGGTAGACAGAATGGTTAAATGATGATATTTATGGTTAGAAAAGTGAGTACAATAGACTGCCTCGTTGGTCTAGTGGTCGCAAGCGCGACTGCTGAGCATGAGGTCCTGGGTTCGATTCCCGGGTCGAGCAAACTGATATTGGCTTTTTCCATCAGGAATTTATCAGTAACAGCCACGGAGTCTGGATTTGTGCCCGGTTGATGGCAATAGGCTCGCCCCCTATTACATGGAACTTAAACATAACTGGCGAAATGTGGGTGTGCTATTAGGTACACCTCTGCCTAACCCTTCGGGGATTATAGGCGTGACGTTATGATGTTATGTTAAAAGTGAGTAAATAAACTCACTCTTTTTTTCTCATGGGAGTTAGCAGAAACCACATAACACCACCTGCTAGGATCCTTATATACTCCTTCCGTCCACGTTACGCACGCGAGCCGGTTGCGAGTACTAAGCACCTTTCTAAAGAACCTGAGTGGCTGGAGTGACGCCTGACGTCATAACTATAAGAGAGGAATAAGGGCAGAGAACATGCTATGATGACCACAAATAAATTTGGATAAACCCAGGAGAATGATGATTATGCTTATAGTTAGTATTTTGGTGACGGATCTAGGAGCTGAGGGTTAGCTGCTGATCTCTTTAAAATATTGTAGTGCGGGTTAAGGCATTTTTGTGCTTCTGGTGATAAGCAATTCACCCGAAGACGTATTAGGCAAGGTATGTCTTAGGAACTTCCACCAAAATGTATTTTGTTAAATGTTCTGACTTTGTTGATTATTAATTAAGTTAAAACATCGGGCCTATTTTAAAAATAATGAAACACAAGTAGACATCTTATTGAGCAGACAATATCTGAAAATTAACATGCAAAATTCGACATCTGTATCTAAATTCCCTCGTGTTGAATGAAAACACGATTCACGCTACGATACATTCGATTCCGCCCTGTGATTATCCGATCAAAAAGTGTCATCCACAATTTTATTACACCATTAAACAATTTATTCGTATTTCACTTTACACGCAAAATTCATTCGCTTCATACAAATACTAATCAGATTTATCATGATGAAATATGTTAACTGTTTCACATTGCGAGCTCATTCAACCCGAAAGCTGACTGTGTCACGGAATTTACGGTATGTACTCCGTAACTGAGCTGAATAAGTGGATTCACTCTATGAACTGTAACATCCCCCGAATTACAACCCAAACCATCTTCTAAAACGCTAATTCAACCCTCCAATAAGAAATTGAGATGACAAGAGAAAAATCGGTTACAAAAGTTTTAACTTCAAATATTTGTACAAGTTTGATTCCGGGAAACCTTTTTTCTTCTCCGAGTCGCGGTAAATTCATAAAGAATGAAACATTTGCAAGTGAAATGAAAGCCGGGAGACGAGAAAAATAAAGGATCCCCGGTCGGAAGAGAAATTCCCATTGTTACAACACTCCCGAATGAGGTCCATTTATGCATACGAAAACTTATTACGATTTTCAGCGAAAAAGTGAGAAAATCTCGCTTTTTGTCTAAGTAAGCGGTCTTGGGAATATTCCAACACCCTTTCTTTGGCAGCGAATTAAGTTAAAATGCTATGCTGATATTTTAAAAAGCTGCTGATGTTTACTTTTTGTTATTTTATTTTTTTGTTTTTTATCCAGGCACATGGCTAAGAGCATTGAACTATTCACAGCAACATAAACGATCGAGAGATGTAAATGACTTGTCAAGCGTCAGCAAATCTCCAAAATGGGATCTTTATTCAAATCTGTTTCACTCCACTTTTATTTGGACTGAAAACCCCCTAACTCAAAAAACCTAACGAAACTATTTTTTTAGACAAAATACAAACATTTTCACAACGAAAAAAAAGTAAATACAAGAAACCACCCAGAAGCCGAATACAGGCTTACAGCACACGTACAGATTTATCCAACGTTATCGCACCGTATTAAATATCCAATGGGCTTGGTCACCTGAGCGTACAGTAAATAGAATTACCAATTCAAACATAATAGGGTGTAAAAGTACCCTTAACGCAAACGAAGGGCACTTGTTCTCCCCACCACTGCGATCATATTTTTGTTCTAGACCATACCTGGGAACCTCCTAGTTACGGAGATATTGGGGGTCAAAGTTCCAAATTTTTCACAGCTGTTTTTGTAAATACTACTTTTTCAGGTTATAACTTTACTTAAATTACCTCCATGACCCGTGTACTATTCAAAGCATCCACTAGCACAATTTTGTAACAGTGCTACATTGAGTTTTACTGTAAAATTGGGAATCAAACGAGCTTACCTGTTAAGCGAAGTCTTGATTCTAATTTTATGAGTGGTGATCTGAAAAATAATTATTATTGACATAGGTAGTAATTCCCTTACGACGTATTAACACCGCGATTTTAGATTAAAGAAAATGAATATTTTTTAAAGATTGCAACATTTGCATCGTCCTATCCCGTTTTGGCATATGAAACGTCACTTATTTTAGAGATCATAACATTAGGAACAAACTCTGTTTCCTATACAGAGTAGTTCCAAATCCCTACATTCATTTTGATTTCCTGAAAGGTTAGCATTGAATTAGGTAGACTAATTATTGCAGCTTTGGGGTTAGCTAGTGGTGGGTGGGTAATAATTATTTTTCAGATCACCACTCATAAAATTAGAATCAAGACTTCGCTTAACAGGTAAGCTCGTTTGATTCCCAATTTTACTTCGTGGTGATCTTCAAATAATTATTATTGACATAGGTAGATGTTTAGAGTTTGCTGCAATAATTTAATAAGTAATTAAAACACAAATAATTCTGGATGTCAATTTGTGAACATTACCCAAGTAACGAAATTTGGTACTATAAAAGTCCTGATAATGTATTAGAGTGTACTAACTACTACTATGTAAACGTTTACAAATCCCTAAATAGGCCCCAATTTTTGTACCTGATTTATTGTATAAACATTATATAAAGGCTCTCATGGTGGCAAATTTGCACTATAAAAGCAACCAAAACATGTTTGTATTTTGCACTGTAAACAATTCCAGTGATGTGTTTTACCACACTTGTCGTGAGTGTTCCCCAAGAAAACAAATAATATCGGTAACATATGCTTTAGTCATTTTCCATTGTTGCTAAACGTAACAATTGTTTTGAAAAAACGTTACCCTTCCCTTGCAGTCGGGTAAAAAGATAAAACACGAAACTTTCATGGACCGTTACTCTGCCGTAACTTGCACTTGCGAAAAAAAAAAAAAAATTGTATCAAATAAATCATTACGCTGATTTTAAATTTGACAATGCGCCTTCATGTTTTTTTATGTTTTAATTAAATTTAAATTAATACAATAAGTACTTGTCCCGACTATGGCTGCTATAGTACGCATTGGCTCCTACCGTGTTGCCAATGTGCTATCATGGCAAAAAATAGCAGCCATGTTTTCACCGAAAACGAATTAGATCACCTCTTGTCTCGTAGCAGTAACACAAACTCACGTACAGAGCTATTAAGTTATGTAGCAGCTGCACCAGGAGTCCTATTCAGTACTCTAGAAGAGTTGTTATGACTTTTACAGAACGGGGCTAGTTCTGTTCGTTATAGCGACGTTGAGAGAACTTTTAAGAAGTTAAAAGGTTACGTAGTGGTTGTGTAAGGTACAGTGCAGATTGATCCTTGAATAGTATTTTCGATACTGTTACAGTACTTGAGCTGCAAAACTTATTTTGACGCATTATTAGGGCATAATAGATAAATAAAAGTCGTCTTTAGTACTAAGTAGCTCCAATTTTTTTTTTTTTTTTTTTTTTTTTTTTTTTTTTTTTTTTTTTTTACTATGCAACACTTTAATGATTCGTATGGTCCTGTGAGTGTTCTAAGAGCTAAACTATAAAAATTAAATTCTATTTAATCTTATAGAACCAAAATTCTCTGTTAAAACCTTTATAGTACAAGCAGTAACAATGGTTACCATTATAGGCCTACTATATCACTCTTTGGTAATAAAACGCCTAGGTACTTATGACTTCCTTACTTTAGGTATAATAGAGCTTTAGTATTATAACCTTAAGGATATAGTGCATGTTGAATTGATAACTATAATAAAATAATAATTATAGATCAACAACATGTCTGATGTCAGCTCTGATTTGAGCTGCTGTTTGTGTTGTACTGTATGAAGTTAGATAATGGAGTTCAAAAAACCAGTTTCACTTGAAATATAAGAAACTTAATATTAGTGGTTGATATTCTTAACGAACTGTTTTATTACTCCAATGGGTAAAAATTAGAGCTTGCAGAACAACAAATATCTTCACCCTGAAATGAGATTGGACACTTTTGATATATACCATCGGAATTCAAATTCATTAATTTTGTGATCATAAGTAAATAGTAGGTGGTATAATATATAAAATTCAGAAACTATCTATGTTATTGGGCACACATAAAGTTTCTATAATTAGGTACATAAAATTAAATTGCTTCAAAAACGTAAAATAAAAACATAACAATAGAATCTGGTTCACTAAAAATTAAAATTACATGCATCAAATGTCAAAGTTTTGACGATGTAAGTAAAAATGTTAATGTAAATAGACACATAAGTATACATAACATCACATTCATGTAACAGGGGCGAGCCTATTGTCATTATCTGAGCACAAATCCATACTCTGTGGCTGCTACTGAGAAATTCCTGATGGAATAACACTTTGCATGATCCACGAATAGAACCCAGAACCTCATTCTCAGCGGCGCTTGCAAACCATAGCTCAACGAGGCAGATGACCAACAACTTGGCAAATTAAATGTCAATACTGTAACAGTTTTCACTTTGTCTATCAATAATGGTGAGAATCTGTTTTTTAAATTCATTGAGGCTTTTACTGTCTTTAATTTGCGTAGATATTTTAGTGTACAATCTGGCTGATTGCAAAAATATACACTTTTGTGATGCACGCAGCTATGTGTGAAGTTTATCTGAGCAACATAGGCTTTCGACAGATTTATATAGATGCATATTGTTTTTGGCAAAATACATTATTCATAAATATACAATGTCTACTGTTGGTATTTAAGAAAATTCCGCTTGCATGATATTGTGAATTTTATTTTGAATGGGCTCCAATCAGGCTCATGATTTACTTCTCTTAATAATACTTATAAAAGTATTACCCCAAAATATAAGTCTATACTGCAGAGTAAAGACAACCAAACCGTGGTAAGCCACCAGCAGTGCGGTTTTATTTATAATCTTAATCAGCATAATTATAAACAATATAGGAAAACTTACTAAGTTTCTCCCACAAATTGTCTATTTGAGTTCTCTGACATAATATTCTTATCAATAAAAGCTCCAGAAATTTTGTTACGTGAAACATATAATTATATCCTGATGTCTTGATATCCTAACCCACAATCCCTTCATGTTAGCACTCCCATGCACCCCCCCCCCTTGTTTTCAATTATATCACTATAGTACTTACTTGTACTATCAAGTGTGTACATCTCGTGCCCAGATAAATTAAAATTCTTCTTTACTTTGTTGTAATTTAGGTCTGCCCATCTCCTCGGGTATTAAATATTATTTAATGCAGGTTACATGCTTACTACAATACATGATTGTTTTGCGTTTCTATGATTTATTGATCAGACATAACAAGTTATCTCTTATTATTAGGTATGGTTTCAGTGATTTTCTCTGAAAATACTCTTAGGCATAAATAAATTATCAACGTTTTAAATTACAACATGATTAATTTAATATTGAAGCCATAGATTGCTAGGTATAGCGACGAGTTACTATTAGGGTTGTTATTTTAGATTGGGCCTTACAATATAGTGGTACTATTATCTTTTCCTAAGAGGGGTTGAGGTCTCGGAGTGGAAATAATTTATTTGGAACTAAAAAGTGTTTGGTTGATAAGGTCATCTGTACATTGGCAGGCTGTTAAGACCTCGAAATTTTGTCAGTCTATAAACCTTTTCCCTCTCAATACTAATAGTTTTTGAGTATTGGGACATTACAGTGCATTTACCACCATGTTTTATTTAGTTTATTCAGAAAATAAACGGTTATACATTAAACATTGTTTGCATAACATAACATCACGCCTGTAATCCCCGATGGGTTAGGCAGAGGTGTCAGACACCCATATTTCGCCAGTTTTGCATTTGGTTGGTTACGTGCATGATTATGTAACTTTGATTTATAACCAATGATGCTTCCATAATATCATACTCGATGAAGAAGCTATGAAAAGATTTCACTTAATGTGGCCATAACATGCTGAGAGTATCTCATACTAAAGCATGTGCAATCATGACAATGTGTGTCAGCCAGCAGAATACAAATAAGGCAGCCAAGTAACTTTTACTTGCTGATAGGAAACCAGGTGGCAAAGTATGGTCCCCATTCACTGCAAGAGTATATGCATTAGCAAGACTATAATGCACATTGGATAAGCAAGGTTGTCTCGCAACCATCATGTTCATAGATTAAAAAGCATATTTATAAATTTAGCTGCCCAAAGTTCATAGTAGAGTAGGTTCACCTGTGATGTCTATTCTAGGTATTTTTAGTGTTAGCATTGTCCAATGACTTTGCTAAGGGCATCTTGTGTCACGCACTGATAATTTGCTATGCAGCTAGTAACATGGGATATATGTTTTCATGTAAAGCATACTTCTGGGTGGTAATTATTCCGTTGGAATCATTCAAGTAATCAGAGAAGTATAGAAGATGACATGCTGCGCCAACCTCAAATGAATTGGGTTAAGGGCAAGAGAATGATGATGACTCAAAACACACAAACATCACATGGAGATGGATCTCACCGGCTATGCCGATTGTAAGTATTTTCAGTGTTAGCATTGTCCAATGACTTTGCTAAGGACATCTCGTGTCACGCACTGACAGTTTGCCATGCAGCTAATAACTCAGGGTATATGCTTAAAATTTACACGGAAATGTAACTCACCTGCTATGCAGCATATAGGTATTTTCAGTGTTAGCATTATCCAATGACTTTGCTAAGGACATCTCGTGCCACACACTGCTAGTTTGCTATGCAGTTAATAACATAGGGTATATGCTTACATGGAAATGTAACCTACCTGCTATACCCAGTATAGTTATTTTCAGTGTTAGCATTGTTCAATGACTTTGCCAAGGACATCTCGTGTCACGCACTGATAGTTCAAGTTCCAGCTAGTACATAGGAAATATATGTTACTGGGGTGTCGCGCACCCACTGGAACAAGCTTTAAGAAGCTTACAGCACACATGTGGTTTACAGTGTTAATGACCATCGTATCGCTTGAATAAGCACTGTAGATATCACTTATCCGGAGGTCAGTTATAGCCAGGCATTCTTACGCCTAACGGTAGGGCTCCAAGGGTTACATCCAAGTTCACTGCTGTGGTCGGCTGCGCGAGCGTTGTCTGTAGGTATTTGCTCAGATTTCTGCGTCTCAGGTTTACGATTTTCACTAACGCTGCACTTATTACACTTCTTGTCACTCAGTATTTTGTTATTTCGGTAGAATATAACGTAAACTTATTTTTAAGCGAATAATTTGACGAGAAAGAACTTTTTTCTTGCGGTGTCGTTAACGCGCGAAAAAGAAAAGTGACGTTTCATATGCCAAAACGGGATAGGACGATGCAAATGTTGCAATCTTTAAAAAATATTCATTTTCTTTAATCTAAAATCGCGGTGTTAATACGTCGTAAGGGAATTACTACCTATGTCAATAATAATTATTTGAAGATCACCACGAAGTAAAATGTGATTTTTGACCCAAAAAAAAAAGTCATTTCCCAGCAAAATTTTTTGCGTGTTACGAGTAGTTTGATGTACAGAATGCTTGGTTGACGGCTGCGTGATGGGTTGATTTACACCTTGTACAACAGACAATGTGTAGGTACGGTCAGCAGCAGAAGTAGCTTAACATTTCGAAATTTTAATTATTTGATGTACAGGACTCCAGTTATTATTTTTGATGTTTCAGAAGATTATTCTTTAAAATATTCCTTACTCTTTAATAACTTGTTAGTAACGAATAATATCTAAAAATATTTTAATAAAACACTTGCTTTGAAACTGTGTGTAGTGTTAATCTACTTCTGATGCTGACTGTACTAAAGATTACAGTAAGTCTGTATTTTGATATAAAACCTAATTCTATTACTACCTACTCGTATTAAGACTTATTGAGGGAAATCAGTTGTAAGTAACAAAAATATAAAATAGGTTTTAAAATGTTCGTGGTGTCACCTTAACCTTGCGCTTATAATAATATCGCAGGACCAGGAATTTAAATTTGATCTCACTCACTGTTCAAGCCTTTAAAAAAATTAATTTCAGTTGACCTTAAAAAGAAGTATACGGCGTGTACCAGAAAAGTATGGTCATATTTAAGAGTGGTACCGACAATATTTTTTTTCTATATTAAACCAACATCCTAATTCATCATCCTCATCCTACCAACCTGGAATCACTCACTCCCAGGTATAGGCCTACTCTTTCTTCTGTCAAACTTTTTAGTTCTGTGGGTCCCTTAAACAGATGTTTTACATGATTTTGAAGATATCGTCGACCCAACGAGCTTTACTAAATTCCTTGTTTAAAAATTGCGAAAAAATAATCAGCTGTCCCATAGTTCGATGGTTGTGGCTTGTAAGTAAAGCTCCGAGACATCAGTAAGTCAGTCAGTTTAATGTCACGGATTTCACGACATCTGATAAGAGATTATTTTTTAATTTGGAATTCTTTAGAGCCAAATTAACAGCAAGGCTAAAAGGACCATTATTTCTAAACAAGCCACAGACCAAGCGATAAGTCAAACTCCAAAGTAGTTCCTCACACAGCCTATTCATCGCTGCAACAAAAGCTTCAGTTTTAAATTCAACATTAAACTTACAAAGTCCCATGAAAATTAGTTTCGAACAAAAAGATTGAAATCCTCAAACAGGCCTGTCCGAGGCAGGATAGTTTCCTTTTATTACTCGTACATGTTGGGTCTGTAAGCAAAGAAGCGGTAACTCAAGAAATGTATGTTATGCAGGGAATATGTGTAAAATGCATTTCACTTGCGTTATACAGGTGGACGAGACACCGAAACACAAACGGTTACCACGTATTCGGTTCATCATTATAAACATAAAAAAGTTGCAATGATTAAGTTTCCCCAGTTGTATCAAAATATAGTATTACCTATAGAAAACTACACTGTTGCCAAACGCCATAGGGAAAAAATAAATTGTTTTATACAATAATAAACTTCACAAGGGTGAAGTACCGGGCTAGTTTAGTTTTACACACGCTTTTTTTTGAATTCCCAAAAAAGACGATTAATAGATCATTTATAAAGTGATATATTTCAATATATCAAATGCATAAGCATAAAGCATAATCAGTCTATAATGTTCCCACTGCTGGGACACAGGCCCTCTATAAGAGGGGATGATCCACCACGTGGACCCAGTGCGGGTTGGTAGATATTGTCACATATTATTATTATCTTCAAATTCTTGGTACGAAGACATGGTGGTTTCCTCACAATGTTTTCTTCTACCCTTTGAGAACAGTGATGAAAAAATAAATTACACATAGTAATGTGCCTGAGTTCGAACCTACGACTTATTTATTTATTTAAGCAGGTACTTGGTACACTTACAATTTGCACCAACGCGTGCAAAAAAATATCAAATCAAATCAAAATCATTTAATCGTAAACATAGCAAGCAAGCAACAAGAACGTAAGTCAACATCACACACTAACTTAAAAATTGTGGCGACAGCGACATCTATCGCAACACATGCGAACTAAATTGGCAATTCCTACATCGCGCTATCAACATTATCCTATATAGAAAATCCCGACTTACATATGTTGGGCAGTTAGCCCACCAGACACAACACCCGTCTGGTCGGAGGATCCTCCCTTTTCTACGGGGGATGAGGAACTTTACACCCTGTTCCTCATACCCCCCCAAAAAATCATATGCAATAATTAAGCATGGCTTTATTGCTACTCATAAACAGATCTAGATCCGGTTTCTGAGCAAACAGGGCGTTTTGCAGATTCATCACCTCGGTTATGGGCGACACATCAGAGGCAAAAAACAGAATTTTCGACATTTCAGAGATACCTCTTTCGGCTTACAAGGGCCGCATGGAAGTCTATAAAGTCGTGCGGGGTTCGTTAGCAACATGAAAAGCAGCATTAGTGAGCCGACCTCCGGCTCAGAAGGATAATATCAAATAAAAAGCCATAAAACATAATGTCATGGTATGCTCTTTTGCGGCGGAGATGCTTGTCTGTTTTTTGCCAAGAGAGGAAACTATACGTATGTACTAGTGTTAACTATTTGCAAAAATTTCACTATTGTGAGGAAACCGATGTCTTAAAAGAATAATAAATTAAACCGTTTTAATAAACAAGTTTTTATTAAAAGCAGTAAAAGAAGAAAATTATGTTTATTTTTCAAAATTACAGGCGTTTAAAAAGTTGTGCTTCATGTGTAGTTCACTTGTAAGGACTACACACGACGCTGTCTTCAGGAGCAGGACATGTAATAAAAAATCGCACTTTCGGCGCCACGAATCATTTTAGAACTGCCGTCTCTAGAAACTGTAAACAAAACAAAGAAACAGCTAACATTTACCCAAACACCGTAAACACAAGACAAAAAACGAAAACAGACAGACGAAACGATTTGTCCATATATAGAGCACGGAACGCGGTTCCGGGAGCGGTAATGCCTAATCCGCTTTTTGGTCTTTTAAAGACCCATTATCTGAGCCCCCGTCAAACGAAAAGAAAAACTAAACGAATAAACAGAACAAGGAAAATGTACACCTTTGTATGTACTTACATATTGTGTTACACAACCTATTTTTCTCTTCTTTGACTTCATATTTTTTGTTAATCTTGGAACAGACCTTTTTGCTATTGGATTTGTAAATGACTTTCTGTGTTTTTCGTGACCTTTAGGGTCTGAAATGTGACTACGTTTGTATTCGAATATTTCAATGATTACTGAGGACTAATGGGGCCCACGTGTTGGCTAAAAATGTAACGAGTGTAAGTAGAGCATTTTCTACCTTTCAGAAAAATAATATTTCGTAAATATGTTTTTAGAAAGGTTAGCTGTCTGAAGATGAATTTCTCAGTAGTCTATTTGCTAATGGAGTATGTTAGGAGCAAGAATAAAAGCGAATCATTGATTAGAGAACTAAACATTTTGGACGTTGGGTTACATCAACGATTGCAAAGAGTTTGTGTGGCTTACCTAGTCTCCTTCTAATACATAGTAAGTGAATATTTCGCATAATTATGTAGTTTATAAGGTACAATGGGGTTGGCATATTCATATGGATAAAACCCCCTTTTCGTTAACATAATAAATAAAAAACTTAAAGGTAATCTTTGTTTGTGCACGCTTAGTAAAATACTCGCCCCTCTTGCTTCACGATATGTGAGTGTATCAAACAACAGTAAGTACATACGCCTATGCCTAGCCCCTCGGAAAATACAAGCGTTATGCTATTATAGAAAGCAAAACCCGAAACTCATAGTATAAACTTTTAATGCTATCAGTACACAAACACTAAGAACACGAGACACCTATACCTCGGAGGATTATAAACTTACAAACTTACTACTACATACTTACAACATCTCAAAAGTTTATCAGTACTTATAGAAGCTGCTGAAAATGTTAATACTAATAACAAATTGAAATTCATCAGAGACACTTGATCCTGCAACAAATGTAACAGTATAAAACCTAAGTGATAAAGAAGAGGAACTCAGAAGGTAAACTCCATTCTACATGGTGTACACCTAGATGCATTTCAGATCTCCAAGGAAAAGTATGCGGTTTAGAAATCCAAACGATCTATACTGAACTTAAATATAGAGCTGAATAGAATTTCTATTTACATCTCCATCTAATGTAACATCACTAGCGTAAGTGCGTGTGCACTTACTTTACGAGAATTGTGTGTGTTTTGTTATTGGGATAAGCTCATCACAGTATCCCCAATCCACTGATACTCCTGAAAGCCAGAATCTCTAGTGGCGACCACCAAAACAGCGCCGAGGTAATGAAGCTCCACGAAGGCTTTAGAAGCAATTGGATCCCGTAACGAAATAATTCAGAAAAAATTGCGAAAGAGTAGGATAAACTTAATTTAGGTGTGTGTTTTTGTGCGCGAGTTATCATTCGTTGTAGAACCAATGAAACGGCACTTCTGTGCTTATTTTCTTCGTGGTATGGTGAAGACAGAATGAATTTCCCACGAGATAGGTATATCAAGGCGGACATTAACTCTGACGTACATATAATGGACCATCTTCGTGTGTATTTCTGGGTTCAAAAAGATATTTATAATGTAAGTTTATGAAGACAGTTCTTTGTCCTATTACGATTTTTTTTTCAAGAGAAATATATTAAAGTTTGCTCCTTTATAAACACGCAAATCCGGTGAAGTACTGCCGTATTTTTTTCAGCAGCCAGATTAGTTTGTAAATTATTAAAATATTTGCGTTTTTTAAATGGGACTGAGCAGGCCATGTCTGCAGGATAAGCTTTGATAATGGCTTTCTCGTCAATAGGGTAGTTAACAAAAAAAATCTAATTAGTCCGTCAGATAGATTTTCAAAAAATATTGAACACGTATTTTTTTTTTTTCACGTAAACAAATATTGAAGACGATACAGTTTGAAAACTCGTGTGACGTCATATTCTAAGACATTAGTATGATATTCTTTACCGGTCAGTGACGTCACAACCCCCCACTCAAATCTTTGACGCGTTTTATCTTCGTTACTTTTTATTAATTTGATAAAACAAAAAATACATATCAGATATTTTTCGATAATCTAACCGACGACGGATTAATTAGAATCATATTTTTTTTAGTCAGTAAACATCCCTATTGGCTGGAACATATACAACATGGAGACAAGTGGTAGGAGTGGGGGAGGCCAGTGCCCAAGAGTAAGACAGTACAGGTTGATTCAAAAAATTGTTTTGATCAGTATCAGTTACCATGTAGGTAACTCACAAAGAAGGAGAATCTTTACTGCACTTTGAGGTCTCCTTAAAAATAAAAAAATTAGAAACTTTAATTACCATTATCTTGACACTACATAATATCTACACACGCCAACAAATCTAGTCCAAAATTAGTTTCAATAGCCGTACACAATCTTGGCATGCTTAATATACTTACCTACCTACAAACAAACACACATACACTAACACAAGTAATAAATCAAATCAAATAAACGGATTTCAGGAGGTTGCCGAGTTCACGCAAATTAATTTCGGAGTACATTTGACTGTGTACGTATGTTGTGTTGTGTTGCAACAATGTTAGTGGTACGCTTCGCTGGAACGTGTTGCGTTTGTGAAGCCTACTGTGAAGCCCGTTATTTGTTTGAGGATAGTACTAACTATTATTTGTGTTGTTGTAAGTCATTTAACTGTGTTGACTGAAGATGGGTTCCGTATCTGTTAACAATTAAATGGTTTCCTTGAATTGGACACCAGATGTCGTATAAGTCCGGTTCTTGCGATTCTGCCAGTACTTGCGTTTCGAGGGGTAGTAATTGTCTCCGATTGACTGCCTTAATTTAGAGAATGAGAATTACAAGTACCGCGACGAGTGAAGCTCTTTGGAATTGCATTTTTTTTTTCTCTAGCCTGTACTGCCCCACTGCTGGGTAAACGCCTCCCCTAATTCCTTCCACCTTCTCTTTTCCTGAGCCACCTCGAATTGCAATTATTACTATTTACGAGTACAAGGATCATACGGTTTCGTTGGTCCGAGTGGTTGCAAGCGCGACTGCCGACCATGAGGATCCTGGGCTCGATTCTCGGGTCGAGCAAAATGTTATTGGGTATTTCGATCAGGAATCTCTCAGTAACAGTCACGAAGTCTGGATTTGTGCCCGGTTGATGACAATAGGCTCGCCTTTGGGACTTAAAACATAACTGGCCAAATGTGGGTGTGTAGATACTATTACGTAACCTCTGCTTAACCCTTCGGAGATTACAGGTACGATAATATATTACAAATTAGGAACACTACGACTAGTTTGTGACAGATGCTACCATCGTGCACCGTGACGAAATAGGTGCCGTGACAAACACAAAAAAAAAACCTGCAGTTTCATCCATTTTGACCACATGGTCGAAATGTATGAAAGTTCAGTTCAAAACTGCAATACCGACCTACATCGGTATTGCAGAATCTTGCTCAGAATGATGAACTAAATTCATGATAACGATTTTCGCGAAAGTAGGTATCTCTACCACCCTATACAGGGTGTAAAAGTACCCTTAACGCAAACGAAGGGCACTTGTTCTCCCCACCACTGCGATCATTTTTTTGTTTTAGACCATACTTGGGAACCTCCTAGTTACGGAGATATTGGGGGTCAAAGTTCCAAATTTTTCACAACTATTTTTGTAAATACTAGTTTTTCAGGTTAAAACTTTACTTAAATTACCTCCATGACCCGTTTACTATTCAAAGCATCCACTAGCACAATGTTTTAACAGTGCTACATTGAGTTTTACCGTAAAATGGGATTTTTTACGCAATTTTTTTGCGTAGGGGTACTTAGTTTGATGTACAGAATGCTTGGTTGACGGCTTTGTGATGGGTTAATTTACACCCTGTATACCTACCTACATCACCACTATCTATTTATTCCTCAACATCTTTCAAAGCAAACCCTAATCGAATTCCAAAACATAATATCCGAAGGCAAACGTTGTACGTATGAATAAGAATTGATATAAAAACGCGTTCATTTCGACAAGTGCAGACGCTCGTGCGTGGCCCTTTGATCTTAGAATACATCTCGGCTAAATATTGAATACGTGATACAAATGTGAGATGTGTTTGTGCTTATGTTCAAGGTTCCTGTGTGTTTTGGGTCAGTAGGTCTTGTTTTTGGTAGAGATTTTTATGATATTCGGTTTTGAGTTTTAGGTAAATTAACCTAAGAAACCAGAAGACTGCCTCGTTAGACAATTGGTTGCAGGCGCAAGTATTACTTTGATTTTTTCAGCAGAAGCCACGGAGTAGCAGCCGGGCTCAAAGTCAGACACTTGCGCCCGGTTGATGGCAATAAGTTCGCCCCTATTACATGGGACTTAAACATAACGAACGAAATGTGTGTGTGTTAGTACATACTAATGGGTACCTCTGCCTAACCCTTCGTGGCCTTACCTACAGGCGTGATGGTATGTTATGTTAATCTAAGAAAGTGGAAGGGGGCGGTACATACATATACGTCGTCGACTGGATGGAAGATGAGGGAAGAAAGTACTGGAGGCGAGACCACGGACAGGAATGTGGGAAGACAACGGATTAGGTGGTCAGACTCTCATAATACTGGCCAGAAGAAACTGGATAGCCAAGACACAAAACCGCCAAAACTGGAGATATTTATTTATTTATTTAAAGACTTTGGAAGACATACAGCTAGATACAATAGTGAAAAATAACATTATGATAATCAGACAGCCAATTACAAGTCTTCACGTCAAGAGCTTGTCTGGTATAAATACACTGTGGAACAAAATATACACATTGCCAAATAATGCAAACAAAAAACTAAATGATTAAAAACCAAATTAACCAAATTAAAACCAAAATATTAAAAAATTTAACCAAATTATATAACTCATCATTGGATGATCTAAGGTTGAAGAGATATTATCGATAATATGTATATTTTTTCTTGTCACTAGAAAGCAATCTATAGATATAACTAAGTTAAAAGACGTGTAATCAATCAGCAAGGTCAAACTAATATTTCTGGGCTCAGTCCTATTATCAAGTCTTATCAGCCACTTAACTCTAGGAAAACTACCAGATCATCTGTCATACCAAACATTTAGATTTGTGTCTGTAGTCAATCGTAATTTTAACTTATACCTTTCTATTGTATCGAGTCTGGTTCTTCTAACCAAACAGACAGATGTGTTGCTGGGGAGTTTGTTCCGCCACTTCTTCTTTCCGGCAAAAACACTAGGAAGTGTCAAAGGGTGGGCGTTTTGGGGGACTGTCACTTGCTGCTTATCAGCCTAGTTTGAATACATGACTTTTGATTTTGATTTATAGTAATAGCCAAGATTACGTTAGTAAAAAAAAACAAAAATTAATAATGCTGAACGGATGGCTGTTGGGACCAAAAAACATTGGAAGACCTAGGTGGACCGATGACCTTGGGGGAGGTCTCCCCCGAGTGTGCGTCTCGCATCCAGCCGTGATGCCGATTTCCAGCAGTGGACGTCTTTTGGCTGAAATGATGAATCAATGATGATATAATAATGAAATACACCTCACTTATTCAACGTAGTCTAGTTCATATTTTAGAAAAGTAGCAAAATCCTTTATCAAAACTCCACTAAGTACTAAAGCCCTCTAGACGTAAAACACTCAAAACAATGTTTACCTACCAAAACTTCGCCCCCTTGCATCACGCTGAAGTACCGAAAATCTCAACTAATATTTGTATCGAGCAATAATACCTCTGAAATCGAAAACGTGCTATCCCCTTTGTTTATTAAAACGGCAATCTATACTGTGAAAATACTGGCACTATTCTCCTTGCACGTTTTATGTGAAAAATAAAAATTAATATATCAACAACAGTATGGTGGATTGATTCAGTGCTAGTTTGAAGCGATATTCGATTTTTAAAACGCGAATGAATGAATGTAGTTTTTAATTGTTTTTTTTTTCAATTGGAACGGTGTTGTTGCGAATTTCAAATTATTTCATACATTCCAAAGATTATAGTAGTAAGCATTGTAATTTTTTTTTCGATATTAGTGAAAAACTTTGACTTGCTATGGGTAGGGACAGGTGCGCCACACTATTCCCAAACCACTGCAACTCCTGAATCCACAATTTTAGTTAATACGTAATAATTTTAATGCTAGAATCAACAGTGGTGACCACCAAATAGCACCGAGACTATGAATTTCGATGAAGTCCCAGGGACACAATTTAACTGTCTTGGATCCCCCTAAGAAATTAATCAGAAAATAATAGCGGAGGAGTAAGAAAAACATAATTTTCCACTTCCCTCCATATCAGCAGGAGACAGAACACAACAAGGTTAATAGACATAAAAGGACGTATACAACTTTAATAAGCCCAGTTGCCTAGCATCACGGATAAATATAATAAGACATTATGATAATCTTAGTTTAAGCAGACTTTCCTTTCTAGATTGAAGAACCTTCAAACAATCTCAGTTTATTCAAACAAACGTCACAACCAAATCATAACCAGCTAATTCAAAATCCAAAACAGTGCCAATAAATTAAACATTATTGAGGACAAACAGGCGAGTGTCGTATTGTTTACCGCCGTAACAGGAGAGAGCGAGCAGCATACTAATACCGGGGGTTCTGGGTAGTTCGTTCCCGGGTTAGGCAAATAACGCGGAGATCCATTTAAAGGTGTTCTATAATTAAATCAGAGCATCTTCTGTTCGCTATAATTGGTACGGACTGAGAGAAATTTGATTTTGAATCCGTCTATCTGATGGAAATCTGTTGTTTTACAAATAAGGACGGATTTTCAGTAAAATCTCGAAATAGAATGTAATTTTAACGTAGGTGTAATTAGAGTTAAGGCCACGACCACCGACGTAGAGAAATCTGGTTATTTTTAGGTTAGCTATTCTGGTTTTAGAGTTAGATTTAAACGGAAATAGTAGAGAGAATGTAGAAAGCAGCATTTCGCGTAGGTGCGTACGTCACACAATTCATTCCTTTAAATAAAATAGTATTGCATTAACTGAACTACGTAACTGTCATAGACCTAACTATAGAATAGTATAGTTGATAGTGCATGTTAAAAAGTTTTGATTATCTTCTAATTGCCATAATCTTCAATCAACATTAAAAAAAATCATCAAATTCATTTGACATTCAACATTGTAGAAAAGTTACTCTGTATTACTAAAACTAAAATCTGCCAATTTAGATCACGGTTTGTCGTATCTTGTGACATACATACATTTTCGACATGTATTGTAAACCATAATTATGGCTTTTACTATTTAACCGACTTCCGAAAAGGAGAAGGTTATCAATTCGTCTGTATGTTTTTTTTTTGTTCATGCTTTTGATGATCATTTGTCACGATAGAATTAGCAATATTGTAAAACAGTTCCGTTTCAATTTTGGTGTATAATTAAATATATATTTCATCTATCTACAAAAAGTAAATGCAACCTGTACAACTATTTTTAGGTACCTATACAAATCATAAAATGTCTCTTCACAAACCCTGACCCTGACTAAAATTATTTATTAAAGTTAAGGTACAAAAGTTTCCCGTCGGGGCTGCGGGTTGTTCGCAAGAGATACCGCGGCCTCAACATAAAGGGCTAAGAAGGAACATGGGTGGTTTTTACTCAGTAGAAGTCTGACACTCCCTTTCGCTCTGCCCAAGAGCGGGAGGGGTTATTTGATAATTTCCCACCCCAACAAAAAAAAAATGGCCCAAAAGTTTTTTCCTCCTTAGCGGGGGTATAAACTTCAAACGAATATGCTAGACACACAATACGTAGAAAACAATCTTGGTACAAACGAAAACAACAAAACAAACAAACCGACAATATACCTCAAAAACACACCACCAATACCTGACACATCCGACCAGCAGGCTCCCAAACTTACCCCAATTAGCGTCCAAGGCTCCCAATCCCAACAGACGGACGCCCGTTAATTCGATGGGGGACACAAAATAATGCCGGCCAGGTAAAAGTATTATCCCCTAAACAATATTAGGTACGTGAGGTGAATGCTGGTGCAATTGACTTATTGCTTCACTTCGTGTGTAGGTGATACTTGCGTCGAAGTAGACAGGGTTCTATTGTTAGGAAACTTTGTTTTATTTTTGAACTTTATCTTGAAAGAAATCGGGATATACGAGTTGGTTAAGATTAATATAGCTACAATCTCATGTCCGCGACTTCACCCACGTGGATGTCAGAACTTTACAAATTATATAACTACTAAAACTTTCCTCAACAACCACTCTATCCATTGGTGAAAACAGCATAAAAATCGGTGCAGAAGTTTTTGAGATTATCGCGAACAGACAGACAGACGCAGCGGAAGACTCTGTTTTATAATATGTACTGATAGTAATAAAATGTGAACCTTATAGTATACCCACATTTTTAACCGACTTCCGAAAAGGAGGAGGTTATACCAGTTATATTTAAGTTCCATGTAATAGACAGCCTATTGTCATTAACCGGGCACAAATCCAGAATCAGTGGCTGCTACTGAGAAATTCCTGATAGAAACCATCAATAACATTTCACCCAGCCGGGAATGGAACCCACGACCTCAAGCTCAGCAGTCGCGGATCTACTGAGAATGATCCGCGCTTATGACCGCTATACCAAGGAGACAGTCGAAAAAGATTTCTATAATTTAGTCATATCTGGGGATATGTGGTTAGAATATCTACAGAGTTTAGGAATTGTGAAACGATTCAGGATATGTATTGGTTGAAAACTCCCATGAGTATACTCACGCTCTTAATTTATTTTTGCATTTTTCTTGCTACATTTCAAACTCGTTATCTGCTATTTCCGCCTAAACACGAACCGTCCACCGCCACATTCTTTCCAAAATACAGAATTTCCCGGAACACTGTTATCGTTGAATAAAAAAATACCTCTCCGCAAAAACCTCTCGAATTTTCATCAGAATCCACAATAAACCGAAGTGAACTGGGGCGCCGTAGTAACAGCGAGTGCCTAGAAACAATTTTCGTATCTTCCCTTTAAAAACCGCATCATATATTCCTAACACCCGACACCCTATTTCCCGGGGCACCTATCTTCGAAACCTCAAGCTTTCAATAGCGTCGCGGCGAGATGTATACAATTTTTTCATACAAAGATAGGTACAATTTACGAGTATTTTCCGTAGTTCGTATATCTAGAGATGCGAGACTATCGCCGTACGCATTTCACGTAATAGGTACCCCAACGCGTGGCGGATATTCAATGTTCCGTGTGTCGCCTACGATCTGCGATCAAGGCTACCTTGAGTTACGTGCGCACTGAAGTGCTCAACACATTCGGTTCCAGGAATGTTGATTTAATTTTGTGATCAGAGGAAAACGTGTTGAAGAGGTATCACGTCTGAGAGAAAGTAATCGACTCAATACAGGTACAATTTATAAGAAGTCGGTTCTATTACCTCGTTAAATATTGGCATCGACACGTTAAAAAGTATAAGTTTGCCCCGTTTCTTTTGCTCAAGTCTTACTGCCTCACTCACACACACTTTAATGATTACTTGAGCCGACACTAATTAATAAAGGTTTTGTATGTCAAATCTTTACTAAGTGACGGCTTATGTAATAACAAACATCTCTGAGTCAGTAGAGATAACTACACTTATAATTCTCGACTCGAATCAATAATAAAATGGGTAGGTACTTTTCTCATATAAACGGTAATCGGTAAGTGTGAACCACTCGTGTTGAAACGTAGCCTGTCTAGTTCTCGCCCTATTACCGCGCTTTCACATACACACAAACAAAGACAATATTTTTATTCCATAATTTATTATTCTCTAAACCATGGTGCGGGGTTATTCTGAATATTGCACATTTTTAGGGTTCCGTAGCCGAATGGCAAAAAAGATTCGTCATGTCTGTCTGTCCGTCTGTCCGTCTGCTTGTCACAGCCATTTTATTCGGTAACTATTAAAGCTACATAGTTGAAACTTGGTAGGTAGAAGTATTCTTATTCTGTGAACCGCTTTACGATTTTTATACAAAAATAAAAAACAGGTTAAGGGGGTAAAAAGTTTTTTTTAGTTGAAACTAAAAAAAACTTTTTTCATCAAACCTATTCGTGTGGGGTGTCTATAGATAGGTCTCTAAAAATTACATTGAGAATCCCATCGGGGCTGCGGGTTGTTCGCAAGAGATACCGCGGCCTCGACATGAAGGGCTAAGAAGAACATGGGTGGTTTTTAGTCAGTAGAAATCTGACACTCCCTTCCGCTTTGCCCAAGAGCGGGAGGGGTTATTTGATGATATTCCACCCACTAAAAAAAAAAAAAGTTTCCTAAAAATCAATTTTTCTCAAAAACAATCGTTTGAAAGATAGACACTTCCAAAGTGTCTATCTTACAAAAGTAAAATGTGTGCCCCTAACCTAACCCCTAACTTTCTAACTTTTAAACTAAGAGAGTGAAAAATCTAAAAATAATATTATATAATAATATGCTGTAGATCGCAATAAAAACTTTAAACAAAAATTGGTTTGAACGATATATAGTAAGTAGTTTTCGAGATATAGGACATTTAAAAAACCGCAATTATAACTTTGTCATTCATACAAACACTATGAAAAACAAACTTATCACAAAATATGTGTTTCTGTTGCCGCTTTAACAAGAAATAACACAAATTAAAGGGGGTTATTACGATGTTAAGGAACCCTTCATGTGCAAGTCCGACTGCACATGGCCAGTTTTTCAACAACTACAAAGCTAGTGTGTATTGATTATTGACCAGGCACCGTAATTTGAATGTTTGATTTATGTATTCTATGACATTCTTCTGAATTATGACGAGGATGCAAAACCGCGCCTAGTATAATAGAACCATATCGAAAATTTCCACTCTTACCAAAAATATAAACCACAATTCTGCCCACCCCAAAAACAGCAGCGACCTCAACCACCAGTGGGCACAGAACTTAAGTCCCGCGACACATATTGCGGGCGTGACGCGAAATATCGAGCAGTCGGGCAATACATATAGCCGAGCAATACATATAGGGTGTAAAAGTACCCTTAACACAAACGAAGGTCACTTGTTCTGCCCACCTCTGTGATATTTTTTTTGTTAAAGACTATACCTGGGAACCTCCTGGTTACGGAGATATTGGGGGTCAAAGTTCCAAATTTTTCACAGCTGTATTTGTAAAGCTAGTTTTACAGGTTTAAACTTTACTTAAATTACCTCCATGACCCGTTTACTATTCAAAGCATCCATTAGCACAATGTTTTAACAGTGCTACATTGAGTTTTACCGTAAAATGTGATTTTTGACCCAAAAAAAAAAGTCGTTTCCCAGCAAAAATTTTTGCGTAGGGGGGTACTTAGTTTGATGTACAGAATGCTTGGTTGACGGCTGTGTGATGGGTTGATTTACACCCTGTATAGCCGAACATTACATATAACCGAGCATTACATACAACACTCGAATGTGCCCGTGAGGTTTGATTATTGTGAAAAAGAGATAGCGCTTGTATTATCTAGTCCAATGTTTACCGCCTCCATAGCTGCTTAAATTTTGTTAGAGCATTCGTTTTTTCTCAAGATGTTGCTTGCTTATGCATTTATAACAGACTCCTGTAATAGCTGAAAATAAGTTCAAATTTTCTGAGACTTTAAAGTAATTGTAGGCTAATGAGTTTATTGGAACGAAGTTTTGGAACGAAGTTCCTTATCGCGCGTTGTGAAAGGGGGCTAGACGGAAAAAATTCTTACGAAAACTTGTCACGACACTTTTTGCTATAGTAAGCTATTGTAAGCTGTGCGGCGTCGCATGTTTCTCTGTCTGTCTCTCTCTCTCTTATAGAAAGCAAGCCAGATATTTTCATTTCTACATTTCTTTTTTTTTTTTTTTTACATAATAAAAAATAATAACAATAACTTCGTTCCATCCGGGTGTTCCTTGACACCTCTCAAGTTTTTTTTAATAATAGGTTACCATCGTTTTCAAACCTTAGTTAATACTTAAGTTATTCATTTACTTAACTTCTGTTATTCCAATATTTGATCGCCCTGTAATTGAGTGGCTGTGCAGAAAGTTTTTTTTTTTTTTTTCTTTTATTAAAACGCTGCCCCACACTAGGAATTTCTCCTGTATCGTGGGTGCGTTCACAAACATATAAATTCACATACACAAATACCCAGACCCGAAACAACTATCTGCAGGCCATACAAATATTTGTTCCGTGCGGGGATCGAACCCGCGACACGCAGCGCAGCAGTCCAATCGCTTAGCCACTGCGCCAATCGTGCCGCCAAGTTGCAACATGGTTCAATAGAAATGTGAAAAAAGAACTAGTTTTTCCTATCATTTGGCAACTGTCAGTTGAAAACGATTCTTTCTAGGGCTGAAAAGTATTACTTTCAACCCGCTCCTCCGGCAACTTCAGACCACATTACATCACATTATTCCATACATTCCGAGTGTGAAAAAGTTAATTAAATGCTCCGAAAGTGTTGTTTCAGACAAGTATTCGAGTTTTCAATACACGCTTAAACTGAAGCTGACTTCAAACGATTATGCACTAAGCACAAAACCTCGTTAGAACAAAACATCGGGACCCATACATCGTTTACGCGCGATTACAAACTTCTCAAAATTCCAACGATACACGGCGGGTGTGCACTTGCGGAATACCAAACATAGGGTAACTGTAACAGTAGTGCTTTGTTTCGTTCCGGTCACGTGTACTAGCCTTTATCTGGTCTGTCATGAACATGTTACCTTTCCGTGAGAGTTAGGAACAATTTCAATACGAGGTGTATTGGAAAACGTGAGGAGTTTTGCAGCAATATAGCGGGTGCAATGCTTTTATCTGCCAGGAGTAAGATGATATTTTAATATTACGTTAGTTTGTACAAACACCGCCGGGGATTGCACAAGATGGAGTGGTTTGAATTTACAGGGGGGGCCTTTTTACTATTGTCTTTTCGTTCTTTTTTTTATTAATGTGCTCATTCTTGTTTTGTAATTATGAGGCGCAACATTTTAGACTTTTTTGTTTTTTTTTTATTTTTCGAGCGTTTGGCACTCGTGTGTAGGGGTGAAAATCAACATCACGTGGTACACTTCGTGTTGCCATCTGGAATTAGGCTGAGCTGAGGCCCTTTGTCATTATTAGTTTTGTTTTTGTATATTTTTCAGAGTGTTTTAGATATTAATGGCAAATAAATACAATTTTCTTTCTTTTATTTTCTTTCATTGACTTATTGTCGGATACAATGTAGACAAACAACCTTCAGATCCATTTCATTTGTTTTTCTTATCAGTTAACAATTGAAGTCTATTGACAAGGCATGTGAGTGTGATGAAATGCTAAGATAATAACGTCTAAAATAATGCTCCGTTGATTTTACAAGAGTATTTACGTAAATAGAAATCATGTCTATCTCAGAATAAGTCTGTTTATCTAAGAGCACACTGAAGTTTCCCTGAAAGGGCCTCTTACATCATATCGTAACTATAATCAGTGTGTTTGCCCCGTAAGTCTAGTGGTTGCAAGTGCGACTGCTGAGCGTGGGGTCCTGGTTTAGATTCCTGGGTCGAGCAAAAATTGCTGTTAGGTTTTTCGGGTTTATTAGAAATTAGCCCAGTATTTGAAATAAGCCCAGTACTACTAGACCAACGAGACAGACGCATTGTTGAAACAAGTTAAACAAAGAAAAGGGCCTCTGGGTTCAAATTCGGGTCCTAATGGAAGTCAATTTCCCCTAGGTCACCACTGCTCCGTGACAGCATAAAACGAAGTTAATATTTAATAAATACAAGCTAACAATAAAATCATAAACAATTAAAATAATTTACGACGGTATTGTATCCAGCATGATAATCACTAATAAAGGTCACACTATTTAGAAACAGATCGTTAATTGTTATTGAGAAGTATCAGTTTAATCATTTTGTTTCCGATCCTTGTTAGAAGGGTCGTGGCCAATAACAGCCACTGAGGTCGACCCGTGGATGCCCGTCGGGGCTGCGGGTTGCTCGGCGCAAGGGCTAAGAAGGAACATGGGTGGTTTTTAGTCAGTAGAAGTCCAACACTCCCTTCTGCTCTGCCCAAGAGCAGGAAGGGTTATTTGATGATATCCCACCCCAAAAAAAAAAAGTACAACCCGTGGATGGGTGACCGTACATTATACAGGGTGTAAATCAACCCATCACACAGCCGTCATCCAAGCATTCTATACATCAAACTAAGTACCCCTACGCGAAAATTTTTGCTGGGAAACGACTTTTTTTTCAAATCAAATCAAAAATCACAAAACATTGTGCTAGTGGATGCTTTGTTAAAACATTGTGCTAGTGGATGCTTTGAATAGTAAAGAGATTACAGAGGTAATTTAAGTAAAGTTATAACCTGAAAAACTAGTATTTACAAAAACAGCTGTGAAAAATTTGGAACTTTGACCCCCAATATCTCCGTAACTAAGGGGTTCCCAGGTATGGTCTAGAACAAAAAAATGATCACAGTGGTGGGGAGAATAAGTGCCCTTCGTTTGCGTTAAGGGTACTTTTACACCCTATATATCGATACCTTTGACAGTCGTCACAGGTAATCATTTTTTTGGTGGCACTGAAGTTCGTATCCAGAATAGGTTATAGGTTCACATCAAATCCACAATAACAGCATTACTAGCAAATAAAATCACTTTATTACTCAGAACAAACAGATAACCTCTTTTACAAACTTGAATGTTCTAGTGACGTAGTCGCAGCGTCACTGGCTGATATCCCGTCGTCAATATAAACGTTGTCAACAGCGAGTCTGAACTCAGTAGCAGAGAATAGTGCGTTGCATATTGTCGTCACCTTTCTTTAAAGTAAATAACATGTAAGTCAATCATGAATTTATTTTTTTATATTTTATTGCATTATTTTTGAAGCCATTAGCAATAGTTTTGTTTTGAGTTTTTAAAGGAGTTTAACTCTGATTATGACAGTTATAGAAAGATAACAGACTTGTTACGTAAAGCATACATCATAATTTTGGTTAATCAAAACTATATGCACTTAAAGCCTGCTTCCACCACGACGCACTAAACTCGTTTAACGCTTTTCTTATATAAAACGCCATTCATTCATCGTCATCTTCAAATGATTGACAAAAACTGAATGATGTTATAAATACGTTTAACGTGAATTGTATTTGATGATTTGTTGTGCAAACGGGCCTGAATATTTTTGTACTTTATCACACTAATAATTATTATAAAGGAGAAAGTTTGTGAGTGTGTATGTTTGTTACTCTTTCACGCAAATACTACTAAACGGATTTGAATAAAATTTGGTGCACAGACACAGACAGGTTATAACCTGGATTAACACATAGGATAGTTTTTATCCTGATTCTTTCCGTGGGATAATTTTCGAATTGTAGCGGGTGAAGCCGCTGGCAACAGCTAGTTTGATTTATAAAAACAATTTAAATAGAAAACAAAAGAATATGTTAAAAAGTATGTACACAAAAATTATTTTGCATTTGACATATCTTGTCTTAAGTTATATCTCCTTTCGCAATATCATAAGTCCTTTAACTCTCAAAGCAACACTATCGCTCTTGGCAACCACTCTTCCTTAAAATGCCTAATATTAACATGGTTTTAGTGTTATTTTCCTCAGATAATGATGATGTCTACGAGTAATACTCGTAGAGCTTGTGAGGGATCAGACGCAGCTGGTACAAGGTGTACATTTGAGCCCAAGCAAGTGTCAATGAGGTGATTGTATATTTTTAGACTTAGTACTAGTAACTAATATGCACAGTTGCACATTGAATTAGGCACGCATGATACTTAGAACAGATTTCACTAAAGAAACTGAACGCAATCAGTAGGTACATATACGAGTAAAACGCATGTATGAGATGTTTCACAGTAATGATAACTCATTGCTTTTGTAACCAACAGTGTCAACTGACGGCTGTTAAACGCAGTTTAAAAATGTGCTGGTATTCAGTTACGTTGGTGAAATTAGTCCTTAAACTTTGTAACTACAAAAATTAAGCTTTTTGTACATTGATTAAACAATCCTCCTATAAGTAACGATTGACTGTCAATACAATCATTGAAAGTGCAAAATTTACAGGAGAGCGAAATAAATTCATTTTTAAAACAATTATTGTATTAAAATCAAAACGTACTTAAGTAGATACAAGGAAGTATATAATAGCAGTAAATATCGCATCATTTAATATATTATTAGAACAAACATTATATAGTAATTTATTTATCTTATTTCACCTTTTGCCACCCAATGCTGAGTGTATCTAAGTACATATATTATAATATAATAGATATTCGAAGATTTACGCACAAGATTCAAGAGTCAGAATAAATTAAAATTGAGTTTGAGAGAGACGTGAGTGTGTCCATGTAAACGTCAAAATAATGTTGATACAAAATAACTTCTCCCGCTCTTAAATATGTTAGCATTTTTCACTTTAAGTACTTGTCTTGGTGACAGTCAAATTATTATAACTTCGTAACAACTAATTCTAGAAATCGGTTAGTCAACTTAGTCTTCATGCGTGCCTAGCCCTAATCAAGTATTTTAATCATACTCAGACTGGTCGGGTCAGATCGAAACATGTTTTTTTAGAATGTTGTTTACTCGTGTGACTAAATTTGCCAAATATGGTTAGAGTTAAAAGACTTGATTAAAACTATTTGTTTAATTTATTTATTTGTGTATTTTACTATTTTAATACCCTAGTGTCAATAACAAATTCTTTACACATAGTTTGTGAATTTAGAGTTTGATGTTTGCAATGTATCAAAGCCCCACTAAAATTGAACATCATCAGTAGGTACATCTAAGCTGCTTGAGCGCAGTTTATCAAAGTTGTCAATGTCATATAATAATCTAAATATAACAATGATAAGCGCTTAAACCCCGTTTAGAACCACTGATGACGTTCATTGGTGTCATCAGTACCTAATTAATAATGTAACATATTTATTTATTCAATGTTATTTGATCCATTATCTGCCAAGTAAAATTAAACGACTAACAATGGTGTTGATGAAAAAGCGATTAAACATTGCTAGTAACTTCATCATATCGCACTTTTATTGTCATTTGTCTTGTCGAACAGAACAATACGTATTATCTTAAATAAATATTCTACTATCTTATCTTATTTTTCCTCTGAATTATTACAAGAAAAGATATTTACTTTTAGTTACTATAAGAAAGATTAAAAGATATCTTTTAAAAAACTACGTAGTAAACTCATTATAAAAAAAAAAATCTGTACTGATTTCAAAAATTCTTTGAGTAACATAGGCTATATTTATTACAAGTTTAAAAAATAAGGGTCCACCCATGCAAAGCCGGAACGGGTCACTAGTTTAAAATAAACCAAGGATAAAGTCCACTGGAGTCATTCGCACCACCCACAATACCCACCCTGGAATGTTGTCAAACAAGGCTACCTGGTCACACACACATATGAGCACATTCACACTTACTAAAGGCTAATTGCACTGTATTGCACAAGTAATTAACTGGAAACCGTCGATCTAAATGGCTGATAGTATGATATCAATGTCGAGTTTAATGTGGGCAGACATCACGGCGGGTTCGATGCCCGCAAGACTAAAAAATGTTTTGCCCTAGAGTAAAAAAATCTGAGTACGATTGCTTTGCACAGAGCTCTATTTAATAAATTCTGCGACGCTTGACAGTTTTTTGCAAAACACAATGAAACTATTAGAAACTGCCTTGTTGGTCTAGTGGTTGAAAGCGCGACAGCTGAACATGTGGTCCTGGATTCGATTTCCAGGTTAGGCAAAGTATCAAGGAATCTGAATTTGGACCTGATTGATGGCACTAGGCACCGTCTATTACGTACCTAACGTAACTGGTGAATTAGGGAGTACTATTAAGTACACCTCTACCTAACCCTTCAAGGTTCACAGGCGTGTACTTGCATCGGCAGTACATATACTAAAATTGGAACGATACAGAGAAGATTAGCATGGCCCCTGAGCAAGGATGACACGCAAAATCGTGAAGCGTTCCACATTTTTCCCCGTCGGGGCTGCGGGTTGTTCGAAAGAAGTACCGCGGCCTCGGCACAAGGGCTAAGAAGGAACATGGGTGGTTTTTAGTCAGTAGAAGTCTGACACTCCCTTCCGATCTGCCCAAGAGCGGGAGGGGTTATTAATGACTTACCACCGGCCAAAAAAAAAATGGATCAGAGGCGTGATTTCTGTTAAGATGAATTATTTACAGTGATGAAGATAGATGAAACATCGTTAACAGAAGAATTATAAAAAATAGTTACTAAAAGCGTTTACATTACTAGTTCCGTGATTCGCTATCACTTCTTGCCCTTATCTCAACACTATACTGAATGTCAATTCAATAAAATTATCATCTCTAATTAAACTGGAAAAATAATTTAAAAAGGCAATGAGGGTGGTAAGTAAGCTGCGGGTTGTTCGCAAGGGATACCGCGGCCTCGACATGAAAGGCGAAGAAGGAACATTGGTGGTTTTTAGTCAGTAGAAGTCTGACACTCCCTTTCGCTCTGCCCAAGAGCGGGAGGGGTTATTTGATGATTTCCCACCCCCCAAAAAAAAAAAAGGGTGGTGAGTAAGTGACAGACTACAATTCAATTGTCATTTTATAAACTTTAATTTAACCAGCCTGTTTATTTTGTTTGTTAAAATTTATTGGTCAAATCTTGCTAAAGAATTACACACCTTTGGTTCTGGTGAGAATCACTATCACTACATAGTATAAAACAAAGTCGCTTTCTCTGTCCCTATATCCCTATGTATGCTTAAATCTTTAAAACTATGCAACGGATTTTAAAGCGGTTTTTTTTAATAGATAGAGTGATTTAAGAGGAAGGTTTAGTATATAATTTGACCAACATCCACGCGAGTGAAGCCGCGGGCATCAGCTAGTAATTTATAAACATTTTTGAGAGAGAGATCTCCTTAATACCACCTTCCATCTTGCACTCCATGATAAGCACATACACCTGCACACTTGACGATCTAATGATCTAATGGACTGCTGCGCTGCGTGTCGCGGGTTCGATCCCCGCACGGAACAAATATTTGTATGACCTACAGATAGTTGTTCCGGGTCTGAGTATTTGTGTATGTGAATTTAAATGTTTGTGTACGCACCCACGATACAGGAGAAATTCCTAGTGAGGAGCAACGTTCTTTTTTTTAAAAAAAAATGACTGCATCAGCGAGTGGAGTTAGCATATGGGCCAAATTTATTTAGTGATTTGCCATCGACACGCTAAGAAGAAGAATAGCTTGGACTCTAAACTTGATAGAATGTTCAAAGAAACCGAATTTAATTATGTTTTTTTATGAACATTTTGAAAAGATTTCTTTCTGTTTCAACACGTTGACAGATTCCTATGTTGTTTTTAATGAGTTCAATGTTTTTAGATACAAGAAATGGGAGCTACCATTGCAATGGATAAAAATACCGAGAATAAAGAAAAAATAACAGCGACACTAGACGAAGCCATGTTGTTGTCAGGTAATGGACGTTACAATAAACACTACAAAGAGTTTCAAAAGTCTTTAAGCGTTCGAATGACGTTGAAGTTAACTGAGGGCTCTGCTGGCTAGCATTATTTTGTGAAGTGATTTTGAAAAATGCGTGTAAAAAGAAAACGGTGGAGCGATGCTCAATATAAAAGTATTCCCTTTTTTTCTACCTGAATAATGCCTCTAGAGTAGTCATTCTCTGAACTGCGAATTCTCCCATCGTACTCTACGAGGGCGGGTTTGACGCAGCGCGACCGCAATAGTTTCTTCAAAAACTTATTTTATGGTCCTGTTCCCTCTTAAATAAGAAAGCAACGTTAGTTCCAATTTTCCCCACGCGCTAAACGACCCTTGTTTATTTGTTTTAATGGAAGTTAGCAAACTTGACATTTGCTTTGTTTCCATTAGAATGTAACTAATATAGGTCCTAATTTTGCACAAAATTATCAACAAAGCGTATTAGGTCACCAGAAGAACTGTCGCAATAAATGAATATACAACGGCATTCATAATTATTATTTAATCGTCTAATTATAATTGCCATAGCGTTGGAGACAAAAGTATTTCCTACAGTTTAAGTGACGTAATTATTTATTGAATTACAAATCTTGACGCGCATAGGAGATTGACCTTAAACACATCTACATCTTACTACTATTATAAATGCAAAAAATGTTAGGATAGCTGAATGTTTGTTACTCTTAGATTAGATGCACCAGAATAACTGACTATAACTTAAAAAAAATATTTGTTGTATTAAATTTAAATCACGCGGATGGAATTAATTACAATCTTATTTTAGTAATTCATAAGATCGATTTTTTTTTGTCATAATCCAAAAATTCTATTATTTTCAGGATTTGGATTCTACAACATCTTTCACATGCTGATGTCAGGTCTGACTTTGATGGGTATGATCATGCAGGCACTAGTGTTGGGTTATGTGATACCTGCAGCACAATGTGACCTGGAACTCACAACGAAACAGAAGGGATGGCTGTCTGCTTTGCCTTTTACAGGTTAATATCACTTTTTTTTTCTTTAGCCTGCGTTGTCCCACTGCTGGGCAAAGGCCGCCCCCAATTCCTTCCAAGAGCTCTTTTCCTGCGCCGCGTCGAACCAGCCCTCGAGGTACGCGTCTAAATCGTCACGCCACCTTTTTCTAGGTCGGCCTCGGCGGAGCCACGAGAGTGTCAGTCACAAGGAGTGTCAGTCTTCTACTAACTGAAAACCACCAATGTTCCTTCTTAGCCGTTTGTGTCCGGGGCCGCGGTATCTCTTCGGGGGTTTGGGTTTCAACCCAAAGCCTACTGGGCACCCCCTGTGATACAAGTCTCGGTTTAGGGCGTCGCTGTATGAGAACAGTAAGGGACAGGCTAGATTGCAAGAATGTTTAAAGATCAGAATCGCGGGTAAAGATTAGGGGGCTTCTACTCGAACCGTATTTTTTTCATATTTCTTTCATTTCATGCTGCAAAGCACACCAAAGTAAAAAAACCGGCCAAGTGCGAGTCGGACTCGCGCACGTAGGGTTCCGTAACATTATCTATGAAAATCGCGTTTGTTGTTGGGGGATATTAATTTAATTTTGTTTTTAGTATGTTTTGTTATAGCGGCAACAGAAATACATCATTTTGAAAATTTCAACTGTCTAGCTATCGCTGTTCTTGAGATACAGCCTGTTGACAGACAGGAGGACGGACATTTTTTTTTTATTTTTTTTTATTGGTTCACCAACAATTGTTCACACAGGTTTTATGTTTAATGTGACATGCAAAAATTTTAATGCAACAGTGCAACAATCACTTATAAGTAAACTCCGCATGCATAAACAAGTTGTACAATTTATAATATTAATCTAATGTTCTAGTTTTAAATAGTAGTTTAGGATAATTAATTAATTAAGAGTCTAAAGGTCTAAATAATTCAAAATAATTTATTTATAACAACATAAGGAGAGATGATGAAAGTGAAAGTGAAAAGTTAGTGAAAAGTTTATCTATTTTGCAAGAATCTTAAAAAATTTGCTTTCAATTTACCCAAAATTTCGTAGACATACAGCAGAGTCTTAATAATAGGGTCCCGTTTTTATCCTTTGGGTACGGAACCCTAAAACACTGCACCTTACTTCATCGGGCCTGCAAGGTTCACCACATTGTCAAGTCCTTCTTGAACATCTTACTTTACACATGTTTATCTGTTTCAGCTATAATCCTGACGTCATACTTCTGGGGATGGTTAGCTGACACAAAGGGCCGGAGACCAGCCATGCTGTTCGCTATGTTCATATCTATAATAGTATCGATTGTATCAAGTTTTGCACCAAACCTTACGTCGTTTGCTGTACTGCAGTTCATCTCTGCTATTTTGTAAGTTACTTTTCCTGTGCAATACGTTAACAATAGAGTATTTACTTTTACTTACATTTACACAAGTTTACTAAAAATGTGACGTTTTCATATTTTTATTTGCAGTATGACGGGCCCTTCGGCAGTAGTTTACACATATCTCGGAGAGTTCAACAATCTTCGACATAGAGACAAGATGGTAACCTTTGGATCGTCTTTTATTGGTATTGGCACTGTAGTTTTACCAGGTAAATTAATGATCCATACATTTATTGGGGTACATCGTGGTGAACGGATTAGTCAGCTCTGTGTTACCGAGTGCTAGCTGTCCAGAGTGCGCTGGGCGTTTGGAATCGCAGTACGAATATTTTTAACGCCACTCGGGGATTCTCCTTTCTTGCACCCCATACAAATAATATAAAGAGTAAAACATACCTCTTTTTACGAATAATGTAAAGAGGTATGTCTGTTAGTTTGTATGTAGGGGTAATCTTTATTGGGGTACATCGTGGTGAACGGATTAGTCAGCTCTGTGTTACCGAGTGCTAGCTGTCCAGAGTGCGCTGGGCGTTTGGAATCGCAGTACGAATATTTTTAACGCCACTCGGGGATTCTCCTTTCTTGCACCCCTTACAAATAATATAAAGAGTAAAACATACCTCTTTTTACGAATAATGTAAAGAGGTACGTCTGTTAGTTTGTATGTAGGGGTAATCTTTATTGGGGTACATCGTGGTGAACGGATTAGTCAGCTCTGTGTTACCGAGTGCTAGCTGTCCAGAGTGCGCTGGGCGTTTGGAATCGCAGTACGAATATTTTTAACGCCACTCGGGAATTCTCCTTTCTTGCACCCCATACAAATAATATAAAGAGTAAAACATACCTCTTTTTACGAATAATGTAAAGAGGTATGTCTGTTAGTTTTTATGTAGGGGTAATCTTCCGAACTCCAGATCCGATTCAGAAAAGTCCTTCACTAACGGGAAGCTACATTATCCGCGAGTGTTATAGGCTAGACTAGACATTTCAAGAGTCCCCGTGGTAATTCCCGTACATAAAATGTCCTACGTTCGAGGATAATGATCGTTGTAGGTTTGTACACTTGACGCCGCGAACGACGAAGCTCCGAAGGCTCTGCTCGTGCTCTGCTCTTGCTCGGCTCATGCTCGGCTCGCCAAGCGTAGACCCAGCTTTAGATATAGCAATACAGCCTGACTGACTCGTGAAGAAATAATTAAATTGGATTTGTGTATTTTTTCCTTTTAATCGATAATTTTAATAATATTTCTTTCAGCATTCGCTTGGTTGATTCTACCTCTAAGTTTTTCTTACCGTATCGACTTCTTGGATATTTCCTACTGTCCTTGGCGTCTACTCATCGTAGCTTGTACGATACCATTTAGCTTAGCCACATTGTTTCTGTTCTTTGCACCAGAAAGCCCTAAATTCTTGTATGCTAATGGTCGCTATGAGGAGACTTTGGAAGTTGTGAAAATAATTTACGCTATAAACACTTTGAAGCCGAAAGATAGCTTTCCAGTAAGTATTACATATCAATTGTTACACTTTAAGGTATTGTCAAACTGACCGGAGCACTTCTAAACTCCAGATTTTGACAGTACTCAAATAGCTCTCGGGTCGGACAAAAATGCTAAATGGATTTTTCCATTACAAATATACATTTATTTTCTTGAACTCAGACCTCTCGCAAACAAACCGATGAGTCTCTCTTGCATTGCAGGTGAAATCGCTGATTGTCGAGAGCCAAATTACAAAGTTGAATAGCGGAAAAGGTATAACCGCGATCTTTGCCTCCATGAAAGAACAAACTTTACCAATCTTCAAACCGCCTCTACTTTCCTGGATTTGTCTCACCTGCTTCGTGCAATTTGGGATATTTGCTGCGTATGTATAACTTGATCTTTACATTGTTTTTAAACATAATCTTATTTGTAAATTCTCAACGAGTCGGGCACAAGGGCCCCTACCTGCTAGTACTTAGTACACCCTCATTTTTTCAGTTTTATTTGAGTTCCATATGTTAAAGGACGAGCCTTTTGCCATCAACCAGGGTCAAATCCAGTTTCCGATATGCCACTGAGATCTTCTTGATGAAACAAATCAATAACACTTTACATGACCAGTGAATCGAACTTAAGTCATCGAGCTCTGCAGTAACACTTACGACCACTAGAGCAAGGAATCAGGCTGGTCTTTTTAGATGTACAGTTAAATAAAATGACTATAATATGTTTGATGTTCCAGAACAAATGGCTTCTACATTTGGTTCCCGACCATCCTTAATTCCTTAGCTAGCCAGGATGGTGTTGGCATGAAAATCTGTGACGTTATCGAATTGACCCGAAATAAAGCTGCTGGGGATGCTTTGAATAGCACTACGGTTAGTAACGCCTTTATACCAATCTTTCTTACCTACTATTCAATTTAAAAATGATGTACTTTGTTCTTCTTGTTTTCCTTAGTTTTCTCGATTAACTAAATAAACAAAATAGCATCACAAAAGTGCCGTTTCGTAACTATACAATATTGATATTCATGCATTGAGTCTCGTTTCACCAATTATTGAGTATGCGTGTATTCATTCCGAATATTCCCTTCGTAAATTTGTTTCCCAGACATCCTGTCGATCAAGTTCCTGTCGGGGCTGCGGGTTGTTCGCAGATACCGCGGCCTCGACATGAAGGGCGAAGAAGGAACATGGGTGGTTTTTAGTCAGTAGAAGACTGACACTCCCTTTCGCTCTGCCCAAGAGCGGGAGGGGTTATTTGATGATTTTCCACCCCACCAAAAAAAAAAAAGACATTTTTTTTTTTTATTTGTAATGGGCTTGCTCTTGACCTCAATCTTACCCTAAGGGCAAAGATGAGGTCGACGATGACTGCTGAGACATATTATGTTACGCAAGCTTTCGTTTAGGATCGATAAAACCTGTACGGACAAATTACATATAGTTAGGGACAACACAAGACAGTGACCGATATATGCAGCCCTGTCCGCATTTAATCCGTAACTGATCTCTTACACCACAAAAAAATATTTACTAAAAGAAAGTGTTTTTCTAAACTAGCCTTTAATATAAACCCATTTTCATTACAGATAATATGCGACGACACAATCTACACTTCAACCTTTGAACGCTCCATCTACGTTGGTCTGGTCTTCTGTTCCATGTACATCATCGTAGGAGTCCTCGTGGACTATGTGGGCAAGAAGCCGATCCTAGTAGTGACCCTCTGCATCACAGGGATGTGTGCTGTTGGAGCCAACCTTACCTACAACCAGCAGGTTGCAGTAGTACTGTTTGCTGTCTTCCAAATGTCTGGAGCTTGTATTGGTCTGACGAATGCCGTTGCTGTGGAGTTGTTTCCTACTAAGTATAGGTATGTTTCTACATCTTAATCATGTAATCTTCTTCCTATTTATGGCGTGGTAACTGCCTAACATGGTGTCAGAGCTTTTTAGCCGCCCATGTCCAACTGACTTGGCAGTTAGACAGTATGCCGCTAGCAGCGGTATACCAATAGCAACTGCGATTTCAGGAGAATAAAGTTCACTACAATTTGATAGTGTTACAAAATGACTGTGAAAGGATTGTGACATCTGTCACTTTTGATACCTAATTAATCATCATCATCACCTGTAAAAAGTATTAAGTCATTTATAATTTTTTTCGTTCACTCAGGGCAATGGCGGTTTGTTTATCAATGATGTTGGGTCGTACGGGTTCCATGGTAGGGTCCAATCTGATCGGATGGTTCCTGGAAGTCAATTGTGGCGCTGGATTTTATCTTTTTGGAATCCTTCTTGTTGGTAAGCTTTTTTTCTTAGCGGCTTACAAGTACTAATAATTTATTTTATACATATAAGATGTGCTCGTTGATTTTCACGGTCAATATTTTTATTACAGTAAACGGCTTGGTCTGTATTGCGTTACCAAATATGAAGAAAGAAAAGTTAGCCGAAGCGGTGACACCAGAACAGGGACAAAGACAAATGCAAGAACCATAGACTCTTACAAGAATAAAATGAAGAGAAAGAGCAAATGACAGAGACCACATGCTGGAGAAAAGAACAAGAGGTATATTCGTGCAGAACTGGATTTATTTTCAAAGCCCTATACTTCAGACGCTGTAGAAAGTAATTTTTCTGATATTTACAAGAAAATAAAGTATCTATGAACCAACAAATGTCTTTACCGTCTTCGTAAATGAACATCTTCGTCACACAACCAATCTTTTAATAAAATCTCGTTCATGTATTATTTATCTCTTCAAGATTCAACACGAAATAAGAAAATCATTCAGCAAGACCTATCACTAAATAAAATCACGAAAAATAACATCGATATTCATTGTCATCGGATAAAAAAGAAACAAATACCAACAGAGTCGTCTCAGCGAGCAACAATATGGCCGTACCAAGAGATTGGATCGCGCGCCATTAGAAATATTGAAGTTATAAGTTTACGTGACTTACCGCCACCCTGTCTGTCTGGAGACTTTGTAGCAGATTCGATTCAGTGGATAGGAAACGTTAAAAAGTTTAAGGAACTTGAGATCTTAGAGAATATGAAAATAAATCAATGGATCTGATTTCATGTTTAAATTCCTACCTTACCAATTTTATCAAATAGGAGTTCTGATACTCGTACTTTTACAAAAACAGTGATAGATATTCTCAGAGTTATTATTTGGAATAATTTCATTTACTGAGTATACTTATGTTAATAAGCTGTTATTTCTTCATTACAAATAATAGGCACTTTTATTTTTGCTATTTGTATATTAGCTTTTGCTCGCAACTTCGACCTCGTAGAAGAACCTTATCCTATTACACTTTACAACACTGTCAATGATTTTTTTTAAAGATTTTGAAATATCCAAATTCACAAACTCTACCTCTTTATAATAAGAGTGTAGATAATAATTTATTTAATTTCCATATTAAAAATAAAAATAAATATTAATTTTTATTCTCAACAAAAAGCATTTCATTTATACTAGTAGAAAAACCCATAAGAAAACCAATAAAAATCTAGCAAGGTACGTTTCTCGTAATCTCAGCTTAATTTAAAGTGGCGCTCCTGTCTGCTAAGCCTGCAGTTTCTAGAATATTGGTTTTCTCAACAAAACACGTTTGTCTTTATTGTTGTTCACTCAAGAACTGCTCATGGGATTTGCATAAACTATTCATTTTGATTTTACTTTATTTGTAAACTCAGACTGCAAATGGACGACTCGAACGGGTTTAAAAGCTTTATGCTTAACGAGTATTTTCTTTATTTGTACTGTCTTCTAACTTGTTTGTTTTTCGGTGCTAGCAAAACAATGGTTGTTGATGGGGATAAAAAGCTATGGTAAATCTACGTCAGACAATGTCTGGAACAAAAAGGTGAGACGAGCTGACACGAAAGAGTTTTTATAAATTTTTATTTAACTCATTTCAATGCTGCTGGCAAGAGTTTAATAATTTTAGGTTCGCTGATAAAATTGTTAATCGAATCTGACCTTTAGTAACATGGAAAAGGTTTATTAAACTCCAAAGTAAAGTTTTTTAAAACCACCTCAGGCAGTTTCCGTGAAATTGATTTAGCCATAACTAACGTTATACAAGCGCAAAATATCCTATGCATTTCGAAGTGATTCGATAACTGGCCCGTCGCTGTCCAACCCCTCCTATATGTAATTTTATGGATGTTACACTCTGCGTTGCGCCTTATCTAGTTTGGTCACCCTACCAACGGCTACACAGACTAAAAAAATACCACCAAAAAATTGTCATACCGATTTATGTTTATTTTTTTTATGGACATATTACTACACTGGCTGTTTAACATCGCGTATAAGGGGTGTCTGAAATGTGATTTGTCGCTAGCCTCGGGCACAGGAAAAGCGTTTAATTGCCGTCGTGTAGGCATCAAGGATCCGACCAATGGGAGGGCCGGCGAATATTGAATAAACTTACCTTTAGTGACTCCCTATACCTGGATATACCCTACCTTTTAATCCAGATGTTCAGGATCAGGAAGTGTGCTTGATTAGTCTACATGGAACGGCAGTTTAATTGAATTTTCATGCGAATATGATTACAATAAACAAATTAAGGTTTATTTAAAGATGTGTCGTGATATACTCCAACACATCAGTAATTTGATATAGTTTGCTAGTGATATATTATGATAATAGGGTTTTTTGTGGATATTCAATAACAAAATTCATAAACAAATATCAAACAAAGATACTTTATTTAATTCGATATCTAAAACCAAAACTTTAGACCCAAAACCCCATTTATATGACTAACTCTCACTCGACAATCACCTACATTCAACATCATTAAACCTGTCTCAAATACGCCATAGACTTTAACAAAAACAAAGGACTTTAGCGGCAAAACATTTAAATATAGAATTGAGCCGATTCAAACACACAACAATGTTGTGGTCTACGGCAGCGTTAACCGTTACTAATATGGCGGAACGGTAAACCGCGTCAATTATGTCCCAATTTGCGCATTTAAAATTCATGAAGGGAAACCCAATTTAAAGGTTTATAGTGTGTGCTGAGCCGTTTACTTATCTTTAAAGGTCACCTCTCCGGTAAAGAGGATGGGAGAACAAGACAAAACCAACAAAGTAATAAAATTAATTGAAGATTCGTAAACGATACTCAAATGATAATGAATTGGGTAATAACATTGAGGGACTTGGTTACAAAAGACAATTTCAGCGTCATTGTTATAGAATTGCATGTTAATTGTTTATCTTTAGGTTTATAAAACGTGCAAAATAGTGTTAGGCTGAAAGTGTTCCCTTGTAGTACTCCAAATGATTTATTCAGAGCTTTAGTACTATGGTGGTCCTACCTGATATATTTAACTTCTTTGGGAAATGGACTTTTGAAATTGAACTAGTAATTAACGATTTGTCAATACTACTCCTATCCAATATCCAGTATTAGAATTCAGACACTATCGAATGCGAATCTGAGAGACTCGATTCAAGTACTTCCCCCGGTTACCACTTGACACGTTAGGATATGGACGACATACTTGTGGATCGGAATGAACAGGGCAATGAAGGTAATCAAACGAGCCAGTACTTAAAGAGGAGTGGGACATGTCAGATGACATGAAGAGGATTTTGGAACATACTATATGTAACCAGAAGCTTGTTTTGGGTGGTCATTATTACTTCGTCAATAAACATACAATATGACTACAGTATGATGCCATCATAAAATTGTCCAAAGCTGGATTAATATCTAGACCTGACAATGCACTAGGTAAACCACGACCTTATTAATTTATCGTCATCCATATTAATTATTATCACTGCAACCTTAAACTGTATTGCTACAACACTAACATAATATTATATAACATATTGGCAATGTATTGTTGGGTCAAAACAATTACCACAACTATCGAGGAACAAACAAATCAGCGACAATTGTGTGTTATGTTTACTATAGACAAACAAACACACGAACGGAGCGTCGGAAACCGCAACAATTTGGGGCTACACTGAATGTTTGCTTAGATAACTGCAACATTGAACATGCTGCTCACAACTACCTTACTTCGCAAGTAATAAAGGCTACTTTCAAATGTTTTCAAATTTAGAAAGCTAGGTTTTAACTGTAGACGACCCGAATTTACAAGCGGGTACAACAGAACAAGTTTGGGCTTTTCGAGATACAATCTTTCTGTTTGGTTTATACAAAATATTGTTTTCACACTATGCTCAGTTGGATGTGGACCAGGGTCACACGTAAATGGTTACAAAAGTGTGTTGACAGAAGCCACATTGAAGGTACAAATTACCGAAGAAATATACCTAGATACATACAAATGTTTAAAATTTAAATGTTTAGTCATACATAACATCGCCTATTTTCCACGTAGGGGCAGCAAGCTTGAAAAATAAATACACCATATTGATATTTGTGCATATATTTTAGCAGAAAATGATTTGAAAAGGAAGCAACTAGTACTTATAGTGCTGGGGTGGGAAGTAAAGTTAAAAGCCTGACAGGTATCGTCGGGTTTTCAATTTTCTATATTTTAATAACGCGATTCAGAATTTATACGGATTCAGAATTAATTCTTCTCACCATTATATTCAAAAGCTAGTTCCCAACAATAAGGTCGGTGAGATCTTTCCTTATTTCATTAGTCTCTTAACATCTGTTGCTCTCAAACTTAATGCTATTGTTTCAAGTTTACTCCACAACCGATTTCATTTCATCCAACCATTATCAACACACAAAATACACAACAACCCTTAAAACAAACGCGAAAGATTCAAAATCGAATACCATATAGAAATGCAAACGCAAATGAGAATTTACAAATTTGACAGTCCACGTACACTTCCCATAAATTTTGGTAATAATGGAAAATTTTGAAAGGCATAAACAATATTATTATTGTGTTGTTGCTTGCTAAGATTCTTGAACAAATATTTTTCAGCAGACCGAATTTTTAATATAGCCTTGAGAAAATGTTTAATTTTCAGCGTAGGTAAATTAAGTTACAGTTCAATCAAGGTTTTTAGATACTCGTACATATACTACTGTGTACAGTCATCCGGCTTTAGTGGTGGTAACACTCACAACGAAATTGAAAATCACCTTACTTCTCTGTTAAATTGTTGCCACTGATGCGTGGTTGACTGAACTCACAACTTTTTTAGTAGTCAATAAAGTAGCATTTTCTTTGCACGTGCACGGGTGCATTTCATGTCAAGATTTCATTAAATAAAAAAATCAAAGTAAAATATTGATGTACATTTATACTCGTACAAATGATATGACAAGAAGCAGGTATCTGATGAAATGGCGAATAATAGAGAAGTATGCAACAAGAAGACATGCTGCGCGGACCCCAAATTAATTGGGATAAAGGCAGGAAAATAATGACTCGTACAAATACATTTTCCGGGAAAATACTCTGAAAGATGTTGAAAATCGCTTCAAAATCCATTGTGTATTTTAGAAGAACCACCTGGTCACACACACACATAGACGAAAAACGACTTTATTTACATAGTTTTATTGACATAGTTTGTTGTTGTAAACTATTTTTACACGACTGCCCCAAAAAAAAGAGTGTTATGTTTTTAGCGTTCATGTATGTATGTATGTATGTATGTATGTATGTATGTATGTTTGTTTGTGAGTTTCTTTATTCCACCATAACTTCTAAACGCCTGAACCGATTTTTATGTATGTGGTATCGTTAGATTCATTGCGTCACTCCGGGTAACATAGGCTAGAGAAAATATCAAAAAACATAATAGGGTGGCCATGGTTTAGAAATAAAAAGAACTTTTAATTTGTTTTTATTGAAATTTCAATGAAAAATATAATCATCGTCTAGAACTTGTTAAGTAGATTACAAAAATATACCACAGTAGTATTCAATATCTATTGTTTAATAGTAATACTACTCAACAAATGAAATGGTGACATTTTAAACCCGGGATTCGATACGAATAAGCTATATATCAATAGATTCTCTGTAATTAAAGAAATAAAACTGGCTAGGTTACAACTCCCAAATCCATCTACGACGGCACCTAAATGGTTTTTAAGTTTGTATGAAAAGTCAGTATGAGTGAATCAATTTACTTGAAACATGTCAAAAATATAAATTTAAGGAAATCATACAATTTGCAATCAAAGATTTTTCCAAATCACCCCTTAAAGGGTAGAAAAAGAAGATCAGGGTAGATTTTGGTATGGAAAAATCTGACTGCGACATTCAACTTGAAACTCATAACTAACACAAATGAATAAAGCATTACGTGTGTTATATTATAAAACAATATTTTAATAAAGCATTACGTGTGTTATAAAACAATAGTTAAAAAAAACCGGCCAAGTGCGAGTTGAACCCACACACCAAGGGATCTGTAAAAGTTTTTTGGTACCTACTATACTTACACTATAACAACTACACTTGAATTTCTTAGAATGTTAACAAAATATTCATAGTTCTTATCATTGCATGTAAATTGCATTATTAAATTCAGCGTAAATTGTTTACAAATAGATACCTACTTGAAATGAAAAATGTTTGTAGGTATAAATTACGTAATTAAGTCATTCCGATCATTTCACACGTTCCTGAGGAACAGGGTCTTGTCCGACGGATAGGCATACGGACAGACAGACGGAAAACAAAGTGTACATATTATTAGGGTTCCGATTTTGCCGATCGGAATCCTAAGAAATGAAAAAAACACATTTTATTACATACAACAAACTCAGTAACCTATTTGAACAATTCACCCCCCCCCCCCCAATCTATAAAAACAATAAAAATAATTTTATGATCATCTACGTCTTTTACTTAATTTTCCATCCAGAAAGAAAAGTCCAACGCTTTATTACCCTGGATAATTCTCATTGGGTAGCACTTAATAAAACAGTTTGATAATAGCTTCGTGTTTCAAAAGATCTTTCATATAGTCCCTGTTAACGGAGAAGATAATATCAAGCGGCGCTAGCTACCACTCCTATTATGTTGGCCTGCGACAGTGCACGCAGTACACACAACATTGGACAGAAGCATAGTAAATCAAGACCCCTGACACAGTTAAGAAGTTTCCTAATTTACGTGTCACTATAAGAACTAAATCACCTCAGATCTCAAAGTTAGTATCCATAAAAAATTATCGATTTAGTATCGCATTATCCTTAGCGCGACATTGCTTTCCTGAAAAATAAACTAGTATATCGTGCCATATTGGTTATAGGTCAAAATACCGATATATCACTAAAAGATATAAAATAAAAAACAAATAATTAAAAAAATTAAAAAACACGCCTGCCATGACCAAAATTAAACTAAAAAATAAAAAACAAGTCAAACGAATTCAGTGATGAATGGGAGCAAGGTCCCGTAAATGTATTCGAAAATGGTTAACTGAAAACTAAAACTTTTATTGCAGTCGGGGGACAGTTCGGTGGAACAATTCTTTACAGGTCCCCCGACTGCAATAAAAGTTTTAGTTTTCAGTTAACCATTTTCGAATACATTTACGGGACCTTGCTCCCATTCATCACTGAATTCGTTTGACTTGTTTTTTATTTTTTAGTTTAATTTTGGTCATGGCAGGCGTGTTTTTTAATTTTTTTAATTATTTGTTTTTTATTAATTATAAAGTTTCAAAATTTGGCATATTTTTTAACTTTTTTAATTTCTTATTATTGTAACTTTGAAATGTTTTCTTTTGATAATAAGGTCCAAAATTGTTGGTACACCACGTAACTTAAACCTTCGGAAGAGCGAAGTGACCTAACACAAGCATTTTTGTCTAAAAGGTTACATCTACACTGCAGCTACAGTAAATATCTTGTGAATAAAAATAAATTATTTATAATATATTTAGTGTTATGTACCTACAGATGTAGAAACATGTCGACTGATATGATTAACAAAAAAATCTATACCTACCATTTTAATATACCCACTAAATTATGATCTGAGGCGGCTTAATTTTTAGGTTGGTGCGTTATTTATCGCGCTCATGTCAGCTACACCTGCACGTGAGGCGGTGCCGCGGGGCTTGCCGGTGTGCGCGACAACCCTGATCAATGGCGCGGCTGTTCACCTTCTAGTTGAGAGGGTTATATATTTGAGGAAATATTAAACTACTTTGATTGTTGTGGATGTATTAAATGACAATAATTGTTTCTAAATTAAAATATGTAATTACTGTTCTTCTTATTAGGATAGTCCTTGGTGTCTGACCCAGACAAACCGATATTTCCTGCTAAAACAACTGCAGTCTCATGAGCCTCCCATAACAATTTCTTTTAAACTGACAAGGATTTTATTAGAACTCAATACTTAGTCATCCACCAATTATAAGGCAAGGTGATAAACGACATGAATTGGGAAGGTAAAGAAAACATCGACTCTTTCGTTGACGAAAGTATTTAAAAAAAATCCTGCGAGTTAAAACTCCATCATACCGGAGACTGTAACAGTAAGTAACAAGAAATAACTTCCACTGATAGCCTTTTAAAATCCCAAAAGTTCTAACACTTTTCAGCGGTTGCTCTGTGGCGGACACAGTTTTAAGAGTTGATGTAACAGTTAACTGGTGTCGTGTTGTTTGACTCATTCCCTGATCTCTGGACTCTTACAAGTTGTTGTTTTCTCTTTCAAACTTCTGTTTTGTAAGATGAGATTTATTATCTACGGGTATTTTAGGTTGCCTACCTGTCCAATCCAATTAAACAAACAAAATTAGGAGAGTAGCGGTGGCCTAATGGTGGCCTACGCTTACGGGAAGTTCGATCCGGGAAGGAAAACATCGTGAGGAAACCGGCATGTCTAAGAATCAAAAATTCGAAGACATAATTGTGACCTCTACCAACCCGCACTGAACCCGCGTGGTGGATTATAGCCCATTCTCCCCAGTAGTAGGATCATTATAGGCTGATTATGCTAGCTACTATTAGAAAAGATTCATTCCATAATACCTTCATACTTTTCTACTACTAACTTCTAAACCTATTCGAGTCTTCAAGGTCTAACTAATAACCCTAAAAAACTAGAATGTCTATTAAACAAACAATCCCAAAAATCAAATCCAGATTTTATGACTTCTCAAGTTAACATTGTTATGTAAAAAAACCTTAAAGTCTCACGCAACGATTAATATGTCGTACATATTTCATGGGAGGTATTCGAATCAGTCGGGTATTAGCATAAACAGAGGGCCGTAAACGTTGACGCCCGGTCTTTGGTACCGGTTGGTGTGCCGGTACCGAACGTTAGGTTTTAAGGGAATTACGTCGCATTACACTCTAGTACCGCTAACGACAAAGTGTGGGATTATTTGTGGAAGCTTCGCGATGTTTCGACGACGGTTTCTTGATTTAAATTTTAAATGTTCTAAATTGTTGGGATAAAGGTTCAAGATTTGATGATGGATTATAATTGTTGTGATAAGTCGGTTGGTAAATCCGTGATGTGTGTTCTTCTTTTTTATTAGATGTCGGTTTTTATGTAGTTGTAAAATCATGGTATAGTGTCATTCCTTGCGTGCGACACATTTCTTGATTTAGCGTTATAACATTTGGAGAAGACGATGAGTCTTCTACCTACCTCCACTGGTCCAGTAGCAGTGGGAACATTTTATTGGATCGCATATCGGGCTGGAGTCCACAACTCCTCGCCCAAAATGCGCATTTTTTAAGATGATCTAGTTTTGCTTAGCGCGTCGATAGTAATCTAAATTGTGTCGGCCTAGAACTGACTTACTAGTTGGGCGCTTTTGGTTGTCGTACATTAGTTCCTATAGTGAGCAAACAACAGGGCACGCAGGGCACGATGTTAAGTCCCCCATTGTTTGATGAACTGCACCACATTTACACTCCACTGCAGAGTATTTTTTTTAAGATGATCATATTTAATGTGTTGCAGTTCACGGCCTAATTCATATCTACTGTTTGTTATAGATTATTTAAAACTGTTTTGAATGTCATTGACATCAAGTTGTCATAATCAGGAAGCGACTGCTATACAGAATGCCATCACTATAGTCGCAGTTAGAGTACAAGTGTCTGTTCGCACGCACAACTATCAAGCAGAGCATGTTCAAGTCTATAACTTTAGCAAACCACGCTAGTGAATACGTGCCCCGATGAGTAATTTAAACTCGGCACGCTGGATATACGGCTCAAATTAGTTCAAACCGAGTGGTAATATGAACGCTGAATTTGTCTTAGAGCATTACCAGATTGTCGGCATAGAGTTGGTACACCAAGTTTCAAACGTTGAAACCTGAAGACGTGCAAAGGATTTCGATATTGGAAATTGCGTTAGTGAACTATAATAGAGTAGGGCAGAACAACAAGTTAAATGCGGTGATAACAGGATTGTAGAACACAAAGCACAAGCTGTGACCTAGTAGCGCTCAAAGGCTAAAGAAAGAAACACGTGAAACACACGGTGAAAGAAACGTGCTGGTCAACCGACACCGAGATGAGCAGACGATATTGTCATCATCGCGAGTTAAACTTGGATGAGGCTGACACAAGGATGTAAAGGTTGGAACAAACAAAGAGCTCCCATCAGCCGGTGAAGTCGGGCTCTAGATGATGAAAATAATGAACCAATGTTATTTGGAAAAATCTGTAAATCGACGTTAAGGCTGTGAATTTAGTATAATTTGACAAAAACAAACTGTTTCAATGTAACAAACTCTTGTGGCAAGGGAGGCTTTTTTAGCACAAAACCAGTCATGCTTGTAGCGATGCTACAAAAAGTATATAAAAAGTACTACAGTAATCTATGACACGAATGAAGAACTAACATCGAAATTAAGAATCGAGTTATTTAAGTTATACGCGACTGAACACTATATAGAAAAACCGGACAACAACAGAACCGCCTGGCCGGAGTATCCTCTCCTTTCTATGGAGAATTTCAAACTCACCAGAAATGTTATTAGTAAAGACGGAACCAATAATGTGACAACTTGTCTAATTCCTAAGGTTTTGAGACTATAAACTTAGACCAGTCAAAAATTTTTCAACAGCCTTACGTTACGTCACGACAATAAAACTGCTCGTTTATATTTACGCATTCGGAATACCAGCACAGCACGCGGTACACTGTTCTCTTTTACGATCAACGTTATACTATCCCTCGGTACTCGGCATATTTACTTTTATTGCGACGGCACTCGTATTTTGTAGGTACCCCCGAATTCGGCGAAATTAAAATAATGTATTGAGACCCTTCCGTGTGAGGATGTCAAGTCGCTTACCGAGGAACAACAAATTAGTAAATATTTTTCAGGGTTCGAAGTGAGAATTTATTTTGAAATTAATAAAATACGTAAAATAATTTGCCGCTTCTGTGTGAATCCAAACGCGTTAAGAGTGGCTTGATGTACTGGCTTTTGTACATTTGTGCTAAAACTAAAGAGAGAGTAACAAAATGAGAATTTAACTATTTTACATAATATTCAAACAACAAAATCAAAATTTGTAATTCAAATAATAATAATAAATGAAGTTATGAAACCGCATCAATAATATCAAAGAAAATAGTTATCTTGAGAATTTCGAACCCTGCTATTTTAGTCGTTGTGGTCGAGTAATGGTCACAAATTATCGTAATTTACAATTGACAGATACACCGATAACCACTTAGCTACTGCAGGAAATGTTGGTTACTGCGAGTTAGGTTCGGTGCCTAAACTATTCTGATGCTAAGCCTTCATTAAGCTTTTAATGGTGCCCATATTCGTAAATAGAGAAGACTCGAATATAAATAAGTTTGCCTTATCAAATATAAAAGTATTTCTCCAAGTAGTGCTTTTGATAAGGCAAGGTATTATATAGTTTAACAATTATGATTCGTTGCACAAATAGGTAAACATGTAACCCACACCAATGGTGTGCAATCCGTGAACAATGGTTCACGGATTAATACACACAGTACAGTGTATATCTTTGATTACTCCTTTATTGATGTCTATATACGAGTATACGTGTATTTTTATAATATTTATAATAGTAGCCCACCGGTATCAGGAACCGGGTCCAAACTAGCGGCCAGGTCAGGGTGGGTCAGGGTGATTAAGGCTCCAGGGAGAAGAACCTTCTAACAATGCGCGTCGTGTCAAGAAGTACCGCGCACTGAAACTGGCAAACGAGAGCCCCCTTAGGCTTTGGTCGAGGTTCAAGGAATGAAACCTTTGGTTGACGACACGACTATTGGCACAATAATCGCTGAATCCGTGACTCTCTTATTATCTAAATCAAGAAGTCTGACTACTTATTGTTAATGAAAACATATATATTTTTACACACTGGTAATAAAATAAAGTATTGCGATGGTTCGTCAACTGGAATATCGAATCCCAGATCCACCATTATTCCCCACCATCATTTACCCATTTACGGCTCGGTAAACTCCTGTCACCGATAGAACCTCTTCAATGAAATTGGGTCACTAGGGTAACGTACCCGAAATAACCAAACACGCGACAAGGGTCAAGGCCTTATTCAGTAAACCCTATAAATAACCCCTTTAGTTGAAGAAATCACAGGAGCGAGAGTACATCATGTTGTATTCCTTTGATGACTTTAGTATAGTTTTTCCAATTATTTTACCGCTAGTAAATTGGCTGAACTGATATAATCTATGATCCCCCATAGAATATTTCGGTTTTTCCCAATTTAATGACTCTCAAACGTCATTATTATGGCACGAACTTCAGGTTAGCCAACTTAATACAAAAAAAAAATCATCGAAATTGGTTCATAAACGACGAAGTTATCCGCGTTCACATTGTATAAAATAAAATAAAATAATAAAAATAAAAAATACAATACGGTCGAATTGACCTCCTCGATGTTTTATGTCAGTTGAAATCATCAAGAAACTCCTTAATTAACACTGTCTATTGGTTATGTGCCCAAGGGTGTTTAAGAGTTTTATTTCACCAGTTTTTAAACATTTTATGTTATATTAATGTGTTCATATATACAGTTAGATAATGATAAAGTTTTAAAAATAAATAAAATAAATTGTGTTTTATTTCAGGCAAAAATACCCATAATTAGAGAATTATACAATTTTTTTTAAAAAGCACAGAAATCATTAAAATCAATAAAACATCATGCTAAAATTCATTCGCTTACACATTGAAAATCAATAAAATGTCGATAATAAATAAAAATCACAATTACATTCCAAAATTACGAACACATTAAAAAAACTCATCAAAGTATCAATAAAATGTCAAGAATAAATAAAAATCATACCAACATTCTAAAAGTAAAAAATAAAATAAAAACACATTAAAATATCATTAGAAATAGGTAGTAAACATCAAAAATTCATTAAAGCTAAACCATCATTTTGTGTTCCCGCTTAGGTGAACAGAAATCCAGTGCACAAATATAGGGCTTGTCAGGTTGCACGACACAACCCTCAAAATGCTATTACTGGAGCGTCTCAAACTTTGCCAAAAGGACGCTACCCTCGACCTGATAATGGCATAGAAATCAGGAACCCTCGCGTCTGCGAACATGCTCGAAGCACTGCAGTACCTTGGCAGTTTCATAAGGGTTCGGTAAGCGTTATTGTACTGAACCCTTAATGAGTTGTACATCTTTTTTGTGAAGTTGCACCATAGTTGGCAGGTGTACATTGACAGACAATAGGCTCTAAATAAGGTGTTTTTAACGTCACTGGTGCACTTCACAAATTTGCGTGCGAGCATGTTACTCCTAACTGAGAGGGCCCTACGCTCTCTTTCTATGTCACAGTCGTCATGGAGTTTATCAGTTAAAATGTGCCCCAAATATTTAAACTGCTTTACAACCTTTAAAATCGCACCATTCAGAGAAAGACTGGGTACGTTCCCCGGACCAGTCCCAGACCTAAATACCATAGATTCGGTTTTCAGAACGTTGTATTTGAGTCCATGAGCATTAGCATAATGCTCACAGACAGACAACAGTTTCCTCAAACCTTTGATCGAGGGACTCAAAAGAACCATGTCATCAGCATAACTCAAGCTATTCACGCAGACATTGCCTAGCTGACATCCAACTTTGGTCCTCCTGAGTTCCTCGATCAAACCATTGATATAAAGATTGAAAAGGTCCGGGGAAGTCAACCCACCTTGACGCACACCACAGTCCAGCTTATAACTGCTGGATAGAGTGCCACCCCATTTAACCTGATTAGTTTGGCCCCCGTACCAGAATCTCAACAGATCTACGATTCGGTGTGGTACTTGCGACTCTTTGAGTTTGTTCCAGAGGATTTCATAATTTACCAGGTCAAAAGCCTTGCTCAGGTCTAGGAAACAAGCATACACTGAGGTTCTCTGGTGGGTGTAGTAGGCTACCGTACTCTTAAGGCTAATAATCGCAGAGTCTGTTGAGAGCCCGGGTCGGAAACCAAACTGTGCATCATCAATTTTTATATTATTTTGCAGTTGAGGCTGTAAGAGACGCTCCAGCACCTTGCCAATGACCGTACCGAGTGAGATAGGTCGGTAATTACTAGATGCACTCAAATCACCCGTCCTATTTTTGACTATCGGAACTACCACAGTTCTCATTAAAAGTTTCGGCAAGTAGACGTATTTAACACACAGGTTAAAAAGCTCACTTAAATGTGGAAACAGGTTGGCACTTCCCCAGACAAGGTGCTCCACACTGAGACCATCGTGTCCAGGTGACTTACCACGCTTCATATTCCTCACTGCTGAGATCACTTCGTCAAGCGTAAAAGGTGGCGGTGGCTCAGACACGATGGTTTCATTGCTGAGTTTACAATCAACTGGCAGGGGGTCAACTTTAAATTTACTAGCAAACAAATTGGCTATTTTGCTTGGTTCCTGCAATCCATCGACAGAGACAGGGAGGCTCTGTTTAAAATTAAACTTTTTAGTCGCGTTCCAAAACTTAACAAAATTGTTTTCTCTTCTGTGCAAGGCCAAAATATTCATTTTTATGGAATCCTCATTTTTCTGACACCATTTTATTTTATTTTTAAACATAGAACGACTATTACGCATGTTTTCAAAAATCATACCTTGTAAAGGCCTACCAGCCTCCACCCAAACCTTGAAATGGAGCCTGGCAGTTTGATGATAGTCCCGCACATGGTAGTTCCAACCAGTCACCTTTTTGCATCGCTTCCGTTCACCTAAACGAGAACTCAGTACAGCAGCAGTCTGCAATGTATCAACGATATACGAATAATACAAGTCAATTGATTCACAATATTTGTCATAATGTTCGCAGTTTATATTGTTATCACAGTCACACTTAAACATATTAAAATCATCATATAATTTATTAGAGCAATGTGCTTGGTATGCATTAATTTGGTCCTTGGTACGCTTGCCCCACTTAATTCCCTTTTGGTGGTTACTGGTATCGGCGAAAGCCGTCTCAACATTTAAACAAGAAATATCGCAAATAATTCGCAAGGGGTAGTGATCAGACCACATGACGTCATGTATGACGTCAGCCGCCATCACAGTATCCCAAGCAGCCTTAGTTGCGATGCAGTCATCCAGCCACCGCCGACACCCATGTGACTCACTCATAAACGTAAAGGTTTCTGAATCTAATCCAAGCAAATTAAAATCGACACATTCCCACTCCATATCTGTACAAAACTTAATCAACTCAAGGCCAAACTTAGCAGAAGGATGCGCATTAAAGTCACCCATCACATAAACACATTGCGCATCGCCCTCTTCTATAATTGCATTTATTGCACCCAAACAATCAATAAACTCAGTCAGATTATCGACGTTGTCAACAGGCATATACACATTAATAACTATGACACATCCCTGACCAGTCGCTATTCTCACAGCCGCAAGGCGGTCACTATTACAAGTAATAGGCGAGACATACGGAAACTTAGTTTTGTTCCACAAAATGGCTAAACCCCCATATGGCCTACCCCTTAACATCCCAGCTGAAGTATCGACAGAAGACTTGGCCACACACCCAAAATCTTCATTAATCTCATTTACAAAATTTAAGTCGTGAGGTAGCAACCAAGTCTCCTGCAGTAACACAATATCATTACTTTTAGTGAGTTCACGCACACATTGCTTTGATCGTTTAATCGATTTACAATTGTTATAGGATAATATTGAAATAGTGGATAACTTACAATCCATAACTAACTATTTAGATTATTAATTCCTCTCGCCGTATACTCACGGAATCGCCTGAATCTGACGCCAACAGGCCAAAAATCAACACTTAAGAATCTTTCTAGCCTACTTCTATATATGGTCACTTTAAAAGAAACAAATTCAGTCTCGTGTTTCTGAGTTAATAGTTCCACTTTAACACAATTTTCGCCCATTTCACTCACATATGTTTGAATATCATCCGTGGTAGTTGCCTTGTTCAATCGAGACACATAGACGGCCGTTGACAGTTGAGCCACCTGCAGTTTTGTCGAGCCTAGAGCGGTGCCACTCATATTGGCAAACTTCTTCCGCTTCCTTTTCTCCACCAATATGAATGAATCATCATCCTCATTCTTAGACATATTGACAGTACGTTTTTGCGCTGGGTCAATTAATATGTCTCTGTATAGCGGAGTATGCGATAAGTCAGCTGTTGTTTGACGATCAGGCGATTTTGAAATCAAGCTCATTACCGGTAAAGTCGTATTAGGTGTAAGCGAGCGCGATATTGTACCATTCACCGGCTTCTTACATTCCGCAGTAGGAGCGAGCGGGCGCGAAGATGTGCCCTTCACTTGACCGCTTCGTTTCGCCGTAACACAGTCAGCTGATTCTACCTGCACTTGTTTACATTTTTGTTCTTTAAGTTCGCCAACCATACGTTTTAAATGATCTATTTCCAATTTTAAGATCTCCATGTCTGTGGACGAGGTTGTACCACTAGCCACAACATCCCTTTTAGCTTTAATAGAAGCCACGTCCGTTTTCAATATAGCCATTTCTTTTAAAAACGCAGTCACATCCACGTAGTCAAATGTCACCGGAGGCAACTTATTTAAATTTTTCGCTACGAACACTGGAAGGCTGTCAGGTTCAAATTCTTTAATGATCTTAATAATTTCTTGCAAGCTTCTTTGTTCAGATCCATCTTTGCGTCGCATAAGCTTTTTTGTCGGCGCTAACAGCTTATACACGATAGATCTAGCCGTTTCCACTTCCTCACTTGAGTAAGTACTGAGGCAAATCTGCAGTATCCCCGTCTCAGGTATAGTGTCAACCTTATGGGTCACGAAAGCCAAGAGTTCGTTAACCACCACTTTACACTCCTTACAACGATGACCCCACTCATTTAACTTGTCAACACTACAACCTCCCGGTAAATCACTATTTGGCGAAAGTAACGGCATTGTGCGAGCGAGTTACCCGCACCGCGACTAACATGAGACTTTAACATGGCCAGAGATCACACAGGATGGAGAGGAACTTAAGAAGAAAGGGGAGGCCTGTGTCCACCAGTGAGACATCATGTAGACTAGTTAAATAAATGATAAGCTATAGTTACTTATGTTGTAGCTATTTTGTAATTATACTTTCTTTTTGTTGCCTTTTTTGTTCTGGTTTCATATATTTATTTGTGGAAACTTGTAACTGCCTTCAAATTCATATTTTTTTTAAATGCTGATTGTATTAGCTGGAAGTTTCCCGAACAGAATAAAATAAAATAAAATGCAGAAACTGAAACTAGAAAGCTCACTAAGAGAAAGATAACTATGGAACTACAACACCCATTTCTTTCCCAAACATACGTCGTTCAGACGTAAGGTCGTAAGTTACTGCGTCTGCCATTACCCCGAGCTTACGTCTCTATTCGCATGGCAGGCTTACAGGACAGAGATAAGAGATAATTCGATACGAGTGGATTAGTATCGCGACACTAAATACAGATTACTCTGACGTACGGACATGGCAGTTGGAGGGTTATGCCGATACGACCCGATGGCGTACATAATACGACCATGCGTATTAATATATGCTACACTTGTGTAAGATTATTGTAAGGGGACGTCCATTAATAATGTGAGGAAATTTTGGCGATATTTCAACCCCCCTCCGGGTGAGATGTCGTTAGATTTCACTTGACCCTTCTCCCCCTAATCTCACGTGAGATTTATCCAAATGCATAGTTAAGTGTAAACACATTAGTCTGTGCTTGATTGCGTTGGATGTGTTTCGAAAACATAAATTTATTTTTATTAAATATTTATTATTAAATATTATTGTGTAGGATTCAGCCATATTTTAGTGGACAAGTATATTTATAACCCTTTCCTTGCAGTCGGTTAATTAAACTCTATTTTTACGAAATTTCACACTGTTCCTTGCGAGAAACATTCCCCCTTCTCACCCTCGTGAGATTACGTGAGATGGGGGTATTTTATTTTACGTAATTAATGGACGCCCCCTAAGTGTCTGGGAATATAGAGAGGAGATGAGAACGAAATATTATGTCAGCTGCTCGTCTATTTTAGGATTAATATGATAGACTTAAGGCCAAGCGAATAGTGTTTTCGTATTTGGCAACGGCCTAAATATTCAGTTTGCTTTAGGGCTCAATCAATACTGTTACTGAAATTACTTCATTGCGGTATTGTTGTTAACGTAACATTACGCTTGTTATCCTAGAAGGTTAGGCAGATATGTATCTAATAGTATACCAACATTTTGCCAACACGTTCCACATATTACACAATGTTAATCACTTACTGTACAATTTGTACAAATCCAAAATTATTCTTCAAACAGTCACTGAAGAATGCCACATAATAACCGTCGTAAACACAGTATAACCTAGTTCAGTGGTCAAGGGAGTGCCACTGCCTATTTTAATAGCAAGAACCGCGGTTGAATCGTTCATTCTCAGGAAATTTACAATATGCGTCGAGCTGTAGGTAGACCGTTCGAAAAAGTGCAGCCGTACGTACTAAAATAGATTAGCTGACACTTCAGAGGAACTTTGTGACTAAACAGTAACTGCCGTACGGGTCAAGTAAAGCGGCGCTTGCCGAAGTCGACCGGTAGATGGTTAAGTATTCATAACATTGCCAATTTATCCCGGATGTCTTCCGAGGCAACAGGGTAAACTTGCCCTTGGACAGCTCGTTAAGCCAACTACTAGTTGACGTTGACAGTCATTACCAGCAGGGCTATTGCGTATCTTTTTAAATGTCAGTGGCTATCATAGTGTCCACCGATTAACTATCAGTTTGGTACAACATGGAACCATTTGACAGTTAATCGATGGACACTATGATAGCCACTGACATTTAAAAAGATACGCAATAGCTCTGCTGTAGGCAGAAGCTGGATAATCTGACAACCAGTCTTACCAAGTGGTATCGTATTACCCAGTAACTAGTACTAGTAAGTGACGACACGGTTGGCGCAGTGGCTCAAGCATTTAACTGCTGAGCTGCGTGTCGCGGGTTCGATCCCCGCACGGAACAAATATTTGTATGGCCTGCATATAGTTGTTTCAGGTCTGGGTGTTTGTGCATGTGAGTTTAAATGTTTGCGAACGCACCTACGAGACAGGAGAAATTCCTATTATTGGGGCAAGGTTTTTAAAAACAAAAATCGGCATTGGCAGTTACTCCATGTAAAATACTGGAATTCAGCTGCATCTGGTTAAAATAGAAGCCGACCCAAACAGTATCGAAAAAGCAAAGCAAAGCAAAATGAATAGATGGCATTTATTTACATGATCCAGTTCATGAAACAAAATATACATGTAAACGAAATTGCGGTTACACACAGCCAATAGAAAACAAACAAAAAGTACACACGAAACGTATTCATACATTCGTAGTTACGCTAATTTTTGTAAATAACAAGGAACAAGACCCACTGGGACGGAATGGAACAAAATTTTAAACAACTACGAGTACTGCAGTGTTTTTAGCCAATTCACTTTGCATTCGTATAAAACAAATGGGCGGAAAGTTCTGTTTAAACTAAATATACAGTAAACACTCGTATCGTTAGTCGTAGACTGAAATTATGTCGGACTTGACACTTCTACATTCCGCGATATTAGACAGATTGACAGCTAGTCTGTTTATAATTTGACATAAACGCCCACTTTTCAATAGAGAATCACATTATAGACTCCTTTAACATTGATTACAGTAACATAATGATATATTTAGCATTGATTAAAGCAGAATGCACTTAAGGCTTTGGCAAGGATGGCTGGTGCAGGAGGTAGGTAATGTACATATACGGAGGAAGTATCTTTTTCGAAGATCTGCCAATTGCAGCAAAAAATATTAGCATTGATTTGGTGGACGACGTCTCCCTGTTGTCATGACAACGACAGTCGACCCAAGTTTATAAAACTTGAGTCGGCACTATAAATGTGGGTGTTAGTAAAACGTCGAATTTTGTTGCAGAATTTGTAGCTGTATCATGTCCTAAAGTTGTGTTAGTTAGGGCACTGAAACATGCACTATTAATTATGACAGTTTTAGTAAAATATGTTGAGTATGTTTGGTATCGTGATGTTACAACACTGTTATGGTTCGGTAAGCTTTGGGTAATACATAAATATATTTCAGAGTTCTCCTGAATACTTTAATTCACTCAGTAAATTATTTTGAAAGTTGTGAGAAGGGACAAATTGTATGTGACCAAAAGTGTGATGAATACAAATGTTATAAATGGAAAGAGAGAAAAAGGAAACGAAGCGATGGATGGATTGTGCGGAAATGATGATGCAAGAAAAAGAAGAAAATTATAGCGTGATTTTTGATTTTTTGACAGAAAAATGGACTAGAAAAACGTGTTGCGCCCACTCCAACTAACATGGAACAAGGGCAGTCAGGTCGTCCCGGCCCTGGTGCAAGCCATGGTCCGGGGCGAGGAGGAATGGGACGCCGTCGCCTCCTTCTGCGAAGCAGTGATGCTAGCGAAGGAGGTGGCGGAACGTGAGAGGGAGAGAACCTCTCGTCCCAGCCGCCGCGGGAGGCGCTCCGGGCGTCGGGGGCCACGTGATGGCTTCCGGCCACCGTAGACGCGGGCCTGTGGACGGTGAGTGATGGGTAAGCTCGCCGTCCGTCTTATGACGACGACAGGCCGTGTCGACGGCGCGTTCGTGTTCCACGCGCGCCTCAAAGAGATGTCAGCAACATGGAAGGGGCCCGCAAGGGCCGACGCCTGTCGAGGCTGCGGGTTGTCCGCAAGGGATACCGAGGCCTCGACATGAAGGGCGAAGAAGGAACATGGGTGGTTTTTAGTCAGTAGAAGTCTGACACTCCCTTTCGCTCTGCCCAAGAGCGGGAGGGGTTATTTGATGATTTACCAACCCCCAAAAAAATAAAAATAAAAAGGTTTACTGTTAATTATGTTTTCTGGGTTATTGTTTTTTTTATCAAATTGTGTTGTCCTGTGTGAGACCAAAAAATACATTTTCTTTTCTTGCTTTCTTTCTTTCATTACATAAATAAGTTATTTTATTCACCAAAGCTATACTATATTTTAAAACAAAACTAAGCATCTAACGTATCCTATTTACACTAATTATTACTAACATAGCAGCAACACTAATCGTAGTGTACTCTTGCTAGATAAATGCAATATACGATGGAAATAAATACAGTTTACTTTAATTATGCAACCGCACGTTCTATTAATTAATTTATATAACTAACTTGTGTCTGCAGTAATGTGATATTACTCGTTGCACTTAAGGGGCTGAGATACACTACACAATAAAAGCAGAAGTTCAAACATGAACATGTTCATGGGTTTAAGATGGAAGTGTTAAGGTAGCCCGCAAAATTCAAACTTTCTTATGTTTTTTACAATTTGCAGGTTAGTGTCAGGTTTTTTGTTGATTAAATTATGATTTGCGCACGTAATGCGTATGTATTCATAGAGATATAATTATCAAAATTATGAACACAATAGTATAATAAAATAATATAATATGAAAAGGCACTCAAGGAAAAAAAACTAACTGAGAACCTAACACTGACCAGTTTAATGTAAGAAACGTAAGAAAATATGAATTTCGCGGGTTACCCAAGCGCTTTCACCTTAAGGAACAGTACACCCTCTTTGTATGAAGAAGAAATATCGGTTAGTAGATCCGTAGTAGTACGCATGGTGGCGGATTAAAACGAATGGTGCTCCACTCGTTGCTCTAAAAGTAAATGCGTTCAATTCATTAATATAAAAACTAAAGATACGGTCGTCAGAACATTTTCTCGACGTGTTCGCCATATAGAGAATCGGTGTAGTCTGCTCGTTAACGCAACCTTGTATAAGCGGCGTGTTATTTTCGAGGTATAAAGAACATAAATAAAGCTTTTAATAAAATTTACGACCGCACCCGAAGAGAGCCGATCGTGGACTAGTTCACTTCGGCTTAGGAAAGACCATTTTAGGACCAAGTTCGAGGCGTCATTGTAACATGCGGTCCGCCCTGTTTTTACGCAGTAATATTATGGTTCAATTGTAAAATGTACAAATAGCCCATTGTGTTACTTCTCATGGGCCAAACGACTTTTTTACGAGAGGGCCGAGATAGGTTTACATACTCGCTTATAATTATTGAGACCATCATCATCATGTCTTGGCCTTAGCCCAATTCATTTGGGGTCGGCGCAGCATGTCTTCCTCTTCCATACTTCTCTGTTTCTCGTCATCTCATGAGACATCTCCTTTCTTACCATATCATTCTTAACACAGTCCATCTATCATCCAAAGAAGTATAATTCGTTACCAAAGATATACTCAATACGTAAACAAAATACTCAACATATGGGCAACATTTCAGTGCTCCAGCAGACAAAGAGAGCTATAAACTCACTGAACGGATTGCAATTGAAACGGAGAAGTACGGAAACGCAATCGCTTGAAACAGCATTTGATACAAAACTGAAGGTTTGCGAAACGGAAGTGGAGACAACTTGGAAGTTTTTATCTTCACTCCTTTGGCTTTTATTTAAGATTTTAAGTTTAGGTAAATTTTGCGTAAATACAGTGCTTAGTTTAAATGTAGCTACTCTCATCATCACTGTTCTGAAACATTGCAGGCAGGAAACAAAATATCGAAAACCAACGAAACTTGACTTGACGGCAGGAGTTTTAACAGCCCACGCAGGTCTCAGTAAAAAATAGCATATTGACCCACCGTAATTAAAAAAGTTATTTCTATGTATCTACGCCAATCATGGCCATTCAATTCACTTTTTTGAGCATGAAGGTACAAGAAAATGAATTGTATGAACTTTTCACGAACTTAGAAGTTTTGATAAAATGGTTTTCTAAATACGACATGTATTCTGAAATGCTGCAAGTCATTACCATGTACGGAGTTACCTTACTGTATTTTACTCTCACAATGTCTTATATTCTGTTTAAACTTTATAACAATTAATAACCTCAAATTATGGCACACGCGAGTGTTGTGAATATTAAAACTTATTTGAATTAGGATGGAGAAAGAAGAAATTATGATTTGTTTTCTCAAAACCAGCTATTAGATGCTTCATTACATTTATGTCCTAAGTTGAGACGACTCGGGCTTATTACAGCTATAAAGACAGCTTTTATATTACTAGTTAGACTTTTACTGAAGAGCATACTGTTGCCAATATTATACAGTGTAAATCGCGTTTTACGAGTATGTTCTTAGTTTTGTCTTGTACATTAAATAGAACCTATTTCTGCAAATATAACCAGATTTTGGTCTTTATCAAGAAATAATCATTTCTTACAACATCACGATCAGTGGAATCCCCCAAGGGTTAAACTGAGGTGTACTTAATAGTACTCCCTCATTTCGCTACTTATGTTGAAGTTTTATATAATGGTGGGGTGTATTACCCAGTGCTAACTGGGTCGTGGAGGTCAGATAGGCAGTCGCTCCATGTAAAATACTGGTATTCAGCTGCATCCAGTTAAACGGGAAGCCGACCCTTTTGTAGTTGTTACGTAAACAAGAACCATAACGAAAACAACCTATCCAATTTTAACACAATTCCCAGAGCAGGTAGCTGACACCCTTCACATTTTTAATGTGTAGCAAAAATTATTAAAAACATTCCATTATATCGTCGACGCCAATGAAATATGCATGACGTCAAAGTAGCAGTCACAACATGCACATGACAACAAAGTCCAAAACTGTGCCACAGTAGACATTAATATTAACATAGGCACAGTATTACAACTAGGACCGAATGGTAGTCACAAATACAGATTCTCCGTTCTCCGTGACAGTAACGAAATTGAAGTAGAGCTTGCTACCTTGTAACAGGTTCCTCGTGTGTTAGTCGGTGCTGTAACATCGAGACAAGAGGTTACGTTTTATGTGCAAAGTGTAACATTACAAAAAGTAGAATTGACAAAATAAAACTAACTCTCTTGGCGGAGGGGCAGATTTAATTCGACACTCGAACACTTCTCCCTGCTGAAAAACTGGTCTTCTTTAAACTGTGGTGTCACAATTTTCCCTCAACAACATCCAAAACTGTGTCACAGTAGATATAATATTAGTATTAACATACAAGTATTCTAAGCATGCCATATACAGGTTACGCGTGAGTAAGTTGGGGCTGTCGAATTTATTCAAGTGCCTAACTGAGATACTCATATTAATTTATACTGTGGTTCACTAGCAACGCACGCGACATTAATGTCCGAAACTTTGCTATGCCTTTGTGTTTGTTTCCTACAGTGTGATGTCATCGCTGCGTTTATTAACTTGGAGTGACAGAGACATGATGTGTTTGGAGGTGGATAATGGTGGTGTTTCAATGGGCAGTTGCAATACTGCATAATTAGCCTTTCAGTTCTTCTTGACTAGCTGCTGTCCGTAACTTTCGTCCGCGTTAAATTATAATTAAAGTCTTACTTACCTATTTGAATCGGATTTTGTTTACAATTTCAACGTATTTCATGTTTTTGCGCGGTACCCTAATACTTTTTCTAAAATAAAATAGAATACCTATATAAATAGAATACTTGCCAGTAAAAAACCCATCAAAATTGGTCCTGCGTTTCGGAGATTAGACGGAACAAATAGACTTTTAAGTATCATTGACATACTTTCTGATTGTGCATTTAGCGAAAAGCTGCTATTTTGACATTACAAACAGACACAAGAATTAAATTTCAAATTATTCAGATTGAGTCCAGTAGGTGACCACGTTTATTGCAGCTTCAGAGGCGTTTTCATATCGTCAAAAGTTCCAGTTGTCCCACTCGAACTCGCTTAGACTCCCGTTAGATGAATTAATAGTACTCTATTTTGCCAGATTATATTGGCATTGGCCTATTTGGATATGCAATCCGTTCCAAGTTTTCCAAATAATTCCATAATAAACATAATATATACCATCACTTAGTAAAGGTATTGACAGTTTTGTAATACAAAAGTATATCAAATCTTTACTCAGTGGCGGCTTAAGTAATCATTAAAACTCTCTGAGTACCGCAGTAACAGTGTTTTATACTTTACAACTTACTTAATTTACGTTTTCAAAATGAATGAACATGCCGAATACTGTATTACTATTTACTGTGAGCCACCAGAACATCAACAAACGTAGTAAAATAGACAGAAACTGCACAACATTCATAAATCAAGTAAAATACATCTCTAGCGAGCGAGTCATACGGTGTAATCTTTATTAGTGGAAACTTTTCACTCTGTATTAGTCCCCGGGCCCTCGTTCGCTTTACAAATTGTTTTACAGCATACACACACGTGAAATAAAGAACATAGTCGAGCTTTTTGGATGAAAGTCTCTTGTTTTTGGAAAATGGATGATGAGGAAAAATAATGTTTAAAAGTCTGATTCAAAGAGAGAGAAAAAGTAATTAATGTAACTTTTTAAAGACCAAACAAACGATGGGTGTACTGTGTAAAATATGAAATGGTGAAAAAGAGAGGGCAAGAGTATGATGATTATGATTTTGTAATTTTTTTAATGTATGTTTATTATTAAATAATTATTTGAACTTAATGCCACAAGGTATTTTCTACCAGTAAATAAGTCAGCCAGTGTCTTTCTATAGAATATATAATTTTTAATGCATATGCATTAAAAACATATCTGACAGCTGTGAAAGAAAACTGGACTTATAAATAAACAAAGTCTGAAACCGCCATTCCGCCTTCAACAAGCATATCGATTGCTCGTACCTTCTCTATATGAGACGAGGCATTGCCGTGTAATGGGACAGTAAAAGGCGGGTGTTATTCATAATCATCCTCATTCTCTTGTCCTTATCCCAATTTAATTTTAGGTTCAGCGCAGCATGTTTTTTTCACCACTGGACTGGTAATATTTTTAATCTTAAAAAATAAAAAACCATAAGACCAATATTTTCGGACTGCTATTTTTTAATCGACTTCCAAAAAGGAGGAGTTTCTCTATTCGTGTGTATGTACTTTTTCTTATATTAAAATGTGAACAAATTACTAAGGACAAAAAAACCAATTACTAAAAAATATTTTTAGCGGACATAATAGTAGCCTTAAAATGTCACGTAGCCAAATTACAAGGAGATATTTTAATTTACGACAAAAAGAAAACAAATACCAAGAATGTCATTTAGACAAAAATGTCATAACGCACAAAAATCCGGGCGTACTTATGAACGTACATAGGTAAAACGTATCGTAGGTTCGCATATTCTGGACGCGTTCAGAATATTTTGCATCACGAAAAAAATTAAACGCGCCCGGTCTTCGTGTTCAATTAAAATTTTATGTAGCCTGCGTATGTACGCGTGTTATGATATGTTACTGTACTGTTTTTTTCTTCTGACCGTCAGATCATTCTTCGTTAAACCGTTTTGGTCCCGACTGTCATTAAGGGTATCGTAGTACCCAATACTATGTTTTGGAAGTTAGATATGTAGACGGTCCATGTAAAATACTGATATTCAGCTCTATACAGTTAGACTGGTAGCCTACCATACTAACCTATTTGCTCAGCGTAGTTGAGAAAAAGCAAAATTTACCAGAACAGCAGGGCTATTGCGTATCTTTTTAAATGTCAGTGGCTATCATAGTGTCTATCAATTAACAGTCAATTGGTTATGGTTTGGTACAAAATGGAACCATTTGACAATTAATCGATGGACACTATGATAGCCACTGACATTTAAAAAGATACGCAATAGCCCTGCAGAACAGATTTATCAAATACTTTTAATAATTTGATAATCAAAATGTATGTTTTGTCATTTTGACTGATTTGGCTGTCATGGCTACTTCTGACTAAATAAATATTAAAGAGAAAGAGGGTAGACCGATTTGTCTGCTCATAAACATCCACCCGCAATGACTTCAGTTTATCCGTGATCATGGTGCTTGTAACAGCGCCGAAATATCGGGAACTCGAAACAATCAGTAAACATGGTAAATATCCCGTTTTCAGTATAAATAATAGTAAATAAATATTTCTACAAAATGCACAGAAACTTAAAAAGCTAACAGACCCGCCCATTGCCTGTTAGTACCAAAGTAAGTTTTCAACTCAAATATATAATTTATTTGCCATATATGTATGTTAAATATAGCTTGTTGAAAACTCAACATTAAATGGCGTCGCATGATTCGTAGCTATAAAGGCAACGTTTCACTTCACGCGTTGGATTTATTTTTACACAGTGCCAGCACATATTTAATCTGATGACTCAGCGTGTGTTCCTGCCTTACTATTGTTTCGCGATCATGTAGCCTTTTTATCTGATACTCGATAGATAAACTTTTTTGCCTTTTCATTTTTTCGGCTTGTTGAATTAATATACTGAAAATAATTGTCAGAACAAGTCTAAAGGGCGTACGGTTTTTTAATACCATGGGTCTCATGATATCGCGTTCTGTTAAAACTATACCATAATTATTTACTTCACGATATAATAGGAATTATTAATAATAATTTGTTACCATAAATAGTGATACAATTTCTTTCAAAAGCTTACGCACTAGCGACCTTATTAACCATTTCCACTAAGGTATTGGACAGTACTTCCTCACACGAATTGGATATCTAACAACCAAAATCTACACTCACAGCGTTAGAGTAATTACACTCTCAGCTAGATTTCAACATGGTATCGAGTGGCTGTTACATCTTGTCTACGCCGTAGCCCGTAGCCAAGCACTACGCCTCTACGCCGTAGCCCGTAGCTCAAAGGTTACATGAACTGAAGTGCTGTAGGTTCCGTCCGACATTAAGACGAGCTCTCTATCTGAGCTAGGGGTAACGATAGACAAATATATTATGCTGTATCTCACAGATAGAGTGAGGGCAACGTCAGTTTGCTATATTTGAGATCTTAGGGTTAATATGGCATGTGGTTTAGAATTAGACATTTTAACCGGCCCTAATTATAAAGTACAATATGAAACAACAATAATGGTAATCAAATGGTAGAAATTGTTCTTCTTTTGTTTTTTTTTTATGATATCCTTTCATTATTTATAGAATTAAAGTACAATTATCATTAAAACCGTAATCATTAAAATCAAGGTCTCCTTTTAAAATTATTTAAGTGATCGCAAATGACTATATTTTCATAACAATAAACCCTTAGTAATTAGAAAACTCTAAGCTTTTAGTTAACAAAAAAAAACTACAAAGGTTTCGTGTGTCTAACCACAGTACGCTTATCAGCGTTGATTTTGTTTTTATCAGATATTCATAATTGCTAGCTTTTAAAAGTAATGAAATAATTGGAACGGTGCCAATTAACCTACATGAGTTTGGTTAAACTTAAATAAATACACAATTTTTAAATATGACGTCATTCAGTAACTCATTAATTATACAGCTTGTGGTTTAATAGGAATCACGCGAATTGATCAGGTTCTGTAGTTAAGCGGCACATCATGCGGCCGGTTGGTAGATGGGTGACGATTCTTATCTCTCTGTCTTTTGACATCGCTTTAAAATGATTGTCTTGGGTCTGACAAAGGACACACATTAGATTTGACGTTGACAGTGATCATGTAGTGCCTCTCCAAAACTGAAAAGACTCATTTTGTTTTTTTTTTTGTTTAGTGGAAAAAAGGAATCCATCATAAAATAAAAATGAAATTTAAAAAAAACACTTAATTCAGACAACTTGATCCATACTACTAATTGAAATAAAATTAACATTGAAGTAAAATCAATATTTAAAAATAAAATAAATTAAAAGCAAAAAATTTAAATATATTACCATCAAAATAAAAGTTAACATTAAAATTAGAATCAAAATAAGATGCACCTCATTTAATGTGAAGTTAAATTCGAATGAAATCATTAAATTCAAGCCCGCCAAGTTTCGTGCACTTTACAATAACATAATTAGTAGGGACTTAATTTGTTAGCCTGGTTGTTGACCTTATTGTGCACGCCGTTGTAGTATAAGTGAAGGAGTTCACCTACAAAATACCTTGTGTTATCCATTATCTAAAAATACTTTGTGTATATCTTTTGTTGGAGATCCTAAAATATATATCTTACAAGTATCAACATTTCAAACATTAACCGTTAAAACAATATACAGTTCAACCCTAAACCACTAACAATAAATGTGTAGTCATCAACAATGATTCACGGAATACGGCGCAGGGTTGATATACGCCACCTCCTTGCTAAGATACAACTACGCCACTGACCGCAAGAGGGCGCTGCGAACGCCATGATAAACTGTTATTGGCCCACGGCCCTTCGGCCAAATGAATGGTCAGGCACGAATCTAGATTTGAGTAATGGGTTATAATAAAGCTGGTGTCGTGTCGGAGGCGACTGTTTTAGGTGTGACTGAGATATAAATAAACAAAAACAACGGAACAAAGACATAATCCGACTGCAATGGAGCCCAATAGGAGAATCCTGCTTTAATAAGTTAATTACTAAGAAATTTCGTGAGGAAACGAAGTTAGAGACACAAAAACTGTGACAGGAGAAGGTTAGGCACTAGAAGCTGACTAAAAACTACAGGCAAGTGTTCCGTTCTAACAGATTTTTTTGTCTCTTTTGATTTAGGTTTTACATCGGATTAATATAAGAAGTTAGTAACTTTTTTTTTTTTTGGGGGATGGGAACCCATGTTCCTTCTTAGCCTTTCATGTCGAGGCCGCGGTATCTCTTGCGAACAACCCGCAGCCCCGACGGGATATAAGAAGTAGCTGTATCTAACTTAGAAAATTATTGTTTTATAATTACATACATACATGTAATAAACTAAACTCCCTTTTTTGGCTGTCTGTGTAACGCAAATTTTAAGCTACGTAACGGATTTTGATACAGTTTTTACCATCATTTAGAGAATTTATCACTTGGAAGGTTTATGTATAAGTACCTCTACAACAATCGTTATCAATTAAACACATAACAACATTTTTTTTGGGTACGTATTTGAATATCGAAGATTAAAATACCTACGCTTAAAATATCGATGTTCAAAACATCGAAAATTTAAATATCGATTGTATCAAAATGTCGAAAATTGTTATACCTACGCTTAAAATATCGAAAATTAAAATTCCGAATGATTAAAATTTCGAATGATTCAAAATATCGAATGACATTATGCCTAAGTTCATAATATCTACGTTCAAAATACCTACTAGTTAAAATACCGAAAAAAAATTATACAGGGTGTAAATCAACACCCACACACACGCATACAGCCGTTAACCAAGCATTCTGTACATCAAACTAAGTACCCCTACGCAAAAATGTTTGCTGGGAAACGTTTTATTTTTTGGGGAAAAATTTGTAACTTTGACCCCCAATATCTCCGTAACTAGGGGGTTCCCAGGTATGGTCTAGAACAAAAAAATGATCGCAGTGGTTATATTGTACATTTGCGTACAAATGTGTTTTATTTTTATTATGTAAAAATAATTAAAGTACCTACATTACATGAGGTTTTCCTTGTTTTTTTTTTGTAACCCACCTAGTAACTGATTACCATCTAGCAAACAAGCTTGCAGCAATCATGCAACATGCAAGCAAGCATGGTTTCTGTCACGGCTCCGGCGCTGCAGGGCTCCGGCAGTCCCACGCGAGCTTAACGTCGCAGATGATCTAAACGCTCACCACCGCAGCTTCGGCTTGTTGGCCGGCTTTGCCGGCCAGCCTCAGCTGCGGCGGCGGGCGTTAAAACCACCTGCTCCTCAGCTCGCGGGCTGCCGCGCCCCTCCGCGCCTACGCGATTCTAAATTACACTCTAGGGGTAGGGCATACAAGACTACGTAGAGTCGATTTTGCAGCGATAAGTTTCTGTCACTAACTTTAGTAGCATAACATATTGACTTTCAAAAATATATTTTAATTTCAAGACCTAAATAATACCTTCACGATTGACCTATGCTTGTACACTGGACACTGACTTTCATGGATAAAATAGGTCGAAATTGTTCCAAAACCGAATTAGGGTACCCCGAATTTACGTAGTCTTTTGGCTGTTACCCCTAGAGTGTATATAAAAATCCGGAGGCGCGAAGGGAGGGCAACCCCCGCTCGCTGTAACAAAGCATAGGCACCCGTGGGAGCCGTAGCGGCTGAGGCTGGGCGCCGGAGGCGACCAGCAAGCCGAAGCTGCGGAGGTGAACATGGGTGCCTATCCTTTGTTACGCAAGGGCGAAGGGGTTGCACTTCCCGTAGGGCCGGAGACGTTGCAGAAGCAACCTTTTTCCACTCATACTACTTACATCAAAAATTAATTTTCGATGTTCAAATAATATATGTACCCATCGATATTTAGGACGTTCGATAGTTTGTACTTCGATATTTAGGACATTCGATAATCTGTATTTCGATGTAACTTTTGTAGATATTTTGATTTTAGATGTATTGGACGTAGGTTATTTAACCATTCGATAATATAAACTTTCGATATTTTATGTTTCGGTTTTATGGTCGTTCGATATTTCCATTTTCGATGTTTTGAACATCGATATTTTAAGCGTAGGTATTTTAATCTTCGATATTCAAATACGTACCCTTTTTTTTATTAACTAAAACATCCAGATTTTACCATTTAAAAAATGTTTGGATACATGAAAGAAAACATTCTACGTCTACATTGAACAGCAGCTTTTCTTTATACCACCTAAAATGAACTGACAAAAATAAAAACCTTAAAAACAAAGTTTATCACGTGACACTCAGTAAAATTTCACAACTCACTTCAAAACAGCCAAAAGCTCAAACAACAGCCAACAAAAGCATCTAAATTACGCTTCACTTTCAAGTATAAATAAACTCGCACTCCACTCGAAACTCGAAACTTAGTTCCGAATTCGGTACAGCTTGTTCACTAAGTGATATGCACTCTTAACTTTTTGGTCCTAGTACTCCGAGAACGCTTCATCTGTTTGAGAGACAGATGCTCTCTGGATGCACTTCTTGAAACATTGTGACAGAATTAAAGTGGCGGAGAAAACGCTTTAAACTAATTACTGTCACCAGTGGCAGAAAGTGCGACTGTTGTAGGTAACTGGCAGATGAAAGGTGGCTCCGTAGACTGAGAAGCATAACTCAAGAAACATAGGTTTCGTAAAAAAAATATTTAAATGAAAATCATTAGCATCATTTCATTCCAAAAAGGTTGGGCAGAGGCGTTTTATACATAGTACACCCATATTTTGTCGACTATGTTAAAGTCCTATGTAATCGGTGGGAAGTCTATTGCCATAAACCAAGCACAAATTCAAACTCCGAGCTGCTTCTGAGAATCCCCTGGTCAAAAAACCCATTAAGACTTTAGTGGACGCCGGAATCAAAACCAGGAACTCATGGCCTAGAAAACGCTGGCGTGACGACTTAGGCTTTTGCGCGAGATTGGCCGGAGAAAACCGCACAGAGAGAAGAGTGGAAGACTATGGGGTAGGCCTTTGCCCAGCAGTGGGACAATATTGGCTAATAAAAAAATAAAAAGTTGCAATGTTCCAATAAAGACCCATTAGAAGAAGATAAGTATATATCTGACGCCAGATAGTTGAAGCTGACAGACAAAAAAAAGTAAATTTTTGAGATACCGCTACTTGGCTTACGAGAGGAGTAAGCGTCTGGTCTTTAAGTACGGTTTTATGTAAGTGTGGACTGACTGCACGTTTATCTAGTTGAGTTTTGTTTTGCACCTTTTGTGGTGAAGTATTCAGTTATTACTGAAAAGAATTAAATTATTGCCTCGTTGCGTTCGATTCCTAGTTCCAGCAAAGAGCTATAAGATTTTTCCTTACAGTATAGAGTTATTTGGTTAGGAATAACCAATTAATAAACAGGGTAACAATTCATTGAGCGTATTTTTACAGCCTTTATATTCAAACTCAAGCTTAATATATCTGTCACATTTCTACTAAACTCTTTGTAGAACTTAGTGCATTAGTATTTTTTGTTTGTTTGACATAAAATTTAATTAATTTGAATGTTTACAAGTACACAAAGTTAACTAAGTATGTTTGTTTTTGAGGTCATTCTAAAGGGCGAAAGGATGGTAGAGTGACCTTGAAGTTTAGTACTCCGTAACAACTGCTAATTAAGACCTTGTAAATATAAACAAGCTTCTCAAATACTAAGTTGTGTTAACATTATAGTTACGAGGCAGTTTGAACTTAATTTATTTCGAAATTTAATTTATTTTAATATAACATTGCATAGGTACGTACACCAATTTGGATAAATATGACTATTTTTGTTATCGATAGTGAACAATTATTTAATTTTGGTTCTTTTTGCCTCAAAATCTTTCACAAAAATTCAATATTTAAGTAATATCTTTGGCAATTCTTTAAAAAAAAGTACTTACAGGTGCAGCGATTTTCCTGAAGTTGTAAATTATAACATACGGTGTCTAAAAAAACAATAAAAAACGTAGATACATCTAACAAACTTTAATTTTAACATACATTGTAATAAAACAAACACTGCACTGAAACTAGAGATCAAGTGCAAATCAAAATAGTTTTAACTAAAGCAACATTGTTGTTTTATTACGAGAGCTCTCACGTATTTTAATTGAAACTACCCTACTTTCGCTTCACGGTAATAATTGAATTTCTCTTTATGGTACATTTTGTCGTACATTTGTGACGTTCAAATCTCCGGATAAAATAGTTGCATCAATGAGGAAAATGTAGTGAGAGAAGTTTTGAATATTTAGGATGGCTGTGAGAGTATGGGAATAACAAAGAAACGATGGATGGACCGTGTGAAGGAAAATATGGCTAGAAAAGGGGTGAATTCACTTGTCGAATCAAAGCAAAGATTACAAATCAAACGATATAACCATTACATATGTGTGAGTGGTAACACTAATGTAACCACAACCAGTAATTATCTGTAATTATAATATCATTCCAGAATCGTTATGCAATGAAATTATACGTATTATTACAGCTAATATCTTCGTGTGATGTGAAATATCAATATCTACACATCGAAACACGAAATTAAATATGACATGAAATGTCCTATCCTACTTATCCTACTAATATTATATTTGCTCTTTCACTTAAAAACTACTTAACGCATTTGGATGAAATGTAGAACACAGATAGTTTATAACCTGTGTCCCGTGGGACAGCAAACTCTTCGCGGGTGAAGCCGCAGGACTAGTAATTATTTCTTCACGTTTTTCTGATGACATTCATAATTACTTCTAGAGTACTAGAAGAAAATGTTCTTAAATATTTTACGAACATTTTAAGACACGATACATATCACGGCACACAAACCACATAATCAGTACATGCTCAAATAGTATTAACTAACTCCTCGTTACCCCAGGCAAATAGAATCTGCGCGGCGTACGACGAACGCGCCACGACTAATTGATCAGCTAATTTGTAGATCGCAGGTGTGCAACCGCCTTTATGAATTACAAACAGCTATATAGTTGAAAACCATTAGATAAATCGAAGACGCCTCCTATTTCATTATACATATGGCTGTTAATTTATCAAATGAGTTGTTAGTTTGAATTGGTGTGTGTATTATTGATGGGCTAATTTATTATTAGGTGTGTAGGGTTGATGAGATTTGGCAATTTCTGTTATTAATTTAGTGTGGTAGCGGTGGCCCAGTGTTGGTGGCCACGACTTACGAATAATAAGTCGTGAGTTCGAACCCAGGCAAGCGCACTAGTTTGTGTAATATATTTCATCACCACTGCTCTCAAAAACGGTGAAGGAAAACATGTCCTAGAACCAAAATTTCGAAGACTTGTAACATCTACCAGTGCGGATGATTTAGTAACTATCATTAGACTTTCAACCATAAAGAAGTTAACTATTTCTGATGATGATGGTTCATCATCAACCTATAATGTTCCCAATTCAGGCCTGCTCTCTAGGAGTGAGATGGGCGTGCCCAGTGCGGGTTCGAGGGTCTTCCAATTTTTTGGTTCTAAGACATGCCGGTTTCCTCACGATATTGTCCTTCACCGTTAATGATTTAATTTTACTTAATTGTATTGTGACCGAGTCAATAAAGTGGTGGTATTCGTTAAAATTTTGGTCACTTGCCAATAGGTCCTCGCATAGTTTTTAGTCATAAGAAATGTGTCTGACCTTTCAAGCTTATTAGTAAAGTAAAGTTTTCTTAGTTACTGCTCCTTCTTGAAACAACTGTAATGAGAAAAAGCTGTCTGCTCACAAAATTAGTTTGCTTCGTATAACTAACATAAATATTCATTTACTAAAAATCTCAGATAAAAAAAAAAATTAAGACACGTGCTTCATAAAAATGTAACTTTACGACGAACTTGTCTGGGTTTTATACTAAATCTTTACTTTTACTTAACTAAGACTTCGTCTGCAAAGTGTTATGTAAACTTTAACTTGTAACAGCTTAATTTACTTGTTACAAACACTGTATAGTGTTTAAAACATTGGTTAAATATTGATCTGTTAAATTATGGGTAACAGTTTACATTGGAACCAGAGTTTGTGGTAAGACGAAGCAAACCATGAAAATACTTACACTATGTTATTTATATAAAGTCATTGAAGGATTAACAGGAAACGAGCTTGTTTCTTTAGTACCTGTCATAGTAGGAGCATTTTATAAAAGTAATATTTCGCACAAGTATAATTATTATTGTGTATTTCACACAACAAGTAACAATTTATTGTGACATTTTAGTTACCAGTTTATCTAAAACTTGCAAGAGATTCACTTTTGAAACAACTAAGTACTTTAATCATTTCTCTTAATTATTAAAACATATTTTAAGTCCCAGGTCTTATCTCTATTACTGTTAGGATTTAAATACATTAGAAACCATGTACTCGTAATATTATAAGTGATATTATAATATTACGAGAACTTAGACATTTCAATAAGTTCATGTTACATATTTAAATGTTGCGTTTAACATGTTCTATTAATTGTATGCCAGTCTACGGCGAACGATGTAAGACCAGAACCATATTTAATTTCACAAAATGCATCAAGCCTTCAACCGATGCAGAGATATATAATAATCCTTTTTTTTTTGGCGGATGGAAAATCATCAAATAACCCCTCCAGCTCTTGGGCAGAGTGAAAGGGAGTGTCAGACTTCTACTGACTAAAAACCACCCACGTTCCTTCTTGGCCCTTCAGGCCGCGGTATCTCTTGCGAACAACCCGCAGACCCGACGGGACAACCCGCAGCCCCGACGGGAATATATAATAATCTTAGCCCTTTTTTTGGTGTGTGGGAAATTATCAAATGACTCCTTCCGTTCTTTGCCGAGCGAAAGGGAGTTTCAGACTTCTACTGACTAAAAACCATCCATGTTCCTTCTTAGCCTTTTATGTCCGGGGCCGTGGTATTTCTTTCGAACAACCCGCAGCCCCGGGCTTTCTAAGCGCTCAAGTGAAAAATACAAATCTTATTACTTATTGTAATTACCACATCTCCAGTTATCACTTACTAATTCACTGCCATTTAGAATTACACCCCTAACTCAATGCTCCACATGACTCCCCTAAACCAAAATTCACGCACTGTACAAGCGAAAAATGTGGCCGAATGTCCCCTACCAATTGCGCCGAATAAAATCGTCGGATTACATTCCTATCGCTAGTGTTTATCACTTGCCCGAGGCGCTTCGTCCTCCGACGAAATAATTTCGGCAAATGACGTTTAGGCACCGAAAACGTCGGAAAACGTCGGTAATTGCCCTCTCGCTATATAAATTGGCTGAGTGTGTTACCGGCATTGGGAAGGGCTCGAGGTCTAACCAAGAAATCTCGATTTTGGGATTTCTTTTTTCGATGATTGGTTTGGAGGAAATAGATATTGCAAGAAATTTAGGAACTGTGAACGCTTTGCCGTCAAGTTAAAGCTGAGAACAAAAAGGATAAAAATATCGACTATTAGGTACTGATCAGACTTCCATTTACGTTTTGTATATAAATTGGTTATACTATAACAGAATCATCATCTGCCTAGCCTTTTCCCAACTATGTTACGGTCGACTTCCAGTCTAACCGGATGCAGCTGAATACCAATATTTTACATGGAGCGACTGCCTATCTGACCTCCACAACCCAGTTAATACAAGGTAATACGATACTCTTTGGTAAAACTGGATGTCAGAATTCCAGGTCACTGACTACCTGTAACGACTGCCAAAGATCTATACATATATGGCAGCCGGGACCAACAGCTTAACGTGCTTTCCGAGGCACGGAGGAAACTCGGTATGTCGGGCGGTCACCCATTCATACTATAACAGAATGCTATTATAAAAGGCAAGCACATAACAGAAAACTTCCCTTGGACTGTTTTATTTTTCCCGAGTCTCTACTTTCTTCTGAAACCTCCCAAAATCGAGAACCGCAAGTAGTAATGTTTAGTAGCACTCCTGCAAATGAGGTTTGTCGATGGAGCTGGGGCGGTGCTACGCGCAATTACCGCACACCAACGGGGCGCCACCGTCGCTCACGCTGCACAGGAATTTATGGGAGGCGCGTGTCAAACACATTTTCTACACGATAGCAAAAAAAAACGGTAATGGGTAGAAAATTCTGGTGTTAATTGTGTTAGATTAAATGCAGAACAATGAATATGTCATCGGTAAATAAAGCAATCTATAAAATAATGCCTCATAAAAGGGGGAATTTTGTACGTGTGTTTCATTTTGAAAATTAATATTATATGTACCGGTAAGAGAAGCTTGAGCCTCAATAATAACAGCCACTCGGGTTGGGTTGGGTTGGTATTATTTAGGCTCAAGCTTCTCGTATTATTATTTATTTTTATTATTTGCAGATCTTTGACAGCATAACAGTAATCAGTGTCCCAAAATTCTGACAACCAGTCTTACCAATTGGTATCATAATATCTAGTACTAACTGGATTTTGGAGTTCAGGTAGGCAGTCGCTCCATGTAAAATACTGGAATTCGTGAAAAAGACGTGCCGTTTTTGTAACGATGTTTTCCTTCACCATTTTAAGAGCAGTGGTGTGATAAAATAACTTACACAAAGTAATTCGCCTGCCTGGGTTCGAACCCACGACTTACTGTTCGTAAGCCGGGGCCGCAACCTCTGCACCACCAGAGCTCAATTAAAGACCTAACATGCTTTAAATAGACAAACTCAGACTTTCAACCACAGTCTAACAAGTTATGAATCGTTACTAAAAAGCAATTTTCACGTCCTCGAACTCACAGACACATCCTCCTCAATTCTCTTCCAGACTCAGAACAGGGGGTCTAAAATGGCTTTAGCACACTCATTTAATGGCCATTTTAGACACCCTGTTCATTAAATACTCTAACAAACAGAATACCTAACCTTACACAAATAAAAATTTCTTCCTTTCTTTCCAACTGAAGAAGACTTTTCTCATGTAAATATTTCTCGTAATTCTTTTCAGAAATAAAGACTCGCCGTAAAATACACCCTTACGTAAGTACAGTCTGAAGTTATTATGACCGGTTATTTGTAGGGGCTTACTCGTCCTACTTGCAGTCATATAAAGTCGTGGCGAGGGAATTTACGGGAGGACTGTGCGCCTGGCATTTTTGAGTTAATTCACCAAACATTATGTGCATCGCGTTCAGAGGGTTGGGTTGGGACTGCAGGGGTTTTAGACAAAGTTTTTGATAGGTATTGTATCTGTCTTGATATTTAATAAAAGGGTTACTAAATAATTATAATAAAATAACTAACAAAAATGAACAGGGTGCTTAGCCGTCCAAGTACTCGTCCAGATCGCTGTTGTTCGTAAATGTGCCCAGAAGACATGCCACGGCATTGGCACGTTAAATTACTAATAGAGACGTTTACTGACTTTAAAAAATATGTATGATTCTAATTAGTCCGTCTGTTAGATTTTCGAAAAATATTGGATACGTATTTTCTGTTTTATCAAATCAATAAAAATTGACGAAGATAAAACGCGTCAAGGATTTGAGTGGGGGGTCGTGACGTCACTCACCGGTAAAAAAGTCATACTAATGTCTTAGAATATGACGTCACACGAGTTTTCAAATCACTGTATCGTGTTTATCTGACGGACTTATTAGATTTTTTTCGTTAACTACCCTATTCTCTGACCAAAGAAAGAGCCAGCTCTCTAGTCGCGCGAAAAATCAAACAGTTAGCGAGAAATTAAATGGGACCGAGCCATTGACTTATATATTACTGCGTAAGGACTGGGCGGACGGCATGTTAAAATGACGCCACAAACGTGGTCCCAATAAGGTCTTTCCTAAGCCGAAGTGAACTAGTCCACGATCGGCTCTCTTCGGGTGCGGTCGTAAATTTTATTAAAAGCTTTATTTATGTTCTTTTTACCTCGAAAATGCCACGCCGCTTATACAAGGTTACGTTAACGAGCAGACTACACCAATTCTCTGTATGGCGAACGCGTCGAGCAAATGTTCGGACGACCGTATCTTTAGTTTTTATATCAATGGACCGAGCAGAATTTAAGCACGTATGTAATACCTAAATTGTCGTCATGAGTCTAGATGGGACGAGTTTATTAAGAACAGTTTCTTTGGTGAAATTCGCCCTTACTATCTTTTTGTGTCATTTCAAATTACAAAGAGTTTAACATACCATGTTAATCACCAATGCTTTGGTGCTTAATAGAAATACTAAATAGAAAGCAGCGCTTCTGAACTAAATGGTATTTCGAGTCTTCCACGTTCCACGAATTCTTTTTGACGGTAGATTGAGAGTGTGAACAGATTTTTGCTCCATCCCTTCCTTTTGCAATTCCACTTGCATTTCTGTGAACGAAAATTTGTTCCCTGGAATTTCTCAGAAATCTATGTAAGTTCAATTGATAGGAAAAACTAGTAATAACCTGTCGCAGAAAAGAATTTTGGAGCTCGTAGTTTTAGCAAATATGTAAAACTGTAAACGGATTTTTCATCCACGATGTTTTTGTTTGCAGAATTGCTTGGAACATAGGGAATGTACGCTTAGATACATATTTCTTTTATAACCATAAATCTAACACGTCAGAAAATGGCTATCGTTTTAAAGGACATTAAATAATTATCTTGTTCCATGGAGTCAGATAGGTCAGGGGCGTAATACTAGCATCATCATCTCATCATCATCTGCCTAGACTTTTCCCAACTATGTTGGGGTCGGCTTCCAGTCTTACCGGATGCAGCTGAATACCAGTATTTCACATGGAGCGACTGCCTATCTGACCTCCACAACCTAGTTAGTATCCCGTGGTCCTGGCAGTAGCTTAGCGTGCTTTAATTCACGTCTTGTATGACCAGTCAATTTCTATTACCCTAAAAGTTTTTTAATGCATGATAAGTATCAGTAGAGAAAATGCAATAAAATAATCATTCTTAAAAGGCATTTAAATTATCTCTTTCAGTTACTTAGATAGATTGCTTCTACTTTTACGGCATACAGTTTACAGTCTAATGCGAGTAAAATAGTTTTACTGCAGAGCTGCTGTTTCTATCTTTGTCTATAAAGAGGTGTTTGTGGATTAAAGCTTGGAGCTTAGATCAGCACAAATTCTGGAAGATAAGGAACAAAGATTGTGACTTAAATAGTTTTTTTTTTTTTTGAAGTTGGTTTTACATCAAAGCTGAAGCGACTGTAAAAATAACACATTCAGGCGTGGAATATTCGGTAGTATACCATTAAAATGTAGTTTCAGTTGCAAACATCCAACAAAATTAACAACACACATTCGTTTTTAAAATCCACATCACTATTCCAACAAACCGCGAACCGATTTGATAGTTTCATAAAATCGATAAAACAAACACGAATCTGTCAAACAGTAATCGAACATTCAATCTGTCTGCGAACAGGTTATAATCGAGGGTAGGATAATATAATCGGATGGAACGCACGCCGGGCGTGGATACAATATGCTAATTCAATGTTTGCCAAATGTACTGTGCCGATTCGATTCCACTCGTCGAACGAGACCTACGACACGCGCTGTTTATCGATAGTGATGTGATGAAAGCTTTGTCCAGCACTATTGTGTCGAGTCCTATGTGGGTGCAAGTAGACGAAGGAATACACACGAAATTCAAACACAAATATTGCTATCCTATCGGTTAGTGTATGTTATTTTAAAGTTATCTTGCGTAGTTGAAAATGTGGTTTGGACGAATTTGAAATAAATTTTCCTTGGTAGGTCAGAATTTGCTACCTTTTTTGTTTTGGGGGGGTGGGAATCATCAAATAACCCGCAGCCCCGACGGGTTCGCTGTTAGAAATGTAGTTCAGGTAGAATTTGCTACCTGAACTACATTTCTAACAGCGAACATTTCGCTTATATTTCTGTGTCATTCTGAATCTAGTCCTGAATAAAACGATGAGTTTTTACAATTTTAACTGTATAGAGTCCTTTTTAACCAAACTGCACTGGGCCAGCGTGGTGGATTTCACCCCAATCTCTCTCATAAAAAGGTGGCCTGCATCCCAGCTGTGGGAACATCAAAACGCTGCTTATAATAGGCTTTAAGTCGTTGTGTGTAATTATGAAACCACAAAAGCTATAAGAATAAACTCCTCGGTCAATACAAAAGCATCAAACGCTTACATCACTACGTGTAAACACACAGTGCAATGAACTACACATCGGTCCCACAATCCGAACGCAACGCACCCAAACTCACTGATTGTCCAAGAATGTTATTGGATTGTGAAAATATCGGTTTCAGTTACCATTTTAACGATACTCATTTACATGTTAATCTGAGAGACAGACGTAACTTTACATAAAGCCTGTAATTCCCAAAGGTTTAGGCAGAGGTGTAACGTTTCGCTAGTAATGTTTTTAAGTCCCACGTGATAAGAACTTAGTCATCAACTAGGCACAAATCCAGACTCCGTAGTTGCAATTCAGAAATTTCTTAAGGAAAAACCCAATAACACTTTGTCCGACCTAGGAATCAAACCCAGGAGTCCCAGGAATAACCTTTCGGGTATTACATGCATGATGTTATGTTTTATTTAAATACCGTCTATTTGTTTTAAGAATTATAAACATGTTAAAGTGAAATTTTAAAAATAGTTAAACGTCGTGAATGCAAGCAAAGTCCCGTACATACAGGGTGTAAACGAACCCTTCACGCATCCGTCAACCAAGCATTCTGTACATCGAACTAAGTACCCCTACGCAAAAATTTTTGCTGGGAAATGACTTTTTTTTTGGGGTCAAAAATCACATTTTACGGTAAAACTCAAAGTAGCACTCTTAAAACATTGTGCTAGTGGATGCTTTGAATAGTAAACGGGTCATGGAGGTAATTTAAGTAAAGTTAAAACCTGAAATACTAGTTTTTACAAAAACAGCTGTGAAAAATTTGGAACTTTGACCCCCAATATCTCCGTAACTAGGAGGTTCCCAGGTATGGTCTAGAACAAAAAAAATATCGCAGTGGTGGGGAGAACAAATGCCCTTCGTTTGCGTTAAGGGTTCTTTTACAACCTATATACTGTTTCTGAATGTTATAGGTAACTGTTGTATTTAGAAGTCTTATATAATATCTACACTTAATAATATTATAATGAGGAAAGATTTGTTTGTTTGTTTGTAACGAAACCACTGGACCGATTTAAAAAAATCTTTCATCGTTGGAAAGCTACACTATCCGCGGGCTACTTTTTATCCCTGTATTCCCACGGGAACGGGAACTACGCGGGTGAAACCGCGTGACGTCCGCTACTTAGTAAATATAATGATGATATATTATGTACCTACCAAAGTGATGAAAGATTTATAACATTGCTTAGGTCTGGTCTCCCAATAGCCCATTATCTATCCCCTAAACGTTCTTAGTACTTGTATCAGTTCAAGCTTTTCATACATAAACCATTATGTGCACAAGTTAAGGGAACTTGAGCTATAAAGTTGAACCATTTAGTCATTCTTATAGCCGGATTTCCTTTAGTGTATAAATTGTGAAGCTAGTCTATAAGTAGCCTCTCGAACATTCTAAGACGTGAATTACTCAGCTCCCTAAGCGCCCGTGTTTTATAAACGTGAGTGTTTGCTGCACTCGAGACTTCGCGGATTATTTGAGTAAGATAATAATAATTACGTGATTATAAATAAATCGTTATGGTTGGCGCAGTGGCTGAGAAACTGGCTGCTGCGCTAACGTGTCACGTGTTCGATCAAAATCAAAAGTCATTTATTCAAACTAGGCTGATAATCAGCACTTTTCGAACGTCAAAATTTACTTTACTTATTTACAAGAGACAGTCCCCCAAAACGTCCATCCTTCGACATTTCCTAGTGTTTTAGCTGGAAAAAAAAAGTGGCGTAACAAACTCCCAGCACGGAACAAATATTTGTATGGCTTATGGTGAAATGTGAGTTTAAATGTTTGTAAACGCACTCTCGATACAGTAGAAATTGCTAGTGCACCAATGTTTAAAAAAAATACAGGCGCTTGGGGACCTAGCCTGAAAATTGATACCTTCAAGTTAAACATCGCCTTTGCCTAGGTTGGTCTGTGGATGTGTGACCGCCCATTACATACCTAGTTTCCTCCGTGTCTCGGAAAGCATGTAAAGTTGTTGGTCCCGGCTGTCATCTAAAGTTCTTTGACAGTCGTTGCGGACTTAAATATACTCAATTAATCCCATCCCATCCCATCCCCATACGAAAAAGACGTGAGTTTATTTATATCTGTACTTAACACAATAATTCTCTATTCTCTTCTTTTCTTTACACAAAAAACTAAGTCCAATGAAAATACCGTTTAGTACCTCGGCACTCCTTCGTAATAGTTTCCCTATGCACATACTTAATATCCACCACCATGTCCCCACAACCTCCCTTACGACAAAAGGTTGCAACATGCAATACATTATACGCAGCCATATTCCCAGATTTATTGAATTTCTCAGCTAACTGCTGCTGTAATGAAGACGGGATATTACGTTATTTTCTTTTAACTTTGTTTGATTTTAAATTAGTTTTTTAACCTCGGAGTTGATAAGGTAGTCCGATGGTGGAGGACGGTGTCCAGTTCTATATAGGGTGTAAAAGTACCCTTAACGCAAACGAAGGGCATTTGTTCTCCCCACCACTGCGATAATTTTTTTGTTCTAGACCATACCTGGGAACCTCCTAGTTACGGAGATATTGGGGGTCAAAGTTCCAAGTTTTTCACAGCTGTTTTTGTAAATACTAGTATTTCAGGTTTTAACTTTACTTAAATTACCTCCATGACCCGTTTACTATTCAAAGCATCCACTAGCACAATGTTTTAAGAGTGCTACTTTGAGTTTTACCGTAAAATGTGATTTTTAACCCAAAAAAAAAAGTCATTTCCCAGCAAAAATTTTTGCATAGGGGTATTTAGTTTGATGTACAGAATGCTTGGTTGACGGATGCGTGAAGGGTTCGTTTACACCCTGTATAATGACACAGTTTGTCTTTTGAAGATCTCGTGACTAATGATAACAGCAACATGGGTCTGGGTGTTTGTTGAGCAATGCTTGTCAAAGTTGCTCCATAGATGATCGAGCATCTCGTCAAACAAAATCATGAACCGTGGAGGGCTCGAAATACCTTTCAACTTATGAAGATAGTAAAGGCAAATTTCACAGAACAAGATATTCAGACACCGTAAGTCCGACAACGAGTCTTGCCAAGGAGTATCGTAGTAGCCAGAAAGGCACTCGCTTCTTATAAATACAGGTAATCAGCAGCATTTGGTTTACTGGAAGCTCACCGCAACATAATTGGTAGAGAGCTAAGCAGATTATGATGCGGTTTTTACCAAAGTTACTGGTATATCTAGCTACTCTGATATATTTATCTTTAAAGTTCTGTCGGTTCCGGCCGCGCTCCGGATAAAGATACACATAGCAATATGAACAAACCGGTATACTTTCATTTATCTATCAAGGATGGCATGTAAACAGCAGACCATAACTTCATTTGGCGGAGTCGGCTCGACGTGCTTTGATTAGAATTTATTGACCTAAATTCTCATTTGTTTGGCCCTTTGTTCGCGTTACCCGTCTATCGTAACATGGACAAATTATTTCTAATTCGCTCTTGGGTACGCTCCATGTATTATGTAGATGCGGTGTGATGCCAGTGCTAAAGAAAATATTCTAGAATTTGGTTCGTCTGTAATGTTATAAATTCAAGGCAGCAGTAATACTTCTCTATCAAATTGTGTGTGATATAAGCTGATGTTACATTAGGCTGTAGAATCATCGCCTTTTGCGTTTTCCAAAAGAATTTGATAAAAACACAGAATAGGGTATTACACCAAAAAAATCTAATTAGTCCGTCCGTCTGTTAGATTATCGAAAATTTTGGATACGTGTATTTTTTTTTATCAAATTAAAAAACGTGTCAAAGATCATGAGTGGGGGCAAGTACTTTTGTTTTTGTCAAAGATTCTTTTTGTCAAAGATCATGAGGGGGTTAGTACTTTTTTATCCACAAAGTGACGTCACAAACGTCACTTTGTGGATAAAAAAGTACTAACCTTGTGACGTCACACGACTTGACACGACCTTTCGAAGCACTGTATCGTCTTCATCTTTTGTTTAGGTGAAAAAAGAAAAAAATATGTGTCCCATTATTTTTTGAAAATCTATCTGACGGACTAATTAGATTTTTTTGGTGAAATACCCAATTGTGGCATAATTACTGGCGTGACGTTTGGGAGTAGTTCCTGACTGATTGGCCAGAGAAGACACTGAGAGAATTAGAAAGGAATAGAGGAGGCTTTTGCCTAGCAGTGGTATAGAATAGGCTGAACAAAAGAAAATAGAAAACTATGGAAGAAGATAAATACGAGTATGCTGCACCGACTTAAAATAAATTGAATTATTTGCAGAAGAATTATAGTGATGATAGAACCTAACGCATACATACTAAATTAAAACTTTTCCCACCATTACAATACTCCAAGCTTAAAATTATTATTAAAATCTACATTTCCTTCCAAGAATTTTCCCTTAAACTGTGTTCAAAATTAAATAGACATTATATAAACACGTTCGGCAAACAGCTCGCTTGTATTAACGATTATCGCATTGGTAGCGACCCTAATTACATCGCTATTAATGTTTCATATTGTGTGAGAGCAAAGAGATTTTATTGCCTGTACCTATTTAGATTATTTTGAACGTAGTATTTGTTTGGTGTAGTAAGAGTGATTTGACTAATGAAACTGAACGTAGTCAAGAACTGTCAGTGTTAAAGTTTAACAACAACGATGAAATTGACAGCTTCTTGAATTATCATTATCAGCTTCCACACGTTCCTTTCCACACGTTTTCTTCTCCCATTTTCCCGGCCAGAAGTCACGGGATCATTTTAATCCTTTCTCTTTTATATCATTTCCCACACAATTCGTTCAACTTTACAGGTTATACCTTTTTTTTTATTTTTATTTTTTTAGTGATGGGAAATCATCAAGTAACCCCTTCCGCTCTTGGGCAGAGCGAGAGGGAGTGTCAGACTTCTACTGACTAAAAACCACCCATGTTCCTTCTTAGTCCCATCATGTCTAGGCCGCGGTATCTCTTGCGAACAACCCGCAGCCCATTACAGGTTATACCTTGCTCTTGCATTTTTTCGTGTATTCACGTAGGTTTGCACTAAGGTTTGCCCATACTTTGACCACTGTCAGCAGAATGAATACATATTATTTACCAAGACTTGGTACGCGTGTATTTTTGACGAACCGTCAACAATGTTTGTGACCTTATTATATCCCGCATATTTCGTGTACTGATGGACTCAACCAAGTAACTCAAAATTACGCGTCACTACCCTATAGAACAAACAAGCAACCCAAGCACTAAAAAACCAACCCTAATACAAGCTAACAAAGTCCAATTTCAAACAAAACCCACTAAAGTTGAATAAGCAAACATAATTTCGAAAGCTAAATAATAAAGAACTGCTTTGTTCCATTAGGGACTCGTGATGTTGAGGCAGTTTCGACACGCACTAAGCTAGAAAGGTCCGCGACGTTCATTGAGCAAACTTCTAAAGTGCGAAAGGAGGAACCCTTTCTTCGGAGCGTATTTACCGAGCCATCGCATGAGATTTGTCAAAGAAAACTCGGGGGCTGTACAAATAGAAGAGGTGGGAACGAATCAACTTGAGATAAATAAAGAGGATTGTTTTTGTGCATTCAAATTGTACAATGTTGCGTAAAATGGAACGGTTTGTGCTGTGTAAATGTGTACGGTTTGTTGGTTTGCTTGTGTTAAATATTTTGATGTTATGTTGAAAAGAAATAGGTAGTCAGTCGCCTGAAAGTCTGACATAGGCAGTCGCTCCATGTAAAATACTGGTATTCTACTGCATCCGGTAAGATTGAAAGCCGGCTGCAAAATAGGTGGGGATGATGATGTTGAAAACAATTGCACAAATAAAGTTCCAAACTCCTATTATTGAGATAGTTATAATGGAAAAGCTCAATAAAACTTTCTCAATAAACTCAATAATTAGTCGCTCTTGCTAACACGAGATAACAGGTGTGAGCAAATAATGCCACTTTCTAGTCATAATACAAATCGAGAATCAAACACATCCCTCAGTTACACAGATATCTACAATCTACGGGCTACTCGTAATTCAGTGGTGGGAAAGATAAAAGCTGCTAAATCCCAGCGAAGGCCTTCCAATCTATCGGTGGCAACATCCTGAATTGAATCGCTGGCAAAAATCTAACGTACGGAATTGCATTGCAGTGTGCATGTTGCGATTTGTCTGACGATTCCAAACTGTGAAACGATATTGTCTATTGGAGATTGAGAGGTAACCGATGTAGATCTGGGAAAATCACCGGTTGTTATCTGAGCTAGTTTTAGTTGGACTAGATAGATTGTTAGAATGATATAAGTTCAGATAGTAGTATCTGAAGTTATATCAGCTATGTAGAAACTGTCTGTAAATTATACAAATATAAAATTAGAATAGAAAAGGAAAAAAGCTCTTGGAAGCAATTGGGGGAGGCCTTTGCCCACCAGTGGGACAGTGCAGCAGGGGCTTTGATACCTGCTAAGCAGTGTGCTAAGCAGGTATCGAAGTTATAGCTACTGTTTTATTTCAGTGAACGATAAATAAAAACCTAATCTGCGTAACATGCTAATTCTTTATGTAATGTATGTATTTAACCGCAGAAAGACCGTCCAGTTTTTTCCCATCGCTCGATCCTGAGCTTCTCGCATCCTCGGGATCCCGGTGACATTTTAATGATACATTAACATAACATAATTCCCGAAGGTTTAGGCTTAGGTGTACACCCACATTTCACCAGTTATGTTTAAGTCCCATGTAATAGGGGGTGAGCTTAAAACCATCAACCGGGCACAAATCTAGACTCCGTGACAACTGAAAAATAACTGACGAAAAAATTAAATAACACTTGGCCCGTCTTGGGAATTGAACCCGAGGTCGAAGATCTCATGAACATTTCAAAATTTATTTCATTTGGGAAAACAAACAGTAGTATATTAAGTATACAAAACCTTAAAACTACTTAAAATTAAAATTAACAAATATAGGTACTACCCACAACATTTTCCACAGATTACTATGTTATATAATAAAACAAACTGTTAGCAAACGTAAACTAATAAAACTAACAAACTATCACTTCATGTCCTTATTTTTTTCCTGTGTCTTCTATTTTTTGCACATTACAGAACGCTATTGAACCAAGAATTTATTTATTTATTTATTACTAGCTTTTGCCCGCGACTTCGTCCGCGTAGAAGTCGAAAGTGGTTCTAATAAGATTTTGTAATTGGTTTTTTACGTTATTAATTTTTTAGTAACATATAAACTATTATGTTAAAATGTTTGAATAATTAACAATACTTATAACAATCTTTATTATAGTGTAGGGATTTAAAGGTTAAGTAAACATAATAATAAAATAACATTTTGTTATATTTTATGAAAACGAAGCCTTTGATCTGGTGAAAGTAACACACGGTATTATCTTTTCGAAATCGAAATACTACACCTACCGCAGTATTTCTTTGTAAACAATATTTTTTGTTTTTAACTCGGTTGCTAGAATCACCAGGCTACTCTGTGCGCTTACTCCGGAGCATGCCACATACAACTGGCCGTGGGAGAAGCAGCTTTCCCTCAAGTCTATTCCCGCTACCCTAAGAGTTTGACCTTGAGCTTTGTTTATGGTTATTGCGAAGCAGACTTTGACGGGAAACTGCACTCTCTTAAATTTGAAGGGGTAATTTGATGGTGTTAGGGGAATCCTAGGAATGAATACAGACTCTCCTCGGGAACAACCGGTCAGTATTTTGCCTCGATTACATTGCGATGCAATGTTTTCACTTGTAATCTGGTGCCATTGCATAATTTGGGTGGATTTATATTGCGCAGCAACATAATTGGCGCGCCAACTCTCAATTTTAATATGTGAGTTGGGAGACCGGGAGGCTTCAGTGTATTCAGGAACTCGACCGGATAATGAATGGCATCATCAGTGTTTATCACTGAGTCGACGGATTTATATTGGTATTCGACCCCTTCGAATGATCTCAAAAGTATTTCATTTAAGACTGAGGCTTGTTCGTTTTTTGGTGCTAGGATAGCACGCTCGCAAAACCATTCTGCAGGTTTATCGTGAATATTATTAATGTTTGGGTAAATTTGATTTAAAAGCTCTTCTACAGTGGAAACAATTGTACCTAACTCTGTAGGGAGAATGATATTATTATTCAGTTCCGGGAAATCACCATTTCCTATTTTAAGCAACAGGTCTGAGAACTGTCCGGCAGTAACATCTCCCCTCAGATGGACTCTCATAGTTTTGGTAAGGCTCAGTTTTGTCACTGAAGGCCACAAATGTGACCGCTTCACGCACGCTTTAACTTCGTCCGCTCGCGTTCCTCTAGGCACTACTGGTAATGTCTGCCGGAAATCGCCTGCTAACAATACTGTAAATAATTTGATTATTATTATTTCTAATATCTTGTAAAGATCTATTTAGGGCTTCGAAACCCCCTTTATGAGCCATAGTACTCTCATCCCAAACAATTAATTTTGCTTTGCGGAGTACTTCTGCCATATTACTTTGTTTGGGTATATTGCAGAGTGGGGTTTCGGTTTGTATTAAATTGAGAGGAAGTTTAAACGCGGAGTGTGCAGTTTTATCTCCTTCCAGCAGTGTGGCAGCAATTCCGGACGATGCGACTGCTAAGGCGATATCATGATTGCTTCTTACTTTGGCCAACAGTTAATTTAATAGAAAAGTCTTGCCTGTTCCACCAGGAGCATCCAAAAAAAATATATCACCTACACCTGCGTCGATACTGGAAAGTATTTTATAATAGACATGTCTTTGTTCATTAGTTAGAGAGCCTTCACTACTTGACACCACTTCTGCTACTCAGGAACTGACATCGTAACTTGTTTCCTTCAGGTAGTCCCGGTTATTGTGTAAACTTTCAGACCGTTGAGGCTGAGGCAACCCGTATTGCTGTAGGCTTTTTCCTCCGTTGTCCTCCGGCTTTGACCGTAGTGGCGCACATACGTCATGGCGTTGTGTCCGCTCATGCATATAGCGTGCCCCCCGAGTAAAAGAAGAAGGCAGCACCACCTTTTGACCCAGCTGATCAGCATCAACGTCCTGTCTCCCTATCGCATCACCGTAAAGTGCATAACCTCTCTGAAGCTTAGAATCCTTCAAATGTGGTACTAATATAGTACGGTGACTTTCGAGACATTCCAATTTTATAGAGTATTTGCACCAAGGTTTTATGTGAGTTTAACCTTTTTTGAATACCTAAGATCGGATTGAGTTTTCAAACATGTGTCAAAATAAAGTGTAATTTAAATCAAAAACACTAAGGAGTGAGAGTGAGAAATAACTTTCTACCCCTTTTTAACCCCGTTAAGGGATGAATTTCAATAAAATACGAAACACGTCTTCCATACATTCTGTTAAAAAAGGTTAATGCAAAATTTGAAGTAGATTGGACCAAGGAATTACGTTGTCCCATACAAACTTTGCCCCCCTTTTTCACCCCCTTAGGGGTAGAATTTCGGAAAATCCTTTCTTATCGGATGCCTACGCCATACAAAGAACACACCCTCCAAGTTTCAGGTCTCTACGATCAGCGGTTTAGGCTGTGCGTTGATCCGTCAGTCATTCAGGTCAAAGCATTTTATATGTATAGATTACATTTAGTACAGCTTAAGCCATTTACACTAAATTAAGTAATCCTTTTACTCGGTCTTCTCGCAGAACCACAAACATTCTAACAGTGTCGTCTAAGAATAAAGAGAAAAAGACCCCAAAAACAGACATAATTAACCATCCTTAAAGGAAAAATAGTGCTTCTTCTCAATTCCAACCTCCCACAGGATTGATCATCACGTCACTTATCAGCAACTTTGCCTTAACTTAGCAAGTATTCAACTTAACTCCCTAGAGGCAGCCGTCGCGAGGCACCTCGTCTTGAGGCGCCTCGATCCGATCGCTTCAACTTAGACACACTTAATTACCGGTCTCTACTTAATAAGTGGTGTAAGTTTATAATTTTCGTGATGTTTTAACTTGAACTTGTTTGAAGTATCGTTGGAAGGTTAAAAGTGTAAACGTTTAGAGTTGTTTAAGTTGAGTGTGTTAATTTTTGCTGGGGGTTAACTAGTATTTAGGATATTGGAAGTTTTAATTACATAGATTTTTATTACTTACATTACATAATATTGTGCCATTGTGAGTCGCTCCATGTAAAATACCGGTACTCAGCTGCATCCGGTTAGACTGGAAGCCGACCCTAACATAGTTGGGAAAAGGCTAGGCAGATGATGATGAGATGATGATGTGCCAGTTATGTTTAAGTCCCATTGTAGTGGGGGCTACTTAGAAATTCCAAATGGAAAAACCCAGTAGCACTTTGCCCTACCCGGGAATTTAACCCTGGACCTTCCACAGCAGTCACTCTTGCGACCACTAGAACAACGAGGCAGTCATGAGTGTTATTGGAGCATTAATTTTACCACCATGATCCCTGTATGATACAAATCAAAAAAGTCGCAAGCTGTGGTACTGAATAATTATATATCTAGCTGGGTTTTAGTCCCCAGCGGAGTACCCCAAGGTTCGTTGCTGGGTCCATTATTATTTATCATCTATGTGAATGACATCGACTCCTGTCTGACCTCATCCAAATTACTGTGCTTCGCTGATGATATGAAAATTTATGCTTCTATATCATCGACTGCGGACATGATCGCATTTCAAACTGACTTGCAGTGTCTTGAAGTATACTGCCAAAAAAATAAGCTAGATCTCAATCCCAAAAAATGTTCAGTTGTAACATATTCCCGTGGACGGTCAGTCTTAGCCACTTCTTATACTCTTGGTGGCCATATATTACCTAGTTGTGGTACTATTCGTGATCTGGGGGTTCATCATGATTCCAAACTTATTTTTGATAAGCATATTGATGCCATCGTCGCTAAAGCCTCAAAATCCCTTGGTTTCATAATGCGAATATCCAAGTGCTTCACACAAGCTAAAACGTTAAAAATCCTATATTGCACTTTTGTTAGAAGCCACTTGGAATATGCATCTGAAATATGGAATCCATGCTATCAGAAATATATCGACCGTATTGAGCGCGTACAAAAAAGATTTATAAAATTCTTATGCTTTCATCAAAAGGTACCGTACCAGTCCAGTAACTATCTCAGTCTCTGTAAACAATATCATCTCTTACCGTTGGTTAATCGTCGTGAGATCTCCGACTGTATATTTTTATTGAAGACGGTTCGGGGTGACATAAATTGTTCTGATATTTTGTCCACTGTCTATTTTAACGTTCCAAGCAAGTTGAAACGGTTCAATCCACCATTACGGGTGCCATTTACAAGTACCAACTATAGACAAAATTCGTACGTTGTGCGTGTTAGTAGGTATTTCAATAAGGTGTGCAAACAGTTCGACTTTGATATTTCTGAAACTGGTGTGAATTCGGCAAAAAAGTGTTTAGCTATGAATTTCTTTAAAGCTTAAATTTCTTGACCTTTAGTTTTATTATACTTATAGATAAAAAAAAAAAAAAAAAACATCTTGGTTCTCATGGTAAATAGCCTGTTGCAATTGTATTAAGTGTTTTTTAGATATTTAGGTGACGAGCTATTAGCAAGTTTTTAATAATTTAGTTTTTGTTTACATTATTTGGCAGTGTGTATATTTTGCTCCACAGTGTATTTATACCAGACAAGCTCTAGACGTGAAGACTTGTAATTGGCTGTCTGATTATCATAATGTTATTTATCACTATTGTATCTAGCTGTAAGTCTTCCAAAGTCTTTAAATAAATAAATAAATAAAAGTAGTTGTGCAGTTTTGATGAACTGATAACGATGATCAGAACGCACATGAACATGATGATGTACAGAATTCACCCGTTTTCCTCAAGTATTGTACAATACCACCAATCAAAGTGAATGCGATCAGCACCTAAACCGCGTTCAAGAGCTCTCATTGTCACTGTTCCTTAGCAAATATGACACTGACCGCTCTTGAACAAAGTTTTGATATAGTGATCATGGTCAGTTTCATTGTAAAGGTTTAGGTTAGGTGAAATTAGCCCTTTGTTAGATGTTTGAACTCATAAGCGTGAACCCTCACCGACCCTCGATCGAGCCAGCTCGCGTACTTGATCCTATAGTTCTAAATCAGCCCCTCAATAATGATTCCAGTATGATCCAGTCTGTCTCGTTGCTTTCCGCCCCTCAGCCGAGGCACGTACCCCACAGGGGTGCCTGTAATCGTTTAGTTTCTAAGTTTTTTTGCCATGGCTGGAGGCATTACACTCAAGGTACCCACAATATAGTCCGGTTAAGCAGTCGACCACCTCCTACTGAACCTCCTGTTGAACTGCGAGATGCCACACTCACAAAAAAAAAGCTGAAGCACGAAGACACGAAGTTACAACCTTTTTCCTCTAACTTCTGCGTACGTTTACCATCCAAAATTACTGCAAAGCTACTAAACTCCTACCAAACAGAGCAATCATCGCGCTGTCAGTAAAACCGCGGGCAATTGTCGGAATGATATTGCGACAGTGCCGTCAAGGGCCCGCGCGGCCGCCTCCAACTGTCCACGGCGCTATCTTGCCAACTTTTCTCGTTTAAACTTATTCCTTTTTATCTACGAGTGGCCGACGGGGCCCGCCCCGACTTATCGCACACTTTTATTAAATTACTTGATAATTTCAATCCCTGACGTCTCGCGTGGCGACTTGTTTATTCTTTTCTGAGCTTTTTTGCGAGTTTTTAATGGGTCCTCTGCTTTGGTGAGTGGAAAACAAATGATTGTGATCCATAATAGTCCGTTGTTTTCATGTGACATCTAACAAACCGCACTGGGTTCGCACAGACACCCGTGTCCCAGCATTGGGAGCACTTTGCAATTAACATAACATCACGCCGGTAATCCCCGAAGTCAAGCAGAAGTGTACCATTTTGCGAGTGTAATAGGTGGCGAGCCTATTGCCATCAACCGGGCACAAATCCAGACAAAAAAATAATAATAATAATGCTTTTGTTTATAGTGTAAGCTGTCCCTAAACCTGAACACACATGGCTAGGTAGGTCTCAACGGTATCGTCACCACCAATATTTGGTCCTATATCAAGCTTAGCCTAAACCAGGTACGGGCTATGTCTTGATCCGTTTGGGGAATATAGGGGGCTTCTACAAATAGAATTTAAGTTATCGATTAGAACCAGCTAAACTGTAGCTCTATATATGGTTTCATTTATAGGTGTCTAGTATATGTTGAGTCAGATTATCGTATTATAATCACGCGTAAGGTAAACTAACCCACCGTATATTTTAGTGAATTTACTTAAACTTTCTAATCTTAAACTCCTTAGCAAAGATCATGATTTCAAAACTAACTTAAGTACTTAATAAATGTGCAAATACTCCAAACAAAAAAAAAATCTTAAAATATTTTAAAAACTTACTTTTCTAATTTGAAATTGATGAGGTAACATCAGTAGAGTAAGATTATGTTGAAACAAACGCATTTTCAATGAAAGTCACCTTTATTATTGAAAGTTCCCTTTAAAATTGTTATGGAATGGTTGTAGTTAACTACATCATTAATATCTCATCATCTGTCTAGCTTTTTCCCAACTATGTTAGGGTCGGCTTCCAGTCTTACCAGATACAGCTGAATACCAGCATGGAGCGACTGCCTACCTGACCTCCAAAACCCAGTTAGTTTTGGGTAATAAGATAACCCTTGGTAAGACTGGTTGTCTGACTGTTGAACCACTGAGTACCTGTTCCGATTGTCAAAGATCTACAAATGACAAACTAACGTAAATTTAAAAATATAAAATATATGTTTTTTTTTTCTCTCTTGTTAATGCAATCTGTCCAGGAGACATTCAACAATACTTATGTGGTGATGGATGGTAACTATGTGAGGTACAGGTCCAGTGACATGCCCTCTTATAAAAAATATGTTTTAGTAAGTCTTGAGGGACTCTTTTTTTCAGTCTCCTCATATATATATAAAATATATTTCTAAATATATATAAATATTAAATATATATAATAATAAATATTATATATATAATATTTATATATATTACACACCGCTTTATTTAAAGTAAGAAGCAATATTATTAATACTTGGTTTGCAAAATATAATAAGACAAAATGAAAAATAAACATATTACATCTGAAAGCATCCACTAACAACCGTTATTAAAAAATATTCTAAAACACACGCCTCTAAACCGAGATTGATGAGGCATATTAATCCACAATTTGCATGAGAGATCTCACGAATACGATGTCGAAAGCAATTCTCTATAATGTCAGATAAGATATTGAAAATTAATTTTATCTGATCGCAATTCTTAAAGACTTTATAATGGCGTTCCGTGAGAAGTTTATCCAGGGTGGGAATGCCCTATCGGCTTGAAAACTAATTGAACAACTGCCATAGCTTCGCAATTATTAAAGTATGGGAAAAGTTTGTTAATATTGTGAGCTTTCGACTATCAAACTGTCTTTTTCGCGATTGCAGTGCTGTAATTGTTCGATGTTATTGTGAATTTATTGGTTACTTGTTGTTTTACTTTGTTTTTGGTGTTCGTATTGAATTGGGCTGCTATATTGTGGGTAAAACTGTGTTCTAGATTCTAGAATAATGCGAAAGCATGTTGTGATTGAATATTATATCGATTTAAGTATCTTCAGATTCGATAGGGCTAAGAAGGAACATGGGTGGTTTTTAGTCAGTAGAAGCAAGTCTTAATAATAGGCTCCCGATTTTACCCATTGGATACAGACCCCTATAAACGAATTACAAAAACATGACATCATAATTTCAAAAATAAGACTACAAATTATCTAAAAGCTCGTGTTTTAATATCTCCGAAATTATTAAATGAAAATTAGGTAAATCGAAAAAAACAGCCAAAGGGCAATAACATTCTTTGAAAAATAATAAACTACTCAGACATAAGAAGCCTTATCCTACAGCCTATCAAATTCTTACTCACCGTCAGTTAATTAATATTTTACCAACTTTATTTTTTCTTGAAAAATTCAACTTTATTAATGGACAGCTCAATTTTCTTTTTAATTTTAATGCAGTAGTACGCATTCTTAAAATATCTCTTTGTTTAATTTAAATTAAAATGGAATGGTATTAAAGCTCAAATAAATAGCAATTAGTCAGTTCATTTCACATGGCTTTACTCATTTATGACCGGTATACTTACATGCTTCAAAGTAAAATAATATATAGAATGTGAATTTACAGTACATATAACATAACATCACGTCTGTAATACCCGAAGGGTTAGGCACAGGTGTGCTCGTTTTCCTTTAAAAATCTTCAGATAATTACCATAGAAAATGTGTTATGCAATCTGGGTGCTACGCGTGGCATCGCGATAGTTTGCAACCAACCAAAAAAAAAAGGCTTTTTTCAAACAACTCCTCCCGCTCTGGGCAGAGTGTTAGGGAGTGTCACACTTCTACTGACTAAAAATTACCCATCGTGTCGAGGTCGCGGTATCTTTTTCGAACAACCCACAGCCCCGACGGGCGTCGGCCCTTGCGGACCCTTGCAATGTTGGTGACATCTCGATGAGGCGCGCGTGGAACACGACAGCTCCGTCGCCACGGCCTGTCGTTGTCAAAAGACGGACGGACGGTGGGCTAGGTTCCTACCAGCATTGAAAAGAAAATTTTACAAGTCTCGTAATCCTAAAAAAGCCTTTTTATTTTTTTAATGAAAACTCAACCAACCATTAGGGAACCTTATACAACGCATGTATAATATTCTTCTTATTACACTACCAGTATAATAAGGGACCACACACAAAGTTCGCAGATAATATGGGCACAGATTACACTGAGACTTTTGGGGAAACGTTTTTATCTGGGGAGTAAGATACAGCCTATTATCCGACATACTTATGTGACGGGCTGAGATGAAACTTGCCATCTGGGAGCTGGGCCCATTACCACTAAAAAGAATTAAGGAGAAAGTCAACTAATCCAGACATACATATAGGATGTAAAAGTACCCTTAACGCAAACGAAGGACATTTGTTCTCCCCACCACTGCGATCATTTTTTTGTTCTAGACCATACCTGGGAACCTCCTAGTTACGGAGATATTGGGGGTCAAAGTTCCAAATTTTTCACAACTGTTTTTGTAAATACTAGTATTTCAGGTTTTAACTTTACTTAAATTACCTCCATGACCCGTTTACTATTGAAAGCATCCACTAGCACAATGTTTTAAGAGTGCTACTTTGAGTTTTACCGTAAAATGTGATTTTTGACCCCAAAAAAAAAAGTCATTTCCCAGCAAAATTTTTTGCGTAGGAGTACTTAGTTTGATGTACAGAATGCTTGGTTGACGGATGCGTGAAGGGTTCGTTTACAGTTTTGCACCCTGTAGAGTTGGAAGATAATTTAAAGAAAATCTTAAGATAGTTTTTGCTTTTAATCATTCGACCACAATATAACACGGGAACCGAGGAACTGAATTTTGGAGGTAGTGGCTCCCTGCAAAATCTTGGTAAGTATTCAGCCAGCAATGGAGCGTAGTATCCTAGGGGGGTGGAAAATCATCAAATAACCCCTCCCGCTGTTGAGCTGAGCGGAAGGGAGTGTCAGACTTCTACTGACTAAAAACCACCCATGTTTCTTCTTAGCCCTTCATGTCGAGGCCGCGGTATCTCTTGCGAACAACCCGCAGCCCTGACGGGATGGTAGTATCCCTGGAGTTAAATTTACTGATCGTATAAGGAACCCGATATTGCGTTCCGAAGCTCAAATTGCTGATGTAGATCACACAGTTACCAAGCTCATATGGAACAGGGTTGACCACATCTGTCGCATGTCGGAGGAGCTATAGGGTCTAAAGTAACCACACAACCCAAATTGGGCACCAAACAGCCACGCAGCAAGCCCACAAAGAGATGGCGGGACGAATTTGAATCTTTTCACAAGGATTCGTTAATAACATCACTGGATAAGGGTAAGTGGGCCCCTGCCGGGACTGCGGGTTGTTGAAGGAGATACCGCGACCTCGGACACAAAGGGCTAAGAAGGAACATAGGTTGTTTTTAGTCAGTAGAAATCTGACACTTCCTACTGTTCCGTCCGGAGCGGGAGGAGTCATTTCATGATTTCCCACCCTCCAAAAACGAGGTCTTTGTCTTGGAGTAGGACACCTATTATTTATTTATTATGAGCCTATACTGTCCCACTGCAGGGCAAAGGCCTCCCTTCCCTCCTTCCACTTTTTGCGATCTAGTGCGACAGTAGACCAATCCTTAGAGAAAGAGTCCAGCTCATCCCGCCATCTCCTTTTGGGCCTGCCGCGTTGTCGTTTCTTGCTTTGTAATATCCACTGAGTGGTAACTTTTGCCCATTGCTCCTCCGACATGCGGCAGATGTGCCCAGCCCAGTTCCATTTTAACCTAGCAGCTGTGCTAATAATAAATAATAATTTAGTAACATTCGGTTAAACTGGAAACCGACACAAACATAACGGTTTGGCAGATGATAATGCACAATAGACGCAGGTAATTACTGTATCATTGATATTATACGTATAAAGTATGCCCAAGCTCTTTGTTTCACCGCCCAGAATACCAACACATGTTAAAGATGTAGGTCAGGGACTGTTTTAAAAAGACGAATATGTAGCGCTGGGTGTTGATTGATGGTCACCATCCGCCTTTCTATCTCTCTCTCCCTCTCGCTCCCTCTCTCTCTCTCCCTCTCTCTCTCCCTCTTCGAAATCCTTCCGTATTGAGTGTCGGCCAAAAGTGACGTATAAAGTAAAAAAAAAAAAAAAAAAAAAAGAAAGAAAGAAGAAAAGAAAGTGTACCTTCTGTATAGCTCTTTGAGGTTGAATATCTAAAGAATGGCTCACATTACTCTCTATAGTTATGTGCGAACTACTTTACGTGCGTCCTCTTATTTATATTAAAGATAATGTCTGTATAACATTACACTGCGTTAAAACAACGCGTCTTGAACATTCACAAGTCGGTTAGTTCACACTTTTAAAATAGAAAAGTAATTTTTGAACTGGGTTTGTAATCTAGGATGTAAAGTGCCGCTTAAAACTTAAGGAACAACTTAAGTTTTAGTCTAAAAAGAAATGGTGCATAAGTAGTTACAGTGGCATGAGCACTATACCCCACTTACCTTGTTCTTAGGCAAGATAAAACGTTACTATCTTTTTCACTGCTTTTCTGTGACAATTTTTGAGACTGTCGACTTTGTAGCAGGGGTTTGAACATGTAGTAATTACGCACAAGGAGTATACTTTCCTTTAGCCTGTTACTGTTGTATTCCAGAGCAAATCTCTCTGCTCATACAGAAAAGGTACGAGCATTTAATCACCACACATTCTTGAGGCTCTTGAGCGTAGGATTCAAGATTCACGATAAGAAAGACTCCTTTTAGAAGGATTAAAATTGTAAATATTTAGTTTCTATCAATTGAAGATATTTGACAGTCGTTACATGGACTCAGTGGTGAAAAAATCTAACTAAAGTCCATTTCACGAAAGAAGTCCCGCACACGCAGCGCTGTATGTCGCGCGACATAATGTTGTTTCACAACTTTTGGCATCGTAAATAAACCTTATAACGCACTAATCCAATAATAAACTCACAAAATATCTACCACAACAAACGCACCTTGATAACATCGACAAACGACAACATGGCCGATCTGTAAAATTTAGTTCCACATAGTGTTGGGATTGTATCCGGATAAATACTCAAAATGGATAAATACTCATAAATGTCCGTTTTTACTTGAGTATTTATCCAAAACAGCGGATAAATACTATCTCCATTTTTTGTAACGTAAATTTTATCAATTTACAAACAAAATAATTGAAATAAATGAAATCCTGATAAATTGATATGTATCGTACTTTATTAATCACTTTAACAATTATGAAAAGCCTTTATTAACAATGATTTCACCCAATCATGAAAATGTTCACCAATCACTATCCAAATCAGAAAAAACTATACGTATTTTGTGAGATACTTAAATAATTGTTATATATTTGGGGGGTATGAGGAACGGGGGGTAAAGTTCCTCATCCTCCATAGAAAAGGAAGGATCCTCCGACCAGACGGATGTTGTGTCTGGTGGGCTAACTGCCCGACATATGTAAGTCCGGATTTTCTATATTGCTATTGGCTAATGTCGCGGTTTATGTTGATAGCGTGATGTAGGATTAGCCAATTAGTTCGCATGTGTTGCGATAGATGTCACTGTCTCCACATCGCTCCCCTCCAAGACTGGAGGTCGATAGCAGGTTGAGTCTTGATTCTTGCCAAGCCAGTGGGAGGTTTTAGTGAGTTGGAACCGAATGCCGCATAGTTTTCGGTGAGTCGAAACTGACTGCGGTGATGCTCCAGTGTGTCGGGGTGATGCTGCATAGTATGTACAGAGGGCGCGGAGTGATGCAGTGCTGCGTAGTGGCTGGCTGCTGCGTTGACCAGGAGAGAAGTGCGTCGCTGCTTGCTGACCGGCCGAAGTGCGGTGTGCTGTGCCAAGGTCGCTGATGAGGCTGAGGACCAGGAATGCGCTTCCGCTACAAGCTGGTGGTCAGGATACCAAATGAAGCCGTGGTTGCTGGGTGGCGGTATGACTCGCTGCTCGAAGGCTTGAGGAAGTGATGATGACGTTTGAAGTAGCTGCATGAAGGCTGCGCTGACGTTCGTGCTCGGGGCCACCAGTTTGGGGGGTATGAGGAAATGGGTGTAAAGTTCCTCATCCCCCATAGAAAAGGGAGGATCCTCCGACCAGACGGGTGTTGACTGGTGGGCTAACTGCCCGACATATATAAGTCGGGCTTTTCTATATACGCTAATGTCGCTGATAAAGTTGATAGCGCGATGTTGTATTAGCCAACTGGTTCGCATGTGTTGCGATAGATGTCGCTGTCGCCACATACACAAAGAAAATTACTAAAGTAATAATATAAGCAACCACGGCTTCAACGGGTATCCTGACCACCAACATGCAGCGGAAGAGCATACCTGGTCATCACCCTCAGCCACATCAGCGACCTTGGCACAGCACACTGCACTTCGGCCGGTCAGCAAGCAGAGACTCACTTCTCTCCTGGTCGACGCAGCAACCAGCCACTACGTAGCACTGCATCACTCCGACTCACTGGAACATAATGCAGCATCACCCCGACTCACTGGGGCATCACCGCAGACAGTTCCGACTCACCGTGAACTATGCGGCATTCGGTTCCGACTCACTGGAACCTTCCACTGGGCTGGCAAGCATCAAGACTCAACCTGCTATCGACCTCCGGTCTCGGAGGGGAGTGATGGACAACCACATCTATCGCAACACATGAGAACTAAAATGACAAATCCTGCATCGCGCTATCAAAGTTAATCGCGACATTAGCCTATATAGAAAATCCCGACTTACAGTTGTCGGGCAGTTAGCCCACCAGATACAACACCCGTCTGGTCGGAGGATCCTCCCTTTTCTATTGTGGATGAGGAACTTTACACCCTGTTCCTCACACCCCCCCAAAGACCATTAGCATCGAAATCTACTAGCCATTCAATACGAAAAACCAACCCATGCGCAAAAATAATATTTATCCATCATTTTAAGTAAATATCCGATAAAAACGAGTAATAACGAGTATTTATCCATTTCTGATAAATACTCGAGTTTTTATCCTCCGAGAATTTATCCTCCGCCCATCACTAGTTCCACAATTGTCCGCGGGACTTCTTTCGTGAAATGGACTTTACCAGTCTTACCAAGGGTCGTTGAGTTAAAATACTGGCATTCAGTTGCGTCGGGTTAGACTGAAATCTGAGCTCAGCATAGTTGGGAAAAGGCCTTAGCAGATGACACGTAGTGTGATTTATTTTATCTACAAAGCATGTGTATTCCGAGCTCAAATACAAGCCTTCATTCAAAATGAACTACAGAGCATACACAAACACAAAATCAACATCAAAGCAACTAACACGGTAACACACTGACTAGTTTACTCTCCAACAAAAAGCGACATCACATCATGCTGACGCGGACGCTAGCACATAAGTAACAAAGCCAAATTCGAAAAGGGTCATTTCTCCAAATCGAATTACAGTTTTTTCCAAGAGCAAATTTTTTAGATTGGACTCGGCAGGGGCGTCAGATAGTAAAATTAGAGCGTGGCCCGTAATTGTTTGAAGCGAACGTACGCTTGTTACCAACTGCGAAACACCATTCGAACAAGCAACTCCCGGCTTTGTTCATCGGTGTTAGAGGTACCTGTGACTGCAAAGATAAAGTTGGTGCTGATATCCGGAATTAGAACAAAGGGTTGTCACCGGTAGAACGTTGCTCAATAAAGTTTAATCAGTGCCGACAAGCAAATGTAAGTTACGTTCAACCTTACACCTTCATTGCTGGCGACGTAAATACATTTATGTACGTAACGTAACGAGCCTGCATAATTCGCTGGAAATGCTATTATGGGCGCTAATATTCTAAATTTAGTTTGCGATGGTAGGACAATATCTATGCTTCGCATCCTATAGATACTGCTCTACCCTTGCAAATTAATACAGTTCATTGATGGGGACAATTTTGAAACATTACCCAAAATCTATATCAGGAAAGGACCTTACATTTATTGATTTGTTCTACTGGCTCACCTACTAAACTAAATTAAACCCCACTTACTGCGGTACTCAGAGATATTTAATGATTACTTAAGCCGTCACTTAGTAAAGATTTGACATACTTTTGTATGACAAAACTGTCAAAACCTTTACTAAGTGATAGCCTAAGTAATCATTAAAGCTCTCTGAGTGCGGCAGATAGTGTATTATTATCGTTAGGGCTGAGTTTAGTACCGACTATATTTGAACTACACAATTTTGATTGTAATTTTCATGTCATCGGTCTCACTGTATACACCAAATAAAAAGCATTCCACTTTTTCATTTATATTAGTAAACATAACTAGATGCAAATTGTGTGAGGGATCTGAGTGTTGCCTGCTAACAATTGAAACAAAGGTAGAAAAAAAACTAAATCGTAAAGAAAAAATATGTGAAAGTGAGCTTTACTGACCAATGATTTTACTTTTAATTGAAAGTAGATCCAGTCTTACATTAGTGACACCTATTTCACAAGAAGCTTACATGGAACACATAGAACAATAGCGAAGTCGGCGTAGTAGGAACACAAACAACGCCAAACGTATTTGGCATTCACAAAGACAGTAAACGTCGGCCGACCCAACTGCCACCCAACAAAAGCCTAGACCGGTCGATAGCCATGACAAACATCATCAGACATCCATGAATATTGTTAAAGCGCTCCGACCACAGTTATTACAAGCTGCTATATTTATACCCCTAAACAAACTGCTGATTTCACAGGGAGTGTAAAATGAAGACGAGGGTTTACGGCGTAAATAAAGTCCTAAGTGCTTTGAAATGACTTGAGGGAAGTATCCTTTAATGAGCAGCGAATCACACAATAAAAGACCTAATATTTAACAAAATAAAATACACATCAGCGGAAAATAGATCGTCCAAAACTCTGGCTGTATCTAATTTGATACACACATATTACGCCTCAATACCCGTTCCTTGTTACGCCAAACCCAATCGTGGCAATACCCAATCACAAATCGAAATAGCTTTCCTCAAACTCAGCAATGTCGATTTTATATCAAAAGCCGAATCGAAGAGATAAAACCTCGCGAAAAATCTTCTCCCTTAGCCCCGCAAGCGATTATCAAACCATTTAGTTTTATTACCATCGATCGTTCCCCGAAACTCATTCAAAATGGTTGACATTTAACGCACGAATTCATTTCTAATTTTCCGTCATTGTTTGAGCGAAATTAGTATTTGATTGCTTCTCAACGTAAGGTCACGAATTCGTATAGCCAATATAAAAGTTGAATTCGGAGGAATTTCTATTAAAATTTTTGATGTGAATATTATTTGTTTTAGACCTCGGGGGAAGGTTACAGATTTACATTTTGGGAATGTTGAAAAAGGTGTCCTGGGAGAGTAACCTCAAATGTTAGTAATGTTTGGCACCTGTTTTTCTAAATTGTTTAGTTATAATTATAACGTTATGTATGTGCTTATGTTAGGCAATTAGGTATCAAAATTGAAAACAGCTAATATCGACCAGATATCTATCACCAGCTTCCTAGCACCAAGGGTCAGCAAAGTCTGGTTGTCAAACTATCGGTAATCTGACTTCCAAATACTTACGTATTTGTAATGACAAAACAGTATCAAAACCATACTCCTACAGTTTTTTTCATATAAAAGTCATAACAAACACAAATGACAGTACATAAATTGAATATTTTGACAAAAAAATGCGTATTCTCCATGTTATGTCAGTCACAGATGTCGAAACAGCAGTTTTATAAATTTATGTGTGTACGCAACCCTTGGCCTAGATTATGAGGCGGTTTCGTAGATAGGCTTTCGTGTCACTAGCTGTACCTGGATATTTATAGAAATACTGCCTTAGTGTCAGATAAAAATAAACAAAGGGTGCTGTGGAAAATAGTTTTCTGTTTGTAGGAAGATTTGAGACGTAAGATATAAATGAGGGTCGGCGCAGCATGTCTTCTTCTTCAATAGTTCTTTAGTGCTCGTGATCTCATGAGACATTTCCTTTATTCAGTCCACCATCTTCATCCACACAGTCCATCCATCATTTCGTTGCTGTTCAAGAAATAAATTAAGGGTACCTAAATCATTTTAATGGCGTTTTGGGTAGCAGTTGGTTCTGTTAACGTTTGATAGTGATTAATAAGGTTGTTTAGATACAAGAGCAACAACAAAAACCTCTTTAATTGTTTCACTAATTTAGATTTATCAAAATCATAATCAAAAGTCATTTATTTAAACTAGGCTGATAATCAGCACTTTCCGAACGTCAAAATTTACTTTACTTTACTTATTTACAAGTGACAGTCCTCCAAAACGCCCACCCTTCGACACTTCCCAGTGTTTTTGCTGGAAAGAAGAAGTGAACAAACTCCCCAGCAATCTAAGTAGTTTTATAAATGCTGTGTTTAATGACATTGAAAGAAAGAAAGAAAAAATATTTGCAAATTAAAACATTGCTAACAACACATTTATGAATCGATACTAGTTTCAACCTTTTGTAACCAAGTCACGACTGCACTAAAAAGTAAAAACTTCAACAACAAAAATATAAACATACTGGCACACTGTAGGTGTAATCGAGCCACTGCTAATAGTTGCGACCAACTTAGAAGATCATCCAGTCTGATTGGATTCCTAACTTTCTGTACAGTTGCGTCATAAGGACTATTGGCTCTATTAATACATATTAAGGACATACTTGGCCGGTATTACATGTAATAGTCAACGGTCATTAGAGCATAATGTTGCATGTTCGCTGGCGTATCTCCCAAATGAGAGGAGTTGTTGGTAAGTGTGTCAGTAAATGTTTAGTAGATTATGATTATGTCGTAGTTATTTTAGTAAGTTGGGTAAACTAGATTTTGATTAGTGCTAACGATGCTAAGCACAAAGCTTGAGACTATAATGACTACAGATATTTATTAATGAGAAATTAAGATAGTCGATATAATGAAGCTGCGGATTGGAAAACTTGGAGTAATAAAGGAGCCTTCTTGGAGATTAATTTACCTACATATCTAAAGTATATTGATTAGATCCAATAATACTTTTAGGTGATTAAGTATAGCTGCGGGTTAAAGGGCTATGAAGGAACATGGGTGGTTTTTAGTCAGTAGAAGTCTGACACTCCCTTTCGCTCTGCCCAAGAGCGGGAGGGGTTATTCGATGATTTTCCACCCGCCAAAAAAAAAAAGGCGAATAAGTATTTCGAGTTTCATCAAAAAATCTCTCCGTGTAAACGAGACTTATTCATTTTATCAGGGATTTCTTTAGCCATAAATAACATAACATCACGCCTGTTCTCCCTAGGGTTAGTCAGAGATGAACCTAATAATACACTTACATTTCTACAGTTATATTTAAGTCAAGTAATAGGAAGCGAGCCTATTGCCATCAAACGGGCACAAATCCAGACTCCGTGGCTGCTACTGAGAAATTTCTGAAAAAAACCCAATAACACTGCCCGATCCGGAAATCGAACCCAGGAACCCAAGCTCAGTAGTCGCGCGTACATGACCAACGAGACAATGTTGTTTTTTTTTGTATAGAAAATAAACAACTTCGTAGTAACAGCATTCACACACACAAAACTCACATGCGAAACACAATCCCCTTTCATAAAATACCTTACGATTTCGAAGCCCTGCCATTTAATATGGGTATACACCCCCATTTGTGTCGAAGTAGAAATAGGACGCACCCCTGTGGCCGTTTAGGGAAACTGTAAATAAAGTGTGAAAATATTTTTAAGGGTCGCCCTACAGTGTGCGAAATGTTTGCAGTCACGGGATAGGTGAGTAATGGAGAACCGACATTTTTCTAAACTAAGATAAAAGTGTTGTGGCCAATGTCCTTGAAACCCTGAGGGCTCGTTTACGGAGACGCGGGGCGTCGCATTTACTGAGAGGCGCGTCCACCGCAACGAACGCTGCATTTTAAACTAACGAGTGGAATCGTTAACGTTTTCATACATCGCCATGTGTTTGAATTAAAAACGCACAACGCGCCGCGCGACGCCCCGCGTGTCCGTAAATGAGGCCTGAGTCGTAAACAGGAATCAGATGATTGCAATCTTAGCTGTGAAAAGATCTTTCTATCATTGATTTGGTGAAAGTCTACAAGTTTTCTTTTTGGTTAGACAGTTTAGCGTTAGATGTTGATCGTTTTAATCCCGTGGAGGGTTGATCCGGGTAGTCAGAATGTAACACTAGATATTAACACCGGTAGGTATGTATAAACAAGTGCAAGGAATAGTTGACTGAAAGTATAGTAATAAGTTAATTTTATAGTATTCCGTAGTCAACATAGAACCCTTGTAGTCATCATGTCCACCTGTATGTCCGCACTATAGCTCAAATACTGTTATTACTAGAATGCTGTAATTTGGCATGAATATACAAATAAGTTACGCGGAATAAGTGGTAAAACAAAATCTAAAAAAAAAAACATTTTGGGTATCGCCAGTACACACAAAAGAGGGGATGAAACCGCTAATGTAAGTTTGTTTTATTTTTACAATAAAATCATCGTTCAGGAGGCAGGTAGACAGGGAGGTTAATCAGTTTAGTAAGTTCACAATATATTCTGATGGGTAACTACGGAACCCTACATTGTGCATTGACCAACATGCACTTGGCCGGTTTTTATTCTGTAGTTTATTAAATAATTGCTTGAACTTAGAACTGTCAAAAGTAACTTTTAGCTTTGCTTTCTTCCCGTCGGGGCTGCGGGTTGTTCGAAAGAGATACCGCGGCCTCGGCGCAAGGGCTAAGAAGAAACATGGGTTGTTTTTAGTCAGTAGAAGTCTGACACTCCTTTCCGCCTTTATGTATGTCATGTAGATCTTTTAAAAGTCACTAAGATAAAAAAGCGCATTTGCCATTATCCTGCGACATATATATATCTACTTATTTTTCCACATTCAATGCTTGTTATCCTTCAACAATTCCAGAAAATGTCGCGATAAGTTTTTAAATCCACCTGTTGGTCCACACAGTCCCACATTCACATCAAACAATCTCGTCGGACGCTTTATGTGAAAACTTAACGTAAACACCACAGCTACAGCCTGCACTTTATCACCTGCATTCTGCTTTTTATTTATCACAAGATAGTAAAGCTTTTAAGATTGTTTTTTTTTCTTAGATCTGAGACAAAAGGCAGTCCATAGCTATATTTATAATATATAATCTATTTATTTTCAAGCAACAAGGCCCATAGATAAATACCTTACAGACTAACATAAATATGATAAAATACAATTTGTGTTAGTTAATAGAGCCTTAAAACTATGTTAGTAACACTTCACTAGCGCACTAAGTCACTGCGCGTTCTTGTGGCACTTGCCCACGGAAGCGACGGAACATCACTCCCAGCGGGCAAAAGTCCTCTTCCTAGAAGAGATGCAGAAAACATGTTAGTATTCGCACCACGAACGCCCTAAAGTTGACGTTGCGGCGCGACTCAAGTAACCAAGCAAGTGCAAGTAAGTAGCTATCTTCTCTTCTCAGCTATAACTACAACCCATAGAGCGACTGTAATCCCGGTATCTTTCTTGAGTTTAAGCAATAGCAATTTTATGTAATAGACAAGAATTTTAACGAAGTAAGACTGTCAAAGAAAGCAATTTTTTTTTTGTCAGACTTCTACTGACTAAAAACCACCCATGTTCCTTCTTAGCCCTTCATGTCGAGGCCGCGGTATCTTTTGCGAACAACCCATACTTCTCCAGTATTAGTTAAATACAGCAAAATAATTTGTCCAGGGCCCCTTCTCACATAAATGACACCATCCCGCTCAGATCTTCCGTAAATTTGTTAGACAGCCTTACCTTTTGTTGCGAAAACATGATGCTTTGGTAATTTAATAACGCGGTAGGGATGAAAATGGTAAATATAGTGGACGCGCGGTTACTTACCTTTTAAGAACTTTGTTGTGGAGTTGCGTAGCGGCATTCTTGTGTTGAAGAAAACATATTCAGAGAAGATTTGATTTTAAATTATAATTTTTGATTCCTTCTAAGAATGACATCAAAAAATTGTTTACGTTATTTTATTTCTTCGTAATTGTGGTGGAACCAGTTTTTTTATCCACGTTGACATATTTTAAATAAATTTTGTACCTGCATTTCTTGGCTCCATAAAACGCTCGCCCTTGGCTAAGAGAGTTTGTCTACTTATATAAAAATGTACTAATTTAGAGTTGGCTATTTGACAACTGTTAAAAATTCAAGAAAATGGTATGTTAATTCAAAGAACTAAAAGATATAACACAATATGTGAAAAAAATCGATAAAAAAATGGAGTAGCTACATGTTTTCGAAGTTTTTGGTGGGGGCACTTTCTATCCTTGTCACGCGAAACGGCCATTTGTATTATGTAACTATGGCGGTATGAAATATGATGTCACATTTTTGTAGCGCTGTCTTTGTCTAGTACGTCATTTAAAATCACTAAGCCATTTTTTTTTACGATTTTATTACTTTTTTCACACATCGTGTTATTTCTGTTAGTTCTTTGAAATAACATAACATTTTCGTGATTTTTTAACAGTACTCAAAAAGCCAGTTACAATACTATTAACATCAGTTACGACCATTGTATTAATCTCCAACACCCACCCGACAGGTTCCGAAAGCTCCCGAAGGTGCACGATGACACCCGATAGCAAGCTACACTGAAACTCCATTACACGATTGCTTCCACCACTTAACGTTATCCCCACTAATTAATATAAATGATTAACAAATTGCATACCGCACCCGATAGTCGCCTTTGTGGTATCCGTTTTTGTAGGAGCTGAGTTTTCGCGGAACCCGGTTGAAAAGCGTGGAAAAATCTGATCTGATTTTAAAAGGGGGTTTGAGATTCACGGTAGAAGCGGCAAGTTAGCCCGCGAAATACATTAGTTTTTTGCAATTTGCCGGTCAATGTCAGTCTGTTAAACAAAATATGGTTCGTGACCTTAAACCGTATGTATTTCAAGCATCTTAATCATCAATAAAACCCTCTAAGTTCTTTCAATCCCTTGTATAACTTTTGAGAAAATGTAATTTCCGCAAATTGCATATTTTCTTACGTTTTTTTTGCAATTTGCGGAAATTACATTTTCTCAAAAGTTATACTTAAATGAAATACATTTTATAGAAGTCGTTTCTTGGACGAATTAAAAGGACTTATGTGTGATATCGTCGAAGTCACAGGATATACTTGAGGGACAGACGGAAGGGCTGCGGGTTGTTCGCAAGAGCAACTTTCACTCTGCTTTCGCTCTGCCCAAGAGCGGGAGGGGTTATTTGATGACTTTCCACCCGCGAAAAAAAAAAAAGGACAGACGGAAGTATGGTGGAAAAAGGAGAGGCCTAAACACTAAAGTCCATTTCACGAAAGAAGTCCCGCGGACAATTGTGGAACTAAATTTAACAGATCGGCCATGTTGTCGTTTGTCGATGTTATCAAGGTGCGTTTGTTGTGGTAGATATTTTGTGAGTTTATTATTGGATTAGTGCGTTATAAGGTTTATTTACGATGCCAAAAGTTGTGAAACAACATTATGTCGCGCGACATACAGCGCTGCGTCTGCGGGACTTCTTTCGTGAAATGGACTTTAAGATGATGCCAAACAAGTTAGTATCTATTACCTGCTAAAATTGATTACATGTTCTGCATGGGAATCGACTGCCTTGGTATGATCATGTGATGAGAAGGGAAAAATCGCATTTGACTAAAAGAGTTTAAATGTTGATGGATGGAGTGGAAGAGGAAGACCAAAGAAAATATGAATTAATTGTGTGAGGAATGATATGAAGAAAAAATCTAATTTCTGTTAAATAAATAACTAAAGACAGTGAAAACTTCCTATTACCTAACCACAAACATTAATAAAGCTCTTTCTAAAGCACACGGGACAAAATCCATTAAAATTTCATCCTGTTACATCTAAGCGAACAAATTAGATCGATCCACGTAACATTTCACGAAACATTGCACTTGTGTTAGGATCATTTTTAATCTAAATTCCATCCATGCCCGCCCTTTGTACTGCCGCAAGAAATTGCCCCACCCTCATGGGCTACGTATTGCCTACATTATACTGGATAAGAATTTATTCCACACGAATAACCAGGAACACTTTAAAGAAATTGGGCAAAGGCCTTCGCAGAAGCCTACTCCTTATAAGACAAACTAATAAAATCTTAGAAGGGATTAAGGATGATTTTCGGTGAAACTATTTGGGTTGCGGAAAGTTATAAAAGTTTGCTGGGCCTTAGATATATTAGAAACAATATTGTTCAGATACTAAGAAAGAAATTGTTGAGAGCGGAGGTTATCCACCTGGAAAGTTACCTAGGTATTCATAAGTTGTTTATAGGGATCCCGGACAATAGGTACATAACAAAACATAATGAAATATCTTTTTTTGTTCCGTATGGTACCAGACGTAAAGAATTGCACCATCCTATATCTTCCTGTATGTGTCTTAGAGGCGACTACGGGACTTACGGTCTTAGAATGGGTAGCACCGTTCTCTATGACTTTGTAACAACCTCCTGCCAAGCGCGACGATTATAATTATGGCAAAAGTCCCTAAAAATGCCGATGACCTGGCGAAGGTTGCTGGGATCCGCTGGATGCGAGGCCTTTGTCCAGCTGTGGACATCTTTCGGCTGAAATGATGATGATGTGTTGCAACCGAGTGCATATTGAGCAGACAAAGCGCACGACTCTTAAGACATTGCTAGTTAACTTTAATACACTTCCTGTAATCGCCAACTTAGCGCCATATTCCTTTAAAACTTTAAAAAAAAGACAATCTCGAATTCTCGATACACCAATTAAAATACAATCTCAAACTGTGCAATGTCCTTTAAAACAAACTCATTAATTGACAGATTGACTTTGAGAACGGAAGTAAAACGTCTTAATTTGTTCTCCGTCTAAGTATTACGTAAGTTCCGAGACAAAACCTACTTAGGGTGTCGTTCCAGGAGACATGTTGTTTAGTTTTGTAACTCTCAGTGCTCAACTCGAGCAGAGGGATCTGCTTAAGTGGATGAAGAGCACAGCTTTACCTAGGGAATGTTTGCGCACTTCACAGACACGTTTTATAGATCTTAAGCTGAGCTGAGCAGGTTGAGAGATGAGTTCTTTTTATGTGTTGTTGTGAAGGATCTGTAAAGACGAAAATACTTGTCAGAATAAATGGTGTTGTGAACTTTTGTAAATCGATCAACAATACGAAGCCAAAGTTTTTTATTTGCTAAATATAGGTGTAAAAGGTACAAATAAATAGGTTCAGAGATATAGTGTTTCTTAGTAATATCTGCTCTCCTTTGCCGTCAACGAAGCGACGTACAAATATCAATACTACAGAAACAACAGAATTTAATTTTATGGAAAGATAACAGTAGCAATTTTCAATAATAAATTATTTCTTACTGCGGTACTCAGATATATTTAAATATCTCTGAGTACCGCCGTCAGTTAGTAAAGATTTGACATACTTTTGTATGACAAAACTGTCAAAACCTTTACTAAGTGATGGCCTAATTAATCATTAAAGTTCTCTGAGTGCGGCAGTTAGTAACATTTCTTATTTTAAACTACAAATGAACAGAGACCTACAGAATTCCTTAAGCATAAAAGATTACGGAAATTCGGCTTAGAACTCGTAAGCCAATTTTAGGGACAAATGCAGTCCCGTCGGGGCTGCGGATTGTTCGAAAGAGATACTACGGCCTCGGCGTAAGGGCTAAGAAGGAACATGGTTGGTTTTGAGTCAGTAGAAGTCTAACACTTCCTTCCGCTCTGCACAAGAGTGGGAGGGGTTATTTGATGATTTTCCAGCCTACAAAAATAAAAAAAAAGAGACAAATGCAGACTCTTATTTCTAACCTTATTTACAAGCAGAAACAGTTTATACATTTCAATTCAAAAGGAACCGTAGAAACCATTCAATTAAACGGAACAGCGAAACAAAATGCAACTACCATTTGTTTTATTCAACCAAAAGTAACCAAAAGACGATCATTTTATTTCATACGCGCGTACTGTGTGTGTTTGTGCCAAACGCCCTCAGGTGACTGCACAGGGCACACAGGCGAACCAATACGCTCCAACAGATTGAATAATTAACTTACGCGCGCGTTTTCAAAACTCACACGCGAAAAATATTGCATCCGCGAATGAGTCATCATGAAAATTTGTGAGGAGTAGTTTCAATTAGAGTTAGGATCCAAAAATTTTGTAATCATAACAATTTTGCATTCATAACAATACTATAAACAGAGCAAAGAGCAGCAGTGACGCAGTGGCGGTGGCCCCGACTTCCGAACAGTAAGTCGTGGGTTCGAACCCAGGCAGGTGCATTAATTTGTGTATTTATTTCATCACCGTTGCTTTAAAAACGGTGAAGGAAAACATCGTGAGGAAACCGGCCGGCATGTCTTAGAACACAAAAAATTGGAAGACATGTGACATCTACCAACCCGCACTGAGCCCACGTGGTGAATATAGCCCGTCCCTCTCCTAGAAAGGAGGCCTAAGTCCCCGCAGTGGGAACATTATAGGCTAGGAAATTATGAACAATACTATAAAAATACGAAAGTTACTTCGATCCATTACGTCTCACCTGAACGAGTTTCGATGTCAGGTACTTGGGTCACGTTACTCACGACATACGATATAATTTATTTTAAGCCGCGTTAGTATTGACAAAAAGCTTTCTGACAGCACTAGCTTTGAACCACGTGCATTTCATGCAAAAGTAAAAAATAAAATGAGCCTAAAATACATCAATGCAGAGTATAAAAGATCATTTATTTCTAAAATAAACCCGTTCGATTTCGAAGACCAATCATACTAAGCACATTCCATTCTCTAGCCCCAAACATAGACTAGGACATGAGCTAGAACTCCCAAATGTAGAGATCGTTCAATTAACGCTGCTAGCTGGACCGTCCACTAATTAAATGAATGACCAATTAGATCCATAACGACTGACTACGTCCGGCCATCTTGAATAATCTGCTTCGGTAGTTCTGTTCATCGCTATACAGGGTGTAAATCAACCCATCACACAGCCGTCAACCAAGCATTCTGTACATCAAACTAAGTACCGCTATGCAAAAATGTTTGCTGGGAAACGACTTTTTTTTTTGGTTAAACAATCACATTTTACGGTAAAACTCAATGTAGCACTGTTAAAACATTGTGCTAGTGCAGGATAGTTTGAATAGTAAACGGATCATAAAAGTAATTTAAGTAAAGTTATAACTTGAAAAACTAGTATTTACAAAAACAGCTGTGAAAAATTTGGAACTTTGACCCCCAATATCTAGGGGGTTCCCAGGTATAGTCTAGAACAAAAAAATGATCGCAGTGGTGGGGAGAACTAGTGCCTTTCGTTTGCGTTAAGGGTACTTTGATTTTTGACCCCAAAATCAAAAGTCATTTCCCAGCAAACATTTTTGCGTAGGGGTACTTAGTTTGATGTACAGAATGCTTGGTTGACGGTTGTGTGATAGGTTGATTTACATCCTATATAAATGATTCTTGTTTCCTACGTTTTAGCGATGTTGATCCCAAAAATTAAGCTACAAGGGGTTTTATTATTTTCGTACAAAGAAAAAACAAGCTTTATGACGTTCTTTTCCTTATCTAGTGGAATCTAAAACTCGAAATTGACAAAATAACAATTTAAGACACTCACAGTAAAAACAACAACAAAAAGACGTGTGGCACTCGGAGACTGCCGCGGTAAAGCTATTGCATAGCATTTTTTATCAACTTATGCAATTATAATTATTTATTTATTTTATTAATGCAGTATTTTTTTTCCTTTGTTTTTTTTTCTTTGATATTAATTTAAGTTACACTTTGAGCGTGGTGACCGATAAAAAAACATTTTTTTTTCTTTTATTAAATAAATGAGTGTTAGGTTTTTTCGTTACGGAATTTCTGGATTCGGTCCCCACTCTCAAGGCCCGCGATAGAAGCTATGCAATAGCTTAAAAACCATAAGTAGGTGTAGGTACTTGCCGAAAATCATCATCATTCTCTTGCTCTTATCCCAATACATTTGAAGTCTTCGCAGCATGTCTTAATCTTCCATTACTCGTCATCTCACCAGACACCTCCTTTATTCCCATAACATCCTTTCAGAACTTCCTTATTTTTATTTCCTTTAGAAGAAGAAAGAAAGAAAGAAAGAAAAAATATTTATTTGTCGCAGAAACATAACGAGCATACAAATAGACATACAAAAAAAATACACATACAACGCATAACAGATATTAAAAAATACAAAAAGCAGGGTTAGTATAAAAATAATTGCACGTCGCGTCGTGACTGCGACAACTAGGTTGCCACTCAGCATGATGCTGTGCTATGGGCACCCACAGCACAGCGCTGGTTAGGTACTTTCCGAATACGAAAGGCTGAAATAAATCTGGGACTACTGACTTTAGTTTTCATTGATTACAGTCAAAATCACGCACCATGTAACTGCGTGCATCCACTGAATTCTATATGCACGTTAACAGAGAGAAGTAACGACTACATGACAAGGCCACCATTTGTTTTCCTACACAAAACAAACGAAACTAGCGGTTTTGATAGATATCTGGTTGGGAAAGTTTCAACAATCAATTTTATTGTTTGATAAAAAACGTTAGATAAACGGGTATAACATTTCTGATTTTAGTTTTGGTACGAAAGTTTTTGAATAGTTAAAGCTTCTTCAGATCCTATCGGCATTTCTGAACATAACAAGCAATAATCAACAAAAAACTGCCTTAAATGGTAGCTTCATCGTATCTCAATTATTAACATATTGATGACTAGCTGATGCCCGCGGATTCACCCGCGTGGATGTCGGTCAAATTATGTACTAAAACCTGCCTCTTGAATTACTCTATCTATTAAAAAAAACCGCTTGAAAATCCGTTGCGTAGTTTTAAAGATTTAAGCACACATAGGGACAGACAGACAGCGACAGCGACTTTGTTTTATACTATGTAGTGATAGTGATGAAGTGATGAGTATCGAGAAATGTTCATAAAAATAGAAGTACGCTGATTAACATGCAACTGCCTTGAATGGAAGCTTAATGAATAGCCGCAGCTTTATTAACCAAAACTTTAATATTTACTGTTAATAAACATCCAAAGTCATTTCATGTTCCCTCATCATTATTTGCAACGCAAAATATTCCGTGAACATAATATAAATGGAAATTACGAATTGCAGTGGCACCAAGCGAACAAGAATAATGATAAACATGAAAATAAATAAGCAAAAAGTTTAAACTCAAATGAAAGTAATTGAATCATTCATTTTGTCAAAGTTGTTAACGAACACGGAATCTAATTGGCATCACTTGACCATCGAGAGAAACTGCCGAGACGTGGCGGAGAATCTAAATCAGGGTTACAGGGGATCATGGAAAAACGTCTTGATTACAGCTGAATTAAATTTAATTTGTCGCGCGAGGTGTTCCCCCCCTCTCGGTCTAATGAGTTCCCAACTTTCCTCTTTGTAAGATTAAGCCCAAAAAATGTGAAAAACTTGAGCGTCGTCCGGTCCCATGGCGGATGTTGTTTGACATACATAATATCTGGCAGCCTTGCCTGCCCCCGACAAGTTTTACGTACTTTCTACAGCTGTTTACTTAAGTATGCTCGGTGGAATTAAAACTTAGAAGAAAGTTGTTTAGCTGAAGTGATTTCCTTAACTCACGCAACGAACGTTTTTTTGAATTTATAGATAGAAGTGTGTTTTGTTCTCATAAAATGTTTATTGCTTTTTGTTTTGGTAAGCAAGTTTCTAACCCTATATTTTCGTTTACATAGTAACCAAAACTGAAATGTTTTCAAAAAATTACAATACCGGTATTCTGTCACACACATATTCTACGAAATATTCGTTTCTAGCTGAGAGAAACTCATTGAACTAAAACTGTGTCTGCTGCTTTTAATATTGTTGGAACAATAACTTTGAAAATACGTTTAAACTGACAAAATTTATTGCACGGACGCTGCCACAAATAAATATGAAAACATTCTCTGCAGATGACAACTGCGAAGTCAATGTTTACTTAATTAAACACCAAGGCGAAATACATCGAGCAGCAAGCTTTGTTTTAATATAAATCAGAAATGAGATTAACAAAATTACAACAGAATGTTTTAAAATCCTTCAAGCGAGGAAAATATTTAACGTAACTGGGAAATTTCATTAAGCTCCTACTAATTAAAGAGCAGTATTGTGGCTGAAAATTCGGCGGCAAAACGTAAATGTGGCTTGTACAAATTAAATCAATCTGCTAGTTATCGTATACGTGAAACATGTTCAGATATTGTTGCGAATTAGCGGTATAATTATCCGTTCTAATAAGAATAAATGGTGCTTCGTATATGATTATTAAGTAGTAAACTTGGGATAATCATTTATTACAAACTAACTTTCTAATGAAGTTGTTGAACTTTGCTAATCAATCAATTTTAATGAAAAACCGCACCCAACTTCCAGTTCTGGGGTTCTTGATAAAGCAATAGGGTTATAAAACGTCTAGATAAACCCGTATTTCGCTCGTTCGCTTTTTACGATGCGATCACCGTTCACGAGGGAAGGTGAACGAATGTAACAGAAACTGAGCAAACAATAACAAAAGAGCTCTATTTCGTACGACGGCGACGACATATTGTCCCAAAATGCCGTAGATCCCAGTACAAATAATACTATACTGGGGACATATCCTCACGTACCCTCGCAGGGCATCTTCGACAGGCTTGTCTAGTTAAGCCTCACATATTTACTGATATTGATACAGGGAACACCCTGCCAAGATGACAATTACTCGGCTCGATGGCTGAGTCAGAGCTCACTGGATATGACACGTTTTACTTTCTTTCGTGTACACTGTACAAGTTTGTTACAAGTAAACGCTTGTTTGATAAAAAACTGGTCAAGTGCGAGTCGGACTCGCACACAACAAATACTAAAAATAAAATAAAATAAATATTCGATATTTATTTTATTTTATTTTTAGTATTTGTTGTTATTGCAGCAACAGAAATACATAAATTGTGAAATTTTCAACTGTCTAGCTATCGCGGTTACACAGCCTGACAAACGAACGAACAGACAGCGAAGTCTAAGTTATCTAGGGTCCCGTTTTTACCATTTGGGTACGAAACCCTAAAAAACTGGCTGCTGTGTAAGGATTTTATGTGTTTGTTTAATTAAACATTCTGGTTGATGAACGATAGAAAATGCCTAATGTAAGGTAAATTGCACAAGCTTTCCTTTCATTTTATGTATCTACATTCATTTATTTCATTCATTCATTTGGGGTCGGTGCAACACGTTTTTTTCTTCCATTCTGCCATCTACAATCAATGCAAATAAATGTTACTTTAAACCATGATTACGACCTATTATGCTATAGGCATTCCATCCATAAATACTTCTCAGATATCAAAATTCTAACACAGCTTATACCAAAAAAGATTTGCAGCTACGATCTTTCGTCTACGACTCTCTTCGCTACGTAAAGTTGTAGTACATTATACTACGACAGCTAAACGTTACGCCAGAATTCTACAATCACCTGTGTTTAAAATACTTTCAGCATTACATGTGTTAACAACTTTCACACTCATGTAATGTCTGCACTAAGTATACTCATTGGAACATAATGGCAATATTTATGGTGTGAAAAACAGTTACCGAATTTAGTTAGAAACTCATTTAGATGGTAGATTAAAAGTCAGTTAAGCCTAAATCACCCGTTGGCGCGAAACTGTTTGGGGTGCGAAAAAGTTATTTAGAGGTTTGAACCAAACACTAATTTGCGTGCGAACATAGCAGTTTAGCAAACCGCATCGGCTATTAAATTAAGTAAACGACATTAATGGTCATGGTCCTTTCTAGCGGCGATATATCTATGGCTCACGACAAAACCGCTGAATTTCCCAGGAGCGCTATCCACAACATACAGCGAAGAAGAATAACCGGAGTGAATGCAAAATGAAAATTATCATACAAATTCGCCATCTTATATGAACCGAGGTATTACTGTGACAGTATAAGTATGCAAAAATATGTAAGGAGAACGCGGTTGCCTTTACGGGGCGTCGAAAATACGCAACTGAATATTGGCTACGTATTTTCGCGCGTAAATTTTCAGTACTTGTAATTTGCATCTGTAAAATAAATAATTGTGGGATGTCTTTGTTGGAGCGTCGATGTCTCCGGGGCGTTGTGACGTTTGCCGCGGAATCGTCGGCTGATGTATGGAAATTGTGTTGAATATTTTTTTGTGTCCTTGTAAGCTTTGAGTTTGTTTGAAGGCTTTACGCTTTTGAAGTGCTTATTCAAGAGGTGACGATGATAAATGCAAATGTCTCAGTGCAGAGCGCGAGCGTAACGAAGATAGCTATATATTTTAATAAATATGTAGCTATCTTCGCATACATATATTTTAGACGATATCTACTTACTTACTACCTACGAACGAAGAAGACGTATATAAATAATATAAATATAAACAACAGAAGAAAACTAATCATACTTTATAATCTTATGGGTGTAAAAATACCCTTAACGAAACCGAAGGTCACTATGATATTTTTTTTGGTCTGGACCATACCTAGGAACCTTTTAGTTACAAAAAAATATTGGAGGTTAAAGTTCTAACTTTTTCACAACTTCTTTTTTAATAATACGTAACTTCAAGTACCTCCAGGACCCCTGTGCCATTCAATGCATCTTATAGCACAGTTTTTGTTGCTATCGTAAACGGTGATTCAAAAAAATAAATTACGTAGGATTACTTAGTTTGATGTGCAGAATGCTTGGTTGGCGGCTTCTTGAAGGGTTTGTCTACGCCTCTTATAGATCTACACAAGGTTAAGGTAAGGTTCCTATACCAACCTATTTCCTTCAGACCTCCTCAGCATCCAATAACCAGGTACCTACTAGTTATAAGCGGTAGTTTAATTTTGTTCAAAAACCACTTGGCAAAATCTACTTACTTGAACAAAAATATGAATTAAACATACAAGTTAATAAAGTCAGAGTACAAAGTTAGCATAGGACGGTGCAAGCGTACATGGAACAGTGGGCCTGCCACGAACGCGCGGAGTGCGGAGTGACTCTTTTTTCGCTTGGATGACATTCTCATGAGACCTCCTTTCTCGCCTCTATCATCATTTACACAGTCCATGCATCGTTTTTCGGTCTTCTTCTACACTCATGGGTACTCAAAGACATTCAAATATTATCTTAAATCTCTTTGTGGGTACTAATCTTGAAACATAATTAATATGATGTCCAATTCGAGTTCGTTCTGACGTTGGCCAGACCCTGAAAAAAACAAGTTGCACTACGTCGCAAGCGTGTGCAAGTAACTACTTGTGCATCGAATAAGCGATGAGGTCGAGTGCGGCGACGCAGTCTCTTGACGCCGAGTGAGGGAAATGAGCAGAAAACATCGATAACTCCCGGCCCGCTGAACACAGCAAACGTAATATCCAGCATCGCGTAAATTCAGGCACATTATTTTGAGAAACAACCTATAGTTGGCGTTGCGTATATTACCATTGCTCTCAGATCGGAATGAAAACAACGTGAGGAAATCAACATGTCCTATAACAAAGAATTGAGAACTCTTGTTCCCAGCAGGAGAACGTTTTAGCATGCTTGCAGCCTAGCGTAGGGTAACGTTAGATATGCTACGCTTGCCGAAGGCGATAGGTGGATGGGCGACCATCCATCATCCATTACATATCGCGACCGCTCCGTACCTCAGAAAGCACATTAAATTGTTGGTCACGGTTGACATTACAAAGCTGGTCTAAAAGAACTTAATGTCCATGCAACAAAAGCGAAACAATACGGTTTTATGGGATAGACGTAAAGCTCTTTTTAACGGACTTAAGCCAATTCCGCGTCCATAAGTGTCAATGATCTGAGGTAGCAGTTTATTGAAATATTCATCGATACAATCTTTTAATTATTTATTTTAGGCTGTAGGTAGGTACATGCAGCGACAAAGAAAGCTCATCCTCCCAGAAGCGCCATCTCTGAGAAATTCTTGTAACTACTAAGATTCAAACTAGAAAAAAAACTGTCGGTGCGCACTCAAGCGACAGCCCGTTATTATCAAACCCATCCTATTCTTAGTATAGATAGTTTTAAACCTCCAAACGTGTTCTTCAAACATTATAATAATTTTACATATTTCTAAAACTCACTAACAAACGAATTTAAAATGAAATAAAATATTTAGGTCGAAGTGAGGATCGAGCCTGGAACTTTCACCTCACGAGTCAAGCTGTTATACCGCTGCGCCAATCGGTTACTTAACAGAGTGTTCAAAATTATCGATATGTTTATGAATCATCCGTCACAATATTCATATCGGCCGTGTTGTTTCTTTACAATAATGAAGAAGATTGAAGGTAAGCTTATTATTTTATTAAGTTAAACATACCGTCGCATTATAGCATAATTACTCGCCTGCTTGTGAATAACGACTTATAGTTCTTATAGTTACGATAAAATCATGTCTCGATTGAGTAACTTTCTAAAAGTGAAAATAATCGTCCTTTGAGAACGAAATCAAAGTATAAAGAGTATCGAGAGCTCGAGAAATAAATGTCAACGTAAGTGTAATCTAAAATAAAATCCGTTTATATTTTAATAGTTTTTTCCATTAGAAATCTAACTTTTTAATTTGCTTCCTTCTAGAGAAACACAGTTCGTTTATGGGTGAGACGGTATCAAGAAACTAGTGAAGTGAAGTGTAACCGCCAAGGGCCAAGCCAGAATAAGATTTGCGACCCAATATTCGAATTTCGGTTGGGAAAAGGAAATTGTGGTTTTTACCGACGAAAAGACGTTTATAATGATGGACGAAAAATACTATGGAAAAAACCAGGCGAGCGCTACAACTCTCAAAATGTTTTACCTTTAAGGACTAGTGGCAGGTTAACACTGGGTAAGCAATAACTCATTTAATTAAATATGACTATTAACATTTACCACGTAATTAAAATAAACACGATTTACTTACAAACATTAGTAATTATAATAATTCCTTATTTACATACAAATAAATATATATATTCTTATAGTATATTATATATAAATATAAATATATATATAAAGTATATATAGGTAGGTATATAACTTAAAATAAAATATTATTTTATCGTGTAAACCTCCGGACAAGACAAAACATTGTCTTTTTATATAAGGTATAGTAATAAAACTTTTGTGTGTTTTCAGGATATTGGGGATGGATGTTTTCGACGGGTCCTGGAGAGCTTGTCGAAGTCGGCGCTCGAATGTATGGCGAACGTTACTTGGAGATTTTAAAAGACGTGATAATTCCAACAGTGCGCAACGTATAACCCTGATGGACATATTTATTTTATTCAAGATAATAGTTCGGTGCATCGGTCAAGACCGGTTATAGAATGGTTTTCTACACAAACGGCCATAACTTTGATTGATTGGCCATCTAAAAGCCCTGACTTAAATCCGATAGAAAATTTGTGGGTTCAAATGGGACTGAAGTAAAGTCAGAAATAGAAAAATATTCGATGAAGCGGTTATGAAAACTTGGGATTTAATGCGATTAAGTGACATTTGTTATAATATGGTAAATGTAATGAGATCTAGATTAGAAGAAGTTATACAAAGTGAGGGCTACCCACTCCGTTATTAGTATAGATTTGACCCCACAAGTTTTTTTTATAATTATGTAAGTAATCGTTTTTGTAAACAGTTTTGAAAAATCTCGAGAGATGTAAATTGTTGTTCTGTTTGTTTCAAACGTGAGTAACATGTTGGTTCTCTTGTGAAATTATCAAAACTAAAAGATCAGTTCTCTCAGTAAATAAATATTTGTTAATCTCAATTGGGTTAATATATGATTTAATACCATAACAATAAAAAAATATAACGTATATAAGTGTATCTCTTTATTTCGTAAGCTCCTATTTCCCCTCTCAACCCGCAACACCCCGCTATCGCCCATAGTTATCATAAGGGCTGCCTAAATACTTATGCTGATGTTGGTTGGATATGACATAACATTTTTTTAACAATTACGTAAACAATTATTGTTATAAAGGTATCTTGCACGCTTACTTGTGGAATCGATATCAATAACAACAGAACACTAACTTCATAAATGACACAGAGATGGCGCGCACAACGACGTATTAGAATCGTAGGTAAGACGATCTACGAAACATGTTTACGTGCGTGCTGGTATCGCTAATAGATGTCGCTTTTAAGGGATGAGTTTTCTTTGTCGCTGCATGTACCTATCGTCTCAATCTCTCCCTTCCAATCATCGCTGTTCTAAACTAGTATAAACCAATCCTGTCGGCGGTGCCAATCTCGCTCGGTCATCTTCACCTGGACCTGCCGCGATGTCGCCAGGCATTTCCCAGAATCCATTGCACTGTCATTGATTTAGGCTACGATCGACTAAATAGACAATCCCGTTGAGCTTGGCTACTTTAAACAATAGGTGATCCCCGTTCTGCTAAAATAGTCAGGATTGCGTAGCTCATGACTGTTGGGGCTAACACTAAATTTAAAATAACATTGAGTATTCGCACGGCTGCTTCCGCCGCGCCGTTCTGATCAATTAATTAGCCAACGGCAGCCGATGTACGCTTGATAAAATACTCAATGACTTTAAACAGGATCCTGGTACGCCTGCCTATTTTAAAGCAACTCATTTATGTATGAGAATGTTTGTTGTTAGAGTTTAATAGGGTGTCTCGAGTGAAAAGTGTGCTTGAGCCTGGTATAACCGTTTTTTAATGTCGCGGTGAAGTTGCTTTACGGTAACGCTTGTAGTAACGAATTAAAAAGTTGTTTGTACCTTAAGAGCAGCGATGGGCCAGTGGTGGCGGTTTAACTACGTGCAGTAAGACGTGGGTTCGAACCCAGGCAGGCGCAATGTTTTGGGTAATTTATTTTATCACCACTGCTCTCAAAGCGGTGAAGAAAAACATCGTGAGAAAACCAGCATGTCACTGAACCAAAAATCCGAAGACATGTGACATCTACCAACCCATACCGGGCCCGTGTGGTGGATCATAGTCCATTCTCTCTTATAGAGAGGTCTCTGTAACAGCAGTGGGAACATGATAGGATAATTATGCTTACCTATAATGTAGCTTGAAACTTCTATCATTACGTACATAGATCGTTCAAAGCAGACCCATTACTTTTAACATCGGCGGCCAGCGGTTTTAGGAAGTTCGTTATATACTGCCGCTGCGATTTACAAAAATCTAAGACTTGTCAATGTGCGTGTGCGTCAATGGAATACCAGACTCCAACTGTGCAAATAAGTATATTATTATTTATGCTGATTGCTTGACTGCGTCGTTGTACTAGTGGTCGCAATCGGAAATGCTGACGAAAATGTAATTTCAAAGAACTGACAGAAATAAAAGATGTATACTAAAAGTAATAACATCGATCCAAAAATGGAATAGCCACACGCTTTAGAAGTTTTTGGTGGGGGCACTTTCTATCCTTGTCGCGCAAAACAGCCATTTGTACTCGTGTAACTATGGTGGTATAATATGTTATAAATAAGACGTAGCATCTCCATAGTGCTGTCTTTGTCCAGCAAGTCATTTTAAATCGGTTAAAACTAAGCCATTTTTTAAGATATTACATTAGTATTTTTTTTACAACTTATTTACTGTTGCCATATCACTAGTAAAAAAAAAAGTTAAGTACCCAATTAGTGTCCGATTGATGGCAATAGACTTGCCGCCCATTACATGGGACATCAACATAACTAATGTGGGTGTACTATTAGGTACCTACACCTTTGTCTAACCCTTCCGTGATTACAGGCGTGCTGTTATATGCTAATAACCGGCGTAAACAGCCGATGATCCACTTTCTATTCTGAACTTCAGAATGAATGTCATAGAATGAATGTGAATACAGGAGAAATTCCTAGTGTGGGGCAACGTTTTTTAAAAAAAAAAAAACAAAAAAACAAAATAATGTCTCTTTCTACCACGCTGCTTGATAGATGTCAAAGGTACCTACGCGAGTTTTTCTCTTAGTGTTGAGAGCAGTGGCGATACATTTTTTTTTTCGCCTATTGTCCCACTGCTGGTTAAAAGCCTCCCACATTCCTTTCCAACTCTCCCGGTGTTGTGCCTTCTCTGGCCAATCAGTCAGGAACGAGTTAAAATCGTCACGCCAGCGTTTCTTGGGCTACCTCGGTGACGACGACCGTCTTCAGGCACCCACTGTGTGACGGTTCTCGCCCAGATAGGTGGAGAATACAATATTATGTGTACATAAATAAATAGCCTGTCTGGGGTCGAGCCTACGACCTACAGTTGACCTCGCAAGTTCTACTGGGCCGCTTATAATACAAAAATTCAAAACTGCCTTCTTGGATGCGCACTTGAAACCATGCCAGGCTAAGTACTGGGGTTTTCCATGAACTTCTCAGTAGCAGCCACGGAGTCTGGATACTGTCGAATTGCGGGTGTACTATTAGCTTCACCTCTGCCTAACCCTTCTGGGATTACAGGCGTAATGTCATGTATTACTCTACCTTGTCTCGTAAATCTGTTAGCCAACAGACAACATGTTTTTACTTTTTACCCGACTGCAAGGGAAGGGTTATGTTTTTTTTATATGAATTATTCGTAAGCCCGAACATATTATGGTAAAAAGAGATCAACTATTGCAATAATGAGTCAATCACATGCTGATTATATTTATTGTAACGATCAGAATAAAGTGAAACTCAAATATAGTCGAAAATATTTATTACATTAGAATATAAGCTGTCGTTACATAGTTAATACATTATTGTACTTGGCAGATCAATTTTTTGAACACGATAAATTTAAAATTAATAGTTTTTCTTTTACACCTATTGAACAACATAGATAGCTATATTTTCTTATAATGTTTAGTAAGTACCAATCACTTATTATAAAGGGTAGAAGAAATGCAACACTTTAATTAGAACAAAATTATTGTCAACATCCATCTAAAATAAAAATTAAATGCTTATTGCTGATTCAGAGATTCATTCAAAATACATGCATTAAAGATAAATCTAGAATGTTCTATAATTTAAATGCGCTGAAATTCGAAATTTCTGCATTTCTTCTACCCAATATCTAGAAATACCTATAACAAAAAAACTGTTACGTTTAATAAATGCAATATACGTAAATAAACTAAATAAGAAACATTTACAAAATATTTCAATGGAATAAAATTTTGAAAATATTCTAGATCATGAAGAAAATTGTATTATTTTCACTGGAAACTTTGGCTTTGTTATTAGAAACTAAAATACTTATAATCTAAGTTATTTGATAAAAATATTAATGCCACACACAGAGATTCTATATTTATAAATGGTGAAAAAATACATTTCATTTAAAAAGTTAGACCGTATGCAAACGAATTTGCAGCTATGGATAAATAGTACAGGTAAAACATTAACATCCCCAAAATATTTGTGTTACATGGCTACTTTTTCTTTCTTATAAAAGTAGTTTTTTCTCTTAAACAGTTTCTTTTGTTCTTAACTATTTATTATAGCTGCATAATAATATTAAATTACCACTATATGACTGGTTTATAACTTGAAAGTTACAAACCAGAGAGAAAGGGACTTATAAATGAATCTTATTAACAAAAGCTCAATAACATTCGGCAACTCATTGCATTATCAGAATATCCCGAAGATGTATTTTTCTCATTACTTTTTCCTCGTAGAATGGAAGACTTCGAACTACATAGCCGAGATTTACTTAACTTTAAACAACTCTGAGTAACACTGCTTCTAAATTTAAAATTCGTCATGACGAGCAAGTGCTTCGCCGAAGTCAGTAGCTTGAGAGCCGACAAAGAGGTCGTATTTCTCCAAAATCTCTTGTTTCGTGAGTTTTTCGTCGGCGTCTGTGTCAGCTTCGAAGACTAGGTGCCTTGCTTCGGCCTCAGCGTGGTCGAACTCCGGAGGGGCGATCCAGTCTTTGACCTCGTTCTCGTCCATAAATCCGTCCTTGTTGGTGTCTCTGTTGAAATATTGTGGTGTTTAGTTGTGACGTATGAGATTGCTTAATGGGGCAGTGGCAAAAAATCTAAATACTTTATTTCACATAGGCCTACAAAATATATGGGCACTCGAGAAAGGGTACACGGTTCGGGTTGGTCGTTTCCTATAGAGAACAACCGGCAACAAACTGCATGGTTGGTTACCCTTTTAAAATAATTAAGTTTCACAATATTTTCATGTAACATCGTTAATACTTAGGTATGGGGACAAGGGCCCGACAATAAGTCGTACATCATCAGCCTATAAATGTTCCCACTGCAGGGACTCAGGCCTCCTCTCTAGGAGAGGGATGGGTTATAATTCACCACGGGGGCCGTGCAGTGCGGGTTGGTAGATGTCACATATCTTCGAATTTTTTGGTTCTAAGATATGCCGGTTTCCTCACGATGTTTTCCTTCACAGTTTTGAGAGCAGTGGTGATGAAATAAATTACACAAAGTAATGCGCCTGACTGGGTTCGAACCCACGACTCACTGTTCGTAAGTCGGGGCCGCCACCACTGGGACACCAGTGCTCGTACGGTCCAATAAAAAAGGTAAACATTATGAAAAGTTAACAATCATCTAAGAATCATGAAATATATTTTAATATCCTATTTATTATTAGGTCATAGTAATTTGAGATCGGTTGGGTAATGGGTATTAAAGGAAATCCAAAGACCTGATTTTCATAAGTTGATCTTTAAACACGAGGTGTTAAGAGTTATATTCAATACAATTTATTTTAAACCTCTACCGAAATTTCATTGTTGCCTTTATAAACGAATTTTCGAAGCAAACGAATTAAGGCCGTTGCGTTGTTAAAATCCCAAAAACGACGTATGTTTAAAGAAATTTGTTGAGGAATCCTTCCGTACGATTTCCATATAAATAAATAAATATATATAAATATATATTCCATATAAAATATATGTTATACTTAAAGTCATCACAAATAATTCGTATTGTTTAAAATTTTAATAAACCTTCACATTATTTAATAAAAAATCGTAGTATGTCTTAACCTAAATCGAATTTTGTCTCTGTAACGGCTGAATAGTTCGGTATGAATTTTATACCCAAAAATACGTAGTGATGTATTTATCAATCCGTATTGTTTATTTTCTCTGATTTGTAATAAAATTTTAAAATAATAAATTAATTCCCGACATTTTGAGGCAAATGCGGCGCGAGACCCGTCGCGCATACTCGGAACGCGCTGCGCCAGTGTCTTGATGACTGTTGTCACGGGTGGACTGCACGCATGTCATTACTTCACAAATAAAATTCAAAAGTTCACGTTTTTAATGTTTTCTGAATTAAAACATATTGTAAATTGTATAGTTATCAATATTTCGTAAAATAAGAACAGAAAATAAGTTTGTAAATATATTTAAAGTAGTTTGTAATATCGTTTTGTTGTTTGCACCTATCATAGACTAAGCGGACTGTGCCTAATAAACGTTAAGCGACGCGTGGCCGAGCTCTCCAAAACTATTGGTAAATTACCCACGTTTCTTAGTAGATATTTTGGTATATAGATATATCTATGATATTATTTTAATTTTGGACTGCCTCGTTGGTCTAGTGGTCGTAAGCACGATGCTGAGCATGAGGTCCTGGGTTCGATTCCCGGGTCGGGCAAAGTGTTATTGGGTTTTTCCATCAGGAAATTATAAGTAACAGCCACGGAGTCTGGATTTGTGCCCGGTTGATGGCAATAGGCTCGCCCCTATTATATGGGACTTAAACATAACTGGCGAAATGTGGGTGTACTGTTAGGTACACCTCTGCCTAACCCTTCGGGGATTACAGGCGTGATGTTATGTTATCTAACTATTTTGTCTTGAGATTTTCGTTTGATGGAAGATGGAGATCTAGATGACTGATGATGTCTCGTACCTAATGATGGTCTCTCATACTACATGATACATTTTGAAGGCCTGATGAAGACCAGGTAACTGCTTATCGGTTCTCAGTCACGGAAATAGTCAGAATGCTCCAACTTCAGCTTTTATCTCATTGAGCACGGATGCTACTACATGATACATTTTGAAGGTCTGATGATGATCAGCTAAGTGCTTATCGGTTCTTAGTGACGGATGTAGTTAGAATGACCTAGCTTTCAGATTTTATCTTATTGAGCACGGATGCTACTACATGATACATTTTGAAGGTCTGATGATGACCAGCTAAGTGCTAATTGGTTCTCAGTGACGGATATAGCTAGAATGACCTAGCTTTCAAATTTTATCGATCTGAGCACGGATGCTACTACATGATACATTTTGAAGGTCTGATGATGATCACCTAAGTGCTTATCGGTTTTCAGTGACGGATGTAGTTAGAATGACCTAGCTTTCAGATTTTATCTTATTGAGCACGGATGCTACTACATGATATATTTTGAAGGTCTGATGATGACCAGCTAAGTGCTTATCGGTTCACAGTGACGGATATAGCTAGAATGACCACCATCAGGTAAATGGCACCATCAGTCTCCAAGGCCTCTTCGAGCTCTTTCGAATGAGTCGTGTGTGGACACGACGGTTCTACGTGGTGCCGTCAATGAGATCCTATACCCACCTTCGGAGTCCACCATCAGGTACGAGACATCATCAGTCATCCAGATCTTCATCTTCCATCAAACGAAATTCTCAAGACAAAATAATTAAAACGATAAAACAATTAACACCATTAAAACAATAACATACATTACATAACATCGCGCCTGTAATCCCCAAAGGGTTAGGCAGAGGTGTACCTAATAGTAGGCGTGATGTTATGTTATGTATTAGTGTTTTCGGAACCGGTATTCTTTTTGAGAACCGGGAATTTCGGTACTTTTGTATAACGGAACCGGGATTTCCCGGTTCTTTCGGTATTTTCGGTTCTTGCTAGTTTTTGTTGGAGAAAACAAGTGATATGCTTCAAAAGTAAACTAAAATTTAGTATTCAAGTAATTTTAATTCGATTTTTTTTCTTCTATTCTCTATTCTCATACTTAGTAGTAGGTAATTATATATAAATCAGACTATAATCAATCACAGTGTTATTGTTAGGTACTTACGTAAGTATTTACTGGCAATAAAGAGTTAAAATAAGGCAGTCATCTTAGATTCCTTAACATTAAAATTATCTTAAACATTCTTAAAGAAAACAAAATTAAACTATTTTTTATTCTCACACCTAGTAGTAAGTAATTATACCTATATAAATCAGACTATAGTCAATCACAGACAGTGTTATTGTTAGGTTCTTAAGTAATTATTTACTGTCAATAAAATGATTAAAATTAGGCAGTCATGTTAGATCCCTTAAATATTTAGAATTATCTTAAACATTTTTCAAAGGCAACAAAATTAAACTATTTTCTATTCTCATACCTAGTAGTAAGTAATTATATATATATATAAATCAGACTATAATCGATCACAGTGTTATTGTTAGGTTCTTAAGTAAGTGTTTACTGTCAATAAAATGGTAAAAATTAGGCAGTCACCTTAGATTCCTTTAACATTTAGAAATATCTTAAACATTTTTCAAAGAAAACAAAATTAAACTTTTTTAACAAAAAATATTTAAACATAATATCTCCTTCCGAGTATTCATAAAATATGGCGTAACCAAAGTTTAGATTTTTAAGAGCTTTTAGCTCTCTCTTCTCTATAATAGGATCTTAAAAACAACAGTGCATCTAGACTTTTGTCACTCAAACGAGATCTTATTTTGTTGCATAGCAAACCAGCCGAAGAGAAAACTCTTTCTGGCTCAACACTGGTTGGTGGAATCGTTAATAGATGGTCATATGCCTGAGACAAGTAACGCCCACGATCTCCTCCATTCTCAAAGAGAGCCATTTCAATCCTAACATTCGTTAAGAGATCTTCATGAGCAGAAGATCTAACGCGTTTTTCACTAACAGCTTTTGCAAGCTCAGCATTTAACTCATCGCCTTTTGTCAAAGCAATGTTTTGAACTTCAAGCACATCAGAGTCAAATTCACGTTCTCTCGCCTGTTCACCTTGGGAGGTTTGTATTTTGGGGGTTCAGCTTGAGATACAGGAGTTGTTGAGGATTTGGTGCGACTTAGCAATGACACTATTGCGTTGCACATTTCATCGCCGCAGACAACGCGGCGCGCGGGCGGCGCGGCAGGTGCGGGGAAGCTCGACACCGGCGTCGCAGTCGCGTTCCTACTTAATACTTTCCTTCCTATCCTAGCAACAGCGAGCGAGTGTAGGTAGTTATTGGTTATAGCGTAGCGAGCGCACCATTAATTTCGCGCGTTATTTCTTTTAACGCTGAATTATTCACGTTAGTTTTGAATGTTTGAATAGTAGAAAGTGTGGAAAAGTAAAGTAAGCGTAAATAAGTAAATAGTAGTATGAACTAGTGTGAATCGCGTAATAAAAATAAAATTCCCGAAAGTACCGAAAGAACCGGGAATCAAATTTGATTTCCCGGTTCCATTTTACTGACAAAAGAATCAGGAATTCCCGGTACTTTCGAGACCGGGATTTCCCGGTTCTGAACCCTATTATGTATGTTATTATTTTAATTGTTTTATCGCTTTTAGCGATAAAACAATTGTAGCAAAGAACAATTGTAGTCGTTCTTGTAGCACGGATGCTACTACATTTTGAAGGTCTGATGATAACCAGCTAAGTGCTTATCGGTTCTCAGTGACGAACGTAGTTAGCATGACCTAGTTTTAAAATTTTATCGATCTGAGCACGGATGCTACTACATAATACATTCTGAAGGTCTGATGATGACCAGATAAGTGCTAATTGGTCCTCAGTGACGGATATAGCTAGAATGACCTAGCTTTCAAATTTTATCGATCTGAGCACGGATGCTACTACATGATACATTTTGAAGGTCTGATGATGATCAGCTAAGTGCTTATCGGTTCTCAGTGACGGATACAGTTATGATGCCACAGCTTTCTGCTTTTATCTTATTGAGCACGGATGCTACTACATGATACATTTTGAAGGTCTGATGATGACCAGCTAAGTGCTAATTGGTTCTCAGTGATGGATATAGCTAGAATGACCTAGCTTTTAAATTTTATCGATCTGAGCACGGATGCTACTACATGATACATTTTGAAGGTCTGATGATGACCAACTAAGTGCTTATCGGTTCTCAGTGACGGATGTAGTTAGAATGACATAGCTTTCAGATTTTATCTTATTGAGCACAATGAGCACGGATGCTACTACATGATACATTTTGAAGGTCTGATGATGATCAGCTAAGTGCTTATCGGTTCTCAGTGACGGATATAGCTAGAATGACCTAGCTTTCAAATTTTATCGATCTGAGCACGGATGCTACTTTATGATACATTTTGAAGGTCTGATGATGATCAGCTAAGTGCTTATCGGTTCTCAGTGACGGATACAGTTATGATGCTACAGCTTTCTGCTTTTATCTTATTGAGCACGGATGCTACTACATGATACATTTTGAAGGTCTGATGATGATCAGCTAAGTGCTTATCGGTTCTCAGTGACGGATACAGTTATGATGCTACAGCTTTCTGCTTTTATCTTATTGAGCACGGATGCTACTACATGATACATTTTGAAGGTCTGATGATGACCAGCTAAGTGCTAATTGGTTCTCAGTGATGGATATAGCTAGAATGACCACCATCAGGTAAATGGCACCATCAGTCTCCAAGGCCTCTTCGAGCTCTTTCAAATGAGTCCACACACGACGGTTCTACTCAGTGCCGTCAATGAGATCCTATACCCACCTTCGGAGTCTACCATCAGGTAGCTGGTATCATCAGTCTTCAAGGCCCCCTCGAGCTCTTTCAAATGAGTCCAAACACGATGGTTCTACTCAGTGCCGTCAATGAGATCCGATACCCACCTTCGGAGTTTACCATCAGGTGCGAGACATCATCAGTCATCCAGATCTTCATCTTCCATCAAACGAAATTCTCAAGACAAAATAATTAAAAGCGATAAAACAATTAACACCATTAAAATAATAACATACATTACATAACATCACGCCTGTAATCCCCGAAGGGTTAGGCAGAGGTGTACCTAATAGTAGGCGTGATGTTATGTTATGTATCTTATTATTTTAATGGTGTTGAGACCTCGAGGACGCCTTGGAGACTGATAATGTCATTTACCTGATGGTGGACTCCAAAGGTAAGTAAAGGATCTCATTGACGGCACTGCGTAGAATCGTCGTGTTTGGACTCATTTGAAAGACCTCGAGGAGGCCTTAGAGACTGATGATGCCATTTACTTGACGGTGGACTTCGAAGGTGGGTACAGGATCTCATTGACAGCGCTGCGTAGAACCATCGTGTTTGGACTCATTTGAAAGAGCTCGAGGAGGCCTTGGAGACTGATAGTGCCATTTACCTGATGGTGCTCATTCTAGCTATATCCGTCACTGTGAACCGATAAGCACTTAGCTGGTCATCATCAGACCTTCAAAATGTATCATGTAGTAGCATCCGTGCTCAATAAGATAAAATCTGAAAGCTAAGTCATTCTAACTACATCCGTCAATGAGAACCGATAAGCACTTAGCTGTTCATCATCAGACCTTCAAAATGTATCATGTAGTAGTATCCGTGCTCAGATCGATAAAATTTGAAAGCTAGGTCATTCTAGCTATATCCGTCACTGAGAACCAATTAGCACTTAGCTGGTCATCATCAGACCTTTAGAATGTATTATGTAGTAGCATCCGTGCTCAAATCGATAAAATTTTAAAGCTAGGTCATGCTAACTACGTTCGTCACTGAGAACCGATAAGCACTTAGCTGGTTATCATCAGACCTTCAAAATGTATCATGTAGTAGCATCCGTGCTACAAGAACGACTACAATTGTTTTTTGCTACAATTGTTTTATCGCTTTTAGCGATAAAACAATTAAAATCATTAAAATAATAACATACATAACATAACATCACGCCTACTATTAGGTACACCTCTGCCTAACCCTTTGGGGATTTCAGGCGCGTTGTTATGTAATGTATGTTATTGTTTTAATGGTGTTAATTGTTTTTTCGTTTTAATTATTTTGTCTTGAGAATTTCGTTTGATGGAAGATGGAGATCTGGATTACTGATGATGTCTCGTACCTAATGGTGGACTCCGAAGGTGGGTATAGGATATCATTGACGGCACTGAGTAGAACCATCGTGTTTGGACTCATTTGAAAGAGCTCGAGGAGGCCTTGGAGACTGATGATGCTAGCTACCTGATGGTAGACTCCGAAGGTAATTATAGGATCTCATTGATGGCACCACGTAGAACCGTCGTGTGTGGACTCATTTGAAAGAGCTCGAAGAGGCCTTGGAGACTGATGGTGCCATTTACCTGATGGTGGTCATTCTAGCTATATCCGTCACTGTGAACCGATAAGCACTTAGCTGGTCATCATCAGACCTTCAAAATGTATCATGTAGTAGCATCCGTGCTCAATAAGATAAAATCTGAAAGCTAGGTCATTCTAACTACATCCGTCACTGAGAACCGATAAGCACTTAGCTGATCATCATCAGACCTTCAAAATGTATCATGTAGTAGCATATCCGTGCTCAATAAGATAAAATCTGAAAGCTAAGTCATTCTATCTACATCCGTCACTGAGAACCGATAAGCACTTAGCTGATCATCATCAGACCTTCAAAATGTATCGTGTAGTAGCATCCGTGCTCAATAAGATAAAATCTGAAAGCTAGGTCATTCTAACTACATCCGTCACTGAGAACCGATAAGCACTTAGCTGATCATCATCAGACCTTCAAAATGTATCATGTAGTAGTATCCGTGCTCAGATCGATAAAATTTGAATGCTAGGTTATTCTAGCTATATCCGTCACTGAGAACCAATTAGCACTTAGCTGGTCATCATCAGACCTTCATAATGTATCATGTAGTAGAATACGTGCTCAGATAGATAAAATTTGAAAGCTAGGTCATTCTAACTACATCCGTCACTGAGAACCGATAAGCACTTAGCTGGTCATCATCAGACCTTCAAAATGTATTAAGTAGTAGCATCCGTGCTCAGACAGATAAAATTTGAAAGCTAGGTCATTCTAACTACATCAGTCACTGAGAACCGATGAGCACTTAGGTGGTCATCGTCAGACCTTCAAAATGTATCAAGTAGTAGCATTCGTGCTCAGTTAGCTGAAAGCTGGAGCATTCTGACTATTTCCGTGACTGAGAAGCGATAAGCAGTTACCTGGTCTTTATCAGACCTTAAGAATGTATCGTAGGAGTACCTGTGCTCAGTGAAATAACTAATGAAAGCTAGGTTATTACTTCATTAGTCAAAGTGTATAATTTATTATTAAATATTTTATTCATACATTATTACTCCAAGAGAAACAAAATATGTTAGGCAAATACTATGACCACTCTGCGAAACATTTCTGTTCTTTGGTACGTTTTTCGGTAGTACAGTCGTTTGCCGGTAGGGGCCGAAAAATAAACAAAAGCCAGTACAGAGGTCAAATCGTTAAAGTCATCCACTGCTGTGATCCCCTTAAGTCTTCTCCGAACGCTTATCGCGTTAGCTCTTTAACCGTGAAAAATTAAGCAATTGAATAAATAATTGGTATTTAAGCAATTGAATAAATAATTGGTATTTAAGCAATTGAATAAATAATTGGTATTTAAGCAATGGAATAAATAATAGGTATTTAAGCAATTGAATAAATAATTGGTATTTAAGCAATTGAATAAATAATTGGTATTTAAGCAATGGAATAAATAATAGGTATTTAAGCAATTGAATAAATAATTGGTATTTAAGCAATTGAATAAATAATTGGTATTTTATTACCTACACTGCGTGACTATCATAATCTAACTACTTTAGTAAAGAATAATTTCTTAGTATTCATACTATTTTTACAAACTTAAATTACGTTTTCCTGTATACTTTCATTATTCAACTACCTGATTTACAGCCTACTCCTTTTCAGAATGAATGCCTGTGTCTTATCCCGTCGGGGCTGCGGGTTGTTCGCAAGAGATACCGCGGCCTCGACATGAAGGGCTAAGAAGGAACATGGGTGGTTTTTAGTCAGTAGAAGTCTGACACTCCCTCGCGCTCTGCCCAAGAGCGGGAGGGGTTATTTGATGATTTTCCACATGCCAAAAAAAAAACATAAACATAGTTTTGCAAGGAATTTATTCTGTTGTTATGTGTTCATGTTACTGGAAATAAATGTTTTATTATTATTCCACTACCTTTTTTTTGGAGTGTGGTAAATCATCAAAATTTGATTCATTACAGAAGTCATTTAATGACTCTTTACGCTCTGGGCTTGGGACCACCCATGTTCCTTCTTAGCCCTTTGTGTCCGGGTACGCGGTATCTCTTTCGAAAAACCCGCAGCCAGGCGTCGGCCCTTGCGGGCCCTTCCATGTTGCTGACATCTCTTTGAGGCACGCGTAGAACACGAACGCGCCGTCGACACGGCCTGACGTCGTTATACGAGTAAGACGGACGGACGGTGAGCTAGCACATTATTCACCGTCCACAGGCCTGCGCCTACGGTGGCATTATTTCACTACCTGACCAACATTACTATTAAGATGAGAAGAGAACATGATGTGTCCATGACGTCATAATACCTAAACCAACAAAAATGTATGCCAACTAACCGGCCGACCCATTATTCAGTGTCAATACATTCAATGAAACTAAATTGATATTATTGTGGCGGCGGTCGCCGGTGACGCCTGCCTATTTACGTGATTTGTGTTACAATGTGAATGACTGGCTTATTGCGAAAGAGCAACGAACTAGGAATAGAGAAGCTTCTCGATACTTTAAAGACATTTTTTTAAATGGGACAAGCCCGCCACGCCAATCCCAAACCACTGTAACTCCTGAAAGTCAGAATCAACAGTGGCGACCACAAGAAAAGCGCCGAGACAATGAAGCTCGACGAAGTCCAAGAGAAACGCTTTAACTGTCTTGGATCCCGGAACAAAATTAATCATAAAAGAATAGCGGAGAAGTAGGAAAAACATAATTTCCACTTCCCTCCATATCAGCAGGAGATAGAACAGAACAAGGCCAATAGGCACATAGGCACGTTTACACATTTACATGTTTTGTATTCTGTAGCAGCCACGGAGTCTGGATTTGTGCTCGGTTGATATTAAAAGGCTCACTTCCTCTTACATGGGACTTAAACATAACTGGCGAAAAGTGGGTGTCTCTGCCTAGCCCATCGGGGATTACAGGCGTTATGTTATATGACTGAGCAATGGAATCTGCGGTGTTTATAAGATTCGATTCTGTTTTCAATTTATACATTAACTTGTATAGCTAAATTGGCTGATATATTAATTAAAAATACAACAACAGTAACATGCCATGCCATGCAAAGCATGCGATAAGGAACTCCATTTCAATAAAACCAACCATAAGTTTCCGTATTGTCTACAAGCACCCTCCCAGTATAAGGTTCTCAGACGAAACAGTAAAACAGAAAACGGAAAACAACATTGTTGGGAAAAGGCTACGCCTAGCCTTTTCCCAACAATGTTGGGATCGGTTTCCAGTCTAACCGGATGCAGCCGAATACCAGTATATTAAATGAAGCAACTGCCTATCTGACCTCCACAACCCAGTTAATACTGGGTTATACGATACCCTTTGGTAAAACTGGTTGTCAGACTTTCAAGTCACTGACTACCTATAACAACTGCCAGAGATCTATATATGGCAGTCGGGACACGGGGCAGCTTAACGTGCTTTCTGAGGCACGAAGGAAACTCGGTATGTAATGGGTGCTCACCCATCCACAGACCAACCTAGGCAAGCGCGGCTCAGGACCAACAGCTTAAGGCTGCCTGTCCACTGAAGCGTAGCGAGGCTGCGGAGCGGACAAACGGAGAAATATTAACCAATAGGATTGCACACTGGAACAGAGGGCAGATTTTATCCAATCCTACTGGTCAATATTTCTGTTTCTCCGCTCCGCAGCCTCGCTCTGCTTCACTGGACAGGCAGCCTTACGTGCTTTCCGAGGCACAGAGTAAACTCGGTATGTAATGGGTGGCCACCCATCCACAGACCAACCTAGGCAAGCGCGGCAGTTATTATTAAGCCAGGAGCTTCTCAGACGTACCCAGTAATAATAAACTTACCTGTACCCATTGAACTGCTCCCTCTCCTGTCTGACCCAGTCTGGCTCGTCTCCGTCTTCATCATCCTCAGGTTTGTACATATCCCCGATGTACTCGTCTATGGACACCTTGCCGTCCTGGAATATTGAGAAAAATCTATTTTATAGCCTGGTTTTTTTAGGTTTTAGTTAATGTTCAGCAGCGGTGGCCCAAATGGCAATTTGACTACTTTTAAAAATTCACGAAAATGTTATGTTATTTCATAGAACTAACAAAAATAACACGATGTGTAAAAAAAGTAATAATATCGATAAAAAAATGGAGTAGCTACATGCTTTAGAAATTTTTGGTGGGGGCACTTTCTATTCTTGTCGCGCGAAACGGCCATTTGTACTACGTAACCGTGACGTAACTATGTCGGTATGAGATATGACGTCACGTTTCCGTTGCGCTGTCTTTGTCTAACACGTCATTTAAAATCAGTTTGAACTAAGCCATTTTTTGATCGATTTTATTACTTTTTTCACACATCGTGTTATTTCTGTTAGTTCTTTGAAATAATATAACATTTTCGTAATTTTTTAACAGTAGTCAAATAGCCAATGGTGGCTGCCACGACTTACGAACAGTAAATCGTAAGTTCGAACCCAGACAGATGCATTATTTTGTGTAATTTTTTTCATGACCACTGCTCTCAAAACGATGAAGAAAAACATCGTCAGGAAACCGGCAAGTCTTAGAACCAAACAATGCGATAACATGTGACATCCACCAACCCGCACTGGGCCCGCGTGGTGGATTATAGCCCATCCCTCTCATAAATAGAGGGGAGGCCTGTGTCCCAGCAGTGGGCTGATGATGATTATCTTTAAGATGCAAATAGATGGCTTACCTGATCTTTATCAATGTCTTCCATAGTCTCAAGCACGACGACGTCCCTCATTTCGGAGTGATCCTCCGGGTGAAGAAACGCAGCGAACTCCGTGCGGTTCAACGCATCATTCTCGTCAGCGTCTGAAATTATAAACAAACTTATTTATCTAAAGAATTAAGCTGAGGATCGTGACAGGTGGCGTTCTGTGGTTTCTGCCTACCCCCATGGGAAAACGGCGTGAGTGTATGTATTTGTATGTTAAGCTTATAGCGCCTCTGCCGCTACAATACACGACACGGTTGGCGCAGTGGCTGAGCAATTGGACTGCTGCGCTGTGTGTCGCGGGTTCGATCCCCGCACGGAAGAAATATTTGTATGATCTACAGATCATTGTTTTGGGTCTGGGTGTTTGGTTGTGTATGTGAGTTTAAATGTTTGTGAACGCACCCACGATACAGGAGAAATTCCTAGTGTGGGGTAACGTTTTAAAAAAAAAAAAAAAAAAAAAAAAAAAAAAAAGAAAGTAGCCCCCTACTGGGCCCATACCGTGTGGAAGTAACATCGATACGAGAAAATAAGAAGAAGCTGATATATTCGTTAAGTATTTTATTTTTCTAGCTGTCTTTGTCATAGAAATTACTGTGATGCGGAATTTTATTTCTATCTTTTTACTACCCGACTTTGCCGGAGTGAAAAAAGAGTAAGATATACAGGGTGTAAATCAACCCATCACACACCCGTCAACCAAGCATTCTGTACATCAATCTAAGTACCCCTACGCAAAAATTTTTGCTGGGAAATGACTTTATTTTTTTTTTGGGGTCAAAAATCACATTTTACGGTAAAACTCAAAGTAGCACTCTTAAAACATTGTGCTAGTGGATGCTTTGAATAATAAACGGGTCATGGAGGTAATTTAAGTAAAGTTTAAACCTGAAAAACTAGTATTTACAAAAACAGCTGTGAAAAATTTGGAACTTTGACCCCCAATATCTCCGTAACTAGGAGGTTCCCAGGTATGGTCTAGAACAAAAAAAATATCGCAGTGGTGGGGAGAACAAGTGCCCTTCGTTTGCGTTAAGGGTACTTTTACACCCTATATTACGTTCATTGGCTAGGGTCTTATTTCCATGTATCAAAGAGTCTTATTTCCATGTAGAAAAATCGAATAGTCTGACGGTGTTGAGTCTGGTCGTCCGAACGTCATTGCATGGACATAAAGCTCTTTCTAACCTGCTCAAGCCAATTCCAGGTCAATAAGTATGGTCCCTCTCATATTATATTTGTTATAATCTAGATTCTAGACCTACAGACGTGCGAACAGTTCTGATAATATCGGCGACACAGTTACAATCACGATTCCTAGTTTACCGCCTCCAGTGCTAACAATGACCCATTTCCTTCAATTGACTTATAAGTTCCAATAGAACAATAAGCAGGTCATGTAATAATCATGTATGTTTGCCACTTTACGTGAGTAAAGTGACAACGTCTGACAACCAGTCTTACCAAAGGGTATCGTAATACCCAGTATTAAGGGGATCACAGCAGTGGATGACTTTGACGATTTGACCTCTGTACTGGCTTTTGTTTATTTTTCGGCCCCTACCGGCAAACGACTGTACTACAGAAAAACGTACCAAAGAACAGAAATGTGTCGCAGAGTGGTCATCGTATTTGCCTAACATATTTTGTTTCTCTTGGAGTACCTACATCATAATGTATGAATAAAATATTTAATAATAAATTATACACTTTGACTAATGAAGTAATAACCTAGCTTTCATTAGTTATTTCACTGAGCACAGGTACTCCTACGATACATTCTTAAGGTCTGATAAAGACCAGGTATAACTGCTTATCGCTTCTCAGTCACGGAAATAGTCAGAATGCTCCAGCTTTCAGCTTACTGAGCACGAATGCTACTACTTGATACATTTTGAAGGTCTGACGATGACCACCTAAGTGCTTATCGGTTCTCAGTGACTGATGTAGTTAGAATGACCTAGTTTGCAAATTTTATCAATCTGAGCACGTATTCTACTACATGATACATTATGAAGGTCTGATGATGACCAGCTAAGTGATTATCGGTTCTCAGTGACGGATATAGTTAGAATGCTCCAGCTGTCAGCTTTTATCTTATTGAGCACGGATGCTACTACATGATACATTTTGAAGGTCTGATGATGACCAGCTAAGTGCTTATCGGTTCTCAGTGACGGATGTAGTTAGAATAACCTAGCTTTCAAATTTTATCTGTCTGAGCACGGATGCTACTACATGATACATTTTGAAGGTTTGATAATGACCAGCTAAGTGCTAATTGGTTCTCAGTGACGGATATAGCTAGAATGACCTAGCTTTCAGATTTTATCTTATTGAGCACGGATGCTACTACATGATACATTTTGAAGGTCTGATAATGACCAGCTAAGTGCTTATCGGTTCACAGTGACGGATATAGCTAGAATTACCACCATCAGTCTCCAAGACTCTTCGAGCTCTTTCAAATGAGTCCACACACGACGGTTCTACGTGGTGCCATCAATGAGATCCTATACTTACCTTCGGAGTCTACCATCAGGTAGCTAGTATCATCAGTTTCCAAGGCCTCTTCGAGCTCTTTCAAATGAGTCCAAACACGATGGTTCTACTCGGTGCCGTCAATGAGATCCTATACCCACCTTCGGAGTCCACCATTAGGTACGAGACATCATCAGTAATCCTTCCATCAAACGAAATTCTCAAGACAAAATAATTAAAACGATAAAACAATTAACACCATTAAAACAATAACATACATTACATAACATCGCGCCTGTAATCCCCAAAGGGTTAGGCAGAGGTGTACCTAATAGTAGGCGTGATGTTATGTTATGTATGTTATTATTTTAATGATTTTAATTGTTTTATCGCTTTTAGCGATAAAACAATTGTAGTCGTTCTTGTAGCACGGATGCTACTACATGATACATTTTGAAGGTCTGATGATAACCAGCTAAGTGCTTATCGGTTCTCAGTGACGAACGTAGTTAGCATGACGTAACTTTAAAATTTTATCGATCTGAGCACGGATGCTACTACATGATACATTTTGAAGGTCTGATGATGATCAGCTAAGTGCTTATCGGTTCTCAGTGACGGATGTAGTTAGAATGACTTAGTTTACAGATTTTATCTTATTGAGCACGGATGCTACTACATGATACATTTTGAAGGTCTGATGATGATCAGCTAAGTGCTTATCGGTTTTCAGTGACGGATATAGCTAGAATGACCTAGCTTTTAAATTTTATCGATCTGAGCACGGATACTACTACATGATACATTTTGAAGGTCTGATGATGATCAGCTAAGTGCTTATCGGTTCTCAGTGACGGCTGTAGTTAGAATGACCTAACTTTCAGATTTTATCTTATTGAGCACGGATGCTACTACATGATACATTTTGAAGGTCTGATGATGATCAGCTAAGTGCTTATCGGTTCTCAGTGACGGATGTAGTTAGAATGTCTTAGCTTTTAGATTTTATCGATCTGAGCACGGATACTACTACATGATACATTTTGAAGGTCTGATGATGATCAGCTAAGTGCTTATCGGTTCTCAGTGACGGGTGTAGTTAGTATGACCTAACTTTCAGATTTTATCTTATTGAGCACGGATGCTACTACATGATACATTTTGAAGGTCTGATGATGACCAGCTTAGTGCTTATCGTTTCACAGTGACGGATATACCTAGAATGACCACCATCAGGTAAATGGCACCATCAGTCTTCAAGGCCTCCTCGAGCTCTTTCAAATGAGTCCAAACACGATGGTTCTACGCAGCGCTGTCAATGAGATCCTGTACCCACCTTCGAAGTCCACCGTCAAGTAAATGGCATCATCAGTCTCCAAGGCCTCCTCGAGCTCTTTCAAATGAGTCCAAACACGACGATTCTACGCAGTGCCGTCAATGAGATCCTTTACTTACCTTTGGAGTCCACTATCAGGTAAATGACATTATCAGTCTCCAAGGCGTCCTCGAGGTCTCAACACCATTAAAATAATAAGATACATAACATAACATCACGCCTAGTATTAGGTACACCTCTGCCTAACCCTTCGGGGATTACAGGCGTGATGTTATGTAATGTATGTTATTATTTTATTGGTGTTAATTGTTTTATCGCTTTTAATTATTTTGTCTTGAGAATTTCATTTGATGGAAGATGAAGATCTGGATGACTGATGATGTCTCGTACCTGATGGTAAACTCCGAAGGTGGGTATAGGATCTCATTGACGGCACTGAGTAGAACCATCGTGTTTGGACTCATTTGAAAGATCTCGAGGGGCCTTGGAGACTGATGATACCAGCTACCTGGTGGTAGACTCCGAAGGTAAGTATAGGATCTCATTGATGGCACCACGTAGAACCGTCGTGTGTGGACTCATTTGAAAGAGCTCGAAGAGGCCTTGGAGACTGATGGTGCCATTTACCTGATGGTGGTCATTCTAGCTATATCCGTCACTGTGAACCGATAAGCACTTAGCTGGTCATCATCAGACCTTCAAAATGTATCATGTAGTAGCATTCGTGCTCAATAAGATAAAATCTGAAAGCTAGGTCATTCTAACTACATCCGTCACTGAGAACCGATAAGCACTTAACTGACCATCATCAGACCTTCAAAATGAATCATGTAGTAGCATCCGTGCTCAATAAGATAAAATCTGAAAGCTTAGTCATTCTAACTACATCCGTCACTGAGAACCGATAAGCACTTAGCTGATCATCATCAGACCTTCAAAATGTATCATGTAGTAGCATCCGTGCTCAGATCGATAAAATTTTAAAGCTAGGTCATTCTAGCTATATCCGTCACTGAGAACCAATTAGCACTTAGCTGGTCATCATCAGACCTTCAAAATGTATCATGTAGTAGCATCCGTGCTCAGATCGATAAAATTTGAAAGCTAGGTCATTCTAGCTATATCCGTCAATGAGAACCAATTAGCACTTAGCTGGTCATCATCAGACCTTCAAAATGTATCATGTAGTAGCATTCGTGCTCAATAAGATAAAATCTGAAAGCTAGGTCATTCTAACTACATCCGTCACTGAGAACCGATAAGCACTTAGCTGATCATCATCAGACCTTCCAAATGTATCATGTAGTAGCATCCGTGCTCAATGAGATAAAAGCTGAAAGTTGGAGCATTCTGACTATTTCCGTGACTGAGAACCGATAAGCTGTTACCTGGTCTTCATCAGACCTTCAAAATGTATCATGTAGTATGAGAGACCATCATTAGGTACGAGACATCATCAGTCATTTAGATCTCCATCTTCCATCTAACAAAAATCTCAAGACAAAATAGTTAGATAACATAACATCACGCCTGTAATCCCCGAAGGGTTAGGCAGAGGTGTACCTAATAGTACACCCACATTTCGCCAGTTATGTTTAAGTCCCATATAATAGGGTCGAGCCTATTGCCATCAACCGGGCACAAATCCAGACTCCGTGGCTGGTACTTATAATTTCCTGATGGAAAAACCCAATAACACTTTGCCCGACCCGGGAATCGAACCCAGGACCTCATGCTCAGCATCGTGCTTACGACCACTAGACCAACGAGGCAGTCCAAAATTAAAATAATATCATAGATATATCTATATACCAAAATATCTACTAAGAAACTTAGGTAATTTACCAATAGTTTTGGAGAGCTCGGCCACGCGTCACTTTACGTTTATTAGGCATAGTCAGCTTAGTCTATGATAGGTGCAAACAACAAAACGAAATTACAAACTACTTTAAATATATTTACAAACTTATTTTCTGTTCTTATTTTACGAAATATTGATAACTATACAATTTACAATATGTTTTAATTCAGAAAACATTAAAAACGTGAACTTTTGAATTTTATTTGTGAAGTAATGACATGCGTGCAGTCCACCCGTGACAACAGTCATCGAGACACTGGCGCAGCGCGTTCCAAGTATGCGCGACGGGTTTTGCGCCGCATTTGCCTCAAAATGTCGGGAATTAATTTATTATTTTAAAATTTTATTATAAATCAGAGAAAATAAACAATACGGATTGTTAAATACATCACTACGTATTTTTGGGTATAAAATTCATACCGAACTATTCAGCCGTTACAGAGACAAAATTCGATTTAGGTTAAGCCATACTACGATTTTTTATTAAATAATGTGAAGGTTTATTAAAATTTTAAACAATACGAATTATTTGTGATGACTTTAAGTATAACATATATTTTTTATATGGAAATCGTACGGAAGGATTCCTCAACAAATTTCTTTAAACATACGTCGTTTTTGGGATTTTAGCAACGCAACGGCCTTAACTGGATTGTGAAGACCAGGTAGGCATGTAATGTGTTTTTTTAAACTTTGCCCCACACTAGGAATTTCTCCTGTACCGTAGTTGCGTTCACAAACATTTAAACTCACATACACAAATACCCAGACCCGAAACAACTATCTGTAGGCCATACAAATATTTGTTCCGTGCGGGTGATTGAACCCGCGACACGTAGCGCAGCAGTCAACTGCTTGAGTCACTGCGCCAACCGTGCCGTCAAAAATACTGGTATTCTGTTTAGACTGGAAGCCGACCCCAACTTAGTTGGGAAAAGGCTAAGCAGATGATGTTTAAATTTACGTTTCGTTTGTCACCCACTAATCTTTTTTTTTCAAGGTCATTTAATATTGACCATATACGCAACACCACAGCAACACAAAAGCCAAGAAAACTAAAGTGGGACTGGGCTACCATGTCTGCCGTATGCCCGATGAGCTATGGGCTAAAATAACCACGTAGTGGAACCCTGAGACAGCCAGAAAGCGACGTCGTAGACCGCGCAGGAGATGGCGCGACGAGCTGGACAGAACCAACGAGAGGTGGTCCACTTTGGCCCTGGATCGAAAAGTAATGGGGGAGGCTGGGCAAACCCAGCATTGGGATGACACAGGCTAACAGTAACAGTAACATTTAAACATTATGACTGCTTACCAGCGTAAGTCCATCTCCTGCGGTCCCTCTTCAGCAGGTTGGTGTATGTGAAACCTTCACTGTTGGGCGCCTTGAGTTCCTTGGGATCCATCTCGTCCATGAAGCCGTATACATTCTTTCTGTATGCCTACAAAAAAGGTTTAGTTGAAGAAATTTCATTTCTTACATACATGACATACATAAAATCATGGCCCTTTTCCATGGGGGTAGACAGAAACTACAGAGCGCCTCCTGCTACTATCCTTAATATTACTTTTGTTTCGTTCACATTCTTTTTTTTTAATTTAAATATGGAAAGAGATAAGGTCGACGATCGCTGGAAAGAGCACGCCCAAAAGAAATCTATTAACTCGCGACTTAAATAGATTTGGGTTACACATTTATAAACTCGGGACCACAGACGCAAGCAAGGAATTCCACTCCTGGCTGTGCGCATAATAAAAGATGTAGCAAAGCGCTACGTCATCTGGTCTTGTAATAAAACACAAATCGCCGCTGGTATGTGAACTTAAATATATTAACTTAATAGATCATGGGTGTGGCCTATGGCGTTGAGATTAAATGGGCGTATTGACTATCTAAATAAGTTAAAAAAGCGTCATGATAAACGGCTGTATTGATAAAACTTGTGGTTGATAAAGCGATTGCTCTCTCGTTATATCACTGAAAGTGTTATCAACACCACAGCTGCCCACCCCACGGCACTGCCTGATTTTATTTTGACGTACTAATATCAACGGTAATAAAACAAACTAACGTTCAATTTTAATTGTTATCGACAACATCCCTCCAACATTCTACGCTGACCTTGAAAAGTACGCCATATTTGCTAAAAGCATAATCAGCCTATAATGTTCCCACAGCTGGGACTCCAGGCGCCCTCTCTATGGGAGGGAATGGAATATATTTACTTATTCATTTAAAAAAACTCCTCACCTCCCAAGGAATAGTCTCATCATTGTTAGGGTTGTGTTGTCTCCAGTGTCGGTCCACATCCTCACCGATGTACCGCTTCTGGGTGTACCTGATCCAATCTTTCAGTTCCACTAATGTCACAAACCCATCCTTGTCTCCGTCGATCTTTTCCACGATTATTCTAGAAGGAATTAATCAAATTATTCACTGTCGCGCTTGATAATAGGGTCAGTGAACTGTGATAGATGAAGTTTTTATGTACTTTATTATAACATATTTAAGATACTTTAGGTATGTACATACAATTATTTAACTAACATAACACAAGAGAAAAATTCTGAAGTTATTTTTAAGTATTATTATATCTGATACATTCATACAAACGTAACAAATAAAAATATTGAATTTAACAAAAATTCAAGGACATTATTTGTTTCAATTCAATATCTTTAATTAATTAGTAAATTAAAAAAAAAAAAAATCTTAATGATTATATTTTGTCACACTTTTGCTTTTGAAAAGCAGACTTTTGGAAGATTATTCCACATTTAGGCTTAACTCAGTTTTTTCTGTTACCCTTATAATTGAAATCTGATAATGGAATATTTTACCGATACAATAGAAAATTCAATTTCATGGAGAATTACACACATTATAAACTACTTAATTTTAAATTATTAATTACTCAAGACATGTATGATTTAAATACAAATGACTTCACGCTCTGCTGGATAGCTGAGGTAATAGGCCTATCTTTGCTAGTGCCACTCTCCATGCTCCTGTTTAATCCAGGTCCTATGGATCCATAATAGCAACACTGCCATCTGCCCATGTAATGAAACATTTAAACATAACAGCATGGCTGTATTTCCCCGAAAAGTAAAGCAGACATAGATTTTTTTTTGTTTTTTTTTGGAGGTTGGGAAATCTCCAAATGACTCCTCTTGCTCTGGGCAGAGCGGTAGGGAGTGTCGGACTTCTACTGACTAAAAACCACCCACGGTCTTCTTAGCCCTTTGTGTCGCGGTCGCGGGATCTCTTTCCAACAACCCGCAGCCCCGTTGGGGTGCAGACGTGTACCTTACACCCCGTCGGGGCTGCGGGTTATTGGAAAGAGATCCCGCGACCGCGACACAAAGGGTGGTTTTTAGTCAGTAGAAGTCTGACATTCCCTTTCGCTCTGCCCAAGAGCGGGAGGGGTTATTCCATGATTTTCGACCCGACAAAAAAAATAAAAAAAGGTGTACCTTACACAAATATTCCTAGTTGTGTTTGAATTCCCATAAGTTACATTGAAACATTTTAGTTGTCAATAACAATAATAATACGACGACACGGTTGGCGCAGTGGCTGAGCGATTGGACTGCTGCGCTGCGTGTCGCGGGTTCGATTCCCGCACGGAACAAATATTTGTATGACCTACAGATAGTTGTTTCGGGTCTGGGTATTTGTGTATGTGAGTTTAAATGTTTGTAAAACGCACCCACGATACAGGAGGCATTCCTAGTGTGGGGCAACGTTTTTTTAACAAAAAAAAAAAAAAAACCCTCAACAAATATAATAACAAACCCTCTATATAGATGATCCCTTCTTATTTCCAACAAATATCTATAAGACAACATGATGTGCAGCTTCGTTGGCATAGTGGCTAAGTAATACACTGCTACACTGCGTGTCACGGGTTCAATTGATGAAAATCCACTCGGAACAGATATTATTTGTATGGCCTAAAAGTAGTTGTTCCGGGTCTGGCTGTTTAATATTTATAAACACACACACAAAAGGTACAGGAGTCCTTCCTTGTGTGGGGCAATGTATTTAAAAAACCAAAATATAAAAATAATACATCAAAAATATAAAATTGACATTCATGTAGGCCCCACATGATTACCATTTCATTGTTTTAAAAATACCTAAACTACGCACAGATTGTCTGGGCTGTTATCTGCTAGTTAAACTAACCCACTTTGTGTGGGTGGGATCATTGACACACTGAGATTATCTCGAGATGCAGGAAATTGGACAATCTGCTGTTTAACTAGAACTTACCGGAATGCTAATAAAAACATCATGATTGTAATCTGTTAAGGGTTATGTAGAAGTGTATGTAATGGTTTAAGTGGAAAAGAAGAATGTAGAATAAACTTGCTAATGAGTGAATATTCTAGAAAAAATAGGCCATAAGTTAAAACAAACCCTAATCTCCTTTTACTCTCTTCGGGAGGCAGCTGATCAAATGTTTTAGCCTGATCTTCGCCCAAAAAGGCATCATGATCAAACTGCTTGTTATGGTGCTCGTTTTTAAAATGTTCGGACTCGGAGAGGCGGTCCATTAGCCGCTTTGTTTCCTCAGGAGTCGGCACCCCGGCAAATACGGCCGAAACGGCCAATGCAACAAACAGTGACCTCAGCATTTCGATCTAAAAGAATGCAATACCATAAACTTAAGTTCTTTAGATGAAACACAATACAAGCACTTTATTTAAGCACAACACAAACCTATTAATCTTCTTAAATTGTAAAGTAATCACTGAATTAATTAAATTATCTACTCTATTGAACAATTCTGCATTAACTGAGCGCTAAAATAGTTACCCGTTCGTTGGATATGGCCACGTCAACACGAACACGTAAACTTCCTCGTTCCCGGAAAGATAACACAATCGGGATGAATCGGAACTGAAATCTGAATCGCGGGAGCCGAGCCGGCGCGGCGGGGGATGGTGGGAGGCGTAAAATGCAAAAGCGTGAACCGTGAAGCGACCGAGGATGCTGTGACTATGACTGTGCGTTCCAAAACTTATCTAACTGTCAATGTCAAAACTGTCATAAGAACTGTTTCTTTACAAACAGTCGGTGTATTTTAGAATAATCTTTAACTGAATAAGAAAACATTTATTGTATTTTTTATAAACTATGTTTCATAAAGAAATATAACGGCACTTGCCAATATTAGCACTTTTATTTTCTAATTGCTGGCAGATAATTTATTTAGTTTCAGGGCGGAACTGTCAAGTTTAACAACAAAATAGTGATGTAGTCATTTAACCGTATTTTTTTTGGAGTTTGTGGAACCATCAAAATATGACTCCTCCCGTTCGGAATCTCTTTCGAGCAGCCCCAGTATGTTATATGAGTAAGTATAACACTTTTTTTTTTTTTTTGGGGGGGTGGGAAATCGTCAAATAACCCCTCCCGCTCTTGGGCAGAGCAAAAGGGAGTGTCAAACTTCTACTGACTAAAAACCAAACCACCCAAGTTCCTTCTTAGCCCTTCATGCCGAGGCCGCGGTATCTCTTGCGAACAACCCGCAGCCCCGAAGGGAGTTTTATAATTCTATCTTTTGTTCTATCTATTGTTTGAAAAGTTAAAATGCTATAATAATTATGGAGTATGAAGTGTTAAACGATGTCGCCATTCTCGAACGTGACTCGAACTCGAATGATCAGCATCATACATACATAACCACACGCTTTTTCCCCATGGGAATAGGCAGAAACCACAGAAGCAGTATCAATCAACACTAAAATTGTAAAATTTTATTGCTTCTGTTCAACTAGGATTCTTCATACTAGGAGCCGGGACGTTTTTTGTATGTTTAACTGTTTTGTATCCTGTTCTGAGGCCTTAGCCCGAGCGTGCGGTGTAAACATAACGTACATAGTACCTATAAACTCTTTTTACACTATCAAGAATTCAAGATTAATATTTTTCTGACTAAGAACGACGAAGACGATTATGACGACCTATGAACAACAATACCATAATTTTGATTCCTCTATCAAAAACTTAATAAATTTTACTCTTTGATTTCGACTGCTGTTTTTTTATTCCCTAATCTTGACTTGTCTGTGGTTATGTCATAATCGTAACTGTTGTGCTTATTTTGCCCATTTCCAAAAGAAATTCCAATTATGTTTCTAGTAATAAGTGCAGCACATTTGTGAATTAACAATAATCGGCCGTGACAACCGTATATTCAGTCAATAAGTTGCTAAAACAGAATTGCAAATGTCAATATGTCAGGATCTCGGCCTTAATTTCCAACATAGAATGGTGAGAGAAATGCATGTTTAAATTATATGTTAATTAATCAGTTAATTACGATCAAAAGTTGAGGAATGGATTAAGGTAATGGTTTTGAGGACATGCCTTCAAAGTGCGCAAAGATGAAAGTCAAACTAATGGTATTGCAACGTCGATTAGATGTCGGCATTTTTAATGGATTTGTAATATGTGGTGCATTCATCTTCATTTCAGGGCGCAAATATATCACAGCTAGAAAGAGATATCGGGTCAGAGCAGTTCCCACCGAATGAACATTATTTTGGTTTAGTTAATGTAAGTTGGCCTTTGTAATTACTATTTTCCCAGCAAATAGTGTAATTAGAAAAAAAAAATATTAATAGAAAAAGGTAAGTTATCACATTTCCGGGTATTAAAAGATAAGTGATCATTCCCAAAAATATAATATCATTTACGTACATAGACCTTCAATGGGATTTATTTTGATACTCAAATATTTTCACTGAGTAGATTTCTAATGTCCTCGGTATGTAATAAGGAATATGATGTATGTGAATAAGATAACAAGTCTTATCATTATTATCATTTTCCTACAATGATTAAATTGACACAGTAGCAGATGCCCAGTTGCTATGAGTATCTAATGAAAAGATGACAAACTTTTTAGGTTGTTGGAACACTTGAAAACTCAATTACTGTAAAAGCCACTTTAATTTTCAAGTGATTTGGCAGTATTTTCTTTGAATAAACATACACAATTTTAAATGATAGTGACAAAATTCTTAGTTTGAAAATAGCTTACACTGAAAGTGTAATATTTTTTTCAGTTTGGCAATACATGTTATAGTAACTCAGTGTTGCAAGCATTGTATTTTTGCCGCCCATTCAGAGAGAAGGTGCTAGAGTATAAGGCCAAGAACAAGAGAACAAAAGAAACCCTTCTGACATGCCTTGCAGACCTGTTTTATAGCATTGCTACGCAGAAGAAGAAAGTAGGTTCCATAGCGCCTAAGAAGTTTATTGCTAGGTTGAGAAAAGAAAAAGGTAAGAATATTAACAATTTAAATTTCATAAATATGTTTTCCTACAAGTAGAAAATAAACTGCAGAATGAAGCATTATTATCCTACCCTTGTCCCATATTACTCAATATTTATGTGTGCATCTTTTTCATCTATAGTAGGTACCTTTTAACCTTTCTTATACTTTCTCATAGTATCCATCTTTTTTTTTGTTATTTCTCTCCCTCTAACCATATCAACAACTTAATTCCATCTGCGTTTACTTAATTTCAATATTCAGCCAAACCTCAGTTCATGTACTGAATATTTGAATCACACACTGAACAATCGGTTGAAATATTAAGTATCAACCGAATGTTCGGCAAACTCAACATTCAGTCCATCTCTTATATTATTATCAGCTTCAGCGGAACAACTGTTTTTTTACATGTGTCTTGTCTTTTTCTATTACAGAGGAGTTTGATAATTATATGCAACAAGACGCCCATGAGTTCCTAAACTTCCTAATCAACCATATAAATGAAATTATTTTAGGTAAGTAACAATTCACTAATAAAGCATAACACATTATTGACTAGCTTTTACAGAGCTAAAATTTTCCTCAAAATAATAAAATTAAATAGAAGTTATTTGTTCTGGTCTGACATAATTTTGTCCAATTAGAATCTACTTGCACAAAAAAAAAATTATAAAAAAAATATGCTGCTAGTTGCTCTAATTTTGTTTTGGTCTTTTCTTCATGAGGTCAGAATAAAGTATTGTCGTGAGTGCACTTACAGTTTACGCACGTATGTCTCTGCGTATGTTACGCAGAGACATACGTGCATTAGTAGGAAGTCCAAAGAAAAGGGCACTTTGTAACATGCAATGTGCAGTGATACGCTCGTTGTACCTACTTAACATTTTTGTCTTAGGGCTGATTCCACCATTTTTTTTTTGTTGTTAAAGAACGTTGCCCCACACTAGGAATTTCTCCTGTATCGTGGGTGCGTTTACAAACACTTAAACTCACATACACAACACCCAGACCCGAAACAACTATCTGTAGGCCATACAAATATTTCTTCCGTGCGGGGATCAGACTCGCGACACGCAGCGCAGCAGTCCATTCGCTCAGCCAAGCCAACCGTGCTGTCAGAAACCATTGAAACTGAATCCGACCAGCCAACCAGTAATAAAACCATTTTTTTGCTTTAAAAATAGGTGTTACCAGATATACAAATAGTGGTTAGCAGAACTGTGACATCAATCATCATTGTTACGGAATGTTTCAAGTGACAGCCGTCGACCGAAGTTTAAAAATGCCTATCGCGTTCAGTTTCATACGTAAAATTCACACTAAACCTACCCACTAATTCAAATAATTGTAAACTCCTTTTTTTTTTCAATCTTTATTCATTTACCTTACAAAGGTATGTCAGCCTTATCATACCCTAACTAATTATATACACAAAAAGCCCTTAATTATATGTATAATGTGCAAAAAATAAATATTGCGTGAGCGAGGGAGATTGTGATGCAGCGACCATTTCATATATCAGTTTCGCGTCTCCCGAATATGGTGAAGATAGTATTCTAACAAAAGCCCCCATATCATACATATTAATTTTTAACTCCCGCATCACTATCTACCTCTCTCTCCTGTTCTTTTCACATTCCACCACCAAATGTTGGACATCTTCAACTTGATTACACACTTGACAATTGACAATCCAAACTTCCTAGATGGAAAATGACCAGAACGCAATTTAGGTGCCATGACAACATACGACCTCTTTGTATGACTTTCAGCGAACCATGGGATTCGAGGAGGCTCACTTTGCATAGTTTTATACCATATACCTTTTTATTTATTTAAACTTCATGTACAAAAGTGGTACATAGGCGGACTTAATGCCACAAGGCATTCTCTACCAGTCAACCTTGGTTTTTTTTTCTTTAGACTTTCTCCCTAACAACCCTACTAACTCCCTTACAGCTGAACGCAATCAAAGCACACTAAAAGTACAAAAGAATGCGTCTGGCGAGAACGTCACGTGCAACGGGACTGCGCCACAGAACGCCGAGCCGACGTGGGTGCACGAGATCTTCCAAGGCACGCTCACCAGCGAGACGCGGTGCCTCAACTGTGAGACTGTTAGCAGCAAGGACGAGCATTTTTTTGATTTACAGGTATGACACAAATCAACTTCTTCTGACTTGTTTTTTTTGCTGAAAGTTTGGATCGGTGTCAGGCTTGTACTTTCTAAACCCACCCATGTTCCTATTTAGCACTTTGTTTTACGGGGCCGCGATATCTCTTCTGAACAGTCCCGCAACCCCGGCAGGAAGTTCTAACCTAACAGACAAATGTGTTGCTGGGGAGTTTGTTCCGCCACTTTCCCCAGTAAAGCATTAGCAAAATGGCGAAAAGCGGGCCGGCTTACCTATGTCTTTTCTAATGACCTAAAAGTGCTTTGTTGAAGTATTGAAGTAAGTCTTAACCGGGACGTGCTGGCAATCAGTTAGTGTGAATCTCCTGAGTAACACAGGACAGATTATTACGACGCTGGTTGATGAGGGGTTCCTGAAGCATACGATCGACGCGCGACAGGGGGCAGGGTCGAATTCTTTTCGAAAGGGCAAAAGCTATTAATTGTGCCCACAGATTTCGGAAAACAAGGTTTTCAAATTTCAACTTAGGACGTGACAAACAGACATCAAACTTTTAAATAATGACTTATTAATACACAGTAATGAATTCTTATTTACTAATTGTTGTATGATATCGCGTGCTGTAACAAAAATTATCTTAGCGTGTTTAAACCCAACTCACGGACGGCATCAAGTATAGGTAATACTCACTTAAAAACTAAGCTATCATGTTAAGTAATTTATATCAGATAACTTAGTTGATTACCTCAAGTTATGCTTGGTTGGTAAATTGACTTGGTTTTCATAAAAAATATCCGCAAGTTATTTTGGGAACTACGCAGGGGTATGTTTTACATGCATTTAATTAATCAAGCCATGACCATGACCAGTAATCGTTTCGTAATATTTCGGATTTTAATCAACTTAAAATCGTCGAGATATGCAACTAAAGGGCCAAATCTATAGTACTATAATTGAGCTTTATATAAATCAAAATAGTTTTATAACTTGAAAACGATCATCCTACATTCACTTAGGTCAGTGGGCACTATTTGAATGTAGGTGTTTTTGCGGGTATCATACAAGGTGGAACGTAAATGTATATTATGAAATATGCATGTTCATCTAATCCGGTCTCTACTTATGAGACATCTCGAAACTGTCCAAAAATCATAAAATCAAATTAGGCCTCCCCTTTGTCTGCCCATGTCTGTGCGTTGCTTATCCATGTGTTTCCCACGAGTTTCACAATTTCGTTAACCCAACGAGGTTAGGACGGCCCTGGTTTCTTTGGCCTAACCTTGGCCACCAATCGGTCAAAACTGCATAAGGAGTCCCTAAAATTATTGCTCTTCCCCACTTCCTAGTGTTTTAATTAAGTTTTTCCTACTCCTTTTCTGATTAATTTCGTTACGGGATCCAATACAGTTTCTCTGGGACTTCGTCGAGCTTCATTATCTCGGCACTTTTCTGGCGGTCGCCACTGTTGATTATGACTTTCAGGAGTTACAGTGGTTTAGGAAAAGTGTGACGGGCTTATTCCTAGTGTTTTAGATGAGAAAAGTGGTGCAACAACCTCTTTAGGAATTCGATAAAGCTCTACATTCTTTATTTCCTCATTTCAGGTGGACGTTGGACAAAACACAAGTATAACACATTGTCTAAAATGCTTTAGCGACACAGAAACGTTATGCAACGACAACAAATTCAAATGTGACAACTGCAGCAGCTATCAAGAAGCTCAGAAACGTATGAGAGTAAAGAAACTGCCGCTCATATTAGCTCTACACCTTAAGAGATTCAAGTACATGGAACAGTATAATAGGCATATCAAGGTGTCTCATAGAGTCGTTTTTCCTTTGGAACTGCGATTGTTTAATACGGTGAGTTTGATAGATTTTTATTTTACATAGACGTTTGACAAAAGTAGGTCTCTTCTGAAGTCCATAAATTCGGAGAAACGGTTCCAGCAACGTGTGGTGGGGCCTTTATTATGAGCAGTTCCATTAAACACTCCTGCACGCTACAAAAAAACGCCTCTTCAAATTCGCTGCCTTCACTTTAAACCTATAAACAAAGGCGCTCCCCAGGGTTGCATCTTCGACCCATTTCTTTTTAATTTAATCATTGAAGAATTTTATTTACTTTATATACACCATTATGAAAGAGCTGTTAATCAGAAGTTAAGTCCAAATAATAACTTCTGCCTCGTTGATCTAATGGACGCAAGCGGGATTCGATTCCCATTTCGAACAAAGTGCTGTTGGGTTTTTCATTGAGAATCTCTCAGTAGCAGCCATGGAGTCTAAATGTGTCCGATTGATAGCAATAAGTTCGCCCCCTATTACATGGGACTTAAACATACTTAACTGGCGAAATGTGGGTGTACTAATTAATGCCCATAAGTACACCAACACCTCTGGGTAAGCCTTCGGGGAGTACAGGCGTGTTGTTATGTGTCTTAAAATTATCAATTTATATTTCTGTTAACATTTATTTCAATCAATTCTCATAGCACAACTGAATACATATGTTATAGCATTTTCCCTTACAGTCCGACGATGCGGTGAACCCTGACAGGTTGTACGATTTAGTGGCGGTTGTGGTGCATTGTGGCTCGGGCCCCAATCGGGGACACTACATCAGTATTGTGAAGAGCCACGGCTTCTGGTTGCTATTTGACGATGATATGGTAGATGTGAGTATACCTAGTGCTTTTTTGTAGTGAATAATATGTAATATGGATCATATTAATCATTATCTTCCTGCCCTTGTCGCGGTCTATTTGGGGTCAGTGCAGTGAATTGAAGTAAAAAACTTGAGAGGTGTCAAGGAACACCCGGATGGAACGAAGTTATTGTTATTATTTTTTATTATGTAAAAAAAAAAAAAAAAAAAGAAATGTAGAAATGAAAATATCTGGCTTGCTTTCTATAAGAGAGAGAAAGACAGACAGAGAAACATGCGACGCCGCACAGCTTACAATAGCTTACTATAGCAAAAAGTGTCGTGACAACTTTTCGTAAGAATTTTTTCCGTCTAGCCCCCTTTCACAACGCGCGATAAGGAACTTCGTTCCAAAACGTTTTTCTTCAATTCTCCCCTGTCAGACATGGCATCATGTACTCCTTTCTCTTTCATATCATTCCTCATACAATTCATCCATCTTTTCTTTGACCTTCCTCTCTGTCTAAAACAAAATCTCAGGAACATATTGAAAGATATGAGGTTGAATTTAGTTTGGTAAAAAAAAGATAATGCTTCATGTTAAAAATGTTAGATGTGAGTAATTTACTAAAGGACTTGTTCCCCTTTGCACTTAAACATTGCGGCACCTAAATTAATGTCTAGTTAGTCTTTGCACTATTGGAATAACAACTCTGACGCGATACGGAGCTTTGAAATTCTAACACTGCTTAGGAATTTATTAGGTGTGCCCCTAAATAGTTTCAGTAAAAAGAGGCATTGTTGTTTGACTCGGTAAAACATAGCTTTGGACACAGATACCGTAACACAGTAGCTGCAGGTCCCGTATGCACAAACGCTTCGATTCGGAAAATTATGTTTATCTCGCTCACTTTCGTAATGCAACAAAAGATAGATATACGACTTATCGAATCGAGCGTTAGTGAGAGACGATTTTCGATTATGATCGAAATGTAACTAGGATAAATGCTGCCTTATCTTTTTTTTTGTAGTTATTTGACTAAACCATCTATTTTATTTTACAGAAAATTGATGCCTCCGCTATAGAAGACTTCTACGGCCTAACTTCTGATATACAGAAATCTTCAGAAACAGGATATATATTATTTTATCAATCTAGAGATGCTAGTTGTTAAGTTTATTCAATTAATTTTAGTAATTTAAATTATTTAAGATAGTGATTATACTAAATCATGTTATCATGCCACATTTGTTAAAGTTGAAAAGGCATATAATTATTGAAAATCGTTTAATTCCAATCATTGATTATATATATTATTCATCTTTTTAATGGTCATACAGTTGTAAATATATTTCATTTCAAAATAAAACGTTGTGATCTTTCTCCGCGTGAATTGTATTTTATTGTTACGCAATTACCTTGTCTGAAATTCGTGGAATAAATTACCCATGTTTAACTGCACTGTGGGCCTCGCGACGTCATGCGCGACTGCTGGGCGTAGGGGTTCGATTCTCGGGACGGGAAAATGTTAATAGGGTTTTTATTTAGAGGATTATCAGTAGCTGCCCAAGTTTGGAAAGCTATTTGATACCGACGTGTATCTGATTATGAGAATAAAATAACAAAGAGAGTAAAACCTGCAAAATGCAGCAGTAGACTAATAGTATGAGGGGTACCGTTATTTTAGTCATTTTCCAAGTTTAGACACCATTTTTGTTTCCTATAATCATTCAGGTAATCTTTGTTTAGAAACATGTTCGATTCCTGTTTCAGCCAAAAACACACTTTTTCATGCATGTCGGACCACGCACAATGTAAGGTTCCGTAGTTGGCCATCAAAATATGTGAACTTACTAAACTGGTTAACCACCCTGCTCCCGAACGGTGATTTTTATACATTTGCTGTTTTATGACCTGCGCTCCCATACAATGATGTATAGGAAACTACCACCTAAAGTTTTGAATTTAGCCTTACGACTTACACCAAAGAGATTAAACACAAGTCTTTGACACACACAGCTGACGTATATATTCTCTTCACTTACATGCAGCATGCAGCTGACAATGATTTTGTGGCCTCAAGTTTGACTCTAATGTCGTCCTCATTATGGTTTTGGCTGTATGAATTGGTTTTAGGGTTCCATACCCAAAGGGTAAAAACGGGACCCTATTACTAAAACTTCGCTGTCCGTCCATCCGTCTGTCTGTCACCAGGCTGTATCTCTCAAAAACCGCGATATGTAGACAGTTGAAATTTTCAATTTTATGTGTTTTCGTTGCCGCTATAACAACAAATACTAAAACACGATTTTTATAGATAATGGTACAGAACCCTTCGTGCGAGAGTCCGACTCGCGCTTGACCGGTTTTTTTTATAACAGTGGCATGTAATAACTTTGGATTCCCTGATGAGTGCATAGCAAACAACTGAGAACTAGAAATTTATATTTCACATTCGGTACAGTTACAGAAATTGTGAGCTGCCTCCTGTACCTAACTATAATGTTGTCAGAATTAAAGTACCTACACTAAGAAAAGTTTTTAGTCTAACTGCCGCACTCAGAGAGCTTCATTAAATTAGTTCTAATGAGTCCTTATCTAATTCTCACTAGATTCGTTAATGAACGATACTACCCAGAAAGAAAAATTAGTGGTTCACCAGCTAATGACAACTGTTAGTATCCGTAGGGCGGAGTATCGTCAAATCATTCTATCGAAAACAATGAGTAAGGAAATATACGGAGCCGCCACAATATTCTATAGACACATTTGCTTATACAAATATGAGTGAAATAGGATACAGAATGTGAAATATCGTTTTGTTTCATTCTTTCTAATACAGTAATCATATTTGATGAAAGAGACAACAATATTTCAGTTGTTGCTCATAATGGCAACATTTGGTGTTACGAGTCACACAATAGTAGGTAGGTGCCGTTTCCGCCATGTTATGCGGCGAGTTTTGTGGTAGTTCTGCTGTCAAATAGTTGTTTACTTTTTGATAAATTGAGATTTGTGAAAAAATTACGAGGAGTTTACCTATAAAACTGCATATACTTGTTAAAAAACAGCAATTCAATATGCCTGCGTGCTTTATTGTGAAGTGTGGTGCAAGAAAGCAGAAAAATCAACCTCAATTGTCGGTGCACAGGTTAGAACCCGGTTTTCATGCAATAGTATCTAGGAGTAATACACTTTCGATGAAAAAAATGCTAAGCGATCATTAATTTATTGATATAGTGTTAATGTTTGGGTTTATTTCCGTCCCAGAGACCTTTTTGTTATTTCTTAATTTTATTCGTTTGTTTACAAACATGAATAGTGTTGTACCGTTGCGTAATAGTTTCCGATACTAGTTCCTTCGCTGCGCTGGAACGATATCTGTTCGAGTGACCGTGCTCTGGCCCGTGGTTCACAGAACCGAGATACCGTCCCACAGACTTATATGATTGTTATACGTGATCTGAAAATAAGACATCAGCATGCTTGCACCGACTGGACGGGTCCACTAAAATCTGTGTGGTGCTTTTTTCAAATGACCATCTCAGACACTAATCTGCATAGTTTTCATGTGTGTATACCAAGATTATGTCTGGACTTTAAAAGAGACCATGACCTCTGAGTTTGTTTCGGAAGTTTCATCTCAAAGTAGTCAGAAACAAAACACCGACCCCATCTAGTTTTAATAAAAAGTGACTTGTAAAAGTGTATGTAAAAACCTATTTGCAAAATAAACATCATCATCATCTGCCTAGCCTTTTCACAACTATGTTGGGGTCGGCTTCCAGTCTATCCGGATTCAGCTGAATACCAGTATTTTACATGGAGCGAATGCCTATCTAAACTCCACAACCCAGTTAACACTAGGTAATACGATACCCTTTGGTAAGACTGGATGTCAGGACTTTCAGGTTACTGACTACCTGTAACGACTGTCAAAGATCTTTATATGACAGCCGGGATCAACATCTTAACGTGCTTTCCGAGGCACGGAGGAAACTCGGCATATACTGGGCGGTCACCCATCCACAGATCAACCTAGGCAAGCGCAGCTTAACCTAAAGATCGATCCGAGTGGCAGTTCTTGGTAAGCCACGAGCTCCTCTTGCAAAATAAACATCATTTATCATAATTATCACACCAATAAACAGATTTAATAAAAATCATTCTTATTTTATTTTACTCCACCAGTCAGTATGTTAATCATAATAGAAACATAATCGTCTTCCTATTAGAAGAATTGGTTTTCACTAAGATCTGCATACCTACCAGAATCTACAGACCTACAGTCCATCGATTAGCTGTCGAATGGTTATGGTTTGGTATACTAAACTAACCATTTGACAGTTAATCGATGGACACAATGATAGCTACTAACATTTAAAAAGATACGCAATAGCCCTGCAGGTATAACCGAAAGCGCAAACGTTGCATTCTTTAATTTTGTTCAGAAAACCACTTTAAATTAATTTTATTCTCAGGTATCAGAAGTAAAGTAAATTTACTCATGGTTTTCTGTTACAACGAACTGTTAATTATAATTCAACCGTGATATCTACTAATACTCGTAATACTATTATGTAGTACCAGTTTCGATACTCGTTACAGTAATACTATGTTCCATGATTGACACAACCCTAGCATTGGCAGCCATTTTGAGTACCGTTCAAGGTTGTAGGTATGCACCTTTTTTTTGTAGGTATTTCTAGTCCACTTAAATATATGTCTATGATCGAAAAGCACATCGATACACAGTTGGTGTAACCACACTTGAAAATGTGTTATTATTAAATAAAAAAATGTTTATTTAAACACATTGAAAGCATATAAATAAGCAACATAAATTAAAATAAGTTCTTTTACCGATCGTTTTCAACAAAAGACAAAGCCAAACAGCCATTTTCATATAAATAAAATAAAGCAACCGGACTCTTTTTTCTTTGGTATCACTTATTGCTAACTGTCACTAATAAAAAATGTCCAAGTGTCATTTCAATGTCAATTTTGTTTGGTTTGATTATTTGTGTTTCACCCAATGAGTAAGGTTATAATATATGTCTATGGTTTCACCCGACAAGAAATAATCTTTCGTGTTATAAAGTTTAATTACAGCTATAACATAACGTGCTCATGTGTCCGATAAACTTATTTCAAGCCACTTGGGCTTCGGAGGCGCCAAATAACCTGTCTTCGTCTCAGAGCATCTTTCACCTCTGAATAAAGCCATACATGCAGATGCTAGGAAAATGGCTCGTGAGAAGAACTACAATTATGTCTGGGTCCGTGATGGCCGTGTATTAGTTCGTAAGGAAGATGGAGCCCGCGCTGCACGCTGTACAAATAAGAAGCCTGCAAGCTCTCTCTTTAATGTAAGTACCCAAAAACGCAACATAAAATTTGTCTTACAATACAACATTGTTTAATTCGCTTTACACTCATCATCATCATCTTCCTGCCCTCTTGCCATGTTATTTGTTGTCGGCGCAACACGTCTTTTTTTCCATACTGCCCTGCCAGTCGTCACACTATCATTTATTCCTTTTTCCTTTATATCATTCCTCACACACTCCATCCATCTTATCTTTATACTAAATATCTTTATTTACATTTTAGATAACAGTGATAAGAAAAATGCAGCAGTGGTCAAAACCACAGATCAAGAAGTGTGTAGACCTACCGAGTACTGATTATTCGTCGGGAGGCTGTGATGAGAATAAGGAAATTAGAAAATAAGAAAAAGATGGAAATGCAAATACTGAAAACACAGGTACATAACTATGGCTTTCAACTATCAATCTTTTTTCTTTAAAAAAAAAAAGTAGATCGTACTAGGAATTTTTCCTGTATCGTGGGTGCGTTCACAAACATATTAAGTCAAACACACAAATACCCAGACCAGAAAACGCACATTACAAATATTTGTACAGGTAGCTGTAGGCCATACAAGATATTTGTTCCGTGCTGGGATTGAACCCGCGACACGCAGAGCGGCAGTCAATCGCTTGAGCCACTGCGCCAACCGTGCCGTCAAATGTAATGTAATGGTTAAGAACCGTTTATAGCCAGATTCACTTATATTAATCGGCTCTTTACCGGCGTGCGTGTATGACCCGATGTATGAATGTGGACAAGGCAAAAGGAGTATGTAAGGATCATAGCAAGTGGTGTTTTGTGGTTTCTGCCTATCCCCATGGGAAAAGGGCGTGAGTTTATGTATGTAACTTATATTATACTTTTTATTTACAGTAAATCGAACAGATAAGAAAAAAAGCAGCATTGTTAGAGGAAGAGAGGAACAAATGTTTATTAGAAAAAAACTAAAATAGAATTAGAGAAACTGAAGAAATTTATTACAAAACAAGTCCTTCTTACTGATTAACTCTTTTTATGTATTGAAATAAAAGGATTATTATTTGATTATTTTATGGATTTTATTCATTCAAGAATTAATATTAAGAGAGAAACCTATCCACCAAAGATTGTTGCACCATAAAACCATTGCTGTTGGAGTTTTCACCATTTGATACAACATCATCATTTTGAATATCAATGCTATCCTAGTTCATTGGCACCAAATCTTCTACCAATAACGCCATGTTATGCAGTATTGCACATGCACATATGACAGCCACAACTGTATCCAGTTTGATACCCATTCCCACATGAAGACAACACAGGAAATCATCAATTCCAAATACCAAAACATGTTTCCACAGTCTTGCTGGTTTTAATTTGGCTTCTGTTATACTTTTCTTGGCCCCACTTCTCCTATACCTTTGGGGATAATAAACAAAATCTACCAGAAAATCTAAAAGATAAATTCTACGAGATCAGACATATTTGCTATTGACATAGGCAACTAACACTTGTAATGTTAAATTGAAAGTACACAAAATCAACAAACTCTTCAAAATAAGTACATTTTCTCAAAATTTCATACTTCGTAAAGTTGCTTCCAGTTTGACTAGAACGTTGCTGTTTTACTTTGTAAAGCTGCTTAAAGTTTGGCTAGGACATTGCTGGCTGGAATCACCTGATTCTCTGTTAAAAAAGATGATTCCGTGCTTCGGAAGGCACGTAATAAGTCGGTGGTCCGCCCGACAAAGGACGGTCGTCAAACCATGACAGAGGTCCTTGAGGCGGTTTAGAACTTGGACACTAGGGTGTGTGGGGTCGTTAGACCTTACTGCCCACACGATAAGAAGAAGAAGAATTTGAAATCCTTGTAAATAACTACACAAATAACCTCCAAACCCTTCGAATTGATCTGTCAAAATTCATCAAACGTCAAACTAATCGTTCATTAGGAAGCTAAGTAAGGGTAGAGCGCCAGTTCTGAGTGTGAATATTTTTAAATCGTCACTAATGGACGGCTTAAGTTGGCATTAGAGCACTCTGAGTGCGGCAGTAAGATTCATGTCTAGATAAGTTACAGTTTATAAATATACTATTTACTACATGAATTAATCAAACCTTCAGTTAATTGGTAGGTAAGTGATGATGAGAGTAAATAAAATTCTTACATCCTTAAAAGTACTTTTTATTTCCATTTTTAAGCTACAAACTCATAGGGGATGGGAGCGAGTAACACTGGTTTCTCAGTACCACTGACAATATGAGCGGGCTTAGGTCCAGCTGGTTGTCTCTTAAGGTTGGCGATCTTGCCTGCAGCCTTAGCTTCAGCCAGAAGCCTCTCATTCTCCTTCACCCTGGTGAGGAAGTCCTGTCTGCACTTGGAGTGCTTGATGTGCTCAATACGGACATTGATACGCTTGGGTAGGATCCTTCCGCGGACACGCTTGTTCACGATGACACCATAAGCGTGTTGTGTGACGTTGAAGATGCGGCCAGTCTTTCCGTGGTAGACTTTGTGGGGCATACCCTTCTGGACTGCACCATTACCCTAAAACAATACATTTTAAATTTAGTAAATATCCTAAAGAGGCCTAACAGTAGGACAAATGGGCTAAAAGGTATTCCTGACACATTTGTAATAGTCAGTAATAGATTTTTTTATTACAACCCAATTGAAGGAAGTCTGCACCTCACTGTAAGCCAGACAATTGAAGCAAAGTGCAAACTTAATTCCACCTAGTTAATAATGTTTTAATAATAATAATGTTTTATTTCTCACCACAATATAGGTACATTAGTCAGGTATCAATACAAAGTACGTAACAGAAATAATTATACTGTGGGAGACTGGTGCCTAAGCTAGACTGTGAGGTCTGTATTTCAGGGTTGTACATCCTAAGATGACCCTATGACCCAATTCACTTCACATGGAACTTCTATAGATGAAAGATGTTCCTCTATATTTCATCCATTTGAAAGCAAGTTCCATACATTTATTTATTTCCACAACACTTACTCTAGCTTTACAATGTTTTTGCCATACACACAAACCTGTCAGGGCTAATTTATGTGCTGGTGACAACATGCACACCTTGTTTTGAACACACTATGATATCACCCAGCAACCAGTGTTCTATTTGCAGTATCTTTCAGAATGCTTGCAAATGTTTAAGAATCATGAACTTATGTTTCATCAACGGTAATTTCAAGACGAAATCTCATTCGTTAGTGGCAAAGACACTTACCCTGATGTCAACGATGTCGCCAACTTTGTACACTTTCATGTACGTGGAGAGCGGGATGGTACCCTTGGTGCGGAACCTGCGGGCAAACAAGTCCCTAGTTCCGCGACGATAACCTTTGGAGTTCGTCATTTTTGGGCCTGAAACAAAATCAGTTTTTGGTCACCACCAATCGCACACAACACGTGGATTTCCGATTTCGATTAACAAAAGCAAGAAGTAACCGGAACTATTATTAATATCACTGCTAAAATTTTAGAATGTGCAATTACATACAGTTTTTAAACTTTTATTCGTATTTTACAATATTTAGAAATATTTTACACGATATTCACCTTGTGTTACAAAGCTTGACGGATAAAGAAAGAGGTTATGTTAGTCTATGGTCGGTGTAACTACCAGTGCCAAACCAAATAAAAAACATTTCATAGTCTATGCCAAATAAAAATAATTGAAATACATTTTTAGAGAAACATTTAGCTCGATAGGTGATCTTATATATTACATTTTTATGATTATGATTGTATTTATGATAAACGAGATGCTTTGATAATTATTTTCTGTATACATCAATTTAAATCAAAATCGTAAAACTAATACAGGCAACACCAAACATTTGAGATCTATTTTCCGCTTCCGTCGTTTTAGGTTATTTTTAGCTCTGTGCAACATTCCGCTTGGCGCCAATTTTAGTTTAATTTTACTTATCTTTCCACTAAAATAATAATGCTTATAAAAATAAATAATAGGTATGTGCACAATGAAATTGGTATGTTTGGATAGAGGACACATAGACAAACAAAAAATGTCCAGTAACACGGGACTCCAAAGTGTCACGTTAGTTCACGTTACCTTCCGAGATATTTGAAGATAACGATTGACAAATGAGTACGCCTTATTTCGTGTATAGGCGTTAAATTATATCCAAATAATAGTTCCCAGGTTGGTTATTATTATACGCACGAGAAAATCGCTTCACATTATCGCAATGAAACGCTATGTTATGTCAAAGAATAGTTTTCTCGTGCTCCCAGGAGTATGTAATGTACCTACTCTCTTTCAATAAACAGTAATAATAATAATCAACACACACGACAGACACGTAGGTGAAAGGTCTATTTTTATGTGGTCATTGTACTCATAATATGTCGATCTTTACCTTCAAATATCTCGATAACGTGCGTGACACACACTTTGGGGTACCACGTTCATCATCATCATTTCAGCCCGGAATCACATACTGTTGGGTATAGACCTCCCCTTTCCTCTGGCACTCTTCTCTGTTCTGTGTGTCTCTCATACATCCGCTTCCCGAGCTCCTGACTATATCATCCACCCAACGCGCTTTAGGACGGCCCTGGTTTCTCACGCCCAACCTTGGCCACCATTCGGTCAGAATTTTACTCTATCGGCCATCTCCGCGTCTAGCCAGATGGCTAGACGCGGAGATGGCCGATAGAGTAAAATTCTGAAAAGTGCTAGAGTGGAGTTGGGCTGGACATCTGTCCAGCCCAACTCCACTTTAGGCGTATTGCCCTGTCCCCGACGTCAAACACTTTCGTCCGACTCCGGATCTCGGTGTTGCGCACTTGGTCTAGGAGGGTTATGCCGAGCATAGCTCGCTCCATTGCCCTTTGTGCAACTCGTATTCGATGCACAGTCTCCTTTGTGAGCGTCCGTCTCGGCACTGTAGGTCATCGCAGAACACATTGGTTGAAAAGGCTGGTTTTTAGACACTGGGGTATCCTCTTACACCGGAGAACATGTTTAAGCTTTCCAAACGGTATCACACGGTATCACCGGACAACATAGTTACATGACATTTTTTGTTTGTCTATATGTCCTCTATCTATACATACTTACCTCTTTTTTTTTTTTTGGTGGGTGGGAAATCATCAAATAACCCCTCCCGCTCTTGGGCAGAGCGAAAGGGAGTGTCAGACTTCTACTGACTAAAAACCACCCATGTTCCTTCTTCGCCCTTCATGTCGAGGCCGCGGTATCTCTTGCGAACAACCCGCAGCCCCGACGGGATACATACCTCTTTCATCGTGGGCCGCGATTTTGAAAAAAAATCAAAATGGCGGTGGGTCGATATGCCTGCTTCCATACAAATAAGTTCAAACCCCTTTGCGATAAAATTGTCATAAAAAAAACATCTGGATGGGAGACACAGAGCCTCTACATTTTTTACCCTATTTTGTCCCGATTAATTAGGGAAATAAGCAAGAAACTATAAAACGAAGTTCTTAAAGGCCTTCTTTCTAACACCAAAAACAGCAAATTGATGTTCTCTGTTGCAGAAGTGAACCTCCTGTGGAACAACCTCCTGGAGGGCCTAGAACTGGTAAGGGTATTACGATTTTTATTCTTTACATGCCAAGCCCGCAGCTTCGCCAGCGTGGATGTTGGTAGGGACAATAAGTAACCCTCGGTCATGGTCTACATGTGTGTCTAATTTCATTGAAATCCGTTCAGTCATTAGAGCGTTAAATAAAATGTATGAGACAGTTACTAGTTTTAGTATCTAAGTTGCTCGCGACTTCATTCGCACGGAAATTTTTACGTGTATGTGTGAGATCGCCTCCGGTTGGATGTACTTTGTCAAATCGAATGCCAAATGCCAACGCCAATCGAAGCTATATTCCCATAAGGTGAATGCGACAAGGCAGCCCGCGAAATTCGAATTTTCTTACGTTTTTTGCAATTTGCCGATCAGGGCCCCGAGTCTGCTATTCAATAGTGTCAGAATGGTCTATCATTGATCTCATAATTGTTGATTTTGACAAGTTTGGTGTTGTCAAAATCAACAATTATGAGATCAATGATAGACCATTCTGACACTATTGAATAGCAGGCTCGGGGCCCTGGTTGTATGTTAAATAAAATAGGATTCGCGGCCGTAACAAAATAAATGTGACTTTACTGAGTAATAATAATTAAAATCACCAATACAATCTTCGCAGTTCATAAAGGTTCCTTGAATGCCTTTTTCATCAAATAGTCACTCAAGGAATCTTTAAAAATATTTTGCAAATTGCAAAAAACGTAAGAAAATTCGAATTTCGCAGGCTACCTTATCACATTCACCTTAAACCAGCCCTGTCGTAAAATCTGTTCCTACCGGACATCTATATACTATCTCTATACCAATTTCAGGTACAAAAGCCAAAGATTTTATGTAAATTTGCGAGAGCCCTTAGTTCAGGCTGTCGTCAAAACTCTTTCTTAGCTAATGGCTCCTACCCATAAACACTAGAATTTCAGGGCGGTAGTACAAAAATAATCAGAACTTTCATTCAAACTCACGAGACCCCTTAGACCGCCCTATTCCAGCCCTGTTGCAAAATCCGTTCTTAACAAACTTCTACTAATCATAAACTACGTCCCTGCCAAAATTCACGTGTGTAGCACAATAAATGTAAGACTTTTATACAAACTTGCGAGAGCCCTTAGACCGCCCTAATCCGGCCCTGTCGCAAAATCCTTTTTTTCTTAACAAACTTCTACTAAATATAAACTACGTCCCTGCCAAAAATCAAGCTTGTAACACAAACAATTAAGGACTTCCTTACAAACTTGCGTGGGCCCTTACACTTCCGTATTTCGGCCCTGTCGGAAAATTCGTTCTTAGTGGTCGTCTACTAAATAAACTCCTCCCTGCCAAAAATCATTTTTATACATTCACCGGTTTTTGAGATTTCGTGATGAGTGAGTGAGTGACCTTTCACTTTTTTATATAATTATATTTGCTACTAAATAGACATGAATTAGATACATTGTTACATACACGGAGAGCTTAATTTGACTTAGGTACACAATTAACATAGCTTTTAATTTGAGTTACAGAGGAATATAAAAAAGAATTTAATTAGTTTTACCCATAAAACTATCTGTGGTGTACATATAAAAATACCGACTAAGTTCGAGTCGCACACAGAGTCAGAGGGTTCCGTTAGGTACAGAGTTTCAAGTACCAAGTAAAAATTTAAAAAAATATATTTGTAAGTCGCGTAGCTCGTGGCTAAATAATAACAGCCGCTCGGGTCGATCTTCAGGTTAAGTCCTGCTTGCCGGGGTTGGTCCGTGGATGCGTAATCAATCACCCGTTACATACCGGGCTTCCTCCGTGCCTCGGTCCCGGCTGTCATTATTTTGTACATCTTTGACAGTCGTTACAGGTAGCCCAGTGGCCCTAAAGTCTGACAACCAGTCTTACCAAGGGGTATCATATTACCCAGTAGGTACTAACTGGGTTGTGAAGGTCAGATAGGCAGTCGCTCCATGTAAAATACTGGTATACAGCTCGACCCCAACACAGTCGGGAAAAGGCTAGGTAGAATGAATATTTCATTACTTCTAAGTAATACGGTAACATGCTTGAAGTAGGTAATTGCAGAATGTCCTGAATGACGTGGACGGTCACCAACTGATCTTTTACCGACTTTATATTGGAAACTTGTATGTTAACACTAATTATGTGATATAAAAAGCATGCTCCCTGATACATAATAAGACCTCGTTACTCCAAAGGGAATCCGTGTGAACTGATATAGGTTCCCGCATGCTTCAAAACCAGTATGTTTTCGTTCTTTGGCTAGAATGGGTATCTGGTGATATGCACTTTTGAGGTCTATTTGGCTAAATAAGTTGTACTGTGATACTCGCGTTATAATAGAATCAATACTTGGAAGGGGATATGCGTCGAGTTCCGTAAATCTGTTTATAGTCCGTAAATAGACGATCACAAGACGTTTTCGATGGTGCCCTCCTCCAGCAACAAGAACCTAAGCCCTCCAGGGTGACACACTAGGCTCAATAACTTTATCCTTGAGCAAATTGTTTATTTCATTCGATATGAAATCTTGATCTTCCTGTGAGTGGCGTCTTGAGCGGATTGCGATTGGTTTGATATTTGGAGAGAGATTCGTAAAGACTGATACAGGCGGAACCGAAGCCTCTAGTACGTTGCAGAATTTTAGAGGTTCTTTATCACCTCCAAATTGAAGTTCAAGAGAAAAGTGCTTTTGGAGTAGGTCATGTCCAATAATGACGTCGGCGCAAAGATTGTTGATGATCAATAAAGGCTGGTTTCTGTGTATATGGCCACCTATTTGAATTGTCGCGTAACATAATCCATCGACGTAGGAAACGTTGTTGAGAGATGCGAGTGTTATAGCTTGTCTACAAGGCTTGAGTTTGAGTTTCAACATTTGAGCGAGATTTTTGTCAATGAAGCTGATGGAACTACCAGTATCGACGAGTGGATCAGCGCGGTAGTTGTTGAGAGTAATGGGAGTTGTAGCTTTGCTGAGACTAGAAGGAGTTGCACTTGCGTTTCGTCATCTGTTTCAGCTGCATTTGTAGAGTTATTAATAGAATCGCGGTTAGAGCTTCTGCAGACCTTGGCAAAATGGCCACGCTTCGAACAGAGTTGGCATTCCGCGCTGTGGGCGGGGCATTTTAATCTTTGATGGATATTTCCCCTACAAAAGAAACAACGACGGCGATGAGTTGTTGCTAGGTCCGGCTGCGTTCGTTTTTCTGCCTCCGTGGCAGCATTGACAGGGTCAGGATTGAAGGAAAGAGGTTGTACTAGTAATTGAGGTGTTCTCGGCAGTTTCCAAGGTAATCACAAGGTTCAAAGTCTCTTCTAGTGTGAGATATTTTTCTAGGAGCCGTTCCTTTATTTTGCTTGATAAGATCCCGCTGATAAATGTCCCACGTATGGCTTGGTTCTGGTGTTCTTCCGCTGTCACTGCTTTAAAATTACAGTCATGAGCAAGGATGTTAAGCGCTCGAGAGTATTCTGCGATGGATTCTCCAGGCTGCTGTGTCTTAGTCGTAAGTCGATGCCTTGCCAAGGTTATGTTCTGTTTTTTTTCATAGGCATCATTAAGTTTGCTTATTGCGTCGCTGTACTTAGTGCAGGAGCGGATGTTGTTGAAGATTGTTGGCGAAATGTGGTTGACAAAGTACCTTCAGTTTCAGCGATTCATTGGGCGATCCTTGTTGTGCGATAAAGTTCTCAAAGGTGTGTTTCCAGTGGGCTCACTTTAGATCGGCACCGGGTGCAGCAGGCTCCACGTCAAAACGATCGGGTCGAAGATATTGCGACATCGAAGTCGAAGGAGTTATTTCCTCTTGAGGCATCGCGCTATATATTATTATGCGATAACAATTATTGTGGAATAAATTGATACATAATAAGACAAAACCAAAGGAAATCTTAGTTTTATTCCACAATAAAATTACGTAGCGTATTAGAAGCAGACAAATCGTTGACACTACGATTTGACAACATAGTCTATGATGAAGTATCGATATGATCTCCTTACTACATAAGAAGGTTTCTTTGGCTTTAACACTAAACATAATAGGAAACAGAACACAATATAATATTTTATGTAAATCATTTAATTTTCTCACGCATGTATTTTTTTGTTTCAAGTTACTTTTTTGTTATTTTTAATACTATTTTAGTATCCACATGCCTCCCTTTTGAGCACATCGCATCTTAAGATTATTTTAAAGTATTTTAAAATGAAAATATTATTTGCAACATTGTTAATGTGAGTTTGACTAGTAGTTCTATAAAATAATTCTGTTACATAAAGTAAATAAATAGTATGTATTATGTGTACGATAAATGAATTTAACACAGAATTATGACGATGCCGATGCGATGATCTGAGCTCTGTTCAATACTTGTATTCAACAAGGGCGTCCAGTGCGTCAATGGGTATTCACACTATTCACTTATTCAGGGACTAATACTTTTTCAAATTCATAATAATTCACAGTTTAATACCAGACCCACTAACTGGTGTAATTCAAGTGGAGGTAGAGCAGGGTATACTGGAGGGCGAGCTATTGGACTTAATCACTGACGATGGGCAGTACTACAGCTTCAAAGGTATACCGTACGCCGAACCCCCCATTGGAAAATTAAGATTTAAGGTAATGAAGTGCGAAAATTTAAAATTTAATTAGGCTTACTACTTAATAAACGTTTCGATTTGCTTAATTTATTTTAATTTCAGGCTTTTAATTTATTATTCAACCAAATGTTTTTTTATTTGAAACTTTTTGCGTTTCTTATGCAAACATAATTAAAATGGGTGTAAAAATAACGTTCACACGTTAACTTTTAAGGCACTTGTTCTCACCGACATCACATTGTCCTACACCAGGGATAGTTAGTTTCTTTTGGGTATTTAATTTTTTTTTTAAACGTTGCCCCACACTTGGAATTTTTCCTGTATCGTGGGTGCGTTCACAAACATTTAAACTCACATGACACAAATACCCAGACCCGGAACAACTATCTGTTGTAGGTCATACAAATATTTGTTCCGTGCGGGGATCGAACCCGCGAAACGCAGCGCAGCAGTCCATTGCTTGAGCCACTGCGCCAACCGTGTCGTCAAATTAATGCTGCGGTCCGTTTCTACCCGAGTTTTTTGATTAAAAAAAAATCCTTGAGAGTTCGGCAGTAAGTCGAGATCGAAATTTATTTTTAAGGCCCACACAATATTTGCCCGGATCCGGGCCGCGGTCCGCCATTTGGTAACCCCTGTTTTATATTAGGTCCTTACAATGAAATTAGCGTTTTGTCGTACTGACCACCACTTTGATCTGAAATATCTCCTCTTTGGTTAAGAATTCCAAATGCAAATTTATAAATTCATTTAGCATCTAACAAGTTTTTATTAAAAAACCTGCTTTGAAAACATGAAATATCGGTATATTAACGAGTACGAGTACTACCGTCGCACCAGTGCTGCAGAAACAGCTCGAAGGTTAATGATGTGTACGGCGCTGGTGTCGCAAAAGAAAGCACGGTACGTTTTTGGTTTCAACGTTTTCGTTCTGGAAATTTCGACCTTCAGAACCAACCCCGTGGACGGACGGACACCAAAGTGGAAAATGAAGAATTAAAGACTATTGTGGAAGCGGATCCATCACAAAGCACTTCAGAGATAGCTGCAGGCTTCGGGGTAAGTGATAAAAGTGTATTAATCCACTTGAAGCAAATCGCGAAAGTAAAAAAACTTGAGCGATGGGTACCTCATGAATTGAGTGAATCGAACTTGCAAACACGCGTCGACTGGTGTGTTACTTTGCTCAACCGACACAATAATGAAGGGTTTTTAAATCGAATCATTACTTGTAATGAAAAGTGGATACTGTATAATAATCGGAAGCGCTCGTCGCAATGGCTGGACCCTGGTGACCCAGCCAAATCCTGCCCTAAACGAGAATTGACTCAGAAAAAAAAGTTACTTGCGAGTGTTTGGTGGACTAGCGCCGGTGTCGTTAACTACAGCTTTCTAAAATCTGGCCAAACGATTACGGCAGATATCTATTGTCAGCAATTGCAAACCATGAAGAAAGAACTAGCTGCTAAACAACCGAGATTGGTCAATCGCTCTAGGCCACTGCTGCTTCACGACAACGCAAGACCACACACTGCACAACAAACAACCACTAAATTAGATGAGCTACAATTCGAATGTCTGCGACATCCACCGTACTCCCCGGACCTTGCTCCAACAGAATACCATTTTTTCCAACAGGAATTTGGACAACTTCTTACAAGAAAAAGAAATCAACTCCGATGCGGCAGTCCAAACCGCCTTCAAAGAGTTTATCTCTCGCCCCCATGGTTTTTTTAGTAAAGGGATAAATTAATTACCTATGAGATGGCAAAAGTGCATGGATAACAACGGTGCATACTTTGATAAATTAAATATATTTTACAAAAAAAAAACAATGTCTTTAGGTATATTCGTCCCGTACAAAACGCCAATTTCATATGTAAGGACCTAATTGATCATGCCTAGGAGCCTTTTAGTTACGGAGATATTAGGGGCCAAAGGTCCAACCTTATCACAAGTTTTTTTAATGTTTTGAGTGTTGAGCATTCAGTCCATTAGTAACGAGTTTTTTAAGTAACGAGTATTTTCCACCCAAAAATAAAGTCGTTTCCCAGCTATAATTTTTTTAGGAGAGTTACTTAGTTTGTTGTTCAGAATCCTTGATTGACAGCTTCATGATCCATTTACACTTTGTAATTGTTTTTAAATGTTTGGCTTCTATAAACATAGTATATTTTTATGTCTTATTTTGCAGTCGCCCCGTCCTGCTGTTGCGTGGGAGGGTGTAAGATCTGCAACACAACATGGTTCTGTGTGTCCTCAAGTGAACCTCTTCAGCTTCACAAACTTTTTCATCCCCGGTGATGAAGATTGTTTATTTCTCAATGTATATTCGCCAAACTTGACGCCTGATACTCTTCTACCAGTTTTAGTATTCATTCACGGAGGGGGATATAAAAGCGGATCCGGCAATGTCGCCTTCTACGGACCAGATTTCATACTCAGAAAGAATATGGTCGTCGTGACATTCAATTATAGATTAGATGCTTTAGGCTTTCTTAGTCTCGGTACTAAAGAAGTTCCTGGAAACGCTGGTCTGAAGGATCAAGTTGAAGCTTTGAAATGGGTGCAAAAGAACATCAAATATTTTGGAGGTGATGCAGACCGAGTAACTGTCATGGGACAGAGCGCCGGCAGCGCATCCGTTGGATTACATATTAGTTCTCGGATGTCGAAAGGATTGTTTCAAAAGGCCATCGCATTGAGTGGTTCCCCGTTTTGTGATTGGGCTTTGACGATTCAACCCGAAAGGCGTGCTTTTGTTCTTGGTAAGCAACTTGGTCGTGAGTTTGAAGACCCCGATGAACTGCTGATGTTTTTACAAAATGTTCCTTCTAAGCAATTGGTTGACACAGCACCGTTTTTATTGGCATCCGAAGAAGCAACCTACAATATATTCAGAATGTTTCATTTTGCACCTGTTTTTGAAAAATATGAAGATGAAGATAGTTTCTTGACCAAGAACACATTTTTAAACAAAGAGAGCGTAAATGAAGTAGACATTTTGTTTGGTCACACCAACCAAGAAGTATTAACGGGAGTCACAGTTATTGTCTCTAAACTATTAGAACGCTATGAGAAATATCCAGAAAATTTTGCACCGAGAAAACTTTCAAGTATTTCTTCACCATATTCAGTTTTAGATCTATCAGATAAAATACGTAACTATTATTTCAAAAACAAAAGCGTTGATATTAACTCATTGAAGGAGACTGTTTCTTATTTGAATGATGCGTCTTTTGTGTATGACATCATCAGATATTTTGAGTCGATACCAACTATTGGGTGTGCTAAAAAGTTTTTCTATCAGTTTTCCAGTTTGTCAAGTAGGAATCTGTTTGGAAATCAAGGAGCACCATTTGGTATATTCGGTGCAGGACATGTAGATGACTTGATGTACTTGTTTGACCCGAAAGTACTTAATATGGCTTTGGATAAAAGTAGCCGAGAATTTGAACTCATAGAACTAGTCACTACGCTTTTTACGAATTTTGCTAAATACGGGTAAGTGAACCAAGCATTGAAGAGTTAAGGTCAGTACCCACCCCTGTAAATACGGCAGATTGAGTTTTAGAAAAAGCTCACTCAGATCCAGCCTGTCCCCTTGCTGCCCTCCCCCAGTGACGTCCAAAGCCGAGGTTCGCACCCCACATGGGGTGCCCTTAGCGATCTGTCACTTAGTTTATATGTTATTTTCCCCTGGCTGGAGGCCTTAAACTAAAAAAAAATGTTGAAAAAGCTTTGTATTGTATAGCGTCGTTTCTGAACTATAACACGATCAAAGTACCTGGTGTACCTGTGTGTCCCTCTTTAAAACTCGATGTGTGTGTCTATATTATACTTTACCCACGTTTTTAACCTTAACTTTTGGTTTCAGGACTCCTACTCCTGATTCTTCGTCGAACTTAACCTGGCCGGAGTTTGAGTCAACTACGATGAACTACGTAGACATTGGGGATAATTTAAGTATTTTAAGTGTAAATGACAATGAAAACTATAGTTTTCTGAAATGTCTGTTCAAATCCTTTGATGTGGAGCGTTGGTTAAGTCAATTGTAGAAGTAAATTAAACAAGGTAATAATGAAGATATAATAATAATATGCCAAACCTACCTGGATATATTTCTACAATTAAAAAATTGTGACAGACCCTAAAATGTGTTTCACTCACCACTTCTCGCTACTAAACAAGGCTTTATTTAAAAAAAGAAACGAAAGCACAAAGCGAAGCAAATGTATTTTATTTATCTGAATAGTAAGCACAAGAACAAAAATAACAAGAAATACAGACACAAATTTTATTACACACACTGTTTTATTTCATTGAATTTCCCATGTAACCATAATTATTTTAAAAACAATGCGGTATAGTAACTCCATAATTGAAGCAATTGATTAATCCAGATTGAATCATTTGAAGTAGCTATTTAAGGAATCTATTAATATTGGAATGGAACTCCTCCCAAAACTTGAAGTTTTCATTATCGTTCACACTTAAGACAGTTGCTGTCACTTGCGGCCCGTCGTTTGATAAGTCCACGTATTGCTTAGTGCGGTTGTTATACGTAGGCCATGTTATGTTGTTACTTTGTGCAGGGTTGCTGAAATAACAATCATTTTATCATTAACTAGCTGATGATAGTGATGATGTATGGTGTCAAGTAATAAAAGATTTGGACACAAAATTACTGGGTGGAAATGACATCGATGTACAAACGGTTACCACGACTTCAGTACCTACCTACAACAGCACACATGCAAAAATATCGTAGGTAATTAAAAAAGAAACAGCTGTGCATGCTGAGCCATAGTTTTTTTTTATTGTTGTGAGATTTTAAGGCATTCAGTTTAAATATATTCATCGTCAAGGCGGTGGCACTGTGAGTTATCTTATCATTGCACTTCAATCAACCCAGTACATACCAGTGCTGTTCATAATAAGCCTCCTTCATCTGCGATTGCACTTAGGCCAGTTTAAAGTGAAATCACACACGCACTGACAGTTTTTACAATAATTACAAGATACTTTTACTGTTTAGACATGTATGAACTCATTGAGAAAGCCGTGGAGAAAGCCCAAAAACAACTCCTGATCAAACTCTTAATTCAATAGTAAATTAAAGCACGCCGTTGATTGACTCACCCATGTTTAGCAAAGTCCGTGAAGATTGTAGTCAATTGTTCTATGAGTTGGAATTCCGTACTGTTTTTATCCGAAACTAGATCTAATGACTTCGGATCGAACAAGTACATCAAGTCGTCCATATGGCCAGCTCGGAAGATTTCATATTTTTCCCCTTGCAGACCATAATAATTTCTGCTTGATGTGATTGAAAACTGGTAGGCATATCTAACAGTACCTTTTTTTTCAGGCAACCTCGTAAAATACCTCAAGATATCATATGTAAACGATTCATCACTCGAATACTTTATAAACTCTTTTGTCGAGTTCAAATCAATAGTCTTGTTTCCGAAATAATGTTTACGAATGAGATCCGATAAATCCAATATGTGGTTTGGCGCTAATTGGTTCAGAAATTTCCGAGGAACCAGCAGTTCTGGGTATTTGTGATAGCTCTCTATAAGTGTTGATCTGATGGCTTCAACTAATGCAACGTTCTCTTCGTTAGTGTGGCCAAAAAGAAGATCTACTTTATTGATATGAGCAGGTTCTTCAAAAATATTGTGTGACAGGAAAGTGTCCTTGCCAAAATTCTTTTCAACCACAGGTACAAATTGATACATTTTAATGAGGTTATAGGTATATTCTTCAGATGATAAGATGTTAGGACTAGTGTCTATTAATTTATCAGAAGGGACGGACTGCAGAAATTCGAGTAGTTCCTGGGGGTCTTCAGTTTCAAAGCCAAGCTGCTTACCAAGAACAAAGGCTCGTCTTTCAGGACGAAAAGGCAAGCCCCAAGTATTGAACGGAGAGCCGCTAATTGCAATCGCCCTATGGAATAAGCCTTTCGACATCGGAGAACCGATATGTAACGCGACAGAAGCGCTGCCGGCGCTCTGACCCATGATAGTTACTCTGTTTGCATCACCTCCAAAATATTTGATGTTCTTTTTCACCCATTTCAATGCTGCAACTTGATCCTTTAGTCCCGCGTTGCCAGGAACTTCTTCAGTACCAAGACAAATGAAACCCAATGCGTCCAACCGGTAATTCAACGTCACTACAACCGTGTCTTGTCTAACCAGGTAATCTGGGCCAAGAAAATCAACATTCCCGGATCCACTTTTGTAAGCCCCTCCGTGAATGTATACTATCACTGGGAGAGGTTGGTAAGGCTTCAAGTTTGGCGTATATGAATTGAGAAACAAACAGTCTTCATTACCATGTATCCATTCGTTTGTTAGAACGTCTATATGAGGGCATCTTGAACCATGATGCGTAGCGTTTCTTACTCCAGTCCACGGTAGAGGAGGCAGAGGTGCCTGGAAATATAAATATTGCCAATAATAAGCGCTACATCCAACTGGTCGCAGTTGACAGGTTGACACTTAACAAAATGACGATGAGTTTAAAAAGTGTAGGCCACGTGACGGCTTCCGGCCACCGTAGACGCGGGCATGTGGACGGTGAGTAATGGGCTAGCTCGCCGTCCGTCCGTCTTATGACGACGACAGGTCGTGTCGACGGCGCGTTCGTGTTCCACGCGCGCCTCAAAGAGATGTCAGCAACACGGGTTGCCGGTTGTTCGCAAGAGATACCGCGGCCTCGATATAAAGGGCTAAGAAGGAACATGGGTGGTTTTTAGTCAATAGAAGTCCGACACTCCCTTTCGCTCTGCCCAAGAGCGGGAGGGGTTATTCGATGATTTTCCAACCGCCAAAAAAAAAAAACAAAATGTATAGCTATAGATTCATCTTTTTCTTTCTTTTTTTTCCTAACAAGAAAACGCTAGCCGTATTTCATGTAAATCACACCTGTCTTTGCTAATTTCTTTGTGATTCATTATTTACTGATCTTACTGGTGGTTACCTTAAATCTCCGGGTTCCGTTTGGTGGTTGGGCGTACGGAATGCCTTTAAAACTATAGTAGTGCCCGTCTCCAGTAATGTAGTTCAGTTTTTCTCCAGCCAACCAACCCTGCTCGACTTTTACGAGAACCTCATTACATGTTACATTTTGTTTGGCTCTGCAAACATCAACTAAATTAATACAGGTACCTCTGTAAATAATCCATACACGTTTCTTGACTTAATACCTACTGAGCTGGAATTCAACACATTTACAACATTTATAATTATAAATAATAATAGTAACTGAAAATTTTATAGACTGAGAATTCAACAGAAAGAAAAGCATTTATAATAATAGTTACTGAAAATTTAATAGACTGAGAATTCAACAGAAAGAAAAGTATAAAAATATTTATAGCAACGAGCCGTAAGATCCCGGCTATAATATATCATAAGTTAACTAATATTTTACTTACATGAGCAATACTACAATTAGCTTCATAAATAAAATCTTCATTTTTGTTACAATATTACGTCCAAATAAGTGCACTCAACTAAAGGCATACAAGAATGTTCTGCCACAGAACTTTTATGTTACTGAATTATTTTTAGCTCAACTCCTAGCTAAGTAGGCACCCATCAACTACAGACAGTCAACATTGCATGCGGCATTTGTATAAACAAAAAAGTCAATTAATATTTTTTATCCTTACTTCCTTAATATAATGTTCTAAATGCGAAAGTAACTCTGTCTGTCTGTCTGTCGCACTTTCACGCCAAAACTACTGAGTCAGTAGTTTTGGCGGTTTTAGAGGTGGGCGTTAAATCAACAAACTGTTTTTTTAACGACTTTTCATTCGTCAATGAGTTAACTGTTATTCATCAATGAAAAAACAGGTTGAAAATGTTAGCTGTTAATTTTCGTCAACGCACACAACGCATTCGTTAATTATTATTTTATTAATTTCTGAGAATTTCGATACCGAACACTGGCGATTCCGGCGCGAACACCCCGACGGGTGTTCGCGCCGGTCGTGTCGTGTAAAATTCACATAGAAATTAAATAATTCTAATTCTAAACATAATGGTTATTGATCGAAGATTCGAAACCGTTGACAACATCAACGTCAACTTTAAAAAACCTGCTAATAATTTAACAGTCCTAACCTATCATCTGCCTAGCCTTTTCCCAACTATGCTAGGGTCGGCTTCCAGTCTAACCAGATGCAGCTGAATACCAGTATTTTACATGAAGCGACTGCCTATCTGACCTCCACAACCCAGTTAACACTGGGTAATACGATACCCTTTGGTAAGACTGGTTGTCAGACTTTCAGGTTTACTGACTACCTGTAACGACTGCCAAAGATCTATATATAGCAGCAGGGACCAACAGCTTAACGTGCTCTCCGAGGCACGGAGGAAACTCGGTAAGTCGAGCGGTCACCCATCCACAGACCGACTTAGGCAAGCACAGCTTTACTTAAAGATCGACCCGAGTGGCAGTTCTTATTAAGCCACGAGTTCTTCTTAACAGTCCTAACCGAATTCTTCAATAAACTGTTTGCAACAAAACTTTGCGTTGTTTCAATGAATGACATAGGTAGGTACATTGACGCTAAACGCTAACGATTGTTTAAAAACCTGTTAATAATTTAACAGTTTTTTCAACCTGTTGACCACTGATGATTAACAGGTAAATTACGTTAACCAGAAAACCGTCAATGACACATCCATAAACTGAACCGCGGTACACAGTTAGTCTAGAACAGGGATGGCGAACTTTTATGAATCAAGGTGCCATTTTTTGTAAAGTAATGTTAATTGAGACCTTGCACGTGCCGTCCAATAATATTGCTTAGTTTTTATTGGCACATAATTAAACTAAATAGTTTCAACTAAAAACTCTTTATTTACTACCAAAAAGAAAAAACTTGACCTATGATCATATAGGTCAAGTTTTTTGATGATGATTTCTGTGATTTTGTGATAAGTATCTCTAATTATGGGTATTTTTGCCTGTAATAAAACACATTTTTTTTTATTTATAAAAAACGTTTACGTTTCAATCCTACGAGTAATACAAAGCCGGGGCTGCGGGTGTTCGTAAGAGATACCGCGGCCTCGACATGAAGGGCTAAGAAGGAACATGGGTGGTTTTTAGTCAGAAGTCTGACACTGCCTTCCGCTCTGCCCAAGAGCGGGAGGGGTCATTTGATGATTTTCCACACACCATAAAAAAAAAAAAAAAGTAACATAAGTGTAACTTCTGTTGTTGCTGATTAGATGATAGTAACTTATACGCGTAGACTGTAGTGTTAGGGTTGTAAGAGGTTACTTTTAGAAGATTACATGTTGAACTGGACTTCTCTACCAAACGGTTTCCAATCGAATCTTATGTTATTCAACTCTGAAAACAACTACTCGCAGTCATAAATGAAATATAGTTAAAAAATCGGTGGTGTGCCTAAAATATTGTGTAACGTGTTCTCAATAGCATGCGTGCCATTGGTTCGCCATCCCTGGTGTAGAGCCTGAGAAAGGACATAGGCTACTTTTTAATGCGAAAAATGGTTTGAAACGGGTTAAAGGGGGGCATGAAAGCCGGAGGACACGGTGGAGCACACCGTGGAGGTGTGTCCCGCTTGGGCGGAGCCCCGCTTGTTCTCGTAGCGGCGATCGGCGGCGGATGGTACAAGCCATGGTCCGGGGTGAGGAGGAATGGGACGCCGTCGCCTCCTTCTACTAAGGAGTGATGCTAGCGAAGGAGGTGGCGGAACGTGAGAGGGAGAGAACCTCGTCCTCGTCCAAGCCGCCGCGGGAGGCGCTCCGGGCGTCGGGGGCCACGTGATGGCTTCCGGCCAACGTAGACGCGGGCCTGTGGACGGTGAGTGAGGAGCTAGCTCGCCGTCCGTCCGTCTTATGACGACGACAGGCCGTGTCGACGGCGCGTTCGTGTTCCACGCGCGCCTCAAAGAGATGTCAGCAACATGGAAGGGGCAGGGTCCGACGCCCATCGGGGCTGCGGGTTGTTCGCAAGAAATACCGCGGCCTCGACATGAAGGGCTAAGAAGGAACATGGGTGGTTTTTAGTCAGTAGAAGTCTGACACTCCTTTTCGCTCTGCCCAAGAGCGGGAGGGGTTACTTGATGATTTTCCACACGCCCAAAAAAGAAACGGGGGTATGAAAAGATTACTTTCGGTCACGATATAATAACCGACATCCACGCGGACGAAGCCGCGGGCGTAAGCTAGTCTAAACTAATATTGTAAAGAGGAAAGATATGTTTGTCTGTTTGTACCAATTTAACTCAAAAACGACTCGACCGATTTAAAAATTGTTTCACCGTTAGAAAGGTACATCTTCACCGAGTAACATAGGCTACATTCACTTCCGTTACTCTAAATATTTCATATTTAGGGATCCCTACGAAAACTTGAATAATGTAACCCAAGGTGCAAAAAAATGTCGTAAAACGTCTTTCATCGCATGCGCTGCGAAAACTATTGATAACAGTGCAAAAAATCTACATACTACAATATTAAATAAAGAACACATCAATATCAATATAAAAAAAGATTATAGCATATGCCTATCGACTGATAACTCACAATAACTGTAAGTCCTCCGCCGCGTCTGTCTGTCTGTCACCAATGGATAGAGTGGTTATCGAGGGTTTTAGTATAATTTCATGATTACCTACTTTTGGTTACGATTTTAACCGACCTCCACGCGGGTGAAGCCGGGCATCATCTGATAGTCTATAATTTTAATAGCCACATTCTAAAACCCTGAAACAGCCAGAAGGCGTCGCGGCAGACCTTCTAAAAGATGGCGGGACGAGTTGGACAAAACCAAAAACCAGTGGTCCACAATACTAGAAGGAAGTCACGGGGAGTGGCCTTTGCCCAGCAGTGGGATGACGCGGGCTAATAGTATAATTATAGTCGTTTTCCGACACTTTATTTTCAAATATCGTAATTAGTAGGGTAGAGCCATTGAACCACCAAAAGTTTGAAGAGCTCTAGCGCGGTCATTAATGGAGTCTAAGAAAATATTTATTTCTCAAAACATAGGTTATTTAATAAACTACTAAACTGTGTTAAACAAAATGGAAAATATTTGCTATTGCCTAATTATTACATGTTTTTCTAAAACAAGTCAAATGGTTCATAGTGTTCACATGATGGACCGGGGGGTGGTACTGAATGATCCAGATGGTACACAATGAAACACAGTAACAGAAATACCAAAAAACGTTTGTTTGAATTGAAAATAAATATAACAGTAATGAGTTTAAATATTTATTAGGTTTCGGGTTGTAAATATAAAAAACCACAGAATCAGTCTTACTGCCGCACTCAGAGAGCTTAAGCCGTCACTTAGTAAAGGTTTGACATACTTTTGTATGACAAAACTGTCAAAACCTTTACTAAGTGATGGCTTATGTAATCATTAAATATCTCTGAGTACGGCAATTAGAACTTAATTGTTACAGTCATTATAAACTTTTTTTTGGGATTTTTCACTGTCAATTCAGGGATATCTTGGCCTAAAGCCTCCTCAACAAATCTTGGCCTGCCATTTCATAGACTTTTCACGATTTCACTTTTCAATTTTGACTGCCTTTGAATTTATTGGCACAATTCAATGAATATTCCTTTATGCTATCTTCTTGTTGGTCATTAAACATTTTACTTGCATCATAATAGGGCTCTGGTCTACACGACGGATTGTATCACAATTTTGTTATGTATCTTCGCAGTGTTGGATAGGAAAGGTTGCAATCTTTGCCTGCTTATCGAATACTGAGTCCCGACAAGTGTTTATCTATTCCTCTTTTCGGTATGATACCCTTTTTTTCGGGCTTCCCGCCCTGCCGTGTTTCGTCCCATGCTGAAAAATTGTTATTATACTCACATTAATAGTCATCTTATGTGACAAATCCGTACTGATATAATCAATGCACTTTGATGTGGTACACATTAAACCATGCTGGTTCATTGCTTACCCAGGAAAAATGGCTCACTACGTGCCTTTAAGAAATGATAGGGTATGTTTTACACAATAACCATGGAGAAACAATTTTTAAGTAGAAGTTTTTAGTTTTAAATAAGCGCAAAGACCTACATTACACATACAATTTACTCAAAGTTTAGTAAGAGTTAGATTATTAAAGTAATAACAAAAAGAAACTCACATTTTTTTCGCTTTCGACTCAAATTCCGTTTCGCTTTCGAAACTCACATTCGCTTCGGAAAGGTCTACTTAATTATGTGATTGTGTGATTAGTCTGAAAATTTACATTTGTTGGTAACTGCGCAGTTTTACACCACTCGTGCAGTCTTATCGATCCCACTGTGCAGTCTTACACAACCGGGTCGATTTTGTATTTTACTCTAATATTCTTTACAATAATGTTCCTTATTAATTAAATAAATAAAATAAATCAAATTCGTTTCTATAGGTATCATCTGAGTATTTTTGTTATATATACTGATACTTTAAGTGCACAATCTTAGACCACATTAATTTGTGTTACCAATGTTTACATGTCGCCGGTCGTACTTTATTAGGGCCCGGTAAATTAATCAAAGTTAACGCAATTCAACTGTCTGACAGGTTAGATCACACCATATTTTTTGGTAACAAGAAAAACGTGCATCGAAAAGGTGTACCCTAGTTTCATCAAGTTATACTCCCTTGTTAGGACCAATAGTTGTTTACTGGGCATAGGTAGGTACGCTACATAAAGTGGACACTGAAAATAAAGCCAATAAGACAAGAAAATCGATTCTCAATTAATTCAATCATGACTTAGGTATTTATCAGGAAAGTAGTGTAACGTCTGGAATTACGTCGGTCATTCTTCAATTTGGCGTTCTTTGCCTAATTACCGTAACCTTTTTTATTTTTCACCAATTTGATTTAAACACATTACAATTAGGGATACATCCGATTCCGATACCGATACCGATATATCGGCGATACTTCGGGTTTGCCGATATATCGGCATCGCCGATATTTTTATGGCCGATTCAATGATAGGTACTTTACAACCGAGAGGCGGGCTTTGGAGCGTTTTGTGAAAATATTATTAGAGTCCGAGGAAGATGACCCCCTGTCTACTCTGAGCTGTAATTCTCTCAAAGCAGAAGTCGAGAGATACCTTAGGTCTCCTAATACATCGAGAGATGCAGATCCGTTTGTTTTCTGGCCAAACTTGAAAAAAATGGCGCAGAAGTACTTTAGTTTCCAAATGAACTCTGTCGCATCGGAGAGACCATTTTCCACCGCAGGCCTTATTCAAACAGACTTACGAAATTGCCTTTCTCCGCAAAACTTAAGAATACTTTGTTTTTTAAACAAAAATCTTATCAATGTTAATTTTAATTACTTAAACTATTACCTAATCTGTCTGTATTTTTATAATAATTTAAAAAAATAACCTGACTTGTGTTTTATTATTTTACCTTTATTATTTATTTCAATAAGGGTATCGGTATCGGCATCGGTATCGCCGATATTTTTATAAAAGTATCGGTATCGGTATCGTATCGGCAAAAAGGCGTATCGAGGCATCCCTAATTAAAATGGTGGTTTTCTAGTTAAAGAGACTTGAAAATTTTATGAGTATGGTAATTAGACAAATTTAATATTGGTGACATTTCGCAGATAGAAAGTATTTTTTATCTCTTTTTTCTTTTAAAACCTTTCTTTCTTCTTTTCTTTTCATTTCTGATACAAAACAGGGTCATTTTTAATTCGTTTTTCAGCGTTGTCGTGTCGCGAGCCTTCTCTTTTCTTTAACTTCCTCTTTGGTCTTTTTGGGTTTTCCCATCCTATAAATTAAATAACTTGATGAATGGTCAGCATATAATATGGATTTACGGACAATGATAATAATAATCTGCGAAATCCGCGGGAAACCTTACCATTGGTACGACATCGCGGCTACAGTTAGTAAATAAGTATTAATTTTTCATACAACGGTAATAAGTATACGGTACTTAATTAGAAAACGATAGAAAGATATTTTCTTAAAATAAGTACAACAGTAATTAGAAAAGTTTTTAAATAAGGCTAGGGTAATTATATACGGTATATACCTACTCACACGGCGGTAAACTAACGTTAGAGGCCTGCAACTGATGTTGGGCCGCGGCACACACAGAGGAGACGCGACGCGTATACGGTAGTAATGTGCCAAATACTTAATATGTTAATTAGGCATGTGCACCCGAGAGCAAAAAATGTCACGGCAATTATAATTTTCGATTGGACATGCGGTTACTTAAGGTGAATGCTCCAACTAGCCCGCGAAATTCAAATTTTCTTACGTTTTTTGCAATTTGCAGGCCAGTGCTAGTTTGTATGTTGATTAAAATATAAATTGCGGCTGTAAGACGTATGTAGTTACAGAAATATAATCATCAAAATCATCAATACAAGCCTCCAAGTTCATAAAGGTGCAGGAACTTGAAAAAGTCATTTTTGCACCTTTATGAAGTTGGAGGCTTTTATTGATGATTTTGATGATTATATTTCTGTAACTACATATGTCTTACAGCCGCAATTTATATTTTAATCAACATACAAACTAGCACTGGCCTGCAAATTGCAAAAAACGTAAGAAAATTTGAATTTCGCGGGGTGGTTGGAGCATTCACCTTAATGGTAATTATTTATCAACTGGTTCTATTGAGTCGATATTTTGTTATGCGATACACGTTGCTTATTCCTTACCGGTTAAAACGTTGAATGGATCAAAGTAAATCTGTACGTTATAAAAATTACAAGTAAGTTTTAACATTAAGTTGGTATGCGGACATGCCACGGTAATTAGAGAACACAGGTTCTTTGAACATAAAATAATTTAATTTAGTCGTAATTATCTACTAAAAACAGAAGCCAATGTTTTAGTTTACAGCTAGATACGGATGCTAACTAACATTTATAAAAAAATTGCATGATTGAATATGATAATATTACGGATTATGCAAGCCCAGACACGTAAAACTTGCGAATCGGAGAAAGGCCGACGTAGATTTTGCTGCAGATAGAAAATTTCCAAAAAAAAAAGGTTTAGAATCCCAAGTTTCGTTTGGGATTCACAATTCCGCCCGTGATGGAAGACGTTGCTTTATCCCTTGGTGCATAATCTACCGTAATTATACATACCTAGGTAGCCCGACAAAAATACTCGAGTAGGTATATGTATGGCTGGCCTAGACCAATAATGACTTGCTAATAAATATTAAGTTGGCAATAGGTACCCATAATATTTGTCATATTTGAGCAGGTGGTATGAAAGTAATTAAATAACAAGGCCAAGACAAAATATTCTTCATTAAGAATATTTTGTCTTGGCCTCCTACTCGGAAAGTAAATCGGAGGTTGCCTGAGGAGCGGGTTGAAGGTAGTACTTTTCCCCGTCGGGGCTGCGGGTCACGTCGGGGATGCGGGTTGTTCGCAAGAGATACCGCGGCCGCGACATGAAGGTCTGAGAAGGAACATAGGTGGCTTTTAGTCAGTAGAAGTCTGAAACTCCCTTTCGCTCTACCCAAGAGCGGGAGGGGTTATTTGATGATTTTCCACCCGCCAAAATCACAAAAATATAAAAAATAAACTTCAGAAGAAAAATCAGCTTCTGGAGTCGGTGACATATTTTGTTTGTTTGATTTTGTTTGTTTTTTGCCACCGACTTCAGCAGCTGATTTGTCTTCTGAAGTTTATTTTTCACTTTCTTGTGATTTTATTTTTTTCACTTTTGTGTTTTTGAAGTCGGTTTTTTTTTGCAAAAAGGTTTATAATTTTCAATTTTTAGTTGTAATAGGTAGGGTAAGTACCTATCCTATACAAATATTTATTAGGCACGTGCCCCCCCCCCAGATGGTTATGGAGTTTCCATCACAGTACATACTTATTATACAAATCGAAGCATTAAACATTCAACCAAGAAACCAAACCCTTAAAAACTTTCAAGATTCCCTTATTATTGCTTTCAACTCCTAACCGTTGAGGAGTTATACGTTTCATCATCAGCTCATCAACATGAAGTGATGACTGCTAGATACGAATACCTACTGGAAATGCTTTAGAAAAAGCACGAAACACGTAATACGTGCAAATAAAATTTGAGTATGGTACTAACCCTTGGGATATCTCCTTACCAACAAAAACAAGAATTTTCTGTATCGGTGAATAAAAAAAAAAAAAAAAAAAAAAAAAAAAACAGGCCTCCTCTTTTTTCAAGTCGGTTAATGAGATTTACCTTCTATCATCAGGTCAACCTAATAGCCTGAAAGAAAACAAGTATCGGTCTAAAAGTACGTATAATTTTGAAGGAATTTTCTTTCAACTCCTAACCGTTGAGGAGTTGTACATCAGCGCATCCACCTGAGATTATGATTATCAGACGCAAATACTTGAACAGCTTCAGAAAGAAAATATATGTAAAACGTAATGTGTGCCTATTAGATTTGAGGGTTGCTCTCTATTTCTCTAGGATCCCATCATTACATCCTGACTTAGTGAAAATGGAACCACCTCGGGAGAACAGAAAAAGAATATTGAAAATCGGTCCACAATTGACGGAGATATACGCGCACATACATAAAAAACACATACACACGAATAGAGAACCTCCTCCTTTTTGGAAGTCGGTTAATGGAAGGAGACGGACGAACGTTAATTTTTTGTACGTTATTTTGACCTTGAAGAAGTTTATAATTAATTGCTACTTTGTAATTTGGTCTGATCAACATAAAAGCATGTAATACCGTACTTTTAAATTGATCAGACAAAAGTCTTTAGTCGGTTTAAAGTGCATTGGATACAAGAGATAGGGTTGAGCCCATTACAATCGATGTACCTAATAAAGTTATTATCTTTTATATCTGGTGACAAGTCCACCATAATAAAATTATAGGTAGGTACATCTAACGGCCTGTAGGTATTATAATGTACGTCCAAAATTGACAAACTTGATTATTGAAATAACATACATAAAAATAACGTTGATCAATAAGTTGGAAAAAAAAGGATAGGGTATATTCTCAAAAAAAAAATCAAAAATATTTATTACATAACAACACATTGTACATAACACAGTTGGTGGCGTCTCCTTTTAAGCATTTAGATGCCTGTGCCAGGAGGCGCCGCTCTTTCATTATTTAACATTTGCGTAACATGTTACTAAACAAAGAAGAAAGTTTAAGAAGTTTGTATTTAGAAATAAAGAACTTAAGAAAACTCAAGAACGTTAACATTTGTGTTTATTACTTTGTATTTAAATCTTCACGTAGCTTTACACCCAGCACCACCTACATCCACATCATATGAAATGTACGCTCCAGTGGAAGAATAAAGCTGGTCCCAGAAGTTGAAGTTGTCATCATCATTCACACTCTTCACAGTCAAGTTGTTTCCTATGTCCACGTACTGTAAAGTCTTGTTGTCAAACAATGGCCACGTTGTGTTGAAAACTGAGCGGTTGTGAGTAGGGTTGCTAGTAGGGGAATGAAAAATAGTTAGGTCAGTCTAGACAAGGGTTCTTTTCTAAAGAAAGTAGGTATATTAATGAGATGATCTTGGGATTTTGGTGTTTGTGTGTGTATATTGTTGAAGTTGGACAGACGAATTTAAGATGAGCAAGTAGCGACTTCCTAAGTAGGTAGACATCAAGAAAAGGTTAACAAACATTCTGAATGTAACTTCAATAGTTCTTATGTGAATTATGAAATATGCAAAATCTTCATCATCATCATCATTTCAGCCATAAGAAGTCCACTGCTGGACATAGGCCTCCCCCAGAAGGGGGGGATTTGCCATAATCGCCACGCATGGCAGGCGGGTTCGCGATCGCAGTATGGTTGTTACAAAGGCACAGAGAATGCTGCTGCCCATTCTCTGGTAAGTCCCTTAGTCGCCTCATACGACACCCATGGGAAGATAATGGGATGGTGCTATTCTTTACGTCCGACACCATACGCAAAACCTTACATACCCATATTTAGCAAAGTCCGTGAAGATCGTAGTGACTTGATCTATAAGTTTAAACTCTAAACTGCCTCTTGCGCAAGTCATATTCTTCGATTTTGGATCAAAAACGTAAAACAAGTCGTCTATATGGGAAGCTCCAAAAATACCGTATTTTTCTCCTAGTAGACCATAAAAATTTCTACTTGACATGGATGAAAATTTGTAAAAATATCTCCCAGTATTGTCAATATTAGGCAATTTCAAAAAATATCTAGTGATATCGAAAATGAATTCAACATTATTCACATACGTTAAGAACTCTTTTAAAGATTCTATATCAACACTTTTATTTCCGAAATAGTGTTTGAGTATTCTGTCTGATAAATCCAAGATATGGTTTGGTCCTAGTTGGTTTAATAGTTTTCGAGGAACAAAAAGTTCTGGGTACTTGTCATAGTTTTGAATGTAGGTCGAAACGATGATTTCAATTGTTACAAGTTCCTCTTGGCTGGTGTGTCCAAACAAAATATCTACTTTATTAACATGGTCAAATTCTTCGTAAATATTGTATGGCAGGAAGTTATCGGTTCCATTAAATTCTTCTATCACAGGTACAAATTGATACATTTTGAATAGATTATATGTGTACTCCTCAAATGATAAGACGTTAGGACTTGTGTCTACTAATTTTTCTGAAGGGACAGACTGAAGAAATTCGAGTAGTTCTTTAGGATCTTCAGTTCTAAAGCCAAGCTTCTTACCAAGAAGAAAGGCACGTCTTTTCTGATGAAAACCTATGCCCCAATCATTAAACGGCGTGCCACTCATTGCAATCGCCCTATGGAATAAACCTTTCGACATAGGAGAATTAATATGTAATCCAACGGACGCGCTCCCAGCGCTCTGTCCCATGATAGTTACTCTGTCCGCATCACCTCCAAAATGTTTGATGTTCTTTTGCACCCATTTCAAAGCTTCAACTTGATCCTTCAGACCCGCGTTTCCAGGAACTTCTTTAGTACCGAGACTGAGAAACCCTAAAGCGTCTAATCTATAATTGAATGTCACGACGGTCATATTTTTTCTGAGCAAAAAGTCTGGCCCGTAAGAGTCGACATTACCGGAGCCGCTTTTATAACCTCCTCCGTGAATGAATACTATAACTGGTAAAAGAGCGGCTGGTGTCAAGTTCTGCGAATATACATTGAGGAACAAACAGTCTTCATTACCAGGGATGTACTCATTTGTCATGATGTCAAATTGACAGCACACTGATCCATGCTGAGTTGCGTTTCTTACTCCATCCCAACTAAGAGGAGGAAGAGGTGACTGGAAAAATAAATTGATCATAAAAGGGCATGCTCCAGAAACTTTTATTTATCACACACATGTGAAACTGCGATATTCAATTAGTTTGTATCTATGTAGGAATCTGTATTATTCACCTTAAATCTTAAGGCACCGACAGGAGGTTGGGCGTACGGAATGCCCTTAAAACTGCTGTACTGTCCATCTGCAGTAACTAAATCCAGTAACTCTCCTTCCAACCAACCCTGCTCTACTCTTACTCGAATCAAATTACCACCAGCTACATTTTGTATGACTCTGCGAAAATAATAATGTCTTATTAAATTTTAAGTCAATCAGCAAATCCTCCGCCCAAATGTGAATTGTATATAAGTTACTGAAATATTTTGAATCCTAGAATAAAGTTTTATCTGATAACAAAGTTTCAAAGTAATCTTTGTATCTTGAGAACGTTAGGTTCTCTATAAAGAAATAGTACATTCGAGGCGGATTGATTGTTCATGGGGTCGAGAAATGCAATAAATATATTTTCAATACACTTCCTCGAAAACTAGCTCATATTGCACTACGATTAGGTTCGAGATGTAACATATTTCGCACGCGTGCGGTAACCTTATTTTTCCGCAACCAAGGGCGGGAAAGAAAATTGCCACAGATTACTATACCTTTAAATACTAAGTCCAAATCGATTAAAACATAGGATATATCGTCATTTTGATTTGCGGTTCTTGCCACTGCGTCAACGTCCTTGCCACCGAGCGCATCTTCAATTCTCGCCTAATCAAGTTTTAGAAAACCGTTTGTTTTACCTTCCTGTACAACCTCTTAAAATACAGTCCACACTAATTGAAGCCACCGTCTTTCATTCCTCGTAACACCTGGAGGATATTAGCCCACTTCTCTTCATGGGTGGTTTTTAGTCAGTAGAAGTCTGACACTCCCTTTCGCTCAAGAGCGGGAGGGGTTATTTGATGATTTCCCACCAAAAAAAAAAGGGTTCAGTACCATTGTACCCCATAGTCTTCTTATAGGTCTTCCTGTAATCTATAGGTGTTTTTTCAAAATATTAGGCTCAGTAGTTTCGGAGATAAGAGGGGGTGGAGAATGTTCGGACAGACAGACAGACACACGAGTGATCCTAAAAGGGTTTCGTTTTTTCCTTTTGATATCTAGAACCCTAAAAATATTCTAGAAGAGGCAGAAGTCAGTAGAAAGAAAGGAACCTTGCGACTTTATCCTACTCATACGAAAAAGTTAAACCAGGTCAAGTACATAGATGCCAAATTCAATTATTTCTAAAACAACTTACATGAATATGATTAAATAGAAAACAATCATTTTTTCCTCTCTTTGGCTACCGACAATAAACACAAAAATCAGCAGTCCACTGATTTCCTTGAAATTCATAATAGTACTAGCTGATTTGCTGCTGATGTTGATCGAATATACAAATTAATTAGTGTTCATCAGCAAAAGCTTTAAAATATAGCTACACTGTTTACTCATATAGCAGACTTACTGGAATCAGAGCGAGAAAGATAAAACATTTCAATGTCATGAAAAGTACATTTACTGCCTAAGGATACCAGAGATACAGTTGAGCCCATTACAATCGACATAATAAAGTTATTATCTAATATATCTGGTGACAAGATATCGGTCTGTATTTTAATATACGTCCAAAATTGACAAAATTGATTATTGAAATAACATACATTAAAATAACGTTGCTCAATAAGTTGCAAAAAAATCGATAGGGTAAATATATTCTCAAAAAAAGGAAACTCACGAACGTTAACATTTGTGTTTATTACTTTGTATTTAAATCTTTACGTAGCTTTACACCCAGCACCACCTACATCCACATCATATGAAATGTATGCTCCAGTGGAAGAATAAAGCTGGTCCCAGAAGTTGAAGTTGTCATCATCATTCACACTCTTCACAGTCAAGTTGTTTCCTATGTCCACGTACTGTAAAGTCTTGTTGTCAAACAATGGCCACGTTGTGTTGAAAACTGAGCGGTTGTGAGTAGGGTTGCTAGTAGGGGAATGAAAAATAGTTAGGTCAGTCTAGACGAGGGTTCTTTTCTAAAGAAAGTAGGTATATTAATGAGATGATCTTGGGATTTTGGTGTGAAGTGTGTGACGTTATATTGATTAATGTGAAGGCCCAATGGCCCGGCCATAAGCGATATATAATAATCATGTTTGGCGAAGTTGGACAGACGAATTTAAAATGAGCAAGTAGTGATAGTAAGTAGGTAGATATCAAGAAAAGGTTATCAAACATTCTGAACGTAAGTTCGATAGTATTTAGTACTTATGTGAATTATAAAATGTGCACATTTCATACATACCCATATTTAGCAAAGTCCGTGAAAAGCGTAGTGACTTGATCTATAAGTTTGAATTCTGAACTGCTTTTCGCCGAAGTCATATTCATTGATTTTGGATCGAAAAGGTAGAACAAGTCGTCTATATGGGCAGCTCCAGTGATGTTGTATTTTTTTCCTTGTAGACCATACAAATTTCTACTAGACATGCAAGAAAACTGGCAGAAATATCTTGTAGTATTTTTAACCGTAGGCAATCTTGAAAAGTATCTCGTGATGTCATATCTGAACCCAGCATTATTCGCAAAAGTTACGAATTCTTTAATAGAGTTAACATCAACACTTTTATTACCGAAATAATGTTGTCGAATTGTATCCGATAGTTTCAAAATGTGGTTTGGCCCAAGCTGGTCTAAAAGTTTTCGAGGAACAAAACGTTCTGGGAAGGTATCATACTCATTTAAATACTTTGACGCGATAAGTTCAATTATTGTAAGTACCTCTTGGCTGGTGTGTCCAAATAAAATATCTACCTTATTAACACGCTCAATTGTTTTATAAATATTGTGAGCACGATCATTTGTTCTGTGTCTGGGTGTAATTTATCTATAATATGTATGTATTTAGAAATATATAAGTATGTTTATCAGTTGTCTAGTACCCAAAACACAAGCTCTGCTTAGCTTGGGACTAGATGGCGTTGTGTGATAGTTGTGGAATATTATTATTATATTATTATTATTATTATATTATTGTATGGCAAGAAGTTATCTGGTTCATTATATTTTTCAACCACAGGTACAAACTGATACATTTTAAGTAAGTTATAGGAATACTCTTCAAATGATAACATGTTAGGACTTGTGTCAACTAATTTGTCTGAAGGGAGAGACTGAAGAAATTTGAGCAGCTCATCGGGGTCTTCAGTCTTAAACCCAAGCTTTTTACCAAGAACAAACGCACGTCTTTCAGGATTAAAAGCCAAGCCCCAATCATTGAATGGTACGCCACTTAACCCGATGGCCCTTTGAAATAGTCCTTTCGACATCGGAGAACTAATATGTAATGCAACGGACGCGCTACCGGCGCTCTGACCCATGATAGTTACTCTTTTTGCATCACCTCCGAAATGTTTAATGTTCTTTTGCACCCATTTTAAAGCTTCAACTTGATCCTTCAGACCCGCGTTTCCAGGAACGTCTTTAGTACCGAGACTAAGAAAGCCTAAAGCATCTAATCTATAATTGATTGTCACGACGACCATGTTTTTTCTGACCAAGAAATCTGGTCCATAAGAGTCGACATTGCCGGACCCACTTTTATATCCTCCTCCGTGGATAAATACTAAAACTGGTAGTGGAGAATCAGGTGTCAGATTCGGCGAATATACATTGAGGAACAGACAGTCTTCATTACCAGAGATGAATAAGTTTGTGAGGATGTCAAGTTGAGGGCACATTGAACCATGCTGAGTTGCGTTTCTTACTCCTTCCCAGCCAAGAGCAGACAGAGGTGCCTGGAAAATAATAACTTATTAAGAACATGTTTTTAGTTCTTATTATCTTGAATTAGGTAGGTTAGGAAACTTAGTTGACCTTAAATCTGAGTGTTCCATTAGGAGGCTGGGCGTACGGAATGCCTTTAAAACTGTAGTACTGTCCGTCTCCAGTCACTAAGTCCACTCTCTCCCCTTCTAACCAGCCTTGCTTTATCTTCACTTGAACTGCATCAGCTATTACATTCTGTATGAATCTATGAATTAATTAAAAGGGAAAAAAATGAGAGATTTGCAAAAGAAATAGAAGCAGATTTCATACATAATATAGAATGAAAGAAAATGGTGTGAGGACACCTTTTTCTTGGGAATATCAGACTTCTACTGACTAAAAACCACCAATGTTCCTTCTTAGCCCTTTTGTGCTGAGACCGGGGTATCTCTTTCGAACACCCCGCAGCCCCGACGGACCGATGTCCGTGCATATTGCTGACGTCTCTCTGAGGCGCGCGTGTAACACGAACGCGCCGTCGACACGAGGACTACCGCCTCCAGATCCCATGGCGGCAATCCGGCAAGGAGGTTCGCTGCCTCGCGGGGGATCGTGCGGTACCCCTGAACTAGCCTTACGGCTATCACCTTTTTGGGCGCGTTCAGGTAGTGGGCGGCCTACTTCCTCAAAGAACGCGTCCACACCGGGGCCCGTAAAGGGCCATGGACCGCACGAGCCCCGCCAGGAGAGCCTCCGGCAGGAGGCGTTTGGCCCCTCCAGATTGGGCAAGAGCAACCTGAAGGCAGCTCCGCCCCGCTCCAGTCTCGGAGTATCAAGACACCTTGAATCGTCATACGGCAGGTAAGGGCTGGAGTGCCTAAACCCTCCTCTGTAACAGAAGGTTTATTGAAAAAATCTTCTGACGCAGAGGAATTTACTACGCCTAATATTGAATGTGCGTACTGTTAGGATTTTGATGAGCTGTGTTGTAAGTTTTTTTTTTATTCTTATTATCTGATTTATTATAACAGTAAGGAACTAAGGGCAAATGAAACAAATGGGCAGAAATTTTAGTACAGTTATGAACAAAAATTAAAAAGATGACTTACATGAGGAAAATTACATGTTTAACATTTAAAATTGTCGTTTTTGTTAGCGCCATCGGTTAACGAGATCTGCAGATCCAAGAGCTCAACTAATTGGTTCACGCACTACTTATACAAGTGGACAACAATTACTTATTTGTATATTACCAATATCAAAATCTTAATGATGTTACTAATTTGTAGCCAAATTATCGTTTGTAGGGTTCCGTTGTAGGAACGAATCTGTTTGTGAGGAGTTTGTCATGATTTTTGTTTTATATAAATTTATCGATAGCCCAGCTTAGTCACTGACTAGAAAATTTTGGGTGAGACAGGGTCTCCTTGACGTACACCTCTAATAATAGGAAATTCTTCGCCTGTAGCTTCTATTTTTATTGGCGCAGCACTCTTGGTGTATACATTTCGAAGTAATCCTATGTATTTTGTTTGTACACCCTGTATTCTTAGTGCATCCCAGATATATGCGTGTTTTAGTGTGTCGAATGCTTTAATGAAATCGACAAACCCTAGGTAGTGACTCCACGTAAATTGGCCCACCATGTAAATAGCATATTATTATAAGTAATAAAGAAACGTAATTCGATACCTCTGGGCTCAAACGGCATAAAGCACACTTTAGGTATATAAACTTTTTTACATATTTCGGGTGTTAAGATCGCCATTTTACAAATTGTCTCTTTACGCCCATTAAAAATGTTGTGCTATACGACCTACATTTCTTAAAAAAACATGTTTTATTTTGTTTTTTTTTATAAATAGCTAATCTAAACTATCATTTATTCCCAATAACAATGTTTTTTTATGTATTGAATTCCGTACCATGCTGGTTCAAAATAAAACTTTGTTTTTTATTCTAGGCTTTCTTCAGGTGCGGTCGTAAATTTTATTAAAAGCTTTATTTATGTTCTTTATACCTCGAAAATACCACGCCGCTTATTGACGTTTACGTTAACAAGCAGACTACACCGATTCTCTGTATGGCGAACGCGTCGAGCAAATGTTCGGACGACCGTATCTTCAGTTTTTATATCAATGGTATCGAGATTAGATTTTATTTACGTTCTTTTTGGAAAAAAAGACCCTGACGAGAATGAAATCAAATGTAACTAAATGAGGGAACTGATATGGCAACACAAGGGTGCGCAAGAGACCTGCAAGAGGGCTGCGGGTTGTTCGCAAGGGATACCGCAGCCTCGACATAAAGGGCTAAGAAGGAACATGGGTGGTTTTTAGTCAGCTACAGTACCTACTTTCACAAGTTATTATGCCTTGTGACTGTGACTGTAGCTTAGGAGTGGAGCGCAATGCGTCGTCCCGGGGGTTGCTGCGTCGAGTTGCGCGTCGCCGGATGTCTGCAGCGGCGAGTGCTGTGGGCGTGGGGGCGCGCGGCGGCGCGTGCCTCGGCGGTGGGTGCGCGGGGATCCGGGCGGGGTGGCGCGTTGCGGCGTGCATTCGTTGTTCCGTGATTTGGAGTCTCGTGCATTCGTTGTTGCGGTGTGCGTCGCTGCGTGCTTTCGTGCTCGTAGTGTTCGTTGTTGCGGGCATTCGGCGGCGTGTGGTTCGGCGTGGTGGCTTTCGGGATGACGCATTGCACTCGTAGTTTAGTTTTATGAATTGTTCTTCTGACAATCAAAAGTACCTGTAATGGCTTAATTGAAATAAATGCTTTGAGTTTGAGTTCAGTAGAAATCTGACACTCGATGATTTTCCAACAGCCAAAAAAAAAAAAGGGTGCGCCAGTCGCTTCCTGGGTAGTGACGTCAGAAATAAACAATCGACGATCGACCAAGACGAATGATGACACAGATGCTGTTATCACATTCCACGTGTCACGATCAACCAATCTGGGCAGTTTTTCTTTAAAATTAACAAGCTCTTTTCGGGAAACGAAAGACTGCCCACCCCCCTCGTAGACTAGGACCACATGAGTAGTTAAACACTGGGACGGTGCCTGTGTAAAATATAACATAGTTGTTTGATTTACCCAAACAACAAAAAGTAATAAAATACGTTATTTTAGGTAACCCCAATATTACAAAGCAGGCAAGATAATACATACACTGAAATATAATTTGAACATACCTACTGGGTCAACAATTAAGTAGGTAGTTCTTACGTATGAAAACGAATTGAATAGTCAAACGAACTTACCTGTAAGTGAAGTTCGACGGTAATTATACTTTGTTGCATTGTCCGAAGATGATTAAGATTACTAATGTAGTCACGGCTTTAGTCTGTGGCGCCAACACATAAGTTTAAAGAAAAAAGTTTATCTGTGCTAGCTTCCTGTCACCGGCTTCTGTAAATATCTTCATTAAGTTCATAGCAATTTATTGGTTTTACAACATAGGGTTCATGCTCATATGAATAAATAGCATGGAGATTCTGGGTCGGGTGGGACCAATCATCTTCGGACAATGCAACAAAGTATAATTACCGTCGAACTTCACTTACAGGTAAGTTCGTTTGACTATTCAATTATACTTTGTTGCATTGTCCTCGATGATTAAGATTACTAATGTAGATGTTTAAAGACTAGTTGTAAAATCAATAAACATTTATATAAAATCAATAAACATTTATACAAAATCAATAAGCATTCATATAAAATCGATAAACATTTATACAAAATCAATAAAAATTTATATAAAATCCATTAACATTCATCTAAAATCATTCAGATGAATATTATATAACTTATAAGTCATATGTCATTTTTTAGAATTTTGTTAAGGCCACTTTAGTTACCTAAAGGTAGTATTTTTACAATTCAGGTTTAATCGTTACCAGTGTTATTAAAAAATTGCTTCAGGGAACCTTCTATTGTTCACTAAAGGTTAAAGTTTTAGTTATAAATCACTAGCTTGTGCCAGCGGCTTCGCCCGCTACAACTCGAAAATTATCCCACGGAAAGATAAAATCGGGATAAAAACTATCCTATGTGTTAATCCAGGGTATAATCTATCTACATACCAAATTTCAACCAAATCGGTCCAGCCGTTTATGCGTGAAAGAGTAACAAACATCCACACATCCATTCTCACAAACTTTCACATTTATAATATTATATAAGTAGGATTAATTTAAACATTTGCTCGTCTAATATCGTCTATATTGAACTGCTGGAGGCTGCCAATGTTGTTGCATGGCGGGTGTACTGTTTATTGAGCATGTACTAATGTCAATTCCATATCTTCCAACACGTTATTGTAATTGAGTTCACACATCTTTAAGGCCTCTTGTGGATATTATTCATGAATTAGTACAGTCCCACAGGCCATGCGTTAATTTTAAATATTTAACCACCCCTATAGCTGGGTTTACATACTCCTATTCTATTGCTAAAGAAAGAAACAGTTATAAAAGGTTGGTATTCGTTTGGCCCACAAATTTAATTAGCGTATCAACCCTTAAAGTAATACGATTTTGTTTAATCACTATATCATAAGTATAAAATAGAGATAGGTATTGTTTGCACTCTTTCTGTGGCTAGCAGTAATATAGTTATCGCTTTTTTGGTAATTATTTGTAAATCACTTTGTTGAATGTGATCCAGTAGAGAGAAAATAAAAAACTGAAAAACATCCCAATTCCCAAGAATTCTCCGGATCTTGGAGGACAAGTCTCTGAACCGTATTTTGATACTATCATCTGTACCTATATGTGGTCTTATAATTAGAGATAGAACTGAACTAACAGAATATGAAAATAGAGGAAGAAACCTTCATTAATCCTTAAAGCGAAAAAACTGAATAACTTCAGTGATGGTTTGCTAATGCTTATAATATTTTAATTACAGTATCTTGTCTTTACAATTGCAGGCAATGAGGCAAGCATTGGTATTGTGTACTTTTAGTTATTGAATTCCTAATAATATCAACAGTTTCAATACTAATTCCAAAATCTTAAAAAATGTTCCTGATAATACTCCTGCCATCAATCCCAGTAGAGAATAGTGAAAAAAGTATAGAATAAATGATATTGGTCTAAATACCATTCCTTCCAATGCCACCTTGTATTGGCAAGGAGCATCCACCACTTATCACCGCTACAACCCCTGGAGATACCGGGGCCACGATACATAACTGTGATACTTAGTGTTATTCCATGATACAATTAATCAATTGTAAGTTCACCAATACGGATATAATATTTTAATAATTTAAAACACCTAAGATTCCCTTCCACATTCAAAATATGCTGATATCATATTATTACCTTTGGTATTAATGTAAGTAATATCGAGTAACCATATATACCTAGATTCACACTATTGCCAAGGATTTTAGAAATTTATTTAACTGCTCCTTATTTAAATGAGTATGATACTGTATCCATTATGTACCATACCTATGTTTAACAAATAAAAATTCTGATTCTGATGTTATATTTTCAATTCTTGGCAAAAAATTTCACTATCTCATAAATGACTGACAGAACACTTTAGCCCAGAAAAAAGGGGCAGCACTCAATTTTGGTATTAAAAAACTGAGCTGAATCTACAGTCCATAGTCTATTAGCAATCTATGAGCCACACAATATTCCGTACCATGCAGATGAAGCATATTTATATGTGTGTATTTTAATTATTAACTCAAAATAACTGGCTATGTCTATGGACCACAGCAAATGATACAATATATACAACATAGTGTTTATATCATAATTATCATAAAAAACGAACTGGCAAAAGTGTGGGTGTACTATTAGGTAGGTACCTCTCTGTCTAATCCTTCGGGATTACAGGCATGATGTTATTTTATCATTGTTATCACTTAGAACAAGGTTTTTGTGCCACTTGAGTTTCTTAGTGAATAGAGTCCTTTAGTTAATAACTGGGCAAGCATATTAAAGTTCTAATAGCCTTTTATCAATAAATTCTTATATTTCATTTCTCTTCAGTGATGTTAAAGCTTAGTGAATAGTATTAAAAAAGTAAACCTAGAAGTTTACTGTGTTGTTTAGGTATGAAATCACATTTCTCTTTGGTACTGATGATTTCATGTTTTCTAAACATTATACAGCCTCTCTGTCTCTAAGGAAGCTTTGAAACCTGTAATGGGTTTCAATGTTTTTGTAATTTATGTTTATGGGGCTGAAAATAAACCAGAAGGTAAGACATATTGAAAACATAACATTTGCCTTGAAAAAATAAAGCTTCCTATATCCTTGCCTATGTCTATCATGTAATAAGCATCCAATCCAATGTGCTAAGAAAAAACCATTATTCTGTAAAAAATTGGTATACTGTTGTATACAAGATTATCTCCAACCAAACTAAACATAATGTAATGTCTTTTATATAAAAGACAGTAAGTTTAATTTATTTCTGTCTCTTTGACAAGGAAAAAATGGTAAACAAAATTGTTATTGTAAAGGGTAGGTAACAAACTTTCATTGCTATGAAGGCAATTCACTTCTTCATTTCAGATACTATCTGAATAAATTCAAGTATAGAATTTATCATCTAGAGGAGTACCTATAACTCCATCACCACCATCCAATTAAGAATAACTGGGTTGTTTGAGTGATTGGTTTCCAATCACATAAATTATATTTCGGTTTAAAGAAACTTTATTCTCAATAAAAACATAAGTCACTTACTTGAGAACAATACTAAAAATATAAATTACAATATTTAAGTCCACCAACCTGTGAATTTATTTCTGAAGGGAATGATTTCTCCTGGCCATCCGCATTCTGTCTGCTGCACTTGTACTTTTGATGACAGCCGCTTTCTTTACACTTATGGAGGAGGGCCCCGCCAGTTTAAAAATTTATTGTTGAAGCACATACGGCTCCCATGTGCTCACTCTATGAGTGAACTTTTATGGTACACTCATATTTAATCCTTAACCAGATTTATTTATAGATTTTGCTGATCTTATGTTTCCGTCTTTGATTGTAACAAACTCTTTTGTCTTTGTTGGTTACCAACAATAAGAGATCTACGTTCCCCTGCTTGTATATATATGTATACACACAAAACAGAAGCATCATTCAGCTTCTTCATCATCATCATCGGCCTGTAATGTTCCTACTGTAAGGACTCAAGCCTCCTCTCTAGGCGAGGAATCCACCACGCCAGCCCAGTGTGGTTTGGTAGATACAACTTCTTAACTATGTCTATTTATGCCTTTTGGATACCTCATTCACCACTGTATGATCTTCAGAATTAATAAAACATTTGTTTATAAATAGAGAATGGCGGGTTTTCATTTTGTGTTTTACTTGCTTATTTAATATTTTTTATATGAATCTTCTCTTTCTTTCTCTGGGTATAGATCCACACCAAGTATTTCAAGAAACTTGATTATATAATAATTCTTTATATGGTACTTACCACCTTAATTCACTTTCATTTATCTTGATCTGCATTTTCAAACTTCTCAACCGATAACGGGAGGATATTTTCTAATGACTGTGAAGGGACAATTTTATTGTCTTCTATAAGGTAACCTCCTTAAAAATGTTATAGGTATCAACTTCTCGAGGATAAAACACAATGCATGTTGTAGAACAACATTACACTTATATAACCAAGTAAGCTCCCGCAGAACTTCCCATGAAGGTTATAATAGAACAGTCAACCGTGTGTGCCCCCACAGGACACCCCTTTAGGGTTGCTGAGTTCACGACACTGCCGTTTCAGGCCATGTACACCCCCGCAGGATGACCTCAGGCCAGGCAAGTCGTTCATAATGTATCCATGAAGGTTATAATAGCAGTCAACCGTGTGTGCCCCCCCAGGACACCCCTTTAGGGTTGCTGAGTTCACGACACTGCCGTTTCAGGCCATGTACACCCCCGCAGGATGTCCACAGGCCAGGCAAGTCGTACATAATGTATCCATTTTGGGCTTCATAGTTCCGTTGCAAGCTCCAACAGAGCGGTCTCAGGTCATGCTAGCAGCCAATAAAGGCAAACATTTTAATAGGTACTCTCTGAACTTCGATGTAGTGCCCACGTGGCAGGCATGCAGTTAGTTGCAAACACGTGCAAAGCGCAAGGCATATAAAACATACCATGTTTTCGATGTAGCGATTATTGCCACACAACAGAGCTTTAGGCTTTTGATTCCAATTCTTCAGCAGTAGGCAAAAAACGAATCAAGGCACACACAAGGTAAGCCATTTTGTTTTCTTACATAGTTATAACACTCGAATCAGAGCAAATTATGTTTAATGCGCTTTTCGTAATCTCTTTGATTTCTTCATTGGCCTCGACTTTGTCAATATTAACCTTATTTTTCCATTTTAACTTTAAAATGAAGTTTAAAAACCTAAAAGAAATCTAAAAATAATCGAAAAGAGTGACGCCATTAAGACATAAAATCCGAATGAAGATATTTACAGAAGCCGGTGACAGGAAGCTAGCACAGATAAACTTTTTTCTTTAAACTTATGTGTTGGCGCCACAGACTAAAGCCGTGACTACATTAGTAATCTTAATCATCGAGGACAATGCAACAAAGTATAATTAAAATTCATTTTCTTTATGATCATTTCTTTATGAAGATACGAGGAAAAACATCGAAATAATTATTATTGTGTTTATTTAGTAGGAACAAATTAAAAATAAATAGGTATATTTACTTTGTACAATATGTGCTTACAACATGTGTTAAGTATGTGTTTATAGCATACTGGTGGCGTAAAAACGTGACAGCATAAACTACTGGACAAGATAAGGATACATCAGACGTCATGCGATAACATCACGCCTGTAATTCTAGAAGGATTCGGCAGAAATGTACCTAATAGTACCTACATACACCCACATTTCGCCAGTTATGTTTAAGTTCAATGTAATAGCGAACCATGAACCGGGCGCAAATTCAGACGGATTTTGGATGCTATTTAACAATTTCTGATGAAAAACCCAATAACACATAGCCCGACACGTCAATCGAACCCAGGACCTCACGCTCAGCAATCGCGCTGGCGACTAGTAGAGGCAGTTGTATTATAATTGTAAGTAGTTACTTTCTCATGTAGGTACTCAATAGACCGCCTTTAGCTAGTGTGATCTATTGGAATGTTACTATGATTTTTATTTATTATTGACATTTTATTGATTTTTAATGTGTTTGTATTTTTCGAATGGGTTTTACTGTGATGGTTTATTGATTTAAATGATTTCTGTGATTTTGTGATTAGTATAATTCTCTAATTATGGGTATTTTTGCCTGAAATAAAACACAATTTTTATTTTTTATTATTAAGTTCCTAATATTTAAATATATTATTTTTTTGGTCAATTGTGAGTTGTCCAAAACTCATGAATTTAGTTTGATATACAGACAGAATGCACATTATAAATATGGCAGAATGCTTTGTTGACCACTTCGTAAAGGGTTCGTTTATATCAAGTCTTCTTATAAACACACTGAAAACGGAACTAATTTGATAAAGTGGTCGTCATCTTGTTACTTGTGTGGCCAACTTGCCAAAGTCTGACAAATGGTTGTATTGTAAGTAAGTAAGTAAATTTTATTTTGCAAATATGGGTACAGTACATGGTGGTAAACAAATTCTATGTATTCTTTTAGGTTCTCTAGGTGAGCTGATTATGGAAGGTACTACTCCTAAACGGTTAGGAGTTGAAAGCAATAATAAGGGAATCTTTAAGTTGAAGGTTAAGGGTTACAGATGTCTCCATGGCTCTTTACGGGGCCCCGGTGTGGGCGAGTGCTTTGAGAAAGCGGGCCGCCCACTACCTGAACGCGCCCCAAAAGGTGATGGCCGTAAGGTTAGTCCGTGGGTACCGCACGATTTCCCGCAAGGCGGCGAACCTCCTTGCCGGATTGCCCCCATGGGATCTGGAGGCGATAGTCCTCGCGCGCCTGCATGAATGGCGCGCGGAGGCGCTGCAGGGGGGGGTCACTCCGTTGCCGCGGCTAATTGCTGCGCAGCGGACGGACCTCCGGTGCGATCTCATGGCGGCATGGAGAGAGCGACTGTCGCAACCCCGTGCAGGGCACGCCACGACAGTGGCGGTAAGTTCCCTCTTTGAGGACTGGCTAGAGGCGCCACGGCGCCCTCACCTTCCGTCTGACGCAGGTACTCACCGGACACGGTTGCTTCGGGAGGTACCTGCACCGAATCAGGCGAGAGGAAACACCCGGATGCCACCACTGTGAGGATCGGCCGGAGGACACGGTGGAGCACACCGTGGAGGTGTGTCCCGCTGCAAGGGCCGACGCCCGTCGGGGCTGCGGGTTGTTCGCAGATACCGCGGCCTCGACATGAAGGGTAAGAAGGAACATGGGTGGTTTTTAGTCAGTAGAAGTCTGACACTCCCTTTCGCTCTGCCCAAGAGCGGGAGGGGTTATTTGATGATTTCCCACCACCCAAAAAAAAAAAAAAAGGGTTACGGATGTTAAATGTACCTATAGTAAATATTTGTATAGAATATTACAACTAAAAATTGCTACTTAAATAAAAAAGTCTGTCTGTCAGTCTGTCTGTGAGTCTGTCTGTGAGTCTGTCTGTCAGTCTGTCTGTCAGTCTGTCTGTCAGTCTGTCTGTCAGTCTGTCTGTCAGTCTGTCTGTCAGTCTGTCTGTCAGTCTGTCTGTCAGTCTGTCTGTCAGTCTGTCTGTCAGTCTGTCTGTCAGTCTGTCTGTCAGTCTGTCTGTCAGTCTGTCTGTCAGTCTGTCTGTCAGTCTGTCTGTCAGTCTGTCTGTCAGTCTGTCTGTCAGTCTGTCTGTCAGTCTGTCTGTCAGTCTGTCTGTCAGTCTGTCTGTCAGTCTGTCTGTCAGTCTGTCTGTCAGTCTGTCTGTCAGTCTGTCTGCCAGTCTGTCTGTCAGTCTGTCTGTCAGTCTGTCTGTCAGTCTGTCTGTCAGTCTGTCTGTCAGTCTGTCTGTCAGTCTGTCTGTCAGTCTGTCTGTCAGTCTGTCTGTCAGTCTGTCTGTCAGTCTGTCTGTCAGTCTGTCTGTCAGTCTGTCTGTCAGTCTGTCTGTCAGTCTGTCTGTCAGTCTGTCTGTCAGTCTGTCTGTCAGTCTGTCTGTCAGTCTGTCTGTCAGTCTGTCTGTCAGTCTGTCTGTCAGTCTGTCTGTCAGTCTGTCTGTCAGTCTGTCTGTCAGTCTGTCTGTCAGTCTGTCTGTCAGTCTGTCTGTAAGTCTGTCTGTCAGTCTGTCTGTCAGTCTGTCTGTCAGTCTGTCTGCCAGTCTGTCTGTCAGTCTGTCTGTCAGTCTGTCTGTCAGTCTGTCTGCCAGTCTGTCTGTCAGTCTGTCTGTCAGTCTGTCTGTCAGTCTGTCTGTCAGTCTGTCTGTCAGTCTGTCTGTCAGTCTGTCTGTCAGTCTGTCTGTCAGTCTGTCTGTCAGTCTGTCTGTCAGTCTGTCTGTCAGTCTGTCTGTCAGTCTGTCTGTCAGTCTGTCTGTCAGTCTGTCTGTCAGTCTGTCTGTCAGTCTGTCTGTCAGTCTGTCTGTCAGTCTGTCTGTCAGTCTGTCTGTCAGTCTGTCTGTCAGTCTGTCTGTCAGTCTGTCTGTCAGTCTGTCTGTCAGTCTGTCTGTCAGTCTGTCTGTCAGTCTGTCTGTCAGTCTGTCTGTCAGTCTGTCTGTCAGTCTGTCTGTCAGTCTGTCTGTCAGTCTGTCTGTCAGTCTGTCTGTCAGTCTGTCTGTCAGTCTGTCTGTCAGTCTGTCTGTCAGTCTGTCTGTCAGTCTGTCTGTCAGTCTGTCTGTCAGTCTGTCTGTCAGTCTGTCTGTCAGTCTGTCTGTCAGTCTGTCTGTCAGTCTGTCTGTCAGTCTGTCTGTCAGTCTGTCTGTCAGTCTGTCTGTCAGTCTGTCTGTCAGTCTGTCTGTCAGTCTGTCAGGTAACAGGTAGTAAAAGTGCATAAATCGACGGTTCCTACGTACATAAGGTCAAGTCAAAAACCGAGGTTTACAGGAGAGCGTAATTTGTGTTCAACACGCCCTAGAAATAATTCTATGGCCAATAATAAATATTTTCTTTGTTAAATATTTTAACAGTTTTGAGAGCTTTATAATGCCATTTACGCATATTTTATATTTTTACGTTTTCTTGAAAAAACTGATAGATGACCGTTTCTACGTCGATAATAAAATAGAAGTATGTCAGTCATGTCTATGATACCTTTTTATACGCAGGAAACAAAAAAACAGTGTCTGTTATAGGATTTAAATAAAATGTTTTATGAAAATGTAGGATTATGTTACTATTTTTAAATCAATACGTTAAACATCCTGAAATCGTCACCCATGGTTATAAAAAGTACTTCAATGAAGACATATCACTTTATACGTGGTTTTAGTCATTCAGGGTACGACTATAGTTCTTGTAATGTAAATAAAGACATGTCTTTTAAAGTTATCAGGTTTGTGTTTTATTAATTAAACAAGGTTTATAAATTCAACATTATTTATTATTAAAAAACAATCTTCTTAGCATCTAAATAATAGGTTCCTCCTACAGACTTACTGAAGTAGGAACTGAACATAAAAATCACTGTTGTCTAATATTAGTAATTAACAATTTTAATTTTAAGCATGTGTCGCAGCCTAATCATGTCTTGCAATGCAATTGGTACCCAGTATTTAATAATCATCACAGTTTTATTAAGTAGGTACCTCAGCCTAATTAACTACGTCATTTTTAACACCTTATTGGTAACATTTAACAATTATTACAGCTTTATTCAGACTGATTAATCTTATTACTAATAAAGTTCCCTTAGTAGTTAAATAACAAAACAAAATGTATAAAAAAGTAAAGATAAATTTAACAATCTTCTTCGTCATTGCCCTGTTCTTCCTCACTATGCTTAAGGTTTCTATATTTATAGAAGTCGTGATACATATTTGGAATAATCAACGTATCGCATAAACTAATCAAGTCTTTATATTTAACAGTAACAGTGATAGGAATAGGATTATTGTACGCCTTCTCTAGAATTAGTTCTTGTTCCTTCTTTTTCCTCCCTCTTCTTCTTCTTTCTGGAGTTTGCAATATCCACCAATAACTTTGATCTCCTGTTATTCATGTTTTGTTTTATAGTATTCTTGGAGGTAATATGAGTACTTATAACTAAATAACACACCACTAAATCTAAACTGCATCAAAACAATAAATATTGTTTCATCACACGAACAACCATCGACCTGTCTCGTTCGGGGAACTCCCGTAAATGGCGATAAGTCTGACTCTTGTCAGACTTATCGCCATTTACGGGAGTTCGCACCGAGTGGCACGCATTTTTAAACACCGTACAAAAAGATATGTATAGATGTCCGCTTCTACGACACTTATTCGTTGTATTTATAATACTTGTTCTTTTATACGATTTGTAAAACAAGGTAAATAAACAAAATTTAAAAATAAATCGTATGTCAGTATGTGCGCATAGATAATCTAAAGCCAATGATACAATAAAAAAAAATGCCATTTTCGACATGTCTTTATATACGTAGGGACCGTCGAAATAGTACCTTACTTTCGTTAAAGTATCAATAAAGCTCAATTATTTTTATTGTCTTCGGGATAACTTAAGAAATCTCGTCATGCATTGCCGGACACTTCTGACAGTTACAACTCCCTGTCAGACACATTTTACAGCTTTGTAAGTGTATTCTTTCAAACGATTGACTTTGAGGAAAAATGATTTTAGAAACCTCAATGTCATTTTATTATTATAATTATTTTAAGTTGTTTCAGTTCCAGTGTCGAGGCGTGCCTATATGCCCATTCCCACCGGCTTCCCTTTTGAAAATAAAGCAAAAAGAAAATAAAAAAAGAGTAAAAAATAGTATATTATGCAACTAGTGAATAAAGGACGGATTTAAAGCGAGGGCCGTAGATGAGTCACGAACAAGTGAAGGATTCTAATGATTGAATCACGAACGCAGCGAGTGATTCAACTGTTAGAATCCTGAACGACGCGAGTGATTCATGGCCCTCGATATAAATTCGTACTTTATTCAGGAGTTGCATACTATACTTTATATCATGACTACGAGAAAAGACATAATTTAAGCGAAAATAGAAATTTAATCAAGAAATAAGAATTGTTACATTAATTGAAATGGACATTAAAATTAGAGCAATGACTGAAATTAAGCGTAATTTTCTTATTATTATCATTAGGGTGGTCAACTTGTGAAACAATATTTATTAATCTAATGCCAAACTCCTTGTCGCAAATATCGACCAATCAAATCTCGAGAATTTATTTGCACCAAAGAGTTTTGAATTTCGAATCTTAGCGCAAGGAGTTTGTGTAAGCATTGAAATAGAGACCGGATATATTTTTGTGTTCCAAATTCAAACACCAAAATAGTGAATAAAAACAAAACAGTGAATAAAAGGCCTTTTTGTTCACTGTTTTGCGTGAATAAAATAAGCTTTTTAGAGTAGGTATGGTATAAACTAATTATTATTATGTCAATAGTATATTATCCGACCTGTGGAAAAAAATATTTAATTTTAGATTACAAAAATGCCATTTTCCATTTTTGGCCCACAGGTCCAGAGCAGATTGGAGGTGTGGTGGCAAAGACTGGAGAATGTTGGCCTGAAATTGAGCAGAACCAAAACAGACTACTTGTTTTGCAATTTCGGCGGTCTCTCCAGTCCTGTGCCTATAACTCTTGCCGGAACTCCCATACCGATCTGCTCCAACTTCCGGTACCTCGGGTCGCTTGTCCAAGGGGATGGTAAAGTAGACCGGGACATAACGCAACGAATCAACTCAGGATGGATGAAATGGCGACAGGTCACTGGAACAATTATGTTTTTCTTACTCCTCCGCTATTATTTTCTGATTAATTTCGTTGCGGGATCCAAGACAGTTTTATCGTTTCTCTGGGACTTCATCGGGCTTCATTGTCTCGGCGCTTTTCTTGTGGTCGCCACTGTTGATTCTGGCTTACAGGAGTTACAGTGGTTTGGGAATAGTGTGGCGCGCTTGTCCCAAAAAAAAAAAAAAAGGTCACAGGAACTACTTGCGACCCACGGATGCCCCTCAAGTTAAAGGGAAAAATATACAAGTCCGTGATTAGATCTGTCGTACTGTATGAATCAGAGTGCTGGGCTTTGAAAAAGATGGATGAAAAACGATTGCATGTTGCGGAGATGAGAATGTTGAATATGGATGAATGAATATGGACAAGAATGGATAAAGTAAGGAATGAGTATATCAGTGGAAGTTTTGAAAGTGGCACCTGTTACAGAAAAATATAAAGGAAGTCGTTTATCTTGGTATGGTCATGTAGTGAGAAGGGATGAAACGCATGTGACTAAAAAAGTGATGGATATATATATTGATGGATGGAGAGGGAGAGGAAGGCCAAAGAAAAGATGGATGGATTGTGTGAGGAATGTTATGAGTGAGAAAGGAATAAATGCCACCATGAGGTGTAACAGGGAAGAATGGAAGAAGAAAACGTGTTGCGCCGACCCCAAATAGAATGGGATAAGGGCAGGAAGATGATGATGAAAAATGCTAACATTTTTAATGTCAACAAAGAGAGCAACAGCCAGCGCCAAATAACCCGGTGCTTTGGTGTCAGAATTCAGAACTAAATTCGTGTGAAATTGGACCACGTGACATCGCGACTCATAACACGGTTTTGTAGGGCACTCAGTTAAGTAAGCCGCATATTTTCGAGTTACGACGGGCAGGAATCGAGACTCAAAACAAAGGTCTGATGATGGAATCTCAGGGAAACCAAGGGCAACTGACAAATTTTATAGGCACGTATTAAGTATTCGCATCTGACAGTCATCATCTCATGTTGATGAGCTGATGATGGAAGGTATAACTCCTTAACGGTTAGGAGTTGGAGAATAATTCTTAAATAAATTATTATGGGGACGTATATAAAGTGGTATTCTTTCAGGTTACCTAGGTGAGCTGTCGCTGATTATGGAAGGAAGGTACAACTCCTCAACGGTTAGGAGTTGAAAGCAAAAATAAGGAAATCTTGATTGAAGGTTAAGGTTTAGGTTCGTTGGTTGAATGTTAAATTATTGTGAATGTTATATATTTGTATAGCATATTACACATAAAAAATTTAAAAAAAATTAAACATTAACGTGTATGTAGGAAGGTTCCCCAAAGAACGGAACGCCTACGGTTTTTTTTAGCAATCAGCACAGCCTCAACATCATGCGTGAACAATCATAATTTATTAAAGTTTAGGGGTGTCTGGCAGGATGGGGTTGCAACTGTCAGTAGTGTCCGGCAATGGAGCACGAGATTTCTTTAGTTATCCCGAAGACAATATAAAAATTAAGCTTTATACTTTAACGAAAGTAAGGCACTATTTTATGGGCTGCGGGTTGTTCGCAAGATATACCGCGTCCTCGACATGAAGGGCTAAGAAGGAACGTGGGTGGTTTTTAGTGAGTAGAAGTCTGACACTCCCTGTCGCTCTGCCCAAGAGCGGGAGGGGTTATTTGATGATTATCCACCCGCAAAAAAAAAGCACTATTTAAACACCTTTACTACCTGTTAACTGCCAAAGTAACCACAGCTCAAACTCTATATTCGCTGGTCGTTCTTACCTGTATAGGGGAAATACACAGGACAACTTTCAGCTTTTATAAAATAACGAAGGTCTGACCGTCGCAGGCTCTTGCTCTTTAAGCTGTTGGTCCCGGCTGCCATATATAGATCTTTGCCAGTCGTTACAGGTAGTCAGTGACCTGAAATTCTGACATCTGGTAGTACCAAAGAGTATTGTGTTACCTAGTATTGACTGGTTTGTGGAGGTTAGATAGGCAGTCGCTCCATGGAAAATACTGGTATTCAGCTGCATCCGGTTACACTTGAAGCCGACCCCAACATAGTTGGGAAAAGGCTAGGCAGATGATGATGAAAGCGAAATTTAGATATGTACCTTTTTTATTTATTTAGACTAATACGTATATTAAATATCCGTCTTTCTAAGTAAAACGAAATATGGGTATATACACACATCAAAAGTGTCTAAGGATCAATCATTTTTATGCGGATTTCTTGAGATTGAGATGTGGCTTTGTAATAAATTTATGATTTTATAAATTTATATGGATCCTTTTTGGTGCATTTCATAATTTGAATCAGGAACTGTGAATCAAATTCGAGTAAAAGGTGAAAATCAGCTGTCAATATTTTCCCTATAAAAACATACAACGCATTGAAGACATTATTAGTGCTACTGTTTCCCTACTACTGATTAAAACCAACGTTATTATGGAGCGGCGACGTCATTTAAGCAGGGAAGAAATGCTCAGAGCCGTGGGAATGATAGAAGCTGGTTCCCGGCAACGTACTGTGGCTTTAGCTCTGAATACAAGTCAGAGTGTTATCAGTCGACTTTGGACACGTTACCGAAGCACTGGTACCGTGGCTGAGCGCCATGGAGAACGGTATCGCTGCACCACACGGAGACAAGACCGATACATTCAAATCTTAACTCGAAGAGCTCCAACAATAACCGCCATGATGTTAGCCGTGAGGCTTCATCACTCTTCAGGGAACTTAATTAGCGACCAAACAGTCAGAAACCGCTTGCATGAAGTGAACCTTCATTCCCGAAGACCGCTACGGGTACCACCTATAGCAATGCACAATCGTAGGATTCGATATCAATGGGCTCTTGAACACAGAAATTGGGCAGAAGAACAATGGCGTTTCGTGTGCTTTTCTGATGAGTCTCGTTTTGGTATGAGACCGGATACAAGACGTATACGACACTGGAGAACCCCTGGACGCCAACAGCGATTAAAATCCTGCCAGGAAGTCCATCCTTATAGTGGTGGAACCATCATGGTATGGGCGGGTATTTGGATCGGCGGAAGAACTGAGTTGATTTGGATCAGAGGCAACCTCAACGCTCAAATTTATGCTGAGACGATTGTATCAGACGTCATCGTTCCTCTACAAGTGCAAATCGGTCCCTTTTTTCAGTTAATGCATGATAATGCACGACCGCACACCGCAAGAGTTGTAAGACAGACTCTCGCCGCAGCTAACATCAATGTCCTGCCCTGGCCTGCTCAGTCGCCAGACTTGAACCCGATTGAGCATGCATGGGATATGCTACAGAGAAGAGCTCTGCCGAATATGGAGGGTATCCAGTCGCAAGAAGACCTTTTTTTGTTGTTGCAACGAACATGGGCGCCCATTCCACAGCGTGATTTGGATGAACTCATTTTGAGTATGCCAAACCGATGTTCTTGTGTTGTTAGTGTTCGCGGTAGAAACACGGATTATTAATTGTTTAAGTTACCCAATAAAATTTTAAAGAAAACTGTTATTTCAGTCTTTTTTTCGAACTTTAATGTTAGTGGTTCAAATGTCAAAAATCCCTTTATTAGGAAAATGGCAAATTTCTTTATTAATGCAAAGGTGACTTGGTTTATCGTTACTGTGACAAACGAAAACACTTTATTTGATGAATCCTTAAAGAAAAATTTAATTAATATCAATCAGGAGAAAAGTTATTGCAAAAATATATGTTGATCCCTAGACACTTTTGATGTGTGTATATACTAAGTTCATGAGTTGAACCAATACATATTATTAAGAGGTCCAAGTGAAGATAAGTGAAAAGATACGCAATAGCCCTGCAGGTCATTAAAATAAAAAATAAAAAAAGAAACAATACATGTTTTATATTGCTTAATACATGGAACTAATAAGTACCAATTCCTATGGTAGAAATTGAAATCATTGGATCAGGTTACCTTTTTCGTGGTCTATATTTTTGAGAATTAAAGAGATTACACGAATATTCATATATTGTGATCAACTATGGTGTTATTTCCATTAAAAAATAAGTATTAATATTTACTGTTTGCATGATTTTATTGCTCATGTTCATAAAGAACAAAATATTTCTCCATTTCAATATCGATTTTATCAATGTTGGTAATTTATTTTATTTACGCATGGTATCCCTCAAAAACTCAAAAGATTTATGTCAACATTGTCAACGTCGCGGTGGTATTTTATTATTTACGGGATTCTCTAGAAGTTAATAGAAAATATATGTTAACTGTAATGATTTATTATAATTAAGTGTTGTACTTAGAAATATGAATACTTCGCTAGAAGGTATTATCGTAAACAACTGTCAATACGCCCCGATTTACTTGATACAAGATCCTGGCGCCACTCAGGTAAAAACTGTTATGATTGTTATTACTCATAAAGGTATTTCAAATAATGTTCAATAACATTGATTTTTATGTTTTCAGGGCAATACTTACGTCCTTGCTTCAAGTCATGTAGAGCCACCCAAAACTGTTAGTAATAACCTGAAAGCATTCTACGAAAACAGTGGAAATATTGAAAATGGATTAATTAACGCAGATACCGGTATCAGACCCAATGTGATCAAAAAGAAAGAAAGCGTTTTGATCAGAAATAATTTAAAATTGGCAAGTTTTTTGTTGCCTAAACAAGATAATATAAATAAGCAGTATGTAGTTGATAACATTGTATTGAAACCTACCATCACAACTACGGCAAGCACACCACCACCACCACCACCACCACCACCACCACCAGTACCAGTACCAGTAAACCAGCATCCAGTGAACACAGTACCAAAAATAGATATTGATAGAAAGATAGTAAAACTCAAGGAGGTTCCGATAATCAACAGACCTCGGACTGAGAAAGTTCTGCCAAAGATTAAACCAAAAGACAAGTAAGTTTATTAATCATTTCAATTATTATATTTTCAGATGCGGCGTTGGTCAAAGTCAGTGAGCAACTATAGTTTATCGTCATCCGCATATCGTTGTTGATAGTCCATATCCGTGTAACTAACGTTGTCAATAAATTCTGTTCCAAGTATTACCTGACCCCTAAGTTGAGAGAGAAGAGGTGTCAGGTAATACTGGGCACAGACTTTATTGACAATGTAAGTTACGCGGAATTGGACTATCAACGACGATATACAATGTGTTCTGACTGACTTCATACAGCATTTTTAACGAGATTTTTCAGGTCATAATATGATTTTAAGGCGTGTTTATTCATTGATTTTAGTCACCGTTGCTGTCTCCTGGGTAATGCTATGCCCATGGTGTAAATAGTGAAAGACCTTTATGTACCTTCTTGTACAAGTCTGTTATAATAAATATTTAATAAATAATCGTTTGCCCTCTACACTTAATTGAAATATGTCCAAACACAGACAGAAACAACTGTCCAATTTGCCTTGTGGGTAGGATCTGCAATTGTGCAGCCACACCCTCTTATTTACGTTATGTAACAATGTTTTATCATTTTTCCTCACTAATAATTTTAAAACATTTTTTTTTCAGCATATGTAGCCCCACACAATCCAAACACACATCAGTGCAATTAATAAAGTTAGGAGAAACTTACCATAGGTAAATAATACTATTTTTATTGTCTTTTATAGTTAGTTCCTAGCACTGAAAAATATTTTCACTCCGTCTCTTAACAGGAGTAAAAATATTCTTGTGTTATAATTATAAGCAAGTGAGTATACTGTTTAGACAAAAACTACTTAATACATCACTATATCTTTGTCATCTGCATTGGTGTTCCCTAGTTCAAGAAACCCAACTTATTTAATTCACGAGTAAATAGGCTTATTTTGGGTTACTTGTTCTAAAGTTGGCTGTCCTTGGACATAATAGAGATAGACACATTAAAAAAAACATCAAAATGATTATGCAAATGTTCCATCTGTTCAACAGTTTCTGGTACTTTAGTCTCATTTCTCTAAAATATGGTGTATTCAAGTATCTTAATCCTATATATCTGTACTAATATTAGATACCTTTAAAATACGAAGAAGTAACACAATAGATTACCATTTCTGATGTTACTTTCTCACGGATAGTGTGAAAGTTTAATACTGCTGACTCATGCTTTACTTTACGATATTTTGCTATGGTTGTATGTATGATACGATTGTATTAATGCTGTTTCATTCTGTTTTCCAGTTTAAATCACTTGAGCGATGATCAGATTAAGATGGTTAACCAGGCATTGAAAATGTTCAGTGATCCTGACAAATCAGCTCCGGAGCCTACCTATGATCCAGTCACAAACACTAAATATATTTATAAGTAAGTTCTTTGCCCACTTTCGAATTGCAAAGTTGGTATTCTGATTATTGTTATTTGTGATGCGGAGGAATGAGGAAAATGTAGATGGGTATAAGAGTAGAGGAAGACCAGAGAAGTGATGACTGTGTGAAGGATGATATGGCTAGAAAGGAGGTGACTATTCAGATGACAAGTAAGACACCCCAAATAAATTGGGATAAGGGCAGAAGAATGATGATGATTCTTCATTTATGAAGAGGTTTTTCCTCCACTTGCCCCATAAATTAATTCAGCTTATTATTTCAGGGTTGTCTCACCAAAAGATTTGACAGTTGTTGCTAAAAAGAAAGCCTTACTCAATAATCGAAGAGGTCATGCTAGATTTCCCAAGAAACTTGAAGAAAAAGTTGTAAAGCACGTCAGTTCAGAAAAAATTGTGAAGAATGTTATATCAGAAAAGCTTATGAAGAACGTAATTTCAGAAAAAGTCGTTAAACACGTCATTCCAGAAAAAATCGTGAAGCACGTTATTACAGAAAAAATCGTTAAGCCTGTTATCACTGAAAAAATTATGAAGCCCGGAATTACCGAAAAAATTGTGAAACCTGTCATACCTAAAGAAATTTCCATCCCAAAGGAGTATAGTGAAGAAGAGTATGAGCCTGAACCACCTGCTGAGGTATTTTATGAATTCATATTTCATAACCCTTATTCTGTCTGCTTCAACAGACAATGAAAGTGTTAAGAATATGTGAGACTATTTTCAAAATATGAGACAGAAATAGAGAGTAACAATAAACTAATAAGTGCTGCCATTTATTTCAGGCGAAGGTCACAAGGAGTGGTCGAAAAGTAAAATTACCAAAGCAAATATTACCAGAGGGATCACTTCAAAAGACAAAGAAGAAGAGTGGAACCATTGTCTCTTGCTTCCAATGTGCTGCTGTAAGAATACTAATATTTTATGACTGAGATCTACTAAAAGAATCATAACTCTGTTGAAGTCAGTAATTTATCGTCAAATCTCTTTTCAGGATTTCAGTAGTTTGTACCGTCTACAAAAACATTATGAAAACCACCCCACACATATACCTGCAAAAATCCATTCCAATTTATTCCATTGCTTACTGGCGATTATCAAGAGCGGTTCTGATGAAAATAAAACCAATATATTTATACAGCAGTTAGAACAACTTATTGTTAAACTGAAGTCCCTATTGCCTTGTTTATTGAAGAAGGTTGATGGAACAGATGATCAACCTTGCACAATCAATGAAGACATTGGCAGGTAAAGAATTCTCATTTATTTCTTACTCTGCTTTATTTATTCTTTCCAAAATGTCCAATATTCATATTTTTATAATTTCCAGACTTTTCGGCATGAATCCTGGAAAGTACAACATTGATGTGGAAGCGTTAAATTGCGTCAAAGATAAAAATGGATACTGTGTCCATAATCCTCCAAAAATCAATCCAATTATAAGAGAACAAAATAAACCTACCCCACATTTACTGATGCTTGGAGTACCAACTCCTGATAACGAAACAGAAAACTGTGCAAGAATCAATTCTGTGGCAAAGTGGCCGACTGTCAGTAAAAGAAACTGGAAGCTGAAACATAAAACACATGAACAATGTGCAAAGAAAATGAGACTGAAATCTGAGAGTGATACCCTCATTGAACTGGGAACTGAGGACTTCTTATTTCCTAAAGACGACAATACTGCGAATGCTGCAAGTATTATTGCCGAAAATAATATGAAAACAGCAGATATGACTCCCCAAGATGATGTAACAAAAATGTTGGAAGATGCACAAGACTGCAACATTAACTGCGAACCTGTGCCTGAGCAACAAACTCATAGCATTATGATGGCCGAGCTCACCCAGCCAAAAACGAATTACGTGCAATTCCACAGTGCTCACTTCGACATACGATCATCGCCAATAAAGCCGTCTTCAACAGTCTTTCGTAAATTTCAGATAAACCCTAGCAAAATGAGCAATTATGATGTACAAGTCATTCGTTCGTTAGAGATGGTTAATAATAAGGCTCACGACAAACGTCTGTTACCAAATTCTGATAGGATTGTACATGTTTCTTTGCCAAATTCTGATAGCAATTTAAATTCACAAAACTTGGTAAACAGGCTACAAGTCAGCATGCCAAATACAGATACCAGGCATCATGTCACTATTCCTACTTCGAATAACGGTTTACATGTCAGTGTATCAGACAGTTTACTTGCCACATTAACAAATTCGGTTATTCAACAACACGTTACCATACCACATTCGCAGAAAAATGGTTTACATTCTCACACTCAAATACACACATCCTTGGCAAATTCAGATAATAGGCTACATGTAACAATGCCAGAGTCTGAAAACAGGCTTCACATGAATATGCTGAATTCAAATAACGTTATCCATGTTGGAAAACCTAATTCAAATAATGGTTTACTTGGTGATATGCCGAATCTAGATGACAGCCTACATGATAATATTCCAAACTCAAATAATAATTTACATGTGACCATGACCAACACTGATAGCAGGCTACATGTTAATATCCCAAATAGTGATGATGACGTACATGTAGCTATGCCAAATAATAATGGTTTACACTTGACATTACCAAGCTCAGATGAAAATTTACGTTTGATAATTCCGCCGTCAGAGAACAGTTTAGATGTAAATATTTCAAACTCTGATAGCTTACATGACTTGTTCAAAAACGATGTAGACCTATGTAAAGACTCAGATGTGATAGACCCTGATCTTAAAGACTGGATTATAAGTACAAGTGAAAAATCTGAGGATGGTTTCACAAAGTCTAGCGGTTTGATTGAGCCGTCGTTATTGCATGTCCGAGATACCGAGGACAAATCATTAAATTCACACAAAAATGTAAGCCATTGTGATATGCCGTCGTTGGACGACTCATCCGACAATCGCCTTCTATCAAGTCAGGGCGAATCAGTATTAAACTTTTTAGATACATTAGGCAATGACTTATACCCTGAGACTGAGATTAGAAATAATGGTGTGGACTTCCAACTGGATCTGTTCGCATTTCATCATTCATAGATTAGTAGTAGTAAGAACAAAATAAGTATTAAGGACTTATTAGAAAATTATATTTAAGCATATTTTTAGAAAATAATAGATTTGTACTTAGTCATATTGTTTTATTTATCTTATTATTTACAATAATATGGTGTTTAGATCCATGGTGAGATTAGGTAAAAATCAATTATGATGGCAAAAGTGTAATTTGGTAATCCTATCAATTCTTACAAACCAACTTTAGAAACTATGTATAAAATATTGTTGTATTTAGAAATTTTCACATAAATTCCTGCAGGTACAATTGATTTGATTTGTATAAATAAAATGCTATAAAAAAAAGTTTTTTTCTCAATTAACCCCTTTTTAATATTTCGTTTATTGAGGTAAATAACACTGATTGCCATATTGTATTTCATTACCCATAACATAACAAAAAACACATTCATGAATCCAAAGTGAAATATTATCATCTACAACTTAATCTAAGCTTGCAATACTGGTCTCTCATTCTTCCCTTCCAAGTTCTGGTTGGTCAGAGAATAGCCTGTTCCTCCTCTTTGCACCATGATGATGTCTTTCTCCTTAAGCTTGTCGCCAGTAAGGGGATGCAACCAATCCTTCTTGATAATCTTCTCAACACATTCCATGGTGACTACATGGCCAGTTGTCCTGTGAAATGACAATGTTATAAATTTCGACAAAAAAATGTTGAGCGAGATAGGGTAGTTGACTGCCTATAAGATTATTATTTCTGTTAGATTATCGAAAAATGTCGGATACGTGTTTTTTGTTTTATCAAATTAATAAAAAGCATAGAGCAACACAGGCCACCGGGGAGATAAAAAGTGACGAAAATAAAACGAGTCAAAGATCGTGAGTGGGGGGCTGGTGACGTCACTTTCTGGTAAAAAATGTGACAAACTGTGACGTCGCGAACTTTTCGAAGCACTATCGTCTTCATTTGTTTACGTGAAAAAAAGAAAAAATACGTGTCCAATATTTTTTGGAAATCTATCTGACGGACTAATTAGTTTTTTTTGTCAACTACCTTAGTATGTTTGATAATGGCAATGGCAAGATTAAGAGAAGAATCAGCTCAGAATAAATGTTTTCTTTCAGAAAGAAATATTTGATTTGTCAGATACAACCATTGACTAAAACAAATTAATTTTTTAGACACACAAACAAAATGCAGATACATATAATTTAAATATGTATCACCTGATAACAGCACAAGGTACAGCATTGCTCAATATGTCGTGAGTGACTGGACACATGTATCTGTTTTCCTTAGCTATCAAGGACTTCTTATCATCCGGGTCATTTACAAGTGTCCATTTCACTTCAATTAAATCCTTCATTTTCAAGGGCTTTTCACTAATTGGACACAATACAGTAGGATTGGGCTTTTCCATTTTCGAAATTTTAGCATCAGGCAGCATAGAAGGGACCCAGAAACTTGGCAACTCCTTTGCTTTGCCATTTGCAAGATTAGATATTGATGATGATGTAGATGGTCCACCATCTACTTGCTTGTTACTGGAGATATTTTTCTCCCTGTTCATGAATTTAATCAGGTTCGCTTCTTTCTCAGCTGCAGCTAACTCAGCTAATTCTGACTCCTCTTTCTTCAACTGTTTCTCATACTTCTTCATCTTACGTGTGTATTCATTCTTCTTAGTGATGATGTATTCTAATATAGCTTCTTTATCGAACAAGTATCCTTCTTTAGTGATCACAGGGTTCCTACAAGGCTGTAAAGTTAGACTACAGCAATCGAAGCTCTTCACAGAATCCTTTCCAAGTCTTTCATTTTGAGTGCCGTATCCAGAAGCGGCAGCATCTTTTTTCTTTTCATGGTACGTGTATACGGCACCAGCTGTGCAATTTCTTGCATGTCGAGTCATTGATAAGTCACAATGCTTGGTAATTCAAAGAAAATATTTTGACTCGACGTCAATAAAAACAACTTGGATGGAAATGTACTGTAATGTACTGAGCTGACAAAGTAATGTCAAAGTGTCAAACAGACGTCAGACAGATTATCAAAAAAATAAAAAGACTGAATGAATAATTAGAAACCGGATATCGATCCCAGTTTTAGATTGCCATCGACACGCCAAGAAGAAAATCTTCCTGCTCTTGGCCTATGTTATTTAGAGTCGGCGCAACACGTTTTGCTCCCTTGTCAAACGTTACAGGTTGCTGGTATTTGGAGTCGATAATAAGTTATGGATTAGAAAAATTAATGGACGTAATTTATTGAAAAACTAACCATAGAGATATAGTTAATTTTTCTTTAACACTGGTTCATCGAATATTTTATTTAACTTTTTTCATTACAACGGCAACCCTGTTCTTTTAACTGCCATAACGGGGAAATAAATAATCAACACGGCAAAGAAAAAAAACAAACGTCAACTCAACGAACGTCTACGTCTTGTTTACATTTTATTTCCGTAGTTTCACGAGTTTCTCTTTCGCGATAGGCGTCTTTTTGAGGGCAGTTCGATATTATATTAACATACGATAAATCCTATCTGTGATTACAGCAATCTAATCTCTTAGATTTAATTATAATTCACTCGCAGTGATAAAGTTTTTGAGTGTTTCGACCTAATTCATATTAGCATATTGGACACATCGTTTAGTGTGTAATAAATTTGTTGTGTTTTAAGTTTTGTGGTGAATATTTTAAGTGAATAATGAACTTATCGTTCGCGGGTTGTGGTTTCCTTGGTATCTACCATGTTGGTGTTGCAGTGTGTTTTAAAAAGTATGCTCCTCATCTGTTGTTAGGCAAAATTTCTGGCGCCTCTTTTGGCGCACTATCAGCTTGCTGCCTGCTCTGTGACCTGCCTATTGGTAATTATGCTTTTCTAATTATCACACTATGTAATCATTCTAAATGAACCTAATATCCATAGTTTTTTTTTTATAATATTAATTATTTTGTTTTTGTTTTAACTTCACCATTAAAAAAACACATTTATTAAAAATGATATTTACTTAACCAAAAAATACAGTCTGTCAAACAATGAAGCAAAATTTATATAATCTAAACTAATTCTGTACAATCAACAAAGTAGAGATATTGAAATTAGTCATCACAGTTATTATTGTAAATGAAGAAGATGACACAAGGCCTCAAAGCTAACTTGAAATCTAATACAGAGGACTTTGTTTACATTATGCATCTAACATGGTAGGAAAACATAGAATCACATCTCACCTAATCACCAACTTTATTCCAATGGAACTAAGTTTAATTTAGAAAGATAGAACCCTGTGAAAATGACTTAGAATTATTCTCACTGCATCGAAAATTGAACTGTATATTTAATGGAAATTGGGTTCTTTATACCAAAGCACATACATTTTGTGTTATACATTTATACATTATATACATTTTACTAGGTACATATTATTGTCATGCTTCTTGGTGTCAATATTTACTGTTGGGTAATTAGTATGCAATGTTGTTGTTATCATATTGATGAGTAATTAAATTGATTTAGTGCTTTCTCTTGATATGCAAGTATTTTAGTAGATGCAAAAAGAGATCAAAAGTTCATGCAAACATTTAATTATTACACTGTGCATTTTATTGTACACCACAAAATGCACAGCTAAACTCAACTTTTTGTCTCTGGTTACTAATAAAATTATTTTAAAGAATTGGTTTTTTTTTAATGAAATTTAATAATTAATTTTGTATTTTCTACAAAAATATAATAATAATACTCTGGATCCTGTTTTCAATACTGGTGGGTTACTATTTTTTATATTTTCTAATGTTTTTCTTATACTATTTTAGATTTAAATATTTAAAAATGTCAGAAATGTGTTAAGATTATTATGAATAATAAAATTATTTAAAAATACATATAAGGTGTAATGTTAAATGTACAGTTTTTTTAAAAATCTATGTCAAATTCATCCATGATTTGTGCCTGAACTAAGTAATCCTGTGTTTTAGGCCCTTCGCAGTAACACTAATCTATTAAATGATCACATTTCATATGAATCTTATCTATATAGATGTTAAATAAAATTAAAGTATCTTAGCTAACAAATGTAAAAAACTATACAAACAAATACAATATGTCAGACAACCAGTTTTACCAAGGTCAATTTCCCAGTACTATCTGGGTTGTGAAGGTCATAGGCAGTTGATCCATGTAAAATTCTGGTATTCTACTGCATCTGATTAGGCTGTAAGCTGACCCTAACATAGTTGGGAAAAGCCTAGGGCCTAGGTAGATGATGGTAGATGTAAATGAGCTGGCTATTTTAAATGTTACAAATACTTTCAGAAAATTAAGTTCTTTTTCTAAACACACTTTCAGGAATTCCCCTATTCTAACCTTGGTATGTTGCCAGAATGTGGAGCTCTATTATTGGTTTGCTATTTTGATCTTGAATCATCATACTCTAATTTAAATTACATGTAAGAAAGGTAAGCCATAAAACTAAAAAAGGTGCAAATAAAATTTAAAGAAAGTCGAAATTTAAAAAAATGGCTAACTTTATTAATGATCTTCATGAATTGCCCGTCGGGACAATTGTGAACTGCCTAACCACCATACTTGCACCCTATACATTTTGCATCATTCATGTTCCACACATCCTCATTGTTCTTATTATTTGCTAACGATAATCTTACAGCTGATGTCCTAATTCGTAGGTCGTTGACATTTGCTGATAAGTACTTCACCTACTTACCCTCAGATTTGCTGATAATACGATATTAGTTACGTTGTTTACATGCCCGCAAAATTGCCAAAATTCACCTGAATCATGAAAATCTTCACCTAGGTTCAAAGGCACGCACAATAAGGTTTTGCCCTCGATTTATTTCTTGCCAAAGCAAGACACGACTATGCGGAAATGCATACCATGCCTCGTATCAGCACGAGATCATGCGATGATTTTGTCGCACAAGTCATTTACTCATTTGTTTTTATTAAATTAACATAGGCGCACTGCAAATATTAGGCTGGTTGTTAGGTACCTCTAATTCCTTTTTTCTCTTTCTACTAGGTGAGATCACGACAGATGTTTTGAGGGTAGTGAGCGAGGCGAGGGCTGGCTCCCTCGGGCCGTTCAGCCCTTCTTTCAACATTCAGAATGTCCTTCTCGAGGGCATGCAGAAGTACCTGCCCCATGACGTGCACAAAATCGTCAGTGGCAAGCTCCACATTTCCCTGACGAGAGTCTACGATGGGAAAAACGTCATCGTCTCTGAATTCCCCACGAGGGAAGACCTATTACAGGTGAGCATTAGAACCTTATTTATCCTTCTTTTAATCGTTTTACAAATCTTTAATGCTCTTACGATCCACCTCTTGTTTTCCTCGTACTAAATTCTGCGTATGATTTGTTTGATTTTGCGAGGAATCTCAGATAATATGATGGCATCAAGTTAGCAACAACTTATTTCCTTAATTGCAATTTCTTCATGCAAGGGTATTCTTCATTTATCCGAATGTATGTCAAGTAATTGCGTGGTTAATAATACTTAAACGTCATCTTACCTAACTTTCGCCACGAACGTGCTTCGCATTTCCATAATCATCAATCGGGCATAATTTGATTTAAATTGGTAGAGCGGCTCTTGGCTCACATTTAACTCAATCTGTAGCACCTTGTAAGAATTATTTAACATATTTTTTTGTCTAAACAACATCTAAATATTTTATGCCTGATTTAGATTTATTTTGTCTTTGAATCCAAAAACTGTCATGGGGTGTATAACTAGTTTTCCGGGAATATGATGCAGATTTATTTTCCACTAGCTTTTTCTCGTGACTCGTCCGCGTGGAATAGTTACTTGCGTGATGTTTAGCCTAAAGCCTTCCTAGATAAATGGACTATCCAACACAAACATATTTTTTCAATTCCAACCAGTATTTCCTGAGATTAGCGCGTTCAACCAAACAAACTCTTTAGCTACAAGTATAGATTAGTTCAATAAGACTAAGTATAGGTTGACCGTACTTTTTACACTCCATCTACATTAGGTGATTAGCTACTATTAGAGCAATCTAGGATCTAGCACACATTCCAAACCAATCTTTAAAACATTCTCTCTTTTGTTGCTAGGCGCTGTTAGCGTCATGTTTCGTGCCAGTATTCTCTGGGCTGCTGCCCCCTCGGTTCCATGGCATCAGGTACATGGACGGAGGCTTCAGCGATAACCTACCCGTATTGGATGAGAACACAATCACTGTCAGCCCTTTCTGCGGCGAAAGTGATATCTGCCCAAGAGATTTGAGCTCACAGTTGTTCCATGTAAGTATATATTTATATTATAACGTTTGCTAAAAATAGAGTGTGTGGTCACTTCGAACGGAGGACCAGATGATGTAAGATCTACGTATGGGTTTTGTATAGCTCAGCGTCCTTGAGCTAATTATCTACTATCTATAGTGTGATCTATGCCAAATGCCAATCTCCAGCGCATTCACGCGGAATAGTTGGGTAACTAGGTAGATGCATTCTTTAGCTTTACTAGATTGTCCATTTATATTACGTACAATATTGTTATTCATTATGCATGTTTGTTACTATATTTAATGTAGGTAGGTCCCTGGTACATATTTTGAATAGAATACAATAGGCGATTGTGCGAAGTTCGACTAACCTAAAGTCATTGAGTACCTAGACTGAAAATTTACATTGTTGTTACGAGTCTTCCACATAAAATGTTCGTACATTCTAGAAATCTAGACTCGGTGTCTATGTTAATTTAATACAAATTTTAAACGGATAAACACATCTCAATGAACGTTGTACCGACCCAGTACCAGTACTAGGTTTCTAAACTACTGACAGTATTTCACCGCTTATAATCGCAATAACATTGCGTTGTAAACCTTTTTATAATCTCGTAAAAATGTTGAAGGAAATTGTTACGTGACTTATCACGTAACGCCAATGAAACATTCGACCTTCTTACTCAAGTTCACGGTTTCGATGACTGCATTTGAAAGTCACTTTCACATAACAATATTTACATACATACATAAACCCACGCCCCCTTTTCCCATGGGGGTAGGCAGAAACCACAGAACGCCACCTTGCTACGATCCTTAATACTCCTTTTGCCTCGTCCACATTCATACATTTACAACAAACAATATTTATTCTTATGTGAAAGGAATATGCAGCAATATATATATTCTAGTGTTTTACTTTCAAACGGTTCCAAGATTTCCAAGTATGTATATAAATATAAACACACTCTGGTACCTATGTGTGTATGTTTCACACTTGAATGATACGCAAAAGTCTATTGTATATCTTTGTAACTTTGATATCCGACACAAATCACTCACGGTTGAGCTCTGTCTTGATCAAAAATCAGATTGATGTTATTTACAAGCCACTTATTTGTAAACAAATACTTAGACTCTTTATTCTCAACAGGTAAATCTGGCAAACACAAGTATAGAACTATCAAAACAGAACATGAACAGATTCGCTCGCATTCTCTTCCCTCCAAAACCAGAAGTTCTAAGCAATATGTGCAAGCAAGGATTCGACGATGCACTCCGGTTCTTGCAGAGAAACAACATGATTTCTTGCACTAGGTGTCTTGCAGTGCAGTCTACCTTCCAACTGCAAGATGTGCTGGACGATACCACGTATGAATACGATCCTGATTGTGAAGAATGCAAGACTCATAGACAGGTAAAACGGGGAAAATAGTATGTAAAGATTAAGAAGGGTAATCCTTTAATGCATGTTATTATTATTTATCGGAATTAAATATTAAAATTACGTGATAATAATTGATTTATACGTACCTACTTAGTTTTATCAATGCAAATTGCCTGGTTTGGTAAACTCCTGATTGCGATTTCAATTTATGATGCATTGAATAGTACGTGGGTCGTGGAGGTATTTAAAGTAAAGTTGTAATACTTTTTTTTTAAACATGGGTAGAAGTTGTAATCTTGACCCCCCTATCTCCATAACCAACAGTTTCCCGGGTATATTAGGTAGATCACAATCTAGTACTAAAAGTAATCGCAGTGACGGGGAGAGCAAGTTCCTTTTGGCCTCGTTAAGGGTGTACTTTTACACCCATAAACATTGTAAAAACAGATTTTTTTAAACTCATTCCATTTTTAGGACGCGTTAGTAGATGACCTTCCGGACACAGTGATGACGATATTCCAGAACGCGATAGACTCGGCGAACAACGGCCTCGTCAATTGGGTGATGAGGCAAAGGGCCATGAGATATCTAACACTCCTCACTCTGCCCTACAGAGTACCTATAGACATTATGTATGCGTCATTTACCAAGTGAGTATGATTTCCTATAATTGTCGAGTATAAAACCAGAATTTTTTAAATGAAATTGAACACGAGCAGTAAATCAATAGGTACTGGTATTCAGCCGCATCTGGTTAGACTGGAAACCGACTTCAACATTGTTAGGAAAAGGCTAAGCAGATGATGATGAACTCGAGCAGTAGGTATATCTAATTCACGTTCAATAGTCGTCAATGACATTTGTGATACCAATCATGGCACTGACACCTCTTGAACGCCGTTTAGGTGTTTTGTTTTGATCGTGTTCAGTTTCATTGGTAAAATTCACCTTAAATTAAGTAGTAGCAAACACGGTTTTATGCAAAGCTCTGTTTGATATGGTCATCTTTATCGGTTTATGGCCTTATTTTATTTTAGTGGTGGCCTATGTTCAGCATTGTATTTCTAACCAGGTTTTTAGTTATCCCTTAGAAAGTAAGGTCTTCTAAATCCCCGTGTGTACTTCCTCATAATTTCCTTTTAAATGTTGGTCTACAGGATTTACTTGTTTTGAAATAAATCTCAGTTTTAAATTAACAACTCTCGCATTCTAGCAATTTAATCATAGTCATGAGACTTGAAAGGGCGGCACTTGTATCTCACTAAATCATCACTTCCCTTTAGTAAGTGAAAGTTGCTTTCGGATCGCGAGATCCACGTTCGAGTCGACTGCCCTAATATGTACGTAAGCCTTTACTTGATCGAGTTTATGTTATGTGCTCTACATACATGGGTACTTACTGCATAAGCGCGTTACTTGAGGTATATAGGGTGTAAAAGTACCCTTAACGCAAACGAAAGGCACTTATTCTCCCCACCACTGCGATCATTTTTTTATCTAGATCATACCTGGGAACCTCCTAGTTACGGAGATATTAGGGGTCAAAGTTCTAAATTTTTCACAGCTGTTTTTGTAAATACTAGTTTTTCAGGTTATAACTTTACTTAAATTACGTCCAAAACCCGTTTACTATTCAAAGCATCCACTAGCACAATTTTTTAACAGTGCTACATTGAGTTTTACCGTAAAATGTGATTTTTGACCCAAAAAAAAGTCGTTTCCCAGCAAAAATTTTTGCGCAGGGGTACTTAGTTTGATGTACAGAATGCATGGTTGACGGCTGTGTGATGGGTTGATTTACACCCTGTATACGGAACGAAACAGGTTGAAAAGTTAATAAAATAGGTTAATATGATGAACATACATACACAATAATAATAACTATTAATAACGCCTTTGACAATTATCCACCACGCAGGCGAAGCCGCTGGCATAAGCTAGTCTACATCTACACTAATATTATAAAGAGGAAAGATTTGTTTTTTTGTAACGAATAGGCTCCGAAACTACTGGACCGATTTCAAAAATTCTTTCACCGTTGGGAAGCTACACTATCCGCGGGTGACATAGGCTACTTTTTATCCCTGTATTCCCACGGGAACGGGAACTACGCGGGTGAAACCGCGTGACGTCCGCTAGTATTCAATATTTTAAATGAACAAGTCAACTTGTAATGCATGACTGTAATGTTCACATAAATTATTTATTTGTTTACGACAATGACGCATTTACTATTTGTAGATAAAATAATTTAGAAGCTTTGTTTGTGCGCAATAACATAATATGTAGGTAACTTTAAGTTTATCAGTTGACACAGCAGGCTGTTGGTAAAATTCTATTTGTACAGTGGGGTTACCATGAAGTCTTAAAGCAGGATTGTTTTAGTCTTATTCCAGAACATGGGTGGTTTTTAGTCAGTAGAAGTCTGATACTCCCTTCCGTCCTGCCCAGAGCGGGAGGAGTCCTTTCCCCCTCCAAAAGGAACATGATTCCATAGTTCTAAAGGAATTAAAGGAAAATATCAAAACAACTTTCTTAGTTCCCCTTTTATTTTGAAAATATTTTACAATGTAACAATTTTATTGCAGCTAGCAGTTTTAAAAACTCTTGCGAAAATGATTTGTATGTTATGTAGTGCACGCGCTAGTTTAATCGAAGTTATCATTGTAGCATAAATTCTATTTTAATGTATGCCATTGTTACCACATTTATGTCAAGGACAATATGTAAGGAAATAATGTAATGTGATATTAATGATAAAATATGTGATATAATGAGGTTATAAATAGGTAGTTTTTCTGGAAAATTCTTGAAGTAAGTCATGGCTAAGTGTTTCACCCTGCTAATGATGTTAGCCACGTATCTGAAATCATTTGTATCTATAGTTATTTTAAAGGGAGACGATGTAGATTATTTGAACGAGTGCAGGTAAACAAAATGTAGTAAGAACATTTCTGCCGTCCTTTCACTAGAAAGCCGTTAAGTGCAAAAAGTAGTTTTCGCAATATTGGGGAAAAATGCGCTAATTGTTGTTTCTAAAAACTCGGATAACTTATTTGTAGTCAAGTAAGAAGCCAACAAATAATCGTCAAATTAGACAGCTAAGGTATTTTAACGTATATTTAGCGAAGAAGTGTGGGTTAGACGCTTTCAAGAGCTGAAATCATCATACATTCTAATATTTAACCGCCTGAAAAGTTTTTATATCTCTGGAACTATTCATATTCTAAAATTGTTTTTAGACATAAAGATAGAAAGAAAGAAAGAAAAAATATTTATTTGTCGCAGTAACATAACGAGCATACAAATAGACATACAAAAAAAAATACACATACAACGCATAACAGATATTAAAAAATACAAAAAGCAGGGATAATATAAAAATAATTGCACGTCGTGACTGCGACAACTAGGTAGGATAGAGAATTTTGAACACTATCAAGCTGTATCAAAAAGTAAAAATGGACCATTTGAGGGTTAACGGATTCTAATGATAGGACGGCAGAATTTTGGAGCTGCCTTATGCAAGAACCATTGACTATATATTACTGCGTAAGGACTGGGCGGACGGCATGTTAAAATGACGCCACAAACGTGGTCCCAATAAGGTCTTTCCTAAGCCGAAGTGAACTAGTCCACGATCGGCTCTCTTCGGGTGCGGTCGTAAATTTTAATAAAAGCTTTATTTATGTTCTATAAACCTCGAAAATGCCACGCCGCTTATACAAGGTTACGTTAACGACCAGACTACACCAATTCTCTGTATGGCGAACGCGTCGAGCAAATGTTCGACGGCCGTATCTTTAGTTTTTTATATCAATGGCAAGAACATAACTTTCAATTTAGCGTGATCAGTGCGTAAGATCGTTGAGGGCCCTGTAATTAATAACCACAATGTTCATGTAGTGATTTCTAAACGTAGAGAAGACGCAAACAAAATTTAGTTCAATATTAGTTAGTAAAGTATAGGGAAATACTTCCAATTCAATTGTGGAAGATATCTAAATGCGGTAATGACCATTTTCTGGCCGGTGGGCCTTCCGCGTTCGCCACAGGGTGTGACCAAACTTATAGACACGGTATCAGAGTACCCCTTTTTTTTGGCGGTTGGAAAATCATGATAATTATAACCCCTCCCGCTCTTGGGCAGAGCGAAAGGAAGTGTCAGACTTCTACTGACTAAAAACCACCCATGTTCCTTCTTAGCCCTTCGTGTCGAGGCCGCGGTATCTCTTGCGAACAACCCGCAGCCCCGACGGCGCTACCATGACGTTTTAAAGCAGTCTTATTTTATTAAACCCCACATGTCAGAAAGTGCTTTCAATGCAATAAAAGCGAAATACCGTTCGATACTGTGTAAAGTTTCGCCACTCCCTTTGGGCTAAAATAACCTTTCCATAATTTCCTTCTATAAGATCACATCCCGGCTTCTGTCACTAACACATCAAACGCTTTTTAGCTATGTGGGCGATAGAGTAGAGACGCATGCGGTTCAATACAAAGTGGCTGGCAATGTGCTCATCCGTAGAAAGCGGTGTGTCCGTCACAACAACGTTATGCATAGGTCAGTCTTTCAAAGTTTTTGTAGACGGTGGAAGGGTTTTGTTTGTTTCTAGTACTTTTGTGTCCGTTTTGGAATGGTGATGGGTTTTGCTACATGTTGAATGTTTAGATTATTTTTGTATGTTTATATGTGCTTAGGATTTAGCTTCCAAACCAATGCAGTCATTTCAATGATATTTTGACTGTGTGTTTCCACAGATGTATGCAATAATATTACTGCCCTAACTGCATCGTCAGAATAATTTTGCTCAAATCGGTTCTGAATAGGTACTAACAGAGTAGGTAATGATCATTAGGTACCGATGATTACGTTTGCTAATCACGCGAGTCTTCAAGACAACGTTACCCTCCCATCTCGCTAACGTCATCACTTCAGTAAACTTGACTTATGCTTAACCTATTTCTGACGCACATACGTTTTTTGCGCCAGCTCTACTGTCTTATATTACAAATATAACAAAGTTTATCTGCAGTGTGTCTTCCCTATCTTTATATGAAGCGATTTACTTTAATGGGTCAATGTCACTGAATGAGATTTCTTATTGTTTCATCTGCAGATGTTTGATATTAAGATTTCTGTTAGGTAACTCGGTTATCATAATAGCGGTATTGTTTTATTTGTTTGACAAAATATTTTGTTTGTTTTGTAAAACAAGTGCTTACATTGTAGTTGTTTTGATTCGGAGAGTCATAAACTCCAGTCGATTTACTTCAATGTTTTCGTTATTATGTTTAATGGAAAGATTATAAAGTGTCTTCTTTTCCGGGGCATTTTTTCGTTGGAAGTCTTTGAATGTCTTCGCGTGTTACCATTCAAATTGGTCTTCAGCAATTATATTTACAGTACATCCCCAGGCTTTTTTAATTCTGGGAGTTCTAACGATCTATCAGCTACCTATTTGATCATCACATTTTGTCTTGCTGGTGGTGATGCAAGACTTCTATTCTTTTCAAGACATATTTAACTTTTTCTAGCCACATCTTGACTTTTTCTTCAATTTTTAAAAGCTACCACTTCAGGGTCTTCTTCAAACTTTTTTCATTCATTCTGTTCTGCGGCTGCTTATAGCTTATTATTTTTTACATTTATTTCTGGCTCTGGCCGAATTTTCTCTCCGTCATTGCCGAAATTGTCTTATTTGTTGTTGTTTCGTAGTAATAGAGAAGTATGGAAAAAGAAAACTTGCTGCGGCGATACCAAATGAATTGGTACAAGGGCAAATAATGATGATGATATAATATCAAAACTTACTTACTTGAATTAAACCAATATAAACCAGAGATTAAACCAGTGAAAGTTCGATACGTACGCATACAATAGTGGCAATGATAACGTTATTTTTGTAACTTAAGTGTTTGCTCCACTCTTTGGCTAAGATAAGAAACGCGTTGAAGTTTATCAATATTGTGAGATAGCTTTGTGTGTTCTAAGATTTTGTATTTCTATGGTTCTAAGTAAGAGGATTATGATTTGTTTTAACTGTTATTTATTACATTATGCTCTTGATACTTCAATGACGTTACTATGACTCCTGCGCATGCCTACTTAAGTGACGTAAGATTGCAATATGAGATGCACGTGGAACTGTTTTCTTCTCAAACACGTGATTATTTACGATATTACCAGCGTTTTGTTTAAACTCCGGAGACCTTTGTGTGCACATTTATACTTATTATGCACTATATTTCCTGTGTCGATGGCTACAGTCCGTTGAAGTTTGTCGCCTTGAGCGAAAACGGTCAGGAGAACTGTTAATTAATTAGCATCATTCTCTTGCACTTGTTCCAGTAGATTTGGGGCCGGTGTAACTTGTCTTCTTCTTCCATACGTCTGTTCGATCTGTTCAGATCAGACCAGATCAGTCCTTTCACACGGTCCATCCATTGTTTCTTTGGTCTTCCGTGTAAATTAGGCTCTTACAGTACAGCCATCCACATTAAACAGTTCTCCTATGCAAGCGTTTGCGTTTCCTTTTACATGTTTCTATGTGTTCTTAGCTACAAGGTTCAGACTTTTTAATACCGCCCTTTCGCTCAGAGGTCCAATGTCTCCTGACCGATAAAATTGTCCTATCCGTCTAAAACGTTATCCACTCATTAAAATAGATAAAACAAATCAAGTCCTTTGTCGGTTCTGTCCTAATCAACTAAGTATGAAAGTAAACGACCATTCGACCTCGGACCAAAGTTATCGCTTACAAGTACAAGCTTACAGTGCTGAAAATTATAAGCGTAACTGATAAAACGTTTTGTCCGTCCGTTGGTGATTATTTCCTGTTGTTGTGTAAAAGCTAATACCGACTTGATTCTTCTATTGACCTACAATAACATCCTGTTTTACGTATGTTTACATGTTTTTACATGTGTATCAGACGATTCCTGTATATTGCATTTATAGTTTCGTGTCGCTTTGGGGCTATTGTGTAGCTATCGGCTATTGGAACACTGGAAGTGTCTTAAATGTCTCAGAATTACTGGGGACCTAAATAATCTGATCTATTACGATACCGTTCTCATTTTTAATCACATTAATATGCTGACTTGATTTATCTTATGTGTGTGAATGACTTAATGCTTAGTGATTTTAAGTTGTTGTAACTTGTAACCTCATAACCCCAAACACCTGCAAAATTTCCGTAATTCGCGAAATGAAAACCTACTTTGATAAGTAAGACGTCATATTTCGGCACTTATGTTCATTATCAAATCTTTTAATCTGATGATTTTCGATAGCAAATTAAAATGCGTCTTTACACGTGTTTGGCAATATCAGATGTATTTTAATTCAGTACTGTTCTGCATCCGAACTTACGCAAATAATTGTGGCATGCATTGTACCAGAACGAAAATGCTTAGTACGATAAAATTCGGGCCACGGTTGCCGTTGGTAGGCTTGTCAAGGTATATGGGATAAATTCATGTGTCCTTGTATATTCTATCCACCCACCGTCCGAGCTATTATGATATCATAACATCACGCCTGTAATCTCCGAAGGGTTTGGACTATGGGCAGAGGTGTACCTAACTAGTACACCCACATTTCACCAGTTATGTTTAAGTCCCATGTAGTAGGGTGTGAGCCTATTGCCATCAACCGGGCACAAACCCAGTGGCTGCTGCTGATAAATTCCTGAGGAAAAACCCAATAACGCTTTCGACCACTAGACCAACATGGCAGTCCTATTAGGTACTCCTATTATGGTAAATTAAACATAAACTCCAATTTCTTCCCCAGATTCGTAACATGTACTCCGAAGATGAGCAAGTCGCTTTGGAAGCTGAGCCTAAACATGCTGCAGCAGCTTCACGGGTTTATGTACGCGACGCACGACCGGTCCGAAGCCGCCGCTAGGATCTACTACAAACTGACCATGGACACCAAGATGGATGCTAATGAAGGAAGACAGCTGAATAGGAGGTTCGTCAATTTATTTTTATATGGAAACCTAGAGTATAAATGCCTAAATTCCCGTTGCTTAGTCCTCAAAACCTTTCATTCAAGGCATCTACAGGGTTGTCCGGTTAAGAACAAGCCAGCCTCATAGGTTAACCTGCAAGATGCCATGTAGAAAAAAAGAAAAAAATGACTATAATGGGATTGTGGATATAATATAATTTATTTAAAATAATACCTCTCTAATTTATCAGTTATAACGAAAATAATTGAAGAATTGACATGTTAGAACTAGGCTAGGATACTTTGCCAATTCCGATCTCTGCTGATCTCGGCTCATGAAGTCCTTTACATTCTATCTAACAAGGTCTTGAATGGAGGTTGAGACTTCAAAACTTTGAACCCCATATTTTTCTCGGTGACAAACAACATCGTTCTTTGTTCTTCACTTTTTGTTTGAATTATTCGGGATTTTGTTTGTTGTTACTAATGATTCTTTGAATTCATTAAGCGCGGAAAACAATATGCTTTGATCTTATTTACTCGTGTCCTTTCATTTTTGACGCGACTCAGACTGTGAAGACTTTGAAATTTTGAATTAAACAAAACCATCCTGTTATAATAATCGTTGATAAATACAATTACATTACTCATAATTATTGTGTCCGTTCATATGTCATAAAACTATGGTATCATTTTATTATAACTGTAATCTAATCTGCATGACCTTCGATAAATGGTTAAACTTGACTTTGTGTCCAACAATAATGATGCCAGGTTTAATGTCCGCCATTTTGACGTAACAAGTACACAGAGGACGAATCACGGCTGTCACAACTTTCATAATTTGTCTGAAAGGTTTCTTTGGTTTGCCTGGGTACTTTGTCTGGCCGAATCTGTGGTGTGTAAACAAAAGGGGCATCTAAATCAAAACATTTGAGCTCCAAATTAAGTCTATAATAAGGCCTTAGGAACCATGTCTGCAATTCAAAGAACACTCCCACTACTCCTAGATTCTGATGTCTGTTACTAGTAATTGTATTTCAATCAGCCATCAGGCCTTATTTAATGATAATATTATCCGTGGTGCAAGGCAACTGGGCTTATCCTAGTTGTATACGTCCCTTTGTGCCTATTGGCCTTGTTCTGTTCTGTCTCCTGCTGATATGTAATAGAGGGGAGCGGAAATTATGTTTTTCTTACTCCTCCGCTATTCTTTTCTGATTAATTTGTTTGTAGGATCCAAGACAGTTAAATTGTTTCTCTGGGATTTCGTCGGGCTTCATTGTATCGGCGATTTTCTGGTGGTCGCCACTGTTGATTATGACTTTCAATAGTTGCAGTGGTTTGGGAATAGTGTGACAGGCTTGATCCAATATTGGTCATCATCATCATCATCATCAGCCTATAATGTTCCCACTGCAAGGACTCAGGCCTCCTCTCTAGGAGAGGGATGGGCTATAATCTACCACGCGGGCCCAGTGCGGATTGGTAGATGTTGTGATATATACAAATAAACGTAGCAAGCGGCTCGACGGTAACGTCGTAGAACAGTCCTGAACTAGCCCTTGAGGCAAGCAGACGGTCCCTTCGAGTTGCACACTACTTACTGATATATTGAGAGGTTTTAATCTAAACCCCAAAAGCCCACAAGTGATTCTAGTGAACACCACATTGGCGACGAGTAAAAAGCGCAGTAAGTGAAATTGTAACTCAAATTATATATACCTGCTTACGGAAATTGGTCAACAACAATAAATTATAGTTTATTGTGTAAAAAAAAAAAAAAAAAACATGCGTTTTGGTCGAATAATATTTGATACATCGAATAGTATTTGATACACCTCTGCCTATTCCTTAACGGATAACTGGTGTGATGGTGTAGAAAAAATTGAACTATTAACGAATATAATTATACTTTCTTGTATGTTTAATAAAATAACTTATAATTATTATTTATTTGTCTATGCAAAATCTACGTTGGCTAGATGCTGATGTGCTGCATAAACCGATGTAGATACTGCGTAACATTTTGACATGTAAAGATGTTTGTGAAAGAAAATACAAAATAAACATCATTTACTCATTTAACAACCCACTAATTTATAACTTGAAACAGGATCGTGTGTGCAACTCGAAGTGTGACGAATACAGTGACGATATAATCCATTTCTTTCTTTATTTTGTCATTAAATATACTGCCCCTGACCTACGTATTGTTGACCAAATCCGTTCGCAAAGAACACGTGCTCTATTGAAAGAAATTTCAATAAAAATAATGTTCCCACGAGAAAATTACTCGTAAATTCCAGTTTTAACCAAGTACCCCTTCGACAATGTCGAAGTAATGTAGATAAATTAATTTATCTGCTATTAAAACTGAACAAGTGTTTGATATGTACCACGAGAACACTACTCGGAAAGTCCCAGTTTTAAACAAGTGCCCCTTCGACAACCCCGAAGTAATGTAGATTTAATGATCTGCTGTTAAAACTGAAATCCGTTAAGGCTAATGATTTTAACTAAATCTAGAATGCATTTTGCTATGGCTATCGTCATATAAAATAATAAATCACCTCTATGTCAAGACTCAAGTGCCCGTTTAACTTAGTAACAAGTATAACGGTACACTTGAAGAGTATAAAGGTATGTTACTTCTAATGATTTGTCGAATAGAGTTCCTTTATCGAAAGTGCTAAATGAAGTCACAGCTCTTTAGCCGGATACGATAAATTTAAACTAAATAAACAAAGTTGTTACGTGATTCCTTTGTGACGGGACTTATTTATTTTAACACTAAACAACAAATCATTGTGTTAAAGTTATAGTAAACTTGTCGAATCGATCTTGATATTTATTACCACTATGGTGAGGTTTCCTCTCCATGATTTGCAGATTGATCAACATGTCCCAATTACAAATCCCTGCTATAGAATCATTCAATTGTGAAGAGCCAAACTCTATCTCCAAGGCTCCCGTGGGGTAAAATGGAAACGTGCTCTAAAAAAAATATTTTATAAAAAAAAAAACATACCAGGAACCAAAATAATTAACGTGCAATTTTACTGCATTCCGGAGGCATAGCATTTCAAGTCATATATTTTAATTTACCCGGAGCTCATTCGACTGATCCAAACGCGACAGATATTTACGATATCGCAGTTAAAAAGTTGGAAGAGTATTTTTCCCCGAAAGAATGTTATTTATTTGAAAAACACATTTTCCGATTAATGAGGCAAGAATCGGAAGAAAAATTTGAAACATTCCTGATTCAATTAAGGCGTCAAAGCTCAAAATGCAACTTTGCTAAAGAAGATGAAAATCTTATCGATCAAATTACAGAAAAGAGTAATTGATTTAAAAAAAAAAAAAAACGTTTTTGAACTTGGTGATACAGCAACAGTTGAAAAAATCGTAGCAGAAGCAAATTGTTTAGAAGCCGTAGAACGGCAAATGAACAATTTCTACGATAGCCAAAGCACAAATGCCACAAGTACCCGCCTTAACAAAATTGACACGAAAAGTACAAAATGTACTTTAAAAAAGAGGTTGAAATCACAAAGGTGATAACAGTTCCACTGCAGCCAATGTGGCAGCAGAAATCACAAAGGTGATAACAGTTCCCCTGCAGCCAATGTGGCAGCAGAAATCACAAAGGTGATAACAGTTCCCCTGCAGCCAATGTGGCAGCAGAAATCACAAAGGTGATAACAGTTCTTGCCCTGCAATTAATGCAATTTGCAGGAAATATGGATTCAAAGGCCATTACCTGAAACACTGCAGAACAAGGGCCAACAAAAGAAACACTGCTAATATTTGGCAAAACAACAAATACAACCAAATAACAACAGGCAAATTAATAAAAGCAAACTGGAAAACACCAAAGAAGAGCTTACCTCTGTAGAGGAACAAACACTAAAAAGCTCATTGATTCCGGTAGTACATCCAATGTTATAAGTGATAAAACTTGGGAACACATGAAAAAAATCCAAAGTCATAGTTTCCAACCAGCAAACGTCCCCAAACAAAACATTCATGGGTTACGGTGCTAAACACCCACTTAAAGTGTTGGGTTGTTTTGATGCACAGATAAAAGCTGGTTCAAAATCATTAGTCACAAAATTTTATGTCAGAAAATTGACATAAAATTTTAATTGAAATTGAAATTTAATTTTAAATGGGTTAATAAATCTTTTGGGTTAAAAAACTGCCATCTCGCTAAATGTGCAAAAAGTTGGTTTTACCCTAAATTCCATTGATGACAATCCATTTCCCAAATTCAAAGATATTCTATTAGAGATAACATTAGATAAAACAATTTCACCTTTGTGTCTTATCGACGAGTTCCAGTTCCTCTGGAAACAAAGATAATTTTAAAAAAAGACGAACTGGTTACAATGGATATCATTGAATCAGTAAATAAACCATCCACTTGGGTTTCACCAATGGTACCGATTCTAAAGCCTGATAATGATATTCGTATTTGGTTAGATATGCTTGCAGCCAACAAAGCCAACAGTACTAAAAGAAAACAATGTTTTATTCAATAAAATAAATGTGTTTTCAATTAAAAAACAATACAATTTTTGGGCCACGAGCTTAGACCGTCAGGTATTAAACCACTTAATAACTACTTCAAAGCAATTGAGACAATAGAGCACGCCAAATGTCTATAAAATTCCAATTCTCTTGGTTACTACGACCAAATAGATCGTACTCAAGTTATTGCGGATGCAATCTCTAACAGACGTTGTGAAACATATAGCCAGACCGAAAAAGAAGCATTAGCTTTGGTTTGGGCAATAGAACACTTCCACATGAAAAAAATATGATTATAAAGTCATCTATAAACCGAGTCAAACAAACATAGCCGACCCTTTATCCCGTCTGTGCACAAGTGCCAACATAGAAAAAAGCCCACTTGAAAACGAATATCTTAACCAAGTTGTTCAATATGCGCGACCCTAGCATTACCGCTTAAAGTGATTAGTGAAGCATCAAATAATGATAATTAATTTAAATTAATTAGAGACGCTTTAATTAATAATGTTTGAGATAGTTCAATAAACAACTACACATTATTTGAACATAAACTTTGGTTGCATCTCATAAAGGGGAAACATTAATGAGTTATACCCACTAATTTGAGAAAACAAATATTGGAAGCAGCCCATGAAGGTCACCCAGGCATTGTAAACATGAAGGCTAGGTTACACATAAAGGTATGGTGGCCAAAAATAGACAAAGACGCCGAAAATATGGTAAAAAACTGTAAAGGATGTATTTTAGTCTCAGGCCAAAATCCGCCAGTACCGATAAAAGATGTGAACTTCCTCCAAAAGCCTGGGTAGATACTGCTGTTGATTTCTAGGTTCACTGCCAAGTGGAAATTCAAACAAAATCTTTGTGATTACGGTCGATATAAAGAAATCGAAATATAAAATCATAAAAAAATCCAAATATAATATGAAATCTATCTTTACACAAGATACAATAAAAGTACTCAAAAAAAAAAAAAAAAAAAAAAAAAATCTCACGAACCGGAAATCGTGCTAGTATAACATTAGATATGGGTAGACAATTCACTAGTCAAGAATTTCAATTATTTTGTATCTAAAAAGAGATGCAAAATAGAGATAATATCCTCAAACGACTTAGAATCAGCCAATGCGAAAAATCAGACTGGAAAGATGATTTGGCACACCTCATCCCTACACAGGAAATCTCCATCCGAGCTATTCTATGGACGAAAGTTCAGAGATAAATTACCTTTTTTAACAGACCTCGAAAATAAGTACAATACGACGATTCAGAGGTCAGAGACAAGAAAAAAAAAAAGGATAAAAACAAATTAAACGAAGACAGGAAAAGATAAGCTACTGCTACTACCTACTGCTAAGGAGAGTTTATTATAGAGAATTAGACAAGGAATGATGAAACTGGTCAAGAGTACATGAGAAACATATTACACCTTAAGAAAATAGAAGGCGAATGGAAAGCCATAAATCACGACTTGGATAAAGAAGGATGAACAAGATCAGCACAATGCTGTACTATTATAGATCCTTATGACTTAATTAATTACTAAGTCTAAATGGAACTGTACCCTAATTTTGATTCGAAGACATGCCGGTTTCCTCACGATGTTTTCCTTCACCGTTTTGAGAGCAGCGGTGATGAAATAAATTACACAAAGTAATGCGCCTGACTGGGTTCGAATCCACGACTCACTATTCGTATTTCGTTTCCAATATTGGTAATGATACAATATACAGAATGTACAGTACATTCTGAATTCCTCTGTTTATGCGCCGTGCGAAAACGTGAGTGCGTAACAAACGAAAACCACCAACCAAAATATTCAAAAGTTTCCTTTGAAAATTATTTTGTTTTTTATAGATGTGTTTTCGGATATCACGCAGTTTAATATGCCAAGATAATATGGAAATACTAAAGTCCAGATCGTTTTTGGTTTCAGCAATTGTGTGTAATTGTCATAAATTAGTTTGGACTTCAGCCAGGTCTAAGAATGGCCTCTTTAGAATGGTAATTATAAATAACTGGCCTTTGCTCCCGTGATTTACAGAAATTAACCCACGGGTACGTATTGGAAAAAATACCCTATGACTTTGACACTCGGCTATCATGTCGCGTAACGTTAGAATAAGAATTTGAAGTTTTGTGATGTACATAATTATGTACAATAGGTACAGTGCCAAGCCTTCTTTTTCGAAGCCATACAATATTGTTATTCTAACTATGTGGTAGTTACATATGTATTGCAACGAGTAAAGCAACATGAGATAATATTCTCATTTACTCATACTGCGTAGTAGTTGCATGAACGTAAATATTTATATCATCTTGATTTGTTTGTTCTTCTTACTAAACGGCTGCATTTACGAGTATCTTTGTTTTTGTCCCGATTGTTTATAGTTTTACGGGCTGATTCAGTTTGAACTTTTGTCGTACAACGTGTTGAAGCAGGTGCCGATTGCTAATTATCTTTAATTAGGGAGACGATAAAGTTGAAAGTCCCTTATCCGAAATGATGTCATCTGATGCCACGTATTATTATTGTAACCGGATTTAATATTGCAATCAATCAAGTTCGGACTTTGGGTGCATTTTGAAGATTATTATTGTATGAGTGTAGTGATTTAAATTGGGCAATTATGTAAGCACGACATTTAAGGATCGGTTCGAATGAGGGCTTATGGACATGGACATCTCCATACAACTATCTACTTACTAATGTAGCTGTCGGTGTCCGTGGCCAGAGCTGACGAGGTCTTTGTTGTCTGCCCTCTAAAATATTATCAAACATATTTAAGCTAATTAGAATATCATTATAGTACGTATTTTGGAGCAATCGACGTGTGGATCTGATAGCGATGGATTGTATCTACAAAACAATTAGCTATGAATACATAGTTAGTAGACATTATGTCATTGTATTTATATATTTTAGTCAGTCTATACACATATATAATTGTAATTCTGATGTATGGAATGTTCTGACATAATTGACTGACTGTTTTAGTACTGCATTCTAGTTATTTATGGACATTATCTTGGCATAAATTTAGAACTGACGCTAACGTCTGTGCACCCGAGAAATGTTTTTAAGGATAACTGGGAAATGTTTAACTTGAACCTAGTTTTCTTAAAACAAATCTTTCCCCACGCCCCAAGCGATTTTTTAAAATAAAACAACTTAAAATTAGAAATCTGATATACACCAATCGACGGGTATCGGCCCTTGCGGGCTCACTAGGGCCAGTGCCTACCAGGGTTGCGGTATTTGTTCGAAAGAGTTTCTGCGGCCCTAGAACGCAAAAGGCATTTGAAGGAACACGGATAGGTTTTAGTCAGTAAAAGTGTGACACTCTCTTCTGCTCCGCTCAGGAGGAATCATTTGATGATTTCCCATGCTTTATCCTCATTATTTCCGGTACACAATAATGGTCTCTAATAAAATTCAAAGGCTTGTACCGAAAGGAGATAGATAGGAAGGCGTCACCCCCACTTAATGAGCTAATAATTCATCAAACATAATGACCGTAACAAAGGGAACACAGCTGTTTGATTGACACTGCGTCGATAAAGTCACAAAGACTGTTATCCAACTGGCCCATTTCTCGAGCTTGTAGATGTTCCAACAAGACACAGTGTAAAAATAAACAGTAAACCAACGCGGCCCTTTTACCGCCGGACTAGCGGACGTACTGCGGCTTACCATCCACACTTGGTTGATATCCCGACAAACTTCTCCTCCACATGTATTATGCGCACAGCCAAAGTGTGGAACTCTGTCGGCATCTGTGTCCCTCCTACATTTAACCCGTGTACCTTCAAAGCAAAAGTCAACAGGCATCTTCTGGGCACGCTCGTTCCATCATGGACTTCATGCGATGTCAGTGATCGAGGACAAGAGAAGGCCCATTTCGCAAAAACAAAATCGCGGGTGTTATAGTTGTGTTCTAAACTTTTTGTTTTATAGGTATTTGTCTCGATGAGCATGTGATAACGACAGCCCCAAACTTACTGAGAAGTAGCTTCAGGAGTAATTGCGTAAATCACTCTCATTTTTTAATGTTAAGTATTAATTTTAACAATACAAAAATATTCATTGCGTTTTTACTTTGTTGACATAGGTACTATTTTTTCTAAAATATTAGGCAATGTATTACGAATTTCTTTAAAATCCTTGGGAAAGCTTTAGAAAATGGTGTTGCACAATTGCATGTTATCTGAAGTATGCTTAGAAAGCGTGTGAACACTTTTGTCTTATGTGTGACCTGATTCCGACGATTTGTTCCTAGTTGAAATACTGTATGCTGTACTATGTCGACTGACCAAGTACCACAGTAATATGGCTACTGATAAGGTAGTTACACTAAATAATTATTTGCATATTATTTTGTGTAAAATGTGTGAAACATAAATTAATAAATTAATTGATTGTTTATTTTGTTAGAGGTATGTTTGATGGTCTGCCACGGTAACTTTTATGTTATTTACTTTTAATTATTTTCGTTTGAAAAGTAAGTTTTGCTATTGCTGCTTGGTTAGAAAGTTAGTATAACAAGGTAAAGGTAGATAGATACTCATAATTTTCGTGTAATCCATCATCTGCCTAGCCTTTTCCCAACTATATTGGGGTCGGCTTCCAGTCTAACCGGATGCAGCTGAATACCAGTATTTTACATGGAGCGACTGCCTATCTGACCTCCACAACCCAGTTAATACTAGGTAATACGATACTCTTTGGTAAGACTGGATGTCAGAATTTCAGGTCACTGACTACCTGTAACGACTGCCAAAGATCTATATATGGCAGCCGGGACCAACAGCTTAACGTGCTTTCCGAGGCACGGAGGAATCTCGGTATGTCGGGCGGTCACCCATCCACAGACCGACCTAGGCAAGCACAGCTTTACCTAAAGATCGACCCGAGTGGCAGTTCTTATTAAGCCACGAGCATTTTTCGTGGAATTATTTGCACCAAAAGTCTAGATAGCTATTCAGTTAGTAATAATTGATATGTTACAACTTACACGATTTAAAAGACTACATTAAAACGTAATGATGCTAATTGCTTTAATACTTGGATAGAGAGAGATTCAAGTTTATTTTTGTTAATGAACTGGCATTACAGTATTTCTTGAGAGAAACAAAAGAGCCCGTAATTCCATAATAATGTTAAAAAAATAACCAATTTTTTTTTTAACAGATGCCTATCGATGACGGATTCAAACAACAGATTATATAAGACAAAAAATAATTTGTAATCACAATAAAATACGCATGATTTACAATTTTACATCAAAATAAGATAAGGTACTACGCAGTTTGCAGTAATTAAACTATTTTTTGCAAATGTATGTCACTAATCTCATAGGTATTTCCAAATATTAGATCAGATAGTATAATCCTCAGCCTTGGGGGGGTGATCTGCAATTATTATTTACAGAATTTTATAGATAATAATTAATAGCATAAATAAATAATCCTCCTGTAAGTATTAAAGTTAAATCCATAAAATGAAACGTGACTTTTAAAATGTTATTGTCGTTTCAAAATGGTGTGGCGTGATAAAAATACATGCTTACTTCATTCTTCATTCCTCACGAGTGTATTGAGAAATGTTTTGTTTCGTTTGAGCATTTGTCATTGCACTGTCAGCTCCAGAACTTGTCAATCCCGCCTTGAGTGCAATGACAAACTTTACACATAATCAGCCTATAATTTTCCCACTGCTGGGACTCGGGCCTTCTCTCTATGAGCGGAAATGGCCTAAATCTGCCACGCGGGCCCAGTGCGGGTTGGTAGATGTCACATGTCTTCGAATTTTTGGTTCTAAGACATTCCGGTTTCGTCACGATCTTTTCCATTACCGTTTTGAGAGCAGTGATGATGAACTTAGGTACACACTTAAAATATACTCTGTAGGTGTGCACCTTTATATTTTCTCATTGACAAACTCTGATTTAATAACATAATCATTGACTTATATATTACTGCGTAAGGACTGGGCGGACCGCATGTTACAATGACGCCTCGAACTTGGTCCTAAAACGGTCTTTCCTAAGCCGAAGTGAACTAGTCCACGATCGGCTCTCTTCGGGTGCGGTCGTAAATTTTATTAAAAGCTTTATTTATGTTCTTTATACCTCGAAAATACCACGCCGCTTATACAAGGTTACGTTAACGAACAGACTACACCGATTCTCTGTATGGCGAAAGCCTCGAGCAAATGTTCGGACGACCGTATCTTTAGTTTTTAACCGACTTCAAAAAAGGAGGAGGTTATATGTTCGTGTGTATGTATTTTTTTTTTTTTATGTATGTTACCTGATTTCTCCTTCATTTGTGAACCGATTCTCAAAATTCTTTTTTTATTTGAAAGAGTATACTCCTGAGGTGGTCCCATTTAAATTTGGTGAAGATCTGATCCTGATCTTCGGAGATATACAATAGAACTCTTCAAAAATAGACGGCAAATCGTCGTGATTGCTGCAATCGCTTGGATGTTTATTGTTTATACAACATCATGACGTAACATCACGCCTGTATGATCTGAGGGGGTACGCAGATGTGTACACCCAGATTTGGACAGTAAGATATTATGTAATGTTCCATTTATTGGGGATAAATAAAACCTATTATTTGTTTGGGAACAACTAAAAATGGAAAAATAAAAAACTTTTTTGCAAAAAATAAAACCGACTTCAAAAACACAAAAAAGTGAAAAATAAACTTCACAAGAAAAAGCAGCTTCTGAAGTCGGTGGCAAAGAAAACGAAATCAAACAAACAAAATGTCACCGACTTCAGAAGCTGCTTTTTCTTGTGAAGTTTATTTTTCACTTTTTTGTGTTTTTCACTTTTTTGTGTTTTTGAAGTCGGTTTTATTTTTTGCAAAAAAGTTTTTTTATATCAATGAACATAATTCAATCTAATACTTCATTAGCATACAATCTTATGTTACTTAGATGGTTTGTGCAAAAAATCTATGAAAAAGATTATGCTCAGTAAGTAGACGTGCTGTAACTGGTGACTTAGCCGTTTGAGACTAACAATGAATAAGTAGGGTTAAATAGTTTATGAACAAATGTCGTAAACACAATTAGCATAGGCATTAGCATTACTACTTTTGGAATGTTGCCTAATGATTCAGTGTCATAGTTCAAAACACAATAGTATTTAAATCTAAATAGCATTTCACACAATGTTCTTAGATGAAATGAATATTTTTGTATTTGTATTTTGTATTTCCCTGTGGCCTCGCCCCCATGTGTGTCAGATAAACTGTCATTTGGTTCATACCCTGGCAATGCTGAATGCTCTACTAGCATAGACACCGGAATGTGTTTTTTTTGCCTCGAAGTAGGTAGATGTATTCCCGTAGTCGGACTATCTGGATAAAAAGTACCCCTTTTCCTAACATACATAGGTCTTGATCTACCCGCTGTTCAGATTTCATCTAAACTCGTTCAGCTGTTTGTCTGAAAAGTTCATAGACAGACAGATTTTTCCATTCACCATATTGGTATTGATAGACTATGGGTCAACATCGTTAAAGTTTAAAATTATGACTTGATGAGTTCACAAAGCGATCATTGACCATAGGTGAAGTTTTTATCCCCTACAAAAACTGGACTTCCATTATGTTGGTTTTCGTTGCGGAAAAACGAGTTCCTCTAAGTACCTATATAACAAATAATTTTAAACCCATTAGGTATTCATCATGTTGATCTGAGAATGGCAATAAAGGCGCGGGCCCACCGCGGTGCACGGAGAGGCTACGCACGTGTATTAAGCTCCGCTTTGGAAGAAAATGTATGTGGTTGTGTCCACTGCAACCCACGGAGAGGCTACGCATGAATTGACGTCATTGATACATGCGTGGCTTGCTCGAATAGGCGGTTACATAGCTCAACGCTGTCAACGTGGGTCTACGTTTCCACTGGAGTACACGAATATGACCCTCGACTATGTACAGCTCATTTATCGCAGCGCAGTTTTCAGTCATACACCTTGTGGAACCAGTGGAACGGACGCATTTCATGTTTTCTCACTTTCCCGCCCGACTCACCTCCCCACACCTCCCGCAGTGAAGCCCGTGTCCGTGGATTGCAGTGGCACGTGCGTAGCCTCTCCGTGCGCCGTGCCACGCTATATATAGTCGTAGGTCATATTCGTGTACTCCAGTGGAAACGTAGACCCACGTTGTCAAACAAATTAATACACGCAGCTAAAATTGCCGCGTGCCCGTGCACAGCATGCGCCGCGGTGGGCCCGCGCCTTAAGAAACACGAGGCTCTTAATTCGATATGAATCGTGCGTGTACCATGTCTTGAAATCAAGCGAATGTCTTTTGTTTTTCAAAAGCAGTGACGTGCTGTTCGCAGTTAGGGTGGCCAAAAGTTTCGAATTATCTGGATAATGTCTTAAACAAAGGAATAATATTAGTAAGCAAATCATCATTCTCTTACCCTTATTCCAACTTTTTTGCGGTCGGCGCAGGATGTCTTCTTCATCCAAACATTATGTTATTTATTATAGAAAATAGTCACACATTAATTTAACATCCCTGTTTATCATGTTTAATTATAATACCTTTGTCAGTACCAAATATACAGGGTGTAAATGAACCCTTCATGAAGCCGTCAAACAAGCATACAGTACATCAAACTAAGTAACCCTAAGGAAAAATTTATTACTGGGAAATTACTTTTTTTTATTTGGGTCAATAATTACATTTTACGGCAAAACTCAATGTAGCACTCTTAAAACATTGTGCTAGTGGATAGTTTGAATAGTAAACGGGTCATGGAGGTCATTTAAGTAAAGTTATAACCCGAAAAACAAGTATTTACAAAAACAGCTGTGAAATTTTTGGAACTTTGACCCCTAATATCTCCGTAACTAGGGGGTTCCCAAGTATGGTCTATAACAAAAAATAATCGCTGTGGTTGAGAGAACAAGTGTCCTTCGACTTCGTTAGGGGTGCTTTTACACCCTTTATAATATTAATGTGACATTATTATACTGAATGGAAATTTCTTGCAATACGATCGTTGATACTTAGTAATCAATAAAACATAAATTCAAATCATTTCTTTGTTTAATAACGTCATTAAGGTTCTGAAGGTCAATATAATGACGTGATTCACGTGAATTTATTGATATAATCTGTTGGATTAACTTCCGACGTTATCACTGTTATCGGTGAACCGCCCACTACTTAAGAAAACATTTAGAACGATAAGCATGTGATTTGTTGCACTTAGATATTGTTGAAGTGCTAATATTGCTGCCGAAAGTTGAATAGAATCTTTTAGACTATATCAAAGGACTCATATAATATTTTATCGGCTATGGAATCTAAACAAATTGGTATTTCTTTTTCTCTTCTATTCTGTTCGGACTGGTCGTTCATCCCTGCTCTATTTAAATTTTGAACCTCTACATCTGAAGGTCGATCTCAAAAACTAGCCTCTCACTTCAAAAAATACTAATATTGCAAAAATATAGATGATGATGATCTATTCGTTTTGCCCATTAAAAATACCAAGAAAACAACGAAGTAATATTTCCCAACAATAAAGTCGTAAAAAATACGGGAATCAACACAGCTCAACAAAAATAATAAACAAACAAAACCCGTCGTGAACTATCACCTCTTTTGATAAAAAAATAAAATAACACACAGTTGTTTTACATCACATTCACACCACAGCGATAGATTAAAGGCCTCGCTGTACATTTGTCACTGACCTCGTTGGCTTTCGAAAGATAATTGCATTCATCCTGAAAGGTTCGCAATATCTTATGTAACTTCCTTTACACATAATTCTGAAATCTCTTCATGGCTCATCAAGTCTATTTATTTATTTATTTAAACTTCATGCACAAACGTGGTACATAGGCGGACTTAATGCCACAAGGCATTCTCTACCAGTCAACCTTAGGGCCAAATAGGACAGCTCTGTGGTAGAGTACAAATATAAATAAATTAGGAGAATATTATTTTGTTAACATAAATCATTAGGTATACCTGCATAAATGGTACGTATACTAATACATATAATTATAAAGATAGAATTAAATAAACTAATATATATTATAATACATACAAATAATTCAAAAAACGAGAAACTAAACAATAATTACCACGACTACATTATGAGTGTCAGTCCGATTTTAAAAAGTGCTTCCGCACAGGTCTTCAGTTCAGTTCTTGAAATGTTGCGCAGATATATTTGTACTGTGGCAGGTACCTTCCTTTATCCGTTTTTCTACGCACCCATCCTACCCCTACCTACGATATAGATGACAGAGTTGGGAGTTTAGTCATGTCATTGTCGAAAAAGCTTTCATTTTCATTCAAAATCCTTTCATATTTTTAGTATTTTCTTTACCAGACATTTTTTTGTCTTTTGAACTATTGACAAAATAAACCTATCTTATAATCGTTCCTCCTTGTATCTTGACTACCTCGTTGATCTAGTAGTCGCCACGTGACTGCTGAACAGGAGTTCCTGGGTTCAATTCCCAGGTTGGGCAAAGTGCTTTTGGGTTTTTCCATTAGGAACTTCTCAGTAGCAGCCACGGAGTCTAGATTTGTGCCCGGTTCATTTATTAGATAGGTACGCCTCTTCCTTACCCTTCGGGGATTACAGGCGTGATGTTATGTGTCATATTTCTAATGTATGTTTTCTTTTGCCACCAGGCGTGCAAGCGAGTTCCGCATCACATACGGCGACATGCGATCTACGCACGATGATGTAGATACCTTTGAGCACATTCTGAATGTGACGTCACACAATGAAGCGTTGCTCGCTTACTATTACCTCGACGGCGAAAATAAGGTAATTGATTTGTTTTTAACCGGTTTTTTATAATAACAGGAGATACATGTCTACCGATCTTTAGTTCCAGTCTTTGGCTCAGAGAAAGTTGCCTAATTACGACCTACAGCTTCTCTTTAAGACGTTGTCATGAGAATAGGGGATCGGACAAAAAAAGAACTAATTAGTCCGTCAGATAGATTTCCAAAAAATATTGAACACGTATTTTTTCTTTTTTCACACAAACAAAAAATGAAGACGATACAGTGCTTCGAGAACTCGTAAACTCCTCGAAAAGTCACATGTCAGTACATTTTTTACCTACAAATGACGTCACAACCCCCACTCAAGATCTTTGACGCGTTTTATCTTCGTCAATTTTTATTAATTTGATAAAACAAAAAAAAACACGTATCCAATATTTTTCGATAATCTAACTGACGGACTAATTAGAATCATATTTTTTTGACTCAGTCCGATCCCCTATTGGTCTGGGTTTTTGATTTGTTCTTTTTGGTGAAGCTATTCGTAAGTAGGTGTCCGCATCTCAAATCGGAGAAAAATAAACGTTATTTGTTTCATAGTTACAGTTGCTATTCCATCCCTTAAAAAATGTGCTGGCATCTTTCCGCTAGCAAATATCCCTTGTATTTCCAATTAGCATACTTGACCCTTGCTCTCGTTGGCCAATGGCGTGCGCGACTCGGCTGAATGACGTAGCATCGTACGACGTCGGGGGACCGCACGCAAAGGGTTATCGCTGAACATCATGATTGAGAGAAAAAACGTTTTTAATGGTAATGTGATGATTGCAATAAAATAACTTTAATAATGATAAACTATTTCTTATTAATTATTATCGTCTATAAAAAGGAACACAAGCAAAATGAAAAAATTCGCGAGTAAAATTAAAAGATAGAATATTTACTAGTGACGGGTTTATTCCCAAAGAACTCCATTATTTTGTTCAAAAAAATAAGAATCACGTGTTGTTTTAGGTGCTCTCTACGAGTATCTTACTCATTAATTAAATTATATAAATCACGACAACTCATTACGCTGCATGAATCTTAAATCTATTTTTAAATTATTTGATAATTATACTGATTACATTTCATATTATGTTCAACCGTGAATTCGTAGTACCATTACGGTGATATCTGCCTAGCCTTTTTCCAACCATGTTAGGCTCGGCTTCCAGTCTTACCGGATGCAGCTGTATTGTATATGTATACCAGTATTTTACATGGAGCGACTGCCTATCTGACCTCTACAACCCAGTTATTACTGGGTAATACGATACCCCTTGTTACGACGGCGTTATGATACCTACTATCTCGACAAAAATTATATAGAGTCAAATCTTAAATGGTTTTATCCCTATTGCCACATACAACGAGAATATAAGTAATGTTTACAGAAAATTATCGCATTGGAAATAGTTCAAACATTTCGAACTTCGCTCTACCCGTGAGTAATAGTTAGTAATAGTTCATATCGTTCACTTCGCCCGTAAATACGATAGCGGTATCTTTGTTTATTTGCAATGACGTGACCACACGTCAAACTTTAACAGGACATGCCTTTATGCAACGGCTGTCAAGACCATTCGATTGAATTTTATTCCAGCATCATCATCATTCTCTTCCCCTTATCCCTATTCATTTGGGGTCGGCGCAGCATGTCTTCTTCTTCCGTACTTCTCATTCCACCATCAATACGTAACATTTCTTGCCTTGTCACATCGTGGCGGGTGGAAATTTTAATTTTACAAATATTCAACCTTCATAAAGACCTCGCAATAGTGCATAGTCGAGATTTGAAAGGAGAAGTGTCTGCTCAGAACGTCACAAAACATTCAGGCAATAAAAAGACTCTAGGATACAAAGGAAAATGCCCTAAATTGTTTCATTATCGCCTGGTAATCCTAGTCATCATCCCTCCTCATAACATCTGGTATAGAAGACATGTTATAAGGAGGGACGAATCGCATGTGACTAAAAAGGTGATGGATATAAATGTTGATGGATGGAGAGGGAGAGGAAGGCCAAAGAAAAGATGGATGGATTGCGCGAGGAATTATATGAAAGAGAAAGCAGTAAATGCCACGGTGACGTCTAACAGGGAAGAATGGAAAAAAACGTTTTGCGCCGACCGTAAATAGAATGGGATAAGGGTAGAAAGATGATGATCGCCTGGTAATCCTAGCTTTACGTTAAAGTTGATTTATATATAAATGATGAAAACAAGCAATTGATGTAGATGTGTCATAGCAAAGTATAGCCGATGATACATAATATAATATACACAAGTACATAATAAATAAATGTTCTATCGCACACGTACGTCGTGTAAGTATTGTTTGTACGTCCTCAATTGGAGTACAATTAGTTCACATACCACGTTGATTGATTTTAGTTCGTTGACGATTTATTTAGAACGTTATAGTGATATAGGCTAGAATAAATGGCGCATTTTTCGATTTTATCTACGTAGAGATACCAATATTTTTGTAGACAGTTTTTTACCAACCCGTTAGCTGCGGAAACACCAGACATTTTCGTTTCCCCGCTAGTGGACTTCCTTCATTCAAAATTTCGGGCCCGATAAACAAGTGTTATCAATCAAACAACGTTCTAAACAAAACAATTATTGTTTCAGATGAAAATGACGGAGATATACGACGTGACAGACGCAGACACTGACGCGGTACAGTCCCCCATGGAGCGTGACGTAAACAAGCAGCTCGAGTTCGACAACGACTGGAGCGCCGAGCTCATTGCAGACAACGGTCAGTACTAACAGTAGTGTAACACGTAGATATACGACGTGACAGCGATATACAGTCCCCCATGGAGCGTGACGTGAACAAGCAGCTCGAGTTCGACAACGACTGGAGCGCCGAGCTTATTGCCGACAACGGTCAGTACTAACAGTAGTGTAACACGTAGATATACGACGTGACAGCTACATACAGTCCCCCATGGAGCGTGACGTGAACAAGCAGCTCGAGTTCGACAACGACTGGAGCGCCGAGCTCATTGCAGACAACGGTCAGTACTAACAGTAGTGTAACACGTAGATATACGACGTGACAGCGATATACAGTCCCCCATGGAGCGTGACGTGAACAAGCAGCTCGAGTTCGACAACGACTGGAGCGCCGAGCTCATTGCCGACAACGGTCAGTACTAACAGTAGTGTAACACGTAGGTATACGCCGTGACAGCGACATACAGTCCCCCATGGAGCGTGACGTAAACAAGCAGCTCGAGTTCGACAACGACTGGAGCGCCGAGCTCATTGCCGACAACGGTCAGTACTAACAGTACTTTAACACGTAGATATACGACGTGAGAGCGTCATACAGTCCCCCATGGAGCGTGACGTGAACAAGCAGCTCGAGTTTGACAACGACTGGAGCATGGTAAGATGCACGTAAAGATGTAACATCTTCTTCTGGAATGAATGGCTCCAGTATGTAATGAACAGTTCTCGTTTTCTCGTTTGCCTCATTCAAGTCCAGGAGCAGGTGTAACTGCAAGCCTACGGTCAGTAGTCACAGCACTGCACTTTTGGAAGGTTTGCCTGTTTTTAACTTAGAAGATATTGTATAAGCACTTCGCCTGTGACCTCGCCGCAAAAAATGTGATAGCTCGGCTATTATGAATGATATAAATATAATTAGTAGCCTGAAGCACCCACGAATAATGTAGTTTGATGCCAGTGAAAGAATTTTTTGAATTGGATCATTAGTTCCGGAGAAAATCCCCTACAAATAAACAAAGTAAACCTTTTTATAATTTTACATTATCATCCATTTCATATATAATATCATCGCATTCACATATCAAACATCTCTCATCCTCAGATCCTCATAGTATTCGTGATATCATCACCTCCCAAGAGTAAGTTTCTGCATGTATGTTTGTTGTTAACTTGAGAACCGCTGAACCTTCATTGATATAATAAATTTACATACCAAAATGTCTTGGAATTGCTTAGACCATCATAAAATCGTTATTTTATCTATATTACTTTATAATTAAGTCATTCATCAGTTTGGTTTTAATAATAGATGCCTTAATTTTGCTGTCCGTTTGGTCTAGTTCGATTTTGAATTGATCTTGCATTTACGGACTATCAGATAGTTGAAATCCATTATAGAATACTTTCTGATCTTCTTTTTCTTGTCTTTGCCAAGACCTTCTGGTAAATGGATAATATAAATAAACGATTACCCTTGTAATGGGTCATAAGGTTTATTTTTGTCTTTAGCGCACTGGACCATCAATTACACATTACAAAAGAATTGATCTATTGCCATCCACGACGACGATATTTTCAAACAAATTCATCTGTCACACATTACAACAAACTGTTTTTTTGTTTTTCCTCCTTCTTTACTATGCATACACATCCGTCTCTCCCTTCTGCGTATTCAGAACTGACTTTATACTAACGTTTATATCTCTTCTGCAGACGACCTAGACATGGAAGCGATGGACGACGACGCTCTAGCCGACAGGAACATATTCTCTGATCCCGAGAGCGAATGGAACGCGCGAAGATCAATGTCGGCGTCCGACAGCGATGGGGACCAACCTGAGTCGGATCGGAGAGCGCCTTACATCGAGTTAGCTTAGTATTAAGGTCGTAGTTGACTTGCCTTTTGATCTTTAGATGTTTATAACAAAGCGGACGTTCGCGCGAGCGTTGGATTGTCAATCCTCGTCGTAGAAACTAGGGTTCGGAATTCAACACCTCTTGTGCATTGCTAAGATGCACTGGAACGCAGAAAGTGCCCTCAGAAAATATCTATCTTTCATCATCATCACCGTAACAGTTATAAGACCTTCGTTTCTAACAATTATCTTCTCCCTCCCTCCCTCCCTCCCTCGAACGCATGATGAGACCGAAAATAGAACGTCTTATAAAATCAAAGGAACAATAAACAAACTTCTTATGATCAAAAGGCTAATCAATTAATTCTATACATAGTTAATTATTTTAATTTAATGAACCTACCATTTATTCATTTTAAACCTTAAGAACTTAAACTTGTAAAAGAAACGTGATCATAGTTTTAACATTTCACAAAAGTTGTTAAAAAAAATGCTTTCTTTCTCCTAACAACGCGATAGTAAAATAATAATCGGACATATAACTCTCCGTTTATCTTTAATCTAATAGATAAAACGTTATTAGATCCACGGTTATTGTGCGTGTTCCGTATTGTATGTACACTAGGCTAAATATTTTGGTATGCAGGCAAACGATGAATACCTTCCTAAGCAAACAAATTTCTTCTATGAACTATCTGGTCTGGTCAGGTTGCACACTCAATAAGCTCTCTGTAAATAGGGTGACTGGTATAATTAGTGACCGATACTTAAACACGTGATTGTACTCTTAATAACAAACAACTTTCCCAAAGAAACATTTTTTTTATACTCTTTCATTGTTATCACAATATCACAACAGCCGTATGAAATTGGCGCGCGCCTTTGACCGATCAGCTGTTAGCCGCGTTACCCCGTTCTGTCTCATTACTACCATACCGTGCAATAATGAGTAGTCGAGAACCTGCGCGGCTCGCACCAACGTACATTTCATACGAAATATTAAAATTAAACTTTCTTTGGGAAAGTTGTTTGTTAGCATGAGTACAATCACGTGTTTAAGTATCGGTCACTAATTACCAGTCACCCTCTATTAACAAAGTTTCCGAGTAAAACTTTGCTTTAAAACCCTGCTGGCGTAGATCTTCATTACAAAGTTTTTTTTCATTGTTCATTGTGAAACTCCAAAATTAGTATAACGTTTCAAACTGGTTTATATGATTACGTTTCTGCATACTGTTACAGCAACAAAAAGCCAGGGATTGATAAAAAAATATACAATAAAAAAAAACACAAAAACCACGATGCAAGATGTTTGAACGTATGTGTCTTTGGTTTTAATGCAAACATTTTTCAACATGGGACATTGACAGCAAATACCTATTTTGAAGTTTCCATTTTTCTCACTAACCTGACTTACAGATTGCTTGTCTTTTCCTGTATCTGTCACATTGACTAACCTTCTTATTTCTTCTTTAATCAGTCATTAAATCATTCCTAAATCCTATTTCAAAGTTGATTCCATGTCGTTTATCCCATTTATTATGAAACTATAAAAACAGACACATTTTTCAAAAATCTTGGCATCGTAGGCTTCATTCATGTATTTAAAATCGTCCTGGCTAATGTACTGAACATAGTACTGATCTCGATACAATGCAAAGAAAAATAATGGAAAAGTAACAAAAACATGTATATATTTTATAGATATTTACAGTACTCTAGGTATTATTTCAAAAAGGCTATAAATATTATTTTAAATGGTCATACAGTTCACTTTATTTGTTATAATAGTATGTTTTTTATTTAGTTTTTAAAAATACATTCCACTTGAAATCGAACAGGACTTTAAAGCTCAAGTTTTCCCAGAGAGTTTTCCTTGATATGGAGTAAAAAACATGACCAAAGACAAAGGCAACTTAGTTGAAAAGGTGCGACCTTTCCCGATGCCAAATGAGTTGCGACTGTGGAAACTTAACATAACACAGTTGTCTTTGGAAACTTTCAATGAGATACAAAAAATACTTGTACCTCATTATAAATGAACCCATGTACTGTTCTTACTCTTCTTATGTATGAGAAAAAATTCTTTAAACCGAACTTTCACTGGGAGTCTACTACCGCCTGAAACTCTTCTAATTAATGTACCAAGTATATTTTATTCCCAGTACAATTAGGATGCGTTCTGATTTATTTTGTTTATTGTAAATATGTACAATTCAGATTGTATGGCTACTCAGAATATTTTTGCATTATCAGTGACAGTGCAATTATATTAGTTTAATTTATTTTACATGATTGTTTTGATGTGGTGAACTGAGAAAATGAATGACACCCACCTTAATGTGAGCTAACGCCATCTATCACTAATAAAGTGAGTTAGCCGATGCCCCCAAAAGTGCTTTGATAAAACTTGAGTAAAATACATTTTTCCTTGCCTTATCTCAATATGATTTTCAACTATGTCTAACTATTATAATTTGCAATTCATCACATCGTATGTCAACTCTAATGTGATATCATTATTATTGAAAGTTATTATTTTCTTTTAGGAATTAGTTTAATAATTTAAATATCCATTGTTATTAGCCGATAACTTCAGAATAAATTATGGGGTCTTTACTCACTATACAAAATATTCTCGCTCTCTTAAAACCTGTGCAGGTGAACTTATGTTTCTATAAGGATACGTTCTAGTGGATAAAGACCTTCGTCTTGTTAAGACTCTTTGCTTGTTGATATGTGGAGTTTAAATTAAAAGTGCCTTAAAAATGTTACCATGAGTTACCCAACATATGTACCTCTCTTATAATGTCATAATTATCAGGGTTTTAATGTCTATAAAATAATGCCTATATTTTGTAAAATTATGGTTTATCAACTGAAAAAGAAATACAACCCTGTTAAGATAATGAGGTTTTATAAGTATTGATTGTTATTATACATAGGTACATGTTATCGTCTAGTAGTTAGGTTATATAATGTGTAAATAGTTTGGTTAGACGTTTCTAGGTGGTCTCGCCTTCGACTGTATTGTTTGTATATCTGATTCATATTGACTTCCGCACACAGTCGACTAAAGAGGTGTTACATGCCAGTTTTCGCTATTTCTACGATCTATCTTTGAAAAGTGTAAAAGTCGAAAACTGTGGAAGTCAGAAATCTTTTTCTTTTTGTTTAAGTATTAATTTTCCAAATTGTTCTAATCAGATATTCGGTCTTCAGCGATTGTGTTTTCAGCGGAAATAGTTTCTGTAAACTACTGTCACAAATATTTTTTAATAAAAAAATTAAAATACATCTATAGTTGTTTAATTTGCAAGTTTTAAGCAACGCTTCCCAAAGTCTATCTGTGGACAGGTGGCTATTTATTACATACCGAGCTTCCTCCGTGCCTCACAAAGCACGAAAAGCTGTTGATACAGGTAGTCAGTGGCAAAAAGTAGGTGCCTAGAATATTTATACCAAAGACAATTCTTTCTCACACACCCCTTGCCCCTAGGTAAGACTGGTTGTCAGACTTTCATCGGGCCACTAGTGAGTTTGTGGAGGTCGGACACGGACAGGCAGTTTCTCCATGTAAAATACTAGTATTCTTCAGTTAGACTGGCTAGGCCGGTGATGGTATGGAATGGATGACGGACTCTGTGCATGTGACGTATAGAGATACCGGTCGCAGCAAAACTCGATACCTAACATGAAAAAAACTTAAGTCAATGTTCTAATTTCAAACTATCATAACAGATATTACTTTCATCTTTATTTTTGAGCAATTATTCACACAAAAAATATATTTCATAGCTTCTAAATTTTAACAATATTTATAGCCAAAAGCCGCGCAGTTTTACGCGGTATTTTGTGGTAGGTTTTTTTTACTTGTGCTTTGAATATGGGCCGCGATGGGACCGAGCCTAAAAGTAGCCGAATATTTCATCAATGTTATTTGAACTGTTGCAAGTTGCAGAACCTTACGCCTTTGACTAGTGTCATACCGTCTGGCAATGGCAAGGTGGTGGATTTCTGTGTGGATAGAATCAAATATGCGGATTGGCCGCCTATATTAAATGCACTCAGCTGTGATTTGAGCCTGCATACAGTTGCTATTAAGTGTCGACAGCAAGTCAAAACGGGTAATGTGATAATACTGATACAACTCAGTTTGATTTAGAACTTTTATTAATATTGGTAGTATTATAATAGTAATATTGTAATGGGTTTGAACTACAGAGTCACCCCATCGCCATTTTGATTTTTCTGCAAAGTTGCAGCGTACGATGTGAATGTGCGTAGTACACAGTCATTAGGTAGGTATACCTCATATGAATAGACGCGAAGGCATCTTAATATAATTGCTACAACACGAACCAAATCATAATCTACTTATAAGAGACAATTGGTTGTTGTCAGTACCAGTGTACCTAATGTGTCAAACTTGGCAACTGTCATTTTGCTAATCATCATCATCATCAGCCAAAAGACGTCCACTGCTGGACAAAGGTCTCCCCCCAGTGTTGCCTCATTGACCGGTCCCTTGCGTCTCACTTTGCTATAATGCCTCACAATCACGAGATCATTTGGGTAGAGGGCACTATTGAACAATCAAAATTCAGTTCTGCTATTAGACGACCCACTGACCGATATTTACCTTTAATCTTGACAATAACACTTACATAATCTCTGGCCCTTTTTTATTTGATCAAGTTTCCTCCCCCAACATAATTATTCCAGTTTTATACGCTACTTTAACACTTAACGCATGCATAGTTTGCATGGTGGAACTATATTATATGGGCACTGGCCTGGCAACCAGTCTTACCAAAGGGTATCGTATTACCCAGTACTAACTGTGTTGCGGAGGTCAGATAGGCAGTGGCTCCGGTGCTAGTTGCATCCGGTTAGACTGGAAGCCGACCTCAACATAGTTGGGCAAAGATTAGGCAGATGATGACTTGCTCTTCTTGAAGAACCGATTACCAAGTAACGCTACCAACCCGAATCAGTCGCACAGTGTCTGCTATCGAAAGGTCAATGTGTCGATAACCTAGCTAATCCTATTTATAAGAATTAATCATAGATAGGGTTCTAGAATAATCTTTGTACAGCAACTGGACTTTGGTCGTCATAAAATTATCACGTCTTGAACTCGACGCGAAGGAATAGAACTAATCAAAGTTATAATAACTAGGAACAGTCGTAGGGTTTCTGATGTCTATTGGACTTAAGTTCAAAAATCTATGGGAGGGGTTTATTTTTTGCAAGATTGCCATCTTAAACGAATAAATATTAAAATGATTTAGAATATTTCAAACCTCTGTTTGATATCTTTCTCTCCGGATGCCACTAATCTAGGATGAAAACTAACCTCCTTTTATTTCCCTTCTTTTAAACATAGTATTGGAACACATAGATTGCGAGAGGCTAGCGAAAACGGTCAACAAACGATGTGTAGTTCTGACAAAATTTATGCTCAGTAACTTAGTGGAGGCTGTAGCGCAACTGCTCTCCAATACTACTCTGTTGACGACTTTATGGCTAGAGGGATTTCCGTTGAGGATACCGTACTTAAATCCTTTGTGTCAGGTAAGTCATGAATTTTAAAGAAAGACGGATATAAGTAATATGTAGTAGGAAAATAATATGAATTACGTTGAAATTCGTAAAATCAAAATAAAAGTCATTTATTCAAACTAGGCTGATAATCAGCACTTTTCGAACGTCAAAATTTACTTTACTTATTTACAAGTGACAGTCCCCCAAAACGCCCACCCTTCGACACTTCCTAGTGTTTTTGCTGGAAAGAAGAAGTGGCGGAACAAACTCCCCAGCAACACATCTGTCTGTTTGGTTAGAAGAACCAGACTCGATACAATAGTAAGGTGTAAGTTAATATTACGATTGACAAATGGTCACAGACGCAGTTACTGTTATGAAAGGTCAATTTTTATGCTATTTAACGCAATTCATATTATGATCTGCTCAAGTGGCCATTTTTTCATTTCAATCTGACCCCTCAGGTCAGATTGAAATGAAACCGGGCGGGTCAAACTTCGAAAACGAACCAAGAAAGCAGCTGGCATCGTCAGACAGAGGGTAAGACGCGCAAAAAACGCCAACGGTTGACGAATTTCCTCGTTCAGATCCTGACTTTTCCGACTAATCAAGTCGGAAAAGGCAAAACACAAAAAAAATTGGAAAGGAAGAAGCCTTTACCCAGCTGTGGGACAGAATAGGCTAATTAAAAAAACACTGATCATCGTCAGGAATTCCTGGCAGTTTGAGTTTCAAGTACAAAGTCACACCTTAATTATTTTTTTCAAAACTCTTTCTAGATTAACTTTTATTCTAGGCTCTCACAGTGAATGGTTCCGTGCAACACTTACATTTGCACCGATGTCTGATCGGTGACGCGGGCTGTCTCGCTCTTTGCACGTCTATCAAAACAGTTCTGCTGAATATGGCTACGCTGGACCTATCAGGATGCGAGCTGACGCCTCTAGGTGCTGGATACATTGCTGACTTAGTTAAGGTAATACCAAATTTAAAATTTAGTCTTTTTCTTTCATAAATTATAAAACGATGTCTAGACATCGTTTTATGATTTTCGTAGATTTTCTGAGAGAAAATTTGCAAAAAACTGCAGTCCTAGAAATGTCGGGAGGTCTATCACTTAGCAGGGGTCAGCGTTCAACCAAGACGTACACCTCATTTCGAGAGCAATGTTTTGACAAAACCCACTTCCTCACACTGTTTCGACCTAACGTGTGTGGTGCATAATAGCATTAAACCTGTAATCCCTGAAAGGTTAGGCAAAGGTGTACCTAATTATAGATACCTACACCCTGAGGACACCCACATTTCGCCAGTTATGTTTAAGCTCATAAGCGGGCGAGCCTATCGTCATCGAACGGTCACAAATCCAGACTCTGTGGCTGCTACTGAATTCCTGATGAAAAAACAAATGATACGTTGCCCGACCTGGGCATTGAATAAAGACGACTTCATGAACAGCAGTCGCAGCCAAACTACGAGTACAATGAAGGTATGCAGCAAACGAAATCATAGGCTATAGCACTTTTGATATTATCCATCTTAGTAGTAGCCATCTTAGGATGGCTGATATAACAGGAGGCCTAAATATAAAAATGTAGTGTTTTCGTAGTTTAAGGTGTCCTCTACTGGAAAATAGGAAAATATTTTCAATTTCATTCCAGTTCCAGAAGATACACAGATACAGCGAAAACTGGACGCATACACTACGGTATCGATTACCCGAGCTAGATTCCATGGGCGGTCTGCGTAGAATCACAATTTGTGAAAACCCTCAGTTAGGGGACGAAGGAGTCGGCAAGCTCCTCGATGTCCTCTCTGATGATTTATGGATAAAAGGTCAGTTTAGCTGCGGGAGGACCTCGTGGCCAAATAATAACAGCTGTACGGCTGCTGTCTATCTTCAAGGCTAAGCACTGCTGACCAAGGTCGGTCCATCACTCCTCAAGCACGTTGGATCATCCATGCCCGGATGTCTGTTGTAAATATTCGACAGTGGTTTCTGGTCAGAAGCCCGAAAGTCTGACAACCAGTCCTATCAAGGGGTACAAGTCGCTCTGTGTAAAATACTGGTACCTATTAGCTGCATCTGGGTATAAGGAAAGATCGACCCCGACATAGTTGGAAAAAAACGCTAGGTAGATGATGTGGTTTTGCTATGACACTCGCTGACAATGAGAGAGGCCCAAAGTATGGCGCAAAGATATTTATCTTTGCGCCATACTTTGGGCCTCTACGCCATACTTTATCTTATGAAATAATAATGCTATGATGTTTTCGAATTTTCTTTGAGTTGCTTGACTAATTCCCTGTTTCAGCACTGGACATCCAGAACTGTGGTTTAACAGAAAAATCGACGGCCGCAATTCTACAAATGTTGACGTCCAACAAGACTCTTGTTGTAATTGATATGAGGTGCAATGGCGTGTGTTTGGAGTCTCTGTCCAAAGTGCGCTCCACACTCAGAGATAATGAAAGAGGGGCGAAGGGACAGGTACGCATGCATGTTGCGTATTTCCCTTTTTAACCGACTTCCAAAAAGGAGGAGGTTCTGAATTCGATTGGTATTTTTTATTTTATTTTTAAAGTAGGTAGTATGTGTAGGGGATCTCAAGGTGGATTTGATGAAGCAGGTCAGATTGTCTGCACGCTTAGACATTTCAAACTAGACAACAGTTTTAATGCGGTTTTCATAAATAATAGACAGTACCTTCATAAACATTTCGCAAAAGTCTCGCAACCCTGGCGCTTATCGCAGAACATATGCGCGGGTTAATGAATTTTAGGTATAATCTATTTTCCCTTCATATTATAAAACTGGTGTAGGACAATGACGTTTAACCTAACATACCTACTGTATAATTTCAAATATTTGTTTCAGTTTTCGTGGCTGGCTAGCGTTAGCAGGTCTTCGAGCGAAAGACTGTTAAAATCGATCGCATCCAAGTTAGTATTACTTACACATTATTGTTACCATAGGCGTCGGTGATGTGTGGCATGTGATGCGGAGGAATCAGGTAAATGTCGTGAGGATGGTTTTGAGTATGAACATGGATCGGTACCTGTTAGAGTAGAAGACCAAAGAAACAATAGATGGACTGGCAAAAAAGGAGTGTCTCCTGAGATGACGAGTGTCAGAGAAGTATGCAAGATATGCTGCGCCGACCCTAAATGAATTGGGATAAGGGCAAGAGAATGTTGAATCATTTTCCATATAGTCTACTGGATTCTTAGCAATATCAAATCCTTTATTTACTTTTAGGACTGGAATACCACATGACAGAACAACTACTAACTTAAGAGCAGCGCCCACGAAATATGTTAGTAATCCTCGGACAGGGCAGAAACAGAAGTAAGTGTGCTTACTCAATTTCATATGCAATGATATAGCCAAATTAGCAATTACTGAGAAGCTGACGGCGAATAACTTTAATCACGCCTGTACACTCCGTGCGATGAAAGAAATGCACCAGACTCAAGTCGTCTACTAAGCAGGTGCAAAAACCACCTGCTCTTAGTCCGGCGAACTGAAGCGGTAAAAAAGCGTGGTTCAGAACCCAGAATCACCCTATTTTACCCGACTGCAATGAAAGGGTAATGTTTTTGTGAATTGGAAATCATTAAATGACCCCCTCCCGTTTTGGGAGGAGCGGAAGGAAGTTTCAGAGTTCTAATGACTACTATCCACCCATGTTCCTTCTTAGCACTTTGTGTTTGGTATCTCTATCGTAGTCCCGCAGCTCCCAATGTTGCTGACAACTCTTTGAAGCGCTCGTGGAACACGAACGCGCCATCGACACGGCCTGTCGTCATAAGATGGACGGACGGCGAGCTTTGCTCATTACTAGCCGTTCGCAGACCTCCCGCTCCTACGGTAGCCGGAAGCCATCACGTGGCCACTGGCCACCCACAACCGCCCCCAGAACTAGCATTAAAATCTCATTTCCAGAGACTACGCGGATTCATTAGAAGAACAACTTCAAGCAGAGATCTCGCACAGGCAACAACTTGAGGAGTTGAACCGACAGTTGGTAGACCAGTTGAAGCAGATGAAACTGCAAATGACACAATTGTGGAGCAACAGCGGGAGGGTGTCTTCAGGTATGTCATGTTACTTACAATAACATGAGCTGTATATGAGTGAATAGGTGCTCTACTAATGACGTCTTAAAATAGTATTGCATTAATCTTATTCCAGAGTAGTAACGATCTGTTGCAAGACACCCTGTATAGCACTGCCGCTTTTCCATATTGGAATAAGATTTTTTTTTTAATCTGAAATGGACCTGCTCTTGACCTCAATCTTGTCCTGAGGGCAGAGATGAGCTTGACAATGGAACGAGCTAACCCAGAAGAAGCTTATTTACTCGCGACCGGGGAAACCGACGCAGGCAGAGATTTCCACTCTTTGGCTGTGCGCATGATAAAAGATGTAATATAGCGCTCCGTGCGAATGTGTGGAACATCAACAAAGTATGGGTGATAGCCTGCAGTACGTCTAGTCTCCCGATGGACGAAGGTTTATGGTGGAATGAGCTTGTGGAGCTCTTGCGCACACTCTCTGTACAATTATTTATACTGAAAACAGGATATTTACCATGTTTACTGATTGTTTCGAGTTCCCGATTAAAATCTTATACTCTCTGTACAGTCGGTAGAAAACCGACAGACGGTAACCGACGGCGTCTTTCGAACCATTCGCTCATATTTATTTATTAATTCATTGTAGATAGACAAAATGGATAAAAACAACGAAGTAACGTTTTCCGTAGAGATTTTATCTGCGGTAACTTTTAATGTTTTTTTTTTGTACTTCGCAGGTTCCGAACCCTCTTTGGAAGCAAGCGTGTCGGGTGACTTATCAAGTAGTTCTGGCTCGGAGAGTCCTATTTCTCTCGACCAGCACACGGTGTCTTACGTCCAGCAGGCCTTCAAAGATATTTACAAGTTCATAAAGAATAACCAGTGCCCCGGGGTAGCTAACGGGTTAGTTTAATTATCTTGTCTGTCGCAGTCAGAGGCTAAGAGGGGGCTACCACTCAGGTTGAGAGGTCCAGGATTTATTTAAAAATATGGTTTTTCCTACGTATTAGTGATGATTTTCTTTGAAGTAACTAGTTTGGTCCGTAACCCCTGCAAAATGGTACAGTTTTATAGTGGGGAAAGTTTGTTATTTCATTCGAGGCGGAATTTGCAACCGAACCGGTCGGAAGGTATTTCACACACATGCATTTTTTTCAACCAAATTAGTGTACCTACCGTTAATAATGATGTCGTCATTATTTGTTTATTGTATTTTGAACTATTACTATTAAATCTTATTGATATTCCAGGCAATGTATTCACGAAGCCCTGAATGCATCGGCATCAAACAACGGGAATGTACTTGAGAATATATGCGGAGAACCAAAGCCAATCGAGGTCATCGAAGAAGTGGAAGAACCAGCATATAGTGAAGAATTGCGCATCAATATAGGGTCAAGACGACCACAGAGTTCGCACACAGTGGTAGACAAGATGAGGGTCAATAAGACGACTAAGTCTGCGCATCTTTTGGGTGACTTGCAGCGAGTGGATGTTGTGGAAATGGTAAGGGGTTCGAATACTTGCAACTTACACCGAATCGTATTTACCTAATTGTGTTATAGTAGGTATTCTTCCCGTGGGTGTCGTAAGAGGCGACTAAGGGACTTACCAGAGAATGGGCAGCAGCGTTTTCTGTGCCTTCGTAACAACCATACTGCGATCGCCAACCCGCCTACCAAGCGTGGCGATTATGGCAAATACCCCCCTTCTGGGGGAGGCCTATGTTCAGCAGTGGACGTCTTATGGCTGAAATGATGATGATGATGATGATGAGGTATTCTTCGGGGTGCTTTCAAATAACACAATATGTTACTATAACAATATAATATAATCGCGCGGGTCGCATTTTACAGAAAAAATTGTCTCGGTACTGAAAGTCCCCAAATGAGGACTAAAATACAGTTTGAATAGTCTGCAAGCGGTTTATTTTACTTGTAGGATTTTATTATCTGACTCTGAGTTTGTTACGGAGAGTAGTCTTCTCAGAGTAGTCAGATAGGAAACACCGACGTCATTATGATGTATAGAACTGTTTTATTAAACCTAATATTTTTTTAGAAACTGAATATGATTGAACGGCAAATGGGCGACACCGTGGATTCGCATCGCGAAGAATCGACTACGTTAGAAGATACTTTAATGTCTATAGTATCGAAACCTAATAATAAAAAAGTAAGTGCAATTTGTTTGCAAATAGGATATGAAAGAACGAACCTAAAAATATCACATCTGTTTGCACCTTTTTTGTTTGGGACAAGCTTCTGCGCTATTCCCAACCCAACCACTGCAACTCCTGTGCGCCAGAAGCAAAAGTGTAGACCACCAGAAAAGCGCCGAGGAGACAATGTAGCTAGACGAAGTCCCAGAGAAACAATTTCAACAGTCTGATTTTTTATTGGGAACATAAATTGTCGTGATCATCCTATTTTAAGATGTTTGAGCGTCAGCGCGATTGTACGTTACGACTCCGTGGCTGGTATTGAGAAATTCCAGCCCCGCATCTCAATTTAATTATTTCGAGTATTTTTTCTTCCTCACTCAAAGTTGTTATTTATTATTCGGTTACAGAATACCCACGGGCTGGGTAGCCCCTGCAGCAGCGTGGTAAGCGAGTCGGACACGCTCACATACTCACCACAGATCACGCAGCGCTCCGTAAACCCACCCCTCGTTAACCCTCGAGACGTACTTTATTCGTCCTCAGATGAAGACGAATCGTGACAATGTTTTAACATTTACCTATACATATATTTACTATGAATATCATGTTTTATGTACGATTAAAAAAATTATGTTTTTGATTAATGTTTGGGTTTTTCTTGTCTCATCTCTTCTTATCGTGTGGGCAGTAAGGTCTGACGACCCCACACACCCTAGTGTCGTTTCTAAACCGCCTCAAGGCCCTCTGACATCCCGTCGGGGCTGCGGGTTTTTCGAAAGAGATACCGCGGCCTCGGCGCAAGGGCTAAGAAGGAACATGGGTAGTTTCTAGTCAGTAGAAGTCTGACACTCAAATAACTTAACTGGAAACAACTTTACAAAGTTGTTTCCCGTGGGAATCGAACCCACGACACAACGGGTCACAAGGCAAAATCAACACAACCACTCGACTAAACGGAGGTTGTATCATAAAAATGTGAGTTTTATTTTATAGTAGTATTATTTTTTTAAAGCTTGGTGCAGTGAATTATTGTAGAAACAACATCACACGATTCTCTGAGGTCCGGACTCGAGCAAAGCGGAGATGAGCGAAGCGGATAGGAAAGGAAAGGAGATACCGCGTCTAGGCTAAACAAGCAGCACGAGCGGATCACAACCCGAACATGAATTCACTTGGCGGGAGTACTCTTTCGCGAGGGTACCTCAAATGTTGAGAAAATCAGTATTTGTTTTGTGTCACGCGTTTTTATGCACATACATAGGTTTCGCTCGTTAATTATATTTTATAGATTCCCACCATAAAACTTTCACTTTAATTTATACTTATTTAATTGAAAATGTGATGAGATGAGCCCTTCAAGTTAGTTACCGGCATCGCCAGTGCGAATTGACTAAACCTATCACGTCGGTTACCTAGGCGCGGATGATCCACCGTTGTGGGCACGGTGGGCATGCCCACAACCCTAATAAACTTGTGACGTCAGACGGTAAGAAAACCTCTTCAATTCAAGCTGGGACCTGGGTGCTAACTTTTAGGAGCTCACTACGCTTACTCTTGAATCGTGCTTTATCTCGACTCTCGACACACAAAACTTAAAGACTCAGAGCCAGGGGCGGATCCAGGATTTCTTTCTGGGCACACGTGTAGTCTGGCTAGTCAACAAGAGCTTTTTGGTTAATTTTTTTTTTACCAATAAGTACTTGTTGATAGGTAAGACTACATGTGCCCCCAGAAATGCGCAAGTTTCACTCATGAACATGAGTGAAACTTTCTGATATATTGCTTTGATTACTCGATTTGGTTATAAAGTATGTGCTGTGATGGAAACTCCATAGCAGTCTGGGGGGGGCACGTGCCCCCGTGCCCCCCCCCCCCTGGTTCCGCCCTTGCTCAGAGCTCTTTTCGGATGATATTATATCAATCGCCTTAATAAAAAAAAACAATGAATCGTGCGTGATTCGGGACGCAGCGATGTACTTCTCATCAATCTCATCATCATAGATAGATGATATTATTAGCACGTTATGTCACTATATCGATCATGAGCGAGTTCATACTCCAAGTCGCACTTGACCGATTTTCGGGTGACTGTGCCCACAACCTTTTTTCAGGGCTAGATCCGCGCCTGCGGTTCCCAGCACTGAAAGCAACCAGGCTTTAGGAAAACATACTAATGAACTTAAGAAATACTTAAAATCTACTGCATGCATTATTTAAATACTATCATACAAACTAATAGAAAAAACATTTAAAATTACAATAACAGTTTATTAAACTAAATTATACTACAAGTATTTAAATTCTAACCTATTCACTTCTTAGCATCGCTAATTTCTACATTCTTCTGCTGTAGCTTGGCAATCATGACCTTCTCTTTAGCTTCCTTCCTAGCCATTTTATCCAATTTCTTCTGTTCTTTCTCTCGTTTGGCCAGCATCTCTTGGAACCTCTCATCCCGAGGGTCTAGCTTGAAGCCAAAGTGTCTTCTTACTTCCTCTACTAGTCTCTCTTTCTTTTCCTGTAAAGATGGAATTAATTCTTGGTTCATTGTGAGTTACATAGCATTGTTCAAAGGTAACTTTGAATATATAAACTTGAACTAAAGATGGATTTGAATGGATTCAATCAAATGGATTGCCACCAAGGAAATGCTTAATACTAGGATTAATAATAAACTATAGACAAAACCTTTAAAATTATGTGATTGATTCTACTTCTTATCGTGTGGGCAGTATGGCCTAACGACCCCACACACCCAAAGTCAGAGTAATAACATAGTGTCTGCCTTGTTGGTCGAGTCACTAGACCTTGCAATCCCTAGACTCTAGTGGTTGCAAGTATGACTGCCGAGCTTGAGGTCCTGTGTTCGTTTCCAGGGTCGATAAAGTGTAATTGGGTTTTGTTCATCAAGAATTCCTCTGTAACAGCCATGTAGTCTGGATTTGTGCCCAGTTGCTATTACGCCCCTCAACCATGGCCCCTTTTTTTTTGTGGATTAAAGGTGTCATGTTATGTATGTATATTTATAGTGTAAAATAATTGAACAAACCTTAGCTGCATTGGCTTCTGAAGTCTTTTTGGCAATCTTATCAATAAGGTCTTTCTTCCATTGTGCCAGTTTGACAAACTTGGCAGCAATATCTTGGTCCCTTTGCTCAATTTTCTGTTGTTCCTCTTTTCTTATTTTAACTGCTGTTTCCATCATCTGTTTTACGGTGAATGGGTATGCTACGGATTCATACTCGACTCTCTCCTGTATGTCTTGCTTTGATGGGAAGCATATGCCTGAAAGTATTAGTTTGGATGTTATATTGAAAGTTGATAAATATGGTGCCAGTGTAAGAAGTAACTGCACCTAACTTTAGGGTTTTATTGGAAATAATATGGGAATCATTTTTTTTTCTAATATTATTTCCTTTATTTATTTTCATACAAACGTATTACATTTTTGAATATTCTTTACAAAAAACAATAAAATGAACATTTAAAAAAATAAAGCCCCTCAGGTGTTGGTCCAGGCTCTTGGCAATTAAGCCATTGGCTGTAATGACTATCGGCATAATTATCGCCGAGTCCACACCCCACATGTCGACAAACTCGCGAGCCAAGTCAAGATACTTGATTTGCTTATCTTTCTCGGCTTTCACGAAGTTCTTGTCATGCGGGACGGTTATGTCAACAATCATTGCGCGCCGCTCTGATCGATCCACCACCACTATATCAGGCTTAGTTTAGTTTAGTCTTTCCTCCACACAGCGTAGCTGTGCGAAAGAATTATAGACCAATAGGTTAATAAGTAAATAATAAATTACTTGGATTTACACCACTCGCAGCGCCGTACTTCCCGTACATCTTTCTGCCATACTTAACAGTCAGGTGGGCAATACATCTCGGCTCCTCGTAAGGTCTCCGTCCGTTAACAAGATTCTGATGGTTGCGCGATAACCTAGAGATATTCCTCTTTGCTTCAATCGCAGCTTCTCTCGCCAGAGTCTCTTCATCATCGGCCACCACTGGCTCAAACTGCTCGATAGCTTCCGCTTGTGTGGTTGAATAGCGGAATAAAGAACCTATAAGGTTCGGCCGCAAATACTTCGATCTAATGCACAAACTCATTTTAAGTAATGTTTTTGTTAAAATATTTTCTTGAAAATAATGGTTCGGATGTCAAAATTGTGAGGTTATGTTTTTGACACTGGTTGACCATTTGACAATTTTGACATAACACTCAGTTGAAGTTTATCGCTTGTGCAGAGACAAATGTTTACATTTGGTTGCCAATATAGAAAATGTATGAATCACCAATTGTATTAGATAACTGATTGATTTTCGACTTTATGTCAACGGACCAAGCATCAAAACGACTTGTATTACCTACTGTGAATTGTCATCGTGTCAATGAATTTCCATTTCACTCGCTCTTTGCTTTGTCTTGTCTGTGCCTTCTAATTAGATTGAAGCTCCCGTTTCTTAGTTTGTTATTTTCTTCAGAATCCTGTAAAACTCGAAATAATGGATGACTTCGGTGATAACTTTGTCCAACCAGAAGTGGACCCAGCAGCGGAGTTTCTTGCTCGCGAACAGAACCAGTTAGCAGGGCTTGAAGATGAGTTGGAAACCAGTGCTCCGCCCCCTATTATATCTTCCTCCAACGGCCTAGTAGACGACTTTGTGGGTAAGTAACATATTTACTTCCGATATTATATCATACAGCATTTAAATTGATCTTATATGGGGAATTCACAAAAATCAATACTTCAACCACCTAAACTTGGCGTTCTGTCATCTAATTTTCGCATATCTGGCAGTCTTCTTAAATAAAATATATCACCCTATCTCTGTATGTAATAAATTGTATCAATATTCTGTCAATTCGGCCATAAATACCCACTCTTTTGTTAAAAAATGTCAATACTTAAAGAAATCAATGTTTCCCTACAGAAGTGCCAAGTGCATCTGCCTTCGACTCAAACGGCCTTTTAGATGACGAGCCTATCCAGACTTCTGTGTTCAGACAAGAGAGAGAAGAACCTGAGAAGATCAAAGCTTGGCGCGAAGAACAGAAACAAAGATTGGAGGAGAAAGGTAAATTGTATTACACCCCTTCTTCAGGTAATATAGCTACTAATATCCACCACACTACACCACTCTGTGCTGTCATAGGCTTTTCCAACATCACTTTTTTGACTACCGTTAAAATCCAAGGCAATAATACTCTTGTGGCAATGAACATGATAATGATGATTGAGATGAAGTAGTATACCTTTATACTTATATTCAAGTTTAGTACTTTTGTTATCAATAGGGATTGGATATGTAGGACTTACTAATAATGCAAGGATTATGTAACTACCCTACTTACAAACTGGCACCATGTTAAGTTATTAGTAATACCTTCTTACTCTTTATCTACTTTCATATGTTTTGAGTTGCTATTGCTATCTTTTTTACCTATTAATGAAGGGTTACCAACAGCTTCTGTGTAGGTACACACAAAAAGCCACCTACTTGAAAGATCGAGGTTACTAAATCGCCACCTAATGAATAGGTACCTTAACCCTAATCACCTAATGTCGTTGAATCAACAAATATGCGATAGGATTCTTGTCTCTTATGAATGAACATAACCAGGCATCTGCGTTTAAAAGAAACAATGAATAGGGTATAGTAACTTCAAAGTATACTATTGTATGTACACTGTAAGTAACCAGCAGTTGGTTAAGGAGCATTCTCAAAAACAGGTAATAAATAAATAGTTACTCTAAAAGTAAAGTATAGCCGGTAGCCGGAACGTAGATCCACGCAAGACTCAATGACTTTTTAATTGTGTTAATATACTCGGCATATGATGAGTTAATCTAAGACCTTATTTGTAATTTATTGAACCTATTTGTTAAATAAATCTAAATAATTAATTTAATTCTTGAAATCAGATGCTGAGGAAGAAAATAAGAAAGAGGAGATGCTGAAAATAGCTAAAAAAGAGCTTGAGGACTGGTACAAAACGCATGAAGAGCAGATTGCTAAAACTAAGGCAGCTAATAGGTAATTATAATCCAGTTTAATTTATTTATGTAGTGAGATTAGTATTAACAGTTTGGGTGACAGTACTGGGCTAAAATATATGAACACTGCAGCATTTGTATGCCTATGCCATGGGATATTGCATTAATGTAATGTCAAGAGGAAATAATTTATTCTGAATTTTATGTGATAGCGTGGAGTAGCCTCTTTTAACTATAATGACCAAGAAACTCAATAACTTTAATTAATACTAAAGCCTGTATCAACGAACATATTAAAAACTAAAACAATCTTTACCTCACGGTAAGTATTTAGCCCTATCTAACTGCAATTAGGTACTCTTACCTGATAGGAAAATGGTTGGACATTTACAGATAACATTGAAAATGACTCACTTCATTGCTGTGATTGTGATTACTTTGTCTACTATTTTAAATGAATAAGACTATTGAATTCCTTTGCATGACAAAATAAAAAACTAATTGGACTCTTTTCTTTTCAATGCAATCAGGGAGTCTGCTAAGTAAGTATATCTGAAGTATAAACTAAAACAGGAACTAATCTGGTTTTACCTAATAGTGGGCGGTTCCTGGTGATCAAGTGTATTAATTACGTCTTTCATTTTATATGCCCAATATCTGTTGGGCATTTCATATTGTTAGGTATAGGTTCTGGTGCAACAGGGATGATGTTGTAATAATAACTTGTTTTAAGTTTAATTTTTACATTTTTTTTATAAAAAAAAAGAATCATCAACACTCCAACGTCGTTGTACACTCATCAACATTCAGACCAACAAAACATTTTGTTTGTAAATATTCCATTAAGAATTCCAACACAATCTCATATTATAAAAATGTAACAATAGGTCTAATTGCATTATACATTGGCATTACATTATAACCCTTCATTGGTGGGAAATAAGGCACAATATGGATTCTTATATTAAGTTATGTTTGTTTGATAATAGAAATGCCGAGAAAGCTCTAGCACGCGGCTCTGAGGGTACCGTGGAAGACGGTAACGAATGGGAGCGCGTTGCAGAGCTCTGTGACTTCGGACCGAGGCGCGGCCGAGACGTAGCGCGTCTTAGGTCCATTGTGCTGCAGTTGAAACAGTCTGGAGTCAGACCTAAGCACCCACCACGCACTACTAAAGTGTAAGTTCCTACCCAACGTGCTAAGATAAAGCACTGCTGATAGTTTAAATATTGGTCCAACTACCAGGTTATTACTTTTTTTGGCTGAAAATGGACCCAATATTTAGTTTAAAAATCTGTTTAGTCACCAACTAGAAACATATTTACTTCACAACTGATTCATAAAATTAAATCCGAATGTATAATGATGGTTTGTGAACTGACTAGTTATGAATACATTAAGAATAAACATAAAATCTAGTACATACAGATTAAAATAATTAAATAAATATGTTTGATTATAATTTAAATAAAATTGTAGTTAAAAATAATGATAATTTCTTTGTTCACAGAGCTTGAATTGTCAGTGGAGATGTAAGTTACATAACTACAAAAAATTGTACCTAATCATCAGACTTGGTATATAAAATCACACTTAATTATAATAATTTAGGAAAATTATATTAATATACTTAAAGTTGTTCCACTGCTGTTTCATAATACTGGAATGTAATAACAACCATAATAGAAGTGTTATTTATTCATTTTGTATTGTATTGTATGATGTTATTAAAAGTCATGGCAAACTATTATTAGGAACTAGTTAAGCCATTGCGTTTTTATTTTTTGTCATAATGTTAATAAATATCATTCCAAAATAAATAATTGTTCAATTCTTTGGTATATTTTCATCACCATAAATTTTTCTAGACCCAATTTTGAACACATTACACTATTACACAAACTCCAAATTATAATTACCCCAATTTGTGGCTGCCCATAACAAGTACTACTTATTCTAAGTTTGAAAATATTTTTCAAAAAATTAAAACTTAAACTTGATACTATAACTTATAATCCTTTGCAATATCAATATGTTTCTTTTTATATATTTTTTCAGTCAATTTCAATAACAAATACATTAAACTTATGACCAATAAAAACGGCCATACACCACACGTGAGGTAGTTTCGTAATTGTAATCCTAGAGACCTTTCTTTATTCATAGATATCTTATTGTAAACTATTTCTGTCCTCTTTGTGATATCCATCCAATTGTACATTTTCCTTATTCTCAAATTGCATTCAAAAGGACATAACATATTTCCTTTGTCTATGTCTTCCATGGCTTTTTCAATTCCCTCTACTAGACAACCAACGTTTGGTTCCGTCAAGTAAATCATACTTTCTGGCAACACTTCAGGGATACCACCAACTTTAGTTGAGACCACCTTCAACCCACAAGAAGCAGCCTCCACTATTGCCATACAATAAGCTTCAGTAAGAGATGTATTCAAAAATATATCTCCTTTTACTAACACATTCCTAACTTCAGAATGTTTGAGACTTCCTAAGAGGGTCACACAATGTTGGAAGCCCTTCCGTTCTCTTACTTCTTGTAAGAGCCACATTTTGGGACCATCTCCACCAACTATGAATCTTATATTTGGATATCTTGGGCACATATCAGCTATTACTGCTGCCATTAGGTCAACGCCTTTTCTGTACACCAGGCGTGATACAATTACTATTGTTATCACACCTGCTTCTCTTTTACTTGGATCAGGAGTGAAATTGTAAGCATCAACAGCATTTGGAATTACAGAAACTTTGTGTGATTTTACTTTTGCTCTTAGCACAGTATTTTCTTTCCCTGTGTGTGAAACACAAATACAATGGTCACATTCACATAAACACATCTGAAGATATTTGTTTGTCAAAACGGCAGATGTGTCAGCAAACCCAAATAAGCTGTGATCTGTAAAAACTGTTTTTAACCCCATTAATTTACCTATAATTGACACTTCATGGCATAGGACACTGAATGCAGAATGTCCATGAACAATTTCAACTCTCTCTCGAATCAATATGTATCTTATCAGAGCTATGTTGCTTATCATTGTTGGAAGTACACACTGAGCGTAAAACACTTTCACAGGCAAGTAATAAACTTTGAGCCCACACGTTAAATAACGTATTCCTACTCTTTGACCATAAGAATGTGTGATTATGACTACTTTGTGGCCTCTCTTTATTAAACACTGCGATAAATTGTAGATGTGTTCTTCTACTCCACCCGTATTAGGATAAAAGAAGTCGGAAGCCATGCAGATTATGTGTTTTGACTTCCTTTTACGGTTTTCCTGTAATAAAACATAATAGGTTACCGATGGTATCGCATCATTAGCATTCTAATAACTTGAAAATAATAAATAAGTACCTTTCTTTGGATTCCCATTATTGTAAACCTTTGTTACAGTGATGAAATGATAAGATTCTGTCAATTTATTGGATTTTTTGTTTTCAAATATCGCACCGAATCAATTTCTGGCGAATCAACTTTCCAAGTATCGGCTGACAGCTGACTGACACTGACAATTATTTTCAACTTTCATGAGCCACAGACAGTTGCCATACGTGAAAAAACGTGAAAAGTGAAACCGTTAGTTTCTAAACGTCACGTCGTCACTACACGTGGTGTCAAAAACTGTCAATGTCAAATCACCTGACATTCTGACAAATCTGTCTCTGAATCTGAAGGAAGTGCACTGCATAATAATACCAGTGAAATATTCTTGAGTTGATTCCCTTTTATTCACTAAGTTATATTCTTCTCGAACAATGGACGAAGAAAAGAAAACTGAACGTAAGAGAAAAAGGTTTGCCGCTAGGTTGAAAAGTTCCAAAGGAATAACATGCAGTGAAGTGCCTGGACCGGTATGCCACATGCGTGAACTTATTATTTTCGTAACCTTTATTTATTTTGTAACTGTAACACTAATGATGAACACTCTGTTACAGAAAGTAATACTATTTAACGCTGGACAAGCTACTGGATTAGAAAAAGAAACGGTATTTGGTTTAATAGCAGATCATAGACTAAGTTTACCGTTACCTAAGTTTATCGCAGAAAAGGGGGAGTCTCATTCGTTTCTGGTGTTTGACACAACGAATAGTGCTCAATTATTTTTTAATGCGTGCAATGGTAAAGCTAAAGTTGGTGAAAATGGGACACCGCTTTATATTAACTTTATTGAAAAAGGTAAACATGGCAAATATTTATTAATACTTTTACTTTTTGTCTAAGTCTACGCCTGCATAGTGGTAGGAAATTATCCTGTGGTAGAGTACTACCAGATTAAAGATATTTATGTTCTAACCCAGGTCATGGCATACTTGTGTATCAAATTTGCTATCCAGTCAGCTGTGAAGGAGTGTAAAGACAAAAGGGAGTCAGTTTAATTTTCCCACTATATAATATTAGTTTGTGTTGAATAAATGGATATGATATTAATCTATAATATTATCAAACTACACAAGACGCTATCAGTCCATATTGCGATTTCTTAATGTGTTTGGTAATATTTTTCCAGTTCCCAGCACAGAAATAATATGCCCACATGAAAACCCTAAAGGCCTGTTATTACTTAATGATTTCATCAGCATAGAAGAGGAGGAACAATTTATAAAACTTTTTGATTGGAATCCAGAAGCAAATAATTTAAAAAACCGACACGTGAGACATTTTGGCTATGAGTTTAGATATGGCAGTAATGATGTGGATCTGGGCAGCCCTTTAATAGAGAAGATTCCGGAAGAATGTGATGTCCTTTGGAAGAGATTGAAAGAACAGGGTTTTGATGTTGGTGTACCTGATCAGTTGACAGTTAATAAATATTGCCCTGGACAAGGTATGTATTAAAAAAAAAAAAAATCAAAAACACATGCATATAAACAAAACATAAACACACACACACACAAATACACACACACACACACACATACATATCACACACATATACATTGTAATACTGTTTGTTAACATTATCATTCTCCTGTCCTTATCCTAATTGTCTTCCTCTTCCATACTTCTGTGTTACAAGTCATCTCATCAGACACCTCCTTTCTTGCCCCCTTTACACAGCAGCAGCCAGCAGCCTATGCAATCATTTTCTGTCTATTGTTCAATGATGTTGGGGACAGCCAGTCTTACCAAAACTAGGCAGTTGTTCCAAGTAAAATACTGATACTAAATTCAGCTAAGTGTGGTTAAACTGGAAGCCAAACCCAACATAGTTGGGAAAAGGCTAGGCAGATAATATTGGGGCCAACTATCATACTTCTCCATGTAAAATACTGGTACTTAATTCAGCTGAGTCTGGTTAAACTGGAAGCCAAACCCAACATAGTTGGGAAAAGGCTAGGCAGATAATATTGGGGCCAACTATCATACTTCTCCATGTAAAATACTGGTACTTAATTCAGCTAAGTCTGGTTAAACTGGAAGCCAAACCCAACATAGTTGGGAAAAGGCTAGGCAGATAATATTGGGGCCAACTATCATACTTCTCCATGTAAAATACTGGTACTTAATTCAGCTGAGTCTGGTTAAACTGGAAGCCAACTCCATCATAGTTGGGAAAAGGCTAGGCAGATAATATTGGGGCCAACTATCATACTTCTCCATGTAAAATACTGGTACTTAATTCAGCTAAGTCTGGTTAAACTGGAAGCCAAACCCAACATAGTTGGGAAAAGGCTAGGCAGATAATATTGGGGCCAACTATCATACTTCTCCATGTAAAATACTGGTACTTAATTCAGCTGAGTCCGGTTAAACTGGAAGCCAACTCCATCATAGTTGGGAAAAGGCTAGGCAGATAATATTAGGGCCAAGTATCATACTTCTCCATGTAAAATACTGGTACTTAATTCAGCTAAGTCTGGTTAAACTGGAAGCCAAACCCAACATAGTTGGGAAAAGGCTAGGCAGATGATGTTAGGGACAACTAATTTTTTCAACTCTTTTTTCTATTCCTCAGGTATTCCATCACACGTTGACAAGCACAGTCCATTTGGTGACACAATACTGTCCCTCTCCCTTGGCTCCGATGTAGTAATGGACTGGAAGCATCACAGCGGGAAATACGTGCCGACATTAGTTCAGGCAAGATCTCTACTTGTTATGCGAGATGAGGCAAGGTGATTAGTTAGAATTATCTTGAATGTGCTGGCTTTTTGAAGAAGAAACCCATTATTGTAATAGTCCTGGTGTCATCCATCATGTCATCTTTACTAACTCTACAATATGATAAATAAAACCTTACCGAACCGAAAAGGGCACCCATATACTTTTACACTTCCCAAAAAATTTAGAAAGATTCGCGCGGTGCGGAATGGCATCGAGTCGCGTCTTCCGACGAATCGAAACGAGCTGAATTGATTGATTTTTACTTCTATTGCTTTCAAAGTACTTACTACTTAATGTTTCATAGCCATAAATGTCACATGTTCTTTATTCAGCAGTCAATATTAAAAAAAAAAAAAAAAAACCTTTTTTTTTATGAAACTATCATCTTACTTTCCTTACCTCAATCTCCAGATATGACTGGCAGCATGGAATACAAAGTCGAACATGGGATCCAGTCATCGAACATCGGGCAGAAAGTTCTCGAACAATCAAAGTCATATCCAGCGATACCGTACCAAGAAACACGCGAATTTCACTTACATTCCGTTGGACTAGAAGTGGTCCCTGTGAATGTAGCTACAAGATGCTTTGTGATAGTGCAGAGAAGGTATCAGCTGATGACTTAGAAGATGAGTTAGCTTCCAACTTAGAAGAATTACATGTACATCAGGTTTGTATTATAATGACAGTAATATCTATACACCTCCTTAGGGCTCGTTTACGGAGACGCGGGGCGTCGCGCGGCGTGTGCAGAAGGCTCGTCTCGAGCTTTTTTATTCATTTACTGAGAGGCGCGTCCACCGCAACGAACGCTGCATTTTAAACTAACGAGCGAAAAATCGCTTCTCGTAAAATCGACGTTTGAAATCGTTAACGTTTTCATACATCGCCATGTGTTTGAATTAAAAACGCACAACGCGCCGCGCGACGCCCCGCGTGTCCGTAAATGAGGCCTTAGTATGCAATATTATGTGACTTCTTAAAAACATAACATAACGCCTGTAATCCCTGAAGCCTTGGGCTCATGTGTACCTAATAGTGCACGCACATTTCGCTAGTTAAGTTCATTTCCATGTAATATGGAGTCGCTATGGGGCTGCTGTTGAAAAAATCCGCAATAACAATTTTCCCGACCTGGGAATTGAACCGAGCATCTCAGGCTCAGCAGTCGCGATCACACCAACTAGGTCTTAAAAACGTCGGTCTAAACGAGTGCAGCAATCTTCTATTACAAATCGCACACCTAGATCTAAAGAGGTATTAACTCAAAAAAGCACTTTTTTCAGAAAAGACGAAAAACTGATTACTCTGTCCCTGTGCACTACAGGAGTGTTTTGTATGGAGTTATGCTTTTTATACGCAACTAGAATAGATATATTGTTGGATTTTCGTATTTCAATCCTGTTTTGGGGCAAAAAATTGGATTTTTGGCGTTATTTCCCTATTGCTTATCAATGTATGTATATTTGTTTTATTATTTTGAGTTGAGCCTGTGTTGGTGAACTTAGTTTTTAGTTGACTCTCTTTTGAACAAGCACCATACATTTAAAACGCAAAAGAATTTTGTGTTATTTTAATTAGTTCAATTGGTCGAGTGAGCTGTGATCAGCAGTAGGAGTTTATTGGATGATGATTTAGCAAGAAAACACTAGTAGTACTGGAATGGTACTCAAATCAATCAATATTATTTATTAATAATACTACAAAAATAACTAATGACAGTCTCTTATGTCCCTTTTAATTATAAAACATATACAATTTTTTTTTAACAAAACAGAAATAAATTCTATAGTAGTCCTGTCCTAATCCTAGGAACAGAATTTATAAAATCTTTAATGCTCTGTTTAATTTGTGGGTCAACTGTTGTATTTTCCTCTTAAATCGGCTTGAATAACCCCTGATTCTGTTTTCTAGGACAGACCTGTTTTTGTCCCTTTATAGCTCAAGTCATGAGTGAATTTGAAAAAAGGCTTGCATACTTTTATTTGGATACATTAACTTCAAAATAAAAGGCGGTGTTAAGGGCTTTCAAATCTTGTGTGCTTAAGTACCGATATTTAGGCTTTATTTGTTGCGAATGCCGTACTTCAAATTATATTAGCCTTTCAAGATTGCCAAGTTCCCAATATGCATAAAAGACCTGTTGCCTTGACATTTCGTCCATCTTGTCTTTGCATTTTAGTCGACATTTTTCTCTACAGGGTAGTTCAACGTTTTACCCTGGTACTTGTTTCTTCGATTTTGACAAAGACTGGTAGGCTTTGCCAGAATTCCTCGGCTGTTTTGCGACTTTCGACTGCCACTTTGCTGGTTTGCGTACTCTCTTTATATCGATCTCGGGATTTTCGGTACTAGTTTCAGGAACCGTTGCATTTTGAGGGTTTAATTTCTCACTATCTTCGATATCCAATGAACTACTAGATTTCGACGAACTCAAACTACTGCTGCTAGTGCTGGATGAAGTTGACGATGAGGAGGGAGATACAACCTATATTTTTTTTGGGGAAATCAACAAATGACTCCTCCTGCTCTGGGCAGATCAGTAGGGAGTGCCAGACTTCTACTGACTAAAATCACCTATGTTCCTTCTTAGCCCTTGTGCCGAGGTCACGGTATCTCTTTCGAACAACCCGCAGTCCCGACGGGATGGAGATAATAGGTGGGCTTTTACTTGGTCAATATCACTTTCATTGCTCTGAATTGGCAAAAGATACTACATAGTTCAGAGCACCAGAATTTTGTTGTATAGACGTGCTGGGCATAGATGTATCAACCACTGATAAGGCGGCTCGAGTTTCCTTAGATGAGACTTCGTCACTTGATGGCTTCTTAAACTCATCTTCCAGGGTTGCATGTTGTGGAAAAATGATAGGAGGAGTGACAAATGTTTTCTTTATCCCTTTCTTAAACCATATTTACTAAAAACCGTCCACGTTTCATTGTTTGGCTGAAATAGATAATGTTTATATTACTTATTTATAGGGCCATGTGCACCAAATCGATTTAAAAGGCCATCAATATAACATTTTTGATCTCAGTAGCGATTTTGTAAAATTAAATTTGGCGGAATCCATCTAAAGAGATCTAACTCAAAAACTTAACAGTTAAAAGGGAAAAAACTCCATAAATTAAAGTATTAAAATAAAATTATACTAAGATGAAATGATTCCAATGGCCAATAGCAAAAGAGTTAAATTTAAATTGGTTTTTGAAGAAATATAAGAGTTTAAAATATGACTCAACAAAACAGACTCAACTACAAATTCAAAAATGTTTCAACAATATGGTAACAACTCAAAATAAAAATAAAAACTTTACTCACCCTGCCAGCAATACGAGTTCAACTCAAAATGTTGTATTGATTCACTCAACAAAAACCATCTAAAAGTCAACAACTCAAAATAATACTGCTTAAAATTTCACCAATACGGGTACAACTCAAAATAACTCCAATTTGTTGAAGACGGGTACGTGGACTCCACTTGTAATTCTGATTGCAACTAGTAATGTCCCTGTTTAGGTGGGAGGGGAGCGGGGGTCACTCGTTTAACAAAAGGGACACTCGGCGCCATCTCGCGTCGAATAGTAGACTTATTTTTAAATCTGTTTTATTGGTGGATAGGTATTCAGATAATGAATTTGATGGTGTGCATAACTCAAAATGTTAGATTTTTGACTTAGCTCCCTTTAGATCTAGGTGTGCGAAATGATCTTGATCATAGTCTTAATAAGTGCGTAGTAATGTTTTAGAAGAAAAATACACAAAACTTCGTATAGAAACCGAATTAAGCGTATCATACGCCTCAATTGCTCAAATATTTTTCTTTCTAATCATGACTTTCCCTCTACACAAAGTTTTATTTTTTGATATGTTGCTCCAACAAGAATCTTTCAATTTCCAGGTTTACGAGCAGATAGCCGGACATTTCAGCACAACGCGTCACAAACCGTGGCCGAAGGTGGTGCAGTTCATGCAGGGAGTGGCCCCCGGCAGTGTAGTCATGGACCTCGGCTGCGGGAACGGGAAGAATATATTGAGGAGAGATGATATTGTGCAGGTACATCTAGATGTTATTTTGACATGATATATAAACCGATGAACGTTGGCTGCACGCACGAAAAAGCATGACGTGACTCATTATCACGTTTTGCTTGAGCCGAGGGTACAAGCGAGAACGCGGAACAAGCGATAGAGAGGCACGATCGGCGTTCGGCTTGTGACGCCAATTTTTTATCAATGTTTTCTTATGACGCTATCACGTAAAAAAATCGTGCGTAAACCGACTTTACAGACAACCATTTTTTTTTGTTAGCCAGTGTGTGATTCCCACTGCTGGGCTAAGGTCTTTTTCCTTTCAAACCTCTATATCTTGTGCAATATTTGGCCATGTTAGCCCCACAAACAAGATCAGGTCGTCACACCACACACCACCATCACTGCAATCTACCTCGACAGCGATTTCCTCCGCCAGGCCTCCAGTGAGTTAATACCGTTGCCCACCATTGGCTGGACACGATATCAAGTACCCCATAGTCTGTGGAGCAAGACCACATTTACACTCCAGGGCAGAGTCATCTATGACGACACGGTTGGCGCAGTGGCGGAGAGATTCGACTGCTGCGCTGCGTGTCGCGTATTCGATCCCCACACGGAACAAATATTTGTATGGCCTACAGATAGTTGTTTCGGGTCTGGGTGTTTGTGTATGTGAGTTTAAATGTTTGTAAACGCACCCACAGGAGAAAAGGTTTAAAAAGCAAGGTTTTTTAAAAGATATATGTAGATATCTCCACCTAAACAGGTTTTCCTTGCTTCGGTCTACCTGTGTCCGGAGTCTATTTAGAGATGTTATTATGTTATATATAAATATACTGAAATGTATGTATTTGTGTTACAGATAGCAGGCGAGCGAAGTTCAGGCCTATTATCAGAATGTAAGGAACACATTGAAGGTATCACAGGTGCAGACTGCGTGCGGTTAGACCTGTTGAACGCTATGTTGAGAGATGAGACGGCAGACATTGTGATATGCATCGCTGTTATACACCATTTTAGTAGCAAGGTGAGTTAGAAATGCTTTATTGTCATATTTCATTTTTAAGCCTAAAGGTCACAGCACACATATCAACTCGGCAAGGGATCGTCAACTCGAGCCATAGAGTATTCTTTGTTGAAACTTCCTACTGCAACGCACACTAATCGGAATCTACACTATATTGTGTTCGTCAAGTTATTATGCCTTGTGACTGGGACTGTAGCTTCTTTTTTATTATTTTTGTATTTGTTTCGACTATTCAAAAGTGCCTGTAACTGGCCTACTTGAAATAAATGCTTGGATTTTGAGGTCGGGCAAAGTGTTTTGGGGGGGTATGAGGAACAAAAAGTTCCTCATCCCCCATAGAAAAGGGAGGATCCTCCGACCAGACGGGTGTTGTGTCTGGTGGGCTAACTGCCCGACATATGTAAGTCGGGATTTTCTATATAGGCTAATGTCGCGGATAATGTTGATAGCGCGATGTAGGAATTGCCAATTTAGTTCGCATGTGTTGCGATAGATGTCGCTGTCGCCACATCACTCCCCTCCGAGACCGAAGGTCGATAGCAGGCTGAGTCTTGATGCTTGCCAGGCCAGTGGAAGGTTCCAGTAAGTTGGAACCGGATGCCGCGTAGTTCTCGGTGAGTCGGAACTGTCTTGCGGTGATGCCCCAGTGAGTCGGGGTGATGCTGCATTATGCTCCAGTGAGTCGGAGTGATGCTGTGCTGCGTAGTGGCTGGCTGCTGCGTCGACCAGGAGAGAAGTACGTCTCTGCTTGCTGACCGGCCGAAGTGCAGTGTGCTGTGCCAAGGTCGCTGATGAGGCTGAGGGTGATGACCAGGTATGCGCTTCCGCTGCATGCTTGGTGGTCAGGATACCCTTTGAAGCCGTGGTTGCTGGCTGACGATATGACTCGCTGCTCGAAGGCTTGAGGAAGTGATGATGACGTTTGAAGTAGCTGCACGAAGGCTGCGCTGACGTTCATGCTCGGGGTCACCAGTTTGGGGGGGTATGAGGAACAGGGTGTAAAGTTCCTCATCCCCCATAGAAAAAGGAGGATCCTCCGACCAGACGGGTGTTGTGTCTGGTGGGCTAACTGCCCGACATATGTAAGTCGGGATTTTCTATATAGGCTAATGTCGCGGATAATGTTGATAGCGCGATGTAGGAATTGCCAATTTAGTTCGCATGTGTTGCGATAGATGTCGCTGTCGCCACAGTGTTTTTGGGTTTTTTTCCCATCAGAAAAATTTCTCAGTAACAGCCACGGAGTCTGGATCTGTGCCCGGTTGATGGCAATAGGCTCACCCCCTAATACATGGGATTTAAACATGACTGGTGAAACGTGGGTGTTCTTGTTTGGTTTACGTCTGCCTAACGTTTCGGGGATTACAAGGCGTGATGTTGTTTTGAATTTCCAACGGTGTGCGGTGGTATTGAGTCGAGCATTTGAAAATCTAGCGTGTTAAACGAGCGCCATTGTTGGATTGTCAACCTCCGATGCTAAGCAGAGAGCTGAAATTCCAGTGCGCAAAAAACACCCGTGCGAACGAAAGCGCATGCTTTTGTCGCTTTTGATGTCTCTCAACAAGAAACTTACTGAGCCATTACATTTGTCCACAGGCAAGAAGATTACAATCCGTATCAAGTATACACCGCCTCCTGCGCAAAGGCGGTCGCACTCTCATCACGGTTTGGGCCAAAGACCAAACAAAATCAAACTACCTACTGAAGAGCAAACAAGACCAACAAAATAAAGATCAGGCCGAAACCCAAGTCACAGTTGGAGGCGTTAACCTCCCAGTACATGAAAACAGAACGCAATTCAAACATCAAGACTTACTAGTGCCTTGGAAGTTAAGAAAGATATCTGATAATAAACTGGCCAGTAACCTAAATAACACCTTATTAAGATACTATCATGTCTTCGAAGAAAACGAACTAGACGAACTATGCAAGGAAACTGGTTTCACAATCGAAGACAGCTTCTATGAAGAGGGTAACTGGTGTGTTGTATGTAAGAAAAAATAAATCTCGTTGAGGTAACACTTTGTACTTTCTTTTTTTAATTTAAAAAAGTCATGGTCTACACAATTAGAAAAAAAAACGAATATATAAACAATGGGTTGTAACAACTGTGTTATATCCTGCGCATATGTAAAACTGAAGCTTTTGTAAGAAATTACAAATATCTTTTAGACGATAATGTTGCTATAAAAATAATTTGAGCCGAAAAATATTATTTTTCTCTTTGATTGAGCTTTAATAACTGCCTAAATGACACCTGTGAGCATCGATTCACATTTTATTTATTGAAAATGGTTATTTTTTTTCTCTTTTCCGCATTGATTCAGTTTTCGGATTTCGTATAAGTGTAGCACTCGATTTTACATGTTAAAAGGTGCTTTCAAAGGTCATGTGGTCTATGAGAAAGGTTGCTTATTCAAGCGATTGCATGAGAACGGATGCTTACGCATAAAAATGCATTTTGACTAAAACACAAGGTTTCCGTAAATAACCAGAATAGAAAATGTTTTACGATCACATACTTAAGTATCATTTCATTCTATTTTTTGCCTTTTGTGCACTCGCAAATAGACAGTAGTCAGTCTAACATCGTAAAATGCACAGCTTTGAGTTTGAGTTCCAAACCTTCCTCTATCACATATGCGCAAGATACGGCATCAGGATTTCATTAAAGCTAATTGCAACAACGGTATAACAGATATTGTCGACAGATCCGCCAACACAGCATCGACGTTCTGTATAGTGTTCACTTGAAATATATTCTCCTTTCTAAAACTAAGTATTGCCACCGCTAATAATGGGAGGATTTCTAAACAATCGTAGCCTAGTATGGCATCCCAGAGTAGTAGTAATTGATCTGGTGGTAGGTGTCCACTGAAAGCGCGCATCAACCATTTGAATACCACTCGGATTCTGAAATAGGAAACGGAAATTAAATTCGAAAGGTACCATTGACTTAGATATTACTCCGTAAGGACTGGGCGGACCGCATGTTACAATGACGCCTCGAACTTGGTCCTAAAACGGTCTTTCCTAAGCCGAAGTGAACTAGTCCACGATCGGCTCTTTCCGGGTGCGGTCGTAAATTGTATTTAAAGCTTTATTTATGTTCTTTATACCTCGAAAATACCACCGCCGCTTATACAAGGTTACGTTAACGAGCAGACTACACCGATTCTCTGTATGGCGAACGCGTCGAGCAAATGTTCGGACGAACCGTATCTTTAGTTTTTAGATGCTGTGTCTGCCGGGAACGCTTTAAATATAGCCAATAGCACTCCGTGATGAGGTAGCGTAGTAGTTGCGAAGATTATTTCTAGGTATAATCCACAAGCTTTTTATACTTGAAGTTTACGCAAATTCACTTCACCTATTCCGACCTCTAATTTTGTAAGTGTACACAAATGTATAATACTTACGGATTAATGTTGATATTTCTAAAATGTATCCATAATAATGGTTCATTTGCTTCTAAAAGCCTCTCGTATAAAAGGCACAATGAAACTATACCCTGAAAATAAGAAGCACACTTTACAATCAACCATTAAAATCACTAGATGATTACTACAAATTTAACTATCAACGATATAAGGGTCATATTCCAATGTTTTACTTTAAGACAACTTGAGGAGCTTTTTTTTTTTATGATGGGTGGAAAATCATCAAATAACCCCTCCCGCTCTTGAGCAGAGCGAAAGGGAGTGTCAGACTTCTACTGACTAAAAACCACCGATGTTCCTTCTTAGCCCTTCATGTCAAGGCCGCGGTATCTCTTGCGAACAACCCGCAGCCCTGACGGGGGAAACTTGAGGAGCTTGTGGCTAACTAATAAGTAATAACTGCCGCTCGGATCAATCTTCAGGCTAAGTCGCGCTTGTCTAGGTTGGTCTGTGGATGGGTGACCACCCGTTACAGACCGAGTTTCCTTCGTGCCTCGGAAAGGACGTTAAGCCGTTGATCCCTGCCGATACTTGGAGATCTTTAAGAATCGTTGCAGCTCGTGCCAAAGGGTATCATATTACCCTGTACAAACTGGGTTGTGGAGATCAGACACCTAACTGACCTCCACAATCAACTGAAACTACTACGGTATACCACGGTGGCCGGTGGTACGGTGGCCTTTTAGACCATACCGTAGACTCTAAGCCTAAGGTATTTCGCCACAAATTTTACCATAAAATTGTCAAAACGACTTTTAGATCGAAAACCTCTACCACTCATACCAGTGAGTGTATCCCTTTATAAAACTCGATGTCTCACATAAATTAGGGGTAACTAAAACTGATTACAGTCTACAAGGTTTAGGCCCCAATTCTTTGTAAGTAACCACAAAACAAATGCGTGGACAACATTTCAGTGAATATTATGACGAATATATAATTATGTTATTATTCACAGAAGTACCTACTATAGGGAAAACGGAAAAGCTATAACAATCAAGCTCAATAAATATCAGCGGGATTATTATTACATGAGACCATAAATTTCCTTGTAAATACTACTATTTATTGTTTCTTCTTATTTCTAGGGTTTTTGAATAGAGATACGGTTTTTTCTAGGGTTTTTGAATAGAGATACGGTTTTTTCTAGGGTTTTTGAATAGAGATACGGTTTTTTCTAGGATTTTTGAATAGAGATACGGTTTCATGGCCTGCAGTAGGTACGAATAAGTCAGAACCAGGTGGCCCACCAGTCAGTGAAGTCCAGACCTGACTTTTTCTGTTTTCTCGTAAGTATTTAAGTAAATTTTCAGTGTTGTAATAGGCAATAAGAACGATAAAAAAATCATGGGTGGCAAGTTTTTGTAAAAAACTTGTTTTTTTATGTGCTTAAATGTGGCCATCCGGCTATATTTATAATTACGATTACTTATAGGTTTTATTATGTTTTATGTCCTCAATTGTGGACACCAGGTCTGAAAGGGTTAAAGCAGGATTTTTTTAAATCTTATTTCAATGTGGAAAAGAGATATTTGGCGCTAGACACCCGGTATAGTTGTGCAGGTTTTCCTGCATTGGAATAAGATTAAAACAATCCTGCTGTATGACATTATCGGGTAAAAAAGTTTAACCGGTTATAAATTGCTATAACTCATAATTATGTTTGATTAACCATTATGCGCGTTAATCATAAACGGGTAAAAACATAACATGGATTAGTTAATTCAAACATTGCCGATTAACCAGAATAAAAGACATGTGGCACCAACCATGAGCTAACTCCGTCACTTTCTTGCGGATTTACAGAAATGAACTCTAGGCGTGAACCGGTTACTATAGGCTTATTAACCCAATAAAACAGGTTAACCTAAACTCATAACTCAAATATAACCCCTATACGCTTAATAACCTTTTCGGTCCCTGATCCGAACGATGCGGGTACAACTGCCAAATTATTTTTTAAAGGAACAGTGCAGTAAACCTGTATCTGCATATTACAATTTTATTACCCTTAAAAAGGTTAGAGATACCTGTGAATGTGTTGATATGTAGTGCAATCGATGCCAATATCGCACATAGAATGCACGAAACGTGTAGTACAATTGAACGGGGTCGTCGTATAGATAGCAAAAAGGAGTTGCTGGAACAGTAAACACACAATTTAACACCACACATACATGTGTCCTCGAATGGGTAATAAGAGGTCCACCGAAAATTCCCAAGTCATATATTTTAAGTCCCCGTAATAGGGAATGACCCTATTACCATTAACCGGACACAGATCGGGAAAAATAAACATTTAGTATTAATTATATTATTATTACTTATTAGTCAGAACCGCAAACCACATTCGGGTGCCTACTTAAACTCAAAACAATTCTAAAATAGTTGAGATTGGCAGCGACCTCCCTTTTTACTAATTTCTCGCAATCCCACGCTCCTTCTTACCAGCTCTCTAGTTAGGGGGTAATCAATCCCGTCGGGGCTGCGGGTTGTTTGAAAGAGATACCGCGGCCTAGACACAAAGGGCTAAGAAGGAACATGGGTGGTTTTTAGTCAGTAGAAGTCTGACACTCCCTTTCACTCTGCCCAGAGGAGGGGTTATTTGATGATTTCCCACCGCAAAAAAAAAAAGGGGGTAATCAAATTCTTCCGGTCATACACTTCATGGCCTACAACGACCCTTCTTTTCCAAAGCACTAAGTTTGGTATCAAATTAAAAGCATTTATGTATTTTTCAAAGTTTAGTTTTAGTTTCCAGTTATCTATAGGTACTTTTGAATTATCAAAAAGTTCTATTTTTGGTTTCACAGTTTGGTCATTAACAAATGAACATATAACATCACGTCTGTAATCCTCGAAGGATTAGGCAGAGGTGTGCCCAAATTTCTTGAAAAAAAAAGGTTGAAATTTCTCAGTGGCAGCCACAGAGTCTAGATTCGTGCCCGGTTGATGGCAATAAGCTCGCTCTCTTTTACATGGGATTTAAATATAATTGGCGAAATGTGGGTGTACTAACAAATAAATAAGAACAACAAAACCTTACCATACATGCTGAAACCATGGAATGGAATTACCCCGCTTGGCGGGAACACAGTGACGCTCTCTACTGAAGTCTGCTTGCCCTTGATGGTGACAGTGGGTGGGCTGCCGATACTGCCTTTTAGCTGTTGCATTACTTCAATATCGCGGGAAAAACATAACATCACCTGTAAAAGTATTTTGCCATGTATTTTTAACAATCAATCAACTCAGCCTATCGGAGTTCACAAGTGGGCATGTCTTTCGCAAGCTACGCTACAACATCCTGTTCACCAGATTCGGCACCCAGCTTGACTCGGCCATCTCTATAAAATTGTGAGTCCATCTCACAATACTCCAAGTCATCCTCATTTTCCTGCCCTTAGCCCAATTTATTTGGGATCGCTGCAGCATTTTTTCTTCTTCCATAATCATCTATTACTCGTAATTTCAGCAGTCACCTGTTTTTTTAGCCATATCATCCTTCGTCTTCATACTATCTTATTTTATCTGTCTATCAGTCCATCGATCGTTTCTTTGCTTTTCCTGTACTCATACCACGTTCCTACTCAAAACCTTCCTCACAACATGTTCTTCCTCATCGTATTTTGTTCGTCATTTTTTGGTTTTCGAGAGTAAAGAACAGAGCGGGTGTACCTACTATAGCACGCATCAATACTGCGGTCCTTGGCATCACGATTATCATCATCATATTGGTTAACAAAAAATTCTATTACCTGATACAATAAATCTTCAAATACGAAATATTGGTCATCGTTAGAAGCGGTCAATTGTACGTCTTTGAATATAAGTTTGTCTATCATTAAATCTACCTCCAGAACACTTTTTTTGAGCTGAGCGAAGTAAGCCGTTTGCTGAAAGTAAAAAAAAAAACAATAATGTTAAAATATCGTACGCATACTTGGAATTCTGAACGTTGTGCTTGAACAGAAATGAAAAAACGCCTGTCTTGTTATAAGTAGGCATCACTGTACCTGACTCTTAACATCGGAACCTAAAACTTGCGACCACAACTTCGCGCGAAGGCACTGCGGGCTTCCCCTCTTCAAGTACTCTTGTACAACCGGTGCGTAGCCCATAACTGCCACTCTTTCGCCCAAGCTGATACGCTCAGCCTCAAGCGATGCAAATCCTGGCACTGAGCTTGGCATGTTCGGATTCACGCCTAGAAGAGGTTCACCGTTTGACCATTCTGGGAAGACTTTACGCTAGAATGAAATATATATTTTTTAAATTAAATTATGTACTTTACAATCGTATACTTACTAATTCGAGTAACTCTTGTGTTAGTTAGCATTTGTCAATTTAGATAGTAGACATTAATTTTCATTGTTCTGTCATGGGCCCGAAAATAGAACCCTGTGGAACTCCTCGCCAGTGACGTTGGCTATGCAAATTGGGGCGGTAACATGGCCAGGGATCATCATCATCCTGTCCTTACTTATCCCATTCTATTTGGGGTCGGCACAATACGATAGTAAAAAATATAATCTCGCTACTGCAGTCCATGTGACTGAGAGGTACTTACTAACTGATCTAGCGTCTTCACTGGAATGGGTAAATGAGCAAACTCCCATTTTGGTTCATCCCTGCAAAACCAACAAAATTAATGTTAGTGTATTTTGAAAATGTTAACTTTATTGAATTTAAAAGCACTCACTCTCTCGTGTAAGGAACATAACCCGATAATGTTAATAACACTTCCAAAAAGTCTTTTGGCGCATAAACTGGTCTGAATTTTGTTAGGTCTGGAAAAAACAACATATTCAATAGAATATACCCTATAAGAACCATATTACATTACATTTTTAATAAGTCACATAATTTATGACCACCAACCCGCACTGGGCTCGCGTGGTGGATTATAGCCCATCCCTCTCCTAGAGAGGAGGCCTGAGTCCCTGCAGTAGGAATATTAGCCTATAATGATGATGATAATTTATGAAACTACTTATATTTTATGTAAAGTTACCTAGAGTGTATGTACTAATTTCGTTCCATTTTTCTAATAATTCTTCGTGTTCACTTTGAGGTCTTATTTTCGCTAGTGATGTTTCGAGGTCTGAGCACATCGAATTTAATGATTTGTGTATTCGCTTCTCCCATTGAGCACTAGCCTTGAGTAATGATGTTAATGGGTCTAATTTCTGTAAAATAATAAGATATAAAGATATCAGTAACATTATGCCCAAGGCTGTCCTGCCCATCCTGCACAACCACTTGTACCTTTCAAGATTTAATCAAAGCAAATGCTTCCACAGTTTGAGTTCATCGACACGAAAAGAAGAAGATGCTCAATCAACGCATCTCAAACTATTTTTATAAAGCGCCTACAAAAAAACAAGGTGCTTACACTTTGTTTACTCTGTGTTCTAACCCAATGAAAAACTGTATTTCTAAGTTTAGTGTCTAAACCCTTTTCTTTCATAGCTTGTTGTAATGTTTGTTTGAAATCTTCCTTCTTTACATTTGGCGACGATGCTAATTTCTGAAAAAACAAAGGAAAATAAAGTGGAGTGCCCATAAATGTTGCGTGCTAAACAAAGATTATTATTATATCGTGTGTCCGTAATCGTGACGACGACGGTTCGTGAATGTAACACATAGGGTCTCAAGAAGGTAGATACTTCTGATCCGCGTCTCCTTCAAGTGGGTTTTAATTTAGTTATGAAGCAACCTATTAATCATCAAAAAAACAGTTTATCGTTCATATTTTATTTCTGTATTCTTTAAATTTTGAAATCAAGGAAATAGTTCGCATATATAGACGCTGGCAAAAATATTTTTGGATAACTTCGTAAAAGTGTAGGTAGGTAGGTACATAAGTACCTCAATCAAAACATTCTTAGGTATATTTATTTCTAATGATACGATTAGAAAAAGTATATTTACAGCTCAAATACGTACCTGTATATCACTATAAAATGATTTATAAATGGAAAGAGTTTTTATTTCTTCGGCTAGTTTTGATGCTGTATGATGTATGGCTTCTTCTTGTATTCCTTCCATAGTAACTTTTCATGAATTATATCTATTTTAATTTTGTAAAAATAAAATAACAGACGTAACTGTGTTTACTTTTTTTATAAAACTCATAGTTCATGGTAAAATGAAAAGACACTGTTGCCTTGGAAACTGACAAATAAATCGTTGGGATATAAGTCGCGGTAAGCCAAAAGAGTATTTTTCGTAAAAAAATATTGTTTATTTTATGTGTTTATTATCTCTGTTTTATCCCGATAATAATTCATTTATTTTAAAATAAAATCGTTGTTTGGATGGTCTTCATTTTGCCAGAGTTACGTTCGGAAATAGCTTCGATTTGTTTAATATTAAACTACATACTTAGTTTACAAGGTAGCAACAAACTACGTAAAGGGCTCACTCATTGTATAAAAGTCGATAGATGAGTATAATATAATTCAAAACTAGTGGCTATCCAACATGTCCTTTTCTTTTTAATTTCTAAAAATCTTGTAAGTTTCTCATTGGTTTCAGAACGAACTGGCAATTGTCTATTCTTTGACAACTGTCGATGTCGTAATGTCAGATACAGATTGTCATCAGCTGAGTGAATTGTTGTTTTGACAACAAAGAAAAAGAACTTAATTTCGTAGAAATGGGGAAAATATTCCTTGACCATATTGGTGGTACACGTTTATTCTCTTGTGCATCTTGCGATGTGAATCTGACAAATCGTTCAGAGCTGATTAGCACACGGTTTACTGGAGCCACAGGTAACTCAGTACCTACTTATGCTTTGCATTCTTTAACTTTCTTTTGCTTGGTCAACTATTTATTTACTAGGTATCGATAATAATTTGCACAAGATTATCACACCATGTACCACCAGATCTTCGCGTATCCGAAAAACTGAACGAGTATAAATGCACTATCGATAAAGCAATAGGAGTTATGTATGAAGCCCCTTTTGGCAACATATTGCATTGCCTTTCAATGTAGATACTTGCGAGCACCCTTAATTTTTTTGGAATAAATAAATAATATAATTAGTGGTCAATCTTTGTTATTTTCTAAATAACTACACTTATAATGTATTAAGTATATGCACTTAATACATACAGTAGTTGAAATTAAAATTAATAGGATTTTTTGTTTGCAGGCCGTGCATTTCTGTTCCACAAGGTTGTGAACCTAGTGTACTCTGAGGTACAGGATCGCGTGATGCTGACGGGCCGCCACATGGTGCGCGATGTCTCCTGCAAGAACTGTGGCACAAAACTTGGCTGGGTCTATGAATTTGCTACAGAAGAGAACCAGAGGTGAGCTTAACAGCAATTTTATTGATACACACTGTAAAACTTTTTTTTTTTTTAAAACGTAGCCCCACACTAGGAATTTCTCCTGTATCGTGGGTGCGTTTACAAACATTGAAACTCACATACACAAACACACCCAGACCCGAAACAACTATCTCTAGGCCTTACAAATATTTGTTCCGTGCGGGGATCGAACCCGCGACACGCACCGCAGCAGTCAAATCTCTCAGCCACTGCGCCAACCGTGCCGTCGCTGTATCTTATAAATATAAGTTTTAACTACAGTATCATCATTATGTGATCTGCCAAAAGATGTACACAGGTGGACTCTTCAAACATTGCCATTTAAATTGTGTGAAATTTCGTAATACATGTTGTAAATATTATGCCAGACTGCATTATTGTCCAAGCTCCAAACTTTATGCTTCAAAACAAAAAATCACTACATTTATACTCAAAATTGCTGCACCAATTTTCATGCAGGTTTCACCAATGTATAGTGGGTCTCGAGGAAGGTTTTAGTATATAATTTGACCAACATCAGCTAGTTATTAATAAATTAGGAGCAATAAATTATTAATATTTATTTTTTAATTATTCTGAAAAAAAAGCATTCTTGAAAAGTTTTAAAAGTACAGCTACAATAATTGTAAACCAAATGTGGATTAAATTCATAATTCTGTTTTGATTCCAGATATAAGGAAGGTCGCGTAATCCTGGAAAGGGCTCTTGTGACAGAAAGTGACGGCATTGAAGAAATACAAGTAAACAATGAAGACTAGGTGCCCTCAAATATTATGATTTGCAGTTGAAATTCCAAATGTAACAGTTTGTTGTAGCAAAGCCTTCATTTTTTTTTTTCATAAACACTGCATTTCTTTTCCTGTAGACCAAGTAAGAAAGAAAATCTCTTTCTTTTCTTGTTTTTAATTAGAAGATAAATAAAACTTGACAAAGTATTTTGCCTGTTATTTCTTCAAAGCAGCCACTTTTATGAAACCTTCAGAGCTATTTAGGTTGATGTATATGGGTACGCAGCCAGCCGCGTCTATAGTAATTTGGGGAAAACTACCGTGTTGTTGATTCTGTTAGCCATAAAACAGAAAACATATTAATAAAAGGTAAATTGGAAAATCATCAAATAACCCCTCCCGCTCTTGGGCAGAGCGAAAGGGAGTGTCAGACTTCTACTGACTAAAAACCACCCATGTTCCTTCTTAGCCCTTCTTCTCTTGCGAACAACCCGCAGCCCCGACGGGACAACCCTCAGCTCAAAACATTATTTATGAAAATCCACTGCAGAAAATACAGAGCAGCGATGGTCCCGATGTATCGTCTCTCTCGCTCTTACCCAAGCAGGCGCATTACTTACATTAATTTCATCACTACTGCTCTCAAAATGGTGAAGGAAAACATAGTGAGGATTTGAGGAAACCAACATGTCCAAAAAAATCGAAGACGTGACATCTACTACACACACATAAATCTACGGACTGCTTTATTGGTCTAGTGGTCGCTGAGCATGAGGTCCTTCCTGGGTTCGATTCCCGGGTTGGGCGAAGTGTTATTGAGTTTTTCTATTAAGAAAATCTCAGTAGCAGTGGATTTATGCCCTATTGATGGCAATAGGAGGCTCGCCCCTTATTACATGGGACAACATGACTGGCGAAATGTGGGCTGTAATATAAGACTCACCTCTACCAAAACATTTGGGGATTACAGGCGTGATGTTATGATAAGTAACATAATAGCCTGGCCTGTAATAGTTCACCGCGCGTGTGGGCGAGAGCCTAAAGCGTTCGACGATTACCCTACTGCAGAAAATGAACTGTCTTGAGTGCAGAAAGCATTCACTACGATGTTAGTGAGCGGCTGGCCAGGACATGGCTGGAGGTGGATCACTGTGTTGCCCAATTTCTCACAGGTCATGGTAACTTTAAGAGTAAGTTATTTTCCTTCAAGCTTGTTGCCTCGCCTTTTTGTCAATGTTCTACATCTGACTGCGAATTTGAACAATCTGCACATCACATTTTATGGGAGTGTAGTCTTTGGCAGAATGAACGTAATATTATGTTAAATAGTGTAGGTACCAGGTTACATCCGGAATTATTTAGGTACTATACGGACCTTGTAGAAACTAGAACAAATTTCCGTGCGTTCAAGCACTTTTGTCATGCCTATTATGGGAATCAAATATTATAACAGTTCACAACTTAGGACCTAGAATGGTGCTAGGCAACTGGGCTTATCCCAGTTGTATACGTCCCTGTGTGCCTATTGGCCTATTTCTGTTCTGTCTCTCTTGCTGATATGGAGGGAAATGGAAATTATGTTTTTCCTACTCCTCCGCTATTCTTTTCTTTTTTTTTGATTAATTTCGTTGCGGGATCCAAGACACTTAAATCTTTTCTCTGGAACTTCTTCGAGCTTCAATGTCTCGGCGCTTTTCTCGTGGCCGCTGTCACTGTTGGTTCTGGCTTACAGGATTTACAGTGGTTTGGGAATAGTGTGGGGGGCTTGTCCCAAAAAAAAAACTTGTATGTTAGTATAGCAGATCTTGTAGATTTAAAGGGTTTGTCTGCCGATACAAAGGATTTGAGTTTAGTTTATCTCAAGGGTCAGCTTTTTACATTTTAACAACGCAGTGCTTTAGACGTCATGTTCCCACTTCAATGCGCGCATGCATAAGATATCAGCGAATATATGAATAGCAGTATTTTGAGAGAGCTAAAGATTATGAAACTGAGTTGATGATTGCGTGTGTGGAGTACAATGGCTCGAAACTGCAGGCTAAGGGCTGAGGTATACGTTAGACAGGCAAACAAATATAAACATTGCATAGGTTGAAACAAAAGTTCCAGTAGCATCGAGGACTGAGTTATTAATTAATTTACAACTTTATCAATAAGAAGTCAATGTTGATATTTATTTGGTTCGACACACTGCCCTGCGCATGAATGCACGGGCCCAATTAGGGCTGGCGCACACCTGCCGAAGTGCTGAAGTGCTGGTCGGTTGCGATGCGCCCGCGCGCCTACATCAGAGGGATTGAGTTGAGGACTTGAGGTTTAGGATTACTTACGTGTGTGGAAAGCTATGTATCAAAGAAAGGACTAATACACTGTATTGACCCTTCTGATGAGTAGTCTGGGTTAGCAAAGATAAAAACGATCACACAGTCGGTATCACATTTTATTGATAATATACAATAAAACACAACATATATTTTTATCGGACGATAAAACTTTTTCCTCTACCTCCATGCGATTACTTTAGCTCTGTTTTACAATTGGAATAATAGTTTAAATAAAATGCCAACAACATATAATAGCTCTGAATAATTCAAGCAGTGATAATTTGTTAATTATACATTTAAGCCCTTATTAGGGTTTGAATAAAATATTTATAGTTCGCGTACTAAGTACACTAAAACATTGATATAAGACGTAATTAATTTTTAATGCTCAACATTTCATTTTATCGTTATTTTTTATAATTAAAATTATTTTGGAGTTTTGTGCAGCAGTTCATTTTAAATACTTACTCCCGGCTCACTTTAGAAACTTTTAAAATTATGTACGCGATTTAAGGTATCATTACTATAATCACGATTCGTTTTTCAATAATATTAAAAACCTAGGTAGTTACTATTTAGACAAGAACATTTATTCAGCTTTTACTTAGAAAACATATTACGCGGCCCATTGCTCAAAGACGTCACATAAAAGTAATCATGAAATTGCGTTCACACTTGTCAATTAAAATGAATAATTGAATATTTTCGAGTGACGTCTGTTAGTGCAGCATGTTTGCCTACAGCACTGCTTATCCCTAACACATTATAATATATGTTGTTAACATATGTTGTTTGCCTCGTATATTTAGCTGAGCTATTGGTATAAGTTTTGCTTCAATAATCCATGGTTCTGTACCTTGTGGTTGTTTCAGGGTAGCAGTGTCATAGGTTTTAGTTCATTATAATAAATACAAGAAGCATTTAAATTGCTCCTTAGTCTTATCATGTATAACATACCAGTTCATGGTTATTAACACAAATAAATATTGTGTTTATAAGTAGCAAATTGTTATTCGATTTATTGAAAAGTATAGGTACTTACTTATTTAGTATTAGTCTGCAGTGGTGACGACACGAATCCTATAATAATATTTTATGCCCATACAAGTCTTAGCTAGCGTTTTAGAAATACATTTTCAGGACTATTATGGATATCTAATCTACATGGAATATCACCAGTTTTTTTATATAATTACTTAATCAATATTTCCGCAGAAAATAAATTAGTCGTACCGATTCTGTCGTGCAACGCACCAAAAAACAAAATTATATACAAATACATTGTTATTGAATTATGTGCGTTAACATTATAATAATCGTTGTATAAATAAAGTGTCTTATAGCGTAGGTTTTATACTAGAATACACACACTAATCCCTACATTAATTATTACACCGAATACTATTTATAGAAATACAATAAAATTATCACTGCCTGAATTTGCCTACATATACATACGTACTACGTAAACTACGCGTACAAACAAAATAAAACATAAAAATAAAAACGCACCATGTCATTACCTTCAAATACTTCACATAAAAAGCACCGATTCGATTATAAGTTTTGACAAGAATATAAGTTTAAAAATACAATAATTTTACATTACATAGGTACTTGCTTATGTATAAGTAGTAGACTGTTTGGTATTTAAATTGAGTCACATTCATTACTCAGTTTTTGTTCAAATATATGTGGCAGATTTATTCTTAATTCAACAATGTTTACTGCGTATGTCTATTATTTAAAAATTATAAGATACAAATAAGTATAGTACACCTGAACAAGATTGGCATACAACAGGGAAGCATAGCGTAATTGAAAAAGGCTGAATAGTGTGTATGGATGAATGATGATGGATATTATTTCCTTAGACACCTAACCTGTCTGTCTTGGGAGTAAATGATAAATCTTCCGCACATAAAAGTGTAAAACATATCTAATTTATATGATATACCGTCATTATACTTTCTACCAACACAATATTCTCGCACATTTATCATTTTGTGGAAAAACAAACACCTATAGTCTAAATTATAATATCGACTGCTGAATTATTTCGTAATATAAAAACACTAACTAGTCTGCTTTGTCAGAATTATAAAAAGATTGCACAGATTTTAAGGGGAAAATTCTTTTCAATTCTCTAATGGATTTCACATCTAACTACTTAATTATTTTTAAAATAATCTTAATACAACGTCTGTTTAACTGCTAGGTACAAGAACTTAACTCTAACAGCTCTAGTATGCAATGATTAATGTTGTACATAGCTCTCATAACATTTATTGTATGGAAATCGTAAAAAAATGTGGAATTCATGTTTTAAACAAATAGCATTAGTCTATTGAATACTAGAGCAGAATATGGTTGCGCACACAGAAAACTGAGAGGTCGGCAGGATAGTCTTATATATTCGTACATAGGTAGTGGCGACAAGATACCTACATATTACAATGTTTGGAGGCTTCAAAAGGGATTTCCCTTTGCGGTATCGAACATTGAATTCTGTATCTTGTTATCACTAGTTCAGGTAGTTATGGGTTTACGTTGGATACTTTGGATGGAGACAAAATGGTCTTCGTTGCCTTCCCGTGCGCTGGGCTTTAAAATGCATGCAACCTGTGACAGTAGGCTTTGTTTCTCCGACAGTATGCTTAATTCTAAGCTGCAAATAACATTTTATTTAGATTTGTTGAATTTACGCGGCACTTACCATTTTCTTTTAACGACTTAACAATAATTTCTAGTTGATAACATTAGGAAATTAAGGCACCAAAAGGTTTACAACACATAACATCACGGCTGTGATCCCCGAAAGCGAATGCAGAGATGTACTCAGTACTCTATAGTACACTCACATTACGCCAGTTATCATGTCTATTTATAGGTATACAACCACGTGTTTTCCAATGAGGGTAGGCAGAAACCACAGAGCACAACCTGCTACGGTATTTACATACTTCTTTCGTCTCGTCCACGTTCATATACATATAGGGTGTAAAAGTACCCTTAACGCAAACGAAGGGCACTTCTTCTCCCCACCACTGCATTTCTTTTTTGTTCTAGACCATACCTGGGAACCTCCTAGTTGCGGAGATATTGCGGGTCAAAGTTCCAAATTTTTCACAGCTGTTTTTGTAAATACTAGTTTTTCAGGTTAATGCACAATGTTTTAACAGTGCTACATTAGATTTACCGAAAAATGTGATTGTTGACCCAAAAAAAAAATATTTTCTCAGGGGTACTTAGTTTGGTGTACAGAACGGCTGTGTTATGGGTTGATTTACACCCTGTATACATCTGTTCATACGCGCAAGACAGTTGCGATACTACGCATGTGACCTTTCTGAAGAACCTCACCAAAAGATTCAGGCACCGGCTGCGATGCCCTCACATCTTCTTTGTAAATACTTCTTCTCTATTGCCTTTCACTCATCCTCTCAACATGACCCAACCAGACCACTACATCTTCTTTTAAACCACAACGTTCTCGTATAACCTCGTTCCATGCACCATACATGCTTCTACGGATAATTAGCAGTATAAACGTGTGTTCATTTTATAAAGTACACCAGATAATTATATAAATGGTAAGCGCTACGTAAACCGGACGACATTTATACATTTTATATCAAAAAGTTCACATAAACGTCGATTGTCGAAACTCGAAACATATTAAAAAAAAAAACATTATTTTCAAATCAAACTCCAATTCGAGATCACGTTGAAGCCAATCTCCTGACTTTCGTGTAGTGCAACATTAAAGCAACAGTGTGATAAATTATTCAGGTCGCCGTTTATACAACTAAAATAATAGTTTTTAATTAACAACAATATTATTTATTTTCCATAAGCTTCGCACAAAGCTTGCTACGATAGGACACGGTGAAAAAATCCTTTAACCACGTGGTTAAGGTACCTACATCATACCTGTCCACAGGAGTAACTTCCTACAATTAGGTCCTCAGATCATAAAAAGGTGATTTCCGTGCCATGTCGCGTCGCGTTTAAACTTTGTACATATACATTCACTTACATATAATTAATTTCCTTCTTCACATCGTGGACGTCAAGCTATCTAAATAACAGAGAAGTTTATTCTATACGCATGCTATGCATATTGTCCTGCTGTGATCCTTTTAAGGGTTTTTCTAGACAATTCGTGCAATAGAATAAAATACCCCTGAACTCTTTTCTCCCCTGTTTTATGGAGGAGTGTTTGAAAGATTTTCGCGCAAATATTTTCGCCATTTAATGACGTCTCGGAACAATCATCTTCGTACCCTCAGAAAGGGGTTTACAACACTCTATAATACAATCAGGCCAACAACTAAAATAAACTCTCTCAACTTAATATACAAAATATTATACACAATTCTAATTACATGTTTTATTGTGCGTAAAATTAGATTTCATCTTATTCATTAATGACGGCTTACGTTTTTTTTTAATTTAGTAAAATTTCATCTGCATTGATATATATGACAATTCCTTAATTTCGATAGTTTTTTTTGTAAATAATAAAATTGCTACGATTTTCCACCCTGGGTGTGATTACACGCGTTATTTTACACAAATGATCGACACCATTGATCAATAATGATTTTCTGCTATAGTAATAATGCATTTTTCATCGAGCTGTCGCGACGTGTATGGATGATCAACGATCGATGTTTTGATTGTGTTATTCTTTAAACCACTAGCACACTTGCACCACTTGAATACATCGGTCGATGCGGGAAGGCAAACAGCAAAAATCGATGAACAATCCAATTGATTAAATGTCAACCGCGCCAACCCCAATATAATTGTTCTGTTAATTTGATAATAATATTTTTTTACTTTTAACATCTCAATGTATAAATAATTAATAATTGATATGGTATATAATTTAAATAGGTACACGGTATTGTTGATGATAAAAATCTTAACTAACATAAAAAGTAGATCTGTGAGCGACTCTCCAAGATCTTTTAGTTTTGAGAGAGATTTCATTGAAAAAACACATTTTATTCAAGTAATGGATTTAAGTATCGCGCTTCCAAAGTGCATTTAATTTTATTGCAGAATGGTTTGTAGGCCATAATAATGCTACTTGGATCGTGATTTTTTTACCACCGTTATTCTAAAAATAGTGATCGCCTTACATTATCGAGGCGTAAAAAATCATTAAAATGTTTGACATTGTATAATAAATAGATATTAAGCGCTGTTGAGAAATGGTTAAGGGGATATTAATCTGCGACCTTCAATTTCCCGCGAGATAAAGCTTTTGATAAAAATTTCTTTGCACTTTTAGCGCGATTCATAAAAAAGGTACGGAATGCGACCACGCCCGAGGAGAGTCTTGGCTCGACTCGGGGCCAAGACCGATTCTTTGCTTCTCTGTTTCAATAAACTCTAACACGGCCATGTAAATAAACTTATACTGTGCCTCGTTTTGCACCATTCCAGACCGCTGGTCACGCACCATTTGGACAGTACGGTGGATGTCGATTTCACAGTCGAATCCCTCTTTTCTTATTTGATCTAGGATCATATCGATGACTATAAAAGTCCCGGTCCTGCCGATGCCTGCTGAACAATGAACGCACACTACCGCCTGTGCAGGAGGATCCGACCCGGTCATAATCTGTTGTAGTCTATAATTTACGTCTAACAGTATATTCAGAACCCTGCCCGGCTCCGAAGGGACACCGTGATCTGGCCACGCAGTAAAGTGAAAATGATAAATAGTTCTTTTGATGGTGCATTCTTCCTTTTTCGTAACTACGAAGCGTCTCAGCGTGTAATCCGGGGTCGATGATTCTGATTCATTGTGAATTGAAAACTTTTTGAAAACTTCAGTTTTGTTCAATTCTGGCCAATACCGCTCGCACTTAATTTTACCACGTTCGATCTCTTTCGTGGTCATTATAATTATGCGAACGTCCTCCTGCCATATCATTGACCAAAACGGATAGACAGTAGACGATAGACAGCCCTGAGTGGCGATGTATGTCTTGTTATAGACGTGGTCGACGATGCCATTTTCAGTTTCCTCGAGCGATTTTGGTATTGTGGTATTAACATAATTCGGATTGGTTCTGAGGACACAAGGCTCGAAAGATGGGATTAATTTCGTGCCATTTGAACTTTGGACTTTTACGGTAGCATATTTTTCTTCGCAAACGATGACACTAGTGTGAACGGGAGACAACTTCTCTTTATTCTTTGATGGTGTACTGTCTCGGCTCAAGGTTGACACGGTTGAGCCGTTTTCGTAATACATGCTTTCATTACATGAATCTGCACCATCGCACTCCATCATTTCACAGCGGATATAATTGGCGTTTATGTAGTCAGAGCCGGCTGGTGCATCCGGAGGAATGTCCTTCAGCACCACACGAGTACGATCGAAAGGTATTATATTTTTGTATCTATTTTTACGTATGTTTTCTGGCTTAGATCCCTCCATTCTGTCAAACAGTTGTAAATTCTCCATCATTTGCAATGTTTCAAATTCTTCCCAAAAGCCTTGCTTGTAAGCCATGCTTTCAATCGGACCTTCGTTTTCTTTTTGAAGTTGTTTTACTCGTGTGTGGAAATGACGCACTTGGATACGAGTGGCATTAAAAGGCTGGATCAGACGCAACACTTCACCCGTGGTCTCGACCATGGGGAAATTTCTGTAATGTTCTATTAGACTGACGAGATCATTAAATTGTTGGCCGCCGCCTACGTCGTACTTGTTATCCTGTCGTCGTATGATGACGTGTGTGACTCGGTCCCGCGTTCTCACCGACAGGACGAAGTCTCCCGGCTGCCGCTGAGACTCTCGAACTAGAAACGAGCCATTTTTGCCATTCTCCAGCATCACCCGCTCTGCTTCTTTTGCGGTGAGTTGTCCATGGTACCAGCGCTCAGTAGTAGGGTCGGCGCAGTTGAGTGGCGTTTTTAACCTGATGATGTTGCCGTTTTTCTCGCGCAGTTGACACTGGTTGTCCATGTAGTATTGAACAAGTTCGGAAAGTGTAGCGAACTTCTCACCTCCATATAGGTCCAGGAACTCGCCATTATTTTGTATCTTAATATGTGTCACTTCATTGCCTCGACGTACTGACAGAGTGAAATCTCCCTTATTGCTCATGCTGGGCCTTGCTAAGAAGTAGCCATCGTGCCCGCACTCCATGAGGATCCTTTCTGCATCCACCCCTGATAGTGTTGGGTGGAACCATCTTCGTGTAATCATCTTACTCTAATAAAAGCACCACTCTGATACTTACAATACTCTATATTAGTGTCTGGTTGTCTTGATTCCTAGTTTTTCTCCATACATCCTCATTTCTCATCTGAAAGTAAAGATTAAGAATTATAAGTATCGATATTGCAAAGTATGAGGACGAGGCGTGATTCTCTGTAAACGTAAGTAATGCAAAGCAGCTGAACAATGGAATTTTATTGCTGCTTGTGGTTAGTCTTTTAAAGAAGTTTGAGTTGGTACTTAATATACTTAATGACTTGAGTAGTAGCCTAGTGGCTCCTACTTAATGCATTTCAATAAATTAAATAACACACAATATTATTCAAAATCAGAGTTAATATAAAATAGAAATAAGGAAAATGATTGTGAAAAACACATGTGAGTACCATAATGGAATGGCTTACCCTTGTGTTTTGTTGCATTTGCATTTTATTCAGAGCCAAAGCTGTGTTATTTACAAATGCACTTTATAAATAATCATTTTCAAAATTGTAAAGATAGCTCACACCTAACTACAAAAGCAATGTTATAGTTGCACTCAGTGATTATGCTTAATATTAATAATCCATTATCACTTTCATTTTAAAATATGGCTGATTGAGTCAATTAAAGTTAGGGATTAATGACCAAAATTACTGTAAAATCAGATGAATGAGAGATTTTTTTAAAAAGAGGGTTTTTGCATTTGGGTCACCAAGATAATAACTAGGTAGGTTGTGCTAGACAGTCACTCAATATCGAATACTGGTATTCAGCAGTAGCTGGTCATCTGACAAGACTGGAAGCAGACCCCTACATGGCTGTCAATGCTGTTAAAGTTTTATTACTCCATCTTTAATCTTAACAGAATTTAATTTATAATGCTAGTTTGCTTTCGCATTGTAAATTTTGTGGTCAATATTTTACATAATGTAAAAATCAAAACTTCTGCTTATCAAACCTATCTTGGAGTGTAATAAATAACATTGAAGTGTCTGCATTATCAAAATAACACAACTTTCGACTGATTCATTTCATTTCATATGAAAATACATATGGTATGGTGACTATCTGTTTATTCCAACTAATCTCCGAAACAGCTAGAACGATTTTGACAGGACTTGTACTGGCAGATAGCTAATGTTATAAGGCGTAACTTAGGCTACTTTAATTTTAGAAAATAAATTATGGTTGCGGATAAAAAATGAAAATGCTTGAAATCCAATTTAAATAGTGTAATAATAAAAAAAGAAAGTGTGTGAGATGAGAAGAGAGTGAGATGAATGAAATTAAACTGTGTGGTGTGCTCCAAATAAAAATAAGTAAAAGTGAAAATTCGGGCGCCTGGAGCACACACAAAACTATGCCAAGGATAGACTTACCTGCGGGAGCTTGAGACTTTTAATCTTCAAGCGGGAAGGTATCAATAAAAATCGATCATGAAAAGTAAGAACGACTTTATTACCCGAAGGCTGCTGGTTTGAAAATTCCTTTCTAATTCTAAAGCTAACAGCTCTAATGTGTAAAATTAAGATGACATCGCTGTTATTCTAAGACCTGTCATTATTGCACTTTTTAAAATAAATTGATGTTATGTATCATAAACCATACCAAACTCCGTCGACTAAATTAGGAACCTGATGGATTATCCAAGAGCATCTTGGTGATATTCGCCGAGATTGCCAACGGCGGTCCAAGATATATGCATTTTGGTAGGGGCGTGCGTTCAAAAATTTAAGTAATATGGAAAAAAAAACGCCTTGTGGCTGAAAACAAACATGAATAATCGTTAGCGGATAAAAAATGGCGATCGATTTAGAAATCGTTGCACGAGCAATATACAATTAAACTCACCGTTTCTTCCAAAAATCAAAATGTGGTCATCAGTAGATGAATGAATCCAAGCAAATAATTATAAAATGAAGATAAGAGATCCTGAAACAATTAAATATCGGAAACTATTAGCGTCTGCTATCAAAATAGCCATGACAACGCGGAACGGACCGAAATCACAAAGAATTCGCTTACCTTAAAAAATAAAGGCTATCCAATTAGGATCATGACAAGGGCAATCGGCTACCACATAATTAGGGACTAGATGCCGCCCATCTCAAGTTATATTTTGAGATTTTATTGGAGCGCTCAAAAATCACTCCATTGATTCCAGGCTGTAGGTCGAAAAGCAAGAAATGTCAAAGTCAATTTGACAGCATCGAAACTAAAAATCAGTGTGACCACTTCACGAATCCAAGTCAACAAAAAATGAATTTTCATAAGGCAACACCAACCAGAGCCTACAAATCAAAGCAAAGAATTCAATAGTATGTAACAGGCTTAAAAGACTCGTTACATTACATCCCTCCCCGAAAATAAAAGAAAGGAACTTTCTTTTATTAGAAAGAAATCTTCAACACAATAGACCAGTCTTAACAACTTTCTAATTCCCAAAAAAAGAAAAGAATCATAAAAGATTCAAAGTGTAAATGAATTCTGAAAATGTCAAACGACAAGGTCTCAAGAATTTAATAAAAGTAAAAACATGCAAATGACAAAAAGTCAAAAATGAAATATGTGAAAAACAGAAAAAATTATAAGTTATAAAAACTTGTTAAATGAAACGAAGAGAGAAATCTCTTAGCGCTTCTAAACTAAAAAACAGTGCAGTTAGGCACCATCGCCACTGACTACAAATTTCAAACGAATTCGAACAATTTACCAATACAAACTACAATTTTTAGTGCAGTTAGGCACCATCGCCACTGACTAAAAATTTCAAACCACTTGGAACAGTACAACTTTGAGTGCAGTTAGGCTCTATTGCCACTGACTAACTCCGTATCCAACAATCCAAAAAAATTTGAAACTCCAAACAAAAGTTTTTAAATAAAGCTGAAAGACCTTATTTAAAGTATTGTTACAGGCACAACCTGCAACGAAACAAAGGAAAGCGTACTGTGATCGGCTCATCACCACCGAATTCCCGAGCACAATAGCTGTAAAAGAATGTTGCTGTGACTGGCTCAACACTACCAATCTCCCAAACACAGACAAACACAAAAAATCATTGAGATCTCCAATGAGAAATCTCAATAACGAAAAGGCGAAAGCCAAGGTTTCACAATGCGATCGGCACATCACCACCGAACTTCCGAACGCAAAGAAAAAGAATGACGAAAGTCAAAAAAAAATCCCGCATTGTGATTGGAACAACAATGTCCAACACAATGGAAAAAGGAAAAAATATGGCCGGGGCCGAAATCCCACATTGTGATCGGCACAACACCACCGACTTTCCGAGCACAATGGAAAAAAGAGTCGAAATCAAGGTCAAAAGTTACACCAAGATTCAAAAAATAATAAGGCATTTTGTAACAAAGGTTACAGAATGACCCTTAAAAGTAAAGTCCAGGATGAACGCGTTACTAACAAAGTCAAATCCGATCATTAAAGAGAATAAAACTCTAGTAAAAATGAGAAACAATTCTGTCAATGAACAGCACAAAATAGATTTAAAAATCGATTACTATTTATGACGAAGAGAAAATAGAATGATTTCAAACTATGAAAAAAAGATTACAAAAACTTGAAATTGAGTTCAAGTTTTTGATCTCAAGGTAAAAATAACCTGAAGTGTAGGGTTATATAAGATCCTAATAAAATGTAAACATGTAAAAGGTTACCCTTAAAAAAATAAGATCTTATACAATCCAACAAAAACGAACAAAACATAAAATAAGATCCTTCGGTGTGAAAAACATTTAGTGTGGAAAAAAATTGTATTTAATTAACAAAAATGGCCTAAGTTTTATTTTTAGAATGTTAAGAATTCAAATTCAATAAATTTATAAGAAGTTACCTAACATACATCTTTCAAACTGCTGATAACCTATCATCCATCCCCTCGTACATCACACTATCAAAAGCAGCCTTCAAACAGAATTTATCAAAATCAAGACTAACACTTGGAAACCAAATTAAAATTTAATAATATCTTTAACATGATAACGTCCCACTGAACCTTTATTTAAATCTTTCAAAACATAAACGTTATCCGAAACCTTTTCAGTTATTTTACACTTTACAAACTTAGGTGCAAGCTTAGCTGAAAAATATGCAGGAGCATGAGATTGAACAAAACTTCTTCTCCACACCATATCACCCACACCAAAAGAAATGACTTTCCGACCTTTATTATAATAAGCGGCATTTCGCTTATACCCCTTTAACAAGTAAGCTTGAACTTTAACAAAAATATCACTAAGTGAATTAAGAGAAACTGCATAAGCATTCCTATTTGAAATTTCTAGTTGAGATAAGTTATCAACAGAACTACTAAAGTGATGTAATGACGCATCAAGAATAAGCTCCCTACCAAACATCAGAAAGTTAGGAGTAAACTCAGTAGCAAGGTTTACACTATTATTTAAAGCTAATTGAACATTGGGCAAAAAACTTGACCAAGTTCTATGATCATCTTTAACAAAACACGATATGCAGGTTTCGACCGTTTTATTATATCTCTCAACAGGGTTATTTTGAGGTGTATACAAAGTATTATAAAATATTTTGGTTATATTAAAACCTTTCAAAAAATCTACAAAATGTTTTGAAGTAAATTGAGTTCCATTGTCACAAACTACTATTTTTGGACAACCAAATTTGAGAAATATTTCTTTATCAAAATGTTTACAAATTACTCTAGTGGTAGCATTGATCATTGGAAAGAACCAGCAATATTTAGTAAAAACGTCTACAACCGAAAGTATGTATCTATGACCAGAATAAGTTTTAGGTAGAATTCCTATGATATTAACTGAGAGCATAAGCATCAACAGCAGTACAGGTATCGACATCACCCGAATCCTGAAGCGGCGGAGACTGAACTCCCTTGTCCATGACTAACAAACAGCAAGGCGAATAGCAAACGAAAAGCAAAAACTAAATTTCAAAAAGTTAAAAGTTTGAAAATAAATTCTCAAGTTTGAGGTTAAGTATTGAAATCAATGTGGTATTCCCATGAAAAATTACTAAGTTAATTTTATCGTTTTAAAAGTGCAATAATCACTTACAAGCAGCTTAAATCTAGATAAATTAAATGTACAATATTGTACTTACAATTAGATTAAATTATTTTCTTTAAAAGTTAAACTTAGTTTTTAAAATAACTTTACTGTTGAGAACAACAAAACACGGTTAATGCTATACATTTCTGTTGGTTTTGCTAAGAAAAAAACATGTTATTAAAACAAACAGGTCAATAAACAAAATTGTCAATAAACAAAATTATCAATAAGTAAACACCAAATATTGTTTACAAAGATTCACCAAATTAGGTTAAGTACTACTTATGAGTCAAAAATTAAAATAAACACAAAGTTATTGAAGTAACAATGTAGAACAAACTAATGCAAACAATAGACTCATAAGTTAATTAATAATTGTGCAATAATGACAGTATATAGGTACCAGACAAACCTACTTCAAGTCCCTGTTCGGGCGCCAATTGTAATAATAAAAAAAGAAAGTGTGTGAGATGAGAAGAGAGTGAGATGAATGAAATTAAACTGTGTGGTGTGCTCCAAATAAAAATAAGTAAAAGTGAAAATTCGGGCGCCTGGAGCACACACAAAACTATGCCAAGGATAGACTTACCTGCGGGAGCTTGAGACTTTTAATCTTCAAGCGGGAAGGTATCAATAAAAATCGATCATGAAAAGTAAGAACGACTTTATTACCCGAAGGCTGCTGGTTTGAAAATTCCTTTCTAATTCTAAAGCTAACAGCTCTAATGTGTAAAATTAAGATGACATCGCTGTTATTCTAAGACCTGTCATTATTGCACTTTTTAAAATAAATTGATGTTATGTATCATAAACCATACCAAACTCCGTCGACTAAATTAGGAACCTGATGGATTATCCAAGAGCATCTTGGTGATATTCGCCGAGATTGCCAACGGCGGTCCAAGATATATGCATTTTGGTAGGGGCGTGCGTTCAAAAATTTAAGTAATATGGAAAAAAAAACGCCTTGTGGCTGAAAACAAACATGAATAATCGTTAGCGGATAAAAAATGGCGATCGATTTAGAAATCGTTGCACGAGCAATATACAATTAAACTCACCGTTTCTTCCAAAAATCAAAATGTGGTCATCAGTAGATGAATGAATCCAAGCAAATAATTATAAAATGAAGATAAGAGATCCTGAAACAATTAAATATCGGAAACTATTAGCGTCTGCTATCAAAATAGCCATGACAACGCGGAACGGACCGAAATCACAAAGAATTCGCTTACCTTAAAAAATAAAGGCTATCCAATTAGGATCATGACAAGGGCAATCGGCTACCACATAATTAGGGACTAGATGCCGCCCATCTCAAGTTATATTTTGAGATTTTATTGGAGCGCTCAAAAATCACTCCATTGATTCCAGGCTGTAGGTCGAAAAGCAAGAAATGTCAAAGTCAATTTGACAGCATCGAAACTAAAAATCAGTGTGACCACTTCACGAATCCAAGTCAACAAAAAATGAATTTTCATAAGGCAACACCAACCAGAGCCTACAAATCAAAGCAAAGAATTCAATAGTATGTAACAGGCTTAAAAGACTCGTTACAATAGGTAAGCAAACGAAGGTTGCGGGTAACAGCTAGTCTTACATAAAACACTTAAATTATCAGTACCAATTATTATTTCCTTTTACTTTATGTGCCAATATTGACATATAATAATGTATTTCCTTTTATTCACTTTATAGGAAATACATTATTATATGTCAATATTGGCACATAAAGTTTAAGAATAGCTTGCTTAGTAGTGACTAGTGTTATACTTCATGCATCACATGAATCATCTTCTAAAACATGCATGCATTTATTCTATTTAAGAACATTTGTCCGTGTCAATTATTGAACAGGTAAAAATGTATTATGGTTCATAATGCACTTTTAATAATAATGACTAACTCATTGGTCTAGTGATCACAATCGTGACTGCTGAGCATGAGGTTCTTGGTTTGATTCCTAGGTCGGGCAAATTGTCATTAGATTTTTCCATCACGTATTTCTCAGTAGCAGTCACGGCGCCTGGATTTATGCCCAGCTTATGCCACTAAGCTTGCCTCGTATTACATGGGATTTAAACATAACTAGTGAAATGTGGGTGTACTACTAATGGTACACCCACATTAACACTACCTATTGTTTTACCCTCTGCCTACCCCCTTTGTAGATTACAGGCATGATATTTTTGTATTATATTATAATATAATTGATACAATTTTATACCAATTCTTTGATTGTAGCAGGAAAACGGAGTGTTACGGATGTTATGATGCTTTTAATACTTTTTAACCACACACCTATAATAAAGACGTTTCATCCTTATTTACTTGATATTAGTTGAACTCGTACACGAGTTATGTGTAATCCACAATTTTACCAAAGGAGAATTGAGTTCCCTGAATTCATAGGCCCTTTTTTTTTGGGTGTGTGGAAAATCATCAAATAACCCTTCCCACTCTTGGGCAGAGCGAAAGGGAGTGTCAGACTTCTAATGATTAAAAACCACCCATGTTCCTTCTTAGCCCTTCATGTCGAGGCCGCGGTATCTCTTGCAAACAACCCACAGCCTCGATGCACATTTACAGGCCTCAGGTTCAGTTTAAGTTATCAAGCTTGTGTTAGAATGTATACAGCTGTTTTAGCTTTCATGCAGTTAAACTCATAATAGCCTTTAAAAAAACGTTATCTGCCTAGTCTGACTACCTGCTGAAACTGTCAAAAATCTAAAAATAAAAGCCGGGACCAACAGCTTAACATGCTTTCTGAGGCACAGAGGAAACTCGGTATGTGTCACGCATTCACAGACCAACCTAGGCATGTGCCGAAAAGGAATGAGCATTCATAAATAAATCAGAAGTTATGATGAATAATTTTTTTTTACATGTCTCCTCTTTTTTGTTTGGTAAGACTGGATGTGAGACTGACTTGATCAACTGAATGTCGAAGTATGCAACTCATTAGCAGAATTTCATATAATCGAATTGGCACACTTTTGTATTAGGTTAAAATGCATGATTGATCTTTAAAGGCCCCAAGTATTATATAAAGGAATATAATAACACCTAGTCTAACAAAAGAGAATTATAGGCAGCCATGAAACAAGTTTCAGTAATCAAATATCATTTAAATTATTTCTTTATATTCAAACTTTATAACAGGAAGTTTGACTGACCGTGGTAAACATATAGACTGTGTACTTGTAACATTCAAGGTGCAATATCAAAACCTCGTATCACACAGTCCATAATTATACGTAACTTTGTAAGATTATGAGACAAATTGTGAAGTTAACATGTAAAATATGACATCATCCTATCATTGAGATGTGAATTCTAAAAGCAAATAATGCACTTAATGACTATAGACAGTATCTTTTCAAGAAGCAAAATGAACATGAGTCTCAATTTAATCATTTTGTCGTGACATTCACGAATATTGCGGGAAACTCAGCGTACTATTGCTAGCTATATTTCATACAGTTACTATAATAATGTATGTATTGTTATACGTTCGGAACGAATGCACAAAGCCACAAAGGTACACCCTAGACAACAGTGTTGTAGGAGTCTATTACTACTTATATATTATAATCTTATAGTATGATAAAACACTCACTTCAAAAAGGCACCCTATCTTCTTCCAGTGAACGATATCCCTCAAAATAGGAATTATATGTACCGAAGTGCTGTTGCTATGCTGACACTAGATTTTTTTTAAACACTGTTTTCAAGGGCGTCTGAACACACTGACTTTTACATGTAAACTATCAACTAAACATATTGTTAAACTTAAACATTAACGCTATGTTGTATTGGTAAACGAAACCAATGGTCGAAAAAAAATATATTTCACACAAAAAGAAGCAGAAAATGAACTCCGTGCCCGAGTTGCCTGCAGAAATGTCAATTGTCAGTTCAACTTTTTCAGCAGTGTTGCCCACAGTAATAAAATTAGAAAACAGAATGAAGCAAAAATAACAGCTGTTTCATTTTATTACCGCCTAACGATTTTATGATTATATCGTAAAGATAAATTAATTTTTGATATAAAAGATTCATAGAGCGACCATTGAGCCTATTGTTATACAAACATTTTTGATCTCGAGCGTGCGTAGCGCTCTAGCTTTCTATAAAAAAAAAACAGAAAAAAATGAATATAATTCATAATGCTTTCACCCGGTAGATCGCACCTTAAACTGAGTAAAGTAATTTAATGGGTAGACCCATAGGTAGACCCAATGAGTAAGGAAAAATATATGTCTATGGGTAGACCGCAGTATCGCACTAGTTAACAACCTGTGTTAGGTTAGTTAGGGGTGCTTGCTACCATAAGAAATAAAATTTTGCATTACTACAAACGATAGTAGTTATGTAGGTATTGACGCAATAAATATAAAGATCAATTTGCAAAAGTATTTATTTACTCATAATTTCATTTCTCGTTCGGAGCGGTAGAAGATTTGATTTTTCCAAAGTAGCTTGACAACACTTTTTTCACAGCGAGACGTTTGCTCGGAGCCGAACATTCTCCTTGCTGATTTGGTGACTTGTTCCAGTGTTCAAAACTTTGACGCCTGAATATTTTCCCTAAAGATTGCCACTTTTGTTCTGGACTTACTTCCTTATCCTCGAAATGTTCTTGACTTCCAGTTGGCCGATCTCCCTGGAAAATAAAATATATTCTATGTAGACACTAGACACTGATTATTGCTACAACTGTGTATTTATATTACAAGTCACTTACATCGTTAGATTTAGTTGAACGAAGCTGATTAAAGAAATTAGAGATAGACTTCTTCCAAGTTTTGGGGTTTTTATACGAGTTTAATTCTAAGCCATCTTCTGGACCTTCGGCAGGTACCTTTTTACATTTCTTTATGCACGTTTCTTCGTCTTCTTTAGGTATTGTCTCATTTTGCATTAGATAAGTTTCAGGACACAGCATATTGATTTATTATTATCAAAAATCCTTTGCAGTTTTCACTATAAAGTATTCAAAATTATTTTTAATTTATGAGTGTCATGTCAAATAGTCATTTGTTTAAAATTGTCAATAAAGTTTGAATAAAGAATTTTTCTTGCATACAATCTTTTTTCATTCCTAAATATATATTTTATTATAATGGGAAAGACGATTATAAACTTAGGGCGCTAGCATTTCTGGGCCCAAGCATCATAATTAGGTACATGAATATCTGTAAATGTTATTTTACTTTTCAGAATAGTTTGACTTCATTGGTCAAATTGGGAACTTGCTATGGTCACACCATCAGCAATGAATGAGTTTTGATAGGGTTTCCTAAATTACAGTGAGGCCACACGATGCGATAGCGGTGTGGTGCCGGTGGTGCGGTGCCGCCGGAGTGATGCCGCAACGTGATCCTACATATAAATCACTATGCGACGTCATGCCATGCGTTGCGGCGCCGTGCAGCGTCGCACCGTAGGTCCGCCGTTGTGGGGTGCCGCACCACACCGCATTTAATTAGTGCTATGTGGTGCCTCACGGGTGGTGCGGCACCGCAGTAGAACGCTGTTAATCGCGGTGCGGCGCAGTGAAAATCATCGTGTGTTTTATCCCATATTGTAAGTCTTTCTTGTACTAAAGATATAAGGAAATTAATATCAATATTATCGGTACTCTTCGTAAGAAAGATAAATATTAGATGACGTTGCGGCATCACTTCGTCGCTGCACAGTACCGTTAACAAATCGTGTGGCCACACTTTATAGGACCTCGCGTCTCGACATTCGACACCTCGCATTCGTCGTGAAATACACAATTTTGCACAGCACCGACAGCGGCGCCTAGTCGAATCTAGCAAAGAGTAAAATACCTACAAATACCAAACTCCGTACTAAGTTGCGTATTGAGTGACCAGAGTGTAAAAAGAATAAATCATTATTTTCGTATTCTGTAGAAAAATATTTTATCTGTGGCAGAAAAGTTGGCGCACACCCCACAATGCGCTTTTTATCTTTTATGCTCTATGCTCTAAGGCGGGAAGCGGGAAGTCAAAAACCCAGTCAATATTTTTGTTGTAGAGATCAAAGTTTTAGACGGTTTTATTCTTAGATTTTTAATTTTATAAGCAAACTTGGCTGATAATGTCTGCTACAGCTACTTTTACTTCACAGGTATGAATATATTATGTTGATTAAGTTTAAGGATTGTATGGTTGACATAAAAACTTATATTCGAAACCATACGTCCCGGACTCCACCAAAGCGGAGACGAGAGGAACGGAGAGATGTGCAAGATTCGACAAATCACAGAATAGACGAGATACGCAATGTAGACTTGTGAACCAATGTGATCAGTCGATTTCCCAACTTCTCTCCGCACCGCTTGTCTACGCTTTGATGGAGTCCAGGAGTTCCAGGGCTCAACATTGTTGCTTTGTTTTAGTACCTACCTGCTACCTGCATATGTAGTACCTAGGTTTAACTTACAATGAAACCTTTTACGTACCTACCCTACATGTGACAAGATGTTTAGTGGATACCAACTTTAAATATTGATCTATGTTTTCTTCCATACACGAAACTTGTTGAAAATTAGGACGTATGTAGTAGGATATTTCTACCAAGATTCTATTCTTCCACTTCGTCTCTCAATTGACATTATTTTAAGACATTTTTAATCAAACCGACCAAGATATTAATGTAACTTTTTTTTTTGGGGTGTAAGAAATCATCGAATGACTCCTTCCCCAGAGCGGTAGGGAGTGTCAGACTCCTACTGACTAAAAACCACCCATGTTCCTTCTTAGCCCTTGTGCCGAGGCCGCGGTATCTCTTTCGAACAACCCGCAGAGCCCCGACGGGATATGAATGTACCTACATCAAAAACGTAATATTCTTCCAAACAGGCTGTAGCCGAATGGGTAAGGTTATTCCCTCGACAGGCAACAGAAACATACACAAGTTCCGTAACATTTATGAAACAATTGACTGTCGTAGCCGTCAGTACCATCACTTATCTGAAGAATGTGTTCCCGGAAGAGAGTTACACTGTCGAAAATTTCGGAGGTATCAAGCTAAGGGTTTTGAAGAAGAAATGTAGGCACGAGTTAGCGCATTTTGTTAGTACGGCACTGGCTCAGGCTTTTGAGGCGTTTGATAAGAAATATGTAAGTTATCATCATCATTTATTTAGGTTCCATAATGGGCACAGGCCTCACCCAAGTGTTGCCACATTATCCAGTCCTGTGGTTCTGGCATCCAGCGATTCCCGTGACCTTCATCAGGTCATCGGTCCACTTGTGGAGGCTCTACCTTCATTTGACATAAACAATCGAAAGTTATTTGTGGCACCAACGCGTGGTTGCGCGTGTACGGTTATTTTCATAAGATTTCAACTCATGATTTGACGTGGTCCGGTAGTAGAAATATTTAAAACTCTAGTACACTGATAATATTGATTGCAATTTTGTTTCATAAAACTTTTGGCGTTGGTAGTTACTTGTACTGTGGAGTCTGTTTATAGTATTAGTCAATATTATATATGCATTCGTTTAGGTATTACCTAAGTATAGTGAAAACGCATAAAATTCTTGTCTTTATACTTCGAATTTGACGGCACGCTAAGCGATTGGACTGCTGCGCTGCGTGTCGCGGGTTCGATCCCCGCACGGAACAAATATTTGTATGGCCTGCAGATAGTTGTTTCGGGTCTGGGTATTTGTGTATGTGACTTTATATGTTTGTAAACGCACCCACGATACAGGAGAAATTCCTAGTGTGGGGCAACGTTTTAAAAAAAAAAAAAAAAATATATTATGAAATCGAAATAAATTTTCAGCTCCACCAACTTGTAATATGCTTCTACGACGGCGAATGCAAGGTCGAGAATTTAGTAGAATATCACATTTTCGAATACTTGTACAGCCCCGATGGGGTCACCATGAACGTGCACTCAAAAACTCGGGACAGCTCGAAGAAATCCACGAGATATGACTTTGATAATGTTAGGGAGAGGACTATCCATCTGATAAGGGCTTGTGTGGTCATCATGCAGGCTTGTCAGAACGAAATGCCCGAGTCGTATGACGTCAGCTTGCGGTTGTATTATAATGAAGGTGAGATTCCGTAATACTTACTTAGGTTAGTATTTTAAGAGAGTTTGTGCTGATTTTGTACAAATGAGTTGTGGAGGTCAGGTAGCCAGTCTCTTTATTTATAACACTGGATTGACTGGAAGCCGAGTTAGCTTTTTTTTTTTTTTTTTTTATGGTGGGTGGAAAATCATCAAATGACCCCTCCCGCTCTTGGGCAGAGCGGAAGGGAGTGTCAGACTTCTACTGACTAAAAACCACCCATGTTCCTTCTTAGCACTTCATGTCGAGGCCGCGGTATCTCTTGCGATCACCCGCAGCCCCGACGGGACCCGCAGCCCCGACGGGGAGTTAGCTGAGCCAGCATCTGATTAGTCTTATCATATCCCCTCATCCATACCAATAATACAATTTAATAGTTTTGTTGAAATTTACTGCTATTGTCACAAAATTTGCATGCCTTAGTTTAGTAGGCGGAATATGAAGAACTAATGTGTACCTATGTTATAAAATCTGTGAAATACCATATTTCAGGCAAATAAATGAATCTAATCTAATCTAATATCAATTGCTAACTACTGTCTACTTCGCATCATCATACGAGATTTAATTCATTCGATCACAAGTACACCCATCGTTTAAATTCATTTTTTTTAGTTTTCGTCTAAAAAATTTAGGAATTTGGATCACAATGCCTTAAATTCTTGCAGACACACCGGAAGGCTATCAAGCTCCAGGGTTCCTCAGTTCGACAGAGGAGCAAGATCATTTGGAGCCAACTTTACCAGAAACCGTCAAACTAGGATGGGTAGAGACTCCATTCCATAGGATGACAGCTCGCACGTATATCAGGGAGAGTATGGGATCCAGCCATGATGCTATTGTGAGTATAACCAGATGAACAGTGGCGTGCCTAGCGGCCAACAATATGGCAAGTCCCTAGGAACTGTTGAGCATGGGCTGGGGAGCTCAGCAGGGGTGCTCAGTTTTTTTTGTTAGGTACGTAAATATTTGTTACCTGATTCCGCATGTGTGCCAGTAAAAGTCCCAGCGAAATCGGTCCAGCCGTTTCGTATATTAGCAGGAACAAATAGACAGACCAAAAAAAAAAAAATTATGTAGGTGCCTACTGTCTATTTTCATTTGCATTGAATAAAAATCTGCTATTATGAAATTACCTACACACAGATAGGTACTTCCATTTTATTTATATTTTTTGATGATAGAATAATTTTAGAAGACACACTTAACTTTTAAATTGATATGGCTATTCAATAAACACGTTATATTTCACAGCCATCACAAAATGCACCGAAGATGACGCAAAACGATCAAGACGATTTCGAGAGCAGTAAGTTTATGAAAAGCTTTCTACAATAGGCTCAAACTGCCCCCCCTCTTAACAGAAAAAAACGTCAAAAGACAAGACAGGGTTTGAAAAACCACGCTGCGTTTCAAAACGGGCATAGTGGACGTTGCCAGTTAAGATGTCAATAGCGGTCATTGCCCTTTCCCTAATATCTCTTCGTACGAACCAAAACAAATGAACCATACCCTATATCGTTAATTAGAAAAAATGTTGAAGATCACGATAGATGACGATTCAGGACATGAATAGGTAGGCTTATTTTTGGATGTCAAAGTTAAGAACTTTAATAAGTGTGTATTATTGACCCACCGTCAATGACCGCTATAGACATCTTAACTGCCAGGCATATGCTAAAACGCGATTGGGTGGACCACGTTTGTCGCGTGCACGATGACCGCTGGGCAAGTCTTTACACGATGGTTGCTGGAAGATGGCCCAGGCGAGACAATCTGGATGCGTACCAAGAGGGCTGGTTCGAGGCGGCACGAGAATAAAGCACATGGAAGGAATTGGGGGGCTGGCTACTAAAAAGAAGTGAATTGAAGAAACTGTTTAGTCACGAGGGCAGTAATAAGAGTTGTTACTGGAGTTTGTACTTACTTGTCATTAATAAAACTTCCTATTTTGTGTAGGTTCAGCTATGAAAAGTACGTCAGATGCCAGTGACATGAGAATTCAGTGTCCGTGCAATAAGTACGACGCGGACGATGTAATCCACGCCATTCTTACTTGCACGTTAGTTAATTTTTCTTACTTGTTTTTTTTTTTGGAAGGTAGGAAATCATCAAATGACTCCCCCCGCTATGTGTGCGTTACCCCAACAAGAAAGTATCTCCTAGAGTTATATGAGTAGAACGTATAGTTGGTGCCTTATCTGCTGTAAATGTGCCCCCACATAAAAAATGTGTGCCCCCTGTCGTTTCGAAAAAAAATCGAAAAAACGATTCTTGCTGGGGTAACGTTTTTCTAGCAGGAAAATTCTAAACGAATGATCGGAGAGAGAAAAACTGTGCATGGCCAGATAGCTTATATGTGTGCCAAAATGTGCCCCCAAAAATAAAATCTGTGCCCCTTCAGATTTTCGAGATATTGCATTTCCTGCTGGAGTAACGTTTTGATGAATAGTATATCTCTAAAACCATTGCATGTGCCCCTGTAGAATAAACATACGCGAGTAGCTCTTAATGTGTGCCCCTTTGTGCCCCAATTAGATTTTAGAAAATATTTATAGTTTTCAAGTTATCGCGGTTTTATGAAAACCCGAAAAAACATCGCAGCGCCTAAATGAGACAAGGCATAACTTCGCTGAAAACTGTATTCGGTCTTTCTTGACGCTAATAATAACCATACAAAGTTTCAAAAATGCACATGCAAGCGTTATTGAATAATATTGGTAAAAGTTAAAACAACAGTGTAATAACTTTGACGCCAAAATAAAAGAAACCGGCTTAACCCAAGATGTGTGGGTGTACACCAACAATAAGTGCCTTTAGTCAAAAATATATAGCGAAAATTTTCAGCTTGGAATGTTTCGCATTCAGTAAATATTAACAAAAAACAAAACATGTAAACAACGACTGGCTATCCGACCAAATTCGAATGAATAAAAAAAGCGGGGGATACATACAAATGGATTACCTTCTCTGTTGGACGTATTACATCTAAGCGTTGTTCGTACAGTCGCGTTCAAATGTTTTAAATGGGCTTATTTTTGGGAGCTTTAAATAATTGAAAGATCTTGTTGATGTGGAAATTATTATTATTCTGTAAATATTGAATGATATTGATTTGTAATAATGATTTAAATCACCAATACAACCCTCTCAGTTCATAATATATGAAACTAACTTGAGTGACTATTTGATGAAAAAGGCATTGATTTTAATCAGTAAATTCACATTTGTTACGGTCGCGAATCTTATTTTATTTTATACAAACAAACTGCAATAAACATTTTTTTTTAAATTAAAAGCTTTATTTAATTTCTTTATACCTTGAAAATACCACGTCGCTCATACAAGGTTACGTTTACGAGCAGCCTGTAGTTCTAATAGATAGCGTTAGTGTTTCTCTGTATGGCGAACGCGTCGAGCAAATGTTCGGACGACCGTATCTTTAGTTTTTATATCAATGAGTCTATCAGTGTAATTGTCTAAACCGTGTTGAATGCTTCTATATTCAGTCTCACATTTTGATTGCATGATCGCAAACCTTTTTCCACCCTTCAGCCTCGATCATGTTTACTTTTTCAATCTATAATGTTTTTACTGTAGTTAAATTCATACCCACATTTCTAGAGGCTACATAGCCTTTTAGTTGAGACCATATATTTTCAATTGGATTAAAATCCGGCTGATATGGTGGCAATCGCAACACAGTGTGCCCATGTTCGGCAAGTACTTTGTCCACGGAAAGCTCTATATACCTCTCCTTGTGCTGACATATAATAGCATAAATCTGGGTTTTTTGTTAATTTTGGATTAACTAGAATTTCGTGTCTGTTTAACCAGTTGATCATTTCCTGTTTAATGGTGTTTGAGTTCAGGGGTCTTTCAACATATTTATTAATAACTATAACTAGAATTAACGATAACTAGAACAGAATCACTGGGTATATTTGGGATTAATTGATTAACCTGCCATTTTTCGTAGTTATCGTTATTCATTTCATTGTGATAGTCACCTGTAGTGTCCGTGGATTTATACGTTAAAAAGGCACCTGGCACAAAGCCTTTTTCATTTCTCGCATGAACTATTATCAAACGTTGATCTTAAGAAATTGCCTTTTTTACTCCTTTTTTCTTATCATCACTCCAAGATTTCCCTTTGGTGTGGGATGATGTATGTAAGACTCATCCATGTAGTCGATATTTTGTCGAGGTATTCCATTCGTTTGAGACTTACATCGTGCTTTTCCATTAGAACTTTTTGATTATCTTCCAGTTTAGAGAACCGAAATCCCATCTAGTGAAGTATTTTTCTAAACGTCTTTTCAGACCCATTTTTTTTTGTTTTTTAAAAAAAACGTTGCCCCACATTAGTAATTTCTCCTGTATCGCGGGTGCGTTTACAAACACTTAAACTCACATACACAAACACACCCAGACCCGAAACAACTATCTGCAGGCCATACAAATATTTATATTGTAATTAATAGCTTCAGATAATTTAGCTTTTAATGATTTTATTGTTGGCAGTTCTTTAAATCGTAAGTGAAAATCATACCCAATTCTTCGAACAACATCAAATCGTCCACATCCAAACGAAATTGATTTTTTGGTCTCCCTTTTTTTGGAGTGCTGAACTTATTTTCAGTAGTATGTGTTTCAGTACTGACTTCGTTTAATATATTGTTCAAAGTTCTTCTTGAAATTCCAGTGGCATTTGGAACTCGCTCTTGAACCTTCTTAAAATAACAACTTATATTTTCATCTTCATTTTTTTTAATTCTGTCAGCTTTGGTTACAAAATATTTATAAACATTGTAGATAATTTCGCGTGACTGACCTCGTAAAGGTTTCCCTCCTTTTCCTAAAGATGCCATAGTACAACTTTAAATTATTTAAATTTGGGGGTGTTAACAACTCTTAATATATATTTTGAACTGGACGCGACCGCACTCTATCGCACTTGAACAACGACTGACAAGTGACAAAACATCACATAGGCGCAAACGTCGCACACTAGTGCGACAGAGATAACGCTCTACGAAGCCAAAATTACCCGATTGTCTCTTTCCAAAGGTCGATGTGCAATATTTAGCGCCGGGTACTGTACATACATATATTTTATTAATAAAAATAATCGCTAATCCAATGTTTGGTCTTTATACCTTGATACCTTTTTCGACTAATATTACAAATGCTAACGTCTAGATGTACAGACCTATGACCTCCGTCCACACAAAATACTGAATGTTTTCAATGAAATTTGGAATTAAAAAGATACTTAGGTTATAATAATATGTTGGAATAGCACATAAGCTAATTTTACAATGTACTTATTTATGTACAAAGTCACGGAAACAGCTTGTAGAATATAATCTAATCACACAAGTTTATAATATTACTTCTTTTCTACTTCAGTGTACTCAGGCCCAACACGTTTCAACCGGTTGGTGAGTAAAGTTAAGAAGGTCATCCATTGTACCAATCCGCCGCTTTTTAGTAGTCATTCAGATTTGGTCGGATAACCAGCCGTTGTTTACATATTTTGGTTTTTTGTTTATATTTACTTAATGCGTAACATTTGAAGCTCAATATTTTCACCATATATTTTTGACTAAAGGCACAAGATTTTGGTTTACACCTACACATCTGGGATTGTGCCAGTTCCTTGTATTTTGCCGTCAAAGTTATGACACCATCGTTTTTACATTTAGCAAGATTATTCAAAAACGCATGCATGAACATTTTTGAAACTTTGTATGGTTATTATTAGCGTCAAGAAAGACCGAATACAGTTTTCAGCGAAGTTATGCCTTGTCTCATTTAGGCGCTGCGATGTTTTTTCGGGTTTTCATAAAACCGCGATAACTTGAAAACTATAAATATTTTCTAAAATCTAATTGGGGCACAAAGGGGCACACATTAAGAGCTAAGTAGGTATAAATTGGGGGTTCTGGATCACTTGCTCTCGCGTCGCTCGAGCGCGTGATCCAGAACTCCCCAATTTATACCTACTATCATGATGGGAGTTCTGGATCATTGTACTATCATTAACTAATCGATGTCTTTTTATCCACGGCGGTTTTTAACTGATGAGCGAATGTTGCTACCGGTACGTTGTATTTTCGACATAGTATTTTCCTTTCACAGCATTTAAATAAAAGCAATCAGGAAAGTTTTGAACATGCTGCAACCAAGGATCATCGTAAATCTCCCAATCTTCTATAACACCTCCACATGAGAAACAAGCTGCTTTATCATTTACACCATTTCCACAATAAAAAAATCCTGCGTCAGCCATTTCCATCACTAATCTTCTCCTCGAATCAACCGTTGCCCAATAATGATTAAATGATAATTCGCGCATTTTATACGTGTTATACATGTCATAGCGCGGATTGTATTTATTTTGCGACATGTTCTGTTTACTTATTTTCTACTTCTTACTGTAGATAATTATAAAAGCATAATGGGGTTGTAAAGTTGTTGCTATCAACTTATATAGATTAACATTTATGGGTTTGGGAGGGATAAGAAAAATTAAACAAGGAATTATTTATATCAAAATTTTATTATCTATACACCATCTATTTAAACATAAAACATTTTTTAAAGCACATACTGAATCATGATAAATACAACTATACAAATCATGACAATCTTCATATTTTTTGTACAAGCTTATCAAACTAGGACAATATTTATCTTCTAAATTATTTACATTATTATTATTTGAAATATCTTTTAACCATAATACTTTTTCTATACCTTTGGTGTAAACACATTTATCTTTTAAAATATTTTCAATCAAATTCTGATAATTTACGTAAGACACAAATCCTTCATCCCAGTATATCTTCCTATTGCATTCAATCCAAGTAACTTGACGTTTTTCTGCCTCCGTCAAACCGCGAAATGGAAATGGGGGCTTAATTAAAAACACCTGAATTTTATTATTACATAATATAGAAATTTCTTTAATGATAAATAAATTTGATTCTGTTTTGAACCCTTGAACATCTACAATGGCAGTCATGATAACCTGCGCACTATGTTACTCAAAGGTTTGTATTCCACAAGTCGATCGTTAATAATTAAACAATAACCAGTTGTGTTGTCTGGTATTGGTGCTGAACATTCAATCTCCAAGCGCACATCGACGGGACCTTTTTTTAAACTATCGTTTTGCCTTGAACAGTCTATAATAAAGAGAGGAGCCTTCTCCTTGAAACCGGTTAAGTCAAGCAAGGGGTCTGCAGGACAGTTGTAATATGACTGACGAAATTTCACATACATTTCATATAATATACTGTATTTGTTCTCGGAAAAATTTAAGCATAGAGGCTCGTAAGGATAATATTGTGAATTCAAAAACAAAGTTACGTTAGTAACCCCACAGTGATCGAAAAGAGAACTGTCTTTCGTTTTACTATTTTTTCTACTGGTTTGCAAGCAAAATATTACATACCGAGGTTTCTCTAATTGTGAGGCAGTCTTAACAGACCAGCAATGTTTTGTAGTTTTAGGGAGCAAAGGATACTCGTATAAATCCCAATTTCTAAAGGCTATCTGAATAGATTTATCTCTTTCTAAATGTTTAAGTAGTGTCAGTCGTTCCCGATCTGATACTTTTATATGCGGCACCCGCCATTGCACTTTTTGCATATCTATTTGAAAATGCGCAACATCGTCAGTTAATATAAAACTGTTTAAGTTAGAGTTACTTCTATTCAGAATAAGTTCATGTTTACAATTTATTACAATTTTATTGTAATCCTCAGCAAATCCTAAAATCTTATTAAGAGGAACAATAGCACTAAAATAACCATCGCTTTTAAATCCAACCATGTTCCAACCCCACAAGGCAGCGACTTTATTTTCTCCATCATTCATTGAAACGTATGACTTTATTGTTGATGTTATTCCAGAATTTTTAATTCGATCTATTTCTATACCATTTATTTCGTATCTGATATCTTGAAACAAAAACATAACAGGGTTGTTACTGAACGTAATAGTTTTCTTAATAGGATTTCCATCTTTACCGAAGAACCTTGCTTGCCCTTCGACGTAAATTGAGCTGGCTGATGGCAACACATAAACGTCTTGCTGGTGTATGGGAATTCTGATTTCATCGTTTTCTCGAAAGCTGTTATTGTAGGGATTGTACGAATGGACTTCATAACTTTCAATCGAAGTATCGAAGTGTGGTAATTCAGTAATCTGTAGCATATTCATACTTTTAAACCTAGGGCTTTAAGAAAATCTTTATTTGCTTTAGTTAAATTTATAACTTTTTTCTTACGTCTTTGCACCTTAGTGGTTGTATAAGAAATAGGACGCTTTTTGTTAACTACAGGGTTTTTATAATATAATATCATTTTATTTTTCTTATATGAAGGCGTAGTTCAATATTTTTGTGTTCTTCTCTAAAGTTAATACAGAACCCAAATTGATCAACTATCTTAATAGATATCGATGTAATAGTATTTTTGTTCACTGGAAAGTAAATAAGGTTTTGCGGTATTTCTATGATTTGCTGACCTGTAGCAGCATTAGATACAAATTCATGAATTATATGAGTTGGTAACCCGTTAGAGTATGAGCCGTGTATAAGATCGCATTCGATTCTGATCACCGGAATAATGTCGTGATTAATACGCACATTTGGTATTGAATTTAATACTGAAAAGTATAACAAACCACACTCATATTGACCAGATAAATACAGAGGTGGTTGAAAAAATGTATCCAATTCTGATTTATTTCCAGAGATGGTTACCGTTATAGACATGCTAGTAGACTGAACACTTTTAGGAGATCCTGATCATTTTATTCCTGGACTACACCAAAAATTATTTAAAAAATGTAAACATAGGTGTCCGCAATTGTAAGGGTGATCGCGCTGTATATTATCAAAATTATAGTGTACTTTAGCACCGATGTATTTTATAAACTCCTTTGGTGGTTTAAGATTTCCATAACTATCAAAATATTCAATATAATCATTGTTTTTTGCATAGGCTACCCAATGAGAACCTGGATTTTTAGAACTATCTAAATTAACAACTCCACACTCTTTTTTAAAAGGTTTTTTAGGGAGCTCATCTCTCATAAATACACCTCGAAAATAAGGAATATTATTTCCATACTTCAAAATGTCAAAGTTAGTTAAGGCTCGTTTGGGTAGCCGATATCTTAGTTTTTTTCTTTTGATATAAAGATTCCAAGCCCATGTTTATGCGGTTTAAGGTGTAAACCTTTTCCAATGCAAAGAGCTTCCATTTTTTCATTGTGTCTCTTCGATTCAGTCAATTGCTTTTTAGCTATCTTGAATTCATTTATAGTTTTGGCAATACCAGCTGCACCGCCTGCTAATGCTCCCACCGCCGATAATCCAGCAAAAATAGGAATCAAAGGTAATACACCACCACTTTTCGGTATTGGAATAACCCGAGGAAGTTTAATGGATGAATCGTCAGCTAATTCTCTGGCGGCCGCCATAGCTAATTCTATCGCCACTTTTTTGCATTTTGGCTTTAATTTTTTAAAGCGTCTTTTCGTTTTACTAACAATATTTTTAAATTTATTTTTTAACCCTTTTCCCGATGTAACTTTCCGAGAGCGCTTTTTGTTGCATATTTTTATGCCACAGCCAGTTTTAATTTTGGCAGACATTGCCTTGCTTACTAAACGTGCCATGATTTTTTCGCATACACTCGCATCCGAGGCAACTGCTCGCTCTTTTGCCCTTTTTAACAAAATTAAATCAGCTTTGTGACGATCCTTTAAGTTTGATGATTTGTGATAGGCAATATCGTGTTCTTTGCAATATTCGTCTAATTTATTAATACCTTTATCTCTATTTGCAAGCCTTTTAATTAATTTTGTACCAGGGCCGCAATAATTGTATCCGGGTAAGTGTAATTCAAATGGTAAATTGTTTATAAGCCAATTGAGAAGACTACTCTCTCCAATACACATCATAAGACTAATAAAACTGAATCGAGCGCTATAATAAATACTTACACACTTCATCAATCAAATGACTAACTTCTGAGTTAATTTTTTTTTATTTATAATACTATATTCGATTTATCAATCCAACTGTTTTCAGCAGAAGACAAACCCAGCCATTTTACTAAAACCCTGTTTCCTTTTCTTTTAAGAACTTTCTCGACTAGATAAACATTATGATGTTTTGTCTTTTGAAGCTCTTGCGCATAAAATGCCCCTAAAATAGGCTGACCTCTGATTGTATCTTCAATTAAGTAGGTGATAGGAGTTGTATTTTGTATTTTTCTAATTTTAAATATTTCCGTTGACCAGTTAGGGGTATATCCTTTTTCAAATGTTCCTTTGTACTTACTGATACGTACATAATCATCTACTTTAAACTTGCTTCTTATACTATCATTTTTTACCAACCTTAAGTATCTTTCTAATATTCGTTGTTTATTACTGTTATCCACGTTAGCGGGGATTTCATCAATTGTCCGATGGTAAGTGTGATTGTATTTGTAAATAACGTCATTAAGGGTATTATCTACCCAATTATAGTTGCCTTTTAAACTAAATTCCTTATAAAGTTTAGATTTCAATGTTCTGATAAATCGTTCAACTATCGAAGCTTTTTTTGTTGAGAATGTTGAATAGTGATTAATTTGATTTGACTTCATAAGCTTTTGGAATTTATTATTATAAAATTCTGTCCCATTATCTGTTTGCAGATTTTTAGGAACACGTCCTTTAACTAGGAAAATTTTGAAACAGTTACACACATCATCTTTGGTTTTAGTTTTCAGAGGAAAGGCCCAAGCGTACTTTGAAAATGTATCAATAACAGCAAGAATAAATCTACAATTTTTATTTTCTTTTGAAATTGATTGCATATCAATTAAATCTGCTTGCCACAGGTCGTCTATATCTTTCAAAATAACATGTCTTCGAGGAAAGTTTACCCTTACATTTTTATGAATTTCGTTTACCACATCGGCTTTGCTCATGTTCAGAATTTAGTACATTTGTCTTGAATTCATGTATAATACTGAATGTAAAGCATATTGTTACGACTATTTATTCTTGAATTATGCCGGCTTCTTTTAATTCTTCAATTATTGATAAAATTTCATTATCATGGTTCGTATTGCCAGCATCTCTTGAAGCTACTAATAATTTCAATCTCTCGACTAATTCGTTAGGATCATCCCAATATACCAAGTCGGTGTTGTTTTTGTATTTTTTTAGCGTTGGCAAGTTTCCACCAAGTTTAGTGTGAGAAAGTTTATCATCGTTTGACGATTCAGAAAATAGGGGTTTAATTATTTTACAATATTTTATACCTTTGTCACCTCTTATTTGACCTTTAGGATTAAAATCTCTTTTATGCGCATTTGTATAATGTAACATATCTTTATAGACAATTTTATCTTCGCTCGATATTACCTTTAAATCAGGTTTTCTTCGAAGTAAAAGTTCTTTTAGACCAGTTGTTAAATTGTAAGCTTTGTCGCCAATTTTGATCAAAATGATAGTATCGTTATTCAAACTATCAATTTTAGAAAATGATACCGCTGAGTTACCCATCATTAATGTTTTGTTTTCACTTCTAATTCCAAATGGTATACTAACACCATCATAAATACCAAAGATATCATCACCCTCTAACGACATTTCTAAATGATCTATAGATTCCTTTTTATCATTTTCTTCAATGAATTGGGCCGAATTTAGATTTGCATCGTAATAGTCATCGATCTTTGTAGATGAACTAGTATTATTTTCATCGGATTCGATTCCTTCAGAGTTATTTAGAGTTGTATTTTCAATTTGATTCATTTTTTCTTTAGATCTATTGGAATCAACTAGAGTTTTTAGAGGATCTGTGACAGGTTTTAGCATTTTATCAAGTGACAAGTTCATTGTATGTTCCTGATTTTTCATTTGTTTTATTTTGTTCTTTATGGAGTCGACAGACTTCACTAATTCCATTTTAATATTTGTCTCCATCTTTCAATAAAAATAACAACTGTATTCAGCTAAGAAAGAAATAATACTAACGGCATTCATGCATGTAATTCATATTTAAGTATGAACCTTCATTCAAAGTTTAAAAAAATATCAAAATTCTGTCTATACCTTCCATTGTTTAATGGTGACTCTTTGTTAATAAGAAGAAAGTTAAAAGGGTTACTCCAAACAGATTTACAAATGTTTTTAAACTGATGCCATAGTAGATCAGAATTTACATGTTCTTCATAGATATGCTTTAAGTTCACATCATCTTGTTTAAATATTATAAGAAAGTTGGCATTATCGCGTAACAACTGTTTCGGAATTTTTGAGTAGGTTTGCGATAAGTAAAAGCAATCAATTTGCTTATGTCTACCCATACAGAAATAATTCCGGATGTTTATTTGATTTTCACACACGACATCATCAAATATAAACACAGAATTTGGTAAAGCTTCACTCGGAGATATGACATCTTTATCGTCATTGAACTCATTGAATTTTATCTGAGGTACTCTTCTTATTACTTCTCGTAAAAAACAATATTTTGGCTGAAAATTAGTCTTCGAGTAAAGGTAAAGGTTTTGAAATTTGAGCCCATTTTCATGCAATAACAAACTGATCACAACGTTTGTTTTACCGCAATTAGAGGGACCGCAAATAATACAACGAATCGTATTTGGCAACAAAGCACTATGTCTAATCTCTTGAGGAGACTCGCCAAAATGTATATTCTTAACGTTTAGTGATATGGGTTGTTTGATCAACTTCATCTTGTCAATTAATTTAATTATTACCTAACATATACATATATAGTTCATTTTGCACTATCTTTAGACTTGTCACTACAGGAACGGTTCTAGTCTCATCTTGTTTACACATCGCGTGCCAAATAACTTATGTATGCACCTATCATAAAATAAGCGATCACTTCGCAGGCGTTCTTTGCATTAGCAGGTCATTTTGTTTACGATTTTATATTTTCAAGGTAAGTTTTTTTTTTTTAATTTGTTAAATTAATTATTTAAAGTAATAGTAATAATTAAGTATTGCATCTTTTTTTTGTTATGCAGAATCATGTCACACTCGCCATCCTACAGCCCCGTCGACCCGCAACATTTAAGGGTATGTAATTTTTAGGATTATCTTAAATCAAACATTAAATCCATAGTTAATGCTGTTTAGTTATAATATTCTTGGTATTCTTTCAGAATTTGATAGACGACTCAGACCCAGTTACCAATCCATTTTATTATGCTCAAGATAGGGAGACTTGGTACTCTGAAGTAGCAGCAAAGGCCTGTGAGGAGAGTCGGATAAATAAACAAAAGGAACAAACTTTAAAGAAAAAAAACAAGTCAAAGTCTCTGCAAAATACATCTTATATCATGAAGAGAGATACAGGACGCATTCGTCACATAGTCAAAATTATAATACATGATTTGGATGATAACAGTGAAATAAACTGCAGTGATCCCGATAGTGCAAGTGTAAATGTGCAATATTTAGTAAGAAGTGACTATGATGATATCATGCAAGAGACTGAACATTTAGTTGGTAAGATAGTTAAAAAATTAAGTGTACCTAATTCTTTGTAAGTCTTGACAATTAGAAACTTAATGAGAAACTCCTATCAGCCTAATTATTGAAAGAGCATTATAATATAACTATTATTAATAAATCCTTAATATGAACTATTTGTAGTTTGATTTCTATTCCCAGTTTATATAAAATAAAAAAAGGCATAAGCTAGTTATGACAAGCTTAGTCTTAGATATAAAAGTAATCTTTCGGAAAGGAAGAAAAAAAAAAAAACAAATAAATATTGATTGTATATTTATTAATTTTATGTAGTTACATTCATTTATTACATATTTTTTTATTCGATTATACACTTATTACACATTTAATTCAATTGTTATTAGCTTTTGTAACTTACAACATAGTTTCAGCTCAGTAGAACAAATAGAATAACCCTACAAGTACTAAAGTATTGAACTATAATGTCCCCAAGGTAAAGTGTGAAAATTACGTTCAATTCTCTGCCTTTTATCGTCATCACTATTAAGGATGAGCTTATTTAATTTTTGTGTAAATACTTGATGATTTTTAGATCTTATAACATACATATCATCTCGCAGGTTATCATTAAACATTAATGCCCTTTTATATTTTTCAATATCCAATTTTTTCGTTATCGGCTTTGTTACTCCCTTTGCTTTCTTTATAGTTTTTTTTTCAGTGCGTACACAATACAACTTAGCTCGTAAACCTACAAATTCTGAAATAATCTCTCCACCCAATTCGTCTTTGAAATAGCCGGGCATTTTCATGTTGGTTTTAGGTAACCCATATATATTGTTATCCTCAAAATTGCTTGTGTCAAAATAACGAATATTGTTTTTCATATCCTCATAAAAATCATCAGTTTTTACAAAATAAAGTAAACTGTCAGTATCAGTATAACATAAAATTACATTATTTCCATACATTTGCTTAATTACAGAATAATGAAAATGATATAAATGTGTTTTAGAAATTTCAAGAATAGAAAATCCGATATAAATAGGACGATCTAATATAACTTTTGTCTTATTTAATTGAATAGCTACTAAATTTTCGGATATAATTGACAAGTCTTTAAAATGCGGTGCACTAATATACCTTTCAGCGCCATACAATTTGTTGGTTGTATTTAACTTATCTTTCCATAATTTTACGAGCCTTACATCAACTTGTTTCCGCTTGTTTTCAATTGTTTTTCCAAAAATAGAATTGTTTTGTTTCTTAAAAAAATCTTTTTCAAAATCCGATTTAGCTTTTTGCCTAAGAGAAGTATTTAATAAAATGTATGGTTCTAAAAACTTATCTTGATAGAATGATAATATTCTATATATTTTTAACAATATTAAACCATTTTTTAAGCACTCTTGTAAATGTATATAATGGATAACAAAACGATGTTTGCTGTGTAAATTTGCAATTAATTTTTTACATTTGTTTTGCATAGGAGAATATTTTTCGGCAGCAAATGGCAGATCCGAATGAGCATTATGAATGTTAGGTGGGTAATATAAATCTACCTCTAAAATGTATCCTATATCATCGTTTTTGTCAACATCATTTATATTGAAGTTATTTATTTCATTATCATTAAGAAATCGGAAGTTACGCATTGGAAGTTTCTGCATCATTGCAAAGCCGTATAAATTCACACAGTCCAGATAAATAAGGTATGTGCTTGCCTTGTCCTTATTATACGATGATTGATATTTGTTATTAGCTTTGGCATATCTTAATGAGCATTGGGCAAGACCTCCTCGAATTCCATTTTCTAACATTTGGTACATTTCTACATCAGATATTAAATCAAGCTCTACTTTAGTATACATTAGCATAGCATCCCAACTTAACGATGGTGATGAAACATAATAGCATGGGTCTAAATTATAATAAAGTAAACTCATTTCTCGAAACTTTTCGAAAATATCGCATAATAACAGCACATCACATTTTAAATAAAGGTCTGTATACTCTCCTAAATTTTTTATTTTAAAAGTTTGCCATACTTTTAAAGCGTGCTGATAATTTTCAGCTGAAATATTTTCTCCCGTTAGTTTATTGAAAAATTTTGACTGTTCTGGCAGTTGGGTTTCATCATATTTTTCCCATTTGTCTACATAATCATAACAATATACGCCTTTTCTACACGCTAAATTAAATAAACGATCCTGATTAAAAAACAAGCGCATGTGTTGAAAATCATCCGAGTGTAACATTATTACCAATTTATCTAAACTAGTACTTAAAAAGTTAAACGAATCAATAAATTTCATCTGAACTATATTTTTATTATCAATAGGCATGATTTTAGTGAACGATATGTACTTTTCTTTCGATTTCGGAATTAAAGTTATTTTGCCAATTATATCCGACAGCTCTTTTATAAATAAATGAGAATCATATCCAGATAGATTGTGAAAAACTATAGGTATGAACTGGCATTGTTTCAAATTTAAATTACAAGCATTGTGGGCAGGACCTCTATATTTACCTGTAAAATGATCATGATCTTTAACTTTTATATCATTTTGTGCAAACTTGGTTTTACATATGTGGCAGAATTGAACTTTTTTGAATGATTTTAACTCATCAGAAGTAAGAGGTAGCATTGGTACTTTATTTTGTAAAATTTTATACAGCCTTTTTATGTCATTTGTAATGGTTTTAACAAATTTTTGTGCGCAGTTTGGACCTCTATAACTAACAAAACCATTTAATTCAGGTTTAGATTTGCAACAAATATAATAAGCATACGACGATGCTTGATGTGACTGTACAGATTCAGTAAAAAGTGATTTATTTTTGTCTGAGTAATTGCAAAGCAAACTTTCAAAATCTCCATATATAACAATTGGAATTCTTTGGGTTTTTTCAAAGTTTGAAAATTTTAATTTGCTATGTTCATCAGGCAAAACTGTTTTTATTCTACTACAATTGTGATTTAATAATTTATCTTCATTGTCATAATACAAAAAACACTCATCACACAAAAATACTTTAGATTTATGTTTGGTTAATTGTCTATGCACAAGGCGACTAAAGTTTTTTATTAAACAAAAATGGGCTTTATCGTCTTTCGTTATGTACAACAAATTGACATGTGTAAGCTTTCGTTTGCGTGTCAAATATAGAGGACCCGTTACATGATTATTAGCTTCAAGACCATACACATTCACACTTATAGAAGGATTATTTTTCTCAAAGATTTTAATATCATCGAAACTTGGTGGAAAAGACATATCATTTATGTTTAAAAGCAACGTATAGTGTGGGTACGATTGCATTCTATTAGCATTTAGTCTTTTTGGGAACATATGGGCAATAATACACCACAAAAAACAATGATTGTCATTGTTGCGTATATTCAAACATGACTTTGTGTTTTTTATAACCTTAGGCAATTCTAAGTATGTTCCAGCTCTTAAAGGATTGTACTTATTTATGTTTATTTCCAAATGGTTTATACAAACAATAGTCCAGCCAGATTCGGCAAGTTCAAACTCTAAACATTTAGATATTAAGTTTTCAGAGCATTTAAAATACATGTTATAAATATTTGTATTCGGAACTGCTATCATATATTTGGTATTGAAAGATTTCATAGAGCTTTCATTATTTTTTGGCAAAACATATGACACAAATAATTCAAAATTGACTTTAATTGCTTTATGTTTTTGAATCATAAGATTGATAATATCACATACAGATTTGGAAATTTGATTTAAAAACGTTTCTGGAGTTATTGTTACTTCACTAGATTTAGGTGGATTCACTTTGTAACTTATGATTCTATTTTTAAACGCTGTAGCAATAATTTGAATATTTTCGAATTCGGAGCAGAGCAATCGATTAGATTTATGAATATTTGTTCTACTGTGTGCTGATAATTTTGAAACATAAATATTACAGTCTTTACAAAAAAACATGTTTAAAATTTATCTTAAAAAAAAAAAACTATTTTTTCAGAATTTCTTATTTTGTGTTTTTTTAAAATTTCTCAGTTTTTAATTTCAGAATTTCTTATTTAGGGTTTTTTAAAATTTTTCAAGTTTCAATTTCGAAATTTCTTATTTCAGGTTTTTTTAAACTTCTCAGTTTTTATTTTCAGAATTTCTTATTTCGTGTTTTCAAATTTCGAAGTTTTTAATTTCATAGTTCGAGCCTCTGAAAAAGTACATGTAAAATAAAAGTTTCAATTTCGAAATTTCTTATTTCAGGTTTTTAAACTTTTCAGTTTTTAATTTCAGAATTTCTTATTTTGTGTTTTTTTCAAATTTCGAAGTTTCGAAGTTTCGAAGTTTCAAATTTCATAGTTCGAGACTGAAAAAAGTACATGTAAAATATAAACTTCTCAGTTTTTAATTTCAGAATTTCTTATTTCGTGTTTTTCAAATTTCGAAGTTTCGAAGTTTCGAAGTTTCGAAGTTTCAAATTTCAGAGTTCGAGCCTCTGAAAAAAGTACATGTAAAATATAAACTTCTCAGTTTTTAATTTCAGAATTTCTTATTTCGTGTTTTCAAATTTCGAAGTTTCATAGTTTCGAAGTTTCGAAGTTTCAAATTTCATAGTTCGAGCCTCTGAAAAAAGTACATGTAAAATATAAACTTCTCAGTTTTTTTAATTTCAGAATTTCTTATTTCGTGTTTTTCAAATTTCAAAGTTTCGAAGTTTCAAATTTCATAGTTCGAGCCTCTGAAAGAGTACATGTAAAATAATTATTTTTAATCCAAAAAAATACTCTCACATTTCTTTGTATAGATTATTATAAAATATTTCAGTTTGTTTACTACTTATAAAAAAAAAAGATTAAACAGACTTATATTAAAGTTATTAGCAAATTACAAAAACTTGCACAAAAGAAGTGTGGTTACAAAAACTGAATAAAATGAAATTTAATTTAAGAAGGTTTACTGTATAGAATAGGCTGAATTTCTATAAATTCAGCTTTTCCAGTATTCACAAGGTGTGTTAAAGCCTTCCACACAACATTATCTTTATCAGTTGATAATTTTAACGTTGCAAGCGATTGTTTCCAACGCTCGTTTGGAGCAAGTTTTTCCACTTCGTTCGTGTTATAAACTTTTAATTCAAAATAATATTTTCCAACCCTGCCCGGGTCTGATTGGTAGGTATAGCCATCAGCGACTCGTTGAGTGAAGCAGTTCTTCAGAGTGGCAGCACGGATCAGCGGTCGAGATGATTCATCCTGAAATACATAAGATATCTAGTTTTAATTAAAAATAATAAGCGCGAGAGCAAGTAATTAAAAACAAATTTAAAATAAGGGTTTGACGCAGTATGTGCACAACGCAAAATGTGCACTTCTCAAAAATGAGCACTTATTAAAATGAGCACTACCGACAAACGACTAATAACGTTTCTATAAATGTTGCCTATGCAAATTTCGAGACTTTTACATTGTTTTATCTACCGTTACCATTACTATAAATAATCTAAGTATTAGAAAAGTCTATTTAAACTTATGTCTGCAAAAATAAGTATGCTGATAGTTTATGAATGTTTTATAATGAAATGAAAATTTGATATGTTTATAAAAAAAAATCTTACCTCAGAATCTGAAACGATGGTATTTCGTTTTCTTTTTGGAACCGGTGTTGTAACAACTGGTGGGGTGTCGCTATCTGACGATTCTGAAGCGAAAGGGTTTTTAGAAACCAAAGCCTTCTTCTTCTGAGTCACTTTTGTAGCTCTCTTCACAGGTTTTTTTTTATTTTGAGCCGCCGAGGGCTTTTCTTTTGTTGCTCGAGACGTTGAAGGCTCGATGTCCTCTTCTTCAAACCAAAAAGGATTATTCATCGACTGAGCCCTGAAAACATTATTAAAAATGCAATAAATATTTTTGTTACCAAAGTTCGTAGCAACATGAAACAACAGCACCCGTATTCTTCAAAGGCTAGGTAGAGGTATACTGTTCGCCCCCGTTGTGAAATCTCATCGAATAGGGAATAATATATTTACAGTATCAGAAAAATAAAATACTTTGAATAACTTAGGAATCGAACCCCAGGTCTTATGTTTATTGCATGATATAGCAACGAAGCAAGAGTTATTACGTTTGTAATAAAAATATTAATATGAAACAACAAATACAGTACAAGTACCAACCTATAATAGTTTTTGAAATATTAAACGAATAAAATACATATTATCTAAACTTAATTAATTTCAGTCGTAAAACAATTAACTATTACAGTCGTATATATTGCTGAAAAAAAAAAATGAATAAATAAAATAGAATACTCACATACTTTGTTTCAACTGCAACACTTATGAACAACCACAAACAAATTTAAACTCACTGTCCAGTGAAATGCACTTCAGCACAACAATGTCAAGATGTAAGGAATGATATCTTAGATGCTTATTTTATAGACGTAAATCCTAAAGCCTTAGTCATAAGTGAGTTTACAACAATAATTACTTCGAAATTTTATTTAAAACAATACTTGTTATTAGAATTTCATCTCTAACACCTGAGCACTTAAAGTAGATTTTATTTTATTCATTTCTCGTACTGAAATCGCAATGTGAATGCATCCGAATACTCTAGTTAAGGAAAGTGTTTTCACAGCACTTTATCCTTATTAGAGTTTTTGGAGGCGACTTGAGACGAACATCGTAAAAGGAATGAGGTGTCCATTAACTCTGGCGGAATACATACAAACATATAAGAAACCAATAAAATGAGGTCTCTGGTAGTTATTTGTCATGTATAAAGAAACGCTACCTTATTCTACGACTGGCTTCGACTGGCCTGTTGGTCTAGTGGTTAGTGACCCTAACTGCTATGCCGGAGGTCGTGGGTTCGATTCCCACCCAGGACAAATGTTTGTGTGATGAGCACGATCATTTGTTCTGTGTCTGGGTGTAATTTATCTATAATATGTATGTATTTAGAAATATATAAGTATGTTTATCAGTTGTCTAGTACCCAAAACACAAGCTCTGCTTAGCTTGGGACTAGATGGCGTTGTGTGATAGTTGTGGAATATTATTATATATTATTATTATTCTTTAAACTCTCAAGTCGTAAAGGCTGTGTTAGATATAGCTATCCTGCTCATTTTTAATATTAATGGAAAGAGATTGCAAGAGCGTTGGGAAATTAAACATTCAGAATTTAGTGTAATTACAAAAAGTATAAGCTCCGCCATCTATGACACATCGGATGAACTAAAAACCTCAAATCCTACATCTCACAAGCAAAGTTTTCCGCGTCGTAAGACTATAAAAGAACCATCTGGTCGTCATAAAAAATGTGTTTATATCAATATGCTCACAAGCTTGCATGAGCGGATCCTGGTTGATCCAGAGGACCAAGGCGGTCAGATAGGCTAATATGATTACATTAATTTATGATTACGTATAAGATTTCAATTTCTCTTTCCCCCCCCCCCCCCCCACTACTGGCACAAAGGCTTCTCTCACAGAGAACAGTGGTGGTGAAATAATTCACACAAAGTAAAGCGCTAGCCTAGGTTCGAACCCACGACCTGCAACTTGTAAGTCGCAATCGTTACCACTAGGCCACCACTGTTCCCGCTATAACTCTCAAATATGTTTATCTAATGTTATTTTACGAAGCGTCTTGCCGCCACACTGTCTACTTCGCGATCGCCGTTTCGTTGTTTCGTAAGCAATATGAACTATAAGCTTGTAAAAATTAGATCTATTTTAGAACAACTGGAACAATTGAAGTCCAAAGCAAAAGGTCTTATCTATAATTTTTTGTTGCACTGGAATTAGAAAATTGCTGTGTTACATTATGTTTGTAGTCCCAAAAAAAACTTAATAAATTAAATATTAAGTTTGTTGACATCATTTCACATTGCTGATGAATACATTTATTGGATGCAATATGCTGCTAACGTTTTGTTATTAATGTTTTTATTTGAACGCGACGTACTTTTACACACGGCTTTGCACACCAAGTTATAATTTCCAGTAAACAGTCCTTAACTTCTCATTAACGGAAAAAAAGCCTAATACATTATGTGTGCCAGGTGCACCACATCGTTTCGATTCAACGCGGTGCAGTTATCGACCCATGATATTGTTGTTTATAAATTACACGCGATAATTTTGCTCCACTGTAGTTCGACGCCGCGCCAGTGATCGAAACACATTATTCAATCATTCAGCTGTATCGTAGACCGAATCACAGATCACGATGGTACACGACGGTATAAATTGAGGAGTTCTGGGTCATCCGTTCGAGCGAACTGCCGTGAACTGTTGAGGCAATTACAACGAACCGGTAGCAACATTCGCTCATCAGTTAAAAAACCGCCGTGGATAAAAAAGACATCGATTAGTTAATAGTACAATGATCTAGAACTCCCATCATGATAGTAGGTATAAATTGGGGAGTTCTAGATCACTTGCTCGAGCGACGCGAGAGCAAGTTTATAAACAACATGATATTGTTGTTTATAAATTACACGCGGTAATTTTGCTCCACTGTAGTTCGACGCCGCGCCAGTGATCGAAACACATTATTCAATCATTCAGCTGTATCGTAGACCGAATCACAGATCACGATGGTACACGACGGTATAAATTGAAGAGTTCTGGGTCATCCGTTCGAGCGAACTGCCGTGAACTGTTGAGGCAATTACAACGAACCGGTAGCAACATTCGCTCATCAGTTAAAAAACCGCCGTGGATAAAAAAGACATCGATTAGTTAATAGTACAATGATCTAGAACTCCCATCATGATAGTAGGTATAAATTGGGGAGTTCTAGATCACTTGCTCGAGCGACGCGAGAGCAAGTGATCCAGAACCCCCAATTTATACCTACTGAGCTACTCGCGTATGTTTATTCTACAGGGGCACATGCAATGGTTTTAGAGATATACTATTCATCAAAACGTTACTCCAGCAGGAAATGCAATATCTCGAAAATCTGAAGGGGCACAGATTTTATTTTTGGGGGCACATTTTGGCACACATATAAGCTATCTGGCCATGCACAGTTTTTCTCTCTCCGATCATTCGTTTAGAATTTTCCTGCTAGAAAAACGTTACCCCAGCAAGAATCGTTTTTTCGATTTTTTTTCGAAACGACAGGGGGCACACATTTTTTATGTGGGGGCACATTTACAGCAGATAAGGCACCAACTATACGTTCTACTCATATAACTCTAGGAGATACTTTCTTGTTGGGGTAACGCACACCCCCGCTATGGGTGGAGCGGTAGGCAGTGTCAGACTTTTACTGACTAAACTAACCACCCTGTGATTCACACGTCTCTGATTAGGTATTGTGATGATTACAGTCCCATGGAAAAGTTAAAAAAGTGTTCAGTTCGTTGGTCTGGACCACGCTTGTCTAATGTGTGTCTAGGCTGTTTACATATTTGGAGAATAAAAACGTTATGTTACGTAACTGTTCTACAGCATATCAAACTCTGTTTCCAAGGTACTGCGGCACGCAACAACACGCCGCATGCTTCGGTCTGTCGCGCGAGAACGCGGCGCGAGTACAGCGTCACTGCTGTACGGAGTGCTCTGATATGGAGCCGAATAGAGAGCCCACTGACCAGCGCTTGGCGTCCTTAAGTGTTAAGAAAAGAGAAGTAAGTCGGTTCATCATCAGCACTACAGTACTATATGAACCTTCACCTCCTCTTTAGCCCGTCGTGCATAACTTGAAATGAAGTAAACGGCAGAGCTGTCCAGGTCACTATACGTACTTGTCGGAGAAAATTTGAGTCATCGATTCAAAAAGAAGAAGAAGATCGAATGCAAAACGTTGAATATTTCATGGACTTTTTTTTGTAACTGCGCGATCCATTATATTAAAAATTGGAAAGGGTTTTTGGGATCATAAAGAGGATTTCCTAATTCCCCAAACTAACTCCCAGTTAGCGAAGGCTCCACTGGTTGACCACCTACACTGTTCCGATTCGCCTTGGTAAGCTTGTGGAGCACCCAAAGATCTTATTAGACTTGCTTCTCATTTCATGATACCATGAATGGCCGGAAGACGTTGAGCGGCGCGGCTTCCCACTAGGTGGACCGATGACCTGGTGAAGGTTGCGGGATCCGCTGGATGCGAGACGCACGGGACCGGTCAATGAGGCGACACTTGGGGGAGGCCTATGTCCAGCGTTTTTCGGCTGAAATAATGATGATTTTGGATGGCTGATCCACATAATTTTATAGCTCATTTATTTGCGTTCCACAGTGCCTTTGCATATTCCGCCGCACCATAGAGTGGTGCAGTCGAGTGCCCGCCATAGGAGCGCAGGACCTCGTCGACAAGTTTGCCCTATCGCCTCCGAACGCCTCCAAACTGATGAAGCTGTTACATTCTCACGGCATTATTGACCAAGGATCGGATTCTGAGTAAGTGTACATTCGATTCGTCTTTGTTCTGACTAACAATCATCTAGCCTTATTTGTGTCATTTTTGGCTTTGGATTCTTAAATTATTTTTTGTTGGTCAAACAACTTTTTCCACTGTAACTATTCCATTTGTGTTCGATTCTAAGGTCCTTGATTCATAGCAAAGATCATTCAGCATTTCTGCATAGAAACTGATTAATATCTCTGTTATAATTTTAACATTGCTATTTCCAGTCTTGTTTCACCACGCGAAATAAACCAAGAGCACCTAAAATCAGTGAAGAGTCAATACTTTCAATACGAAGAACCAGATTTAGTCGACCGTTTGATCCAAGAGACGCTTTCCCAAAGCAGTCAACCCGACCCAGTAGGAGAGGTCCTCAGTCCTATGGAGAAGGTGAACCTACAGAATGCTACCACACTTGGGAAGATTATAGAGCCTGAATTAGTCAAAGTGGTCGAAGACAAGACTTTGAAAGAATATAGGGATGCTATTATGTGTGATGTGCAAGAGGAACAGGGGTTACCGTTGAGTGGCACTCATAACCCGGTCAATGTGGAAGATTTGGGTAAACGGACCGGGAAGAGGAAGTCGACTGCGGCTAAAAGGTCTGGAGTTAGAACTAAAAGAGCTAGAGCCTCTCATGATTAATTAAATTTTTTGTTTCAAGTAGAATTTCAGTAGTAAAGAGAATTTGTTTATTTTGAATGTTATGTTTTAGGTTATCTTTCACTAAATAAAACTTTGCTAGTTTGAAATCTTTCGTGTTATTCAAATGAATAATTATCTAAGTATTCAATATCTTCAATGAGTACCCATTTTCTTTGGTTATTATTGGCAAAGTATTTCGTATAAAAGAAGATCACCTACATTCATAAATTACAACTACATTTATTGACAACGAAATTAGTAATGAAACAAACACTAGTTTCACGTACAAATACACTTATACAGAACAACAGCAAACAAAACAGGTACTTAAAATTATTTACCTCACATTTTTTTATTAGAAAAAAAAGTATAAAAACCTCTTGGTTGAGTTCAAGAATAATCTTTACTAGCCTATAGCCTAAACATACTAATTGTTCCTATTCTGGATTACTTACTAAATAACTTAACTACTTTTACTTACGAAAAATTATGATTGTACTTGTTCCATATTTGGATAATGCTAAGATATCAAACACGTTGGTGGAATTCCGCTAGCTACTTTAGTTTGACCCTGGCATGGTTATGACTAACGCATACATAAACTTACGTCCTTTTCTCCCATGGGGGTAGGCAGAAACCACAGAACGCCACTTGCTGCGACGATTCTTACATACTTTTTGCCTCGTCCACATTCATACATCTGTTCATACACGCACGCCGGTTGCAAGTACTACGCACCTATCCTTAACACCATTAAGCTAGCCCGCGAAATTCGATTTTCTTACGTTTTTTGCAATTTGCCGATCAGTGTCAGATCGTATGTTAAATAAAATAAGATTTGAGACCGTAACTGAAGTAACTTAACAGGAGTAATAATGATTAAAATCACCAATACAGTTCATATTATTATTACTTCTATGAGTGACTATTTGATAAAAAAGGCATTCAAGGAAATTATATGAACTGAGAGTTGTATTCGTAATTTTAATCATTATTGCTCAGTAAATAAAAAAAGTAAGTAAAAAAAAGAGGAGCTCGTGGCTTAATAAGAACTGCCACTCGGGTCGATCTTTAGGTAAAGCAGTGCTTACCTAGGTCGACCTTTGGATGTGTGACCGCCAGACATACCAAGTTTCCTCCGTGACTCGGAAAGCACGTTAAGCTGTTGGTCCCGGCTGCCCTATATAGATCTTTGGCAGTCGTTACAGGTAGTCAGTGACCTGAAAGTCTGACAACCAGTCTTACCAAAGGGTATCGTATTACCTAGTACTAACTGGGTTGTGGAGGTCAGATAGGCAGTCGCTCCATGTAAAATACTGGTATTCAGCTGCATCCGGTTAGACTGGAACCCGACCCCAACATAGTTGGGAAAAAGCATAAATACACATTTGTTACTGTCGCGAATCCTATTTTATTTATTTAACGTACAACCTGACACTGACCGGCAAATTGCAAAAAACGTAAGAAGGCTACCTAGTCTATCAAATGTGGCTCTTCAACATTATTTACATTTTTATCAACAATGTTATCACGGACACTTCACTGGAGGAGTCCTCAAACGCTCGAAGTCTCCAAAGTTAGTGAACACTCGTCCCCAGTACTTGGGGTCTGCTGCGGGATCCAAGTCCTGGTTGTTTGGAGGCACCGCCGTTGCATTCACTCCATCCAGCTCCGATAGTAATGCTTGCAGAATTTCTGGTTTTCTGGAAAAGACAGTTGACAAATTAGAAGAATTCTTCTTTGAGATTTTAGTAGTTTTTGACTCAGAAATGCATTGTGGTTAATTTAGTGTGTATATTTTTTCAAAGAGGTTGGGATATACACGGTGTAAATCAACCCATCACACAGCCGTCAACCTGTGCATAAGCATTCTGTACATCAAACTACGCAAAAATCTTTGCTGGGAAACGACATTTTTTTTTTTGGGTCAAAAATCACATTTTACGGTAAAACTCAATGTAGCACTATTAAACAATTGTGCTAGTGGATGCTTTGAATAATAAACGGGTCATGGAGGTAATTTAAGAAAAGTTATAACCTGAAAAACTAGTATTTACAAAAACAGCTGTGAAAAATTTGGAACTTTGACCCCCAATATCTCGGTAACTAGGGGGTTCCCAGGTATGGTCTAGAACAAAAAAATGATCGCAGTAGTGGAGAGAACAAGTGCCTTTTGTTTGCGTTAAGGGTACTTGTTCACCCTATATTTTATTCAAGCTTGAGCTGCGGGACTTCACCATATATTATTATTTTATTTAAAAATAGGAGTTAATGCAAAATACGGTCTAAGCCTATGTCGGCAACAAGTCTGCCAGGTTGAAATGAGACTGAGCGGGTTTGAAACGTGACCTGCCTAATTCCATTTTGAAGATTAGACAGTGGGTGCCATGGATGAGGCTTTTGCCGAGCAGTGCGACAGAACCAGCTGAGCGAAAAACGGAGCCATTCAGAAAACCTGTATTCGTCAATAACTGTAATCAATACAAACAAAGCCAGAAACGGAACTTCGGTACCTCCTAAACGTGACGTGAAAATATCTGTTTGACATCAGCTGTTGATTTATATAAATAATGGTGTTGTGCGTGACTACAATTTTGAAAAAAAAAAGGCCGTTTATGCAAGCTAAATTCATCAAATCTTTCTTTAGTAGATAATATTATTGACGCGTTTATCCACCTGCATGTCGAAAGGGTCTAGCCTAGCAGGATACTTAAGATATATACTTACTCATCAGCCATATTTCTTCGCTCGCAAGGATCTGCATTGATGTCAAAGAGGCACGGTGCTACCAGCGGCTTGCACGGTTTGAGAGGAATACTCTTGTCGCACTTTATTGTAGACTCATCTCTGAAAATGATGAATCGTGGCTATATAATCTTAGATCAAGAATGGCACACAGGTTTTTTATACCATATTATAGTATTTAAAGCTGTGGTCAAAATTAAGGTATAGTACGATCAAATTATCTTGACAGGTCTGAACATAGGCTCTGCGAACTTTTACGCATGTGCACTCGTGAACAAAACTGTTATGGCCAGATAAACAAATATACGATCAGAAAATATCAAATACAGTGAGAAATACAAATAAAATAAATATCTAAACACTTTTAGACATATGTTGTAACAAAATAACCTATTATTAAATTTCGATTCGACTGACCTTCCGATAACGGATGATTTTTTGTCACAAACGAAGGTATTATTACGTTAAAGGTATTATTGCATATTTGACAAAATAAGTGCCCACTAACACTTGCAAATAACAAATAAAATGAACTTAACACTAAACAAAAAATTTAACACCAATAATAACAATCAACAGTAATATTGATAAAACAAACAAAAACACAACGAAAACTTTTATCACCGACTGTGCTCAAGACAGAGATAGCGATACAAACACCAAACTAATGCTGACGTGTGAGTGAGACACAATACCTCGTACCGAATATGGCCGAACTTGCACGAAGGTCACGAAGTTAACAAAAAGAGATGTGCAATGTGCATGTGCAATGGGTGTCGTTTAATCGATTATTCTTCTAATCGATTGAAATTAAGTAATAAAAATGTTTATATTCAATTTTATATTGAGGTTTTAAATGTTCGCAAACATAAATGTTACTCAAGAAGTCTATAATAAATTTCTAAAATTTAAGTAAATCATATCTTTTAACCAAGGAAACATAATGTTACTAAAATTTATTTTGTAATAAAGATGAAAACTCAATTATTAATAACAAAATTCACTTTATTAGTTAATGTAATTAGTTAAATAGCTTCTATACACAAAAAAAAACGAATTCGAAATGAAACTAATCGATTACGATATTTGATCATATAATGGATTGATTGTATTTATGTAAGGTGCATCTCTAGCCTAGACTACCTCCCCCCGACCCCCGCCTCATGTCACCATTTGGTTCCTAATAAATGTTACTGCGCAGCCTTCTGCACGAAGTTCGGACCTGCCAAGATACTTTGGTCGTACTGTAACCCCGTGTAAAACTGACTTGTTCCAATTGACTTACCCAACGTCTTGTAATGTGGTTTTCAAACTTTCTAATTATTATTTAATTTACAATTCCTTGCGCGCAGATACATTTACCTACCTTCCCGCAGAGCATTTGCCTGTGTGGCCAGAGCGGGGCAGAGCTTTAGATAAACTTTTATGTCAAGTTGCAGAGTATTTAAGGATATTAGCTCCACGCCCGCGACTTCTTCCGCAATATACCTAATTTATATCTTATAGCACCCACGAATAATGTACCTTTCAAACAGGGTTTTTTTTAATTTTCGAATTTGTGCATTAGTTCCTCAGATGGAGGACTTATCTCAGGAACTAATGAAGAATGACACATACCTACATACAAACTTTACCTTTTTTTTTTTTGGGGGTGGGAAATCATCAAATAACCCCTCCCGCTCTTGGGCAGAGCGAAAGGGAGTGTCAGACTTCTACTGACTAAAAACCACCCATGTTCCTTCTTAGCCCTTCATGTCGAGGCCGCGGTATCTGCAAACAACCCGCAGCCCCGACGGGCGTCGGCCCTTGCGGGCCCATACAAACTTTACCTTTTTATCAAAATACTATTGAATGAAACTTACCTGATGTTTTTAATCTTGTCCTTACTAGGAACTTTAGTAATCTTGCCGATGGCCTCAGCGGAATTGCTTTTGTAAACTAAATCATAGTCGTATGTACCTTCACGACCGCCCGGCCCGTACCAATAGTCCCAGGAACCATTGTAACTTGTGCCTGGAAATAATAATAAATTCAATAAATAAATCAAAAGTGGTTTTTTTCCTAAATCATGGCCTAGTATATATTATTTTCACTAGCCTATGTCACCCGAGATAACGCAAAGAATACAACGATACCACATAGGTACATCAAAATCGGTTCAGGCGTGTAGAAGTTATGGTGGAATAGAAACTCACAAACAAACATAACATGTTTTTGGGCAGTCGTGAAATAAAAGGGTATTTGACAAAGTTTAGGAGATAGCTAGAAACATTACCTTGTTTGTTAGTTTTGTTCACCCTATGCTTTCCCACTGCTGGAAAACGCCTCCCCGGAAAACGTAAAGATATTAAAAAAAAACAGCCAAGTGCTAGTCAGACTCGCACATATAGGGTTCAATAGCATAGCGGCCGTAGGAAAGCTTTAGCAGTCGTCGGAAGTCTGACCACCAGTCTTACCAAAGGGTATCGTATTACCCAGTACTAACTGGACTGTGGAGGGCAGATAGGCAGTCGCTCCATGTAAAATACTGGTATCCAGCTACATTCGGTTAGAATGGAAGCTGACCCTAACATAGTTGGAAAAGGCTAGGCAGATGATGATGAGTTACCTTTATGAACTTTCCAATTGTCCACAGTAATGGAAGCAAGTCCCCAGATATCATCGATGTTATGCACTAACTTAGTTCGCTGAGAGGGCAGATCTTTGGATAACGCCTCCCATAAGTCGACGCCATCAATGTTCTTATCTGTAAATACGCTAAAAACAAAATATTTCATTAGAACAGTTTTACAAACGGCCCATTAGGGTATTTCACCAAGAAAATCTAATTAGTCCGTCTGTTAGATTCTCGAAAAATATTGGATAGGTGTTTTTTGTTTTATAAAATTAATAAAAATTGACGAAAATAAAACGTGTCAAAGATCATGAGTGGGGGCTTGTGACGTCAGTTTCGGGGTGAAAAGGTACTGACCTTGTGACTTGACACAACTTTTCGAAGCACTGTATCGTTTTCATCTTTTGTTTACGTGAAAAAAGAAAAAATATGTGTCCATTATTTTTTGAAAATCTATCTGACGGACCAATTAGTTTTTTTGGTGAAATACCCTATTGCAGTCTCTCTTTTTTAGCTTGGTTTGGGGACTAAGGGTCAGCTAGACCGACATAGCATAGCATAACAATGCATTACGCCATTAATCCCCGAAGGGCTAGGCAGAGGTGTACCTATCCATTAGTAGGTACACCCACATTTCGTTATGTTGAAGTCCCATGTAATAGGGGACGAGCCCATACCATCAACCAGGTACAATCCAGACTCAGAGGCTGGTACTGAGAAATTCCTGATAGAAAACCCCGCCCTTGGAATCGAACCCTGAAACTCATGCACAGCAGTCGCCGTTGCGACGACTAGAACAACGAGGCGGTCAACTCTGCCTTACCGACATATTATTATAATAAAATTTTAAATAGACTTTAAAAATATATCATTGTGGCACCTGGCATCGCCTCCCGCAGCCCCGTACAATGTAGGTAACCAGTCAACAAGGTGGAACCTCTGATTGGCCACTCGAGATTGTTGCTTTATTAGAGGACTCCACAATAGGCCTGCGCCACGAACTCCGCCTTCCCACAGTGTATTTTTTACCTAAAATAGAATAAAATTAATAACAGAACGCCTGTAAGACCATCACTTACCGAGTGGGTACACATTTCGACAGATAAGTTTAATTTTATGTGAAGCGTGGCCTGCTCTACATGCGCCATTTAATTAAATTTTCAAAATAGCAGCCACGCACAAATAATTTCGACCATCGTCGTGTAACGTCACCTGCACCGTTACGGTCTTAGGAAACCATTCATGGAACGCAGGGTGCTATGATCCTATTTTTTGTCCCAGTTCAGGGCAAAAGCCTCCTCTCATTCCTTCCACTTTTTACAATGGTGTGCTTCTTCTTGCAAAGACATACAAGGCGTCCCGCCATCTTCTTGGCCTACGTTATGATGCTAAGTTCGATCAATGGTAATCCTTACTAATATTATAAATGCGAAAGTAACTCGGTCTGTCGCGCTTTCACGCCAAAATACAGAACCGATTTAAATGAAATTTGATACACAGATAATCTAGAGCCTGAGAAAGAACATAGGCTACTTTTTAATGCGAAAAGGGTTATAAGGGGTTGAAAGGGGGAGATGAAAAGATTACTTTTGGTCGCAATAACCGACATCGGTCGCGATAACCGGCATCCAAGCGGGTAATAGCTAGTGGTTTCACATTAGTGGTAATAATCTCGCCTTATACTGACCCCCTTCAGAGGATAGTTGGAAGCAGCATTAGAATTAAACCCAGCAGCAGGTCCACCATTGTCGGAGCTGAACAGTATGATCGTGTTTTCCAGCAAGCCTTTCTTCCCTAAAGATTCCACCACTTTGCCCACTGACTGGTCCAACTTTGCCAGCATGCCTGTGGAGGAACAGAGTTACATATTTGAAAAAGTAATATTTTTAGCTTTAGGACCCTTTTTTTTCTTTTTGGGGCAGAGCGAAAGGGAGTCAGGCTTCTACTGATTAAAAACCACCCATGTCCCTTATTAGCCCTTTATGTCGAGGCCGCGGTATCTCTTGCGAACAACCCGCAGCCCCGACGGGCAGCTTCAGGACCCTAAGGTTGAATGTCACATGTAGGTACTTTGCAGAATGTTAACTACCGCCTACCTATTAAGTGAGGAAAAACGCAGAATCCTATATTCTGTCTCCACCGATCCTGGGATCCGATTGGATTAGCCGCGGATCACGGCAAGTAGTTTCCACGGATACCGGGATCTGTGGCTACAAGAAATAAAAAAATATTTTGGAAACTGATCACGGTGTATAGAGGTGAGAAGTTAAGTATAATATTTTTTTTGAGCTCGAACCTTTTCTTTATTTAGAGGGCTTTATCTCTGAGTGATAACTTCGCCCTATAAGTGAAGTTGAATTGACTTGAGTATGAATATGAAGAGGTATATGTGTCCCGTCGGGGCTGCGGGTTGTTCGCAAGAGATACCGCGGCCTCGACATAAAGGGACAAGAAGGAACATAGGTGGTTTTTAGTCAGTAGAAGTCTGACACTCCCTTTCGCTCTGCCCAAGAGCGGGAGAGGTTATTCGATGATTTTCCACCCGCCAAAAAAAAGGGGGTATGTGTGTGTGTGTGCGTATTGTGTTTTCACAGAATAGAGAAAGACCAAAGAAACGGTGGATTGACTGTGTAAAGGATGATATGGCAAGTAAGGAGGGGTCTGATGAAATGACGAGCCAATGGAATTGAAGAAGGAGACACAATGATGACTGGTGAAGTAATTATGCCATCGACAAAATCTAAAACATGACCTTTTTTTTACCCGACTGTGGCGAAGCCCAAAAGGAGGGTTATTCAAATAATGCTGAGTCGATTCACAGTTTCAATAGTTGATAACGATACTGATACTGTACGCCCTTGTCCTTCAGTATACACAATAATTTGCAAACCGATAACGAATTCTGCTGTGCAGTGTGCATTGGCATGATTTTTTCGATAGCAAAAACATTTATTATTTTAAATCAAATTTTAGTAGGTACCTAGGCAAGAATAACAACAACAGAGTTTAATAAATGCAAAAGTTTGGATAAATTGATTTTTGTTACTCAATGACGCCAGAACGGCTGATCGGGTTTGGATGAAATTTGGCACACAGATAGTTTATAAACTGTGTTAAACATTAGTGATTACACGATTATTTTTGTATGCTGTATTTTTTTGCAAAAACTGTAGGTACGTTACTTCAATAATGTTAATAGTAGTTACATATTTCTGATACAGTTATTGATATAAAAACTAAAGATACGGTCATCCGAACATTTGCTCGACGCGTTCGCCATACAGAGAATTGGTGTAGTCTGCTCGTTAACGTAACCTTGTATAAGCGGCGTGGTATTTTCGAGGTATAAAGAACATAAATAAAGCTTTTAATAAAATTTACGACGGCACCCGAAGAGAGCCGATCGTTGACTAGTTCACTTCGGCTTAGGAAAGACCTTTTTGGGACCACGATTGTGGCGTCATTTTAACATGCCGTCCGCCCAGTCCTTACGCAGTAATATATAAGTCAATGGATACAGTATATAAAGCGAAATTGCTTATGGGAAATAAAGACACCTCAAACCCAAGAAAAGGTACAACTAGTCAACACAAACCTGCATATTTCCGTCTCTGCGTATTATTGATGTAAGAGAATCTATCAATTACATCGTCAGGTGCCCTCAGGAACTCGGATGGGTTCCCACTGTGCATCGCAGAATGTGCTACCATCAAGAATAATGGTTCACTCTTGTTGTGAGCGTTAACCACCTGAAAGCATAATTAAATAAAATTAAAAAATGTTGTAACCTCCGACATAAACCATGACACGCCTGAACAGATCTTCAGAAATTGTAGCTAAAAACCATCTTGAACACGTCAATTTTCAAACAAAAACAAAACATTTCATCGGTCCATTCGTTTACCACCTGGGTTCGATTCCCTGGTTGGGCAAAGTGATATTGGATTTTTCTATCAGGAATTTCTCAGTAGCAGCTATGAAGTCTGGATCTGGAGGAGCTCGTGGCTTAATAAGAACTGCCACTCGGGTTGATCTTAAGGTAAAGCTGTGCTTGCCTAGGTCGGTCTGTGGATGGGTGACCGCCCGACATACCGAGTTTCCTCCGTGCCTCAGAAAGCACGTTAAGCTGTTGGTCCCGGCTGCCATATATAGATCTTTGGCAGTCGTTACAGGTAGTCAGTGACCTGAAATTCTGACATCCAGTCTTACCAAAGAGTATCGTATTACCTAGTATTAACTGGGTTGTGGAGGTCAGCAGTCGCTCCATCTAAAATACTGGTATTCAGCTGCATCCGGTTAGACTGGAAGCCGACCCCAACATAGTTGGGAAAAGGCTAGGCAGATGATGATGAGCTATGAAGTCTGGATGTGTACCCGGCTGATGGCAAGAGGCTCGCCCAAAATTATGGGACTTAACGTAACTGGCAAAATGTGGGTGTACTATTAGGCACAACTCTGCTTAATCCCTCGGGGAATACGGGCGTGATGTTATGTTATGTCTGTTATAATCAGTCTGAGACGAATAACTAGGCATACGATATTATACTCCAACTTTTACCTAATAAGCAACAAGTAAGATAATTAGCTTACATACTTAAATATTCTCAAAGAATTCGTACTAATTAAAGCTTTGTTTAGTTACGGAAGTTATGTATTAATTAATTTACTTACTTTTACTGCTTCTTTAGTGTAAATGTCCGTCGCATACTGACCAAATAGGTCATGAGCGACCTCGAAACCTGGAATAAATATAATAATAAGTACTTAACTATAAACAGCATAGTAACATTTTGATGTTAATACACATATTCTTTCTCTTACAATAATATTGTACTATGTCGTGTATAGTTATAATTTTCAAAAATGTAAACAAGTAAGCAACTTACTAATTTTAATGTATTATTATTTTTAATTTATAGTTATTAGGTTTTCACAACAGGATTTTCAAGTATCATTCCAGAATCTGTATTTGTGTTTGGTACCGGTATGACAAAAGGATCACCTCTATTACATCGCACACTTAATATATAGGCTGTAAAAGTACCCTTAACGCAAACGAAGGACACTTGTTCCCCCCACCACTGCGATATTTTTTTTGTTCTAGACCATACCTGGGAACCCCCTAGTTACGAAGATATTGGAGGTCAAAGTTCCAAATTTTTCACAGCTGTTTTTGTAAATACTAGTTTTTCAGGTAATAACTTTACTTAAATTACCTCCGTAACCCGTTTACTATTCAAAGCATCCTCTAGCACAATGTTTTAACAGTGCTACATTGAGTTTTACCGTAAAATGTGATTGATCTTGACTCAAAAAAAAAAAGTCGTTTCCCTGCAAAAATTTTTGCGTAGGGGTACTTAGTTTGATATACAGAATGCTTGGTCGACAGCTGTGTGATGGGTTGATTTACACCCTGTATAGTATGTCATATTTATATTATACAAACAGGTAACTTTTATAACATAACATCACGCCTATAGTTCCCGAAGAGTTAGGCAGAGGTGTACCTAAATAGTACACTGACATTTCGCTAGTTATGTTTAAGTCCCATGTAATAAAGGGCGAGCTTATTGTCATCAACCGGGCACAAATCCGGACTCTGTGGCTGCTATTGAGAAATTCTTGATGGTAAGACCAAATAACACTTTGCCCAACCCGGAAATCGAACCCAGGACCTCATGCTCAGTAGTCGTGCTTGCGAACACTAGATCAATAAGGCAGTCAGCAGATAACTTTTGATTTTAGCTTTTAAATACTTAAACGTCTAGAATTACCTCTTCTAAAGTCGAAGCCCCACGTAGCAACTTCCATATTAGTGTGGTCGTATAAATCGATCTTTCCAGCCCAAAAGCCGATGTGAGAGTCAAATCTAGAATTTGTAAAAAAAAAATGATTTTGTTTAGTGATAGTCCGTCAGTTAGATTATCGAAAAATATTGGATACGGTTTTTAGTTTTATCAAATTAATAAAAAATTACGAAGATAAAACGCGTCAAAGATCATGAGTGGGGGCTTGTGACGTCACTTTCCTATGAAAAATGGTTTTTGTTTACGTGAAAAAACTATGTGTTCAATATTTTTGGAAATGTAGGTATGTGACGGACTAATCGGGACTAATTAGTTTTTTTTGTCAAGTACTCTATTACTCAACGTAGCCGCTTATACTAAACTACTAACCCTCTGTTCAAAGGAAGATATTCTTTCTTGTAATGCCCGAGGTGCCATTTTCCAACTAGATGAGTTTTGTAACCTAGGTCTTTCAGGTACTGTGGAAGTATCTTCTCAGATAGAGGAAGGCCTCTCGGCTCTTCGCCACGTATAACGCTGTGTTGCATTCCTGGGAAAAGGTTAAAATAATTCGATATTAAATTAATTTTTTGAATCCGTCATATTTTCCCAAACAACCTTGTATCTATAATATTTAAGGAATTTGATTGATTGTAGTAACTTGATTACATAACAACTATGTATGTAATTAGAATATTTCTTCAGTGCGAGAATCAAACGCGTGACGCGTAGTGTAGCAGCCAAACGTCCATTGCGATAACCGTGTCGTCATTGTTGATATTATAGTGGTTAATATTAGTGGTTATATTATATTGGTTAATTAATGTACCACGTTTGTGCATTAAGTTTAAATAAATAAATTGCTTTTACGATACGGTAGGATTAGGATTGCTGGTTCAATTCCCACAAAATTATCAATTTTTTCTAGGTTACATACGAGAGAAAAATCCATCTAAGTATTCAATTTTTTTACAAATTAATCTATTCTCCACAATACATACATAAGTAGGTACCTACTCCTGTGATGAAGAAGCTAGGAAATATTTGATTGAACAATAATATCAGTAGAAACAACTATTTCTAAGCCATTTAAATATAATTGTTTCGTGCGGGGATCGAGCCCCACGCGCAGCGCAGGAGTCGATCGCTCAGCCGTTGCGCCAACCGCACCGTTCCGCCAACCACACCGTAGATCGAATCTACTCACCAGTATGTATGGGGTATTTGCCAGTCATAAGCGCAGACCTGGATGGGGTGCATATGGGAGTCACGTAGTAGTTCTGTAGCACGATGCCCGAGTACGCCAGCGCGTCGATGTTGGGCGTCGGGATCTGATTCGAGCCGTGGAAGCCCACATCATTCCAACCCTATTGATAATAACAAACATTTATGTATTTGGTTTCGTATAGTTATGTATAAAGTAAACTTATTTTAAAATACATAATACTTACTGTAAAACCCCAGTTACTTCCTACAGAAGTTCAATCAACGGACCCAAGGTCAAAAAGTACAGCAACAGCAATTTTTTTAAATTACTGAAGAAAAAGCTCTCTCGATGTCTACTGAGCACGAGGTAAACCGTTTTACGTCGGTGTCTCTTTCTTCTCCCCTGTATACCACCTCATCTACGCGACATTGAAGCGCACACAGTGCTCCACAAATGCAGACAAAATCTTCTTTCATTCGTGTGGACGAATTAAGGTGATAGATTGAGAAAAATGTGGTTTTTCTAGGTCTACGAACTTGTTGAGTATGTAGAATAGGGATTTGACATTTTGGTGAATGGTTTTTGACTCTTTGGTCTAGTATCGACGAAAATGAATACACGATTCAATGAATTTTTCTCGATACAAAAAAATTGCAAAGTTATATCAATTTTTTTACTTAGAAATCACGGTGTAACACTTAAGAATTATTCAATGGAATTGACTTTGAAACATAGAGAATTATTATATCAAGTATCCAAGAAAGTAATTTAAAATTTTATTTAAATTTTCTGTTAAAAATGGAGAAAATTCTTTTTGGCACATACGTTGTTTTATTCCGAGCAGACGCACATTATTGCCATCTCTTCTTTTGCGTTTCAAAAGTATTTGCATCACTTTCGCTCGCTTGTCAGATCAGTCGCCCGGTGGGTTTCATCGACGCAGGACCTATGACATTTTTTTACAAATCTGTGCCATCAGATTTTCGTGATTATAATAATTGATTATTCGTAAAAGATAGTAGATTGTTACTTAATTAGTGTTGAATAGGTATATAAAGACTTTTCTTGAGATTTAACAGTACCTATAACGTATCGTTTTCCATTTGTGATGAGTATTTAATTGTTTATAAATAAAAATGTGAAGAAATATGAAACCAAAACTAAATAAAGTACAACGTTTGAAGTTCCTGAGGGTGAGGGCTCAGAAAATGAAAGAGAGTAAGAAGTAAGTATGTTATTTTTAATGTTATTATGTACAATAATTAATAGTTTCTATTTTATCAGTAACTATGAGCACGTTTTTAGCTGCAATCGAAGTCGCCACCTCCGCTCATATACTTAGATAATCAGCTACAACCTATATTTGCCTCGCAAAGTAATATTGGGTTAGCATTCTATTTGCTAGAGCAAAATATTTATAAAATAAAAATAAAACAGGCTAAAATGTACTAATAAATCATTTTAGGTTAGACATATGTCAACAAAACATCATTAATACGTCAACTTCTATTACCGCGTGTGAAGAGCACATAAACGAATGGAGTCACATTTGAATTGCAAAAAGAGGTGAGTTTAGTCGAAATTATTTTTTTGGTCTTTAGTGAGGTATGGATTTGGAGTTTATTAATCATTTCAGTTTTCCTTACAAGTAGAGTATTTTTTTTTGTGATTTTTAAAATAGTCCAGTCATTTGAAAATTGGTGAGTTTATAGATTTCGACGTGCTCTTTTCGAAATTTCACTTTGCCACCTCGTAACTGTGCCGCTCGCTTTTTTGAGAATAACTTCGTTCCGACTCAATTTACGATAAAAATAGTTCAGAATTAAATTAAACTAGAGAAAATTTCCTACATTTATGTCCTAATAACGTTTTTCGTAAAATCAATAGTGACGGCGTACGAGCGCCGCAAATTGTAATTTAAAATGTGTTTGCGCTAATAACGCGTTTCCACACCACCTTGAGGTAGAGTTAGAAGCGCGTTTTTTAGGGTTCCGTACCTCAATAGGGAAAATCCCTTAAAAAAGGAACCCTTTTATGATCACTCTCTTGTCCGACTGCCGTCGTGTGTCCGTCTGTCCGTGGTTCACCACCGATTTTCTTAGGAAGGGGCTATGCTTTTACTACTATTGTTTTATAACGTTACAATTTGTTCTACTATAGAATAGATGTCCTGAGAGCATAGTCAACTGTCTAATGGTATTCAAAGTGATTTGCATTTCTGCAGAACTTTTAGGAACGACCTAAATGACTTTCAGTAGCTTATGTCGGTCGTTGTATTTGTTGTTGTGTTTCAAAGAAAGAGAATGTTAACGTAAGTAGTAAGTTAATAAAGGCTATTTTTATTTTATTTTATGTCGGTCATAGTCCAGCACCCCCTGGACCAAGACGTCCGCATGTAGTAACATAACATCACTCCTTGTGAACACTGGACACCACACATACATTTCACCAATTATGTTTAAGTCCCATGTAATAGGTGGCGAGCCTATTGCCATCAACCGGCCACAAATTCAGACTCCGTGGCCTCTACTGAAGAATTCCTGATGGAAAAACGCAATAACACTTCACCCGACCTGGGAATCTAACCCAGGATCAAGCAAAGTAGTCGCACTTGCGATCACAAGAATATTCCCTTTTTTTTTTAGCGTAGTTGTATAATGGTTTACGGCGCTCGTACGCCGAAACTATTGGTTTTAAATAAGGAAAAAAAAGGTTATGACATAAATTGTAGGAAATTTTCTCTACTATTATTTTGTATAGATATGTTTTTCTTGTAAAATGCGTCGGAAAGGAGTTAATATCAAAAAACTGCTTTTAGGCGCCATTTTTGCAATATGGCGGCGCAAGCGGCAAAGATACGAGGTGGCAAAGTTAAAATTCGGAAAGAGCACGTCAAAATCTATAAAATTACCAATTTTCAAAACTCCCGGAAAACTTTCCAGGTAACCTCTATTTTTTCGACCAAATGACTGTACTAAAAGCCGTAGAACAAAAATTATCAAAGATAAAAAACAATCTGAATGTTATTATGCTCCACTTGAATGTTGATGGTTTTTATTCCAGAAATAAAAGGAAGCAACAACATGATATTGATAACGAATATAAAGAAGTTGAAGAAAACGTGAGTTCTCTCATTTTATTTACTTCTAGCTTTTGCCCACGGCTTTGCCAACGTGGATGTCGGAAATATCAAAAATGCCGATTTTCCATACTACAAACTTTTATTCCCTGTTTCCCCCTTGAGAGTTGAATTTTGAAAAATCTTTTCTTAGTGGATGCTTACGTCATAAGAGAAATACGTGTGCGAAATTTAACGTTTCTTGGTCTAAGGGTTTGTATCCTTGACGGCGCGTTCGTGTTCCACGCGCGCCTCAAAGAGATGTCAGCAACATGGAAGGGGCCCGCTAGGGCCGACGCCTGTCGAGGCTGCGGGCTGTCCGCAAGGGAAACTGCGGCCTCGACATGACACTCCCTTTCGCTCTGCCCAAGAGCGGGAGGGGTTATTTGATGATTTCCCACCCCCAAAAAAAAAAAAAAAAAAGGGTTTGTATCCTCGGTCAGTCAGCTTTGCATTAATTTTATATATACAGATATATTAAGATCTTCCCAGTACTAGAGCTTGGCATAAATAGTATTTTTCCAAGTTGATTTATACTTCTTTCAGGGTTCTAAAACTGCCGACATCAGCGGAATAATAATATTAATAACAGTCATCAAATAATTAATTTTCCAAAATGTCCAGCTACTTCTGTTGCTGACCGTACAAATAGATACAAGATGTAGTATCTGACGAATGGGAAGTGATGGCATGGTAAGAGATGAGAAAATCGGGGGAACGGGAGAAAAAAGCGGCAGACAAAGTAGGAAAGGTTACTAAAGATGGTTACCAATAATAGATTTGTAAACTTAGATGGTTGTTGCGGTAAACGTTCATACAGAACTAATTATGCTGCACTATTGGCGATTTCGTAAAGTTCTTTTCATGGAAGTTAAAAACAAATACTGATGTATTTGTGCTTGAGTGGGAAAGGCAAATGAGATAGTAAAACAACATGAGTGTTTTAAAAATTATAGCGGATCTTCAACAGCTATGGAATCCACTATTATCGCCGAAGGATTTAAACAGTCTATAGAAATGCATTCGTATCTATGGAAGATCATAGCTAATGGAGACAGTACCACTTATACACAAATACTTGACAATACTGTATCTCTCAATCACGGTCGAAAAGATTGGTTGCAAAAATCATATATTTAGAAAGAACAATGTGCAAAAATGTATGGACACCGTCCCCGAAAACGAAATCAGTCACAATAATAATAGGGTAGTTCACAAAAAAAAAAAAATTAGTCCATCAGATACATTTCCAAAAAATAATGGACACATATTTTTTCTTTTTTCACGTAAACAAAAGATGAAGACTATACAGTATACAGTGCTTCGAAAAGTCGTGTGACGTCACAAACTTAGTACTTTTTTACCCTGAAAGTGACGCCCCTCATAGTCTTTGACACGTCTTAGTTTCGTAAATTTTGATTAATTTGATAAAACAAAAAACACGTATCCAATATTTTTCGATAATCTAACAGACGAACTAATTAGATGTTTTTGGTGAAACACCCTATTATGTTACCGATTCCGATGCTTGTTTTTTTTAATTATTACTGTGGAATGATATCGTTCGTAGTGTTCACACCTCGGAACCTCGGAAAACATAATTTAAAAATATTAACAACAAATAAGATTTTAAAGATACGAAAGTACATAAATGTATCGCCATAAAAAATCATGGCTTACAAAATCTGCAGCAATCAGACAACATAAAAAATCTGCACCAAGATATTACGAACCCTGCCATTTATCATGCATTTGAAGCCACCTCAAATATTTTTATTACAAGAATCACCATGATTCTTGTAATAAAAATATTTGAGGTGGCTTGATACAGGTAAAGGTCGCGCCATGTAAAAAGAACGCTGGCGGTCAAGATTTATCGGCCTATTTGGTGGTAAGAGGTGGGGGTGGTATTTATGTTCTTTCTATAAAATTAGTTTACTGATATGTTGCTTTTTTTTAAATATTTTGTGTTATTGTATACTTTTGTCATTTCGTTCCCATTACCTATTGTAGAAAGGAGGCCTGTGTCTCAGCAGTGGGAACATTATATAGGCTGATGATGGTGATGATGATGATGTAGTTTAAAATAGGTTCTCTTAAAATAGGTTTTCTTAAAATAAAGTTTTTATTTTATTTGTTGTGTGGAGCTCTGTCATTTTTCGATTTTATAGTTATAAGTCTGTTAATAAGATTGACATCTTAATATTATGTTGTACACTAAATCTATACGTCTTGGGCTTCCTAGAATATACCAGAGAATGAATTAAGTATTAAAATCGGTTCAGTAGTTTACGCTGAAATTGCGAACAAATATTATTATGCATACAAATAGACGAGTTTTTGAAAAGTAGATTAAATATAGATAAAAGTAAATTAATGTGTTAAAAATATTGATAATACATGCACCACGTTTTTATTATAAGAACACAAAAAGAATAGAAATAATAATTTGTTATCATACCTTCATTACTTAATGAATTCGTATTACATATTAAAAAATGGTTGAAAATTAATTATTTGTATTATTTTATATTTGTCTACTCCATACCTCCTGTGTGCTAATATTTCAAGAATTTCAAGTAGTGCGTGACAAGGACAACCGCGTAAACCCTCGTAAACTGCATTGCGCGCGCGGGGGCGCCGAGGAAATCACGCCCATCGAGCTATGACTTATTTTCGGCATAGCCCGTTAAAGTCTTATCTGTTAGTCAGAAGTTCGTCCACAATCACGAGCGTGGAGGTTTTTTTTTATTGCCAAATGGGTGAGCTCTTGACCTCGGGCGGCGGTATGAGGCCTATGATGAAAAACGTACCCAGAAGATGCAACTTCGAGGTACTTTAGAATTTATGGACTGTGACATTAATAAACTTATGACGAATGATAAGACAAAAACTAAATAAATCTCAAGGTTTGGTAAGTGTTAAACTACCATGACTAGGTACGTATAGGTAAGTAATTAACGAACTCCACTGATCAATAATGACATGATAAAACGTTTTAAAAAAAAAAAAATACCTTATCCCCGTTTGTGTTCCGCCAAAAAATAAAACTTGATGCATGTGTAAGTATGTGTACAATTACATCATGTTTGCATTATTTGTATGCAAATAAGTAAAACCGACAAACCGCAAACAAAACCGGCTTGCGGTCAACTTCGGTTGTGGGTTGCGTGACGTTTGAAGTGCTAAATTTTAAGCATAATGAAGTAGGTACTAATACTCTGAATATTGTCCTCATGGTTAGTGTGTTAGTGTTCTTACATGGGATTTATTACTAAGGTCCGCTTGCACCACAGCTCACTAAACGCGTTTAAGATGTAGGTAAGTGCCAGCCAGCGTAGCCCGCGAAATTAAAATTTCTTACGTTTTTTGGAGTTTGCAGGTCGGTGACAGACTGTACTTATGTTTATAAAATCATCAGTACAACCCCCTTAGTTCATTTGATCCCATTCAATAAACTATTTGATTGAAAAGTCATTCACCCTTACGAGATTGCAGCTATGTTAATAATAATGTATTCCCGTTATCTATAGATTTGTACTGTTTACCTACCCATTTACAAACGGGTTTATCATGTCCGTAAGCACTTCAGCGGGTAGGCAAACAGTCATATTTTTATCGGTAGTGCGTGTCCCATCGTTCATACATTTTTATGGTTTACAACGGGATTTTACGGTACCTTATTTCAATGTAAGAGGATTTATCGCCAAAGGAGACTATCGACCGGTTTGTAAATTACCTGATATTAATTCGTTGGTCATCATCTACATGACCTTTCAGGTCATTAACCGATTAATTACTATGTGAGCAGACAGGATTACCTAACGTTGATAATGTGATGTGTTTATAAACATTGATAAAGATGATTCAGAGATCAATCGTGAATGAAGTTCATGGCAGTAGGTTTAATGACATAACTTTGCAGGTAAATTAAGCAAGTTTACTTGTTTTCTAGTAGTTCATGATATGGAGCTTAGGTACCTATGGATCTCTAACTAGGAACTCGAGAGATTTTAAAGCTGCAGTGGTTTTACGCAAAAGCTTTCACTAGTTTTCACTGCATTTCGTTTTGTAAGTAGATCTTATGAACGTTCGGCGAAAAGTTACTAAATAATTTACTATTCCGAAGTTTATTTATATATTATTATCATCCTTCCTATACCAAAATCACGAGCACTTATCCCAGAGGGTCCATAGAAAATCAGCACAAAAATAAGATTGAATAAAATATTTCGATACTTACCAAATCATCAGCTAAAAAGATCACAATATTCGGCCTCACTTCGCTCTCAGCCGAACACAGCACTAAACACGCACTTAGTAGCCACAACATGCCGCTTCGCTCTCCCGATTACAAATGAATGACCCGCACAATGAGCTCGGGACCGAAGCCGAACTAGGCTATCTACAACCGCGGTGCATGGTAATGAAGGTACATCCTTATAGTACGCTGATTTAGCGCTTTAGGTCACTGACATAGCATAGGTATATTATGAACTTACGAATGAAAATGCGCTTTTGAGTGCAGTTTCACAGTAGGATCACCGAGCGAAAGGTTCTATAAAAGTCTAGGACTATTATTACCATCAATATTGTTTGGTAGATGTTATGCTAATTGTTGTTTTTAGGCTTTAGCATTACAGCAGCTTACTTTTGTAATAGAGCTTATAATGTTCTTTCCTTTCATTGTCCTTATCTATTTGTTGGTTTATTTGGACTTTTTTTTCTTTTATCCCGTTTTTCCCAAATCATATAACCCAAAGCAGTTTTTTCTCTTGTTAATAAGTACTGGCGATAAGATTTAAATCTTGTGCTAGTTCTCAATGAAATACCATTACGTACCCGGTGCATTTGAAACGGGTTAAAGTAAGCCGTTATAGAACAAGTGGATGCAGACGGGTTGACGACGCGACGGACCGTATAACCGTATGGCAACTAAAAGGTTCTGCAGTCATCGTCTTATTAGCGTACCTGTAGGTACGCTAATAGAAATTTGTTTATTTATTATCATCTAAGTAGTTAATTATTTATGATAACCGGTGTAAAATGTTGTTGGGTAATTCCCAGAAAATAAATACACACTACACACTCCGATATCCCTTCTCAACCGTTGGCAGACAGCAAAAAAAAAAAGATGAATTAGCAAATAAGACGATTCCACTGGGAACTTTTATTTATTTACGAACCGTCGATCGCTTGCAATGTTATTTATTTAAGAGCTGGATACGCCAGTGGCAATTCACCCTCCCGCACCGATTTATTGGGCTCCAGAGGGGTAGTAAGCTACGCGATTTGCGATTACGTAAAAAATCCATTTATAGAATTAAGAAAGTTATTGGCAAAAAAATGCCAAAGGCCAAAGAAAAAAAAAAGGTTCTAATGTATCTTAAGGACGTATTTGCAAAAATGATAGGCATAGAATTGAACTACTACATAGACACGAGTCACACACACAAGCGTTGGCTTGTTAGCTGCGGGAATAAATAGTCAAGTGGACTAATTTTGATATGTTGAAAATTTTTGTTTATTTTTTATGTAATACCGAGTAATACGTACTTGTTAGCTAAGATGAAACCTCACCTGCGAACTTGATGGAGTGACCTGAAGGTCTACATCGGTGACTGCTACTGGAACTCCTCGACGGATCGAACTAGATGTCCCGAGTTTAGGCTCAATTCGTTAGTTATGATGAGACCTTACCTCCGGACTTGATGGAGTGACCTGAAGGTCTACTTCGGTGACTGCTACTGGAGCTCCTCGACAGATCGAACTAGATGCACCGAGTTTGGGCTCGATGTGTTAGTTATGATGAGACCTTATCTCCGGACTTGATGGAGTGACCTGATGGTCTACTTCAGTGACTGCTACTGGAACTCCTCGCTGGATCGAACTATATGTGCCGAGTTTGGGCTCGTTTTGTTAGTTATGATGAGATCTTACGTCCGGACTTGAAGAAGTGACCTGAAGGTCCACTTCGGTGACTGCTACTGGAACTCCTCGATGGATCGAACTAGATGTGCCTAGTTTGGGCATGTTTTGTTAGTTATGATGTGACCTTACCTCCGGACTTGATGGAGTGATCTGAAGGTCTACTTCGGTGACTGCTACTGGAACTCCTCGACGGATGGTTCTTGATGTGTCGAGTTTGGGCTCGTTTTGTTAGTTATGATGAGATCTTACCTCCGGACTTGAAGAAGTGACATGAAGGTCTACTTCGGTGACTGCTACTGAAAGTCCTCAATGGATCGAACTAGATGTGCCGAGTTTGGGCTCGTTTTATTAGTTATGATGTGATCTTACCTCCGGACTTGATGGAGTGACCTGAAGGTCTACTTCAGTGACTGCTACTGGAACTCCTCGCTGGATCGAACTAGATGTGCCGAGTTTTGGCTCGTTTTGTTAGTTATGATAAGATCTTACCTCCGGACTTGAAGAATTGACCTGAAGGTCTACTTCGGTGACTGCTACTGGAACTCCTCGATGGATCGAACTAGATGTGCCGAGTTTGGGCTCGTTTTGTTAGTTATGATGTGACCTTACCTCCGGACTTGATGGAGTGACCTGAAGGTCTACTTCGGTGACTGCTACTGGAACTCCTCGCTGGATCGAACTAGATGTGCCGAGTTTTGGCTCGTTTTGTTAGTTATGATGAGATCTTACCTCCGGACTTGAAGAATTGACCTGAAGGTCTACTTCGGTGACTGCTACTGGAACTCCTCGATGGATCGAACTAGATGTGCCGAGTTTGGGCTCGTTTTGTTAGTTGTGTAGTCTTCTTCTAGCCAAACAGACAGATGTGTTGCTGGAGAGTTTGTTCCGCCACTTCTTCTTTCCAGCAAAAACACTAGGAAGTGTCGAAGGGTGGGCGTTTTGGGGGACTGTCACTTGTAAATAAGTAAAGTAAAGTAAATTTTGACGTTCGAAAAGTGCTGATTATCAGCCTAGTTTGAATAAATGAGTTTTGATTTTTTTAAATGATTTTTTTTTTATGATGTGACCTTACCTCCGGACTTGATGGAGTGACCTGAAGGTCTACTTCGGTGACTGCTACTGGAACTCCTCGCTGGATCGAACTATATGTGCCGAGTTTGGGCTCGTTTTGTTAGTTATGATGAGATCTTACGTCCGGACTTGAAGAAGTGACCTGAAGGTCCACTTCGGTGACTGCTACTGGAACTCCTCGATGGATCGAACTAGATGTGCCGAGTTTGGGCTCGTTTTGTTAGTTATGATGAGATCTTACCTCCGCACTTGATGGAGTGACCTGAAGGTCTACTTCGGTGACTGCTACTGGAACTCCTCGACGGATGGTTCTTGATGTGTCGAGTTTGGGCTCGTTTTGTTAGTTATGATGAGATCTTACCTCCAGACTTGAAGAAGTGACATGAAGGTCTACTTCGGTGACTGCTACTGGAAGTCCTCAATGGATCGAACTAGATGTGCCGAGTTTGGGCTCGTTTTATTAGTTATGATGTGATCTTACCTCCGGACTTGATGGAGTGACCTGAAGGTCTACTTCGGTGAATGCTACTGGAACTCTTAGCTGGATCGAACTAGATGTGCCGAGTTTGGGCTCGTTTTGTTAGTTATGATGAGATCTTACCTCCGGACTTGAAGAATTGACCTGAAGGTCTACTTCGGTGACTGCTACTGGAACTCCTCGATGGATCGAACTAGATGTGCCAAGTTTGGGCTCGTTTTGTTAGTTATGATGTGACCTTACCTCCGGACTTGATGGAGTGACCTGAAGGTCTACTTCGGTGACTACTACTGGAGCTCCTCGACAGATCGAACTAGGTGCACTGAGTTTGGGCTCGATGTGTTAGTTATGATGAGACCTTATCTCCGGACTTGACGGAGTGACCGATTTACTGACTTGAGGATATACAGACGCCAGTATAGTGATGTGCTGGCCTGACTAACAAAACAAGCCCAAACTCGATACATCAAGTTTGATCCATCGAGGAGTTCCAGTAGCAGTCACCGAAGTAGACCTTCAGGTCACTCCATCAAGTCCGGAGGTAAGGTCACATCATAAATAACAAAACGAGCCCAAACTCGGCACATCTAGTTCGATCCATCGAGGAGTTCCAGTAGCAGTCACCGAAGTAGACCTTCAGATCACTGCATCAAGTCCGAAGGTAAGATCTCATCATAACTAACAAAACGAGTCCAAACTCGACATATCAAGTTCGATCAGTCGAGGAGTTCCAGTAGCAGTCACCGAAGTAGACCTTCAGGTCACTCCATCAAGTCCGGAGGTAAGATCTCATCATAACTAACAAAACGAGCCCAAACTCGGCACATCTAGTTCGATCTATCGAGGAGTTCCAGTAGCAGTCACCGAAGTAGACCTTCAAATCACTCCATCAAGTCCGAAGGTAAGATCTCATCATAACTAACAAAACAAGTCCAAACTCGACATATCAAGTTCGATCCGTCGAGGAGTTCCAGTAGCAGTCACCGAAGTAGACCTTCAGATCACTACATCAAGTCCGGAGGTAAGATCTCATCATAACTAACAAAACGAGCCCAAACTCGGCACATCTAGTTCGATCCATCGAGGAGTTCTAGTAGCAGTCACCGAAGTAGACCTTCAGATCACTCCATCAAGTCCGAAGGTAAGATCTCATCATAACTAACAAAACGAGTCCAAACTCGACATATCAAGTTCGATCCGTCGAGGAGTTCCAGTAGCAGTCATCGAAGTAGACCTTCAGGTCACTCCATCAAGTCCGGAGGTAAGATCTCATCATAACTAACAAAAGGAGCCCAAACTCGGCACATCTAGTTCGATCCATCGAGGAGTTCCAGTAGCAGTCACCGAAGTAGACCTTCAGGTCACTCCATAAAGTCCGGAGGTAAGATCTCATCATTCCAAACAAAACGAGCCCAAACTCGGCACATCTAGTTCGATCCGTCGAGGAGTTCCAGTAGCAGTCACCGAAGTAGACCTTCAGGTCAATTCTTCAAGTCCGGAGGTAAGATCTCATCATAACTAACAAAACGAGCCCAAACTCGGCACATCTAGTTCGATCCAGCGAGGAGTTCCAGTAGCAGTCACCGAAGTAGACCTTCAGGTCACTCCATCAAGTCCGAAGGTAAGATCTCATCATAACTAACTAAACGAGCCCAAACTCGACATATCAAGTTCGATCCGTCGAGGAGTTCCAGTAGCAGTCACCGAAGTAGACCTTCAGGTCACTCCATCAAGAACGGAGGTAAGGTCACATCATAACTAACAAAACGAGCCCATCACTCCATCACGTTGTTGACGAATAAGCATTTGTTTTGGCGAAATAAAATATTGTCATTTAGAAATTAAAATCTTTCCTTGTCAAGTATCAAATTTGGTTTATCGAATATTTCGTATTTATACAGCGATCTTTTCAACACAAGCCGCTACTAACAGGCGACACAGCGTCCACTCACAACGGCAGCCGAGTGCGGACTGAGATTTCATTCGAAATGTTTGTGCAATAAATCAAAACAGGGACAACGAATAAAATAACCCTTATTGCAATCAATTAAGATTCACCCATAATAGCAAAATATGTGGAAAAGTTAGTTTCGGTATTTATTTTTTCTGCGAGTATTTATGACATTGTGACATAATTTTTTTTCTCAGATTTACAACAGACTATATTTGCCTACTTACAGTATTTTTAGAAATCTTAAAATATGTAATTAGTAGAACAAAAAATGTACCTAAACACAACACTGTCTCGAAAACATTGTGGTTAATGGCAACGACAGATCGTTTTTACAGTATCAAAAACTATCATTTTCAAGAAAAACGTTTCTTGCGTTTGAAGATAAGGAACCAATCTATTTGTGTTAGTTATAAGTTTTATTTAATTTGATTCAGTTTAGTCAGAAAATGTACTGAAAAACAGCATAATTTTGTCCGAATTGCAAACGCGCCCTTAAAACATGCCAATTCACGTATATCCATGCCTTAAATAGATACTTGCGTCATGAAAATACTGCAAAGCAGTAACTGAATTAAGTTGTAAAGGTAGGTACTTTAAAATGAAACAAAGCACATACAAATAATTCAGTTTATTATCCATATAAATTACAGTCCATTAACTTCACGTTTCACACAGAGTCGTACTTAGGAAAAATAAAGCACCGAGACTATATTGTGTTATTATTTATTTTATTACAGCTGCCTGATACAACCGTGCCGTTGTGGGTTAAGCAGGACTCACAGCCTATAGAACTCGTCTTATAATAAAACTATTAAAATCCCAGCTCACCTCACCGTTGTCTCTATAAAACTTTAAAAAAAATTGGAATGTGTACTATGTTTCATTGTTTTGGACTATCACTGACAGCTCTTGAACGCGGTTTTATAGATGTGCTAAACGCGGTCAGCTTTATTGGTGAAGTTAGACCTTACATTCGTCCGCAATGTTCTATTGTCCCATGTAATACCATCCGTATAGATTGGTGAGATGCATAATGACAATTGCATTGGTCATGGACATAGGATAAAACAAAACCACATCGTATTGTTCATTACACAGAGCCCTACAATGATAGCTCGCGTAAGTTATTATCCCGCTAACAATACAAGTTATTTATAATTTCAAAAATATAAATGCACTTATGTACTTTCGTCGACTAGTTACAAGAGTTCGTGGCTGCTCGGGTCGATCTTTAGGTTAAGCCGTATTTGCCTAGGTTGGTCCGTGGATGGGTGACCTCCAATGACAACATACCATCTTCCCTCAGTGTCTCAGAAAATCAGTCATTGGTCCCAAGTGTCATTTAGATATTTAACAGTCGTTACAGGTAGTCAGCTGCCCGAAGGTCTGGCAACGACGAGTCTTATCAAGGGGTATCGTATTCCCCAGTACTAACTGGGTTGTGGAGGTCAGACAGACGGTCGTTTCATGTAATATACTGGTATTAAGGTGCATCCGGTTAGACTATCCTATACTATCGGAAGCCGACCCCAACATAGTTGGGAAAACGTTAGAGAAAAAGATGATCATAATTATGCTTTCGTTAGATTTTATAGTTGCCCGCAATATCCCCTACAGCATTTAAAATTTCCACTAATATTTTCGTTGTTGACGATTTTTTTTTTGTGTTATTTTAACACAGTTAATAAATCGAACTCAAATAAAGTTATTTGAATTTTGAACTGGGAGTCAATAAAAACAAAAAAGATGGCGGGTATTCTAAATCAGTTTGGCTGTGAGTCCATGGCCATTATGGATCGTGCTCATTCATTAAGGTATTAAAAGGAATATTTGACGACAGGAAAAAAATGTTACATAACTTCTATTTTCGAAGAGACGGTAGTCGGTAAAGATAGCAATTATCTTATTCTAATACCAATTAAATGAAGTATGTAGTCACATACAGGTACTTATCATAAAACTGTTGTACTTACTTAAGTTAATTATTTGTTCCATAGTCAACATAGATACGAGCACGATCCTTAGAAAATAAAACTAGTAGTTAATAGTGAACATGTAGTATGACAAATATGTTACAAACACGGCTATATTATAGTGAATACTCGAGAAGCAATATTTTTCTATCTAAATGTACAAGTCATGAGTATAATGCAAAAGGAATTATCGCACGAAAAGAGAATTCGCTACTAACATTAATATAAGCCGACAAATTATATACAGATAAACCCTTTCATACGGAACCCACAACAAGTTAACGAAAACATTAAAAAAAAATTAAACTAGGTAGGTACTTATTTCACACATTATATTATATTCCACATATAGGTATTATGTATAACATTTATGAACGTAAGTCATAACAAAAACACGCAGAGCTGGCAATGCTTGTTTTCAAAGAACAGTCGGCCACAGCAGTGAAGTTTATTTGTGACAGAAGATGAATATTTAAATCTTCTAAGCGTGTCGATGGCTATCTAAATTGTAGCGTCCATCAGTTCCTGTAGTGAACGAACAATAAGACACTATTTTAAGTGCCCCATTGTTTGTGGAACAGCGCCACATTTACACTCCAGGATAGAGGTATTTATGAATCTCACCTCAGCAAGTTTTCCTTGCTGCGACCAACCTGGAGTCTATTTAAAGACTTCCAGGTCGGTCATGGCTCTTTCCGTAGACCGCACGCCAGTGAGTGGTAACATTTAAATGAAAAGTCACTTCAGTAGACGACTGTATTGAGTTAAAATTAATTGTATAACATACATGTGTGTTTATCGTAAAAATGCAACATAAGTCCTCTCAACATTTTGTTCACTTGGTCACATGTTAAAATAAAGGGATGCTGAAGTTCTTTGGCAGTACAGAAAAGCAATTATTTATATGAATTTTATATATTATTTATATTATATACCTAAGACAAAATAATAACAGCTTGTTGCTAATAAAATTATAAATAATGGTTGGTCTTAGAGATGTACAACTTTACCCATATTATATCCCTTATTTGCTCGAATAAAATTATTGCTCTAGTTTATTTAAACACTATTAAATATAATACCTTTAACATCACTATTGTATGTAAAAATAGTAGAATATTATTATATATTAGGTATGTAAGATCGTATAAATATCAAGAAGTTATTATTTAGTCCTCAAATAGAAGGAAACCGCGAAATATAGTTTTACGGGCAAGAAAGATGAGATATAATTTTCTATAATATATTATTATACTAAAAATAGCTTAACTACATAAAAGAAAGTTACTAAAGAAGGCAGATACGCACTTTTATATTGAGCCCGGTATACTAAAGGGACAGACCATTTTGTACCTTGAACCTCGAGAATAGATTTCAAAGTAGCCGAAACATGTTGTTTCCTTTTATTTTGACGAAATATGACTGAAATTGCCGTTATAGGACTCTTTCGTTAATTAAATTAATTTTGTTAGTTTAAATAATCTAGCTTTGGCCTTACGAACATATTCTTTGGTTGCAATTATTATAGCAAATATGTTATTAAGATTCCCGTCCGTATTTTGTATCTATAACAAAACTTTTCGTTACAATTCAGATTCGTGTCAATAGACTAAAGTAACTTATGAAACACAATGCTTGTAACCGTCCAAAGGATTAGGCAGAGTTGTACCGACAGTACTCTTACATTTTGCCGGTTATATTTAAGATAAATTAAAAACTGTTTATTGGTCTATCAAAACAAACCCCAGCTTTATTGTGACACTTTAAGAAAGAATGTCCTATAGCAGCAATAGGGTATTTGACTAATTTTTTTTTTACTAGTGATCTGGAAACAGTAAATTAAATATATAAGCAAAAGTAAAAAAAAACTAGTGTCTTGAAAAATGGCCTAGTTTTAACCGATCTAAAATGATGTGCTAGACAAAGACAGCGCTATGAAGATGTGACGTCACATCTTCGTCATAACTCATACCACCACAGTTACGTAGTACAAAAGGCCGCTTCGCACGAGAAGGATAGAAAATGCCCCTATTAAAAACTTCTAAAGCGTGTAGCTATTCCATTTTTTGATCGATTTTATTACTGTCTTTATACATCGTATTAATTATGTTAGTTCTTAGAAATAACATAACGTTTTCGTAAAGTTTTAACAGTAAGTAGTCAAGTACCCAATTGAATCACAAGCTCAATATAAAGTGTCGCGACACTAGCGCCGCCACAGTGCGACTGACCGCGCCGAACCAAACGCACGCTACATACAACACTAGGACAACAACCTCTCACACACTCACGTACATTTGAACTATACACTCGTACTGCTCAGTGCTCACAATACTGTTTACTCCTTACGGGGCTTGCGTTTCCGTTGGCCGTCGCCGGCGCCTTCTGTGTCTACTAAAGGAGTAATCTGGAACAAAAGAAACGAGCTTAATATCGTGGCTTTTAAATTCCCATATTTACTTGTTTTTTTTTTGGTATGGCCGTATGTGTAGCTACACAATCTACAGACACATTTCGTAAGTTACATTCGGATAATCGAAAAATAATGGTGTTTTCTGTTTTATCAAATTAATAAAAATTGACGAAGATAAAAAGAGATCCATGAGTGGGGGTTGTGACGTCACTTTCCGGTACAAAATGTACTGCAATGTGACGTCACGAATTTTCGAGGGACCGTATCATCTTAATTTTTTTTTTACGTGAAAAAATTGTGTGTAATATTTTTTGGAAATTTATCTGACGGACTAATTAGATTTTTTATACTTACATCCTCAGTAGAAGTAGCGACATTAGCGACATCAACATCATCCCCGTCAGGTCCCTCCAGGTCAGCCTTGCTGGGTCGCTCCAGTTCTTCTCTCAAATCTTCCTCCGCCTCTGACATGTGAGGATCATCCTCTGCAACGGCATCTGTCTTCTTCAGGTCAGCTTCGGGATCCTGTGCATGGAAGATGATTTGTTTAGAATATTTAGCTTTTTTTTAATATGGTTTCTGGGTGATGCCTTTGCGTTTTTGAACCATTTTTATGTGACATTGAATTTTTTTTTTGTGTGAGAAATCATCAAATAACCCCTCCTGCTCTTGGGCAGAGCGGAAGGGAGTGTCAGAATTCTACTGACTAAAAACCACCCATGTTCCTTCTTAGCCCTTGTATCTCTTTCGAACAACCCGCAGCCCCGACGGGATGTGACATTGATTTTGATTTTATCGACATTGTATTTCTGATTTGTTGACATTGTATTGTATTTCTGATTTGTTGAAAATGTATTTATCATTATTTTATTTTTCACTATTGTTTTTTTTTTCAAATGGTTGTTCAATGGATTTGCATTAATCTCGTGTTTTGTAAAAAAAAAAACCTGTAATTTAATATGGGGGAACCTGAAATAAATGGATTTTATTTTATTTTTTTAAACATAGTAGAACAACACTTACCCCTCTAGCGAACCCACAGCAGACATAAGCGAAGAGTCCGACCACCACGAAGGTGCCAACTATAACCACGGCGTATATCCAAGGGTTGTCGCCAGCGAACTGCATTGCGCGGTCAAATACAGAGTCCTGTGGATTTTAGCTTTGGTACATACTAGCAAACTACGTGTTCACACAATATAGGGGTATTTTAACTTGGGAAGTGTAGGTGTGTTTCAAGGTGTTTATGCAGTCTTACAAGCCATCGCAGCGCCTGCCAAATTCCATACGTGCATTGTTTTAATATATTAATATTAATTTTTCATAATATTCGAACTAGAAACAAGTTGAATCAAATCCACATGCATAATAATTTTCCAGCGGTTCCGTTTATTTATTCAGTAACACGTTTTTTGTTGTTCCCCAAAACCTTACAAAAAACACTTATGGAAGTTGTCAGCTGTAGCGACAAAACGATTAACTTTGGGTGTGATCTAAAAGTACTGTAATTAACTACATCATTCGTACTGTTTAGCTGGTGAGAAAATTCTACGTTCAATCATACTTTTAGTATTCTAATACTTTATCCCGTTTCGGTACCTTTTGATATTAGTGACCAAATATACTTTCGCTGCAATTTGCTGATACCTCTTCAATTCAATTATTAATCCATAAAGTTGGATCTTGAAACCAAAACCTATCGAACGAACCTTTAGCATACTTTCAATTTAGCCAATACTTTGAAATATGGCAATAGCTAGCATTTTTCCACATGGTATGTCTAGCTACCGTGTGTTGGATTATAGCCCATTCCCTCTCATAGAGGAGGCCTGCGTCCCAGCAGTGGGAAGATATCTAGCTAGAAACGCGTGTGACCTCGTTGGCGCGTCGTACGAGGCAGGTGATGTAGGCCGTGATGGGAATGGCGACGTAGAGCGCGTACAGCGCCCACCAGCCCGGCTTGTAGTTCATCGCACGCAACATGCGACCCCACAGCGATTGCTATACAATGTACTTGCCTATAACTTAATCCACTACATAACATAACATCACGCCTGTAATCCCCGAAGGGTTAGGCGGAGGTGTACCTAACAGTACACACACATTTCTCCAGTTATGTTTAAGCCCCATGTAATAGAGGGCGAGTCTATTGCCCTCAACCGGGCGCAAATCTAGACTCCATGGTCGCTACTGAGAAAAACCCAATAGCACTTTGCCCGACCTGGGAATCGAACCCAGGACATGCACAGCAGTCGTACTTGCGACCACTAGACCAACGCAGAAGTAAATTCCTTTTTTTATTGGTAACATCACTAAAATATTTCTAATTTCTACCTAATGAGTGGTCAAAATGTAATGCCTACATAGTATTGCACTGTTGCTCTAACGAATGTTGAAAGATCGACCAATGCACTTACGTTTATCTGTTTATTCCAACCAATAAACCACCAATAAATACTTTTTCTTTCTTTTACCTGCAGAGTGCGTCCTTGGTGTCACCACAGGGACGTTTACATAAACTCGTAAGAAATCGAACGGTTTTCGGGTTGTATATAGGCTTTTTGCGTCTAAATATGCTATGATTCGAGCTCGGATACCTAAGGGGCCCTGATACTTAAGAGTTAAGACCTGTGGTGATAGAGCTGACGAAATTTTCCCAAGTTACCAGCTCAAACAAATAACATTGGTTGCAGGTGTCTTTTTCTATTATAATTCGTTGATCGCCATTGAATCTTCAAAAATCAAATGCTAAAGTTGTTATTTTTAGGCCAAGAGGTCAGTACATCTATATGAATTGTCCACTTACCGAATCCCTCGCTAGCTTGGCACGTTTGATGGCGAAGGAGGCCCGCGCCCATTCATCGGCAACGTATTGGTCGTCCGTGATGATCAGATTGTCGAACAACAGCATAGGAGACATCGACCAAAGCTCGAAACCGACTGCATGCTGTACAAATTATAAGAATATTAGTTGTCTTTGTATATGTTTTATTGGTGATTCAATTCAATTCAATCATTTATTGCGTATCACATGTGTTTACACAAGGTCGGGCACAAAAATTTTGTACAATAATAATAGTAGCATTTAAGGTAAGTAACAATAATTAGAAATTGAGAAATTTATGAGTTGATTTAAATTTAAATAAGCAAGCAATGTCATATAATTAAAATAGAGAATAAAAGTCGGCAAATAGAATAAAATTATAGTCAAATACATCGTGTCATTAATTTGATTTACGAGTGATTCAACAATCACCCGTAAATCACCATCACCATTTTTTTCTTGTTTGTTTTCTTTTTCTATATTTATACTAATCTATACTAATATTATAAAGCTGAAGAGTTTGTTTGTTTGTTTGTTTGTTTGTTTGTTTGAACGCGGTAAACTCAGGGACTACTGGTTGGAATAGAAAAAGTCTTTTTGTGTTGGATAGTCCATTTATCGAGGGAGGCTTTAGGGCATATAACATCACGCTACAACGAAAAGGAGCTGAGCATAAATGAAAAATGTTGCAAAAACGGGAAAAATATTTCGTTTTTGAGAGCTTCCGTTGCGTGCGCTGCGAAAACGGTTTAATTTACGCAAATATTGTGTATGGTGGAATTGTTCCTCTTTAAAAGTTCTAAAAAAAAGTCCGCGACAGCATATGTCTGTCTTTTAAGATTGACTCACTATAACCTTTTTTTACTATTATAATTTTAGGTTAAAATGAGTGATAGTTTGCGAAGCTTATTTAACCCATATGGTATTAATCTATATCTAAATAAATGTGTTTGTTAGCACGGAAATTTAATATAGAATATTTGTGCCCTTTACTTTATACAGTTTAAACAAATACCTTAGAAGATATCGCAATGTAAAAATATCCGCGCAACAAAATAATTACTCTCGCGGCAGTGATTCGTTCGGTCCGGTACGGCAGCCGGCTGACGCGCGTTCCATCGCAATGTAGGCCCCTACGTGGGGATTCTGGCCTCCGGGAAATTCAAATTCAAAATATTTACTGCACCATAATGTTTACAAGTACAAGGTGTTACTGTATATATAACAGTAAGAGATACCTATAGTAATTCACACTTTAATAAAATCTAAACTAATATTATAAAAGATAAGATTTTTTGTTTGTTACGATTTAACTCAATTTATGTTGATATGATTTGATTTATGTGACGCAGACGAAGTTGCATGGGTCAGCTAGTAATATCATAAAGAGGAAAGATTTGAATTTTTGTATGTAACGAATAAGCTTAAAAACTACTGGACCGATTTGGAAAATTCTTTCACCCTTGGGAAGCTACACTATCACCAGGTGACATAGGCTACTTTTTATTCTTGTATTCCCACAGGCACGGCAACTATGCGGGTGAAACCGCGTGACGTCCGCTAGTCGTAAATAAATAGATTCTTTATGTAATGATAGACGATTTTGTGAAAGATTTGAACTATAGTAGAGATACTTTTTGTTAAGAAATACACAAAGCAGCGCGAGAAAATGAAGTCTAGGTGAAATCACAAAACTAGAGAATAATACACAACTGAATTATGTTAACTTTTTTTTGGCGGTGGAAAATCATCAAATAACCCCTCCTGCTCTTGGGCAGAGCGAAAGGGAGTGTCAGACTGCTACTGACTAAAAACCATTCATGTTCCTTCTTAACCCTTCATGTCGGGGCCGCGGTATATCTTGCGAACAACCCGCAGCCCCCATGGGAACTTTTTATCTCTTCCCGTCCCGGCTTCGCAAGGGTGAACTTTTTGTATTACATATTTACATTTACTGTAAAACTAAACCATTATCCCGTCCACTTGAACACACAAAATATGTCATCAAAATCGGTCCAGTCGTTTAGCAGGAGTTTAATTACAAACACACGCACAGAAGATTGAAACATATAAAGGCACTTACGATAGCCGTCATCCTGAAGGGCTGCTCGTCACGGAAGTAGTCGGGGTTGGCAATGCGGCGCGCGGCCCACTTGCCGCGGTAGTTGGGGTTGGCTACCAGCGGCGCGCGCCACGTACCCTGGATATACATTTACGTTACAGAAACGATATCAACATCTGCCTAGCCTTTTCCCAACTATGTTGAGGTCGGCTTCCAGTCGTAACCGGATACAGATGAATGTCAGTATCTTACTTGGAGCGACTGCCTATCTGCCCGCCACAACCCAGTTATTACTGGGTAATACAATCCCTTTGGTAAGACTGGTTGTCAGACTTTCAGATTACCAACTACCTGTATAATCCACCATCCACCCTTTTAGAATTTTTTTGGTTTTCAGACCAGCTGCCAGTTTCCTCACGATGTTTTCCTACACCGTTTTAAGAGCAACGGTGATGAAATAAATTACACAAAGTAATGCGCCTGCCTGGGTTCGAACCCACGACTTACTGTTCGTAAGTCGAGGCCGCCACCGCTGGGCTGACACTCTCGAGATCGACCCGAGTTGCAGTTATTATTAAGCCACGAGCTCCTCCTCATAAGAATGCAGAATCATTAGTAACCTTGTAGTTGGGGTTGGGTATGGTGGGCGGCTTCCACTGGCCGCAGCCAGGCGCAGAGGCACACGTGGGGTTGTCGATGAGAGGCGCTTCCCACTCGCCGTCCATCTCCTCGTCCCAGTCTTCGGGCTTCTTGGCTTCAGGGTCTGAATAATGGAGAAAAATATCATTGCTTTCATTCTATGGTTTGATTTAGACTACACATAAACCTTGCTTGTGACTATCTATTGAATTGGAAGGAACATGGGTGGTTTTGAGTTAGTAGAAGTATGACACTCCCTACTGCTCTGCCCAGAGCGGGAGGAGTCATTTGATGATGCTGAGCTAACCCAAAAGAAACCTCTTTACTCACGACTTAAATAGTTTAGGGTCATATGAACTCGTAAAAACCTACGCAGGCAGGGAGTTCCACTCTTTGGTTGTGCTTATAATAAAAGATGTAGTAAAGCGCTTTATGCTTTTGTGGAACATGGACAAGGTATGGATGATAACCTGCAGTACGTCTAGTCTCCCGATGGAAGAAGGGAGATGGTGGAATGAGCTTGTGGAGCTCTTGTGCACATTCTCCGAAGTACAGTATTCTAGCCATTGATATAAAAACTAAAGATACGGTCGTCCGAACATTTGCTCGATGCGTTCGCCATACAGAGAATCGGTGTAGTCTGCTCGTTAATGTAACCTTGTATAAGCGGCGTGGTATTTTCGAGGTTTAAATAACATAAATAAAACTTTTAATAAAATTTATGACCGGACCCGAAGAGAGCCGATCGTGGACTAGTTCACTTCGGCTTAGGAAAGACCATATTGGGACCACGTTCGAGGCGTCATTTTAACATGCCGTCCGCCCAGTCCTTACGCAGTAATATATAAGTCAATGATTGTAGCTTATTATCGTACACTAACCTGGAATCATTTCAGGTTCACCATCCAGCCAGCCATCAGGCTTCACTGCGTTGGGGTCAACGATCTGAGCAGGTGCTTCCTCATCCCAATCCTCTGGTTTAGTTGCTGATGGGTCTACAATCTGTCAATGAATTCAAATAAAAGTTTGTTGAATGAAAACACAACAGAAATTAAATTAATCCATGACATTGATAAAATCAGACCTTTTTCCTTCTGTCGGGGCTGCGGGTTGTTCGAAAGAGATACCGCGGCCCCGGGCACAAAGTGCTGAGAAGGAACATGGGTGGTTTTTAGTTAGTTAGTTAGAGCGGGAGGAGTCATTTGATGCCCAACCTCAAAAAAGAAAACCTTTTTCCTATATGTGGTAGGTAGTTACAAATTACAATAGTTACTTGGTTAGATTCTTACAAAATAAGAACTTGAAATTAAATAATATAACAATTGCAACTTATAAACTATGTTAGTAGGCACAAAAAACAATCATAAAATATATATTACAAAATTAAAGCAATGATCTTGATTTTTATAGACTTTAGATGATTTTAGTTAGTTATTCAGTTTAACTGTAATCCCCAAAGGGTTACGCAGTTATGTTTAAGTCCTAAGCCTATATCATAAGTTATGTTTAAGTCCTAAGCCTATATCATAAGTTATGTTTAAGTCCTAAGCCTATATCATAAATAGGCTGCTACTGAGAAATTCCTGGCTTCCTGGCTGCGGATTGTTCGCAAGAGATACCGTGGCCTCGACATGAAGTGCTAAGAAGGAACATGGGTGGTTTTTAGTCAGTAGAAGTCTGACACTCCCTTTCGCTCTGCCCAAGAGCGGGAGGGGTTATTTGATAATTTCCCACCCCCCCCCAAAAAAAAAACGACCCTAGCACTTGCAGCCACTTGACCAACGAGGCAGAAAGTTGTTAACAATATTGTTATTTCTAACTAATAATGTACAAAAAAAAATTTGAAGTTGATTTATATTTCTTCCTGCATTTGATTTCATACAGTTTCTGTACATCAACACATGATTTTAATGTGTTATTTGATGAGAACAATCACCTCATTCTAGGCACATTGCCAAGTATGTTTCAGTGAAACAGATTATTCTGAAAATATGTACAAATGTACATTTGCACTTAAATGTGATTTAGTATAATGTTGCCTTTGTAGTTCGTTTTATGGAGCAAAAGATGTATGTTAGCATGTGTACTGCTTCATATTGAGTACATCTGGTTTTCTGAATGTTTCAGCAAAATAGACAAACATCAGTCAAAATTAATTTCGTTAACCAAATCATAACATCGCGCTTGTAATCCTCGGAGGGTTGCAGAGGTGTACCTAATAGTACACCCACATTTCACCAGTTATGTTTTTAAGCCCCATGTAATAGGGGGCGAGCCTATTGCCATCAATCAGGCACAAATCCAGACTCCGTGGCTGCTACTGAGAAATTCCCGATGGAGAAACCCAATAACACTTTTCCTGACTCGGGAATCGGACCCAGGCGCATGCGACTACTAGACCAACGAGGCAGCTTTCTTTCGTTAACCAATTGTACACAAAATAATTGGCATTACGGATTCTGTTGCAAATAAATGTGAATATTAGCTATTTTGATATAAGTCATCCAGAGCTAAAGTGGACCATTGGTTGTTTGTGTCATGCGGCTCATCCCGCCAGTTTCTACGGGGTCAGCCGCAACGCCTTCCAGCCAGAACTGTTCTAATGCAGAGCAAAGGCTTCTTTCTACTTCTCTCGATCTAATTAAGATATCTTATCCCTATCCATTATCCCTGCTTTTTGTATTTTTTAATATCTGTTATGCGTTGTATGTGTATTTTTTGTTGTATGTCTCTTTGTATGCTCGTTATGTTTCTGCGACAAATAAATATTTTTTCTTTCTTTCTATCCTTTAAAAAATGAGTCCATCTAAAATATAAAACAAATCAACTTGTCTCTAGCTACCTTTTCCCTCTCGTCCCAGTCCTCAGGCTTCTTGTCATTAGGGTCATCAATCTCTTCTGGAGGGTTGACGGCAGGAGTAAAGTCTTCGAGCAGAGAGCCAGCATTAACCTCCTTGTTGTCAACTAAGATGCTGAATGAGTTGTCAGGACGAATGATCAGAGTGTAAAGATGAGGTTCCTTGTCTTTGTAGATCTCGTCCAGGCGTTGGCTGTGACAGGCAGAAAATGGGACTGTTATTTTGGTTCATGACTGATGTGCAGTGTTAATTTTCTCTGTGGATGTCTAAAATTAGCCAAATAAATAGCAATAGGGTTTAATTCTAATACCGGCTGACAACGTTGAGGAGCCTTTTTATAGTTTCTTGTTAGTTTATTTAATACTTTTTAATTAATGTACATAGTTACTTTTATCTTATAATCAACTAGCTGATGCCCGCGGCTTCACCCGCGTGGATGTCGGTCAAATTATATACTAAAACCTTCCTCTTAAATCACTCTATCTATTAAAAAAAAAACCGCATCAAAATCCGTTGCGTAGTTTTAAAGATTTAAACATACATAGGGATATAGGGACAGAGAGAGTGATGATAAAAGAAAATTCTAATCTTTATTGTTAGGAATTGTTAGAACTTTCTCAGGGTTGTTCATGGATCATCAAATGTTTCGAGTAAACCTCAAATAACGGCGTAAGGGATCAAATAATCGCCCGTCATGGCTGCGGGTTGTTCAAAAGAGATACCGCAGCCTCGGACACGAAGGGCTAAGAAGGTACATGGGTGGTTTTAGTCAGTAGAAGTCTGACACTCCCTTCCGCTCCGCCCAGAGCGGGAGAAGTCATTTGATGATTTCCCACACTCTATAAAAAAATGGATAAATACAACCAACAAAATATTAAGTACAGCCACCCAAAACAATTTTTTTGTTACCAAATATGATTAGACAAAGTGTAAAAATTAATCGTTTTGTAAAGACATGAACTCACGTAGGTTTCTTGCTATGCTTCTCCTCAATGGTTCCATTCTTGGGGTTCTTATGTCTGAAGATGAAGTGTAGTTTGTTGTCATTACCGCACTTGTCGGGTCCGAACATGATCGTGTACGGAGTCTGGTCGTGGAACTTGCGGAGATCAGCCTTGGTGTTGGTACCACGGGAGAGGAGCTTGATGTATGCTCCGCCGCAGTTTTGACCTTCCTGTAAGTTGAGTTCACAGATGAGCACACAAAGATACTCCTCTACTTATGCACCATGCGAATAGGTTAACGGTTTCGAATGTTTGGTTATACGACACAAGGGCGGATCCAGGGGGGGGGGGGGCACGGGGGCACGTGCCCCTAGATGGTTATGGAGTGTCCATCACAGTACATACTTATTAGCCAAATCGAATTAACAGAGCAATATAACAGAAAAATAGGTTTTTTTTCTAGGGGGGGCACATGTAGTCTAGTCAATAAGTGCTTTTTGGAAAAAAAACCTCCGCCTCCGAAACATATGAATATTAAAAATGTAACCAAAAAGCTCTTGTTGACTAGACTACATGTGCCCTCCCCGAAAAGAAATCCTGGATCCGCCCCTGATACGACATGCTGGTTTTCACCGTTTTGAGAGCAGTGGTAAGGAAATAATTATACCATGTGTAATGCCAAATGTTCAAATGCTTAAATCTACGTAAATGACTGGTGTACCACTGTTCAGTTTCTATCAAATTGAGTATTTATTGTATACTGCATTTCGTCAAGCTCATTATCGTGTACAGTTTGAGAAGTATTTAAACATTGTATCAAAACAATTTGGTCTGTAAATTAGGAAAATCAAATGCATGAAAGAAAACCAATTCCACTAACAATCGATGTTTAGCGAAATGACGACATAATATTCGATGCCTAAAACTAAAAATAATAATTTTACAAAAAAAATACTCCACGTAGGATGTGATTTATAGCGTCCAATATAAACAAACAAAAAAATATTGACGTGAATCAAAGCTATTTATAACATTTAACGTCATAACGCATTTCCGAAAACAATTTTGGACAACGTCCAGGATATGTTTGTACTCACATTCACATTGTATGAATGTGCGTGAATCTTTATGTTTTTGTCCTAAATTAAGTATGTACTTTCGAAAAAAATAGCTTTAGGCTTAGGAATGTCGCATTGAGTTCCAGATTATAATGGGGATTTGGTTCTATCAGTATAGATTTATTTTTATAAACAAGATTACAAACTCTACAATCTTGCTTACAAAACCTCTATACTCATGAAGGGACTTAAAAAACACCTGTAATTTGGTCGACTATCCTTCAGTCTTTTACAATTTTATATACAATTTTAAGGTACTATAAAACAGCAAATAAAATAAATTAATATACCAAAAGGCGAACCAGAAATTTTCATCAAATCAAGAAAAGCAGCCAGAAACCCACCAAATCAATAACCGTAACAAAACTAGGTCACAGCTTTACGCTAATTAGCTTACAATTACGAGATTTAATTCATATTCCACATACACTCACATGACGCAATGTACGTCTGAGTTTCAGTTACCGTCTCCGTTATAAGCACTTACGTGGAAAATATGAACAGGCTCCAAGCTTAGTCGATAAGCCAATTAAGAAATAGATACCCGTGAGTGATAGGTATGTATGTAAACCTTGCAGGTTTTTAATGTTACATAATCAGAAGTAAAATTATGTTCGTCGTTGGTGGAAATCTAAATGTCGAAATATTTAAATCCATTATTTACTGTTGAATAAGGGCGTTGGTCGAAGAATTTCTCCTTTGATATGAATCAAGTTAATCAATAAAAAATCAAAGACGCAGAAAGGAGAAAAAAATTAGAGATCAAACACATTATATACAGCAAAATAAGACAAAAATAATTAGTCATTAACAACAAAGTGCTGTTCAAAGTGCTGTTGAAAGTGTTTTAAGTGCTGTTAAAAGTAATGGAACAAAAATAAATTGAGCTTGGTTGACTTAGTCACTGTGGGATGACATGCATTTTCATATTACTTTCTTTGCTTCCAGCATCCTTAAAGACACACCCACCTTTATTTTTTGTTCTCGGGGGGGGGGGGGGGGGAACCTTCAAAAGGCGACTGGTCTTTGGGGATAAGACAGGGGAGTGTGGGATTTTTAGCGCACTAAAACCACCCAGTGGTCACCATCCGCACATGGGAGGAGGCACCATTTCCTCTTTAAAGAAAAGGGAAATGCACCTAACAGGCAATAGTCATTACTAAGCTGATAGTCATCATCAAAATAAGCCTGCAATACCCCACTGTTGATCTATTGGGTTATAAAACTCATCCTGTGCTAGTTGAAAGAAGGAAGTGTTAAGGAAAATTATGTTTTCTTATTCAGATCTTACCTGCATAGTAACTTCATACTGGACAATGAAAGGCTTGTTTTTAAACTCAAATGGCTTATCAAGCAGGGCTGAAATGGCTGCATGCTTAGCTTCAGTTGTTAAGACGAGACCCAAGTCCTCTTTGAAGATCTTTCTGCTAGGCTGTTGAATCTGGAAGAAGGTGAAATCGTAAAAATTTGTTGTTGTTGTTAGAATTATTTCCATACAGAGGCTGGAATGGGGGGTTTGGAATGTAGAAATTGGATGATTGATTCTATTAATCATACATACATAAATTTACGTCTGTTTAGAAGAAACTACAGAACTAATTCCCATAATGGTGTAAAGCTGAGAACTTGTACCTACTGCATTTCTCTCTCTACTATTTTATGTAAAATTTGCCTTTTTTTTATGGTGGGTGGAAAATCATCAAATAACCGCTCCCGCTCTTGGGCAGAGCGAAAGGGGGTGTCAGACTTCTACTGACTAAAAACCACCCATGTTCCTTCTTAGCCCTTCATGTCGAGGCCGCGGTATCTCTTGCGAACAACCCGCAGCCCCGACGGGCAGTGTGAATAATACCTGACGTTAAGTTTTCATCAATGAAAATTAAAATATTGAACAGATCAGATCAGAACTTTAGTTTCTCAGCAATGATATCTTACACAGTCACAGTTGAAAATCTTATCTTGATTACCATAGCAAAAACTATTCATAACCATACCTTAACTTGTAACTGATAAAACATGTCAATAATACCTTTTTTTTTTTTGGGGGCTGGGAATTCATCAAATAACCGCTCCCGCTCTTGGGCAGAGCGAAAGGGGGTGTCAGACTTCTACTGACTAAAAACCACCCATGTTCCTTCTTAGCCCTTCATGTCGAGGCCGCGGTATCTCTTGCGAACAACCCGCAGCCCCGACGGGCGATGTAAAATTTGCCTTATTTATTATTCAAGACCATATATTTCCTCATGGTGTTTTTGGGAACTAACTACTGGGTAGGAAATAGATGTCCTAAAAAGTATTTACAATTATTTTTGTCATAGCATGAATAATAGCACCAATGTTTAACTTAGAATTAGATATCATTGCTGAGAAACTCAAGTTCTGATCTGATCTGTACAATATTTAATTTTCATTGATGAAAACTTAACGTCAGGTGTCATTCACACTGCCCGTCGGGGCTGCGGGTTTTCGCAAGAGATACCGCGGCCTCGACATGAAGGGCTAAGAAGGAACATGGGTGGTTTTTAGTCACTAGAAGTCTGACACTCCCTTTCGCTCTGCCCAAGAGCGGGAGGGGTTATTTGATGAATTCCCACACCCAAAAAAAAAAAAAAGGTATTATTCACATGTTTTATCAGTTACAAGTTAAGGTATGGTTATGAATAGTTTTTGCTATGGTAATCAAGATAAGATTTTCAACTGTGACTTGTGTTAGCATTGCATGTAAGGCTGCCTCCCTCATAAGATCCACATACACCATCTTACTCAGTTTAATAAGTATGGTGGGTGATTAGATTATGAATGACTGATATATTTTATTTATGTACTGATAGTTAAAGATAGTTCACATGTTACTAAATAATTATACTAACTAGATATTTACAAGAAAAGAACTAAGGTAATACTAAAACTAAGTATGTATACATACAAATACATATTTATATACAAATGTATTATACAACAACGACGTGGCATGTAGGCACTAAACAGCTCCTCCCTAACGCTGTCATCCAGGATCATGTCGAGAAGACTGGGAGCATATTTTAATATAGTTAAATTGGATCTTATGAGGTAGGCAAGTTGTCAGTATCTATCTGCAAAGCAATATAATTTTGCAGAGATAGTAGTCCAAAGTCAAATTACTTTTGGTTCTATAACTACCAAAGGCCACAAAATGTATGAATTAAAGGCAATTATTGCTTGTGGCTGAGCTGAGAATGCTAAGGTAATAAGTACATAAGACGAAGTGTGAAAGTATGGCCTTTGACTGAAAAATTATGTGTCAATTGGTTCTCATGGTTGACAATTGAATTGGGCATGTGATGCGAAGGAATGATGAAACTTTTGGGTATGAATATGGATGACTATAATAGTAGAGGAAGAATTGATTGACTATGTGAAGGATTGTATGATTTGAAATTAAAGTAACTGCTGAAACAATGAGTAATACAGAAGTATGGCAGTAGACATGTATTGTTGCACCAATGCAGGTGCAGAGAATGATGATGAAGATGATATTTTTATCTGTGTGTGGATTATGTGGCTATCTACAAAAAATGAGATGTGATGTTATGACAAAACTAAAAAAAGTAAGTAGGTAGCGGTGGTAAGTAGTAGTGAAGTAAGTAAAGTGTTTCTTTACATTACTTTAAAGTAACAGAAGTAAAAAGTAAATTTTGAACACCTTACCTCCCATTTACCATCATACTTGGCAATATTTTCATCAACTCCCTGTTTCTTAGCTTCAGACTTCACCCATTTCTTCTTGAAAGCACCCTCGTCATCAAAGTTTTCCACAAGATACACCTTTTCCGGACTTATTGTTGGACTGTGGTACAGGCTTTCTTCTTCCACTGTCTATAACATTAATGAGGTTTTAATTGAAGATCACATAAAGACTGTAAGTACAGCAATGGGAAAGTCAGAGGTAAACCTATTTACTACACCCACATTTTATCATTTTTTTCAGTTCCATGTCCTGAGCATTTGGCCATGAAGCATGTTTTTATACATTATAATCTAAATGAATTTCAAGTTATTAGCATAATAAAGGAATACCTTGATGATGTATTATAGGTAGGTACTTTAGAGGACTTGTGTGTGTGCTAAATTGACTTGACAGTGATAATTTCTTTTGTTATATCAAGGTTTCTGAGAAACTAAACCTACTTTTCATTTATTATCTCTAGATAATAATGTAGGTCATAAACTCTCAGTCAACCGTGTCTGTGTACTCTTTTTTTTTGTGATCATTGTAATTTATTCAGGTCATGTAACCTATAAGAACTAACCTCCACGGTAACTTCGTCGTCACCATCATCATTGTCGGCTTGCACCACACCCACAGCACTCACTAACACCAGGAAGGCTCCTAATAAGTATACTTTACGGCTAAATAAAGCCATCTGAAAAAATTAAAAGTACACTGGTGACGAAACACGTCGGCTAACTCAAAAACCGTCGCTGATATCAGAGAATGAGAAAACTTTAGGCAGTATATACTCCGCCACGAGAAGTGGACTTAATTTAATTAAAAATATGTATGAATTTATGTAGCACTCGGACACTCCTGGTGTTCGGTGCAGCCGGATAACGGAAATCCTCAATAAAGGGCGACCAAATGTTAACAACCTAACTAAATTCAAAATACTTCGCCCGAGGGATTACCTTGAAATATATTTGATGCACTTATTGTTTTGTGTTACAATACAGATGATGCACAGAAATCAAATAAATTCCCTACTGAGAGGAATTTGATTTTCCTGAAAATTTTCAGCCAATCAAAAACAAACAGTTGTCAAGGTAGCGATCGAGAATTTTCCGAAGCGTTCAGATTTTTAAATTTAACGAAAAATTATTTGAAAATTATGTTTAAATATTATTCAGAACTTAAAATATTATTAATCTGATGAGATCTAATAATTATATTTTTTTGTTTGATGTCGTGACGAATTTTTGATTTTTGGATGGGAGAGGTATAAACTTATAAAGGCGCGTCCCCACTGTAAGCCGCGCGGCTCTGCCTCGCGATTTTTTTTTTGAAACGCCCTGTTGTGTCACGCGGCCTCGCTCACGTCAACAGTGTATGATTGATTGTTTGATTGTGTTAGTTTGACGACACTGGTTCCGATATAGATTTCGTCGCTTAGCATTTCTACCTGTTCTTTCTGTTCTGTGACGTCAACACTCATGAGACACGACCGCGCAGCTCGGCCACACGGAGCCGCGTGACCCTAGTGGGGACACGCCATAAGACTAGAAGAGGAGAACTACAGAAACGATGGATGGACTGTGTTATAGTAAGGCCACGAGAAGCGTTAACGAGCGGTGCCGAAACGTCATCATCTGCCTAGCCTTTTCCCAACTATGTTGGGGTTGGCTTCCAGTCTAACCAGATGCAGCTGAATACCAGTATTTTACATGGAGCGACTGCCTATCTGACCTCCACAACCCAGTTAATACTAGGTAATACGATACTCTTTGGTAAGACTGGATGTCAGAATTTCAGGTCACTGACTACCTGTTACGACTGCCAAAGATCTATATATGGCAGCCGGGACCAACAGCTTAACGTGGTTTCAGAGGCACGGAGGAAACTCGGTATGTCAGGCGGTCACTCATCCACAGATCGACCTAGGCAAGCACAGCTTTACCTAAAGATCACGAAAAGCCCACGAAACGTCATCCTACATACAAATCACTATGCCATGTCATACGATGCGTTGCGGCGCTGTGCGGCGTTTCACCGCACCGCATTGCACCGTGTGGCCCAACTATAAAGGAGGATGATATATAATACAGTTTTTTTTTTGACGTAACTAATGGCGGTACTTGAGAGGTTAAACAAATAGATCTATACGACAAGAAAGGAGGTTTCTAGCACTGCTTTTAAAACCTTTTTTTATGAGCTAGTAATAACATCGTCTATGACAGCTGGCAACACAGCCACAACGCGCGAACCACGAAAAACTAGTCCGAAAAACGCTCGTTTCCATAAAACTGTTTTGTTTTTATGTTCTGCGTTTTACCTTTTACAATATAATTTTACTATTTAGCGTACGTGAAGTCATTGAAATAACCCAAATTTTCAACCCTGCGACCTCAAGCGTATTGGTATTTTTATAGGCAAGAGAATGATGATTATTATTATTATTATGAGCCTAATCTGTCCCACTGCAGGGCAAAGGCCTCCCTTCCCTCCTTCCACTTTTAGCGATCTAGTGCGACAGTAGGCTAATCCTTAGAGAAAGAGTCCAGCTCATCCTGCCATCTCCTTTTGGGCCTGCCTGCGTTGTCATTTCTTGCTTTGTGGTATCCACTGAGTGGTAACTTTTGCCCATTGCTCCTCCAACATGCGGCAGATGTGCCCAGCCCAGTTCCATTTTAACCTTGCAGCTGTTAGGCCAGCATCAGCTATTTGGGTTTTGGGGCGAAGTATGGTGTTTCTGTTGCGGTCCGTAAGTTTGACACTCAGTATACTTCGCTCCATAACGCACTTGGGGTCTGCACGACCCCAAGTGCGGACTTTTAACGCTTTGTAAGCGATCATGTTTGCGCTCCATAGGTGAGAATGATGATGATTGATTTTAAATTTTTTAAATAATTAATAAAAATCTGAACCATTTTATTAGTTAAGGGGTTCTTTTGAAAGTAATCGATACCCGCCATCTAGTGAGTTTTATTAGGACTTTTTAGATGCAACATTGTCATTCATTTTTGTGATTTTATCTGAAACTAATTTTCTGATAATAATTTGACCGTTCAACAATCTAATTATTTTTAAAATGCCTTAATTTTTAATTTCAAAAGGCATAAAACATTTTTTTTTATCTTGTACGAATGAATATTTCTTTACCATTGCTTCGAAGTTTTAAAAAACCAATAGCATTGCTATAACCCAACTAAAATCAATAGGTTACTCGCTCTTCAAAATTGACACAAATATTGGTCTGCTAATTTTGCTGTCTCTGTCCCACTCGTTCTGATAACAATATCTATTATCATTAGTCGTGTAATTAGCACCGGGCGGTTTAGTTTTTGTATTTCGTTCGTGCCTTCGTGTCTTGTTCAAAATCTTGTTTTTCCATGAAGGTGTATCAAAACATCTTTTGTGATATTGTTAGTGTTCACAAAAGCCATTAACTAAGAGTTGAAGTTGATATTGTTAGTGAGTTCTTGTGAAATAACAGTATTCGCAAATATAGTGTAAGTATTGTACCGTCGCGGTGCTCTTAGCTTCAGAAGTAAATAATAAATAACAATAGTATCACAGTATCACCATACACTTTGATGATTTATAAATTATTATTGATTATTCCCACATAAATCATGTATAGGAAATCTCTGCATGTATTTTTTTTTTATTTTATCATCGCGAATCATCAATGAATAAATTGACACTTATTAGTTAAATTATTATCTTGTTGCGGTTTACACGTATTGTAGCGTTCCGTTACATGAATCCTCCTTTTTTGTTTTAAAAAATATTAGTAATTGGACCTTCCTTTTATTTATTTTTCTACTTGGCGTCATGATTTTTTAAAATAAGAATAAAAGTAAAAATTTGTGACATCCCTTGCCAATTTGTTTTGTCATTCGCCTGTGAGATACGAACTGATGATCGTTATAAAGTTAATTTGATTGATTATTTAAAATTTTGTCCGAGTGAAATCTATTTTGTCCTGATTTATCTATCAGTGTTATATTTTTCTACCTGTGATCCTGTTTTGGAAAATTTTCTATTTTTATCTTCTCTGGTACTAACCAGTCACAGAGGGCTATTTGGCCCTCTTCCGTTACCCCGAAGTCCTACCCGACTTAGTATATACTTCATCAAGGTTTGCTGAGATTTTCACCTTTTTTTGATCTTGAAGAGTCGTCTCCACTTTTTATGGAGCGTCATCTAATTATTTCTTTCTACGTGTGAGAAAACTCCAGCGAATAACGCCTGTTTTGGGTCCTGAGCCCACTTTTTGTGGAGCGTAATCTAAATATTTGCTTTTCTACGTGTGAGAAAACTCCAGCGAATTGCGCCTATCTTGGGTCCTGATCCTACTTTTAACTTTACATATAGTGATACCAACGGCGCATGAAATTTATCATGATAAAAGATCTGAAAGCTTCAAAGGATTTCGTCTAATAATTTTAGTTAATATTAAGTCTAGGTTAAATTATAAATGTTATTGTTGTTGAATTAAAGAAACTGTGTTAAATTTTACATTAAAAATCAATCATACCTCGGATGAAGCTTCAGCCAAGGGTCACATAATTAAAAAATATAATTATCTCACAGCGAATCTTTTTTTAAAATTTTAATCTCAATAATTATATAATTTTAAGTTAATTTTTTATCTACTCTATTTTTAAGGTTCTCAATATTATATATTTTATCTAATTAAATTTTTCTTGTGGTGATTTCTACTTTTATTTTAAAAACACTACAGTTTGGCGCCCGAAGAAAAATACGGTAAGTGCATATTATAAACCACTTATACCAATAACTTAAATATTTTTTTTTTTTTTTTGTTGTTTTGTGTGTGATGCTCATGTTTGAGCAAATTTAATCTCTTATCTTTTTCCAGTTTCATCTGTTTCAGAGGAACATAGATTGCTCATCGTAAAAATAGTACTCTCAAGAGAACTCGAAAAGTTATACAGACCAAACATTAAAAGTCGCTACTGCAGATTTGTTTCATGACAAATGTATTGTAAAATGCTTGAATTTTAATAACTCTGTAACCATATTGAATTTTAATCTTTTATTTCCTCCCAAATTATATTTTATCCTGTTTATCATTTATTTCCCATAGCTAGCGGTATTTAAAACATGTAGTCTTTGAATGGTCTGATGTAAGTGTGTTTAGCCGGCGTGAAAAAGGTAAGCGAATTTTTGGAAGGCAGATTTTTATGCTTGAATCTAGATATATCAGGTTCTATTATTCTGTTTCCTTATTTCCTGTCTTGTTATTTTTAGGACAGTCCCATTTCCAGACATAAGTTTGAAAGGCCGTACAGTTTCTTTTGAGTTATTTCTTCATTGTTATCTTATTTTGCCCATAGATCTTTATTTCACTAAGTGATTCTCCTAGATTCAATCTATATTTTAGTTTTGGTGATATTCTTATTCTATAACACCAAAATTATATAAACTTAAACGTAAACAAAATTCCTTATTTTAAAACTATTAAAATATTCATTTTCGACTATATTCTTGAAGTTCATCTTGTTATTGTCGTTGCTAGGTAACAATATTTTTGCGGAATTTTATCTCGGTGGCAGAATTAAAAACTAATAACAATTTACTCTTCCAAATAGGTCGTTTGATTTTTACTTGGATAATATTTTTTTTTAGGTTTCAAAACTTTTTGAAGTTTGACGTTATAATTACGCTTACTATTTTTACAGGATTGGTTGTATTTTTTCCTTTTCAATAAGATAATATTTTTTTTTTGTTGTTGCTTGATTTGTATACTTCCGTCACTATGGATGATCAAGAGTTACCTATTGTCGAAACTCCAACCCGAAGCGCTATCATATCAAGACCTCCACCAATTCCTGCACCAATTCTTCCACAAATCCCTCCACCAATTCCTCCTAGGAATCCTTCTTCAACAAATATTTTGTCATCAGCTAGATCTGAGATTTTTCCTCAACGCTTTGAAAAAATTTATTCCTTGTCCAAATGGAAAATTGATTTTTCTGGCAATAGTTGCGTACGCGAATTTTTTGTTGATATTGATGAACGTAAATATGCCGATTGTGTTTCGGATCAATACTTAATGAGACGATTCCATGAAGTTTTATCGGGTGCGGCATTAAAATATTTCCGGTTAATTCGTTTCGATGGTATTACCTATGCTGAATTAAAAGATTCATTCTTTAAAGCTTTTGCACCAACCGATTTGGAATTTAAGACAGAATTTGAAGTTCGCAACTTAAAACAGAAGGCTGATCAATCAGTCAGAGATTTCGTCATCCAAGTTTCTTATCTGAATGATAGACTTGCTGATCCTATTAGTGAATCAAAATTGATCGAAATTATAACACATAATATGCAGCAAAAATACTTTCCGTGTCTTTCCATCCATAGGTTTAAGAATATTAACGATCTCATGTGTACCGCTTCTCATTTCGAAAGTTATTTACCACATTGTACTAAGGCGGTATCATCGGTTAATAATCAAGCTCAACATTGTCCTAAATGTAATCAGTTGGGTCATTCATATCGCGACTGTCAAAATTTTCCTGGTTTGATGTGTTTTAAATGTCGTACTCCTGGTATGATGACACGCGATTGTTTAAAATGTAATCCAAAAAAATGCATAGATAACCGGCGTCACGCATTTCGTACAGTGTCACCGGTGATAGTTTCAGATACACAAGATAACAGACCATTTATTGAGATATGGTTGGGAGACCGTTGGGTTAAAGCCTTATTAGATTCAGGTGCTCAGATGTCTATAATTAACCACGATTTTGTTAAAAATTTAGGAATAACGATTGATGCGAATATTAACGTTAATGTTATTTCCGCTAACAATTCACCTATAGATATTTTGGGAACTGTGAATTTTCCAGTTCTGTTTAATAATGCGACCTTTACGCATGAGTTTTTAGTTGCACGTTGTTGTACTTCTACAGTCATTTTAGGAATTGATTTTTGGAAGAAGTTCGGCTTGACATCTCTTTTTAGTCAAGCTTTTAATAAAAATATCGATGGTAATATGTATTTATCGTCAATTAACAATGGTTCCATTCAATTTCATAATGAAAATAATGCTCGATATGTTCATCCTCGTAATATATTATCTGATAGTCAGGAAAATAGTCTTCAACTGGCAATTAAGGAGTTTGATGATATTTCTTCCGAGAGGGTTGGTCTTGGAAAGACTACTTGGCTATCTCATAAAATAAATACAGTTGGACAGCCTGTCAGACAGAGATATTATCCTCTTTCACCTGTTAAATTAAAAATTCTTAATGATGAGATCGATAAAATGTTAAAGATCGGTGTTATTCGTCCATCTCGATCACCATGGGCAAGTCCAGTTGTGATGGTAACAAAGAAAGATGGTTCCGTACGTTTTTGCGTGGATAGTAGAAAACTTAATAGTGTTACGATCCGCGATTCTTATCCTCTTCCTAGGATACAAGATATTCTTGATAATCTTCGCGGAGCAAGATATATAACTTCGCTTGATTTTAGTAGTGCATTTTGGCAAATACCTTTGGCTGATGACGATAGTTGTCAGAAAACAGCTTTTATTGTTCCTCAACGTGGTTTATTTGAATTTGTTAGGATGCCGTTCGGTCTTACGAATGCTGCTTCAGAAATGCAACGTTTAACTGACATGATTGTAAATTTTGAATTTACTTCAACTAGCGATGATTGTGTCTTCGGATATGTGGATGATTTGATCTTGGTCTCTAAAGATTTTCATATTCATCTCGCACTCCTCAGAAAGGTACGTAATCGTCTAAAGGAAGCTGGTTTATCCATCAATCTAAAGAAATGTGAGTTTTGTAAAAGTGAATTAAAGTATTTGGGTTATATTGTGAATGAGAAAGGTCTTCAGACCGATCCTAATAAACTCGAATCAATTAGAGATTTTCCTACTCCCACTACAGCCAAGTCGTTGCGTGGTTTCATAGGAATGTGTTCATATTATAGACGTTTTGTAGATGGTTTTTCTTCTATAATAGCTCCTCTTACAGCTCTTTTAGGAAAAAGGAAAGGACGTGATCCGATCAATTGGGATCAATCCGCTGATTGTGCTTTTAACAAACTAAAATCGGCTTTAGTTAATACCCCCGTTATGGCTTGTCCAGATTTTTCCAAACCATTTATTTTACAGTGTGATGCTTCTGCTGTTGGATTAGGATCTGTTCTGTCACAAAAAATAAATAATGTAGAACATCCTATTGCCTATTATTCCCGCTTGTTTTCAAAAGCGGAACGTAATTATAGTACTACTGAACGCGAACTCCTTGCTATTCTCGATTCTATCAAGCATTTTCGTTGTTATTTAGATGGAATGAAGTTTACTGTTGTGACAGATCATATGGCTTTGAAGTGGCTTCTTACATTAAATAATCCTTCTGGTCGTTTAGCTCGTTGGGCTACTATTATTTCACAATATACATTTGACATAGTTCATCGTAAAGGTTCACAACATATTGTTCCCGATGCTTTATCGAGGATTTATGAGAGTGCCATAACTTTTGATCTGGGTCCGGAAAATACCAATGATAGATGGTATAAGAAGGTCTATTTTGGTGCTCGTGATACACCTCAAATGTTTCCAGCTTACACCATTCATAACGGCGTTCTTATGAGACGCATGCCTATTTCTAGTCCATTATCTTCTGATCCTTTGCGCGTAGTTTTACCTAAAGAAAAAGTTCCTTCTGCAGTTTGGGAAATTCATAATAATTTTCCTTCTATACATCCTGGTGTTTCAAAATCATATTATAAGATCAAAGAACTATACTATTGGCCAAACATGTTTCGTGATGTAACTGAAATATTGAAACGATGTGAGGTATGTAAAGCCTATAAAATAGCAAACACTCAACCTCGTGGTCAAATGATTTACCCTAAAGATGTATCATTACCATTACAAATTATTTCAATTGATATTGTCGGACCTTTGCCTGTCGCTTATTATGGTTATAAATATATTTTATCCATGGTGGATGTATTTACCAAATATGTTTGGCTTGTTCCACTAAAAAAGGTAGATACCAATTCGGTAACCAAAGCTATGGAATCAGAAATATTTTTTAATTTCGGCGTTCCACGTACAATTCTTTGTGATAATGCTTCTGTTTTTCGTAGTAACCGATTTTTAAACTTCCTTAGGACTTTCCATATCGATTCTCCAACCTATACGCCGTATTATACTCCTCAAGCTAATACCGTTGAGCGATATAACCAAAGTGTTATTACTTGTTTAAGTATATTAGTTGGTGATAATCAAAGGAACTGGGCTAAGATGTTACCTAAGGTCAAACTGTATCTCAATTCATGTGTTAACCTAGCTACTAATTTTACACCAAATTTCCTTATGTTCGGTAGAGAGGTTTCCGTGGATCCATCTCATGCTTATAGACAGACTCGAAGTGTAAATTTAGCTGAAAGTCGGTCTCATCATGCGTCAAATCTTACCTCTCTTGCTGAAATTTATGCGAAAGTGTCTGATAACCTTTCTTTAGCTTTTCTTCGTAATTCTAATGCATATAATTCAAAACGTTCTGCTATTACTTTCAACATCGGTGACACTGTATGGAGGCGTAATTTTACCAGGTCTTCTGGAACGGATTATTTCTCTGGAAAACTAGCTCCTCGTTTTGTCAAGTGTCAGGTAGTTAGGGTAATATCAAGGACTACTTATATTCTTCAAGATTGTGATTCAGTACACTCTGGATTATATCATATAAAAGATATATTAAAATAATTAAGTCACTAATTTCAGGGTCGTTTATAGTTTATGGGATTTAGATTATAATTTATTCTAATTGTCTCAAATATAATTAATTGTCTTAAAATTTATCTTCTGTTATTAGGTTAATTTATTTATTGTTTAATTAGTTGTTAGTTAATTACTTGTTATCTTCTAATGTTAGGTTAATTTAGTCATTGGTTAGTTAATTAATATTTAATTAAATTCTTCTTTATTCTTAGATATTCTTAATTTATCTATTATTTCTTCTTTTCTTTATTCATAAATCGTCACTTAAGACTTTTTATTTTTTTTGACTACCTAACGTTTCCACTAGGGTTGTCATCTTAAACTTTCTCGTAAGGGTTGTTTACTACTTGTTTTGTTATCTTAATGGGGGATAACGAACTTTTGTTGGAAAAAGGGTACTGTAGCGTTCCGTTACATGAATCCTCCTTTTTTGTTTTAAAAAATATTAGTAATTGGACCTTCCTTTTATTTATTTTTCTACTTGGCGTCATGATTTTTTAAAATAAGAATAAAAGTAAAAATTTGTGACATCCCTTGCCAATTTGTTTTGTCATTCGCCTGTGAGATACGAACTGATGATCGTTATAAAGTTAATTTGATTGATTATTTAAAATTTTGTCCGAGTGAAATCTATTTTGTCCTGATTTATCTATCAGTGTTATATTTTTCTACCTGTGATCCTGTTTTGGAAAATTTTCTATTTTTATCTTCTCTGGTATGTATTTATCTCGTGTATTTTTGATCGTTGATTCCCTATTTACCTTCTGTTACTGGTTTGTGTTCATTAGTCTTATCATATTTTTTATTTTTGCTTTAGGTACTAACCAGTCACAGAGGGCTATTTGGCCCTCTTCCGTTACCCCGAAGTCCTACCCGACTTAGTATATACTTCATCAAGGTTTGCTGAGATTTTCACCTTTTTTTGATCTTGAAGAGTCGTCTCCACTTTTTATGGAGCGTCATCTAATTATTTCTTTCTACGTGTGAGAAAACTCCAGCGAATAACGCCTGTTTTGGGTCCTGAGCCCACTTTTTGTGGAGCGTAATCTAAATATTTGCTTTTCTACGTGTGAGAAAACTCCAGCGAATTGCGCCTATCTTGGGTCCTGATCCTACTTTTAACTTTACATATAGTGATACCAACGGCGCATGAAATTTATCATGATAAAAGATCTGAAAGCTTCAAAGGATTTCGTCTAATAATTTTAGTTAATATTAAGTCTAGGTTAAATTATAAATGTTATTGTTGTTGAATTAAAGAAACTGTGTTAAATTTTACATTAAAAATCAATCATACCTCGGATGAAGCTTCAGCCAAGGGTCACATAATTAAAAAATATAATTATCTCACAGCGAATCTTTTTTTAAAATTTTAATCTCAATAATTATATAATTTTAAGTTAATTTTTTATCTACTCTATTTTTAAGGTTCTCAATATTATATATTTTATCTAATTAAATTTTTCTTGTGGTGATTTCTACTTTTATTTTAAAAACACTACAGTATGTCTTATCAGATAAAAGCTATCGATTTCTCGGTACTTACCGTGTTCACATAATTATAACTTAAAAATTCAATAATTGGACTAAATCACATTTGCTTCATAAAAAATATTAAATTAATTTATTAAATTATTCTCTCACACAACAAGATGGAGTAGAGTATCCATATAAAGGCCAGAATGGAGAAGATTGGAGGAGGCCTTTGCCAACTGGCAAACGGACCCTTTGCGGGTCCGTTTGCAAGAACAAGAAAATAATCTACGAACAATAATATAAATAGCGTGTCCGGCTGAAGGCTATATTGATTCTCTCACTAAATTAAAAGTTTTGATTCGACCGGTCTAAAATATTAGGCATATGAGATTGCCTGTTTTTGTTTGTCAAGCCTGTACTTATCCAATGCTGGCAAAGACCTCTCTCAAGTATTACCGAGAGCTCTTCAACGGTCTTCTGTCAACCATAACATCTTTCTCCGTTTAACAAATAAATAATTCTATGAAAAAAAAATCATAGTTATGATAATATTGATTTATTTGTTTCAGCACAATGTCAATTTCAAGGCGCCAATTATTGCGCCTATTGAGGCTACGTAATCTTCTGATGTTGACGCTATTAGTGATATTACTTTACATTGTAAGGTTGTTAACTAGCCTAGATACAAATAACACATTTGCAAACCAGGCTTTAGAAGTGTTTCAAATCCCAGAAAGACATCACCGAGACAGCGGCTATTTTATACCCACTAGTTTAGAGGTGAGTTAATTAATAACCATCAATTGCGAATAACAATGTACTTGTGACAGTCACTAATATCCTAAACTAAGCAATATCATGTATGAACTGAAACAAAATTACTGGGTGGAAGACATTCACGTTACTGTATTATTGTAAGGTTCATCTTATTATGAACATAGTACTGGAACGTGCCCTACAGGTCACACAAAGTTACTTCATATGTTTTCTAAGGGCTTGTGACTGTATCTCCACCAGCCAGCATCCCAGTTACCTCTGTTCAATTCATTGTATTCTTTACTCCTTTCTCTTTCATATTCATATTCTTCACAATCCATACATCTCTTCTTATAACAAGCTATTTTTTTACTTAATTAATTATTACATTCCACATTCTCACAAATGTTATATTTTCAGAGAATTGACTGGCATGACTATTCGCTGATAGAACATGAGAGGATGCGTGTGGGTGGGTATTATCAACTGATTTGCCAAAATAGTAGTTTTATTCAGCTCAAATAATCAGCTAGCTTATTTTAACGAATATGCTCTGTGTGAATGACATTCAGTTTACTATTTGAATGCCTGCTTTGACATGCATACAGCCTATATGGCCTTTCATAGTTACATAGGCCAGCAAGGCAGGCCACTATATAACTATGGCCTTTTTTACTTTGACCCCAACAGAATTATTATATAAAAGTAAGAATGGCAAAGCTGTAAACATATTCAATAGTAGAATCAAGAATTCACTGATAAAATAGATGTCTTGCATTGCATACAAATACAGTTACAGTTGGGTAACAAAGATACATAATTATGTTTAGTTAAATGGTTAAGTCTATGGTAACATTTTGTTCTTGTCAGCAGTTTTATTTATTTATTTATTTAAACTTCATGCACAAACGTGGTACATAGGCGGACTAGTTATTGCCGACATATCAGGGTGTACATCAACAACTACGACACACTAGAAAACTAACTTCTACTTAATAAAACCAAAGCGCAAACTAAGGAGCGTGGCTTCGAGCATGTGTGGGTTTGGGGGTGTAAAATACTTGTATTAATTTCACAACCAAATTTTGCAATCTGCATAAACTCCGAACAAAGACTTCCACACTATCGCACTATGGTAATACCCAAATTTATTTTCGTCAGGAATTGGTGAGCAAGGAAAGCCAGCAAATTTGCCAAAATCAGATGAAGATCTAGAAAAAGCTCTTTATGCAGCGAACGGGTTCAATGGCGCGCTAAGTGATAAAATCCCCCTAAATCGTTCCATACCTGACATTCGGCACGCTCTTTGTGGGAAAAAGGTTTACATTTCATCACTGCCCACTGTGAGCGTCGTAGTTCCCTTCCACAACGAGCACTGGAGTACACTGCTTAGGACTGCGTTCAGCGTGTTACTACGGTCACCCAGCCATCTGATTAAAGAAGTTCTTCTAGTCGACGATGCAAGCGATAAAGGTACGAATTCAGATGCATAGTTTATAGTTAGTTACTACGTCGGAAGCGAATCTGTACTTGCAACTGGAATGCTTGCATAACCACTGACCAGGGGGCTTCGAAAGGCCGCTTTATCAGAATCATAATATTCATCAACCATGATATTAATATAAATAAAGTGACAATTCAAAACAGTAACGCGTCTGTGACTATTTTACGAATCTGAACGTGAATGATGCAAAATAATTATGTAAGGATCGTAGCAGGTTGCGTTTTTTAGTTTTTTGGAGTGTTGTAGTTTTTCACACCAACCCTCATGGGAAAAAGGTGCGAGTTTTATGTATAACAATAGTAAAAAGTAATTGTCGTAATATAACGAAATTATTCAGTTTAAATAAGAGAGATAACAGTTTCGTACAATGCGAATCGTTTAGATTGGCTTGATGGCTTCTCGGTATTAAAACTTGCTATTAACACGGCTATTGCATTTCACTATTGATTGTAACTCGTGGTTTAATAATAACAGCCATTCGTGGTCGATCTTTAGGTTAAGCTGCGCTTGCCTAGGTTGGTCTGTGGATGGGTGACTTGCCATTACACACTGAGCTTCCTCCGGACTTCAAAAAGCACGTTCAGCTGTTGGTCCCGACTGCCATATATAGATCTTTGGCAGTCGTTACAGGTAGTGACCTGGGGCCCCTGGGGGTCTAAAATGGTCACTTTAGCAGATTAAAATAGGATCGTAATATGTGAATTGAGTTAAAATTCATAAAATGGACCATTTATAAAGTTACCCCTAAGTTAGACTGGTTGTCAGACTTTCGACAACCAGTCTAACTTAGGGGTATCGTATTACCTAGTATTAACTCGGTTGTGGAGGTCAGATAGGCAGTCGCTCCATGTAAAATACTGGTAATCACCGGCATCCGGTTATACTAAAAGCCGACCCCAACATAGTTAAGAAAAGCCTAGGCAGATGAATTGATTGATTGAGTCAGGTAAGCCAAGTACAAACAATTACAAGACTCGACTTCGACCATGACTTTCGAATACAAAGTCACGGCCAGAATAAAATCTTAACAGAATTTAACTGCATTGGTAGGTACTCGTTTTATCCAACTTCGGAGTTCATTTGACCCTTTTTTTTTGGGGCGGGTGGAAAATCATCAAATAACCCCTCCCGCTCTTGTGCAGAGCGAAAGAGAGTCAGACTTCTACTGACTAAAAACCACCCATGTTCCTTCTTAGCCCTTCATGTCGAGGCCGCGGTATTTCTTGCGAACAACCCGCAGCCCCGACGTGGTCCGCAGCCCCGACGGGGGTTCATTTGACCCTGGCCTGGAGGTCCGCTCTCTAAGCACAAAACCCTTAATTTCGACCGAAGTTACCCGCTTTTTCTCCGTAACACCTAGCTACGGTCATAAAACCGATTCGGGCCCCGAACTATGAAAGAATGTGAACACGATTTGGCAGTCTGAGACGGTTTTGCTGCACTAGTAAGTAAAGCATAGGCACCTTATTGATCCATGCATGACTAAAATACTCCGAACAATCAGGTTGCCGCCGGCCGTCTAGAAATAATTCACATCGTTTTTCCAGCCATATTGAGGTTAGTAGAGATAGGTAGGCAGGTAAAGGCAGTTGACAAGGAGCAACTGCCTACCTATTTTTTAAGTTAATATTAATAGGGTAGTTAACAAAAAAAATCTAATTAGTACGTCAGATAGATTTCCAAAAAAATATTGGACACGTGTTTTTTCTTTTTTCACGTAAACAAACAATGAAGACGATACAGTGCTTTGAAAACTCGTGTGACGTCCTATTCTAAGACATTAGTACGATATTTTTTACCGGTGAGTGACGTCACAACCCCCCACTTAAATCTTTGACGCGTTTTATCTTCGTCAATTTTTATTGATTTGATAAAACAAAAAACACGTATCCAATATTTTTCGATAATCTAACAGACGGACTAATTAGAATCCTATTTTTTTTAGTCAGCAAACATCCCTATTGGGTTGTGGAGGTGTGGGTTGGTAAGACTGGTTGTCAGACTCATGTTCGCATACTATATATATTTTAAACTTTGACCCACACTAGGAATTTCTCATGTATTGTGGGTGCGTTCACAAACATATAAACTCACATACACAAATACCCAGACCCGAAACAATTATCTGTAGGCCATACAAATATTTATTCCGTGCGGGGATCGAACCCGCGACACGCAGCGCAGCAGTCAATTGCTCGAGCCACTGCGCCAACAGTGCCGTCAAAAACATAAATGTATATAGGTACAGTGTGTACATGAATGACAAGAGTGACTAGCATAATTTTAATTTGCGACTGTTTTATAGAAAAACAAGTGATTACGTAGAGGGACTTTTTGCTTACAACCAAAATGACTAAAGTGTCCGCCAGATTCGAAAGTAAAAGGCACTTGTACAGTCCAGCGCATCAAGTTACCACAAATTATCAAATAAATTTTCCAAATGATTTTAAACCATAAAGTGTTCACGATTAAGTTCAACATCGAATGAGAATTTTTGACAGTTTGTGGTAACTTGGTGCGCTGGCGACTTTGCCTGTGTTTCTAAACATCGTGATCATCGTGATCATACGTATAACATTAGTGCATTAAACTTTTCATCATCTACCCAACCCTTTTCCCAACCATGTAGGAGTTGACTTCCAATCTAACCGGCCTTTTACATGGAGCGACTGGCTATCTGATCTCCATAACCCAGATTGTACTGGGTAATACGATACCCCTTGGTATGACTGGTTGTTAGACTTGTCGACACTTGGCAACGACTGTCGAAGATCTACAAATGACAGTTGGGTTCAATTAGAGTTGCCATCTCAAAAATTTGGAAACCAGGACAAGACGCGTGAAAACCCCGGATTTTAGGGCCCAGAACCCGGACATGTCAACAGGTTTTTTTTTACATAGTCAGAGTAAAAAAAAACAATTGAAAATGTCATAAAATCACCTTTTTATTTATTCTCAGACCTTAAAATTTTTAGTCTTCTTTTGTCGTCATTTTAAATGTACCTGTTTTATTTTTAAATTGTAATTGTTAATTTTTTAAACCCGGACTACAAATGAAACTCCGCCCAGCCGCTCGCCCGACGCCCTCTAAACTAGGACAAATCCGAGCAACCCGGACGGATGGCAACCCTAGGTCCAATGTGCTTCCCGAGGCACGGAGGAAACTAGGAAACACGGCAGAAGTATGATGGGTGGTCACCCATCCGCGAGCCGAGCTAGAGATCGAATAGAGCGTCTGTTATTCTTTAACCACAAGCTCCTCTTACTGCGGTACTCAGAGATATTTAATGATAACTTAAGCCGTCACTTAGTAAAGGTTTGACATACTTTTGTATGACAAAACTGTCAAAACCTTTACTAAATGATGGCCTAAGTAATCATTAAAGCTCTCTGAGTGCGTCAGTAAGTCCATTAAACTTAGTTGTAATTTTTGTAGAAGGTAATGAAGGTATGTGTGCAACCAAGCGCGCATAGCTATAATATTGAGTTTTTGTTGATTACTTTTCTTGTCGATATGAGTCTGAAGGCCGTTTGCCGGTAATAATAATAAATTTTAACAAGGTTTAAAAGAACGGCTTGTGCTATACAAGTTTCATGATAAAGCGAATGGGATTGCACATAACATGTGCAGTCAGTGTTTAATAAAAAATAAAACTATAATTAATGGGCATACCTACGTAATTGACTACATAAAGGTTTGAATGAATTACTTGACTTAAATATTCTTGATATTTAAGTTTAATAAACCCCTTATAATATGACGCCTAATATTTAACTTAGACTCAAAGAAACAAAACTACAAGCTTATGATTATTAAAATGGGTGGTGCATGTGACACGCAGGTCTAATCTTTACAAAAAGTGTATTTTGTTAAGAATTTGCCCCTATAACATTTCATTTAGAAGTCAACGCCTGCTTCCATAGACTACTGACATTTAATTTGAAGTTAGTGTTCTGAGGGCGCGGTATCTCTTTCGAACAACCCGCAGCCCCGGTGGAATTTATTGACACCTCATTTACTAAAATCCGTTAAGTAGTTTAGGCGCTATGGTGGAACATAAAAACACACAGACATACATAGATTGCCAAAATCATTACCCTTCCTTTTGGCTTCGCCGTAGTCGGGTAATAAAAAACAATGGATGATGGAAGACACAAAGGAACATAGGTACATCATACTGCATGTTTTCATGTATGTTCAGTTGGCACCTCAATAACAACCTCGTCATTTTTATTAAATACGAGTACTCGTACTGCTGCCCACTAGGTGCCTTCGCCCGCGTAGATGTCGGTTAAATTATATACTAAAACCTTCCTCGAGATCCATTCTATCCATTGGGGAAAACAGCATGAAAATTGGTGCAGTAGATTTTGAGTTTATCGCGACCAGACAGACAGGCAGACGTGGTGGAAGACTTTACATACAGGACGTTTTATAATACGAGTAATATGTAGTGAGACGTAATATTTGCTTTTCTTAGTTGCTACGCCTTACTAGTTTTAAATGGGTATTAGCATGATTAGTAAGGCCTATTGTGGTCTTATCAATGCGTGTACTTCGGCTATGTACGTTGGAATGTTTATTTAGCATCTATATTATTCATTCGTCATTATTTACAACAGGACCTTGATAGACTTTATGAATACTGTCTCAAAAATAAAATTTTTCTTAGCCTTCCCAAATGCTACACAATTTCTTTCACTAAGAATAAAAATCAGATCAAATTTAATTATACAGTAAACAATAGAAGTCTTAAAAAAGTTCCATCTGTTCGTGACTTGGGTGTTACGCTTGATTCTAGTCTGCATTTTGATACTCATATTGACAATATAGTAAAAAAGGCCTTTCAGATGTATGGAATGGTGATGAGATTTTCAAGTAGCTTTGTGCGACCCTCTACATTCTTAATATTATATAAAACACTAATTCGGTCTCAATTAGAATACGCCGTCCAAATTTGGGATCCTCTATATGATAAGTACAAAGATAGGCTAGAAATTGTTCAGAAAAAGTATTTACGTACTATGAATTACAGATGTTATCATTCTAAAGTCTCCTATGAACAATTACTGAAACGATATAATGTTCTTAGTTTGGAGTCTAGACGATTTCTTCTGGGAGTAATGACGCTGCATGGAATATGCAATAATAGATTCGACTGCATTCCTCTGTCAAATAGTCTACATTATATAGTACCTAGATCTGTCATGCTTCGTGGGGTACGTGTGCCTCGACTATTCCACACGAACTCGTGCAGGACTAACGCTGGGGAGCGCGTACCTCTTCGGCGCCTTGTTGATGCGTACAACGCTCACTTTATGGAGCTTGACTTATTTACTCTATCCAAAGATCGCTTCAAGGCAAGAGCAATAGAATTACTAAATTCATAAGTTTCATTTCCTTTTATTTCTTTCTTTTTAATATTCTTTTACGATGCACACGATTTGTCTGTTTTCTTTAACTATTTTTTTCTTGTGAATCCGTGGACAATGTTGTTGGTTACATGTGTAATAACATAAATATGTGAGATTGTGTATAAATGTATTTCTAAGTTGTTCTAATTTAAGAATCTTTAGTTAAGCTTAGCATGTAACTGTTTTTTGTCCCTAATAAATAAAATAAATAAAATAAAAAAATAAAAAATATATATTGCTATAGGATATTGAGGACATTTAATATGCTGTAAGTACCGGAAGAATGCGCTTGTTTTTTTTTTGTATCTATGCAGATACTATGTTGTCATTGAACTGAACGGATGTGATGTAATAACAAGGGGCTTATGTAAGTAATTTTTGGCAAGACGTTTGCCTTGTAGCGTAGTAAAATACTGGTATTCAGCTGCATCCGGTTAGACTGGAAGCCGACCCCAACATAGTTGGGAAAATGCTAGGCAGATGATGATATTTGTTTGCCTTGCGGCCTTGTTGCGTAGTCTCAAGCGCTACTGCTGATAGGAACCCGTGTTCGATTCCCACTGGTGCTGGAGGATAGGCCCATCAAAAAAAAAAAAACAAAAAATCATTAATTTGCGTAAACAAGGTAAGTACAGAAGGTTGGTAAAACATAAAATTGGTCTCTTATTCTGCCTTTAATTTCGGCGTGCAAATATAAATGTTACATATTACTTATTCATTTAAATTAATTATAGATTACAATCATGCTGTCATTAAGTAGATAATCCCATTAAAATTGTATTAATGTCAAAATAATCATAAAAAATAATAAAAGTAATAATCATAAATGTCAATAATATTAATTTCAATAATGGGAGATATTCCTCTGTGAGATCAAGTGGGCCGTAGTCTACTACGAGGACGAAGTTGGAGAATGTGACATGTCCCTGAATTTTCGGTTCTAGGGCATGATATCACATAAATCGTATCGCATCGTTCACAAATCGCATAATTATGCGAGTTATTACGTTAAAGACAAATTGTAAGCGTTCATAATTATGTACCTACATCTGCTTACCCCTTTAGAAAGAAAGAAAAAAAAATTATTACAATTTTTTTTTTATATTTCTTTCTTTCTTTTTATTCGTCTTTCAGCTGTGCCGTGATTAAATTCAGCAGGAATATGAATATATTTAGGCTGTATTATGTAAATGCCGTCATTAGGTACCAATCGATGCAAACTGACGGTATATATTTTACGCTATCGTATATTTGAGCACGTCAGTAAAATGGCCCGTTGATCTTTCGAACAACCCGCAGCACGTCAACATGACCTCAACTGAAATTTAGCACCAACAAAATTTTTTAGTTCTTTTGGATAACTTCCAGTTTTATTAAAGTCCAAATGTATTACTTCAAACCCTGCCTACGAATCAATCGAGCTTAAACTCGATTGGGATAATTATTTAAAACTGAGCCTGAGTGAGTATACAAACATTTCAACGTAGTACCTTTTTTTACCGGAAGGGAGTGTCAGACTTCTACTGACTAAAACTCTTCTTCTACTGGCTATGTTCCTTCTTAGCCCTCGCGCCGAGGCTGCGGTATCTCTTTCGAACAATCCGCAGCCCCGACGGGAACGTAGGTACCTAAAGGCGAAGTAAAAACATTAATTAGCATTTGCACAACAGGCGCAAATAATTAAACACCTGCACATACACTATGCTATGCATGTTCAAACATGAAGTACCACCTGAACTAACATGAAAACATACACTATGAAAGCCGACAAAATAAATTTTATTGACATAGACGTCTTTCATGCTGCTTCTTTAATAAATAAAATACAATGACATAAGTATGTCATTGTAATGACATAAGTATGTCATTGTAATGACATAAGTATGTCATTGTATTGTATTTTATTTATTTAGTTATAAAATCGTCCGATATAACAGAAGTACTCTGTGATCGTCCGTCTCGAATGATATCAACGCATAGCTCAATCCAATGGACGGATCAAGCTAAAATGTCCTCAATTTCGTACAGCAATAAAAACATGCAGAGAGAGTAAAAGCATTAATTAGAATTACCACAATAGGCGCAAATAATTATACCCAACAACCCATTATAAATAGTACATTGTTACCCTAGGGCGGCCTAGGGTAACAATGTACCATTTATAATATATACACCCCTAGGGGTGAAAGCAACATATTTAATCCCGAGACGGGTTTTGGCCAATAGTTCGAGGAAGTAAATAAGTCTTTAACCCGAGGTAAATACTGCTTTTCATTACGAATACTAGAAAAGTAAAAATAAAAACATGAATTAGCTAAAGAAAATCGGGATGTCGAATTCTCGCCTCTTTTGATTTGTTTTTTGTGGCCGTAAATATTTCGCTTAAATCTATTTTATATTATAATAAAGTTATTTTTGAAAAATATCATTTTTAATTAATATTTAACTTTATGTTATTTTAATTTTAAATCGCGCTGTAATTGAGTGGCTGTGTAGAAAGTTGGAACATGGTTCAATAGAAATGTGAAAATAGAACTTGTTTTTTTAAACATATTTTGACAGCTGTCCGTTGAAAACCATTCTCCCTAGGACTGAAAAGTATTCTTTTCAACCCGCTCATTATGGAACTTCAAACCTACTCTCAGAGTATAAGTAATGGATAGATACTCTTTAACCGACTTCAAAAAAGGAGGAGGTTATATGTTCGTGTGTATGTATTTTTTTTTTTTTTTTTATGTATGTTACCTGATTTCTCCTCCATTCAAAATCAAAAAAATCAAAAGTCATTTATTCAAACTAGGCTGATAATCAGCACTTTTCGAACGTCAAAATTTACTTTACTTTACTTTACTCATTTACAAGTGACAGTCCCCCAAAACGCCCACCCTTCGACACTTCCTAGTGTTTTTTGCTGGAAAGAAGAAGTGGCGGAACAAACTCCCCAGCAACACATCTGTCTGTTTGGTTAGAACATCATGTCATTTGTGAACCGATTCTCAAAATTCTTTTTTTATTTGTATGAGTATACTCCTGAGGTGGTCCCATTTAAATTTGGTGAAGATCTGATCCTGATCATCGGAGATATACAATAGAACTCTTCAAAAATAGACGGCAAATCTGTCGTGATTGCTGCAATCGCTTGGATGTTTATTGTTTACGCAACATCTTAACTTACCATCACGCCTGTATGCTCTGACGGGGTACGCAGATGTGTACAGGACGCCCAGATTTCGAGAGTTAGGTATGTTAAGTTCCATTTTATTGCGGATAAGCCTATTACCGTGACATGTATTGTTAACAACGTAAAATTAATGAATATCAAATATTTGTAAAGGATATTACAACTAAAAATGGAAAAATAAAAAAACTTTTTTGCAAAAAATAAAACCGACTTCAAAAACACAAAAAAGTGAAAAACCGACTTCAGAAGCTAAAGTTATTAGCTTCTGAAGTCGGTGACAAAAAAACTGAATAAAACAAACAAAAGTCACCGACTTCAGAAGCTAAAGTTATTTTTCACTTTTTTGTGTTTTTGAAGTCGGTTTAATTTTTTGCAAAAAAGTTTTTTATTCTGGTACTTAGTATAAAATGCCGTAGGAAAATTACCGAACTCCAACAGAAATACACATTATGTGATAAGTTTGTTTTTCGTAGTGTTTGTATGAATGACAATGTTATATGTATTTCCGGTTATTTAAATGTGCTATATCTCAAAACCTGCTGACTATATCTTGTTCAAACCAATTATGTTGAAAATTTTTATTATGGTCTACGGCGCATATTTTTTTTTGGTTTTTGCAATCTCTTAGTTTAAAAGTTAGGGTGGGGGGACCAATTTTACCACTTTGGAAGTGTGTTTTTTTGTCTTTCAAACGAATGACTTTAATAAAAACTTTTTTGGGGGGTGGTAAATCATCAAATAACCCCCCCTCCCGCTCTGGGCAGAGCGAAAAGGAGTGTCAGACTTCTACTGACTAAAAACCGCACATGTTCCTTCTTAGCCCTTTGTGTCGAGGCCGCGGTATCTCTTTCGAACAACCCGCGGCCACGACGGGATGGGGATCCTTCATCTTTTAATTTTTGTATAAAAATCTTAAAGCGGTTCTCAGAATATCTAAGTACCTACCAAGTTTGAACTATGTAGTTTTAATAGTTTCCGAATAAGGTGGCTGTGACATGCGGACGCATGTCACAGCCACTGATACACAATGAACAGACAGACAGACAGACATGACGAATCTATAAGGGTTCCATTTTTTGCCATTCATCATCTGCCTAGCCTTTTCCCAACTGTGTTGGGGTCGGCTTCCAGTCTAACCGGATGCAGCTGAGTACCTGTATTTTACATGGAGCGACTGCCTATCTGACATCCACAACCCAGTTAATACTGGGTAATACGATACCCTTTGGTAAGACTGGTTGTCAGACTTTCAGGGCACTGACTACCTGTAACGACTGCCAAAGATCTATGTATGGCAGCCGGGACCAACAGCTTAACGTGCTTTCCGAGGCACGGAGGAAACTCGGTATGTAATGGGCGGTCACCCATCCACAGACCAACCTAGGCAAGCGCAGCTTAATCTAAAGATCGACCCGAATGGCAGTTATTATTAAACCACGAGCTCCTCGTTTTTTGCCATTACGGAACCCTAAATATGGGGTCTGGTCAATGACAACACGTCCACCCCCTTTTCAAACTGGTTTACTAGGTTACTTGCCAGAATAAACTAATCGCATTAGTCACCGCTCCGCTGGTGGAAATCGTGACCTATTATAATGAGACTTAAAGTAACTGTCGAAAGGTCAAAAGGAGAGGCTTGCGGGAAATATCCTTAACACCTTATTATATTATCATTTCCAGATTTTCTTAAACAGAAGTTAGAAGATTATCTAGCGAAGAACATGCCGAAAGTTCGCGTGATACGTCTTAAGGAGCGCAGTGGACTGATCACGGCTCGTTTAGCTGGTGCGAAGGAGGCCACCGCTGATGTTCTTCTTTTCTTGGATTCGCACACCGAGGCCAATGTCAACTGGCTGCCACCACTACTAGGTTTGTGTATGTATGTATGTATGTGTTTGTTAGTGTACATTTGTAATTTCCATGCAACAGTTTAGAAACGTAAAAACTGTAACTGGTGACACCTTCGGGTGCGGCAGCTGGCCTTCATTTGGATGATCACAAGGGCGAATCCAGGGGGGGGGAGGGGCACGTGCCCCCCCAGACGGTTATGAAGTTTCCATCACAGTACATAGGTACTTATTAGCCAAATCGAATTATCAGAGCAATATAATAGAAAAATAGGATTTTTTCTGGGGGGCATGTAGGCTAGTCAACAAAAAAATTCCGCATCCGAAACATAGGTATGAATAATAAAAAAATTAACCAAAAATCTTGTTTGACTAGACTACCTGTGCCCCCCCTCCCCCCCCAAAAAAAATATCCTGGATCCGCCCCTGATGATCAGTGCATATTAGAAACAACCTTCATTCGGTATGAAATTGTTCGCAAAATTACGCACTGCCTCCCGTAATACGGTGCCCATAGCAGTTTTCATGGCGAGAATAATAATGAATTATTATGTACGATAAAGAAAAAAATTAAAACTGCGTGAGCGTTGCACTGGCGAAAAATTCACATAAAAACTGCTGTCGAGATGTAGAGATAAAGGTTTCCGAAAAAAAAATTATTGCCGCGTTAAAATTGAACGTAAGTCAAGTGATGCGATTGGCTGTAGATATGTAATCCATTAAACCAAACCACAGAACATGACTTGTGTAAAAAAACTAAAACTCTAATATGTTTTTACACAACTGCCCCAAAAAAAAGAGTGTTATGTTTTTAGCGTTCATGTATGTATGTATGTATGTATGTATGTATGTTTGTTTGTGAGTTTCTTTATTCCACCATAACTTCTAAACGCCTGAACCGATTTTGATGTATGTGGTATCGTTAGATTCGTTACGTCATCCCGGGTAACATAGGCTAGAGAAAATATCAAAAAACATAATAGGGTGGCCATGGTTTAAAAATTAAAATAACTTTTAATTTGTTTTTATTGAAATTTCAATGAAAAATATAATCATCGTCTAGAACTTATTAAGTAGATTACAAAAATATACCACAGTAGTATTCAATATCTAGTGTTTTCTAGTAATACTACTTAACAAATGATATGGTGACATTTTAAACCCGGGATTCGATACGAATAAGCTACATATCAATAGATTCTCTGTAATGAAAGAAATAAAACTGGCTAGGTTACAACTCCCAAATTCATCCACTACGGCACCTAAATGGTTTTTAAGTTTGTATGAAAAGTCAGTATGTGTGAATCAATTTACTAGAAACATGGCGAAAAAATATCGATATATCACTAAAAGATATGAAATAAAAAACAAATAATTTAAAAAATTAAAAAACACGCCTGCCATGACAAAAAGTAAACTAAAAAATAAAAAACAAGTCAAAGGAATTCAGCGATGAATTGGAGCAAGGTCCCGTAAATGTATTCGAAAATGGAAAACTGAAATCTAAAACTTTTATTGCAGTCGGGGAACAGTTCGGTGGAACAATTCTTTACAGGTCCCCCGACTGCAATAAAAGTTTTAGATTTCAGTTTTCCATTTTCGAATACATTTACGGGACCTTGCTCCCATTCATCGCTGAATTCCTTTGACTTGTTTTTTATTTTTTAGTTTACTTTTTGTCATGGCAGGCGTGTTTTTTAATTTTTTAAATTATTTGTTTTTTTTATGTGATTTTTTAACCAGCGCCAACGCATAACTATGCTGTGAATAAACCAAACTTAAAACATACGAAACGCCCAACTATCTAACATTACACCACAATCACTAAATATTTGAGGAAAGAGGAAGTGTGAACCCATTACTGTTAATCTAATAGGAAACTTTGTTTGCACAGAACCGATAGCGTTGAGCTACAAAACAGTAACATGTCCCTTCATAGACGTCGTTGCGTACGATACGTTTGAATATCGAGCGCAGGATGAAGGGGCCCGCGGTGCCTTCGACTGGGAGTTCTTCTACAAAAGGCTGCCTATACTGCCGAAAGATGAAGAGAATATGCCTGAGCCATTCGAGTTAGTATGCCTACTCTTTTATTATTTTTAAGCAGCTGTTTTCACCTGAGTTTCACACAGGTTTAGGTTAGTCCAAGCTGTCAAAATGAAGCGTTTTATATTGAATAATTTCACTCACATTTTGCGCTACGCATGCTTCTACAAACGCAGTCTACTTAGGTCGGAAGTAACAATGTACAGTACGGTTAACATCAACGCGAATGAGTAAGTCATCATCATTACCAGCCTGAATTCACCCACTACTGGGTATAGACCTCTATTTTGTGCCAATCTCCACGGTCTTGTGCCTCATCCAGGTTTCCCCCCCGATTGTAGCTATGTCGTCTGCCCATCTTGCGAACTAGTGGTTCAGTTAACTTTCAAGTTGATTTCACCAGCACAACGTTATTGTTTCTTGGCAGTGCATTACCACGATGCTCTTTTTAATTTACAATGTGAGATATCCGTAATCTATAGCATTCATGCTAACCCCTCAAGCCAAGCCTCAATAATACTGCGTTCCCACAATATGGGCGTGTTTCGATCCCACAGCTGCTCTCTGTGGGCACTGTAAACTAGATAATTAGACTGCATTATTCGCTTTTAACACGTGTTCTACTTGTGACATGTAAATGGGCTGAATCTTCATAAATTGAGTCTGGGTAACTGAACTCTACATTAATTAATTAGAAATATTAGGTATATACTTTATACCTACATACATAAACTCACACCTTTTCCCATGGGGGTAGGCAGAAACCATAGAACGCCACCTGCTACGATCCTTACATATATTTTCAGACATATTTGAGTTTCAGCAATTGGCTTTAATTCTAGTAGGCAAGTCGTTAAAACGTAATAAAAAGTACATATAATTACCTGTTAATTAACTCGATTCAGCCGTTTTTTATCGATTGATAAGCTAATGTATTTTCATTGCTTTAGTGTGAAAACTTTACCGACGGTAAAAATCCTTTTATTTAAATTTAATTTTGATGTTCACGTTCGTAGATTACGAATTTACATGATAGGCTAATGAAAGATTTATCAAGGTATGCTAAAGTAATAAATCGAGACAAGGATTATCTTGAATTTCACACAACCGACCAAGATGCAAAGCTGTTTAACTGCGTTGTACAGATGCATCTAACATAACCTCCTCCCAGATACATGTTACTGTTAGCCGGTATCATGCCACTGGTCGTCAATGGCTTCCAGTTCTTTTGATCGAGAGATAATATGGACCATTGGTCGCTGGTTTTTCCCAGCCCGTCCCGCCATATTCCACGAGGTCTGCCGCGGCATGTGTCAATGTTGAAACAGGCTGTATCGTATCGCGCGTCAGAACCAAACCGATCTCATACATTTGGCAGAAATGAACCACTAGTGTGTAACACACTAGTGGTTCGTTTCTTTCGGAGACCTTTAGGTAGAATGGAACACACTGTGTGTTCCATTCTACCTAAAGGTCTCCTATAGTGACCATGTTAGTTGCACTTCACTTGTACAGTCTGTACCCAGCATTACCTGACCCCTTGTATCACACCACTCGCCCCTCTTTTTCTATCTTTATATGAGGGGTCAGGTAATGCTAGTCACTGACTGTACGATGTACTGCGCGTTCTTTTGAAATTTGTCCGCGGTAGCGGCGGAACACTACATCCTGCAGCCACAAACTTTCTTCCAATACAAATTGGAGATAGTACGTAGTTATGCGCACCACAAACGATTTGAAGTTCACGTTGCGGCGTGACTCAGCTGCACACTTGGGGTGTATTTCAGTCTCTGGCGCACGTATTCCTTGATGTCCTCTGCCTCAGTGGTGTAATGCAGGCGACAGATGTACACCGGGGGTTCGGCTTCGTGGCGCGCCGTTTCACGAATAAAACGAACGGATTAAATGATAACAACAATAACTTAGCCCATATAATTTTCGTGTAAGAAATAAAAATACACAAAGTAATGATAATATTTGTGATAACCAGGAGCCCAGTAATGGCTGGCGGTTTGTTCGCGATATCGCGCAAGTTCTTCTGGGAGTTGGGTGGCTACGATCCTGGCCTGGACATCTGGGGCGGCGAGCAGTATGAACTTAGTTTTAAGGTTAGTACATTTATGGGAAATTTCCTGAAATAAATGATTATTATTATTATTTCCTTTATTCATTTTCTTTCCTTATACTAAATACATTTTTAAATATTTCTTAAAAAAAAAGATATAAAAAACATTTAAAAATATAAAAAGTAGTAGCCCACCGGCATTGGGAACAGGGTCCGAGCTACCGGTGGTCAGGGCTCTTGAGAGAGGAACCTCCTGACAATGCGCGCCGTGTCCAGAAGTACTGCCTTCTGGATAAAGCCCTTGATCCAGCTACCAAGCGAGAGCCTCCTTAGATGTTCGTCGAGGCTCTTGGCTATTAAGCCATTGGCAGACACGACTATCGGCACAATGATTGCCGTATTCACGTGCCACATGTCGACAACCTCGCGAGCCAGATCTAGATACTTGAATTGCTTATCTTTCTCTGCTTTTATTATATTATAACAACAGAAACATTCGTTTTATGACACTTATTATACTTAAGGCTTTTCAAACTTATTTTACTTCTGATTTCGACATAATATCACGTCTTGTAATACCTAATTAGGGATGTTTCCTAACTAAAAAAAAATATGAACCTGTTTAGTCCGTCAGTTATCGAACTGACGAATCGAATCGAATTTTCAATTGATCCCATTTACCGTAACATATAGGTACATCCCTTTGTGCCTATTGACCTTGTTCTGTTCTGTCTCCTGTTGATATGGAGTGAAGTGGAAAATATGCTTTTCGGCCTCCGCTATTCTTTTCTGATTACTTTTGTTGCGTGATCCAAGACAGTTAAAACTTTTCCAGTGGTCGTATTTTAAATAGTGTCAACTGTTTTTTTTATTATTTTGTACGGAGCCCTAATTATTTTTACTAAAATAAAAATAGCCTACTCCATATAACATCTGGTATCTGCGAGTAACAGTCTAGTCAAAATTAGAGGCAACAGACAGAAAGAAAAAAATGGTTTTTGTTATTTAATAAGTACCATATACATTCAGTCAAAATGTGTTATTTCGAAATTAAAGAACAGAAACAAACAGACACTTAAATTTTATTTATTTGCATAAAAATATATGTAAATAGCAAGGTCTAGCTAGAATGAGAGGTCATGTCTGTTCAACGGCATTTTAAATATTATTCATTATTCCGGTTTAACCAGATGATGTTAAAACTATAAATAGTATATTGTGTTAACCTGAATCTAGTCAATTTTAAAACAAAATGACATGCTGTTCAGAAACGAGTATCAAATGATCTGGGGGCCTATAATAGCCGCTTTAGCAGAACATAATATTATATGAATTGCGTTCTATTTTCCTAAATGGTCATATACGCAGTTACTGTTATGAAACGTCCATTTTACGCTTTTTAACCCATCGCATGTCTAGTTTATACACACAATTCAAAAGCCATTGTTTCATGTACCTACATGTACATATACTGTACTTTTGACTCGCGAGAGGTTAAGGTAATTCATTTTCTCCTTCAACTTGAGGGGCACCTGTAGTATGATAACCATGTTTAAAGACGCAATATAATTTATCACAGATATGGCAGTGTGGCGGTCGAATGGTGGACACGCCGTGTTCGCGTGTGGGACACATCTACCGCAAGTTTGCGCCCTTCCCTAACCCGGGACACGGCGACTTTGTTGGCAAGGTGAGATATAGTTTGGGCTGCGGGTTGTTCGTAAGAGATACCGCGGCCTGGACACAAAGGGCTAAGAAGGAACATGGGTAGTTTTTAGTCAGTAGAAATCTGACACTCCCTACCGCTTTGCCCAGAGCGGGTGGAGTCATTTGATGATTTCACATCCTCCAAAAAAAACAAAAAATTTGAGAAAATAGTTTAGAATGGGTGCTAATTAAACATACTTCTTTTTAATAGCATTATTCGCCTCTAGAAATCTTCATTGCCTTCTAAATTACTAAGTCAGCTGCAATTAACGAGCGTCTGAATGATACTATCTTAGCCACTAGTTATCTTCTATGTGAGCCACTTTATATAATTATACAACTTAGCATGGTGGTTTTTTGAAAAGTCCTGTAAATACTTGTTCTGTATAAATATACTATGTATGTATCGTCGCTGCGCCTGCCAAATTCCATATGTGATTTTTGTAAGGTTTTGGGCAACAACAAAGAACGTGTTACTGAATAAATAAACGGGAACAGCAAAATGATTAATGTACGAGGGCACTGAAAATTTCGGGAATCAAGGAAGTGACATAACATTACTATTTAAAAATGTATTTATTGCTTTTCGAAGTATTCTCCGCGAAATTTGACACATTTTTCCATACGATGGAACCAATCATTGAAGCAACCATTCCATTCGGAAGTTGGGGTCTCCAAAATGGCCGTTTTGTAGGCGTCCACAGCTTCTTCAGGTGATGAAAATCTCTGTCCACGCAATTTATTCTTTATTTTAGGGAAAGTATAGAAATCATTAGGGCTTAGGTCGGGACTGTACGGCGGATGGTCTAATAATTCTGTTTTCTTGCTCTAAAAACTCTTTTGTTCTGTGCGCGGTGTGAGAACTCGCATTGTCGTGATGGTTGCAGTTCTCTTTACGGAGTTCAGAAACGACCTGTGGCAAACAAATGCTAGCATACCATTCTGCATTAACCGTTCTTTGTCCCTCAAGAGGAATAGTCGTAACATGACCGGTTTTGGAGACAAACGTGGCCACCATTTTTTTTGCAACACTCCGTGAACGAACAATTTTTGTTGGCTTTAACTCATTTTCGAACACCCAAACTCGTGACTGGTTTTTTGTTTCGGGTTCGTACGCGTATATCCAGGATTCGTCACCTGATAGGATGTTGTATACAGCATTTGAGGATCCTGCGTGGAATCTTTCGATAGTTCTGACGCACCAAGTAACGCGAGTCGCTTTTTGCTCTTCACAGAGCGAATGCGGTATCCATCGGGAAAACAACTTTTTTACACCTAATTGTTCATGCAAGATTATTTGTATTTGACTCATGCCAATGTCTAAAGTTGCCTGAATTTCGCGGTATGTCACATGTCGATCTTCCTCAATCAGCTTACGCACAGCATCAACGTTTTCTTGGGTGACTGCAGTTTTTGGACGACCTTGACGGGGATCATCACTGAGCTTGACACGTCCACGTTGAAATTCAGCAAACCAGCGATAAATTGTGGTTTTGGATGGGGCTTCATCACCAAATGCAGAAATCATCCGGTCAACACACTGTTTTTGTGTTAAACCACTTCGAAAGTCATCATAAATCATCGCTCTTGAATTTTCTCGAGTGAATTCCATTTACTCAACGACTAAACAAGTTTGACAAAACCTTGTGACAAGACCGAGAATCTTTTTTTAAATAAATAAATGGTATTCGATTTTTAAAACTAAGGAGTTTTCAATTAAAAAGATTTTAATATGACAGGAACAGTGGAAATATTCCATTCCCGATTCTTTTAGTGCAGCCTATGTATATGGAATTGGTTCAACTTGTTTCTAGTCCGAATATTACAAATAAGATTTTATCAACATATCGCGAATGATGCGGAGATTATGTCTAGTAAAGTGCTCAAAAAAATAAAAAATGCACATATGGAATTTGGCAGGCGCAGCGACGGTATGTGCTCTTCTATTTTTATGTTTTATCCTTTTTTGAATTTTGTGTGTACACACATAAATAAACATGTATTGAGAGAGATTTAAGCGTATGCTGTCATCATAATCATCATCCACAGCCCCAAATCACCCACTGCTGGGTATAGGCCTGTCTTTTCTTGTGATAATCTTTACGTTCCTGTGACAGCCTCATATCCAGGGTTTTCCCCATTATCATCATCATCATCAGCCTATAATGTTCCCACTGCAGGGCCTCAGGCCTCCTATCTAGAAAAGGGATGGCCTATAATCCACCACTCGGGCCCAATGCGGGTTGGTAGATGTTATATGTCTTCGAGTTTTTTGGTTCTAAGACATTGTTCGTAAGTCGGGGCCGCCACCACTGGGCCACCGCTGCTCTTCCAGCTCGTTTGTCCCCATATGCTGCCACTATTGTTAACATATTTTTAAGGAAAATAAAATAATTTTACACTAAAGATTTCTAACGTATTATCGTGATTTACAGAACTACCGTCGCGTAGCCGAAGTGTGGATGGACGAGTATGCGCGGTTCTTGTACGGGAGAAGACCTCACTACCTCAAGATTGACACCGGCGATATCTCCGAACAGAAGGCCTTGAGGGAGAAACTGCAGTGCAAACCTTTTAGATGGTTCATGACGCAGGTAAAGATTTATCGTTACAAGTTGGAGGATATTTGGGTATGCGAACCCGAGGAAATGGAACCCATCAGTCGAGTGGCCACATTTGTTGACGCGGAGTCCGCTTGGGCCGGTTAGAAAAAGCTAAATGAACTAAGTTAAAAAAATCTTTCCATGTTGGTTCGGATCACGAAACTTGATATGAACGGTCAAGCTAATTGACTATTTGACTACTGTTAAAAAAGTCACGAAAATGTTATGTTATTTCAAGGACTACCAGAAATAACACGATGCCGCGATGTCTGAAAAAAGTAATTAAATCGATCAAAAAATGGAGTAGCTACATGCTTTAGAAGTTTTTGGTGGGGGCACTTTCTAACCTTATCGCGCGCAACGGCCATTTGTACTACGTAACTATGGCGGTATGAAATATGACGTCACATTTCTGTAGCGCTGTCTTTGTCTAGCACGTCATTTAAAATCAGTTAAAACTAACTCATTTTTTGATCGATTTAATTACTTTTTGAAATAACATAACATTTTCGTGATTTTTTAACAGTAGTCAAATAGCCAATTCCGTGTCCCAACACACAGTGAAACGTAGGTGTATTAAATAAAAAACTGGCCCCTATGGTGAATATAGGCATGAAGTTATGTGTAGTCTACACTAGCGTTCGAGTCATTGACCCCAAAATAACAATAAAACCTTTTTCATTTCCTTTATTTGACCTTCAATGAACTAGCCATTGCATTTAAAAAATATTCAAATTAGTTTCTTTTAATATTCGGATGGTAAAATACTAAATTTTTTGGACAATACCCATAGTAACGCCTACTTTTTAACCAACTTCAAAAAAGAGGAGGTTAGCATGTTAAAATAATTTGTTTTTGTGTGTTTGTTTAGCGTTTTTTTTCACCAATTGTAAACTGATTTCGATGTTTTTTTTTCATTTTAGGTCGCATTTGACCTGACAGCGAAATACCCAACTACCGAGCCGAATCCATTCGCTAGCGGACATGTGAGTATTAATCTGAACCAAACCTGTAAACAGTAAATCATCATATTTATTTCTATAAATTGGTTTTACACAACACTTTTACACGTAACATCAAGTTATATTTTAAAACTAGATGGGTACTTGACTACTTAGAGAAGACCATCTCAGACACTAATCTGCATACATAGTCTTCATGTGTGTATTACATACCAAGATTATGTCTGGACCTTCAAAGAGACAATGACCTCTGAGTTTGTTTCGGATGTTTCTTCTCAGAGTACTCAGGTACGAAACACCGGCCCCATTTAGTTTAAAAAAAGTGACTTGTAAAAGTGTTTGTAAAAACCTATTTAAAAAATAAACATCATTTATCAGCTGAAACAAACTCAGAGGTCACCGTCTCTTTTAGAGACTAGAGCTAGACATTGATCAAGTCATATGAATACCATGCAAATTAGTGTCAGAGATGGTCTTTTGAAAAACAGATTTGAGAAGACCTGAACAGTCAGTGCAAGCATTCAAATTAATTGTCAGTGATCGTGTACCTCGACTCATAACCTAAGGAGGTCAACGACACAGCGAACAGGCTTATTCCACTTAAACTCTTCACTACCAAAGAAAGTACATTTGTGTAGCAGGCCGTCTAAGGTACTCAAACTAAATCGTAATAAAAAATGACCTACATAGTCATCAGATTCACAGTAATAAACACAAAAATAACAATACAAGACACTTAAAAAAATAAACAAAATAATTATTATACAATACTTAAGAAAGTAAGTAATATGAGGGTCGTGGCTAGAGAGGAGCTAGTGGAAAGATAATAACAGCCGCTCGGATCAATCTTCAGGTTAAGCCACATTTGCCATAGTGTCTGTGGATATGACCTGAAGATATGATATTTCATCTTAATTTGTTGAAAGCAATTGCAATTGGGTACTTGACAAAAAATATCTAATCAGTCCGTAAGATAGATTTCCAAAAAAACATATTTTTTCTTTTTTCACGTTAACAAAAAATAAAGACGATACAGTGCTTCGACAACTCTTGTGACGTCGTTTTAATTATTTTTATTGAAAAGTGACGTCACAAGTCCCCTCTCCATGACCTTTGACACGTTTTATCTTCGTAAATTTTTATTAATTTGATAAAACAATAAACCTGTATCCAATATTTTTCGATAATCTAACTGACGGAATATACAGAATCATATTTTTTTGCCATCAAATGGCTTGAATCTAGTCTAATCTTACGTAATGCTTGATTGTATTGAGTGAAGTTCTGTAATACGGACCTGAGTCATTATTATTATGTGACCGATTAACTTTACTTTTACACTGTTTTATTTATTTAATTGAAAGGTGCGACCAGTATCAGACCCTCAGATGTGCATTGATGCTCATCACGGAGAACAGATGGACAAGCTACACATAAAGCCGTGTTCGACGCCGCAAGGAGAAAATGAGTTCGTGTTGTCGTGGCACAAGGACGTCAAGTGAGTAGTCATTTACTTTAATTATTTAGAAGACTTCAGCTAAACAAGCATAAATTAAAAATAAAAAAAACCCCCGAATCAATTATTTTTTGCAAAACTTACCCATAATTAACGAGCGTCTAAATATATAACTATCTTAGCCACTAGTTAGCCACTATCTGAGCCACTCTAAATATAACTCGGCATAGTGGTTATTTTTCAGCATCTAAATTTGCATTCAAACAGTAAACTTCTAAAATATTAACATTTGTCATCAGAAAAGATATAGATATAGCTTCTAATTTTTTAACTCAGTATGTTTAAAATATAACTCATCCCCAATTAATTCATCGTCAATTTTTTTCTAAAATGTTAGTAAATAATGGCCACGTAGAAACTACTGTCGTGTCTAAATCTAAAGGCTTAAATATCGAAGTTCAGATTATCGAATGTCCTAAAGATCGATATTTATTTACATGTTGTGCTACAAAAGTTATCACCAGAATCGCTGCAAAACTTTATTTTTATCGGATATTAGACAATGGTGAAAACATTTCTGAAAGCAAGTCGGAACTAGCGCTCGCCGGCCTCTGCCGCGACACCGCTCGCTTTGCTCGCTCGGCTCGCGCACGTTTGGTCACAGTTTTAACCTAACCTATTTCCATTTTTTTTTGGTGGTTGGGAAATCATGAAATGAGTGTCAGACTTTAACCTAACCTATTTCCCTCAGTTTACAATGACGAATCATACAGTCTGCCTGTGAATAGTCAATTAGACAATGGTAAAAACATTTCTGTAACTAGTAGGCATATTACTAGTAGACATTTTTAACTTGGGTATAACAATTTTAAGTATTGTCATGCTTGACATTCAAATATGTACCCAAAACAATTGCAATACGAACGTGGGAACGACAAAAATAAATACACGTGACTCACTCGTCACTACATGAATCGAATGGGGCTCTCTGATTGGTGCAAATGGCCGGTCGCTGTCGTCTCGCGCGCTCGCACCAAATCTTACAGATGCTATTTTCACGATAAAAGAATATGATGTATTATTTTACATGCTAAGTTATAATAAATGATATTGTCTATAGTCGCTTGAATTGTGTTTTTTGGGACCTAATTTTGAAGCTATAAAACGTAAAATGGTGATGAGATATAAATTCCGTGGCTGAGTTAGTAAATTAGGTGTTTATGTATAAATAAGGACAAGTTACAATAATTGAAGATCTTTACTTGATGCTCTCTGTAAGATATTTAGATGGCATTGTAAAAAAGATGAATTAGTTTATTAGAGGCTATGTCATTTTCTCGTGGCTTAGTTATAAAATTAGAAGTTTGATCATGTGGCCAACAAAAAAACTCTGTGGCTCGACTTATTATTTCCCTTATGTTATGTTTCGTTATTATTCCAGGTCTAAAACGCGGAACATGTGCTGGGATCTGCCGGAGACTGCCGATAAGAGCCCGATACTTTTGTACTCATGCCATCTCGGTGGAGGCAACCAGCTGTGGAAGTATGACATGGTATGTACACCTTACTTACAACATTCCGTAATCAGCATAATAATAGAATAGAATAGTATACATTTATTTTCAGGTAACAAAGACTCATCGACAAATACCTTAACCTAAATATACATACTAATAACATTTGTATTAGTATAAGTAACTGAAAACCATGTTAGTAGCACTTCGCTTCACTTGCACGATACTTAGTGTGATCTTGTGGAATGTGTCCGCGGAAGCGACGGAACACCACATCATAACGTAGTGCCACACTACTGGGGAATAGGCTTCCTCCTTATAAAAGTTAGTAGGTCCTAATTCATCACGCAGACCCAGTGTGGATTGCCGTATACTTTCTTAATTCTTCTTTGGACGAGTGGTCGCAAGCGCCGCACTGCTCAACATGAGGTGCGATTTACAGGTCGGGCAAAAGGTTTTTGGGTTTTTCATCAGGCATTTCTCAGTCAGCTATGGGGTCTATTACATAGGATTTTACACCTTTGCCTAATCCTTTAGGGTTTACAGACGTGATAATATTATGTTAGGTCACAATGTATGATTATGGAGCCGTGCCGCAGCGGTTCTTGTTGGTACGCTGACGGCGCTTCCTAAAGTTTTAGAGTACCTATTCAGTTCTGTTTGAATATTATGTCCATGTATTCAATACCTTGGCTAGCTACATTAAAAGCAACTTCAAAACCGTTCCATGCTATATAAACGGTGACCATTTTTTTCATATTCAAAAATTCAGAGACAGTGCTCGCTATATCATGGGCGCGACTCAAATAGTAAATAAAATAACGACTCGAAAGTCTCGAATATAGATTTCAGTTTTACAATGTTTCGCGGTTGTTGTTTTTCAAACAACAACTGCCATCTGTATGTCATGCCGGTACTTTTATGAATGCCCTAATATAATTACTAATCTTGCTTCTTGATTTCCTTTCAGGACACGAAACAAATAAGGCACGGTAATGACGACCACTGCGTTGAGTACAGCCCAACGAGCAAAGAGGTTTTCATCTTCTGGTGTGACGGAACCAAAGAGACCCAAAAGTGGACCATAGACAATGTGGATAAGGAGATGATGGCGAAGTGGTCGAAATTTGTGTTAAGAGTCACTGGGCCTGTGGAAGAGGCTTGAACTTATGTATTATGATTTTTCTGTATTTTATGGACATCGCGTAAAAGATAGAGGGCGATAGAGGTTATTTTAACTTAACTTTACCTTTATTTGCTTTGCATTTAAAAACATTTTTAGAGTAGCGTCTTATATGCCCAGAAAATTACTGATTCCTTTTAATAGATACTTACAAATCATGAAGCAAGCGATTGTCTTTGTCTTTTATTCGTTGTTTCATATTTAAATATGTATTAGACGTCCTGTAGATTCTAACAAGCGCGTCAGACCGAAGCCGATCCGTTGAATGCTACTAGAAAGAAAGAAAAAACATTATTTTTCACCACTACAGCTTTTCATTCTCTTTTGAGTATTCTCCGGCTGGTTGGTCTTCTGGCGATTTTATTTGGCTTTTTTCATTGCGTTCTGACGCTGTTTGTCTTGTTTTCGACGCGATATATTCTTTCAGTATACGCTAAAGCTATGTTAGTTTAAATAATTCCGAGAAATCATTGAAATTAATCCCTTTTCGAAACCTCATACTTACTAGATCAAATTGAATATTGATTTGAAATGTATATCAGTATCACACTTAGATCCGGTTTCCACAAAAGCGGATAATATGCAACATTCGACCAATCACGGGTGAGAACAGAGGCCCGTTATGTATTAAAAAAATGTGATTGGTTGATTTCTGCTCCACTCGGTTCCGTTTAGGTGGAAAGTAGCCTATCATATCTCTATCATAATATATATCTTGAGAAACTCTTCATATTTGCTCTTTGCAGATCTTATACTTGAGTTGTTTCAGTGACCAGCTTTCACACGTCTTCAGTCTAACGCGCTTTTCATATAGTTTAGTAGGCTGACTAAGGTACGTAACGAAGGTACTATTAAATTTTATTGGCAGAAAGCTTCGGTGTTTAGGTAAAAAGGGATATTATGGATTGAGTGTATTTTCAGCACGTACTCTTTGCACACTTGTAAACCGTGGGGGTACTACCTATTCTTAGGCATGGGTATGCATATTCTTTCGGTTAAATTTAAAGTATGTGTGTAGGCGCTTACGTTCTAAATAAATATGTATAATAAATTTTAATATAATTATGTACGCATATATTACAAAGCGTGTCAATTACGAAATACGCACCCGAAATATACCCGGTCTGTAATTACCCTAATGGTTTTAAGTTAAGTTCGTTCCAAAAAATATATTGATGTTGTCTTTTCACGTAAAATTAAATAGGTCGGATTAACTCACGCAGTGACAACTGATCCTCAATTATGTGCAGAAATCTCGTCCTCATTGTGTCTCAACCAATCAGTCAATCAGTTTGGAATCTTGTGCAAAGGTTGCGGATCCCTAGCACACACATCCCTAACACAGACAGGGGTTCGAATACCATTATCTCTGTTATTTTCCTTATTTTTTTTGTACTCGACCACTGAGTTGTCCCTATTTGACGCAAAGGTTGACTGGTAGAGAATGCCTTGTGGCTATGTACCACTATTGTTTATATAAGTTTAAATAAATAAATATATTACCATGGAACTGAACGTAGGATAATATGGTTGTGCACGCCACCTTATTACTAATAAATATTTTTTTAATGAAAGCTCTCATGTTTAAAAAATGTGATACAACAGCAGGTTGTGCGAAGTGCAAACTAAATCGTACTAAATGAGGACGAGATTACGGAACAAAGTAACAACTTCTGGCAAGTTAGGACGGTATGACTTTACGAAATTTTACTGTCTAGAAAAATTACCAAAAAAATACTATGACAGGAAAGTATTGTAACTAGTCTAGATTATAGTCTAAATAGAAAATAAGTAGGTATGTATTAAAATTTTGAATGTTTATGCAATGTTGCCCGCGGTCGCATTTACACTTGGTAGCTATACTTGTTAAGGCCTTTATTCTAATAGAAAAGGTCTGCGATGGGCTGTGTTGGTTAAATATGAATAAGTATGATATTTAGTGCAGAGGATAACTTTCGAGTGCTCGCGACGGCGTGCGTGTATGGCAAGATGTATTTGGCACAAATTAAAAGAGTAGGTATGTCGTTATTGTTGCGGGTCGCCTTCTGTAGTGTCTGCCTACAAAGAGGTTTGTATAATAAATAAAAATAACTTTTCAAATGCAATGGAAGTTACACATTTTCGCAAGTTATTAGAAAAATTAATTCGCGTTATCTACTGGTGCTATTTCTATGTCGTTAATTCCTAAATATTTTTCATACACATATTTAATAATAATAATTTTTAGATCCTTGACTTTATAAATTAATTTTAGTTTGTTATTTAAACAAGTATTTTGTGCTAGTTTAAAACACTTTAATATGAGTCTAATACTACTACGAGTCTAAAATATTTATGCTTGAATCCGACTGATTTTAAATCGATGTTGAAATATGTTTATTATTATTCATGATTTTGTTATAAAGCATTAAAATTAAAAGTTTCACATAAACTGCCATTACAGTTATTCTTAGGGTTAGTAGGCTTAATAATTATTTTATAAAAATACTGTGCGTGTTCAAATAATTATTAGAAAAGTCCTTCGGCTTCGTCGCAGTCGGGTAAATAGTCTAACATCTGTTTTTTGAAATCATATGAAGATTTGCTGAGACCATAGTAAATCTTAGTAAACAGTGCAGGGAGACACCTTGGCGGCATTAGTCATGGTCGAGTATTTTATTTTTATAAATTAAAATGTTTTAATATGTTAATATGAATAATGTAAAATAAATTATATTTTATTATTATAGATGCAAAATTAGTATTGACTTCGTTTTAGAGATGAGGTTATACAATGTGTAGTAAAATTCTTTGATAACTTCTGTTTAGGTAGTAAATATTGTATTTTTCTAAAAACTTAGCTTTGTAGAGGCACGGATTGAAGCCTCAGATGCCATAGATTGGTTGGTATTGTAGAAGGAGTTTATCACGGTGAATCTTATCCTGGGTCCACACTAGTCCAGCTTCGCCTGACTGGAGGCCTTACATTCAAGGCATACTTATACAGAATTTGTCCGGATAACACTTTCTCTGCCAAGTTCAGAATATAGTTTTTTATGTATGCCCAAAATTGCCAAGTCATCTATAGCTATGTATAGCGACGACTCGGTAGGTGGGTTGTGGGCGCACTAACGAATTATTGTTCGACCCATATGCTGGGTGCTTGTCACAGAATTAGTTAAGCGGAAGCCAGCCTCATAGGTTGACCTGCTAGTTGCAATGCAGGAAAAGACAACAACAACCGCTACGACAGAGTGGCAATTAACTTTTTACGCCGCAAAAACTGATTTTACACAAAATAATTAATATCAATACTAATTCAAAAGCGTATCCAAGCACATGGACAAGTTAGAGCTGAACAAGTGTGTGCCCAAACTCTAATCTGGTGTCAGAGCGTCAACTTGAGTGACGCGAACGGTAAATGTCAATATTTAAGTTTAATGAAAACTTAAAGATTTACACAAAAACCTATTTACGTAATCCTCTGAACTTGTAAATCCGCTGTTTAAAAATTTTTCGCAAATATCTCTTAAGAGTGAATAATGGAATTTTCCGTTTCCCACCCTTCGAAAACAACTAATCTGCGGATATATTGATGACCTTACCTTAGTGACCTTTGTCAAAAGAAATTAGATTTACAGTTCGTGTCACCTAAGTATACTAGTTACAAGTGGCGACGTAGTGTTACCTAGTTAGCGAAAGGCCTAATAAAACCTTACTATAAAAATAATAGTACAGTTAACAAACTATTTTACCGGGAAAGATTGGCCAAACGAGGCAGTATGTATTAGAAAATGCTTTTAACGTTGTTAAAGCCATCATTTCGCATTTTTGTACAACATAGGCTATCGTAGGTATGTAATACTATTAATATAAGTATGTTACAATTTATATATATTTGTTGTGCTAACATTTTTGTATTTATCTATTGTTGATTTGTACGAGTCTATTCCATTGTGAAACATATCACTAGTTGTATATAAGCACTTATAGTTTTATTTGTATATTGAAAATAAATTATTTTTATAATGCACTCGTGATTTTTATTACTAAAATAATACCATGTTACTCCTCACTGCAGGGCATCATTAGGCATTAATAAAATGGACACTCTCATTGAGCCCTGTGCTCCTCTCCGTTTAAAGAGGCAGATGGGGAAAATAGTTTCATCGTCCCCTTGCCACTGAAGTCTGTGTTTAAAGAAGAAAGGGCGACTGTGTGTGTGAACGATTGGTATAATTTACACATTTTTGTAATAAATGAAAAAAAACCATGTGTTTGGAACATTGAACTTTGAACCTAATCGTAATGAGATAAGAACCAGTTTAAGAAGAGGTTGAAAATAGCACATTTCAATATAATAATAATTTTAAATTCTTTATTTGGGTTTTTTTTTTCTTTATTGGTTTCGAGGCGGAATTCACAATCGGGCCACCCGGCGAGGTTGTTATGTAGCCAATGCCCACGTGTATCGAACTACGTTTTTCAAAGGAATAAAATAATGAAGCGAAAAGTATTTTGGTAATTAATTATGGGTGCTAATTAAACCGCCTTCTTTTTAATAGCATTATTTGCCTCTAAAAATCTATATTGCCTTCTAACTGACTAACTGCCGCACTCAGAGAGCTTTAATGATTACTTAGGCCATCACTTAGTAAAGGTTTTGACAGTTTTGTCATACAAAAGTATGTCAAATCTTTACTAAGTGACGACTTAAGTAATCATTAAATATCTCTGAGTACCGCAGTAAGTCAGCCATAATTAACGAGCCTCTAAATATTACAATCTTAGCCACTAGTTATCTTCTATCTGAGCCACTCTAAATATAACTCAGCATGGTGGTTATTTTTAGCATCTAAATTTGTGACATGCATTCAAACAGTGAACTTCTAAAATATTAACATTTGGCATTAGAAAAGATATTCTATAGCTTCTAATTTTTTAACACAGTATGTTTAAAATGTAAGTCATCCCCAATTAATTTATCGTCAATTTTTTTCTAAAATTGTCATCAAATAGTAAATAATGGCCACTAATAGTACGTAGAAACTACTGTCGTGACATCACAGGCTTATATATCCAAGTTAAGAGCATCGATATTTATTTACATGTTGCGCTATAAAAGCTATCGACAGAATCGCTGCAAAACTTTATTTTTATCGGATAATTAGACAATGGTGAAAACATTTCTGCGAGCAACTCGGAAGTAGCACTCGCAAGCCGCTGCCGCGGCACCGGCACCGCTCGCTACGCTCGCTCGTCTCACGCGCATTTGGTCACAGTTTTAACCTAACCTATTTCCATTTTTTTTTTTGGTTGGGAAATCATGAAATGAGTGTCAGACTTCTACTCACTAAAACCACCCATGTTCCTTCTTAGCCCATTGTCGGATTGCCGCCATGGAATCTGGAGGCGATAGTCCTCGCGCGCCTGCATGAATGGCGCGCGGAGGTGCTGCAACGGGGGGAAACTCCGCTGCCGCGTAGGAGGAGTAGTCGGTAGAAGTCTGACACTCCCTACCGCTCTGCCCAGAGCGGGAGGAGTCATTTGTTGATTTCCCGCCCTCCAAAAAACAGGGCCTGAATTGGACTTTGTTGCAATGTGCAATTTTTCTAATTTTAATAAATGAGTTTTCATCATTACACTATTATTTCATTTGAAGATGCGACCAATATTACTCTCCAGGCTGTGTATTGATGCTCATCACGGAGAACAGATGGACAAGCTACACATCAAGCCGTGTGCGACGCCACAAGGAGAGAATGAGTTCGTGTTCTCGTGGCACAAGGACGTCAAGTGAGTACCTACCTATTATTGCCATTTATTTATTTAAGTTATTTCTAAAACTTACAGCTAAATAAAACAATTTGAGTATCTGTCAGTCAGTTACAAGTTTTTACTAATTGGCTGACTCTTTAGTCGCAAACGCTACTGCTGAGCATGCAGTTTTCGGTTTGATGCTTAGGACGAGCAGTGCTATTGGGTGAAAACCCCAAATGTTTTATCTTACTATTTAGACCTATGTATCCTGCTTGTGTATGAAGTTTAATTAAAATCGTCTCAGTCATTTCAATAAAATCAGGACTTGAAAGTTTGTATGAAATGCTTGTACGGCGTAAACGCTCTTAAAGCTGGCGAAATGCGTGTAAACATTTTTGCGTTTAAGTATTGTAGATTTTTGTGGTTCTACGAGTCTTTTCTGTTGTGAGACCTATCACTTATTGTATATAAGTAAGCATTTATAGTTTTATTTGAATATTGAAAAACAATATTTTTTATAGTGATTTTGGTTACTAAAATAGTACCAGCCTGTCACTGTCTCGTTGAAAGGGGTCTTAATACATGAGCATTAATACCATTGTATAACTTGCTCCCATTTAGCCCTGTGCTCCTGTCGTTGTAAAGAGGCAGATGGGAAAAATAGCTACATCGTCCCCTTACCACTGGCGGTGTTTAAAGAGGAGGATAACACACTAATATTATCACTTACTTCCATATTTCGTTTAAATATGGGGATGACATATCAGGTCGAGGTATGAACACACATAGGGTATCAAGGCATAAAATGAAACGAGCAAATATTTTATTATTTTTTTATTACATATTCCATTAGAATACTTTCTATTATTATCGTACATGCTCGCGTCTGATCAGCACGCACTCTCTCGACTAACAGAGTATGACTGTTGACTATCTATACACATTCAGAGTATTTTAATGGGGTCTATGCACCATATCTACATACAAATTAAATGCATTACGAGGAAATCAGTTCTACATGTAAATGCTTCGTGTGAAGATCGTACACTGTAAGCTCTCTAAAGTAATCTAGAAGCTGAAGTCTATGGATGTCAATGGCCGTACGTTATCTATGGAGCTGTTTTCCATTTGAATTTCCCGCCGAAAGGTTGAAAACCGTATTTATTCAAGACAGATGAAAATTGCCTGAATATACGCCAAACATTGAAATGCTCGGCCTATATTCAAATAATATTAACCTCTAGGTAAATTTCCTTTCAATTTGATATATTACAATTCATCGTAATCCTAAGATCCTTATCGGGTTACATTATAAATAATTCAAGCGTAAAGATATGTACAATATTTTTACAGATTACATACTCAATTAAGTACCTATTTACAAATTAGAATTCTTTATACATCATAAAAAAGATAACATACCGCTCTAAATATCACCATGAAATCAATAACTACATTCACAATAGATATATTATTATATTATCAATTAATTTCAAATAAAAATACACCTTAAAGTTCTAAATAAAGAGTAAGACGTATTACATTACAGTATTGCTTCTTTTAGTCACATTTTCCAAAATATCACCAACGCTCGGGTCTTCAGCACCCGACCCGATAGATTCGAATTTTGAATTTTTTTCACCAAATCTATATTTTTTTTTTGTAAAAAATATTCTCATCCTATCACCGGCCACTCAGTCACCTATCATTATAGTATCTCTAACACAGAATAGACACCACATTTTAAATGAGACACATTTATGGACATATACTATAAATATCTACTTTTAATTACAATTTGTGCTTCTCGCTGACTTATCGATAAGGAAACATCCTACGAATCACAATAGTATTAACATTCGTAACTGCGAGACACACTCGTTACACACGTCTAGTGGCTCGGGCGAGTATTGTCTCAGCAGCTACTTCGGGAGTGGAAACAATAAATCAGTCTCTAGTAAACGTTCTGTTAAGTCAGCAAGAAGTTTGTTCCTAAACGGTTACGATAAGACCTACTGTTCGATTAGTTATTGCACAACACACGCAGAATTTACGTATTACGTTGACTGTCAGTTTAATAAGTTTATTTTTTATTTAGGCTATTTTTTTTTAAAGATGTCATGCTACTTTTGGGATTACTGTATTCTACTTAGAACTCAGTCGCTCCGAACGGGTAAAACGGCTTGTCTAGTTTACTGAAAACACACGACGTCTAATGGAAATCATTTAATTTTTTTGGGGTGGTAAGATTTTTTATTTTTTTTCAGCAATTTGGTGTGTGTAAGAAATTCTATTTCCAGTGAAAATAAAACATTTCATTGACGTTTCAAGTGAAAGTCTGATCAGTCTTTCTATGTCAAGATTTGTTCTGTTTTCACCATAGATTCTACATTTTGGCGGCACTTGAAAGTTTTTCTGAACCACGCCTACATTATATTACAAAAATCGCACATGATATTATCACACTTTAAATATTGAAATTAAAAGAAATAGTCACTTTCAAGTTCCCGTCAAAATATTGAGATCTTATCTCTACAAATTGTATGTTTCAAGCCAGTCAGCGTTAACGTGGCAAGTCCCTACCAAGCAAAAAATATAGACGTCATTTAATTTGAAGAGATATTATAGGATATAAAATACAAAATTATTGCTAAATAGTGTTAGTATTGCGAAGTAAAAAGACCTTAGGTCTATAAAAGGAACAACTACAAGAATAAAATATACGTATTTTTATTTACAAATACCTAAAATATGTAAGGATAGAACAAAATATTTGGCTAAAACTTAATAGGAATACATGGATCTTGTGATAAATTATAACATCCTATGTGATTAACGCGTAGTTTATGATGTTAAATAAGTTTAAAAAATATTTCATTAAACACACAATATATTTCATGAAACAATATAAAAAGTTAAAATTGTGATTGCGTATTGAGTATTTTGGTTCCATAAGTATTATGCTCAGTAGTCGTATTATTATATTTTTTTATTATTTAAGTTTATTTATTTATGACTCGGTACCCTGTAGTGAGTTGTTTCGAGATTCAGTTCAGTCCAACGATGAGAGGGCATATAGAATGTAAAAATAATGCATGAGCTTTATAACGCCTAAGTACGAAATGAAAAATCAAAAAAATACTTTCACGACATAGAATTTCTTTCGGTTTCCAGTCAATCTTAACCTAACCGTAAGCTTAAATTACAAAACTTTTATTTCCCACTCAGTCCTAGCAAAAACTCCTACTATTCGTAACCATCAGTAACACACAGATCACAGGAGCCTCTTTTGTCTTTGCTTTCCACGTTTATACACTTCAGTCCAATAAAAAAATAAGAACTAAATACCGGCGTTCCAAACTTGAAACTTCACTATTTCACTTAAAATGGCCAGTTTCAAATCTGGAAATCAAAATGGCGTTGATTTATGGCACGTTAAAATTATGAGCGATGTCGCGCTCTCCCACTCTTTCTCCGTTTTCTTCTGCTGTCGCGTACAAAGACGATGTTCGCGGGGTCATCGGCTAGTTGAGGGTACTTGGATACAGAATGGACGTCTCTGGCAACCCAGCCATCCACGATTCCATGCGAGATGAGTTCTTCTTTCTCTTCTTCTGTCCATGACCCCCTGCCCTCCCAACCAGCCGCGACCAGAGCCTTCTCCCGTTCCCAGGCCCTGGCTGCTGCCCGCTTGTGCGCATGTTTCAAGAGTTTGATTCGCTCTTGGTTGGGGTCTACACCGTAGCGAAGCACGATGACCGCTTGCGCAGAGCCCTTCCCAACGGCGTGAACTCGTACCTGAAAAAATAAAATTATTCCGTTGAGTTCAGGCTTTCTTCTTTCTTCATCTTTGATATTTCAGTCAATTATGAACCGATATACGTGACTATTTTTTAATTTCAAAGAAGAAGCTTGCGCGATTTTGTTATTTTTTTTGTTAAATGTTTTCAATTTAAAAAGAAATTCACCTCCAATCCTTGATCGTTGGTTTCGTCTTGCGACACGTTGAACTTGCCGGAGAGCCTTCTGAGTTCTTCCAAGTCGTCCCTTATCTTCAGCGTATTGTCCTTAACAAAGTAGAATACGTCCTGGTCATGGATATTGAAATGAACGTCTAAGAAGTAGGAGTTATTGAAAACGGTGGTTATCACGTCTTCTACAACGTTGTTCGCTCCATCGACAACGCTTATTAGCGCTTTTCCATCTACTCTTGATATTAAAACTCCTTCGCCAAACACTCCCCGTTTGTAAGACACTCGTGGTAGTAGATTCCTTGTGATCGGTTCCATTTTAAGAAGCGGAGTGGGGACAAAGTTCATATCTGCGAGTTTGTGGCTTATCTGGAAAATAAAGATATAGGTTAGTTTCATGATAAACGGTTTAGTAAACATTGACGTAGCAATGCTTTTAAGGGTCATGCCGTCGGGGCTGGGGGTTGTTCGAAAGAGATACCGCGGCCTCGACACAAAGGGCTAAGAAGGAACATGGGTGGTTTTTAGTTAGTAGAAGTCTGACACTCCCTACCACTCTGCCCAGAGCGGGAGGAGTCATTTGATGATTTCACACCCCAAAAAAAAAATGGTCATGAATCGACCGAGCGCTTGACATCTCGTTCTAAGCGGGCCAACCATTTAATAAACAAAGAAAAAGTAATAAACATACCTTTTCAATAATACATTGTAGACCAGACAAAACTTCGAAGTCAGGAGTCAATCTGGGAGCCGTCAGTTCCACTTTCGGTTGGAAGATCATATTAGTAATGTATCTCGATCCCATCATCTTGTTGAGGTCATATCCATACATCTGCAGCCAACTGCCCAAATCCGTCATGTAAGCAGTATTCTGGTTCCTATTTATTGGATCATTGTTCTTAAACCGATAGATAAAGATGTCTGTTGGAAGGTGAAGTTTACTCGCCAGATGTTCCCAGCTCGGAGTCATCCATTGACCTACTACAGGATCGTATAACCGACCATCTAAGTAAATAAGATTAGTATAGAAGTCGTAAATGCCTCCTTGGAAGTCAACGGGAACGTAGAACTCGGGGTTTGTGTCTTTCACGATCTTCCCGAAAGGACTGCGCTTGATTTCTTTCACAATCTCACCATTCACATCAAATACTACGAGTGGGGATCCATTTTGATCAGTGGCGACATAGAAACGTTGATCTTCAGTTTCAATGCACGTTAAGAAATCTCTTTGGTCGTATAGATATCGTACAGTCTTTCCAGATTTCGGGAAGTGAACGTGTGTAACTAGGTTCGGAGTCTGTGGGTTGGCGTAGAAGAATTGGGTGACGTTGCCCTTGTCGTCCTTCCAAGCTACCAATCTGCTTCTATCATCGTAGTAATACCACATTTGGAACTTGTCCCTTTCAGAGGCATGTACAAATTGGCCACGAGAGTTGTACCTGTATTTTTGTTCTCCACGCCGGATAACGAAACCACGGCCGTCGTAGCTACTGTACTCTAAGTCGCTATATTGAACAACTCGGTCACCAATATCATAGCCCAGATAACGTTTCTCTCCATGTTCAATTACTCCGATCACGTTGCCGTTCTCATCGTACACGTACTTCCAGTCATCCTCGGATCCCACTACTTCCATCAAGTGCCCGTCGTAATTGTAACTAATTCGTTCGTTCGATGAGGTGTCGCCGATCATTATCTTTTTCGATTTTATCCTGTTTCTTGAGTCATATTCAACTTCAAGGCGGAACACGTCGAAGGCTTTGATGTTTATTAGGATGGTCTTGACTCTGCCACGATCATCGTAATCAGTAATAGTGAAGTATTGTTTGCTTGTGTCCTGCATCACTGATCTATTAAACGTGTTTCTATAAATTCTCAAATCACTGAGTGCTTCAAGAATACCTAGGTTTTGGTTGTACTTCATTCTTAGTTGTGGCATTTCTTTGCTATTGATATTTACATCAATTGTTGAAAGCCGAGCGTTGCCGTCGTACTGATATTTGAAATGAGCGTTGTTCAGATTACTCTTGGGACTGAATTTCATCTTCTCATCTTTGAGAATTCCGGCGTGATATTTGTAATCTTGCCTGAGTTCGTAGTCGGAGTCCGAAATTTCAACATTCTTTACAAGATGTGTATTTTCGTGGTAAACATAACGAATTGCAGAAGCACCTGCTAATACCATTTCCAACTTGCCGCTGTTATCGTACACGTAAACAATTTTGCCAGATTGATGCGGGAATATTTTAGAAAGAATGTTACCATCGTCGTTGTATAAGATTTCGTACGGGTGTCGGTTCATAGGTGAGAAATACTGGTATTTGAAGTAGCCTAGTGATGTCATTAGAGCAAACGTGTGAATGTGACCTCGTGGAGTGGTCAAATTTTGAAGTGCACCAGAGTCGTCGTAGTCTAGTAGATAATCGCTACCTCTAGGAGTTGTTACTTTTAGTGGCAGTGATGTGAACATATCCCTGAATGAATAAGCTAAGGATGATCCATCGCCGTATCGAATCTCGTTAAGTCTGCCAGCTCGATCGAACCCATATGTTTCATTTAGATCACCCCAACTCCATTTAGTTAATCTGTTGAACCTGTCGTAATCGAGCACCACTTCGGCAAATATACCATTGCTAGGGCCAAACCTGACTGGTCTCGCGGTTCTGTCATATGTAACGTTCAAGAGTTCCACCTTATCGTCCATGAACACGGCAATCGTTGACGAGTCTCTGTCGTACTCCAGGGTAAGTAAGTTTTCACCGTTAACTCTCAGTTTACGTCCAACTTGCGCGATGGATTTGCCACTTCTCGCTTTGTTCAGAATTTTTCGCAAGAAGTATCGCCATTCAAACCTATTTGCTAAGTCACCGCCTACTTCTGTTCTCTGTTTTGCTGGAATAGGGAAGCTTTCTCCCAGAATTGGATCGACTTCCGCCAAAACTGTGTACGGAACTGTGTCGGTAGATATTACGTGACCCCAAGGCATGCTAGAAGAAATACTACTGTCTGATGAAATAATAGTTTTCTGTTCCGCTTCACCTGTACGAGTATTCACAGACGACCCCTTTATCAAGATCGAAACAGGTTTCTTATTGTTTTCAGTGATGCGAACAGTGGCGCCCTTGATGCTTAGATCGAAGTTCAGATTGATAATTCTGCCAGTGGGCGTCACAGCAGATGTAAGTCGACCGAATTCATCGTACTTGTACACGTAACTTCTTCCTGTACTGTCATATTTAGATTTAAGTAAACCACTGGGACCGTAGTAATCGAACGTAACATTGAAGTTGTCTGGAGTTCTCAACTCTTGCAGCATCTTCATCCTGGACATTTTTAGTCTACATTTCTGTCCCTTAGTATTTTCAATCGAGTTGACTGAGGTGGAGTAGTCTCTTAATAAGAACACTTTGTTGCCAGCTGCGTCTGTTACGGTGCTGAGTTTGCCATTGCTAGTGTTAACGGTGTAAGTAAACACATAGTTGTTCTCTCCTGTCAAGATATTCTTGCTTGTGACGTGCTGACCGAACCTGTTGAAGATGTAAATTTCTTGCGTATCAGGTGAATAGATTTCATATTCCCTTGCTCCACTTGCGTCCGGTATGCTTGCCATTACTGATCGAATCCTGTAGTTGGCTTGGTCAGCGATGTGAACGATACCGTCGGGACTGACAATGACTGCTGAGATAGTGTTGAACTTTGAGTTGGATGCCAAGAAGTGGTCGGCTTCAAAGCAGTCACAGCCTCTCTCTAAGCAGTTGCATTTCGATTCGGCGCCAGCATACAGTGAAATCTTCCCATCAGTGGTGATAAGACGAACTCTGTTTATTCTTTGAGAGTCACTTTCAGCTACATACAGATCACCAGCTGAACCGAAAGCGATACTCTGTGGCATTACTAAAGTAGCGTACGTTGCCAATTCAACATCAATGCCGGTCATGGGTGAAGGGCAATGCAGAGGCCTTCCAGCAATAACTTTAACTCTACCATCTGGAGCCATTTGCAAAATCATGTGATCATCAATGATGTGTAAACTGTTGTCTAAAGGATTTATGGCGAGCTCTGTGGGCCAGCGCAGGTGGACTTCTTCAACGCTAAGCGTACCCTCACAAGGAATAGGTTTCCAATGGGCTCTGTGCATATGGTTGCCGATGATAGTAGTGATGATACCGTCTCTGTCTACCATTCGTATGTTCGTGCCATCAGCGAAATAGACGATGTTATCTATAGAAACTGCGACTCCTTTGGGGTAGGCGAGTTTTGCATCTCTTGCCAACGCTCCATCGCCGCAATGAGCTTCATCACCTGGCAGACATCTTTCTCCAGAACCGACAACAGTCTCCCAGTTGTGTTCGGGGTCAGTAAAATCTTCCGTGTTGCGGACTCTGATGATTTGATGGGATTCTGGGTCTGAGATGTACAAGTTGCCGTCCAGTGGTGATAACGCCATGTGATACCGGTAGGAGACTCGAGTGGCACTGAAAAATGAGAGATATCGTTAAAATCAAAACTAGTAATCAAAACTATATGACCAATGAAATTTAAACTTCACACTTACTTCAACTTGACCACTGTTCGCACAGTCCCGTCAGGGCTGATCTTCCGGACGAGATTGAAGTCTCCTACGAAGATGGATCCATCAGGTGCCGCGGCCAAGGCTACCGGTGCCAAGAGTCGTTGTCTGGACGCTACGCCTGAGCATTCGTTTCCACACTCCAGTTCCCGTTGACGACCATCGCCCATCGTTGTGATGATCACACGAGGTTTGTGCTTCAGGTACACGTTCGTTCCGTCTCCCTTTTGGAGGATACCTAGAAAATGAGAAAGAAAATAATGAGACCTTATAATATTATGTAGTGCTATAAAACATCTGGTACACCTACTTAGATTCTTGGCCATGACTTATAATCGCTTTAAACTATCGCACATTAAAGTGACGTCAGACCGCAGCGCATCAGATTTCAATACAAAAAAGTATATTGGTTCACACAAAACGCATGAAAGTGATGTAGGAGAATTTTAGCAATACGGCTCGTCCCAATCTGCGAACGGCTTTAAGTCACCGCTATTATCACATTATTCTAGAACATTGCGTGCCAATTGTGTGCACATTCACCGAGATCGATCGATGTCATTGAAGAGGTCAAATATACTGAACCACTTAACAGATTACATGGCTTTGTACTTAGGGCTGCAAAACGGTTAGATATACTAAATCCGAAACGAGACGCTTTAAACCCGCGTGCCCGTGGTAAAGGGCTTTAGAACATCGTCCCATGTAAGCTGTAGGAACCGCAAAAGAAAAAATAATAAGTCAATCTACCTTCATGGAAGTTGTATCTATGATGTATGTCCAAATTCCAGCCGCCAACGTCGGATATACTCATATCCTGTCCACTTAGTTTGGTAGTTTGCACATTCCAGATGACATCTTTGCAATCCGTGTACTGATAACCAACTTTCACTAATGCTGTTGTGACTCCATATACTCTTTGCTTGTACACATTGAGGCGGTTCCATGGATACGTGAACTTTATGACTGGATCTGCTTCGAAAGTCTTCTTGAAGAGAATACCTTCTATTGTTATCCTAAGATGGATGAGTGCTAACGTGGATGGAATTTTCTCAGGAGTGAGCTGCAGTTGGATGGTGGAGAGATAACCAGCTGCTCTGGAGCTGTGGTATACTAGGTGAAGACCAGTTCCAGGGATTTCGAGACTTTCTTGGATCACCTACGAAGAACATTTCATTACTTGTCAGACATTTTATTTTAAGGAATAGTAGTGGTATATCATTTTAGGACATTACAAAGCTTTATAAACACAATCATCATCAGGTAAAGAACCTTATTCATTCTATTAATCATGAAAATTCTGATAATTAGACAATCGATAAGGGAAAACAATCTTCTCTTAGCCATACCTGTGATTCAGCTAAAATAGCACTCTTGTCTGGGCACGCTCCTTGGAAGCCATGTTTCCACGTTGCCAGTACGACAGGCTTCATTGTATCGTAATCATGAGCGAGGCAAGCCTGTGGCGGACCCATGTTGATCTTCTCATCCATTGTCGTCATTAGGACAGTGTCTATTATTACAACCTGAAACAAAGTGGCAGTATTGTTTAATTATCTGAAAAGATTGATGGAGAATTTTGATGGGTATGTTTTTTTTATATCAGCCAGCTCAGTCTGACTACTGGTCCATGTGTCCTCTGTGTGCTCCAATTTGGTTAAAAAATTGCCTTCCCCCACCAATCTGTTAAGAATGAGTCCAGATCGTCACACCAGCGTTTCTTGAAGGGAATATGAGTAAAGAATATTTACGCTGGTTTAAACAATAATATGAATTTATTTTTAGTTCGGAGTCCGAATAGAGTTTATTATAAAACTACAAGAAAAACTGTTCCTAAAATAAATCATGGATGCAATCTGATAAATCGAGTTAGGTCGTTTTAAAGTCTTTATGAGTTGCATAAAAGGCTAAGCTGAGGTATGGCCAGTAAAATATTAGATTTAAAACCCTGCAATGCTTAAGCGTGTTTTAAAATAAAGATTTCAGTAAAATAATAGAGTCATAAAAATTTTAACGTCCTTACGGTTAATCGCTAGTTTGCATGTTTCTACTTAGGAAAAAATATAATAACCCTGTATGAAGTTCGGTTGAAAGTTGCTTGAATATTTAAAGACTAAATCAAGCATGTCTAGATTGAGCTAAGGATTTCATGAACAGGCCAAATAATAAGTCAAATTCCATCATTTCATTCAACCATTCATTCATTAACTCCATTCTCAAGCCGACTCAAGTGTCGAATTGAAAATTACGAACATAGGTTTTCATTTCAAGTTGAGCTTTTGCACGGTATTTTGACAAAAAGCACTCGTTATTTATTATGATTAACAAAGCCATTGACTTTATAAAAGTCATTAATTTCAGTTCGTTATAAACACTAAACCTTAAAAAAATATGCAATTACCTCATTCCAAGGCACATAGACGACCTTCGTAGCTCTTTTAAATGGTGCCCTCCCAAAGTTAAGTGTTACAGCACCTCCTCCATTGACCAGCAGATCAAACCAGCCATCTTCTCTGGTCAGGGTGAATCCTTCAAGAGGCGTATCAGTTGATACTCGGACGCCAACCAAACCAGTTCCAAGTAAGGTGACCACTCGGCCTCTGACTACAGCTGAACGACTGGAAATTCGGGCGATGTATTCATTAGTACACAGTTCAATGTTGGTTGTTTGAACCAATCAATGTTGGTGATTGGCTTAATTTGTGGTAAGTTTTAGTAAAGAGCTCCTAACAGGCGGTATCGACAAATGTTGGTGATTGGTTGTTCTTTCAAAGGGATATTCTAGTTTCTATGAGTGAAAGACTAGTTTCAAATTACATGGGGCTAGTGAGTTACTTGTATATTCATAACGTGTGTGATCTACGTTGTCTATCATACAAATGGTGAATTAACTAGGGGATTAGAAATAGTTGGATATATATTGAAAAGATCAAAATTAATTAAATCAATCAAAGATTAGTTTTTGGGGCTGATTAAAAAGGCAAAATATCTATTAAGAATTAATCATTTCTTTCTACAGATGTAAAATTGTGAGGAGTATTTTAATAAAATATTTTCAGATGGTGGTTTTTATAACAAACGTGACGGACAAAATATTATTACAAACATTTAAATAAAAAGCGAACACAAATTCACAGGACACAATAGTAGGTAGCTAAACACTATAGTAGCACAACATGCATGACACAGATACATATAATAGGTATAATATATGTCGCCAATGAAATACATACGTATATAATGTAGGACATATAGAACTCGTAGATAAACTCTAAGTTAAACAAACACTCTATCCTACGTTCGATTCACAAGTCTTACCTTGAATTGAAGTGGTTCCAAAACATACTGCGCAGCGTTAGAAAAACCGAGAGAAATGACAGAATGAGTAAGTATTATTATTGTGTATAATAATATTAATTTAGAAACAAGGAAGCTCGGAAACGTTAGTAACAGCGACGTTAGTATACGTGTATCATACGTGGGTGGCGATCTTCTACACTCTTGTCGTCCGATGTCAGTACAAATAAATACATTTTGTTCCATATAATTGTGTAAGAAAAGAAAGAAAGCATTGTGGTACACTCTTATAATGTAAATAAAACATGGGATTGACTGGGGCACAACATTGCATATCTTATATAACAAATATTTATACGGCGCTTGTCGGGTTAGCCGACAAACTAAATATTAACTAGTTATTATTTAACGATTAACCCTAACAGATAACACTGAACATCCAATCACTCACCTTTCGTTGAAGTTCTCCTGTTTGGCGTAATTTTGGAGACTACCTTCATCAATGATAAACTTCATCCGTTCGAAGAAAGACGCTGTGATTGCAGGAGGCTGTTTCCTAAGGAGAATATCTGTAGGCTTCGGGGAAGACACGCAGAGTTGACTACCTTTGCAGATGGGGCTTAAACAGCACTCTGGATCCTCACAATCGACAAGGCCATCTAAACAGAATAAATGAATGCAATTATTTTAATTAGGTCTTTTGGATACAACCTTGGGGTGACTTCGAAGCAGCAAATACCTTTGTCATTATCTTTGCCATCGTCGCAGATTTGTTCTTTGAGTGTCGTACAATCCGGTCCATCCCATCCATCGAAGCATTTGCAGGACCACTGACCATCATTTGCAACTTTACACTGTCCGTGTCCGGCACACCCTCGCGGACAGCCTTCTAGCGTGCAATGCCGACCGTTCCAACCGGACACACAGAGACAAGTGCCGTTTTTACATTGACCATGGTCACTGCAACGGGCATCACACAGCTTAGAAGTACAAAACTCGCCAGTCCAACCGGGATCGCAGACACAAGACTCGCCGACGCATCTTCCGTGGAGACCACAATCAAGATCGCAAATCTCTGTAATAATAATCATAAAATAAATTACGTTTTTAGTATGGTTACACCAATATAATTATGTCCAATTTAGAAACAAACATTTACCTTTAGAACAGTCATCGCCTGACCACCGAGCATGACAAGTACAAGTCTGGGTATCGACGTCGAACGTGCCATGTCCAGAGCAATCTGGAAGACATTGTAGCGCGTCCTTATCCATGGTTGCACAGTCAATCCCTTTCCAGCCTTTCTTGCATATGCAGGAGCCTTCGATGCAGAAACCATGACCGGAGCAAGTTGGATGAGGGCAGTCAATGTCAGCACAAAACTTGCCCTTATATCCTCTGACACAAGAACATTTTCCGTTGACACAGTGTCCATGGCCGTTGCAATCTGGGACTTCACATTCGTCATGCCGTAAGGAACATTCTTTGCCTTTCCACCCAGGATTGCACTGACATTCGCCGTTAATGTACTCGCCTCGTTGACTGCAAAGGACTGGACAAACACCTAAAAATTATGAATTTGGAGTATAACGCTTCGCTATTAGACCTGTCAATACATAGTTTTAGAAAGAAAACATTCGGCTGCCAAGTATCAATAAAAAGTATATGTATTGCTTACTTTTACTGCAATCGTCACCACCAAAGCCAGCCTGGCATTGACAATGACCCATGAGACATTCTCCTTTCCCTGAGCATCCATTAGGACAGTTGTGCGTCATTTCGTCAGCGATCATAGCAATGAAAGTGATCTCCTGTGGGTCACCATCGTCATTGTATAGAGATAAGAACCAGTGGCCTTGTTCCATATAGTGAGTAACTTCTTTTTTGATCGAAGGCTGTAAGTGAAAGGCCTAGTTTAAAGTGTTTGTTTTATGCTGCCTAGATAAAAAAAATAATCGTCTTTGTTTTAATAAAGGTTAATGCTTACATGTGAAGTTCTCGTTGTTCTCGCCTTGAAACCGCTAAGAACTTCCAAAATATGATATTGCGTATGGGTCGGTAGAGCGTTTCTTCTCGCGTATACGCCTATGGAAGCCCCTCGGGGTATCATGTAGTCGAACTTCACGTAACTGGCTTGAGTTTGATAAAACTGCATATTCCAGTAGCTATATGGAGGGATTTCTTTTGATAATTTTTCACCTAAAGTAATTTGTTTGAACGTCGTTCCATCTGGTGGAAATGTTTGCGCTGGGAACGTTCGCGCACCTAGAAGATATAGAGATGTTAGTTTATATTGACATTTTACGTCATATATGTATTATCATGCGATAATGTGATGAATTTTTGTACGCACTGTTAAATAGTATCTACTTATATTTACTAACAACTACTACCCATTTGTTTGTTATTAAAGCACATGCAACAGAAAAAGTATGATGCTATAATATGTTTATAATATCCTTGCAACCAGTGATGAGCATGCATATTAGTTTGTTAGACACATTTGTACACAGAACCCCTGAGCGGTGATGGATTTGGTGACCGTTAGTAAATTATCTCTGACTTTTATTGAAGGTCAACCTCACCTTCCAGTATAAGAATGGGTGGAGGCTGAATTTTTGGACAAACGCATTTTGGTGATTCAGTTGTAGACAAAAATTCCGTTTCAGTTGTAGAATCTGTTGTGGAATCAATATTTTCTGTCGTGGATATATTATCTGTCGTGGAAATATTTTCTGTTGTGGTCGATATTTCAGTTGTTGTTTCTGTTGCGGAATCTGTAGATGTGACTGTTACTGACTCCGTCGTACCTGACAATTTGCTTAAATCTTCAGTCGTCGACTCTGTTAGGTCGGAGTAATCAGTGCTTGATATTTGATCAGTTATCGTAGACGAATCAGATTTGTGAGATGCTGTCGTAGTCCCACTTTCAGTTAATTCATCATAAAAATCATCAGTGGCATTGCTTATGCACGCTGGGCACGAGCATTCACAGCTTCCCCCAATGTCGCTATCATCTTTTGTAGAATTGGTAACTTTTGTAGAACCTTCTAAAGTAACAGGTTTGTTAAAATGCGAAGCTTGAGTTGGTTCTAAATCCATGGGAGTAATTTTAACAGTTGGTATCTCATTTGAGTCTCCAACTGTTGGAACAGTCAATGTTAAAGAATAAAGCTGTTTAAATGATGAGCTCTCGGCATCATCCGCGGAAATCGTCAGGTTAATCAACACATGTTTAGTATTAGTCACATCAGGGAATTTGGTATCTACAGTATTCACAGTAGGAGCTTCGTCAGAAATTGCCTCAGTGGTAGTACTTGGAGTAAGTCTATCATTAGTAACACTCGGTGTTGGTGTTGTAGTCACAACATGCTCCATGTGCGTGGTGAATTTATTTACAGTATTAGTTACGACGTTTGTTGTTACATGTTCATTTGTTACCGTCGTTTCTGTAGAACTAGCTGTTGAAGACGCTTCAATTGTTGGTTTAGTTGTTGAAGTTTCAGTCACTATTACAGGCTCAGTCGATAATATTTTAGGCGTGCTTGACGTGGTTGTGACTTTTGAACCACTATTTTCACTGTCGTAGTGAAACTTTTCCAAATCTTTATCCATATCAGAGGAATCATTGGAATATATGTGAAGCACTTCTTTAATTTGTTCCAATTGGTTTTGGATTTTGAAGAACTGAAGTTTTTCTAAGCCATACGAACGAATCAAAGGGAATGAATCACCTTGCATATTTTCAGGCTCATAAGCAATCTTATCTTTTTCAGTTTTTGCTCGAACGGTAACTTGCTCATTTACTTCAAATGGGTGTTCTACATAAGTTTCTTTAATAGTGTTAGGTGATGCTGTACTAGTTGTACTGCTAACGTAATTAGTTCCTTTAGTTGTTATTTTAGCAGCAGTAACAGTAGAACTAGCAGCAGAACTGGCAGCAGCACTGGCAGCAGCACTGGCCGCAGTAGCCGCAACTGTAGCCGCAGTAGTAGTAGCAGCAATGGTAGTCGATTCTATTGTTGTTGTGGCAGGCTGTTCAGCCGTTGCAATGGTCGTCGAGGTTATTGAAGGGGTGTTACTCGTAGATTTTCCGCGATTATTTGTTGTTAGATCACCAGTATTAACCGACACATCATCGTTATTGCTAGACACAAAAGCATTGTTAGCACCCTCGTTCTTTTCTTCGTCCCGCTGAGTGGTGATGTCTTCTGCCACACCATGCACTAAGCTAACAGTGTTCACAGAAGGCTTGGTTATATCATGCATATTTACAGCGGTGGAAGAATCCTCGGAAGAAACAGATTGTGGTAAAGAAGAAGCATGCCCATCTACTACATCTACACTTCTACGTTGACGGGAGTGATGTTCCTCTTTACCTGTGCCTATGGTTGGTAAGCTTTGATGCGGCCTCGCCATAGTTTTGTTGGCGAATTCGAGTGATGTTGCTTTTGATGCCGGAAACACTTCTGTTGGTTCACCGACGACTACTGTACATGATTTGGGGTTTTGATACGTCCAGTTAACAAAATATGACGCTGTGAACAAAAAAAACATAAAAATACAAATTAAACATACTTGGCTGAATTAACGAACATTGAAATGAGAATGTTACGTTATGATAATATTGTTGTTCAAAAGTTGCAGACAGTGTATAATCTCATTAAATAAGGTTCAAGAAATCGGTCTCTTTGATATGAAGTATATTTCTGTTGCTGTCATGAAGGGAAATTTATATTAAGGACCCAATTCGATTGTCAACGGCAACATAAAACATTCAAATAAAACTACAAAGTACATTATTTGACCCATATAAAAGGTTCAGTAATTTGATAGCACGCTGCAAGACTCACCTGTCATATAAGACGCGATGGCTAACAATAGAACGAAGAGTATTATAAATACAATAGCGGTGCACTTCCAAGAGCACCTCGACGAAAGGCCTTTTCGGAAGTGAAACCGCGAACCAGCCGAAGGAAAGTTCGAAGAACGAAGGTTGTTCCGAACCGGAAGGACTGGAACTGGGGTACCGAAGGTCGGATGCGGTCTGTCTGACCGCTCCATCCTTTCTAACGTGCTTTTCTCTGGCTTGCCTGGACTACTACACGAGGAGTTCGACTTGTAGTCCATAGACGGATTCTTTTGAATATCCCCTGAAATTAGATAAAGGTTACGATGTGCTGTTTAAAACTACTTAATATTTTGAAATGTTTGTGTTTTCTTTGAAATACTCATTCGATAAAAAGTATCTTTAATAAACAATCTTTCCTAGATTGTTGTTCGTGGCAGAGCTCAGTGGAAAGAGCTAGAGGTGCCCTTGGCCAAAAGGCACACTGAATCGAGAGACTTTTTCAAGAACCAATAGCAATTAAGGAAAACAGGGGTATTATTATTAGCATCAGTTTCAAGATAAGTCTTATGAGTTCAAGAGTTTGTGGATGAAATCTTCGAGTTACAGATCGCAGAAGTACCATAACAACTTCACATTTTGATCAGAAATTTGCTGTGCAAGATTTAATAGTGTATCGATACGTATGCTAAGGGTTCTCAGAAACAGTCCAATTGTATTGATGATGTGGTGTGTGGTGTACTTAATCTAATAAAAAGTCAAAAATGTTCTAACATTCACCTGAAGGCACGTAGAAGTTGCCTGAAGGCGTGCGCACGAGGCAAGAGGGTTCAAAGTCGCCCAGGTCCGCAGGGTTACCGGTGATGCGACCGTTCAGGCGAGACATTGTCGGGTTGCGAGGTGGCACATCGGGCGGGAGACGCGACCCTTCCAAGAGACACCCTGAGGAAAGAGAGATGAGAATTAGATACATGATATTTGGCTACGTACAGGAGGATAGAAGAGATGGAAAAAGGCTTGTGGTGTGTTTGCTTGATGTCACAAAAGCTCTTCAACTTATAGGTACGTAAATATTATATAATCCTGCTTTTTTGCTCCACATAGTCAGAATATAAGATATTTTTTTTGCTCCAGGCCTAGGTAATTTACTAGTGTAATTAACATAATTTCGAGCAGCTTACTCTTTAATAAAAACATGATTATCCTTCTTCATAACTTTGACTCAAGTTTAACAAAGTCAATGCAATCAAACAAGGCTTACATCGAAGGTCGTTGAAAACTTTGAAATACAAAAAATAAGGCTCCAACAATTGCGCGAATCGGAACAAACGAATGAAAAAATTCAAGCACTTGCAGGTTTATTGCTGTTAAAATAAAACAACCCTTTTAAAAGTTACGATAAATAAAGCCCAGTCTTTATCTTGGACGCTTGTGGCAGTTTTGCTTCGTCAATAAAAAGAAAAATAACAAATAGGGCGGTAGTTTGATAAGACAAAGAAATATGACGAACTCAGCGTTGCATGAACCCAAGGACGGTCACAAAGATATCTCCTAATATAAAACCTAAGGCCTTTTCTTATCCAGTGGAATTAACGAAGGAGAACTTGGCCTTCAAGATTACCAATAATCTGTTATCAAATGCCGCTATTTGTAAAGTTAAAGGCTTTTACAAAATTAATCAGCATGCTCCAGCGGTCGTGGCGGAGGCATTAGCACAGGGAAAAATTTAATTAATTCCATCCACGAAAATTTACAAGTTGAAATTCAATTAGGGGCGAATATTGCTCACCGTAATGGCTCGTAAACAAATAACCGTGGATAGGCTCATGCAAATGGATCAAAGATCGCGTGTTTCGGCTGTTCTTTATAAGGAAAATATATTAGATCGGGAGCTATTGGTGTAACCGCGGGCGCGGCGGACTCTCCCATCGCTAATATAAGCTAATGGAAAATCGAAGTATTATCTGTGGCCCCGCGCCCTCGACGCCTCTTATCGGCCCGCCATAACATCCAACTTTTGATCCTCTACGAATTTTAAGGATTTCTTCGAGCGTTAATTAATTTATTGTACCACCCGATGTAGCCGCAAGAAAACTCAATTAATTTTAAAAGGGTTTTTGTGTTGTTTTTTTCGCGATCGACCCCCACCCTCTCGATCACTACCGAAATGAAAACGGTGAACTTCTCGACAATATCGTCAGTCGCCTTTTGTGGTCTCGCCCTTTGATACCATTCTTTTCTTAGCAATTAGAGATTAATGAGTTTCATTGAACTCTCATAAAGCGCACTATAATCTGGAGTACTGCGCATTGTAGTAGCGGTTTATAGATGTGCTCTGAAATTTTGAGAATTTTAGAAGTGGCAAATCAAAAGTTATTTTCATATTTTTCAGGCAAATATGTTTACACTATGGTTTACCTATTTAAATCTTATGTAACATTCTTGCATTTCAAGCTCCATCTCATGCTTCGAAATACGAATAGGGTATAGCGTTATCCTGACACTATTATCAATAGACTCCTATGTAACATAATCAGAGGGTTGTCGACAACATTTCATGGCGTGCTTTACAACTGACACTAAGCACTTTCTAAACGCGGTAATTTGTTATGAGGGCCGATGTTTAAGGACAAATGCGCCAAGTCGAGCGGACCGAACGGTCGATCCATCCCATCCCGCCGCCGCAGCCAATGAAAAAACTAAATCACCAAATCCCTTACCTAATTTAGGAGGACAAGCATAGTCATTAATACACACGTCAGTCGTCGTGCTACTACAAAATGTGGCTCATTTATATCCCGTCTCGGGGCCTGGGAATTATGGTAATCGGACGAGTCGTGTCCTTTGTCTGTAATGGTTGGTAATTACCAAGGCACCTCCGGGGGCACTTCGTCTACTGAGGGGCCCACGGCTCGGAGAATTCGACACTCGTTACGCGAATCGTCTCAACTTTAAAAAGGGAACGCGATTTTGAATGCCGTCATGGGATTTGTCGCTGCGCACCCGGAACAAACTCACTTTTCTCTCTCTTTTTACTTTTGCCAAAATTGCCTCCCACATACAGGGTCCTGATTGGTCCTTTTTTAGTTTGTTTACGCAAGGAAATCGGTATTTTTTACAGCCAACCCAGACTTTTCGACGCTCGCTTTTACTATCCCATATTATTTATTGAGACTACACTATGCATAAAAGTGAATAACAATCAGATAGAGGCCACTATCCATATTCCGGTTCGTTTATTTTTATATTTTTCGAGCCATCTGGCATCCGATCTCCTATTTTCCGTTTAGGATCCGTATTTTCTTCCGAAGAAATCCAAAGCTCGCTTACTTATTGGAAGATAAAGGGGGTGTGTTTCGGCTCATTTGCGGCCGAGCTCGGCCCGAACGAACGTGATTTCTTATTGGAAACGGAAAAGAAACAGACCGACTTGTAATAGAGTAACTGCGGTTTACTCGCCAGTAAGCTTCGCTAGAGAGGTTAATTCCCTGTCCATTATGCCGGCTTAGATTAACATTCAGCTTTTTTACTATCTGTTCAAGACTATTGGTGGAAGATTGCTGTTACTTTATGACACAAGAAAGTAATTTGGCGCAGATGTCGGCAAGGCACAAACTGTCTAGTATATCTCTCCAGGTAGTTTCATAACCTGCGACGTTGATGTATGAGACGTAAAGCACATTCGCGTGTTAGACGCACACCGATAGGAACGAGATACATTTGGGCAATCTCTGAAGGCAAGAGACGGGGCGGCAACACGTGCTCACAATCTTAAACTCGTTACACGAACATTCCCGAAGCAATTTAGAATTTACCCCTTAATCTTGATCCTAACTCGAATTGAGAACATACAAGAGAATCCTTATTTACGTAGATTAATATCGGAGAAATATATGTACAGGCGTTCATATCGATAGTTTAGAATAGTTGCGCGGTAAAAACACTTAAACCGTACGTTCTCGATGGCGTCGATTCCCCAATTTCGATTTTAAATTTAGCACCAAAGTTGGGCCCGTGCAATATTTATATGAGAGCGGCGCTGCGATTTATAGTTGGGAAACAATCGGGAACTTGGTCCGGCGTCGTCGTGACTTCGTTTTAATTAGTACCCATTCATCGTTGAACAATCGAGTGCTCGAACAAATCCATTATCGGGAACTTTTCGATAGTCGAAAGAGGTGTATTCAAAGTTTTGAGATTGCAAAGGGATCGAGCACGAGGGCTTTTGTGGATCTTACATCCTGATGCCCGAGAACTGTCTTCCGAGAGATCCCGTCCATTATACAATCTATAAAATAAAAGTACTCGATATTCAATAGATTCGCTTTCATCGCGTATTTTTTATTATTACGGCTTTGAAGAATTGGGTTTTCTTATAATTTCCTTTACGTTTCGATATCGGAAGGTTTAGCAAGCATTATCGAAAAATTCGGAGGCATTAACGAAATTCAGCAGTTCGGGAAAGGAAGGCCGCCGCTATCTCCCGCTACAAGTGGAATGGGCTTGCGTAATGACATTACGCGTACATTTTAATCGATGGCTCACGGTTGGCCGGAGCCCAATGCTGTATACATAAGCTTATCTCTACGGTACATAGACGGATTCATTCTATTAAAATTGATTGATTAACTTCCCGCATTGGTTTGAATTTGTAAAACAGTTGTACAAATAGCGCTTTAAGCATATTCGACACGTGTAGTGCTCGATTAAATCGTGACGGCGAGTTTCCATGTGCGTGCTGGTAGGAGCGGCGACGAATGTAAATGTATAGCGCGCGCAATGTATCATGTCAAGACGCGGCGGCCGGCTGCCACGCTGATAAGATTACCAGACAAAGGAAGTCCACCCATATCACTACCACCACGACCGCTAAATGCGAACCTTCATTTACTACCCCTTCTGCTAACGTAACTAATCTCAATTTTAACACAAAAGCTTTAGAGTCGACATTGTCTCGTACGGTCTTTATTAGTGTCCCGACGTCAACGTCTGCTTCGTTAAAGGACACTCAGCTTTATTTATGTTGACATACTGGCAATGTTGCCTTATTTGTTGTTGACTATTCCTATTGTCGTGAATAGAACCGTATAGTTGCTTCAATAGAGTTGAGATTGGTTGTTTCGGTGTGTAATATAGTTGGTAGAATTAAGGGAATTTGACTTCTTTGCAGTTGGTTTTAGGGTTGTTTTTTTAAGTATCGACGTTGTAGAGAGAGGTTAGCCGGGTGGTTTCCGGACGACGATAAGGAGACGATGTTGCTAAGTCGGTCCGTCACGCGACCTGTCCACTAATTTATGTTGCGCTGATTTTGTGATATAACAACCCAGTAGACGGAACCCTTCTCGTACACTCGTACTTGTACATGGGGCTGAACTACGACTTTTTATGGGCAGTTATGTTAATGTATTGTCTAGCAAACATCCGTAGAACAAAGTAACTTACTTTCAGAACATAAATTTACTTTAATCTCATTAGAATTCGACGTGCGGTGTCCTAGTATTTGACAAAGAAAGCTTACTTTCGGCAGAATTTATTTGCTCAAGCTTACTTGAATCGTTTACTTTGATAGTGTTAAAGCTATGGGTATTTTTCAGTTAATAGGGTCTGTTAATTTGTACCCTAGTGCTGTACCGAGGTCTGTAGTTGGAGTACCTTCGGATGTTAGATTACAGACTTGATAATAAACAGAAAGTGCAACGTTAGAGCTCGTTAGAAGCCTCGCTCGGGAGCCTTCATTAGTGTTTACAAGTAAATGGAGAAAAAATAAAGCGTCCGAGAGCAGCCGGTCGGCTCTGGACGGCTCCGGTTACACGGCACACCAGTACCCACTACAGCGCCGGGATATCTACACGACTCAACATCAGCTAACTAATGCTTGAAACAATATGCAACGCCATCATTAATCTCACTATCTCATTGTACATATTTCTTTGTCTAAATCCATTAAATTAATTACAGCCATTTGGGGAGCCGACTCCGTATTTATTATGCTCGTTATCATTCATTGAATCTTTCGATAGACGAGTACTCGGTAAATTGGAAGAAATGCCGAGACGCCGTGATAGATGTTCTACTTACACGTAAATGGGGGGCCAAATTAGCTGTCTACCGAAGAATGCAGTTACGTCCCTGACTGATACCCGTCGATGGGTTCTGGGTGCGAGATACCGAGTGCGACTTAGATTCATAGGTGTCATCGCGTCCGTTTAGAAGGGTGTCGAAATTGGGAAATTCCTTACGTTATTACACGAGGTGCAAAGAATCGGCGGAACGGAATGAGTGCGTTGCTTGTGGATAGCCGGGCATTGTTGACTTAGCTCGTTACAGCCGAGTGTATTGCGGGCAGAGTCGGAGACGTCTTTGTCCGCGAGTCCTCCCGGTCCGCGAGCCAAGAACGTTTATTAGTCGCGCACAATAGGATCCACGGCGGGCTGCTGACATTTGATTCTAGTTGAGCCCGTCAGATGTCCGATAACCGGTGGTGGCTCGACTTCATTAACCTTTACCCGTCCGCGGGGGCATTAATTACGCTTAATAGAAACAAACAAAACGAAACTCCGACAGATAAATGGGCCGAGATAGTTATTTAATTGTCTTATCTGAGGAGCGGGCGTCGAGACGTCTCCGCCGGCGTGGGGTGTTGGAATAATGCAGATTCATTTGCCGTTTACGTCTTAACTTTTGTCAAAAGTTTCCATTTCTACCGATCCCCCTTTCCGCTAATGAACGATTCACAAACGAGATTGGGTGTTGTGAATTAATGTTTTGTGTAATTGCTTGTGTACGATTGTGTAATTTGATGCGCGTAATCAATGGCGGAAGATAATAACCGCGGTGCCGTTACAGGGAGACACATGGAACGCAATTTAACATCATAAACGTGAATTATCTTTATTTCGGCTGTTTACTGAAACTGATTTTGATTGAGTTCCTTTATGATCCAAAACTTTTAGTCTGCGAATATGCATGAAGTTTTCAAAAAGCTCTGTAAGATATTTGTCAAAGCTTAATCCGCATTCCCCTTGCCTAGTGGGGACCTCGCATATGTTATGGGAATATATTCAGGCGCAGCGCACTGTCACATGTCCAGTATGGAAGCGGTCATATTTTTCGTCGCCACTTTTTTCAGCAACGGAAGCGCGAGCTTCGCCGACGGCGATACCCTGATAGAGATTGATGATCGCACCTACCCCCGCCTCGTCCCGCGCACACCCTCGCGGGTCATTGAGCTTACCCGATTACACCAGGCCAGAGGGGATTCGCATATATCCAAATTACCCCGGTGATGGACGTTTCTTACCCAGATAACTATCCTCCAATAATCCCCTTGGTACCGTATCAACGTATCGATATCTACTCGTATGTTCTCATTTGTGTCTAGTTAGTGATGCACTGTCGATTTTCATGCGCAAAATAATGCGGACTTTTAATATGAACACTAAAATTCGAAAGCTTTCAGTTTTATCGCCGTTCCATTGTACGCTAACAACATTATTATACAGGGCTGCACCAGTTAAATGTTAAAATTGCCATTCATAAAAGTCGGTTTTGAGAAAGGAGATTATACCGTAAAAAACGGAGTCTCGGTTACGCAGTGTTCCGATTCGTAATTTAATCTGCCGGCACGTCAGCTAATTATTCGGCCTCTTTTGATAAAAAATAATAAGCAAGTGACAACAGGGCCGCACGATGCGCATTTGTCAAGGCGCGTTGCAGCTCCCGCCATCTTGGATGTTGAGTGGCATTCGACACCGACTGAGTGGCCTATTCACGCGCCAACCGCAGACAAGTGTCATTATAACAGTGCGTATAAAAAATGCGTTTTCTTTGCGTAATTGGTTATGAACCCTTCACTTGTTAAAAATCTGTGTACAGCTAACACCTCGTGATGCAACCGATATAATATATTGCCGCACGGCGGGCGGAGGGCTCTCAATTGCGGCAAAATCATATCGCGTATGAAATAAATCAGCTGTTCCGGGGTGCCTCGGGACGGATCGCGTTACACCCTCGATTTGTGAGGTTATTTGCATTTCGATATAAAATGGCGGCCGCGGTGGGATTTGACGTGACGTTGACAGGTGAGCGTGCTGTCACATTGTGGGCTTGTATTTAAGCGGGTCGTTGTGCTCAGTGTTTTTGATTAATTAGTAGTGATGTGACTCTCGTTGTGTTCGTTCTTCAACAATTTATTATCAAAAAGTACTTATTTTCAATAAATTTCTCAAAGACGCGTGGCGTCACGTAATATACAGTTGGACTTTTACTTCCGCTCGTCATCAACAATCTTCTCTTTGAGACGACAAAAGGAGACAGGTAGTAACCCTCCTACCTGGGTCTCCCAAGACCCATTAGCAGTTTGAATAGTTTTTACTTGTTACATTAATCTAATAGCACTACAAACTAAGCTGCACGCGCAGCACGATAATCGCGATAATCGATAATCGCGTGCAGTCGCGATAATTGGTAATTACTCTCTCTCTAAAGCCTTAGAACTAGAACTGAATAATCCTTCCAACTTTTTTAATATAAAAGAGACAAAACGAGTCTTTCGACTAACTTTTTCAAAGCGGATTACTTTAGGCTTCATGCTTTCAAAAGTATAAAATAACCTAATTCCACATAAGCGCTACTCGCGAGATTCACGGAACACACAAACGCCGGGCGACCCATTCTATATGTACCGAGGTCAAGCATACTCACATCCCTTTGTACCCAAATAGATATAGTACTGTGTGCATTAGCAAGGGTCGCTTTTCTTAACATTTTTTCTCGACAAAGACGAGGCAGTACCCTTCAGCCTCTTCCGGTAGGGTTCGCGGGGAACAGCGATTAAATACATGTCATTTTGATTTATACGTTCAATTATTACACATCATACACTTACACACAATGATTGTATTTCTGGCCAGAGTTAAAACGAAGGGTTTGTACTAAGCAATTAATTTAATTAAACGCACAAGCAAACGTTATTAATAATAAACTCGGCTGTTATGGTTTAGTACAAATATTAGCACAGGATACAATTAATTAATTAGTATCGCATTGTGGCATTAATCTAATTGCGTTTAAATGTAAATTTCAGTGCAAAACATTCGTGCAAAAAGCATAGGGCTATGCGTGGGCGTAGAAAAAATATATCGAGCACCGGACGGTCAAGCGAGCACTTCAGTTTAAAACCCATTTACAAATGTAAACGTTGCCGGCGTTACTCAAACATTGCGGAGGCCCACGGGCCTTTCCGGGCCCATCCATCTTGTGGCCTAACGGGTCCGAATGTTACATTGACGAACGATGGCCCCTCGATATGGAAGATGACACAATGCGATGACCCCGAATCCATTCCTTCTAAGACCCCAGTAATAGTTTTTCCCCACTATCCGTTACTCTCCATATTTTATCGGACCTTTTTATGAGGGTTATATTGAGAATGTGTCATGTTGCGATTCGTTCGGCGTCGCTGTTGCGCGCTTATGTATACATATTTGATGCAGACGCGTAAAGGATTGATGACCCTTGTACCATTTTTTTGGGAATGACTCCACAATCTATTTATTTTCGGATTCCGGCTAAGCACATATCGTGTTAAAGATATCACTGGGGCGACACGGCCAAGGGTCGTCGAGTAATGCTTGTCTCTTATTTGCATTGTTGCAACCCTAATGGAGGCCATTTTGTTTCGATCACGTGGAGCCTATTAATGACGTCATCCATCACGTCAAGTTGACAAGCCAGCGCAGTTGCAATGGACGCGGATTTAGTGTTGCTATCCAGGAAAAAACGTACAACCGAAAATGTAGAACTATTAAAAATCCATTTTCTATATTTTAAAACATATTTCGTAGTTCTGTTCGTTGGTTGATTCATAAATTCATCGTAACAAACGTTCAGTAACTTCGTCTGATTAATGTAGACCACAATTTACAGACGTAACAGATGTGTAATTCGTTTAGTTCTGTCTAAACTTATTTGGAACAAGATCGTACTTGAGCGCATCAATGTCGGTAATCTCCCAGATTTCGCACTAAATTTAGGCTGGCAGCTCGGCTACATTCGCTAATCCAGGTTAGTAATCACACGGTAAACCTATTACCATTTCAAGTGTGAAGTGTGAAATCGCTCATTTCCAAATGGCGCTGGAACGCCCGCGCCAGCCAAATGCAACCGCACCACGCTATTTTTAGAGAATAAATTCAATTAAGAATTGCCTCATTTAGAACGGAACGAGAAATAAGGCGGGGCTTGTTAGTCGTAATCTAGTAACTAAATAAAGGCGTGAGTTACGACCACGGCCGTGTGGATTAAAACGGACTTTTCTATATAAAAATGGGCAATAACCGGGTGTGGAGAGGGTATACCCAGCGGACAAGATCCCTCCCTGGCGGAATTTCATTTGCAAAATTTTCTCTGACCGAAACGCCATTATGAACTCCTACATCGTGTATAATATAAGTGTCCTAAATTGAATTTCTTGACATGAGCGCCTAAACAGGCTTGTAAAAATGAGATTTCAAAATTACGCGGCGTAATTTTTACGCGTGAAAATGACGTACGTGTAATATAACCACGCGCAAGATTAATCCCTCAGAAATGTAGACGGAAACGAATCAAGAAGACAGCGGTAAGTATCTACACGGGTATTCCATCAGGGCGCGCCTTCGCACCTCCGCATTTTTATGTTTTCATAAATTTCCGTTGAGATCAATATTTTATATTCGCACCGGTACCGCAGTAAATGGGGATTTTTTGCAAGTTCGCGCCGCACCCCCGGCTTTATTTATTCGGATGTGGCCCTCTCGAGATTCGCCACTTGTACCGTTCGATACATTTTTCACACGAATAATGTTATCACGTACCGTTTCTACGCGCCTTCTCTATCACTTATGCATACACGGTGTTTTTGTGGTGTGTACGTTGGCTCTAATTTCAAAATCGCAACGCGACGTCGCCTTGGCTGTCGCTTTAAACGTGAGATTTGTCCGGTTATCCGGTAGTCGTGAGAGACAAATCCAATCGCTGAGAATCCTTGTACGGGCGAGCGTTGATTGGTCGCGACATTTTATTACCTTAGCCAGGAGTTGGTTTTACGAGGCGGGCCCGACAGCCAGGAGGGTGGTTTTACGTGATAAGTATTTTTATTTGTTCGAAAGCTTGGATAAACTGGTGGAGGTGGTCGCGGATTACTTTACCGTAACACAATCTCTATGCTTTTACGGGCACCTGTCACGTCGCTGTCCTATATTTTGGTGCTTTTCTGTAAGTTGAAGTTGTCAGTTTATCAAATTACGTCGTTAGATATCGATGGCGCAGGCGGTGTGTTCTCATGGTAGTGGTCACAGTGGGTATCTGCGGCCCACCCATCGCTAGGCGCTTTGTCCGCGCCGCGCAAAAAATGACCCAGTGTGCAGCGCTCCCGCTGCTAATCCTATTTACTCCGGCAAATAAATTATAGCGGGAGACCACTAATATGTACGGACGGTGCCCGGCGCGCGATACTAACTGCTCTCTGTTACTGCTACATTTATAGTGGGATTTGCCACTTGTTGTAGATTTGTTATATCGGTTTCTATTACGGCGATATATTATACGAGAATATTTAGTTTCCTTTGTGTCATTTGATGGTGTATTTATCCCACTATAGGAACGCAATGGAATTGTGTAAATAATAGGCTTCCGGATATTGCGTCCATAAAATATCCTGTATGGATATATTTAATATCCTACACAAAACATAACAGTATTCTGATAAAACAAAACACTTGATGTCACTTTAGGTATTAATATACAGGGTGTAAATCAACCCATAACATAGCCGTCAACCAAGCATTCTGTACATCAAACTAAGTACCCCTACGCAAAATTTTTTGCTGGGAAAAGACTTTTTTTTGGGTCAAAAATCACATTTTACGGTAAAAATCAATGTAGCACTCAATGTAGTTAAAACATTGTGCTAGTGGATGCTTTGAATAGTAAACGGGACATGGAGGTAATCTAAATAAAGTTATAACCTGAAAAACTAGTATTTACAAAAACAGATGTGAAAAATTTGGAACTTTGACCCCCAATATCTTCGTAACTAGGAGGTTCCCAGGTATGGTCTAGAACAAAAAAATGATCGCAGTGGTGGGGAGAACAAGTGCCTTTCGTTTCCGTTAATGGTAAAGAAAGAAAGAAAGAAAAAGTATTTATTGGTCTCACACAGGACAAGAAATCAATAATAAAAGATTAACAAAAAAAAAAAAACAAGAGGAACACTTAAAAAAAAACAGTATTAATTAAAAATAAGTCCCGTACGAGGCCAAAAGGCCACAAGCAAGGCAAGGCAAGGCACAAGCAAGGCAAGGCACGGCGGGGGCAAGGTACTTATACACCCTATATTATATTTTAGTAAGATCAATTAACGTAAAAAGCCATGTCCTAATTATGCTGCTTTCATTAAGTTATTTGTGTAATTACAAGGAACAGGACCACATGTCGTTAACTATCTTCTTCCTCTATCACGACGAGCAATATTTATTAAAATGTTATCCATTTTGCTCGTTATATTACCTGCTTCTAATAAATTAACTCATTTAGTATCGAAGAACATCTTATATTATATGTACCTACTTGAGAAAATGGAATATAAAATCGTTTCTTGATAAAAACTTATCTAAAATTTTTAAATAAGTAATTAATGAACGTTTTTTTTGTAAAATAATAAAAAGTTCATTAATAAGTGGAATAATAATCGCATATACGAAAAAAAAGTTAAGTCAATATTTACAAGGATCTTTTGTGACTCAGACGTAGTAGAAGGGAATTATAGACAGAATCAATTAAAATCTTTAATACTTTGCACTAACAACGATCAATTTTACCATATTATTCGATATATCCTACACAGCATATCCGCAATAATATATCCGTTATCACTATAAGCTGAATCTAACTACTTCGGCATCTATCGACAATATCAATTAGGCAATCAACACAAGCACATAAAGGGTTATTTGTGGCTCTTCTCTCCGTCTATCGCGACGCAGGTATGTTCAGTGAAATTGTACGTAAACACCTGACAATGTTGATAAGCATGGCATTATCATAATAAAGCACTGATGATAACAGGAACAGTTCCTGTGTTGGCTTAAGCTGCTCTATCTATTTGAGCAGCCTTGACTTAGGGGAAATAGTTGTTCAAGGCTACGTCATAATGTCTGTAACGTATCTACTAAAAACTGATACATTGGAAACTGGTATTCAGCTGCATTCGGTTAGACTGGAAGTCTACCCCACCTGTCGGCCTGCGGGTTGTCTGAAAGATACCGCGGGCCCAGGACACAAAGGGCTAGGAAGGAACATGAGTGGTTTTTAGTCAGTACAAGTCTGACACTCCCTTCGCCTTCGCCCAGAGTGGGAGGTGACACTTGATGATTTCCGACCCTCTAAAAAAAAGCTACGTTATAACGTCAGTTACGTGTCCACTACTGGATACATTGAAAACTGGTATACAGCTGCATTTGATTAGACTGGAAGGCTATCAACATAAACTTATTCTGTCACTTGCGGGATATTTTCCGTGATAATTATGAGCTCCCGGTATTTCGACGCTGATGCAAGCACTATTATTGCAGCATGGCTGGATAATGCGGGTAGATGGTAAATACATTATTAGGTTCAGACGATTCTGTCTACCCTCAAGTCTTTTGGTACGCGTACTACTGGAACTTGTCACAAAGACACGGCAAAACGAGAAGATATGGTATAGGCAAGGTTCTTGAGCAGCCTTGACGAAATGCCACTCCAACCGACAGCCGCTGGTAGTCGATCATTCTTTCATCTCTTGATAGAAAACTGAGCTGATATTCCAAGAAAAAATCATTTATATCCGTAATTAAAATGATTATTTGTTATACTGAACCACGTCCAGACCTATGTCTTTTCACAAAAGTTCTAAAGTCCATTTCACGAAAGAAGTCCCGCAGACGCAGCGCTGTATATCGCGCGACATAATGTTGTTTCACAACTTTTGGCATCGTAAATAAACCTTATAACGCACTAATCCAATAATAAACTCACAAAATATCTACCACAACAAACGCACCTTGATAACATCGACAAACGACAACATGGCCGATCTGTTAAATTTAGTTCCACAATTGTCCGCGGGACTTCTATCGTGAAATGGACTTTAAAAACACGTTTTACTTCAAAATGAAATCATATTCTGCGCTTGTCTGTCAGCCGGTACGTTCACTCATATCTACCGTGCGTGAGTGTTCAATGAAACTGTTTACAAACAACTAACGGTGTTGCCAGATACACGCTTCATTATCATAACACTACGTTCAGGTGATAATGTAAAATATGTGCATGTGTGTGTATGAACCACGAGTGTGTGTGTGTGTGTTTACGAGTAGCCTTAGGTTGTAAGTCAGTGTCTTGAAAAGCAAAGTCCAAGGTCAAGTCGTATTAATTATAGAACTAGTTAGTATATGAAGGTTTTCAACCACTTTAGTCTTCATAGGAAGTACGAGTAACTATTTAACGTTAATGTGGGTCATGTTTGTTTTCAATTTTGTGTGCTACGAGGCTACGGCTTTCGTAGCACATGCTACGCGAGTTTTCAGATCGACAGCTACGCGACTACGCAAAATTCTGGTTTGCAATGATCACGAAATATATTTCGACCATATTTTGATATTGAATATAGAAAACTTTAATCATAGTACGGATGACCTACTTTAGACGTCTTATTCTAGTTCATAGCAAAACATATTTTCTGCGATGCTATGTATACTAACTTTATTCTAAACCAGTCGTAGACTTTATTAAATTTCTTCGTACAAAACATTCCTTGATAAAGTTTTAAAATGATCCACATGACGCGACGCATAACAGGCGTGTTTGCATAAGCATTCTTCGAACTGAATCCGAATTGCCGTCATATAAATTACAAACTTTAGCGTTTAAACATGAATTATTTAATATTCTAAAATGTTCATAGACAGCGCCACTATAATTCTAAATTAGAAATTCCGTCTCACACATGTGGCGCACACAAAAAAGATAAATAATTTCGTGCCATTTCAATAAAGCCACAATTTCACGGGCGCGTTGGCGCGAACTCGCGAGTGTTACAATTTAATAGAACTTCAAAAGGCCTGCTGATTCCACCACAATTCTATCAGCTTAGCACGAGATCCCGAGCATTATGCGTATAAAAAGCGGTTATCGCGAACCCTCCCCCCCGCAGGCGAGCACGGGGGAGGGGGCCGAGAGGCGAATAGGGGAACAAAACGGATACGGGGACGATACTACGCGAACTCTAGCGGAACATAACTTTTGAGTAACTTTTTAGGTTGTTTTAAGTACATTGCTGTGTTGCTACGGAAAGTACCCGGTAGTTTATTCGGATGCGCGCATTATAACACTCCGATATATTGAGTCGTTCTTTTGTATCGATATAGTTTAAGTGGAACACATGTGTCTTCATTTCGTGCGGTTTGTTCAGAATTGCTGATGACGTTCTAAGTGAGGAAAACTAAAATAAAAAAGTGGGATCTAAAGAAACCGTTGTTATTGCAAACAGCTACCAGTTCAAACTTTAGAAATGTTTCCTTCCGTCCATTCAGTGGGTATGGAAAAAAAACTGAAATGAAAATAGAAGCGGAGGAAAATGTTGGGGGTTTATATTTATAGTTTCAATTAGCGGGCTTTGCACGCGCCGCCCGTTTGCCTGTGAAGCTCGTTATTAGAATTTAAACAATATATAAGCCAACTTTCTAGAAAAAATATACTCTCGAGCGCTCCAAACTCGAAAATAAATCCAGCTGTAAATTAGCGCGAGTATAAAATTCATTGCGCGAAAATTACGACAGTATAAAAGGCGGTCGTCAACAAAATTTAATTCGACATTCGTTGGAAAACGCCTCATTTGAACGACAATAATCAACGCATAAAACAGTTTAATGCGGTCACTTTAAAAAAGCCCGCGATACGCATCCAGCAGCCGCTGCGCTTTCGTTCGGAACAATTAAAATCGCGCACTGTCAACGCTCTGCGATTTAACAGTGACTATTTAGCTACAATTACGTTACATCACTGTCCATTGTCCTGTAGCGATTAAGCTTCAACTACAATGGTCCAATCCCGACCTCTAACGAAGCGACTTCGGCTGTTTCCGCCCCCACTTCGGTTCGCTCAAAGAAGCGTAATTTGCGGTTACGAAAATTGTAGTCGCTACGAATTTTGACGATGTTCGCCGAAGTTTACCAACTGCAGTCGTTTGAAAGTCGACCTTCCAACGGGTTAAGTCGAGTTGACGAAGTTCCGGGTGTGTCAGGGTTAATTCGACCGGTCAGTTTAACCCCTATTGGCTCGGATGGGTTGGGATATTAAATAGCACGGGATAGTTCACTATTGATAACATTACTTTTATGGGAGTCCTTTTGTTGATAGACCTTTGCAGAAAGATTAAATTGCACGTGCGTGTATGTCATTATTTTCAGCTTTTTGTGAAGGTATTTTTGGCGAATATTCTCAAAGAGGATAGGTATCAGCCGAGCGATAGTAATACGACATGTGAAGACACAAATAGGATTCGCACATCAGCAACAAAAAGCCTAACCCTCCGTCGAAGCCGCGCATACAAAGAAAAACCGATTACAGTAAGCCTTGAAATAACGGTAACTTTATCCGTCTATTAGCAATATTCTGTTCCCAGTGAGTGCTGCGCAATTATACGTTGACAAAGCTCAGCAAAGGAGGTAGGGGCCCTTTGTTACAGCGACGCCAATAATGATGGCATAAACTTTACTAATTTTGCTACAGACCACGAACGTTGCCGCACCAAAGCCCGGTTCACATGACGCCTCCTAATTGTCACGAGGAGGTAAAAATTGAGCTGCAGACTTCTCTTGGAGCGAAGGGAAGTGGTTTATGATTCGTGTTGTTTGACGTTTCAAAACTGTGATGTGGGAAGAATTTTGGTGGCTGCGTTTTTTTGTTTGGAATTTCGTTTTTAAGTCAAAAATGGGTATTCTCATGAAATAATGCAACTGTTGTTCAACTTACTGCGTACTTTTTGTGAGCATTATATAAATGGCAATGAAACAACTATTTATAGTACCTGAGTTGACAAATGGAGGGTTTTTCTGTTTCAGGGCAGCACTCCTTTAATAAATTCTTTTTTCCGTATCAATAGCTCGAAAGCATTTAAAACTTTGCTGTACCAATAGACTAAGTTCAATATCCAATGACCCAAACCCACAAAAACCAATAACCACATTATAGACACGGCTTTACTCCGCGTACTGTTTCAGTAGCTACTTCACAGAGCGATATCAATTGCTCGCTAACTACAGCTGATAAAACGCGTTCGCCCTTTGACAGCAGACTTGGAACTTCCCTTATCAGTACTCTCGTTAAGTCTTACAATACAGGATCGTGCGTCTCTATGTATTCCTTGTTTAGGAAGCTGGCAACTTCAGAAATAGGAGTTGGTTAGTTTTTATCGGTTATTCAGAACCTATTAGAATAGTTATATTTAGGAGGAGCTAGTGGCCAGATAATAATATTACCACTCGGATCAATCTTCAGGTTAAGCTGATCTTGCCTAGATTGGTCTGCGGATGGGTAACCACCCATTACATACCGCGTTTCCTCCGTGCCTCGGAAAGCCCGTTAAGATTTTGACAGTTGTATAGGTAGTCAGTGGCCCAAAAGTCTGACAACCATTGAAACCTTACTGTTATCAGTTTGATGGTCAAATTTACACCGTTCAATATGACCACACATATTTGATAGACGCTCTATATTCCTTGTTTAAAAGGTGGCAACTCTATTTAGCGGTATAATTAGCAGCACAATTATTGGAGTTTGCTTGGCACTGCATTGCACTGCATTTTGCTAAGTGCAGTGCAATCAATTTTCGCCTATCAAATTGATTTCGTTTTCATGTTTTGTCAGTAATATTTTGGCCCATATTATCATATTTCAAAGTTGCAATCGTTAATTCACGAGAATATCGCATTTTTATTCTGCCAAGTGTCTACATATAGGTATTGCTGACTGTACATGTATACGAGGATTTGTGATTATACATGCTAACTACCGGCGAGGTTCTATAAGTAAATGTTATGTAGTCGTGGATAAGGCGTTGTATATTTTTTGCATTACTTTTGCTTAGTAACGGTTAGTGGGATTTAGATGTGGATTGTAGTTTACTATGCTAATAACTTGGCAAAGAACTGCAGTTAATAAATACTTAAACGTAGTTACAATATTTTAACCAGAATGTAATTTAAAAACTACCTCGTTGGTCGAATGGTTACAAGGTCGAGCTTTGTATGAGGTCCTGAATTCGATTTACGGATCGGGCAAAGTATTCCTGGGTTTCCCCTCAGGAATTTCTCAGTAGCAGTTACGGAGTAACTGGTTAAATGTGGGTGTACAAATAAGTATACCTCTGCCTAACTGGGCTCACAAAAACAAAAAAAAAAAAAAAAATGAATGAAATGATAATATATTCATAATTTTTATATTGGTTATTACTTTTTAATTTTAAATATGTGACATTTATGATTTTAACTTGTTGACTTTTCCAATTCAATTTGTAAACTGTACTAATGTAATTGTGTGTTGTGTTTTGTCTTATTTTCTAATATTTTTATTTAATGTAACTAATGCTATCTATGATCCACTTGTTGATTGAAATAAAATGATTATTATTATTATCAAAACCAATACCTTATTACTTTTCTATATTCTTATAACCAACATCTTCACCCAGCCAGCGGGCCTTTAAATTAGCTAACATAAGCTAAAGCGATAAAAACAAATCCTAATAAAAATCCCAAATTAAAAAGCACACCCAACAACTGCAGCTCACGATAAAAAATCATTAAAAGCCAAACATTGTTTCAGTGGCGTTGAAAATCGCGATTATCGCTAACTCAAAGGCTCGGCTTCGCGCCGGAGGACGCGTTAAGCGCGCCCCACTCTCCCCCAAAATATAGGCACAAAAAGCCGCTCATAAGTAATTCACCTGCTAAAGCGGATGAAAGTAATGGCCGACTACCAATTTCAGTTCAGCTTAGTCGTGGAAAACGCTCTCTCGAATGAGATAATGGTATTATGATAATAGATTTTAGTGCGTTACGCTACGAACCTTCACTTTTGCAAAGTAATGAATCATTTCATCTGCCCAGCCTTTTCCCAACTATGTTGAGGTGGGCTTCCAGTCTAATCGGATGCAGCTGAATACCAGTATTTTTATATTACATGGAGCGACTGCCTATCTGACCTTCACAACCCAGTTAGTACTAGGTACCTAATACGATATCCCTGAGTAAGACTGGTTGTCGGACTTTCATCATTGACATCATTTCTTTCATGGACTTTCATCATTGACATCATTTCTTTCATGGACTTTCATCATTGACTCTGTAGCTACTGTCAATGATCTACTAATGACAGTTGGTACTAACGGCTTAACATGCTTTCAAAGGCACGGAGTAAACTTTGTATGTAATGGATGGCCACCCACCCATCCACAAACCAACCTAGGCAAGCACGACTTAACCTAAAGATCGACCTAGGCTGCAATTATTGTTAAGCTCACGAGCTCCACAACGTAATGAATATGAAAATGAAAACTAAATTGTAATATACCTGCAAGTTATATTTCAATTTAGATTCATTCGCGTGGATACTATACTTGGTAAGTTACCTCATAAATTACAAGTAATAACTACGTAACAAGAATGTTAGATGATAAATTCTTAAATTCAGAACGGTACGGCTTCTACTTTGTGGCATGAAGGATCTTTTCAATAATTTCGGAACATATTCTCCATAATTTTCAAAGTCGGATGTGGTACGAACGTAAAGTGCGACATTAAAGCAAAGGCCTTTTATAATATAATAATTATTATTATTATATTATTATTATAATGTCGACGATAGAGTAGGTCGGGGAGAAATGTGACCCCACTACAGTTTACACCACACTCGCAGTACCTTCACGAGTTTATTCGTAAATACCAACCTGTTTAAAAAAAGTATTCTAGAATTTCCCATTCAATACTGCACTTGGAATTGTAAATTAATTTGTTGGTTTAATTATTTTTTTATTAAACATAACTGGCGAAATGCAGGTGTACAAATAATGGGTACACCTCTGTCTAACCTAAACCTCTCTATAATGTATTTTTATTATTATTATTGACCAGAAATCCAATATGATGTTTGTTGATGTAACAATAAATTAGGTATTTTTGTAATGAATAATTTTAAAAGTGATCATTCTTATTCAATCGCCTACACAGTATGTTTTTATAGTATGTTGTTCTAGGAGTAGCTTATTGTATAAAATGCATAGTATAAAAATGTCGTCTCTATATTTAATTGCGAAAAACTCTCCAGACTTTGTTTTTAAACCGAATGCCATCTAACAATGCTTTTCCTTGAATAATAAGAGGCGGTAGTCTGGCTTTTCCTTTAAGACCAGAGAGTCCGCAAGATTTGCTATTAATTATTTAGTATTCTGGTTCGACTCGCGATCTCTGTAGCTCGTGGAGAAATGTTTTATGCCGTAATTTTGCAATTACGATACAATATTGATACAAAATAGTCATATTTAGAGGAACAGAAAATATTTGTATTGTATTTTAAATGCCAAGAATTTATAATGAAAAATACTTTGAGATTGAAAATGTTCCATTTTTAAAAACAAATTAATTGAGTTTAAATGCATTTTTTATAGCAAGTCTACATATGATTATATTTCTCGCTTTCTATCCAAAGTTTTCTTAAGAACCGATACTATTAGTAGACCTGTAGTGGGATAATAAAGGCTTTTAAATAATAGTAATACACTATAACACTGTGATATGCAAGAGAAAGGAGTAAATGTCACTGTGACGTCTAACAGAGGAGAATGGAAGAAGAAATCGTGTTGCGCCGACCCCAAATAGAATGGCATAAAGGCAAGAAGATGATGATGATAATTATTATAGTACTGTAGTATGCTTTTAATTTTTTTATGTTGTTTCATGGTTCTTTGAAAACATCTTTTACTTCTATAAACTGTATCGCCACCGAACCCATATATGCACCGTGTTCTGTCTTAGTGTACAAAGATCACAATTAATGTTCAGTTAAAATATTTACTGTACATTTGTCAAAGTGTCCGTTTACTAACGTGGCGGCGACTAGGTCTCAACCAAAGCTTAAGCGGTCACTTTCCACGCTAGGCTGAACTCGACAACAAACAGTTAAGCTCGCAAATAAACAGACTTACTGACGATTCAATTATATTTATTTCTATTGTTGTATAACAGTGGGTTATGTTCTTTGAGGAAGTTTTGAGTTTTTATGAATAAAAACTTACTGTTATAGTCGAAGACTTACATTTTCGAAAACAAGAAGTTATTTTTATACTCTTTCACAATGTTGTTCTATTTAACCCAAAGGTTTACTGGTAGAGAATGCCTGAAGGTATTAATAAAGTTAAATAAATATATCATCCACGTACATGGAAGACTCAAGAAAGATGATATGGCTAGAAACGAAAAACATCGAATTATAGAACAAGACGACATACTCCGACAATCCCAAATAAATTGCTATTAGAATTTCGTTAAAGTGTTCCTAAAATAAAATACGAGGCCGCAGTAAGTCATGTATAAAATAAGTGCACCTCAGCTAGTTCAAACATTGTTGTACAACACAGAAGTCAAGGTACAACTCCAACTCAAAAGCAACAAGGAAACATAAGTGCAACTCAACAACTTTTCACAACGAAACATCTACATTTATTCCAAGTTCTAGATTCTCACACCAATTAATTAGCACTTGGAACTTCACAAAAGTGAGGAACTAAGCGACCGCTTAAATTGCTTAAATCTTTCACGGCAACAATGGGAGGACAGTCATTGTTAAAGAGGTTCGTACACTCAGCAAGATGCGATGTAATGCGGGAGCGAGGGATCACATCGTATGCTCTATTCAAATTCTTGTTTCTAATTAATGATATTTTCACTCAAACTAATAACATGTTTATGTAAGTGTTGAATAAGTGGATTTCAGAATGACAAATATTTCAGTAAAAGTTTTTTTTTTTTCGGAATCAAAATTACCACAACGTCTGACCTCGTACAAGACGAACGACCAGTGGTCCTCATTAGCTCTAGATCAAAAAAACTGCAAGTCATGGAGAGATCCCTTTGCCCAGTAGCAGGATGAAGCTATCAGCAATAATGCCACTTATCTAAAAACTCGATGTTTGTTTATATTCGATAATTAAACAGCGACCTCGAATTTACGAGGTCGCTGTCTGTCCCGGGTGCTATGCTGCACCGCTTGCTGTGCGTCGCCCCTAAGCGCTTAAATCGCGATCATTTCAGTTGCATATTCTCAATTATTGTCGGCTCCCGACGACTTGCGGGACTTTGGGAACGAAGCCTGAGCTCCTTAATTGCAGCGAGGCAGCGTCGGAACCGCCTCGTGATATAAATTGAGACACCACAATCAAGATGGAATTAAATTTCAGTATCGGTGTTGTCGTCTTGATTGTCAAAACACAAGCATTTGGTATACAGTGTAAACTTTGTTTAGATGGAGTTTGGATTTCAGTAATTTGTTAGCAGTTACCTACTTTGCCTTAGAAGTGTGATGTCAATATGTTAATGACTTAGTTAGGAGACCAGGATATAAATAAACCTTTTAGTTATACTTAAGTACTTAAGAGGGAAAAGGTACCTAATATTAGTACTTATTTACTTAGGTAGAACACTTGGTGAGACGTAATGGTGATGTTAGGATAGCCTTCACAGTATGGTTGGTTAGGGACGGTAGAAGTGTTGATCGACCAATAGCAGATGGGTGGACGACATTTAGAAGATTGTGGGCAATACCTGTTTGTGAGTTTCGCAGACCAAGATAGCATGCCAAAAGAGAGGAGGTCTACCTGGGCCCGCAAACGGTTAAGAGATTTCCAGACTGGTCACTGCAAGTCCTGTCCAGGAGAAAGGAGTTCTGCTGGATTGATGAAGTGAGGAGGGGTGGGATGTCTACTCCTCTAGAAATCACATCTTTCGTCTGACGCACTGTCTGCCTTTATGTAAAGGGTAAACCATCAACGAGCCTCTCATCAATTAATCAACCATTCGCTCCAAATACAAGAGAAACAATGAAACCGCCATCTAACGCTGCGATTACTACGTTATAGTGGTTTTAAAAGAACAATTAAGGAGTGAAACTTATCGCCATTGGGTCAGGGTTACCTTTTGTGAAGCAAGTGGTTAACGCCATTCGCTATTTTTATGGCCATTTGTGCTTTCCGGTACAATTCTACTTCGCTACCTCAAAAGTAGGTATTGTTGGAAAGGTTGGTGTTAATTACACATTATTTTCTAACAATAGCACTTTAGGGTTAATGTTTAAGGGAGTGAATTCATTCTTTTTTAGGGTTCCGTAGTCAACTAGGAACCCTTATAGTTTCGCCATGTCTGTCTGTCTGTCTGTCTGTCTGTCCGTCCTCGCTTAATCTCTGTGACCGTTAGCACTAGAAAGCTGAAATTTGGGACCAATATGTGTATCAATCACGCCGACAAAGTGCTAAAATAAAAATTGGAAAAAAATGTTTTATTAGGGTAGCCCCCCTATATGTAAAGTGGGAAGTGTTTTTTTTTTAATTTTAACCCTAATGTGTGATATATTGTTGGAAAGGTATTTAAAAATGAATAGGGGTTTACTAAAATCATTTTTTGATAATGTCAATAATTTCGGAAATAATCGCTCCAAAAGTAAAAAACAAAGCGTCCCCCCCCCTCTAACTTTTGAACCATAAGTTTAGAAAATACGAAAAAAATCTGAAAAGTAGAACTTTATAAGGACTTTCTAGGAAAATTATTTTGAACTTGGATGGAAACAACAGATGGAAACTGCAGTTAACCAATATAATTTGGTCCCTGAATCGTATGAGCGCCTATACAATCCAGAGGTCAAGTTTCATTTGCCCGTATTTTTTTTTTAACTTCGTTTACATAATATTTTATTATCTACGGAACCCTACACTGAGCGTGGCCCGACACGCTCTTGGCCGGTTTTTTTGACATTTTATTTGATAAAGCAACGTTTCAAGATGTATGTTAGCGTTCAATAATAGTATTCATGTTTTTTTGGTAATTGTTAAATCAAAGAATTTTTTGGAAGGATAGAGTTTCATGACCATTCGTATTCACTATAGAGAATACAGTGATATATACACTTTGGAATGGGCGTTTTTCTTATTTTGACATTGACATTTTCTGACTGATCGACTCCGTGACCATTCAAAACAGATGTTTTTGGTTTTTTAGAATTGAATGATTCCAGTTGAGTGTATCTTTAAAATAAAGACGAAAACGAAAGAAAAAAAATAAAGAAAAACGAAAGAAAATTCAACTTCACAACGTGTGACAAGCTAATACGGCAATCTTTGTAAATAACCAACGAAATACTTATATAAAGCGATACGCCTATCATTAGGCGACGTTAGGTGCTCCAAACTTCGCCATGTTTGAGTTCAACTCAAGGATTTTCTTCGCGTTTAAGTAAACGAACTCTGGAATAAGAGTCGACGTTACAAAGTTCAAGGAAGGCGCAAAACAACCGTCCCGGACAAACAAAATAATAAACGAGTTTCAGAATTTAATAGCTTAAAGAATTTTCAGCTCTGAAATCTAGAAAGTTGTTTGACTAACTTCTATCTGAAACGCTCTTCAAAAGTTATAAAATTATTTTTAAATAAACTAATTGATTTCATTCCGATTTGAAAACTAATTTCTGAGTATAATTGGAATTTAATTCTATAATCGGGGTTAAAGAGCTGTGTCTGAAAAATAAATACACTTCCACAAAACAACTGCAATAAACCACACCGCAATTCAGAATCATGTTTACGCTATAGTTCATAAAATCAATTCCTTTTCCGTACGAAATCTGTTACACTATCCGGAAACAAGCAAATAAATAAAACCATCAACACTACAAACCATAAACCACACCTGGACATTTCAAAGACAGATTTAATGACACCGACCGTAAATATCACTTAAAAAAATAACTGCCTTGTAAAACCATCACTAGAACTATTAACTAAACCTATCATTAAACCAATAGCACTTTCCCCTACGTTATAAAAATTTCAGTTCACCGTTATAAATGTACAAAGTGTATTGGATGGCTAGTGCATTATCCGTAGCATGTCTGATACCAGCTTTTGAAGGAAATAGCGCGCCTATGGAGAAGGCCAGTATTTCCGTTTGGGTGGGGGCAGGCGAAGAGGGGGGGAGAGCCGGGGTAGTCGGCCATTGCCGCTAATCGAGCCAGCGGTAAAACGAAGTATCTGATTTCTTTGAATTTTATTGCAACTTATTCCGCGAAAATGTTCGGTGTATTCATTTACGACGTTTTGCGTTCCGCCAATGAGGTTTCTGTTAACGTTAGAAATTAATTTTGATTGATATTTTAATTTCAATTTGACAGTTCTACGGTTTGGTTTGTTGTAAAATTGTTGTTAAAATTTTAGGAGTTTTGGAATTTTGTCGTTTACTTACTGGTTTACAACACGCACTATTTACGGGGCAGTAAGTTAAGTTTGCATAATTAATTGAATCTATTATAACAAGTTCCACATTTAAGTTTTACGACAAACACATTTTCTTAACCCAAAAAATACGAACCTAATTTCTTAAGCCCTAAAAAATTCTATCTCCAATCAAAATTCAACCAATTTAAATTAGTAATCAACGAACGCTAACCTACTAAGGCTATTCCGTGTGTATGTGTGTGTAAATAGCCGTATAGCCCATAGCCTCGGCACGATGAAGGCATCGATCAAATGGCGTGAACCGTAGAAAGCTACCGCCGGCCACTTATCAGATTTAGACCTATTTGTTCGTCTACTTATAAGTAATTTCCGCAAATCGATTTGTTTTCTGAATAGGTCGATGGTGAGGAAGTTTGATTGTGGCCGGGTTGTGTTGTGATAGACTCTGAGGTGGAACTAGAGGTTAAAGGGTGTGTTTCATTGGTAATAAAACACGTTCGTTGCAAGAAAAGTAAGTATGCAAAGATTGTAGTAGGTGATCTTTCGGCATAACTAGAGAGAAAATAAGGCCAGCTCACCGTCCGTCCGTCTTATGACGACGACAGGCCGTGTCGACGGCGCGTTCGTGTTCCACGCGCGCCTCAAAAAGATGTCAGCAACATGGAAGGGGCCCGAAAGGGCCGACGCCCGTCGGGGCTGCGGGTTGTTCGAAAGAGATACCGCGGCCTCGACATAAAGGGCTAAAAAGGAACATGGGTGGTTTTTAGTCAGTAGAAGTCTGACACTCCCTTCCGCTCTGCCCAAGAGCGGGAGGGGTTATTTGATGATTTTCCAACACCCAAAAAAACAAAGGCCTGAGCTTTGAGTGTATGTAAAACATTTTTAGATAACTCTTCTATTTTGGTATCGGGATAACTTGGATTTGAACTTAAAGTTTAATTCTAGTACACTCAGAATAAAGTGCATTATCAAATATTGATTTCCTTATACCAACGTATAAAAATATAAAACTGACATGTTTCAAAAAAGAAACCTCCCCTCACACGATCAACTCGATTAAGCTGTCGATTTGCGGAAAAATGTGGACACGCCATCATAAAACGTAACGTTTTGTCGATCGCTTGCGCGGTGCCTAACGGTAATGTTATAATTACATGTTTAACAACGTTATTTTATTTATTTATTTATTTAAACTTCATGCACAAACGTGGTACATAGGCGGACTTAATGCCACAAGGCATTCTCTACCAGTCAACCTTAGGGTCAAATAGGACAGCACTGTGGTAGAGTACAAATATAAATAAATTAGGAGAATACTATTTTGTTAACATAAATCAATATACCTACATAAATGGTACATACTAATACATATATATTAAGATGGAATTAAATAAACTAATATATATTATAATACATACAAATAATTCAAAAAACGAGAAACCAAACAATAATTACCATGACCACCACACATTAAGAGTGATTCAGTCCGATTTTAAAAAGTGCTTCCGCACAGTTCTTTTGAAAGCCATTTTGCTTTCCGCCCTTTTAATGCCAAGGGGTAGCGCATTCCAGAGTTTTATGGCTGACACAGCGTAAGAAGATGACATGAAACCAGTACGGTGTGAGGGAATTTCAAGGATTAGATTATCAGAAGCTCGAAGATTACGACTGTGCGAACTGCCCAACACTTTGAAATATTTTTTTAGGTAGTTAGGAGCACATGGATCCTTCAAAATAGTAAAGAGCGTGCAAAGAGTTCTAAGAGACCTCCTGTGCCGAATAGGCAGCCATTCAAGCTGAGAACGGTAAGGAGAAACGTGATCGTATTTACGAAGGCCAAAAACAAACCTAATGCAATTATTGAGAAGACACAGTTAACACAGTTTACAGTTTTACAGTTAACTATGTAATTTATTATTGCCCGATGTTGTCAGTTACCGTGACATTACTCGCCTCACTTGCATGCATAAATAATTTGCAGCATATTTTTGTTATTACGGAATTTGATAACAACCAAAACTCGAAAAAATATAAAAGTCCCGTTCAAAATCGAGAGCCTACAAAAAAAAGCGCTATCCAGCCAAATATTTACACAAAATAGGTACTCGAGAATTCAAGGGTTGAAGTACAAAATCCGTGCTCATTAAAAACTTTTCAACGCTTAATGAAAATCTTATTGAACCGGCTACGAGTGCATCGGGCCTCCCCTCTTTCCTCCTCAACGGGGAGAACCGCCTGAAATGGCCCGGCTAAGTGTATTACAGTCGGATCGCTGCCTTTCATTCGACACATCAAAGAAGATCCCGTTCGTTCGCAACTAAATCGAATCAGCACAGCTTTGTTTCTAGTCTCCAGTAGGTAAATTTGCAAAGGGATGGGCACAATATTGAGAGATTACTGTCTTTCAAGTGGATCTAGGCCGTTTGATTTGTAAAGCAGTTACGTAGAACAGGTGTATTAGGATTATTTCTATTGTGGAAATAGTTCCAGAATGGTTCAGAGGTTTACTGGGTCTTTTGGTTAAAATTAAGGTAAGGAAGAACTTCTAAACAAATAAAAACCTATTTACATCATAAATGTTTGAAGAAATGTGTACCCAACTGTGTGACTTTATAAAATGCCGAATAAAATTCGAGTTTGCAACATCAAGAAAGCGAGTCACAAATTACATTTTACAACAGGCGCGCCAGTAAAAGAGCTGCGAACTTAATATAGAAGTTCAATAATAGTTACATTTAATATTTCTCGAATGACTCCCATTTGACCCGTTTCTTACAACTAGAACAAACTCACTCGCTTTGAAAATAAAACCTCTGGAAGTTATGGAGCTAAAAATTCGAACTAGGATCGGTCTGTGAGACCCGTGGTGGGTGGCGGTGGTATTGCTGGCAATAAAGCAGGCAGGGTTTATTTCAGTCGCGTTGGCATCCGCACTGGCGTTAAAAACTAAACCAATATACTTCTTAAAATTACGCCCGCGCGCCGCCGGGTTACGTAAGCGCACGTGATCCAGGGAGATTTTGGCAAGCGGCCGGCGACGGGTTAAGATGTACATTGACACGGATTTTTAAACTTGTACTCTAGGTACAGTTTGGCAGTATGTAGCCCCCAGAGACCTGTCCTGTGTGTCCATAAACTGTTTGAGCTCCAACATTTTTCTTGTAAATGTATTTTTTCAAAGTAAATCCAAATCTTGTGATGTTGAAGCATGCCTTTGGGAACAAGCTAACGCTCTCTAATTCTTATGTATGTTGCCTTATAAAACTTTACATAGAAACTCGATGCCCAATTACAACAAATAGCATAGAAACGGCTCTATTACTTTTAATTTGGCACTTCCGAAGCCACTGCTTTAATTTTCCGCTTCGAACAGGAAAACATTACACCCGCATAAATGCATGGTAATGAAATCTAGTTAGATAACACTAAAAATATCTCATCAATTAAACCGAATCTAATACTTCCGCTCCAAAAGTCCAGTTCAAACGCGTTTCCCATTCGATCCGAAATTGTTTTCGCAATCGGTGCGGGGCTGGCGAGTTTCCCAGTCCGTACGTGTCTGGCCTACAGATGGACGGAACCAACGCAACCAATAGTCCGACGGGCCGCCTCCTCCTGCGGAACTCTGCGGAAACGGTCCCTTGCCAACTTGTCGTTATAACCATCTCGTCGACATTACAATACATTTAATTCCCATTGTTGGGAATCAATTGGGGATTTCATGATCGTGCGTTTATTGTTTTGTTGCGTGATAAGCTAACATGCACAATGTTATTTTTAAACTCAACAAAGTCTACGTGTGCGCTGAATATATAACTACCCTACATACGTCTCATCTTTGAAGGCAGACAAATCTATAAATGAGCAGGAATATAAATAGCCATGTTAGCTTTCCAGTTAGCCTCGATGTCAACCTTGTCTATTGTGTAATTTTTAGATAAACAGTTGGCGGATTTAGGATTGTCTCGAGAGTTGAATCTGGCGATTAAATGCAATGGGGAGGTTATTCTCGGCAGTTCCAAATAGACCTCGACAGCTGGCGGTTGCGCTTTCCGAGAATAAACCTGCTTTCTATGCAATACTACTTGGAGGAATAGATAAACTAGGTGGGGATCTATATACTTGGGAGTCAATATATATATATCGCTTTGGTTGGTCTTGATAAGTGCGAATGATTTACTCAAAGCGAGTGCAAATGCTAAGCACTACAAAAAGGTTAAGAAACTTCTAATTTTAGCTTACTTTTGGTCTTTTTCAAACTCCTAGAATCTACCTGAAACGGAATTCAAAACATTGGTATTATAAACTAGTAATTAAAAAATGCGGAGAGCAGGTGCTGTGTTACTTGGTCTCATTTTTCTTGCTGATGTTTAAACACAGCTGGATATTTTATGTACTACTAGTATTCTGTGATTTATGAGAAAATCGTTTGCTTTTCTCATGTATTGTTTTCGGTATTCTGATTCGAGTGTAGTGCGTTCTGCGTCCGGTATTTCATCAAGCTGATAACGTGAACGTGAGTAAATCAAAACGTAGAATGTAAAACGTAGGATGGAAGTCTGATGAGCATTCACTTTAAGATTATGAATCTTATGCCATTTCCATGTAGTTCCTGCCAGCAAAGACAGATAAAGAAATTAAGCATAATCCGTGTCTAACGCCCTACACAAGGACAGTACCCGTTGCAGTTTGGTAGATCATATCACAATATGTCTTTATTTTTTTGATTTTAGTACAACTATAGAAGAACTTAACCATTAGATATTATTAAACGAATCACATGCTATAATACTAGTAGTTATCCATCTAGAAACTCCAATGAACTAGTTTAAACCCATTTTCTAGGATTGATATCTTGATTGCGACTTGCGTGGGAACTACCAGCTGTTTCTGATGTACTTTACGATTTCTTTCAATAGTAAAAGTGCATGGAAACTTTACCGTTGTAGATTTACAATGGTAGAATGTTTGGATGGAAGATAGTAACTGAACTTAGTTAGTGGTTAATTTGTAGAAAATGTAGTAAAGATCGAAATTACAAGCTTGAATTAAAAAGGGTAGAAATGTATTTAAAATACGTAACACCGTGACGCCTGTCATCCTCGAAGAGTTAGGCAGAGGTGTACCAATGGCCCACCAAGATTATGCCAGCGCTGTTGTAAGCCCCAAGTAATAGGGGGCGAGCCTATTGCCATCTACCGGGCACAAATCCAGACTCCGTGGCAGTTACTGAGAAATTCCTAAAGGAAAAACCCAATAACACTTTGTCCGACCTGGAGATCTCAAACAACGAGTCAGTCATTCGGAAATATACATGTTGCATAGTAAAAAAGCAGAAATGGCAATGGACTGGCTATGTTTATCGAAGGACCGATTGCTGGGGCTGCGGGTTTTTGGGGCTGCGGGTTATTCGCAAGAGATACCGTGGCCTCGACATGAAGGGCTAAGAAGGAACATGGGTGGTTTTTAGCCAGTAGAAGTCTGACACTCCCTTTTGCTCTGCCCAAGAGCGGGAGGGGTTATTTGATGATTTCCCAACCCCAAAAAAAAAAGGACCGATTGCTGAGACAACAAACGAGTCCTGGAGTGACATGTATCGGCAAGCGTCATGTGGGACTCTCACAAGCTGTATGGACAAGCAACCTCAGAAAGGTAGCTGGGACAGACTGGATGCGGAAAACAGAAGACATGTAGTTGTGGGGCAACTTGAGAGGCCTTTGTCCAATGTGAATGAAACGTCAAATATCAATTCGCCTAAATTCAGCCAATAGATTATAATAACTTGATTAAGATCATAAACTACACAACTACTACACAATAAATATACGAACAAGCAGCCTAACTTAAACGGAAATCAACCGAAACCCAACATTCTAAAACAGCCTGAAACGAATAGACTCGTGTAAACGGCACATCACTAATCGCAATCACCGCATGCATAAACATGAGCGTTTTAAGACAACTCGTCTTAACAATTCGGTTATCTATGCATTCCCTGCAGTTTGCGAGTTGCCCCATTATTTTCGTGCTGACGCCGTCACGTCTAAATTCACAGAGTAAACTTGCAAGCGTTGATGTTAAATAATTTCCTGTTTATTTGACGGCTGCTTTGGTAGCTTTGGAGGAAGATTTTGTACTAAGTTTTGGTTGCGCCACAGTTTTGTTGGACAAATTTTTGTAGTTAAAGAAATTTATTTACTATGGAATCCTCGACGGCGAAAAGCATAATAAACGGATTTAATTTAACCATTCCAAACACTATTAAAGCCGTTAAATAAACATTGCGATGCATCCGAAAAAGAAATCGACATTGCAAATTTACGTTGCCTCTGCCTCGCACCTCGACTCCCACTGATCTAAAAGAAAACAACAATGTTCTACACGAATTCGATAAAAACAAGCCGTAAATTACTTGTTTTTTTAGTACTACGGTTTATTCCAGTCAATTAACTTTTACAAGCGCATCTTTTTTGTGCGGTGCTACGCCGTAGCTCCGTAGCACCGTAGAGGCGTAGCATCTTTGTAGGTCGACTTCCGCTACAATGTTATTCTAAACACAATTCGGTTACCACTTTGTGATCATTTTTAGTGCCTACCAAAGCAGTATATTATTTTTCTGCTGCTCGTTTATTTATGGATTTCATGACCTTTAGGACTACGTATGAAAACAGTTTATCGTTATTTGATTGTAGGAGGTGCTAAAAAGAGGTGTATGTGTAGGAGAGTAAAATACATAAAAGACAGTATAATTCTTGTATTTCTAGGGATATATCGATAAAACCTGACACAACTAAAATATATTCGTTTTCAGAAAAGGACCTGAACCCCCTGTACAATCAAGAGAAACAAATTTTCCGACACAACAACGCAGCTTAAAAAAACAACAGCAAAAACGAAAAGCACAAAAATATAAGAATAAATAAAAACCCGTTCGCACTGTACGCGACGTTCGCGCGAAATATCGTCGCGAGGGAAGACAATAAAAAAAATGAACAGCAGAAAGTAACTGCACACAGATGGCGCCACCGCGGAAATATATTAAGTAAATTTAAAAAACGTATTCCCGAACGCGAGCAGGCAATGGCGCGTGTGAAATTTAGTATTGCGCTCTTTGAGATCTGTTGCCGTAGGGCGTGAGAGGAATCGTAATATTCCAGTCTATGTTGCTTTACAGCATCAAATAACCTCGGTTTACAGTGTCACTCAGCCTTGATTTGCGAAGGACGAATATCCTTTTACCATGCGTATATCCTGTTTTTTACAAAGATAAGGGTACACACAAAAAATCCCTTAGAAAATTAGTACCTTGAAAACATTTTCCTCACTTTTTTCTGCTTCATTTAGTAAAATGTTTTCCTCAACAATTTATTTTATAAAACCAATTTTGTGCCTAATATTCAGCACATCAAAAGCCAGATAGAAAATCAAAACAGAAATAAAGTTCCAATCACAACTACAGGAAATTTTCCAATCGAATTTGATTCCTATAGGTTTGGTTGGAAATGTTATCGAAAATTGAATTCTCTGTTTAAGCACCAATTATGGCAGCCTGGCCGGCGTCGGATAGCGAAACTCAACTCAATCGTAATTATTTCCCTCTCGGAAGAAAACTTGAAGCGCGCGTTAATTGTGGCCAAGGTAGACGCCGCCTTACACCCGACGACACGACTTTGAGACGGTTACGACACGATTTACCGAGGCAAGACTGAGTATTTTGCTTTGTCAAATGAATGGTTAATTTGCGGTATGGTTACCAACAATACTATTGTCGCATTTTTTTTTGTTCAGTCGGCTCTGTCCCACGGTTGGGCAAAGGCCTCATCCATGGCTTTACAAGTTTGCTCACTATTTGCCTTCTCCGTACAATCCCTTAAGAATGAGTCTAGATCGTCACGTCGTTGCTTGGGCCTGCATATTTTGGCGGGTGGAAAAATCATCGAATATCCCGCTCTTGGGCAGGGCGAAAGGGAGTGTCAGACTTCTACTGACTAAAAACCCCCCATGTTCCTTCTTAGCCCTTCATGTCGAGGCCGCGGTATCTCTTGCCAACAACCAGCAGCCCCGACGGGCGTCGGCCCTTGCGGGCCCCTTCCTTGTTGCTGACATCTCCTTGAGGCGCGCGTGGAACACGAACGCGCCGTCGACACGGCTGCTTGGGCCTGCCTCAGTTACATGTATGAAAAAAAAAATTGTCTTCGTAGTAAAGGTTTTTTTATGGTGGTTTGTAGTTTTTAAATGAATTCGCTATAAAAACGAAGCGAGTGTCTGCTATCCGTACCCTAAATATCGGAAAATTGGTTTTTAAATATAGGATTTTTTGCCTTCTGTATTCCAATGGGTTGTTATTTATACTCCCAGTTCTATATTCCTTTTGTAACTTAAAAATATAACCCACTATCACATGTTGAAGTAGCCGTAGACCGTTTATTTATTTATTTGTTCGGAAACAAACCGGACACGCGAAAATATCGTTTTAATTAATAGAATTACATTTTGGATTGAACAAATAAACTGTTGTTCACATTTTTCAGTTGTGATTTTATTAAATAAAAATTGAAAATAGTTATGAAGCTGTACGTCAAATATACATAAATTCATGAATTCACCATTTTTTCCTATGGGGGTAGATAGAAAGTACAAAACTTTGCCTGTCCCATCCTTACAAACTCCTTTGCGAGTCTGTCACGAATCTGGTCATTATACGCACGCCGATTGCGAAATTGAGCAGATATACGAGGTGTAAACAGATCCTTCACGAAACCGGTCTGTACATCAAGTAAGTAACTCTACACGCAAAATGACTAAGTACTGGGAAACGACTTTGTTTTGAGGTGAAAAATAAGGTTTACAGTAGCACTCAAAACATTGTGCTCATGGATGCATTACATAGAACGGTCTTCAAAATAAAGTTATAACATTAAAACATGTAAGTTATAATTACAAAAACACTTGTGTGAAATTTCAAAACAAAAAAAGATATCTAAATTTTTTGGGTAGTCAAAATCAAAATCAAAATCAAAACTCATTTATTCAAACTAGGCTGATAATCAGCACTTTTCGAACGTCAAAATTTACTTTACTTTACTTATTTACAAGTGACAGTCCCCCAAAACGCCCACCCTTCGACACTTCCTAGTGTTTTTGCTGGAAAGAAGAAGTGGCGGAACAAACTCTCCAGCAACACATCTGTCTGTTTGGTTAGAAGAACCAGACTCGATACAACTACAATCAATAATAAAAGGTATATAATAATAAAACATAAAAAAGACATAACATATTATATCAGTAAACTAATTTTGGAGAAAGAACATAAATTACAAACATTGTCTTGTGTTCAACTCAACGACCAGCTATTCTTATCATTTAAGTAGTCGTTAATGGAATAGTAAGCTTTTGAACAAAGATTAGATTTCACTTTGGCTTTAAATGCATTAAATGGCAAGTCTAAAGTCGTGTAATAAAGTCGTGTAATAACGAGCAAAATTTGTGGTTTTCGGATCAGTTAAGGGTATTTTTACATCCCTGGTTTTGAGTGAAATATACGTAACTAAATAAATTAATGGTTGTTACGGTACACCTACTAAATAAAGTTCAATGGGAAAAGTTATTTTGTTTGACCTTTACAACACAAACGTAACTTTTGAAGGTATTAATCAAGAGGAGTAAGTAGGAAACTCATAAAGGACTTCGAAACGCTTTATGTTTAAATAAATCTCTTAAAATATCTATTATAGGTACTGTTCAACTTTTCGTTATAGGCTTCAACTCATACAGAAAAGGAAAGAGTATCAATTCATTAATTAATTAACTAAGTAAGTTTGTATAATAAATATAAATAGTCTATTTTTAAAATAATTTATTATCAAAAAAACAAGATCTGCTCTGAGCTTTAATGGTTTGGATTTGTATTTTTTTTAATATTAATATGACCTTTGTTTTTTGAAGACAATTAAAAAAATATAAATATATGATTTCAATTTAATCACAATTAAAAAAAATAATGTTACCACTGTTGGAACGCCCTTTTTTTTTTTTTTTTTTTTTTTGGGGGTGGGAAATCATCAAATAACCCCTCCCGCTCTTGGGCAGAGCGAAAGGGAGTGTCAGACTTCTACTGACTAAAAACCACCCATGTTCCTTCTTCGCCCTTCATGTCGAGGCCGCGGTTTCCCTTGCGGACAGCCCGCAGCCTCGACAGGGAACGCCCTCTCTCCGTGAGTCGGAGTGTATGGTACAATCCACAATAAGAGCCAAGAGCGTAGGGTTGTATAAATGTGTATGTCACAAACATAAACTCAGCACCAAAACAAGATACCACAGAACGCCACCTCCTAAGATCCATACACACTCCTTCCGCCTCCCTCTCGTTTATACATCTGTTCATACATGCACCCCAGGGAGTTCTACTCACCTCACCTTTCTAAAGAACTTTAACCATAAGGTCAGTCTATTGCACTTGATTTCGAATTTTTTGTTTCGGTTGGGCTGTAAGTTGTTCGAAAGAGATATCGCGGCCCGGACACAAGGAACATATGGGTGGTTTTTAGTCAGTAGAAGTTCTTCACTCCTCCGCCCAGAGCAGGAGGAGTCATTTGATGATTTCCCACCCTTTAAAAAAAAAGACATGCCGGTTTCATCACGACTTTTTTCTCAGATGACTCGTCGTGTGTAAAACGTCCTCCACCATGGACAAGCAGAAGGTGAGACCGTGTGACGTCATTAGCAATCTGCCACGTCGCTGTGCTCGCGGCAAATTGGAGCAATTATAATGTACAGTTTGTTTTGTTACAAACCATCGCTGCTCGAAACACTCGTAATTTGACGGCTAGCTATTTTAAACGACGTTCTATTAAAACGGTTTTTTTACATCTTTTCATTTTTATAATAAACGAGGGTTCAAGTGTTTTTCGGTTGTTCTTGTCTTGAATTGTTGTTATTATGGAAATTGTGCGTGATTGTTAATTGCAGTGTTTATTCAGGTTCTTGTTTCAGATTTCGTATAGTGTCTCTTTTTTCACGAAGATACATATTATGTAGGTGTCATTTTTGTGCAGGTAATAATATATAGGTGTATTGTATAAAAATAAGTTATAGGAAAATTAGTTATAAGTCCGTAAAAAAGGTCCAAGCGAAAACTATATGACAATATAGTGCATTCTATCATTTACTTAAAAATATTAGCACCCATATTTCCAGCCTACCGATCCGTTAATAAGACACACGATAAAAGTAGCAACAACCAGGTATAATCTAGGAATACAGAGATTGCCCGAAACGGGCAAGGTTGCCGAAAGCCAGTTAATTAGTAGAAAACTTTGCAGTCATCGGCCGTGCGGCTTCGGAAAAAGGAAGCCATTGCGAAGTACGGACGATTGTCTAACCAGCCTTTGTAATGGACGGATTAAGAACATATGCATGCGAAAGTTAATGTACAGTTTGGCAGACAGTGAACATGAGCAGAGATTGTAAAACATTTCGGTGATCGTTATAATGTGGCGAGTGGTCGATTTAAGGGACCGTCTTGTGTCTTTTTGAAGTTCAAAAAGTGATGATATTTATTTATTTATTTATTTATTTAAACTTTATGCACAATAAAGATACATAGGCGGACTTAATGCCACAAGGCATTCTCTACCAGTCAACCTTAGGGTTAAACAAGACAACATTGTGGTAGGTTACAAAATGAAAGGTTACAAATGATATGTCAGCTTTATTTGAGGAAATGGTTTTGCAAGAAAATTTCTAAGTAGCAGCCACAGATTTTTGCCCGGTTGATGGCAATAGGCTCGCCCCCTTACATGGGACTTACACTAACTAGCAAAAAGTGGGTGTACTATTAAGTACACCTCTGCCTAATCCTTCCTAGATTACAGGCGTGATGTTATATAATTCCCTAACATAAACTAGTGACATTTTTTCTTTGCTACAATAACACCCATTCACCATATTGAATACATTGTACTCATCACAGGATTTCTTTTATACTCGAAAGACATAATAATATGTAATGCCTACCTTTATTTCGAGTTGGTTCACCAAACAAATTAATTTTGTATCCCCAGGACGGAGTGTGTCAACAAAGCGATTTTCCTGTATTGATATAAGAATAACATACAAATAATTAGATATTTTTGTGTATTAATTTCCATATTTGTTTTTGTATTTCAATTATCCTAACAATGCGGCTTCACGGTTGAAACAGGAAGATGTTCCATCATGTATGTTATGTTAACATCATGAATGAGTTATTGACTTAAGAACGTAAGGACATAGGGACGGGTTGTTCGAAAGAGATACCGCAGCTTCGGTACAAAGTGCTAAAAATGAACATGGGTGGTTTTTAGTCAGTAGAAGTCTGACACTCCCTACCGCTCTGCCCAGAGCGGGAGGAGTAATTTGATGATTTCCAATGAAAAAGTTCATTGTTTGGTATTGATAGTATCCTCCAACCATCACCTGCTTAGACTTTTCCCAACAATTTTGGGGTCCGGTTCCAGTCTAACCGGATGCAGCTGAATACCTGTATTTTACATAGAGCGACTGCCTACCTGACCTCTACAACCGAGTTGATATTACTTAGCCACGAGTTCTTCTACTACTATAAGTATCAGCGATCAGTGACGATCTTTTGATTGCACATCCCAGTGGTCATTGTTTTTAGTAAGTAATTGATATAGTATCGGTTGCCACAGACATTTCGTAAGTTTTGAATTAGTCAGGTCTCGTGCCTACAAAATTGTACAATCATAAATGCTACTTCTTAGCTACTCAGCTAGCAATCATACCACAAATGCCAACATTCCCCTTCTAGCTCAATCTCAATACTATATTTAGAAACACCAAAACCGCTTAATTTTTCCCCAAAATAATTTAATTCAAGTTAACTTCGTAATGAACACGAAATACCTCGTAAACTATCTTATGAGACGTCAATTAGTTAAGTTTCAAATTAAACCGCTCCTATCGGTCGTATTATATTGTACGTCGACGAAACGGCTCAATCTTTGAACCGGGTAACAAAGCAACGTAAAACGAAGCTACTTGAATATAGTAGCTTCGTTTACTACCATTTTGATCGTTAATAAAGGAACTATGGAAACTATTGATCGGGGAATTTACGATGGATTGTTTGAAGTCAAAACGTGAGTGCTGTTAGCGGAAGTAAGTGCTAACTTAATCTTAATACTTCGTTAATAGTGATACGTTAACGTTAGAGCGAAAGACAAAGAAAAGGTTCATAAGTAAAGAGATACCTATTTCATGGCAACATTTGTAGCAGCCCCGAAGGTTAGAGTTGGACTCGGTCGATGGCAATAGGCTCGCCCCCCATTTTATGCAACTTAAACATAACTGGCAACGGTGGGTATACATTAGGGACACCAATGCCCAACTAATTGGCGTGATGTCATTTATATTTCTAGATTGCTCTATTAGTCCTGATTGTCAAGTCAACAATCAACAATTTACAGAACTAAAATTATAATAAAAACGGCGCAAATACAACAGCTTAATTGGCAGTTATGTTTTTAAGCCGTTTGGGGTTGAAACACTAGGGCCTTGGGGTCCGAGTGCTCTCCTAAAATTTAAGGAAATTGCCAAGCGGTTGGTCGACTCTTCACGTGACCAGAGGGCTGGCCTGTTCTTTGGCCAAAGAATCAGCATTGCCATCCAACGTGGGAATGCTGCCAGCCTTCTGGGCACTTTTCCTGTTGACAGCGGTGTGGACGAGTTTTTTGACGCCCTGTAATTCTTCTCTTTTTGATACTTGTATAGTCAACAATTAGATCATTCGCATTGATCTAAGACTCATTTTTTGGCAAGAAAGTAGTAGATACTAAATTCTTTTGTACAAAGTGTGCAAGTTCTGCAAAAAAATACAACTGGTCCACAACACAACACAGTACAATGTAAGGTGACTTCTTACACCCACATGACTAAGCGACTGCTCCAAATACTTGTAGCAACAACCAGGAATAGCCCGGAATAGCTCAGAGTAGCCGGGAATAGCTCAGAATAGCCTACTAAATGAACTCAGTACACGTTACTTAATTAATTTAAACAGTTCACCGTACTCCACGTAATAAAGGAAGTTACGTTGCAAAACTTGACTTTTTTAATTTCCTACAAAAATGTCGACGCTGCTTTTAGAGATCCGCATTTGTGAATATTTACCTACATGTTTATACAAGGTTCGTTTTTTTCCTGGGATTTATTTTATACCAGTTGGTCATGTATGCAGTAAATGGTTTAGTGATAAGGCAGTACTTTTGTAAATAAATAGCGTGCAAGTTATTTACATAAAGAATCGTCATGACTTTTTAAATTTTTTAAAGCAGTCTAATCGCTCAGCCACTGCGCCAACTGTGTCGTCTAAACTATCTAAATAAAGTATGTTAATAGTGCAGGAATATAATAAATTAGAACTATTTACCTACATATTTCTTGTAGGTGACAATAAGAAGCCTACATTTATATTTTGGAAGTAGTTCTTGGAGTAATTGTTAACGTTTCAATATATTCCTGATTTTGCAATTAATATTAAAAAAATATATATTTATACGTATAATGAAAACCATGTTCCAATGACAGAACGGTTCACACTTGCCTCCTTTTTTAAGCAATAAAAACTTTTAGCATTTTACATTTAGGACCTTCGGGAGAGAGTGAGACGGGTACTTATTTTAAACTGGGTTGAAAAGAGATAGCATCGAAATGGGAGGCAATAAAAATAAACAGTTGAAGCTCTCTGTATACGTCATACAATGTAACTTTTTCTTTAGTAGTAGTTTTTAAAGGCGTTTTGAAATGGAGAGTTTTAATTAAATATTTTTTAGAATTGTTACAAATAATATTGTGAAAATTCTTTAGAATCAACAATAATTAGAAAATGGCCGTTTATTATTATAGGCGACGCTACATCCTATTTCTTGTTACCGATTCCGGGTTATATTTACCCAACTGGTTTTAGACAATCTTATACAACAGTGTAATTTCTACGTAAACCAGTATTGCTTCCCAGAAACCGTATGAAAACGAACGAAAATATAAAACAAAACCAATACTCCGTTTAAAATATAATTGGAAATCAAACTTCGACCATAAACGGGTAGAAACGCGAACTCAACTGGCTCCCCGTCTAATTACGCGGAGATACCAACCAGATACCAATAGAAGATACCTATTTACAACGATACCAACTGAATGATAATATTATTTTATACAAGTTCAAAACGAAGTTATCGCGTTGCCCCGAGCGTCCGCAGTCGCAAGATAAACTGAAATTTCTCATTCCGACACAATAAAGTTTCCCGAGTATTTTTTTACTTCGCCAAATATTTCAAAATACTTTTCTATTTACTTTAGGATTTTGCTAGAGAGTTTTACAAATTGTTTCGATGTGACTCCCCAAGAATAAGGTGGACGGATTGATCAGCGGAATGAAATTCAGATGAGTTTCGCGATTGGGAACTCGTGAGAAATTCTTTTTTTTTGTTTTGCATGAAGAGACTTTTTGGTGTTTTGTAACGGTCGGTGTGGCCGCCCAGCTCTGTTTTCTTTCTCTTTTATTTAAATAGTAAATAAAGCCTTGAGCATTATTGAAATGAAGTTTATTTTTCCCTTAGATAAGAAAATTTCGTGATAAGGAAAAATGTACCGAAATCTATTGATGACGTGAGTAAAAAAGGTTGTTTATTTAACTGAGAGATTAAATTCCGTAAAAAACAGTTTCATAAAAACACTCGGTTATTTACACAGCCGTATTATCTTCTTACGCCGAAGGAATCCTAAAAAAATATCAATAACCGAAAAAAACGGTCAAACATTAAACATGGAGCCGGATATAAGCAGATCGAGAGATGCCCATCCCTTAGAGGATAACAGATACTCGCAAATTATAAGTGGGCGTACGGAAAACGACTCCTTAGGCGATCATAATATCTTGGAGCGAAAAATGGCGCGAATGCAGAGGGTTAGCCGACCGCGGCGTGCGGTGTAAGACATAGGCGGCCATTTGATTTAGACATCATCAACTTCATATCAGTTCGTATAATTCCAATTTTTACCTTCCCCAAGCGATCTTTTGTTATTTTCGTCTTGAAATTCTTATGTCATCCTCAGGGGTCCTCGAGGGTGGTATCTTATGTCTCTTTCAGAATGAACCACACTGTCTTCAGCACAGAAAAGAGGGTTGAGTGATCGATACAGCGATTTTGATGAAGTTGCAACACATAAAAGTCCTCATACAAAATTCGTAATTTATTTATGGACATCGTAGGAACTATTTTGCAACGGTTTTTATTTATTCCGTAATTAGAATGTTTTTCTAAAGGATTTATTTTTTCTTTGCAACATGACTGTTAGTGCACTTCACAGTTTTCCTTAGAAATTAATAAAATGTGACCTTTTACACCACCTACGGATTTAAATAAAATAGACACAGTTTGATCCAGATAAACCCAAATCTTTATTCTCTTGCCCTTATCGCAATTTATTTGTGGTCGGCGCAGCATATCTACTTCCATACTTATCTATTGCGTACACGTCATCTAATGAGATACCTCTTTTTTTGCCATATCATTCTTTACACAGTCCATCCTTCGTTTTTTTGGTCTTCGTCTACTTTCCTACCCATCTAAATTTATACTTTAAACTTTCTTCCAACATTTTCCAGACCAGCCTAAATAAAACATAAATCACAGATCATTAAGCTGTCCATCATTTTATATTGTTTACAAAAAGAATTTTAATAAAGTTTTAAGCCATGAATACCAGGGTCATACGTCAAACGTTTATCGCGGTTTACAGGTAGCTTATAATTTATACAATGGATTCATCAAAGGGGTTTGACGTCACATGGGATACCACATGTGGTCTTTAATATTACAGTAGAGGGCGAAGGCTTGATACTATACACATTGTTGTCTACTGCCTACAATGCCGTTGGATAATCATAGAGGAGGAAATCATAGTGTCAATTTCACACCAGAAAGAATGGTTTAGGTTTGTATGGACTTTTGCAGTATTTTAATCGGTATACAGCGTGTTATCAGAAAGGTTTTGTCATATTAAGGGGTAAAGAACAATTAAACAATTTTGCTTATTAGACCAACATCATAAACGCGAGAAAATTTGGGTCGAGTGGGTCTAAAATTTTGTATGTTCATCCCATACAAAAAGTGGTTCAATTCAGTGGTTGGTTCCATGGCGAAAATTGTGTCCACCTTTCTCAACACCTATAGATATTTTGTTACTTACTTTACGTTTTATCGCAGGACAATCGCGATTCTGTTTTGTTTTAGTCGTGTCGTTGTCTTTATATGGGGCCAGTGTTGTAGCAGCAAAAGTCGCGAAACGCAGCATGACTCCATAGCCTTTCGACCAACGCGCTGTTCAGTGTGTATCGTCACCTTTATTGTTATTTGTAAATGTCTACGAACTGTATCTTTTTATTCTATTAAACCTTCCTTTTGCCAGATTTGGGTTTGATTCCCAGGTCAGAAAGTGTTTTTGGGTTTTTCCGTCAGTTTCTTAGTAGCAACCACGGAGTCTGGATTTGTGCCTGGTTAAAGGCAGTTATGTTTCGCCCCTTAATACATGGGACATAACTGGTAAGGGAGTTCTAATGGGTACACCTCTGCCTAATCTATCTGTGATTAAAGTCGTTATGTTATGTTATTTATCTTTTAGTTTAAGTTGTACAAAATAAATTGCAGTAACACAAATAAAGAGAATCGGCACCGTTACTCCTTAATACAGACTATTTCATGCGTGATACTTCCAGGCCGCGCCACAATCGATTTTTTAAATCGGGGTTAATGCGAATAATAGTAGATTATTAACCAAGGGGATAAAGCAGTGTCTTCTGTCGCGGGTGACGATTTAAATCGCGAGCGTAACGAAGGACTCGAGGTTTACTCCCGAGCGTAGCGAGGGTGTTAAAAACTTAAATCACGAGCGAAGCGAGGGATTTAAGACGAGTGCTGAGTGTAGCGAGGGATTTAAGTTCACCCAAGACTAAGACAGCTTTATCACCGAGGAAAATACTCTACTTTTCGTACCATTTGCGAAAAAATTAACACAATAATAATATGAGATAAGCATTTATTAAAAATAATGACAATTAAAAGTAAAAGTTAACATTCGAAACATTGGTCCAATTATTGATAGAGAGAGTTACATTTTTGTTTGGTACATTTATTGTTGATGAGTTGATTTGAGTATTTCTCTGTTCTTGCGTCTGAGGAACTTGCGTTTCATTGTAGATAGTATACGTCGGAGATAGTGGTGGTGGTGCATCGTGAGTTACGGACGAAGATAAGATGCCGGAAGTTGATGGTTGTGGCTCTGATGGATTAAGTTTTATATTTTTGTTAATTTGACTGCTTAATATGGTTTTATTCGCCATTGAGCTTTCGATATAACCCTCAGCTACTCTGTCAGAGCTCCAACCACCGTGTCTTTTTATTGACGTAATATCCGCCCCTGAATCCGCCAAGAAAGTCGCCGAAGTTCTTCTAAAGCAGTGACCGGTGTAGAGTTCAACATCTTTAAGTTTTAAATATTTAGCAATTTCCTTTGGCATATTGCTAATTTTATTTTTGCCGATGGCTTGTCGAGTACATTTCCCATTCCGATAGTTTATAAAAAATCTATTGTTTTCCATGTTGGTGGGACGTAATGCTTGGTATTTATAAATGATTTTAGTATATTGTCCTTGTACAATGAATGACCGATTTTTCTTTGTCTTAGTTTCCTTTACATTAATCAGCAGTAACTCATTGGAATGATTTTCAACGTCCTCCACTTTTAAGTTTACAAGTTCACATCCGCGGCAAGCACCATTGAGTCCAAAAATTAAGGCCACCTATAACAAAGATAAAAAACAGGTAAATATATAGAATAATTACCATTACTAAGATACGAAATATTCATAGTTAAATCATGTATACTTACTTTTGTGGCAAGAAAAATTTCGTCAGGAGCTTCATTAAGAAATTTTTCCACATTTTGAGTCGTAAATATTTTAGACTTCTTTGCGCAATGCCCTTCTGATTTTCTTTTTAAAAAAGCCAGTAATTTCGTGAATCTATTTATTTCAATGCTGTGTTTGATGCTTATTGTAGCTTTCAGTTTTGAGTATATGCACCAAAGTGTATTCGGATTCTTTGTCTTGGATAAATAATCAAAATAGACAAGAAGTACTGATTCTGAAATTGATAGGCATTTCGCACTTCTCCACGTTGAAAATTCTTCATAAGTTTTTAAATAATTTTCCTTGGATTTTGTTGGAAGCAAATTATTTATAATTGCGGTAGCATTTGCACTGATGGAATCCGACAATTCACTGTCACTGTCGCTTTGATTTAACATCGTAACGTATTTTTAGAACATTAACTTATTTATAAAAATAAATCAAAATAAACTTAACGTTTATGTATTTGAAGAAAACAAAAACGCGGCAAATTCCTAGACTAATATTTTTTGTCGGAAAAGCAAGCGGCATCAAGCTCATACGGCCTCGTCGGTTTTCGTAATTTAATTTAATAATCAACTGCATAATAAATGCGTATTCCTTATTCAAAAAGATGTATAATGCTTTACATACAAACTCAATGGTGTAAACACAGATGTAGTTCAGTATAAATTTCGGTAAGTATTCCAAATTTAAATCACATTCTCCCCCTAGAGGATGAATGAAATTCAGTACAATTTTCTTTCCCTGTTTTTAACAGATTAAAAATGACTATAGTTATGTTCGCTTTTTGTGGCATAGAATGTCACTTTTTTGAGCAAGTGGTACGAAAATGTTCATTATTGTTCATAATATTATAAAAAAGTACTATAAAGGTTCGCAAGATATTTAACAAAATCGGTGGCGCGGCCAGAAAGCATGCTTCCTAGCCGCGCCACCGCGTACACAGCAATAAATAGGATATTTATATACAAACTCAATGGTAAATAATTGTACGTCTGTTGTTTATTCAAGGAGATCAGGACGTCACCCACTTGATTGCTAGAGATTTATTACTAAGTACCCACTCTGTGAAATTGTTAAATGTACTACAATCTGTTTTATATAAATCATCATCTGCCTAGCCTTTTCCCAACTATGTTAGGGTCGGCTTCCAGTCTAACCGGATGCAGCTGAATACCAGTATTTTACATGGAGCGACTGCCTATCTGACCTCCACAACCCAGTTAATACTAGGTAATACGATACTCTTTGGTAAGACTGGATGTCAGAATTTCACTGACTATACCTGTAACGACTGCCAAACAACAGCCGGAAGCCGGCAGCCGGGACCAACAGCTTAACGTGCTTTCTGAAGCACGGAGGAAACTCAGTATGTATTGGGCGGTCACCCATCCACAGACCGACCTAGGCAAGCGCAGCTTTACCTAAAGATCGACCCGAGTGGCAGTTCTTATTAAGCCACGAGCTCCTCTGTTTTATATAAATAAAGATTATTATTATTTATCTTTTATGTTAGTCTGACCAATCGTGGCTATCTTTTGACTTAGTCCACATTATAACAATACTATAGATCTTAATAACCTAAAGTCGATCTCTTAAATCGACCGTTCTACACTCCAGCTGATATACTTGTAGTTCGTTACTGTAATGTTCAAACGAAGCCGTCGATGTATATTACCCACTGGGACTCGAACTGATTACTCGCCGTCTGCGGGCAACGATCTGAGCCAATAGTGATACAGCACAATACTACTTATAATTTACAGGGGTTCGAATTGTTGCGAACAATAAGGTATTGTACTTGAAGTTATAAGGGAACGATGAACCGAGTATCGATTTTTTTAAAGATACTAATATTTGTTGGACTGCCTCGTTGGTCTAGTAGTTGCAAGCGCGACTGCTGAGCATGAGGTCCTGGGTTCGATTCCCGGGTCGGACAAAGTGTTATTGGCTTTTTCCATCAGGAATAATATCAGTAACAGCCACGGAGTCTGGATTTGTGCCCAGTTGATGGCAATAGGCTCGCCCCCTATTACATGGGACTTAAACATAACTGGTGAAATGTGGGTGTACTATTAGGTACACCTCTGCCTAACCCTTCGGTGATTACAGCCGTGATGTTATGATGTTATGTTACTAATATTTGTTCTGACTGCCTCGTTGGTATAGTGGTCGTAAGCACGGCTGTGTATGAGGTACTTGATTCGATTCGCAGGTCAGACAAAATATTATTAGGTTTACCCATCAGGAATTTCTTAGTTGATAGCAATATGATTGTCCCCTATTAGATGGGAGTTAAACATAACTAAAAATGAAATGAAATGTGGTACATCTCTGCCTAACATTTCGAGTTTTAAAGGCGTGATGTTATGTTATATTGAACGTTTGGTAATTGACGTAGGTCGAAATAATTTGGACTAGCTCCTATGTGGGTAGAATATAAACCCTAGAGTATTTAGGATATAGAGCTAGTAAAAGGTTACATATTAATCGCATGAAACACGTGGGCGAAGCCGTAGGCGAAAGTAGTTTCATAGTAAACTGAATTTATTTGTAAGTAGGATCATTATTCACTGTTTTACATACATACATACATAAACTCACGCCCTTTTCCTATGGGGGGGGGGGGGGTAGGCAGAAACCACAGAACGCCACTTGCTGCGATCCTTACATACTCTTTTTTTTTTTTTTTTGGGGAAGGGAAATCATCAAATAACCCCTCCCGCTCTTGGGCAGAGTGAAAGGGAGTGTCAGACTTCTACTGACTAAAAACCACCCATGTTCCTTGTTAGCCCTTCATGTCGAGGCCGCGGTATCTCTTGCGAACAACCCGCAGCCCTTCCTTACATACTCCTTTTGCCTCGTCCACATTCACACATCTGGTCATACACACACGCCGGTTACGACTACTACGCACCTGTCCTGTCTCATTGTTTTAGCTAGTATTATTAGCTGTAGCAACAGCGAATGAATATTGGGTTTTGTAGTTTCCAATTCCTGAAATCTGTTGGGTGTTTCGCGGAAAAGCTTGTTTAGAAATAGGAGCATAATAGTGAATTTAGCGATCAATTCAATCGCAGAACTCACGTTTACGTTGAAAATCAAAATATTGGTGCGATATTCGATTTTCAACGTGAACGTGATAATTGCTATATACACGACTGTCATTGGACAAATATGTGTTGTGGGACTTTCTGGTGCAATTACTATGTACTTAGTTTGCTAAAAACATTAGTGTAGATAATTTCATAGAGTTTTTGCCTAGCCTCTTCCTAATAACGTTGGAGTCGGTTGCCCTTCTAACTATATGCAGCTGATTACCAGTAATTTAAATGGGGCCACTGCCTATCTGCCCTCCATAGCCCAGTTGGTACTGGATAATACGACACAAGTCCGTATGACTAGTTGTCAGACTTTCAGGGCACTGGCTACCTGTAACGACTGTCAAAAATTTTACAAATTACAGCCGGGGTCAACAACTTAACATGTTTTCTGAGGCACGTAGGAAACTCGGGATGTAATGGGTGCTCACCTATCCATGGACCAACCTAGGCAAGTGCGGCTTAACCTGAAGATCAACCTTTAAGGGATGGTTGGAGATTAATAACCCATTTGAAGGGACAACCGAAAACGTCGTCAAACGAATGATGCTCGATCGCGATTTGCATGCGAAAGGTATAATAATAATCTTAAAATTTAACTAGGTGAGATAAGTGAACGGAGCTTTATCTTAATTGCAAGACTTTTAAGAACTTTCGGGATGAGAGTTTTTTGGGATTTCTAAATTAATAGGTTCTTTTAACCTTTTTGAAATGATGTTTTTAATGGATGGTGTGATTACGTTTCATTGTTTGCTTACCATTGAATAGATATTTATCAATTAATTTGTGGAATCCTAAGTCGATAAATAATGGATAGTGTTGAGTTATAGCCATTGTAGGCAAGTGAAAACACTATATTTTAAACATTGTTGAATAGAGCAAACATTAAGTTTACAGCAACAAACTCGCACCTTCACAGCGCCTTTCAAAACGAACGCTGATTTAGCTAAAATTTAATAACAAAAACGCGCCTCCCAGCGACAATAACAAAGTAATTTTTCATCCGCACATAAAAAAAATGGTTTCAAAACACCGTCACTATGAAGCGAAGACTCAGTGGAGCATTGTCACGTACAACAAAAGGGAATACGGTGACGTCAAGTATCACCAGTTTAAAACGATAAAAAATAATGCAAATTCACTCCTGTGCCGCTTTCGTGATATAACGTCGAATCGTTACCAAGATAACGGAGTTTTTCCGTTAAATCGCGTCTCTTCAGTATTTAACGACAGTGTCCTTCGTTAAGCAGAAGTGATTCAGGTACTCGTTTGTGTTTGAGTGCTCTTTTTCATTTGTGTAAAGTATTTTTAGAGCGTTTTTTACAATGAGTTTTTGTATTGTTATTGTTAGGTTTAAAGTGTATCGAGTGGGGTGAGATGGTTAATGATCGTGTTTGATCTTATGAGGGATAATATTATTATACTTTATTACAGATACAAGGAAGGCCAGCTGCGAAAAATCCCGTGCGTCAATACCGACAAATTCTTTACCTAATTTATTTTTTTATACACCAAAATACACGACTCATTTTATACTGCTTGCTTATATTACTGAGAAATAAATAAAGAAAGTAAAAAAACATGTTACACACACAACAAACAATAAAAAAAAAAAACTAAACTGAAAAACAGTGTGTGAATGAATTTTACTTACTTAATAAATATTACACTAAATAGAAGACCAAAAAACGATGGATGGACTGTGTGAAGGATGATAAATGGGTAAAAAGAAAATGACTGCTGAGATGACGAGAAATAATAATTATGGAAGAAGAAGACATGCTGCGCCGACCCCAAATAAATTGGGATAAGGGCAGGAGAACGATGATGCATTTACTACTAAAAGCAGTAAATTAATTCGCTGACTAACTAATGAAACCATACTAAATTCATGATACCCTAGTAACAAAAGCAACATCCCCCAAAACTAACATGAATATCCACTGATATTGAAATCCAAGTACGTAATGCCTAAAGTGCTTCTAATATTAGTAGACCAATACAAACTGAACAATGGTGAGTATTTACTTATAATATTGATACTATTAATCTTAGATAAACATCGCCGCCGTCTCCGGTATATACGGAGCAAGTCGAAGGCGGGCATTGAGAACAATTTCATTCAGTGTTGCGAGATAGTTTGAAATGTAATTTATACTGAGGTAGATTGGACGAAGATATTAGTTTGAAAGATGGACATTGTTAGGCTTTAACACCCATATTTATAGTGGCAACACAAGTCCATTTTTGAAGTTGGGTCCAATGGTTGGGTCGACTGTCGTTGTCATGAGAACAGGGAGATATCGCCCTCCAAATCAATCCTAGAATTTCTTAACCTAAATTGGCGGATTGGCCGATTCGAATAAAGTATTTCCTCCGTATATCTAACCCATAGTTGTATTCTACTTTAATTAATGTTAAAGATGTTTAAATAAAGTACTTGAAACAGTTATTTACGTAGTAGACTAATGTGCTAAATGTAAATAAATGTTTTACGTACTTAGACCGACCGTGAAAAAAACAAGCGAAATTATTTTGTTTAAAACTTTTAGTTCAACAGTAAGTAGCTACTTATACGGTAGCATTTAATAAAGTTAGCCAAAGTTTCAGTGATGTTTTCCGGAAAAATGTATTAGGGCTTTATGTAAAAATGTTTAAGTAAACTAGCATTAAAGCGAAAAGCCACTTAGCCGTAGTGTTCAACCCGTCAAGCGTTACTAATTAAATTAGAAAACCTAATAAAACTTTTGGGTACTTCTGGTAACGCCCTACGTTCCTCTTAATACCAGCTTTTATATCACCTGAGTCGAAAGATGTTGAAGATAACAGGAATCCAATCTAATCATCTCGGAACTTTTGACGAGAAAAACTGGAACATAAAAAAGTGTCGTAAAATCGACTGGGAAGCATCCGCAACGGGCAACGCCGGGAAATGATTTACTTATACACGGGAAATGAGAAATTTTACAAAGAAAAAAATATTAAGATTCATCTATACAGAAGGTTATATATACAGATCTTGTGCCTGTTAATCTTTGAGTCAAAGCCGTCATTATTTCCAAAGATGTGAATATTTCAAGTAAATTGGGGAAAAGTTACAAGAAGGTTCGTTTAAAGGCTGTTTTAATAAGATATTAGACAGGACAGCGCTTTAGATTAATCTCCGGAGTTTATGAAATTCCTGGTATTTGTGGCTACACAAAATATTGGTTGATGAAAATAAAATTGCCAGAATTCTTTAATCGGTCCCCGAATTTTGGTTTCAATTTTTAAAAAAGATATTTTCTTAATCATGATTTTCTTACACAAGATAAAGCCAACCCTAAATCGTAAGACTTCGCTAAACATATATATATATACACGCACCTACATATATGCTTTTATTAGAGATAGACGTATATGAAAAGGTTTCCGCAAGGATCAGGTGGAATCGTTCTAATTACCTGCGTTCTACAGGATAATGTCTGTAATATGGCAGGGAACGCGTACAAATTTCCTGTTTACCCTACCAAATGAAAAAGGTATTTAATTTCTGTATAAATCGTAGACTGCGGGTGTCTGCCGAGAATAATTGCTTTAGAAATAAAAGTGTTATTTTTCATAGTTTTTTTGTTTGTAACTATATATGTATATAAGGTGCTGTTTCGTTTGGTTGTTATTTTTCTACTAAGAGGTATTATATCAAGGTATTATAGTGTCTACAAACCCTGAACATTTTTTTTTCTGTTATATTTTGCACTGGATAGACGAGTGTAAAATGTTGTATTTATTTTATTAAATTTCGGAACAGTTACAGTCAACTTTAATACAGTGTTCTGAAACAATATGCATAAGAAGGCCATTTACAAGTTCCACATGATAAAAACAGTTTCTGTTTCTCTATGGGTACACACATCAAGCTTTACAACTCCAATATAACATGGCCTCGCTTTGCACAGATTTCTCGTACAATGAGGGATCCGAATAAACTGGTTTTGTAAATATATATTTGACGTCGCGCAAGATGTAAGTAATTTATAGTACAATATTCCTAGACTAAATTTCATACTGAAACATTACATAGATGTGACTTAAAGTGTGTAACAAAACTATCACAACACTACAAAATTGTATGTTACCTGACTGACGTCACTAAAATCATCAACCAAAAAAAAAGAGTGACACAGAATCAAGCCACTGTCGAGAATGACATGTCATCCAAAACCTATAGGGACCCTATTTTCGCAGCAAATTTTCGTACAAACTGCAGTGCGACAGTCACCCAGATATCTACAACACGATTAAGTTAACAACTTGGTACAACGCGCAACGTTGCGCACAACATGGCTGTTCGTTGCACATTTTATCACGACACAAAACCTTTGGACGTGGCTCCTACATCGGATATGGGACTTGCTTGCTACTAAAATAAGTCAATTTTGGTTATAAATTCCGTGTGAGAGCAGATATTGTAATAAAAAAAAGTTAACAAAAAAATCTAATTAGTCCGTCGGATAGATAACTATAAAATATTGGACACGTATTTTTTTTTCACGTAAACAAACAAGGAAGACAGTGATACAGTGCTTTGAAAACTCGTGTGACGTCTATTTCTAAGACATTAGTACAACCTTTTTATACCGGTGAGTGACGTCACAAACACCCACTCAAATCTTTGACGCGTTTTATCTTCGTCATTTTTAATTGATTTGATAAAACAAAAAATACTTATCCAATATTTTTCGATAATCTAACAGACGGACTAATTAGAATCATATTTTTATTAGTCAGTAAACATCCCTATTATGATTGGACTGTATGCGGTGACTGCCTCGTTGGTCTAGTGATCGCAAGCAAGACTGCTGTGCATGAGGCCGTGGGTTCGATTCCCAGGTCGGGCAATGTGTTATTGAGTTTTTCCATTAGGATTTTTCTCCGAGGCAGCCACGGTGTCTGGATTAGTGCCCAGTTGATGACAATAGGGTTCGTGCCCAGATGGTGACAATAGGGCTTACCCCCATTTACATGGGACTTACTTAAACATAACTGAACTGGCAAAATGTGGGTACACGTCTGCCTAACCTTTCAGAGATTCCATGCTTGATGTTGTATGTGTGTGTAATTGGAATATTTCCGGTGATTTTTAGCGCTAATGTCAAGATTTAGTTGGCAGAAAAGCAGTTCTTAGGTTTAATGTAGTCCAAAATACGTACCGTGCATATAAAATTTACCTTACTTGTACTGTTCCAGCAACACATTCCACAAAACAGTTTATGAATAAACGCTCACACGTATTCGTCAACGACAACTATGCAAACAAGCTAACCTAGTTTAATCGAGACACACAGACACACAGCGCCGCTAAATGGAAAGCAGCAAACACACGGAGTAGAACTCGACAAGAATCCCTCGAACTGCGCGCTCATTACACTATAACTGGCAAATTACGTTCGAAGCGATTGTTTACCAGTTAGATAGCGAGTTGGTGATTTTCAACCTAAAGTTCCGTGTTTAGCGTGTGAATTTGAAACTTGTGCAGGTGTTTGATAACTCACCTATAGATGATGTGTTTCAATGAAAATTATTCGCTTTCAGCGGCTGCTTTTTGTTTGTGGTAAAGCGCTTTATCCTGGATTGTCAAAATATAGTAGAACTTTCATTCATCATCTTCCTGCCCTTATCCCATTCTATTTGGGGTCGGCGCAACACGTTTTCTTCTTCCATTCTTCCCTGTTACACGTCAAGGTGGCATTTATTCCTTTCTCATTCATATCATTCCTCACACAATCCATCCATGTTTTCTTTGGCCTTCCTCTCCCTCTCTATCCATCAATATTAATAGTAGAACTTTCATTAATTGTAAAAAAAACATGCCTCGGAAAGCATCTTTGGCATTCGTTACAAGTAGTCAGTGGCTGAAAGTCTAAGTCTGATAACCAGTCTTACCAAAGGGTATCGTATTATCCAGTACTAACTGTGTTGTAGAGGTCAGATAGGCAGTCGCTTCAAGTAAAACATTGGTATTAAGCTGCATCCGGTTAGAATGAAAATCCATCCCAACATAGTCGGCAAAACGCGAAACAGGTGATTCAGATAATAGGGGATCGGACAAAAAAAACTAATTAGTCCATCAGATAGATTTCCAAAAAATATTGAACACGTATTTTTTCTTTTTTCACATAAACTAAAAATGAAGACGATACAGTGCTTCGAAAACTCGTGAACTCCTCGAAAACAACACATGTCAGTACATTTTTTACCTACAAATGACGTCACAACCCCCCACTCATGATCTTTAATGCGTTTTATCTCCGTCAATTTTTATTAATTTGATAAAACAAAAAACACGTAAGTATCCAATATTTTTCGATAATCTAACTGACGGACTAATTAGAATCATATTTTTATACCATACCTACTCTAAAAAGCTTATTTTATTCACGCAAAACAGTGAATAAAAAGGCCTTTTATTCACTGTTTTGTTTTTATTCACTATTTTGGTGTTTGAATTTGGAACACAAAAATATATCCGGTCTCTATTTCAATGCTTACACAAACTCCTTGCGCTAAGATTCGAAATTCAAAACTCTTTGGTGCAAATAAATTCTCGAGATTTGATTGGTCGATATTTGCGACAAGGAGTTTGGCATTAGATTAATAAATATTGTTTCACAAGTTGACCACCCTAATGATAATAATAAGAAAATTACGCTTAATTTCAGTCATTGCTCTAATTTTAATGTCCATTTCAATTAATGTAACAATTCTTATTTCTTGATTAAATTTCTATTTTCGCTTAAATTATGTCTTTTCTCGTAGTCATGATATAAAGTATAGTATGCAACTCCTGAATAAAGTACGAATTTATATCGAGGGCCATGAATCACTCGCGTCGTTCAGGATTCTAACAGTTGAATCACTCGCTGCGTTCGTGATTCAATCATTAGAATCCTTCACTTGTTCGTGACTCATCTACGGCCCTCGCTTTAAATCCGTCCTTTATTCACTAGTTGCATAATATACTATTATACCATACCTACTCTAAAAAGCTTATTTTATTCACGCAAAACAGTGAATAAAAAGGCCTTTTATTCACTGTTTTGTTTTTATTCACTATTTTGGTGTTTGAATTTGGAACACAAAAATATATCCGGTCTCTATTTCAATGCTTACACAAACTCCTTGCGCTAAGATTCGAAATTCAAAACTCTTTGGTGCAAATAAATTCTCAAGATTTGATTGGTCGATATTTGCGACAAGGAGTTTGGCATTAGATTAATAAATATTGTTTCACAAGTTGACCACCCTAATGATAATAATAAGAAAATTACGCTTAATTTCAGTCATTGCTCTAATTTTAATGTCTATTTCAATTAATGTAACAATTCTTATTTCTTGATTAAATTTCTATTTTCGCTTAAATTATGTCTTTTCTCGTAGTCATGATATAAAGTATAGTATGCAACTCTTGAATAAAGTAAGAATTTATATCGAGGGCCATGAATCACTCGCGTCGTTCAGGATTCTAACAGTTGAATCACTCGCTGCGTTCGTGATTCAATCATTAGAATCCTTCACTTGCTCGTGACTCATCTACGGCCCTCGCTTTAAATCCGTTCTTTATTCACTAGTTGCATAATATACTATTTTGACTCAGTCCGATCCGATTATTAACAATAGGTTAATAAAATCTACAGAGGTGACCTTAGAAGTATGTTAGTTAAACTAAAAGTATTTAATATTTAATCAACCTATATAACATAAAGTGTCTTTGTCAGACAAAACTACAAATATAGTCTAAGCCTTTTGTTTTGTAACCTTACTAATAAGATAAATACAAACGAAAATACAATGCGATAAATGCTGCTGTTTTAAGTCATATTTTGTAATCAAATTGAAAATGTAATTAACGTGCAAGTACCACGAACATCATAATTATGTATAGAAAGGGCATCGGATGCTTCACTCAACTTAAAAGAATGTCTTAACAATTATTATGAAAGCGATTATATCAAAAGAATGAAGTCTGATGAAACTGCCACTGACCTATCACGAAAATATAATTATATACCAGAATAAATATAGTATATTATGTGATCATAGGTTGTGGTTATACTTGTATCATTGTTATTGATTCTGACAAGTATGTCATTGTAATGAGTAGGTGAAGGTTCTTACGCTTCACTTTATATTACACACATCATCATCTCATCATCTGCCTCGCCTTTGCCAACTATATTGGGGTCGGCTTCCAGTGTCCCCGGATGCAGCTGAATACCAGTATTGGAGCGACTGCCTATCTGACCTCCACAATCCATGCAATACCCTTTGGTAAGACTAGTTGTGAAACTTTTAGGTTACTGACTGCCTGTAACGACTTTCATTAATCTGTTGGTCCCGGCTGCCATATCATAGCCAACCTAGGTTAGCACGGCTTAACATATAGATCGACTCGAGTGGCTGCTATTATTAAGGGGCCATGGGCAGCTTAGTCATTGCAATGAGTAGGTTAAGGTTCTTACTCTTCGCTATATACTACATACATGACGTCACGATTTTAGAAGACAAAAGTCAGTGATACTATTAGTGATCTTCATAAAAGACATTAAAGTCTAAAGAGCATAGATATCAAAAATATGATGATATCAATGAATAAACATACTAACCATATTTGGGCTGTATAGGGCTTGCAAATATTATTTTACATTATTTAAAGTATTTTAAAGTCACAACATTAATTTATTTAAGTTTTCACGACTTTCTTTATCGGCTATTTGGCGGTAACTCAGCACCTAAGATACAAGTCCAGTAAGCCAGTGCTTAAGACATGCATGAATTATAAGCAAAAATAAAAATAGCTACACAAAGTTTCGCCATACTTTGCATATATCAATCATTCTGGCATAATTACTGGCACTCAAACTTTTAGATGCATGTGAACATACAAAAGTGAACTTTAACAACTGCGTAATAAGACTGTATATGTGTGTGCAGTAAAGTTTGTTGAAAGTAGCCGGTACGGCAAAGTTGAGTGGAAAACGGAAAAGTAGAAGTTTTTGCTAAAGAAGGCTGACTAGTTGTAGGGATGAATAAATTAGTATATACTGGTGGGTAGACGTGGAGTTTTAAATAAATATTCACTGCAGTATTGTGGACGATAACGTGTGGTTGTTTGTTTATAGATTAAATTATAATTTAAGCTACCCGCACTAGGCCCGCGTGGTGGATTATAGCCCATCACTCTTCTAGATCTCTCAAGATCTGGAGAAAGCTTTAAATATCTGGGAAAATTTTAACTAAATGAATTCAAAGTCACGTTTACTCGTAAGAAAAAAGTGAAAAGTCCGTTGTTTTTTTGTGTATTTAGTAGAAAAAGTCCACAATAAAGTTCTCGACTGTCCATCAGTTATTTAAGTATTATCAACAAACAATATTTCTCCCCCAATAGCAGGAAACGTGTAAATTCGTTGATTTATGCGACGAATAGCGACTCTATATTTGGTAGTGAACTGTGCGATTATTTATCTCTCTCCCCTACCATCGGTTCTCGATTATACGTCGACGAACTTAAGATCCAGGCGGCGAAATGAGGAACTAACGTAAAATGTACAGAATTTGACAGGAGTTTGACAGGTTTCTTGACAAGCAGCGCCCCTGCTAGATGTTTGTCTATAAAAGCGATCGAAAATGATGACGTTGACGGATGAGTTGTAATCTTATCGGAACTAACGTGTTTTGTTGACGTTAAACGAAAGCTTTGTTTGCGGGTAGTAAACAAAGATTATATCTTTTGTGTGAATACAATTACGGTACTGTGTAAACTGTGTGTGTGCTTGGTTTTATATATAGTAAGGTGAAAAGTTATCTTAGGTCTATGTGCTTCAGAAAACACATGTACACGGAATAGAATAGAGTTTCTATTCCTTGGTCCTGTATCTTTCATACCTGAAAGTTGGTCAACTTGTTGGTCAAGTTGGTTTTTATTTATCGAATTTCTATTTTGAGCAATTTGATGCCAAAGTCAGATGATTTTCACAGATTTTCAGTCTATTTACTTGACCTAACAGCTAACCCTAACATCGTCTGAGTGGGCTGTTAATATCTTTATAAGTTTATACGTAAAAACCTACGCAGACGGTGAAGTAGTAGGTAATAACAAAATTATACACAAACCACAAAACAATTCAAACCTACTTTCCCACCGTCTTGCAAACAAAAAAGCGCCGTCTATATCGTATTATTTCAATTCTTCGCAACTTAATCCTCGTCATATTCGTTCGGAAACAGTTCAATGGAACAAATGGTTATGACAGGTGGGCTCCCGTGTAAAACTGACTGATCTGCTCAATACCGCGTCCACGGAATGGAAAAAATATTGATAGCTATTACGCCAGTCGGAGGCCTTTTGTGTGCGAATTTTTCCGCCATTTTTTATTTTCAAATCTTTCATGGAGTTGTGAATTGTTGCCGTAATGTGAGGGTATAAGGGTTGTTTTGGTACTTACGTTCGTGATCTGGTCGGTCGAATGTGGACCTCAGCATTCCTGGAACAAATAAAGGATGATATTAGTGGCGATAGTTTGTTTGGGTACGTTTTCAAAGCTTTAAAATGTCTTAGGTAGAATTATTTCAGTCACAAATACGTTTTTTTCTCCATAAATATCAAAGAACACTATATTCATCTGATATTGAATGGAAAGGCTGAAACATGAAAGAAAAATCCGATAGCCAACTATCGTACAAACCTGTTTAATAAAAAGAGTCGTTTAAGTACCGACCTCCTATAAAATATTCATTCATCAATATGGCTAATATTATCCATTCATCATTTTACATTCACACAACTATGGTACAGGCGCTGACAAAAGCGCCAGCCAATTAGTTTGTTTAACGTTGTGTGCCGAAAGCGCGCGTTGTCATGGCAACCGGTTTATGGTGGGCACGTGTTAATTGCCCGGCCTCTGTCTGAGCGACTAACATTTTGTACCATTTAGCACCTCCCAGCCACGTTCATATACGTACAATCGACAATACATGATATTAATTCAAAACGTTTTAGACTCGCATTTCTAGATAATTTATCGCTTTTTATAGTCTGCGAGCTCGTTTTTATGTCTTTTATTCTTTGAATACACTTTTACCTTGGCAAATTTACAACGTTTTTAATAAATTGACGTACCTACCCGCTGTAAAGTGATGCGTCGCGTCGGATGAAACGATTTAACTTTGATTGTGTTTTAAATTTAAATTCGTTCATTACACGTCTATTATTACGATTTAAGTTCGCCGTGAGCTGTAATTGCTTTAATTATTTTACGGTTGAATAAATAATGTCGTAATTAGATTGCACGCGACTGTACCTAGTGTTGTTCCCATGGCGTATTGGATCCGTTGTTAAAAGTTTGTGCAAACTTATTATAGATAGAAATGAAACAAAGCTGTTTGTTGGTGCTTTTGAAATAGTTGTAATAAATCATTCTTATTGATTTAGTGGCTGGCGTTGCATCAATTTGTTATTTCACAATTTATTGTGGTTAGTTACCGGATTATAAAACAATTGCAAATTGGGGTTAGAAAAGTCAATACAAACAAAATGTAGTGTATCACTACATAGATAGTATAAAACAAAGTCGCTTTCTTTGTCCCTATATCCCTATGTATGCTTAAATCTTTAAAACTGCGCAACGGATTTTGATGCGGTTTTTTTAATAGATAGAGTGATTCAAGAGGAAGGTTTTAGTGTATAATTTGACATCCACGCGGGTGAAGCCGCGGGCATCAGCTATTTATTTTATAAATTATAATGCCAATAACATCATATTACGCCTGTCATCCCCCCAGGCTTTATTTATTTATTTATTTCATTTGGGAAAACAAACAGTAATATATTAAGTATACACAACCTTAACACTAATTAAAATTAACAAATGTACTACCCACAACATTAGCCAGAGATGTACTTAATAGTAAACCCACATTTCGCCAGTTATGTTTAAGTCCCATATGTAATAGGATCGAGCCTATTGCCATCAACCGGGCATATATCGAGACTCTGTGGTAGCGACTGAGTAATTCCTGATAGAAAATCCCAATAACACTTTCAAACCGGGGAATCAAATCCAGGACCTCACCCTAAACAGCCGCGCTTGCGACCACGGGACCTACGAGGCAAATATGTTAGGTATAGTCCGACACTAATATTACCAGTTTTTATAGTATTCAGTAAAGAGCGCAAAATAATAAAACTTAATAAAAGACTGCACAAAATAATGAATAAATAATCTACATAAACCGTACATAAAATAAAACAACATTTTAGTCCAATTAGAGTGAATACAAAATCGAACAGTTTTGTAGCTCGTTAGTAGAATCAATGTGTTTTATAAAAGCTATCATTTATTTGTCTCTATGATTACAATCAATTCTTACATTTCTATGTTTTAGTTAAATAAAACACGCGTGTGTGCTAAGTGACAGCGTTTTCTTTGTTTCAATAAAGCATTTTGTTTGTATGTCAAAAGCATTATTTTTGGTATCGACGGACGTAATTATGTTTACTCGTTTTTGTAAGTTTATTTTATGTTTTTATTATGTTTGTGTTGGAAGTTTAGATTAAGTTAATCATCCGTAATTGTTTATTTACGGTTTTTCCCATTTATCATGATTCGTATGAATTAGGAAGTGTGAATATTTCTAAAATAACATAACATCACGCCTGTTATCCACGAAGCGTTAGGTAGAGGTGTACCTAATTGTACACACAGATTTTGCAAATTATGTTTACTACTAATTATGTTTATTACATAGGTAATAGGAGGGACCGATGACCTGGTGAGGGTTGCGGGGACCCGCTGGATGCGAGACGCACGGGACCGGACAATGTGGCGATATCTGGGGGAGGCCTATGTCCAGCAGTGGACGTCTTTTGGCTGAAACGATGATGATGATGACAAATAGGGGGCGAGCCTAATGCCATCAACAGGGCACAAATCCAGACTCCGTGACTGTTACTGAGAAATTTCATGCTTGCGACCACTAAGCCAACGAGGAACAAATAGAATTATCTTTCATTTTTGCGAACTAAAGAAAAATCCTACCAATCTATCGAATGTTTAATCCAAATAAATCGGTTTATAGAAAAAAAAACAACGTTTTCACGCCAACAACAAAAAGCCTCGAAGGTACTCGCGATCGTCGATTCCACATACCTTCTACAATCGTGTTAAAATAACTTATATGCCAACAACAGATGTGGGGTGCGTAGTGTTTATTATTTCATTGTGTACGCCCGATGAACTCGCGTTTTTTCGATATTAGGGGAGAGTGAAAATTCTTCTCAAAAACAGTATTACTACATAACATAACAAAACATAATGCCATTAATTCCCGAAGGGTTAGGCAGAGGTACACCCACATGAGTTACATGTCAATTAGAGGCGAGCCTATTGTCATCAACTGAGCACTAATTCAGACGCTGTAGCTGCTAAGGAGAAATTCCTGATAGAAAAACCTCAATAACACTTTGTCAGACCTGGGAATCGAACGTAGGACCTCATCGACCGTATTATTCATAGCCTAGCCATTAAAGACATATTGATGGTTTTGCGGCCATCATACGTAAAAGAAGCGCTTCCCTGCTTGCTCGTCTCCGTGGCAGCAGTACCAACACTGTCTTGAGTTTATTCGCAGATAGATGGGAGTCTCCAATGCTGCGTCATTGGATGAAACTTCATACTCTTTAATTTGTGTATTGTGTCTAATAACACTAGCTTTTGAGATCATTGTTACTAACACTATGGGCGCTGCCCTAAATAAATACTATTATTATTACATTGGGGTCGGCTTTCAGTCTAACCGTCTGCAGCTGAATACCAGTATTTTACATGGAGCGACTGCCTATCTGACCTCCACAACCCAGTTAATAACAGTATTATTATGAACAAATTTTAAATTTTCACCAGTTTTCGACGCATCACCAAGTCCCGTGTGTATTGTGAACACGTGGTTCGGGATATCGGAATATACGGAGCCACTTTGACGGTTTTATTACGAAATGCGAATTTATTTTTGCAATAAACATTTTCTTTTCGAGTGTCCGTTTTTGTTGAAGTTGTTTTTGTTTTTAAGTTTCGTTATTTTGTAGGATGGACTTAGTTGTGTGAATGTATGTAGGCTTTAAGTCTGATCGTCGTTTTTTAATTTTATTGAGTTTAATAACGTAGGTACGTTTAATAACGTACGAGCTCGTGGCTTAATAAGAATTGAGGCGATCTTTAGGTAAAGCTGTGCTTGCCTAGGTCGGTCTGTGGATGGGTGACCGCCCGACATACCGAGTTTCCTCCGTGCCTCGGAAAGCACGTTAAGCTGTTGGTCCATATATATAGATCTTTCGCAGTCGTTACAAGTAGTCAGTGACCTGAAATTCAGACATCCAGTCTTACCAAAGAGTATCGTACCTACTACCTAGTATTAACTGGGTTGTGGAGGTCAGATAGGCAGTCGCTCCATGTAAAATACTGGTATTCAGCTGCATCCGGTTAGACTGGCAGCCGACCCTAACATAGTTGGGAAAAGGCTAGGCAGATGATGATGAACGCAGGTACGTTTAAATGGGTGATTTCACGATTTAATAGATACTTAGGGGAGGTCAGCTCAAAGCGGCCACCTTAACTTTAAATTAAGAAAAAACCTATAAAACGATACATTTTTTAAAATAATTTTATACTAATAGGTAGAGAATTTATTTAATTTTTGTAATTTGCAATTACATTTCGCGCAAATTTAAATATAAGCCTTGGATTTGTAGATTACAAAAACATGTCAAAAAACCGCTTTGCCCGAGGGGTCGCCCAAAGCGGCCATAGTGGTAAGGGCATAGAGGCCACCCCAAAAATTCTTCGGAAATGTTTATTTTTTACACGACTGCCCCAAAAAAAAGAGTGTTATGTTTTTAGCGTTCATGTATGTATGTATGTATGTATGTATGTATGTATGTATGTATGTTTGTTTGTGAGTTTCTTTATTCCACCATAACTTCTAAACGCCTGAACCGATTTTGATGTATGTGGTATCGTTAGATTCGTTACGTCATCCCGGGTAACATAGGCTAAGAGAGAAAATATCAAAAAACATAATAGGGTGGCCATGGTTTAGAAATAAAAATAACTTTTAATTTGTTTTTATTGAAATTTCAATGAAAAATATAATCATCGTCTAGAACTTATTAAGTAGATTACAAAAATATACCACAGTAGTATTCAATATCTAGTGTTTTCTAGTAATACTACTTAACAAATGATATGGTGACATTTTAAACCCGGGATTCGATACGAATAAGCTACATATCAATAGATTCTCTGTAATGAAAGAAATAAAACTGGCTAGGTTACAACTCCCAAATCCATCCACGACGGCACCTAAATGGTTTTTAAGTTTGTATGAAAAGTCAGTATGTGTGAATCAATTTACTAGAAACATGGCGAAAAAATATCGATATATCACTAAAAGATATGAAATAAAAAACAAATAATTTAAAAAATTAAAAAACACGCCTGCCATGACAAAAAGTAAACTAAAAAATAAAAAACAAGTCAAAGGAATTCAGCGATGAATGGGAGCAAGGTCCCGTAAATGTATTCGAAAATGGAAAACTGAAATCTAAAACTTTTATAGCAGTCGGGGGACCTGTAAAGAATTATTCCACCGAACTGTTCCCCGACTGCAATAAAAGTTTTAGATTTCAGTTTTCCATTTTCGAATACATTTACGGGACCTTGCTCCCATTCATCGCTGAATTCCTTTGACTTGTTTTTTATTTTTTAGTTTACTTTTTGTCATGGCAGGCGTGTTTTTTAATTTTTTAAATTATTTGTTGTTGAAATATATCGTGCTAGACCAAATAAAAATCCAAATTTTTTTATTAAAAACATTATTTATTATTATTAAACATAATATTATATGTTTTTTAATAAATTAATCAACATTTTGTACCCGTTTTAATCACAATCAGTCTTCGCTTCGCTTTTCATTTATATCTTTGATTGCTCGGGCCATCGTAACTTCATCCCAAGACGCCTGGGTAGTTTTACGTTTGTAATTGTTGACCATCTAAACAAAATAACTGAGCATTATCAATCGAATCATAATATTTTGATAAGGGCAAAGCGGTCACCTGGCCACTTTGCCCGAGCCGCTTTGCCTTTATCGCCCATTTTGTTATAAAAATTAACTACTCCCACATTATTTATCAAATTTTGGGGCTAATACTAAAGAAACAAAGCCAAATAGACAAGTAACAATACACGTGTAATGCAAGCATTTAAACTTAAACAGGTTTGACCAAAACAGGTCAAACTTACCTTGCATTATTTTAACAAATGACTCGAAAACGTATTTTTCGTCACTAAGCGCCACCAGCTCGATCCCACCGCTACCGAATGACTGATCGGCACGGGGCGGGAGGTATACTACGCGTGCAGAATGGCATAGTCGCGCTTTTTCTTTAAATATCAGAAAAATGAATCGTGGCCGCTTTGCCTTCTATGGCCGCTTTGAGCTGACTTCCCCTACCGGTAAATATAACATAACATAACGTCAGGTCTGTAAACCCCTTAGGGTTAGACATACATAGGTGTGCCTAATAGTACACCTACATTTAATAGAAATTGAGCCAATTGACATTAACCGGGCACAATACAAGAATCCCTGGTTGGTACTGAGAAATTCCTCATAGAAAATTTCAATATTACATTGCCCGCCCCGGGGAAGCGCAAATATATAGCAATTATTATTTTCCATAAGAATTATAGCTGGAAGTAACGTATTATTTGTATTAACGTACTTTTACATAAGCACATAAACATTTTCATTCCAACACAATTTTGCAAAGCCTTTATTTTACAACAAATGCGAAATAAGAAAATTATGATGCACTCCATTTTCTTTTATTCCCATTTCGCAAAAAGTGAAGGCAGGTTAAAGTGCATAGTTAAAGTGGGCTCTAAAAATATACGGTAATAAACACTCCCCTGTTTGGGGTGTGAATGTCTGTTTGCTAATAATCTTCATCCCTCTGTTTTTGTTTGAAAGAAGTTTTGTAAACTCGCGAAGAGCACATTAGAGAGAACATAGCATACACCCAAATTTATAGTGCCGACTTAAGTCAATTTTTTAACTTGGGTCAATAAACTGTAGCTGTCAATATGCCTATGTCGTGTCAAGTCCGTTTTAAGTTCAGTCCACGACTAACGATACCAGTGTGAGATAGATGCAACACATGCATTGTCTGCCCGTCTTTTATAGTATTGTCCGCGGTCTAAACGACCAATTCACGATTACGACCATGAAGCGCCATAAATCGCAAATAAATCAAGCAGTTTATTGAATAGTAACATCAAAACAATCCGTAGCAAGTTAACCCTCAAACGCGAGCATGACCGCGCAGACCGATCACGACACTAATAAATAACTATTGCGACAAAAACTGACGACAAAGCGCGCGTCGTGAGTCGCCAGTCGTGATCCGTCGCACGTGTGCCGACAGATCGGAAGCCGATCGGTACGATAAGATCACGATTCTCTAAAAATAGGAGTTTGCAGTATACGGCCGGTTTAGTTAATTGGTCATTTTTACTTTTTAATTATAACGACTCGTGACGTTTTAGCGGACGAGGGTTGAATTTCGATTCTTTTAATGAAGCTTGTTTTACGTTTGAGTAATTAATTCACACAGAGAAATTATTCGCATTTCATTTCTTTTACGATTAGGGAATTAGAGTTTTTTTTTCATTAAACTTTATGGCGTATTGAGTAAACAATCGTTTATTAAATTTTATTTTTGGCATAACATTAAAACTGCTTGATTGACTGCCTCGTTTGTTTAGTGGTCACGAGCGCGACTCCTGAGCTTGAGCTCTTAGATTCGATTCCCGGGTCGAACAAAATGTTATTGGGTTTTTCCATCAGGAATTTCTCAGTAGCAGACACGGAGTCTGGATTTGTACCCGGATGATGTCAATAGGCTCGCCCCCTATTACATGGGACTTAAACATAACTGGCGATATTTGGGTGTAATATTAAGTACACCTCTGCCTAACCCTTCGGGGATTACAGGCGAGATGTTATGTTATAAAACATGAGTTTAATTAACACGCTGTGTAAACGTAATTCTTCAATCGCTTCATCGCTACCTATTAGAAATGTAACGACGCAGCACCATTAATTCCACAACCGCATAAATAGCGGTGTATAAATCACGGGCGGTCAATGAAACTGTAAAATTTACGTATCAATATAATTGTCTGTTGTGTATTGATAAAATGTCAAAGTTCATATTATGTAAGTACAGTCATGAGCAATAATATGTACCTATACATTTGGCAATGTTCAATGATTGCAACTTTGGCATTATTATGACCTTTTTACCCGACTACGGCAAAGCCAAAAGGAAGGGTAATGATTTTGGCAGTCTATGTATGTATGTATCTATATATGTAACTATGTATGTATGTATGTTCCACCATAGCGCTTAAGCTACGAGGTACTAAGAGGTGTTAATAGATTCGTAAGAATAACCCGGTAACATAGGCTATATAAATTTTATAATTTTTTTATGATAATATCGGTTCCAAAATATTAGTTTTTATTCGTTATGTAACACGGAAACAAAATCAATATAGTAGACATATTGATGCTGTTGACTGTACGGCTATTCCTGGTTCGCACTGATTGGCAGTAAGAATTGCGGGTCAGTGTTATTGGCACTTTGATATGCAGGAAATAATGGCAATTTAACATAATATAGGAATACGATAAGGGTACTGTTGTTGATGTTTTATTTATAGAATATTCTGAGCTTGAAGTAATAATGAATAGAAAACGCGACAACCATCTAACAACGCTTTTGTTAGCAAATACAGCGTTTATTTACAACAAAAACAGAGTCAGTAAACATAGTAATCACTTACAGATACTTCTAAGTAATATGTGTAAGTAAATAGTTTTAATTTTTCACAGGGTACGGGTACAGTACATGGTGATAAACAAATAAAGGTAGACTCAGCCAAAATATTTTATTAATCGCATGCAAAAGGTAAAGGACAGATACCTACACTGAAAAGTCTGAAATATGTCCTCAGAATAACTTTAACTTAGAATAAGCTTGTTTTTTTTTAAAGTTTTCTAACCGATAAGGCACTAAAATTTCGCAACACAGCGATCGTAAACAATCTGTGTTAAGTACGATTCAAGTTACGACCTCTGTCCAAAAATCACTTGCGTGATCGAACGATACGCCCAAATTCGTTGTAAATTGTTAATAAAACACCACAAAAATGTTGCGAAAACGAATTATACACGCAATGAATGTAATATGGGAGTCGTCTCAATTATCAAGTAGGGTTTACTACCGTCTGTATAAGGAGTTATCGTTCCTATCTCCCTCATTGCGATGCTATAAAGTATATGTGGTGGCTGGCCACACCCAAGTTGGGCGACTTTCTGAACAACGCGGCACACAAATGCAAACTTGAGTAACTTTTTACTTAAATATTTCGTTTTTAAAACTTTTACAAAATGGGGACGTAAAGATACAAACATATGAGCAGTAAATATAAAGGTCTAAAGACAGTGATGTCTTCATAAATCTCCATAACTTTCGAAGACAACTATTGAGTGACACATACGGAAATAGTTCTCTCTCGCATCATAGCTGAATATCATTATTGTACATATTCTAACGCGGTACTATTAGATCAACAAGTAGATATATGCCTCAACGTCACTCCCTCTATGATTTATGGTCGCCACAGACTAAATGACAAGGCCACACCACTTTTTGCCGTATGAAGTTTCCTTACGAAGAGTTCAGTAGGTCTAAGCCAAAAAGGATATTACTTGCTAGATAGCGATCTTGGCCGCGACACTTGAGAGCTTTTATGGTTGTAATAACAGATATCTCGTTGATTCGATTCGATATAGACTGCTCGGGTACTATCGACTGCTTGATTGCTGCGAACATTTACTTAGAAGTAGCTCGTGAAACGTTAATGGCGGCTTTTATAACACTGTTCACGATAAGAAAGGTGCACATTTAACTCAATCTCAAAGACATAAATAGCAGAAACTGATACAGAAAAAAAACTAGCAGCGTTAAAACAATTTAGTCAACAACGACCTCTGAAACTGGTACTAAGCATTCTTTTTTTGTCACCAAATACGGATGTACCCGACAGTGAGCGCTGTAAATTAATTTCCAAGTTCTACCACAATTGTATCGCGTTACAAGCGCAGAATGCAACTCTCAGTTCCATATATGGGTACGCGGGGCCGGCTGCCATACCGGGCTGGACATAAATGGCCGGCCGTTACCAAACGCGGTGGCTCGGGACAACCCGCAGCGAACGGGTTAAGTGACACACACTCGATTTTGAAATACGTATAAGAAAGCTTCGTGTTAAATGATAATTAAAAGTACTCGTGAGGGTCTGTTTGACCGCACACCTTGTTCGTAGGGTTACTAACGAGATCTTTATTGATATCAATTTATTCGTTCAGTGACGATTATCGATTTTTGAGTGTGGACTTTATTGTGTCATGTCGTAGTTTTAAATTAGCTTAAGATTATTTTCAGAAAAGCTTAAGAAATAATTTTACAACAACCAATTTAAGGGCAAATAAATTGTTTCGCATTTTCAGTTCAACTTCATCCACGAAACTGAAATTCACTTTATTTCACACCGGGCCCCTTAAAATTTTGAACAAAATTATCATAATAAAAAACAGAAGGTAGGTGAAATAATCCATTAACTATATTCCAGATTTTTTCATTTTTTTCATTAGAATTCATAAGAGACTTAGTTAACAAAGGACGGAGTTAGATTGGAAAAATTTATAACTTGCAAGATTTGCGCAACTCAAGTGGCGCGGTATTTGCATTTTAATTGTAGCTAGGTGCGTGGCGCGACTGCGAGCGAGGAGCGATAAGCGACTTTGTACTGACTTTAAAATTCTTAAGAAACCAAAGTTAAATTGTTAATAAACGAAAAAAGAAATTTGACAAATCAATAAGAATGTCAATCAAGACGTACAAATATATAAACTCACTAAGGATTTAAACGCAAACAATTTAGGATGTTATGTCGCTAGAAATTTATTTATAATTCATTTTGCGATAAAACAGTCAAATAAATGGCTTTCATGCAATGCAACATTATTAAAACTGTTTTCACAAACCCAGTAATAATAAAATTTCTCGTAAACAAAACGAAACCATAAAGAAAATAAAACCAAGAAAGTATGTTTATTCTTCGAAGTTTTAAAGAAAAGAGGACTTATCGCTATCATTGAGAACTCAGGTTCTATAAAACAGCAAGTAATCTTCGACTATTCATTATAATACTTTCTGAATTCATGCATATTTCCACCACTACCGGGAATATGCTCTGGTTTTATTAATTAAGTTCGCGTTTGTTCGGATCTATTTTTATTCAGAAATATTTCTACGTCAGCAAATGTATTTCGAATATAGAGAAGGTGTCAGAAGAAATGCCATAAAAGAAACATGTCTCAGTGTTGCCATTTTCTTAGCAAAATGATAAAATTGTTATGTCAATGCTAAAAGTATTTTATAGCATCAACCGTTTCATTATTGCAGATTAATTAGCACGTTGTTATTTTTGTTCCATCTACTGAAACCATATGTGGTCTTTGGACGTCCATAATGTTCTTTATACCAAAAAAATTGCCGGTTCTTCATGCTTATTAATAATCAATTATTAGATTTTCTGAGGCGATTTCGCTAATCAACATCATCTCACCCAGCAAACCTGCTAACTTAACGCAATTTTTATCTATGTGTAAACATTCCATTTAAAACAAGCGTCCATACGCGTTTGACAAATGGGCTGACATTCGATTCATAAACCGCCAAACTAACACATGACCAGAAAAACGGCAAAAAAAACTACAAAATGGCTATATTTCACCATGTTACTCGCAACTTTGTACCGTTTTCGGTACAACCACGTTAAAGTTGAACTTAAACACTAGCTGTTTACAAAAGTGTACATTACTTTGCTTATGTATGTACGTAGAAGTATATAGAACGAAGTCAGCTACCAACCGCTAAGTGTGAGTCGAGTTGGCAAGTCATTTATCTCTGTCGGGCGTCGCGATGTGGCCTCAGCTTTACATTAGGCTTGTTGATAGCCGTCGGGGTTAAGTGAAACGTCTATCTAGTAGGGTGTGAATTCGAGAAAAACATGTCGGTTACGTTACTCTTAAGCGCAGATGTACAGTCACGAGAATACCTTTCCAGTAACGCAACATTTAAAAGCGATTTTCTCGTAAAATAAGTATTAAAAGTTTTGTTTTTTATTTAGAGTATGGTTTCGAAAATAATATGTAAGTACCTAGATAGTTCTCCCATGTAAAACCACACAATAACTATCAATACATGTATTTGGTCATAGGTTGATGGCAATAGGCTTTTTTTTTTTTGGTTTTGGGTGGGTGGAAAATCATCAATTAACCCCTCCCACTCTTGGGCAGAGCGAAAGGGAGTGTCCGACATCTACTGACTAAAAACCACTCATGTTCCTTCTTAGCCCTTGCGCCGAGGCCGCGGTATCTCTTTCGAACAACCCGCAGCCCCGACGGGATGGCAATAGGCTCGCCTCCTATTTAATGGGGCTTAAACTTAACTGGCGAAATGTGGGTCTACTATTAAATACACTTCTGCTTAACCCTTCGGGGATTACAGCCGTGATGATTTGTCAGCTTCTGTCAGTCTATCAATGCTTTAGAAGAAATCACCATCATCATCATCATCAGCATTCGCCTGATTTTATCCCAATTAATTTGAGTTTGTCGCAGCATGTCTTCTTCTTCCAAACAGGAGAAACTGGTTATTGAATCTTACGTAAATGTAAAGTGTTAATTTATGCTTGCGACTGTAAACCGGATGTTTTTGTATGACGCAGGGAATTGATGTCGCCTGAGCTTATTTAAGAGCGGACAGAAATATCGACGGATCGATATCGATTCGATAGTTTTGTGCAGCATTGAATTGCGCTTAGGTTAGCACCACAGTGCGTTGACTCTATCAAAAAGTTTTTGTGTTTTTGGCCTAAAGTAAGTTTACGTCTGACTGAAAGTATTACCAATTTTTTTTTTACAAACCCAATTTATTTACAGTTTGTTAAACTACAAACATACTTTATAGGTCAGTAAACATACCGATGGAGAAAAATAATTTTAAAAAGGTTAAAAATACGAATAAACTAGATAAAAATATACAAAATTAATTTAGAAATAATAAAAACAGCATAAAAAATAAATGAGGTTAAAAGGTTCAATAGTAAAAACACTAGATAAAATTTTACACAATTGAATTATCAAAATTAAGTAAAATAGACGGAGAAATATTAACTTTAATTTATTAAGTAATATTTAAGTCCAAGGAGATTGAGAGATAGAAAATGTAGCACAGACGAAATAAAAAACCCGATTCAAGATAAATCCCGAAATACGCCTGTAACTTATTTCAAGCCAAAGCTACATAATATAACATACCCGTTCGTTGACTACATAAACGACTAAAATAGAAATCTAATAAAGAAATCTTTTCCTAAAACTTTTCATATAAAAGTGGAGAAGGATTTTTATTACAACGGAAACGGTAGTTAATTTTAATGTTGCCAGTAATTAACAAATCTTAAGACCCTTGAATATGGGTAGGAGAGGGCTCCACGGCTTAATCGCGCCTCCTTGGGTGTGGCCTTAGTGATGCGTGGCAGCGATATAGCTGTTTGGGTGTATACTTGCAACCAGCGACCAACCAACATCTGGGAACGTGGACATAAGAAGCGTATGTTTTGCCTACCGCCATAATATGTTTATGTAGTATGTATAAAGAACTATTGGTATCTATGATATAAAATAATGTCCTGTTGAATTTACTGAACGCTAGTTTGACATAAACTTATGCGAGATAATTATTTTATTTCCTGTGTTCTATTTAATATTATTTGGACATTGACCATGGGTGATGGAATCAAACCATTGTTTCTGACTGCTTAGTGCATGATGAAATGATTTTCTTACCCGAGAGTGATTCAGTTATAAAATTTACTTTAGATATTGATGCAATAATTGCGCACAAAAGATCTTTTTGTCGCTTAATTATCGCTACCTCTTCTATTCGTACCACACCCTTACAACAGAAAAGACGTTTTTCTTGGATTTTTCGTAGCAAACGAGTGGTAAGGTAAGGAAAATTAGATATTTTACCTTTCGTCTTAATGAGGAGTTATCAACGTACTTGAGCGGGGGTCGAGTACTCGCTCAATATCGTGCAATTACCTTTTACGACCCACTAGTGAGTGCCTAGTGATTGTTATTAAAAAGTTAAGGCAAATGGAAAAAGTGTGGAGCTATTTTGTAAAAAATATTCTACAACTGTAATTTTATGCAAGTTGTTTACGGCTGGTTTTATTTTTAAAATTGGAAAAGAAGGACGTTGACCTTATCATTATTCTCTTGCACTTATCCCATTACATTTAGGATCAGCGCAGCATGTCTTCTTCCATACTTCTCTATTACTACTCAACTCATCAGACACCTCCTTTCTTAACTAAAAGTGAGTAGGTATTAAAATGTAGGTCACATTACAAAGTAAATGATGATGTATATAAACGGGTTTTCAACAGTGCAAATTTCGCATATATTTATTTTATTTTAACCAATCATCGGAGCGTTTTAAATTTCAATACTGATCGGCTCCAAAATATGGTTATTCCATTCAGCCAATCAACAATTTTATTATTATTCACACGTTTATTATCCATAATTTTGAATGTTTCCAGTATAACCGAATTCAGCTAAATACCGATATTTTACAGAGTGACTTTGTACCTGACCTCCACGACAGAGTTCATTATCATCATCATTTCAGCCAAAAGACGTCCACCGCTGGACATAGGCCTATACGACACCTGCTCGCCGACGTCTGCACGACAGAGTTAGTACTGAGTAATAAGGTATCCCCTAGTAAGACTGGTTTTCAGACTTTCGGACCACCGACTTCCTATAACGACTTTTAAAGATCTACAAATGACAACCAGGACTAAAGGCTTAACGTGCTTTCTGAGGAACGGAAGAAACTCGGTTTGTAAAGGGCGAACACCCATTCAAGAACCAACCTAATCACACGCGGTTTAACCAGAACATCGACCCGATCGGCTATAATTATTGAGGCTGCGCGAGCTCCACAATTTAGAATGTAAAGTATGCTGTAAATCTGACATAGTAAGCCTGCATTATTAAAAAGTTCGATCAATGATTGAAGGCACAGACTCAACCCCTAAAGAATATTCGCGTGAAGGTATTTAATCCAAATGAAGAAGACTTAGCAAAGGTGAAGTTATTTAATCTAGCGGAATATCCCCTTATTCACAATATTAGAATATGACTGCACACCGATGAGGGGGAGTTTCGACGTAATCAGCGTCTGATCACGTGTTCCTTTTGAAATCGGCTTATCCTCTACCCACTGACACCGCAAAACGTCCAATACTCACCTTTCTGATCAACTACATAGAGTTGGCTTTCCGATAAGAAATTTTCTATACCCGTGAAATGTTCACCCTGACCGCCCGAACGAAATTCGTCTTCAGCGTTACCTTTGAACAAGTAATTATGGCGGAATTCCTGAATTAATACTGACATAAGCCGCTTCCGTATTCCTCCATTTTAAATAGCATAAAAATGAGGCCTCAAACCATTATCGACGCGTATTTCTTTCGTAATTTACGAGTTTCGCTAATCAGCGGTAGGGCCAAATTGCGTTTTATAATCCCGTTTCATCATCTATCAAACTGTGGGGTGAAAACCTTTTATAGGTGTAAAAAGTGCGGGTGAATGTTGGAAATCAAATTCTATTCTGAATCGACAGGAGTGAACAACTATGTGTTGTTAAAAATTCACAAGTTTCGCCCCACACCGTTGCGGCGTACGTTTGACATGGAAATGTGCAAGCCTACTCGTTGCGATTTCCCGCGGAATTTATTCAAACGCCGAACGCCTCCTCCCCCCCTTCGCCGCACCCTAGACCGCACGCATCTGTCTTCACATTGATATGCACATTCGATTGTCGACAGTCGCGTGCAGCGGACGTGGATAACACACATCAGCGTTGAACGTTGTTGAATTCATTTTTGACGAAATTAATATTTGGTTTCGAGTGCCACCAAAACGTTTCTCCCTTTTATTATTACCTTCTATAAATATCGTTTTTAGTAGCTTCATGGGTGATTGCACACCCCCTGAGTAGAAGTAACATGACAGGTTCGCTGTTTATATAAATTACCTTTAATTAAATTAGACTAGTATGAGGAACGTTACATTTTCAATATTGATTCGTATATTCACTTCAAAGCCCCTCACTCTGATTGATTTGGGGCAATTTATGATGATATCATTTTATAACTAAATCGATTTATCTAAAACTGAGATATTAACATGTCAATTCAAGATGTGTATCAGACGATGACTTGCGGTACCACATGGAGGGAAGAAGTTAAATTAGGGGACGTGGAAAGATAAATGGCGGCAAGCTGTCAATATCTACTTTTCATTAATGGTTCAAAAGTGTGTTTGCGTGGAATAAACGATGGTATTTCTTGTGAAGTCACTGTCTAATGTTAAAGTGAAAAGTTTGCCTTTTTCTTTTACGAACATTCCCTTCAGAATGTTCACCTTATTAAGTAGCAACTGTTAAGTATTTTCCCTAACAATTCGGAAAGCCTCCACCTTTTGTGGTCAAGGCTCTTTGACTTGTGCTAAGTCACGGGCAACAGTGGCTTGGCTTTAAACGCCACAAAATGTGCATAAGTACTTCCTTCCTGTTCTATTTCACAAAGTACCGCAATAATTATAATAATTTCCCTTTATTAATGGTTTTTTAAATCGGCCATATTTTTTCAATTACAAGCGAGTAATGTTACGGAGCTGAGTAATGACGCTTTCAGTGTGTCGTTAAAATAATACGTCTTTACTAGAAGTAAATATATTCATAAGGGCATGAATCACGAAAGCGAGCATGTTTGGTGAGCGTTTCTGTGCCGTTGCACGGTTGCACACTGTGTCCTTACTGTGTTAAGTGTGCCGTGATTTAAGTTTAAATGATATGAGTGAGTACTTGCTAGTGTGTTCAAACTGGAAAACGGTCTACAGTTGTATAACTTTCATGACCTAATAATAATTATGAGTCAATGGTAAAAGAAAAGTACAAATGTTAAGGATTATCAATGTAAGGTTTATGTGTCTTTTAATATATTTTTTATTTAATTTTCGAATTTATTGATAAATACATCGCCAAGGTTTCGCTTTGGTTATAATTTTGATCACCTTTTAACCTACATTTTGTACACCTAAGATATTGTAGTATAATACGCCACTGAGTATGACGACAAGTTATTGCTAAACTACATGTAAAATTAAGTCTTTGAGACATCACGCGAACAAACTTAAACACATAAGCTTCTTACTATCTAAATTACTTACGTTCGCATGAAACTGCAAGTTAAATAATGCTTCGTGAGACATTACACTCACTGTACATACAGTTAAATGTGTTATTACTTTGGCAAAGAATTACTTATAAGAGAAAATATATTATTATAGTCGGACACGTTTAAATTTTATCTCATTTCGAACTTTACCGTGCTTAACTTCAGAATACCTCAATACGTGATTTTCGACCCTAGTTTCAGCAATTTAAGGTCGCTTGTACTTAATTTTCATTAAAGACCACAAAACACTGTGCAAACAGCTGGAAACATCTTTAGAAAGCGCCGCAGTGGCGTGTAGGGTAAACGTACCAATTATAGCGAGAGACGGCGTTCCTAAATCCCGCTGCTGGTTTATACCTCTTAATTCCTCGTTTTAAATAACAAAAGGCTGTTACTAGCGTTTTTCAGTGCCAGGCACAGGGTAGCACACCCTCGCACCCTCTTAGCCGATCTAATAGTTTAGGTGGCCGTTTGATATGAATGCCGAGGTTAAAAGGGTTTTCTTTTTTTATAGATAAGATTTCCACTTTTAGTTTTATTGCTATATTTATAGTTTTTTTTAGTAAACGTGAATTTATTTCAGTTGCCGAACATTTTGGAGGATCATAAATAATTTTAAGTTTTAAATTTCGGAGCTGTAATTTGAAGTGGGCACTGTAATAAATGAACAAAGTCGAGTTATTTATTTCTCTTGCAATATTTGGGAGCTTTGAATGTTGCTTTCATTTACTTGTGTTATCTATTCTAGTATTTAATAATTGCTTTTATTTACTTTTGTTGTCTATTCCAGTAGGACTGAAATTCTCTGTGACTTTGTGTGTATCAAAATCGTAATAATAAAAAAAAGTCACTTACCCTAATTAGGCTGAAAATCAGCACAGGACCCATTGATATAAAAACTAAAGATACGGTCGTCCGAACATTTGCTCGACGCGTTCGCCATACAGAGAATTGGTGTAGTCTGCTCGTTAACGTAACCTTGTATAAGTGGCGTGGCATTTTCGAGGTATAAAGAACATAAATAAAGCTTTTAACCTTTCGTATGCCGGAACGTAGATCTACGCGAGACACAATGGCTTTTTAATTGTGTCTAATTACACGGCATACGAAAGGTTAATAAAATTTACGACCGCACCCGAAGAGAGCCGATCGTGGACTAGTTCACTTCGGCTTAGGAAAGACCTTATTGGGACCACGTTTGTGGCGTCATTTTAACATGCCGTCCGCCCAGTCCTTACGCAGTAATATATAAGTCAATGACAGGACCTGTTTGAATGTCAAAAAATCATGTGGCTCGTTTATTTACCATATCCTAGTATAAGGATTTAAACTGACTTGCTCACTAACATTACCATTAACACTGAAAACGGGATATTTACGACGTTTACTATTTGTTTTGAGTTCTCAATATTTTGCTGCTGTTACAAGCACCATGACCACGGATAAACTGAAGTTTTAGCAGGTTCGTGTTTACTCATAAATCCGCGAACCTGCTGTCATTTCCTAGTGTTTTAGTTGAAAAGAAGTTGCAGAACCTACTCCTCAGCAACACTTGTATCATCATCATCAGCCTATAATGTTCCCACTGCAGGGACTCAGGCCTCCTCTCTAGGAGAGGGATGGGCTATAATCCACCACGCGAGCCCAGTGCGCGTTAGTGGATGTCATATTTCTTCGAATTTTTTGGTTCTAAGACATGCCGGTTTCCTCACGATGTTTTTTTTCACCGTTTTGAGAGCACCGGTGATGAAATAAATTACGCAAAGTAATGCGCCTGAATGGGTTCGGTTAGCACGACTTACTGTTCGTAAGTCCACCGCTGCAACACTTGTATGACAGAACACAATACCTTTATATAGCTATCTTGTTACTTATATGTCACGTAAGGACTTTCAGTTGCGGTAACCAATGCGATCGGCAGGAAACTAGAGTGATTACAGCACTAATTATACACTGTATAATCGATAGGTTGTCTAAACAATAGGTTTGTGCTTGGTAACATCACACCTGGATCTCCGAAGGATTGGGCAGAGTTGTACCCATTACTTGGCAAGTTATTATACGGGCAAAATTTAAAGAGTTAACATATTTACATGACATATCTACAATTTGCCAGTCACGTGCTTTTTTTTTGTTTTTTTTGGGGTGAAGGGGTGGGAAATCATCAAATGACTCCTCCCGCTTTGGGCAGAGCGGTAGAGAGTGTCAGACTTCTACTGACTATAAACCACCCATGTTCCTTCTTAACCCTTTGTACCGAGGCCGCGGTATCTCTTTCGAACAACCCGCAGCCCACCTGCTTAAAGCTGATCAGGCGTGAGGTTATATTATCAAACGTTTTTTTCACCTAAACTTTAATTAATAAAATCTGTCCCGCAAAGCGCAGAGTATAAATAAAGCTGTCTGTTTAACAATAAACCGCTTTAAAGCGCTTTTTCGCTGAATGAAGCGGATGAATCTAGAAAATACAAAGACAGGATAGTTGGCGCTCGTTTATCTTAACTAGCCTTATAAGGCAAGTTGGCACTAGATTGTATACAGATCTGGGAAAATAATGGCGCATATCAAGTTCCTGCTAACATAAGTAGTGTCTGACCATAGGTCGAATTCTGGCCAAGACAGAACTGAAGTCGATTAATGGTTATTATCAAAAGCTTTCAGAAATTCAGTTCAAGATTAGTTAAAAGTAAATAATAACATAACATCAGACCGGTCTTCTCCGAAGGGTTCGGGAGAGGGGGGATCTTTTAGCAGTTTTAGTACCTACATACATTTTGACAGTTAAGTTTAAGTCCCGTGTAATAGGTGGCAAGTCTATTGCCATTAATTGGCCAAAAATTTAAACTCCTTGGCTGCCACTGAAGTATTTCTGATGGAAAAACCCAATACACTTCGCCCGATCCGGGAATCTTACCCAATACCTCAAGGACAGCACCCTTTTTTTCTTTTTTGGCCTGTGAAAAATCATCAGATAACTCCTCCCGCTCTTGGGCAGAGCGAAAGGGAGTGTCAGACTTCTACTGACTAAAAACCACTCATGTTCCTTCTTAGCCCTTCATGTCGAGGCCGCGGTATCTCTTGCGAACAACCCGCAGAAGGACAGCAGCCTCACTTTTCGTTTTTTTACATTTCAAAAATATTACACTCCGAAATGTGTGACTCCCGAGCTGAAAGCGCTCCCGAGCATTAGTAGATAATAGGTTTTTTAATAAACCTTAGATTTCAGTTAAATCTTTGGACCATTTTAGAAGGTGGCCGAAGGCGTAGCTTCGGTCAGGCACTAAACATAAGTAGTATTTCAATTGAAATAGCTGACAATATGGTTGAAATATTCGAGGTGTACGGCAGGGTACGACGATATAATTTATAGCTTACAGTTGCTGTGGACTATGTTTAAGAGTTATTCTAACATTGCTTTGAATGTTACATTTTAGTTCGAGCTGGAGCTAATGTTTACATTTCGAAATAATATTGGACTGTATAAATATCACTAGGAACTGATTGCGTTGCTCTTATTTGTGTTCAATTAATATTAAAAACGGGCATTACTACTGTAAATAAATACTAAAATCTGTATTTATGATCTCTACTAAATGCAAACGTGATTTGTGTTTGGTGCTGTCAAAATTATTCTCTAGCTGAGCCCCGCTACCTTCGTCCATGTAAAATTATTTTTAAAATACCAGTAAAGTTTCTGCAATAGTTATAATTCAATCATAATTCGAGATACCGTCTATCTACACTAATATTATAAAGAGGAAATATTAGTTTGTTTGTTTGTAACGAACAGGTTTCGAAACTACTGGACCGATTACAAAAATTTTATACAGATAGATACTTTCACCGTTGGGAAGCTAAACTATCCCCGAGTGACATAGGCTACTTTTTATCCCTGTATTCCCACGGGAACGGGAACTACGCGGGTAAAACCGCGTGACGTCCGCTAGTTTATCATAAGAACGTTATTGTTGTTTTCTTTTGGAACAATACTTTAACCGGGATGCAACTTCATCATCTGCCTAGTCTTTTCCCAACTATGCCAACATAGTTGGTCGGCTTTAAGTCTTTTACATGGAGCGACTGCCTATCTAACCTTCACAACCCAGTTAACACAATACGATAACCTTTGGTAAGACTGGTTAACAGACTTTCAGGTCACTGACTACCTGTAACGACCGAAAACCTTCCTCTTAAATCACTCTATCTACAAAAGAAAACCGCTTCAAAATCCGTTGCGTCGTTTTAAAGATTTAAGCATACATAGGGACGGACAGACAGCGACATCGACTTTGTTTTATACTATGTAGTGATAGTGAAGTTCGGAAGTTAGTTTCAGGAAGGATAAAATCAGAAAAGATTGAGGCAAGCTTAGTGCAGGGAACTGACCAACCAACCGATCCACTCTGGGGCTACGTACGGGCCATTCCCTCTCATAGAGAGGAGGTCTGTGCCTCATCAGTGAAAACATTATCACCTGATTGTGCTAGGAAGCCCAGACACCGCAAGATGAAAGCTAAGCGACAGTACTAACCTATGTCTGGCACAGCCTCTTTCATTGCGTCCCTAAATGACGTAAGACGGTCCACTTCAATTCACATGAGAAAAGATGACACAGAATAGTAATCCAGCGTCTTCATCAAAGTGAACAGCAGGCCCAATATCCACAAGCAATTATGGGTCGGTGCATTGTTCAATTTGACTTATTAGTGCGGTCCATGCATCCGTAATTGGAATTATTGGCTAGGAGGCCGACGTCCTTTACACTACAATGGACGTCTTGTAATCTGTTTGCTGTAATCTTGTGAGGACGTTGATAGACGGCCGTCTGAGAATATGGGAGGCTAGGGTTCTGTTCTCATGAGGTTAGGGGCTGGTAAGGAAGAGCTCGTCTCTTCCTTAGAGCTGTGGTGGCCAGTGGTTGCAGCCCCGACTTACGAACAGTAAGTTGTGGGTTCGAACACAGTCAGGCATATTACTTTGTGTAATTTATTTCAACACCACTGCTCTTAAAAACGATGAAGGAAAACATCGTGAGGAAACCGGTATGTCTTAGAACCAAAAAATTCGAAGACATGTGATATCTACCAACCCGCACTGGGCCCGCGTGGTGAAGTATATCCAATCCCTCTCAGTCCCTGCGGTAAGAACATTATAGGCTGATGATGAAGGAAGAGCTGACAAGCTTAACATGGTCTAGAAGACTCCTCCGCCTAGATTTCTATATGCTTCGTTGCACAAAAAAAATACAATTGCTGAAGTATCTGTCAGTGTCCGGTATCTGGAGTCATTCTGTTATCTGTCCGTACCGAACCTTAACATTTGAACGATTTGTTCATGGAATCTTGAATAATACAGTAAATTGACCTCGTTCTCGGCAATAACCTTAAATTCAAAAGCTAAAGAAAAGACCTATTACCTTGACCTATTACCTAGCACAGGACCATGGAGAATGGCACAAGAAAAGAGAGGCCTATTCCCAGCAGTGGGTGAATTCAGGCCCTGGATGATGATGATGTTGATGACCCTGAAAATTGTACGAAGTTCAGGTCCAGCAGTGAGACTATGACGACACAGCTCAGTACTGCACCAGCCGTTCGCGCGAGCACCAACCAGCCCTTTCATTGTACGCGACTAACCAGGACTTAATTCCCCCCATAGATTGTTTGCTGAAAAATATGGGGTACTACAACTAATTACCACATCACTGGCTTCAATTAGCACCTAGATTTGATAAGGGCGGACAGCTACGTCTAACTATGTTCTAATAACACCGTACTGCCACAACACTAATGTAATAATTATAGCCTACCTCAATTATGCAAGGTAATTTCGTATGTTAATATAATTGTAGCCTTCAGCCATCAGGTTTGTATCAAGAAAAGGTATATATCAGACGGATTCCACGTACCCCATTCAAACACATATCACGTTGACTCGACTTAATAAAAACCTATCTATTTGAAAAATCATTTCTGTAAAGAATCGCACAAACAATACAGAATAGTGTTGCGGCATATATCGTATTGTAACTTATCGATCTGTCGATGCATTATTGAGCAGACAAGCGGGAACTCGACTCGATACCACGTTACGGAGTCGAACAACTCCTATTTACCTGGAGCCGTTCTATTTCTGAACGCTAACATTGTTTATGGAATCCATAATGCACGTTGGTGCGGTCGAATGACATTTCACAAAGAACAATCACTATTTCGCTATTTCGAAAATTTATTTGTCAATGTAATGTGTGGACATTGCAATTGTATTGGCTTGCTCGAGAATTTTCTATAAATTATAAAAAAAAATTTAAAGGTATCCTTAAAATTGGTATAATTGAATTGTAACTTAACTTCACAAGGAGATCATTGTTGAATAAAATTGAAGCAAATTAAGTATTTGAATAAAATACTAGTTCAAAGCTCAATTATATCAAACAAATATTCTAAATTCATTACGTTATTTTTGGACTAGGAGACGAACGTGACTAAGAGTCGTGAAATATTTAGAGAAATATAAAGAATCTCATTAATTCAAGACTACGTCGTTCAATTAAACAAAAATACGTCTCATTATTATATAGTCAAGGTTTGTTTTAAAAACAGCCTCTTTTTATAATACGAACAGCTAAAGTACAATAATAATAAAAGCATCGTTGAAGTTGACACGGCAATAATTCATAAGTAGGTCGATGGCCCATTGTCTACGAGTACCGTATTAACTCATATCCATTGACATTCACTTAAGCAGTACATTTTATGTTCCATTTTATTCTTATATCGGCCTGGATACAAAGCTTAATAGCACTTCAATATTGTGTAGTAACCGGAACGTTGATAATAGGAGCGATGGCAGACAGTTATTACATTCTTGAATAATAGAGGGAAACTTTGCGGACTGAACTTAGTGAAGTATCACGAGGAATCTCATTATACAACGAGTTGATTTATTTATTAACGTTGGCGTGGATATTAATTTTGGAAAGAGTACTAGCTGTTAGTCATCACCTACATAGATATCTTAAGAGAACGTCTTACTTAGATATCTTTTATCCCAACTAACTAAATTTTCATCCAAATCAGCTCAACCATTACAGCTGAAAAAAAGTGTTCGTGTTTTTTTTCGGTAAGCTTACAACGCGTAAGTATGACCTTAAAGTAATGATAATCTCCTCAAAGTCACTATTAACAAGATAATATTTGATTACGATAATTATGTGAATCATGGCAATAAAAGCTTGATCTTCTGAAGTTACGAAACAGATTGAAATGTTTTTACTAGGAATATTATAAAATAAGTTCATTTGAGCAATTCCAAGAATTAAAATGAAGATCATTTAATAAGATTGCGATATAACATTAAAGCAGAAATGTTCTAAAATGCAGACAAAATGAGATTCTCTATTTAAAAAAAAAATGGGATTTCTAGGAGAATTTTATTAGTTTAATAGAAGAACAGTTTTAGTTTTTTTATGAAATTTTTAAAACAGACTAGTAGGCGTGTGGGGTATAATTATAATTTGGTACTCGCATAATAAGCCATAGTTCGAGTATGCCTTTTATTAAAATAGCGGTTAAGTAAGGCACAGAACATTTCATGTGAACTTATAAAAAATCGCTCCATTAGCAGGAATTTTCCGAACGCTTTCAAGTCCCGATTGCCTCGACATATCGCCGCTCTAAATCTCATATTTCCAGAAAATAATGACTTCATCAGCACCAATCGATTTCTGTAATGCACGCTTCACCGCCCGCCGTTTGATTCATACATTATGCTGTAACAGAGAGCATTCAAATTGCTGTTCAACAACGTAACCGCAACGTCACGTGTCAGAGCCAATTCACACGACAGATCAAAGGCGAGAGGAGTCAGAAAATTCTATCGATGTTTCAAACGCAGGGCCCTCACTATCGATACGGTTTCGTGTCAGAATTTCGCGAATGCATTACGGCCTTTTGTGGAAGTGGGCCAGTCGGCAGCGGCGCTGTAGCAATTATCGAATGGGTGCGACTGTACTGATGGCTCCGGTGTTCTTTGAGCCGTGCCCGACTGTACTATCTGACTGACTTATATCCTTTATTTTCTGCGCGAATGTACCGCTGGATTTAAGGAGATTTGGTTTCACGTTTCGACACTTACTGCGAATTGGGGACGATTGTATTTTCGTGTTTTAGAATTTTATTGCGAAAAGAGTAATCATTTTATGGAACACAGAATCTGTGTTAACTGCAATCAGTCTTATTTATAAAGTAAATGTACTTAATAATCTTGCATAGAGTTCACCGAAAATTGTATTTGCCTTGCCGTTCCCAAAAAAGATTAAATTAAGCTCAAAAAAAAAAATGCGCGTATAATACGAACACCTCATATTTCGGCGAAACTTTGCTGCATGTAAATACAACTCAAATAAAATTACGTTCTCATTCAAAAGTAGACTTTTTTCTTCGCACGAGGCATCTAATTTACAATATAAATAATCACGAGCAATCGCGTTGAATCCGAGCTATTTACCTTTGAAATGTTCGCGGGGCGACAAAGGTGGCTTAACGAGGCACCGAGAAACGGCGGCTTCGAATTATAAAAGTTTCAGTAGAAATAAAACGGAAAGTGTTCGCGAGGGGCGCCACTAGATGCGGGCGTGCCGCAGACAGTCACTGTACAGTTTAAATAAATTGTGATTTACAGGGGGGACGAGGTGTGGTGCATTTACCTTACAGATTGACAGATTTATTTTTGAGTAAAATAGAATTTTATTATTATATTGATTCCACTTTTCTTTTTAAGATCTCACGTGCTCACGTGAATTTTAAGTAAAATTCGCACCGCCGATCCTTACGTTGTGAAAAAGTGAAATCATAACTATCTTAATCCTAACTAAAATTGTAAATGCAAAAGTAAGTTTAGTGTTACATTTTCACGCCTAAACCACTGAACAGATTATTCTAAAACTTTGCATAATATACATTAGTCAGGTGAACAGAAACCGACATTGCGTAGCTTGCATCCCGTAAAACGTACGGTTCCCGAAGAAAACATCAATGACGTTCTCATAATAATAGATGGCGCCACATGTCTTTCAAATCATGATTGAATTACAATTACTTTCATAGACACTTAAGTATTTAAAAAAAAATACTTTCATAACGAGCGCTGTGCCAAGTCTCTGATCGAAAAAAAATAGAATAACCGTTGACAAATCGAAACGAAGTCACGATTCACAGCATCGACACTACCACTAGAAAAAATGGCCCAGTTTTAAAATGAATTTCATAATGTCTAAACTTTATAATTCAAAACCAGATTATCCTCAACCTTGCGGTAAAGTCATTGTTTAACATTTTGAATAAAACTATCAAAGTTTAATTCAAATAATAGTAACACACCCTAATCTAAAATATAAAAGCCAGTAAATAGTTGAAAGCTAAGTAATATTTAAATGCTAATCAAAGTTCGAGAGTAGGTATAAGTGAGTTACCACAACTTTGGGTCTAACTAAATGTACCAGGAATTCTTTATACAAGTTTTTATGTACTTTTAGTAATATAGCCTCTGTGTGAGCTAGATAGGACTGCCCGCTTAGTAAAGGCCAGGCCAGGCTACTAGGCTAGGAAAACGTGGGTGAGAGGTCATGATATAGGACTCTGATTAAGTTAGTACATGCCTATGTTGTTGTACGGGGCGTTGGCGCCCAACCGTGACTCTTTAGTCATCTGATCCCACTAAAGTAGGCCCGCGGGTCCACTCAACCAAATGCATTTCTGAATTGGTCAACTGGACCCGTTCACAAATTTTGTGATTTATATAGTCAAGTAGAAAAGTTTCTTAATAATATTAATATCACGATCTCGTTCCAAGTGGTTGTGTTACCCTCCTTTCGAGCTTCACCGCAGTCGAGTAAAACTGACAACAAACAAATATTTTGGAAAGTCGCATTTGTGTTTTCGTCGTTACGATACTGCGTCATCCTCCTCTCCCTAATCTTTCCACAAAACAAAAATCCAATAACAATTTGCCCGACCCAAGAATCGAACCAAGGACCTCAACCTCAGCAGTGACTATCGCGTCCACAAGACCGACGATTCAGCGTCTACTCGACCATAATACCGATATTTTCCCATAAATATAAAATAACTGTATATTACAACGCAGCGCGCTATATAGCACGTTATATACTCGTAGCGTGTTATTGTTGCGTTGATAAACAGCGTGACGGTAGTTTGACGGGCGGCGTCATCGCATCGTGGCGTGAGGTATTGTTTGTACTTGATATATGTAATTAATATGCGTTTGAGCCTGTGGCCGCCTGGTTGAGGTTGTGGTTGCAAGCTGCTTAGTGCAGTAGGCTTGATTTTTACGCCTGTAATCGTAGGTAAACTTAGGTTGGGAAAATGAAATCAGCCTATGAAAACTGCCCGGTAAAATCCGAGCTAGTAAGTCAGTTAATAAGGACGCAGAATGGTTTCAATTGAAATTGTACCAAGCCGAGGTCAATTATGTTATATTAATGTGATATGAAGGAGAAAGGAGGAAATAATAGCGTGCCTATTAACAGGGGAGAATGGTAGAAAAGAATGTTGCGTCGACCCCGAATAGCATGCGACAAGGTCACGAAGATAATGATGAGGTCAATTTATAATGGTCAGCTTTCAAGCAACTCAGCATACGTTAACGAATATTCCAGTCTCTTGCTTGAAAATGTCTTTTGCCCCTAGTCTGGCCCAGCATACTTTCTGCGATCATCGTTCCATCTAACATCTGAGATTTTAGTGAAGTTCAAAGAAGAATATTCTTATCTACCGGAAAAAACCCGCAGAAAACTGGCAAACAGAAAAATAACCCACAAACACACAGATCCGAACTCCATTAAAACCCCAATACTTTTAACTGCACATTACACTTTAAATCAGTATCTATTTGTTGAGAATATATAAAACAGTATAGCAATGTTAAGATATAAAGGGGAAGCGTCTGCGAGTGTCGTTCGGAGCCCGCAAACTTCTACAACAAACACGGGTAGGGCTGTGCCATCTTAAATATAGATACGCGATTATGTTATCGATGGAGCGAACGGAATAAGTTGTTCGTGGAAGTTATGTTTAGGCTGTTTCTTTCGATAAAGGTGTCGAGGTGTTGTAGAATTTTGCGATAAAAGTTCGGTTTGGTTAGTGATGCGGAGATTGTTGAATATTAAAATCTATTTGTGGTTTTTTTATACCCAAGTGGTTTTAAAAAAAGACCTAAAAAAGTATACAGAATAATTGAAATAATATATTATTATGGCTTATGTACAATGGTGATGATGAGGTTATGTAATCGGATTTTTTTACAGCAAACCTAACTTCGATTGCGAGGTTTGTAGAAGGATAAACTCATGTGCATTAACAGTACATTTTATTACTTATATTAATTGTTACATTTTATGATCTCAGTCGTTGCACTGGATCAGTCTTGTCCTGTCATTTATATATTTGGTGGTGGATATTGTGCCAAACAAACTTTTTGACCATCGATCGATACGCTAAAAAGGGCCTTTGATGTTAATGTGAGTCATTGAAACGATATAATCGAAGTAGCCTATAACGTATTAGACTAATACCTATTTGTAAACACGAACGTCCTTGAACTATATAATAACCGAGCAGTGAATACGTATTTATGAGTAATATACTGAATGAAAGTCAAAATTAAGACGTTTGTAAAGATCGTAAGAAATGCGTTGGTGGTGGCTTAGATTTTCCTGTCCTTCGTTTTTGTAAATACTACGAATGTCTTAAGATAAAATATTAATACTTATGAAAACACAAAAGTTGGTGAGGATGGATGGATGGGTGTTTGTAACTCTTTCATGCAAAAAAATCACGACTGTCATTTGTATCTTTGACAGTTGGTACCTACAATTGAGTCAGTAGCCCAAAAATCTGACAGCCAGTCTTATTAACAGGTATCGTATGACCCTATAATATTTGGGTTGTGGAGGTCGCACTTGCAGTTGTTCGATGCTAAATACTGGTATTCAGACGTATCCGGTTTGACTGGAAGCCGACTCTAACATAGTTAGGAAAAGGCCAGGTAGATGATAAAGATGGTCAGAATAAATTGTATTTTATAAAGATCTTGGTAAAAAAATAATTTAGAGGGGCGAACCCGCACGGGGAAGCTAGTTTCATAAATAAAGCCGGGAGCTTTATCAGTCAGTCAAGGAATTTATCGGTTTTTTTCTTAGAGAACCGTAATGAAATTGTCTATTTCTTGTTAGTGCACCGCATCACTAGCCGTTGAGTCGCGCCATTCAATCGCTACGTCATTCCGCTGAGCCTTGCGGAGCGCTGTTACTTAGGATTATGTATTGTTTGCTATCAACTTAATTTCTATTTCTATTGATAGAACATTCTCGTAATTGAATTCGCTGTCTCTTTCTTTTCTTGTATTTTGATCCGAGTAAGAGCATTGGTTTTGTTGAATATGTGCCAGTTGTACTTGAACTTTTGAATATCGAATGTGGAGTTTAATTGCGTGGAGTAAGATTCTAATTTAGATTAAATGGTTGTGTGCTAGTTTTGCTTGAAATTATATGAAGACCTAGACCTAAATGATTAAACGTAAAGCCCTCACACGGTATGGGTAACCATAATTTGGTGAAACTTTGTCCACTTCAAACTTTCGAAAGGTATCTACATTGTGAACCAGCACTAGGCCCGTATGGCGGAATTTCAGTCGATTCCTCACTAAGAGGAGGCCAACGCACCATTTATAGATTTATTAGAGAGGTTTAGTAATTAAACACTGTGGAGATTCAATAGTGTGTTCCAAGCTTCGAGAGGCAGAACCCTCTTTTCATCTTTAGAAGGACATCGCAACGATAAAGGAGAGGTCAACATTGGCCCTGTTGTTGGCGAACCCATGCAACATACAAATACAGGCTGTTACAACCAACTTAGGCTCTAAACAAGGGACAGTTGAGACGGACGCGCGAAGCAACATCCCCTACATTCTCACCTCGTAGTTAGCACGACTGAATGACTAAACAGGGTGTCCATATTTAATCTGCGCGCCTTGGTCGTATCGGTTTAATGTGCGGCGAATGCATGCATAATTCAGAGCGCACCGAGCAACTTGGCATGGTGTGTTCCGCGGCATAATGCGATGTCTGAGTTACGCTTCCGCGCCGCAAATGTTGGCGCCAACACGCTGTAATTTTCGGTTCAAGACGATTGTTGGCCGCATTGGCCATCATTGGCCCAAAGAGGTGTTATGTTTGACAGCTAAACAATTTTTAGACAGACGGGAATGTTGGTAGAGAAGGTTTGTATGGAAAGTTATGCGGAGTTTAAAGATGGTATATTGGTTTTAAAATATTTCTGGCCAATGCTGGTATTACAGTCATACTCCTGTGTCTGACGAGATGATGAGTAATTGAGAAGTATCGAAGAAGAAGACATGCTGTAACGACCTCAAATTAATTAGCATAACGGCAAGAGAATGATGATGATGACTTCTGCATCATTTGAACTGCTTTAGTGGGACATTATTAAACATCAACTCTTAAATGATTAAATATCGATGTCAAACCTACTTCTCTTTCACTATCCAAGACACGGAATCTATCAAAACAAACAATTCTAAAGATACGTGGTTCCTAGTTTTTTCTTTAGCAATCGACTCATGTCCCTGGGCAGCGATAAATCGTGGTCATATTGTCCGTTCGCGTTTTTTCGCCAACCCCTATTCACCTGCGAGCCACGTATTTAATCTGGCTGTACTTCGCTTTGGCATGCATTCGCTCTCTCTTGAGGATTCAAACTTTAGGGCCCTATAAGAATACGTTTGTTTTATGGCCGCTCTGCTTGGATGATTTTTGAGCGACAAATTGCTTACTTGAAGTCGTAACGTTGTGTAGTGTAATCTTGAATCTGATTGTGAAGTTTAATGGGAGTATGTTTGGAGGTAAACATCGTAAGGAAATAGAATGGATTTATTATTATTTTGAGTGTGAAATCCCCAATCTGTCTTGAGCAGGTATGGTCATCCCTGCTGATGGGCTCGTATTAAATTTTAATTTGGCTTGAAAATATATATATAACTCTTTTTCCGCTTCACACATACACAACACATTAAACAATTTTACAACTTCATTTTAAAAACAAAATGAAATGTACAGAATCGCCGGTAGGTCAATTTTATTCATATCGTTTTTACGAATATTATTCTCAAAGCGGATTCTCGAGGGTAATATCGTGAATAATGTTTTATAATATTGAAAATGTTTCTCTTTTTTTCAGTAATTCCTTTGAGCTTTCACTGACCTGTAAAGCTTGGTTATATTTATTTTAATTTAGACCTGTTTACGGTATAATTGTTAAAACGTCCATTAAATGGAAGCTTGCAATGATGGACTCAGTGAAACGTTAACAAACTAATAGCATAAGCGTACCACAACGTAGCACTCAGGTACATTTACATTGTTTAACAAACCGCTAAAATTTATAAATATAGCAACCATTGTCAGCATTAAAATAATTGTCGCACACCCCTTTAACAACGTCGCGTTATTTGTGTTTAATTCTGTACACATTAACGAAATGAACATCGTTGTTCGCACAGTCCTAACTCAATTTATATAATGAATGCCATACATTACCCGTTTTCTGTTAACAATTCGCTATGAGCACTCCACTTGCAAAGTTTGTCTACGTTGTGTCAACAGCGGCTGAGGTGGCATTCGTTGCTCTGACGCCGCGCGGTGCGGACGTCTCATATTTATTTTATTAATAAATATGTTAATACCGAGGTAAGTAGCGTCGCGTGCATTATTCATCGGGAACGGTGGCTCAGTTGACACAGCAACGGATAGTCATGCAAATTCAATCCGCCGAGATGCGGCCAAAAATTATCATAATTGTGACGTTTTTGTTTCTATACCTGCGCTCAGCTCGGGAAGTTTAATCTGAAGTTTGCCCGACACTTTTAGTTTTGTATAACGCCGTCATCACATCCCCATTTGCAATTCAGATGGTCGGAAAAGGCGGACGCGGGCCGGATCCGTTTCGCCTCAACTTCTGCCGCGCACTGCGGGGGATTTGTTTGAAAAATACGCAGGTCCCCGGTTGAGGGAACTCTTTTTCGTCTTTGTACACTGCTTTTCAGCGTAACGACAAATTGAATAATGTTGTAAACGTAGGAGCGAGTTTTCGAAACTTTCGCCTTGCTGATATGAAAGTGGATGTTGGGTTTTCTTAATTCTTTTTGTCGGACAGTGGGTCGCCGTTCGGTTCTCTCGGGCCGGGACCTGTATTTCGGGAAAGGTCGTGTTTAGTAGACAAAGCGGGATAGCATTGGAACGTTAATGCGTGTAAGATCAAGTCTGATTAAGTCGGGTGACGTCAGACAAAGGACGGACATCATAATCTATCTGTGAGATGTATTTAAGTGAAACCAGAGCAGGGCAACACTGCGAGAAGGCTTAGTCTAAGCGACGTAAATAACTAGCTTTATTCGTTGTGACGCAGGACTGCTCCGTGTAAACTGTTGATATTAAACGTAATAATTGTTCTGGACCGTGATCTTTAGAAAGCTATAAAAACGTAAATTGTTCGCTGAATCGCTGTCTTCATTAACTTTGTTCGTTAATATCTATTTTATGTCAATTTATATTCTAGTAAACTAGATGACAATTTTCTAAGAAAATGGTGGTCTTGGTAGGAAACACAGGAAGTGGTCTATTAATACCTTTTCTGAATGATATTTATAATATAAACAATAAACCTGTAGAGCTTACCACCTTCAATCCTTTCAGCTATTCAATTCCGTTTCTCCTAATATAATTATAGAAATATTCTTTGATCACCTTTTAAATGAGCTTCAAACAAGTAAACAGTCTTTAAATCGAGTAATACCCGGTCGTAACCGGATATAACCGGTTTTATTGCGCCTAGATTGGAAGTCAAACGTTTACAGATATTATGTGAGTTTTTATAGTGTCATCATCCTGTAAATACCTACAGGGTGTTAAACTTGGCCCTTGAATCGTAAACGTAGGGTGTCGGATCGCTTTTAAGCCTACCGATCAGTCTTTATGTCGCAACGAAGTGTCGTTTCGGATTTATTACATGATGTGAGCCTGTTAAGTGGGCCGTAAAGTTTTATGTAAAAGAAAATTTTACATAAATGTCCTTTGTAGTGGACAATGGTTTTCGAAAGGTATTTATAGTGTCAGCTTTAGAGTTATTAGACATTTTATTCCTTCATTAAATGTTTGCTTGTAGATCTGTGACTGTCGTAACAGGTAGTCAGTGGCCCGAAAGTCTGACAACCAATCTTATCAAGGAGGTCATAGTACCCAGTACTAACTGTGCTCCATGCAAAATACTGGTATTCAGCCACATACCGTTAGACTAGAACTTAGTTAGGAAAAAGCTAGGCAGATGATAATGATTGAATGTTTGCTGATAAAAATCAAGAAGGTACTACTGATCTCGTGTGTGTGATAACACGTTCACCTTGAACTGGCCTAGCTTAGTAAGCAGTTTCAAACTAATAATAGGCCAGTTTACACTGGTTTTGTAACCACTGGTGTTTGATCTACTGTACGAATCTAATGCACAAAGAAAGCAAACGTTTGGGAATATTCTTGAGCTGTTTAATATATTACTGTTAACAAAAAGTGCCTCAAAAAATTAACTTTAAATTCTAGGAATAAAAAGCAATCTCGAGGAGAGGAAAGATTTGTTTGTTTGTAACGAATAGGCTCCGAAACTACTGGACCGATTTCAAAAATTCTTTCACCGTTGGGAAGCTACGCTGTCCGCGGGTGACATAGGCTACTTTTTATCCCTGTATTCCCACGGGAACGGGAACTACGCGGGTGAAACCGCGTGACGTCCGCTAGTTATTTATAAAATCTTTCAATCAGCACTTGCACAATATTCAGTTTTATTGCGCGACTACTTTAATGTAAATAAGGTCCCAGTTTGCCATATTTGTCTGTATGTCCTCTTACATTCCGTGGGCGTTGCGCATGTACAACTCAGTGTTAATAATAGCAATAACATCCTTTTGCAATATATTCTTGAAGGCTTTCTGTGAATATAAATTTTATTTAGAGTATTTTTATTCGACCTCACACGACGACTTAAGTTTGATCCATTCATTGATATAAAAACTAAAGATACGGTCGTCCGAACATTTGCTCGACGCGTTCGCCATACAGAGAATCGGTGTTAACGTAACCTTGTATAAGCGGCGTGGTATTTTCGAGGTATATAGAACATAAATAAAGCTTTTAATAACATTTACGACCGCACCCGAAGAGAGCCGATCGTGGACTAGTTCACTTCGGCTTAGGAAAGACCGTTTTAGGACCATTTTCGAGGCGTCATTGTAACACGCGGTCCGCCCAGTCCTTACACAGTAATATATAAGTCAATGGATCCATTCAAAATATTAAGATAAGTATAGATATGTAATCGTTTGGCTTGCATATCTTTGTCTTGAAATTGCATATAATCAGGCGGTCAGACAGTCAGTATGACCGCGAATATCATTTTAATTTATTTGGGGTCAGCGCAGCATGTCTTCATCTTCTTCCATACTTCTCTATTATTCGTCATCTCAGCAGTCACCTCCTTTCTAGCTATATTATGCTTCACACAGGGCATCCATCGTTTTTTTGGTTTTGTTTTGCTCTTATACCCATCTACACCACAAATAATCTTTGAATATATTGAGCATTATTGTCATTTAAATTATCGTTGTATTTTTTTTTTTAAGTTTTCAGAGACAATGTTTAGTGATTTTTTATTCAAGCAGGCTGTCCTCATCGTTTCAGTACCTATTAATTTAATAAATAAACCCTATCAAAACTACGAAGACGTTCACAAAAGAACATAAAAAAAAAACATTTCAAATGTGACGTTCTATTTCCAAAATTCCTATTCAATTTTCGTACGTCTACGTCTGCCAATCAGCGCGAGGGGCGCGTGGGTCGCTTATTTCCGTTACAGTAGTGTTCGTGATTTTTTTTTCGTGGCTTGACGTGGACAAACTTGGTGCATTCATCACCACGTCGACAAGTAGAGCTAAGAAGTGGTCGGAACGTTCGTTTTAGTGTTTTTTTTTCTTTCGGTGTGTGGGGAGAGGTATTATCTTGTTCGAGTTTCTAGGAATTTATTTAAGTTAATTTTGTTAAATAACATAACATAACATCAGGCCCGTAATCCCCGAAGGAGTAAACAGAGGTGTACTGAATAGTACAAATAGCTTAATTGAATTAAGTACTGATAAAACTAACCACACCATTTTATTTTCTTTGTATCTACTCAAACAGAATATTCAAAAGATATTTCATTTATATTTTTAAAAGAGCATTTCTCAAAATCGACTAAGTACTAATCTTCGAGTTGAAAAGGGATACTTCATGGTTTTGTAAAATTATGTCCTTTTTACCCGACTGTAAGGGAAGGGTAATGTTTTTTTCTTATATTTTTTCGTCTATTAGAAAGTTTATGAAATAGGACAGGCATTCCTGTTTCATAAACTTTAATCAATCAGTAAGTAGAAAAAGTGTAAAACATCTACAAGAAACAAAAGCTCTCAACAGTACGTTCTACAGATGTACCACATCCAAAATGTAACAAAATAAATAAATAAATAGCTACTTCACTTCTAAACATTCGTACGTCTACGCGGAGGACCTATACAGGGGGATGTTTTAGCAAATGAGCGTTGGCTCGAAGTCGACGAGGCGCCAACTGAAAAATTTGTACCACCCGTACACATACAATCACATCCTGTAGGTTTTGGATGTATGAGTGTGTGGTGTAAACGGGATATTGCCGTTTTCAAAGTAATTCGTATATATTCGCGTAATAGAGGAGTGGAAGAAAAATACAGAATAAAAAGGAATGTAAGCCAAGGAATGCTCGATTGAATGTAATGGTTTCTAATAAGGAAATGTAAAGAGCTACAAAGCTATAAGAATAAATGTATTCTGCATTTTAAATTACGTAAAAAATAACTTGTACAATAACACAGCTTATCAGATTTTCCTCCAGAAATTAACCGACTTCGGCGGAAAAAAAGTCAATTAAGTACACACACAAAAGTCACCTACTTCCAAAAATACAGTTATTTTTCAGTTTTTAGCGTTTTTTTTGGAAGTGTGTGTTTTTTTGCAAAAAATAATCACGGTAAATCGTTAAACACACATTAAAAAAGATGCGGCTGGAATTCATGACCTCCTTCTTTTTTAGAAATCGGTTAAAAATAATGGTGTCAAGATAAATTGAAAGTAACATCGACTAACCTAAATCTTTTTAATTATCGAGCTTGATACAAGACGTTAATTCAACAGCTCGCAAGGCAATGAGCGAGGATTTCTAAGGATATAATCCCACCTCGAAATCCACTCGTTTATACAACGTTTTTGTTTAATCAAAGTTTTAATTGGAGTATTAATACGCAGTACCTGGTAGTACAGGACTTGCTAACTGGATGTACATACATTGTGGAGAGGTTACGGGACAAGGTCGTGTTTGAGAACGATACGTATTGAGATGGTCTATAGAGTTGAAAATCTTTATATATCAACTTTCTTTTAGTAACTGTTTTAGTCTCAGTCTGGATATTCTATTAGATACACCTCTGTATTACCTTTCGGGGATTACAGGCGTGATGTTATGCGAGTGAGGTCAGGTTAGACTGGATATGTTTAGCTTGATATGTTGCCGTGTACGAATATAAAACTAACATATAGGTACGGTCAGCAGCAGAAGTAGCTTAACACTACTTAAAGTTCCAAAGCAGGTTTTTTAATCAAAACTTGTTTGATATTACTCGTTACGAACAAAGTATTGAAGAGTAAGGAATATTTAAAAGAATTATGTTCTGAAACATTCAAAATAACAGCTGGAGTCCTGTACATCAAATAATTACAGTTCTGAAATGTTAAGCTACTTCTGATGCTGACCGTACTAGGATTTTGATTTGTTCAATATTGTTATTCATGTGTACGTTAGAATAGATAACTTCACGCTTGTAATCCCCGAAGGGTTAGGCAGAGGTGTACCTAATAGTACACACATTTGGCCAGTTATGATTAAGTTCCATGTAATAGAGGGCGAGCCTATTGCCATGAAACGTTACGTAACCACTAAGAAAATCGTAACGTTACGGCACAAAACCTCATTTCGTGTGTTTCCACGCCAAACTTCCAGCTAAAACCGTTTAAAGAGATTACTTTCGTTTTGTACAAATATTAAGGGACTGATTGAGTTGAAAACTTCTTAATTACGTCAGGCAACATTGTTCTGATTGGTTCATTCCGAGCGGTGCGTGCGATACAGCCATGCCATTGGCTGAAACATTCCTGAATAAAGCTGGGATTTTTTTTTTCATTGAATATTTGAGATAAAAAGTATTCGTTTCATATTGTTGCGAGGTTTTGCAGCAGTGTTTGTAGTTTGGTTAAAGTTATCGATTGGGGATATGATACGTGGTTTTTTTACTCGTCCTTTAATTTTTTTTTTAAAACGTACATGTATTTTTCTCACTTTGTTGGAGAACTCAGGTTTTCTAGGTATAGGCATTTTCCGGTCCTCCAAAACATGGTAGAAGTAGAAACTGGTGTTTCAGTGGATAAGAGGCCAACATAACTCTCCGCTTGCCCCCGACGGAAGGTATCGCTGAGGATTTTCCCAGTCAAAAAACGAAACGATAAGTTTAGGAATACACAACAGATACATAACATACCTTAATCGCCGAATCTACCCTTATTAGAATACACTTACTTTGAGGCTTATTGGCTTCATACTGCACCTCATTGTTGTTCGATGGATTGATGCGAGTAATTCTGATGATTGCTTACCTGAAACAATAATATGAATAAAATTAATAACAATTCATCCCTAAAATCTCCTGTAAACGGGCGTTGTACCTCAAACGTAGTTGAAATTCAGTAGCTTAATAAGATAACATCTCGCCTGTAATCCTGAAAGGGTTAGGTAGAGGTGTTCTTAATACACCTCTGCAATTACACTGGGTACAAATTCAGACTCCGTGGCTGCTATTCAGAAATTCTTGATGGAAAAACCAAATAACGCAAAGGCCCCTTTTTTTTGGGGGTGGGAAATCATCAAATCCCCTCCCTCTCTTGGGCAGAGCGAAAGGGAGTGTCAGACTTCTACTGACTAAAAACCACCCATGTTCCTTCTTAGCACTTCATGTCGAGGCCGCGGTATCTCTTGCGAGCAACCCGCAGCCCCGACGGGCGTTGGCCCTGGCGGGCTCCTTCCATGTTGCTAACATCTCTATGAGGCGCGCGTGGAACACGAACGCGCCGTCGACACGGCCTGTCTTCGTCATAAGACGAACGGACGGCGAGCTAGCCCAAAACTCACCGTCCACAGGCCCGCATCTACGGTGGCCGGAAGCCGTCACGTGGCCAACGCAAAGGCCCTGAACCGGCCATATTTATTGAACCCAAGACCTCTTGCTCAACAGTCGAGTTTGCGACCACAAGACTGTTGAGGCCGTCAATGTCTTTATAAATAGATATACATCGAGATATTAGATATCCGAGCCTAGTTAACGTTATAAATAATTACAATATTCTAAGGATAGACCAGTTTACAGACTATCAGGCTTCTGGTAGCCAGACTATCACAACAAATAATCTTAGTTAGTTAAACCAAGAAACGCTTTATCGCAGCTTATACAAGTTGTTGTCATAAACAACATCAGATATATTGTATCATTCTCACCAATCTAAGCGGTCCATTTATAAGGGGATTCGAGTGAAATGAAGCGGTGACAAATACCGGCCGCCATAACGTAAACATCAATACATAACTAAAATAAACTCAACCCAATATGACGGATGGGATCGTGTATTTTCTACACAAAAATATAGAATTATTGCTAGAAAAATATGAGATATGAGCATTTTTGTTATATTGAGGAATTTCTGTCCCATTCAATAGGTGTAATTTATAGTTATTTATTATATACAAAAAGTGGAGAAACATGTTTTAGTGATATGAAAAGGTTTTTACCTACAGCAGTGGTTGAAATAAACAATTTGAGTGTGATATCTGTTGCTACGGCACACCAAAGAGGTTTCTTATGTTATTTTTGAGTGTCATTTCATTGTTGTAATGTGTGTTCGATACGGAACGTTTACAATATAATATAAAGGACTGTTTTATCATAAAGGACTTTAAAGGAGTTTTAAATTATGTTTCTACCCTTGTCGGTTATCAAATAACATGTTTAAAATGTGTTTTGAAATGTTGTATTTTTTATTATCACATGTAGGTTTATTTTTGTGGTTAAAGATGATTCACATAACAACACGCCTTTTTTTTTCGAGGTTGGAAAATTATCAAATAACTCCTCCCGCTCCGGGCAGAGCGGTAGGGAGTGTCAGACTTCTATTGACTAAAAACCACCCATGTTCCTTCTTAGCCCTTCGTGCCGAGGCCGCGGTATCTCTTTCGAATAATCCGCAGCCCCGACGGGCATAACAACACGCTTGTGATCCTCAAAAGGTGAGGCAGAGGTGTACCTAATAGTACACACATATTTCACCAGTTATGCTTACGTTCATGGAATTGGGGGCGAACCTATTGGCATCAACCGGGCACAAAACCAGTGTCCGTGACTGCTATTGACCGGATTGCGGATCGCGGGGCTGCGGGTTGTTCGCAGATACCGCGGCCTCGACATGAAGGGCTTAGCCCTTCATGTCGAGGCCGCGGTATCTCTATATATGCGGTATGTCTACTTATAAGTAATTTCCGCAAATCGATTTGTTTTCTGAATAGGTCGATGGTGAGGAAGTTTGATTGTGGCCGGGTTGTGTTGTGATAGACTCTGAGGTGGAACTAGAGGTTAAAGGGTTACATCCTCAGGGACGTTTGAGGTGACTTTGAATTTATGTTATCTATTTGTTGTTGTTAACGTGTTTCATTGGTAATAAAACACGTTCGTTGCAAGAAAAGTAAGTATGCAAAGATTGTAGTAGGTGATCTTTCGGCATAACTAGAGAGAAAATAAGGCCAGCTAACCGTCCGTCCGTCTTATGACGACGAGAGGCCGTGTCGACGGCGTGTTCGTGTACCACGCGCGCCTCAAAAAGATGTCAGCAACATGGAAGGGGCCCGAAAGGGCCGACGCCCGTCGGGGCTGCGGGTTGTTCGAAAGAGATACCGCGGCCTCGACATAAAGGGCTAAGAAGGAACATGGGTGGTTTTTAGTCAGTAGAAGTCTGACACTCCTTTTCGCTCTGCCCAAGAGCGGGAGGGGTTATTTGATGATTTCCCACCCCCCCAAAAAAAAAGGATCAATAACGATTATGTGATTCAATAATGGGTGAATAAAAGTTGTTCGATTTGATTGGTTGGTCATCATTTGATAAAATAGTAATATTTTTCACAATTTTGTAGTAATTCATATTCAACAAGAGCGAAGGCTTTTAGAGTATCCCAACAAGAAAAGAAAACATCAATATACATAGTCATAAAAATTGGAACACACACTTAATGGTCCGCCACTTTCATATCGGACAACTTACATCGCGCGAGTCTTGGGGTAAGTAAATATTTTTTTCTAACAAACTCATCAATGTAGATGTTTTCTTTGCATCGTTCGGAGTGCACCAAGCACCTCTTAAGGCGGAGTATCGATGTTTTTTTAAGGCGAAACGCACACGGTCATGTTTGCATTCGATCATGAGTTCTGAAGTAAAATGGTGTCTCCGCCATTTTGAAATATGTGATGTAAGTGATGTGTAATGTTACTCTATTAGACGTGCTATGTTGCTGGTTTAAGAAGGTACTTAGCTTTCTAAAAGGCACTTGGACTAACTGTAGAACTGTCACTGGCAAATCTATACAAATATTTAATTTAGAGGTACAATATTATGTTTGTAAGTTTATATGTAGGGAGTAACCTCCAGAACTAATGATCCAATTCTTAACTTATTCCATTGATAGAAAGACACATTATTAGTGGGTGCTACAGTAAGGAACCCGTGGCAAACAATAACAGCCGTACGAGTCGATATTTAAGGTTAATTTGCGCTTGCCAAGGACGGACTGTGGGTGGGAAATCATCATTATATCCCGACTGCCCTCCGTACCTCGAAAAGCCGCGACCAACTCAAAAGCATATAAATTACAAAATAACAAAAACCTGCATTACGTTAAGTAACCAAACACATTGTCCGCACATTAAAACAAATGTAAATTAATAAGCACACAACTACTAATTAAGCTTTAATGAAGTAATAAATGAATTTGTTAAAAATTCATTGGGAAAAACCAGTGATGGGGGCTGGCCCGAACGCTGTAAAATGGCCGAATGACCGTTAATTTGGGTAAATTGTTGTACACTTGTTATAAATTCAGGAGATTAAGCCATGCTGTGCCCGGCGTTGTGTGCTCACCGGTTTAAATTAAGACTGTATTACGATGATATATCGAAATTGAAATTATATATTCATTCGGTTTTTGTTGGCGGTTGTCGTTGGGCAACCATAGCTTCGGGAGTTGATGAGAGTGGATGTAGATAGAAGGTAAAGGCTTCAAAACTGTTATTCGTGGTCGTTACACACAATTGTAAGATTTTTGGAACGAAGTTCCTTATCGCGCGTTGTGAAAGGGGGCTAGACGGAAAAAATTCTTACGAAAAGTTGTCACGACACTTTTTGCTATAGTAAGCTATTGTAAGCTGTGCGGTGTCGCATGTTTCTCTGTCTGTCTCTCTCTCTCTTATAGAAAGCAAGCCAGATATTTTCATTTCTACATTTCTTTTTTTTTTTTTTTTTACATAATAAAAAATAATAACAATAACTTCGTTCCATCCGGGTGTTCCTTGACACCTCTCAAGTTTTTTTTTTATATTTTTTCTATGGACCTAGAGAAGACTAACATTGTCTGATAGGACACTTTGAACGAAGTTCTAAATTCGTGTACAGAGAAAACATAAAATTGTATTGAGCTTGTGAAAATAGACTAATGTTACACCAGTTTAAAAAATAAATAAAATCGTCTAAACAATGCCGATTGACATGCTATTTAATCACGAAAGAATAAATGCTAAAAGTAAAAAAAATACATAGATAGAATTGTACCGTACATTTGTCATCCCTCTGTCTATACTCCGAACATTTTTCGTGCATTCAACCCGTACAAAACAAATACAAGAAAATAAAACAACAAGCATGACATCAACGCTATCTAATAAAAAAAATTAGATGTCATTCCGCCGTGCAATCGTCGTAATGCAATCGTCTGAGGCGATAAAATAGAACGTCAATGCCTACGTTTAAATAAAAAAAGAATAACGTAAATTCTTACAGGCTGTACACAAACAAAGGCGAACGCCTTTGCCTCACATGAAGAGTGTTTGCAAAAATTTCGATCGCCTTTTATCCCCTGCCTCCTCTTAACCCCCTAACGCCCGTCGCGTACAATCATAAGTGTTTTCTTTGTGGATAGCGCAGCCAACAACAGCACCCTTTAACGTGTTTATCCTTTTCGGTCGAGCCTCCCCTTTATAAACGAATATTTTGACCCTGTTTTTATTTTTTATACTGTGTTATTGTAACTGAAATGTTTGTATGGAGGTATTCTGTTTACTAACATTGGAGTTAATGGATGTACAGTACTTAGTACACACATGGACGTCACTGTGGAAGCAATCAGTGGCGAGCTTTTTAATGAAAAACGAACTGTGATCTGTTGTTTAGTGAATGTTGGGATTGTTTTTATTTTTAGAGCTAAAATTATATGTTATTTTTATTTTTTATTTGCTCTTTCCACTTCTCACGATGGTGTGCTTCTTCTTGCCAACCAGCGAGAAAGTCATGTAACTCGGCCCGCCATCTTCTCTTTTTACAATAAAAAAAAATGAGTTAAAATTAATAAGTAAAAGGCATAGGCATCATTTTTAACATTATTTAATCGCCTCTTGTAAGTATTAGTCTTTTCAACAACTAAAGTTAAAAACTTCTTTAGACAATAAATTTCACACAAAATTTCATCATAAAAACTTAAACGTATTTTTCTATTACAAGCAAACACATTTAGCACCTATCTAGAGGCAAGACATTTCCTAATTTGGTAATAGAATTTCGGTTTGTTAGTGGACCACGCGCTGGGAATTCGTACCTCGTACGTGGTCGCTGCTGGCGATGTGGGGTCGCACTTACAGCGAGGAACGTTAATTAAATGGCAACATTACTGTTTGTATGAAGGTCGAAGAGTAAGATGTTTGTTACTAGCACTAGGGTCTGTCTAATTTTACCTTTCTAACAACGTAATTTTTTGTATGTAGGTTTGAGAGAAGTGTTGTAAAATAAACCGTTGAGATGGTTTAATAAAATCTACCTAAGAGCTTTTTGGATGCCTCGTATTTCGAAAATGTTTACGTTTCTAGATTTTTTTTGTTACAGCGAATAACAAAAAATCTTTCTGACGTCCAATTATAAAAGATTTAAAAAGATGTTGATCAAAATGAACGAAGGAAGTTTGAGCACACCTTGTTTATGAAACATTTTCTTAAGTTTCATAGATAAGTAAAGTTAAACTGTTGAAAATATATTATATTAAAATTGAACACGAAATGTAATTATAATTCATAATTATAATACTGCAATGAACTCCACCGGATATGGATACAAAAATTCAGAAATAATTTGGTACCGCTTGTCGCTGCAACTAGCACCACAAACACTGTTGTTGCACGTTTTGCCGGAGGCGCCGGTGGATTAAACGGATTACACACCACGGGATACGCGTGTTTTTATCACGTAATAGCTGCCAAAGTCACCGGTTTATATTAAATTGATAACGTTTTATTTGATAGCAATTATACGTCTAAGATACAGAGGACTTGCCCGTCGGGGCTGCGGGTTGTTCGCATGAGATACCGCGGCCTCGATATGAAGGGCTAAGAAGGAACATGGGTGGTTTTTAGTCAGTAGAAGTCTGACACTCCGTTTCGCTCTGCCCAAGAGCGGGAGGGGTTATTTGATGATTTTCCACCCGGAAAAAAAAATATACAGAGGAATTGGGAGCGATTTCAAAGTCACCTATAAGTGACTACTAGCACCTTGCTCCTCTGAGCAAGGTAAGATAGAAGATAGTAGAAAATAATTAACTGTGTTTGGAGGTCAACTCATAAATTAAAGATAAAATTAATATCATAACAAAATAACTCCGACGATACTTAAATACACTCGTCATACATTGGCAGAAAGAATCTCTATTTCATTTATTGACGAGAAAGACAATTTCCTAACGCGTGTGCTTTTTTAGCAGAAGATGACTAACAAATAATTCATCATCATCTCCCTAGCCTTTTCCCAACTACGTTGGGGTCGGCTTCCAGTCTAACCAGATGCAGCTGAATACCAGTATTTTACATGGAGCGACTGCCTATCTGACCTCCACAACACAGTTAATACCAGGTAATACGATATTCTTTGGTAAGACTGGATGTCAGAATTTCAGGTCACTGACTACCTGTAACGACTGCCAAAGATCTATATATGGCAGCCGGGACCAACAGCTTAACGTGCTTTCCGAGGCACGGAGGAATCTCGGTATAACTAACATTATTAATACGAATAGTATATTTACAAGGATCTTAGGAGCAAAAACGTGTCTTTACCGAAGCATGCATAATAGTTAAAGTATAAAAAATATTGCCAAAATAATTAAGACTGAGTATGTTTCTTATGCATTACAAAACGACGTTAACGAACCTTAATACTATTTTTTTACAATCAAAAGTGCTTTTGAACGATCTAAGTGAAATACATATTTGTGCACAAAATATGGCATAACAGCTTTTAAAATACTTTATCAGCTGAAAGTGGGGCCCCAACCCTCCGCTGCACGTATCGCCCGAGGCGTCGCGGATTAAATGGATTACAAGCGAGACACGCGTGTTTTTATCACCTTATCATTACACCTAGATGTCGAATACAGCGTCCGGTACTTTCATATTTTACTTACATGCTTTTTATTAAGAAAAATATTGTTTTTTGTTTTTACACGAGCATTGAAGGGTAGGGGAGGAGAGGTATTTTTGGACATCTATGCGTTGTGATATGTATTTATATTTAATGACGTAACATAACAACACGCATGTATTCCCCCAAGTGGTTCGGCAGTGGTGTACATAGTACACCAACATTGCGCCAATTATGTTTAAGTCCCATGTAATATGGGGTCAACCCTGCCAAATCTAGACTCCGTGGCTGCTACTAACAAATTCCTGATGGAAAAATCCACTATCACAGTTTAATGACATACTTTTTGTAAAATAATTTATGATGATTTTAGTTTTCTTTTTCTGAAAGGGTTTGCATTATATCAGTTGATCTCTAAATTATATTTATCACAAAGTCAAGTTATAATTTGTCTCACCAACAATTGAAAACACTTCATCAATGAAACGAAATCGATACATCCATTACAGTCACAGAGAAGTGTATCAACCTCTCCCAAAATACTCAGATCCCACTCCCAATTTCATCCCTAAAACCCAGTTAACCTCGATATCAATTTAATTAGCGCTTAGCCGTTATACTTCGTAAATTATTATCTGCTTTAAATTTTAGTAAGGATTCCTGAAACTATAACGGCATCAAAGTTTACTATAGTTTGCTTAAGTAGTGCTTGAACCCGCATTAGTTTCCTAACTATCCGTAGCTGAGGATTGAATAACGGCGAACACTTCAAGGAAATGACGTGTGGGTTCACTCGTATACTATAAGTAACTATAGGGCTGTAGGAATAGTATATCAGTATTGGCACGTCACAAGTAGAAAAAAAAACGTTACATTTATTGAATGAATTACCGGAAAAAACCCTTACAAATTCCATTTTACTTAAAAGTAACCTTCTCGTTAAAGAATTGCATATATTGTGTTGTGACAGTGTCACTGACAGATATCAGTAAGTATTTGTATGGAGGCATCCACATCCTGCCCGTCGGGGCTGTGGATTGTTTGCAAGAGATACCGCGGCCTCGACATAAAGGAACATGTGTGGTTTTTATTCAGTAGAAGTCTGACACTCCCTTTCGCTCTGCCCAAGAGCGGGAGGGGTTATTTGATGATTTTAGAGGTTAACAGAAAGACAGGAGAGTCAGAAAGCGTGCGAATAAACACTAGAATTCAAAATCAGTGATACATCAAAACCTGGACAATCTACCTGGCGTAAAAGGCTCTAACTACACGCTCTTGTTCAAAAACAGTAGCTCGCAACACTTATCTATAGCAATTAATCATTTTTATTTGTTTAAAGCCACCAAAGCTGTAATATGCATAAATTAATACTAAAGTACCTGCTTCGATCTTGTTAGAACTGGTCAGCCATTTTTATCATTACGCGTTTATAAGGGCCAGTCACGGCATGCAAGCTTCGTAATTATATTGCCACTTGAACTTTGTAGCATTATATGAAGTCATTATACGTTTGAATTTAATGTTTGTTCTGTTACGATATAGATTTACTGTTTGAATTGTTATGTGGTTAGTGTAATCGGGGTGATAAGCGGTGTTAAGTTGGTATAGGTAAGGTCTTTATTTTTGAGTAGGTGCTTGTGAAGGTGATAATGGCGTCAATAATATTCATTCTTTTGGATATCATAGCCAAAATATTTCAAGGTTTAGCTTACCACTAGTGTGTCAAGTATGGAAATAAAAATAACCGTAGATGTGCTACGAGCTCCGCGCTACGGCGTAGCACATGCTGTAGCACTGCTATTCAGTGTTCGTTCGAGTGAAGTTTATGGAATTGTTTGTATACAATGATTTTGTGAGTTTGATGATTTGTAGTGGGCGAAACCGGTCCGTTTTTAATTATGTTCAAAACATTTAATAGTTAAAAAAACAGTACAGAACTATCTCCCCTCATATTTTACTCAAAACCCTGGTTTTGAGTTGACTGGTTGAGTGAGAACAACTATTACTTCCAGGTACTTCCTTAACGCGGAGGTAGGGATGGAAATCCTCATAATCGTCAGAAAAACGTTCACAAAGATTCCTTTTAAGCCAGAGGTGATCATTATACATTTATAGACGACTGGCTGTGAAAGATTCCTTCGACATGCAGACATCCTTAGGATAATTTTCAAAAGCTCGTCGCCTTGCAGAGTTACCGCACCGTGATAATATAATGGTCTGGTCCTAAATGTTTTGGAAAAGTCGCTTCGCGAAAGACCATTTTCTATTTTGTTGGGATTCTGGCGAAAATGGGAGAAGATCAAAGGCTATTGTTGCAAAATGCGGGTTGTGTTTTAATTATGATAATATTTTCTTTGTAGGGGTCTTTATAGAATTGAAAACTGGCACAAATTTTACGCAACGTTTGGTATGTGTGATTTAAATATACGGGTACCCACGTCAGTAAAATACCGCAAAATTTACGTATTATTTTCCGAAATCAACTCGATTTTCATAACATGTTGCCAGTTTTATGATTGGGGAATGAATTTCAGCTGGCGAGTTAGTTTAAAAGCAGTAAATAAATACATGTTTCGGATCACCGCGTAAATGCTGTTCATTTATTAATTCGTGGAACTGGTTTAATTAAACCAAAACAAACTAACTACATATTTCTATACTCATGAGAGAGTTGTAATATTCGAAAAATATCTTCACACACACACACACAAAAGATAACGAAAACTTCCAGATTAAAGCTGAACAGGCGAATAATAATAGACGAAAACATTATAATCCCCCCCCCCCCTCCACACCGCTAGCCCTCTCCATTACCAAGCGTTTTACTTGGCGCGGATAAATTACACAGTTATGAATAAATTTCGCATAAAACTCGGAACTGCACCTTTGCATGACGAAAGAGTAAGCTAGATGGGCGATTGGGGGGTGCAAGAGAGGGACGGACAACCCGGCAAGTCGTAATACGAAAATTTCATTAAGAAGTCAGGCCATCCCGAACAGTTTTGCTGATATCTAGAATATTCGGGCGTACTTATTAAGACGCGGAATATCTTCAATTTCTGCAGATGATTTTAATATAGTAGCGCTTTGAGATGTAATTATGTTATGAACGATTTCGTGGTTTGATGAGGTTGTGTTTAATGTGATTAAACTTTTCTGTTTTGTCATCGATTTGCGAAGTTATTATGAGGTGAGATGGTGAATTTATGGAGCGTTAGTAATGATAATAAAGTAGATAAAAGTTGTTTTTGATGAAACAGTATAGTGGTGGGGCGACGTTACTTAAGTGTTCAGCTTATAAGAACTTTATATGTGTGTGTTATCTAAAATACTAATTTATTTAGATTAAAATTTATTGAATAACACCACGCCTGTAATCCCCGAGATCCTGGGTTCGATTCCCGAGTTGAACAAAGTGTTATTTGGTAGCAGAGGCAGCCACGGAGTCTGAATTTATGCCCGGTAGATGGCAATAGGTTCGCCTCCAATTACATAGGACGTAAACATAACTGGCAAAATATGGTGGTTAGGTACACCACTGCCTAACCCTTCGGAGATTACAGGCGTGATGTTACGTAGTAGAAATATTTATATTATAGAAATATGGAACAAGAAATTAGGATAAGGGCAGAGAATGATGATGATTTTCGAAAAAACATTAACAAAACTTTTTAACACATTAAGAGCATGATGCCATGATTAGCCGTTTACCAATCACGGCTAAAAATTTTGAAAAACGTTCGAAACACGCCCGCCATTAATTACGGCCGTGACGTAAATTTTTCCAGTTAATCAAAAAACTGTCGGACTTTTCTGTGGGTAGGTGTATCTCTCGTGACGTCATTAGCGACCTACCGAAGCGCCGAAGCACCTAAGTTGATTTTCGAACGAATTTAATTTAATTTACAATTAAACCGTGGTCCTCTGTTTATTTTTTCGGAGCACTGGCTTCTAATTTTGAATTTCGATGGAAGTTTGTTTTTCTTATTTTTGTTTCCGTTTGTTTGTGTTGCTCTTGCTGGCTGGGAACAATTTGTTATTTTAAAATTCGATGTGTGTGTCTGTTTTCAGGGACATGACACGGTGACTTTTGGTTGCTGTTACTGCCTGGATTATTTATTGCGGGTTTATAACATTCTTTTCATGCCAAGCCAATCGGGTATTTGTTACTTTTGCAAAGTTTAATTTCGAGGTGTATTTTGTTTGACAGATGCGAATTTAGGGACATCTACAGACGGCCCCATTTTCATTGCCTATTAATCTTACAACCCATACAGTAGAACCCAATTGACATTCAAACGCCCTCAAAAATTAGCCACAAAAATGCGTGCACACGATCACACACCCTCTCTCATCCTATTACACGAATTATCATATCAAACGGTAACCGAAGCATTCGCCATGAAAAAAAAAACAATCATTCAAAACCTTTCATCCTCTTATTAGAGAAAAAGGGTTAGTATTCGGTGGCAAATATAATTTTGCAGCTGGCGTAACCAGATTTCAACTTTACAGCTTTAGAATAAAGTCGCTTTGTTCTGTTGCGTCACGTTTGTTATGATGTAACGAGCTTACCTCGCATCGCAATCAAAGGTTCGCCTATTTAAATAAATCTAGATTGAAATTCACAATGGAGTTTTAAGGGAGTCATCGTCAGTCGTTATCGGGGCCGCACTCGGGTGACTCAAACGGGTGCAAACGGGTTACAATTTATTGGTCCTCGTTTTGCATTCTTGGTGAAATAATGTTGTTACAGACTTGTGTATTCGTATGAATGGGTACAGTTACGGAATAAAGTTTGCCCGTTGCCGCGTGGGTATACAAGCTATGTGGTTTATCCTGAGAATCTGTGTATGTGTTCAACTTTTTATATTAGTTTTTCATTGGTTTTAATCGCTATTATACTAGTTAAAACTAAACCACTTATATGGTTATTCTCATATTCGTCTTCTATTCATTACCAATTTATATGAATAAATAAAACACAAAGTCACAAACAGCAAAATAAAAACAAATAAATGTCCCCTCATCCGCCTCCGGCCCTGGCGGGGTGCTACCAAAAATTATGGACATTACTTTTGCCAGCAAAATTGGGTTACCGATGGCTATGTAATGAAGTGCTGAACTTTCAGGTCATGTGTAGAGGCTTCCTGGCGTAATTGCCTCTGATATAGTGTGCCGCCGAATTCGAGCGAGCGGCCTCAATGGTAATGGGTTCCTCCCATAGTTTTAATCTTCTTTATAGGTGACCCTTTCGCTAACTTTGGAAGTCGTTCCGCCCCTATTATTTTATGTTTGTATGCGTGTTCGGTTGTGTGTGTATTGAAACGGAAACCGTGGTTTAGGCTTGTTGGTGTCTGTGATCGTTACAAGTTAGTGCTTAGATAAACTGATTTGATAGGGCTCAGAAACCGCAGCCCTGGAAACTTTGTAATGGGTTTGTAACTAAAATAAAGGGCTGGTGTAACGTGTTTTAGAGTTTTGTTTAGTATATTGGGTAAAATGTCTGTGTTTACTGTGCACATAATCTATTCTTTTAAAACGAAATATTGGCTAAACTTTTTTGGAGAGTTGTATTGTTCTTTAAAGAATAGAAAAAAACTGATTCTATCTATTTATCTTTTTTGAGTGTCCATGGAGTTTCTTGCTCATTCTTTTCCATAGAAATCTATGGAATGGGCAACTTGCAGTACTTTCGCAAGTTATTATGCCTTGTGACTTCGTCTTTTTTTACATGTAAAAGTGCCTGTAATAGTCTAATTGAAATAAGTCCCTTTGGTTAATGTTTCTTTCGTTTTAGATAGCATTAGTTACGTGAAATTCACTAACTGAATCAAATTATTGCTCATCAGTGTAAATGAGGCTCCATTGTTACCAAACAGCTCCGTAAACATCTACCCTTGGGCCTTAACAATCCATTCTACAACAACAATGCAATCTTCCCCTCTAACACTTAGATAGTAACAAGTAGGTAGTTTCTGAAGTTATAAATCTCAAACCAAAAACCCAATGAGCGATGATTTTTCAAAGCGAATCGGGGTGTGCGAGCGACATAAGCGCTACAATTAATTTAACAGGCGTCTCCGCTTGTATTGTGGGTGGTGCAAGGGTGGTGTGCAAGCGATTTAGAGTGATGATTACGTTGGTGTATTAAAGTAAGCTGGATATAACTGAATTGTGGAGGTCAGACAGGCAGTCGCTCGATGTCAAATAGTGGTATTCAGCTGCATGAGGTAGATTCGAGCCGACCTCAACATAGTTGGGAAATGGCTAGGCAAATGATGATTAAAGGAAGCTAGAAACTATCTATTTATTGTGCATCACGCTGGTTTTCTCGACAGGTTGTGCAAAGGTGTGCCTTTTCAGGGAGACTGACGCACAAACGGTTACCTTGTATTCCACAGAATCATCATTGCGTACATCATCCCAGAACTCCGCGCAGAAATGTATTCTTCCCCATCATCGGTATTTAAAAAAAAACCAGCCATTCCGTATATTTTGACTGAGTGACCGCCGAACAAGTTTCAACCTCATCACTAAAGACATAAGGGTGAAAAGTGGCAGACCGTCAGTAGTAGGAGATCTAGATCGACCTCATGAACCATATTATTGCTTGGTCAGAAAAAAACATCAAGATAACCTACATCAATTAAGCACAGGTAAACAAAAGGATCGATCCTAATCCTAATCACAAAACCGCCTCCATGTTCTAACTTAGAGTAAGTTGGGGGTAAACTGGGGCAAAATTGTGAGACATTAATCTTTAGCTCACGCGAAAAGTATTGTACAGATAGCGTGGGGGGACTGAGATGTTTGTCCCGACTTCCCCGGCTAGCCAAAGTGGCATACAATGATTACACAAGATCCGGGAATAAACTGTGTTTAAAGATGGTACTAATCCCGGAATTATTTGCTTGTAATTTTATCGTAGCTGAATGATTTTAGATTACCACTAACTTACTAGCTTGTCTTGTCCCACAGCTGGGCAAATTTTTCTTACTCGTTTTTTATACAATTCTGTCTTTTGCTAATTTTAGACCTTTTGTTTTTTAGTTTTATTTGATTCGGTACAAAATGGTAGTGTTTTTAAAAATATCAAAAGTGATTATCCTCATAGGATGCACCTGCCAATCTCTTATTCTCTCATAAAGAAAATTCAGACAAGGAAAAACCGTTGATAATTAATCATCACAGAACTCATTCATTGCTGTCATACCACATCGTACTTACTTTTGCAAGTAGGTACGTAGGCCGAAGCCGTATGATTATCTTATGGCAAAAGTTCCCAAACAATGATAGAAATATGGTTGAACGCAAACAAACAAAACTCTCTTCATAAAATTAAGTATAGTCGTAAATTCCCACATACCAGTGTGGCGCTACCTTTACCAGTATTAGGGTTCCGTAGCTAAAAGATTAATCGCAGTGCTCCGTAGCTACACATTAAGTAAATTTCTAAGCAACACACATATAAATCGCGCTTAACGGGCGTCGTTGAGAAAACTGTAGACTTTGGCCTGTTTCAGCTGAATTCAGAATTGTTTACAGTTCAATTGTTTATATTAATTGTTTGGATAAAGTTTGTGTTGCGCCTTTGTTTTAATGTAAGTTTGTATTGTGAATACAAAAATGACTGAACGTTTTAATATTCATAGTTTGAAACAGCCTGTCAGGTCATCTGAAGGTGCTTCTAATAACGTTTCTATAGATAAAAATAAATCTACATTGTTCTAAAGAGCTTTGTCACTTTTTCTAGTTGGCAAAAATACGAGAACACGGTCAACGAGAAAGACAAAATAAAACATAGAATCGGGGACATGACTATCAAATAACTCACAATAAAGTTTCGAAGATGTTACATGGAAGTGTCCAGAATAAGATCTATAAAGTATAGGAGACAAGTGAAACGTTTTCAGAACGTATCTGGTGTCCGCCGTGTCTCCAGAGCTAGAACTTGGCAACAATAACCAGGTCACTCCAAATATCAGACATAATATATATAGTACACAAAACGTTTTCTAAATACACTTTTACATCAGATTGTATTACTCTAACTCGAAATGTTTGTATAAAGAAACTTAGAACAGGGTAGTTCAAACGAAACTAGAGCACATTCCAGCTTCACTCGCTAATAGCAAGTAACAGATTGCTCTAAAATACACCAACCAACTTTTGAATTAAAAGCAATGCGACAACTCTGTGTGCTGTTATTCTGCTATTTCTCATTTAGCCAACGACTAAACGCGGATGCGTCTGACATCGTGGCTTCGTAATATCCTGTCACTACATTGACCTATTTCTGGCCAAACACGACCCGACACAGTGTCGCACTGTGCACCCCCTACGTCAAAACTTACCAGCCGAACCGCCGTAAATTAACACAGCTAGCTTCTGTGGCGCTTGTTGGAAAACTTACACTGTAACATTACTTAAATCTTTATTACGAAAGCAATAAAGGCCATATTTAACGCTGTCAAAGGTTTCGTCGAAATTAAAGCGTTGAAATGAAAGTTCGGTTGTCTTTTTGGGGTGGCACTTGGGGTCTTGAAGAGTTTACTTAATGGAAAACGCTCTTTTGCCGTTTTAACTGGAAGACTGTCTTGCAAAATTAATTATCTATCAATTACAATATTTTAAATCTTTTTTTATGAAACTGGATATTTTATTACAAGAGAGGTTTCTCAGAAGTATTTTTTTCTTTAATAATTTCGGTTGTAGGCAATCAAGTATCTGCGGCAAGTTATTTAAACTGTTTTTTAAGAAACTTAAATCAATACTAAAATATTATGAAGCCAGGATTATTAGTCTTAAACCCGCTCAGACCACTACGCTACGAAGTCCCTGAACGAAAACATAGATGGCGCTACCGTCCCTTGCTGAAAAACGTCATGCAAAGGCATAAATAATTCGTTCCAGCAAATGCACGGTAATACGTAAAATAATTCTTATCACTGTGACCCAAATACAGGCGAATTAACCTAAAACCAAAGCTACTGTATGACCAGTACTACTCGTAGTTAATTTATTGTAGCGTATAGTTTTATGCTTTTTACTTTACCCATAGAACGTTACTTTAACGATTTCTGGAAATATATGGGGAGGCAAAAGATATCCGTAATATGAAAGTATGACAAACTGATTTAAGTTTCGACGAATCGGTTTTATTAATGCAGATGGTAGACATGGTAGTGCTGTTGACTGAGGGTAAGTGGTTCTCGGTAAAATAGTTTTATGTTTTTTGCGTTAGAAATTTTAGTTTTTAATACAATTTTCCACTTTCATAGAGGTATTTGATAGTAAAGGGTGGATTTTGTGATTGAAACTGATCGTGATCACAGTCTTTCAACTGCGTTCAGTGTCATTATTTCTATGAATTATTGGCACTGACAGCTTTTGAACGAAGTTTAAATAAAGCATTGGCTTTATTTATATTGTTAAAATTTGTTCTAGGACTAAGCAAACCGAAGAACCAAATGTAAATTTTCAACATTGAGCTAGAATGTAATGCTTTTCTATTGATAAATAAATGGCAAATCTATTAAATAATTAGTAACAGCTGTTCTGTTTGGACATAAATTATGGACGCGACGGGAACATAAATACCCGCGTGTCATATTACGGTAATTAATACTCGATTATGCATCTCTGCCGACCATACAAAATATATACCGATGATAAAAATATATTCCGTGTCAGTAAGCACTACATTTTGACGCACAATGTTCGAACCCATTTCTTGAAAAATTTTAGGGTAGCAGAAATGAGTAAGCGTATATATTATGTCCACGTTGTAACAAACAAACGACTTATTTCTACATAAATGAGAATTAAGCACCAATTCTTACAAAAACAAAAATAAAATAGGAAACAGTAGAAGAAATTAAATTAAGGGCAATTATAGGAAGAGGCCCGATTTCAAAGGTACAAGCGTAAGGAGAGGTATTAGGACCATTCGAAGGCACAGTCCATAAAATAAGAAGGTCAAGCCCCGTCCTAGAATCGGGGCTCCGAAGAAAGGCATCGGCCAAATTGGTAGTTAAAGACTCCTGAGCAGACGGGCGACTGGGTTTGACGCAGGTGAGAAAATAATGAAATGACCGCTGTGATCCTTCAAGGGCTCACGAATTTCTGCTCGTATTGGAATTTGTCGTATTATTACATTTGTGTAGGTGGTAAGATCTGATATGAAATAAGTTTGTATTTCTAGACCTAGCTTTCTCATCTATTTCAGAACCATCTATCACTGTCATATGCCTTATGGATTTTTTCTGTAATGTAAGTTTAATTTGAAACAAAGACACAGTATATTTGAAGTTTTTTACTCCTAAAATCGCAGGTCTACGCACCCATCCTTCGGGTGCGTCGAATTTTTCGGTCGGTCATTCGCGTGACCGCTTCGCATTAGTGCAATGAATCAAATTGAATAAGGCCGCGGTCACATCCGCGATTGGAGGAAACGCCCGTCGCTTTGCTAATAAATAATCATTTTAACTAGTCGTGCTACTGAACTCGTGTTAATGGAGTTTTCAGGCGCACCACTTTGTTTAGATTACGAATTGATTAGAATATACCTGTTTAGGGCAAGGCGTGAGCTAATGGGCAAGCATTTGTGGTAATTGATACAATTGCTTATGTCTTGATGTGAGCTGGATACCCCGTCTGGTGTGCACTAAGTGATTAAAAGGATTAAGTAAGACATTTATTTCTAGCAACCTCTAGAAAAGAACTATTTAATTGTTATGATTCACAGAAATGCTTTGTGTACTTTATTGCCACTCAATTGTGAACTATTCGTAAAGTGTGGGCAGCAATCCGCTTATTTCAACAACAACGAACAAAAAGCATACTAAGAAACGTTTAATGATTTTAGCTAACTTTGAGAACACAAAGTGATAGTTATAAATAGTTACAAAACGATACCACGGACTGCGTTCGTTATTGACAAGTTTCAATTCGCGCTATACCATTAACAATTACTTGGTGCTCAAACCACTAACCCTAAATTGAAGCTCGCACATTTCAAACAATATTCCAGCCAACACTTTCGTCGCTGCGTCATTATGAGAGGTCGTAACGACCCCACAGTGCAAGGATTAGGGCGCACTCGCAAACCAAGTTCAAAGTCGTACTCGGAATTAATAGGGTTATTGTGGCAATAAATACGGGAGGCGCCTAGTTTGTGGTGGCCTGTGGTCGGATAAATCAAGTGGGCGAATGCCGCAAGATGTCCCGTGCTACACCCTTCCGTCTCTCACTGGCCTGTGGTCGCCGGTGGAGGAGATAGCGATATCTCTAGAAGCTACTAATTGCAGGAGTAATAATTAAAAGGTATTAACCAAGATAATATTTTTATTGAAAGGGGTAATTATCCTTTTCTTTGTCCTTTGCGATCTTAAAGTACGCGTTGTTTTCAGAATGCCGCCGTCATTGTGTAAGAAAATCATTTGAAATGATTTTTATGACTTTAAAATTACAGATAAGATATCCTGGTAAACTCTTTACACTTCTTTGTCAAGCTTAATAAGCTTTTTAAAGTGACAAAGAAGTGTATACTCTCTTAGAAAACTCGCTCTAATTTACATCTTGGGTCAAACTTCTAGACCAAAACAGCCAACTTTAAAGGCCATCCAAGTGAGCGTAGCGGTGTATTGGGCATGTTAAATTGTTGAATGTACTGAGCTCATGATACCCCTATGTACCACTCCTCTTATATACATGGATGGATACATGAACGAAATACTCGTGTAATTCTGTCTGGTGATGAGTTCCAACTGAATTTTGTTAAATGAAGCATTGAATCCGCTTTATATTTTTGGAAATATAGTTATTGTTCTGCTCCGTTTCTGTAACAACGCAAACTATTGTTCAAATTGGTATTGTACATGTAGGTACAATGGCAAGCAAATTACGAAAATTATGTAGCATTAAATTATAATGAAACAAAGAGGATGGTATTAAATATGTACTACTTAAATAGCTCACAGAGTAAATCATTCCAACTATTCGCACGGAGGACAAATTCGCAAACAATTATTAATTTAATTCTGTACTTGCACATTGTGGAAATTAATTGACGAATTTTGAATTTAAACGTGTGTTTATTCGAGCTGTTTATGCAGACAGCAATGATTTCCAATTGAGCGAGCCTTTTCTTTTAATTTCTTATCCGTAGTTCATCAACAATTGAAATGGACCAAAGAGGTCACAATTTATGCGAGGACCAAACCACCTGAGGCCCCTAAAAGCTAGGGGTGACTAATTTATTGCAGCTTAATTTACTGGACATGTTTTATGTATGCCCTGAGGGTCCGAAAGAATGTTCCGGCGTGATTTGCATGTGTTCACGTCTAAGTGGCCTTTAGAACTGGACAAGGCCCACTGGCTCGAGTGGCCCATGGCGTTGATGTATCGTGGCCGGGAGTAGTGTAGCGAATTAGCTGTGTGTGTCGCCTTAATAGTTTTAACCCTTGTGCTGCTTCGGTTTTAATGTTTTGGACAGCCCATTTTAAATAATTGGTCAGTGTGTTTGAAAGTAATAATTTAGTGGGAGTCTTATGTTAAAGTATTAGTGTAGTACCCCCTTATATTGCGAGATCCTGGACCTTAGACGGATGCCATTGAGTATTCCGTCAGCATTGATTTTCAAATAAAGTGCCTAATCCGTATCACAGTGATTTTGCATAACATAATTTAATTTCGCCAGTTATGTTTAAGTCCTATGTAATAGGGAACGAGCCTTTTACCACCAACCGGGCCCAAATCCAGACTCCGTGGTTTCAATTGAGAAATTTCTAAAAATCCAATAACACTGATTTTCCTTGATTTGTTTGAATAAAAATCAAGTCTGGTTTATTTTTGGAATTACAATCGAAAAAGGAAGTCGATAAACAAAAGTACACAATTATTTGCGTAAAGATATAATTATGAATACAACGACGGTAACAGACATGCTTGATTTTCCTTCAGCCTGCTCTTGACATAAATAAATTCAGCTCAAATTCCCAACAAATATTTTAACTTGATAAGTGGTCGTACGTATTTGTGCGAGTTTTAAAACAATACTCGTTGCGGTTCGCGTTGGAGGGTTAATGTAAGAGGAAAAAACGTAGTCTGTACGAGTCTGTGTTGTGCGAACAAAGTTAATTTACTAATTGATCTACAGAAGCATTGTATTGTGTTTTACTGAGAGTTTTGTGATTTCCGCAATTTACACGAATGTAAAGGTACAATTATGTAATTATTCCGTAAAGGTTTTCAATTTTACAATTATTATAAGTGGATTACTTATTTTGTTCTGAATTACCGTAAAATTACACACGAATGAGATTAATGAATGAATGAAAATATTTATTTCAGACACAGTGATTGATACAGGTCCATATTATGTGAGTAGCTAGATACGAGTGCTTAAAGCTCTGTTAGTAAAATTAAAAATAACTATTATTTTCGACATGAATAAGTGACCAATGCTTTAGGATTTGGCTGTCCACTCTGACCAACATCAAACTCAGAAGCGTGTTAATAATAGCGAAATAATAATATGGTTATTGGTTAATATGATTTGAGTTACACAATAAACTGAATATTTATATAATATCTGTGGAAAACAGAATCTCCTTCTGAATAATGGTAGGTATCACACTCAAGGGTCATTCACGTACCCAAAATAAGTTTGACCTTTTCAACCGTTAGTGTAAGTACACTCCACGATGAAAAGTCAAACAATACGAGATCACTTACGACTTCCACGCAGCGATTCAATTTAGCAGAAATATCTGAGATTGGCAAGTTCAGACTAAATGCTTCCGTAGACCCGTCAGACCCTAAATTATCTCGGACCCAAATTGGACGTCCGTTAATTATAACTTTCGTGCTGACGTGTCCAGTAAAACTGTGCACTTCAATTAAAAGTATTTGGTATTAGATAGCCCGCCCTTGTTGTGTAATTATAAAGCGCTATGGGGTGTTCAAAATGTTGCCAACTTCGGTCTTCATTTTGTTACTGTATTCAGAATAATTGAGCAGTATTTTGTTTCGTTTTTCTATTGAAGCATTTGTAAGGCGAGTGTGGAATGTGTTGTAACATTTTGTACCAGGAAAAAATAACAGGCAAGTTGTAATCTTGACTTTACGGATAACCGCTCAAACGGCGGTCGGTGCTGTTCACCGGAAATTTGATGTATTATAAAATAATAAACGACACTAATGTAACTTGCGCTAGTTTTTTTAAGCTATTGCATAGCTTCTATCGCGGGCCTTGAGCGTGGGGACCGAATCCAGAAATTCCGTAACGAAAAAAAACCTAACGAATTGACACTTGACAATTTCTTGAAATCAAAAATTGTGAGTTGCCTGTATTTAATTTTATTATTCAGTCAAAAACTTCCTCAAAGAATTTCTGTGAGCGTGTTAATTAATTTTATAAGCGTAAGATAAGATACTATTAATAGAAATTATCAATAAATTACATTATTTGAGCAAACATATTAATAAAAATAAATTAAATTATATAAATCAAATGTAACCTTCATAGCTCTAACCACTAAGAAAAACTATGACACAAAATAAAAGAAAAAGTAAATGACATCTTGACAACTGACGTAATGTCAGATGAAAAGTAAACATTGAAAAATTATTAGATTTAATATTTTAAAACAGCAAAATCAAAGTTAATAAATCGAATAAGATCGATTATAAGGCTGCCAACAAAAATAGTTGTCGCCAAGGCGCGACATGAGACGTAAAAGGACATTTTATAAAAGATGAGGATGATTAGTAAAAGTGTAAGTATAAATACTATATTTAAATACTGCATTAATAAAATAAATAAATAATTATAATTGCATAAGTTGATAAAAAATGCTATGCAATAGCTTTACCGCGGCAGTCTCCGAGTGCCACACGTCTTTTTTATCTATTTATTTATTAAAACTTCAAGTACAAAAGGTGGACTAATGCCTTTTTTTTGGCGTGTGGAAAATCATCAAGTAACCCCTCCCGCTCTTGGGCAGAGCGAAAGGGAGTGTCAGACTTCTACTGACTAAAAACCACCCATGTTCCTTCTTAGCCCTTCACGTCGAGGCCGCGGTATCTCTTGCGAACAACCCGCAGCGTGGACTAATGCCTCAAGGCAACTACCAGTCAACTTTGGGTTAAAAGGGGAAATATTGTGATAGGCTACAAAATTGTATCTAAATAATAACTTTTTGGAAGAAAAAAATGTATATAACCAAAGGAAAAAAGAAAGAAGATGAGACTTAGAGAGAAGAGAGAGAATTGGAAGGAGAGAAATTTTAAAGAAAAATGGAACTTGTCTTAACGGACATAAAAGCTAAAATAAAACTTGAACCACACACAACGTATTCCGCACAAACGAACACTCGAAACGAATGACATTTTTATCTAATGACTAGCTGTACCCGCATGCGTTGCTATGCCCTTTTTCCTACATACTACCTGCCTACGTACCAACTATCTACCTACCACCAACCTCCCTACCCGCCTACTACATACCTACTACCTCCTACCCTACCTACCTACCACCCTACCTCCTACCCTACCTACCTACCACCCTACCTACTACTCTACCGACTACCCTACCTACTCTACTATCCTACTTACTACCCTACCTACTACTCTACCTACTACCCTACCTACCTATCTACCACTTTCTCACCTTTTAAACCTTCCCTAGACTTCCACGAATATTTCAACACTAAAATTAGCCAAATCGGTCCAGCCGTTCTCGAGTTTTAGCGAGACTAACGAACAGCAATTCATTTTTATATATATATAGATTAAACAAAAGACACAAGTACACAAGTACACACCAGCTCAGGCAGTATTTTCAAATGGATGCGAAAAACCAATACTGACAAATGAGAGCTCTGATTTTACATTCACAAGCCTGTTCGCATTAATTCAAAGATCGATTCCATCAATCAGCTAATGAAAAGGCTTCCAAAAGGATTTTTATTCCATTCATTCGAAGCTTTACAAGTATTTCAAGATTAAGCACTTAAAACATTAAGTGCGAGTGTAAAATATGTGAGGTTTTATTTTAAGTGTGATTGGGTTCAGTTTGTGGTAAAAAATTGATTAGAAATTACTTAGTGTTTTGCAAATCATATGGTGATTTCAACTACAGAGAACTTGCAAAATGTGCCCATGTTTCACATAACATCACGCCTGCAATCCCCAATTGTTAGTCAGAAATGTACCAAATAGTACACCCACTATTTCAAACACATCACACCACCTTCTTCAATGTCACCGTTGAGTGATTGTTTATTTTAGCTTCTAAAGTTATTCGGTTCTATTCAAGTACTTTAATCAGTCAACCAAACAATTCAGAAAATCCTAATACCAGCCAACTACTAAAATGCCTTTGCAATTACTTAAGTAAGTACTAATTACTTACTGTACCTAATCATGGCTGGGTTCGATTTCAAATATTTGGGTTGGTACACCCATTCATGATGTCACTGGTCTTAATTAGGGCTAGAGAGTTTATTAAGTTCATAAAATACGTTTTTATTTTCAGCCTCGGAGTCTGGATTTGTGCCAGGTTGATGGAAATAGGCTCGCCTCTATTACATGGGACTTAAACGTAACTGGCGAAATTTGGGTGTTGTACTATGAAATCATCAAATAACCCCTCCCGCTCTTGGGCAGCGAGTGTCAGACTTCTACTGACTAAAAACCACCTATGTTCCTTCTTAGCCCTTGCGCCGAGGCCGCGGTATCTCTTTCGAACAACCCGCAGCCCCGACGGGACTATAAGGTACACCTCTACCTAACCCTTCGGGGCTTACAGGCGTTGTTTCATATCCCAAAAATATTGGTAATGACACTTAAAACAACTAGTACATTCTTTGAAATATATTCGTAGGTATAAAAGGAAGGGAAATCCTAAATAACCTACAGTAAGAAGTTTATGTACGACTTCAATTTACCAGTAACAAATGAAAAAATGCTTTTAGCAGCGATGTTCATTACTCGTATGATTGGAAATTCCCCAGTATTTGACGCAGTGATTGAAAATCGACACAAGATTGCGTGACGCGCCTTAAAATCAGAATTACATTACGTGAAGATTGCTTGACTTGGGTTTTGGTTACGAAACCAGTACGTTGGTAAATAAGCTTGTTTTTATATTTAGAGATCGTTTGAAAGCTGATTAGATTTGTAAAATTATGTAATTTTGTGCATATTTGCCTGAATACGTTTTTTATCTTTTTGGCTTTGTTTCGATTCCCGGCGGGTCGGGTAAAATGTTTATTTATTTTACTATTTATGTACACACACTATTATTGGTGGTTCGTTGTTGCATTTCTAAGTAGCAGCCACGGAGTCTGGGTTTGTGCCATGTTGATGGCTATAGGCTCGCCCTCTATTAAATGTACCTTAAACATAATTGGCGTAATGCAGGTGTAGTATTAGACACACCTCTACCTAACCATTAGGGGATTACAAGCGTGGTGTGTATTTTGAATACCTGTATTTTGAAACAATTGATTTTCATAAAAACTCGGAGGAGCTCGTGGCTTAATAAGAACTGCCACTCGGGTCGATCTTTAGGTAAAGCTGTGCTTGCCTAGGTCGGTCTGTGGATGGGTGACCGCCCGACATACCGAGTTTCATCCGTACCTCGGAAAGCACGTTAAGCTGTTGGTCCCGGCTGCAATATATATAGATCTTTGGCAGTCGTTACAGGTAGTCAGTGACCTGAAATTCTGACATCCAATCTTAAAAAAGTGGTATCGTATTACCAAGTATTAACTGGGTTGTGGAGGTCAAATAGGCAGTCGCTCCATGTAAAATACTAATATTCAGCTGCATCCGGTTAGACTGGAAGCCGACCTCAACATAGTTGGGAAAAGGCTAGGCAGATGATGGTGATTTTCATAAAAACAGACTACGGGAAAGTACCAATTTAAAAAGAAACTTGTTAATAAATTGCTCCGGGCTACCTCCAAGCTTCGCCCCAACAATCAGAATAAAAGTTGCAAAAAACGAGACTAGTGCACCCTTAAAACAAAAAAAAATAAAACAAAACAGGTTTTACGTCCAACTCCGACTTAGAGCAAGTTCGAATGAAGAGGACTTTTTTAAAGAATCCCGTTTGTTCCTTTAGAAGAAACTCCGGGGCAAAAAGACGAGAATTTGACATACGCGTCTGATAAAACCAATAAAAGACTTCGAGTGAATTGTTTACAGCCGATTCGGTGCTGTCCTTTTTTTAATGGGAAATTCTTTTACCTGGACATCGTCTCACAAAGTTTAAGTAACAACTTCCGAGCGAACTTCAAAAGAAATGAGACAAATTAAATACTGGGAGAATGTCACATAAACTGGTTTTCCGTTTTTTGTTTGTTTACCTACTAAGGTAAAGTTTCCATTAATTTTCTTGCCGAAAACTCGGAGTTTGTTTTCTTTATTTGGTGTGTCAAATTCGCCGCACAAAACAGTATGTTGCTTTTTCGTAAACTAACTTAATCTTCTTTTGCTAAGTTAAACATAGATATATAATATAGGGTAGATACAGTACGAGGTAGGTAAAGAGCAGACAAAGGGTCTCCCTCTTCATATTTACACGGTTTTAGGTTGTCAGCCCTTATCTACGAGTGTTAGAATAACTTTTGACCGGGTCAACAGGCGGATAATATTTCATTCTTTTTTGTTGCCTTTACTAACAAAGACATACTTGTAACATAACATAACATCATGCCTGTAATTCCTGGAGGGTTAGGCAGAAGTGTATTTCATAGAACACCCGCATTTCACCAGCTATGTTTAAGCCCCATGTAATAGATGCGAACTTATTGCCATCAAATATGTACAGATCTAGGCTCCGTGGCTGCTAATTTACAAATTCATAATGAAAGACTTTGTTCGACCCGGGAATCGAATCCCGGACCTCTTGCTGAGTTGTCGCGCTTGAGATCACTAATCCAACAAGGCTTATGTTAGACATACTTATACTACCTAGTATAATCATAGTATAGTACACCTACAGGTTGCTTCAAGAAATATCAAAGGTTCTCCAAAATATCTTACAAAAATTCCATCAGAAATTTCGGAAATCATCGTCCAAACCGATAGCCGACAAAAAAAACACCGAAGTTGACCATTACTCACTAACATTCCGAAATCTTCACTTCGGATTCCGTAAATTCCGAACTAACAAAAAACTGCACAAGTTGAAATTGGATTCGGAAAAACTAATACTTTTAGAACGGCAACACACACAAAGGGATTCTTTTCGCGGGCCGCGCATTTCTCGTGCGCGTTGTGCCGTGTGTGTTGACCTTAATATCTCCGCATCAAGTGTATGTTCTTTATGTCGGTCATTGTTTACTAAAGTGGTTTTTACTCTGAAAATATCTCTCAAAATATTGAAGTTTTTTTGAGTTATTTTTTACACATACAACATAACAGAGAGTTCGGTAGAGATGTACTTGACAGTACACCCACATTTCGCAAGTCATGTTTAAGTCCCATGTAATAGGGAGCGAGCCTATTGCCATCAACTGAGCACAGATCCAGACACGGTGGCTGCTACTGAGAAATTCCTGGTGGTGAAACACTCTGCCCGACCTGAGAATCGAACAGGACCTTATGCTCAGCAGTCGCGCTTGCGACTACCAGACCAACGAGGCAGTTAGTTTCTTTATTTTTAGTTTTTTTTTTTGAACAAAAATAGACCTTGTTTTCATGGCCCTAAGCAACATAGACTTATCTTATGCTCCGTGATTTATACTCTACCTTATAGTAATTATATTAAGAAGTAGGCCCTAAATAATCCTTCGCAAAATCTTATCTTAACAAGTAATTTCGGTAAATTACTTTTACTGCTTCATAACCATGAGACCATTTTAATTACTTGTCCTCACACACCTCAAGAGACTGGCGTGTCGAAACCTTTGAAAGTCCACTTCAAGGCATTTGTTCGTGCCAACGAGAAAAAACCTAACTACTTCAGAAATATAATTCATCTTGAGGTTACACGTAATGAAACGGCTAGTTCGACCTTGCGTGAGAAAAGTCAAAAAGGTGAGGTTAGTATGGCCAGGTCACTTGAAATAACCTCGATGTCTCAGACACCCAGGTTTTATTAAGACATTCTACCAAATAAAAGACCCTTTCGTTCCTCTCACGCAAAATCTGCCTATAATGTTCCCACTGCTGGGAGTCACTCCTCTCGATGAGATAGAATGGGCCATAATCCAGCACGCGCGCGGGCCCAGGTCGAGTTCGTAGATGTCACATATATTCGAATTCTTATTCTTCTAGGACATACCGGTTTCCTCACGATGTAAGTCGGGGTCGCCACTACTGGGCCACCGCTGCTCGTTCCTCACAAAACTTTTTAATAATCGTTCAGATGAGCAACTCTGTAGCAACAGTTCGGCCACAAAAAGTTGTTTGATTTGTTTTTACGGTAATGCTCATGGGAGTCGTTACTGATTTCACTTTCATAGACATTTTTTGAAATTGCGAAAGTTCCTCAACACTTCAGATATTTATTTGTGTCTTTACGACTTCTTCGTCTTTAATTTTTATAGGCACTTGGACCCCAAAATACGTTATTAACTTGTCTAATATTGTAAAGGACGAATTCAAGTTCAAACAAATACATGGTACCAATGTTATTTTGAGATGTTTTTCTACTTTGTGAAAGAAAACCTAGAGTGATGTAAAACATAAATACTGGAGATACGTCAGGAGGCACTGACGGCATACTCAGTACACTCGCGCAATGTGTCAATTTAAAAGACCCACACACGCTTACCAGCGCACACACACTGGCCTATCTTACGTACACTTAGAGATTTCTGCTGTCTATAAGCCGTTTCATCTTTCCCTTTTGGAGAGAACAAGAAAAGTTCTCAAACTCCTTTAATACTGGCAATGTGTTTTGTCGCGGCGAACGCCCATTGTTGCTTTGAAACTTTTTCTTTTTTTACCTTTTTTTTTTCTTTAATTTTATTTCGGCCTCGCTGTGTTATCTGCCCTTGGGGTTTACACGCGACGACTGGTAATCGTAGCCATGTTGAATACGTTTATAGGCGCTAAATTCAAAATGGTGGACATAAAATGTTAATAGTTTTGATACTATATTTAGTAGGACTAACACGTGTTGTGAATATAATAAACGGTAAGCCCTATGTTTTTAGACTAATTTTAGTTATTTACTATTGTTAGTGGTTGTGACAAATAATGTGCTATTATTTTCTAGTTGTTTCAGTGATTTTTTTTTCTGTTTTCCAACTATCAAAACAACCAACCAATAAATTCATAAGAAATAATGGATATGAGACGAGATTTATAAAACTCTAAATTTCTATTCAAATTTTCGAAGCAATCGCAACCTCTAAACGCATTCAAAAATCGTATCGCAGTCGTGTCGCACAATCAAAAAGAGACGTCAAGAACTCTCACTTTTGAAAATGAATTAGGGCCGCTGATTTCGTTATTTTTATTCAGTGCCCCAAGTTTGTATTGCTTTTGTTTTCTGTCCAAGTTAACAGTCTTCTGTAAGTTAAGTTAGCCCACAGTTGAGATAATGTTCGGCGAATGAAGCACCTTTTTATTAAGAGATTTCTATCTAGCAGATTCATTTGAATACTTTTTTTCTTGTTGTTATCAGAAAAGCCTCTGTTTTGATGAATAGTTAGGTGGAAAGCAACTGTGAAAGTTTTATTAGTTCTATGAGTAATGCTTTCGTCCGTTTATGTAATGAAGTATCGTGACGTGATGTTTATTTATTGTTTTATCTGGCTGGATTATTTATTGTTTTGAGTTTAGGTGTGTTGACCGCTGCTTTGGCATTGAATTTGACCTCAATGTTTGTTAGCCTAACACCAGCTACCTACAATCTATGTAAGTTTACAGTAGCATTTGAGTTTCAGTGGCTCAAAACATATAACCGACATGAATTCAGACCAGACTCCAACAAAGTGGAGAGAAGCGGAGTGGAGAGACACACATTGGTTATAGTCTACATCGATTTCTCGTTTCTCTCGGTGGAACCCGGGCCTTACAATCAAGACTTTGAAAACGTGGGACATATGCTAGTCAGTACTTTATAACTTCTCTTCTAGGTATGTATGTTGCTTGGAAATAAATATACGCTTCTTCTTCTTAGCGTGTCGATGGCAATCTAAATTGTGTTGGCCCAGAATTGGGCTACTAGTTTGGCGGTTTTGGTAGCGTCCATCAGTTCCTGTAGTGAACAACTAGCAGGACTGGCTGGAATAGCACCACATTTACACTCCAGTGCAGAGTCATTTATGTGTCCCCACCTCAGCAAGTTTACTTTGCTGCGACCAACCTGGTTACCAATATACGCTAATTGACGTTGTATCAGCGTGGAAACACATAAAGGCATCCACGAAAAATATATCTACACCAGACATCTCTCAGTACAGTCTCATTCTTTTATACCGTTTTATACCTTCAGTACCTATTTTTTTTGACCTGACACATTAATGCCACAAATCAAACTAAACCAGTCATTCAGTCAATCCTTAATCTGCTAAACGAAACGAACGACTACTTACGCACAGGTTCCTAAGAAAAAAAAAACGTAGAAATCTTTCCAGACGGATTTAAAAAGAAAAAATCTTTAAACCTGAACCAATTGACTCGTTAGACGAATGGTCTGAACCCGTGTGTCGAACGCAGGATGCTCCCTCCCCCTCCCTAAGGATCCTCCCGGTTGACCTCTCTTATAGTAAATGAAGGAAGCAGAAGTTTTACTTCTTAACTGCGATAGGCGAATTGTAAATTGCAGAAATAAATAAAAAGTTTTCAGGATACAGTGCTAATTTTTTTTTGTGTAACAAGCTATTACAATCTGTCAAATTTCTTTACCAGATTTTGAACTTTATCGCCGAAGCATTAGGTTCAAGGTGGATTGGGAAATTTTTAGAGTTTGGGTAGCTTGATGTGCTGGCGTCTGTACCTATTGTATAGGTAATAATAGTTGTAATGATTCAAAAGATTATTAAGTTATGGATAATTTTCCTACTGTTATATATTCTTAAAGCTTAAAAACAAAAACACTAAAAAACAAAAAAACTAAATTAGTTGAGCATAAAAAGTTTCACAGATAAATTCAACCATTTTTGGTTGTTTTTGGTCCTTCTGAATCTCCCCTGTACATTTGGGCTGTCGAACGCAGCCGATGCCTTCGTTAAAATTGCGATAAGGAGTTCGATACGTTACGCTCTCTCTAGGAGTCGGTGTGATCTTTATGATTGTTCAACGATTTTCGCTAGAGATTTTTTATGAAGACGGTATTTTATTGTAACCTACCTGTCAAAAAGATTTTGGGCAACAACTTGTGAAGGGTCGACGAAAATAAGCATATATTTTGTATTGACCCGTTTAATGTCACTAAAACGTCTTGAAAATATTCAAATATTGCCCAAACATTGACCAATATGATGCCCGAATTTACAAGGTCCTTTAATAACACAGTTACGGTCAAGATTACCATAGCCAGGGAGGTGTGTTGCCATAACCTTAGGACCACATCTTGATTGCATAAAGCCAATGTTCCCCGTTCCCTGGCTACTGTTAGCATAGCCTTTGGCAAGTTACATGACAATCAGAAGGCCTTGCCCGAAGCTAAAGCTTCAATAAAGACATGAGTCCAACTTACGTGTATACAACGGAGTTAAGTAAACACAATATGCTGGATAACGGGAGAATTCCATAAAATGTCTCCGTCAATGTAAACAGTATGTTGCGGATAGTTTGAGGAGACGGAACAACAACGCAATGTAGGTACCGTCGCTTTGAGCTATCGTTTGTTTTTGCTAGAATCTTTTGTTTTATAGATTGTTTTTTGTTTTTGTGTGTTTCTGGCGTGTATGTTGATTGAATAAATGTTTTGTTGTCTACACATGTACTTACGTAAGTGTCGTTTAGGATTAATTGTACGAAGTAATTAAAGAAAAAAACTACCTTGAATGTAAATACAAATATATTTGCTTCACCAGACTTCACAGAACTGTAAAATGGACATCATTACATCACAAAATCGAATTTCCAAGCCCCTTTAAAGACGATCGATCGACGAAATCCCCGTCTTATCTACTTGCTTATTCAATCCTTTTATTATCCAAAAACATCATTATACAAATTCAAATTCGGAATGTAACCCTCTCAATTTGCGGAGGTAGGGTGACTAGAGGGTACGTTCTGAAACTTCTCTTATTTAATAAGAAAGGTATTTTAAAATAAATAGAATGTTCGGATTTTGGCAGTGTATTTGAAGAACTTGTGCCTATTTTTGAAATAAGAAAAGATTTAAGTACTTCATCTACTTTCAATTGAGGTTAATCTTTGTAAGGGTTGCCAGAATCAAAAACACAGAAAAGTAAGTAATAATAATGTTTCCTAACATTTATTTTTCGAAATTCTGTCTGTTACACACTACATTAATCACAACCTGTCTCCATCAGAGCATTTTACGAGTCCTATTCAGAGCAAAACAAAATACATACTAATTACCCTTTGCTGGCAACCCTAGGCTCAAAAAGGAGACATCCCGTACATTTATTTCAGTCAATAATCAGGGGACCCGAAGCAGTAATAGCCTTCAGGGCTGTCACTAGCATACGAGTCAATAGAAATCCTCATATACCGGCCAACTTTCGATTCTTCGACGAAACAAAATGAGCGAAGTTGTAACGTAAAAGAAATTGGATTTTCGTATTGAATTGACAGAGGGGGAGGGGCTGCGGGGAGGGTAAAAGAGAGGGGAGGGGTGGGTAAGTAAACACAGGTGAAAGTACGTGATATGTGTCAACACGATCTGTCAAAGATCGGGACATCAGACGTGGTATTGCAGTTTGATTAGACCAAAGTCAATTATTTATTATTGTTGGTTTTGTTCTGATATGGTGTAACTGCATGCGATGTGTGTGTGTGTTTGGTAGATGCTTTTGTATCCATTTTTGTTAATGAAAGTTATGACGTCACAAAAATAAGTTTGAGGAATATATAAAAAGTTGTGTGGAAATCGGTTGTCGTGGTATGGGCATGTGATGCGGAGGAATGAGGAAAATGTTGTGAGGAAGGTTTTAAATATGAATGTGGAAGGATATACGAGAAGAGGAAGACCAAAGAAACGATGGATGGACTGTGTTAAAAATGATATGGTAAAAAAGGAGGTGTCTCATGAGATGACGAGAAACAGAGAAGTATGGAAGAGGAAGACATGCTGCGCCGACCCCAAATGAATTGGGATAAGGGCAAGAGAATGATGATGATGATGATGAAATAGAAAGGAGTAAATGATGTCGTGACGTCTGACAGGCGAGAATGGAAGAAAAAATCGTGTTGACACCAAATAGAATGAGACAAGGACAGAAAGATGATGATAATGACGTCTTCAAAATATGAAGGTTCGAAAATTTACAAAAGAGTTTCCAAAAATGTTGTTAAGTTTTCATAATACCTTGTATAAATCCTTCCTAAAAAGCGTTAAATTGAAATATTCCTTGAGCTAAAACTAATTACCAGAATGCAGTAAGTGTGTTTTCACACCGGCAGTGTCTATTGCCTCCCTTTGAGACACCCCTTTGGCGGCAACGCGAAATTATTGCAAGCGTAAAATTAATTCGTATCAGACTTTATTCAAAGTAACAACGCGAACGCTCAGAAAACCAGAAATAAACTATTTCGCTCTCAGTAAGGAGACATTTACATATAAATTCAAAAGACAATTCATTTCAAGTCGGAATCGAACCGGCTCCCTCGCGGAATGAGTTCTGCAAAGTTTGCGCGCTACAAGTACTTAATGTCTAATTAATAAATTGAGCAAGTTTTAATTACGAGATGTTTGAAGATATTGTGTGAGGGATTGAGGAAGTGTATGGAATCGAAAAGATTTTGATATTATGATTAAGGGTATTTAAATGAGGGGCTGCGGGTTGTTCGCAAGAGATACCGCGGCCTCGGCGCAAGGGCTAAGACGGAACATGGGTGGTTTTTAGTCAGTAGAAGTCCCTTTCGCTCTGCCCAAGAGTGGGAGGTGTTATTTGATGATTTTCCACCCGACAAAAAAAAAAAACAAAAAGGGTTTTTGAAATGAGGTGTTGTAGGTTTTCATCATACATAACAACACCACGCCTGTAATCTCCGAGGGGTTAGGCAGAGGTGTACCTAATACATCCATATTACGCCTGTTGTGTTTAAGTCCCATGTAAAAGTGGGTGAGTCTCCAGGGACAAATCCAGATAACGTGGCTGCTACTGAGAAATTCATTACGGAAAACCCAACAACACTTTGCCCGATCATGGGAATTGAACCCAGGACCTTTTGAACAGCAGTCGCGCTTGCGACCACTCGACCAATGTAGCTGTCATATTTGGTATCAATATTAATTGTTATATTTGGTACCTAATTTTTTATTTTGCATTTTGCTAAAGCATCTCAAAATCTACAGTGATTTTGAGATGCTTTAGCAAAATGCACAACTTTATTGTTAACGTTCTTAAAAATATCACCTATCGCACACACATGATGTCTTCCAATAAATCTAAGCACACAATCACCACACGCCTTGCAACCAGTAACCATTCAAAAAGGGATAACCAAACGGACCGAAATCTTTCTCGTCTAAATTAGTATCCGGAATAGACTCGCATGCAGCAAGGTTCAATTCCGTATAATTTCGGGAGCGTTTTATCGACCTCTCGTGTTATCCCTAAATCCGTAGGGACAAAGCATATCCGTTAGGAGCCCAGACGGTGAACTTCCGAAGGAACACTATCGCCCTCTATCGGACCTTATCGGGACCTTACGATCTTTTGTATGGCGGGTTATCTAGTTTCATATGACGATCTATTCATTTTGATAACATCTTTCTTTGTATGGCTTCGTTTTGCAGTGTGGTTGGATGGATTTGGATTGGTATCGAAATGTGGCGATTAAATATTGTGTGGGACTGTATTTTATTATGTCAATAGAATACGCGGATACGTGAGCGAACTCAAAGCATAGTTAGTTGTCCTGGCGACAGCACATCAAGTGACTACAATGTGTCAAATTCCTTAAATAGATTTTCAACTTTATCACTAACGAATTAGGTTCAAGGTTTATTGGGGTTTGACAATATTGGGTAAAAATGAAAATGGCAAAACGCATTATCTTAAGAACCTATGTTAAATACTTATATTCTAGCAAAAAAATGTATTATTCATTCATATGTTGAGGTCGGTTTCCAGTCTTGCCAGATGCAGTTGAATAACAGTGTTTTAACGTGGTTTGACAACCAATTTGATCTCCACAACCTAGTTATACAAAATTTAGCATCGCTGCCAACCCTAACACATGAATCCAACCCCCCAGTATCTCAATCACATTTAAAACGACTTTTTAGTACAGAGAGGGATTAGGTATCAGTCCAGTACACTAACGACTCGACCCCTTGCATTTACCTATTTACACCCCCGATTTGAACCCCGTTGGGGCTATAAATTCTAGTGGCCGACGAACCGCTTCCGTTTCGTACCTGCTTTTGGGTTAAACAGGGGGTTCTAATCGGTCCAACGAAAATATGGCCGTATCAGAAGTTCTCTTTGTAATCATTAGATTTTTTAACAAGCAAGTTCGTGGTAATTTATTAGTTAATGTCACGCGTTTACGATGTTAATTCTGTGTTTGTATTCCTTGGGGCCTGATTGGTACAAGTGTTAACACTGGCACGTAATTGCTGGATCGAACGTATCTATGTTAATGTTGGGTTCATTCCAGCTTTCTTTTACATAACACCACGCCTGTAATCCCCGAAGCGTTAGACAGAGGTGTACTTAATATCACACTCACATTTCGGTAGTTATTGGTAAGTCCCATTTAATAGGGGGCGAGCCTATTGCCATCAAGGTACTAAGAAATTTTTGGCGGAAAAAATCAATAACATTTTGGCTCGACCCGGGAATCGAACCTAGGATCTCATGCTCAGCAGTCACAATTGCGACTACTAGACCAACGCGGCAGTTTTCTTTCGTAACTTTTTCATTACGTTTTCCTACAACATCATATCTTCAAAAAATTATTCAATGATTAAACGTTAACTTAGATCATTACACATATTGTTTTAAATAAATAGGTTAACACATGTTCATTCACATGTCAAGTTAACGATGCCAGAAACGAGTTTAAACAATACAAAATTAACATTTAAACGTCCACTGTACTGTCTGTCTCAAATTATAGTAATCGAAATATAAATAACAGTTAAATACCTCGACATTATGTCTTTCCAATGGAATTTTGATTGATAATTACTATAGTGGTTGGTAATTATATTTATGTAAAGAAATGTTCTGTAGTTCTGGAAACTTCGTCCATTTTGGGAAGGTGCTATTTTGGTAATAATTCTGTTAATAAGAACTTACTCTCATATAGATAGTGATTATTTTAAGTTGGGCAACAAAGGAGAAATCTGAATACATAAGAGTTACAGGGAAACTTTTAATCTTATTATGTACCATCATAAAGAGGAGCTCGTGGCTTAATAATAACACTCGGATCGATCTTTAGGTACCGAGCCATTACATACCGAGTTTCCTCCGTGTCTCGGAAAGCACATTAACCTGTTGGTCCTGGCTGCCATACATAGATCTTTGGCAGTCATTACAGGTAGTCAGTGACCTCATGTCTGACAACCAATCGGACTAAACAGCGCTCTATGTAAAAGATGTATTTAGGCGTACCTAGATAGACTCAAAACCGTTATTAACATAGTTGGGAAAAGACTTGGTAGATTATCATATATAGGAGATCGTCTGCCTGCAGAAATTTATTAAGAAATAAGCACTTTTGTACTCAAATGTTATATTATGTTATTTGCGTGTGATGTCTAGTATACAAATAATAAAATAAAAATTAAAAACGTAGTCATTTTATTTTGACTTTTTTAGTAACAGTGTGAAAGAAAGCGTAGAAACAAATTAGAGAATCTGTGACATAGAAAATGATTGCTCATAAACAAGAGTCATTGCATCATTTATTTCTAGATACCCCAGGGAAACTTCACCCATAAATTAGTAAACTCAATCTACACAGTATAACAATTTTGAGTGCACAGTACACACGTAGGTACCTACAGTAATACCCTATTAATTTGATTTCTCTTACTAACGAGGGTAGCAAGATACCCCTCTGTTTATCGTTGATCCCCTAAGCAATGCAGTTTTTCCCATTTATGTGTAACGGACAGTTATTGGTATAAAGTTAAGCGTAGATTTAAATGAATGTAAGTTTATACCTGTTGGTAACGAAGGGTCCAAATTAATTGGATGCTGAAGAAATCCTTACCTGGAACAAATAGGAAACAAAATATTATTAGTGTCGGTTGTTTGTTTTGGTTGAAATATAGTTTTAAATAAGAGGTTGGTTCACTTTGGTAAAATGGTGCGGTAAAGATTAGATTACATAATATTTTGTAATTAACTCTGAAAGATTTCTTCATTTGGAAACGAAGATTTTTTGCCCATGGGAACAGGCAAGTGTGTATGTTTATTTGTAGCTTTTTGTGGTACTCATTTCGAAGAGTAATTATACTGCGTACCCTATATCTTTTTAAGACAGTGGTATTTAATCAAATCTGATACTCAACTAACAGGAAAGACACTAGGGAACTTCCGATCTTTAACATTTTTCCCTATTAATAAGGCCATTGAACTATAGATTAAATAATTTCGACCCTCAACGCACCCCTATTTTGATTGACGATGCGGTTGATTGAAAAAAACGAAACCCACGCACTTCGAAATTGATCCTCCATGCTTAGGGTGGACGTGATTTAAAAAAATAAGTTTAGGCAAAGGCAGGAAGTAATATTAAAATGTAAACAGCAATCAGGAGCGTAGCGTGATGTCTGTAGAATGCAAAGGGTCTTTAATTGTCGTTTGGTATTAAGTTTCCAGTTGAAAATATGACTGCTTACCACTGCATGAGGTCCTGGGTTCAACTCCCAGGTAGGGTAAAGTGTTTGCAGTGCATTGCAGCCACGGAGTCTGAATTTGGGCCCGTTTGATGGAATTGGCTCTCCATCTATTACTTGGCTCGTCCATACATGACTCAAACATAACTAGTGAAATGTTACTATTGGGTACACCTCTGCCTAACCCTTCTGGCATTACAGGCGTGATGTTATGACAAAAATATCACTTGTGCGATTCAGGATTTCACAGCGTCATCTACAGGGTTCTAACGTCACTTTTCACTACGTAGTTAACGAGTAGGAACACAGATGTCACTACTGGTTTTTATTTATTTACACAAGAGATTTAGTACTCATAAGAACAACCATTGAGCTAAAGTGTTTTCTATCATTTCGGATTGTTGTTCAGAATTTCGTAAGATAATGAGCATGAGTTCATAAATGTTCTTTTTCGCGGTTAAAATGGAAGGTCATGGAGGTCGTGTGTACTACAACATAAACATTAGCATTCTTTTCAAAGTTATAAAAGCCTTATTTTTATCCATTTGCGCCTAATATGAGTTTACTCTCCAGAATGTATCTGCAAAAATAATTTGCTTTACGAGTAAGTGCTTTTGGTTAAATGCCTCGTATAGGTCATTACGAGTCCTTACGAAGTAAAAGGCTCCTAAGAAAATAGACGACAAATTGAAGTGCATCGTTGTATTGAATTACAATCTTCTTGACACAGAGTACTCTTGACAGAGTGGTCATGGGGGGTAACCCATCACTGCACCCATTACCATGGAGTTTCTTGCCGGATTTTCTCCATAGGAAACATCCAACCCTAACCATGCACCTTTTTGTCGACGTTTTACAAGTGCCCATGTACGCCTGTTTTAATTTTGCGGTCGCTGCCTTCGCGATTCTTTTTTACCAGTCTCTATTGGCTGCATGGCGAGCACGTTCTACCAGAGGGATAATGGAGTCCGTCCACCGAGTTGGTGATCGACCACGAGCCTTCGACTCTACCGTGAATCATCATTGTTGCGGGAAACTTGTCGAACTAACCTGAGGATTCGTAATTGCACAAGCGACGACAGTCTTTGTTTGATATCGAGTTCTTTGTGTATTGACACGATTCAATTTCGATTCTAGTTTAAAATTACTTTGTAAATTGCTAGTGAGGGAGAAAGTGAAGGAAATACAAAATGGCAACAAAAACGTGAAAATTAAACCAATTCATACCACACTCGTCATAGCTATCGTGTTAACCACAAACCTTTATTTAATATTCGGTTCGGCAAAACGGATTGATTATTAAAACGTACAATTTATATAATAACCCACTCGCCATAGCCATCGTGTAAGCCACAAACCTTGATTCAATATTCAGTTCGGCAAAACGGATTGATATTAATACAATTTATATTAGCAAACAACAGTATGACATGGAGGAATATTCAGCACATTCCCGTGACATAATCCACATCAAGTTATAAATCTGATTTACCGAAAACCACTCAACCAAACTATTTATTCACCGAATTCTATACGCAAACCGTTCGCATGTTTGTCAACATTGCTACAGCAGTACCTACCTTGATAAAACAATCCAACTGATTCGATTGTCACTCACAAATTCAACATTCGTTCATTAACGGGTTTGTCGATCCATCGATCGGGTTTCGCAAATACGGCTGTAGTTTAATGCGCAAAGGTCTCATGCAATTATCTAATTACGAGCTACTCCGCCAAACATGGAGGAGGCGCCAGGATTACGTTGTTTGCGTAAATTGTTGGAGTTCAAGATTTCTGATGTTTACTCACATACTGTGACAGTGTTGTTATGCTAATTTTCGTTTGGGTTTTGCCGTTGTGAATTTGAGTGAGGTTTTTTTGAAGTGTGTTATATTTTGGTGCGATGAGAAGGGTGTGTTTATTTGTAATCAAGATTAAGAAGTTGAAGCAGTGGTTTGTCTGTTACTAGTGTAGTCTTGACTCCTTATACAGTACATTTATTTACAAACTCAGTAATATTTTAAGCAGGCTGTATATCGGTAAAAGCACAGCCGAATTGTATAAAAATGACCCTCTGGGGAATCCTCTTTGTTATTTTGAGTACGCATGAGGACCAATCAAGCTTTTCTTAACCAGTTTGCAGATCTCTCATTGTACGAGAAAAGTATACAAAGTGAAACCATGTTATACTGGATATGTAGGAGGTTGATGTGTCGGATCTGTATAGTGTCTTTATTTTTGCCTTTATCCAGACTTCACGCAGCATTTAGATGATTTCTCTTTTACTTCGATAGTTTTCCACACTTTGATATTGTTTAGCCACAAGCTTACGAACTGCGAACTTTAGTTTAAGCCGCGCTTGCCTAGGTGGGTTCATGGCTAGGTGACCACTCATTACATATCGAGTTTCCTCCGGGCCTTGGAAATAACGAAAAGCCTTTGGTCCCGGCTGTCTTTAACAGTTGTTACAGGTAGTCAGTGGCCCAAAAGACTAAGAACCAGTCTTACCAAAGCGTTTCGTATTTTCCAGTACTAACTGGGTTGTAGATATCAGATAGGCAATTCATCATCATAATCATCATCCTATAATGTTCCCACTGCAGGGACTTAGGCCTCCTCTCTAGGAGAGGGATGGGCTATAATCTACCACGCGGGCCCAGTGAGGGTTGGTAGATACCACATGTCTTCGAAGTTTTTGGTTCTTAGACATTTCCTCACGATGTTTTCTTTCACCGATTTGAGAGCAGTGGTGATGAAATAAATTACACTAAGTAATGCAGTGCCTGGGTTCTAACCTACGACTTACTGTTCGTAAGTCGGGGCCGGCACCACTGGGCTCCATGTAAAATACTGGTATCCGGTACGATCCGATCCGATGAGTTTTTCACACAGTTATGTATTGTTATCTTATATTGTTATTGTAATAGTGATATTACAATATATAAATAATTCTGTGCTAACGTTTATAATATTTTCAGTTATCTGTCTGGTTCGTTTATTGCGAACACAGTTATTTGGTGATGAATTGTGATAGATCGCGATGTCGGCTAAATGTTTTGCGTCTGTTATTAATTTACGTTACGAAATAATAAATAATATTGTTAATTATTTTTTGGATGAAATGAGAGTGTTTTGTATTATGTTGAATGTAAGCATGTGGAAAACCATTGTCTGGTTGTGTAGCTTAAATTCCCCACATATTTATGGTCTTCGGATAATTTGCGTCGCGTTGTTCCTCGATGGGTTAGGCCTCTGCCCAACGCATCGTAGGTACTCGTACACCTACATATTATGTTGCGTCAGGATTGTTGCTAGTAAACTTTTTATTATTTTGAAAGTTGTTTGAATTGTTACAAGTTTCTTGAAGGTATTTCCTTTTGCGTTAATGCATTGAAAAAAGACATGGACTGCATAACAAATCTAGATTATTATTTGCTTGTAAATTACAATAATTATTTTCAAAAATCGTCACTTAATAGTTCACGGTACAATGTTTGTCATTTGGCCAAAAACGTGTTAAGCATGAGACGTGAGAGTCCCTAAGGGCTGGTAAAACAGACAGACATATTGTGGGTTCCTATAGCCAGATTCTCTTGCAGACACATTCATCTACTTATCTCCCTCAACGAAAACTCCGGATTATCCTTCAAATTTGTCATGAAAATTAACATATTTTCAGCAAATTCCGCAAACGCAGGTGTTATAGTAACAACTTATACGGAATTGGGGGAAATAGGGGTGTTCGGATACCGTACCTGTATCCCATAGGGGCAAGGCGGGGTAATTGCATAATATTAACATTTATAACTTCTGGCGTATTGTATACGGGACCGTTATTATAGGGAAAGCTTTATTGCTTGGCTATAGTGTTATGAGGGGACGGCGGGGAAAATTAGACCGTTCTTGAATATATTTTTTTCCTTGACGACAGCTGTTTATTGTGAGGTGTGGTTAATATTTTGTTCATAAATAAGCTATAATTTTGAGTCAAAATAATTGTTGTTCATTCGTTTGAAACTTCGTATTTCTGTCTATCCAGTTGGTCGATGGTATATTTAGCTGTGATATATTGTTTGTTACGCAATTAAATCTCGACTATTTCTGTAGACGTCCTCGTTGGTCAGATGGTCGCAAGCGTGACTACCGTGCATGAGGTCGTGTGTTCGATTGCCAGGCCTGGCATAGTGTTATTAGGTTTTAATATCTCGAATTTCGTTTAGCCACGTAGTCTATATTTATGGCTGGTTGATGACAATAGACTCGCCCCCTATTAAATTGAACAAAAATATAATTGGCTAAATATGGGTCTAAATGGGTACATTTCTGCCTAAGACTTCGGGAATTACTGGCGTGCTGTTAGGTTACGTTCCTACAAATGAACAGCTCACATTTGTTTCTATCCTTTCCTTCTACAGCTAACACTTCACTTTTACAACAGTTTAGAAAAATCATTTACATATAGAAGTTGAATTCAACACATAGGTAAGCTATAAGAATAACTGTCACTCATAAATTACAACTTTTTTATTAGACATTTCCGTGAAAACATGTCATACAAGTTTCTACCTAATTCGATACCCAACTAAGATATAAAATCGTTCGCAAGTAACAATAAAACATACTTCTATTAACAGGTATCGTAAAAGAAGTTATGGTTCCTTCTCTGTTAGTAAACACTTGCTTTCATAAAAAGTAGGTCAAGGTAATTGAAAAGTTTCGTCGATAAAACTTAATAGATTGCATGTTTAGGCTCAATATGATATTCTGCTTATTCTATTGGGCCCACTTTCCTTGGCACTAAGTGTATGCTTCTCTGTTTTATGATATTTTATGGGGTTTGTTGCTAGTCAAGGTTCTGTGATTTTCTAGACATTTCTTTTCCTCGATTATGGAAAGAAAATAAGCGATATTAGCTCGTAATATTTTGTGTTTGAGTGATATAAATCTTAAGAAAGTGATAAGTACAATCTTTACATACAGACAAAACTACAGTACCATCATAAGTATTGAAGATTTGAATAAATGAAAAGTTATTAGATTTATCTTAATCTTGAGCTTGTTTTATAATTAACGAACATGCATATAAAGTCACTTTTTTCTGTTATTTTTGCTTAGTCTACTTTTTATTTCCTGTTCATGCGGCGTGGCCGCATGAACACCTGACTTTCTAAAGAAAATATCAAAAAAAAAATCTATCATTTATTTAATATTTAGGTTAACCAACAGCTTCTGTGTATATAAGTTTTACAGTCTTGGACTTAAACAGCGGCCAATTCCTGGTTAACCATCATACACTTTCAAATCTGAAATCTGCTAACGTTAAACAACATTTCTTTAACCAAAACAAAAACAGCAACAAAACATAAACTTTCACAATCCTGCGCATACTTCAACAAGCAACTCAACGATGCTTTACGTACAATTATACCTCGAACAAGTCGTCGCTGATACGCTGACATGATGCTGTTCAAATTGCAGGCGCATCACGACCACTCGTCACGAGGTACCGGATGTTTTACTGCCCTAGCGGCTGCTGCGGTGAGTTTGGTCTTGGGTACATTTTCATTTTTTGAAAGTTGTGAGGTGAAAGTAGAACTGGGAAGGTCACATTTCCAGGATAGGTCAGGATAGATGCGCCAGAATTGTCACACAGTGGGTGCCTGAAGACGCTCGTCATCGTTGAGTCAGGCATGACGATTTGCAGTTGTTCCTCACTGGTTGGCCAGAGAATGCAAGAAACGGGAGAGAAAGACAGAACAGGCTAAATAAAAATAATATAAAAAGTTTTAGCAAAAATATAACGGTACTTATTTGCATTTTTTTTAGTGATTACATCAAAATATTTTCTACATTTAACTTAGGATAAAAAGCCAAGATTATTGACTTAATAAATTGAGTTGAATTTTTCAGGAATCAAAACAGATAACCTCAAAAGCACATTGTTAAGACCAAGGAGGTAAGTTAATTATTTTATTTCTATGTATCCACTTTGATGCTCATTTTACTTTGTTTCCAGAGAGGAAACGGCTTTAGCAGCGTCTACAAAGGCACCACATACGTAATACAATAAGGTTGAATTGTAAAACCGCAATTAGAATTTTAGCGCTTATTTTCATTCTAATACGAGCAATTTTTCCTTATGTCAGCTTTCAAAGCTTTTGTCTCTACAGAAGTAATGTAAAGGGTTTGTATTAGTTTTCTAAATGTAGGATGTAGCATGATTTTATTTAACTCGTTTCTTATTTACACATTTTTTTAACATCCCGACCCTGTTTAAAACAACAAGCTTATAGCCTGAATTACTGTTTTTCCACATGAAAACATCGGATTATTAATTTATATTTTTTTCAATCACAATTGATCTGAAAAAATAACGTTTTTTTTTAAGAAAAGTAGTGTTTACAAAAAAATTAAATACATCATGACACATTTTTCCCTATACATAAATTTTAAAACAGCTGTTTCCTATATAACTGCAATACTTACACGGTCTAAATGTATGAAGACCCTTTTTTTTTAGAATTCAGAATGATGAATTGAATACATAGTAACTATTTTAGCGTCGGCATCCCTTCCACCTCTTGTATATCAACACAAAACATATCCTCGTCCCAAACTCCATACGCGCCGTAGTCTAACCGTTGTCGAAGGAGAGCGGAGGTCGCCGATCGCTGTTAAGATTGCACGGGCACAAGTTCACCCTTCATTGTCCCGGCGATGTTGGCAAATGTTATTGTCTACACTAGGCTTTATTATTACTTTGAGATGTTACTTTGTTCGAGAAATGTCGGGTTTTGTTGAGGTAAAGTTCAATCGCATGGACAATTCAGAAATAAAATCGTGTGAAGCGACAAATGACGCCACCTAACGTAAACTAGTTATCGACTAATAAACGTTCACAGGAAATTAGACAAGAAAGTATCTATTCAATACTGGAGGTGACTGTACAGTGTGGGGAATTAAAATTGGCGTTAAATTTTTTTGTAAAGACCAGTGAAACTAGCTAGTTTAAATGAGTACGTAAAATTATTCACCAAATCCTACTTTCGGTAAATGATACCTAGAAATGGATGAATAAAATATCAAATATAATAGAAAAATATCAAATATATAATAGAATTCTAGACAATTTAGTGCCTAAGTATTCGTCACTCGACTTATTATTAAAATATGTGTCAAAACATAGCCCTATATTTTTTTTGAAACTAACTATTAATGGTCATTATTTGTAATTTAATAACGTGTCCTTGGTTTGTCTTATTATATCACGAATTTGTATTATTCAATTTTTAACGAAACTGGCTGAAGTTACGTTAAAACTCATTCTTTCAAACGTTTTCTACAACGAAAACTTTAAATAAATTAGTTTGCCAATTTCTTTTTACCAAGAACCCAACCTTGTGATATTATTATGAAACATAGGAAATCTTTAGAAATTAATTTCTCCTGAGGAAGAAAGAAAATTGTGTTTATTTGGCATTAGAAAAACACATCTTATAACGTACAAGAAAATCATCACTTTCACCCGGAAAATACTCCTTAGTACCAAAACATAATTATACCTAAACCTCCATATACGTACCGAAACAAAAGGTCTATCCGTGTATCGTCTAATCCAGTCTTTTAATTGTCCAGGGTAAAGTCAAACGGTATCCTATTTTCCGAAAGATATCATCGTATTAGCTAGGCGAGTCCCCGCTAAATTGTAAGGGTAAGATAGAGGTCACATAGCGCTAGATTAAGTCGATCGAAGGAAATGTCTGTCGGTATAATGTACGTTTTATTTTCGACGAAAAATATGTTTGTTTTTTTGTGCTAAGTATCAATTGCGTTTAATACACAAATTAAAATAAGAATCTCGGGGTTCGGGTCTCAGTTGTCAATTGAGGATCTTTGACAGTCGTTATAGGCAGTCAGTGGTCCAAAAGTTTGACAACCAGTGTCACGAAGACGTATCGTGTTACCTAGTGCTAACTCGGTTGTGGTGGTCTGGGTGGTTCCATGTAAAATACTGGTATCCAGCTGCATCCAACATGGTTGGAAAAAAATCATTGGTTTATTGAATCCATCTATTTTTTAGAAACCCAAAAGTACGAATTCGTTAGGTATTTTTTACATTTACGTTCCTTGTCTTTAAAACCAATTCTTCTTGGATTGCCATAAAGTCTTCTGTTAGAGGTTATAGAAATATCTCTCGTATTGTCTGGGTCTTAAGGCCTACATGAATGACTATAACACAATAATCTAACTCAATTCTATGAAAACCATCAATGTAGCCTCGCCCTATACCGTGGTAGTAAACCGACTAAACGTAGGCGTCCCCGCGGGACCGTCCTATGTTATCTTACGAGCTTCAGTTAGATTAGTTCCCGTTATTATTATTGGAAATATCGTCTGCCCTAATTATGTGCCGTTGATTTGTCCGGATAATAACATGTCCGAGTATATATTATGGCCGCTGATTTATTAACGTCTTTGAGATGTTTTTCTTTCACGTGAGAGTTGAGATGAGGAGTCATTGTTATTTGGTGTTTGTTTCGGGAGACTAGAAGCTTTTTGGAATAACATAACATCACGCCTGTAATCCTTTAGAGGCTTAGTGTATCCATCCATATTTTGTCGGCAGTTATGTTTAAGTCCCATGTAATAGAGGGCGAGCCTGTTGACATCAACCGGGCACAAATCGAGGCTTCGTGGCTGTTACTGATAAATATCTGATGGAAAAACCCAATAACACTTTCACCGACCTGGGATTCGAATCCGGGACCTCATGCACAGTAGTCGCGTTTACGACCACTAGACCAACGAAGCAGTCTTATGCAATATTCTTATGAATATTGACAATATTGTTAGTACTATGATAAACTGCTATATTATTATGTTTCAGTAAAGTAAATTAACTTTTCCACTTTTTACCGGATGTCCAACGTCTAAGTACGTAATTGACTAAATAATTGATTTCTTTTCTTTTCTCGTCTCATTACCATGAAAATACCCAATTTATTTCATTCCACGATCACAGTTACTTAACATTCCAAAATTTAAATGAGCTCATCTCAATAACTGAACAACTTTGATCTAAGTAAAACACCCACAAAAAATATAAAACAAATAAAAGGAAATTGGAATTCTTCAAAAGTCCCATTATTTCAAGACAAATAAAAATTTACAGAATTAGCTCCTTGGAATATCGATGATGGTGGAATTGAACGTGAAACGGAACGCAATGCAAACAGTTTTCGTTCTTAGGGTATTAACAAAAGATTCCCCTATTCGATTAAACCGACAGGAATAAAAAGGAAGCCACCCTATCTCTATTTCATAATTTGCATCGTAGACGCAAATAAATTTAAAATATTGCTCTGCGAAACCTTAATTTTCCCTTTCTGATGTTCCAATCAATCTTCAGTGTACCTACTCGTGGGGTGGCTTTCGGATGTTTTTCTGAACACACAGATAAACATGTTGGTTCGAATTGGAAAAGTTTGGTGCTTCGTGTCAAAAGATTAAAGATCTGCATGGATAATCACCCTCCAATGAATGTCAATATGAGGTTGGTGATACGTTTTCTCTTGCTGAAATGACAAAATAATAAAAAAATAATGTAAATTCTCTCGGGATCAACAGATACTGTTTTTTGAATGTTGTATTTATTCCATAAGTGCCTCGGAAAGCATGCTAAGCACGGCTGCCGCGTAGATATTTTGCAGTCGTTACAGGTAGTCAGTGGCCCAAAAGTCTGGCAACTAGCCTTATCATAGTATTACCCAGTACTAACTGGGTTGAGGAGGTTAGATAGGCAGTAGCTCCATGTAACATACTGGTATTCAGCTGCATCCGGTCAGACTGGTAGCCGACCCCAACATAGTTGGGAAAAGGCTAGGCAGATGATGATGTAACTGTAGAAAATAGGACTACGATAAATTCAAACATCGGTTAAATCAATAGTTGAGTAAGGTTCAACCCTTTGACAGTAACATAAACTAAATTGGACCTTATCAGTGAAGCTTTCAAACCAGATTCCAGTCGCAGTTTGACTGAAATTTCGAACAAAACTTTACTCAATACATTGTTCAGAACAATATACTGTTTAGTAGTTGTATGTGCCTATTAATATAAATATACTTATTTATAGTATGTTTCAGTTAAACTGGCCGGAAAAAATACAATAAATAAATGCTCTAGTTATTATTACAACAGTATCAAGTCATAGTTCCATCTCTTTGTTCCTTTTCAATAAATTATATGAAATAAAGTAGCTGCTTACATTAAACTTTTGCTACTGTATTTATGTTATGAACCCAAAGACACAACTCACGCCTACGGAGTTCGCCAGCTAATGTAATATGACCCTGCATGCACTCAAATAACAACTTAATATGGAACTACTCTAGTTTCATATTTGCGAAAATCACCTACTGTACCTATCAACACATTTTGGTTGACCAAGCACCAACGCTTTCAATGAACAGCTTTTGTCACAAATTTTGTATTTCTCTCTCAAAATTGTGTAGTATTCGCTTGAGTGTTTTCACCGCCCATATTATTAGTATACATTATGTTACACTGACATATTTAGGGTCGGGGTAGCATGTCTTCTTCGTTCATACTTCACTATTACTCGTTCATACTTCACTATTACTCGTTCATACTTCACTATTACTCGTCATTCATCAGTCACCTCCTTTCTAGCCATTTCATCCTTCACACAGTCCATTCATTGTTTCTTTGGTCTTCCTCTACACGGCTTCATATAATTATCACAATAACATACACCCTGCATTAGTATGAAAAGTGCATACCTACAGGTATGCACTTTTCACTAACCAATTAGTTTGGTCTGTTTGAAATTGGAATTTCAACGTTAATCGCTGAGCTTACCGTTAAAAATCGTTCACTGTGGTTTAGGCATTCATCTAGCTGTCGCTTAGCATTAGGGAAAACGTGCAAAAGTGTTCCGATGTAATAAACGATTGCCATAGCTGCAGGCTAGGGCTACCAACCGATAATTTCTAGCGATTCTATCCAATGCCTCTACTTACACTGTCACTATTTATTCATTATATCTTTAAGCTAACACGTTTCGCTGTACATGGCTCCCAGCTATACTGATTGGTACCTTTAAATGAAGGGCGGCAGATAAGTCGCTACATTGTATGGGATGCAGAGAAATCGCGGTTTAGATTAGAATCGATTTTGAATAGTAAATATTGCCTGTAAGTCTCGTAATTTTATCAAATAAACCTTTATTTATTAGATTATTTTTTAGAGATGGTTCAAGAACCATTCATTTAATTCATCAGAAAATTGATGGTTCAAGAACTTAACCGATTTTCATGCTGTTTTCACCAATGAATAGAGTGGTTCTCGAAGACGGTTTTAGTATATAATTTGTTGAGTTCTGACATCCACGCGGGCGAAGCCACGGGCAAAAGCTAGTACGATATATTCGAAACCATTTGGAACATTAAAAACACTCATTCACACTTAATTATAATAATAATTAGGATCTGGGAGGTCAATATAAATAACAAATTAAAGATTCCAATTTGATCTCAATTCAAGACGATCCATCTCCGTACAGTAACTCTAACACGCTTTATTACAATACAAACACAATTTCCTCTCCATCCCCTAAAAAGATGACAATCTTAATTCTACAACAATATCAGATATCGGTCAAAAAACATCAAAATATTACCACAGAACCACGGCGAGGGAATTTAAATCGGAAATCAAATAAAATTGCGAATTCTAAGCGCGTCCCCTGCTGACAAGAAACCCAGGGTATGTTACTGCTTACCCAAGACGTGTCTCTCTATGCAGTGATGTTTTTGAATGACAAGTACCTAAGGTTTTTATGGCTGCAGCCCCTTGTTTGGCCTTTTGATGAAGGTCACGCGTTGCCAAACGGAATAGGGGATTACGAGATGCTTCAGTTTGCTTCGTCGACGTTTTTTAAGATGTGGTTTTGGTTTTCGTTGTATGTTTACTCAAGATGTTTGATTAAGATCAACTGTTTCTTTAGGATTTCTTTTTGATATACAACCTTCTTATAGAATTAACGTTACCTTCTACGTAAGTCTCACAAAGAGGACTGTTTTTCCAACGTATAAAATTATCGCAGACATCAGATGCCTTTTCCTTTTTTAGATGACTCATAACATCAACCTACCTACGCGTACAAAAATAAAATAAATAAATCAAATTGGCATTTACATCCCACGTATCCAATTTGCAACATGAAACGGATTTTCTTCGAGAGGAAATCATATTGTTGACATCACATTTATCGAGTAACAATTCGAGATTTTTAATCTACATTTTTGCATTGCCGTTCAAAATGGCGGCATTTGTGCTGATACTGCTAAAATAACAAAAAGAAGATCAGCGTTTATGAGCACTTTGGAGTAGGATCGTTCTCAGTAATTTCTACCCTATTCAGATACCTTCCGACAATTTGATTCAAAATCGCTGACTACGCTGTTTAAATAATTTGAAAAAATATTTAAAGAAGGCAGTTTCCTTCGTTTGCTGCTTCCATTATCTTTGTAATTGGAGCTTTAATATTTGTATAGACGTGAATTTTTTTTCCAAGATCATTGCTATTAATATCGGTAAGTTTATTCACTTTTGTGTTCTTAAATTATATGTTCACGCAAGCATAACATAACTTTTAATTACACTAAAAATCCTAATCTCAAAATAAACCGTTTAGAAACCGCTAAGACTACACAACCGTGGAGCTGTTTTAGAAATAATTCAATTTCGCGATAGAAAGGCTAAAGCAGCTATTATGTTAAGCTGGTCCCGTAATGCTGGTCGTGATCATATCGCGGTGCCACCGTTGGCTACTGACGGACGGTCCGCCTACCGATCTGCGCGAACAGGAAATTGAATGGAGTTGTCGGCGTAAATTTTATTTGATGAATATGTTTTGGATTTTGTGAATGTTGGTGGAAATTCGGGGATAGTGATGGTGCAATTTTTGAGGACCGATTTGTATAAAATATTGTGAGTGATCATGTGTTTTTGATATTCTGGTTTTTTGTAAATAACACCTCATTGTGCACTTGGTTCGCAATAAATGTTTTGATTACCAACTTATTTTTTTAAGACAAGTCTTCATTTAACTTGTAATAATTGACTCGCTATTTCCATTTTTTTAAAAACTTTAAGAGTTAGAAATTAATGAAAAAACTTGTACCTATTAGTTAAAACAGAAAACAACACAACAAAACCAGCGACCCGATCTTAACCTAGAAAAAGATCTCAAGAACAAGTACATAATATCTAATCCCCCGAGAATAGCCTTAACAATCCAGTGCTCGGGCAATTGGTAGCATCTACAGAGCACAGAGTACCTTGCCCGTAAGCTGGCCAATCAATATAGTGGCTGCAATTATGTTAATGCACCGCCCTAGGCCGCGAGCCCAGACGCAATTGAAAATGTAAACGACCGCTGCACACCTCCACCGACCCATGATCGCCTGGTACTCAACCCTGATGTAGCCGTTCAGTTTTAGATGGCCATAAACAAACCGGGGGGCGTGGGAGAAAATGATCATTGCCTTTCAATTTATTCCCAGTTTTCGTTCTGAAATTTATCTGAGGCCTGATAATGGAGGTGCAATCGGTAGTGTTCCGTTAATTTATGATTTCATTTAGTGAAATATGGTGCGGGTTTTATTTCGGGATTACCGTGGGAATAACAAAAACTGCTTCCTTTGGATGAAATGGAAAAACAGATACATGTTGCGTTTCTACATTACGTACAAAAATGTCTTGTACATTTTGCTCACGCTATGCATCGTAATTTTAATTAAAACTAAATCTTGTCTTCACACTTTATATATTAGACAAAATATTCACCTGTACACTAAAAACAGTGATATTCACAATTTTAACACTAGAAATAAGCATAAACTACGCGCTCCTTTTCACCGGCTTCACAAAGTTCATAATTCATTCGTAGGGCTCGGTATAACATTTTATAACAAATTGCCATCTTCTTTTCTAGACTTGCCATTTAATGCATTTAAAGCCAAAGTAAAATCTAATCTTTGTTTAAAAGCTTACTATTCCATTAACGACTACTTAAATGATAGGAATAGTTGGTCGCTGAGTTGAACACAAGACAATGTTTGTTTGTTTGTTATTTATGTTCTTTCTCCAAAATTAGTTTACTGACATGTTATGTCTTTTTTATGTTTTTATTATTATATACATTTTTATTTTTGACTTGTGTCTGTAATCAATCGTAATATTAAGTTACACCTTTCTATTGTATCGAGTCTGGTTCTTCTAACCAAACAGACAGATGTGTTGCTGGGGAGTTTGTTCCGCCACTTCTTCTTTCCAGCAAAAAACACTAGGAAGTGTCGAAGGGTGGGCGTTTTGGGGGACTGTCACTTGTAAATGAGTAAAGTAAAGTAAAGTAAATTTTGACGTTCGAAAAGTGCTGATTATCAGCCTAGTTTGAATAAATGACTTTTGATTTTGATTTTGATTTTGATTTTGACACGAGGAAGTTGCATTTGCAACACTGTAAACATTTCCCAGTAAAATTATGAAAACAGAACAAAATTTTACGTTATTATCAAGTGTGTGCACTAATTTCAGTTTAGTGTAACTGTTTCAATGTTTCTACGGAACACTATAATATGGGCTATTTATAACGACAATGTTGTATTGACTTTATCGACAGGCATCGCCTGAAGCCATTGCTTACGAGAACTAATCATAACGCGGGTATTATAAGCCACTTGTTCTGAATACCTAGTAGCTTTCTTGATTAGTACCCGGTACTTTAGCTTGTTTATGGCAACTATCATGTTAGAACAAATATAGTATATGACAAGGAATAATTTAATAAGAAGCTCGTTGAAAATATCTCGCCAAATCTTAATTATATTAAAAAAAACCACGATACTGTTTTCCTTATGATTTTCCTTCACATTTTACTCACAAATAAATGAAAACATATAAAATCAGGCATTGAAAATGTTCTCCACCTAAAATTATAAATGAAGTACTACAAAATAACTTCCTACCCCTAGATATTGAAACATCACGGGTAATAACCTGTCACTCCCTAAACTAATACCCCAGGGTATTCATGAAGTAAAAAAATCTAATTACAGCATAAAATTAAAGGCCGGTCAGTCGCCTGGCCGTGGCGTGGCTGTGGCGTTGCTTGTCCGACGGAATAGTAATTAAAAGAGGCGAGATTTTTTTTTACTAGTGTGTCAGGAACGTCTGCAAAAGTCCCCTCTCTCTCATTCTGTTTGAAACCGGTTTGACTAGAATTGCGAGAAGAAAATGGTTTTTGGTAGGGGATTAATTAAATAAATCCTTACATGCTTTATATGTGGGGAACTTTACTGACGATTTCTTCCGCTTGAGGGTATTATTGCATTACATTTTTGAAAAGGGTACAATAAAAAGTTCGTATTCATTTGAAATGTTTTTATTTTTTAGGATGGCACTGTCTGATCTTTCAGAGCTATGCATATTATTTCCTATTGCGGAAGTACAATGTCACATACACTGTACTCTCGCATTTATTCGTGTAGGTAACGTAACATAATTTCACACCTGTAACCTTCGGAAGGTTTGGCAGACTTGCAGCCATTACTACACCCACATTTCGACATTTATGAATAAGTTCTATGTATGTTTATAAATTGTTGTAATGTTTGTTTATTGTTTGTTTGTATTAGGTGCATTTTATATTGCAGTTTCTATTTCGCACTCTCCAGAAGCCTAGATTAGGTAGAAAATTAATAAAGAGCCTATTGAATCAAATAATTGAATGACTTATTAAGTAAAAGTTCCTAATACACAACAATAGAACCAATGGGTGTGTTATAATTAAAGCATTATACGGAATTGTCTCGGCAACAAATAAATCACTGGATCATTTCCCATGGGGGCCGTAAGGTAATTAAGGGATTACATACAATATCAAAAGGTAGGGATGCAACCAACACACATTGCGATAACTGCGATGCCTTAAACACGCGGTGTTTATGCCTGCCGACAATAATAATAGGACACACCTAATTTAATGCCTAAATAAACAGTTTCAGTACATAACATAATAAAGACAGTTGAAATTAAAATATGGGCATTTACGTGGTGACTGCTGCTCACGAGGTTCTTGGTTCGATAGCTAGGTTGGGCAAATAGGGTAGTTAACAAAAAAAATCTAATTAGTCCGTCAGATAGATTTCCGAAAAATATTGGACACATATTTTTCCTTTATTCACGGAAACAAACATTGAAGACGATTCATTAGGAATTTCTCAATAGCAGCCACGGAGTCTAGATTAGAGCCCGGTTTATGGCAATAGGTTCACCCGCTATTACTTGGGACTTAAACATAATTGGCGATATGTGGGTGTATTGTTGGTTACACCTCTGAGTAACCCTGTGAGGATTACAAGCGTGATGTTATGTTATGCCACTTCTGATTTATGTTGTGGTTATTGCATAACCTAGTGTCAAAATTTTTATGCCGGCCATGGATGGGCCTCTAATTTGGCATGACAATATGCTGGTTTTCACACAATGTTTTCGAAGTGAAATGAAGTGTCACTTAAATGTCGCTTAGTAATTGAAAACAGGCTTTAAAGCTTACTTTTTCAAAACGTAAAATAAACAGTTCATCACTACAAAAACTTAAACTGATTAGACAAACAGCGCAACCTATCCTCTACTAAAAGTTTTTAATGAACATCTAAACACTCTAAATAAATATAAATATGGCGGAACGATACGCATTCCCCTCGTTAATTAGTTAAACTTTCAGTTATTGACTTGCAGTTAGTTGCTCCTCTGACAGTGATAAGCCTGGCTTAAGGGAACCGCGGTTTAACACGACAAGCGCACAGACTATTTATTTATTTTGTGTTATTAATTTTATCTAATTTCGTTTTGCTTTACTTTTAGTTTAGTTTGAGTGTGTAAATTGCAGTGGCTTGAAAATTTATAAGTGTGTTTTTTTTACTGTTTAATAATTAATTACGTCTTTTACGCAAGACATTTTTCAAGTTAGGCATAGCGACGTATCATATAAATTCAGCCAATAAAAACAGACATTTAAAAAAATGCGTGATTTTGTTATTTGTAATCATTAGTTTATAGCCCAGTCAAATTATAACCCAAGACAAGCGTCTTTGGTTTTTCGAGTTCTGTACGTATTGTATTACTTACTGCGGTCAAGGAAATTAGGTCGCTGATGGAACGAACAAACCCAAAATATCACTAGAGACACTAGAAGGTAAGGCACTTACTACACGATAAGGAAGATGAAGTGCCCTGGTATCGATGAATCACCACAGTTAAACTTAATCTTCCATAATACGACTAGCCCAGTGTACAAACCTGACATAATAATTGCCCTACTAAACTCAATTTTCAGATCCACCTCGATAATAAAACATATAGAAAATGAGTTCCGTAACAAAACCCGATGAATAACCGAACAATGCCGAACGAGTGCGCCGAAATTATCTCGTTTTCAACACAATACCGTTATGTCGAATCAACCATTGACAATGTCACATGCAATGTACTACCTACCTACATACCTACGTAGTACGACCAACAAAAGGGGGATTTTGTTCAAATAAGCGCATTGATCGAACATTCTCACGTAAGATCAAATCTATGTATTTTAATCAGCACACGAGTCCTCGAGAGGCAATTTTGAAAACGCGCACGTTTACGTTAAGCTAACCTCGGATTTTTGATGACATCGACTCGTTTACCCGCTACGTTTGCTTGCTAGAACGCGTACCTATACGATTACTTCTCATTTTCTGGTGGTTCGTATGTTTCAATATTTACGGGGCTTCAAGCTTACTTCGTTTTAGTTTCAGGTCACCGGTTACTAACAGATTTTCTCAACTTCCGAACTTGTAACAAGCTCTTTTCATTATCTTAGGCTAACTTGAAGTACTGGATACAGCAACTGACTCAAGATTATATTTCATGATTTCATCTAAATAATATAATCACGAAGTTTAATAATATTGTTTAAACTTGTAGTTGAGTATTTCCATTATTTTAAGGGTTGGGTAAACATTTCTACTGACTAACCGACTGTCATCGTTCAACTTAATTCGGTCTAGGTGAACTAGGCGAAAAAAGTTCTGGAATTATTACAAAAATTACCGCTAAGGAAAAATAATAATAACTCCCAGAATGGGGTTTAAAACACGCACAATGGTCCACTTCAAGGACTAAGTGCGGAAACCCAAACCCCATGAATGAATGGGGTTTAAAAGGTAATGAAAGTAAGTATTCATAGAAATTGAATCATTTTTGCCACTGAATATTGTGGTGTTCTTATCAACCGGGTTCGAAAGTAATTTAAGTTCATCGAAACAATGTACAATATAGAATGCATAAATTTCCCGAATTCCTATGAGATTCCACAAAATATTACCTCTCACATTTCATACATTAAATGAAATAAATGAAGCCTGTTTATTACCTTTATCGATGTTCTCATTAATAATGCATAACAGTGTTAATTTCGTACATACCTGAAACAAAAGAATTTTATTATTAATATATTTATTAGTCATTTACCTAAACAGTCGTTACAGATAATTAGTGGCCCGAAATTCTGACAACCTGTCTTCTATCGTATTACCCGTTACCCCGACTGGGTTGTGGAGGTCAGATGTGGAGGTAAAAAAATCAGGTATTCAGCTGCATTCGGTTGGACTGAAAGCCGACCCCAATGTAGTTTGGAAAAGGCTAGGCAGATAATGATGATAAATCATTGACCTGAACGCATACCGCGAGAGTTGGTTCGATGTAGCGGTGAACCAGAGTTCATGGAAACACTTGTCTTGTGCCAACAGTGGAGTAGTATGGGCTAGAGAAAAAAAATTGTACCATAAAAAAATCTAATAAAATTTCATAATATTGCATATTTAATACTGCTGGGATACACGCCCACTCTCTATGAGACAGAGTGAAGGTGATCCAGCACGAGGGCATGGTGTGATAATGCCATTATTATTGTGATAACAGTCAAAAACAGTCCGTCCTGTCAGTAATCGTGGATAGCTTTCGTGAATCATATCCGTTGTGGTCATACCCTTTAGAAAATCAGCGTTTATAATTATTTCTACTTAGAAATTAAATACATTGTAATCTAAGTTCATTTCGGTCAATGTAACTTTAACTTATCTGGCGATATGGCGGTGTTTACTAAAAGTACATTCTAGTCTATCCCTTTGAGGTTTACAGGCGTGATGTTACATGACATGTGTTGTAATTATGTCAAAATTGTATCTCAGTTATAATAAATTCAAATACAATGTTTAAAATAGTTAAAATAACCAAGATACCCTTAAAATAGGCAACCTTTAATTTAAATAAAGGTCAAAAACCCTAATATTAAAACGTCGACCGCAGGTTACGTCAAAAGCCCCCATATCTAATGGGGTATAGATAGATTTTAGGTCAGATTAGTTGCGGTCACATTATACGCAACACTGCCACACTGGAAAGAGCAAATAAAATACATTTATGCCACTTATATTATTAATTCTGACGTAAATATAAAGTTTAAATAAATATTACTGTTAAATCACAATTAAATGATTACTATTTACTTTACTTAAGAAATATTACTACTTTTGAAGCATTGTGGAGGGAAATCCTAGAATTTCGATTTTACTAAGGCGTTTGACACTCTAAACACCGTACCTTGCGTTAAAAAACTGTTTGGTATGGCTGATCTCCTAACGCTACCCCATAAAATAATCATAATCAGTTGTAAACATTCACTGCACTGAAATGAACAACTCAAAGGAAATATCATCCGCTGACACATGCCACTATCCCAATTCACTTGGGGTCGGCGCAGCATGTCTTCTTCTTTCATACTTTTCTATTACTAATTTTCTATATTATCCTTTGAGTGAAAGGAAATATTGGTAGAAAAATCTTGGCTTTTAAGGAAGGAGTAAGTTCACACATAGACCTATATACATTCACATACTAAACAATAAAACAGAACTACAAACCGTCTTCAAATCTGACAGAACGATCATCTCTCAAAACGAACACGACCAAGTTAATCAAAATTGTAAAATGTGTATATCAGAAGTTGCGGCTAATGTAACTAGGGCAGAGTGGAGCCTGTGAATAAATGAGGAGTCCGCAGCAATCCAGTTAGCTGTACAAACACGGGTTGGGAACAAACAACATTGCCCTGGGACACGGAGTGACGCGCGATTTGTGTGTCTAATAACTTTGGACCAAAAATCGCTTGTGAGGACGGAAGAATTAAACATAGTGGTGAGACAACACTTTGGGAATACTGCAGGTCTGTTTATACTGGGTGTTGGGTTCAACGAAGGATGTACTTTCAAAGAGTGTTGTAGGTACTCGTGTAGGTACAATGACTGAACAATATTTTTATGAGACACTTAGGCCCATAAAGGACGTCCCTCGAGTAAGCTTAAACCCTTTAAGTAATGCTATTTCACATCAGACGTGTAAATGGTGTACTGTTGAGCCATTAAACTGCACTAGTAATAAAAGGTAAATTGTAGTCAGCTTAAAAGATTGACAACTGGCCCGAAGCAGTGTGTAGTCGTGTACTATCCACTTTCCGCACTCTATATTTATTCAAATTGCTATTCGATGATACATCTCTAGCAAAAACATCTGCCCAGAAGAGTTGTCGGAAAATATCCAAGTATCCAACAAAGTAGGATAAACACGTGGGTCTATCGACAGCTCATTACCATTCATAAACAAACATTAAAATACACCGCGGATATTTCTAAACGCTTGAATAAAACATTCTACAAGACACAATCCCGCAACGAAAATTACACCGACTACTGCCTTTCCGAGGCGATTACAAACAGCTATAAAAACAAAAACATAACCCCTCACTCACAAGTACACTGGGGCAAAATAAACTCTACGACGCAAATAATAGGGTTCAATTTTTAATGGAAACTTATGTTAATAGCCCGTCCACAGGTGATACAAGCATCTGCTCGGTTATTTTGTGAAAATATAAAGTTTTTCCCCAATAAATAATGCAACGGTGCTTTGAAAGCGAAAGGTATGGAAATACAAGTAACTAGTAGGTAGAATATACGATATTTTTGTTGGAGAATTATTTTAGGGATAAAACTAATTCATCCGGGAAGATAATGTTTGTACAAGTTATGAAAACATTCGGGGATGTGGTGTCTGTAATCCCGCAGATGTGACTAAGGAAACAAAAAATGTACGAGTGGGTTGATGATGTATTATAATACGAGAAATGAAAAAGTGACGGATTAGTCATTTGTGGAATTACAAAAAAATATTTGTTAAGCATTGAACTTCTGAATATTTTCGTAAGTAATACCAAGAGGGAGTTTAATAACCAATGCAGTTTGAAAGAGATTAAATAAACAATTTTTTTATAAATTTATTAACAGATGGTCTGAGGACTCTATTAATACTGAAACACAGGAAAGATTCCAGGAACCTTCTTATTAAAATTCATGCAATTTATTATTACCTATTCAGCTAAAGTAGGTACGGGAACCTACATTTTCATATTTTTCATTAAAGAATGTTAAAATATTCTTTTGAAATTCACAGTGGTTCACTGTGAGTTTTTCCACCATTTAATAATTCTAATGCATCAATAAGTATACATTTTCCCTCGACTTCAGTACTTTGTAAATAGTGATAATCGGACAGTTCCACAATATAGCTTTGATTTCATTATTAACAGCACTAAACCAAGCTTCACAGTGTTCCAGTAATAATTATGTATATTCCTAAGAGTTCCTACTCTGAACGTCCCAAAGAAACCATCGACAAAATTTCAAAGTCAAATCCTGGCCCTAATACGCTTTTAGGTCGCACCTAAAACTGTTTATTTTAACGATTACTCCACCAAGAAAGCTGTTAAAAATTCCGCGTGAAAACATAACCTGAAAAGCCGCTTATATAAATTTTAACACGTATTTAAACACGAGGCAAAAGCAAACTTTTCCAATATCATCGATTCAAGTCGAACAAAGTTCACAGCACATAAAAATATTCACGTGTACCTACCGCTAGCGCCGCACACAAACAAAGTAATATCAAGACGTAAGATACTTACCGTCTACTACGAGGATTATCCTCAACTTGACTTAGATATTTTGATGTTTTAGCAACGAAATTGGTTTTTCCCTTCAGCAAAGAAAACCCATTATCGTGGCTGTGGAAGCCGTCTCGTTACCGCGTATCTAATTTGGGATCATCCAGATTTCTCTTTCTTTGCCCTTAGGTGTGAGATTGACAGCACCGTAAGTAGGGATTTGTATAGTATAATGGTTAGTTCAAGAGTGCGTTGACTCGCGTGATAATGGTGTATGATGGGACCTTTTGAGGCCCACATTGTGAGGCCGAATCGGTTTACGATTGTGTGATCGCGTCTTTGAAAAGTGTTGATCGAATAAAATCTAGGTCGGTCGGATAGAGCTATCTCTTGTGGAGGATTTGCTACAATCTGATGTAGGTCACGTGTTTCTGTGTGAGAAAACACTAAGTGGATGTGGCTGTTTGTCTTGTCTAGATTGTAAGTGAACAAAGAAAACGAATACAAATGTGGAAGAAGCACACAAGTAGGCTGTCATTATTTCTGCACCATTTAATCTGAACTAGAACATGGAGGTTGATAAAACTAACCCAGTTGTGTTATAATCTACCAAAAAACGTGAGTTCACAGTTTGTATACTTAGTGCGACCAAATGAGAGTGCCAATTTTAATAAGTAAAATTAATGAAAAGAGCTCGTGGCATCGGTAAAAACCCTGTAACACTTACACTTTAAGGACAAATCAATCTTGTCAGAAACACCACAAAATCAAGACATCTCACACACCCACTAAACGCGAAACCGCAGTGGTGTTAAAATAAAATTTGCAAATTGATTACAGGCATCATTCACGAAGCTACAAAATGTTTTGCTTTTGTCACATCCACGCGTATGGGGGTGCATTGTGTCTGGCAGGCGTAATGATGCATTTGGCGATGCACGCCAGTCGGGGAGGGGGCGCTTTGTGACGTGTCGGAGTTGTATACGTTTTTAGGGAGACACATTTTGGGCCTATAATGGGGTAGACGTTTGGGTGACATTAGGTTACTGGAGAATTTTTTTTAAATAATATGAATCTGACGGCAAATTTTGGGTAAAGAAATATTTTTTGACAGACCTATACTTTGTGCAGAAATTGTTAAAATCGTTTGATAAATTAAGGGTTTGATTATCATGAATAAACAAGTACAAACAAAAAATAAGGCTCCTTTTAGGTAACCTAGGGCCATGATACCCAATTAAAAGAAGAACAAATAAATTTCTAACAAAAATATATTTTCTAAGAAAAAAATATATTCGGTCCATTGCGAGGTATGTAATTACGTCGTACAAATTGTCGTAGACACTTATATTTCTTCTGTTACAACTAAAGCTTAAAAATCTAACAACGTTATTACATTTGCTAAAGGATATCGCGACAATCTCCTCAGGAATCTCTTGTTATTTAATTTATTTGTTTTATTTCGTCTCTCTCATTGTACTTTTGTGTACAAAGTTATAAGATTAACTCAATTTTTGGGGCCACGAGTATTCTTTTGTGATGAAAAAAGTAAAAAAATATGGCAGGGGTACTGCTGAGAGTTTTAATGGAATTTTGGTGAAGCGAAGTACGCAAATCGGTTTTTATTGTTCCATGAATTATGTATAGGTTTAAGCTTTACAATATATGGACGATGGAAAGAATGAATTGAACATTTTCGTGGCAGAATACATTCGGGAGTAAAAGTTTTATCAAGAAGTATTATGATGAATAAGTTATTTTGTAAGTTGAATAGATCACACCTCAAAAATCTACGAGAAGCTTCTGAATTTGTGACGAGATCATATTTGCTGAAATTATAAATAATTCATCTTTATCTACATGTATGTTGGATCAGTAATTGAGAGTAAGAGAGAAAAGAACAAAAATATTAACATGAGCAGTGTTTATTATTTTATCATGATCAAGACTTCCTTTGATGAAATAATAATACACACACAAGCCACAAAAGAGAAAATTAATAAAGGCAGTCCTTTCAAGGAAATATAATTCAAATAATTATTAAAATATTATTCTATAAACACGAAACCCCGAACGTTAAGAATAGGGAGCTTAATTAACTCATCAATACATGTTTTCTTTGAAAACACCATCGTGAGGCAAGGGATCTTTAGGTACTCCACGAACAGGTTGTAAGTGTCGAATCGACTGTGGGGCAAGTAAGCAGTGTATAGAGACTTTGAAAAGAGTGGTTTCACATTAATTGAAGTTAAAACAGATCAATGTAAATAATGTAAACAAGGAAGATGATAAAGAAAAGACAGGAGAAGAACAGATAAGGATGGATAGACAGATACTAATACTATATTGTACACTAAAGAAAGGGCGTTTTCATAATGTACAAGAAATCAGTTAGAAGGATACATTAAGGAGATTTTATGAACGTGCTGGTACATAATCTAGAACATAATGAGTAAAGAAGATAAAGAGGAGTCAAAGCAATTTATACAAAATGATGTGAAAACAGATAAGGATTACTTTTCAGATCCAAAATCAGTGCAGGAGGGTGATACTGTGGTCAATACACATAAGTGTTTACTGAAACTAGATTACAACCGCTACTTCCCACCTCTTGCAGCCACGCAGGAGCGATTCCCCGGACGGGTGCTTACTAGAGATCCCACCGCCTTATCAAGGCCCCGCAGGCATTGCGGCCTCAAGCGTATTTTTGTTAACAACTTCTTTTCAGAAAATTTTTACTTGACGTAGTACATTGTGAAGATGGAATTTGATTTTGTTGTTATCGTCTCCCAACGACACGTAACTTTTGCCGAGTCTTGTTTTTGTCACATGTTTGGGTTGTCTCCAGTTTTTGTTATTGTGTTTTTGTTGTTTCTTTTTATTTCTAATGTAACTAGGACTAGTTTGGCAATTGTTTTCTTAACAGGCTTTTTGTTACCTAATGATATTTGTCAGAAACTACACACATCAAAAGTGTCTAGGGATCAAGCATTTTTATGCGGATTTCTTGAGATTGAGATGTGGCTTTGTAATAAATTTATGATTTTATAAATTTATATGGATCCTTTTTGGTGCATTTCATAATTTGAATCAGGAACTGTGAATCAAATTCGAGTAAAAGATGAAAATCAGCTGTCAATATTTTCCCTATAAAAACATACAACGCATTGAAGACATTATTAGTGCTACTGTTTCCCTACTACTGATTAAAACCAACGTTATTATGGAGCGGCGACGTCATTTAAGCAGGGAAGAAATGCTCAGAGCCGTGGGAATGATAGAAGCTGGTTCCCGGCAACGTACTGTGGCTTTAGCTCTGAATACAAGTCAGAGTGTTATCAGTCGACTTTGGACACGTTACCGAAGCACTGGTATCGTGGCTGAGCGCCATGGAGGACGGTATCGCTGCACCACACGGAGACAAGACCGATACATTCAAATCTTAACTCGAAGAGCTCCAACAATAACCGCCATGATGTTAGCCGTGAGGCTTCATCACTCTTCAGGGAACTTAATTAGCGACCAAACAGTCAGAAACCGCTTGCATGAAGTGAACCTTCATTCCCGAAGACCGCTACGGGTACCACCTATAGCAATGCACAATCGTAGGATTCGATATCAATGGGCTCTTGAACACAGAAATTGGGCAGAAGAACAATGGCGTTTCGTGTGCTTTTCTGATGAGTCTCGTTTTGGTATGAGACCGGATACAAGACGTATACAACACTGGAGAACCCCTGGACGCCAACAGCGATTAAAATCCTGCCAGGAAGTCCATCCTTATAGTGGTGGAACCATCATGGTATGGGCGGGTATTTGGATCGGCGGAAGAACTGAGTTGATTTGGATCAGAGGCAACCTCAACGCTCAAATTTATGCTGAGACGATTGTCTCAGACGTCATCGTTCCTCTACAAGTGCAAATCGGTCCCTTATTTCAGTTAATGCATGATAATGCACGACCGCACACCGCAAGAGTTGTAAGACAGACTCTCGCCGCAGCTAACATCAATGTCCTGCCCTGGCCTGCTCAGTCGCCAGACTTGAACCCGATTGAGCATGCATGGGATATGCTACAGAGAAGAGCTCTGCCGAATATGGAGGGTATCCAGTCGCAAGAAGACCTTTTTTTGTTGTTGCAACGAACATGGGCGGCCATTCCACAGCGTGATTTGGATGAACTCATTTTGAGTATGCCAAACCGATGTTCTTGTGTTGTTAGTGTTCGCGGTAGAAACACGGATTATTAATTGTTTAAGTTACCCAATAAAATTTTAAAGAAAACTGTTATTTCAGTCTTTTTTTCGAACTTTAATGTTAGTGGTTCAAATGTCAAAAATCCCTTTATTAGGAAAATGGCAAATTTCTTTATTAATGCAAAGGTGACTTGGTTTATCGTTACTGTGACAAACGAAAACACTTTATTTGATGAATCCTTAAAGAAAATTTTAATTAATATCAATCAGGAGAAAAGTTATTGCAAAAATATATGTTGATCCTTAGACACTTTTGATGTGTGTTAGTGTTTGTAGACCTTAAGATGCAAAATGGTTTTTTTGGTGTATAGATATATACTGCTGTCTATTGGTAACGATGAGATATTTTTAGAATATATTGAAAACGAAAATAACCATTAAAGGAGAGAATAGACTATTTGCCAACAATAGTAAACAATCATTACAACTTTTCTCAGAAACCTCTCGAAAAAAAGGAATAGGGCATCTGCTTTAAAAGAACAATATTTTTCTTCAACGCAAAACAATCAAAAACCAATCTTATATTAGGGGGAATAAGGGCTATATACGTAGCAAAATACGTTTAGTGAAAATGAGGAAATCTTTTGCAGGGCGTCAAAATTGCTACTTTCGCTTATCCCTTTGTGTCGGCGTTGTCTCAGTGCACTCTCTGTTTCAACTTTTATCAATAGTTATTGTACTAAAACATATTGCTACTTGTAAAGTTTTACAGTGTAAATAAATGGCGTAAAGATACAAAACTGTATTGTTAGATTATTATAAAAATACCAATACATCTTCCCCTGATATTATTTGTGCTTCTAATGTTCGTTTATACTAGTATATCGCTGGCCCCGGGCAATATAGCGGTAAACGCCGGTTACGCCCTTTTTAATGTTATTTGATTTTTGGCTTCTCCGAGTATCAATCTATCACTCTTATTTTTTTCAAATTTTTTAAATAAATATTTCTTTAGAATAAATGACAATAACAGCTTTATTGCATGGAAAATTCTCTTACGACTAAAAATGTATTATTGCAATACTCTAAGAAACATAACACAAAAAAACGGTGAACATCTTTACACTAAATTTCTAAACAAATGGTAACAGTAATAAATTTAACCGCCTTTTTGGAAATAAACGTTTTATATCAATAAACTGTAAACACTTAATACGAAGTAATCACAAGAGATTTTATTCTGTACAAGCTATTACGCCTTTCTTCCCGGAAATGTATTGTAACCCCGGCGCCGTACTGTCGTGTTACGCTGAACGCCATCCCTTTCACTCCTACGCATAAATGATTACCGCATGCTTTCTAGCATCATGTTTAGCTAAACAATTGAAACAAATAAATCAATGAAACATATTTTTATGTAACCATTGTAACAGACCGACCTTACAATGTTATTTATTTTTATTTTTAACCATTTTAGACAGTATTTTATGAAATTTATACATATTTTTTTTAATGTTACTACTACCTAATTTTTGTTTAGTTAAATTTTAAATGATAATAACTTTGTATAAAAAAACTTTTCAAATCACATAATTTTTATTGAATACTAAACTTTGAAAACAAACACACAAAAAACTCTTAAAAATATAAAAAAAATGCTATGCTACCTTAACAAAATCACTTTTTTTTATTAAATATTAAACTTTGGAAACAAACACACAAAAACTCTTAAAAAGAAAAAATACTATGCCTTAATTTGAATAAAATCACATATTTTTTTATTAAATATTAAACTTTGGAAACAAACACCAAAAATATACTATGCTGCCTTAATTTGAAGAAAATCACTTAATTTTTAGGAACTGTTTTATTAGGGAAACAAAAATAAAATGGTCAAAACCAATGGTAAAAGGAAAAAAAAATATGCTGCTTTAATCTGAATCTTCGCTTTCAATATCTATTTCTGCTTCAGAGTTCCCAACACAATGCAAATTGTTATAAAATGTATGTTAATGTGGATTGCTTCGGTTTTGCAGAGACTCATCAAATCATCGTAAAGTGGTTTTGGTATGGCGATTGGCTCTCTGTACAGATATCTCAGTTCATCTCCTGATACATCAGTCACTGGCGTCTTTTTGGGTCTTCCTCTTGAAGATCTGGTGTTTGATGCAGTATTTAAAGAAATATACTCATCGTCAACGTCAGCATTCATGATTATGCCATACATTTGATCAGGAGTATAAATCGTGTGGTTCTTTTTTGCGCGTTCGATAAGAGAATGCATCGAATCTCCTTCAGACTGGCTATGGCCAGTTTCAAAGTACCTATGTATTATGTTAACTCCATACTTTTTGGACAAATATAGATACAGAGCAAAGATAATCCTATTTTTATTCTGCCTAGTACAACCATCAGAATAAAATATAAAATTCTTGATACCACGTTGGCTCTCAGTTTAAATGACGATACATTACATGTACTCGTATATTGTATCGTCAAGCTGATGGTGAAAGAAAAGGCCAACTCCAAGAACCTTACACAAAGCACATTAGAAACAAGGAATGTGTTCGTGAACTAAAATCTAAAGATAAAACAGAAGTCGATTCTACGACTACTGTCGTCGCTATTTATGATCTTGAAAAAGTCTTGACGATCCCTCAATCAGAAGTAGGTATCTTTCATTACAAGCGAAAGTATCCTATATATAACTTTACAATTTACAACTCATTAAGTGGAAGAGGTTACTGTTATCTTTGGCACTATCAAGTAGCCAAAAGGGGTGCTAATAAAATCGGCAGTTGCGTCCTAAATTTCATTGAAACTGAGAGCCAACGTGGTATCAAGAATTTTATATTTTATTCTGATGGTTGTGCTGGGCAGAATAAAAATAGGATTATCTTTGCTCTGTATCTATATTTGTCCAAAAAGTATGGAGTTAACATAATACATCAGGTGCTTTGAAACTGGCCATAGCCAGTCTGAAGGAGATTCGATGCATTCTCTTATCGAACGCGCAAAAAAGAACCACACGATTTATACTTCTGATCAAATGTATGGCATAATCATGAATGCTAAGATCAATGGTGAAAAATTTCATCTTAAAGATGGAACAACATAATTTCTTAAATTTGAAGGAGATAATGGACAAAAGACACTGGTTGCGGGCAGACCAAACTAATGAAAAAGTTATGTGGACAAAGATTCACGAAATCAACATTACTCTAGCTCATCCAGATGTTATTTATTTAAAGTATAACTTTGACGTTGAGTATATTTCTTTAAATACTGCATCAAACACCAGATCTTCAAGAGGAAGACCCAAAAAGACGCCAGTGACTGATGTATCAGGAGATGAACTGAGAAATCTGTACAGAGAGCCAATCGCCTTACCAAAACCACTTTACGATGATTTGATGAGTCTCTGCAAAACCGTAGCAATCCCGAAACATTATCATACATTTTATAACAATTTGCATTGTGTTGGGAACTCTGAAGCAGAAATAGATATTGAAAGCGAAGATTCAGATTAAAGCAGCATATTTTTTTTTCCTTTTACCATTGGTTTTGACCATTTTATTTTTGTTTTCCTAATAAAACAGTTCCTAAAAATTATGTGATTTTCTTCAAATTAAGGTAGCATAGTATTTTTTTGGTGTTTGTTTCCAAAGTTTAATATTTAATAAAAAAATATGTGATTTTATTCAAATTAAGGCATAGTATTTTTTCTTTTTAAGAGTTTTTGTGTGTTTATTTCCAAAGTTTAATATTTAATAAATAAAAATGTGATTTTGTTAAGGTAGCATAGTGTTTTACCACGTTTTTTTTTTTTATTTTGCCTATGTACCACGTTTGTGCATGAAGTTTAAATAAATAAATAAATAAATATTTTTTATTATATAAGAGTTTTTTGTGTGTTTGTTTCCAAAGTTTAGTATTCAATAAAAATTATGTGATTTGAAAGGATTTTTTTTATACAAAGTTATTATCATTTAAATAAACAAAAATTAGGTAGTAGTAACATTAAAAAAAAATATCTATAAATTTATAATACTGTCTAAAATGGTTAAAAATAAAAATAAATAACATTGTAAAGACGGTCTGTTACAATGGTTACATAAAAATATGTTTCATTGATAGGATTCTAAAATAGCGATTAGTGGATGATACAGCTAAGCTTTGGCTATAAAATTTCCCTGAAGAAGGTGGTAATCGGCTGGTACGCTCCAGATCTAAAGCGAAAATTACGTCGTATTATATTCTTACATTCCTGAATCTCGGTGGTCGGTGTGTTTATAAAGTCATTAATGATGTTGCAATTGAAACAGTATCGTCTATAATTTGTATTATACATTTTTTCAATTATTTCATTAAATATTTATACTATTACAATTATTATTAAAAGGCTAGATTGGTAAAAAAATTAACTTTCATTTGAAATTTTAAACGTCTATTTTGGATCAGTGTACGCTGCACTATAAACAAATTAGCTTCTTTTATTTCTCCTGTAAAATTCGATTTTTGATATTACCACTTTATTGCCCGGGCCCAGCGATATATATCTAAAAAAAAGCGCTCTGTTAGATTATCAACGCTTGGATCAGCGTACAATCACATTTAGGCATTCATTTTGGTGTCACCTTGTCTAGAACGGGCGCCAAACCCCAACGGGCGGCTCACTTTTAACTCAAGACAATAGCAAGATCAAAATCAACAATTCGTTACAGCTATAGTGTTAATTTGCAAATTAACGTTAGTAAACCACCGTAAAATCCCGTAAACAACACGCTAAAGTCTATAAATATCTTCCACGATAACATAAATCAGATGACCCCCGGTGTTGCCAGTACAAGCATGTTCAGTGTTCACGTTTAATACATTCAACTTTATTTAACAATTTCCAATTTTCGATTGTTACACGGTATCGGCCCGATCGGCGAATATTGTCGATATTTTATTACTTATTCAGTACCGAATTCCGTGCTTTTGTCTTCCTATAAAATAGTATGGCCACGGTATCGGCCGCAGAAATATTACTCAGTTCAAAATGAGCCGTTAATGTTGTAAGAGGTACTCAATGTTTAGCTACTGTACTTTGAGCGTTATCGAAGTGGTCGTGTGGTGCTAGAATATGGTCTACTTCGAGGTCATTATAATGATTTATTGATATTCTGGGTTTGGAGAATGGTCGTTTTTATACCGTTCATGAAGTGTGGTCTTGGTTGGGAATTTGCTACATTAGTTTTACTGTTGCTTGTAAGAAGAAAATTCTTGATAAATGATATTTTGGCCTGTACATATCCATAATTATGAGGAGGTCGTGGCTTAATAAGAACTGCCACTTGGGTCGATCTTTAGGTAAAGCTGTGCTTACCTAGGTCGGTCTGTGGATGGGTGACCGCCCGACATACCGAGTTTCCTCCGTACCTCGGAAAGCACGTTAAGCTGCTGGTCCCGGCTGCAATATATATAGATCTTTGGCAGTCGTTACAGGTAGTCAGTGACCTGAAATTCTGACATCGAGTCTTAAAAAAGTGGTATCGTATTACCTAGTATTAACTGGGTTGTGGAGGTCAGATAGGCAGTCGCTTCATGTAAAATATTGGTGTTCAGCTGCCTACGGTTAGACTGGAATCCGAGCCTTTTGGCTAGGCAGATGATGACATAATTATCCATAATTATTTTACTTGGCTGATTGTTCATGTTTTATGGTGTATTCAGGAAGTCAAATTTACCCCTGTTAAGGGTCGTACACTTTTTTTTGCCCCACTGCTGGGCAAAGACCTCCCTCATTCCTTCCACTTCTCACGTTGGTATGCTTCATAGTCCAGTATGCCAAATAGACTATAATCAACTTTGATTTTAGAATTACATCTTCTAAATCATCTCCTTCAAGTATTAATAGAACAATAACTAAACAATAATGATCATTCAATTCAAGAAGTTCGTTGGTGGCAGAATTATTTTGAAAGCAATAATTATCAACAATAATCTGTAAAGTTTTCCTCTTTACTATAAACGCCACAACTATACACAAGTAACAATACTTTACATTAGTAACTAATAGCAGTAGGCACGTCACAAGAATTAGAATTAAATAAAGTAGAGCACGTTCTAATTAAAGTAGAAATTATACTATTCTAATTATCAAAATGAAATTTCTGAAGCTCATTAAATAATCCCTTGTATTTTTGTTTCTGTTAAGTAATTGAATGTCGCAAGCAAGATTATAATTATAATTTTGATACCTACGCTAATGAAACCAGGAAAAAAATGAATACTGCCGTGAAATATTTTTGCAAGTAGATGACATTTTTTTTGCCTTCGGTGTGCCATGACTAGTTTCTGTGTGCAACCTTACCCGTGTGGTACCTGGATTACAACTTTGTTCATTCGGAATAATGTACCTATCAGATTATCTTCTGCATACGTACATACTCACACAATTCACAATCTCTCTTTAATCATCATCATTTCAGCCGAAACACGTCCACTGCTGGACATAGGCCTCCCCTAAGTGTCTCTCTTTATAATATTATTATAGTTAGTCATAATTTAATTATTAAGAACGCTATAGAGTTCTCGTCACCACATGCATTACTGATGTGCTTCTTTCACTAGCCGGTCAGTTTTGCATTCATCTGAAACCACTGGACGTAAACTTTGCTTAGCCTTAGACAAAGGATGTTGCCGACTGAATCATGTCTGGCTTCGACGCGATGTGAACTATCGACAACCCGAAGACGTGGAAAATGTTCCCTACAGTCTTCTACCCCAACCGATATTTTCATTTAAGTTTGAAAATTGCTACCGCTCGCCCGCGCAACTCGCAAATTGTACTGGAATAGGGATCGATAATAGGATTGTAGGTGCGATTTTCTTTCGCCAAGATGACTGGAGTGTAAATCTTTCTGATAGAAAAATTTCGGAAATTGTCCTGGAGATTTATCGCCTCTCCCGCCGTCGTTGTCGTGTGCTACGGTAAATTGTCTTTTGATATTACACTGACATTGGATGGGTTATGGAGTTAGTACGTAAGGACGAGGGGAAAGTTGGCGTTATTCGCTGTAAGTTCCGGATTTCAATGATATTTACATCAACTACGATCCCATTTATTTTGTCGTTGAATGGTGTGATAAAATAATATAAAGAAAATAAAATACATGGATTACAAACACGAAACTCATTTTGTATATTTGAATTGCATTTTATTATTTCGAATATACGTTTAAAAAAACTCGATTAATATTATTAATGAAATGTTTTTATGCTGCTTTTAAAGGAAAACAAATGTTGACTTTCAAAAAATTATAATTGGATAACTGGACGCTTTAAGTGGTCTCAAAAACAAAGTAAGTAAGTACCTCATTAAGCTGGGAAATACATTTAACTGTTCAATCAATTAATCTGTAATCACCACATGTAAACATCCAAAAAGTAATAGCTGATAAGTTTTATTTAATACTGGCGTTAGAAATTGATTACCCCAATGTTATCTATTACTCTAAAATGTTGTAGGTATAATAACAATCAAAATAGAAAGATTATAATAATTTTAATTCTAAAAAAAGAAAGATTTACCAAATAAAAACAATAAATCTATCAACAATATTGTACAAATGTACATGAAAGACGTTTATTCCAGTCCCAAATACACGAGTGCTTTCTAAACCTTTCAAACTCAAGATTATTACGTTGCCAGCCTTTGAGCCTTCAGAGGCAAAAAAGATTTACATAAAAAGAAACTTCCAGTCTCCTAAATTATGATTCAATTAGTATTAAAGGATTGGTCTCTCAAAGGACTCGTACTTTTTCGGGTCTGGCGACTCGGTACTGAACTTCTTTGTGCTTTCGACCAAACTAAGAAGGTTGTAGCTTTGTGCCATGGTTTGTCGCATAAAGCTTTTGGTACAAATTACAAGCGGATTTATTTGTAAGATGACGATATGACAAGGCATACGCGAAACATAATGAATTGATTTTCTTTTTGCCTTTCATGTATGTGGGTTCCCCTGGGAGGTTACTTAGGACCGCTTCTGTATGTATGTCAACGCTATTCGCTCGAAACTTGTACGCGAGTCACACAGACGTAGTAAAAGATTTCAGTTCATTACGCATTACAGTATTTCTTCCTTCGTCCTCCGTTTTCGGGTGAATTTTTACGCTCAATGTACTGTGAAAATCTACTCTACTGTCCCTTTGGCACGAAAGTCTTTTGTAATATACTTTTAATCGTTTATTTTTCTAAGACACCGATATCGGGAATTAGATAAGCTTTTGAATGACGATAAACATCTTAAGTGAGATTTTAAAGGACCTTTAAACATTTTCAAATCAGCTTCCGAAAAAAATATCGTTTTGCAACCTGCCAGCTCTTAGGTGTATCTGACAGCACCATAGTATTTTTTCTTTTCTCGATGATATAAATATGGTTTAAGACGAAAGCCTTCCCCATAAGTGTGTTATATATCTACTTCAGAGGGGAAACACGTTAAGATCTTTCTTTTATTTTAGATCACATAAAACTCAAGCCTGCGTTTGTCACAACTAATACTAGGTATTTGTTTGACTAACCCCCTGAGATGCTCGGATTAAGTGACGAATTATATAATTTTTTTCAGCTCGTCACAACCTCACGATTATTCCGCTCCGTTCGTGAGTTTGAGATATTCGTCTTGAGGATTAAGGGGATGTCTTGAGCGAACGAAATTTCACAGTATCCCCTTGATGGATGAATACGGAAACATTAATTCCGCAATTTCGGGGTGTAAAATAGTGAAAGACGCGAGAAGCGGCGCGCGCTGAAGCTAATAACGTCATACTCTTTCTATCTATTCTTATACATTCACTAATAGATTAATGATCCTTCGTAACACTCATTCCACATTTGTTTTGTTAAGTCCGACTCGACGCGATCATTAAAACAGGACGGCACCATATGGAAATTTAAAAAGGCATTCATTCATTAAACAAACACACATAAAATTTAACGAAGCGCTGCCATATTCGTTAACGAATTTCCGGCTTTCATTATGATTATCCCACGGCTACTGAAACACTATGCATGTGCGTCTCTTTCTAGTGCAGTAGTTGGAATGAAGAGCGAGCGAGATAAATATTGGTTTGTAATGTGAAAAATAACGGGGATCCATCTATCGCTCGGCGATTCGTCACAAGCATGCGTTTAATGGCGGCAATTAAAGGCGACATTCGGTAGGTTTACCGAAATATCGCGACATAAAAACGTCATTGTTACCGCGTATCAAATTGTTTAACACATTCGTTGGGCGAGATCACATTTACGACTTGTCGCCAGTTTATGACGGTCATTCAAGCGATTTGTGATACGCCATCGTTTTTAAGCGTAGGCTCAATCCGTTAATTGGTCCTCGGAACCGGTGTTTAACTTATGAAAAAAATAATAATCAAGAAAGTTTTACTTTCGTTCTAACTTTTGGCTATTTAAGCTAAGAGAAAACTAATCATGGTATTAAACATTCAAGGCAAGAGGGCGAAAGGCAAAGTAATGTGGGAATTATATTTATCTATTGTTCCTAATTTATGCTCCACCGAGCGTCACCGAAACTTGCTTATTCAAGTGAAACCACTACACTTAAACTACACCTTATTACTTATGTTAATGTACGTCCGTTGCCCAAGACAGAAAAACGTTAAATAGGATCGTATCACTTAGTTTAATTAACGAGTGGAAATGAACTCCAGTGACACAGGACGACCCAAATTAAAGATGAAACGTAACATACATTACGTACGGACAAATTATCCCGGAATTCGGTGAAAGCAAAACACAGGCGGAATAAATTCAGAACCGCAAACAAAGGTCCCACGCACAGACCACGGAACGACAAATGTTGTACTAAACGACAAATAAAAGCTGCGATAGTTTAAATTAAATTGGGAACCCCAAAAACTGTATGTAAACAAACGTTGTTCCCAAATTTTCAACTGTAAAGTTCAGAGGGACGAAAGTGAAACATTGAAAACACGCGGTGGGTATCGGAAACGTTCGTTAGTAATTTGTATTTACAACTTATAAGTTATAACTAACGTTATTGGAGCAACACGTACATAATATTTAACCGAAAGAGGTGAATGTTGAACTGTTTAGACTAGTTGTGTTTGAGTTTGTTACGATAGGTGAGATTGTTGGGATTCGTTTGAGTAATCTGTAATATGACTCGAAAGATAATTATGTGGTTAAATTCAGTTTATGTAATATCTATGTTTATTTGTATTACCTACTTAACTTAACATAATAGTATGTATTTATGCTTAAGGAGTGTAACAACGTATAAAAGCTGTTAAATATGTTAAAAAATGCAGACTGCAAACTGTAAATTGCAAACAAATTAAAGAGATAATCCGTAGAACTTACGTGGCTCTGAATAAAATACCAAATAACGTCGACCCACAAACGCAGTCGATTCAAATCACACCGAGGGAATTCCAATTAAATTGCATTTCAATGAAATCTAGAACGATTATAGAATCCAATGGTTGGCAAATTAAAACCGGGACTCCCTAGGATTTCCTGTTCAATTTTCATGGAGCACGACACGATAAAAATCCATTAGGAAACCGTCGCGAGAGGCCTCTGTGACACAGTGCTTTGCTAAATGAATTTAGGGACCGCTGGAAGCGATATTAACGGGGAAAAAATTAAAAGTCTTACGTCAAAAATTTCAACATTTTGCTTAAAATATTTTAATTAAATCTGACGGGAATTTTGCATGCATGTGACAATATTATGAGGAGGTTTATACAAAACGGTTTTGGTTACAATATTTTCAAACACTGCTACAAATGTTGTGGCCGTCTGTCCAGCCTTTTAAATATTCTACATACGACCTGTTCCTGATCTACCTACTAGCCTGCAAAATAAAAATATCGTTTCCAGCGACACAGGTCGATATCCAGGACTGGCATAATGCGATTCCGTAGCAATCACATGCTTCATTTTGCATTCCAGCAAACACTTTTACTGTGGGATCCTCGCAGCCTTTAACATGGAGCAGTGGCCCTTCGGCTTTACCGTTTAAATTCTAATAAATAATGTTCCAAGATAGAAATCCGTTGGAATCTCTGACGTCATTTTGGCTTACTGATTTTATTTCTTTGAAATTAGTTGCACGTTTGACCTGGTAGAAAAAAGGTAAAATAACCTTTAAAGGTAAGAAAACTCTTAAGCCAAATTTTTGAAATCAATATCAATTGAAGTACCGTATCATCTTACTTGACAAGTGTAAAAAAAAATCATCAAACATGAAGAAAGTAAAACAAATTGTACCTACTTTATACCATTGGCAAGAACAAACGATAATTACTTCCAACACATTAAATGTAACTTAAACTGTTACTCAAGCATTAGATTACTTCACCACGTGGAGAGCTCACAAGAACAAAAAGTCTATCCAGCAGCCATGTTACTTCATTACAGAGAGATATCGGAAAAGGTATTAACGATACTCTTGAAAACGAAAATAATAATAATATTATAGATCACAAGGAGGAAGTAGATATAAGAGGAATAAGAGGTATTACTGAGGAAAGAAGTGTTACTTACAGATACTATAAGGAAACAGGAAGTCATGATTAAATGAGTTGACGTACAGGAAATTATATTTGTACGAACGACAGGTGACAAAATCAAGGAATATTTTCTCATAGGGTTACATGGGCACTTATAAAACGTCGAGAAAAGGTACACGGTTCAGGTTGGTCGTTTTGCATGGAGGAAAAACGGCAAGAAACTCCATTTACGGTTACTCTTTTAAAATGATATGGTTTTATAATATTATTATGCAGCATTACTACTTAAGTATGGGGAGACAGCGCAGGCCCGACAATAAGTCGATGAAACGTAAGACAAAAAAAGTTAACAAGCGCTTAGGATACATACTGTATAGTAAGTAAACTGACATGGTTACTAACATTGCCATTAACACGGAAAACAGTATATTTAACATCGGGAGTTTAATCGTGATCATGATGTTTGCAACACGCCGAAACATCGGGAACTCAAAACAAACAGTAAACATGGTAAATATCCCGTTTTCAGTGTTAATGTAAAAGCATCTAGGAATACAATATTCCCAATTTTACAAAAAATCGGTAAAAACATTCTATACAAAAACGAAGAAAGTATTATAAAAAGACTAAATTAAACTGTCAGTATGAACACGCTTCATATCCATCTTAGTATTGTCTGAGGATTTTTTACTAAACAAAGTCTTCAAATCAACTATCATGCAACCCACATCCGTAACCGAAGAGTTCAGATGCATGGTTTTAGGAAACTAAGGACTAACGAAGAATTTTTGAAATTTCGTTCCCATAAGATCTTACGGGATAAAAGTTTAAATAGATGTTCGTCATTTTTCTGATAGAAAATCTCATAGGGCTTAGGTGGTTTTTCTATTCCTTGTATTATCTCAATAAAAACGAACTTTTTATAATTATAAGTATGAATCTATGTTATACTCTTTATATATATTAGGTACTAAGAACCAGCAAATACGAAAAAAAATATGGTCTATATAGTGGCTGCCACGTGTATCGTTTCTTGACGATTTCTAAGAATAATCTATAGCAGAGAAGTCCCTTGATAATAGACATGGGTAGCTCGCGAATGAGAGATAAAATTGAACTAGCTCTTTAATCACAATCTAGCTCTCAGTCGCTCAGTCGTTCACGGAATAGCTCACTAGCTCATTTAGCTCATTGACTCTACACTCTATCAACTCTATGCGAGTAACGAGTGATACCGAACGGCGACGCGACGAAACGCGGACAGAAGCCGACAATGCCCGAACTTCTCCGACGAACCGGTGAACGATTTCGCATTGTACTTATGTAGCTCACTGACCGACTCTTCGGCTCAATATGTCATAGTAAAATAACTCGTATATTTGTTGTTTTAAAGATAAAAATGCTTTAGCACGTATAAGTATGAAAATCCTTAGGGAATAATAGTTTGTGATTTTGTAAACAAAACAACCTAATGAATCTAATTTTATTTAAAGCTCGCAACTAAGTTAAATGAACTAAAGAACTTCAAAGGTTTTATAGAGCCACTGAGCTAGTTGTCTCGTTTGACTTTATACTCGCTGCTGTAGCTCGCAAGTAAGTCAATTGAGCTCAAGAGTTAAAAGAGTTATTTGGTGAGCTAAAGAGCTAAAAGAGTGATATAGCTCTTTTGATCAAAAGAGCTATATCTCTCTTTTCTTTTCAGTGAGCTACATTTCGCATGTCTACTTGATAATGGAAACTAAGAGAAAAAATATATACAATTCAGAAATGTAGGGTTTTTATGAATGAAAAATCTTCATTAGAAGAAGCAATAGTAGCTCTTTCATAGGATATAAAAGACTGTAATCTAACGCCATACAAAGTCTGCCGTTAAGCAGCATGCTGCGTTTAGGGAACGAGAGCCAGAGGAATTTAGAAAGATATACGAGACATCTTCTCTGTTCAAGTCAAAGCTGAACTATCAGTAAGTCCAACATTGCACACGGTCGTGACCACAGAACGTCGTGACCACCCGATAAATTAAAGAGGATTGTTCAAGATAGGTGACCGTTATACAGTTGTCAAGTAGTTAGTCCTGGCTATCATTCGTAAATATTTCGCAGTCGTTACGGATTGTCAGAACCCTGAAAGTTCGTTAACAAGTATTCTCACCCCAACATATTTGAGATAACATTTTGTAGATGATGATGATCGCGCACCAATGATTGTGATCAGCCCTTACAGACTTCTAAAAAGAATTGTTGGCAGACTTGACTATCCTTATGTGGTTCGCTGTTGTCAATTACTCCGTGTGGATTATGTGTCATCGTTAATGTGTTTACTTACTCTATAATACGATGACCCTTTGCCCGAAATAAAAGTATTCGAATTTATTATTCAGGTTAATACCACAATACATTAAGTAGTGGCTTACCGTTATGCAGCAGGGTGGAGTCCCTAGCCAACGGCAGCTCCGAGTCCGTGAGGGTTGCGTCGGACGCGTTGTCGGAAGCCGACGTGGGCGTAGCGGGAGCGGTCGGCGAGTCGGAGAGGCCGCTGCGCGCGCGCCGCCGCCCGCTTCCGCTGCTTGATCCGCTACCGCTGCCCGAGCCGTACGGCTGCAGCCGGCCCAGGCCTAGGGAGAAACGAGTATGTTAATTACTGATATCGATATCCTGCTAGAAAAAATTGATATGGCCCTATAAGGTGGATGGCACAGACTGGACAGGATATGATGTGGCGCCGCTTGGGCTCTCCCAAGCGTCTACTTCTCAACATATGCCTCTGCATATGTTGAGAAGTAGACTACTAAAGAATTAATTGATTAATTGATTGAATATCGATCCAGGGTTATATTAATCTATTGATTTATGATACTTTTATTTTGTAGCATAGCATGCCATGAGACGTTCTTATCGACTAATGATCTGATATAGTATGGTGATTGATTCAAAATCTGACTTATTTAAATCACAAACAATAGACATAATGTTTACCTGGATGACAAGCAGTTAATAAGATTAAAGGCACTCAAAGCAAATCTTAATGAATTATGTAAAAGATTCATAAAGCGGAACTCGAACAAAAGAATATTAATAACACATGAGGGAGAAAAACTTGAAACATCCAGAGAATATATTTTTGAAGTAGATTCATACATATATCCTGCATAACGTATAAATAAAAGAGATAATATCGAAAATAAATAAAAGGAAAAGAAGCCGCATATTAACGAAGTCGGAAGGAAAGGCCAAAAATAATTAGGAATAATATGGCTTCGGAACATTACAAAGACTACAATAAGAATGCTTCGTGAAATGATTTTAATGTTGGAAATGAAAATAAGAAAGTACGCGGTAAACTTAGACGGAATGAAAGTATTGGATGCTCCACTGTTTAAGGCGCGAGTTATAAAATTGTAAGCTAAGAATATTGTTATTTTACTACTCAGGTAAAACCAGAAAATAAAAATGAAAGGTGAAGCAGGGAAATAAAATTGTGAGGCACTTATTTCTTTACAAATCTGTTACAAGAGGAATTATTTAACTGATCTTATACAACCAGTGTAACAGACTTGCGAAACATAAATTAAAGACTAATTAAAAAGAAGAAAATACGTTATTGAAATATTAATGCATAAGGAAGAAAAATCTCCCGTCGGGGCTGCGGGTTGTTCGAAAGAGATACCGCGGCCTCGGCACAAGGGCTAAGAAGGAACATGGGTGGTTTTTAGTCAGTAGAAGTCTGACACTCCCCACCGCTCTGCCCAGAGAGGGAGGAGTCATTTGATGATTTATCACCGCCAAAAAAAAAAGTTAGAACCATGATCATAATATCCAAAAATGTTGAGTATAGCTACAGATGCTAAAAAGAATAATTTAGATACGAATACTTTCCTTACCAAATAATAAACCAAAACAGAATTAAAGTGAGAGGAAATTCATGTTGTGATTAAAAAAGGGCAAAGCTCTGAAGCTAACCTCATTAATGATATTTATTTCTATTTTCCTTCCATTTTAACCCAAGTCGTACAGTAATCGTATGAGATCATTAGGGAAAAGTATCGAAAAGAAATAAACGGGCCATGGAGGAAGTGCTCTTGAGAAGTAGAGGAAACTTTTTAATTTAACGCAAATATCCCGGGAGGCCCACTCAAAGGAATAGAAGAAAATAAAATTAGTTTCGAGTCAGCCTCATTACTGGACTTGGGTAACTGAACGTTGGTTGCATTAAGACTGCTCTGATGGACTGCAGAATTTAATCAAATATTTTTTTAAGCTTTGGAAAACTTATAGCAGCTTAACCGATTTGGACATGGAGGGCTGTGGCGGCCGAAACTTCCTTCACCATATTTTGACCAGACAATTTCTGAGACTTATCATCTCAACTAGTATCTTGTTGTTTCACTAGATACGTGGTCCTTTCATGAATTTGGCTTGAGTTAACTTATTACCAGTAGTGTTCAAGTGCAAACCTTTTTCTAAAAATTTACGGATCTTTTACCTGTCTGAAATAAAATGATTTTATTTATTATTTATAAAAGAGAAGAGTTATTGTTATCATGTCTGTAGCTACAGAGCTCTTTATAACTGAATACTTCTTCTTTGAGAGCTGTTGTTCTTTTTGGGATCTTTTGACACTTAAATGACAAACACCAAGATGGCGGAGTTAGTACTGATTTTCGCCACGCGCCTGAAGATCCATATAAATTATAAACATGGAAACCTGATTGGAAAACTTCGACTTACGGTTTCATTGAGTCCAGATCAATTTCATTAGAAGACTGTGTTGTAAGACCGCTCAAATAATATGAAAATACTTAATCAACATCTGATTAACACAAGTAAATTGGGTCACCATGGGTAACACTATTCGTTAGCGCTGTTGAGCAATCTCTAAACCCATTATTACTAATTACGTTCGTTATTTCATGCCATATGGTATAGCCATGCGTGACTTAAGCGATTTCAACACTTAGCTGCACACGATTACCATTCTAATGTGAAAAATACTTGTATAAACAGAATAGGTACATCATCACACATAAAATACCTACAGACAAAATAATATCTGAACACAATTTAGAAAAAGCTCATCATCTGCATAGACTTTTTCCAACTATGTTCGGGTTGGCTTCGATTCTTACCAAATGCAGCTGAACTAAATAAAGCCCGATCTGACCTGCACAACCCAGTTAGTACTGGGTAATCCATACCCTTTGGTAACACTGATTGTCAGACTTTCAGACCACGTGCTACTGATCACCCATCCACAGACCAACCTATGCAAACACGGCTTAACCTAAACATGGACCTGAGCGGCAGATATTATTAGGCCACGAGTTCTCTGAATTTAGAAAAAGCTCATAAACTTATTGAAAAATTGTCGGCCATTGAAATCACCTATTCAAATAATTTTGGATTCTTCAAGCCGTTAATTAAGGACTGCGACGGAACCCTTTGGTCCAAATAAAAGACAATGAGCTCGTTAGGTGGAAATTTTTGCCAAGTCCCGTTCCCCCCTCCTACCCTTCCTCCTGCGGTTGTGTAACTAGATAAGGAATGCTAATTGAAAACGAGTTGCATAGTAATGACTATGCAGTTTTGGTTTTTGGGAATGCTTGTGAAGTATTAACTGATTTTATTAATTGTTTGGATGGCGAATGCTGTCGTGTAGATGAGAGAAAATTATAATTTCTGAACATTAACTAGACTATGATTCATATTTTCATCGGGGTAGAAGTTAAAGGAACGCAATAATAACACATTATCATCATCATCTGACTAAGTTGGGGTCAGCTTCTAGTCTAACCAGATGCATCTGAATGCCATATTACTTGGAGCAACTGCATATCTGACCTCCACAAAACAATTAGTTTTGGGTAATGTGATACCCCTTGGTAAGACAGAAGCCTACCTATAACGACTGTCAAAGATCCACAAACGCAAAAATGAGCCAAATAGCTTTTAATTTTCATAGTGCTAGAACACAGGCATCGTAAGAGACTAAAGATCCTTCCCATAAATGCCAGCTGTAATTAGCTATGTTAAATTATAGGTACTAAAACGTGAGGACCTAGGTCTCGGTACGTCCACATCGCACCCAATGAATATACTCCACGTCGGCAGTAAACTGACAACGACAGGTCACTGCTTAACTTCGCCAGGGCAATGCACATTTCAAATTTTATTACAAACGTGTTTGTTCGTCTCTATTCCTTCCTCTATCCATAAATCTAGTTTTATATTTTGAGGAGCATTTGTTATGCCCGAATCTCGTGTTATCGACTTCAATTGAAAATAGTTTCCGAAATAATTTTTAAGTTTTAGGTATTAGGGGCCATTTCACCATCTACGATTAAGTTCTCGTTAACAAACTTAGTAGGTAATTGTTAACAAAATCTGTGCCATTTTTTAATTATTCGGTAATCAGTGACTGGCATGAAATAATTAACGTAATTTGATAATTTCACACGAACATACATACCTTTGTACTTTTAAGTAATAAATATTGGTAAAGTCGGTGTTTGATCATTCAGCGTATTTTCTATTGTTTAGTTTAATCACTGGCTGGCAGTATTAATTACAAAACTTTTAAGCTCACTGTTAACACTATACCACACTTTCAAGTTTAACAATATTTTTAGGTTCACAATATTTATCTTTTATAAACTTTCACAATAAATTATGTTCACTGTCACTAGATCCAATATTTTTTCGGAATCACGGCATAAATCACGTTCGTCCTTCAGATAAAATGATGCGAAACTAATTCGCGCGACACTATCACGGATATTCTAGACTTCAGTGGCGTCAAGTGTGGGCAGTGGGGACTAACATAAATAAAAATACTGTCTGTTTCCTCTTTCGGTGATAATATTGGTGATAAGAGGTCGGCGCAGGACGTCCGCGGTGATAACCGTTGACCGGTCAACTTTAATGAAACGAATATTGTTTTAAATGTAAAACAGCTTTGTTAATATAGTAATCTATGTGTGTTGAGTCACACTGATACCAAAAATAGTGACAGTAGTGTACTCACGACCAAGAATGCGTTGGTTGATGCAACGTCGAGGAACGAAATAAAAATAGCTACTCTTAAGTTTGTGTGACAGGTTACGCTTGTTCCTTTCCGAATAGAGTCACCGTTGATGGATCTATAGTAATTGACATCATTTGAGCGATATATTGAGCAATATCTCTCCATGTCAGTTTTTAAATATAAAAAAATATTGCACAATTAGTGGCAAATTGCCAACGCAGCCCAGGAAAATGATGCAAACCATTTTTTCAACAAAATAAAACTTTTAGTTGCAACACAGAACATATTTCAATCGTAACAATGATTCATAAACGACCAATTCCAAACTTCATGCGAACTAATCCCCAACAGATTCAACTCAAAATTGTAAAAAAGAACTATTCAACATAATAGTGAGCTCATAAATATACAATTGGTGGGTTGCTTACCTAGCAGAATCACGTCTGCTGCCCCCAAAATAAACAAAAAAAATATATACATAGAATAAAAACGTAAAATCCGTTTTCCGCACGTATTGTCGGGAGTTCGTTACTAGCAGAAAGAAAAACTACGATTTGAATTCGACAAAGTCGCATAAACGAACTGACAAATCTTTTCCCCGGGGGGACATCGACGATTGGTGCAAAAAAATCGCATGTAGACAATCGTTATTGCACACCCCTTGAGACGCTTGATGTCGCATATTGATTTATCGATAAACAAAATTAGGGTTATCTTGATGTGGTAGCGAAGACAGGACTGAATGTGGCAGCTGTTGATCAAGTATTCATGCAATTTGATGACAGAATTTAAAGCATTTTACTTTGGGAAGGTAAATTGTGTGCAAATATGTCAAAGGAGTTTTTGTTTTGCATGACGTGTTAAGGATCTTACTATAACTTGAACGGTATGATTATAATAATAATATTTAATAATGCATAATGAGCATTGTGAGAATTTACAAGAAAGTGTAATAAAAGTTCGTAAAAAGTATACATATTTTATTTATATACTTTGATATATTATCGAGGTAAATATTGGTTCTAAATCTATTTATAATGAGGTCTCTCTAATACACAAAATTAATTATGAAATATCCGTTAATTTAGTCTAATTAACTTTTAATTAGCAGATGTCGGCTATAATTACACTATCTTGGGGTTTGTTGTTGTTTGTTTTAGGACTCATTACAACATTACACGTAATTACAGTATCCTAGTTTCTGGTTGTTCCTGTATTAAAATTAATATTAGTTGTTTTTTAGTTATTTGAATTACAGGCTTTATATAAAACTAACAAGCACTTTCCCGTAATCTAAAGGCTGGTTTTGTGTAGATCTCCTTGTATACCAATTTTGCATAGAAAGGAAAACACGTAGAACAGAAAAAGAAAAATTCAAAATAAATTCGCTGAAAATAGAATCGTACACGTAAAAAATATTACTTCCACTCATATCCTGTACATTTCCACGTCACTCGAGATTCATTTCATTTGTCCAGAATCCTTCAGCCTTTTTTCCTTATGTAAATCAATATGACTTCCCAAGTCCCTTCTTCAGATATAATATTCTAAACACGGTGGCCCGCGTTAAGGCAAACGTAGAAATTTGTCACATGAGCGATGGTTCGCCTACGTGTTTCGTCGTCCAAATCCCAAATATAATCCGTCGCAGTTCAAATAAAACACACCTTTATTACTTTAAAGAGAAAAGCTTAAATCCAGCGCGGCGTCCTTCGGGGATTTCATATTTCATACGAGAGCGGACGTGGATTATCGTGCGAATTTATGTCTTAGCGTTCTAATCAAAAAGTACGCTTTCTGTCGACTCGCGAGCTCACCACGTTTAGTGTTGTAGTTACGCAAAGTGAGACTGTATGATTTCATGCCAGTAAAAGTAAAGAAGGTTGACAAATAGGTCGGGCGTGCCGATGTTCAGTTTTATTAAAATTAAAATGTTCTATCGTGACATTAATAAAATGCGCTAAGGTTTAGAATCGCTTGCGCACTGCCGTTTAAATTTACAACGGGAACACGAGGGATAAGCTGAACATTTTTATTATCATCGCGCTAGTTTATTGCGTCTCGAGTTTGAGCATTAGAAATAATCTTCAATATGGGGTGTATTATTTACGTTTCCGAGCGCGGGAGGTTTGCCGGGAACAGAAAATTGTCAGGGCGGTCTTAATGACAGCTTTTCCGTTAAGCAAATAAATGCAGATCGAAGGAGACGTTTCCGATATGGAGGGAAAGCGTTTACAGAGGCGAAAATTTCTAAAAACAAAGCGAACGATAAATCTGTCGGCTCGGGGTAAAACAGCGGACTCGAAGGGCCCGTCCACAGTCGTAACTCACTCCACGTACAATTTTACCGACATGAACTGTACTTGTCAATCGCTGACGTTTGCCTATCGGAACAATAAATGATAGGCATAAAAGAGTGGCTGGAGACAAGCGTGACTTAGATATTGTGGTCACGTAGCAGTCGCGAGACGGTGGAGGCGCAATCTTCGCGGAAAGAATTACATTTATCCAAAACATGGCAAAATCTTGAGTAATTCAATGCATATATTCGATGAATAGAAGGATAAATACAGAAAGCTTTTGAAACGTCTGCCACGATGGCGCCTAATAATATTTTTTTTGCACAAAAATGGAGAAAGAAAGAATAACAAATTCACGTTGGAAATAAATTCTGTGTTCTGTTGATTTAGTGATTGGATTTGGTGCGAAACTCTATAACTCCCGACAACAGCTTGTCTAATAAATTATGCCAGACTAGAATATATTTGAATGGATTTTTATTGTGCTGGCCCATATGATTCATAACAGATACAACATAAAAAAGTTGTTGTACTTTATTTACGCGTTTTAATGTTTTTATTATCAATATTGAAATGTTCGTTATTCTCATTTTATGGGATTTTAATCTTTATTTACTGTGCTATTCACATCAGCTACTGTAACCACGGCAACAGCTGATATAGCCTTTTACTTACCATAAGCTGATCAATGATCGGCGAAAATTAGGGGAAAATTGACCACGCCTGGATGATCTTAGCTGGATTTGTGATAGCAGTTAGTGGTTATTAGCCCGGATATAATGCTTTAGAGGATTTTAATAACATCAGTAGGCTAAGAGTGGTGGCGTTTCCGGGGCTTCACTGACTAGGCAAGTTTTTAAAATGTCCATGGAGTTTCTTGCCCATTCTTCTCCATAGAGATTTACACTTAAGGATGTGCAACTGGTACTTCGTTTTTTTTTGGTTTTTTAACAATTATAAGTCTCTGTTATGTTCTAACAGGAATAAATGCTTTGAGTTGAGTTTACTTCTAATTTTGTACATATTATTGATATAATTGCTAGGAATTTATATTTAAGTTTTTGTACGTTCGGAGTTTACATATACTTATCTTTTCACAACATTTTCGAAGGCTAAAATCATGACATACGTAAAACTCCCCATTTCATCCGATATATTTTTGACGTCTACATTTGTGGTGTAAGCAGTGTTGTCCTAATCACATAAAATTGAACGCTGACAGCTTATAGACCTCTAAATCCCAAACGTACAATCACAACGCACGATGATTGGGAGTCATCCGAAACTTAGATCCGAAAATCCCTACAGCGAGTGTTTGTTTTTGATTTTTGTCTAACGAGACAATGGGGAAATGATGAGCACTGTGCCGTACGTCGCCTCTGGGATTTCACCCCATACCACCCTCGCATTGTAAGTCCAATCAAGTTTGAACTTTATATAGTTGGCGATAAAGTTTGGAGTTATTTGAAACGATTATGGAGTTGTGATGTTTTTTTGCTAGCGTGGTCACATATGGCGTCGAACGGGCCACGCAGAGTGACGGCATGCCACTCGAGGGACCAGGATTGGCCTCCAGTGCTCCAAGGGACATTCACTATGTCGTTGGACACTGGAGTTGTGACGAGATTTAAAAAATCAGGTGATTTTGCTGTTTTTCCGGCTTTGTTTTATTTTCTCTTTGAGTAGTATCATTTTTTGTTAAATAATGAGAATCTGTGTTTTTTTTTGTTTGAGGTGATTTATATTTAGACTTTTGACGTTGGACATTTCGCCAGTTATGTTTTGAAGTCTCATATAATACGGGACGAACCTATTACCATCAACCGAGCCCAAATCCAGTCTCCGTGGCTGCTACTGAGAAATTTCTGATAGAATAACCAAATAACACTTTGTTCGACCCGGGAAACGAACCCAGGACTTCAAGTCGCGCTTGAAACCACTCCACCAGCGAGGCAGTCAAAGTACTTGAAGCTTACAAGCAATTAATCTCTGAACAAAACTCATCATCATAACACAATAAACACGATACGATCGGCTTACAAATAATAATTGAACTCGTCAAAATATCTCAATTAACAAAGTCTTTTGTTCAAGACATTGATCGGCAACGAGTTCTATATACGTTTTGATTGTAAGCTCAGAACTAAGCACACCGCCATCCCACATAAATTTACGCAATTAGAGCAACGAATCAATGATCTACTAAATTAATAGGAACAGTCACTAAATTAGTAGATTAGTCAGTGCTAACCGAAAATCGATGAGAGACGTTCATGTATCGCTAATTAGACGTTCTTGTTTACCTTCGTAATGATTTGACATCAAAGAGTCAGGAGATATCTCTGGGTTTGGTGTGAGAGCAGTTTAATTCAAATGACATAAGCGGAAGGCCGCTTTTACACTGGAACATTAGCATCGCGACAGTAGCGCGCCAGAAGCACATTCGTTCATATTTTATAAGAACAGCAGTAACAATCCGATAGTACTTGTTTATACAGTACTAGCTGTTGCCTGTGGCTTCGCCCGCTACAACTCAAAAATTATCCCACGGGAAGATCGGGATCCTATGTTTTAATCCAGGTTATAAACTATCTGTGTACCAAATTTTATCCAAATCCGTTTAGTAGTTTTTGCGTGAAAGAGTAACAAATATACACACTCACAAACTTTCACATTAATAATATTAGTGTGATTTGATGATATACAGGGTGTAAACGAACCCTTCACGCATCCGACAACCAAGCATTCTGTACAACAAACCAAGAACCCCTACGCAAAAATTTTTGCTGGGAAATGCCTTTTTTTTTTGGGGTCAAAAATCACATTTTACGGTAAAACTCAAAATAGCACTCTTAAAACATTGTGCTAGTGAATGCTTTGAATAGTAAACGGATCATGGAGGTAATTTAAGTAAAGTTAAAACCTGAAATACTAGTATTTACAAAAACAGCTGTGAAAAATTTGGAACTTTGACCCCCAATATCTCCGCAACTAGTAGGTTCCCAGGTATGGTCTAGAACAAAAAAATGACCGCAGTGGTGGGGAAAACAAATGCCCTTCGTTTGCGTTAAGGGTACTTTTACACCCTTTATAGTAGGATGTTAACTGAAAGCAGATTGAGTATCGAACAACATAACTTGGTGACGCAGTAGGTCCAGAAGGTGATGGCGTGATGAACTGGACACTTACCAAAAGGAATGGCCCCAAAGAGGAATAGACAGACAGAATAATGGCAAGAGAGAAGGCAAGTCTTTGCCCTGCTCTGGGACACAAGCCTCATAATAAAAAAGAACCCATTTTTCTTCCGGCATAAATGTTAGTATGGTAAAATTAGACTTAAAACTAGACAACTATGTATGAATTGAGATGTTACTGTGCTTTCTAAGTAAACCGAAGCCTTAACTTGCTCAAGAGATGAAGATCGAGCAAACTTGACTTGCTTGAATGCTTGCGACTTTTCAGTACGAGCGAAATATTGGTCTGCAGTTCATCATCAGCCTATGTTCCCACTGCAAGGACTCAGGCGTCCTCTCTAGGAGAGGGATGAGCTATAATCCACCTCGTGGGCCCAGTGCGTTTTGGCAGATGTCACATGTCTTCGAATTTTTGGTTCTAAGACATGCCTTTCCTCACGATGTTTTCCTTCACTGTTTTGAGAGCAGCGGTGATGAAATAAATTACACAAAGTAACGCGCCTGCCCAGGCAGGCGGTCGTGGGTTCGAACCCAGGTTCGAACTCACGACCGTAGTTTGTTAATCGGGGCCGACACCGCTGGGCCACCGCTGCTCTACTAAGTCTGCAGTTACTAAGCTAAATCTGCTACAAATTCTAATATTCACACTTAGTTTGCATGTGCATGTATATTAAAACAGTTTTTGGCATAGCAGCTTTCAACCATAGTGTGAGTACACGAACGTGAAGCGTTTAATTCATCAATATCTAGTGCGTCAACACCCACCGGCCCAAATAGCCATGCATATGCATAAAATTACAGGCCGCCCGCCAACACCCTGAAACCGGCGTGGTAACCCGTTTCTGTCACTTAACTAATATTATTTGTTGGCCATGATAAATTGCTGAAACAGCTGATAAATTCTGTGGTTGGGGCATTGTGTGTGATGATTTTGACGAATTAGCTGGTAGTTTTCATTTCGTGATGGTTTTATTTGAGTTAGTGGGAATTCAACTTTAATGCATTGATATACGGTAGCGATTCTGCAGAGCTCGTGACTAGATCCTTGGATCAATCTTCAGTTTAAGTTGTGCTTGCGTAGGTTGGTCTGTGGATGGGTCACCACCTATTACATATCGAATTTTCTCCGTGCCTGTGCAACCACGTTAAGCCGTTAGTCGGCTACCATGTGAAGATCTTTGGCAGTCGAAACAGGTAGCCACTGGCCCGAAAGTCTGACAACCAGTCGCACCGAAGGGTATCATATTACCACTGTGTCCATTTAGACAAGAAGTCGACAACAAACCAACATAGTTTGAAAAAGGCTAGGCAGAGGATGATATAAACCAGTAGTCATTTGTTGTTTAGAATGAAGTCATAGTCGTCTTTCTTTTGTTTCAAATTTGAAATCTGTATCGTGTTCTTTCTTGAGGGCCCAGACAAATGAAAATCGCTTCTCAATTGTTTCGTATTCCAATATCGGCTGTCAACAACCACGTGTTCTGCAGGGCTATTGCTATTAGCTGTCAAATGATTCCATTTTGTACCAAACACCACCATACCAAACCATTTGACAGTTAATCGATGGACACTGTGATAGCCACTGACATTTAAAAAGATACGTAATAGCCCTGCAGGACATCGTTTTAAAGAAAGAATCGACGACATTTTTCGACCGCATGTAAATCCAAGTCAGAGGCCTATGGGTGCCATAAAAACTCTGATACCAGATGAGACACTAACCACACCCGTCGGGGCTGCGGGTTGTTCGAAAGAGATACCGCGGCGTCGACACAAGAAAGAACATGGGTGGTTTTTAGTCAGTAGAAGTCTGACACTCCCTTGCGCTCTGCCCAGAGCGGGAGGGGTTATTTGATGATTTCCCATCCCCCCAAAAAAAAGGCACTAACCACACGATTAAAGAAAGAGAGATTCTAAACAGAGATTTTAATTACTTTCTACATGGTGTCTAAAATGGCCACAATAGCAGATCCTAATATGAATTGCGTTAAAAAGCATAAAATGGACCTTTTGTAGTAACTGCGTGTGTGACCATTTTACGAATTTTAACGCAATTCATAAATAATTTTCCTATTGTGATCTATTTTCCTAAAAGCAATTCATATTATGATCTGCTAAATTGGCCACTTTAGACCCCTTGATCACTGTAAACTCATTCTAACACCTTTATTGCTGTTGCTCCATATATTATATTATGTTGTACAAAAAAATGCCTATCTCCCGGTAACCGTAACCAATTCGTCTGAATGACACACAGGGGAGTAATCCTAACTTGGCCTACTGAATCTGTCTGTCGCCGTCAGGTTCCGTATCGCGAAACTCAAACTTCGTGATTTATTTACGTTACTGTATTGATCGAGTGTATGAAGGTATCTTTAGGGGAAAACGGGGTCAAGTTGCTACTGGTACTTTTCTGGAACTCTCCTGGTACTTTTCTGGAACTCTCCTGGTACTGTCCCGGTACTTTTCTGGTACTCTCCTAGCACTGTCACTACTCTTAGAAGGATACTCCGTGTATTTTTTTTTTGTTTTGCATAATAAAAAAATAGGGAAAAAATAAAAATGTATATTATATCGTCATGTGAACGTCAATCGTTTTCAAATTCTGGAGCGCGACGGTTATGAACTTGAACTGAAAGAAAAAAGAGCATCAGCTGTGCTTGCGCGCGCATCAGCTGTTCGTTGGGTGAAAGAGAGCAAAATATCCTGCTTGAAAGTTATTGTTCTAAGTGCCGGCACATATTTTGTTATCCATGTCATCATCACTTCATCAGCCTATAATGTTCCCACTGCAGGGACTCAGGTCTCCTCTCTAGGAGAGGGATGGGCTATACACGCGTGCCCAGTGCGGGTTGGTAGATGTCACGTCTTCGAGTTTTTTTTGGTTCTAAGACATGTTTGCACACCGCAAGGTGTGATTGATTTGAGGTTATTATAAACAGGAACGTCTTTACAAGACAAGTTATGATCCAAACGTCAGGAAAACAGACGTGGACGGACGAGGTGAAAATATTACTATCAACCGGATACCATATCAAACTCCGTGGCTGCTACAAATAACACTTTGCCCGACCGGGAATTGAACCCACACCTAATGCTCAACAGTCACACTTGCGAACACACGACCAACGAGGCAATCACTCCAGTCACAAGACAACCCTCCCCCCCCTCAAATCCGCAAGTTATTGCCCCCCTTATTGTGGTCTTATTAATTCTGATTACGAATTGAAAGCAGTTTCAGTTTGTAGATAATTACATTAATTAGTAGAACAGCGCTAATGAGGCGATGGCGCACGCTACATAGATGGTGCACTCTGGGAGCTTGCCCCTATATACATTGATGGATTGTAACCAGCCAGCCTAATTGCGTTAGGTATCGGGTTCATATTAGCTACTAATTACGGCATTTATTGCACAGATGCCGTTTTAGGCCCATAAGGTAGTTAAGGGACTAAGCATGAGTTACTGGATTCAATTCGCGGGTCAGGCAGTTTCATTGGGATTTTTCATCAAAAATTTCTCCGTCACGTAGTCTGAATTTGTGCCCGTTTGATGGCAATAGGATCCGAGTACGTCCAGCAGCGTCGTTTAAAGTTTCGGTGACCTCACTGCGATCCCCAAGCCGCCTGCCAAGCGTGGAGATTATGGGAACCCCCGCTTTAGGGGGAGGCCTTTGTTCAGCAGTGGACGTGTTCCGGCTGATGATGATGATGATGATGGTAATAGGTTGTCCTGCTATGACATAGTTGGTGAAATGTGTGTACCACTAGGTACACTGCCTAACCATTCGGATGTTACAGGCATGACGTCATGATGAAAGCTGCCTCTAAATATATTGATGAATTGTAACCAGCCAGCCTAATTACGTTAGGTATCGAGTTCATATTAGCTCCTAATTACGGCATTAATTGCACAGATGTTCTTTTAAACGTTTAGTTAGAGCGTCGTTAAGGAAGCTGATTGAAAGAGATTTTGGTGGTCTAGTGGTCGCAAAAGCGGCTGCTAAGCATGATGTCCTGGGTTTGAGTCCCAGGTTGGCCAGTGTTATTGGGTTTTTAAATTAAATAAGTATTACATTCATAAATACACCAATAATCACTTAATAAATGGTGAGGAACTGGCATCCAGATTTTCTCAGTACCAGCCACGTAGTCTGAATTTGTGCCCTGTTATTTTTTTTAATATTTTTTTTTAAATAAAAACGTTGCCCCACACTAGGAATTTCTCCTGTATCGTGGGTGCGTTCACAAACATTTAAACTCACATACACAATCATACCCAGACCCGAAACCACTATCTGTAGGCTATACAAATATTTGTTCCGTGCGGGGATCGAACCCGCGACACGCAGCGCAGCAGTCCAATCGCTCAGCCACTGCGCCAACCGTGCCGTCGTTATTGGCAGTAGGATCGCCCCCTTTTACATGGGACTCGAACTGCGCTGGTGAAATATAGGTGTACTACTAAGTAAGAGCAGTGGTGGCTCACTGGTAGCAGCCCCGACTTACGAACAGTGAGTCGTAGGTTCGGACCCAGTCAGGCCTAAAACTTAGTGTAATTTATTTCATCACCACTGGTCTCAAAATGGTGAAGGACATCGTGAGGAAACCGGCATGACTTAGAACCACTGGGCCCGCGTGGTGGATCATAGCCCATCCCTCTCCTAGAGAGGAGGCCTGAATACCTGCAGTGGGTATATTATAGGCTGGTGATGATGACTAGGCACACAAGGATTAGGCATCGTTCAGGTATTACATGAATAGCCAGAAGTTGCAATTGCGAGCACATGACCAACGAACGAGGCAGCAACAAACAAAAAAAACATCTGTCGATCGAAGAAGTACCTAAATGACAATTAGGAAGACACCAATAACAAATTCAAATTAAACTCGATACTATCGAACTGCACAATACAGTACCGGAGGTAAATAATTGAAGTAATTGTTGGGTCAAATCGGGTCAATTAATCATCGGATGCGGTCCAGAGCCGCATTATCAATTTATAAGCCGACCAAAATACTGTGAACGTTTCAAACGCCCGAGTTTTGGTTTGTTCAGCGTAATTTTAGTCCTAACAATGTAGCTGATTTTAGACTAATACATATTTATGCTGGGATGGCAAGCTGTCGGCTATGAGTTATGGTGTGGGTGATGTTACATTTTTGTCGGTAATTTACTACTGGATAGAACCTACGTGGTATATTTAAAATGTTGAAAATGCCAGTGTTCTAATTACATTACATACCATACCATTACACTACATACCATTATCCCTGTAATCCCAAAAGGCTTTCGTAGAGGTGTCCCTATATGTAGAACACCCAGACTTTGCCTATAATTTGTAAGTTCCATGTAATAGGGGGCAATATATAATAGCCTATTGCTATTAACTGGGCACAAATCTGGATTTGATTAACCTGATGAATTAACCCAGCATCACTTTGCCCCAACTGGGAATCTAACCCAATCCTCTAATTACTAGACGAACTTTTTGCAGGTTTGAACATGGCGACTTAATCATTAGTTGAAACTAGCCAGTTCTATTGTTAATCATGCAAAGGGATACTCGTTTCCCAAAAGTTTGTGCAGGACACCCCTTTTTTTTTGCCGGGTTGAAATTCATCGAATAACCCCTCCCGCTCTTGGGCAGAGCGAAAGGGAGTATCAGACTTTTTTTTTTGGCGGGTGGAAAATCATCAAATAACCCTTCCCGCTCTTAGTCAGAGCGAAAGGGAGTGTCAGACTCCTACTAACTAAAAACCACCCATGTTCCTTCTTAGCCCTTCATGTCGAGGAGGCGGTATCTCTTACAAACAACCCGCAGCCCCGACGGGATGTGCAGAACACCCCTAAAAAGGTATAAATACAATTTCGCATAAAAAAAAAAATGTTAATAAAATAATCTCCCGGCGATAATCTGGATATATGGAAAGTAAGTGATTTAACGCATCGCCGCATCCGGCCGAGATCCCATAAAAAGTGATAAGTAACGCAGCCCACCATAAAATCATGGATTCATCCCGTGGGACACAGCACTTTAAGTGTCAATATCATAACGCTCATACACTTCGAGGGCGGCTTGCGTTGGTGGTGCGATAAAGACATACAAAAAATACTAGAGACCACTCAAATTGATCCGGGCATATCTCTTGATAATACCTTACTCGTCTATTAAGCTCAGGGGTCTTCATAAACTGGTCTGATCCAAACGTGGGTGATCCGATTAAAGTTTAACGGAAAGTCTTTTTTTAAGATTCTTATGTAATTTGGATCTTTAACATAACATTACGCCCGTGGGGTTTGGCTCAGGTTTACCACGGGTGTAATTCAGACTCCGTGGCTGCTACTGATGAAAAAACGCAGTAGCACTTTGCCCGACCCGGGAATCTAACCCAGAACCTGCCGGAGAACTCAGCAGTCGCACTTGCAACCGCTCGACCAACGAGGCAGTCAGTTGAATGTTTATTTAAATATAAATGCAGTGAGAGCATCGTTATTACAATAGATCTTCCAACAATGCAAACTCATTCAGTTTTCAGAGAACTGCTCAAATAATTATGGAGATAGCAACACAACACAGAGATCTTAATTTCTCTCAGAACACAACCTCACAAATAGAGACTGGCTGACAAAAACAGTGACAGCAAAAAAACTATATCGTTCTAAATTCAAATGCGACGAAAAACTCATAAATATTATATCATTCGAGAGTGCAGCATGCTCCTAAAAGCGCACTAAAAAACCTTTGTCCCGTTTCAAACAATAAACCGAAATATCCGAGTGACTAGAGGAGGAACATTCGAATGCAGTAAACTTTATCTTAATGTCTCTATACTGTTTAAAAATATCCCGTCCATATGTTGGCTGCAGTCGATGCAACAACGACGGACGTTGTTTGTCGTCCCACTTTGTAATACGCGTGAATTGATGGCAGGATTTCATAGTTTTTTTCGCCTTTCAACTTGTAATATACAGAGTATGATGACCGGCCACAGAGATATAGTTGTTTTAAAAGTTGAACGCCGACGCCGAAAAAATCATAAAGGTTTTCTTTTTCCGTTTAACGTTTTGTCAATCTTTTTACGTTCAACCTATTATTGTGAGCTGTTGTGTGGTCAGTCAATCATGTTTTCTCTTTGTTGGCTCGTAACTTGGACTTGTACGGTAAAAACAAAATGTATCCGACAAATGGTGTTTTTGAATGCCTTTGAAAGGTGAATGGCATATTGAGGACAAATTCGACGCAATTCTAGAACAGCTAAATTCGTCTTATTTCGCATTTCAGTAAACATTTCTATATTCCAGACGAACAAAACATTCCTTAAACAAATAATTCTATATAAACAGCGACCAAACCGAGCATATCGTCGACATAAACTAGCCTAACAAACACCCCCATTACCATTCGAAGTGCCGCCATTTTCACGTAACAGTTGCATAGGCTAGGAGCTAGGTCATAAAAGTAACGCACTGTCTTATCAAATGCCGCGGGAAATGTGATGGTATCGCCTGCCATGGTAACGTAACATGCGACTAGGGACCCATTGCGTATTACTTCACAATTCACGTTTGAATTTTAAAATTTTTATGTACACCGTTGATAGAGTGAGAAAATGTACAATAGCGTAGTAAAAATTCAGCAAATAATTTAAATATTTCGCTTTCGAAATTGTAATTTGTATAGTGGAAAATTTCTGTTCACGATGAGAAAGTTTTATAAGGTTTCCTAGTTCTGTTATTTATATGGAAAATTAATCTTTCTTTACAATGAAAAGTTCAAAGTAATTGAGTCGGTCTTTGTAGTACGTACTTATTTCATTTTTACGTAATGAAAGGATGGCAAGAACATTGTACAATGTCGACCTTTACATTACCGATCATGAAACTTTGGGTAGTGTGATTAGGCCAGTGAAGTTTCCTAAAAAATATAACTCTTGATTTTTTCGATGCTTCCAGGTTTCCACCACTTGATGATGGACACCGAAACATTTTCTAAGTCGCAGCCATCACTGGTGGATAGCGGGGATTTAAAAAAAAAGTCATGTCACTGTCCACCACTAATGGATACGTGGTGGTGGACACTGGGAAGCTATGGGTTTTTTAGCCTACTACGGTGAAGGCAAGAATGAGGGTTTCTTAAAGACAGAATTGCCTTTTGGTTAAATCAATTACGATATCTAAACCAGCAAATTACACTTTTTACATCTAAGAAAAGCTATGAAAAGTCAACCCCATCGCTGCTCACCCATAAATGCGACACCTCACTGCCTATAAACATACAATTTTTCGTCAAATCAACACCCAGAGATGTTCGCACGTGCAACCTTTCAGAACGGTTCGCTATCAACATACAGATATAATTGAATCGTTTACTCGTGAAGTGGCCGATTTAACGTATGTTTGCGTCCCAAAGCGATTCCGAATCGATTTATAAAAAAAGATGATTTGGTAAGCGATTAGATATAATTTGTTCATATTTTGTGTTGTTAGCCGAAAATGAAAATGTTTGTGCGATAAAGAAATGTTTTTTTTTTGCGATCTGGCTTTTTCTGTGTTTATTGACAGGCCATGTTTTTGCTTTGAAAGCTTTTTGATCTATCGCTCAACTACTCACGTTATAATGTGAAAGTAAGTTTTTTGTTTGTCGTACTTTTTTGCTTCAATATACCAATGATTGTTGCTAAGTGTATGATTGACGTCAACCTTGGCTACTTTTCTTCATAATTGAGCAAAAATTTACAACGAAAAGTGTGGATTTGAATGCACACTTAAATGTAGGTACAGGCAAATACTTCCAAAACTTCCAACAATTTTTTCCTCGTAGACGAGGCGAGAGCAGCAGCCAATCAGCAGCAGTGGCAAGTGACGTTCTGTAATTTCTGCGTACTTCGCTGAGCACGAAACTGAGAGTTTACGTACATCCTCCATCTATTACATCCATCCATCTATTACATCCTCCTAAAGTCTGAAGTCGAAAACGAAGACCTCATCAATGAAAACGACCCACTTAAAATTCGAAAACGATTACGAATAAACGATTCAGTAACACAGTCAAGTTAAATAAAAAACACGTAAATGTATTTTTAATTCATCCTCATTGCAATATGCAAACTAAATAAAGCATCGAATCGAAATAACGCCGGTGCGAATGCAAATTATTTAATCACTTGCCGTGTAGAGCTAAAATATGAACAAAACGTAAAGTAGCCAAACAAAAATATTGGCGACGGAGACGAAGTTTCAACAGTTATGCCGTTTTATTAATTATTTCGTGTTCGGAGAAAAGTTGAGAAAAACCGGTGCACGATGTAATTTGGGATTTTGTGGTGATTCGAGAATTGGAGGAAAATGTATTGTCTGTCTGTGTTTACGTATTGGTTCTTCTTGGAAGTTGATTCCCAAGTAAATAAGATCTATGTAAATTGGCTTTCAAACATATTTTCTTTGAAGTAATTATACTGGTTCAAGTGGATATGTTTATTAAAGTACATACCACATAACATATAATAAAGAGAGACGGCAACGAACCCCAACCAATCTAACCATCTATCTAAAATTTCCACCACGGCATGAGCAATTTTCTTCAATATCGTGCGGCCGCAACTTCTTTTACTGAATAAAAGCTTCATCAATGTTTCAGCAAAATATAATAGCCAGTATGAGCATGTTATTATGTTTCATATTATGTAAAATTGATTTTCATACAAAATGGCCGTAACAAGCTTTGTCTACATAACTCTGTCGCTTAAATATAAAACAATGAACAAAACATCGCTGAACGGCGTCCACACAAAGCCTATCGGGCCCTATGTGACTTCCAATGTCGGCCTCTATAAAATATTTTCAATACCGAGGGAAATTGGTCAAAAATGACTCCCCAACAAGATTATCTCGCCGGCCCCAGACCTCAAACCAAACCCTGACTTACGTCTTCCATTTTAAAGTTGATTTTCCTTTGATAACTTTCAAGTATTTTAAGTATACTGTTTCAGCATTATGTAAGTTACTTCGGGGACTGGAGAAGTAATTTGTTGGGGGCTTATTTAGTGTTCTTTGCTGAGAGATGAAATTTATTTCGTAACATGTATATTGCGACTGGCTCGAATAACTCGAAGTAGCGGGCATAAATATGGGAAAAACAGGGACACATATTATGTATTTGGGAAATATATGGAGCTGTTATAAAATGGCTAAAAGGTTTCTAACACTTTTCATAGTTTATAACATCGGATATTCGTGGTATCGAGTACATATTTTACCTGTTCTGTTTATTAGACGACATCGTCTGTTAAACGCTACTACTTACTTCATTAACCAGTTAAATAATCAATAAAATCGAGATACGCCATCACTTTTATGATACAGCATCATTTGGCTAATACAGCAACCATTGTTACCTCACCCGTAAGAAAAAAATCCCACAGAAAAGCAAGCCTGCTTGCTCCGTACACAAAGACATAACGACGCACTTTCCCAATTGACAGTACGTATTAGAACAACGCCCCTCCCACACCCCTGGGAGACCGTAAGAAGACAGGATCACCAACTTTTTCCATCTGAAACTTGTACTATAAATCGTCACGGGCCGCCGAACGAGAACTATCGAAAACTATCCTCCGCCCCCCGTTTTATTGACAATTTATGGCAGATTTGCATTAGTAGTGACTAAATGACTCGACGAATTCCGAGTTAGAAACGGGTTGGGTTTAGATTTATTTTTGTTTAGTTTTTCGGAATTGGTTTTGGGTTAGATTGGGATAAGGTTTTTGCCAGATGTTTGCAAAATGAGCGGATTTCAAAGTAGCTTCCGTCTAATGTTTGCACGAACCAAAAATACCTAACTAACTCAGCTCGTAATCAGTTGTGGTTTACGCCGTGTTGGACGTCATAGATCCGAATTCAAATAATTTGTGTACATTTCATCACGTATGCTGTCAAAACGGGGAAGGAAAACATCGTGAGTAAACGGAATCTACTAGAACCAAAAAAACCGACGACATTTGAAATCAACCTGGCTAAATAAGTCGGCTTTGTGAGAAGAGAGGAGACTGTGTGTGTCCCAGCAGTGGGAACATTATACTTTTATTATGCTTTGGGATTATTCCGTTTGGTGTCCGACACCAAACGGAATAATCCCAAAGCATAAGCGTAAAGAATCAAGCACCATCCCATATCTTCCCGTGGGTGTCGTAAGAGGCGACTAAGGGACTTACCAGAGAATGGGCAGCAGCGTTCTCTATGCCTTCGTAACAACCATACTGCGATCGCCAACCCGCCTGCCAAGCGTGGTGATTTTGGCAAATCCCCCCCTTCTGGGAGAGGCCTATGTCCAGCAGTGGACGTCTTATGGCTGAAATGATGATGCTTTGGGAAACTGGGAATTGACAGCACCAAAACTGTGCTTGGCCTACGGCATTTAGTCGTGACGTTTGTTACGACAGAACTAGAGATTACATTTCTACAATATCATTTTTTGTAGTATCAACGTTGTATGCAAACAGACATCCCACCAAAACATACCAAAGCAAACTACTGATTAACATCGTTCGAAGCCGTAGCAAGTGTCGGATTTAAAGTACACTACACTGCAAACCGTATTGGATTTCACATCCAGCACCGAATGGAATCCTTTGTCTTATATTCCAATTATTATGAACTTGTATATGAATTAGTAATTCAAATGTTGAAATGCTCTACATATCATAACATCACGCCTGTAAAGGTTAGACAGAGGAGTACCTAGATCTCACGTCTACACATATATTTGGCCAGTTATGTTTAAGTCCCATTTAACACGAGACCCATGTCCTGAATCCGGATACTGTTCCTAAAATTCTTGATAAAAAACTCGAAATATTTGCCCAAACTGGGAACCGATCTGCAGTAGGACTTACCACGCGACCATAGACTAAGTAGACAGTCTATGAATAATGAAGGCATATCTGAATAAGCAATCGAAATGTTCAAATGTTCTACACCGAAGGGAGGGAATATACAATTGTACATTGCGGTTAAATTGTGCCCATATGAAATTCTATTAGGTGCCAATTTGTTCCCGCTACCACCGGTTTTCTCCACGAAGACTGTGTTAGGTAAAGAAATACTCTAGATGTATGTAGATTGGGCTGCGGGGGAAAGTGGGGAAATATAGAGGTCGTAAACGCTGGCGGTTGAGTTCATTCTAACTTTATAACGTGAATAGTCTCCTGAAAACATACGAGGTTTCAGTTTGCTATGTGAATTGCTGTTATTGATATATTTTAACGTGTTTTCAGGTTGTCGTGGTAAAGTTCTTTCAAAATTTCAAGTAAAAAATTTTAAACTTCTAAAATATATCACACTTGCTTAGCTTTTCCCAAATGTTTCTTGCTGGCTACATATAACGATGAAATCGTAGCAGCAGTAAAAACGACCAGGACTTCACCATCACTCCCTAGTGCGGCAATACGAGAAGGTGATCATAATAAACTGAATTGTTTGTAGAGACGGGAAAGCCCAAGTTATAAACCTTGGGCTTTTCCGTCTCCCATTTCTAAAGAAAGTGGCTATTTTGGCCCACAGCTCATTGGGCATGCGGCAGATGTAACCAGCGTAGTCCCACGTCAGCTTAGCGGCTATTTGAGCAGTGTCAGTAATTTGGACTTTAGAGCGCAGTGTGGGGTTGCGTATATGGTTGGTTAGTTTGATGCATAGAATGATGCGCTTGATTGCACGTTGGCAGACCTTAAAAGACTTTTAAGTGTTTGTGAAAGACCAAATCCGATCCATAGGTCAATATGAGAAGAATGCACATGTCCATGATTTTTCACATTAGTGGTAAAGGAAGGTTTCCGTTCCGATAAGCTCCTTCAAGGACCAGTATCTCTTCCAGACATTTTTAGTTCCTCTTTTGACTTGTCCTGCCTGGATTAGAAAGAGACAAGTAGATGCTAATGTTCAATATGAAACAATATTGATACATAGTTCATAGCACGTGTTCAAAGTACTCTTTAATAACGACGATTACATCGTATTTTCGTTATTGATTTCTTAACAAATTTTTAATGACTTCACAAGTCTGTAGTCACCAAGTATCGATGCCGTGACCGCGCCAACCGCAAACGAAACTCGATCTACTCGATTAGATGTCTGTACAATAAATAATCGATATCGCTCATTCGTTTCGACGTTCACAAATAGCATTTTAATGTTTTATTTCGACAGCTGTATGGTAGAAAATAGAAGTTTTGGTAGCAAACAGAAGCGTATGGATCTGTAGTGAGGTGGCGTTTAATGTCAGCCAATTTTTACTTAATATCATGCAGTGAATAATAATGTTTTTCCGGACTATCATAGACCACAGGTGGACTAGAACATTTCTTAAGTTATGTGTAAATATTCTGTCGTACGTAGGTAGGTGATCCAGACTAAGCATGGGTCTGTTGTCCTCTATTCCCAGGACCTTATGAACAGCAGTAGTCGCGCTTGCAATCACGAGAATAACATGACAGTCAACGAAGACCAACGAATTAAGTTGTTTATTAAGAAATCCAGCCGAGAAACCGCCTGCGCCTGTCCCATTCCATAGCCAAATCAGCTTGAGAATACCAGAACTGAAGTGCTGTTTTAATTCGTCGTGTTACTTAACAAGTGTTGTGTAGGTATTCAAGTTTCCCTTTGATTAAAGACGCGAAGATTTCTTGATTAAAATGTCTCAGCGGAGTGACTGCGGTTGTTACTATTGAAGAACGTGTTTTGAGTTACGCTCGCCTCTTTGAAATTTGAAAACTTTAGTTTATCTCCTCTAAGATTGTTGGCATACTGTTATACAAATGTTTTAATAAGTTCTATATTAGGTATGTATCTGTTTGTTCGTAATTTTAATGATACGAAGTCTAACATTTTTAAGCCAATATTTGTTTAAATATTTCGTATATTTATTTATACGTCTAGAATTATTTTGAATTTTATTTCTCAGAAACTGAGTTAATATTTAAGTTATAATAGTTACGTTTACCAAAGTTAGAATGAATAGTCTAGCCACGAATTACGTTAAAGACGATTGTGTCATTGATGAAGTAGGCCGGTCCCGGCGCACGAGGCAACTGAAAACCTTGGCACGTAGGGGTGCCCGCGTCGGCACTTATGAGAACCATAACACATAAATACAATTTCGGTCGGTATCATATCCATATTTCTTGCCTCACTGATTAGATATGAAGAATAATATTTTGTCGGGGTAAAATAATATCCTGATTTATTCTTACGGGCAAGATAACGGCGCGAAGGATGTGCCCGTAATGGTCGGCACCGGCCCGAAATTGTCCGAAATGGCCCGAAACGGGCCGAAAGTGGCCCCTACCCAGCGCGTATTTTTACATATTATTTTCAGGGGAAGCATTAAATTACAGGGGATTTTTTGTGGGGAGTTATGAAAGACCATATTTTGCGGAGGTGTGTGGAATGAAAACGACTCCTGCCTTCGAGAGGCGAGAGAAAAAAATAATTATATGTTTTATGTGGTTCTATATTTTATTAGGGTAGGCTTTTGTACGTAAGTTTCAGGGTGTTAAATCAACGAGGTAAGCGTTAATGTGCTATTTATCAGTGTAAACGCCACGCTCAGATATTTGGCTTACAGGATGCAATTTCTACAAAGCGTATAATACAGGAAGGGTCATTTACGAAATACGGTTAACTTAGTGATTACGGCACATTTTTGGGGAAAATGCAACATACATTATGATAATCCTGATTTATTAAGGATTATTTAGATACATACTCGTAATTAGGGTTTAATACAAATCTACACATTCTTGTAAAATACTCAGACGTCACAAACAAAAGCTATCTATATAACTCGTGCTTCTGTGAAATATACGGGGTTATGAAGCGGTGATCAAAAGGTGATGAAATAGTTCAATACCTTCACTATCAGATCATCTTCGTACATCCAATGTTCGCAAAACTGAAAAATAAAACAACATTTACAAAACAAAACAATAATTTAAATTGTGTTTTTAGTGGCGTTTGTTCTTTTTCTATAATATTATAAAAAACTGCGATGATTTTTTGTTTTTTTTTGTAACACATTTTTCGTAGTATTTTGTGAACACACACGGAATCAAATTGCCACCCTGTATTTTAATCGTAAATCTGCTTAAAATACAGCAGTTTTCAACACTATTTACATTCGTCCAAGATAACAGTAAACATAGAACAATATCCAGGATTGGAATCCAATCATAAATGACCAATACACAATAGGTTGAGCAATTCTGTCTAAATCTATTATGTGACAATAATCCTTCAGGGTCATGAGTTCATGACGTCAGCAATGAGGTCATAGCTCCTATTATGTATTCAGTGTACCATAACTATTGGGACGACTCGAATTTTTGTCCGTAATAAACAATTGATGAGCGATCCGAAATCGTGAGAAGATTTTTAATGGAGAATCGGTCAGTTTAAATTAAAGTCATGAGTACACATGCATGTTACTTGGCACAACAGAAAGACAAAATAAAATAAAATTAGGCATACTGAACTAACATAAAAAAATCAGATTAATCTTCATTCAGCTCCGGACACTCTTACTGTCCGTTTTTTAACTGTTCATGACATAATGGCTTCTATTGACATAATATTTACTGTTTCAAATTCATAATTTATTAATTTTTGCTGTAATAAATTAATTAGCGTACTAAATAATTCAAACACAATGCGAATTGTTATATGAATGAATAAATAAACGGATTTTGAAACTTAGTATTCAGATATACAAAGATAATTTTTATCTCAGTAGTGCAATCTTATAGGACAATTTCCGACCAGCAAATCTAGTTTAAAAAAAAAGCCAAGCTTTCGCAAGTGTAAACAATACAAGTGACTTGTATGCCCAATCAACGAGAAGTGCTGTTAAGACACAATTAGGGGCAAGTGTATTTATGCCTTATATTCAAGAATCCTGGAATTCTCCAGAAGCAATGATATCACATCATACGCTTGACTGTGGTCGGTTCACTGCATCGATTGCATTGCAAACAATAGTCGTTTGTATCAAAGCAATAATATGGTGGGTTTAAGGAGAGCTAGTGAGCATAAAATGTAATGGTATCTAGTCCTATCGTATAAACCGGATCCTTGTATTGACTTTTACTACTGCATAGGATAGGAAGCAGTCTTGTTTTGTTATCGACTTTCAAAATAGTCTGTATAAAAGCTAGTTTTTAACGCAAAACGTAGTTTCGTTAGTTCAATTTCACTGACTACAAACAAAAAAATATCCTGCCACATAAGAAAAATACATTTTCAACTACCAAACTAACAAATAGCGCGAAACAAAAAGGAAAATCGAGCGAACTTTAAAAATCGCGTTCCCTAGGAAAATTCTACGTGGTTCATATGTGGCATTCAAAATCAGTACCTCGACGCCCTGTTCGAAACAAAACGTGAGAATGGTACCTTTGAAATCGGCTTTCTGCAATCCAATGCATTAGAAAGAGACGGCCTCACAAAAAAGTGGTTGTACAGAAAAGGATAGATGGTATGCGGACAGTCTGAGACGCGAGTTGAATTGTAAATGCGAATTGCGAGTCGTGGATGCAGTTTCAACCTAGTTTGCGTTACCGGTTAGTTTTCTGTTGCAAATGGACATAATTTGGTATTCTTTCGATTTGAACAGCAGACGTTGGAAATTAGGAAAAAGATTCAACATGCGGTGAAATAGAAAACTCACTAGTATGAAGGCATCTAAGAATGTAAACTGTTGTAATATGGTCCTGTATCGAACTCGTTTGGAAAGATGAGTGATAGTGAGGTGAGATTGTGAGATACGTAATTTGGTAAAAAATAATGCATTACATAACATAACACATGTAATTTGGTAAAAAATAATGCATTACATAACATAACACATGTAATTTGGTAAAAAATAATGCATTACATAGCATAACACATGTAATTTGGTAAAAAATAATGCATTACATAACATAACACATGTAATCCTCGAAAGGTTAGGCAGAGGTGTACCTCATAGTACACCGTCACCATGTTAGTTTCCTGTGGAAGCGAGCCTATTCGCATTAAGCGGTCACAAATCTTGGCTGCTATTAAGAGATTGCTGATTGAAAAACCCAATAGCACATTGCCCCACATGGGAATCGACGCCGCGTCCACTATTTCAACGGGCAGTACTATGTAATGCATTACAATGTTGTGTAAATTGTTACAAAACGCATTAAGAGACTTAATGGCCCAATCCCAATACTACACAGCTAAAATCATCCCTTCATGCAATAACAAACGCGGTCAGACGTCCAAAAGAGATCGCCCAGAAATGAATACAGACCAACATTACTAATTAAGTTATTGAAGAGTCGAACAAACTTGTTGAAATTCAAAGTGGATTGTTTTTACGCCGGAGCGTAATCAAACTAAGGAATTCTCACAATTTTCCCGGTATATTTTCAGGTGAAGAGAGCTAGGCTCCTTGCAATCTTATTATCATGGACCAAGTTACCTGAGTTTGTTTTTCAAGTATCCCATGGATATTTTTAAGTTAATGGAGATTTTATTATGTTTATATTTGGCTTGTGGAACGCTCTAGTACGTTAGTTTAGTGCTTCAATCATTTTTGATTTAGTGAGTGGATGCAAGTTACTTTAAAGTTACTGTGTTTGGCAAAGGATTCAGTTTGTAATGGATGGGTAAAGTAGACTGCTCGTGGTTATATTGAAGTGGAATACTTTACTTATTCGAGCGATATTGTACGTAGATGTATTAGTGAGTCATGGACATTTCTGCGGTCACAAACCGCAAAAATCTTTACGAAGGTCATTTTATATGGATGATGTAAATAATATTTTAATAAATGAATTACTCTTACAAAATTATTTAAGCGGGGAATATTTTGTATGACGCATTTGTTGTTATTCAAAAGTAATACACGTGTTATGTAGGTATTTGAGTAAAGCGCCTTTACACGCCCATGGAGACAATAGATCGGACTGAGTCAAAAAAATATGATTCTAATTAGTCCGTCAGTAAGATTATCGTCAAATATTGGATACGTGTTTTTTGTTTTATCAAAGTAATAAAAATTGACGAAGATAAAACGCGTCAAAGATCATCAATGGGGTTGTGACGTCATTTGTAGGTAAAAAATGTAGTGACAAGTGACGTTTTCGAGGAGTTCACGAGTTTTCGAAGCACTGTATCGTCTTAATTTTTTGTTTATGGGAAAAAAGAAAAATGTGTTCAATATTTTTTGGAAATCTATCTGACGGTATAATTAGTTTTTTTTTTTGTCCGATTCAGTACTTTCCAAGTTGAAACGAGTCACTCAAACTCACAACGACTCATCAAGCGGCTCAAAACTAATTTATACAAACCTCTCAATGTTAGGAAAATCTATACAAAACGAAGTCTTGTTATGCTGTAAATGTATACGGTTTAAGACTTTTTTTTCTGAAAAACTTGGCCTTGTTTCAGGTCTGGGTGTTCTGTGTATGTGAGTTCAAATGTTTGTAAACGCACCCACGATACAGGAGAAATTTCTAGTGTGGGGCAAAGGTTAAAAAAAAAGAATAGATTCACTTAATGACAGCTTGTATAGGTTGATGTGTCGCCGTATGTACAGACGCTAGCACAACTTTTTTTTGTGTGGTGGGAAATTATCAAATGACTCCTCCTGCTCCAGGCAGAGCGGTAGATAGTGTCAGACTTCTGCTGACTAAAACCACCCATGTTCCTTCTTAGACCTTGTGCCGAGGCCGCGGTATCTACGTTAGCACATCTCAAACAACTACAATCTGTCAAATTTCTTTAATAGACTTTATAGCTGGAGCATTAGGTCCAAGGTTGAATGAGAAGAAAAAAGGTTCGAGTGTGTTGGCGTTTAGGCATTATCGAATCCTAGAATATCGAAACATTTCAATTAGGCAGCCGTTGTTTCGGAGGCAGCTCGACATAGCAGGTCTATAAATTCAGAATGAAGGTTACCTAGTTTATAGTGTCAGGCACGGGGTCTAACAAATTCTAGGTCTAAACTAGAATTTATGAACTTTTCTATTTGATTGTTTTCGCCTTGATTTGATTGGTTGCTAGGTATAAATATTTGGCTGCGGGCTGTTCCCAAGAGATACCGCGGCCTCGACATGAAGGGCTAAGAAGGAACATGGGTGGTTTTTAGTCAGTAGAAGTCTGACATTCCCTTTCGCTCTGCCCAAGAGCGGCAGGGGTTATTTGATGATTTCCCACCCCACCCAAAAAAAAAAGTGTAAATATTTGTTGTTAAGGTATCTGTGTATTATGAGGGAAATTAATGGTTATGGAATTTGACTAGACACTTGAATAGTCCTTTTTATAGAAATCACTACTGTCATTCTGGGACAATTGCATGAAATAGCTATATCTCGGCCGGCGTACAGTCACGTGCACTAATATATAAACACATAGCAACTTTTAAACGTGATTTTCATCTTATTTCTTGATTGTATTTTTATGTAGTTATGAACATACTATTTCGGTTCCCATACAATTAGGAAATATATCTTTATTCAAACTTTAATTAATATTCCGCGAGAAAATCACTAAGTTTATACATATTAGTGAGCGTGATTGTACAGTGTCAATTTACTTAACAATTAGATTTCCTGTTGATACCATGAGAAATACCTTTGAATTGTTGTCTAAACGTACTTTTTGTATTTTATATAAAGAAATACTTACTTATATAACTATAGCTGCAATCATCCCCATTCTGTTGCGACTCACCTGTAAAAAAGAAATAAAAAAATTAAATATGGACAAAAGTGTTACTTCTTTTGATAATATGGTAACCTAGTAGCTACAGAAATTTACAACTTTGTATTTTGCCGTCCGTAAAATAGAACAAGAATAGATCTAAAGGGCTCACGTCGGTTTTCCAACCGCAAAACCAAACTTTGTGGAGTTAAACAAACAAATTCATTCACGTCCATTACGGAATCGTGACGTCACGTACAAGAATAAAACATGTTTAAACATCTAAACACTTTTCTAAGTATACTTTATAGGGACAGTTCATTCACAAAATAATGACTTATTAACTAACAAAAAACGTGAACTTTGACTTTAGAAAAATAAAGTCTAAAGTCGAGTTGATACTTTGATCGGAGTTCGGCAAGCTTCACGAAAAACTCGACACGTGTCATCTCTCTCAATCAAAATTGAATTCTATTACTGAATAAGTAGAGTTGAATTGCGAGTGGTGATTTAAAGCATCGCAACGTCACGTCAATGTATATCGCAACGTCACGCGACATTAGATATGAATCTGGAACTCCTTAAAATGTCGTAATGATGTCTTCCGTGTGTTTTGTTTGAGGATGTTAAAAGCTATTCTTAAGGCACTCAGACGAGAATGGTTATTAATATAAAGTAACTGATGCATAATCAATCGTTTCAGTCCTTTTATTTTAAAGGGCTTTGTTTTTAATTATACTCTATATTTATACGCCTGTTAGCCATTAGTCGAGTTGTTAACTGACTAATAGACAAGCAACCATTGTTATAAACCGTTCGACTACGGCCCATGAAACTGGGTCAGTCAAATCTAGAACAAAAGGCGGTATTCCAACACATGATCACCTTACAAAAAACATTGTTTTCAGTCCTCAAAGGTATCACTGCCGGGTATCGAATGACAAAAGCTAGGAAAACTTTTTGACGGAAAATCGTAGTCGTCTTTTTATCCATAATGACGTAACTCTATACTTTATGGGCCGCTAGGAATTTCATTTTGGGCCTTTATATTTTTGACCACGCGGTCCCCATGGGTGGGGGATGAGGTATGGAGGGGGGAGTGTTCTTTATCGTGGCCATTGCGGGCTCTCTCACGTACGCATATTAGGAGAAAGGTCCTTCTAAAAGTCGTAAAGAGGTCGACTAAGGTCGGTGCGTCTATGATGTGTCTTTAAGCTTCTTTTTTTATTTCTTCCGATCGACTTTTCGGTTTGGAATTATGTATGTAAATAAAATGGTTGCGTGTCACCTTTTTCTATTATTCTGTGATAGGTAAATGTGTTGCTATGTTTTTCCAGGAAATGTATACTTACATCGTTATGCCTTTCTGTAAAAACAAACTTCGCAAACGAATAAACAATCGTACTCGTATCAAATCAGACTCCATAATTAATTAAAACCCACAACAATACCATACCACTAACAAAAAAAAGCATAATAAAGTCGGGAAGCAGATATACGGGACCATTGTCGTTGAAGAGGCTCTAGAGTCACAACACTAGCGCTGTTCAATACCGTGTGAAGTTTTTTTACTTGCAGCTCTATCGTTGTATGCATCATCACGATTGCCTCCCTTATAGAGTGATTCTAACATTCCTACATGAGACATTGACATGTTCCGGGTTCACAAGACGGGGATGGTAGCTGGAGAGACTTTTGAGAAAATGTATGTGTGTGGGTGACACTCTGGCGATCGCTGGTAAGGCTTGGTTGAGACGCACGTGCTTTCCATCTCTTTTTTGGCCTTCCAAAGTACTCGTATGTATATCATGTGTTGAAAGAAAACTCGTGTTAGCAGGGGTGATCTCAAACTGGAAAGTCAGTCAGAATGTTGGTTACGGGTTAAGTCCCGTAACCAACATAAATAGTCAAATGACAGCAGAGTAACCATTCGCAAGGCCTAAGGCCCTATAGAATTCTAAAACGAAGTGTAACCTAGCTGTTAGCTACAGATCAATTGATCAGAATATCGACAATACTGGGTACAGTCAAACGAGCTGGCTGGACCTAAATTCATTTCTCGGAATTTATGCTTAGATGTGGTTCCACACAACGATTCTGCGAAGTGAACATCTTCGCTTGGATAGGCGTGCGATCATGTAAATGCCATGTATGTACAAGTCTTGGACTGTTTACGTAAGCATTCTGTTTAATACAGTAACACATACACACATAACATCACTCCTGTAATCCCCGAAGGGTTAGGCAGAGGTGTACCTAATAGCACACCCACATTTCGCCAGTTATGTTTAAGTCCCATGTAATAGGGGGCGAGCCTATTGCCATCATCCGGGCACAAATCCAGACTCCGTGGCTGTTACTGATAAATTCCTGATGGAAAAAGCCAATAACACTTTGCCCGACCCGGGAATCGAGCCCAGGACCTCATGCTCAGCAGTCGCGCTTGCAACCACTAGACCAACGAGGCAGTCCGTAAGTCCGTCAGTAATACAGTAACACTTTGAAATTATCATGTGAATTAATGTTTAATTACAGCTATATAGGTAATTACAATAGTTTGGTAGTTATAATTATAATAGACGCCTAAAACAAATGTGCATCGCGTTTGAAGTACTATATGTATACCTTTGTTTTGTTGACTTGGAAAAAGCTTTTGACTGTGTGCCTCGGGAAGCCTTGTGGGTGGTATTAGCGAAACTTGGATGCACGGACAGGTTTGTAAGAATAATCCGACTCCTGCATGATAACATGCGTTGTTGTGTCAATGTGCAGGGCGAAGATTCAGAGTTCTTCTCTGTGAGCTGCGGCGTAAAGCAAGGCTGCGTACTCGCTCCAACTTTATTCGCTCTGTACTTTGCAGCTGTGGTTAGGGATGCCTTGCAGACTTTATCCGAGGGTATTCGTATCCGTTTTCGTATCAATGGCGGTGGTGTCTTCAACTTAGCTAGACTCAAAGCTCACACCAAAGTGTCCCACGTGACTATTACTGAGATGATGTATGCAGATGACTTATGCTTTGCGGCGGAATCCCCAGAAGGTCTACAAAGGCTTATGTCGAGTCTTGATGAGTCATGTCGCAGATTTGGCCTTAAGATCAGTGTGAAGAAGACCGAAGTCATGGCTCTTGATACACTGAACACTTGCCCAGTCGACATTAAACTCGGTGACGTCTCGCTTAAGCAAGTAGACAAATTCAAATATCTGGGCAGCACTATAACATCCAGGTGCCTCCTTGATAACGAAGTCAACAGCAGAATTGGAGCAGCTGCTGCGGCTTTTGGCAGACTTCGTGCCAAGGTGTTCCGCTCGCACGACATAAAGCTCTCTACGAAAATTGCTGTGTACATGGCAATAGTTCTGCCAAATCTCCTGTATGCCTCCGAAACATGGTGTCTATACCGTAAGCACATTCGCACCTTGGATAGATTCCATCTAAAATGCCTACGTGACATTATGAACATCCACTGGTCGGACCGTGTTCGTAACACGGAAGTACTACGGCGAGCTAATGTCGGCGGTATAGAGGCCTATATAATGCGGCGCCAGTTGCGATGGGCTGGCCATGTCTCCCGAATGTCTGACGACAGAGTGGCGAAGCGCATCTTCTACTCAGAGCTGCAGGATGGCAAGCGGAAACAAGGCGGCCAACTCCTGCGGTACAAAGATGTGCTTAAGCGCCACATGAAACGATGTGACCTAGACACGTCGCGATGGGAGGCAATGGCAGCGGACCGGTCACTGTGGAGGCATACCGTAAGCACTAAGGTGTTTGAGTTTGAAAGGCGGCGTAAGGAAGAGCTCGATGCTAAACGAGATGTGCTTAAGGCCCGACCACCCGCGGCCATTCAATACAATTACGTCGGAGGGGTGCTGACTTGCAGTGAATGTGGACGCACTTTCACGGCAAAATTGGCTATGTCAGTCACCAGAGGGCACACCAGCGATGCTCTTAATAGGCAGATCCAAGTCGCTGTTTCCGAGATCGGTCGGGGATCATATATATATGTATACATCACTCAATGGAGTTGACATAGGTTTTGAATTACTTTTACCAGTACCATTAATTTTTGAAATTAACATATTATTAACCTCGTAAATCGGTACATAATTAACGGAAATATCAATGAATATACATAAAGAAAAACTTAAAACCGAACCTAGAACTTCATCCTCTCTTAAAGTGACTTAAAAACTGGTTTAATATCCAACTGATTTAATAAGTCACAGTCCTTATAATATGTATTTTTCAATCTGCCTGTCAAGTTACATGAACCAGTATTTGCCGAAAGATTTAAAACTTAAAATATCTCGTTTTAAACCAGGCGAAATTCCGTATAAATCGACAACGTCTTCACGTATAAAATTTATAGTCTAATGAAATATTGTTTAGCACTCGGCGCCGGTCTTACCACGGGTTTACGATTCATCCCCGCAATATTTTTTTTGGGCTTTATTTAGAAACTCATTGGAGTCTTCTGCGGTTTTCTTTAGTTGATTAGAAAGAAGCTTGAATATTCATTACAACTTGAAAATTGTATTTGTCAAAAGCAACAGGTCTTTGTGAATATTGTAGATTTGCTGAAGAAGTTGATGTAGTGATTTAGATAGTTATAAATTTTCGTGTGAAGACTGCTTAGGTTTTATACAGAAATCACAACAGAGAATATTCTTCTCCGAAATATTTTTATCACTTGAACTTCATATTTCTTTTGTGTTTTTTATAAGTGCGTCTTTTTGTGATTAATTTCTTCTATGTTCTGAAATGGCGTTATCATCGCTTCATGGTTATCACCATCTGCGTAGCTTTTTTCACAACTATATTGGGGTCTAGTCTAACCAGATATACCAGTATTTTATAAGGAGCGAGTGCATTTCTGGCCTCCACAACCCAATTAGAACTGTTTACTACAGTATCCCTTGGTAAGATCGGTTCTAAGACAAGTTTTTTGGTATTTTTAAATATTTAATATCTTACCATCGAGAACCCATAGTATCAATGCTTGGTCGAAAGTGCGAAGGGTGGGGGGCTGCGACATTTCCGACTCGGAGCCGGAGACTTCTCCTAATGACGCGAATATTTCGCGCTTGACGTTTAATTAACTATCAAAAGAGGGTAGTTTGAATAGCCTCCTCTAATGCGATCCTCAACACAGCTTAGGAATCGCTTTTTACTCCCTTTAAGCTAATAGTTGTACCGACTCTCGCTAAGCAGTGTTTGTATTATCCGGCTTTAGCATTTTAAATAAGCAAAGTTTAAGCACAAATCAATATTCGTTTAAATCTGAAAAATCCGTAAACTAGTTCTCATAAACTTCTACCAAATATGCTTTAAAACTTTTATCGATATCCAAAAATAAAGCAAAACTTATCGTGAATTAAATTTCCCTTAGGAGGCGAAGTTTTAAAATTGGTTTGGTTATTTTTTTGGCTTTTAAAAGTCACGTCTAAGCACTAAATATAATGGTTTAGAGATTACATTAGTGATAAGGGACCGAGTTATCATTTTAGCATCTCGATTTCAGTACCCAGTGAGATTACGTACTACACAGCAATTATAAACATAACATTTAATATTTTGACGGCACGGTAGGCGCAGCGGCCGAGTGACTGGCTCTGCGCTGCGTTTCGGGAGTTCGATCCCCTCTCATGACACATATTTATACCTAGGACTTACGGTGGTAGTTGTTCCGCGTCTGGATATTTGTGAATGTCAGTTTAAATGTATGTAAACGTACCCACGATTCAGGAAAAAAAACCTAGTCGACAAACGTTATTTTAAAAAACCACAGATATCATCACGCCTCGTATCACAATTTCCCCATGGGTTAGGCAGAGGTGTACCCATACTAGCTTTATCCATACTTCACCAGATATGCGAAAGAACCATTTGATAGAGACCGAGCGTTTTGCCATCAACCGGAAACATATCCCGACTCCAAGCTACTTCTGGGGCCCCGTCGGGGCTGCGGGTCCCGTCGGGGCTGCGGGTTGTTCGCAAGAGATACCGCGGAATTAACATGAAGGGCTAAGACGGAATATGGGTGGATTTTACTCAGTAGAAGTCTGACACTCCCTTTCGCTCTGCCCAAGAGCGGGAGGGGTTATTTGATGAATTTTCCCCCGCCAAAAAAAAAAAAAGCTACTACTAGGAAATTTTTAATACCCTAGGCGAAGGAAGCAGCTTATTTATAAAAACGCATATCTTAAGACCTGAGACTAAGTAGATAGTGTTTTTTATTTTTTGCATGTAACCTTTTTTGTTGATTGTTTTTCTTCAGTAGCAACAACAAATCAGGCAACAATTTCTCACAGTTCTATTTACAAAGCAATCATCTATAACCGCACAATCGATCTTTGTGCTCTAAATAATCCTAAATGATAGTTTTGTGGGTGCTTCGGTGCAATCGTGCGCAACGACGCCGTTCGACGTCCGATCGAGAACTTTACAATCGTTTTTTACTAAGATATCAAGTAAAAAGTGTTCAATTCAAAGTCTTTACAATCCTTGTTTCCAATTGTTGTTACTTTCTCTTACACGAATGTCAACTTTATGCTCGTGTTATTAAGCTGATTGTAGAATTACAAGTACCACGGAAATGGTATGAAAAGGCAAACTGAGCTGTATGTATGGGTATTAAAGTTGATATTTCAATAACACATCATTGTTTGGATGTTTGAAAACTAAATCGTGGACGTAGTTTATGAACAAGAAGTATTGTGAATGTAAAGAGACTTGGTTAGATTGGAATTGTATGGAAAAAAATAATGGTTTTCACAAGAGCATGCTTGTTGAAGCACGTTCTGTTTCCAAGAGAACTTTTAAAGTGAGGATAGATCTTGTGATTATCTTACTTTCACTGTTTAATTTTATCACGTTTTATTATGGTTTTACTTTTTGGAGCAGCGTCTGTGTTGCGCAAGAGTTATAATAACATTTAGTGAGGTCTTCTCAAATAATATTTAAAATAACATACTTTTAGACTGTGTCACTCTATTGCTCCTCACTCATGTAAGCCTCCATTTTTCGTACCGAATTTGATCATGAGCAAAAATGAATCATCCCTGCCTATTAGGGGTCAATTTGACCTCCATCTACGCCTGGGTTTTGCGAAATTACATAAGACATGCTTAAGTATAGTCTACATTGTACAGCATTTACTGATTACAGAAGTACTCCTACATACACTAAATCCACCTCTACCGTAATAGCTTCTTCAAACATTTGCTTCCCCAAAAGTTACGAACAATACTCGTACTACCTACCAAACTGCGGCCACTACTTCTCCATTATACAAAGTCCGTAAATTACATTTAATTTTACCTAAAATCAAACACTTAGCACAAATTCTAGTAATACATAGACAAATAGTCCTAAAACAACAACTTGTAACTTAAAATCACCCGCTGTGGGCCGTACTAAAATAAATCAGATGAAATCCATTGAAAGCTACTCACTTAAAAAAGCATTTATTTAAAAGTAGCTGATGCCCGCGGCTTCGCCTGCGTGAATATCGGTCAAATTATATGCTTAAACCTTCTTCTTGAATCATTCCATCTATTAAAAAAACCGCTTCAAAATCCATTGCGTAGTTTTAAATATTTAAGCATACATAGGGACGGACAGACAGCGACAGCGATTTTGTTTTATACTATGTAGTGACTTACTATGTATTATGTATATTCTATTTTTGTTCACTGTTTAAATTTTGTCGATGCAGTAAAGTAATATTCAGGACGGAAAAAAGTATTACTTTATGCGCGTTTTTGGTGTCATGTCGCAATAACGTTTGGGACACTTGTGGCATTATTTGTTTATGCTATTAATATTACAAACACAACTGCATAGAACGCGTTCAGAACTTCTGATACTAAAGATACAGAGAGCAACAAATATAAAAATATGAAAAATCAGGTAGAAAGAATAGTTCTCCTGAACCTCTTCACCCGGAAAGAATTAATGATCGACACACTCGATCATCAGGACACACGAGTAACCAAATATCGTCTTCAGAATGAATAAAAGCCAAGTCTCTCACACAACGTTAAAATAAAGAAGGCCATTCATACAACTACATCCGCGCGACTGGAGCCACGTTACGAATTCGACGGCAATTTTTTCACACCGTCGCAATACGGTCTACAATTCTTTGAAATATTGCCTCGACGCGTGCAAATTTCGCTCGCGTACTTTTGTACAAACTTACCGAGCATTAAAAAGGACCTTAGCAGGCCTGTTTAGGGTGTATTCTCGCTTGTGTTAACTGCAAATGAAAATTGGCGTCGAATATAAGTTACATACGGTTCCCTACACAAAAATAACGAACTGCGCCGTCGAGACGGCTGTAGTAATCACGACGTGAATGGCCGACCATGGACTATATTATGTAAAGGATCTTTTGAGCTTTTCAAAGGGATTCTGAAGCGTTTTCAGGGCGGTTAATTACACGATACGGAGGCCGTAAGCCTGAAGTTTGTCTTTAGTACTGAAATTCGTAGCTATAAAGCGATTTTATGCTTCTTTAGGAGTTTCTTGACGGTTTGCGGTTTGTTTTTTCTTTGTACGTTTAGAATATTTTCTCCTATTACAGTTTTGTGGAACATTGGGCAAGATTGAATGTTTAAGACTCATTTGTGTTTTTGTAACTACTGTTTTGTGATGGGCCTTTAAAGCGAAGTAAATTCTTTTAGTGGTAACATTTTGTTTACATTTGGAAACATCCGCTAAAATGAAACGGAAAATTGAATGCCGAGTTATGAATAATCTAGACACAGAAATACGCAACAATAACTGCCAGAGTAATAATAGAAATGACTTTTTTGTTCACAAACTGTACATGTAAAATATGTTATAGTTGTTTATTTATTTATTTTGATATAAAAATGAGCTAGTCCTGTCAGATATATTTCTAAAAGATTTTTTTTTTCGGAAAAAATCTATAAATTATGGTCAAAGCTGCATCATAATGCATTGTGAAAAGAATATCGTAACCGTTATTTTACCGACTTTGTTTTATACTTTTTATAGATTAAAACCAAAACAAAGGTCACCAAACTATCCAGGATTCAGCACAAACCTTTTCGGAAAAGGTGTTCGCACAGTGGAACATAGCGCCATACTAATTCGCAATACAATTTGTCATAGTCTCACTGCATTGCAGTTTCCTACTGCGACAAAGAGCCATTCTGATATATCAGAACGACAAGCCATTGTCAGAACAAAGTGTGGGCCACTACATCAGAGTTTAAGAGAATATTTTGTTGTTAGTTACAACACTTTGTGAAGTTTTAGTTAATCATATTTGAAATACGAATGTGACTTTGTATGTCTGTTACTTTTTCTCTCCTTAACATCAAAGAGGATATCAATTAAATTAAGCACACTCGTAGAACATGACCTAGGTCCAACGATACTTTTAATGCCTTTAGTAATTTCGTTTCCTTGTCGTTAAAGGTAAAATATATGTTTAATACATAAATAGATAGCACAATCCAAGAATCCTTAAGACTCATCCACGTTCGTTCGTTTGTTCATTTGTTTTGTTCTGTGTGAAACCAATAAATAATTTTTCTTTCTTTCTTTCATTAATCTGGTCAAACTCGACGCCGGTTTCGAGAACTGTGCACCTGACCTTTCACTTTTCTATAAAAGTAAGTAAAGATAACAGCCTAACATTATACCTTTAAGTAGTTTTATGTTACAACAACATAAAAGATATAATAAGGCAGCAGTCTCCCGAACAGTAATAACAACATACTTGACTTTTACAACCACGCTTTGTTTTAGTTAAAGCTTCTATAAAACTGTCGTAGGCGTCTAAAATATCAAATTCCTGACGGCTATACAAAGTTAGAAAGAGTTGTAAACTGTTTAGGGCCTGTTATGAACCTTGGAAGACCTTGAACGCTTTAGGACTTTGTAACATTAAAGAAGATAGCTAAGGAGTGTTTGATGTGGCTGTCTTTAGCAGTATTGCGCTTATTATGGCATTGACATAATAAGACAGTTATTAGAGTAGAGGATACTAAAGAAATGCAGTTCAGATTTCCTGATCGCGTTCTGTTTGAGTTTAAATGAAGTCGTGACAACAAAACATTATCATGATCAAAACTGTCAATTTTACAGACTTTTTTTTTTTGGGTGGAGGGAAATCATTAAATAACCCCTCCCGCTCTTGGGCAGAGCGAAAGGGAGTGTCAGACTTCTACTGACTAAAAACTACCCATGTTCCTTCTTAGCCCATATGTCGAGGCCGCGGTATCTCTTGCGAACAACCCGCAGCCCCGACGGGAATATTTACAGCCTGGAACTGACAAAAGACTAAACTGTTCTCTGAGATAGACCAGTATCTTGTAATTGTGTGAACACTATTTGATAGTCATTGAAATTAATTGTCAAGTAAATTGACACCATAACTAAGTCAATTTGTCGAATTATTGCCATTTCCCTATAATTATCGAGAATGGCAGTTATGTTTGAATACACAGACCATTCTTTTAACAATACTTTACCTATGACCGGAATTTTCATAAGCCGACTGCACTAGAACCAAATCACTCGCTAGTTTAGTGGCTTGCCCCGAACGTGTTAAACTGACAACGCATCGGACAGTGTTACGATTGCGACGGTTCGATTTATGTGTTGTCGCCTGTATGTGCCGTTTGTGGGTCATTTAGCAGTCGACGCAAAGCGGATAGAGGCAGATTTTAAATGAAGTACTTCTAGTTGAAATTAATCAGTTGTAGATTTACATGATAGAGCACTGAGCGGGAGTGAGTCGTGGGTTCGAACCCAGCCAGGCACATTACTTAGTGTAATATATTTCATCACCACTGCTCTCAAAACTGTGAAGGAAAACATCGTGAGGAAACCGGCATGTCTAAGAACCAAAAAAATCGAAGACGTGTGACATCTGCCAATTCACACTGGGCACGCGTGGTGGCTTATAGCCCACCCCTCTCCTAGAGAGGAGGCCTGAGTACCTGCAGTGGGAACACTGATGATGATGAGAGAGCACTACGTCAAAATATTGAATGGTGCTCAGATGGGAATAGCTTTGGGGGTCTAAGCGTAGGTGCTCTAAAAATCGGTGCTCAGATAGGAATACCCTTTTTAGTGTCCCTCCCTCCCGCTCTTGGGCAGAGCGAAAGGGAGTGTCAGACTTCTACTGACTAAAAACTACCCATGTTCCTTCTTAGCCCTTCATGTCGACGCCGCGATATCTCTTGCGAACAACCCGCAGCCCCAACGGGACTTCTTGGACCCTTTGGGCTAGTTGTCAGACTTTCGGGTCACTGACTGCCTGTAACAACTGTCAAATATCTGCGAATGACAGCCGATGGATATAAGAGTAGAGGAAGACCAAAGAAACGATGGATGAACTGTGTGAAGAATGACATGGCTAGAAAGGAGGTGACTGCTGACATGACGAGAAATAGAGAAGTATGGAAGAAGACATGTTGCGCCGACCCCAAATAAATTGGGATAAGGGCAGGAGAATGATGACGATGATAATGATGCTATTAGGCCATCAGTTACCATCAACAGACCAACCTAGGCAATAGCGGTTTAACCTGAGGATCGACCCGAGTGGCTATTGTTGTTTAACCGCGAGTTCCTCACCTAACCTAACCTTCTACATTTTTGAACAGTCCCTTGTGTTTTGATGTTTATTTAGACGTAAATGATTACTATAACTTTAGCATTAGGCCAGTATTAAATTGAAATGAATAACCCTTCAAAATAGGTGTGTATGGATTGCAGGCACGTGGCGCACTTGGTTATGTCTGCCCCGTGGGAGGATGACCATTGTCCACACACGTGTACACACCACCCAACCAGTCAGGGCCACGCTAAATAAATAACAAAACAGACTTCGGCACAAACCGAGAGCTAAATTCTGTACCGACAACACGATATTTAATAATATAACATTTAAGGTTGTAAATCTAGAAAACCTGAAAGCTGTTCGTTCAACAAACTGTCGGGAAGCGAACCTGTACATTATGACTAACATAAACTGCCAGACTCCAACTTTATGCCACCAATAAATCCTACGGTGCCCAGTGGTTATTTCTAGAAATATCTAGAAAAATACCCCTAGTGTTTCCCCTGGCTGCACTTTATGCACTACTAAGGGACGTATTTCTTTCAAATTAGTGCTATAAAAGTTTTATTGGTCGTAAATAAAATCGAGAGGTGACTATTGCCGGTACGACAGGGGTACATGCTCATGCATAATATATAAGTTCTTGGTTTTATTTTATCTTCTTACATCTACTACAGTTTGAAAAGTCATTAACCTTTTAATCAATCATAAAAGGTCAAAGGTTTTAATTATTAATTTGAACTTACAAATACCCGTTTTTATTAGGGTTGTGTATTTATGTTTTGGCTGAATTGGTTAACCGACTACCAATTATATTTTTACACGCCAACAAAAACGAAACTGTAAATATTATTTTAAACTGTCAGCTACTATAAAATAATTGTGTTTCTATGTAAAAACATATTAAGCAAATATTGATTTAAGAATTTTATTTTATTTGGCTAGCATTCAAAATAACATAAAACAATCTTTATTTTAATTAACTCGGTCTTGTGTTTTGTTTGCTATAAAATAACACACATGTACAGTATGTATCAAATAGCAAACTCCAAAATCAATTTCGTGTAATTCGTCATTTCCCCTGTCAAACACCGAAAATCGTCCGAACTTAACGAATTAATCTTCAAACGTCGACATTGAAAAGCGTCTGCCGAACACATTTCCGTGTACAAAGAGATTAAAACGGTTTGTCTGTTTGTTTATTTGTTCGTTAGATATCCATGTTTGTACGGCATTTAATGACGACAGGGTAGGCCAGGGGAATATACAAAATTACGGATAGTTACTACCCGGTTTATGCTAAAGTAATTCTGAATGTATTGACGACTGTTAACACATTAAGTTGGAAAATAAAAGGGTTCGGGATTATTAGACTGTTCGGAGTAATTAAAAGATAATAAAAAATCATTGAACTCAACTAACATTTAAAATTCTTTGCGTATGGAAGCGAAAATCATCAAAAGAAAACTGCAGTTGCAAAGTGTTTCTAAATATTTCATAACTTTTATATTCTTTACACAGCTTGACATACGGCTGAAATTATAGTCAGAATATCTAACAGTAGGTAGATACATACACATACATACACTGTAACTGGCTACGCAATAACCCGCGGGCGAATTCAAGTTCCGTAGAGTTTAGTGCGTGAACGCTACGACGATGCTACGCCGTAGGCGTATTGCTACGGACCTACGCCAGGTTATTATAATGCGAAATTCATTTTAGAATTTTGCATGTTCAGATTGCGCTTTAAGAGGGTGAGATATTGACGTTTATTTTGAAAGATGATATTTATTTTTCGGAAGGGGAACCGAGTTTCAGAATCTTTTTCAGGTTTTTATTTTTATACAGCGACAACATTTATTTCGATTGCCATGTAGTATTTTTTATACGATAAACATTTATAATACCAACAGAAAAGTTAAAAAAAATACCATCAAAAACACCGGTTCACAAAAAAATAATAGCAACGCAATACAAATGAGTTGATCCACGCAGAATCCCATTGTTATTAATACGTACAATAACTGGCGGTCCAAAACGTTTGTCCCACAAATAAATTGTTCGCTTAATCATTGTGCGTATGAGCGATGTCCTCCATCAGTTATGAGGTTCGCTGTTTTTTGGTCGCGCGACCCCGTTGCCTCGCTAATCGACGATATTACGGGTTTGACGTTTAGCTCCAGGCCTGCTCATGCGGGGGTCGAGATTTACGGGTCGAGCTGTGAGGGATATGTTATGGTGACGATGACGTGGTTAAGGGATGGCCTGGTCATTTGGGAGGCTATCTTAACTTGAGTTAAATTTGTTGTGGAAGGACAGCGATTTTTATCTTTTACTTTTGACCGCAGGTTCTATGGCTAAGAAAATGTCTGTGAGTGTTGGATAATGTTTTGCTAACTGACAAAATTGGGAGATTGACGTTTCGCTCCCGGCTTGCTTGTCCTTGGACAAGATTTACGAGTATGGCAGTGAGAGATGTGTTTTGCTGACGTAGTTAGGAGATAGCCTGGTTAGCCTGTTTTGTGATAGTGCCTATCTACAGACCTTTGACTGCAAGCTAACAGCCTGGTATTTGTCATTGGTTACTATTTAGTCTTTGCTCGGACATGGGGTTTTATGAACTAACGACCAAATCCAATTCGCCTCGGGACACGTTTCTGCAATGCTTAGATGCTTCTTCTTCGAAAATGTTAATTCTTGTTTTATATCCTTTTTGTTTTGAAGAAAAGTACATGCTTCGCCGACCCCAAATAAATTGGGATAAGGGCAAGAAAATGATGATGATCCTTTTTCTTTTAACTTTATTGTAAAAAAATCGTGGTCAAAAAAAACCTTACCGCAATTTACACCATTTATGTTTTAAAAAGATTGAACCTTATAATAACAACACAATATGTAAAGTCAGTCCCAGTATTGTTATTATTGGTACGTAGGAGGAAGCCAAAGAAATGGTAACGTGATACTGTGGAAGCTAACAATCTGAATGTCTGGAATAGGCATTAGCGAACTACATGGAGAATACAGAGTAGGTACAAATGGTAAACTCATGTCGATTTTATACGAATAATAAAAATGTTTCGTACATTTTCATAATTATTTGACGGCATCCCATAGTAAATTGATATTGGGTTAAAAAAAAAACACAAAATTATATTCTCCGCACGAAGAGAAAAGTAGAAGGCTATGGGGGAGGCCTTTGTCCAAGCAGTGGGACATTTTAGACTAAATAATAAGAATATAAAATTATATTATTCTTTTTATGCAGCCTCTAAAAATATTCCAAATCGTTATAAAATACCAAAACATAAAACTAGTCTAAAATTAATTAACTTTTACGTACACACAGCAAAAAATAGCCAACAATGAATTCCCAAACGGAGTTAATTAAACAATAAATTCATTGTCCAGCAGACGTCGGCGCACTAAAAGCCCAAAAGGGTGTTACAATCCAATCGATCTCCTTATCTACAGGTTCCAGTTAACGTTTTAATTGCTTTATAAATAACTCGGCTAACCCCTGCGCCCTAAAATACGAGAAATTATGACCTTAGGGTGGCACATGGTATATTAAACATGGCTAAATCTTTAGAACAATGCATTGTGGGCTTAGGTTTTCAAACAATGAGTGTGATTAAAATTTTGGGCTTTCCATTCTCGTGTGCGGGACGTAGTGATTTTTTTCTCCTTTAAATAAAGGCTTTCATAGGATTAATGTGTCTGACATCTTTAATATTATTATCTAGGTGGCTTCTAGTCGGTTTTCTAAATATAAAGTGTTGATAACATCTGTCAAAAGATACTGTGAACAATAAAATTGAATGTAGAACCAAAATATTCTTTATATTAAATGAAAGCACATACAAACAGTGCTTGAAACATAGATTTGATTTATATGATATTTGAGTGAGTGTGGGTTTTTTTACGCTTTTTATTACACCCTTTTATTACTATGTAAGTTGTTTAGAAAAAGGTACTTTTATTTTTCTCTTATTTTTACTTAAAATCTACTTTCGGCTTTCAAGTAGATATTCTAAAAAGTTTCATTTTTTATTAAACGTTGTCGTTGCTCACTAGGAATTTCTCCTGTCTTGTGAGTGCGTAAACATTTAAACTCACATGCACAAACAGCCAGACCTAGAACAACTACATATCTGTAGGCCATTCCTCTTTGCCAGATTCGGTGTTTGGAGAAATCAAATCTAATAAGAAGTTGATTAGATTTACGTAAAGATTGCATGAGACACACGCCATTAACAAAATGAATACCATTTTTTAAAGATTTATCACGCAGGTGTTACTTAAGATTAATATTTTATGTTTTCACAGACCCAAAGCCTGTAACCTTGGTTCCCCTACAGAACTACCTAACATAACTAACAACCTAAAACTTATAACCCAGTCCATAAATCCCCTTTCTACCAAAGACCATACATTCTAAGACCCAAATCAAACGCGTAACTTGGACCCATTACAGTTACTACCTAATTCTGCGACGGATGCCGCTAACTGCGGGGAATTTCTATCGTTATGTCATCACTATAACCACAGTATAAATATGGACAGTAGCGAAACTAAGCCTAGTTGATGCGATAACTACCTACGCTCCATTGAAGCCATAGGGTTGTCCCTTTTATGCACGGTTGCTGAAGTCCCTAGATAACTTCTCAACATAACATTTTTATTCTGTTGTGATCAATCAATCGAATTAAAAAAAGCTAGCTTACAAATACAATCTAAATAGGTTATCTTATGGCGTCGGTTAATCTCAACAAAAGACATTTATGTAGTTTAAACACGGAAAACAGTTTAGTACACAACAACTTGTAGAACTATAGATCTTTAACTTTGTCATAACGGCGCACGCGGCTTAACCTGTTACAAGTCTTGGCGGGAGCGAGCCGCGGTTGGACGATACTCGATAACGTTTCGTGCGCTCGTTGGAGTGGGCGCTCGCTATCCACGGCTGCGGCACAGGTTGCGCGCGGGCAATGCTCATGAAAAAAAAAGGAAATCAAACAAACAAAAGTCACCGACTTCAGAAGCTGTTTTTTTTAAAGAGTTGTTTTCATTTTTCCATTTTTAGTTGTAATATCCTATACTAATAGTTACGATGCATTTAACATTCAACCAAGAAACCTAACCCTTAACCTTCAAGATTCTCTTATAATTGCTTTTAACTCCTAACCGTTGAGGAGTTGTACCTTCCACAATCAGCTCACCTAGATAACCTGAAAGAATACAACCCCATAAGATTTTATTTAAGAATTATCCTCCAACTCCTAACCGTTAAGGAGTTATTCCTTCCATCATCAGCTCATCAACATGAGGTAATGACTGCCAGATGTAAATACTTAAATAGCATTAGAAAAAATACGAAACACGTAATACGTGCCTATAAAATTTGAGGGTTGCCCTCGATTTCGTTAAGATTCCATCATCAGATCCAGACATGGTAACAGTGGGACCATCTCGGGAGTATACTTTTTCGATAATTTTTTTTTTTTTTCAATTCGGTTCATAAATGAGGGAGTTATGCGGAAACAAATATGATACAAAAACAAAACCAAACCGACGAATTCAGAACCTCCCTCTTTTTGGAAGTCGATTAAAAATACTTTCTTCTGCTGATGAAGCCGAGTTGACACAGCCGTATACCACGCAATACGTTCGTTGCATTTAAAAAAATATCGGGAGATATGAACTTATACGTGACCAACTGACCACTCGTCTCGGCGCGGCACGCACAACTGAGCGCACTGCGAAGACTTGCCAAGTGCCCCGTCGATGCGCATGTTTGTGTGAGTGTGCGGTTTCGAGCGTTTGTAGGTAGTTTCCGTACTGTCCATATTTATATTGTGCTATAACTGTTCGTTTGCTTCTAAGGACCCTCTTCCACGGTTGGTTTAAAAAGATTTGCTGTACCTAGTGCTAACTGGGTTGTGGAGGTAAGAAAAACAGTCAGTCTATGTAAAATACTGCATCTGCTTAGATAGGAAGCCAACCCTAAAATAATTGGAAAAAGACCAGATAGATGATTTTGTGTCGTGTTTTACAAACGTGTTTCTGCATCGCCACTGTCATGCGTTAGTCGCAGCAACGTGCGATAGAAGCGATGAAAACATGCGGCTGTAGACATGGAAAAAGTACTTATCTATTTTGTAAAACTGTATTTTTAAAGTGTTCTACAACGTCTTGTTTTGAGTAAATAAAAAAAATAATGGTGAAAGTGCTACCGCGGTCACTAATGACCACTTTTCACCGTTATGCCCTCAGTAATAAGGTTAGAAAGATGGTCGACCATCAGTGGGCGCGGTAATACATAGCCAACAACAGCATCGCGACTATATCGCGGTGTATCGCGGAGTTTTTGCTGCAATTTCGCACTGGACGAGGGCCTTGAAACCGCGAGTGGGAGGATATTGTTTAAGAATCGTTTATGACCGGGCTTCGTCTTTATCGCCGATCGTATCTTGTTGTGGATTGGCTGAATAATGGCATGGATTTAGTGTGGCAATTGTGGTATTGGATGAGTGTTTTAGAGGTGATAACGTTTCGAGTGAGAGTGTTTTCTATAGTACAAGCCGTATAGGATGAGATCTTTCATCGTAAGAAATTATTCATCCCCTTTAAGGTAAATAATAATCAATAATCCCTTCTCTCATCTTCTCGGACTGACTGGGACGTTGGGTCTAGATTTATTTTTTTCAGAAGAGTCCGTAATCTTTAAAAAAAAAATATACACCCAACTACTTAAACCAGATATTAAGCCTATAACTGTCCTTCGTGTGTCCTGTGCTGTGATTTGTGTGAAAAGAAATTTACGAATTTAAGATTTTCATAGAGCAAATACTTGCAGGTGAACCGGTCTCTAGACAAAATATTACATAAATAACTTTGTATTTTATTAAGCCGACTAACAGATCGAATTAAATTATAAATAACTTCTCTGTGTGATCGAATATTACCATTACCAGGAACCCCAGAAACAGTTATATTTGTGTGTATGTGTTTGTTATTTGTTTTTGCTCAACATTTAACCTAAAACTTCTGGAATAGTAAATGAATTACACAGAAACATTAAATATGAGTTACCAAAAATAACAGATTGTGCCTACACAATTAAAATCATAACGAAAACACATAACGTTTGCTTCATGACGCGTGACTTCAAACAAAAACTAAATTATGAGGGTTGGCATTTGTTACTATCGAAAGGGACCCTCGCGAAATATTGTATCTACTTGTAGCTAGCTTATTAGACAGCGGTTTCCAAATTATTGGAATTGTTTGCAATTGCCGTTTAGAAGACCAAATATAGAACCGTTTTAGGTTAATTGATATGACTGCGATATAATAATATTCTAGACTTTAACAGACTAGTATCTAGCATAATTTGCACGCAATATTTATCTAAACGACCTTAATTGTCTTTGCTAGTTGACGGACAAATGTCTGAATGCGGCGTCACTAAGCGTAAGTTTCCTGTGAAGCTGAAATAGCGCTGTATAATCTTCAACGTTTGGTGTTAACCAGAAAGCGTTGCAATTAGGCATTAATTTAAGTGTAGCCTAGTGTCAGACTGACAGAACACATTAAGTTTTTTGTTGATTTGTGTAAATAAATGGTATTTATTGTTCACTTCGAGCTGTACACCATTAACACAGTTTATCAGGTGCTTAACCAAATGACATAATATAGAACTCATCATTAAAATGCATGCTTGTTGTGACTGCAGTTCCAATAGTCACTTGTATACCTAACGAGGTTGTCACCTGCCATGGTCATGATCGTCGTACCTCTAATTATAAGTAAACACGTGCCAATTGCATAACAACCGTTTGTAAAACCATTGATACGAGCTTAGATATGACACGCGATGCGACACCATGAAATATTCTATTTTCAAATTGTTTTTATTTTATTTTTTTGTTTATATGTTAAAGGTTGTTTGACAAATAACGGTTAGATTGTTTTATTCAAATGTCTAGACTTGAGTTAGTAATATTGACTTCGAAACTTTGTAAGACGTCTTTATAAATAATAAATCATCATATCAGCCCGGAATCACCCACTGCTGGGTATAGGCTTCCCCTTTCTTCCGCTACATGTCCTGATCCTGTGCGTCTCTCATCCAGGTGTTTCCCGCGACTTTGACGATGTCGTCAACCCAATGAGCTTTAGGACAGCCCTGGTTTCTATGGTAGCCCATAGAAACCAGGGCTGGCCACCACTCAGTCAATGCCTTGCTCCATCGGCCATCTTCGCACCAGATGTCCTGTCCAGGTCCACTTGAAGCGCTCCACCCGGCCCCCGACATCGTAGACTTTCGTCCGACGGCGGATTTCGGTGTTACGCACTCGATCTAATAGGGTTATGCTGACCATGGCTCGCTCCATGGCCCTTTGTGCCACTCGTACTCGGTGGACAGTCTCCTTTGTGAGCGTCCATGTCTCGACACCGTAGGTAATTTTTGGTAGAATACATTGATTATAAAGGCATGTTTTTAGGCACTGAGGGATCTTTTTGGACCGAAAAATATGTTCCAGTTTACCAAAAGCCGCCCATCCGAGTTGTACTCTTCTAGAAGTCTCCTTATTTGAATGCTCCTTGTCAAAAGACAGAACATGTCCAAGATAAACATAATGGTCAACCATCTCCAGACGCTCGTTTGCAACCGTAACGGCTGAGACCGAGTCGTCTAGAATGCCTGACATCACCTTCGTCTTGGACATGTTCATTCTTAAGCCAACTTGTAGGGACGCATCAAAGAGTTGTTTCAGCATGCATTGGAGGTCTTACAAACAACACGAGGTAAAAAATAAATAAAAATAAAAAAAGCCTTATATTTCCAGTTTCCACAAAAATAACTTAAAGAATATTAAATCTACCTTTATACTTTACTAACAAAATAAATAGAAAAAATAATATCTATGTAACCTAAATTATTATCCTAATATACATTTATAATAGACGTCTATATATTGCTTGATTATTTGACTGAGCACCTTTTAAGTTCACATGTACCTCTGATTTTTCGGATTCTAATGCGTATTGTATAATTATCACTTAACAAAATCGTGAGGTATCCAGCATAACTTGATAGATATTTCTTGGCATGTATAGCCAAGTCAGAGGCCCTTGGGCGGTATAAAAATTTTGACACCAGGTTAGGTTACTGAAAAAAAATGTAAAGCGCATCCTAAAAAATTATAAAGTCGATTTCCCTGAGGGTTGAATATGTTTCTTTTTGCCACAGACAATAAGTTTGGAAACCATTGTTCTACACAATAAATTCGGTTCGGAGAGACGTGCGATTGCTTTGCATCTCTCACCACCCCATTGAATAGGTTTCGACGTTTGATTAATGGTATTGAAGTAGGGGACGAAATAATTTCACATATCTTGACGACACCCTTATGTATTCTATCCTAACATTCTTTCCCTTCAGTACTTTTTGTGACATTTTTTTTACTTAATGTGTTTTGGATACACATTAATTAATATTTTGAAATATGGTGCCGACTGCTGATGGAGTTTTATTAATATTAATGATGAAATCTCGTAATGTTTGAGAGGAAATTAAATTGAGTTATCGTATTTTGATTTGTTTGATTAATGGCCAAACGGGGTTCATTTGACATATTTATATTACTGACTAAATAAAGTGGATCCTTAAAATATTGGAGTATAGTGCCAAAGTAATTCTTTCCTATCTATCTAAATTATTTGTTTACATGTTTATACCCGAAAACATCAAAATATATATCCACATTTATTTATTTATTCATTACCAATTAAGATCATAGAGTCAACACTCACAACGCGTAACTCACAAAGTTATTTTATATACCAAATTAACACCCCAACATCAAAATCAGCACCGCACTAACGAATTGGACAAACGATTGATCAAAGGAACATTCATGGTCTACTAACGACCAAGCTGAACCAAAGGCCACTAGAGAACGTCAAGGGAATGGCACGACCATCGATAGAATTTCACTTGTACGCTCGAATTCGGACGAATAAAATTTTAGCCGAAATTGAATCGGCCGGTTGCCGGCAGTAGACCGTAAAATTGGTCGGCACGCTGACCATGCCTTGTCGTATACGGTATCTTCTTCGGCTTTTGGCCGAATTATGTGTGTATGTTGGGTGTCGCGTTCGGCCTCCTGAATTATACATGGGCCGAAGCGACCTGTGATTTAGTACACCGACTTCCGACCGGGACGCGCCGTTTAAGAGGTATATTCGTTTCCCGTGTTATAGACTTTGCGCTGCGGATTTTTTTGTTGCTTTTGTTTTTCTTTTTAGATTATTTTTGGAATGGAAACGTAATTTATGTTAATGTGACACTTGCTAATGTATTGGTTTTTGTGGGATGCTGAAGTAGGTACTGAAACAATTATTCTAGACGATAAAAAAACCTTTGTTTTTTTATGTTGAGAGACTCTGGTACTCTAATTTTCGGCGTTAGTTTCTGAATGAAGTTTTCCACTAAACAAGAATACCATTTTATTCCGATTTTTCCTCCACAAAAGTGCACTTTTACATATCAACAATACGGGATGCGTATAAAATAATCTCCGAAACGCGTGATATTTTAATTGTTTTAGGATTATGAAGTGCTCCATAAACCCATTGGAAAATCAAACAGTAGGTATTAGTTAAAAGCTTCCTATAGGAAAGCTTTTAACTAAATTATTTGCGTAAAAGAAATTGTTTTTTTAAACTTGCCGGTGTATAATTGTACAGTCAGTATTTATTTTCGTCAGAGAGAGGAAACTTCGTATCCAGAGGACGGTTCAGTCAAAAAATTACAGCAATTTGTAGAACGACCTATATAAGTACACTTACATTCATACATCTGTTCACACATGAGTCATGACCCACCTTTACCCAGGTAACGGTGTAAAAATATTTTAAAATTAAAATACATTCGAAATTTATCTTGGCATAAGCTAAAAATTTGATTAAAAAGCGAGTAACTTCCGGTACCTTTCACACGTGCGCTAGAGAGTGAGAGGAGCTTTTAAGTTAAAATTATTAAGCTCAACTTGCACCGCTGTATAATGCTTAAAGTAAGCTAGCTGACGTATAACACCTCTACAGATTATCGACATTCTGTTGTTTAGTTTATGAAGAGTGTTAAATATATGGGTGTAGTGTATAAACCGAGTTTCAGGCCGTGGCATACAATTATTTTCGTTGTGTGTGATATTTTAAACAAATAAATTTCATGGACGACTTTAATTCACTGACTCTCTGTTACGTTTATACGTATACTAGCGGACGTCACGCGGTTTCACCCACGTAGTTCCCGTTCCCGTGGGAATACAGGGATAAAAAGTAGCCTATGTCACCCGGGAATAGTGTAGCTTCCCAACGGTGAAAGAATTTTTGAAATCGGTCCAGTAATTTCGGAGCCTATTCGTTACAAACAAACAAACAAATCTTTCCTCTTTATAATATTAGTGTAGATGTGTTCTTTAGTAGTGTTTGTGACTGTTGAGCGTTCGTTTCCGGATTCAATCCCGGAGTATTCTGCGGTTTTGTATAGAATGTTTTGTAAAGTCTTTCGTCAGTGCACTACATATGTACACTTGCTTTGCCTACCCCTTTAAAGTTAACAGTCGTGGCTGTATGCTACGAAAGCAATAGATGTACCAAACCGCATGCAACTTTAATCGTCAAACTTTTCAGCTATTCCTCCTATACTAGAAAAATGGCGACCTTTGGGAATAAAAGAATGAATATGGAGGATTCACAATGTGATTCGAACAAGTTTAGTCGGTCGTAATTTTTAAACATAGTGGAAGCCAAAGTAGCAAGTTTTCTAAAAATTCCGCTGCACGTGCGGACAGAGATTGCACATAAATTGTATATGAGTCTCGAAGTTATCATTTGTAAGGGGAATTTTAGAATTAGGTTTGTAGTAGATAGCATTTTTCATAGTCTTTATTTCTTATTTTTATTTTTTTGAAGTGTGGGAAATCATCAAATAACCCCTCCCGCTCTAGGCAGAGCGGAAAGGATTGTCAGACTTCTACTGACTAAAAACCACCCATGTTCCTTCTTAGCCCTTCATGTCGAGGCCGCGGTATCTCTTGCAAACAACCCGCAGCCCTGACGGGCATAGCAATACACAACAACAACAACAAACAACAACAATGCCTGACTCGGGAATTGAATCCAGAACCTCATGCTCAGCAGTCGCACTTGCAACCGCTCGACCGTTTTAAATTCTCTTATTTTTAGCACCATGGTTTTTTAATAGTTATTTTTTCCTATCGAAACATGTTTTTGATATTTGTTTAATAATATCAAAATCCTATGATAATGTAATTTTAGAAATTACGTTATGAATAACTTAAGTAGGCATTGAAAATTCGTAATTGTAGATACCAAAGAAAATTCGTAATTGTAGATATCAATACAAATATTATGTAATATAGCCCACCCACGTAACAATCAAAAGAAGCTATATATATTTAGGTTAGTACGTCTATAGATACTTCTTTTATCTCACAAAACCTCTTCAATAACCGTTCAATTGTTCTAACAACAAACAACGCGCTCCAAACGCCTTGTTTTCTCCAGAAACGGGACAAAGGCGAGAAAATCGAACCTTTCCACAGGAACATGAACTAAAACAACTAGTGGCCCCTCTAATTCCCGTTAAAAGCGAAAGTGGGGGCTGCAATAACAAATAGTTATTGTCGGAACCCAGCTAATAGATAAAGACTGGAGAAAAATAAATTGCGATGCGACTTCCCGCTTCGGAAGAATTGTTGTAACGGTTCGCACTTGTTTTTCTCGTGTTTGGAGGAAGATATTGTCACTGAATGTTCCTGAAATAGGTAGATAGGGATATTCCATAATTGTACGTTTACGATCGCGACAGAATAGTAAAAAATTGTATGCGATTAACATAAGCTACCATGGTACTTCTGCCAGAGACGTAAAATAAAAAAAAAAACGATAGCGACTGTCTAGATCCCAAGGTATGGAAGAATAAGAAAGTTTTAATACAAAAGAAAATTAGAGTTTCCTAGATAATTATAAGACCTAGCTAGGTAAATTTTTCGTCGATGTAATTTGCCACTTTCATTGAAGTCATTGGAGCCGTTTTCGAGAGCGTGATTACAAATATTATGTATACAAATATTGTTAATTTAATAGTCGGAAAGAATAACAATAAATACTACCTCAATTTAATATACAACATTTTCAATATCGTAAAACACAAAAAATACTGCTCAAATAAACATATAGGTATATAACATAACGATGAAACCACACCAAACTCTCAACAAAATCGAAATGTAATCATCAAATTGAAAGTATAGCGTAAAAACTTCGTGGGTACATATACTAGGATATTTTATTTAACCCGTGCACTGCTTTCTGATAAATGAACGGGTCTGCGCGACCACTGGGTAGGAAATTGATATTTCACTCGAATCGTCGTGTCAAGGGAGTTTTGCCGTCTGGAAATTCATCTGACAGATAGACAGACGTTTCAAATTTTGTATATAGATTGTCGTTACTAATAATCATGGCTGTCATTCGCCATCTTTTTTTTTTGGCGGTTATTATTTTTGGCCAGTATTATTGACTGTCGAATGAAAAAGAAAGGAGTTATAATACAGTGACGTCTGATGAGGGAGAATTGTAGAAGAAAACGTGTTGCGATGACTTCAAGAAAAATAGGACAAGGACAGAAATTATGATGATGATTTTTTGTTGCCGAACAGTGATTCGTGTTATATGTATTTTTATGTATTCGAAATATGAATGGATTTGATTTAGTAAGGGCGGAAGGGAAGATGAATATGTTCGTCTCGTTTTATTAGAATTAAGTTATCCACTGAATATACTGAGATTGAGGGTGCCAATGTTGTTCTATAGGTATCAAAGTGTCAATATCTAAGATTTTCGGGATCAAAACTTTGCATGAATGTAATCCCAATGTCCGTACTAGTAGTCTTTTAAATCTCTTGGACAGGGTATAGAATAACCAACGTTTTTTAATGTCATTAAAGAATAGTTTTCGAAGTAAGATAATGTTTATAGATTTTGTAAATTCCTTATCTCTCTTATGATCTCTGTCTTATCTCGAGTTCAGAAATTGTCAGATGTGTCCACAAAAAAAAGAGTTAATTAAAGTATGCTCACCTATCGACGTGCACTTAAATGGGGAGAAAATACACTATGTCCAAGAATACATCTACCTGGGCCAAGTAGTCTTCTTCCAGGCGAGACAAGATAAAGAAGTGGCAAGACGCACAGAAAACGCCTGGAAGAGCTATTGGTCCATGAAAGAGCTATTCAAGGGCGATTTACCCATCCCCTTAAAACGCAAGCTAATGGACATGTGTATTCTCCCCATTCTGACATAATCTTGGTCTTTGACTAACGTCCAGAAGTCCAAACTCAAGGTTTGCCAACGAGCGATGGAGCGCAGCATTCTAAATGTAAAATTAAGTGACCGCATAAAAAACACCACACTGCGCTCCAGAACGCAAATTGCCGACGTAGCTTATAAAGCTGCGAGACTGAAATGGGACTGGGCAGGCCATGTCTGCCGGATGCCGCCGCAGCTGTGGGCCCGAATATCGCAAGACTGGAGCCCTGACACAGCTAGACGGGATCGCGGTAGACCGAGGAGAAGATGGTGGGACCCCTTGGATGGCTTCCTCAACAACTGGCGAGAAGAAGCACACCATCGTAAGAATTGGAAGGAATGGGGGGAGGCCTTTGCTCAGGAGTGGGACACAATGGGCTAAATAAAAAAAGTATGAACTAGTTTTATTTCAAGGAAAATTAATACTGTGTACCGTTTTATCGTAAATTACCTTTCGACGTTTTTTCCTTGAACACTGATTAAAAGAAAACACGACTGAATAAGTTTTATTTTTCCTGTCCACGTGCAAAAAGTTTTCTACATTCAATTTTAGTTTAGTTTGCAATGAAAAAAGAAAAATGATTAAAAAAGTTATTGAGAGCTTCCATATCTATCTGTATTCGGTTAGACTGGAAGCCGACCCTAACAAAGTTGGGAAAAGGCTAGGGAGATGATGATGATGAGAGCTTGCAACGATCTACCTCGATACGACTTGACATAGGTAGTATATGCGAAGAAAATAATTGACAAAGACGCTTCGCATTCGCAGAGACTGTAACCGGGCAAAAGGCCCGTTCATAGTCTCGGCTGTAAGGGTGTAAAAAGACGCCCGTCAGGGCTGCGGGGCCCGTCGGGGCCGCGGGGCCCGTCGGGGTTGCGGGTTGTTCGCAAGAGATACCGCGGCCTCGACATGAAGGGCTAAGAAGGAACATGGGTGGTTTTTAGTCATTAGAAGTCTGACACTCCCTTTCGCTCTGCCCAAGAGCGGGAGGGGTTATTTGATGATTTTTCACCCGCCAAAAAAAAGGGTGTAAAAAGATATAAGTTTTTAAACTGACATGGTCTCTAACACTGTCAATAAGACTGAAAATGGGATATTTACCATGTTTACTATTCCCCTGTTTGTTTTATCCCGTTTTCAGTGTTAATGATGGTGTACAAAGATTCAACGAAACCGAGCACTACTTCTCCCTATCATTGCGAAAATATAATTTATTTGTTACGGATCCATACCTGAGAACCTCTGCTACGGAGATATTGAAGATCCCAGTTTTTTCATACGTTTAAAATAAAGTTACATCCATGTTTCAAATTCAGAGCTACCGTCACAACGTTCCCGTAATCAATTTTCCAAACTAGAACGCTTTAAAATGGCAACTAAGCAACCCCAAAATTGCAGGTACCACCAAGCTCGAACGGTGAAAACTCGTGGTGAATTCCAAGGACCTAAGGGGGATATTTATGTGACGCTCCCATTTTGTAAACAAGCTATGAACAAGTTTAGAAGAAGTAGTATGATAGTAAAGAGATTTACGTCCACATCAAACACTGGAGACGAAAGTGGTAACTAAGAAAATAAACAATTACTTCACAAAAATTGTAAAAATGTGTAAATGTTAAAAAATACATAAAATATTTAATAAAGATACAGATTTAAGAAGTTATTTCTGTTTACGCAAACAAAACTCTTTTTTTCTCCCAACACAGAGGGACCATTTAATAAGTTTTAATCATCAAATTCTTCATCACAAAACCGAGTTGCTTATTCAATAATGCGGCGATTATTGGAAAATTCTTTCGATGAAGCCCGAAGGCCTTTCAAAACGCCCCCGTTTCGTCGAAAAATTAAATATTAAGTAATGAACGGAACAAATAAATGAACCGCTCTCTCGGGAATTCCTTTCATGAACTCCTTTTAGGATGTCTAAGAGTTTTAATGAGACCCATTGAACCGCTTTTCAAACTCAAATAAAAAGATCATAAAAAAATATAACAAAGTTCGGGTACTAAATTTGGGAACACCCTTTGAACGAACTAATTGTGTGAGAAGACCTATTTAATATTCTAAAAATGAGCGGTTTCATTTCTGTTAGATTTTCGCAAGACTTTGGAAAAATCGCTTTCGTTTTACAAGCAAAGACTATTTTGCTAATGTTTCCTTTTTATTTTCATGGAACTGATTTAATAAAGAACATTTAAGATCAAAGAGGTTTATTTAATTCCGCGAAAATGCCTGTAAAAATCAAATATTTCACAAAACGTTTAGGTAATTTGACTGAAAATATATATATATTTTTTTTTATAAAATCACTACACCGTAGTAATGGGACTTATTCAATTTAATTGAATAGTCACAACAAATAACTATCCCTAGGCTAAATTGTACACTATGGGATCGTAATGAAGTTTAAAACTATTTGAAACTCGTATAAATATCCGAATATCCGATTTTATTCATTTGTATCCCCAGGCAATTAGATACAACCGCGATCTGCATATTTACTTTAAAGTTAACGACACGTGACATCAAGTTTTATTGCAATTAACTTTACGGTCGTGTTATAAACCGTATGATTGCTTTACGATGCTGTAAAATCCGCGGTTTTACAATTGTTCGCGTCCCTACGGTGTGACGGGAAACTAAGGAGCGAAACTGTTTCGAATTTCATTTGTCATTGTTTTATTTTTGCAAGGAATTATTATGTTTAAATGTTTTTGTAAGAATAAATCAGGCATTTGTCTTATCAAGATTACTTTTTTAATTTAAATTCTCGTTAGAAACTGAATTAAAAACATTTAAAGAAGCTCTTTATTGGAAAATTTTATTAATTGCTGGTGATTCCTTTAAATCACAAATATAAAATATTTTTTTCAAAATAATCTAAGAGGCAAAACATCAAAATATATCGTGTACATACAGAAGATGTTTGATTTAAAAACTATGTATAAAATCATGACAATGTTTAGTCTGTATGTTTTCATAGCGCGGTCAATCTATCAACGCAGTCCACGCGAGCTTAATTTATTACTTGTTTACTACCCTTATACGGACTAATATAAACAACATAAAATAGTAAGTTTTCCAATAAACAGCAAGCTAAAGAATTGTCGGGGATTTTTGACCCATCCCATATATTTAAGTGTTGACAGCTTATATTGCGTTTTTTTTTCGCTTTTACTTTTTATGTATGTGCGTTATCTATATCTTTTTTATCCTATGGTGAATTTTATTGTGGGAATTTTTTTTTCTGGCCAAAATATTTTGTATTGACCCTAATTTCTATAGAAAATAGGTGGTAAATTTAATCTCATAAACTATACCATCAGTGGTTTTTTTTACTGATTATTGCGACATTTATTACTTATACGTACGAGTATATGAAATAAAAGTTAGGCCATTCAAATGTCCAATGAACGGCAAAAATCAAAACGCACAGAGACGCTGCACTCGCAAAGTAAAGACAAAAAAAAATGAAAACGATTTTGTGAAATGGCCGATTTAACTTTTTCAATTAAGCGAATACGGGCCGCGCGGGTATATTCTGACCCAGATCCGGGAGTCGGCTCTGTCCGATCCGGACCGGCACAGTCCGGTTCAGTCCGGTACGCGCCGGTGCGTTGTCGAAATGAAAACCTTTTGATTGTGTTTTGTGGCACAACTCGCGTGGAATAATAAAGAAAAACAAAAATTCTACTTCGAAAACGGTTTGATCAAATAGTTCACTTTTATTTTCTACTTTCCTCCCTTTAACATGTGACTGACACATTTTTTGGCGTCACTTTTTATAGGTGCCTGTTAAATATTTTAATAAAATATTTTTCCTTTTCCCGGTTGTACAAAACCTTTGGTTTTTACGGTTTTCTATTTATATTTTGGTAAAACTTTTTATTTTATATGCGTATGCGTATTTTTTTCTACAAACAAGACGCGACATATCAGAGCGAGAGCTGTATCAATGTTGCCATAAAATATTTTTATGAAAATAAATAAAACACAGATACCAGCCAGCTTATTTATCTACAAACTAGCTTTTGCCCGCGACTTCGTCCGCGTAGAAGTCGAAAGTGGTTCTAATAAGATTTTGTAATTGGTTTTTTACGTTATTAATTTTTTGTAACATATAAACTATTATGTTGAAATGTTTGAATACTTATAACAATTACTTGCAGCCTGCCTGTGAACTTCAGGGTGTTTTTTCTGATAATTAGCTGCATGTTTACGATGAATAGACGGTTCATTTTGATTATATTGTTTTCTTGCTTTCTTAAGTTGCAATTTTCTGACCACATTGGTAACCCTAGCCCTGCGTTTCTTCGCCTTATTTTTTTGTGACTTATTTGTCAAACTAATTTCATTTTGAACTGACTCTTGGGTAGTGAATGTTGGAGATTCTATGCAATTATTCGTGGACAAAGAAGAAATTAAATCTGACTCACATTCAGATTCAATAATTGTATAAGTAGGCGAATGAAAGTCTTGCACAAAATTAGAAATTGGTGAAGGTTGAGTAAACGTCGGAGATACAGCCATTTCAATGCGTTGTTTTTTGGCTATTGGAAGCTCATCAGTGTTTTTAACACCATCCGCATCAGCGTAGGCATCAAAGTGACCATTAGCAAGATCTTGGGAAAAACGTAACCTTTTTATAGGTTGGTCTTCTGTACCAAATTTGGCATACAGGTTGCCATTTCGATAAACTTCAAATAAAAAGGGGTATATTTGACCGGCTGCAACTAACTCGCAGAAGCCGCCATATGTAGAGTGTTGTAACATATCTAATGTATACTCTTCTTTTGTCCCATGATTATTGCCATGACGGTCATGAGACATAACAGCAAATTCATCCCAATTGTTAGTCACATGACATACAATTTCTGTACGAATATCCATTGACCGTTCTTGTGTGCCGTACAACAAATAAGAAAGCGTACGGAAAAGGCATGCGCCATCCCCCACTATTGGTACAATAGTAAGGTTTATTAATTTCCCATTGATGTTAACCAGCTCTACTCCCATTAAAAAATAGACACAGAAAAATTTAAAAATTAAAACTAAATTAAACTTCTATGACAAACTAAAAGAATACTATTTTATTATACACAACAAAACAAACACAGATTTTTTACAATTAAAAAAACTTTTTTGCAAAAAATAAAACCGACTTCAAAAACACAAAAAAGTGAAAAATAACTTTAGCTTCTGAAGTCGGTGACTTTTGTTTGTTTTATTCAGTTTTTTTGTCACCGACTTCAGAAGCTAAAGTTATTTTTCACTTTTTTGTGTTTTTGAAGTCGGTTTTATTTTTTGCAAAAAAGTTTTTTATTTTTCCATTTTTAGTTGTTCCCAAACAAATAATAGGTTTTATTTATCCCCAATAAATGGAACATTACATAATATCTTACTGTCCAAATCTGGGTGTACACATCTGCGTACCCCCTCAGATCATACAGGCGTGATGTTACGTCATGATGTTGTATAAACAATAAACATCCAAGCGATTGCAGCAATCACGACAGATTTGCCGTCTATTTTTGAAGAGTTCTATTGTATATCTCCGAAGATCAGGATCAGATCTTCACCAAATTTAAATGGGACCACCTCAGGAGTATACTCTTTCAAAAAAAAAAGAATTTTGAGAATCGGTTCACAAATGGAGGAGAAATCAGGTAACATACATAAAAAAAAAAAAAAAATACATACACACGAACATAGAACCTCCTCCTTTTTTGAAGTCGGTTAAAAACTAAAAACCTATTCTAAACACTAACAAATAAAACCCAAAGAACCTTATTTAATTATTCTAACAACAAATGAAAAATAAATTAAATTCTTTATTAATAAATTAATTTCGAAAATGAACTTGAGGAGCTCGTGGCTTGATAAGAACTGCCACTCGGGTCGATCTTTAGGTAAAGCTGTGCTTGCCTAGGTCGGTCTGTGGATGGGTGACCGCCCGACATACCGAGTTTCCTCCGTGCATCGGGAAGTACGTTAAGCTTAGGTTGGTCTCGGCTGCCATATATAGATCTTTGGCAGTCGTTACAGGTAGTCAGTGACCTGAAATTCTGACATCTAGTCTTACCAAAGAGTATTGTATTACCTAGTATTAACTGGGTTGTGGAGGTCAGATAGGCAGTCGCTCCATGTAAAATACTGGTACTCAGCTGCATCCGGTTAGACTGGAAGCCGACCCCAATATAGTTGGGAAAAGGCTAGGCAGATGATGATAGTGAAAATGAACTTCCAAACAAATTATACAGCAATGAGGGATTTTATTTTTATTTTTTTTAAACGCTTCCCTAGTCGATAGATAGATGGCGCTGAACTTAGTATGTTACTGCAATGAACGGAACGTCACGTAATTATTTGATTTTTTGAATTTTAACAAAGCGCAAGCGCGAGAACTCTAGGTTATATTCGGAAGCATAATATAAACAAACGAAAGTGTCAGATACTTCAATGATTGACATTTATAAAAGGCAATGTTTTTTTTTTTGCTTTGGCACCTAGTAACGTAGTAAGTTCAACGCCATCTACAGAGTTCTTGGAAACTACTTTTTTTTTTAATACTCAAAAAAGAAACTTCTCATTAGAGAGATATCCAAGGAATTTTTGAAGAAAAATCAAAGGTAAGTTTTTCATTCAAATATTTAAGAACAAATAAAATTTAAATTTTGAATTCTAATACGTAATATTCTTTTAAATTTGTATTTTACATGTTGTTTTGATTATGGAATGATTCGCATAATTATTATTACCTATCGCCAAAATGTTCCAGTCCTTACCATTTCAAATTTCGAACTGAAAGTCTGAACGGACCAAAATAAATAAACCGAAAAGTGCATAACCTCTCTAAAGCTTAGAATCCTTCAAATGTGGTACTAATATAGTACGGTGACTTTCGAGACATTCCAATTTTAAAGAGTATTTGCACCAAGGTTTTATGTGAGTTTAACCTTTTTTGAATAAGATCGGATTGAATTTTCAAACATGTGTCAAATTATAGTGTAATTTAAATCAAAAACACTAAGGAGTATTGATATCAACTTCGAAGCAAATCACCGCTAAAATAACTTTCTACCCCTTTTTAACCCCGTTAGGGGATGAATTTCAATAAAATACGAAACACGTCTTCCATAAATTCTGTTAAAAAAGGTTAATGCAAAATTTGAAGTAGATTGGACCAAGGAATCACGTTGTCCCATACAAACTTTGCCCCCCCTTTTCACCCCCTTAGGGGTAGAATTTCGGAAAATCCTTTCTTATCGGATGCCTACGCTATACAAAGAACACACCCTCCAAGTTTCAGGTCTCTACGATCAGCGGTTTAGGCTGTGCGTTGATCCGTCAGTCATTCAGGTCAAAGCATTTTATATGTATAGATAAGGTTATAGCGTCAACAAAACACTTTTTTTTACACAGTAAGGCCAAAATTTCCTATCTCAATAAAAAAAGGTCACGACGAAACGTCAATTCGTTTGGAAACCTTCTTAGATCGAATTGTCTGCAAGGTACCTACACGACAATATATTTGCATGAGTTGACATGGCAATCTTCTTATATTTGAGCTTATCAACGCACGATTCTTCGTCATTCAGGGCTAAATTGTGTTTGGTATCTCAGGGGCTTCGGCGCAAATAAGCTGGCGAATATCCGAATATACGAATCTGTAGGCACGGATTGTGCGCACGGCATTTTTTAGTGCCTAAAGCCTACCGTGTTAACGTTTGAAGACTGATCCAGAAAATCTAGTTTCAATGTGGAAATAGATCTTTGAAGTAAAACAACGTGTATGTCGACAGGGATATTTTATTCACGCGATGTTTCTTGTTCCATTTTTGAATCAGTACGATAATATTTGTAAAAGTCTCTTTTATTTTTATTAGAATAAAAAAGTAAGGGCCTTTACCTACGTATATTTTCTTATAGTATTACGAGTAGGTATATGCTCGTGTTTAAATAAAAACAGCTGTTCGGGCCGATCTTCAGGTTATGCCACGTTGGCCTAGGTTAGTCCGTGAATGGGTGAGAATCCATTATATACCATGTTCCGACGTGTCTCGAAAACCACGTCATTTGAAGAAAGGCGTTTCAGGAAGTCAGTGGCCTGAAATTTTGACAACCAGTTTTACCAAGTTGTATCATATTACCAAATACTAATTAGGTTGTGGATGTCAGATAGGCAGTCAATCCATGTAAAATACTGGTATTCAGCTGCATCCAGTTAAACTGGAAACCGACCCCAACATATTTGGGAAACAGCTATGCAGATCATGAAACCAATATTTTTTTTTTCTGAATCATTAGTATTCCAAATATTGTGTATTCGATAAAGCTCGAACGACGGACGGAGACCTTGCTCTATAAATATTATTAATACCTAACTAATGTTAAAGGAATCATTAATTTCAACACAGTGTACATCAGCTGTCATGAACATCTGTTCTACTCAACACGATATAAACATTGCTCGGAACTTGACAGTTATTTAATCAATACAGTCAAGAAAATAAACTAGCACACAGATTAAACGTCATTTTATACCCTCACGGGTAACAAAACACTGCTTTCGAATTAAATTGTAGGTAAACATTACATCACTATTCAATTTAACAGGTGGATTCAAAATAATCAAGTAGGGACATAATACAATATTGCGAACTGATTCAAACTCAATCCGGTAACCTTGTCCCAATTAAAGTTCCAATCAACTCGATGCCAGTAAAGTTGACACGCCAACTGACCAAATAGTCGGCGGCCTGTGGCTGCAGCAAGTATGACGACCCTCAAGTAAACCCGAAGTCGGTCGAACTTTGCCGAGGGAGTCCGAAGTGGGCCCGAGCATCCGCGATCAATACCCCACACTGGCACCCGCGTTTCGCGTCAATTCCGGGGGCAAAAGTCACGCTTTCGGGATAGCCGTCGATTTCGGCCGGTCAGGGCCCGATCGAGTGCGTCCTGCCGGTAGTTTTGTGACTAACGAGGCACAAGACACTTATGCAGAATTTAAATCTTTTAAACTCCGATCTTCGGGGCCATTTCTCAGGAATTTGCAGCATTGCAGTGGGGTTTTTTACTTGAATTACTTGATTCTTGTTCATTTACTTGATAGTTTGTTCTAGGAAGTCTTAATAATGTAAATGAAGATCCCTGCAGCAAACATAACCTTTCGTTGTAAATCGCACATCAATAAATTACGACCAGCAAATATTTGCCGCAACTAAACAGTTATTTATATTAAAAGGTACGGAGTATAGAAAAATATCTTGATATATTTACAATACAAAAAGTGTAAACAAGCCAAGAGAACGGAGGCGGATGTACACAGAAATGCCGAGATAAAATTGTTGGTCCTTTTTGATAAATAGGTCACGAAAGCAATGTCAAGTAACGCCGTGTTGGGGCGTTCCGAGACACTTCGCATGGACTTGAAACGTTTTGATAACTTACAAAAAATAAACAACTTTATTTGAAGAAACTGTCTTAACAACTTCATAGAAATATTTTGTGAAATGACGGAAATATTGTGATGTTAATGTAATAAAGAACTAAAATAGTTTTAACATGTTATTTTGTGTTATTATCCATTTATGAGCAGCTGAATATTTGAGTTATTTTAATATTGCTGAGTACGGCACTGGTCTCAATGCACTTGCTCGATAGTATAAGTCAGAGTTAGTATATAAAACGTTTTATTGACTATATTACTTTGATGCTTTTGTTGCTACTGTGTTCCAAGAGTAGCAGCTGAAAACTTCGTTGCTAAATCTTATGTTGACGTAGAGAACAAGGACGGGTAGTTTCCTAAACATGGGTACCAAAACAACCCTTTACCCTCGCTCAACACAAATAGGGCGGGATGGAAATCAGCTGACTCACGAGACATGCATTTTTCTCGCCAGCCAGTTCATCATAAAGTGTTACATCGTCAAAGATAAATCGATTACCAGACGTACCGATTACAACTTAGATGTCACTCGAATCTTTCCAACTTTTTTTGTCATAAGTAGGTCACGGTCGCATTTCGACGGGAGTTGGAAAAAATACAATTCTCCCCTTCGGAGCGGAACATTGCGAAATTAAAACGTCGCTGTAGGCAAAACTAGGGCTTTCACAGAATAAGGATGTCATTATCCCAGCATACGAAATACGAGAGGGAAAAAAATGTTTGGTGTGTTGTCGCAGTTGAAAAATTGGACGTTTTCCTGCTCAACACTGCCTAATTGTGGAGACGGAATTAAACGAATTGTTTTCATAGCGGGATGATTAAAATAATACTGTACAATTAAGAAAAAATACGCTACGTTTTGTTTCTAGCGGAGTTAACTTGACAACTGAAAAAGTATCTAAAATGTACAATTTGGACTTGCTAAAACTAGTGGCAGTTCATTAATTCAAGCCTAATAGCTTGGCTTGCCCCTACTACTCTTTATGCTGTCAGGGTTGTAACAGTGACGCCTGCCGGGGCTGCCGGTTGTTCGAAAGAGATACCGCGGCCCCGGACACAAATGGCTAGAAGGAACATGGGTGGTTTTTAGTAGAAGTCTGACACTCCCTTCCGCTCCGTCCAGAGCGGGATGAGTCATTTGATGATTTACCCCACTCCAAAAAGTTTTTATCGTATTGTTGGCCCCTAAGCACACCACTGGCTAAAAGGACTACTTTGGACATCATTGATTTGCTTATTCGTGCAGCAGAAACTGTAGCAGTTCAATGCACCTGTTTTTCTTACACAACCTTATACAAAACTAGTACTCCATTTATTACCAAAGACTGTTCTCTTTGTGTAGGTATCAAAAACCGATTTCAGCGTGCATTACTAAGTTGAAACGTTGCATGCACTCCTGGACGTGTCCACTTAGGACCGAATGCCTAGACTTCGCACGTCCCAATGTCCAAGGATTAAGGGATTTTAACCTCTCGTAGGGATGCACTAAAGGCGACATCTGTCATGTTCCTTCGAATTGGTTTATTTGCACAAATGTTTTAGTGTAATTGGGAGAATGGACCGAAGGAGTTTTGAAGTTATTGTAGGATTGTTAAGAGTCCCTTCAATCTCCAATGGTTTTTTTGTACAACATGGCTGTTAAACATATAATTCGTGGATATAATTATAGTTATAAATAAAATTTTCCACCTTTCTACTGGGGAAATTGCCTACTTTGGTCCACTGCTGGGCAAAGGTCTCCCCACTGGCTTTCCAATGTTGTTAGTTATATTACAGACTACTTTTTAAGATTTCTATGAAACAAGCAGGAAATACTGGTTCTTTATTTCTTGTCAGGAAGGAAGAGTACTATTTTCTTCTGCTTAGCCTTTTTCCCAACTATGTTGGGGTCGGCCTTCAGTCTGACCGTACGCAGCTGAGTACCAATAATACAGGAGTAAAAGATAACTGTCCCTACAATCTAAACTTAGACATAAATACAGGAAGTCCTTACTATTAGAAACCTTATTAGAAATGCGATAGTAACTCTGTCTTTCTGTCTGTCGCGCTTTCACGCCGAAACTACTAAACCGATTTCAATAAAATTTGGTACACAGACAGTCTAGAGCCTGAGAAAGAACATAGGCTACTTTTAAATACGAAAAAGGTTTGTAAGAGGGGGTGAAATTAATATTTTTGGTCGCGATAACCGACATCGGTCGCCGTAATCGACATTCACGTGGACGACGACACGGACATCAGCTAGTAAATATATCTAACACCTGTGGCAATATCTGGAATGTAACTACATAACAAAATACATTTTTTTTTTTGGTGATTTCTGCTTCATGGCAATGTTTTCCAACAATAAGCCACTTCTTTGTTTGATTTCTCAGTTTATGTTTTCCTCAAGAGTCATACTTGTATGAAAATTCTTTTCACACGACTCTCTTGCTGTCCAGTGGTAAATCTTTTATGTAGGCTCGGTATGTCACTTCTTTTTAGCCGGGTATGCTGAAGAGCGTTTTGTCCACTCAGGGCGTGTGCTAGTTTGTTTACATGGACGGTCAGTTTCTCCTGGTATTTTAGGCTGTTTTGAGCTATTTCCTGCCGAACTGTTTTCGGCCTTTCGGCAGGAAATAGCTCAAAACACTGTGGCAATATCTTGAATGTAACTACATAACAAAATACAATAACTATATCCTAATACCCATTTGCACAACCCCATACGGCCATTGATCACTCATCCACGTTTGACAGATAACAGCTGATATCATAAGCCCAAACAACTTGTTGACATTGGACGTCCCCCACGCAGATACAGGTGGGATCGGACTAAAATAGGTAGATGCGATGCCTGCAAGCGAAGGGCTCAATTCACAGCTGTTTGTGAGTAATTGCCATTTATAAAGTAGGGTTTATTCCGAAATTGGTGCGATTATACAACAATGGTAAGAGATTGGATCAATAACATAATATCACGCTATTAATCCTCGACGGGTTAGGCAGAGGTGTACCGAATAGTACACCCACATTTCGTCAAGTCGCGTGGTAAGACTGGTTCAGACTTTTGGGTCGCTGACTACCTGTAACGACTGTCAAAGATGTTCAATTGACAGCCGGGACCAAAAGAGGGATGGAGGAGACACAGTATGTTCAATGGGTGGTCATCCATCTACAGACCAATCTAGACAAGCGCGGTTTAACCTGAATATTGATCCGACCGACTGTCTGAATTTTAGTTGGTTTTCGCTTTAAGGTGAATGCTCCAACTAGCCCGCGAAATTCAAATTTTCTTACGTTTTTTGCAATTTGCAGACGTATGTAGTTACAGAAATATTATCATCAAAATCATCAATACAAGCCTCCAAGTTCCTAAAGGTGCAGGAACTTGAAAAAGTCATTTTTCACCTTTATGAACTTGGAGGCTTATATTGATGATTTTGATGATAATATTTCTGTAATTACATACGTCTTACAGCCGCAATTCATATTTTAATCAACATACAAACTAGCAGTGGCCTGCAAATTGCAAAAAACGTAAGAGTATTTGAATTTCGCGGGGTGGTTGGAGCATTCACCTTAAGGGCACGATTTGTTTTTTTACCCATATTCTAGTCATGTGTTTTCAAGTACCAAGATTTCCCAGGTCTTACGAAAAGTAAGTTCTAGATCCTTTAAGACGAACTTACGCTTTGCTCACATCGTAGCTTTAACTTAAAGAATCAGTGTAGAGTTTTAAGTGTTACAGATGTGTGGTTTTAAGCGAAAAGATAAAGTCTTCGTCCCATATTATAACATTTTGTCTCACTCAGTGAAAATGATAAAACTTTGAAATATTTTACTTAACTGTACGAGGTTTAGCTGAATTTGGATTTTGGATCGTCGTTTCAATATAAGTTAAGCTTAGAATAACATATTTTAGTTTATTTAACATAATAATTATGATATTACACCTGTGGGTAGTTACATAATTAGCTAGCTACATGTAATCTTTGTACCACTAATAAAATTCTAAGGATATTTCAAAATATCTGTGAAAGTAGAAATGCGAACACCACACTGTTCTCTTAAATTTTTCACTACAGTGTACATGTTAAAAAACTGGACCCCCTGCTAACTATACAGTTTCATTCCACCAAACACTCACGGTTAGTGTAAAACAAACTACAATTTCCACAAAGCAAAAAGGCACCTATATCACACTGCATTATAAACAAGCACAATGACAAACATACTCGTGGAAAACCAAAGAGTGCTTCTGCGAATTACACTTCATACCAAAAAAACGTTACACCCTTGATACCACTAAAGCTGCTACGCTAAAATTCGTTGCACAAATTCACACTCGGTTTACACTACAAAAATTGGTAACAAAGCGTAAAATATAAGTCATCAGTTTATTACACTGTATTATGAAATAAGACAAACATGAAAACACCAAACAGTGCTGTTACAACTTACACTTCATGCCAAAAAACTCGACACCCCTTACTAACCCTAAAGCTGCAGCGCTAAAAATCGTTGCACCAAATCCACACTCGGTTAAGGCGTAACAAAATTCTCACGGCGCATGCATCGTAAATTTACAGTACACCGGAGGGTAAGTTGTGTACTTTACTGCGGTAAGCTTTTACGATATGGCTTAAGTAATAAGCTCAGCACAGCTTAGCTTCCACGTGAGCGCTATAAAACTTCGCGTTTAAGTGTTATTGGGAGCCGTGGTGACATGTTAATAGTGATGTCCTTGAGACGCGGTTTTCGATCTAAGAGAACTAATTTTGGGTTTGTTCGATTTCGTGTATGACTGTAGTTCTGTGAATAATTTTCGGGGTTGTAAATTTTAGGGTTTATTTTATTGGATATTTTAGAAGGTTGTTGATATTCGGGTTTCATATTTTTAATATTACTCTTAAAATGTAAGAAAATTACGTTAGCCATACAATTTAGTGATTGATCTATTAACATGTTAACTAAGGGACGGGAAGCAATCATTAAAAAATTAAGAAGTATTTATTTGTTAAAATAAGCCAATCTGGAACAATTCACCAAATCAATTAATCTACGGTTGGTACTGATTTTTACAATTGAGAGACCAATTTATTGTAAACGTATTTAAAAAAAAGCAAGACATTGGTATGTGAGATGGTAATACATCGGAGATCTAAGTAACACAATTATAGCAAAAATATGTTTTTCATTTATTAAATCAAACAATAAACGCTTTTTCTTACAAATTGTAACACGCCTCCGACTCACAGAACATCGACCGCGGTAAATGCCTAAACTATTGAATCACAAATTCTACGTTAAATAAAGTAGCTGCTACTTATCGTGATTAGATATTTCTAGGTATTTTTTATAAAACCTCTAGAATATTCTTTGACACGTTAGTAAAAGCTTTGAAAGAAAACAACATTTCTGCACTAACTCTATTCCAATGTTAGTCCTATTTTATACAGAAGGACATGATCAAAGTAGGACGACACGACAAAAACAAGCAACTATACAAAAGTTACAAGTTACTACGTAATACGAGTATGTAGTTATACCAAATGAAATACCATCCACAAAGTTTATTCGCTCTGGTCGCGTGTCACTTTAGTCCGTGCACTTAAACGGGCTATCCGTGGCCTCAAGTGTACTCGCTTACTTGTAACTTGATATTGAACACTACATGTACACTGGCGGGCAAGTTAAGTGGTAAAATCCTAAGGTTTTCGCATGAGTTTTGGTCAGTATTGTTTGTTTAATGATGTTTCTTCTTGTATCTAGTAAACAGGATTTATTTGCAAGGTTAAGGCAATATTGCTGCTATGTTTATGGCCTTACATGGGACAGTGTGTAAAGAATAATGTCAATCGCTCCATTCTCCTATAAAAGAGATGTATCGTAGTCCCGAGTTCGTAATGGAACGATGGACGTCATTCATAATCGTTAGCCGGGCTTGTGTGGAGGCAGCGTTATGTGCAACTAGGAGGAATGGGTACCGTTGACACTCTTTGGCAATGACCATCTGTTACTTACGACATTTACGTTTTGAGGCTATGGTTTCAGAAATCCGGTAGCAGTCTACATTATGAAATGAAAAAGATGTTTCTTTTTTCGAAGGCCTTGTTATATAAAAAGATTGGAATTTCGGTTACAAAATCCTTATTTACCGATAACCTCAAAGGGCATGAATACCTAATTACATAAAATATCAACGAACCCTAACCGAAAAAATGACAACAATGTTATTAATATCGAACATCACACGATTCATTGTGTTCCGCGGTTGCCAACCGAATACCTATTTAAATATCGGAATATTCATATCTCGTTTAATAACAAGGCATGGTAGGCAGCCCTATAAATATTTTCATAGGTCGTATTACGCATTATTTCCGTGGAATCCGATATTAATAAAATTATGTGCGTGGTTTTAGTATAACAATAATTAATCTTCAATAATCGAGAACGCGGTGTTGTTGGGTCCGCCTTTCTGTGAAAGGGGGCTTTTTAATTAACGCCTTCCTTTAGAAATGTAAATGTATCGGTATATTATTTCAGTGTTTCGTGGAATAACATGTGTTTAATTTGAGAACTCCTTTTACTTTGGTTGATGCTCATTTTACGTAAATACCGTAGGTTTAATGTTCATTTCAAGACTGTTGGCTGCTCATACATTTTTTGCTACCACTACCTACACGATACCAAATCTTTAGTTGGCGTCACGTGGAGGATTAAAGCCCACTCGCTCTCACGAAGAGGAGTCCTATATCTCGACAGTAGGATGTTTGCAGGCTGATTATTTTACAGAATTGCCCAAAAGGAACAGTAAAAAACAGCCACTTAAGTTCAAACGTTTTCTAAGTCTCCCAAAGACCGTGACGACAAATCGAAGAAGTGTGAAAAAGATACTTCAACTTTCGTTCTACCTTCAACTAAAAACGAGCTATCGAGCTATATAATAAGCATCATTATGCGATGCCAGCTATTTAGCTGCGACCTCAGTTTACGCTGGATAATGCTTAAAGCTCAAATTAGATAGCAAAAATCCAATTGCGTCCCCACAAAGACTAGAAACTACTGTGAAAAATTCAGAAAATATAAGTAAACTTTCTTTTAGTGCGAAGAAATAAATTGAGTGTTAGTTTGTAAGATTTTTTTTTTTTTTTTGTAAATACCAATTTAAATGAAATATAAATCAAAGAACTCAAATAAGAATAAGGTCAAAATGATTAAATAACGGTTCACGTTAGGGAGCACCAAAAATAGGACAAAAACAATGTATCTAGCACATGGAAGCAATTACACTTTATCTACAATTCACTTTGATCATTACGCGGTACAAATGGGGCCAAGTTAATGGCTCACCTCAAGTTGCAGTAGGTAATAAATATTTTATTTTTGTTTCACTTCCCGTTCTCGGTTAAAGCTAGCCTCAACAATATTAATGTAAATGATAGCTTTGATGCGTGTTTATTATTATAATATAATAGCATATTTTAAGTAGATATGAGTCACCTTACTTATCGACGCAAAATAGGCTTGAGCCGGTTATATAAAGCTTTTCATGTCCGTGCAATAAATGCTCAAGCCGATTTCATGACTAGAAGTGTAGTCACTCACAAATTATATAATAGCAAACATAACAAGCAGCGTACATATCATATTATGTTATTAATTATGCAAAGTAGATATTTCGTTACTTATTATTAATTTATAGTCATTAAATACACTACAGGTTTACCTACACTAATATTACAAAGAGGAAAGATTTGTTTGTTTGTTTGTAACGAATAGGCTCCGAAACTACTGGACCGATTTCAAAAATTCTTTCACCGTTGGGAAGCTACACTTTCCCCGAGTGACATAGGCTACTTTTTATCCCTGTATTCTCACGGGAACGGCAACTACGCGGGTGAAACCGCATGACGTCCGCTAGTATTTAATATTATATATTTAAAGAAAATTGTGAGTTCTAAAGAAAATGCTCGTTACTTGCTTAAATCGGAAATAAAAGTCACCTTAATTAAATATATATTCTAAAATTATGAACAACATTAATCATTTAAAAAGACTCTCTTCGAAATACTGTCAGAGCTGTCTACGTACGAACCTACTTAATTAATTTAAAATGTCTCTATTTAATTTTAAGTACTAAAATAACATCTCAAGAATTCGCAAGTTTTCATAAGTATCTTAAAACACAGACATGACGAATGTGAAAATTTACGCTAAAACAAATGACAAGCGAAACAATTTCAAGAATAATAAGACTGAATTATAATTTGACACTTTCATCGTCTTAAAATAATTTCGTTAAAGTAGAATAGACTTTCAAATAAACAGCTGTACGTTTAAATTATTTCTAAATAAGAATACATTTCAGAAATACATCTCAACTAAATGAAAACTGTCGAGAAGATTTTTTTTATAAACATGAATAGAAAACTATTTTATCGACTCTCATTAGTAAATATAAAGTCACTAACAACAAAGGTTTTTTTTGATTGAACTAATACTGATTACAACGAATTTTTATATTAAATGAAACGATGAATTAATTATTATAGTATCTGGCTCCATGAAAGCAATTACATAAAATTAATAGTGTTAAGTAAAAATAATAGTTCAATAACATAATTGGATTCAAATGTGCGTGAGACTTAGTTTTAATCGTTGTCTGTAAAAGTGATCAAGTAAATCGCGCCTGCACTGTAATCGTTAATACTAACGACTGTTTATCGTATAACAAACAATTAATATAGCTAATGGTTTTCGAATGTAATCCTTATAAATTAATTTAAGTATACTTTAAATGGTGTTGATAATTGATAATATACAATATGTTAGGTTAAACGCGGCACTTATAGAGGGAAGGTATTTAGTATTCGATTCTCGTCCCAAATATGTAAAAAAACTATAACCTTAATTTGTGACGTAATAGGGTAGTTAACCAAAAAATCTAATTAGTCCGTCAGATAGATTTCCAAAAAATATTGGACACGTATTTTTTCTTTTTTCACGTTAACAAACAATGAAGACGATACAGTGCTTTGAAAACTCGTGTGACATCATATTCTAAGACATGTATGACATTTTTTACCACCCCCCACCCAAATCTTTGACGGGTTTTATCTTCGTCATTTTTTATTGATTTGATAAAACAAAAAAAATCGTATCCAATAGTTTTCGATAATCTAACAGACGGACTAATTAGAATCATATTTTTTTTGTTTTTTTTTTACACTTTATTAGACGTTTCTTTTTCGCCTTTGTCCTACACCAGTTCTAAAATATGAACGAAAAATGGATTATACCTAAAAGTCATTGACCCGCGCACATTTTCTGTGATAAGCGCAAGGGTTGCGAGACTTCTCCGAAATGTTAGGTGTGGTTCTGTCAGTTATTTATCAGTTTTTTTTTTGTTCATATTTTTATTAGTAAAAAGCTCGTTGCTTAATAAGAACTGCCACTCGGGTCGATCTTTATAGGTAAAGCTGTGCTTGCCAAGGTCGGTCTGTGGATGGGTGACCGCCCGACATACCGAGTTTCCTCCGTGCCTCGGAAAGCACGTTAAGCTGTTGGTTCCGGCTACCATAAGTAGATCTTCGGCAGTCGTTACAGGTAGTCAGTGACCTGAAATTCTGACATCCAGTCTTACCAAAGAGTATAACCGTATTACCTAGTATTAACTGGGAGGCTTGTGGAGGTCAGATAGGCAGTCGCTCCATGTAAAATACTGGTATTCAGCTGCATCCGGTTAGACTGGAAGCCAACCCTAACATAGTTGGGAAAAGGCTAGGCAGATGATGATTTTTATTAGTATCATGTAAGCATGCGGGTTTCAATATAGTATATATGTCCGTCATTTAAACTAACATACTGTATTTTTCCTAGCCTAGTTTGGCAGAGAGAAACACATTTAGTAGAGCGAACACGTGCAAGTTTTGTGTTGTGCTACTGACCTTAATAGTACGTTTTATAAGTATTTTAACAATAATATCGTTAATTAAGTACCTACTCAAATTTTATAGAGTGTACAATTATTTAAACATTTCAAGCACAAAAGTACGCAGAAGTGGACTTAATGCCGTAGGCATTGTCTACCTGTTAACCTTTGGGTGATGCAGAAACAAACAGTGGTAGGTGCATTGTATATGTATCTAAAAATAATTTTAAATAATATTTTAATATTTCTCTTGAATTGAAATAACCTACTTTCTAATCACTATTTAATTTAAAAAACTTATACGGTCTATGTTCCTTTTATTTATATACTAAAAACATGTCAAAAAAGTATAGTTACAAAATTGACTTTCCTAAAGAAGTCATCAACACAGTCAAAGAAACAATTGTATTTCAATTATACCCGTCGAAATCTGAACCAAAAGCGTCCCCTCAAACAACGGTTTCCTTAAATAAACAAAAGTCAAAAATCTTAACAGGCCTTTAGAAATTCCGTCCGATGCCCGAATTCTTGATGGACGGTGACAGTCCTTGCTACCCTCGGAGAAACCACTTAATCCCGTCTGAAATAATGACTGAAACCCCTTAAAGGTTGCGAACGGACCAAAGCCTATCGTAAATAAGTAGCTGGTAGTTGGAACGTGGTGCGGGTAACAACTGTTTTTGTTTAACATACTGAAAGAGAATTTTTAAGTCTTATGTACTAGGGGCGGGGTAATTGTCATCAACTGGGGCTGGGCTACTACCGAAAAATCCGTGATGGAAAAAATATTAATAACACTTTGCCCTACAAGTTTTAATTAAAAACTTAAAATTTTTCAATGTAATTTGCAAGCAAAATAAATGTCACGTAAATAAATATTCTACTAAACAACTTATTGGAGTACTCCTCATAATCACAACACATCGGGATTTCATAAAACGCCACTGCGTTATGTAAAAGATTTGTCTATTCTCGTGATATAATCCTACGGTCACGTCTACGAAAAGCGTAGAGCTGCTACGAATATTCGTAGCGAAAACTAACTTCGTAGACTCTGAGTTCGATTTTCACGCACGTAAATGCTTTGACTGTGAATTGGCATAAAAAACGTAGTGTGGGATTCTGCGAGAAGCCGATAGATTATATATGGGGAGGCCGGTCAAAACTGGGCATTGCAAGTTTTCTTGGGAGGTTTCTATATGAAAATGAGGCTAATACTGGTATCGTTAGACGTTGACTGAACTTGAGTCAGACTTGACACGCCTACATTCCGCCCCATTAGACATACTGACAGCTACAGTTTGTTTACAATTTCACATAAATGTATTTTTTCACTATAAAATGACATTCTAGACATCTTTAACATTGAATACATATGACATTTTTAGCATTGATTAAAGCGGAATCCGACTATGCGTTTGACACATACTTACAGAGGAAGTACCTTTTTCAAAGTTTTTCCAATTGCGGCCAAGAAATTCTAGGATTGATTTGGTGGGTGAAGTCTCCCTGTTCCCGTCGGGGCTGCGGGTTGTTCGCAAGAGATACCGCGGCCTCGACATGAAGGGAAAAGAAGGAACATGGGTGGTTTTTAGTCAGTAGAAGTCTGAAACTCCCTTTCGCTCTGCCCAAGAGCGGGAGGGGTTACTTGATGATTTTCCACCCGCCCAAAAAAAAAAAAGAGTCCTTGTTGCCATGACAACGACAGTCGACCCAAGTTCAAGAATGGACTTGAGTCGGCACTCTAAATATGGGTGTAGGAGAGGTCGTAGATTCTCCACCATCCTTCACAGATCCCATTATTCGAAATCTCAAAGCACAAACAACTTACAATTTAGTTATAAACAACACACTACACACGTACAAATAGGATGTAAAGCGGAGTTGAACAAGTTTAAGCTTACGAGCCTCGTACGCATGCAAAGTTGTTACTTTATTATTTTAAGTCGTGTTTAAGACACACTGCGTTGATAAGTGGCGAGCGTGTGGGATATTATTATTATTATTACTTGTGTCAAGATATCGGGATGTTGAAGTTAAGAAAGGATTATCTTCTATTTAAGGAAATGTTTTGGTTCGAAATAAAGTTGTGTAGTCTTGTGATGGGTCGGCGATTAGTTGATGTCAATCTTTTCTTAATTTATACTAAAGTAAACATTATAATATAAGGAATAGTTGGAAGTTTGTCGTTATTTAAAGGTTCCTCTAAACCAGCATAGGCTAATGATGGATTTGACTCCGGACTCTGGACTCTCACACATAATATTCTAAAGTATCTGTCCTCAATTCCTCACACAGTCCAAAATAGATAACAGTTTGTCCGAATCTTAAATTCCGCCTAACAATAGACAGGGCTCTTGTAAACTGAGCACCACCAATATAACACATTTAGCAACGTTTAGAAGTAATTTTCACTAGCTGCATTGATTTCATTCTCATGTTAATTAACGAAACTAATATTTCGGATCCCATATTATCATAAAGTAGATCAAAAATCAAAGTTCTTATCCCTTATCCCAATTTATTTGGGGTCGGCGCATGTTTTCTCCTTGTCTTCTTCTTCCATACTTCTCTGTTTCTCGTCATCTCATGAGACACCTCCTTTCTTACCATATCATTCTTAACACAGTCCATCCATCGTTTCTTTGGTCTTCCTCTTCTCTTATGCCCATCCACATTTAAAACCTTTCTCACGACATTTTTGTCATTCCTCCCCATCACATGCCCATACCACGACAACCGATGACAACCGAAAGTTGCAATCGTTATCTCACAAGAAATTCAGGTTTGAAGTATGTCCAGTGTATACATGTTAGAACTTGTACCTTATAACTTACTCTACGGTGACATACTCTCACCATAATTATTTCCCTTACTTGCCAGAGGTTAATAAACTACCCAACATCGGCAAGTCACCCGCGAACGCCGTGTGTCGCCACAACAACATAATTAGACCCAGTAATGAGCTAATGTCTCGAATATTCCGCGCAAAATTTGTTTTGAAAGTCATTACGGCTTACTGGGTGTCAGTTCGTCTCGGCTTAAACGCTCCTCCTATGACAAATTGTGTTGGAATCGTGTCACCGATTGCTGGCGATCGATATGTTTTGAGGTTGCTTCGCTCCTGGAAGTGGGAAATTTTGTTCAAGGAAATGTGGTATTGTGTTTGAGGGTTTTTTGAAGGAGTGTCCTGGAAAATTGATTGTAGTAGAATAGTAATTATTATCATAATATGGTTTACTCTAATGAGTGGCTATTGACTCCGTTCTTTAGAATTAATTACCTTTTATTTCTTACCTAACAAAATTGCAGGAATTGGCGTTATATTTAGAAGTTACAGTTCAAACTATGAAAGCTTGAGAAACAATCAATATGGTTTCCCCTTATTTCCTTCAGCAGTAATAGGTACCCACCGAAATAGATCAGTGCTGAGCTATTTATAGTCAACTCCAAAACGATTAATTATTAACTACCTACATGTAACCATTCATATTATACGAGTACCTACGTACAGAAAGCGCTTTACTAGGACACACATTTTGGGAGTAGCCCGCATCGCATTGTTCGTCGGACGGCAATTGTCAGTCCATAATTTTGTATGAATTATCGCGCAGAGCCGTATGGGAGATGGACCGGAATGGATCGCAGGCGACCGGAATTTTTGGAAATATCCGACAATTTCGAACCGGCTTTCGTATGCCGTTAGTCATTTGTGAATTTCCTAGCAAGAACCTGAGAGAGAATATTCAAAACTATTGGTGTATTATGAAGTAGTGTCTATTCACTTGGTTAGGGAAGAAAAACGCAAGGATACCAAATCAGAAACAATAAAAATGACCGTAGAAACAACGGACTTAATTTAGCTTAAAATAGTGACACATTTTTGCACAAGCGCCCAGAGCGAGATTTTAATTCGGACAACCGGCTGTCTGACGTTATCGCCGTCCAACTGTTTGAACAAAAAAATCTAGTAAATTCTGGGCGAATTCGGGATACAGAAACACGAGTAGCATTAGTGCGGGGACGTTTCGGACATGCGGCGATACGACCGGACAGTTTTGATAAACGCCCCGCAGCATCGGCTTGTACGGGGATTTTTTAAATATACATCCGAACTATGGTGAGAATCTTATTTTTAGGGTCCGTTTTTACGGATTCTAGGTAAAAATTCACTCCACGAAGTTTTTGTGTTGTGTACAAATAAAATTATATATCTGGCGAAGAGGCAATGTGTGGGTGTACTATGTAGGTATTATACACATCTGCCATACGCACCGGGGATTACAGGCGTGATGTTATGAAACAAATATATTTTGCTGTGAGTTTATCACTGAACTGAAAGACGTAACACAAAAAAGTATGAAGTTCAGATCCTCAGCATCTGGAATGAGACGTTTAACAAATCATGGCAAGATAACTCAAAACAAGTAATACTGGTAAAATTCTGGAATCACAAGAACTCGTTGATAGCATTATTCTGATATTCTGTTGCAATTTCTTGCAACTATAAAAAGCTGCAATCCACAAATTACTAAGAAGTGAACCCCATGCAATGAATCTGTACCCAATTACCGAGCGATATTTTTTGTCTTATTTCATCACGAATCGTGCTGAATAAAATAAATGTTGCCATAAAGAAACCAATTTTATTGTAGTTCCGTGTTTCTATATTAACTGTGCGATTGACAGAAGTATAAACAAAGTCCATTTTAAACAAGGTCTGCGTTGAATACAGCTCGCTTTGGCCCATTACTCTTAATCAAAGCCGCAACAATAGTTCGGATTTAGAGGTCTTACCCTGCCAGAATGAGAAGCACATTTGTTTCTTCAACACGTTAGATAATGTACGACTTCGTAAATCGACTGTGTTGTATCAAAGGTCGGAGCACGCGAGAATTGTTAATGTTCGCGCTCTCTTTTTCTTTAACGTTAAATACAATCATGGATCCATCAGTAACTGTTAAAGTCATATTTGTTACTTTATTGGACATATCCTTAGACATCATTACATAATTAGTGTTCTACAGTTACAATACAGAAACTTACAAAAAACCATATCGAAATACGTACAACAGTAGTCCACTATCATTATTTCGTCGAAAGAAATATGAAACGCTGCTATAAATAAACAATTTATGTAAGGAATTATGGAAATCCTTGAACTGTGTTGAACGTGAATTTTAAATTCGAAGTCTTATTTTGTACTGTCACACTTTCCACGCGGTTCTTCAGTTATTGATCCCTACTTTAAGCTCTTGCACTCATGAATGCGTCTTTAAGTGCTCACATTTGTAACTGTCGCCGCGATTGGTCATCATACATTTTTTGTGTCCAGTTCGTGTCACTCCTTTATACGGATTATAGGCTTTCGAACTTTACATAATTCATGTACTGATATGGATGGGTTTGTCATACGATTTATGTTCTCCTCGAGTTTTTTCTTATGTAATTTTTATGCAAGGCCCTTCACCGACCTTAATTGAGTGCATCATATTAGGAGTTTGTTTCGTAACTCAACAATGATGCAGTGTTTATTTTTGTGATTGAATATTTTCATTGCAATAACTTACAGCTCTTGTGGGCGAAATTGATTACGGTTTTAATAAAGCCCACAATCGCAGAAAAGATTAAATCAATCTTTTTCATTAATCTTTTATGTAATTTAAAATAATCCCCAACACCAAAAATGTACCTACGTAGATTAAAAAAAAGATTATCAGCTATTACATTGTTAAATCCAGATTTAGAGTATAACAATACATTCCCGCCAAAAGCAGCGGCCATTTTGTCGTATCCCAAATCCCTCTCCGTCGGTTCAAGCATGTGTGATCGTCTCAACGCAAGGGCTAGGAGCTGTGATTGACAGCACACGCGTTGCCCCGGCTAATCTCTAGTGTCACAGCCTGCAGATTGCCGACACCAGACAGCCCTGTGACACCGACCATCTTCACAAGACCTTTGGGTCCTCTTACTTCAACTACAATGCCTGCTAACGATGACTTTGTGGAGGATATGATGTGTGTCTTACACAGGTCTTGCTTATTTTGTCAGCTAGGAACCTCGTATGTTGTGTAAGTTTAAATAGATCTTGTTAGGTCTAATTTAGTGTTCAGCTATTGGATCTATTGACCGATTGGAGTGACGAATCGATACAAGAGTATTTCCACAGTAATTCCTATAATTGGCGACGAATTATGTATAAATAACTTTGTCAATTGAAATAATTATTCGGACCAATTACTTTGTAACAGTTTCTTGTTAAGGTAATAAAAGACCGTACAACTTTGGGAATGAACCCAAAGCGTAATAAGGATCAAAATAATGTTCACTGACCAAGCTGATGATAAATATAAAAAGTATTTTATTTATTCCTTGACATTCACATTGTCTGTATTTATTTGATGCCCACTGACCATACATTCCGGCCTTTAAGTGTCAATCAAATTTCCTGGAATATGGCTCAGATGTTAATGTATTGTTGTTGGTCAACACGTGTAGCCACTAGCCACGTTTGGCACGAATAGTCTAATTATATTCGCTAACTATCGATATATACATAATGCAACACTATTGTGCCCTAGAGGGCAAAAAAGCATTTTTCAAAAAATCTGGCACCCTAAAATAAGTCTCGAATCAGCTGACATAATCCAAATAACAGTGTGTTATATCTTTATTGAAAACATTTTAAAATACCTACACATAAGAAAAATAATGCAATGTTGAGTTCGGAAATGATAATATTAATAATAATTATTATATTATTATTAATAATATCTCATTTCCAGACTCAACAAGTGTTTTGTTGAGTTTAGTGATGAAGGTTTACTTTGCCTATTTAAATAAAAATAATATAATCAATCGTCTCTTTTGTAAAGCTTTAAACGATTCCGTAACAGACTAACAGCAGATGGCGCCACGATGACTAAATGTTCTAAGGGTTAGCCGGTAAAAGTTCACTGTCAACATTTACCGCTACTCACCAATAGATGGCGTTAGTAGTCACAATTTATTTTCGGTCGCTGTTAGTACAATGTTGTTTTTATGATAACATTTTGAGATGACGATAGATTTGTATAAGGTTATTAGATATTAACAGAAGGCAAAATATGTTTTTTATAAAAATAGAGACCTATGTAGTAGGCGGCGCAAACGCGTAACCGATCAAAAACTCTTTCATTCATACTTTTTTGTCCATCGAACCCAATTTAATTCTTATGCCCGAGAATAATCGTCAAAGAAGCCGTTCGAACGAACTAAAGACGTTAGTGCAGTTGAAAAAAGTCGTTTACAGCTCCGTTTATAGTGTTATGATGCGTTTATTATTATTATAGCCCTTTTTGTGGGAATTGTATCTACGTGAAGTGAAAATTGGGAAGTTTTTTCGTTTTATCGCCGTTTCGAATGAGTGTTATTTTATTTGGGATTTCACTGTTGCGTCAGTTTTGTAGTACATTTAGAGTGAGTACTGTTATTGCAACACTTACGATGTAATTAGGGAAGACTGTGAGAAAGTACACGATAACAATTATCATACACATAAACTAGCTAGTCTGAATCAGTATATTTTCGGTCCACAGCCAAAGCCCTATTATTAAGTTAATAAAAGATCAAGTTTCAAGAGTTCGGTGCAAAGACCTGTCTTCCTCGCCACAACAAGATCTGGTGAGACCTACATTGAGCTAGAAGCATAACTGAAAAAAAGAAGAAGAGAAGAATATTTGTGAAGTGAGTCTGTAAGAGAAGTGTAAACGTGATATATTATCACATCAAGAGACTGCTAGGGATAAGGAATATGACAATGACAGCCCAATCTAACAAAATATACGCACATGTTAACAAAACACTTTTCGAAGCTCCATTATAGGCTTTTTCACATCCACAATTGTATTATCAATATAGAAAGCGAACACATATGGTAATGAGTTATCCATTCACGGCGCCTATTGTCACGGAAAATTGAAAAATAGTAAAGTACGCTTATATTAGATTCATATATTCATAGAAACACATGTACCTCACACCGATGTGTGAACACAGTAATATCTAAGTTTTATTTCTCCTTAGGAATCTACATATCGCCTACTTTTTGGTTACAAAACTGATTCTTGAATGAGGGTAGTGTAAGGGGTAAGTATTGAGAGCTAGAGTGTAATGAATATTCAATTTTAACTCTAAATACTGGGAACTTACCACATAATTGTAATAACTTAGAGTTTGAGATGTGTGTAAATTGATATTAGTTCACTACATTTTCATAACAGCAGACCAAGCGAGAGATTATTCAGAGTTTAATGATATCAATGCGTAGAATTTCAAATTTGAAACCACTTTGGTAAATGCCTGATGGACTGTCTCGATGATCTAGTGGTCGCAAGTTCAACTGCTGAGCATGAGGTCCTGGTTTTGATTCCCAGATTGGGGATAGTGTTATTGGATTTTTCCATCAGAAATTTCTCAGTAGCAAACAAAGTCTGGATATGTGCCCGTTTTGCGGTAAAGGTTCTCTTCCAATTACATGGGACCAAAACATAACTGGGGAAAAGGTAGGTACATTACAGGCGTGATGTTAGGTCATATTATCATTGGAAACAGTTACTTAATGATTGTTGGTTAATGTAGGCCATAGCTGAACACGTAGCCACCCAAGCGTCATTGTCATCACAGTTACGCCCAAATCACTTGAAACCACCTACACCATCATTGTTGTCAACTTTATCCCCGCATGAGACAGGTTGATGGGCCGATGTCTACTTTATAAAATATTCTACTTACTCGTAATTAATACAGTCATACATTGACACTAATATATTAACTTTAGATTCTATAATCAATTTGACAGCCGGTGTATTACTGAAATTATGAAAGTTACATTATTAATGGTTAGGTAACATGCCATTTTCTCGTGTTTTGTTTTAGATTTTTATTTTAATGTATTATGATCCAATTTTGCACACCTGTTAGGGTAGGATATGGTTTAAAGGTCTATTATTTGTATTTTTTCATCTATAAGTATACCCATATTTCGTGCAATAAATGATTTGATTTGAAAATGTCTTGAGAAAAGTTTTGAGTACGAATGTGAACGTGTACAAGAGTAGAGGAAGAAGATGAAGACTAATAGAAGAAGATTTATGGAAGAAGAAGACATACTACGCCGACCCTAAATTAATTGGAATAGGGGCAAGAGAATAATGATGTTATATATTACAAGATGATTCCTACTGGGCATAAATAAAGAAGACAATTAAATTCATGCTTAAGTGTTTGTTTACATGCTCTAATAAAAAATAAACCTTATTTAAGAACAATTAAGTGGCTTAATAATAACTGCCACTCGGGTCGATCTTTAGGTTAAGCCGCGCTTGCCTAGGTTGGTTGGTGGATGGGTGACCGCCCATTACATACCGAGTTTACTCCGTGCCTCGGAAAGAACGTGAAGCTGTTGGTTCCGGATGTCATATATAGATCTTCGGCAGTCGTTACAGGTAGTCAGTGACCTGAAAGTCTGACAACCAGTCTTACGAAATGGTATCGTATTACCCAGTATTAACTGGGTTGTGGAGGTCAAATAGGCAGTCGCTCCATGCAAAATACTGATATTCAGCTGCATCCGGTTAGACTGGACGCCGACCCTAACATAGTTGGGAAAAGGCTGGGCAGATGATTTAAGAACAATTAAGGGCAGGCAAAGAGTTATAGTAAAAATAATAGCATATAAAAGATAATTTTAGTCTAGTACTTACATAACTTTCTATATCTGCATTAGTTATGAGATCTAAAATGAAATAGGTCAGGGATTCCACAGCTGGCATCGAGATTGCACACTTCTGACATACTGTCCAACATGTTAACGCACTCAAATTAGAACCAGAATAACATTGCAACAAGTATTAAATTATCATGTTTCAAAACTGATTTGCGTAAAAATCATGCGTGTGAGGTTCTACAGCTGTGTGTATCACTACATAACAGCAGAAGAAATGGATTCATCAGGGTTTATGGGCTTAATCACTACATATTATTAATCAAAGTTATCCGCGCCGCGTCTGTCTGTCTGTCTGTTCGCGATAAACTCAAAAACTACTGTACCGATTTTCATGCTGTTTTCACCAATACATAGAGTGGTTCTCGAGGAAGGTTTTAGTATGTAATTTGTCAAGTTTTTGACATCCACGCGGGCGAAGCCGCGGACATTAGCTAGTTATTTATAATTGGGTCAACTAGGTGTTCTACTGTAATTGTCTCATCCATCAATCTAATTTGGACTTGGTCATTTATAATTTTGGATGTACGGACGTATGTGGTTTTTTTGGAGGATGGGAAATCATCAAATAACTCCTCCCGCTCTGGGCGGAGCCGAAGGGAGTGTCAGACTTCTACTGACTATAAACCACCCATGTTCCCTCTAAGCCCTTTGTGTCCGGGGCCGCAGTATCTCTTTCGAACAACCCGCAGCCCCTGGTTATAGTTTGCTTGACTCCATGTTAATAATAATAATGCAATGTGTCTAAAAAGTTCTAAGTATGATAAAAAACCATCTCCGAAGTATTTAATCCGCAAGGCCCAGATTTCACTAATTATATTTTTAAGGCCCATGTAACAGGGGGCGAGCCTTGTGCCTTCAACCGGGCACGAATCTAGGCTCCGTGGCAGCTGCCCGGCAAGCGGACCCAGGACCTCATATAAAAACAAAAAAGCAGAAGAATGACACAGTCAATTAAAAAAAAAATGCTTTCTGATCTTGTGTCGAACTCCATTCTCTTTTCGAAAATGGAATCCTATATTTTCTGGGAACACACAATGCAAGCTACCAAATTGTTGCCCCGTACAAATGTGTTCAATAGACATTTAATTAGCCAGCGATTTATCAGTAAAGCTCCTAATACTAATGAATCCAAGATGGCGGATAATCCTACTGGTGATAATTAAAGCCCTGGAGACGATCGGGAATTCAACGAACTAGTGGAAATTATCGCACGCAGATAGTGGTAGTAAACTGAAGTTTGAACAACATAATATGTTCGGCGATCATTAATTGATAAAGAGGGTTAATTGAAAGGCGATTATGATTACAGAAGGAACAAGGAGCCTTTAAAAGACATTTCTCATAACATCACGACGGCAATCCCCGAAGAGTTAGGCAGTGGTGTACACCCACATTTCGCCGGTAATGTTTAAGCCCCACGTAATAATGGGCGAGCCTATTGCCATCAACCGGGCATAAATACAGACTCCGTAGCTGCTACTGAGAAATTCATAATGCAAAAACTCAATAACACTTTGCCCAACCCGGGAATCGAACACTTAATAATGCTCAGCAGCCGCACTAGCGACCACTAGACCAACGAGCTAGTTCAGATTTCTAATAAACCATAAACTTATGTCTAAAGATAATCACTATCTATAATAGTTGAAGTGACCAGAACTTGAACTCGCGACCTTTACTGCTTCGTATTCATGCAGATTCTTCTATGAACTGTAAATAGTCTATCAAGAATTTAATCTCGTCAACCTCCAAGTTCAATAAGGAAAAAGAGATCAATGTGATATTGACAGCCGATGGGTTATTGACAGACCGAAGCTATTAAAGTCTATGTACTTCAAACTATGTCTAGACGGTTTCATTAAAAAAAGATACGAAAGTTCTTACTGGCATCAAAAAACTTAAATCAACCAAAATCGATCTCCCTTAAAACCAATTTGTTTAAAGTTTACGATCGCGGCTCAAGCATCAAACAATGAGCGAAAGTATTGAGTTTTTACGGCATTTTAACTTTGATCGTTTACTAACATAACTCTTTTATTGGCCACCATAAAAATTCTGTATCTTTTTTTATTTCCACCGCATCGAATATCATTATCATCGAATCGAATGAAATCATTTGTTCTCCTAAATAGCTTTTTAATAGCACTTTGGCTAAATAAACGGCTATTGACTTTCGGCAAAATGTGTCATCAGCCAGGTTTCGGCACTGGTATAACAGTTACTGAAAACAGGAAATGCTGCAATAATAAAAGATGAAATAAAATAAATTTTGTTTTGGCAGGTTAAACGCAAAGTCGATGTTGAAGATACACTACATCACAGAAATAAGTGGACTATGCCCCAATTTTGCTTCCTGGCTGGTGACAAATTACACGTATTTACGGAAAAACCTTTCACCTATGTGGTGCAGCTAAATAAGCGAAATAATAATCAGTTACAAATAGACAAAACAGGGTTTCTTCAAGGTATAATCGTTTCCTAGACCAAACAGTAGGACGATAATAAGCCCTTTCTATACCAAGGCAATGATTACGATGCACTAAACACACAGTATCGGCCTCACGAACCTTCCGTAATTATCATTGGGAAGAACTTTTGTGGTAATAGCACGCAATTAGGGTGCAATGTTTTTGTTTCTGATGACATTGTGTTTTCTGGGAAGTTTGTTGTTGGTACAACACACGTGGGAGTCCCGGCTGTGTTGCCTTTCGCCTGTCGTTTGGATGCATACGACGACCCCGCGTTAAATTAACCGGAAACTTAAGGGAAATAGTTGAGATTCGGCTCAGGTACACCGTACGAAGTTTTACACACCGAGGGAATAACATTGTGTATCGAAAAATGTTTAGTTTTGTTACATCATAGTTTGTATTTACTTTGGTTTTATGGTTCTACGAGCTTAATTAAGTTTTCTCTAAATTTTGACGCCACAACTGAAATTTTAAAATAATTATAAAGTTACTAAGCTTTAGTTGAGCAAAATTATATTTGTTGAATAAATATTAAATGCCCTAATTATTTGCTTTGATGAGAAAACTGTATTTAGTCGTAAAATTCTTCGTCGATTTGTTTATCTATACTGGTGATAACCCCTTTTTCTCAAACAAAATTACCATTTATGTATTTACCTGAGGTAGATCGAAGGTATCAACGTTGTGTAATGGAAGCTATTAAACCAATATTATGACATTTATATCTGAGGATGATATTATGGATGTTGTAAAGTCGTAAGAGGTTGCGCAGGCAATTAAGATCGAAGTTGCGACATCAACATTTGGATGTGGTACAATTGAGAGATACAAAAAATGGCCTGGTAGGTATTGACAAGGAAAGTTTTAATGGTAAAACAAGTGAATCACACAACAATAAAGATAAAGGTATCCTTAATAACAACAAAGAACTAAAAAAACCAATTCAAATCACCGGTAGCGAACAATGTAATCGATAAAGATGCATCCAATTTAAACAGGAAAGAAAACAACAAAAGCCGGATGATGATGCAGTTTTACACGCGACACATTCGAACAAAAACCTGTCCCGTGGAGATCACAAAACGAAAACAAAATAACTATAAGAATAGAAGAGATGTAAATTACGTAAAAACTGAATACAAACGGGCGGGTCCAACTATCTTTTGATAGTATAATGGGGACGTTCGTGCCGCGGATGAAGTTGAGCGGATCGCGCGGGTGGTCCAGTGCGGTCGGACTATTTAAATATTACTTTTTTATTATTTGCCAGCACTATTTGGTGATTTATGTTGGTTTAACACGAAGGTGTTTGGGTAACATAAGTGTGATTTGTTTGTTCTTTATTGGCTATCGATTTCAAAATGCCCATAAAGAGAAATATATCTTCATTTTTTTGTAGTTTCGGATGAGTTATTTATTGCCCTTAATGCGCTGAACCAGTTTACTTTAGATTTTATTAAAGTAGGTGATGAACGAGTTATTGATGGCTATAAAAATTACAAGAATAAATTAACAATTATTTTAATTCACGCAAGAAGTTGCACAGAATCGTGATCTTTGGAAGGAATGGAGGGAGGCCTTTGCCCAGAAGTGGGACAATTTACTATGGGCTACCTATAATAATATAATTCACGATAAGAGTACCTTAGTAACGAAAAGAATCTACTTAGTAGACGATGATACCTAAAAGGTCAAAGGTCTCAGCACTCAAATGACAAAATACTTTGCTATTACTTACTTGTTCAAAGTAAGTAAGTAATAAGTAAATAACTACACACAAGAATCTCTTCGTCCCACATGAGTATAAATAATTCAAGCAAAACTGATTAAAATGAACTTTCTTGGAACTGTTTACCAGCTTAATTATGTTTGTATACTAAACTGATAAAATTCACTTAAATATATAAGTTCATAAGAACACGTTTTAAGCGATTGGAGGACAACTTTTTCGCGAAGGATTTTTTGTTAAACATGCTGACATTTACTCCAGATGTTTGTGTTTGTCTTTAATTTTTTTGTCTTCATTTCTACTTAAGGCATTATGGTAAACAAACAAAACAAGTAAATCAACATCAGTTCACTTAGTTTTAATAACGTCAATAATATCATCTACTTTCCCTTCAATCTGAAAGTAATTGAGCATGATAAAAGTGTTCTCGTATGTTTCCATAAACATCATTATGTCGTGCATCAAGCAATTCTTTCATTAAATCAATTACTGTCCAAGCATTCCTCAAATCATTTCCAATGATTTCACAACAAGCCATCCTGTTTGTTCCATCGCTTGCCCTTTCGTCTTAATTGGACAAATCATTACCAATTTAACTGGTGCTTCGTGTTCGTTCTCATATCTTAACAAAATAAAGCTGTTGACTCAACAGTCGTTAGTAGTTATCTTGTTGGATTTAATATATTCTCCGAGTTTGTCCTTTTCGGTTCAATGTTTAAGTGCAGTGACTTCTGTTACGACCAGTTCATCTATGATAAGAATTCTTTTGCTTCCGCTTTATCTATCGCTTTTGGAATTTGGCTTGTTCTTTTTTTAGGTATTTCTGATGTTTGGAGATTAAACTAGGTTGACTTCAAAAAAGTTCATGTCGTCGGTTACCGGTGGCACTTTGCCCTATTTTTGGTGTTTTCTTGATTATTAGACTCTTTTAAATATTAAACGACTACTTTTTCTATCGGTACCACTATTTCACTCAGTTTTATTTAAGGTGTTTTACACGTTATTTTTCAATATTTATTTTCAATTTGTAAACTGGTATCACTTTGTTTATGTTTATGAAAATTAATCACAACTTCCATTTCAGCAATATTAAATTTCGTACAAAACATCACAAACTTCGAATATCCTTGCTTTGAACTTGCAGTCTAACTAAATAATAAACGAAACTCATCTCAAATTTAATTAAGAACTCACTGGAAACGCCTGCTATTATAATCAGAAAGTTTAAATTTAATGTTTACATTATGCAAACCTAATTCCCTACCCACGCGAGAAATTGAAAGAGAATCTTGTATGAAATGAATTTAGAACATTTTAATAACGTGACCCAAGTCACCGCATAGCCGCTGAAAATGCTGAAATGCCGCAACGCACGTCCCATTACACGCGAATAAAGCCAACGCTAACCGCAGCCCGAACGAGGCAATTTACGAATTTCCGCCCAATTCAGCATTAACAAGAACCAAACATATCCAAAACACAAACTTACGTTGATCGAAGAAGCAGCGGTCCAAACCATTCATAACGTTGTAAACAACCTCATAGTGCACTCAAAACACCAATTTTATGCGTTTACGTTCACAGCTTGCACTAGTGACGTCACACTCAAAACAAATCACAACGTATTCGTTCCCACTACGGTTAACACAACGTCGGGGCGGGTTCGGTTTAGGGTAAGTTTATAGGACGTATTGCCCATGCGGCGGTCGGCGCGCGACTGGTGTGCGCGGCGCAAGGAGCGAGGGGCGCGGGGTGGAGGGCGCGGGGGGAGAGAAGCGGGAGGGGGTGCGTGCGTTCGGAATTCACTTCCCACGTGCTAGCCACCCGTCCTTTTCTTGCGGGACGGGTTAGCTTTTTAAAAGCGAAGCAGGGCCCGTCGACGCATCGATACGGCCGGAGGCGACGTTTAGCTGTAACCTTGTTTATATGCACTGCAGCTAATAATAACGCGAATAGCACTCCAAGTGAGCGTTTGTTGTTATTTTTTTTATATATGAGCTAAGTAACATTGTGCGTTAGTTGAGTGGCCAGTTGAGTTTGTTTATTCGAGTTTCCGATACTCTCGTTCCGTTTTCGTGTTTCCTGTTTGGTGTTGAATGAGTGTTGTTATTGTTTTTTATTCGATTATATTACTGTTCTTTTTCATTCTGGAATTAACTTTTACTTTTTTATCCGTTTTTGGTTTATGAAGCATTTCTGTACATATTTTAATGGGTTACTTGGTATCAATGTCATGTTAATGTATTTTAAACGGAATTTTGAGATAATTTCTACCATTAAAATATTTAGAGCGGTTAACAAGAATGGTATCATGCTCAAAGAATTCTTAGATAAGCCACAAGTTGGGACCAAAAAATGCAGTAAATGTCGATTGATATATTTGGGGTTCTGTATCTGACTTATTTATTAAGCAGGTAATTCAGAAGTTACTATACTAAGATTTATTTATCTTATTTATACATTAAATATAATTATGAATTATAAAGGTCAATGAACTCAGTATTTTCAAAGAGCAGATAGTTTGCATTTGCATAATTATTATTTACACAACTAGGAATCACACAAAATTGGGCTGTCCTGCCTAGCCAACTATTTTGAGGTCAATTTCCAGTCTAACCAGATGCTGCTGAATACCAGTATTTTACATGGAGCTACTGCATATTTGACCTTCACAACCTAATTATTTATTTATTATTTATTAGTATTGAGTAATATGAAGACTGTTTGTAAGACTTATATATAAATGTATTATTTACTTAATTTCATTCATCCTCTATTGGTAGCTCCCAAACAACATAGTTACACAATTACTTCTGACATCCCACACTGTTTAAAAATTATTAGATCAATGAGCCACTGACGGATTGTCTACACCAAACGAGCCGCTTCCCGTAAACACCACGCGTGGGCAGCAGCTGATAAATTTCACCTTTTTAAAATTCCAAGATCAGCATTAAGATTTGAGGAACCCTAAAAATAGTTAATGCATTTCTTAGAGCTGTTCTGGTGGCCTGTTCCAACTCCTTATCGACTTGTCATTCAACGAGGGGTTTTAGTTGTTTTTTGTACCCACGACGACTCAGCAAATATAACCAAATTAATCTGACCTCTTATTGTACAGGAAGCTCAAGCAAAGCGGGGTCATGTTATAATGATGTGTGTAGCGTGATGTGACGCCGTTTGTACTATTTTGTCCTGTGTTGAAAGGGAAGACTGACGGGTTAAGGACAAAATGGATGATTGATTTTCGTTGTGCATTACGCATGACGAATGTTAATGAAAACGTGACGTATTCTTGTGGTGATAAAAAAAATAAGTGCACTAGGAATAGAGATGTTGATGGGTTTGTACATTTGTTTAGCTGCAGATTTCAACAGGCCGTAAATAGTTCACGTGTGAGCGTCAGACATAGCTTGTTCTGTTTTATTGAGCTTTTGAAATTGCGTAGCTTGTTCAGCTAGGTACTCTTTTGTCTTGTTTCATTTTTGGATAAGATGAGGTCATAAACTGCCCGTGAAAGAAACCAGTCTAAGCGGACCTCTCATTGTACGGGACATCTATACAAAGCGAGCTTATGTTATACTGAAATGTATAGCTTTTTGAAGGCTGGCTTTTCGCCACGGGATAATACCGGAGTGAAAAGAATCTTATGTGTAACTATATAATATGCGGCTTTCATTCAAATCCGTTCAGTAGTATATAAAAATAACAATTATCCATCCATTCTCACAGACTTTCGATTTTTTTTCCGCTAAGCTGAGCATACATTTCCAGAGTAACCTGACCCTCGATTGCGAAAAAATCAGTTTTCCTGGAGCCTACAAAAACATTCAGAAAAATATAAATTTTAGCAACGTAGATATTAAAAAATAAACTTATAAGTCACTGCTTCTATAAAGATAGAAGCAGGTACTTATAAATGTATTTTTACGAAGTACCTACCAAATGAAACAAATTAGCTAAAATAGAAAAAATAACACCATGAAAACTAAAAATTTAAAATATAAAAACTAAAGTTTTGATTGAAACAAAAATTTTTATTTAGTATCTGAGTGCTTATTTCAAATGAAAAACCTTATCTCCTCAATAAATACAAGTAAAACAAATGCTTTTCAATGAAACTTTGAGTGGATAGAAGAAAAACATCATTTGAATTACTGATGAAATGGATAACGATTTGAAACTTTTGTTGTGATTTTCATTTAGTCTTTTCTAAAAGTTATTTCGGTGTAAAATTATTTTTATGTACCAATTTAACGGTTCAGGGGCTGCGGGTTGTTTGCAAGAGATACCGCGGCCTCGACATGAAGGGCTAAGAAGGAACATGGCTGGTTTTTAGTCAGTAGAAGTCTGACACCCCCTTTCGCTCTGCCCAAGAGCGGGAGGGGTTATTTGATGATTTTCCACCCGCCAAAAAAAGTGTAGGCAGATGATGACGGCAATGCACACACATACTCGTAATTAACAGCACAGCCGCGAATCGAGATAAGCTAGTATAAATGAGTCGAGGTAATTACAATAAAGTGCAATACTTATAAACGTCCTAAACTGCTCCAAACTAAACTAAAACCGATTCTATTATTATCCCTTTAATCATGAAACGCGAATGTCCTTTTAGTGTTTATTTATTCTATTAAACAGAGTGGTAATGTATTTTCCACTCAACGAGTAATCCTAATGGCTGCCTCGATCGTACCCACGCGTGGTTTTAATTGAATCAAGTTTATGGAACTGTTCAACATATTATATTGTCATTCCTGTTTCTCTTGGGAGTTGTAGCATTCCAAGCTGCGCTAATAGAGTTATATAAGTCGGTTTAAAGATCGCTGTTGTAGGATTCGAAGTAATTTTGGCGTGTTATAAAGGCAATGGGTAAATTCGGCACACTAGCGAGCGAAAATTCTGTCTATTTTGGTAGAAAGTGACTGCCTAAAATTCCTGTTTTTCCGGCGAATTGTAGCAGTGCTAATAATTGGTGAATTGGTAAATAGTGACTGCTTAAAAACAATAATGGGATCAAATTGGCCAATTTATGTTTTTCTTTTTTAGGAATTGTGATCTTTTAAAAACATGCGTGGTTTTAATTGAATCAAGTTTATAGAACGTTAAGCATATTATATTGTCATTCCTGTTTCTCTTGGGAGTTGTAGCATTCTAAGCTGCATTAATAGAGTTATATAAGTCGGTTTAAAGACCACTTCTGTAATATTCGAAGCAATTTTGGTGTCTTATCAAGGCAATGTTGGAATTTGGCCTATTTTAGTACACTAGCGAGCGAAAATTCTGTCTATTTTTTTTTCCATAAAAACGTTGCCCCACACTAGGAATTTCTCCTGTATCGTGGGTGCGTTTACAAACATATAAACTCACATACACAAACACACCAACAACAATACAAACAACTATCTTTAGGCCATACAAATATTTGTTCCATGCGGGGATCGAACCCGCGACACGAAGCGCAGCAGTCCAATCTCTCAGCCACTGCGCCAACCGTGTCGTTTGGTACCTCGTGACTGCCTAATAAGAATAATGTGATCGAATTGGCCAATAGTAGAATTTCTATTAATGTCCCGCTAACTTAATAATTATTCAGGTCCGTTGACTCCACAATAAAATATAAGGTTCTTCTTGTATTTTGATTTCTATTATTACCCTGCAAAAGTTTTTGTAGTAGGTTTATGAATTTAATTTTACAAAATCGCGATCGCTTTGTCTTATAACAGATTCGTATAGTTTTTTTATGGCTAAGTACATTCATTTTATTAGATACTTACTGCGGTACTCAGAGATATTTAATGATTACTTAAGCCGTCACTAAGTATAGATTTGACATACTTTTGTATGAGAAAACTGTCAAAACCTTTACTAAGTGATGGCGTAAGTAATCATTAAAGTTCTCTGAGTGCGGCAGTTAGTCACAAATCCTTGTTGTATCACTGAAAGTATTATAAGTATTGATATCTCTTTTTTCCTGTTCAAATTTAAGTTCTTTTTTTATTTTGTGTGCACTTGTGGCCATTGCTGAATGAATATGTTTCTTTTTTTTTTCTTTCTACTTATTATTCTATGCCGCACCTAAATTCCTTGACGAATTGTTTTGTAGGAATTTCAAATAAGGGTGCTAAGTCCATCGTTGTCCATATACGACTCAGGCATATTAGGCATTGGTTTAGCTAGCACATAATATTAGTGAAAACAGTAATTCGGCAATTTCTATGCTTTTATTTCATCTGAGTATCGCCGACTAATAATGACATGGAACTATTTATTGACCACACGTAATACACAAGTCCGTCTATTAATAAAACAAAATGCCCGCACTTAGCCGATACTAACTACTTACGTAGTAAGTAAGATATTATATGGCACTATATTTTTAGTTTAAGTTATTTTTTAAATGTCTGTCAGATATTATTATTTTTTGGAAGCTGTTTAGGTTACTGAGTGTTGTTAGCTACGTCAACATGATTTATTTATAACATTCAGTGTTCTAAATCAATTATGTTGACGTTTTTTTTGGCAATTTTATTAACAGCCTGTATTATTAAAAGTAAAGACACATGCTTGTTTCATCTATGACAGCAGTAACCTATCAGCAGCCTTATTGGAACAAGAATAAAGTTGACTTTGATTTTGACAGTGATGTCAATTTGGCATAAAATGTCTACGATAGGTCATGATTTGTTTAATATACAACGATACTTATACTAGCTATATGTTTGATTAGTTGAAGGGTCGAATGAATTAGACCATAATGACGGGGTGGGAGGGAACTTTCAATAAAACATATTTTTATTTCCCCCACACATGACTGCCTCACAAAAATAAGATGTAAGTTTTTCAGTTCAAAATCCATCAAACACGAACGAATGATTTTCGCAAACAGCGTTCACCCTAACTATCGCACGTTACAATATGAACGATACATCATATACGTCACGATACAATGTATAGATATTTATCACAATTTGTAGCCTAATGCGCCGTATCGACGATGACAAAGGGACTGCCCTGCACACCAGACCGTGGCGGGCGATCAATACAAATGACGTATCGATCGAACCGTTATTTTAGGCGCCAAAGATGACATAATTAGAACGAAAAAAAAACGTTTGAGTTCGAGATTTAAAGTTTCAAAATTAACGAGAGTTTTAATCCGCCTCTGCACATCTGTGTGCTCAAAATTTGTTTTTTTAAATAACAGATTGCTGTGTTAGATTAAATATATATAAATATATCGAATTAATTGCAGAATAATAGGAACATTAGAACTTTTTTTGATTTATTTGATTTAATCTGCTCTCTTACTGAGTAAAAACTTCCTGTTGCAAAATATCACAATAATATTGATAATTGTTTCTTTGCATCGGCATAAATTCTCTCATAAAATTAAATTGTGAAAGTTTATGCGCAATGTCTTTTATTCTTTTTAGTTGCCATTGACATACACTTGTCAGTTTATTGTGGCTGAGTCATATTAACACATTGCAGCTCGCTGAAGCGGTATCTTTCTTTGAAGAGCTTTCGCACATTACTCACTTTGTATTGTAAATAATTATCGGTAATATATAGTGTATTCTTTTATTTTTTCAACATGTACAAGTGTTTTAAAGAATTAGGGACGGTTACTTTTATCCTATATTTTACCTTGACTATATTACTAACCCCCACTAAGTCCATCCGACAGTTTGTCTGTCAACGGGCTGTATCTCATGATCCGTAATAAGTAGATTATAGATATATTATATAGAAATATATATTATAGAGAAAATTATATATATTTCTGTTGCCGCATTAACAACAAAAAATAAAAATAAATTAAAACTTAAAGAGGAGACCCTACAACGATGGTACGGAACCGCTTTTTTCTTTGGGGATTGGAAATCATCAAAGAACCCCTCCCGCTCTTGGGTAGAGCGAAAGGGAGTGTCAGACTTCTACTGACTAAAAACCACCCATATTCCTTCTTAGCCCTTTATGTCGAGGCCGTGGTATCTCTTGCGAACAACCCGCAGCTCCGACGGGATGGTACGGAACCCTTCATGCGCGAGGCCGACTTGCACTTGGCCGGTTTTTTATGTTTTCGATATTTCTGAGGAAACGTCAAAGCGGAATGTTTTTTCTTTACAGTACAACATGATATTATCTACAAAATATAAGACAAGATAACCCAAAAAAAATCAGTGTCACCAAGCTACACCAAAATATTAGGGCAAGAAATATCAAAAACCGAGACAGGGAACACCAGAGTGAATTGACACCCAAAATTCGTTAATTAACCCTTACACTGACGCGTGCATCCTTTATTTTATCAACTCACAGATAAAGAACAATGGGCAAAACGTTACAGCAACGCGCGTCACACATCGTCAGGCCTAACCCCACACATTAGTGCAATAAACTTGACAATAACTTAATTCTGAGCAATGAAGGGCGAATCCCCCGGCGTTCCTTACGATTCCGTTAGGGATGACAATAGTTCAGAACCGAGTTGAATTTAATTAGAATTATCGATCGACCGCTTTTCCGTCCTAAACTAACAATTAGGTGAAGGTATATCTGTTCGTCGGCTGAAATATTTGTGGGTTAATATATAGTTAAAACTCAATGTATTTACATTGTTAAATAGGATAGTGTAGTGCTACCCGATTGTGGTTAGCTTGTGTAACTAAGTCTCGGTAAACTAAAAAGTAAACGGATTGGAGTGAATCTCTTTGGTGGATAATAATTACGAAAGGACCTTTTTGGTCATCCATGAGCACCTATATCCTGAATAAAAATATATAATTATTTGTGGCACTAGTATGTATGTGTAATGTACGCTTGCCTCGATACAAACGCGATTTTCTTCTAAAATAAGTATTACAATTTTAAGATTATTTCTATTTATCTGACTGCGGCGAAGCCCAAAAGGAGGGTTATTTATAATAATAGTATAGGTACTTAGGATACTAAATTTTTATTTTTATTGACCAAGCATCACGTTTTTAAGGGTTTATTCAATTTTAAAAGTGTTTAGTCCTTAATAAATCTCTATGTTCTATTCTATTCTGTTTTGTAACTATTTGCTTATGGATTGTATCGTCCGAAATAAACGTATTATTATTTTTTATTATGAAATGTTTTTGTTTATTTTTCAGAGATTTCTCAATAGCAGCCACAGAGCCTGGAGTGCCCGATTGATGACAATGGGCTGGCCCCTATTACATGGGACTTAACTAGCAAAATGTAGTAGTGTAGTGTGTGTAGCTTTTCGTGGATGAAGGCTATATGTTACGCCCGTCGGGGCTGCGGGGCCCGACGAGGCTGCGGGTTGTTCGCAAGAGATACCGCGGCCTCGACTTGAAGGGCTAAGGAGGAACATGGGTGGTTTTTAGTCAGTAGAAGTCTGACACTCCCTTCCGCTCTGCCCAAGAGCGGGACTTGATGATTTTCCACCCGACAAAAAAAAAAGACTATATGTTACGTACGTAAAGGACTATTTTTGTAACAATATGAAACAATACAATTGGAGGAAATCACGTTTAAAAGTTGTTTTGTGTAAAAATACAATAGCTCCAGAAACCAAACTGTACCTACCCAATGTACCTAACTAAGTTATATGGGTAAGAAAATCAACCGAAAACATAATTTATTATGAGCCCAAAAAAGTAATTTTCCGAGCATATTCCAGAAATTAAATTCAGATTTCTTATGAATGTTACCGGTATTTACCAGAATACAGCTTATAACGGGAACGGTAGGTAACTATAAGATTTTTCATTCCGGGTAGAATGTAATAATCTTGTTTATTTGCAGAATACCCTCCGTCGTATTTTTTTGTAAAGGTCAACGGCCGTGACTCATAAACAAATTATATTAACGTACCAAAATCCAATCATGTATTTATTTACTAGCTGTAGCCCGTAACCTTCATTCGCGAGGAAATATTATAAATATATATATATATATACTTTCATTAGTGAATTGGATTTTGTTAAAAGGTTTTAATTTTTTGCACGAACCCTAATCCTTATTCTTAAGTAAAATGTAACCTGTATAAGGCCTTATAACAACAGCTATCTGTCAGTAAGAGTCTCGACAAAATCGGTCCAACCGTTTCAGAGGTTAGCCGAAACAGGCAATCAAAATTAAAAAAAAACAAAAATGGTTTTTCTTAGTGTCGTATATTTTTTAATTGCAAGCTGTTATTTTGATATTACTAATAGACACTTCAATTTTATTTATTTGTATAGATATGGACTTGTTAGTTCAAAGAACTTTATTAATTTTAAGATCACGAAAAAAAAATAAGCCAACGATTCCACACAAAATGTTACACGGCCCACAAAACTAGGTTACACGACTAAAAATTTTTCGATTTGGCAAGACCCAATTCGTTTTCAATCTGACGGCGAAATGGAAAGCCCAAATCTCTTCTAGATTAATGACTAATTTCGAAAAAGATACCACGGCCTCGGCACAAAGGGCTAAGAACGAACATGGGTGGTTTTTAGTCAGTAAAAGACTGACACTCCCTACCGCTCTGCCCAGAGCGGGAGGAGTAATTTGATGATTTCCCACCCACCCAAAAAAAAAAAAAGATTATTGACTCATAGAACCAAGATCAGAATTATACTGTTGCGAACTAAGAGTAGAAACAAGGACACTATATTCATTCATGAATTCATTTGGCAGTGGTCCAAGCGGCAATGAATGAATTTAGACATGTTGTCAACGCTGCTATGGAAGTCTTGAAGATGGACGGTAATCTTGGCTGGAACTGAATTGACTTCGGAGTAGTTTAATTACTGACTAAGTGGGATTTGTATGAGAAAGACAGATTACATTTTGTTACTTTATTGGTTGGATTCCAATTAACATCGTACAAAAGCAATGATCAGTGACTGCCATCTGAATTAACTGGTTTAGAAAACACTAATGCTCTTCTTGCAGAGTGAAGTGAGGATTATTTCAATGTTTGATATTTTTCCTGATTTTTTATTGACTGATGGTCTAGTACAGGAATGGTGAACCTTTATGAATCAACGTGCTATTTATATAAAGCATTGTTTATTGAGACCTTGCACGTGCCGTTTAATAGTATTGCTTAGTCTTTATTGGCAGATAATTAAACTAAATATTTTCAATTAAAAATCCCTTTTTTTACTACCAAAAAGGAGAAACTTGACCTATATCGTAATAAATGTTTTAATTCTACTTCTAATTCATATTAAAGCAACATTAGTGTAACTTCTGTTGTTGCTGATTAGATGATAAGTAACTTATACAAGATTTTATGTTGAACTGGACTCCACTACCAAACAGTTTCTAAACGATTCTTACGAATCGAATCGAATAATCGAATCGAAACTCTGAAAATAATTACTCGTAGGCATAGATGAAAATATGGTTAAAAATTCGTTGGTGTGCCTAAAATATTGTGTAACGGGTTCGCCATCCCTGGTCTAGTGGTTGCAAGCGCGACTGCTGAGCACGAGGTCCTTGTTTCGATTTCCGGGTCGGACAAATAGTTTTTGGGTTTTTCCAATAAGACTTTCTCAGTAGCAGCCACAGAGTCTGGATTCGTGCCTAATGGATGGCAATAGGCTCGCCCCCTACTACATGGAAATTAAGCAAAACCACCGAAATGTTGGTGTACTATTAGGAACGCCTCTGCTAAACCCTTTCGGGAATTACAGGCGTTATGTTATGTCAACGCTGTTTAGAAGGCTGGAATTGAATTAATTTCAGAGTAATTTAATTACTGATATTGTGGAAACACCTGGATGAGAGATGCACAGGTTCAGGACATATGGTGCAAAAAGAGGCTTATACCCTGCAAAGGGTGATACCCGGCTGATATGATGATGATGATGAATGAGGAATTTGTATGGGAAAGACAGATTTACATTTGTCACGTTTATTGGTTTGATTCCAATTACGGTAGAAGCCGGTCAATCTCAGGTATTATGTTGAACACAATATGATTCACAAAGGTAAAACGTATGTGTTTATTGATTAACACTTATTAAAATTATCACTACAGCCGCTTAAACTTAATTTAATCCCATTGAATTATTATTTAATGAATAAGTAATTTATAGGTTTAAACCTATAAATTACTTATTTAAACCTATAAATTACTATTAATTACTTATTAATGAACTTGGAGGGATGTATGATTTAAATCATTGTAACTCAAAGCAATATCTGTTACGGTCGCGAATCATGTTTTAGTCAATTCTGACATGTCATTGTAAAAACCGTGAGAAGATCCTGACACACACACAAATCAGGATCTCTTAAGTTAAATACAAGAATAATGTCCTTTTAGCAGTGGTAACTCTGGAATACTTCCAAATTTAGAATCATTTCTTATTTTTTAGTTAAGTACGAGAACGCAGGTCCCTCAACATTTTAAAATAAAAATATAATAAAACTCTCGGCAAGCATTGTAACACATTCAAATTTAAAATATGAACACAGAGACAAGCTAAACTTTACGCTGCGATTTAGCAAAGAGAATTAATTAAATTAAGTTTTTTTTCCTTTTTTCGCATGGCAACTAGCTAGCGTTCATTTTTGCTTGCAACACCGAGTGGGGTGGACGTCACATGCAAATGTTGCCGTGAAAAATATATAAGAAAATGCAACATCAAATTTCATTTCCTCCGCCGGATTTTATTATACATTTCGATGTGTTCGTGACGTCACGTTGATTGTATAGTCGGTCGTAAAATTCGAACTTTAAATTTTGTTGTGAAAATGCTTTGCTAAGTTAGGGAGGAGTGACATTTTTTTTAACCGTACACAGTTTTACGGTTCAGCTTTATTCAATTTAAGACTTTAAATTGTTTGAAGGTTGGTACATGTACGATTGTGTTCCAGATTTAAACTTAATGGGTTGGCTTTAACGTTTGGGCTATTTGAAACAACATGATTTTATCAGGTTATGCATTTTAGTTTGATGTAGAAATTATGCTCGTATGTAAAGGTCCTGTACTCACGCGAACTGGACTGGTGTGCTCATAAGTTACCTGTGAACAAAAACAAAATTTCATTAGTAGGTAAGTAACTTAGTTTTCTTAGCGTGGTAAGCAAATTAATGGTTATTTGATACAAGATAAAAATGTGTGTGTGAGCCATTGACTTATATATTACTGCGTAAGGACTGGGTGGACCGCATGTTATAATGACGCCTCGAACTTGGTCCTAAAACGGTCTTTCCTAAGCCGAAGTGAACTAGTCTACGATCGGCTTTCTTCGGGTGCGGTCGTAAATTTTATTAAAGCTTTATTTATGTTCTTTATACCTCGAAAATACCACGCCGCTTGTTACGTTAACGAGCAGACTACACCGATTTTCTGTATGGTGAACGCGTCGAGCAAATGTTCGGACGACCGTATCTTTAATTTTTATCTCAATGGTGTGAGCAATGATATGAAGGAAAAGGGATAAATAATAGCGTGACGCCTTTTTCTTGGAAAAAAGGCGTGTTTCGACGACCCCAAATAACATGTGATAAAGGCAGAAAGATGATGATGATGATGATGCAAGACTAAAATATCTCGGAACAAACTTACAACTAGTCATAACAATTATAATGTAATGAAAGACTTTTGCTATCATCACTATGCTTAGCAAAAATATTGGTGACCAAAATAATTACCTACTAATAATTATGCAGAATGACCTAACATTTCCAATAAATTTAATAGTTTAAATTAAAATCAAATTAACCCGAATACCACTGAAATGAATTATTTTGAAGTATTTACATGATTAAAACAGATAGCTGTCCTTTACACTGCTTGTTTTGAACAAATATTATGCAGTTGTTTGACATGACAAGTTAAATCAGGCGTTGTCAGTTACTGTAACACTGGCTATCGACCGAACTATGGCGTGGCAGAGGTCCAACTAGGAATTGTGCTGCAGGGCTGCGGGTTGTTCGAAAGAGATACCAGGGCCTCGACACAAACATCTAAGAAGGAACATGGGTGGGTTTTAGTCAGTGGAAGTCCGAAACTCCGTAACGCTCTGCCCAAAGCAGGAGGAGTCATTTAATGATTTCCCACCACCCAAAAAAAAAGTTAAGACGACACTACAAATAGTTTTACTGTAGGTACGAGTACATAGCTTCTGAAGTGTACGAATAGACGGTAATTCATAAAAATTATTTAAAAAAAACAAGTGCAAGAAACTTTTGGGGCGTGGTTTAAATTGAAACTCAAGCCGTAATTTTATTTTTTCAATAGAATTCTCATCAACAACGACCTCATGTCAATGCACACGCTCCATCCTTGTAGTACTGCATTTTAATCTAGGGGCATCATAATGTAAGTTTTACTTTCACCTAAGAAAGTCAAAGACCGCGGAAAAACTTCAAACTACTTGCAATTTGTATAGCTGATGTTTAAAAGTAATATTTTATTAATTTTTTTAAGCTATCCTATGGTGTTGAGGGAAGTACATCGTGAGCAAACCTGTATGCTTGAGAGATGTTTTTTGCCAGCATGTAAAGCCAAGTTAAAAGCCTTTTTTTTTGGCGGGTAGAAAATCATCAAATAACCCCTCCCGCTCTTGGGCAGAGCAAAAGGGAGTGTCAGACTTCTACTGACTAAAAACCACCCATGTTCCTTCTTAGCCCTTTATGTCGAGACCGCGGTATCTCTTGCGAACAACCCGCACCCAGAAGTCAAAAGCCTTGGGCGGCATAAAATGCTCTGATACCAGGTTACGCACTAAGCATACGATGAAGAAGAAAGATAAGTTACAATGCTACTCGAATGAAACAATGCATTTGAAATAACAAAAGGAAAGTTAAAATTGAAGAAACTATTCTACAATGTAATAATATCATTCCTGACTGAGTTCATCTCCAAAAGCGTCCACTCAAGATATGCATCTTTAGCTCCATTATTCCGACAAATCCCTAAAAGCACATAAGTTATATAATAAACTTTCCGATGTTGAACTAACAAACTAAAAGTCATTAAAATTATCGTTTAACTTGTTTTCGTACTTAGGTATTGCAACGCGGACCAACTATAAGGAGGGTTGACCCACTTTTGTTATCGCGCGTATCTACTAACAGAATCTATAGACGCAAAAAGTAACTATATAACTACGTAACTACGGTATATAATTAAGTTGAAGACTTGGAGTTGCCAAGCTGTTTGTTTAATACAATTAAAAGGAAAGGAAACTCCTTTAAAACGTTTAAAGGAATAAACGAAAACGTCTATGGAGCGAACTTGAAGGGACATCCTGTCCTAAAATATCTAAAATTTGTGCGGTTAAAGAGGTTACCTTGACGGAAAATGGCGTGGACCTTAAGCCACGTGACGTACTGAGGTGTAAGATTACCAATGAGTAGAGAAAAAAATCATTGACTGCCAGTGATATTCGATTCGTGGTCGAAACACAATATCTTTCAATGTTTGACTTTTGTGGCAATCAAAATCAAAATTCAATCAAAATCAAGTCATTTATTCAAACTGATAATCAGCACTTTTCGAACGTCAAAATTTACTTTACTTTACTTATTTACAAAACGCCCACCCTTCGACACTTCCTAGTGTTTTTGCTGGAAAGAAGAAGTGGCGAAACAAACTCCCCAGCAACACATCTGTCTGTTTGGTTAGAAGAACCAGACTCGATACAATAGTAAGGTGTAAGTTAATATTACGAAATTCCCTTGACAAGCTCTAAAAAATATTTAATCTGCTGTTTTTACTACTTTACAAGAGATTAATAAAAAAATACTGATTCATTCATAATTGTGTACTGATTGATTTCCACTTTCCACCCTGAATTGTTCACTAGCTTTCAATGCAAAGGTTTTTTAATTAATACCATTATCCGGGATAAGGGAAAAGTAGTATTCCGTTCTAAACAAGGTATCTATTTTAATAACGCTTTGTGGTTTAAGCATGAAAAGATAACGGACACTTACATTCGGATTGATAATATTAGTGCAGATTGACATAGCCCAGCCAGCCTAGTATTAACTGGGTTGTGGAGGTCAGATAGGCAGTCGCTTCAAGTAAAATACTGGTATCCAGCTGCATCCGGTTAGACTGGAAGCCGACCCTAATATAGTTGGGAAAAGGCTAGGCAGATGATGATAATGACATAGCCCAGTAGACTAGATCATCTTTACAGCAATTTAAAAAAGGACTTTGTCTAACACAAAGTCACAAGATTTTCTCTAACAGAAAATTTTCTTTGAACTCAACAAAAAGCTGCAATTATATAAAACCATAGAATTCTTAGTTCCAGAACTCATTCTTACTTGGGTACTAGAGTTCCCTCGCCTAGGGAACTGTTTTAAAAGAGAGAAGAAGTAAAAATAAAGAGAATAATCTAAACATAGTTACGGGAGTAAAATCAGCTCGCACTGTTCTCAAAACTTATCCGCTCCGCTTTAAGAATACGTAGTTTTTGTGTAGAACTAGGTTGGTTTAAGTTTTAGATGCAACGCGCGCCTGAGAAATGGTGGTCACATATTGTTGAGGCGGTAGCGAGTTGAAACTGTACACTCAGTTGAGAAAGTAAAGCGTTTTGGAGCTACAGTAAACGTAACATCACGCCTGTAATCCCTGAAGAGTTAGGCAGAGGTGTACCTAAGACAGCACCTACATTTCGCAAGTTATGTTTAAGTCCTATGAATTTAGGGGATAGTGTAATGGCTTCAGCCGGGCACAAATTCAGATTCCATGGATGCTAGTTTCAAATTCCTAATGAAAAAATACTATTTAATTTTGCCGGAACAAGGAATGGAACTCGGGACCTTATGTTCAAGAGTCGCGTTTGCGACCACTAGACCAAGAAGGCAGTCACAGCTACCTACAGTTTTCCAGCGAAAATGTTTTCAAGGCCTTGGGAAGCGAGTTTCAACTAAATTTGTATTTTTATGACGCAAGGAGTTATTTTGAACTAAACCAACAAAATACTACAATGTTGGTCATATTTAGTCTCAAAGTCCTGGCTTACGTAATTTTCAATTCTAGCATCAAAGCCTTACTTATTAAATTATTTTCTTTAGACCGACATTTCATTACCAGTTTTGCTAAAACCGCTCTCAAACTTCTAAATATTTTCAAGCTTTTCATCTAAAAACCTTATTTTTATTTCATCTACAGTGCCCGCTAACACAAAATAACGTATGAGGTTAGTATTTTCTTTTCAGAACTGGAACAAACTGGGAACAGAAAATCTAAGGAGATTCTACGTTGAAGTTGGTATTGACAAAACAAAACTTATTGTTTTAAGTTTCCCAATGTAAGTAATATGGAAAGAGATGTGTGTAGTATTTGTTTTGGTTTGGACTAAAAGAGTTTTAAAAAGTGCATAATTGTATATGAAGCTTTTATTTGTGATATAATATACGGATTATTACGACTGAAGTGGAAAATAAGGGGCAGAGCATCAGCCTGTTAGCGAATCACTGTCGAGAGGCTTAATTCCGATCTGCCCCACGGGCCTGTCGCCGGTTGCAGAAGTGGCAACTATTTTTCTCATCTACCACCACTGGTGGTAGAAGCATCGGATTCAGTCGCATTTGCTCGTACCTCTCCAAAAGAGGAGTCTGATAAAGACTGCATCAATGGATTATAATAACCTATTTATTTCAAATTTAAAGTTATATGCTAATTGGTAATTAAGTGAATTAATAACAAAACAGTGCTTTCTACTAGCAAACTTATTGGCATGTGTCTGGACTGAAGTTTCATTCTGAACGGTTCAGGTTCAAGTCGACCCAGACATCCTCTCAAAGATATGAAATTGAAAGGTTCCTTTCCACGTGTATGGTTATACTCGTTTACATTATTCATATCTATATACAACATTATTAATATTATAACTGACGGCACGGTTGGCGTTCGATCCCCGCACGGAACAAATATTTGTATGGCCTGCAGATAGTTGTTTCGGGTCTGGGTATTTGTGTATGTGACTTTATATGTTTGTGAACGCACCCACGATACAGGAGAAATTCCTAGTGTGGGGCAACGTTTTAAAAAAATTTAAAAAAATATTAAGAGAAATTATGTTGTCTGAAAATCTTACTTATGTGAATATGAACAAGAACTTGGATCACCATCAGCCTAGTCTTTTCTCAACTATATTAGGGCTAGTCAAGCATCTACTGCCCGGCTTCAGTGAACGGGGTTAATCTTCCCCCTGAAAGGATTTAGTTGTATTTTTATAATCTCCGCATTTGACTTTAGAACTCTAGATAGCTTTTCAGCAAACTAAAGGATTAGTCAAAAAACAAAGACAAAAGAGCCAATCTGCCAGACCAGCACACTTCTACATAATGGGAGGCTAGTTAAGTGCTCATAAAATAATCAAGACGGAACCGCTTGTTGCTGGAAAAAGCTGCTTTATTTCGTGCTGTTTTTGTACTTTTCTAAGGTTCTCAGCTCTATAAGCTTTTAGGGCCATGAAAGTTTTAATAAGGCCACATATAATTGCAAAATGATTTATTAATCTACAAATAAAATAAATTGTTTGTATCCGATGGCAGTGCTTCTAAAAACCCCTGCAAGTATGTAAATATACACCCGATTGGTGCTAGGCAGACAGCGATCAATTTACCTCCTTCGAATACTTTTAAATCCACGTTCATAAACCATAACCCTTAAATATAATACAACCAGGAGAAGAAGACAGTTTTCGAAGTTTGATGGGCATCCTTGTTTAAACATGGTCATGATAATTAACTGCTCAGAGGGCCTGAACAAAGAAACGTTCTATAATTTGACAACAATGATGATGAACATGTGAAATATAATGTGATGTGCATGTGAATATATTGTTGAAAGTCATTATTGTCGACCTAGTTTTATAGGTACCAATTGCTTTGAAAGCGATAGGTACAACTAGGCCTTAGTAAAATTACGCTTGAAAGCCTCCACTCTACTATCAAATCAGATTAGTTGCATTCAATCAATCAACACCAGCCAATCGCAGTCCATCACTGGACCTAGAGGACTCAAAGTTGGGCATAAAATGATTGAAACAGTGTCCCGATTGATTAATATTTTGACCGGACTTACAGGTGGTTGTACCTCCCGGCTTTTCATGTTTTTGCGCAGGATTTGCAAATGTATAACTGTATAGAGAGTTCAAACTTTGGGGTGAAAATCTGACGGGGTGTTATAATTTTACGTGTGCATTCGTATGTGGGAAGAGGATTATTTAATTTTTATTCCAATTTTTATGTTTAGTTTATTTAAGTTGAAAGCAACATTGAAGTATAAGCGAGTAATAAATATAAGGATCAAGCGCTACTAAGGCCCGGTCTCCGCTTTGGTGGAAACCGGGCCTATGCTGATGTTGGCATGGCGAATTACAGAACCCAACTGTCTTCAAAATCAGTTGGGTTCTGTAATTCGCCACGCCAACATCAGCATAGAAGCAACTAAAAAATGTAAGTGCCAACATTTTTTAATTGCTTCTACTTCTTCACTCTCTTCTTCGTTTTGTTTTTAAAGAAGTCTTTAAAAACAAAACCGATACCGGATTTATACTAAGCACTCACCGGAATAAGGTATCTTTCGTTTAAGTTTTATTCTAATCTGATAGTCACGACCTTTACACCTTGCCAGATCTTATCCTTAATTCCAAATAGTAAAAACACTACCTCCAATTACCAATTATTAAAACGTGAAGTATGATTTCCAGTCGTATAACAGGAATATAACGATGTAATCGTATTTGATAGCCGGGGGCGATCGCGCTTTGAACCCGCGGCCCGTTTGAAGTTACCGCGTGAGCGGTCAGAGGAAGCACACTCAATGTTGGCGGTTGTTACACCGTGGTGTAACTGCAGTGGTTGAAGTAACTACGTGGGATGACAATAACAATGCAAGGCATTGGCGTGCGTGTGTCACCAGATGTAGGAATGAACGCAAACGAAGTAAAAATAATGAATAGGAAAGGATTGTAGCATGTGGTATTCTGTAATATTTGCTTACATTCATGAGAAAAAAGCTTCAGTTCATGTATTTGACTTCTTCTATAGGAGTCGTAATTTATTAAAATAGCTAATAAACTTACGGGATAATATAATATTTATTTATTTTATATAATTCTTCCGTAATAATCAATTATTCTCCCGATATCCCGTAACTGACAAGATAAGTTTAGTTATAAACTGTGAAAACTTAATAACTTCAATATTTTGCTAGTACTCGGTGTATTTCGCACTGCAAATATAATAAAACATGTGCTAGTACTTATCCGCCTTTTTAGCGCCATTGGGTTCCAATTCGAAACAAAGAACTAACTACAATAAAAACGATGGTGTGAAAATAATACCAGCGTCGGTGTAACAGGCGTCCACTTGAAGCTTTCTATTTTTACACTGTCAGTTTGAATAGGCCCCAAGGTGCATAGGTCCCGTGGTACTTTAACCACGTTTTTTTCTAATTACAGACCTGGGATTTCCAGGACGGTACTCAGATTTTATTCGAGTCAGCCGTAGGTAGGTAAACGGATAGCCGATCGATTTAAACCTATCAATACGATTGGCTTTTTAACTTTAGGGGCAGTTTGGCACATGATACGAACAGACAATTGGGAAAAATGTAGAGAGTTTTATTTAAACAAAAACTTTTTTTCGTAATGTTATTTTATTTACAAAAAAAGTTTCTGACAACAACCCGTTCATGTCACACCACTATACTGAACACAGACTATACATTATACTGTAGCACTCACTTTAGCAACAAGGATGAAGATACAGTAAAACAATTTAGATAAACCACTTGTGTATTAAGATCAAGATCATCGTGTACGTAGTAAAAATCGTTTTCGGTTCCGTAATTTTGTCGTGGTCATTATTTAAAGCGTTTTCTAAATAGTGCAATTGGAATGGAATTTCTATTTATCATTATTTTTTATAATTTTTCTCAATTGTTTTTCGTATTCAGTTCTTAAACATCCACTGCTAATTAAATTAATTTGCCAAAGAATAAAATAATTGTACTTACATAAGACAGAATTTAAACTACACTACATGCAGTTCTACGGCTAGTTGTGTTGCACGAACAGCTACAGTATTATGTGAATCACGTATTGTAACGTGTTACAGAACAGAGCTACACTGGACAGACGACCTAACAGTTATTAACGACTTAGCGGACAGGTGTGTTGCACTTGTGTGCATACAAATACCCATGTACAATTTACATAGCTATTGTGAACGAGGTAATAGCCCAGTGTCTATTGTTTTATGATTTTTATTGTTGTCAAGATAATTATTAAAGCGATAATTGTGTTTTTCAATCATGAATTGCTGATGCATGGATGGCAAGGGCACACTCCCTATTACATGGGACTTAAACATAACTGGCGAAATGTGGGTGTAGGTACTATAAGGTACACCTCTGCCTAACCCTTCAGGGATTACAGGCGTGATGTTATGATATGTTATCACTTTTAACCCTTTTTTTTTAGCGGTTAGAAAATCATCAAATAACCTCTCCTGCTCTTGGGCCGAGCGGATGGGAGTGTCAGACTTCTACTGACTAAAAACCACCCATGTTCCTTCTTAGCCCTTACGCCGAGGCCGCGGTATCTCTTTCGAACAACCCGCAGCCCCGACGGGATCACCCTGTTGTCTATTTAACCCTGTTAACCTAATGGTTCTCACAGTCACATCACTAGGTGAACGTCTTAACAAACTGTTTTCTGATTACTTCCTGGATTGTTCCCTTTTAGGGCACACAGGTGTATGAACTGGAAAAGAACGGGATTCTGGGAACTGATTACATTTTATTACACTTCGTAGATTTTTAGTGTTGGCTAACATCAGAATCATTTATTTGTTTAATTACCTCCATATGCTTCTTGTTCAAGAGTTGTAAATACATAGGTGAACTTAATACCACAAGGCATTCTCTATCAGACAACTTGTGAGTCAAATAGACGTGTTCCAATAAAATAAACTGTTTTGAAAGCCATTTTGTTCTCAGCTTTTAGTGTCAAGTGGTCCGTTCCGCTCCTGTCGGAGCTGCGGGTTGTTCGAAAGACATACCGCGGGCTCAACACAGATGGCTAAGAAGGAACATGGATGGTTTTTAGTCAGCTGGTAGAAGTCTGAAACTCCCTACCGCTCTGCCCAGAGCGGGAGAAGTCATTTGATGATGTCCAACCCACCAAAAAAAAGGGGTCCGTTCCGGATTTTTATTGTTGAGACAACGTAAGAAGTGGACATAAAAACCAGTACGGTGTGTGGGAATTGGCTCAGGAAGCTCGAAGGTTACGACAGTGAGAACTGCTGATCAACTGAACTGATCTAAAATCACTTGTATTATTGACTCATTATTCTTATTCCCTGAGCTTTTAACATTTAAATTACATCCAGCCTCTCTGATCATATCACAATAAAGTCGTAACGGAGAAACTTGAAAACTAATCGAATAATTACACGGGATCGATCACAAGAACAAAAGACGGACAAGGATAACTGCTCCAAACAAAGAGAAAATATTATTAATAACTTACACGCATACATACCAAATTATCCATACCGTTCACACATCAATAGCTAAACCTAAATTGATCTTTATTATGTAAGTATTAAGGTTATTGAAAGGATAACAGAAGTGAACGATTATATTTGGAGTTAATAATGAAAATAATCTCGGGACTATTAGGGCGTGTACAGACACAACTGACTATTATAATTATTATGTGTCAATATATAAGCATGGATTGTTTATTACACATTCCATAGAATCGTGTATAGTTTGTGTCGTATTTCTCTTCTAATTAATTTATTAAGACTATGAGTCATGATCGAAAGGTCGCCGGTTTGACACTGACCGATAAATCTCTTTTATCAGAGCATTGAACGAACAAGAATTTGGTTTAAAGCGATATTAATGATGTGCAAAACAGTTCAAAGTAATCCAAATTGATTGGATTCTAGTTAACTTAGTCAGTACTTAGAAATTTACTTATATATTATTTAAGTTATAATTAAATTGATGCCCTGAGGCAAAGCGTTAATAGGAGATAATTGGGATAATTAATTACATTATCATAGATTACGTGTAAATTGTATAATTATAAAATTGTGATTGTCTGTATGACCGTGTTGTGCATATTAATTATGCAACTAATTTGGTGAAGTTTTCATCAGTTAGGCGTATTTTTAAATGAGACCGGCACCACGATATACTTGTATGATAAAATTCACTAATCAACGTGGGCCGCGCGCACTGGTCGTTTAAATCTTTTTTTTTTTGAGGTTGGAAAATATTTAATTTCCAAGCTCAAAAAAAAAGACTTCTCCCGCATTGGGAGGAGCGGAAATGAAGTGTCAGACTTCTACTGACATCAAAGTTAAAACCACCCATGTCCCTTCTTAGCCCTTTGTATCTGTTTCAAACAACCTGCAGTTTTTTTTTGGTAGTGGCATCTGGTAGTTGAGTCTAGGATGTCTGGCTTCTGCTTAACAGGGTAAATCCCTGTGGATGCCTTGAGTTTAAGGCCTCCAGCCAGGGGACAACCCGCAGCCCCAACGGGATCATTTAAATCTCACGTAACGACCGGCACACGTAACCGGCGCCGGTCTCACTTTGAAATGTGCCTTAGAGAATTTATCCTGCGCAAAGAAAAAACATCATAATTAAAATCAAATTATTAGCTTATAAAAAAGAAGTTAACAAGTTGTAGAAAACGCGCGATGCAGGGGCAGGTCGCAAGGCAATTTGACCAACTGCACACGAGGGCAAAGAAAAAATGCGGCTGTTTTAAAAGAAAAGTACTAAAGCCCACGGCTCCAGTTTACAAAGCAAGATTGCAGCAGAAGAAAGCTTCCTAGATAGCTTATCTGGTAACATACATCACGACTGAAAGAAATGCTTGAAAGAGATGTTTAAAACAGCTAAGTTGCCTTTTTAAATGTGTGTGCATTTATAAAATGCAAGAACTATTCCATACGAAGTAGAAATGATTAAACCAATCACATAAAATTCAGTTTTCGAAACGGCTCCAGCCATAAAATTCGTTGAAATAGAAACAATAATAAAATCGAATGGAAAAGGTGGCCAGAATTTTACGAGAAAATTGAAGACGAGGAACAGTCAATGATTGAATGAACAAAAGAGTGAACTGCATTATTTAGAATTTGAGGACTTTACCATGTGTGAACTCGTAATAGAACAAAGCTATGAAAGATATTGGTCACGATAGATTAATGATGAGTTGTGGCAAGTCTCGTAAGAAATGTTAATGACAACGAATAATTTCTTGCTTTTCCGAGGAATCCAGTTTGTCCCAGAATAAACAACTTAAAGTGGCATCTACTAAGCCGCACTGGGAGCGCTTTTTTTTGGGACAAGCCGCCATACTATTCCCAAACCACTGTAACTCCTGCACGCCAGAATCAACAGTGGCGACCACCAGAAAAGCGGCGAGACAATGAAGCTCGACGAAGTCCCAGAGAATCAATTTAAATGTTTTGGTTACAGCAACGAAATTAATAAGATAAGAATACCGGAGGAGTAGGAAAATACATATTTACCACTTCAATCGCTTGATGGATGAAGGCCCACTTCCTCTCTTAGAGAGGAGACCGATGTCCCACCCCGGTGGGAACATTACAGACTGATTAACCTTACGCTACTACTTTTCTTCTCATTTATTTAACAAAATATTTCAACCAAACTGCCTCGTTAGTCCTGACTTCGATTCCCGAGTCGAGCTAAGTGTTATTGGCCTTTTCCATCAGGAAATTCACAGTAGCTAGCACAGAGTCTGGATTTGTGCCCGGTTGATGGCAATAGGCTCGCCCTCAATTACATACGACTTAAACATAACTGGCGAAATGTGGGTGCACTATTAGGTACAGCTCTGCCTAACCTTTTGGGGATTACAAGCGTGACTTTATGTTGTGTATTAGCAATAATTACTTCCATAATATTCTCACTATGCTAATAACCGTTTCCATCTGAACGCGCTCTTACGTTGTATGTGTAGCGCTCAGCCCACACGTCTGATGCCGATAGAAAATAAATGGATGCACCTATTTTTGTTTAAGACGATCCTTCATTTTGATTAATAGTTCGTTACCGGTACTGTATTGTTGGGCTATCTTGTTCTGATTTAGTCGCAATGTCGTTTAAAGTACGCCCTAATGTTTCTATGTTATGTTTTTGAGATTGAGCTTTTAAAGGAGTTGTCATGGTATTGGATTTATCAAGGTTGTATGGGTGTCTTGTTTTGTGTTTCATAGGATGTTAAAAATATAAGTTTTTATACTGACACTATTATAAGTTTGAGGCTGCGAGTTGTTCGCAAGAGATACCGCGACCTCGGCATGAAGAGCTAAGAAAGAACATGGGTGGTTTTTAGTCAGTAGAAGTCTGACACTCCCTTTCGCTCTGCCCAAGAGCGGGAGGGGTTATTTCATGATTTTCCACCCGCCAAAAAAAAAAAGAAAGGACGGGATATTTTACCATAATTATTTACTTTTTGTTTCAAGTTCCTGATATTAAACAAAACATGGTAAATATCCTGTTTTCAGTGTTTATGTTAGTGAATGTGTACAAGATGAGTATGTTAATGGTCTTCAAAATCCATTGAATCAGAACAACAAAAATAAAGCCGACTTGTACTTCAATTTAAAAGTCCATATCATAGATGTCAATAATGCTGAACATACACTCACACATAATAATAGAACGAAAGGGTCTAACACCTGAGATGACTTTACCCATGACCAGAAGGCGATCGATATTTACCTTTCGACAATATTTACCTTTACTGTGAAGTCACCAAAATCAACTTTCGCACCATTACTCAACGTCCACATTTGTAGAATAATAATGAATGCGTCATAGTGGACAGTTATCATGAGTTCAAGAAATTATCGGTACAGTACTTTTGGGCCCAGTCATCGGTATTTCTCGTAGACAGATCGCGAGCGTTTAGCACATTCCGCCAACAGTAACTGTTCTACTTAACCAGTGTAAAAGAAACAAAATAGAATTTTGAATCAGCAATTCACGGTGCTCTAATGAGTTTCCAATGCAATTAGGAGGAAACATTTTAACAAGGTTCCGTTAAATATATGAGAAAAAGAAGTAATGGAACAGTTGTACCGGATTTTTGGTAAAAAGCTTTCTAACGGTTGGTTTTTGAATTACTTTCACGAAAATTGTAATTTATTCGTAGCTGCCAGGTAGATTTTCAGACAGATTGTTTGCTGTTTCTGATTATTAACTTAAAGAAAAACATTTATTTGTCACAGATACATGACGTGGAACCTGAGTCGTGTACATGAGTCGTGAAGGGTGACTAAACTTTTAAACAAACATCCTCCTTAGAGAAAGCTAAAAATTGTCGATGGTCACGCGAAATGATGAATCTATGAGGCAACGACTAGCATATTAAAAAAAATCAAATGGCGCCAAATAATATAGGCATGCCAATAGAGGATGTCGTTTATCAATTCGCAACAATAGAGGTACAAGGCGGAAATCCTACAAAAATATGGTGCGCAGTTGAACGCTCCATATTTTTTGACAAAATAATTGCAATCAAAGGTGTAGATTTATATCATAATCAACGCAAGTCCTCTGGTGTGCTGTCTCCTGTCATGAAACCGAATAACTTTTGTTCTATGAATAAGTTCTTGGAATTCACAAAAAAGTACTTTCTATAGGATTTGACGCGATCAGCTGGTCAGTATGTATGGTAAAACCAAAACAAAAGTTATGAATTTCCAATAGTCACAGAACAAAAGTTGTTAATTTTTATGTCTGAGTCACCAATTTTGGTTCTAGGACATGTCGGTGTCCTCTCGATGCTTTCGTTCAACATTTTGACAGCAGTGGTGTTATTCTTTTTTTACAAAGAATGTAATGCAAAATCGGCCCCGTTACCAATGTACACTAGCACATTAAGATACCCGAAACTGTCTTATCCGAATCAACCTATTTTTTTTTCTGGAGTATGCGAAATCATTAAATGAAGGGTCCCGCTCTGGGCAGAGCGGTAGGGAGTGTCAGACTTCTACTGACTAAAAACCATGTCGTGTTACTTACCCTTAACAATTAAAAGAGGGTAAGTAAATTAACAATTGAATTTAAATTATAAATTAAATTATATAAATCAAATGTAACCTTCATAGTTCTAACCATTAAGAAAAACTATGACTAAATTAAAAGAAAAAGTAAATGACATATTGACAACTGACGTTATGTCACACGAAAAGTAAACAATGAAAAATTATAAGATTTAATATTTTAAAACAGTAAAAACAACGTTAATAAATCGAATAAGATTGATTATAAGACTGCCAACAAAAATAGTTGTCGCCAAGGCGCGACATGAGACGTAAAAGGACATTTTATGAAAGATGAGGATGATTAGTACTCAGATCATAGTAAAAGTGTAAGTATAAATACTATAACCACCAATGTTTCTTTTTAGCCCTTTGTGTCGTGTCCGCGGTAACTCTTTTGAACAACCCGCAGCATCCGAATCAACCTCAAACCTAATGGTTTAGCGATAAAATTGAAAAAGGTTTAAAGATATTTAACAAATTGTAAGTAGTAGCTTGATGTGTGGCATCTGTACCTACCCTGCTCTTTATTCTTGGTCTCGTTTTTGGGTCACCCTCATCATTACCCGTTAACTTAACCATTAACTTAACCATTCATTATAGACTTATTGTTTATAACATTTAAGCATATCTTAAACGAATATTCGTGCTTCGTCCATCGGTCTAAGCTGGCCTTATCTGATTCTCCAACAATAGACCCTTACTTCGTCTACACCATTTGTCACTAATGGCGTTGCGTAAAATTGTAAGAAAGAAAGAAAAAATGTGTCGGATGGAATGTCCACTAAAGATTTTTGGGTTCCGTAGGATACCAACGGGATTCTACTTTGTGTTTGTATTTTTTTAAACGTAACAGGTAGACACTTGAAATGTTCTCGCAGTGAGTATTACTACAGCAACAAAATAAATAGAAAAATTAAAATACAAAAAACGTGTTATTTCCGTGTTTTTTGTCCGATCTTAATAATTACAATACATGGAGGATCTCGTTAGTTAGCTGCCTGTCTATCAAGGACTTGATACAGAAAGCGGTACTCCTGGACACGGCTCGTATTCTAATGAGGTTTTTTTCTTTGGAGCCCTGATTGCCAGTAGTTTGGACCCCGTTTCCGGTACCGGTGGGCTACAATTTTTATCTTTTTGTACATTGTTTTTTGTATTTCAGAAAGTTTGAAAAAATGCAAAGAAATGAATAAAAGATAAATATTGGCAAATGGTACGGAACCTTTCATGTCTGACCCTGACTCGCACTTGACCGATTTTTTTAAAGTGTTTACATAATATTTGGTGGCGGTTTATATGGTATGCTAACATGATTTAATTTTGTTTGTAAAGCAACTAGTGTGTCACAGTTGTGTTGGAAAACGTATTTATGTTCCTGGCTTTTTTTTGTTGTAAAATTTTGTCAAATGGACGCCGTTTCGACGGGTTATTTTGTTTGTTGGAGATTTATTTGAAATTTTGCTTTGTTGGTGATGTTTATTCGGTAGGCAGTAAAGCTTTTATTTACATTTAATTAAAACTGTATCTATAACGTATAAAAATAATCTAGGACTTGCACTGATTTTTATTAGCGATGGTTGTGCGGTAATGTGTAAACAAATTTTTTTGAATCATGTACACATGGCAACACTTAAAAATTAAAATTTTCCAGTATAATATGACCTCGCTTTGTATGAGCTTACTCTATAATGAGAGATCAGCTTGATTAGGTTGTGTATAGCTTGATTGGTCGTCTTACGAACAAAACCATTATGTATGTGTTGGACTGCTGTGCATGAATTTTTAGGTTTGATTCCCAGGCCGATCAACTTGTTATTGGATTTTTTCCACCCGGTTAAATGATGTTTATTTTGCAAATTGGTTTTTACAAACACATTTACAAGACACTTTTTTTAAACTAGATGGGGCTGGTGTTTCGTACCTGACTACTCCGAGAAGAAACATCCGAAACAAATGCAGAGGTCATAGTCTCTTTTAAGGTCCAGATCGCCATAATCCTGGTATAATACACATGAGTACAATGCAGACCAGTGTCTGAGATGGTCTTTTGAAGAAAGCACCACACAGATTTGATGTCACTAGGCTCGGTACTTACATATAACTAGCGAATTTACTGGGTGTTAATTTGTATTTTCTGCCCAACCCTTCGGGGATTACAGGCGTGATGTTATGCTCATAAATCCATAGAAAACTTTTAAATTCCTATCACATTCACAAGCTACGATCCTTAGAACACACACACGCATACACATACATATTTCTTCCATATTTTTCAATGTGTGTGTGTGTATTCTTGTTGTGCGCGTTTACTCATTTATAAGTGCGGTACGAAACGCAGTGACCCAGAAGTTGGCCGTTTAACATTGAATGGGCATTTCACGTCTCGTTAGAACAAAAGAATTACAAACGTTGGCCGCGTACACACAAAACAATGCTAAATGATGCGAGTGGAATTAGTACGTATGGCTGCGGTTCATTTCAAAACTGGTTGGTTGGACTTCTTCTGGGTCTATAACGAGTCGTTTACTTGTTGTTTATTTAACATGGCGGAGGAAAATTACCGAGTTTCCTCCGAGTCTCGGAAAGCATGTTAAACTGTTAGTTACAGATGGTCAGTGGTTCGAAAGTCATAAAATCTTACCAAGGGGTATCTTATTCCCGTCGGGGCTGCGGGTTGTTCGCAAGAGATACCGCGGCCTCGACATGAAGGGCTAAGAAAGAACATGGGTGGTTTTTAGTCAGTAGAAGTCTGACACTCCCTTTCGCTCTGCCCAAGAGCAGGAGGGGTTATTTGATGATTTATCACCCGCCCAAAAAAAAAAAGGGGCATCTTATTGCCCAGTAATACCTGGGTTGTGGAAGTCAGATAGGCAGTCGCTTCATCTAAAATTACGGGTATTCAGCTGCATCCGGTTACACTGGAAGCCGACCCCAACATAGTTGAGAAATCTAGGCATATTTCACCAGAAAAAATCTTATAAGTCCGTCTGTTAGAATATCGCAAAATATTGGATCATATACGTGTTTTTTGTTTTAACAAATTAATACAAATTGACGAAAATAAAACGTGTCAAAGAGGGCTTGTGACGTCACTTTGTAGGTAAAAAAGTACTAACCTTGTGACGTCACACGATTTGACACGACTTTTCGAAGCACTGTATCGTCTTCATCTTTTGTTTACGTGAAAAAAAATATATGTCCATTTTTTTTTTGAAAATCTATCTGACGGACTAATTATATATTTTTGGTGAAATACCCTAATAGCATGGGACGATTCTCATTTGTAAAAGGAACTAGCCGTGGTTACCACTACAAGTATTTAAGTATGTCGCAGATATCACTTATTGTATGTCAATATTATTGTTACAATAACGACTTCATGTGTATTTAAACTTAAACATGTCGTGTTAAAAACGATAATCTTAAAAACAATATGGATAAAGGTCTATCGATGTAAATTCCATTGGTTACTTAGCGTATTGTTAGTCGCGCTGTATTCTTAATTAAGAGTCTTGTAACTGAACACGAGTGGGCGGGCTAGTGGCTCCACAAGGATGCGTTTTTGTTAAGGCTCGGTTCAATGATCTTTATCTTTTCACTTTTTATTTACAGTTTCTTTATGGTTGCTTCGTTGATTCTATTGGTCGCATGTGCAACTTTTAAGCACCAGTTTGATTTCCAAGTCTGGAAGAAAGTCTTTGGGTTTTTCTCTTCATCTTAGTCTTTCAATTTTGCTTGACAGAGTCGTATTGGTCATGAGGGGACGCCCACAGCTGCGGACGCTGGTCTTCGCGATCTTTTTCCACCGGTCTCCACTGGCCGCATGGCGAGCACATCACAATTACATCGCATGGTGAGCATTGGGTTTTTAACCGACTTCAAAAAAGAAGGTGGTACTCAATTCAGTTGTATTTTTGTTTTCAAAGTCATGATTTGTGCCCGGTAAATAGTAATTAATAGTGGTATCACCCTTTTTTTTTTTTTTTGGGGGTGTGGGAAATCATCAAATAACCTCTCCCGCTCTTGAACAGAGCGAAAGGGAGTGTCAGACTTCTACTGACTAAAAACCACCCATGTTCCTTCTTAGCCCTTCATGTCGAGGCCGCGGTATCTCTTGCGATCAACCCGCAGAGAAAAAAAAAGGATTTCGTATCGAATATACCTGTATACGAAATCCTTTTTTTTTTAATCCAAGCTATAGTATATAGCCAGTTATTAGTTTTAATTGAATACTTTGTACAAATTATTCTTTTTTATTTTAGTTTTCGTTTGAGGTAACAAGTTTACTTGCTATAATTAAATTGGTTAGGGTGAACGTCTTTTGAGGTAAAGGCCTAATTTATTTGAATTTGCTAAGTAAACTGATTTTAACTATGTTATTTATTTTTATAGCTAGATCGTACCTAGTTGGTAGAATCGAATAATATACGAATTCGAGTGTCGCCGAGTCGTTTTTAAAGGTTAAAGTATTGGGACGACATAGGAAAGCAGCTTTTGCGCTCTTTAATAGCATTAATCATAATAAAGGGCGTAAAAGTACCCTTAACGCAAACGAAGGACTCTTGTTCTCCCCACCACTGCGATATTTTTTTGTTCTAGACCATACCTGAAAACCCCTATAGTTACGGAGATATTGCGAGTCAAAGTTCCAAACTTTTCACAGCTGTTTTTGTAAATACCAGTTTTTCAGGTTATTACTTAAATTACCTCCATGACCCGTTTACTATTGAAATCATCCACTAGCACAATGTTTTAAGAGTGCTACTTTGAGTTTTACCGTAAAATGTGATTTTTGACCCCAAAAAAAAAGTCGTTTCCCAGCAAAAATTTTGGCGTAGGGGTACTTAGTTTGATGTACAGAATGGTTGGTTGACGGCTATGTGATGGGTTGTTCTACACCCTGTATAAACAATGCAAACTATAACGAGGTACCTTTTTAGGGAAATATTACTTGTTACGACGACTCGTCTCTCAATATTTTCGTCATTTGGACAACTACAGGACTCTTCTTCTTTCTTTATGGTGTGGTGTCTAACTAGGTGTCAGAGATTTCATGCCGCGCATGACTTACTTGGCTTTACATTTCACCGAGAAACATCTCTCAGGCATGCTGGTTTTCGTAGCGGCGATCGGCGGCGGCGACCTCTCGCGTCCGGCCCTGGTGCAAGCCATGGTCCGGGGCGAGGAGGAATGGGACGCCGTCGCCTCCTTTTGCGAAGCAGTGATGCTAGCGAAGGAGGTGGCGGAACGTGAGAGGGAGAGAACCTCTCGTCCCAGCCGCCGCGGGAGGCGCTCCGGGCGTCGGGGGCCACGTGATGGCTTCCGGCAACCGTAGACGCGGGCCTGTGGACGGTGAGTGATGGGTAAGCTCGCCGTCCGTCCGTCTTTTGACGACGACAGGCCGTGTCGACGGCGCGTTCGTGTTCCACGCGCGCCTCAAAGAGAAGTCAGCATCATGGAAGGGGCCCGCAAGGGCCGACGCCTGTCGAGGCTGCGGGTTGTCCGCAAGGGATACCGCGGCTTCGACATGAAGGGCGAAGAAGGAACATGGGTGGTTTTTAGTCAGTAGAAGTCTGACACTCCCTCTCGCTCTGCCCAAGAGCGGGGGGTTATTTGATGATTTCCCACCCCCCAAAAAAAAAAAAAAGGCATGCTGGTTTAATAGGGATGTTTACTAACTAAAAAAATATGATTCTAATTAGTCCGTCTGTTAGATTATCGAAAAATATTGGATACGTATTTTTTTCTTTTATCAAATCAATAAAAATTGACGAAGATAAAACGCGTCAAAGATTTGAGTGGGGGTTTGTGATGTCACTCATCGGTAAAAAAGTCATACTAATGTCTTAGAATATGACGTCACACGAGTTTTCAAAACACTGTATCGTCTTCATTGTTTGTTTACGTGAAAATAGAAAAAATACGTGTCCAATATTTTTTGAAAATCTATCTGAAGGATTAATTAGATTTTTTAGTTAACTACCCTATTAGGGGTGCGTCTCTTGGGTTCGAAGTCAAGACCTATGACTTAAACAGAACACTAAATATGAGTCATGTGAGGTACCATACCAATATAGGCAAGACACTGACACTCAAATTACCAATATTATCTGATCTGACCTAAAGAGTACATACCAACTCAAGACGGTTTCTTAACAGTCCCAAAGTAACAGTACCAAAGAAAACCGTCGGTAATCTGGCTCGTCAGCTCAGTTATCTACGAGATAGCATCGCTACGTGTCGATGCGAGCGATACCGAGCTAAACAATTAGCCGCCATTACTGCGATCGATTCACTACAGTTTCGTTATAACGAACACGGTTTGCTGTTACACCGGAGTGTAGCATGGCGACCGATTTGTGTTGCTGTAGGAAATATACAGAATTCGAATATGACTTTCATAGCAGAAGTTGTTAAGTATTTTGTGTAGAAATACCCCTTTTATGAATACCTACATAATAGCAGGTGCTTGGATCGATTTTCAGGTTAAATCGCGTTTACCTAGGTTGGTTTATGTATGGGTGACCGCGCAATACATACCGGGTCTCCTTCGTGCCTCGGAAAGCACGTGAAACCGTTGCTTTCGGCTGTCATTTGTAGTTCTTTGAGAGTCGTTGCAAATAGTCAGTGGGCCGAAAGTCTGACATTCGTACCAGGGGGTATTACCCAGTACTAACTGGATTTTGGAGGTCAGATAGGCAGTCGCTCTGTGTAAAATACTGGTACTCAGCTGCATTCGGTAAGAATGGCAGCCGACCCATACCCAACATAGTTGGGAAAAGGCTAGGCAGATGATGAAAGTGTTAATTATTCAATCCTTTTATATTATCTGTTATACTATCTTACACAATGGTGTAATTGCATCCTCCTTCGCCTTGGTAGAGGTTAAACAGTTCATAGTGCGATCGTATCTCTCAGAGTCGGTATTTTTAGTGCCTTACCGTACCTCAAGTGACTGACTTACATACTTCTATAAATTCTCTCAATGTTCTTATTATTGCAGTCCATTTGATGTTGAGAAACAGATTCGAGTGTTTTTGTATTATATTATGTTACTTGTAGAGCTTTTGAGCGCAGTATTGCCCGCGGGAAAGTCTGAAGTTATTAACACGGGAACACAGTCATCGTCATTTCAGCCGAAAGACGTTCACTGCTGGTCATAGACCCCCCCTAATGTCGCCACATTGACCGGTCGCGAGCATCTCACATTCACAGATCCCAGTAACCTTCACCAGGTCGGTTGGAAGGTCTTCCAACGCAACGTCTTCCGGATCACGGTCGCCACTCCAGATCTTCTGAACTCAAGAATACAGTACCAAGGTGATATGACACTTATTTAGTGTTTAATAAGGCTCATGTCTTTTTTAAAGCATTTTAGGTTATAGCTTCATGTAGCCTAAATGCCTGAAACAAAACCCAAGTAAAAAAACTCTATAAACCCTAACAAATTGTACCTGCATTATTTTTACAAATAAACAGTTCACAATGGAACCGCACGTACAATATGTGGCGATTCGAATCCCGCACAGCCGAACGCAAATACTGTCGGTAAATACCGAACAACATTAACGCAGCGGATAAAATTATTTTTGTTGAAATAAACCTCCCGTATTTCGCAAAAACGACATAATACTACCTCTACTGACAATCTCTCATTCAATAATCCACTTTATCGGCCAAAAATTAGGGTTTGATTTTGAATGGAGGTGGAAATTTCTACTATAAATATCATTCATGGAATCAATGTAGTAGAAAATATGACTCAGTTTCGGTATTCGATGTTTAAAAAAATCTGATTAATGCCTTAGATCGGGGAATGAGTCTCTTTGAAGTTTCTTCGAGGGTAACTTCGGATAATCGAGTGATATGATTCAATTTACGTAGTTCACGAAACACTTTGGAACTGTTAGATTTTTCAAGGTGGTTCATTTGTTTCTAGTGCATAGAGTCATATGTCAGCACCCTAGGTTCGGTTATAACAGTCGAAAACGATATAATTGATCAAACGAACTTCGGCAAGTGAAGTAGTTGCCTTGTAGGTTAGAGGAACTACGTTGTGAATGTGTTATATCTGAAGAATAAAGCGATGCAGTATAATTAAGTTACAGTTATGCATTTCGAATATTAACTACCTGCCAAATACTTCGCTGCTTTGGTTAATTAATCAACATGAAGTAGGTACCTACTTAAATTTATGATGAAATATCCCTCTCTGTGTTGCACTAAAATATTGAATATGAATTGCAATAATAACACCGGATTAGTTGTTGTTACTAAATATTCATAATCACGATATTTGTTATTGTAAAACATGACCAATATTTGGGTTAACACCTATTTACTTAGCTACACAGGTTTACACAAACTGCAGTTAAATTTATTTAGCACACAAACCACTGCACAGGTAACTAATAAACGGCATTTAGTGTGCTTTTAACTGACCATCAAAGTTCGTGACATAACTCAAATTTTAAATAAACGCCAAATAGGGTGACAATCAAATCAAATTAGGCGAGACTGTCTGTGAGCGCGGGACGTGTAAATTGTGATGTAATTGCACCTATTACGGTGCCCGTTGTCCGGCATTTGACGGGAGTGGGGTTGCCCTGTAATTAGCGTGTCTGTCCATCTGTAATATGCCAGTTGTTTGAAAAAAAAGTACATAATTTTTTAATGGAAGGCGTGTTTGAACTTTGACATGGCTGAGTGGCCCGTGTTTAGTGGACAGAGGTATACTTTGTTTTTAAATAAAGTGTTAATGTTTTGTTAATCGGCTTTGGGTCGACCCTCTCGAATCGGACGAGTCGAGTGATATAATTAGACCCGTTGCACAAGTTAACATTGAGATGTAAAGTTAACATTGAGATGTAAAGGATTAAAAGGATAGGTACCTCACTTCAGTGTTTAAATGTTAAATTTTACATTTAAAAGTAATGGATGGTATAACTCCTCGACAAAAGTGCGTAAGTATTTAACATACGGAATGTTGAAAGTATCAATTAATTAAAAAGTACTTTTATTTTTATGAATTGTTGGCACTTGCATCTTGAACAAAGGCAGGCCAAGAACTCGAGCCACAGCCTAATAAACCATCAATTTAAATATCGTACATTCATATCACGATATAATCATTCTTATTATCAGTGTAAATCAGCTCACCAAACAAGTTCCTTCAATCTATTTTTCAAAAACTACTGCATCGATTTGAGGAAGGTTTTAGTAAATAATTTGATCGACATTCACGTGGATGAAGCCGCGGGCATCAGCTAGTGATACATGATAAAATGAAATTTGTGTTAATTAATAAAGCCTTAAAAAAACTATGTTAGTTACACTCTACTTCTATCACTTTGCGCTACTGTGTTAAATTATCTTGACCCTTGATTGTACGTTTTGAAATAAAATGAACATATTTTAAGTGTTAACTCATAGGCATCCTCGATGCGGACTACTTATCACAAAAACATGAGTAATGATTAAAATTAGGTACATTTACATGAGTGACCATCACTCATCTTAAACTTTTTACCGTTTAGTATTAGTCACTTAACACGTTGGAACTTTTTGCTATCTATTACATAATTATTATTTTAGACATCTTTGTACAAACGAAGCTTAATCTATGAAGAACTTTGAGTTTTTGTTTGTTATGGTAATATGTTTAAAGCATTAAAATGTTTATCAACTGCCTCGTTGATCTAAACCATATGTATTAATAAAGACCTTGAAAATAGAATTGATTGTATTTACATGGCACGACTGCAAATCCGACCTCCGCAACCAGCAGTCACTTATCCTGGCTACTATTCACTTTAATAAAGCGATAAAAAACATGAACACAATAATGTCCCGCTCCACACTACCATGCGTTATCTCCATAAATCACAATTATTGGCGCTATCATTACACTACAATAACGATCATTATCTAAATCGCTGTGCAATTATCACGTTAGCGTGTCACAACTAATATGTTGAATCGCTGCATCTCATTAATATAACCGCTGTGTAAATATTTTAATGGGATTTCATTGCATTATTTTGATGTAGTAGCTGTTTTTTATTGATAGTTAACTTATGACATGGCTAGAGCAGCGGTGGCCCAGTGGTTACGGCCCCGTCTTACGAAGTTCGAACCCAGGCAGTTAGGGCTGCGAGTTGTTCGAAAGAGATACCGTGGCCTAGGCACAAGGGCTAAGAAGGAACATGGGTGATTTTTAGTCAGCCGAAGTCCGACACGCTCTGCCCAAGAGCGGAAGGGGTTATTTGATGATTTCCCACCCCCCAGAAAAAACAAAAAAAAGGCAGGCGCCTTTTTTGTGTAATTTATTTCATCACCACTACTCTTAAAACGGTGACGAAAACATTGTGAGGAAACTGGCTGTGTGTAAAACCAAAAATTCGAAGACATGTGACATCTACCAACGCGCACTGGGCATTCCCGCGTGGTGGATTATAGCCCATCCCTCTCTTAGAGAGGAGGCCTGAGTCCTTGCAGTGGGAACATTAAATGCTGATGATGATGATGGCTCGAAGAAAGAAGGTAACTCCTGAAATTAAGACTAATTGAGATGTAGGGATGCAGAAGACATGCAGTGCTATAAATTGGGACAAGGATAATGACGAGATCCACTTTGTTCTTATCCTAATTTTATCCAATTCCGTATTCAGCATTTTTGCTTCTTAAGGTTCCGTTACCAAATTAAGCTAACAGTTTTTTTTTTATATTAATGCCGATGGTCAGTCCGCCATAGGGCCATTTCTTTTTAACCATTATACACCAAAATCCAAACTCTTTAAAGATTACTCATGGCATTAAAGAATCGCCATGAATGAGCCCTAAATGGCACATTGGACTATTACAGTGCAAAATGGTCATCCTATTATACCTTTTTTTTTTTGGGCAGAGCGGAAGGGAGTGTCAGACTTCTAGTGACTAAAAACCACCCATGTTCCTTCTTAGCCCTTGTGTGGAGGCCGCGGTATCTCTTTCGAACAACCCGCAGCCACCGACGGGTTCCTATTATACCTTTTCTTGTGACTGCCACGTTGGTCTAGTTGTCGTAAGTGCGGCTCATAAGGTCCTCGGTTCAATTTCCATGTCGGGCAAAATGTTATTCGATTTTTTATCATCTGGAATTTCTCACTCGAAGCCACGGAGTCTGAATTTGTATCACGTTGATGGCAATAAGCTCGTACCCTATTACATGCGACTTAAACTGTCATTGGCGAAATAGGGGCGTGCTATTAGGTGGGTCCAATTGACCAAAGACTCTAACTATGCCTAACCTTTCGGAAGTTATGTAAGTATGTATGTTACTAGTAGTCATCATCATCATCATTTCAGCCATAAGACGTCCACTGCTGGACATAGGCCTCCCCCAGAAGGGAGGGATTCGCCATAATCGCCACGCTTGGCAGGCGGGTTGGCGATCGCAGTATGGTTGTTACGAAGGCACAGAGAATGCTGCTGCCCATTCTCTGGTAAGTCCCTTAGTCGCCTCTTACGACACCCACGGGAAGATATGGGATGGTGCCATTCTTTATGTCCGACACCATACGGAACCACCACCGTACTAGTAGTATAGAAACATTTTTGCACGAATTCCACCCTCACTTGAGCAGTATTGTAAATTTACCTTTCATTCTACCCGTCTATCAATCAGGAAACATCAATTATTTCCTTCCTGCACCACATTATATTTAGAAGGAACCAAAACATGGCCTAAAATCTATGGGCCCAGTTCGCGTCCATTTTGTCCCGAAACACATCATTTAATTTGCTTCTAATTAACGTTGGCCCACCAACATTACGGACAACGCTAATGTGTGCATTGAACGAACCTTTAAATTTGCTGCCTGATGTAATATAGATACGGCATCGCAAACAGATTCTAATTAACTATGTTTTATAGCATAATAATTAGGATGTGGTTTTCTCCCTAAACCGTATGAACATTTAGGGAGCTTTGCATAGGAACATAATTTTCAAGTAACTTCGCCAACTTTGGGCTTTTTATTTTCTTTACTTACAGATTATCATAAATATGTTTTATTTAGTTGGTCAGGTGACTTTTCATTTTATTTTCTTTTTTATACCTATGAAGTCCTTTTTTTTTTGGGTGTGGGAAATCATCAAATAACCATTCCCGCTCTTGGGCAGAACGATAGGCTTACGGCGGAATGTGCCTGTGTGCCTATTGGCCTTGTTCTGTTCTGTCTCCTGCTGATATTGAGGGAAGTGGAAATTATGTTTTTCCTACTCCTCCGCTATTCTTTTCTCATTTATTTTGTTGCGGGATCCAAGACAGTTAAATCGTTTCTCTGGGACTTCGTCGAGCTTCATTGTCTCGGCGCTTTTCTTGTGGTCGCCACTGTTGATTCTGGCTAACAGGAGTTACAGTGGTTTGCGAATAGTGTGGCCGGCTTACGGCGGAATGTGTGTGGTACTACATAATAGGTGTAGCTCTAGCTAACCTTTCAAATACAACAGGCGTGATGTTATGATACCACTGCCTTTTGATATTATCCTCATTAAATAATGATTTAGAAAATCAAACAAAAAGTTCCTGTTGTTGTGACAAGATTTCCAATTCATTGAGAAGCTCCAGGATCAAGTATTAGTGTCAATGATTGGGGACAATTGTTATCACACCACAATCTTTGATGTACCTGCCAAGAGTCTGTCTGCCAAGATATCTCCCATTGGCAAAACATCGACCCTTTCGATTCATCAGTTATAACATTCCTTGTGAGTGTGTCATCACACTACACCCTAATAAATATTATAAAGGCGAAAGTTTGTGTGTGAGTGTGTACTCTTTCACGCAAAAACTACTGAACCGATTTGAATGAAATTTGGCACACAGATACTTTATAACCTGGATTAACACATGCGAGTTTTTATCCCGATTTTATCTTCCCGTGGGATAATTTTCAAGTTGTAGCGGGCGAAGCCGCTGGCAACACCTAGTATCCTCATAAATTTAATTGTCATCACTTCTCTAAGTACCTATATTGCTTAATATGGTCTTCTACTCAAGTATTTTGTATGCTGCCGGTGTCTCCTTTATTGTTTCCATATTTTCTAAATTCTCAAAGCTTTTCAATGACCCTTAATTGTTGACTATTGTATTTTCTTTTTACTGAGAATTGTGATATTCTTCTAAAAGAAGACTACTTGATCTTCTCTTTGACATGTAATTTTGTGCCAAGTGACAATAATTATGGCAACTGTGGATCCAAAATGTCATAATATTTCTCTTAATTTTCTATTTTTCCTCATTTTTTGAAAATAAACATTTAGAGACTTTCACGTTAATAAGCCCAAAATTAGGCCTATGTCCAGCAGTGGACGTCTTTTGGCTGGAATTATGAAGCCCAAGATTCTCCTACGTGTACAGTCAGCAGTACCTTTATGTATACACTTAGCAACGTTTAGAAGCATTTTTTACCGCCAGTATTGAATTCATTTTCATGCAACGTAAGGAAACTAAAATTTTGGAACCCATATTATCATAAAATAGGTCATAATATCTCAAAATTGCAATCGTTATTTCACGAGAAATTCACATTTAAACTTTGCCAAGTGTACATACATATTTTTGCTCGTGACTGTACTCATTCAAATGTAAAGTAATTACAAGACATGCCTCATCCAAGCATCGATCATGATCCCTGTATTACAGCATTATTGAGCGGTGGCACACTATCGGACTAACCGAGTTAATTACAGCGCAGATTGATATGTCCTCATAGGCTGCTGTTTGCAGTGGTTGCCCGATAATACGACGAACATGAAGGTAGATATAATAGGTGGGCTAGAACCTTTGTGGGTCGAATAATGGTCATTTTGTCACCGTTTTGTTCTGTCATAGAAAAAAATTTGGTTTAGTGTATGCAAACGCGACTGCTGAGTAATAGGTCCTGATTTCGATACCCTAGTTCGAGCATAGTGGGTTTTCTATATCAGAAATATCTCAGTAACTGCTATAGAATTTGGATCGGTTGATGGCATCAAGCTCTCTCTCGCTTCGCTTACTCGCTCGCTTCGCTTACGCTGAAGCGAATATAGAGAAGATATAATGAAATACATATTATATCTGACGAAATTTGGGTGTGCTGTTAGATGAAACCTTGTCTAACCTATCCAAGATTATAGGCGATAAGTGATCCCGTCGGGGCTGCGGGTTGTTCGCAAGAGATACCGCGGCCTCGACATGAAGGGCTAAGAAGGAACATGGGTGGGTTTTAGTCAGTAGAAGTCTGATACTCCCTTTGGCTCTGCCCAAGAGCGGGACCCCGGGGTTATTTGGTGATTTTCCACCTGCCAAAAAAAATGCGTTATGTGATGTAAGTAAAAGTTTACAACAGCATTTTTTGTTGTTAATTTTCTCCTGATGTTGGACGATGGTCTTCCCAATATTCCAACAGTTTTTTTTATTGCAAAATGGGCCTGCTTCTGAACTTGATCACGTCTGAAAGAACGCGATGGATGAAGTCTATCTATAATAGAACGAGTTTGGCCAAAAGATGCCTGTTTATTGTTACTTTGAAGTTCTCTTTTTTCGGTCGGGGCTGCGGGTTGTTCGAAAGAGATACTGCGGCCTAGACACTTAGGGCTAACGCGCTAAACACATGGAGCAACTATTGCAGCAACTGGCAACTAGCTGTTTACATATTTTCTGCAATTAGAAACTAATTTAGTCATTGATTACAGCAACTGCAAACAGTTGACGATCACCGGAACTCGAAACTCGAATTCCTATGTGTGCGCAGTCCAATTGAAATATATGTAAACAGCTAGTTGCCAGTTGCTGCAATAGTTGCTCCATGTGCAAAGCCCCTGAGAAGGAACATAGGTGATTTTGAGTCAGCACAAGTCTGACACTCCCTACCTTTCTGCCCACAGCGGTAGCAGTCATTTGATGATTTCCCACCGACCAAAAAAAAAATCTCTTCTTTCACCTTCTCTTGTCAATCAGGTAGACTCAGGCTCAAGCGTTTCTTAGAAACTGCAATAATCAAGCATTATTTTACTACAGCAACTACTGAATTAAGTCTTATTTAATTAGAAATTAGTGAAAAAACATTCAAGTCTCCCTAAAAGTCACTGGAGAAAAGGTTTTTCAGTAAAATCTAAGTAGAATTCAAACAAATTAATTAATCAGCCTTCAACAAGTAAAAATTAAGGTTTTATAAAGATATTTTTACTCACAAAATAATATAGATTGGCTCCAGAGGTCGACGACCAAGGGTGACCTTGATTAGAGACGTATAAAATATCGATATTGTCTTTTTTATAGATATTAAATTACAGTCACTAAAATGAGCAAGTATTGTGATAAAAAATATGTTTATTTGATTACAATACAATATTGCGAATGTGGTTGTGGAAAAAATGAGCAGAGATAATATTTTCAATACTAAAGTATATTGGTTGTTTTTATATTTATTTGTTTAGTTTCGTATTTTGCTTATCTAGTACAACGTAAATACGTAGTACCTACAAGTTAAGGATAATGACAAGATGTTATTGAAAGCTCCTTCCAGTAATATATATATCTGCAAAAACAAGAAGCTACATCCATTTCTATAATTATGTAAATTATCCAAAGCCAAATTAGACAGAAAAACCTAAAACTGAGTAAAATAACACATAAATATAAGGTTGTAGGAGTAATCGATATTTTCACATTCAGTTACATTACATCTCTATTCAGTTAAAGGTAACGCAAATTAGGGGAGGTTAAAACTCAGGTTAATCTTTTAATACGAACCCAAATCATTCATTTTAGATCAAAGCCCTGTGCGATACAGACTGCATTAACAAAAAAACACAAAACACCTAATTATACCTCGCAGTAATTAAGAAAGAAATATTTCTGCTGAACAAAAGCGCGCAATTTTACATTGAACAATAAAAATAATTCTGTCCAAGATTTTTGCACAATATGCTTAGAATTAGAGGAAAGTCGGGAACAATGTTATCTTAAGCAAAAAAGTTCAATTTAGGGAGAAAGGGCTGTGAAGGCGAGAAATGAAGCTCGTAATGAAGTTTATTATTTCCATTATTAAAGTTGAAAAGTACTATAATGCAAACGTGAAAATATGTTTTTTACGTTGCACTTTATTTTTGGAGCTATAAAAGTGGTGTTTAAAAAAACAACATCGAACTACTTCTTTTTTAACTTGCGATATCTGTTCCTATTCCTGTCATTTTGACAGTTCAAAAATATTCACTGTGAGCAAATGAATTTAACAAAAGTATAAAATAATCGATCAGCCATGTATAGTGATTAAAAGTGTGTTAAACAATTTGAGTACAGACTTTATGAGTAGGACTATCCTCTGATAGCTGTATAAATCTCACCTAACTTTGATTACAATAATAATTTACCTCATACACACATTATTCGATGCTCGAGCTCGTGAAGTACGTGGCTTATTAAGAACTGCCACTCGGGTCAATCTTTAGGTAAAGCTGTGCTTGCCTAGGTCGGTCTGTGGATGGGTGACCGCCCGACATACCGAGTTTCCTCCGTGCCTCGGAAAGCACGTTAAGCTGTTGGTCCCGGCTGCCATATATAGATCTTTGGCAGTCATTACAGGTAGTCAGCGTCCTGAAATTCTGACATCCAGTCATAACAAAGAGTATCGTATTACCTAGTATTAACTGGGTTGTGGAGGTCAGATAGGCAATCGCTCCATATAAAATACTGGTATTCAGCTGCATCCGGTTAGACTGGAAGCCGACCCTAACATAGTTGGGAAAAGGCTAGGCAGATGATGATGACACACATTATTCGATAGATATATTTAACCGAAAGTAAATTTTCGGCGATGTAATATCTAAACTTGCGGGTCTTGGAACTTCTAACCTGCTGCTGCTGCTCAGAATCGTAAAACGAAATACTACAAACTATACAACCACAGTTATTATTGATTCTAGTACAGAAAACAAATAGATAGCTGTACAGAAGGTTGGCATATTATAATTCATCATTTGCCTAGCCTTTTCCCAACTATGTTGGGGTCAGCTTCCAGTCTAACCGGATGCAGCTGAATACCAGTATTTTACATGGAGCGACTGCCTATCTGACCTCCACAACCCAGTTAATACTAGGTAATACGATACTCTTTGGTAAGACTGAATGTCAGAATGTCAGGTCACTGACTACCTGTAACGACTGCCAAAGAGCTATATATGGCAGCCGGGACCAACAGCTTAACGTGCTTTCCGAGGCACGGAGGAAACTAGGTATGTCGAGCGGTCACCCATCCACAGACCGACCTAGGCAAGCACAGCTAAAGATCGACCCGAGTGGCAGTTCTTATTAAGCCACGAGCTCCTCCTAATTATAATTATAGGATCTAAAAGTACCCTTAACGCATATGAAAGGCACTTGTTCTCCCCACCACTGTGATCATTATTTTGTTCTAGACCTTACCTGGAAACCTGCTAGTTACGGAGATATTGGGGGTCAGAGTTCCAAATTTTTCACAGCTGTTTTTGGAAATACTAGTTTTTCAGGTAATAACTTTATTTAAATTACCTCCATGACCCGTTTACTATTCAAACCACCCACTAGCACAATGTGTTAACAGTGCTACATTGAGTATTACGTAAAATGTGATTTTTGACAACAAAAAAAAAGTCGTTTCCAAGCAAACATTTTTGCGTATATAGTAGGTACTTAGTTTGATCTACAGAATGCATGGTTGACGGCTGTGTGAAGGGTTAATTTACACCCTGTGTAGTTATTTTTAGAGGTCTGATTTTATTATTGCAAAAAAGTTTAAATTTTACCCTTATGTGTGTTTTTTTTCTTTTTTTTGGGTTGTGGGAAATAATCAAATAAACCCTCCAGCTCTTGGACAGAGCGGAAGAGAGTGTCAGACTAACTAAAAACCACCCATGTTCCTACTTAGCCCTTGTGCCGAGGCCGCAGTATCTCTTTCGAACAACCCGCAGCCCCGACGGGATGAATGAACCCCTTATTTGTATTTTGTACTCTTTTGTGTATCAAGTCGAGTCAAATTAACTTAAGACGATGAAATATGGGTAGACATCATCACTACATAGTATAAAACAAAGTCGCTTTCTCTGTCCCTATATCCCTATGTATGCTTAAATCTTTAAAACTATGCAACGGATTTTGAAGCGGTTTTTTTTAATAGATAGAGTGATTCAAGAGGATAGGTTTTAGTTTATAATTTGACCGACATCCACGCGGGTGAAGCCGCGGGCATCAGCTAGTATTTACTAAACAAGTTATGAAAATATGCAAACTGCAACATCTACATCATACCTAACCTGCAAACATCAAACAGGACGAACCAGTTAGTAGATAAGCAGGCAATCTTTCACAATTTATGCGTGATTGTAATCTAACTCATCTGCCAGGAGCAAAGTACTTCATGTTTATATTATACTGGCTGGTTCTAGTTCATAATTATTATGTCAACGGTTTTTGTGATTAAAAAATAAACGGTATTTAAAACTGTACTCACATGGAACTAGTGATTTTTGTAATTGGCTCGAACACGCAAACTGTCAGTGGCAATTGTTTTTTGTTAGACTAGTATTTAACTCTAACATACCTATAACATAACGTCACGCCTTGTAATCCCCGAAGGGTTAAGCAAAGGTGTACCTAATAGTATACACAAATTTTACCAGTTATGTTTCCCAGGACTATGTCCCAGGTAACAAGCATATTGCCGTCAATCGGGCACTAATCCAGACTCCGTGACTGCTACTAAAAAAATCTTAATGGGAATCCCAATAACACTATACCCGACCCGGGAATCGAACCCAGGACATTATGCACCATTACACAAACGAGGCATTTAACTGCACTAAGCATTAAAATAAAAATGAAGATAGTATAAACCATGGACATCTCGAGGCTTTATTAATAGTGAATTTAAAGCTTAATAAATCTGTGAATGTTGACAGTGTACAAGTTACAACAGTTAAAACACAAAAAGCTAGCTCAATAATAAAGTAAGATATCATAGTACACCTTCCAAGATTTACTCGACAGTGCACGCAATCACAACAAGAAAACCGCATTACACTTTTATAAAAATGACGCTATCACCGCGCCCGTCCCTCCGACAAGGTGTTGGGGTACAAATAATTTATCGTCTTCTAGCCACAGACAACATAAGCCGAGAGAAAAATAAGCAAACTACCCACTTAAAAAGACGTAACATTTCTTACGAAGCGGGCGGTAACGAAAGCGAACCTTGTGTCAACGGTCCAAATTCAAAAATCAACCCACTCCCTGCGACCATCGGTCTTTTTTACCCTGTAGAATCATAGTTTTCTACAAAGGGGTATAAATTTCGAGTTGAAGCGGGGGAGTCGAGTCGACCTTATTTAATTTCATAATAAATTGCAATAATTGCATTAGCGAAGCGGGGAGGAATAAATCAAGTGATACGGAAGATTTTCCTTGAAGAACACTTCTGTCGAATTATGAAATTTGTTGTGGTTAATGTTACAAAAAGCTCTTGAAATAAATAATGGAAAATGCTTTTTTTATTTATGAAAGAAAGGTTTTTAAATTAAAATTTATGAAAGCAGCTTGGTAAGTCTAATGGTGATTTTATTTAAATAGATACTTTGAGGTTTGAATGTGTTAACTTTTGCATATCATGAAAGAACAGATCACGTGCCGCGCACCTAGATCGAGTATTTTGTGAGCCTTATTTGAAAAAATATGCATTTCGTGCCAAGTAAAGGTTAGTGAAAAGTTTACCTCTACAAAAGCCTTTGAATGCACAAAAATAACAATGAGGCAACTAGACTAGCATACAAATTCACTTAAGACATTTTCTCGAAGCAGTACTAATAAAATTAACATAAAATTCCACAGCAGACTTCTAACCCTGTAATTACATCCATATATCTCTCCACGACGAATAACAGACTAGCATTGTTCAACCCCTCGAGAGTATATTATCGGCCCAAAGTACCCCTGGACTTATGAAGATTCGATTAAGCCAGCGTTAGATTAAACCAACCCTGATTACGAGTGAACATGGAAAAACAATTACGGAGAATACTAAAACAATGACATACTATAAAGTTCGTCTTTGTGTTCTGTATCTTAACGTTCGCTGCGGTGGGCGGGTCTGTAAGACCAGGGGTAGCCCCGGTGCCTCGGTGGAAATATGCACGGCATTTTGAGGGTTGAACGTTTAAGCCGTTACAGCAGAATTTATAGTTTTTAGATAAAGTGTAATGGAGAATAACTTGGTTTAAATGCTGAAAAGTTTTTCTGCGATTGTATGGAGTTATGGGTATACTTATTTTTTATTACGGTTCTCTAGGTCTATGTGGAGCGGTTTCAAGATATTGGCATAGCAAAATTCCTAAAAGTAACATAAATAACTTGGTATCTAAGTTTGTAGAAAATATTATCTACTATCTAGTCACCCCCTTTCAATATAAGATCAGTTCGCTTTGTTACTTATCCCACACAGACACTGGTTTTTGCTGATTTTACAATTTGTTAATTTATATTACTATAACTACTACTTTTTGAATTTTTACAGTTTGGTGATTTCTATTATAGATTTATATGTAGATTAATTACTTAATCTACGCAAGAATGGTCGTACCAAACATGAAATAAATCTGTAATAAGTTACCTTAAGGCAAAATACAAATGAAATATTAAAACAGTAAAATATCTCCCGAACATATCGAACAACGCATAAACACTGAAATATACTACACAATAATACCCAATCAACATACTTATATTAAAAAGTAAAACACAATAAAAATGTCTATAATTAACAAATGATGCTATGAATCAAATCAAAATGACGTTATATATGGAGCAGATAATAAAAAAAACTCCGGGATTTTAATGAGTACGGAGGTAACGACTATAGTTGTCAAATAGAAATACATAAAATGAGTATGCACGCTTTTGTTGAGATAAAGCCGTGTCCAGACACTGAAAGTCGATGAACGAGTGAACGAGTAAACGTTTACCAATTTTTAATATGAGTTTCATATTTATTTTATAAAACATAGGCTATGTAACGAGATTGTAAAATGTTCTGGTAAAAATTAATTAAAGTTTCATGTTTTTATTAAAAAAATGCTTAAGTATTTGTTAATATTTTGTTCGATCTTGTTGATTTACATTGTTATTTAGTGACTTATATTTAAAAACTATGTTATTAAAAATGAGATTATTTTTCCATTAGAGAAAAATTCACTTATGTCCGAACAAGTCGTAATGAGAAAATAGAAAAAATATTACACAGCAATATAACAGACTATTGTTTTTAAAGAATATTAATATTAGAAGTGTCTCAACAAACCTTAAGCTTTTTCTATAGTTCGTAACAGTTTAAAAATAAAAAAGTGAAACATTGACCGGTGCGCGTTAAATTATGAGTTATGAATATCTGCTTTCGACAAGTTAACATTCCAGTTGACTAGCTCGTATGGTTTGCCCCATGTAGCTCTATATTCTATACGTGTTACTTTGTTTCGATTTTTGTGATGTTTTAACTCCGTTGTCGACGTCAGATAGGCAGTCGCTCCATGTAAAATACTGGAATTACGTTGCATCAGATTGGAAACCAACCCCAAACATCATCATCATTTGGCTACTAATAGTAAATAGTTTTTTTTAAACAGGCCTCAATAATGTTTAGAAAAAGGCTTGGTAGATGATGATGAGAAATTGATTTTTAATTACTACAGTACTACCTTAAACTAATTTAATATGTCCCAGGGTTTCAGTGTGACAGTTGCCATACCTGAAACAAAACCAAAAATAAATTAGAAATGAGTACATATGTATAACTATGTAAATCATGCGTAAAAATAATTGACGTACTAATCCACCGCATAGAAACTTAAATCGTGAAGCAAAATCCGGTTCACTAGTGACGTTCCTTCAACGTCAATGCCGTCAATTGTCACGTACTTCCCTGTACATTGTACTTAAAAAAAGGTTTGTTAAACGAGCAAACAGTACACAGCCTATAAAGCGAGTTCAATAACTGGCCGCCCGTTACACCGTCGTGAATAGCCGGGCGTCGTGCATCAAGTGAATACTGCCGTGCATACTAATCCGCCTTCGTACTGTACCACGATGACGATGGTTTGCTGGAAGAGGCAGGTTAACGTGCCTCTTGGTTGTATGTGGTGTAATGTTTGTGTTATAGCTTGATGATTATTACAGGGAAAAGTAATGTAAATGATTAAATAGGGATGAAGTTTAAAATTAATTTTATTGTGTATTTGAGCTATTGATTCTATTATAATTGAAAGTCATTTAATGAGACTGAGTATGAGCACGTTTTGAACCTCAAAAATGCTTATTTAAGTTAATTTCCGGAAACGTACACGCTTTGCCATTTCCTAGTATTTTACCATACCAGCTTACTAGCTGGTACACACACAACAATTACTCCGCAAGGAGTTTGTTTCTTGACGAAATGGTGAAAAAAACTCCTTAGGAAAAAAGTAACGGAGTAATTGTTTTTAAAACGAAGTAATAGAATGTAAATCATTTTCATTAATTTTGCTGCATATCATCAATGACACTTAAAAAAATAAAATTTTCTATGAAAGTTTATGAAACTGTTTTCTGACATAGAAGTTCCAACCACATCCAGTCCAAAACCATCAACGCCATGTACAAAAAGATCGTATGTTCAAACCATTGTTCTTGTAACTAGATAATCGATTTATCGGAAAATATCTCCGTCAGTGGGCGTCCACATTCGATACCTATTGAACTATCGATACTAACACAGCGGGTTCCTTTGATTCCTAAGAAATCGAAATTGTAAACGCTTGTGTGTAAATGCGATCGTTCACTGTTTGGGAAAGAAAGTTCTAGCATTGTTTGGCTTCACACATTGATTTTTGTCGATGTAGTCCTGGATATGTATGTATGTGTATAAAACTAGCAGCCCCCAATGTGAAGTCAGATGCAATTATTTATATGCAAAAACATTTGTGATATAGATATTTAAGTTAAATATACACATAAAACTTCTGGTAAAAATGTTCTAATAAGCAGAAAAACAACACATACAAATAATTGGCGGAGTAAAGATGTGGTACAATACGTTCACACATACAGACATGAAAAGCGACTGATACATAAAGTTATTATATATTAAAAGTTACAGAAGATGATTCATTAAAACCTTAACACGCACAAGTAATCATTCAGATTTAATATAATTATTAAAAATTCAATAAAATCTAAGTTCAATCTTTTCATTTGAAATACTCAAAAGAGATTTTAATTACAACTCACAAACAAGTTTTCTCATTTTCTTCTGTATCTTTTGTTCAGACGTATTTATTATTCGTTAGAGCCGTCTGTCAATAATTCAACATTTCGCTCAGAAACTATGTTAAGTAAGTGTAGTTTTAAGTTAAGTTATTAATAGACGGAATCGGCCAAGCGTTAAGTTACTAGGGAACGACGTACACTAATATACCTACTCGTACACTTTTGAATTACATATTATGTTTGGGGAGTTTTCATCATTCAGTTGAGAAAATGAAATGAAGTTAATTTATGTCGTTAATTTTTTGTATTTATTTTGAAATGGTTGTATAATGAATTTTTATGTATCTCGTGTCTCGTAACTTGTCATTTTAATATGGTAAAATAAATAAAATAAATGGTATTTAATTTTTTTTTAATTTTGCGATGCTTGTCGACATAGGTAAGAGACTAAGAAAGTACAGTAAAGAAGCTACAACAAATTGCCCATTGTTTATCAAAGAAAGTACAATAATAATACCTGGGCATACCGACTTGGAAAAACCCAAGTCGGCCGTAGCAAAGGCAATCTCTTCAGATGGGGGTTCATGGAAGGTTCAGATCTCAAGTGTGTATGCGGCGTATCTCCACAGACAATGGCCACCATTTCATCTTACGCTGCATGCCCTAACACCTGCGTACTTGACGATCTTATGACCCAAAAATATTTAACGAATCGACCTGCTAAGAAGAAGATCAAGCATATTTAAACTTACACTACATCCTTCAACATGAGATATTACATGCGTCTGATAAAAATATCTAGTCTAGACATGAGCACAAGAGTAATTTGCCTGTTCCTTTTCACAAGTAAATCCCAGTCAATTCGTACTAAACAATCATTTAACACGAACCTTTCATCCGTTTGATGTTCGCTATATTTTAGTTTATTTTATACTGTAAGTATAAAATAAACTAAAATATAATATAGCGAACAGTTACTGACAAATATATTCATGACACGATTTGAGCTTGTATGACTAGTGAGCGGTGTTAAAACATTTAAATGAACTATCTATATTCTTGATGTATTACGAATTATTCATTAATGTAAGGTTTATGTATAACACACACAAATTACATGTAATGAATTACAAGTCTATCCGAACCGCATGTATTTGCAAATTACTGATGATTATCTGTAAGTGAGGTGGTTAGTAGAATCTAAGTACCGCTTATAATCTTGATTATTCAAGAATATGTGAAAATATCTTACATATGCAATCACTACATAGTATAAAACAAAGTCGCTTTCTCTGTCCCTATATCCCTATATATGCTTAAATATTTAAAACTACGCAACGGATTTTGATGCGGTTTTTTAATAGATAGAGTGATTGAAGAGGAAGGTTTTAGTATGTAATTCGACCGACATCCACGCGGGTGAAGCCGCGGGCATCAGCTAGTTTATTATAATTTAAAATTATATTTGCATGCCCTAAAAAGGCAAAATATGGCTTTGTCAAAACACAAATTTTAACCTAGATCTATGACGGTTGTAACAGGTATTCGCTGTACTGTTCACTTGTTATTCAGCAACATCCAGTTAGACTGGAAGCAGACCCCAATATAGTAGGGGCTACGCAAATGATGAGCTTACGGTAATCTGCAGTTATGATGTCATCGACCTATGAGTAATTTATTGCGTTTATCTCGTAACTTGCACCACACAGCTCTCCCCGAACTACAGTTATCTTAAAACAAAATTAGCACACACTTGAGGGGCCGCCTAAGAAACTGCCTTTAACTCAATGTTTACGCAAGCAAGAGTTTCTTATACTTTGCATCTACAACCCTTTATTAAACATTTATATTCACGCCTCTGTTTAAGGGTGAAGGGTAGATGCCCCTCTGTCTGCTTGTTAATGAATTTAGATGATTCTAAAGTGCTGAAATGACTTCAATTGTAGCGTTGCTGGAGGTCTGTGCAGTCTGAAGTTGAAAAAACAACATCAGAGAGAAATGTAGAAGGCGGCCAAATGAGGGGATCTCTGAACCTTTGATGAAAAACAAAAACCAAACAAATAGTAACCATAGTAAATATCCCGTTTTCGGTGTTAATGATAATGTCAGTGACCATATCAGTTTAAAAACTTATATTTATCAAAAAGTTTGGTTAACAATAAGCTAAATTTTGAACTGCAGGACATTTTAATATACGTTTGTCTAACATAGGCACGTAAATGACACCCACGAAATGGTGATTCTAAATATATTTTTAAGTCGAAGTAGCGAACCCACGAAAAAAAATATTGAAAATCCTCTAAAACTAGAATATTAAAACTACAACGACAGGAACACAAACAGGTGACAGAATGATGAAGGTGAATGTGTCAAATAACAATTGCCTATTATATTTGGAAGATATGGAATTTTCCTTGCACTTATTTGGAAAACAATGAAACCATTACCATTTGTGGTTATGCAAATATGGCAACAACCAATAACGCTATTTTTTACCATATTTATTGCTTTACTTTAGACTCCCTCATTGGTCTAGTGGTTGCAAATGTTTGTGCTGCGTATTGATAGTAAATAGGAGCAGCGAGAGAAGAAGCTCGTGGGAAGGAGCTCGTGGCTTAATAAGAATTGCCACTCGGGTCGATCTTTAGGTAAAGCTGTGCTTGCCTAGTTCGGTCTGTGGATGGGTGACCGCCCGAAAGCACGTTAAGGCTTGTATTCACGCCAATGACCTTGTGCATACAAACTACCTCTCTCGGTCGTAGATACGGACTCTAAACGGACGCGTTTTTCATTTATTATAATTAAAATAATACATATTTTTAAAAAGTAACAAAACCAAATTATTTTCCTTTGTATTTCAAAGCAGTAGATATTTTTTTTATATTATTTTGTTAAAAAATGAAGGAGTAAAATGGTTCCATTCAACGATTTGGAGGTGATTTTGTGGATTTTTTTTCTTATTATGTGATACCGATACAAAAATTGTGGCTAAACCAAATTACGTGTCATATTATGTAGATTACTAAAAAAAATTCTCAGATGTAATTTCTCTGTAAGTGCCGGTGAAAAACCGCTTCATCTGCACGCTGTTTTTAAGCTTTTTCGAGAGAGGACCCTTAAGCTGTTGGTCCCGGCTGCCATATTATATAGATCTTTAGCAGTCGTTACAGGTAGTCAATGACCTGAAATTCTGACATCCAGTCTTACCAAAGAGTATCGTATTACCAAGTATTAACTGGGTTGTGGAGGTCAGATAGGCAGTCGCTTCATGTAAAATACTGGTATTCAGCTGCATCTGGTTAGACTGGAAGCCGACCCCAACATAGTTGGGAAAAGGCGAGGCAGATGATGATTGATAGTAAATATTGGTTTTAATTTAATTCATATTTTTATACACCATCATTCTCTTGCACTTGCGCCAACTCATTTGGAGCCGGGTGCCAGCTCATGCTGCGCCGGCTCCAAATGAATTGGAGAGAAATATTGAAGAAGAAGACATCTTCTTCTTTCACATTTTTCTATAACTCGCCATCAGACACCTCCTTTCTTACTATATCGTCCTTTACGTCGTCCATGTATAGTTTCTTTGCCCTTCCTTTATTCTTACCTATACCATGTTTCATTATGTCCTTTAAAAGTCCTGGCATCCCGCACAAACAATAGAACATCAGTAATGCATGTACCCACTGATCAGTGATTCTCGTCATCGCCAAACACCATGTAATACTCATTTCATGTGGTATTAAACCATTTAGTATTACAGTCAAGTCTTTTCCGAGAATATTTGCAACGTAAACGAGATATAGTCGTATGTCTCGTCCATTCAATGCAAATTCTCGATGACACATTGAGACATCGAGACATTCAATATCTTGATCATCGAGATTTCATAAACAACTTAATTTTACGGTTGACTGACTGAATTCGGTCGACTGACTGAATTCGGTCGACATGTTTCTTCGACGGTGGGAATATAAAGTTGTAGGTATGAAATTTTGCTTTGGAATACCGTTGAGGCTTTGGTTTTGGTTTTGTATTTTTATGTTCTTGTTATATCGTAATATTGTTTGAGACGGCACGGTTGGCGCAGTGGCTCAAGTAATTGACTGCTGCGCTGCATTTTGCGGGTTCGATCCCCGCACGGAACAAATATTTGTATGACCTACAGATAGTTGTTCCGGGTATTTGTGTATGTGAGTATAAATGTTTGTGAACGCACCCACGATACAGGAGATATTCCTAGTGTGGGGAAACGTTTTCATAAAAGTATATCACTACATAGTATAAAACAAAGTCGCTTTATCTGTCCCTATATCCCTATGTATGCTTAAATCTTTAAAACTACGCAACGGATTTTGAAGGGGTTTTTTTTTAATAGATAGAGTGATTCAAGAGGATGGTTTTAGTATATAATTTAACCGACATAGCCGCGGGTGAAGCCGCGGGCATCAGTTAGTATACATATATAATAATATAAGTACACGTAGCTTTAGTTATTTTTGGATCTCAGGACACTATTAATTTCGTCATTGTCTTGGTAGATTTCTTGCCCATTCTTCTCCATAGAGATCAACGCTTTGGAATGGGCAACTACAGTATTTTTATTACAAGTTATTATGCTTTGTGACCGTGACTGTAACTTCATTTTCTTTTTTGGCGGGTAGAAAATCATCAAATAACCAATCCCGCTCTTGGGCAGAACGGAAGGGAGTGTCAGACTTCTACTGACTAAAAACCACCCATGTTCCTTCTTAGCCCTTGCGCCGAGGCCGCAGTATCTCTTTGGAACAACCTGCAGCCCCGACGGGATTCAAAAGTGTCTGTAATGGTCTAATTGAAATAAATGCTTTGGGTTTGAAACAAAATAATGCTGTGCCTACTTCTTGCCCTGCAGCGACAGGCTCCTTTAGTACAGGGTTCGCTAGCGCTAGTACGCAAGGCTATCCTATGGCTGATAACCATGAGATTCCGGGTTAGACTCACAGTTCTTTTCAGTTGAATTTTTTGAAGTTTTTTTCGGTCGCGGCCCGAACTCCATATTTGTGCCCGGTTGAAAACTAATAAGAACATTAGGGGGATACCCAGAGCGATAGCTCTGTTCCTTCAAGGCTTACAGGACTAGTACAGTACTTTTATGTCATGAAATTACTGAAAATGTGTGCCGACCTCCTTTTGAATCAACTAAAGAGAACCAGTAGCTAAAACATAACAAACGAAATGTTTGATAGGCTCTCGTGACAAGATTATGTCAATAACACAATAAACACAGATATGAATGGACGATACAAGTGATACAGCACACTCTATGGACAAACAAACCAACCGTGAACGCGATGATATCCATTACGAACCTTCAATGTTGACGAATGATCATATTAGAACCCAACACATACTCGTAAGAATCATAGTACGGATCACGATCAATGGTAAAAACTGAATGTCAAAGACATAAGGTTGAAATTGGTGTGGTAAATTTTTAAGTAAAGAGGATTCACAACACAAATCAATACAACACGATGTTCAATGGTAAAATCTCAGTCACTATTGAGTAAGGTTCATAATCGCTTGGCAAGTTCATTATGAAGAAGATACAATGTTTGTCTTCGGGAATGATCGAAATGAGCTATGAAGTTGTAAAATGGTACCGGGCAGAGATGTATAACAATGTATGTGAGATAACGCATAACATGCGTTTACGTGGGATGCACACGATCGGATAATAGTTTTTGTTTGCATGTCGCAGTCGATAATCGGAATTGGATAAATTGTGAGTTGTCATAGTGCTTTTCTAGGTGTTTGTGAGCACATCGGTACGGTTTTGAAAGATTTATCTTAGGTTATCTGAATGTGTGTTGGATTTTTTTTTTATTATGTTTTATTATTATTAATGCTGCCCAGGAATGGGAGTACGTGCGTAAATAAATCTGTCAAAAAAAAAAGAAACCCCAGGATGGATTTTCAAAATATTTACTGTAATGACATAAATTAGTGCCAGGAACCCAGTGCAGGTACCCTCATTCCTGGTGCAGCGTGTAGTGCGTGCGTGCAGTGGGATACCGTTTAGGCTAGAAAAAAAAATCTTTAAAAAGCAAGCTAAAATCGGAGTAAAACAAATAAAACTAGATCAGAATCTCGAAAACAAATAAATCCAAAACCTCAATGAAAACTGAGAAGTAATAAAACCTACATCCGAATTTTACGACTGATCTAATATCCTGAGAGGACAAGACAGTTGATAAAAGTCCCGATAGCTAGAACTAACTGCGGCATTGTCTATCCGACGTTACATCGGACGTGGGTGTCCGGTATCGGATTTTATTTTACGTTTGTTTGTTATGTTACTCCAATAGTTACTTTTTTTTCCACCATTTTAGCAAAAATATACAATGGAATATAGTATGTGTGTTTACTAACATGTGTGACTATTCGTGTTGAGATATATTTGTGGATTCCTGCGAAAAGTCTCCATCCTTTTTTTAAGTTTTATCAAATTATAAATATCCACGGCATTCATTTTCAACCCTACTTGGAACTGGGGACGATCACAAACATACCTTTTTTTTTTGGAGGTTGGGAAACCATCAAATGACTCCTGCTCCGGGCGGAGCGGTAGGGAGTGTCAGACATCTACGGACGAAAAAGCTTCTTAGCTCTTTGTGTCGAGGCCGCGGTCTCTCTTTCGATCAACCCGCAGCCCCGACGGGAAATCTACCCTTTAAAGGACCTTATAGCGTTTAGCATTTCTTACATGAGAAACAGGCTTTAAAAAGATGTTTCACCCCCGAAATAGTGAGGGTTTCTTCTAGGAACGCGCACAATAGCTCGCGTTATTGTTTCACATCAGCAGAGTTGCCCCCAAACGAAAGCCCTTTGTTATTCTCTTCTTTCTTTATCGTATGATTAGGGCCAATGTGCCTTAAATGAATTGTGATAAGAGCAAGAGAATAATGATGATGATGATGAGTGCCTAAGAGCAGTGGTGGCCTAGTAGTGGAGACCCCGACTTACGAACTGGCGAACAGTAAGTCGTGGGTTTGAAACCAGACAGGCGCATCACTTTGTCTTATTTATTACATCACCACTGCTTTCAAAACGGTGAAGGAAAACATCGTGAAGAAACGGCATGTCTTAGAAACAAAAAATTCGAAGACATGTTACATCTACCAACACGCACTGGGCCCGCGTGGTGGATTATAGCCCATCCCACTCCTAGAGAGGAGGCCTGAGTCCCTGCAGTGGGAACATTATAGGCTGATGATGATAATAAGTTTTTATGCCACACTTACTGCGGTACTCAGAGATATTTAATGATTACTTAAACCGTCATTTAGTAAAGAATTGACATACTTTTGTATGACAAAACTGTCAAAACCTTTACTAAATGATGGCCTAAGTTATCATTAAAGCTCTCTGAGTACGGCTGTTAGTCTATCTAATTTTCTGTAATTCTCGGCTGTCAAATATCAACTATCAATTCCAATTCCATACAAGAATATCGTGAGTTTAAAAATAGTCTGATAGTTGTAACTGACCACCACACTGTGTGTCGGACGTATTGTGGGTCATGGGTGTCCTGTGTCAAACTCTTTGTTTTGTTCGTGCCGTACCGTCAGTGTCTTGTTTTGTTCCAATCCAAACTATTGTTGATACACAATGAGAGAAATGTAACACTGACTGTTGAGAATTTTAGATGATACTGATCGATACAGTACAGATACATTGCATAGTTGTACAAGGCATTAACGGTCTTTGGGAATTGGAACTTTGAACCCCTCCATCTCCGTAACTAAAAATTTACCTGGTACTCGTATAGACTAAAACAAAAAAGCATAGTATGACGGGGCCGACGAAACCGAAAAGAATTATGATTGCAATGCTTTTTGGCTTCGTTATGGGGGGTCATTTTCTTGTTTCTATTTGACGTGTTTAGTGCCTATCCTGTTTTCAGATATTTAATACTGGGCAGTATCACAAATAGATCTCAGATTTAGTTTCCTCACGATATTTTCCTTTACCAAAACAAGTCCTAATTATACTACACGCACAACCGCACATGAATCCGAAAAATTTGTGCTCTTGAGAACTTGAAACCGATGACTTGGCAGTCCGACGGACACACCACTTCACTGTCACTGTTAAGAACTAAACAGTAGCAACTCGAATAATTGAGTCACAAATCATTATAACACCATTGACCTCAAATACCTGAATAATCTCCTAGAGCACACTGCGCACATACAAACAACCATCAAAAGCCTTTAAGCCCCGTTACTAACTAAATACATTCAAATTATAATCGGATAAAAGTAACATCCTTACATTTACAAATATTACAAAAAGATCAAGCATACGCTAAGCTGTATGCGTTAGAAAAAGTAAAAAATCTTCTGTCTATTCTCTCATACTTTACAAATCATGATAGACTAAACGAAAATTGATCACCAAATTAACAAGGAAAGGAGAAACATCACGCATTTTGTATTGGCCTGCGGGGGCGGCATGGGAACGCGGTGATAAGTCCAATACAACGAAAAAAGGATTATGTTAAAACATGTTTTCAAGCGACATTAAGATTAGAATATTTTTATTGAGATGTATTTGGAACCGTTCATAAAACTAAAGTTTAATTGTAAGTACGTTATTATACTCACGTCTTTTTCCGATGGGAGTACGAATAATCTACAGAATGTTAGCTGCATAAGTACTAAAAAAACCTACTATAATCATTTGCCTTGCCTTTTCCCAACTACGTTAGGGTCGGCTTCCAGTCAAACCGGATACAGCTGAATACCAGTATTTTACATGGAGCGACTGCATATCTGACCTCCACAACCCAGTTAATACTAGGTAATACGATAATTCTTTGGTAAGACTGGATGTCAGAATTTCAGGTCACTGACTACCTGTAACGACTGCCAAAGATCTATATATGGCAGCCGGGACCAACAGCTTAACGTGGTTTCCGAGAAACGGAGGAAACTCGGTATGTCGGGCGGTCACCCACCCACAGACCGACCTCGGCAAGAACAGCTTTACCTAAAGATCGACCCGAGTGGCAGTTCTTATTAAGCTACGAGCTCCTCGAACTACTAAACCTACTAAAGCTAAAGAAAATATCAACCTATTTAAGTTTTTAATGTACTTATCTACATAATGAAGCACACATGTATCTACATTTACATCACTTGATGATACGAAGATCGAATAAGATCCACTGTATGCATCAGTAGGCTAATTCACGTAACTAAAGAAGTGCAGTTTCAGTGCAGTTTAAGTTAAGTTTCGATCAAAACAAGGCTTTTCGTATTCTCTACCGATGTCAGCAGCTGTCATGTACACGCTCGCGTCAAGTTCGCGTCACGCGAGCGCATTATCGGCATTCTACTGCTGCGCGTCTTTTGTGCGTGTTTCGAAACGCAACATGATTGGTATTCTACTATTCGTTTGACGTCTCAAAATGACAGTTTAGAAGTTTCAAATCGATCAACGTGCAGTTTTGGTTACGCACAAGGTAAGTTCCTCGTTATTTACTTTTGTTGGCATAAAATTGTATTTTTTGTCAATAAAACTGTTTCTTATTGATTATTGTATGTAAACAAGTTAACTACAAGTCGTTTTCAATAAAATTCTAAAGGTTTTTTTTACTTTTTAGGTAATATGAGTTTCCAACTTGGTTTGAGAATTTTATCCCTTTTTTTTTTTGGGGGGGTGGGAAATCATCAAATAACCCCTCCCGCTCTTGGGCAGAGCGAAAGGGAGTGTCAGACTTCTACTGACTAAAAACCACCCATGTTCCTTCTTCGCCCTTCATGTCGAGGCCGCGGTATCCCTTGCGGACAACCCGCAGCCTCGGAATTTTATCCCTCGCTGCCGAAATTGATGACCGAGAACGTCGTCAAGCAATACGAAGACAAAGGTTTTCTGTGGATCCATTCCGTATTCCAGACCGGGAATTCCAGAAAACCTATCGTCTGAGCAAGAACTTGACCCGGCAATTGATAACCAAATTATCAACATTTATTCCGAAGGAGAGAAGGAAAGATGGTTTAAGTGTACAGACAAAGGTTAGTCAAACCTGTTTATCTATAGTAATTTAATAAAGCTGAAGAATTTGTATGTTTGAACGCGATAATCGGTAGAACTACCAGTCAATACAAAATTCCTTGATGGTTATAAGCCATTTCAACATCACGCTCTCTCAGGAGCCGAGTAAGCTTTTATTTACTCTATGGAGCCGAGTGTGGTTGAAATCGCGGGGTACATCTAGTGTTGGAATTAAATAATGCAAAATACATTATACTTGACTTTAGGTAGTAAATAATTGGATGACTTTCAGGTTCTCATAACACTAGCTTTCTTGGCGAGCGGATCTTATCAGACTCTGGTGGGCCAAAGCAGGTGCCATGGAGTATCACAGCCCACTATGTCGAGAGTTCGTAGTTTGTTTGTCAGCCAAATTTTAGCAAAATAATAGTTTGATTGTGAATCAAAACATAATTGTTTGTTTATATAGTAATAAAAAGCACTAAAATGTGTACTGGGGTATTATTTTAATATTATAATAACGCCATATTCATTGAAATGTAATCGATTCTATTCGATTATTTAGTGAGTAAATTTTTTTCTCTCATATGGCCACACCATAAGTAAGTTTGGAAGAGTTTGGTTGTCGTACAGTTGACGTGCAGTTTACGCGCAGCTTACGCGCAGTTCAAAGATTACAAGAATACCGTTTATCACTCGAACTTGAACTTAACTGCAATTGCACTGCAACTGCATCGGTGCGTCATAAAATTACGTGAATTAGCCTACAGATCTGCTAAGCTAGACGTAATGACATATCTAGATCATTAGAACATGCAAAAACATTCATACTAGACATACATTAGGATGAAATTACAAATATACCGACCACACAGCCATAACAGCAGCTAAAGAGTCGTGCAGACGACCAACAGAACTGTTATTTGTGCGCAAAACGTCAGTTTAATTGCCCCGATCGTGACCATCCGACGGCGATGTGCGACCGAAAATCGGTCGTGTGCCCATACCCTAACATCATTACAGTATCCATCGCGCATCGATTAGATGCCACTTTTTGACAGGACATGTATAATCAACCCAATTTAACTTCGGCATCGTCATCATCAAACAAATTGCGAGATACCGCTTTGATCTGCCGCACTTTGATTTTGTTCTGTTCGTGGCAGAAATTCTATTGCGAATGTGGTTTTATTGGATCAATGAAATTTAAGGTATTTAAAGGATTATTTTTATGGGTAAATGTTTATCTAGCAATACGGTAAAAATAAACCAATAAATCTTTGTTTGGGTTCTTAGATTTGTTGAAAGGAAAGGGATTTCATCTGCAGAATCAGTTGCAAAAATTTCCTTAACCTTTGTTACGTATTACGTTTTTGATTCACTAAGCAGTTGATATTAAAAATTTAATCTTGCCAAATCCTATTCACCATAACTTGAAGTGGCAATGGCTGTCAAAGAATTTCCTGTTCTTACGATTACTTTCAACGGGATTTACATAAGCTCTTCAGTAGGTTGAACTTACCATCAGCAAGTTCGCTAAAAAAATGTGATTTGTGTACGCAATTTTATACAAGGTGTAAACCGACTCTTTACAAAGCCACCAACCAAGCATTCGCTCTCTACGCAAAATTATTGCTAAAAAAAGCCTTTTTTGGGGTGAAAAATCACGTTTTACGGTAGGACTCAATGTAACGAGCTCAAAACATTGTGCTGATGAATCCATTGAATTGAACGGGGTCATGGTGGTGTTGAAAGTCAAGTTATAATACTAAAACTTATGAATAAATTGGAACTTTAACCCAAAACTGAAAGGTTCCCAGGTATGATCTAGCTGTAACAAAAAATACCACAATGCCTGGCGCGGAGTACCAGTCTCTTTCCTTAAGAGGATTTTTACACCGATTATGACGTATACCTAAATACACAACATGCTGATCCAAGCTAAACTCAAGTACATAAATAACCCATGTCTACACTACACAACTACATTATATTGTAGTAATTATTTCCATTTTAATCTAAGTGCAAGTTTCGTACGTCCGTCGGTGGCTTCCTAAGCGATCACTCTCGGTCCAAGTTCACAGTTTAGTTGCTCTGTCCCGCTACCCTCAGGTCAACTTGTACAAGACGTAGTTTCCAAGGTTGGTAACTTACGGAATAAGGGCAAACTTGTTACTTCATAACTTTGATTGATAAAAGGTGTGTTATATTTATTTTGTTTCTACACTACTGCGCTTGAAACGGTGAAGGAAAAGATGCGGATACCGGTGATTCCTGGAATCAACAATTTGATGACATGTGACTTTCCCGAATCAGCGCTGGATTCACGTGGTAGTGTCACGTGGCTCACTCCCTCTTGCAAAGGGAGACCTATGTGCTCGCTGTGGGAACTTTTTAGGTTGAATATACATAAATATAATCATTTTTCCCATGAGGATAGGTGGAAACCATGGAACGCTTGCTGACCACGATCCTTATATACTCATTTTGCCTTGTTCATATTCATACATCTGGTCATACTCGTACGCCCGTTGCGAGTTCTATGCACTTGTCCTTTCTGAAGAACCTGTCCAATAAAGTAAGTGTAGGTATGTCTTTCTAGGGCGTCCCCTTCACGGCGTTCTCTGTTAGGTTGAATGTGCTAATTAATTTAATTGTAGTCCTCAAAATACTTATTTATATTATATAAATAAGTATCAAAATAAAGGACAATAAAAATTGTACAAGAAAGTGAAACACAAATTCGGCAATAAAGCTGTCCAATACAAAATAATCAGAGGAGAAATCCATCAAAAAATTGAAATATACATCAAAGAATAAACTTTTCTCCAATCGTGTTTTGAATTCTAAAGCTTTTATTTATAGCCGATCAATCTAAACTTTACTAATAGTTCCAATCAATGCTGAAATGTATGAATTTGTGAATATTTAAACTCCAAAGATTTTGAATATTAAGCCGTTGTTGAGAAGAGGTTCAATCAATCATATTTTTATTAGAAAGCAACAATTTTGCCAATGTTTGGGTAGATTTTTTGAATATTAAATCAATGAGTCTAGTTGCAGCGAGAAATATCAATTGATTAATAGATAGCATAATAAGTAAGTTAGTGGTGTATCATTATAGTAATTACACCCACATGTCATGTATATGACTATCAACGTCAAAGTCTCTTGTAATAGAGGACGAGTCTTTTACCATCAACCGAGTCCATGCAGTACAGAATATTCGTAAATGAAAAAACTCAATAACATTTTCAGCTCACAATGGAAATCCGAACCAAGATCTTATTTTCAGCTCTCCGTGGGGCTCTCTCCGGCCAATCTCTCACAAAAGCTTTTAGATCGTCACGCCAACGTTTTTTAGGCCTCCCTCGGCAACGACGCCTGTCTTCTAGCACCCACTGAGTGACGATTCTGGCCCACCGGTTCTTTATGCATTTTATGGAAGTGGCCATCCAACGAAAGAGCTGTCCAGGTTGCTACAGTTGTTGAGTTGTCGACTCGAAAAGAAGAAAATGGAAATAGCCAGTGCAATTCCACTTCAACCTAGCAGTGTGTCTGGAAGTGCCCGATAGACAATTTAAAATGAAATAATCATCATCTGCCTAGCCTTTTCCCAACTATATTGGGGTCGGCTTCCAGTCTAACCGGATGCAGCTGAATACCAGTATTTTACATGGAGCGACTGCCTATCTGACCTCCACAACCCAGTTAATACTAGGTAATACGATACCCTTTGGTAAGACTGGTTGTCAGACTTTCAGGTCACTGACTACCTGTAACGACTGCTAAAGATCTATATATGGCAGCCGGGACCAACAGCTTAACGTGCTTTCCGAGGCACGGAGGAAACTCGGTATGTCGGGCGGTCACCCATCCACAGACCGACCTAGGCAAGCACAGCTTTACCTAAAAATCGATCCGAGTGGCAGTTCTTATTAAGCCACGAGCTCCTCCTTTAAAATGAAATAATATTGACGAAATATAACATAGCATAACATCACGCCTATTATTCCCGAAGAGTTTGGTGGAAGTGTACCTTGTAAACCCACATTTAAATCTATGCATGGAGTCTATAAGAAATAGGGTAGTTAACTAAAAAAATATAAAAAAATATAGGACACGTATTATTTTCTTTTTCAGGTAAACAAACAATGAAGACGATACAGTGCTTTGAAAACTCGTGTGACGTCATATTCTAAGACATTAGTATGACATTAGTACGACTCAAATCTTTGACGCGTTTTATCATACATTTTTATTGATTTGATAAAACAAAAAATACGTATCCAATATTTTTCGATAATCTAACAGACGGCCTAATTAGAATCATTTTTTTTAGTCAGTAAACATCCGTATTACACATACCGAAATGGTTGACCAAGCATTTAAAACAGAAATCCAACAAATCATAATACTAAGAATTCTAAGAAGAGAGAGGCAAAGCTATTGTTGGCATATTATCAGAAGCGCCTACATCTGTGGTTCAAAATGTTATCATTCCTCTTATATACGCTAATGTCGATATGGCTGCGTTGAATCACGAAGTTGGAACAATACGTTTCCTACATGCTATTGTCTTTGTGTTGAAACTAGATCTGAGTGATATTTACTTCATTATCTTCGAAGAAGAATTCTCTTTTTTAGATATTTTCTTGAAAGTAAGTTGAGGAAATCATTTGTTGGTTTTTTTATTTCACAATACTCGATCTTTTAGATCACACATAAGTTGTGCTATTAACTACGTCTGTTTGTCGTATAGTCTTCAACGATTAATTGTCCAGACTTCACTTTTCACTAATGACGTACTCATCATTCTCCTGTTCTTATCCTAATTCATTTGTGGTCGGGGCAGTGTTCTTCTTCTTCCATACTTCTCTTTTTTCTGTTTTGTCATCTAAGCAGATACTTCCTTTATTTAATTACATACTCTTTATAAAATTGCAATTTTAGCAATAACAATCCTGTGACTATGCTAGATAATTCTATTATTAGGTACTCTGCTCCACCTGGGAACTAAATCCAAAACCTCAAGGTCCGCATTCGATCTTGTTACGTCCAATACAATGGTGCGACTCTGCACTAATTAGGCGACCTATTCATTGTCTTGCCCGTTACATAGATTAAAGGTATTAATATAAGGTTTTGTAGTATTGTTTATGTTAGCCAAAGCTGGAAACACCCTGCTGTTGTTTGGCTTTGCTTTTAAGGCTTTCTACAGCTCAAATCATTCTTTTAGGCTCATCATTATCATTATTAATGATTGTTACATAACTATCTCCAAATCAAGCCGTCTCTTTGAAAGTAAAATCCATTGCGCGAATTCGCGAACAATTGTTGCTCACGAAACATTTTGGCCAGGATCTGGCTTTAGGCTTTGTTGTATTCTAATTTGTATGCATCACTTTTAATTAAATGATCCACGACTGTGAGACAAGAATGTACTATTTAAAGGACAACCATTATCTCTACCTTTCTAATTTAATTTGCTGTTTTACAATTATACCTTTCTACATTAACCCTCAAAACTTTAGAACTAAATTCACTTCTAATGAGTTTCAAACAGGGACCGTGGTCCACATACACTCGATCATTGTCAAAAATGACAATCGTAGTGCGATAGTGGATGACTTTCAAATAAATTCAACGTTCATTAGATTCGCTTGCAGGGGACTACCCAGTGTAGGACTAATGTTTTAGATTCAACCATTAACGCGATCCAGTTTGTGATTTGTAAGAGACATACTGCTTGAAAAGTTTGTAAGCCTAGTCAGCCGAAATGCTTCGTTTATTTTTCCATTTCTTTATTAACCAGGCTCACTCTGCAGGTCCATCTTAAGTACGTAATTTCCAGACACCGTATTCGACAGCTTCTTGGGTTCGACTTCTGTATCGGGTAAAAACTGCAATCGGATTTTTCCATTATATTTTTTGCTGTAGTAACCCGACTTCAAAAGTTGGCGGTATGATACATCCGTGCCTCAAAGCGCTTTAAGTTTCAGGTCCTGCGCCTGATCTCTCTCCAGACGTGTCAGATTGCCGTCCCATTGGACTTTGAGAATATAATAATAATAATTGTCAGGAGGTTCCTCTCTCAAGAGCCCTGACCACCGGTAGCTCGGACCCTGTTCCCAATGCCGGTGGGCTACTATTTTTTTAAGAAATATTTAAAAATGTATTTAGTATGTAAGGAAATTAATAAAGGAAATAATAATAATCATTTATTTATTCTCGGATAACAAAGATCCATAATGGTTAGTAACAATAGAACTTATAAACTATGTTAGTAGGCACAAAAATCACAAAATACCATATTAAAAATAAAATAAACTGTGATACAATTTGTTAGTAGTACAATAACTTATAACTAGTGTTAGTAAAACAAGCTTAATCTACTCGCCCCCTGCCTGACCCACGAATCGATGTATCAATACTCATAGGAACCAAGAGTGCGCCTGTGTCTCTGCACACAATTGTGCACTACAACATCTCCCGCGCCGAAGGTCACGTGACTGAAAACGGTCAGGAAAACTATTATTGTTCTATAGTTGTTTCAGGGTTGTTTTTATGTTCATCAAGTTTAACTGTGGCTTTATCAATTAAGTTCTCTCCGCGGCTTCGCCCGCGTTTTGATCAGAAATATCCCACAGGCACATTTCAAATATTGCCTATGACACTTAGGATAGTAAAGCTTCTCATTGGTGAAAGAATTTTTAAAACCTGTTCGTAAGATCCCGATAACCTTACGAACTCATAACCTCATAAGAACACATACCCATTTATCGAAATCTCGTCAAAATAATTTTAGCAAAAAAATCATAAAATTTCACTATAATATTTATCTGAGTCATTACTTTGGTACTTAAAGCTGATCATTAAGTTGAGCGAAATTCCCGTCAGTATGTCCCACAATTATGACGATGAGTCAGCAATCTGAAGTAATGCGTGTGTATGGGGTTGCCATGTGAAATTTATTAAAGTACGTAATTAAATGACTAATATTCCTGCTGATCTGATATAAGCTTCTCATCTTGGTGTTGACGATATTACTGACTGCAAATACGGGAAATGAGCCAGAAGCAAGGGAAGGCCTATATCGAGCAGTGGATGATTTTGGGCCGATATGATGATAATGATTCCTACTGACTGTCTCGTTGGTCTAGTGGACGAAAGCGCGACTGCTGAGCTTGAGGTCCTGGGATCGATTCCCAGGTCAGACAAAGTGTTATTAAGTTTTACAATCAGAAATTTCTCAGGAGCAATCACGGAGTCTAGATTTGTGCCCGTTTGATGGCAATAGGCTCGCCCCCTATTACACGGGCTTTTAACATTACTATCAAAATGTGGGTGTACTATTTAGGTACACCTCTGCCTGATCCTTCGGCGATTACAGGCACATTAATGTTACGTGATTCCTGTTGATTAGATGTAAGCTACCCACCTTAGCGTGTGTATTACTTACTTTAAATATTCATATTTCGTTCCAACATAGAAAAGTTAAAGGGATACAATGATAATTCAGATTCATATCAAATATTTGCGCAACCCCTAGTTATCCTTGTTATTTAGTTACGAACATTTTAATAGTATTTAGGCCCACGTCGGGGATCGTCTAATTGTTGTGTTGTGTTTACAAATAAACGAACAGGCAAAGAGAGAAGTAGAAACTAATATACTACATTCTTGTACTGAACAAACTAACGTTAGAATAAAAATCGCGTGTCTAAAGTTGGCCATAGGTTTGCTCGATTTTTGTTGATAGTTATTTAAAAAACAAACATAGTACATACACCTGTAATTTCCGAAGGAGACATTTCGCCAGTTCTGTTATTCGTCAGTTTTGTTGATTACCTTGACTGATGGTCTGATTGCGGGATCTAATGGATGCAAGATGCATGGGACCGGTCAATGTGGCGACACTTGGAGGAGGTATATGTCCAGCTGTGGATGTTTTTCAGCTGAAATGATGGTGAGATGTTAATTTCTGTTTGCTATCGTTTGACGAACAATGCCTTTTTTTTTTTTGGCTGGTGGAAAACCATCGAATAACCTCTCCCGCTCTTGGGCAGAGCGAAAGGGAGTGTCAGACTTCTACTGACTAAAAACCACCCATGTTCCTTCTTACCCCTTTATGTCGAGGCCGTGGTATCTCTTGCGAACAACCCGCAGCCCCGACGGGACAACCCGCAGCCCCGACGGGGGTGACGACCAATGCCTAATGTAAGCCTCCTATTACAGTTACAATGAAAACACCGTGTTGATCGTCCGATGCCTACACATTTACATATTTTGTAAGTCTCCTGAATCAACAATGGAGTAAATCTGAAAGTGCCTTAACTATCATCGAGTTTTTAGAACAGCTTTGCAGAAACAGAAAAATAACTATTAAGATGGTCGAGTAAACAAACGGGAATCTTTGTTTTATTTTTAAAGTTGCCTTTATTAAATTTGAGAGTTGCAGCAGCCCTTCAGATAGAGGGGTGAGGTTTTATTAGGGGCGACTAACGAGTGCCGATAAGGAGGTATAATGCCCCTCTGTATCATTGTTGGTACAAGTCACAAGATATAGCGTAAACTGAGTATGTGTAAAAGAGGACAGTACAGTTCTTACTTATAGCAGTGGTAGCCTAGTTGTGTGACCGTCCGATTGTAAAGTCATCGGTCTTGAGTTAGGACCTATGACACGCATCCCTGATTTTTAGGATGCATGTGCATATAAATTATCAATAGCTTTGGTGAAAGAAGACATCGGGAGGAAACCAAACTTGAAAGATATTTATCGACGGCATGAAAAACCAAGTCAGACGTATAAAAACTCCAACACTAGGTTACAAACCACATTTTCTAGAAAGAACACCTAACTATCTAGTTCAAAAACGTATATGTTGGACATATAAGAAACTTAATGATATTGAATTTATTGTCTTGCGTGTGTTTTTCTATCAAACATTATCGTAAGAGCCAAGTGGCCGACTACAAGGCTTTCCTACAAGCGTTAAAATTGTAGAGATCTGAGTAATTTACGGGACCCAACTGCGACCAGCCATCGAGGGACGGGCAGCACCGTCCTTTAAACTTTCGGTGACCTCACTGCGATCCCCAAGCCGCCTACCAAGCGGCAACCCCCCATTTAGGGGCAGGCCTTTGTTCAGCAGTGGATGTGTTCCGGCTGATGATAATGATGAAATAATTTATGTCTTCGCTAACCTTAAAATTTAAAAACTATTAAGTAGTTTATCCATCCCGCTTTAACCCTTCAAATTATACCACCAAACAGTGGGGGCAAAACCATCCACTGTTTAATCTCCAGTTCAATCTTGACTTAAATGAACACCTAGATGTTCCCCTGTATCGATTGTAGGATAGTGTTAAGCCACTGGTTTTGCTAATGAATTGATTTCCCGCTCTCGTCAATTTATAATGGAATTCATTGGATTCTGTACAGGGATTTCGACGAAATTCAAAGGGTTAACACGAAATAGAGGTTTATATTCATGTTCTTTTTTTGGTTGGTCCAGTAAATAGTTTTGAATGAATGATATGATAGAATTCTGTGTATAATTCTTGTTACTGTTAAATAATTTTGTGTATGCATTCGGAAAATATTTTGTTACCGTTTTAATAATATTATTATGCTATTTGTAAAACCAAATATTTCTTTTGCTATTTCAAATAATCATTTCCAGTTTTACATTCAAGTTACCAAACATAAATATTACAACCAGAAATTTAAAATTATCACAACTACGACTATGAATGTTTTATTGAGATATTTTGTATTTACTTTACTCGAAAAGACAAATTCAAGTTATTATTTTAAATGGAAAATTCTCGTGTAGAACTTTGTTATTTTTTTTTTTATCATTTATGTCAACACAAGACAGAAAATAAGGAAACATCGGAACAAAACGTAGAGTACAAGTTTCTTATTTTCAACAGAATTGATTAATCCTACAAAGCAAAATAAAATCAATGTAACTGCACCGTATTTAATTAAATACTATTGAACCGTCCCATCCCCAAAACATCAAAATAGTAAATCCTACAAATGGGACGCAAGCCATTAAGTTTTATATCTAAACAGTTTCTTTACTCCTTTAGACGATAAGGACTTCAATCGTATTGATTGGGTATTGGCAGCAACTAAGCCCCGTTGCATGGCAAATTCACATTCACAACCCCTATAGGTACTTTATGATGGTATAACACTAAAAAACCCTTATATTGTACCCCCTTTCCTATCTGTAATGGCTTCTTATCATCTTTTTATACGTAAAGCCTGTCTTTTGGTACAAAAACACGGCAAATGCATTGTCCTTCCCTTCGCTAAAAAATAAATCCTTCGTAGTATCTCGTAGGGAGATAACGTTAGATTTATTCGTATAAGGATGTCAATCTACCTACCTTTATAGGGACAGACGATTTTTTTTCTTTATTGAATTGGGGGCTAGGCAAAGGTGAACACTAACAGTGAAGGGGTGTTTGACGTCACTGATAAGAGGAAAAGCTGATTCGTATTTTTTTCAATTCTTGGAGCTTTAACACCCTTTTTTTTGAGGGTGTGATAATATCATCAAATGACTCCTTCCGCTCTGGGCCGAGCGTAAGTGAGTGTCAGACTTCTACTAACTAAAAACCACCCATGTTCCATCTTAGCCTTTTGTGTCCGGGGCCGCGGTATCTCTTTCGAACAAACCGCTGCCTCGACAGGCGTCGACCCTTGGGCAACATTGCAGAGGCCCCTCTGCAATGTTGCTGGTAATGCTGTTGCCCTTGTGATGTTTCCATAACATAATATCACGCCGCAATCCCGGAATGGTTTTAAAAAAAATAAAATAAACGGCTCACACTACAAATTTCTCTTGTATCGTGGGTGCGTTCACAAACATGACACCGATCGAACCCGCGACACGTAGCGCAGCAGTCAACTGCTTGAGCCACTACGTCAACCGTACCGTCTAGGGTTATGAAGAGGTTTACCTAATAGTACATTCACATTTCGCTAGTTATGTTTTAAGGCTCATGCAATGAGGGGCGAACCTATTGCCGTCAATCGGCCACAGATTCAGATTCCGTGGCTGCTACTAAGAAATTTTTGATGAAAATCCCAATAACAATGTATGAACGTGGATGAGGCAAAAGAAGTAAGTAAAGATCGTTCTGTGATTTCTGAATAGCCCACTCAAAAAGGGAATGAGTTTATGTTATGCTACATCCATTAAACTTACTGCAGCAGCTAATCTTAAGCGATCACAAAGCTAGATGTATGGCTTGTCGAATTGGTAACACAGAAATTAGTCTACTGCCATTGGATTGCCCAAATCTATCTTATGTAGTAGGTTATCGGGCGAGGCGAGTTCGGCACGTGCACTGCCATATTGGGTTACTACCCTATCGTCTGCAAGCCTATAGTAACCCGTGATGGGCAATTGTTTTGTAATATATGTGCTTGGAGATAAGCTGGTGTTGAGTGCGCCAATATCGTTATACGGGTTATTCAAATTTTTATTCAAAAGTGTTCTATCTCCCTACGAATTAGAAATTCGGTTAGTATAAACTTTATACATGTAGGTGGCACATATCGTATTTGAGTCTCCGTAGCTGCTATTGAGAAACTCGCAATGGACAAAACCCAATAGCAGTTGGTCCGACCCTGGATCAAACCATGGATCTTATGCTCGGCAAAGTTGCTGCCCAAAAAGCTTTGAGATTTTCAAAAAACTCTTTAGAAAAATCTTTCATTTAGGTGCTATCAATATTCTTAAAAAAAATGTCGATGTGTCATTGAATATCATTGTCGTGAAGATATTATACAAATAAGATAACATAATTAATTTGATAAAATAAGTAAGTATCATAAAACATTTATTTACTGAAACCTTTTTGCCTTCGGGTCACTGATGCGTAGTTTTTAAAAGAATTTAAAGTTACACTCAATACTACTACTTCAAAGCAAAAGCAATTATATGTAAATAAAATAGTGATCGAGTTTACATTTTAGATATTTCAGTAGATATTGTTAACTAAATTTTAACATCATTTTTTAAATCAATTGCCTACTGATTTCTGTAGAACTGTTTATCTTTGTTTTTTAAACTAGCGACCCAGGTTCACATGGTATATAATTATTTTTAATATAATCGAGATATACTGAGGAGCTCGTGGCTTAATAAGAACTGCCACTCGGGTCGATCTTTAGGTAAAGCTGTGCTTGCCTAGGTCGGTCTGTGGATGGGTGACCGCCCGACATACCGAGTTTCCTCCGTGCCTCGGAAAGCACGTTAAGCTGTTGGTCCCGGCTGCCATACTTAGATCTTTGGCAGTCGTTACAGGTAGTCAGTGACCTGAAAGTCTGACAACCAGTCTTGTCAAAGGGCATCGTATTGCCTAGTATTAACTGGGTTGTGGAGGTCAGATAGGCAGTCGCTCCATGTAAAATACTGGTATTCAGCTGCATCCGGTTAGACTGGAAGCCGACCCCAACATAGTTGGGAAAAGGCTAGGCAGATGATGATGAATCGAGATATACTGAGCTCTGCATATATCCAGTTAATAGTATAGGAAGGTATGATACTTAATTGTAAGAAAGAAGGTGACTGGTAGAATGACGAGTAATAGAGAAGTACGTCAGGGCTGCGGGTTGTTCGCAAGAGATACCGCGGCCTCCACATGAAGGGCTAAGAAGAAACATGGGTGGTTTTTAGTCAGTAGAACTCTGACACTCTCTTTCGCTCTGCCCAAGAGTGGGGTTATTTGATGATTTTTCACCAGCCAAAAAAAAAAACGAAGAAAAAGACATACTGCGCCTACCCCAAATATATTGGGATACAAATAAAGTCGCCATCGGAATACATTCTGCATGGTTACAACTGAATCGCAATCCATTGCGAAGTTCAGAAAAAACTAGACAAGAAGCGACTTTATTTTATATTATTTATATTTGATACTATTTTTATATTTGATACTATTTTTATTTATATTTGTACTTTTTGAATTAATTCAAATGTAATACTAATATTTGCTTGATATTAGAAAAAATAAAAAGATTTTATGTAGCTAACTTTCAATTTACAATAAACCAATTTGTGTTAATGGGTGTTATGAACTGCTGGCTGGCTGGTCGGGTATAATAAAAAGATTTGTGCTTGTTTGTACGTACAGTAGGTTAGAAACAAGCACAACAAACTGTTTCCAATCTTCGTACACGTACTTGTATACAGGGTGTGGTCGAACTTCTTTCGATTTGTGTGTAGATTTTGAAAGCAAGGTTAATAAAGGAAGAACACACCTATAATTTATTGCATTTGGTAAACCTTTTTAAAGAGGAAGGTAACTTTTGCTGCATAATATCGTGGGTTATCATCGGGTAGTATTTAGGATCGCTTAGTGCTCGAAGTAGGTTTTATAGTTAAATTATTTCGATTTTCAAATGTACGTGGTACTAGGTACTTATTACAATATTTTAGACTCTGAGACTTGTATTTTGTAATAATTATTTTTATTTCTATACTAAAAACATTTCGAAAATAAAATATCGTGTCTATTTATTCAGCTACTGAATTCTTTCCATATTTATCAGACTCCCCCTCTATCCCAGCTAGCAACAACAGCCAGTTCCAGCGGACTTCACGGCACTAAAACTACGGGAGGTCATAAAATAAAAACTGTTTACTTGGCCCGAAGATAACCAGGAACAAAGTTCCTTGATAACTTTTTATTTCCTACGGGTATAAGCAGGTAACATGGCCCAGTGTAATCCGTACAACTTCAGAAGTTGTATTTGTTTAGAGATTTCTTTCAATTTCTTTGACGTCTGAATTTGGTGGGGTGTTCTCACCTAGTTGAAGTGATTTGTTTTGTCAATATAGAGAAAAACTGTAATCGGTGCGATAGGTTTGTTTGTTTATGACCAAAAGCTTACCCTAAAGTAAATATGAATAGGAGTAATATTAGTACAAAACTGTCATAATCGAGATTGATAGCCATGGCCCTTTTGTACAGATTTAGTATCTTATCAAATTACTATCTTAAACAGACGATAAGGCTTATCAAACTCATTCATTAGTAATTAATTAACAATGCACTAACTAACTCCATATTATTATGACAAAAAATAATCTCACAGCCAAAAGACATTCCTCACGCTTATTAAGCCGTAAGGACGTGAACAATGCGAGATAATTCTTACCTGTGGAGATGAATCATATTTACTGTCCCGCCGGAACGCGGGGCGCCCGACCAACTTCCTACAATAGCCAATAAACACACCATAAAATATGAAAAGGCCGCACTAAAAATGCCATTATTGTTTGCTAAATGTCCAACTTTTGTTAAATGAACCTGTCAAACGTTCCATGCACATTCGTGTCAGTATGTCCATCTGACACCGCTATAACTCTTTTTATGACGCAATAAAAAATCGAACTTGAGTTCTACCGTACACTGTACACATTCGCACTCCATAAACCCCGTGACACGTTAATTGCGTGCTATGACTTACGACTTTTATGGAAATAGTACACAATTCGCTTTTCCCTGGTGTAATTTATTCCTCTTTTAGGGAATCGTTCCCGCGATTAATCGCAATATCGAACCTGGCCAGCCGTTATTAGTACCTACAATAGTTGCCAAGGTGTTCCACCCCTCGATAAATCTTGTCTAATTTGTGTGTAATTACAGAGCGGTACAGTTCCCGCTGTAACAAGGAGTGCGTAGCAGCGGGGAGTAACCGGCACGTGCTTACGCGTGCTCCACTCAAGACCCTCGCCAAAAGAACACATCACTCAATTTCATGACATCGAAAATCATACCATACCAGCTACAAGTTATGAATCAAATTCCACTGCCAGTAGTAGTCAAATATAATTTGAAGATGTTTCCAATAAAGCTTCAACTAATTTCGATGCTACGTTCAAGGTGGAAGGTACAAATTACCCTAGCAAAATAATATTTATAACGACCGAGGCTCAAGTTTTGATCACTATTAAGTAACGCTGCAAACGCGTTGAAAGGTCGATGTTAAAATTTAGTAAATGTGTTCTTTGACCCCTCGATGAGATGATAATTTTAATATGTAAAGTACGGGGTGCACTATTTCAACAATAATTTAAGTTCCGTTATTATTTTCTAAGCCCTCGTGTTCACAGCAGGAGTTCGGACGTTGTAAAGTCACAATTTTATTCATATTTATTCAAGAAGGGTAGCTTGTTACGTTTGGAATCGCCGCAGTTGACTGCACGTGTCGAAAACGTCGCTTCCTTGAAAATAGTTGTTCTGAATACAAGACTCGACACTTTGGAGTAGATACGAGTATTTACTGCCAGATGGCACAAATCCTTTAATCCAAATGATCCCTTCATAATTAGCGCAGTCAACTCTAGCCAAATAAATCTTCCTACAATTGCCATTTCAATACTACAAATAAATCTACGTCGTGTACTGCATTCGTCGCCAAACTGCGTGTGCAGCAGTGGAGTGTTCATCCCAATCAAAAACGTATCCTCCCAACATTGTTTTAGCATTCAAAATGGAATGCATACTATTTTAACAGTTGCAACCCCAAAAAATATCGTTTCGAGTGTCGATCCGAAACTGTACACCATTTACGAGCTTGATTGAAATTTTGCAATCAACAGGGGGAGTGGTATGATGAAATTATTCGTGTATATTTTTTTCCCTCAAACCCGACGTTGTTCCTTTATAATGGCCCTTCGGAATAGAAAATTTACGGGGGATTTTAGATTGTAATCACGGGCCACTCGGTTGTTCAAAGTGATTATGGTGCAGATAAGGGCCTGGAGCGAAGCTGGCCGTCCCACGCGAGATGCATGCCGCTATATGTATGTCGGCCTATCTGTGTGATGTTAGCTTGTACCTGACCTGGCTTTGTTTTAGTGGTCGGTGTTGGCAAATTCATATCTCACTTGTATGTTGTGGATTTCTAGAGTAAAATATTTCATGATCTAAATTTCAAATATTCCGTATTACCGATTTTCGCATTGAAAATTTTGTAATAAACTTTAATAGAGTGTTATGCATCGCTTTTTGACTCTTTGGTCTAGTAGTGGTAAGCGCTGGTACTGAATAGAAAGTCCTAAGGATTCGATTCGTGGGTCGGGCAGTGTTCTTGGGATTTTCGATCATACATTTTTCAGTTACCGCCACACTCTGGATTTGTGTCCAGTTGATGGCAATACTATTACATTTGACTGAATCATAACTGACCAAATGTGGGTGTTTATTAGGTAAACTTCTGCCTAACCCTTCGGGGATTACAGGCGTGATTGTATGTTATGTACCACTTTACCATTTTTGATATTCCTTCAAGACCTGAATTTAAATTTTATTTACCTACCTAGATAAATATTCTTCAACAACTTGCAGCAATATTTTCCGAAGATCGGACGCTACTTCTACATGAAGAACTCGCGTCTAACACGAACAATAAGTATATAATTTGAATTGCATGACCATAGGTCGTAAGAGCTCACTTCATATGCGACCTACTAACTGAAATATTCATATATAAGCATTCAATATGAAAATAAACTTTGCTCCATCAAGTGCTGAGGAATTCACGATTGCTGTTTAAATCGATGAACAGGATATTGGTTGTTCTCAGTGGTTTCCTTGTGACTTCGTCGGGTTGTTTCTTTCTACCGTCATAAACGTTGTAAGGGACATCGAAATACCAACATTTACAAATGATTTCGGTACAAGATTATAGACCCACCAACCTCAAACTGTTGTCACCATAAGAATTGATAACATCCTCCTAATGGAAGTTTGTTAAATAATAGACATAGTGACGAAAAAACGAGTAAAATCCATTTCACGAAAGAAGTCCCGCAGACGCAGCGCTGTATGTCGCGCGACATAATGTTGTTTCACAACTTTTGGCATCGTAAATAAACCTTATAACGCACTAATCTAATAATAAACTCACAAAATATCTACCACAACAAACGCACCTTGATAACATCGACAAACGACAACATGGCCGATCTGTTAAATTTAGTTCCACAATTGTCCGCGGGACTTCTTTCGTGAAATGGACTTTACTTTTGCGATTGTACGCCATTTTCTGACATTCAAAAGTGTCTGTAATGATCTACTTGAAATAAATGCTGTGAATTGAATCCCAGAATATCTAAATAACAGTTTAGGAATAGTAACTATAGTAGTTACTTGACTACCAAAAATACAATATTTATCTTAGAACTTAAAAAAAATAATGCAGTAGCATTTAAAACATTATATAGGCAATAACACTAAATAAGGCGCAACCCGCGTAGCCCACACTTCAAATAAAAATCTTACTAGTGATGACCTACGATAAGAGGCCAGATCCCAAGACAGACAAGTTAAAATTATACGAGACGTCAAGTGTCAAATTGGACATAAAATACTGATGCAACTTGCTTACTTCGAAAGCAAAGCTATCTCTACAATAAATGACGATCGATCCTTATCAATAGTAATGATATTACCAGTTTCCAGCACAAAAAAACTCGAGAGGGATGAGTAGCTTCGTATTCTAAATTCTTGCATTCAAATCTGTTTAGGAAAATAAATTTGTAAACGTTTCAATATACAAATGTACGTAAATTAACATAAGAAGCAGTCCATATTTAATTTTAAGGACGAACAAGTTTTACGAGGCATATTGAATCGCACTATTATTCAGATTTGTATGGGGGCACGCACTACAACGACAGATATTGTAATTTGTTTGTCACAACGAGATTCCTTTCATTATGCGTTCGTGCTCCATAAAATATGCATCTGAAATGAGAAAAATGTGTCGCAGTGTCGCGAGTTTCGGTTTTGGGAACGAAACAGCTTATAACTAAAGCAACATCCATCCCAATTTGTGTTGTAGACGCTTTAAATAAAGTGCAAAGTCCAGTGTATCATATATCTCAGTTGCGATGTCTTCCACAAAATGCGTCAAAGAATCATAATCTCGGCTTCCAGTGAGTTATACACACGTCGTCTATTCACATTAGTTTTAGAAATATACAGTAAACACACTTTCGTGAAAAAGTAAGCAATGGCATCTGTTATTACTTTCAGTCAGTTCTATTGTTGTTTGAGAGAAAAAGTTTCTGCGTAGTGAAAATGATGTCTAGTAGAAGTTTTTACGATTTTTCATGTCATTAGCAAAAGTAAGAGAGGAGATAGTGCTCGTATCTAGTCGTAAATAATGGCTTTTCAGATTCTATGTCTTGACTTTGTAACAAATGAATTTAAAATTACAAATGTAACTATAAACTAATTATGGGCTATTTATCTAAAGCCTTAATGATCTATAAAGTCACTTAGAACATGCTTTATCTTAGACCTGTTTCCATTTCTTTAGTATAAATTGAACTTGTCTGTACTTGTAATTGCAATTGTTAACAGTGACAAGAATAATGCCTAGCCAATGCAACATACGTAAGTTATGTTCAATTTAAATATCTAGTGAAGCAAATTTTATATTTCAGTTTCAATATTCCGAAGGCCCTTTCAAAGCTCCCAACAAATCATTATCCGGCTTTGATATTAAATTAAGACCAGTGTTAAAGACGACAAGTATTTCACACGTAATCCCACACAACGTTCATCATAACTTTTAATGTGGAACTTGGAATCGAAATAGCGCCATTACGAAGGTTTAACGCCGCTCCATATTCAAGAATAAATACCCGGTAACTTCGTAACCGCCATGTCCTAGTATAATCGCAATAAATTTGGATAAACCCCGCTTGTATCGAGAGTACAGAAATGAAAGTAAATCAAGTCAGATTACTTATCTCTTTTTGTTTCCAATATTGGTGAGAAGGTAAGAAACATGATAATAGTATGAGCTACTTATCAGCCCCCGTAAGTCGTAAGAGTTAAATATGGGAAGCGGTTCACTACTGTGCCCGGTAAGTCCTTCGGCAGGAACTGGTTGGGAGCGAAGACCCATATTGTGACTATTACGGACTTGTAGGGGCGGAGTCATACTGATCACGATGAGGTCGCTATTAAGTAATATTGTTTGAGTCGAACACTGTGCTGCTGTTAAATTGGCAAAAATTTACCATTTTGGTTGTAATTGTATCTCATCTATAGTGATGACATTGAAATTGTTTCTGTGCTAAATTTTTATATGGCTGTTTGGGTAGTGGACTACTAACTTACAAAGACATCTACAATGCTAGGGGAATTGCGAGTTTCTTGTCATCCGGCGAGATGGACAGACGATATTGTTGTCATCCCGGGAATATTGCTGGCACAAGAACGTTTAGCTTGGCACAATCAAAGAGAGGCCTATGCCCAGCAAAATGCTTTGTGTGCTTAAAAGTGGTTTAGCACATTCAAAGTCATGCTGTATTTGGTCCAATATAATAAAGGTTACTACCCTAAACTTAAATAAAAATAAACAGTACATTACAAAAAATCCTTGACAATCCAACCCCTATTCACTAACATAGATGTAAGCCAAAACTAGACCTAAATAAAATATAAATCAGTCGATAAGCGTAAGTGGTTTTATTTTAATGGGTCATAAAAGTTCAGCCGGTACCACCGATAAATAATATGTTTATCCTTAGAAAGCGACCATAATGATGGCCGATGCATTATTATAATGGCCGTGTTGATTTGTAAGTACGAGTTAAACTCGGTTTAAGCCCAGGAGCGGTTAAGACATTCGGGCGACATACGGGTGAATGTATGGTCGAGCGGTAGAATAAGTTTTGGTACCTAATAGTTAGATTATTTATTTAAATAAAATTTAATATGATACAATAACATTTTAAATATTTATATAAATTTTTTAAATGTTATTTTGGTCTGCAATAGGGATTTGACTTGAAACTGCCAGCAACTGGTAAATCTTATGACAAAATATTGTAGTCAATCAAAGAAAACAAGCAAACAAACAAAGAAATATTACATTGGTGGAGAAAGATATTTCTGCAGTACTTTGGTAATCTTTCTTTGAAAATTATACACAGTATATTTTAATTATTCAAAGGAACAGTATTGGGTCTCTAGATATCAGAAGGAAACTCATAGTGATGTCTTTTGACTTTGATTCAAATAAAGAAAAAGGAAATTGAGTCAAATTGTGAACATTCCCTCTATTGAAGTCAATCAAAACGGACACCTACTGCTTATTTTTCTTACAAAATGTATCTATATTACTTTGCCAAGCAACACCTACATGTCATTTTCATAATTTCTGAAACCATGACAAGAGCAAGTTAGGGGTCGGCTCAACAAAACTCACGACCGTATATCCTCAAATTCATAAGCTTGTACTTATACATCATTCAAGGTTTCTGTTCGACTGTTCCCTACATACACCATAACCGAGCCACTGAACCACTGTGGGGGTTAATTTTAATTCAGTACTCGCAGGCTCACGGTAGTTGTTACTCGTCGTAAAATATATAAGCGTTCTAGAGAGTGGAGACTCCACACCTTTTGTGAACTTTATTGTCTTAAGACGATTAGTTGTCTGTGTTCTTGCCGCTTTATGATTCTAGGAGTAGGTGGTGAAATGGTAGGTCAACTAACTGCATAAGATAAGAGAGCAGAAAAAATGGAAGACGATGAAGATCAAGAAGAATATGAAGATGAAGGTGGATGGTCTAGCTAGACAATGGCTAAGATGTGACGAATCATGTTGGATAGAAAAATGATTCTTCTGGATGACTGCCTGGATATATGTAGGGGTCTTTGGGGATGTAGGATCCCTTTTCTTTTGGGGGGGGGGGGGTGGGAAATCATCAAATAACCTCTGCCGCTCTTAGGCAGAGCGGAAGGGAGTGTCAGACGTCTATTGACTAAAAACCACCCATGTTCCTTCTTAGCCCTTGTGCCGAGGCCGCGGTATCTCTTTCGAACAACCCGCAGCCCCGACGGGGCATGTATGCATATTTCGGTGACGACCGAAGAGTTCGCCTCATTAGAGGCTGATGGAATGATACAGAATGATTATGATATTATTTTGTCTAAACTGTAATCACAGTTATTGTTGCATCCTGCTACAATAGTTATCTCCTAGATTTATTCAAATCTTGCAAGTAACTTTACAGGCACTGCAAGATTATAATCATTAACACTGAAAACGGGATATTAACCATGTTTACTGTTTGTTTTCTGCTTCTTTGTATGTCTGTCTGTTCGTTTTGTCAAGATTATTCTACATCACACTGGTTTTGAACAAAATTATTTATTAAAGTTTTTCCTTTATAACATTAATTACCATGATCACTGTAAGTAGCCAAAATAGTTAACATCAATCAAAATTCACTTATTCCGTATTCACATAATCTGTCCGTTGACAAAACACGTAATAAATAATAAATCACTCGTCCGTTTGTACGTTGTTTGTTTTTAATTAGTGGCTGCAGTAATGTCGAAACAGCTGTTATGTTCAGTGTTGCCAGATTAGTGATATATCGTCGTTATGGTGGCAGTTAATTAAAAAAGTTGCAGTACACGGAATGAATGGTAACGTGCTCCTGAATTGTTTTTTTTTTGTTTTTGATACAGTGATATTGGCCGCTCCATGTAAAATACTGGTATTAAGCTGCATCCGATTAGACTGGAAGGCGATCCCAACAAAGTTGGGAAAAAGCTAGGCCGATGATGGCTTTTATTATTTGGCCCAACTCAATATAGTTGAACTAAAGAATAAAGGCAGACGACCAAGCAATCTGCCAACTTAGAGCTCGTGTATATGCGTCAAAATACTTGCAAAAGTAAACGTCGATCACATCAAGATATAAGGTACGAGGAGTACCTACCTTACCTATACCCTGCGCCACCTCCAGCAAACCTTCATGAGTCCAGTCAATAATGACGCTGCGGGAGACGCTCCGGGCGTCGGCGGCCACGTAATGGCTTCCGGCCACCGTAGACGCGGGCCTGTGGACGGTGAGTAGTGTGGGCTAGCTCGCCGTCCGTCCGTCTTATGACGACGATAGGCCGTGTCGACAGCGCGTTCGTGTTCCACGCGCGCCTCAAAGAGATGTCAGCAACATGGAAGGGGCCTGCAAGGGCCGACGCCTGTCGGGGCTGCGGGTTGTTCGAAAGAGATATCGCTGCCTCGGCGCAAGGGCTAAGAAGGAACATGGGTGGTTTTTAGTCAGTAGAAGTCTCACACTCCCTTCCGCTCTGCCCAAGAGTGGGAGGGGTTATTTAATGATTTCCCTAAAAAAAAAGGCCAGTCTATAATAAAACTACCAACATTATTTAAAGTAGTTTATCTATAGGTACCAACGACCATACGTGCTGTATGGTCGTTGATAGGTACATACTTCATAATTAGCATGAAGTTAATTAATATATCGCTCATTATCGAGTTTCACATAATAGGTTGGGGAAAAGTTTCTTCGCATTTTTAAAAAAAATTCAAAACATTTTTAATATAGTTTATTTACATTTAACTAAAGTATGTAGGTACCATTTTGTTCGATAACTTTTTGCCATCTTGTAGGTTGTTGTTGTAGGACATGATCCCATTGCTATAGAAATTTTGGGACTTCTGGTCAAAATACCGCGACAAGTGGTTTTGGCAGTCCTCTCGTGATGTTAACCTGACACTGCCTAAAGAATTCTGAAAAGACCGAAACAGGTGGAAATCTGAAGGTGCAAGGTCAAGACTATACGGCGGATGCATTAACACTTCCCAGCCAAACTCTCTTAATTTTTGCTGAGTGGCTAAAGATGTGTGAGGTCTAGCGTTATCATGATGAAAAACCACACCCCTTCTGTTGATTAATTCCGGCCGCTTTCTCTCAACTTCTTGCTTTAGTCTCATCAGTTGTTCGCAGTAGAGTCCAGAACCGATGGTCCTGCCTGGTGGTAACAGCTCATAATGAATAATGCCCTTCCAATCCCACCACACACACAGCATCACCTTGTTGCGAGTTAACCCGGGTTTCGCCACAGTCTGTGAAGCCTGACCGGCCTTTGACCACGACCTTTTTCACACGTTCTTGTCGTACGTGATCCACTTTTCATCACCAGTTATCAGCTTCTTCAAAAATGGTTCGGTTTCATTACGTCGTAATAAAGAATCACAAATGAGTACACGGTTCATTAGTTTTCTTTCAGTGAGCTCGTGAGGTACCCAAATGTCGAGCTTTTTTGTGTACCCAGTTTTTTTCAAATGCGCCAAAACTGTTTTGTGGTCAATTCCCAGTTCTTCAGCTACGTCGTAACTACTGATATGCCGATCTTGCTTCACTTTTTCAAAAATTGCACCCATTTTATCCGTAACAGGGCGACCAGAGCGACGTGCATCTTTGACATCAAAATTTCCGGATTGAAAACACCTAAACCAAATTTGTGCTACTCTCACAGACACTACACTAGGTCCATACATCACACATTTTCCTAATTTGAATTTGGAATTATGTTCTTTAAAATTTAAACTTTCAATGATACCAAAACCAGCCAGATACAAATAATATAGCCAAAGAGATTTTATTACAAAAAAATCCTTTTTATTACAAGAAAATACTTTTTCCCCAACCTAATATTTAAAAAAAAAAAAATTAAAAGTAAATTAAACATTAATTCTTAAATCATTTATAATTAATCTAAAACTTTTTCGGAAAGAGAATGACAGCGTCTTTAAAGAATGATGAACCCAAAAGGTGACGAATAAGTACAGACGTTAACAATCAAGTTACTACAATCTATAAAATGTTTTTAATAGATTTTGAACTTTATTCCTTAAGGTTCAAGGTCGGTTAGGAATATTTGACACATTCGAGTAGCTTCCAGTGCTGGCGTCTGTACTATGTCTTACCTACCCAATGGGTTTCAGAGTCGTAAACAAATAAAATACTTAAAGTTACAAACTATTCGTCGCTTTATTAACTTGGCTTATTTCTGAGCAAACATTATACATTTTAGTCATATTATTTTTAAAGTCTAAATTATCGAATATCAAAATAGAAACATATTTATGTTTCTATTTTGATATTCGGTATGTTATGTTAGGTATGTATTTAACAGAGTTCAAAGACGTCCACTGTATTAGAAACAATTTAACTTAGTCTATGTTACTTCTAAATAAATATAACAGATTGGGAACGATTAGTTTCCGACCACACTTATATCGGGCTGTCTACCCGGGTGGGTAGAGGAGGCCTATTAATTGCATAAACAATTTTACATAAAATAAAATTTAAAAAACATAGTAATTTAGAACTTTTAACATTCATACATTAGGAACCTCCGCATTAGCGACAGCAGGTTCACGGACATTTCGTTGCTGCAAATTGATAACCTGATCTTTATGCCTTCGTTTTAATTTATTTATATAAAAATCGTACCATAATTTTCGATTAGTCCTCAACATGACGAAAATAATGTCTAATATAAGTGGATTAAAAATGACTAACAAGTTTGTAAAAAAATCAGCAACGGGGCTGATAAAGACAATCTTATCAATAACTCTATCAAATAATAATAAGACGTCACTCATTACAAAAATTAAAGTAGCGATATACAAGCGACGCCGCACCTGAGAAGCTGTATTTGCGCTCGATTTGAAACTACGAAACAGAGAAAATACAATTATGCTGTAAATAATACAATTAAGTATCACAGGTAAGATATTAATTCCCCAGGACACAATGTATACATAATGTATATGTATTGGCGCATATTCCCAAACATAGAAAAAAATTAAGGTCTTTATCAAGGATACACCCCACCCAAAGATACAGCTCTTTAAGTATCTTCTTCGGATATTCACGTTAAAAACTTTTACAATGTCGACGTAAAACATGTGACTTATAACTAGCAGCCAGTGGGTCTTCGAAGCTTTAAAGTATTCAAAAATCCAATCTAGAAGATCAGTGACAATTCTTCCATAATGCGTCGGGGAGAGGGCAACGATCTGGTCCGGTATATTTAATAAGAAGTTTGAAAGGATGGCGTTAAGAAACACAAAGTTTTTATAGGTCCGAAACTTCTCCATTAAACCCCATGATATTGCGCCATATATTAGCGTCATAAGCCTCAGGAAAAGCACAACGGTACAAATAGTCAACTCTTGATTATATGATAAGTACCAGTTCCAAGTTTCTTGATGATTCCTTGCAGGGTGGACAGTGGTAGACATGGTGTGGGTACGTCACTTCACTGGTTTGATAGATTCACTTTTAGTTTTTACGACTTAGAATAAAAGCCGGTCTTCTATCTTTATTGTGTGTTTGTGTATCTGGTGACAGAGTTTTTAATGTTGCCCATGGGCCTCCTGATTAAGCTTTACATGCCATCAAGAAATATCTCTAAGCATGCTGATTTCCTCGCAATGTTTTCCTTCACCTAAGCAAGTGATAATTCAACAGTACGCACCGCACATGGATCCGAAACTCAGAGATGCGTGTCTTGGGTTCAAACTCGAGACGTATGATTTGTCAGTCTGACGGTAACACCACTGGACTATCAGAAAAACTGTGTGCACTTGCAAACCAACTATAACAAACAAATTTTAATGTTGCTTGTGAAGCGGTTATTCGAAGAATGGTTACTATCAAATGCTACAATACCGAACAAAATGTAGTTTATCCTTAAATAAATTGGAATATTTATCGCTTGTTGTTATTAACACAACACTTTTTATCTCAAAACGAACAATACAAATTATGTTATAGAGTTCGAACAGTTAAAGCTAAAAAAAAATGTTAATTAAAGTGTGGGTTTATTACGAGCGTAATTATGTGACGTGTATGCTACTTTTAATTTAGTCACCTAATTCCCTTTCATACAAAAGTCTATCACACAATGACTAGCTGCATATTGTGTCTAGCGGTACTCACAAACATTTCGATTCGGGTTAAGTCTATGTCTGTCTCGCACGTTTTCAATAATTATATTATACATCAATAAATGGTAGACACAGGCTTCTCGAATCAAAATCTCGGAAGCGTTTGTGATTACCGTCACTATTTTTTATATAAAACCGAAACACACGTTTTTTCAACGTTTTCTTAGGCAAGCACACTATTGTCACCTGAAAGTCAGAATCAACAGTGGCGACCACCAGAAATGCTCCGAAACAATAATGCTCGGCGGAGTCCTGGAGAAACAATTTCGCTGTCTTGGATCCCGCAAATAAATTAATCAGAAAAGAATAGCCGAGGAGAAGGAAAAACATAATTTCCATCAGCAGGAGACAGAACAGAATTAGGCCAATAGGCACAAAGGGACGTATACTAGCATACTACTGGAATCAGCCCAGTCGTCCTCATGTTCCTACTTTTTCCACACCTTTACTATCTTCCAACATCAGCCTCGCCTTTTCCCAACTACATATGTTAGGGTCGGCTTCCAGTCTAACCGGATAGTCTATCAGTATTTTACATGGAGCGACTGCCTATCTGACCTCCACAACCCAGTTAATACTAGGTAATACCGTCACTTTGGTAAGCCTGGTTGTCAGACTTTCAGGTCACTGACTAACTGTAACGACTGCCAAAGATCTATATAAGGCAGCCGGGACCAACAGCTTAAACGTGCTTTCCGAGGCACGGAGGAAACTCGGTATGAAATGGGTTGTTTTGTTACCCATCCACAGGCCAACCTAGACAAGCTCGGCTTAACCTAAAGATCAACCTAAATGACAGTTATTATTAAGCCCCGAGCGACCTTTACTGTCTTTATGCTGCTGAAATCACACTAATATCATAAAGGCGGAAATTTGTGAGTGTGCATGTTTGTTACTCTTTCACGCCAAAACTACTGAACGGATTTCGATAAAATTTGGTACACAGATAGTTTATAACCTGGATTAAAACATAAGATTTTTATCCCGATTTTATCTTCCCGTGGAATAATTTTCAAGTTGTAGCGGGCGAAGCCGCTGGCACAAGCTAGTTGTCAATATAATCAACCACAAGTTAAATATTCACTGTAAGAATATCCAACACCATTTATCGCGTCAACACAACCAAGGTGTATTAATAACCCACTGTATGGAAACCATACAGGTGTTAAATTGATACCTCATGTAGTTAAGTGGAAGTTACTGTAAAATTGGCGTCGTCAGTACAATGTCCCTTAAACGAGCACTGTTGAACTGTTTCAAGTCAGTAAATAATGCACTGTTAGGTTTGAACTGAAGTTTATAATGGATGAGTAATGCCGTTGGGACATTCTATTGATTGTCTTTATAGGTAAGTGTGCAGGATTGTTCAGTTACTATTGTGACGTATTTTGAACGACTCATAAATTATTAGATGCAGTTCAGCGAAAAGGTCCCAATTCACAACATGACCAAAAATGATTTAAGTGCACCAAACTGATGAATATCGATACTATAAGCTACATGTACAATTGTACATGTGGGTTGGTTTCAACGTTGATACAAATTTTAACGTATTGTTTTTTGCTTGGATCATTTTTACTAGCTTAGAGTATCGATACTTAGTTCAGTTTGGTATATTTTGCCCATGTTTTAGATTGGAACCTTTTGCGTGTATACATCAAACTGAATGTGTAATAATGTGCTTCAGATGACATTGAGTCTATATTTTGTGTGTGTATTTATTTACCCATGCCATTTAATAATAGATCGCATAGTGTTATTCTTGACGCCCCAAGTGCATAGTTTACATCTTAGGTAAATGTCACGTGAGGTTATCACATCTATCCGTCGGGGCTGCGGGTTGTTCGATAGAGATACCGCAGCCCTCACACAAAGGGAAGGAACATGGGTGGTTTTTAGTCAGTAGAAGCCTGACACTCCCTACCGCTCGTCATTTGATGATTTCCCACCCTCCAAAAAAAACAAAAAAGACTTTTATGCACGTTTTTTGATTTCAATAAAGTGATTTTACCTACAAAATATGTATTTACCTAGGTTTGCACTTGTGGTTACCGTGGTCATTATTTTATTTATTTTATTTTATTAATTTTAAGAAAACTTACAGCTAAAACATTCGAGTAGTCTAATAATTGAAGCTGAGTTCTTTCTGGCATATTGATGGTTTTGCGGCCATCATACGTAAAAGAAGCGCTTCCCTGCTTGCTCGTCTCCGTGGCAGTACCAACACTATCTTGAGTTTATTCGCAGATAGATGGGAGTCTCCAATGCTGCGTCATTGGATGAAACTCCATACTGTTTAATTTGTGTATTATGTCTACTAACACTAGCTTTTAAGATCATTGTTACTAACACTATGGGCGCTGCCCGAAATAAATTATTATTATTATTATTATTATTAAACTATCAATGAGTCAAATCGAATCCATTGATTTCGGAACCATAGTAAAACCCAGTTTTAAAATGGTACCGAAACCTGGTTCCACACACCCTAAGCATTATGAATCATTCGTGTATAAATTGTATAAATGCCTAAGCGGTTTTTTTTTCAAAGATATTTGGAGACATCGTTCAACACAAAAAATACTGATTAAAATGTGTTTATAACTCAATTCCTTCTACCAAAACATTCACTCATACAAATATGCAAGCCGTACAATATTAACTGGATATAAATTCTCAATTATCTGAAGTCTATACCGAAATCACGGGCCGCCATTACTGCCAGTGTATTTCTCACGGGGAAACTAGTTCCTTTAGTCCTTACATTGTAATAGGAAGATTGGGCGATATGGCAAGCAATCCACTAATATTTGTGACTTTGGGTTATAGCGTCTATATTTTATTTATATGTGGGCAGTTACAAGTACTTTACTTTTGTAAAATAAATGGATTCATTTTAATGGGTGCTTAGGACGGACGTCGCTGCTGAGGCCGGCCCAGAAAGCCGTGGCGAGGTGACTTGGACACGCATTGCGATGGCTGGTGGCGCAGGAAAAGAGTACCTGGAGGGATATGGGGAGGAAAGATACGATAAATAGACCGTGTAAAGGATTATATTGCAAGAAAAGAGGTGTTTGATGAGATGGCGAGTACGAGACGTATGCAAGTAGAAGACATGCTGCGCCAACCTTAAATGAATTGGTATGTGGGCATTGATATAAAAACTAAAGATACGGTCGTCCGAACATTAATTTGCTCGACGCGTTCGCCATACAGAGAATTGGTGTAGTCTGCTCGTTAACGTAACCTTGTATAAGCGGCGTCGCATTTTCGAGGTATAAAGAACTTAAGGTTAAATAAAGCTTATAAAATTTACGACTGCACCCGAAGAGAGCCGATCGTGGACTAGTTCACTTCGGCTTAGGAAAGACCTTATTGGGACCACGTTTATGGCGTCATTTTAACATGCCGTCCGCCCAGTCCTTACGCAGTAATATATAAGTCAATGTATGTGGGCAAGAGAATGATGATGATTTGACTAAATCATATTCGGCCATCAGTCAAAAAACAAAAGAATTGGAAACAGACCTATAAATTAGCTACTTACATATTTCGCAACGCTCACAAATAAACTGACCTCACACCCACATTTCCGAGAAAAACATCTAACAACAACCTATCCACAAAAACAGTTTCGTAGTGACATGTTTGTAAGCAGTAAATTCTAGCCTGAGGGCCGCAGAAAAAGTATGCCTAACCCTCGAGAGGCGCGTGATCCGACAATTTACCGCCGACCTCCAATGCGATTGAGTCGCCATTTTGGATACGTTTAATTTTCGATTCGAAGCACTGGCTGGTTGGAGGTTTCAGAAAAAAGGATGGAGATTTGGATTCGAAAAAGGAAGTGATTTGATACTGATGTAATTATTTTGGTATAAAATACAAAGACACGGACAATGGAATGAATTTAAATCATGGCTGTATAATTGTATATTTCTGAGGCTAAGGTGTAAGTACCAATAGTAACCACATTTCGCAAGTTATGTATAAAAGGAAACATGGGAAAATAGAGGAAATACGTCGTTCTCGTCAAAATTTGATATAATCGGTCTGATCTGCAGCAGACCCTATATCACACCCTACAAGCCCTTGCTTGCGCTCCGTCTAGCCTGCCCAGGCTAGACGCAGCGCAACGGCAATAGTTGCTTCAAGTGTCTTTTTTAATGCCCTGCTCCGTCTTAAGTCATATATATTAGGTGACCCTGTTTATTGGCTTCAACCAAAGACTGATAAATTTCTAATGTTGAAATCCAATGTCACTACCCTAATCTGATCATAGTTAAAAAAATGCTTTGATGAGTTCACAAAAGACACATTTACCAATATTCATAGTTCGTCTTAAAAAACTTTAACCATAATGTCTCAATTTCAATGCCACACACTCGAAATACACTTAACACTGAAGATCTATAACCACACAAGAGGTAGCGGGTGTAAATGTAACACCTAAGTTAACGACTGTAATTCCTCTCATTAGCTGCCTTTGAGAGGCCCTACAAAACCAATAAGGATTCGCTAAGCTCTTTGCCAAACCTATTACTTACGTACAAAAGTGGCACATGTACTTTAGGGGATCGTTTTAACATTTAAATGTGTTCTGTGTTTCAGTATTTTAATTGTGGTGGTGTAAATTGGGAAGTTTGAGGTTTAAAAATGTGTGGGATTTGGGATTTTGGTTAGGTAAGTGTACTGGTGGTCAGTTTTGATTTTAAGTAAAAGTTATTGGTCACTGTACTTCCGATATCAATGTTGGTCGATTATTTTTCAACCTTGTTCACATAACATAATATCACGCCGAATGGCGTCCAAGAACTGGCAGAAGTGTGGGTCGTCCGGTGGCGAGATGGGCAGACGACATAGTTGCCATTGCATCGGGAGAAAAACTATGATGAGGCTGGCACAGGACCGTGGAGATGGGCACAAAAAAATTGAGGCCTATACCCAGCAGTGGGTGAGTTCGGGCTGTGAATGTTGGATGAATATCACGCCTGTAATTCTCGAGGGGTTAATCAGAGGAGTACCTAATAGTATACCCACATTTCGCCAGTCATGTTTAAACCCCATGGAATAGAGCGTTGATCTTATTACTGTCAATCGGGACCAAGTCAAGAATCCGTGGTTGCTACTGAGAAATTCCTGATGTAAAATCCTAATAACAGTTTTCCCGAACTGGGGTTCGACTTCGAACCCAAGACCTCATGCCCAGCAGTTGCTCTTGTGACCACTAGACCGACGAATCTTTTCATCATCATCACTACATAGTATAAAACAAAGTCGCTTTCTCTGTCCCTATATCCCTATGTATGCTTAAATCTTTAAAACTACGCAACGGATTTTGATGCGGTTTTTTGAATAGATACAGTGATTCAAGAGAAAGGTTTTAGTATATAATTTGACCGACATCCACGCGGGTGAAGCCGCGGGCATCAGCTAGTATAACATAATTCTCTTGTTAGCCCAATGTTTAAGATCATTCTATGAGATTGTACATAAATCGTTTCAAACATAACTGCATCTCTTTTTTTTTGGAGAGTGGGAAATCGTCAAATGACTCCTCCCGCTCTGGGCGGAGTGGAAGGGAGTCTCAGTACTGACTAAAAACCACCCATGTTCCTTCTTAGTCCTTTGTGTCGAGCCCGCGATATCTCTTTCAAATAACCCGCAGCCCCGACAGAAACATAACTGCATCTCAACGGACTATAATCACACAATAATATCGTTAATTAAACTTTATCCCAGTGTTGTTAGTCTCTCATATGAATAACATTCGGAGTCATCCTTGTAGTCCCTTGTGACATCGTCCAACGATTCAATTATGGAGACCGGACCAGCAAAATGGTGTTATTGTATAATCTGACGTTCATAGAAATAAGTGTTTGGATACGATATGAATGACGGTTGGATTGGAACAGGATTGTGGTTGTACTTGTTTTTGATCAACAGTTTTAAGGAAAGTTTTAAGCTATTGCATAGCTTCTATCGCGGGCCTTGAGCGTGGGGACCGAATCCAGAAATTCCGTAACGAAAATAAAAACCTAACGAACTGACACTTGACAAATTGACACTTGACCATTTCTTGAAATCAAAAATTGTGAGTTGCCTGTATTTAAAACGGCCTGTATTATTCAGTCAAAAACTTCCTCAAAGAATTTCTGTGAGCGTGTTAATTAATTTTATAAGCGTAAGATAAGATACTATTAATAGAAATTATCAATAAATTACATTATTTGAGCTAACATATTAATAAAAATAAATTAAATTATATAAATCAAATGTAACCTTCATAGCTCTAACCACTAAGAAAAACTATGACACAAAATAAAAGAAAAAGTAAATGACATCTTGACAACTGACGTAATGTCAGATGAAAAGTAAACATTGAAAAATTATTAGATTTAATATTTTAAAACAGCAAAATCAAAGTTAATAAATCGAAGATCGATTATAAGGCTGCCAACAAAAATAGTTGTCGCCAAGGCGCGACATGAGACGTAAAAGGACATTTTATAAAAGATGAGGATGATTAGAAAGTGTAAGTATAAATACTATATAAGATTTTAAACTGACATGGTCACTAGCACTATTATTTATACTGAAAACGGGATATGGAAACATGGAAACATGGTAAATATCCCGTTTTCAGTATAAATAATAAATACTATATTTAAATACTGCATTAATAAAATAAATAAATAATTATAATTGCATAAGTTGATAAAAAATGCTATGCAATAGCTTTACCGCGGCAGTCTCCCAGTGCCACACGTCTTTTTTTTTAATAGAGTTGCCTCGTTTGTTTGTTTGAACTGCCTCGTTGGTCTGGCTGCCTGTCCACTGAAGCGGAGCGAGGCTGCGGAGTGGAGAAACGGAGAAATATTAACCAATAGGACTGCACACTGGAACAGTGGGCAGATTTTATATGCAATCCTATTGGTCAATATTTATCTGTTTCTCCGCTACTACACAAGAGGTCCTGGGTTCATTTCTAGGTTCGGGCAAAGTGTTATTGGGTTTTTCCATCAGGAGTTTCTCAATAGCGGCCACGGAGTCTTAATTTGGGTCCAGTTGATGGCAATAAACGCACCTACGTGGGACTAAAGCTAGTGTTGATGGATGCATTGAATAAATAGTATGGGGTCTTGGAGGTATCTTAAAACTTTAGAAAAAGATGGAAGTTTGGCCTCCAATGTCACCGACACTGATATTATGGTCTATAAGCAAAAAATGTGTCGCAACAACGGACGGGAAGAGCAAGCGTCTTTTAACTTTGTTAAACTTTTACACCCATTTGGTACGTTCATCATTCAGGTTGAAATATACTTTGCACCAGTGTGCAGTGATAATTAATATTTGGTGGTCGCTAGGTCTCACTAACAGCTTATTTATGCTTCCACTAGATTTTATTCTCGAATTTCGAAAATTCATGATAATAGAGCAGCAGTGGCCCAGTGGTGGCAACCCAGACTTACGAACAGTAAGTCGTGGGTTCGAACCCAGGCAGCTTCATTACTTTGTGTAATTTAATTCATTTTTGCTGCTTTCAAAATGGTGAAAGAAAACATCGTGAGGAAACGAGCATGTCTTGGAACTAAAAAAATCTAAGACATGTGCCATCTACCAACCCACACTGGGCCCGCGTGTTAAATTATAGCGCATCCCTTTTCTAGAGAAGAGACCTGAGTCCCTAGCTCGCCATCCGTCCGTCTTATGACGACGACAGGCCGTGTCGGCGGCGCGTTCGTTTTCCACGCGCGCCTAAAAGAGATGTCAGCAACATGGAAGGGGCCCGCAAGGGCCGACGACCGTCGGGTCTGCGGGTTGTTCGCAAGAGATACCGAGGCCTCGACATGAAGGGCTAAGAAGGAACATGGGTGGTTTTTAGTCAATAGAAGTCTGACGCTCCCTTCCTCTGCCCAAGAGCGGGAGGGGTTATTTGATGATTTCCCACCCCAAAAAAAAAAGGCCTGAGTCCCTGCAGTGGGTACATTATAGGCTGATGATGATGATTATGATAATATCTGAAATATGGGAACGTTCTACAGAAATAAAAGCATTCTTTGGCCTAAGCTACCCCATGGTCTGTTAAGTTTGTGGGCAAAACTTTGAAATACGTTAATACATAACCGAGTTACTTATTTAGTTACTCATACTCCCATCGTAGTTCTTGGCAGCTTGCTTCAGAGATTTTCCTTAAACTGCGGTTAATTAAGATGTTTTTTTGGTTGCTCTTATACCTAAGTACGTACACACAATGACCAATCAAGCTATACAAAACCAGTTTACGCGGATCTCTCATTGTACGGGAAGCTTATACAAAGCGAGGCCATGTTATACTGAAAAATAATAGCTTGATGTGTCGCCGACTACTGAATTAGAATTATAGTGAAATTATATTTTGATTATACCCGGTTTCTGTTTATTTCAATATGTTTTACTTCTTTATTTTTAAACGTTTTAGTAAGTCTCTTTCATACTTTTGTTTGCTAGCCTGCTCTGTCCCACTCCAGGGCAAAGGCTCCCTCCACTCTTTCCACTTCTCGCGAACCTTGACGGAACCGATCTAGTTCATCCCGCCATCTCCTTCGTGGCCTAGCCCCCGTCTCACTGTTCATACTTACACAGACATTATTTTCCTGTCTCAGGAGTCTGCTCTATATGTGACTATAAACACTCATACAAAATAATATTTGCAATTTTCTAAGTTCTTTTACAATCGACTTAGTAAACCGCACTATTTTATAGAAGTATTCATTAGCGGTATTGATCTATATCAATACCGATGACTCATTAGTTTCCAAGAAATAGTTCTTGGAAACTAATGAGTCATCAGTTTATTACGTTTAGATGTCGCAATACTACTGTTTGGGATCGAAGGACGAATGATTGCGTCGCTCTCGGGAATTTTTTGTTTGTTTATGGAATTGAGTTAAGCAGAAGTTGAAGGAGGAGTTGTACTTGCGCTGTATCTACCTATACTTTTATGAACAAGTGCGCAGATTGATGAATAAGAACAGAAGAAATAATTTACTGTATGACTATTAAATTAATCAGTTATCTATTATGGAGTAGGTATTTTCACGGAGGAATACTCTAAAACGAATAATTACTGGACTCTTGAAATATCATCTTGCGTCAGTAGACATAAGACTTACTTACACAATACGAAGAAACCCCAATATTCCGAATCGCCTTACCTTGAAATAAAACAAAAAAATATATTACTCCAAAATATCTAGAACAATAAACCGCAAAATACGCAGACCAAACAAAAACAGAACCGCTAACAAAACAGAAAATCTTCGACAAAACTTAGTGTAGCCTAAACTGAGCAACAACCAAGAAAATGAGTCGAAATCAAATATGAGCCTCCACAAAATGAGTAAGACAAACACGGGCTTACATTGTGTATCGCACAATAGGGACGTAGGCAAACAATTCTTGACCCTTTTTCCTAAGTACAACCTACAATGGGCGCTTAGACCGATTACATATTCTGATGCAAATATATCAGGCCCCGCAAGCGAGAATTAATTGAAAAGACCCTACGTGACTTTGATTTATGGCATACCGTGCGATACGGGACAACGTGAATTCTAAGGTTGTCTTGTGTCATCTGATGGTTGCTGTAAAGATGGATGGTGTGGCTATTATTTTAATATGCGTGGGAATTAATTACGATTAGTGTCAAAAAATAATGAGGAAACGGTGGAGGAAAATGTCTTGAGGAATTGGGAATGGTTAAGTTACCTGAGGAAATAAGAAATGTAAATAAAGACAACATCTTTATTAATAAATTAAAATTATTTCTATTAAACAAAAGCTATTGTTGTGTGAACGAATACTTGAATGATAGATTTTAATTGAATAATTAAATAGGTACCAATTTATCGCCAAGACTATTTTATTTAACTAAAGGAAATACCTACTTGCCTACCAAATAATAGAAATATACGCTCGTTAATTGTATGTTATTGTTTTGTGAATTTTAAATAATTATTTTTATTTTTCATGTATAATTTAATTTTAATTTGACTGACATTTTGACTTCTAACTTTAAGTATTTTGACATTTATATTTCTTTATTTTATTTCTTATTTTCTTGTTTTGTTTATCAAATTATTCGGTTTCATGTATATTTTAAATTTTAGCATGTAAGAATTAATTTTGCTGTGCTCTTTTTTTTTTCTTTTGGGGGGTGGGAAATCAATACCACCAATAACACCTCCCGCTCTTGGGCAGAGCGAAAGGGAGTGTCAGACTTCTACTGACTAAAAACCACCCATGTTCCTTATTAGCTCTTCATGTCGAGGCCGCGGTATCTGCGAACAACCCGCAGCCCCGACGGGCGTCGGCCCTTGCGGGCCCCTTCCATGTTGCTGACATCTCTTTGAGGCGCGCGTGGAACACGAACGCGCCGTCGACACGGCCTGTCGTCGTCATAAGACGGACGGACGGCGAGCTTACCCATCACTCCCCATCCACACGCCCGCGTCTACGGTGGCCGGAAGCCATCACGTGGCCCCCGACGCCCGGAACGCCTCCCGCGGCGGCTGGGACGAGAGGTTCTCTCCCTCTCACGTTCCGCCACCTCCTTCGCTAGCATAACTGCTTCGCAAAGGAGGCGACGGCGTCCCATTCCTCCTCGCCCCGGACCATGGCTTGCACCAGGGCCGGGCGCGAGAGGTCGCCGCCCACAGGGTCTACAATGGCTCTTAGCTCTAAGCCTTTTTTGTTAACAATTGTGTTACCATGTGGAATGCAAATAAATGAATATGAATATGTGACATTGTGGTTGGTTATGGTACAATTTATCTTACCAATATTCGACCTGTGCCTAGAAGTGGGAATGTTACAGGCAGATTATCCTGAAAAATATCGAAATAGGTAAGGACATATGTTAAAACTCCAAAACCCCCCGACCCTTGGTAGAGCCAGCACGCGATGCTGAGCCAAATCAATGTCTAAATAATGATTTCACTTAAGTTCAGCCTGTCCTTTTGCTGCTCTCCCCAGCAAGGCCCTAAGCCACAGGCGTGCCCGCTGTCACATAGTTAAAACATCTTTTCTGCCTTGGCTGGAGGCCTTACACTCAAGGCACGCACAGGATAGCAGAAAGAAAATATTAAAAAAGAACCCCAAATTTTGCATGAAGACAGTTAAGATAACTCCATCAAATCCACATCAAACAAAAACACAAAAAAGTGAAAAACACAAAAAAGTGAAAAACACAAAAAAGTGAAAAATAAACTTCACAAGAAAAAGCAGCTTCTGAAGTCGGTGACATTTTGTTTGTTTGATTTCGTTTTCTTTGCCACCGACTTCAGAAGCTGCTTTTTCTTGTGAAGTTTATTTTTCACTTTTTTGTGTTTTTCACTTTTTTGTGTTTTTGAAGTCGGTTTTATTTTTTGCAAAAAAGTTTTTTATTTTTCCATTTTTAGTTGTTCCCAAACAAATAATAGGTTTTATTTATCCCCAATAAATGGAACATTACATAATATCTTACTGTCCAAATCTGGGTGTACACATCTGCGTACCCCCTCAGATCATACAGGCGTGATGTTACGTCATGATGTTGTATAAACAATAAACATCCAAGCGATTGCAGCAATCACGACAGATTTGCCGTCTATTTTTGAAGAGTTCTATTGTATATCTCCGAAGATCAGGATCAGATCTTCACCAAATTTAAATGGGACCACCTCAGGAGTATACTCTTTCAAATAAAAAGAGAATTTTGAGAATCGGTTCACAAATGAAGGAGAAATCAGGTAACATACATAAAAAAAAAAAAAAAAAAATACATACACACGAACATATAACCTCCTCCTTTTTTGAAGTCGGTTAAAAAACAAAATAAACAAGATTATCAAAATTCACTTTGTGTCCTTTCCACAAAAAAACCAAACGAGCCTCAAATAGAAACATTTGACTCAACAACGAATATTCAAATATGAAACATGGCGGCACCTTTCTCCAATTTTCAATGAGGCCAATAATTCCAGCTACTAACAGTACCTTTGCCTTTCCATATCTGATCACTACCACATAAATATTAAAGTGGCTCTAGTAATTCTCCATCGGAACAAAAAGGTTTTTTACAACACATTATTTACTTTTGAAGCGACCTCGTAAAAGGTTCAGTAAAGCTCCATTACATTTTAGCCTAATGAAATATTTACATGAGTATTATTTTCATGAGAATATCTTATTAGTTGGAAGGATGAATGAGTGGATGTAACGTTAAACTGGTTTGTGAATGGAGATATTGTATTTGTAGTGACAAGCCAAGGGAATTAATCCGAGTTATACAACAGTCCACCGCGGGAGACGCTCCGGGCGTCGTGATGGCTTCCGGCCACCGTAGGCCTGTGGACGGTAAGTAATGGGCTAGCTCACCATCCGTGAGTCTTATGACGATGATAGCTTGCTCGAGTTCCACGCGCACCAAGAGCCGACGACACGCCTGCCAGGCCGCGGGTTGTTCGAAAGACCACGGCCCCGGACACAAAGGGCTAAGAAGGAACATGGGTGGCTTTTAGCCAGTAGAAGTCTGACACTCCCTTTCGCTCCGATCAGAGCGGATGGAGTCATTTGATGATTTTCCCTCCAATAAAAATAAGGTATACTACAGTACTTTATTTTTAATTCAAATCTTAAGGGCATGAACGAAGTGACATTCTAACAGCGGCATTCAGCGAAAGAAATTCAACAAGCTTATACAGGGTGGTGCCGACAATACGACAATAAATGAAACCACTGGTAGTTCTAGTTCGTAGGAACAAAAAAATTATAAAAAAAAAAAAAATTCTAAGTAGCATAAAACTGTAAACGAAATACATTACAATTTGCAAACAAATATTGGTTTACCAACCTTAGGAATAATTTGTACCGAATAACGTGTGGAAATAAAATGTGACAAACGAATTTGGCAAAGACATTTAGGTAGGTTATTGTCGTATCGTCGGCACCACGACGGTGTTAGGATTTATTTGTTTTTCGAAAGAGATACCGCGGCCACGACACAAAGGGCTAAGAAGGAACATGGGTGTTGTTTAGTCATTAGAAGTTTGACATTCTCAACCACTCTGCCCAGAGCGGGAGGAGTCATTTCATTTGACGATTTCCCACATTCCAAAAAAAAGAAAAGTTTGAGGATAACTCTTTTGAAATTCAGTTACAAGATTTGACCTGATGCGCTTACCCAAAGCTACATTTAAAAAATATATTGGCCTAATAAACTCGTGTTCTAAAATAGAAAGCCCAGGTAAGTAATAACGACCTAGCCTTGTCATTAATGGACTGAATATAGCAAGACTCTATAAAGTACCACTATTCGAACTAAGCGATTCATTTGTAGAAATAACCCAGTGTTGTAAACAGTTCATATGTCTTGTACTGAGCCAAGACTATACCCATTTCACATTACAAAACCAAAACACGTAAAAAGTCGTTCCTAAAACCTGACATTAATACTTACAACGAGTATAATAGAATGCTCTGGAACAATCCGACTGAGTATTGCATTATCATCAACCGTCGTCTCGTAGCAATTACATACCATCGCATTATCCATTTGGTAACAAAATGCCAGAACATTAGGTTTCACAAAATTTCCTTATACCGTATTAACAGCGAGTACTAACAAGAACACACGAATGAATGCACAAGTGCTTAATATCTGGAATTCCTTGCTCAAAACCACCAGTCCAACTTGAACCTCTAACTTTGGAGTTGTTCCATCTCTCTCCCTTAATTTTGGAAATGCGAGGAGGGGGAGGGATGCCTAGATACGCTGGGAGGACTGTACCTACATCGGGGCTCCTAGTTACGATCCACGATAAACTTTGAGTCTCGTGAAGAGTGAGAGCGTTTAAATTGTCGACGCTCAACGCTGCTAACCGTACATTCTTCTATGTTTTGTAATGGCAGCAGAAAAGTCATAAGAATTTCCTTCATTTCGTTTAGATTCTTGTTCAAGTTTTTATGCTATTTTCTTTTGAAAAATGTTATAATTATTAAATCTCTATTTAGTTGGTTAAATGATTGTGAGAATTCTATGCCATGAAGTTGAAAACACATGCAAAGGGGATATTATGCAAGTAATAAAATAAAAACATTAAAACGCAAAGGAAACCAACAATTATAACTTCAACACAACATTGTAACACCCAGTCCTTAGCTTAGAACACAAAATACCGTTCCAATTCTTTCTAACAACAATATACTATGAAAACAACTGACAGCAACGGTTTCACTCACGCCAACACACGATAGCCCTAAAAACAATTTTAAAAAACAAACCAAAAATCGCAGCGCCACAACTCGTAGCGACAGCAAAAAAACCTCGACAATCACCATTTTTGCCGACTCTACAATAAAAGAAGTATTTTAATCAACAAAATAAATGTTGCAATTATATAGGTGATTAAGGTGCACTATACCTATCATATATTACGTAGCAAGTGGTCGGGTGACTTCTAGGGAGGTCCCTCCCTCTATTTGGTGCCCTCCGTACGGTGGTTGGGGGACGAAATTAAACATTTTGGGGGCTCTAACGGGTTACGTGTGCGACGATCTTAACACTGTATGTGGGTAATAGAGAAACTGGAAGGTACAACGACTGATAAGAGATATCTTGCTTCATATTTATTCTTTGTACATGTGTAAGAGTACAAATGTTATTGTTGAGATAAAAATTGCATCACACATGCAGTGGCACTTTGGTCTAGTGGTCGCAAGCCCGACTGCTGAGCTCCTGCTGAGGTCCTGAGTTCGATTCGGTCGGGAAAAGTGTTATTGGGTTTTTCCATAAAGAATTTCTTAGTAACAGTCACGGAGTCTGTAGTTGTGCCTGAATGATAGCAATAGGCTCGCCTCCTATTATGTTTAAGTCCAATGTAGTCTGAGGCCGCAAATTTGGAGTGGCGTTTCTTGCAGCGTGTAGCAGGGCCTTACACGGACAGTTCCATTAAACGCCCCGCAGTTCCTTGAAACGCCTCTCCGAATTTGCGGCCTTAAACGTAACTAGCGAAATGTGGGAGTACTTTTAGGCACACCTCTGCCTAACCCTTCGGAGATCATAGACGTGATGTTACTTTATGTTATTTGCAGTGAAGATACAAATGAAATTTAATCGTTGTCAGTGACGTTCTTTTAAACGTTTTTTGGCTATGTCGGCCTATCTGAACGCAGGAAATTATAATGCACAAGTCGCAAAAACTAATGCGCTTTCGATTTTTTCACTTCCATGGTCGAATTAGTACCAAATATTGTATGTCTATATAGCATGGACGTAACCCCAGCTGAAACTTGAAGAATATTATAAAAAATCTAGGTCAATAATAAAGTTATTTGTTACATAATCTGCTCTATTAATTTTAATAAGCTGTAGTTTACGTTAATGTTCCTATAATGACTCATTCTAGTGCCAAGTTTCCAAGAAATCGGTGAACTCGTTCTATATCGCAATTTAACAACTATAACAATAAGTTATTTTTATTATTCAATTGTGGACGTAATTATTCATGTGAATGGTTATTCATAGATTAATAAATTAGTTATTATTGACCGTTTTATTTTAGTTATCAACACTTTTATTTTCAATATGGTCTACAGTCGTTTCGCAGTTGGTTTACTAATAGCAGTATTCAATTAGGAGCATTATTTTATCTCTTTGTGGTTATGCAGCTATTGACTGTAGTGATAGCTTTTAAGAAGATTTTTCGTGGGGAAATTAATTGACTAAGATATTAAATAATGATTTCCTCATAAAACAGAGTGGTATTTCCAAAAGATCCTGATTCCATACGCATCTGATATCACATCCAGTAACAGAACCTCCTCAAAAATTAATGTGTACGCTATATTTGCATGTTCATTTCGCTCCAGAAATGATATTAGAAATTCAGATTTTAGGGTATGTATGTAAGCATCGCTTAGTTTTTACGGTCTTCATGTAAGCGTCATGGGTTACGTTTATGAAGCCATTATATGGTCTCTTGATTAAATATAATGCGGCTCGGTCCTCCATATAAAATGCCAGGTAATGTCCCGTACAATTTATTTTGTAATTGTCGTGTAAAGGGACTAGTTGTAAAACCCTGGCACTTGCAGACCATTTAATTGCTGTAAAATTACTTACTCCAGTAAATAGTGAAATTAATATAATGGTGGTTCATGATAGAAGAGCTTTTGAATGTGGATGCCTTTATGAGTAGAAGAAGACCAAATGAACGATGGATGGACTGTGTGAAGGATGATATGGTTAGAAAGGAGGTGTCTGCTAACATGACGAGTAATACAGACGTATGTAAGAAGAAGAAATGCTGCATTAATTAAATAAATTGTGACAATGATGATGATACCGAGCTTTTGCTGAAATAAGGCTACTATATCGGAAATACTACTGTAAGTTTTATGCATTGAAGGAAATCGACATCAGCCTGTCCTTCAAAACACCATATTGCGAAAAATATCAATAGTCAAACGAATAGGTGACCTGACCTACCTTTGACATATTATTAACACTTAAAACGGAATACATGGTAAATATCCCGTTTTCAATGTTAATGAAAATGTTAGTTTGAAAATTTATATTTCTGACTATTTAGCGTAGCGCTCTGTGTTCACTTATATAACCAAATATTTTACTGGCAGGTTATATTTGCGAGCTGTTATAACGACACATTTAATTTAGTAAACGGTAAAACATAAACAACATCAATTTATCATACCAAACATTTAAATTATACGTAACAGAAACTCATTACTAATATTCTAACAAATGAGATTGCCCAAAATTCATGTGCCCAATGTCTGGTTACTCGGGTGGACAAAAGCCGAGTTTAGCCGCTATAAAACTACCAAATACAATATCACACGGAGAGATAAGGATCGGTTTAAGCCTCCACCACCCGAACTTGTTCGGGTAAACTGGGGTCTCAATACAATTTTCCGGGCGGATGCATTTTGAATTTATAACTAGCAAATTGGTTGAACCAATTTATACGTTGAATATCTTGGAATTAATTGGTCGGTGACCGTGACAGTTTTGCTAGGCCTTAACAGCGTACTAACTACGTAGTTTATAGTTTAATAAAACTAATGTTCATTGCTATAGTATTTAGGGGTGTTGCTGAAACTTTTGTTTTAGTAGTATTTCGACGGTTTATGTGCGCAAATCGACAGCCTAAGCGTCGATTAGGCTTATTTGCTGAAACATGTATACCTATATGAACGACGAAATAAAACCGCTTTACTATATTTAGAACTCACGGCTTGGCACCGAAGGTACAAATTCAGTAGTGCCTTTTAGGTTTCTATCAATAGGCTTCTGATTTTTTTCGTTCTTTGTTCTGTAGTTAGTGTAGTCTAACCTGGTTTAGAACCTGGTATTTATGCCGTCCATGAACCTCTGACTCAACTTTACATGCCCTTAAAAATATCTTTTAGTTATGCTAGTTTCGTCGCGATGTTTTCCTTCACCGAAGCAAGTCATAAATTTCTATATACATAAAATTCTGGTGTCACAATGTTAGTTACCATACTTCTCCAAAACGGCTTGACCGATTTTTATGAAATTTTATATGCATATTCAGTAGGTCTGAGAATCGGCTAGTATCTATTTTTCATACCCCTAAGTGATATGGGTTGTCCACCCCTAACATTTTGACGTGACAACGTCTTATAAATTGGTTTGCCGGGTGACACTTCAAGAAACTGCGTTACGCTCCGCTCACGTTATGCGCTCACAATGAGAGCGAGTGAGAGGCACGCGTCCAGAGCGAGAGAGAGAGAGTGAGAGAGATAGGCATACACACCGGTTCATGTCTTGCGCTTCTATTTTCGTTGTCACGTAAAACTTTCGCCCGTATACCGACTTTACAGGCAACCAATTTTTTTTAGTCACCCATTCAAGTTACCGGGAACGAAGTCGCGGGCATCAGCTAGTAATTTATACAATGCACACATAAATTCGAAAAATCAGAGCTGCGTGTCTTGGGTTCGCCTTCAAGACCTGTGACCTGTCAGTCCGACTATCACACCAGCTGTAGACTATCAGTGTTATGCTGTACTAATTGTAACAGTGAAAATGGGAATTAGTACTGGTTTATTGTAGACTTTTTTTAACCGACTTCAAAAAAGGAGGAGGTTCTATGTTTGTGTGTATGTTTTTTTTTTTTTTTTTTTATGTATGTTACCTGATTTCTCCTCCATTTGTAAACCGATTCTCAATTTTTTTTATTTTTATTTGAAAGAGTATACTCCTGAGGTGGTCCCATTTAAATTTGGTGAAGATCTGATCCTGATCTTCGGAGATATACAATAGAACTCTTCAAAAATAGACGGCAAATCTGTCGTGATTGCTGCAATCGCTTGGATGTTTATTGCTTACGCAACATCTTAACTTACCATCACGCCTGTATGCTCTGACGGGGTACGCAGATGTGTACAGGACACCCAGATTTAGAGAGTTAGGTATGTTAAGTTCCATTTTATTGCGGATAAGCCTATTACCGTGACATGTATTGTTAACAACGTAAAATTAATGAATATCAAATATTTGTAAAGGATATTACAACTAAAAATGGAAAAATAAAAAAACTTTTTTGCAAAAAATAAAACCGACTTCAAAAACACAAAAAAGTGAAAAATAACTTTAGCTTCTGAAGTCGGTGACAAAAAAACTGAATAAAACAAACAAAAGTCACCGACTTCAGAAGCTAAAGTTATTTTTCACTTTTTTGTGTTTTTGAAGTCGGTTTTATTTTTTAATAAAACATCAGATAGAGTACAAAGATGATTATAGCTTTAATTCGATGTGTACAGCCCTAAATTAAATAGATTTCTACGCCTACATACTGTCCCATCTGTTCAAAACTCCGTAACTTTACATACATATTAATAGTAATAGCTAGACTCGGACTATTTATTAGAATTAGACTTAAACTTAATAATAGACACTGGATTGGACACGTGTAAATACCAATCCTAAGGCAAAATTGTGATGGGTGAGGATCGTTACCGAATAACTGTACATCATCATCATCTTCCTAGCCTTTTCCTAACTATGTTGGGGTCGGCTTCCAGTCTAACCGGATGCAGCTGAATATTGGTATTTTACATGGAGCGACTGCCTATCTGACCGTCACAACTTAGTTAATACTAGGTAATACCTTTTGGTAACACTGGTTGTCAGAATTTCAGGTCACTGACTAGTGCTACTACTGCTGAAGATTGATGTGTGGCAACCGCAACCAACAGCTTAATCAGTTTTTCGAGGCACGGAGGAAACTCGGTATGTAATGGGTCACTCATCCACAGATCATCCAAAGATCGGGCCGAGTGGCAGTTAATGTTTAAGCCCCTTTTTTTTTTTTTTTGGAGGGTGGGAAATCATCAAATAACCCCTCCCGCTCTTGGGCAGAGCGAAAGGGAGTGTCAGACTTCTACTGAATACAAACCACCCATGTTCCTTCTTAGCCCTTCATGTCGAGGCCCTTGGACATCATACTGATGAATAAGTTCAAAAGTTGTTGTGATGGCTGGGTGGTTGGTATTATATGTTTTATTATTATATGGGCTTTAAATCTAAATCTGTTCTGCGTAAGTTCCTAATTAAGTATAACGGTTACATTTCATTGAATGTGGATCACAAAATTTTTAGATTCCAAGCACGACGATAACATCTCGAAAGTCTTTCAAAAATCTAAAACCGTTTACGTTTAAGAAACAAAAAAACGAAATCCGGAAATACCAAGTGCGCAGCTGCGTCCGCAAAACTAAACTAAAAAAAAAACAACCGTAAACATCCGGTGACGCAAATTTTAAATTGTTTGTCTTGTTAGACAAGTTGCAAGGTCGGGGTCATACATCTTGTAGACTTGTAATGCCCGAGGATTGAGTAAACTAGAAGTCCTTGTAAGAATCTTCATGTTCCTTCAAGAGAAACATCGTAGGAGCGTGTTTTAATCTCGGACGGTGTAATAATATCTTGTAGCAGGTATTGTTTGACATTTATTTTAAGTTCTATACAAAGTGCGTGGTAGTTTCAAACCCTGCCAGGTACTTTGAGTTACTGTTAGCGTGTACCATCCCACTACTGGACAAGGCTATAACTTCTAAATCTTTAGAAGGACAGTGAAGTGGATAAAATAATTTACTAAACTTTACTTTTAGTAAATTATTTTATCCACTTATTTTATCCACTGGTCCCAAAATGGTGCAAAAAAACATTGTGAAGAGTCCTGTGTACGGTCAGCATCAGAAGTAGCTTAACATTTCGGTATTTTAATTATTTTATGTACAGGACTCCAGCTGTTATTTTAATGTTTCAGAACATTATTCTTTTAAATATTCCTTACTCTTCAATAATTTGTTAGTAACGAGTAATATCTAACAAGTTTTTATTAAAAATCCTGCTTTGTAACTTTAAGTAGTGTTAAGCTACTTTTGCTGCTGACCGTACCAGCCGCGGAAACGTTACAGGATAATGAGTGTTCATTCAACGTCACCTCTATCTCTCTTGTTTTAGCTGGTGGCTAAATCATAACAGCTGCACGTGTCGCTATTCAGAATAACTCGTGCTTGCATACCGAGTTTCCTCCGAGCCTCGGAAAACACGATATACCGGCTATCATCTGTAGATATTTGACAATCGTTACGGGTAGTCAGTAGCCCGAAATTCTGAGAACCAGTCCTATCAAGGGATATTGTATTACCCAGTACTAACTGGGTTGTGGAGTTTAGATAGGCGGTCGCTCCATGTAAAGTATTGGAATTCAGCTGCATGCAGTTAGACTGGAAGCCGACGCCGATATAGTTGGTAAAAGGCCAGGTAGACTATGTTCAACGATACCTTTATTTTTTTTGCCACAAAAGACAATAGGGGATCGGACAAAAAAAAAAACTAATTAGTCCGTCAGATAGATTTCCAAAAAATATTGAACACATATTTTTTCTTTTTTCACATAAACAAAAAATGATGACTATACAGTGCTTCGAAAACTCGTGAACTGCTCGAAAACGTCACATGTCAGTACATTTTTTACCTACAAATGACGTACCCCCCCCCCCCCACTCATGATCTTTGACGCGTTTTATCTACGTCAATTTTTATTAATTGGATTAAACAAAAAACACGTATCTAATATTTTTCGATAATCTAACTTTTTTAATTATTATAAGAACGAAGTTCTTAATAACTAATTACAATCTAGCCTAAAAAAGACTAATAAGTAATTTAAATCTGACTTATTATGTTACATTATAGATTATGTTAAAACTAAGAATAGTGTCCATATTTATGCACATATACACAAGTCCTTAGCACTTTCTTAGAGTCTGATATAATTATAAAAACACCATGTTCATGTGTTATATAAATAGCACAACATTGTTACTATTATTCACTCACTTTGCACTTATACTACACTAATTCAAATGGTTTAGTTCTCTTAAGTCTACGCACTATGTCTGTATTGTCTAGCAGCTGAATTGCCTCAACATTCACGTGTCGATGGAGTCTGTGTTCGTGGGCTTCAGCAAATTTTTGAATGATGGAGGTGACGACTTCCATGTCAAGGTCACGGTGGAGGTCATCGTTTCTTATGTACCAGGGTGCATTCACTGCAGCCCTGAGTACTTTATTTTGGAACTGTTGAATTATTTTGACGTTGGTTGGTTTAGTACAGCCCCATAGTTGGATACCATACGTCCAAATTGGCATCAGAATATGCTTGTATATTATCAACTTATTATGTATTGATAGACAGGATTTCCTTCCAAGTAACCAATACATACGTTTATAACGTATTTCGAGTTCCTGTCTTTTCTTTTTGACATGAGCTTTCCAACGCAACTTAGCGTCGAGAGTTATGCCTAGGTATTTAGCTGTATTATTATAGGGTATTTGCATACCATTTATGTAGACTGGGTGGTAGTTACAGTGTTTGTTTGTGAAGTCAATGTGAACTGATTTTGACTCATTCAGTTTGATCTTCCACTTTTGTGTCCAGTCGTAAACTTTGTTCACGGCTAGTTGAACTTTTTCTACTGCTTCTCTGTGGCTTGACCCGGTAGCCATAATAGCAGTATCATCTGCGAAGGTCGCAATGGTGTTGTTTTCCAGCTCTGGGATGTCACAAGTGTATAACAAGTACAGAATTGGGCCAAGCACACTTCCTTGAGGCACCCCAGCTTTTATAGTTTTTAGCTCGGAATATGCGTCCTCTTGCCGTATTCTAAACATTCTATTAGATATATACGACTCTAGGATATCTGAAAATTCTGGTAGCATGCGTCTGAGCTTAAATATAAGACCCTCATGCCATACTTTGTCAAAAGCTTGCGCGACGTCTAAAAACACGGTAGCACAAACTTCCTTATTTTCAAGAGTTTTTTCAATTATGTTGGTTATTCTATGTACCTGGTCTAACGTTGAGTGTTTTTCCCTGAAGCCAAATTGATGGTTTGGAATAAGGGATTTTTCTTCTATTATTGGTTTTAACCGTTTTAATAACAGTTTTTCAAATAGTTTTGATAAAACGGGCAACAGGGAAATGGGTCTGTATGATGATGCTTCATGGGGTGGTTTCCCAGGCTTCGCAATCATAATTACTTCAGCAACTTTCCACGGCCCAGGTACATGTTTTAATATAAATGCAGCATTGATCAGTTTGGTCAGCTTTACTATGGCTTTGCGCGGGAGGCGTTTCAGAACTTCCCCTGTAATGAGGTCGTAACCCGGAGACTTTTTTGAGCTAATATTATTTTGAATTTCTCTCATAACTTCTTTTGGAGTCACAAGCTTAATTCTTTGGTTTTGTGGTAAATTTTCACTCTCAGGTATTTCTACAGAGCTTTCATTGGGTTGAAAGGTTTCTTCCAAGTGTTGAGCAAATCTTAACGCCTTTTGGTCATTGCTTATTGCCCATTTTCCGTTGCTATCTCTGATAGGTGGTATTTGTAAAATAGGCCTTTTTAAATTTCTTGTCGCTTTCCAAAGGGAGTAGTCCGTTGATTTGTCATTGGTAAGCTGAAGAAGATTGGCATTCAGAGAATCCTCCTCAAATTGTAAAATTTTCCTCTTTAATCGTTTAGTTAGGTTATTAAGAGTTGTTTTATGACGCGGACAACGTGTTTGCTGCCAGAGCTTTCTTTGTTTTCTTTTCTCTGATAGTAAAAGTACAATTTCCTTTGGATAGATAAATCCCTTATATTTACGTCTTAAGTTAGGTGTATTGTTCCACGCACATTGTTGAATAATACCAATAAATGTGTTTACTTCTAAGTCAAGCTGATCTTGCGTTTTTATCGAAGTTTTAAGGTCAATAATATTATCTAGATCAAGAGCAAAACTGTGCCAATCTGTGGACTTGTTAACCAAGGTTAAGTGGTTTTCTTTTAGTAGGATTTTTTGACTTAGCATTAGCATAATCGGAGAGTGGTCAGAGTTCATATGAAAACTTTCCTCCAAACTGACGTAATTGGCGGATATATTTTTGCAAATGAAGAAATCTATGAGATCCGGTATTTTTTGGTGGTCAGTGGGCCAGTACGTTGGTTTGCCTGTGCTCATAACTTCACAGTGTGTTTCTTTAACTGCACTTAAGAGTTGCCTTCCTTTAGTTGTAGTAAGTCTTGATCCCCAATGCGTATGCTTAGCATTAAAATCGCCGCCTAGGATAAATCGCTGGCCTAATAGTTCAAAAAGATGTACATACCGCTCTTTTCGTATCATGTGTCTTGGAGGAGAGTATATGGCTGCAATGGACACTTGACAAAATTTAGTTTTAACAGATACTGCCACTGCTTGAATGTCTTCTTGTTCATATTTACACTGCATATAGTGACTAATGTTGTCTTTGATTATAACCGCGCTACCTCCCCTGGCAGAGTTGGCAGGGTGGAGGGAATTATATATCATGTATCCTCTAAATTTGACAAAAGATTGCTTAGTGAAATGCGTTTCAGAGATTAAACACACGTCTATATTTTCTGTGTCTAGGACCGCCTGCAACTCATTTTGATGTTTAAGGAGCCCATTGGAATTCCACGCCATTATTTTTAGTGTGTTATTCATTTTTGAATGTTTGAAACAGCTGTTTTAGTGCTCGATAATCTAACTGACGTCCTAATTTGAATCAATTTTTTTTTGACTCAGTCCGATACCCTATTAAACTTTACGTAAACCTGTTTTAACAAAATCTAATTTCATCATTCACAGTTCCTTCCGAAAACTTCCAAAACCTTTTTTAAACTAGGTACCTAAATAAAAAAAAACAAATCCCAGTAACAAAACAGCGGGTAAAAAGGTCCTGCTCCTGACTCAAGATAAGAAGAAAAGAAATTATACCGGCTCGAAGCTTAAGGACAAACTTTATACGCAAGTGGAACTCGACACACTATCTTCCAGGATTAAGTTTTGAAAGTCCTTTTTTTTAGATTTTTTATAGTAGTTTGATGTGAGTGTTCATAATATTGTACGTATAGAGAGTTTAAGGATAGGCTTTGTCTGGCTGTATAATTACTTCATAAGGAATAGTGATAGTCTAGCTAGTGGTACGAAAATCTTTTATTTTTTTTCATGATGGGAAATCATCAAATGACTCCCCCGCTCAGTAGGTGGTGTCAGACTTCTACAGACTAAAAACCACCCATGTTCCTTCTTAGCCCTTTTTGCCGCCACGGTATCTCTTTCTGAGGGCTCGTTTACGGAGACGCGGCGCGTCGCGCGGCGCGTGTAGAAGGCTCGTCTCGAGCTTTTTTATTAATTTACTGAGAGGCGCGTCCACCGCAACGAACGCTGCATTTTAAACTAACGAGCGAAAAATCGCTTCTCGTAAAATCGTTAACGTTTTCATACATCGCCATGTGTTTGCATTAAAAACGCACAACGCGCCGCGCTGCGCCCCGCGTGTCCGTAAATGAGGCCTAACAACCCGTCGGGGCTGCGGGTTGTTCGCGAGAGGTACCGTGGCATCGACATGAAGGGCTAAGAAGGAACATGGGTGGTTTTTAGTCAGTAGAAGTCTGACTCTCCCTTTCGCTCTGCCCAAGAGCGGGAGGGATTATTTGATGATTTAATTGAGGGATTATTTGATGAAAAATTTGATTATTTGACAAACATATACTGCCACAGAAGCTCTCTTTAACGTATTGGTCTAATCAGACTCATTCACTAACACTCTCTCCAATTCACACACACATAGGTACACACACGCTCACACACACACAAAACTTACATTCATAAAAACCTCTCAACAACTTTTTGATCATTTTTACTTTATATTACTCTAATATCGCACGGAACAAATATTTGTATGGCCTGCAGATAGTTGTTTCGGGTCTGGGTATTTGTGTATGTGACTTTATATGTTTGTAAACGCACCCACGATACAGGAGAAATTCCTAGTGTGGGGCAACGTTTTTAAAAAAAAAAAAAAAAATATATTGTGTCTCTTTTTATTAAGCTCACTTTTGTTATTTTAAACTTTTGTTATTTACTGTGATACCAGATGTATGCTATCAAATGTGTACCTTTAAACAGGTGGGGACCTGGTGACCTGTATTACAGGTGTTACTACCTACCACAGGCACCAGCGATCCACAACCAAAAATCGTTAGCTACTGTTTCTGTATATATATTGTTTGTATTTTTTGGCTTGTGGTGAGAAATAAACATATTTTTATTATTTATTTATTATTATTATTTCCCACCCCCCCCCAAAAAAAAAGGCCTAACAACCCAGAGCCTCGACGGGAAGTAATAGGTGTCAAGTTTGAACTGAAAATATGCACCTCAGGTTATTCAGAGTCATGTGCGTATTGTATAATTATCACTTGTTTTGGTAATGGAAAATATTGTGAGCAAACCAGCAGTTCTGGCTTTAAGCTCTTTCAAGAGTTACAGTGGTTTGGGAATATTGTAGCGGGCTTGTCTTCCCAAAAATTTGGTTTTACGATTCAAAAAGAAGTCAGTTATCCTAGTTTTCCTTTTCTCAAAAAGTTTGTGATCTGAACAACTGAACTGAACTGAACAATTTGGTGTGGGTTCCCATTGGTTACGTTTTTCTTTTTGTTTCCGCGCCCTTCTTTCTACCTACCTGTAAACATTGACTCAAACAAGGATTAAAGAAAATTAAACCAAATGAAACGAAATTTCGTTCGATACAGTTATTAAGCGGCGAAGGGAGCGTTTAAAGCGGCCGCAATGTTTACTGGCGTCACCTACTGTGCAATTATTATAATACAAACAATAGGGCGTCCTAAGCCGGCGTTCGGTCGCATTTCCCTTATAAAATCACTTAGTTAAACCGATGCTGTCACTTCTGTCCAACCCAGAGACGATTAGGACAACAAAAACAATTTTCTGGACACACTACTCTTTTGTAACAGTCAATATTACACCTTGTCCTGGCAAAGTTAAAGTTGAATTCCATTTGATTGTAAACAGTCATACAGAAATGAATGAAAGTGAGCTTTGCGTGAAAGTGCTAAGGTTTATAATTGATATTAAAAGTGAAGGTGATGTAATATTGAAAATTTGGCACCATTAAGAAGCGGAAAGTGACCACTGCTAATTTGCGAGGGTATTTGCAGCCATAAACTATTGTTTTATACGTAGTTTTATTGTAGGCCTAGTGTCAGTAATTCCAATTGGAGGGCCAGTTGCCCCATCAAGGGTACCATTACTTTGTTTGCCTTGATTAAAATTCTACTGAAAATGTTTAGTCACATTATAAGTTGGAACTTTGCCCGGAGAATAGCTCGGCGTGCTATCAGGCTGGCCTCTAATATCGTTATTGGCAATTGGTGTTCGAAAGTATTTGACTATTTTGTGGAATGCAAGCGATGAATAAATTTAATTCTTTAGAATATGCAACAGCACTTTTGCTATAATTCTGTTGGCATGTTTATGTAGATCCTAAGGTAGGTAACCTTGGAGAAAAGATTCCTTTGCTTAGAAAATCACTTATGCTTTTATACACTCTATGAATTGAGTAAAGGTTGAAAGATATATGAAAGGAAAACGATACACACAAGGCTTGTCCTTAGATGCATATCATCTTATAGCGTCCCTGACCGAATTTCGGTCATGGCGGTCAATCTTCGTGGAGCTTACAAAGCAGGAGTTATTTTACAAGTTATTATGTGTACAGAAAGTCGCAAATACAATTATATTCTTTCTTTTCTTACGCTCATTTTCACGTTATATTACACAATATAGGCGAACACTAAAATCAATTATTGCAAGAGTTCTCACTGGATATCTGTTAGAAATTTCTCAGTAACAGCCACGGAGTCAAGATTTGGGCTCAGCTGATGGGAATAGCCTCGCTCCCTATTACATGAAACTTAAACATAACTGGCAAAATCATCATCATCTGCCTACCCTTTTCCCAAATATGTCAGGGTCGGCTTCCAGTCTAACCAGATACAGCTGATTACCAGTGTTTTACATAGAGCGACTGCCTATCTGACCTGGCTGTACTATTACGTACAGCTCCACCCAACTTTTCGGGGATTATAGGCGTGGTGTTATGTTGATATCTGTATCAGATCCTTGGTCTCAGTTAATCCACGAAGCTATTCCGAATTATCACATCACACTCGTATTTAACTCATTAGCGATAGCGTACTACAATCGCGATTTGTATCCGGGTTACACGCTTGTTACGAGTAGAGGCTTATCATTGCACGCTTCAATGTTGCGATGATAAGACACAATACGGTTGCGTGAGATCACGCCTCAGTGGACTTCAGTGGGATGCTGGGCTGTTAGATCTGCGGGTCTGTTATGTATGTGTGTCACTTGTGTTAAATATAACAGGGATACCTGTTTTGAGTACAGTATTTATATCTGTGTAACGTTAAACACCCAAAAAATACAAATTTCGATGGTTATTATTTTTTTCTTCATTTATTTTCGCCTTTTGAAGTGTGGAACGGACTAGAATTAAGAATTAAGACGACCGGAATCTGAGTGCACATCTTTAGGATCAGCAAATAGAGATGTCGCTCGTCTAAACCTGAGCAGGTGTATTTAGTGTTAAGGATCTTAAAACTTTCACACTTAATCTTTATCCAGGTTTAATTGCATCTTACAAAATGTGATGTCCTCAGTTTACACATTATTCTACTTCTTTTGTAAAACATTTATATTTGTCGAAGCAAAACCTGCACCTGACCTTGCTGTACACAAAGAGATCTTCTGGAGTTTATCCACCCAGAGTAAATTCTCAGATATTTTTTACCCCAAAAATGTTGTCGTTCAAACAAGCAATAACAGAACTATCGGCTACACCACACGTGTTACCGAAGACCACCCCTGATGTCTCCGAGACTGACATTTTTTACTAATTTCTCCCTCTGACATGTGTTTGCAGATAAGCTGGTGCATTTAAAGCAGACGGGACGAGTGCGTGACGATGTTTGAAGAATTTGAATTGAGGACAGTTTTATTTATAAACAGGTATAATACTGGTATGGTGTATACCAAACTCACTTTTGCTTCTAAAGAATAAAAAGATATGAAGCTGCACCTGTTACGCAAAACAAAATCAATATACCTACATAACCTAGAGATCCACCTTGTATATTATGTTGCTATTATAGACACAATGAAAATTAATGCTTTGAGTATGGTATTGATACACTGCGTAACTTGAGAAAGCAAACACAAAAGTGTAACATCATTGATCTCTCCCTAAAAAAGTCTGAGCAGCAAAAAATCGTAAGCTCTAAAACTCGCATGTCTGCCGGAATCGAGTTTTAAGCAGGCCTGATTTATGAGTTCCAAGTTATGGTGTCGTGAGACAAGTGGCCCTACTCCAAAGATTCCGTACGTCACGCTCGTATGTCCCTAAACGTTTTTGAGAATTTCTCAAGTGTTTAAAATATCGCGAAATGTGAAACCGACGGGGACAAAGACGCTTATCTTTAGTTTTGGTAAGGATTGGGCGAAAAAGTGGACCTCCAGAGTATAAATAGAAGAAAGTTTATGAGCAAGTCGTAAAAAAACAGTGCCTACTGATGTATGCGGTGCGCAAAAGGGAATGCTGAGTGATTGGTAACGCTGAAATGTGCACCGTATGCAGGCTATCGATTTTGTAGTGTGAATAGAAGGAATGGATTTTTCAGCCTCGAGTGTATTATGACTGGCGATAAAGTAGGCCTGCTCGTGTGACTAATAAATCAAAACATCTAATATATTTCGGCCTTCCAAAATGATCACAATTTATTCAAGCCCAACAAACTCAAAAGTTTCTTATTTCTTTGTACGAAACTTGTACAAACACAGTTATCTCGACTGGGCTTTATTGGCTTTAAATATATCTTCGCCAGAATTTACAGGATCAACGAAAATAAGTCCAAAAGCGTATATAATTCCTGAATCAGCACGGCAATAAAATGTCTTCAAAGACAACATTAATGTCGCATTAACTTTCTTAATCCTATTAACTGTAACATCCATATAACGTTGCTGAACTCGCAAATATATTCGGAGATAAACACGAAACAAAGTCAAACATCTGAACTGCAATAAAGGAAGTATACAATGATCATCATTCACTTGAATTACATATTACGCCATTCTCTGTTGGACTGATATAGTTTCTCGTTGGTATAAACAGAAATAGACCTCTGTAGTAAGATTGGCCTATAATGGTCCTAATATACGAATAAGTACGCCCATACGAAATGTGGAAATGAAGCAGTAGTGTTATGCGAGAGAATAATGATGTCATGAAAAATTACTTTTATGTTAATAGCATCGTTTCTCGCTTGGTTATTCGAGTTAATGATTGCAAGTTACATAGCGATATAGTGGTTAGCCAACGGTATTATTTTTCTTAGGGGTGTTTCAAGGTGACTTTCTACGTCATTACTTGCATGGGCACTAGTGAAGTCTGCAATTTTATGAATACTTACACCACTAAACTAGTTTTAGTTAAGGTACACATTTGATTTTAAGTCAACTTCGAAGTTGAGTTTGATAGTGGAAGCATCTCATACAACATGGACAAAATGGAGTCACACACAAAACACCAAAGGGCTAACAAACTTTTGCCAAAAGTAAACAGCAAAATAGGCATCCTAAATCAAAACGTTTCTCCATCGGAACATAACTGCCTCATACATACGTTCGTAGTAGTGATAAATCTTTTCGTGCCATCCAATTGTCCACAACTAGGTCATCTGATTGTCCCCTACCTATTTACTGTCATGTCTTTTGTGTTTGAGTTTTTTCCTGTTTCAATTTTCTTTTGTGGTCCCCGTTGTATTAAGTTGTTTCGTACGATTTTGTGGACGACGAATAATGTATATGTTGGTTTTGTTATCTTTGGGTTCGAGGTTCTATCTATGTTTGTATCTATACTGTTTTTAGATGAGTTGCGACAAAGCATTTCTGTACTTTCATCTATCTATTCAGCTCACATTTTTCCAATTCTGAGTTCTGTCTTTCTACTTTATCATTTTCTTTGATCCTACAATCAACGTCGGTCTAATTGATTTTTTTAATACTAATATTTTATACCTGCTAAATATAATATAACTGCAACTTTTAATCCAGTATATTCGAGATACATTCAACATCATTTTATGGACTTCCATTATCTTTGATTTCGTCATACATAATGTTTTTCTTTTTCAATTACATTTTAAAACGTGTATGTTCGTAATCGAGCTATTCCCTACAGCTTTTACACTTCTATTGATGTTACACCCGTAACTAGAAAATACCTATGATTGCAAATATGTACATCATTACAGTCCGTACAAACATTCACTATCGAATGGACGACTAATATACGGTACACGTGATTTTTGACGTAAATATTAGCAGTTCTGCTTATGAACAGGTCATAGACGTCCATTGCAAAACACAGACAATTACCACAATGTTATGTAATGTTAAAGTGAGGATTGTAAGACTGCTACTCGTAATATTTAACAGAGATTCAGGCAACCAGATGACGATACCAATCAACTACTACTATTATTTTCCTACAGACACCAGTAGGTAAATGAAGGGTAGAAATCACATAAGTAAGTAATTAATCAATCAACGTAACAGCGAAATTATAATAACAGACAATAGACCTTCATTTTGTAAATAGGAAACGAATACCTTACCGTCATAACAAAACCTTTTAATCACAGCTCACGGATGAGGCGTCATTCATAGCAGTGACAACAGAGGACAATCCTCCAAACAGAAATTCAAATGTAAACACAATTTGACAACGCTTGAGCCAAGTTTCGAGGACAGTAGTTTGTATAACTGTGATCCCTGTAACAAGGGCCAAATGAGGTAGGCATTTAGTAGTGTGCCGGTACAAAATACAAACGACACGCCCGTTCAATCTGGGCAGGTCGGAGTTATGACGGCCGCGAGTCCATTTGATGTCCGAATGAGGGTTAAGGTATAAGAGGAAGCTGTGTAAGTAATAATATTAAAAAATATAGATTGAAGACTCGTAATTGAGTCATTTATATTATGGAATTTCATTAGCATCATTCATTCATTTTTTTTTTTCATTTTCATTTTCTGCATCTAGCATAAGCATTAGCACACAAAAAAGGCCTACTCCTAATTATGCAAAAAATACTTTTACGCTACTTTGTTTGCCTTCTGGCGGGACATACTCGTAGTATGGACCAACATTTATTTATATAACATCTGAATATTTTTTACCTCATGTTCACAAAATGCATAAATAATGTTGAATTGAATGAATGAAGCAGCATGTTTCACTAGTCAATTTTAGATTACTTATGTAAAAAGTGGCGTACTACAAGGAGCAAATATGTGACCACATCAGAAAGACAGAGATACCTGTTTTCTATTCTCGTACTAAAAACACACATGGTAAACGTTACTTCTAAGCGAATAGAACTTTACTTCAGTTATAATTACATCACTAAGGTGTCCATCACTAAACGCCATTCCCTTATAACTCACAGACTTACAACAATGAGCAATACGAGGGTCCAGTTTGGACCCATTTCATTCGGCATTAGGCTTGATGGCAAGGATTTCTTGCCTTGAAATTTTCTCGTCAACCATAATTAATAGGGTGGGTCGCCGATTAGTATGCCCCATTGAATGCGTGACCCTGATAGGACATCTGGATTCGCCATCTGTCTATTGAAGATTGGATGAAAGGTTAATCAGGGGTACCTTGCCATTGTTTTGGTATTTGTCAAACGAATTGATGTGGACATGGAGTGGTTAATCATGGGTAATGCATTCTGTTTTGCAGGACTGGGGGACTTTGAAGTCTGCTTAATTAAAATGATTAGCAGATCATGATGCATCAATAGTACCTTTAGGTATTTAATTTAACCAATGCAAGGATGAGAAAAGTTTTTAGTTTTAAAGTGTTAATGAGTGTGTTTGTTCTCTTTATTGTTCTAGTAAAGCAATTATAATGTAGCTAACAGAATACTTCCAGTGTACTTGTGAAAACGGACTAGGCTTTGGGACAAGCCCGCCACTCTATTTCCAAACCACTGCAACTCCTTAATCCGAACCTTTTCCTTCTCCTTTTTTTGTTTGTTGCTATGAATCAGTTAAAATCGGTATGAAGTTTCCACATTTTTTTTACTCAAAGAAATTGAAAATAACTTCATCATATCATCCCATCATCACCGATATTTTCACAAATTGCTTTATATTAAGATATAAAAATAAAAACAAAAACTAAGCCAATTTCGCGTTTAAAAGCTTGTAATAAACAAGTCTTCTTGACCGTCACTTTTTCAGTTCAAACTAGATCTGAACTATTTATTAGCATTCCCTTTCATTCGCTCGCTGCAAAGCTTTGAGATATTACAACATGCCCCAGCATGCCCCTCGTTCGATTTCAAAGAGCCTTTAGTTAGTATCGAGAAATAAGAGAAACTTCAACGTAACCCAGTTAAATAGTAAACTATTATAATACAACTTGAACTGGTAGATTTTAATGAGGTTATACGATCTTGGTTGAAATGGAATAAAATCCTAATGAAATGATGTGAAGTAATTTGTTCCTATGTATTTGAAAGTGTACAAACAATCGACAACCATACATGCACAGCTGAGCAGTGCTAACATAGTTTGATGATGCTAAGCAGATCAATAGAAACAATCGACAACCGTTTTTAAAAAGTGTTAAGCTTTTGCTCATACCATACATTTTTGACTACCCTGTCGTCTGTAACGATCATCGTGATATTCTAATTCACTTTAATTTTTGCCTTCAGCCCTCCTAAATCGTGGATAAAGACTAAATATTTAAAACAGACCAAACGATGATTTAAAAATCGAGAGCCAACCTGCAGGTATTTTTTCTTATCACCCCAAAATTTTTGGGGATCCGCACGGTTACCCAAAACGGCAATACAGATCGTACGTGAGATGTTTGGGACGTAATCATCTAAGTTATGACTGAATTTTAAAGCAGACTCCCCCACCCCATTGACCGCGATAGGATAGGTCAGAATACTTCCATAAAAAATATTTTATCGTATTTTTGGGCACGAGAATGTGTAAAAGGCTGTGTTTGTTTCAGAACAAAATACATTTTTAATATCGTTCGAATGTAATGTGCCCGCATCGAGGCGTAGCGTCATTCCGCAAACCATTTTTAACCCCACGTAGCTCCTACTTAATAATACAGCAAAATTAGGACATTTTCCATATAAACCGGTCTAAAATATCTCAATCTTGCAAACCCCTTGTACCACGTGACACGTCTCATCAAACGTGTCGCTACGAAGGACTATAATTAAATTTTGCTCACATTCGGAGATTCAATTAGGGTTTAATATTGACATTCGGTAGTGAGATCCGAAACTCGGGGATCAACACCAAAACATTAGCATAGTTGATTAAAAGGCCTCCCTAGAACTGTTAACTCGTAAATGTCATACATACAACATCATAAATCATCTTAAGATTATGCTTCACTTGCTAAATTTCGTATAATTTTGGAGCGAATGTAACATGGTTTAGGAACCTTCGAAAATTTGACCTTACATCTTGGAGTTATGGTTCAAAATCGCGATGTTTTGGCACGAGATTTGGAACGTTTCGGTAATTTAGATGATTTTGCAAGTGTAGGAAAGCCAGCAAGTACTGAATCAGCATCTAGGTGGTTCTCATATAATGAAGTAGAACGGGAGCTGTGATTTATAGTCCAATTATGAGCTCATCGATTATTTCTTATGAGTCTAAAGTAGGTAATTGTTGGCTCTTCAGTTCTCATGTTATTGGAAATTGGGTTTATGGATGGTATGACGATCAGATGACAATTGAATTTCCGTGTAAACTTACTGGAATCTCTTGTAAAAGTATAAGGCTGATCTTGATCAGATTTTTGCTTTTCTTCTTCCTGATTGCCTTTTAGTCTTTCAATCATTTGAAAAATTCTATCTTATTTGTACAGTGATTTCATCAGTACTCCTTTAAAAACTAAATAACCTCATTTCTCTTACATCACAAGCAACAGTTTATGTTCTATTCTTAGCCAGAGGCCACGAGCAGAAACAAACAGAACAGTCCAAAACTGGTCCTAATTTAATCCACTAAGCTTACCCGACAAAATGAAATAAACGTGGTTATAATTAATATTTCATACGAGGTCGCTCGGACCGTACATGTATGATGTATCGCACTGAACATCAGACTGAGACCGACTTGCATTGTGATATTGTGACCTGATTTTGTCAAGTGCTTTTAGAGGGCACGATTTTTGATTGGGTCGGTTTGAAATTGGAGTTATTATGAAAAGGGAGTCCCTAGAAATAGTTAAAGATGTGGTCAACCATAACGAGAAGAGGCAATAATGTATTGGATTGACATTAGCTGCCGGAAAGCTACATCGATATTATAGCTATGTCGATATGAATAATCGAATATATTGATAGTCGTTTCAAAAATACAAAACGATAACTCCATGTTGCGTGACTTAAGAATTTGCTCTTTTTATTGCTCTCTTTTACAGTGTCAAGGAACGTGGCTTCCACTACACTCCACTCCACTTTGGTCTTCTGAACTATGATTTTTCCAAGGAGGAAGACGGATTATAACAATATTTTCCAACAGCACCTTTTTGCAGATTTTTCTTCTCCTTCTGCAGCTTTCTCTCTTTGCATTCACACATTATTTGGAAGGCAAGTCACTAGTAGTGCTTACACATTCGTCACATTCAACCTGTCCATTTGACAGTCAGTTTTATTCAAACTTTTACGCTATGCAATATAGGATACATGCCTGTAATCACGAGGTGAGCCGTCCATAAGGGTATTTGCATTTGTTCATTCACTGTAATCTGCTAAGTCACGATCCGATCGCATCGTACAGTCTAAACGATATAATATGTTATGAACTGTGCCGTTCCAGCGGCCGTCAGTGTCACAGATAACGAATGCGCCCTTTGTGATAATATCTCGGTATTGTGAGTACCTACTTGTCCTGTTCGCCTGTATATGTAGGCATCATTTTTGACGTTGCTATGTTTTTAGACTGATCTAGGTTAGGTTAGGTAGAGTGTGTATTGGCAGTCTGTTATGCCACAGGGGCTGTAATGCCGCATTTCATTTGTAGGCTATTTTATGAAAATATGTAGTTTTTCACAGCGGTTTAGAAGGCCATTAAAGTAACCATCGAGTAAAGGAAATCTGCTTAGGGGGGGATTTATAGATGACTCTACCTTAGAGTGTAAAATGTTTTGTGGTCACCCAAACGATGGAGTATACAATGTTGTGCCCTGCGTATCCTGTTACACAGAGTTCGTGAATACAATTCAATTTCCACTAATAGCAACCAACTTGCAAATTGGTCATTTCATTGTCCGAGATATCCATGACATTTCAGCCTGGCATTAAAGCTCACCCCATTTCCAATCTTACCAGGCTGCCATAACCCGAAACAGTGCTCTAAATGCCAGCACAAACCAAAGCCACGTGTGTTTGTACGGGAGCACAACGGTATATGTTCGGAACAGAGGTCCGCTCCGGTCGTATGAAATATAAATTCGATTATGCTGCCCGAACACGACCGAAGATTTGCCTAATTAAACAACGTGGCTTCTAATAATTCGATTTATGTTCTCGTATCGTTTTATTTGGTTTTGATTAGAGCACTTTTTTGTCCAGAACCTTTATTTTTTGGTGGTGTTTGGTGCTATGTATTTCTAATGATCTAAAGAGTGATGAATATAAATTTGATGGATGGACAGGAAGAGAAAACCCAAGAAAACGATGGCTAGATTGGTGAGGAATAATATGAAAGAAAAAGAGATTAATGATGGAGATTGAGACGGTTGACAGAGGAGAATGAAAGAAAAAAAAACGTGATGGACCTCAGGTGACATGGAACAAGAGGAGAAATCGATCTCAATATGAATAATCATCTTCAATGTTTAATATTTTGGTTAATTAAGACGCAGGACTATGCGTGAATACGTATCGTATCTTTGAGAATTAGTTTCGCCAGTTCACTTGTGTAAGTTAAAATATACAGTTTATCAGCAGTCAAGTTAAGATTCAATAGACATAGACTTTCACAAAAAGGGCTCTATCAGCAGACTCCCCCTACGCCACTTTCAATTCAGAAAGTTAAGTGCCCAACTAAAATCAGCTTTTATTTTATCCCGGCTTATTAGTTTCTCCTCCCATCCAATAGAAACCGAAGCAATAAAAAGACAGTCTGGATCTATCCGTAAATAAACAATAGGAACTGATAATTATTCTCATACGCTAGGGTCCCCATTGTTTCAACTTCCCCCTGAATGTTTCCCATTCTCCCCTCTACTTAGACTATACTCGATACGATGGCCCTACAATGTAGGGTTATTACTAAATTGAGCGACCATTTTTTATTTTTGTTTTTAATTATGAAGTTTTTGTTAGTCCATATGGTTTGTGTGGAGGGGCTTTTTAGAAGTTAGGGTTAGACTGAGTTGAGTCTGCGTAGAAAGGTCGTAGTCGTATTAAGTTCTTAAAAAAGTGAAGCGCATGCAAAGAACGAACTTAAACTTAGGGGATATATTTATTAGTATAAATCGATCCACTATTCAAACTTAGCAGATTAACAAAAAAATTGAGCGTTATGATAATACTTAGATTTGTATAATATATAAAATTAGGTATACCTGCCTGTTTCGTTGGTCGAGTGGTCGAAAGCGCGACTGCTAAGCATGAGGTCCTGAGTTCGATTCACGGCCCGGGCAGAGTGTTATTGGGGTTTTTCATCAGGAATTTTCAGTAGAAGCTATGTAGTCTGGATTTGTGCCCGGTTGATAACAATAGGCTCGCCCCTATTATTTGGGACTTAGACATAATTGACGAAATATAGGGTGTAAAAGTACCCTTAACGCAAACGAAGGGCATTTGTTTTCCCCATCACTGCGATCATTTTTTTGTTCTAGACCATACCTGGAAACCTCCTAGTTGCGGAGATATTGGGGGTCAAAATTCCAAATTTTTCACAGTTGTTTTTGTAAATACTAGTATTTCAGGTTTTAACTTTACTTAAATTACCTCCATGACCCGTTTACTATTCAAAGCATCCACTAGCACAATGTTTTAAGAGTGCTACTTTGAGTTTTACCGTAAAATGTGATTTTTGTCCCCAAAAAAAAAGTCATTTCCCAGCAAAAATTTTTGCGTAGGGGTACTTGGTTTGATGTACAGAATGCTTGGTTGTCGGATGCGTGAATGGTTCGTTTACACTCTGTATAGGTGTACTATTAGGTACATAAGTCTCAACTAAACCATTCGTGAATTACATACATGCATAAGTGTGTAAACTGATATTTAATAACGGTAGAGATATATGCCTTTTTATTGAGAGTTAAAAGGTTGTATGACTCAAAAGCCACTCACATTCCACGTAACCAATAACATAATTTTCAAGATTAAAGCCTTTAAAAACTACACTTTAGAGCCCCCCAACAAAGTTAAACCTAAAATAAATTAACGAAAAATCTTACCTCAGATCGTAACCATCATAGCTTCAGAACAAAATTCGCCGAAATAGCCTAACTAATGTCAAAATAAACGTTTTTACAGCCGAACGTCACATAAACATATTAAGTTTATTCGACATTTAGTTTTAAGCGGCAAATAATGGTGTGAGGGAAAAATTATCGTATCCATATTGCGAATCTGGTTAACGATTATATTGTTTTTCTTAGAACTGAAATGCGTCATTGAGGGAGCAGATGTGATAGTTCGTTTGTAGGTAATAAAAAATTAGGAGCGGTTGCTATGAGGATTTTTGCGAATTGGGAGTCGGAATGTTAACTATTATAGTAGCATAATCAATGTGTGTGATTATAATAGCGATGATGAAACATAGAGTATGAAGTGCTCGTGGCTAAATACTTAATACACCCGATCTGGTCGATCGATCGTGGATGGATGATCACCCATTACAGGTCGAGTTTCCTTTCTGCCTCGTAAAGTCTCGTCTGTCATTTGTGATCTTTGACAATCGTACAGGTATTCAGTGGCCCAAAATTCTGACAACCAGTCTAATCAAGTGATCGTTTATTACTCAGTACTAATTGGGTAGTGGAAGGACACATAAGCATTAGCTCCATGTAAAATATAGATATTCAGCTGCATCCGGTTAGACTGGAAGCCGACCCCATAATAGGGTAGTTAACAAAAAAAATCTAATTAGTCCGTCAGATAGATTACCAAAAAATATTGGACACGTATTTTTTCTTTCTTCGCGTAAACAAACAATGAAGATGATACAGTGCTTTGAAAACTCGTGTGACGTCATATTCTAAGACATTAGTATGACATTTTTACCGGAGAGTGACGTCACAACCGCCCACTCAAATCTTTGACGCGTTTTATCTTCGTCATTTTTTATTGATTTGATAAAACATAAAATACGTATCCAATATTTTTCGATAATCTAACAGACGGACTAATTAGAATCATATTTTTTTTAGTCAGTAAACATCCCTATTGGGAAAAGACTAGGCAGATTATGGTGATGACACATAGAGTATAGAACACATCGTCCTACACAAACGAGAGTTTAATAAACATGGCACCTACTGCCATGTTTATTAAACTCTCGTTTTTTACATTATTTATTTCAGCAGAAACATGTACGAAACAAAACTAGGTATGTTTATTCACCTCGGGCGACCTAAAAAGCTACCAGACATTACGTTCTACATTTGTTGCAAAATCTTGTTGATTTAATGTATTTTTATTTCATTCCTATTTCGTGATAAAAGTCTTCTTTAGCAAGAATTATCTTTAGAGACTCATATTCTGTGTCAAAAATCGGCGTCGTCAGTATCTAAAAATGTTGTCCATTAAGCTGACAAGTTATTAAGCTAGATAGGTTAAAGACTTTATCTCTTAGTAACACTGACGGCTGTAACTTATGAGTCAGCTTAGAAATATGCTTCTGCTGATTTTACGTTTTTTTTTCTGCTAGCTTTCGGGATCGCGCGGTCGTTAGTTCGAAAATACGACTTTATGATTTTCATAAAGCTTACAATATATTTCGGATTTTAATAAAAGGTGTTTTGTATGTCTTCAGTCTAGTCTGAATTTGTTATGTTCCTACGTTGTTATTACAGAATTTGCAAATAGGGTGATCCCGTAAGACCCAAGTGTTACGTGGTTTATGATTGGGAATGTACTGCAAAATGTTTTACGTAGGTCTTTTTATTTGAATGTCAAATGTCCTACCATCTTCGCTTAGTCGAGGAAATCGAACTACACGCCAAGTTGCACGATGATGAACACAGGTGAAAGTCCACTCCCAGTGAGACTGCCATTTCCAGAAACTATCTAGTGTTCGTACAATTTTTAAAGCGCAAAGCGTTGCTACGATTATCTGTCTTTATCTGGGACCGCATTGCTTTTGTCTTCATAGAATTTTATACTGTTTCCCTTTCTTCTTTTTCTCATACTGAAACACTTTATACGTTTACCGCTTTCGATTTTCCAGCACAATATAGTGAAGATTTACGTTACAGTGGGTAGCTTTAGGAATTTATTCGTAGTGGTGGGGGGGTTTCATTGTTCGTATAAATGAGTGTTATTCTTTTATTGTCGAGACAAAGACGGCACTTGGCCTCAAAGCGAGGCGCCAATATTTATACAACCTTCGCCCGCGCCCTCCTTGAAATAACGCCGTGGGGAGTTTGTGATAAGAGGAAGCGAAGCGATTAATACCTGATAACGTGGTTAACATCATCAGCATCGTAAAAACATATTTATTTATTTAAATTTGTATATCTCTACTATTTGATACAGTTCTTTCAGAAAACATTGAGCTTCATAAAAAGATCAGGAACGATAAGTTTAGATTCTGTATTATGTTATGCAATAATGGTTTACTGAGGATGGATGAAACATCTGTCTGGAAGAGAGACATATAAGTGAAAAAATAAATAAATGATGGAATAGTGCACATGGAAGAATAGCAAAAAAACTTGTTGCATCGACTCCACGTAACATTGGATAAGGGTAGGAAGTTATGAACATAACTTTTCTGAATGCATAATACTGTTATGGCATTAATTAATTTATAACAAGACAAATCGTCTGCAATTAAGTCACGCTCTAAAACAGTCGTTCAATTGGCGTTGCCTAAAGCAGGGTTACAGAAAATCTTGTTAGTCACGCCGTGCATTACCGCCACCTCTCCCCAATATGTGATCCCCTTAACTTGAACATCTGAGAAGCGCCTCTTGATTATATAAGAAAATGTTCGATGCTCCATTGTTGGATCAAGGATGTAAGTTGTTCCAAGTGTGAGCAGGTTATATTTTGCTTACAGCGTGTTTATATGCGGAAGATGGGGGCGTATCTACAGGCAATATGGTTTTATCGATGTTATAAGAAATTGAAGTTTAAGTTTAGATGGGAAATAGGGTTGATTGAGTCATGTCTCAGGGAAGTAAGCTAGTTAGTAATTTTGGAAATTGTAGTTTATCTTATGCACAATTAAGTAAGGTTCTTAGAAAGGGGGAACTTTATTTAAGATGTGAAATGAAATTGATTGAAGAGAAAGACAGTAAACATGTTTGTGTACAAGAAATGTATGTTTGCATATAAGTTGATATTGAATTTGCTGTGTATGAAGGAAATGAATACAATAAAATCTGATACAACAAATTAAAAACGATATTTAAATGTCTTTTATCAAAAAATAGCCACTAAACTCGCTATTACATTGGACTAAAACATTCCTGCCGAAATGTGGGAGTTCTAATAGGGACACCTCTGCCTAAACAAAATTACATGCACGATGTTATTTTCTGTTATCAAAAAATGCAGAACCAAAAATTAATAAACAACAAGATAACCCCCCACATTAAAGTTAGTAACACTAATTAAGATAAGGCATTTATATTCCTTCCAATTCCCGGATCAAAAGGCCTCACCTTTTATACGGGACCCTAACTAGACATTTCGTGTTAACAATAAAATTGTCACCTTTACAAATGTTTTAATGGCACGCCATTTACGTTTTGACATTTTAATCAAAGAAGGGTGGAATTAATAGATAAAACAAAGTGGGGATACAATTACTTACTTCCCATGGGTTTACTACAGTTTTCAAATTATTGTGGTTAGGGCAACTTTTGCTGTTTCTGCGGGGCGTTGGCCTGTGCCCTATATAACGAATTCATATTCAGCCTATAATGTTTCCACTGCTGGGACACAGGTATCTACTCTATGAATGGACAATACCACTATGCGGGCCCAGTCCGGTTGGAAGATATCACATGTCTTGATTTTTTTGGCTTTAAGACATGTGATTCGTTGTCCTCACGATGTTTTCCTTCAACGTTTGGAGAGCAGTGATGATTAATTTAATTACACAAAGTAATTCGCTTAATTAGTTTAATGACGGCACGGTTGGCGCAGTGGCTAAGCGTTTGGACTGCTGCGCTGCGTGTCGCGGGTTCGATCCCCGCACGGAACAATTATTTGTATGGCCTGCAGACAGTTGTTTCGGGTCTGGGTATTTGTGTATGTGACTTTATATGTTTGTGAACGCACCCACGATACAGGAGAAAATCCTAGTGTGGGGCAACGTTTTATAAAAAAAAAAAAAAAAAATAAATTCGCCTGCTTAGGTTCGAACCCACGACTCGTAAGTTGAGCCACCACTGCTCTCCAAACACGTATTGATTTTATTAAAGAATTAATTTTGGAGAAATCAAGAGGGTATATTAAAATATGACAGCTTTATCCGAAAAGAAATAAGTTTATATTTAAAATTTAAATATAAACTTATTTCTTAGTAATAATAAATTCTAATAGTTTTAATTTAAATTTTAAATTAAAACTATTAGGTGCACCGCTGCCTAATTCATCGGGGATTACAGGCGTGATATTATGTTACGTTTATTTTTAAGATTCCACAACTCAAACAAATATAATTTTCTTTAACTTAAGAACAAGACTGCTTATACAAATTGTATTAATGTAACCTTATTTAATAAATTTAATTAGTGTACAAAACCAAACAAGAACTTATTATAACTTTCCTATAAATTACTATTTCTATGGCACAGTTTAGTTTAATATCACAATGTTTGCCAACAACATCTTAGGAACCAAGTTATTAAAGATTTATATGAAAGCACTATGTGTCTATTTTTATTTATTACCGCGTATGTTCAAGTCTCATGCAATGGGGTGTTCGAAAAGTCACTAAAAAGTAACAAATACTCATTACGAAAAAATAACTATCCTTCATATTCCAATTAACATTTAATCACATCACTCATATGCTTTCAAATTAAAAGTAAAACTCCGTGCAATTGTGTGTTAAATGAAAAATAAAACGGGGTAAAATCAGTGATGGTAGGGGATCAGAAGGGCTACCGAGTGCACTGACCTTTAAGGGTCGCTACGAATTGGGGACCTGATCAGCTGGACATAACAGATAGGCTTGTGTACGGGAAATTGGGTGCTTCCTACTATAATAATTTCAGTTTTATGTGTTGTGCTGTTGGTGATTTAGTTTGATTTGTATTCGGAAGTCGATATCCTGATTTATTTGTTAACAATTTATTGTTAATTTGTAAATAGGTTTTTTTTTGTTGGCAAGGCAATGCACTTTCAGAGTCTTGTTCTTAGCCTATACTATTGGGTCTTTGCAAATAAGTTTGTAAATTAGTACAAACTACAAAGCGCAAGAAATAATTTTGAAAATTGATCCTGTACACATAATTATAATTATGATTGTGTGTAATCAATAGCACGTGAATAGCGATATCGCTATTGTTAAAAATAGTGAATCTAAATTGTTTTGAAGGTCTACCGATGAGATAAACATGTTTATCTCATCGGTAGACCTTCAACACATCATCGGTCATCTTCATACATCGGTTTTAGATTATTATAAAATATGCCAAAGTAATCCCGTATCATGATACGGGATTCCGATGTATCATTAATGGTCAACTTATATGGTCCTCGTTTTTATGAAGTTTTCGCCAGAATACCGGTCAATCAGTCAGTAGTGTGACATTTACGTAACCTCAAAACGCATACTAAGCCTTCCAATATCCGGAAAGCCAAAACTTACATTCAATATAAAAATGGAAGACCCCAATCCGCGCTTGCAAAGTAAATCCTACCTTCTATACAGTATATATAGGTTAGTAGATCGTTCCAGTTATCTGCCAGTCCCGCCAACCATCTGGCCCATCTGAATTTTTCACTTTTACCTTTTCCAACCAAAAAAACGGTATTTTCAAAAGTGGGTCGGCTAAAATGAATGCACACCGTGATTTATAGCCAGAGACTGCTTTTTTAAATTTTATAAAATCTTATTTGGATGTGTCGTCCCTGTGATTACATTATCTTCATTGAGTTAGCATTTTCTCCCGCTTCTTTTTTGTTAATTTATTTATTTACCGTGTCAAGCTTTTTTTACTTTAAGTTGGAATATCCTGCTTCGTTGCTGTTTATTTTATGCGGGATGTTTAGGTGTCTGAAGAAGATCCTTCTCAATGTTTCGTTTTTCACCGTGCAATAACTAACACTACAATAAGAATAATATAACTTTTAGAATAATTACAACTAGTTATTTACAAAAAAACCGGCCAAGAGCGTGTCGGGCCACGCTCAGTGTAGGGTTCCGTAGATAATAAAATATTATGTAAACGAAGTTAAAAAAAAAATACGGGCAAATGAAACTTGACCTCTGGATTGTATAGGCGCTCATACGATTCAGGGACCAAATTATATTGGTTAACTGCAGTTTCCATCTGTTGTTTCCATCCAAGTTCAAAATAATTTTCCTAGAAAGTCCTTATAAAGTTCTACTTTTCAGATTTTTTTCGTATTTTCTAAACTTATGGTTCAAAAGTTAGAGGGGGGGGGACGCTTTGTTTTTTACTTTTGGAGCGATTATTTCCGAAATTATTGACATTATCAAAAAATGATTGTAGTAAACCCCTATTCATTTTTAAATACCTTTCCAACAATATATCACACATTAGGGTTAAAATTAAAAAAAAAAACACTTCCCACTTTACATATAGGGGGGCTACCCTAATAAAACATTTTTTTCCAATTTTTATTTTAGCACTTTGTCGGCGTGATTGATACACATATTGGTCCCAAATTTCAGCTTTCTAGTGCTAACGGTCACAGAGATTAAGCGAGGACGGACAGACAGACAGACAGACAGACATGGCGAAACTATAAGGGTTCCTAGTTGACTACGGAACCCTAAAAAGGGGCTTATTTAAGTAAAATGAATGAACTAACTAAATAAACAACAGGGCACGCTTAGGCTTTAGATTATGGTGACATTTTAAAATTAGTTTTTGCTTTCTAGACATTTTTAAATAAATTTTTGCTTTCTAGACATTTTTAAATTAATTTTTGCTTTCTAGTTTCTACAGTGATTTTCAGCAGCGTTCAACATTATAAGCTTTTCGGTAACTTATACTAATCTAAAAGATTTTTTCTGATGGAAAAGACAATCAACAAGTTAAATAGAACAACAAATCAGATTCATTGATGTTCCTTTTCGACTGTGTGAAGACTCCCAAGACAGAAAAGGTAGAATATTAATTTTAACTTAGTGCTTAAAAATATTATTCATGAACTATTAATTACTTTAAAATGATATTGTCCCCCAAGATTTCTACAACACGATCATTATAAGCGAGACAAGTGAATCGCAAAACGCAAACGCAAATGATGATCAACCCTCACGATTCCATAATTAGGCAGCCACCATAAAGTAGCCAAAAACCGCAATTATCCCTTCTATCAAACGATCCGAAAATTAATGATTTATTCAACAATTCTCATTGTTATTCAACGATATTCCCATTCACGTATAAAGATGAAGTGTTGAGTAAAAAGCGATTTTATATTAAAATTTTACGGTTTAGCATTACCAGTGTATGCAATATGCAATATGGAGTGTGTCTTGCGTACCCTCTAAGTAAGAATAAAAATATTCGTAGTTGTTTTTTTTAATTAAGTGTTTTTGGATAAGTAATAACAACCACTCGGGTCAATACGTCTTTAGGTTAATACGCGTTTGCTTAGGTTGGTACGTGGATGGGTGAGCACCCATAACACATTGAGTTTCTTCCATAACTCGGAAAGCAAGTTAAGCCGTAAGTTCCGGCTGCCATTTAAAGTTCTTTGACAGTCATTGCACGTGGTTAGTGGTTCGAAAGCCTGACAACCAGTCTTTTCACAGGGTATCGTATTACCCGGTATTAACTGGGTTGTGGAGGTCTGATGGGCAGTCCCTCCATGTAAAATACCAAAAGTGTTCAGCTGCATCTGATAAGACTGGAAGCTGACCCCAACGTTGTTGGACAGAAGCTTGGCAGATGATGTTGCTGAGTCGTTTTTACACATCATCACTACATATTATAAAACAAAGTCCTGCTCGTCTGTTCGCGATAAACTCAAAAACTACTGCACCGATTTTCATGCTGTTTTCACCAATGTATAGAGTGGTTTTTAAGGAAGGTTTTAGTACAGAAATGGTCAAGTTTTAGCTGGCGAAGCCGCGGGCATCAGCTAGTCTATACAAATATGATAAAAAGAGGAAAGATTCGTATTTTTGTATACGAATAATCTTAAAAATACGGGACTGATTTGAAAAATTCTTTCACCGTTGGGAAGCAACACTATCCTCGGATGACATAGGCTACTTATTATCTCTTTATTTCCACGTCGTTTGCTAGTTTAACATAACAACTGGCCTCTAATCTTCAAAGGGGTAGGCATAACATTTCACTAGTTAGGTTTACATCACAGGTAGCCTATGTCATGTATTTATTTAGGACTTCAAGCACCGAATACAGAGGCGGTCTTATAGTGGAAGCGTTAGGATAGCCCACGAAGATATTTTTTTCTTATCACAAGTCCTCCGCCGTATCTATCTGTCTGTTCGCGTTTAACTCAAAAACTACTGCACCGATTTTCGTCCTGTTTTTATCAATTTAAAAAAAAAAATCTTATCACAAGTCCTGCGCCGTGTCTATCTGTCTGTTTGCTATGAACTCAAAAACTACTGCACCGATTTTTTTTCTTTTCTCTATCCATTGATAGAGTGGTTCTTGACGAAGGTTTTAGTATACAATTTGACCGACATACACGCGGGCGAAGCCGCGGGCATCAGCTAGTGTTTTATAAATAATATGCGGCCATAACACATATATACGTATGTGTTATGGTCGCAAATCAATATTTTGTTCAACATATAACCTGACACTGACCGCCATACTGTTTTGATATTATTTGTGTCTGTTAACACAACCACGATATAAAATATTATGAGTTTTTAGAAAGTTTTTATTAGAAAAGTCGTTAAGTTTTCATCCGAGTAGTTCATTAATTTATAGTTTAGAGTCCGAGGCATTAATTAACATCCCGTCGGGGCTGAGGGTCCCGTCGGGGCTGCGGGTCCCGTCGGGGCTGCGGGTTTTTCGCAAGAGAATTCTTGTTCTTGTTCGACATGAAGGGCTAAGAAGGAACATGGGTGGTTTTTAGTCAGTAGAAGTCTGACACTCCCTTTCGCTCTGCCCAGGAGCGGGAGGGGTTATTTGATAATTTTACACCCGCCAAAAAAGAAAGGCATTAATTAACATTTCCTGGAGGATGCTACGAGTATAACATATATGTTATATCTAAGTACCTATTAAAGATATATATATATTTTTCGAATGTTGTATTGTAATTGTTTGTTATTTTTTCATTTATGAAGAAGATTGCAGGGATCTACTGAATACTAGACGCACGAGACCGGTCAATGTGGTGACACTTAGTGGAGGCTATGTCACTATGTCTAGCAGTGAACGTCTTTCGGCTGAAATGGTGATTCATTTATTTGATAATTCATTTATTTATTTTCTGAGAGTATTCGTAGACAGATTTATCTTGATTTTATTTGAAACTAAGTTGATATTGCATACATTTTATTGTTAAACTTTGCAAATGCTCCTGCTTGATTGGAAAAAAAACACATGTTTTTCTTTTTAATAAATTAAAAAATCTTCGATTCAATTATGCCATTGTCTCAAGACAAGTATGAAAGCTAAAATATTGTACACGAAAACATTTGACTGGAGAAAAGATTTAATCAAATGTATGAAAAGAAAACAAGCTCGTATAGAAAGCCCGATTAGTTCAACAAACATACATAGGTACCAACGTTCACCCAATTTCTTTTATATTAAGTAATTGCTTTAGACAGAATAACAGAGCAACAATATCTTGCTTATGTCGTATGAAATTCTATAGAAATTGCTTATAGTAATTTTGTGTATGGAGGCTATTGTTAAAGCTAAAATATTTAGAGCTATCTAGTAACTAGATAATAAGCGAATGTTATATGCTCTGCTAATAGCAATGAATAGAATCACATTAATTTCATTAGCTTTTTTTTCCATTTAGGTTTTGAATATGAATGTGGAAGGAAATACGAGTAGAGGAAGAAAGAAACGATGGTTGGCCTGTGTTAAGAATGATGTGGTAAAAAAGGAGGTGTCTCGTGAGATGACGAAAAACAGAGAAGTATGGAAGAGCTCTTCCTCTTCCATACTTCTCTGTACATGCTGCGCCGACTCCAAATGAATTGGGATAAGGGCAAGAGAATGATGATGAGTTTACTGATAAAACTATGAATAAAATAATATGGCTAGAAAGAAGGTGACTGCTGAGATGACAAGTAATAGAGAAGTATTGTAAAAGAAGACATGCTGCGCCCACCCCGAATAAATTGAGATAAGGGCAGGATGATGATAATGAAGATTGATAAAACCATTTGTTGATTTTTAAAACCTTTGTTTGTAGTTACTTAGAAAATATTCTATTACAAAACCTCTCCCATGATTGGTTACAAACGCCTGATTTTTATGATTTTTTGCAAGTATCATAACACCTTTTAGATTTCACAGGTGGTGTGGCTCCATAGGTGTAATACTTCACCAAGTTTATTATACAAAATTAAAATGCAGAAACTTTGCATGTCGTACTGTATTTACTTAAATAAATCCTTATGAATATGATCGCTCGGCAATCACTGGAAGTTTACCTCAACATACAGTTGGAGGGAATACGCTTTGCATACATATAAGACTGATTGAAATTTTACGCTCGCAGGAATTTTTACGCATATTTTAGGGCCGTTTCGCAATTTCACACCCATTCTAATATAGTCGTCGGCGAACGAGTATTTTACGTATAAATTTTCACTTTTCCTTATTTTCTGTGTATTAAGAAATGTGTACGAAGCAACATATACAGTGGGACGGGAATTAAAAACACTGTTTGTCGGAGTTTCAGATTATATTTTGACAAATCTTGTTTGCCTTCAATCTGGAGATGGAATATTTGATCTACAGATTCGTTGTATATGTTGGCAAATAAAGGATAGGAATATTCTTAGGAGTACGTATTAGCCTATATCAACAATGTTCGATCTGTTGATTTTATTAGTCTATCATAAATAGCTGTATGATATTGTGAAATTGTTACTCAACAAGTCTGCGGGGTTTCACGGAGATATTATTTGGGTCGATTTAACTTAGATTGCCACACACGCTATGGTGATTCTTGCCTCAGAAAATGGAGAATGTTCCAGCTTAAAATAACTTTAAAATTCGTAACTAGGAATTGTCAAAGGGTGGGGCGTTTTGGGGGACTGTCTCTTGTAAATATTGACGTTCAAAAAGTGCTGACTGAACTTACAACTTATACAAGAACTAATATGTATGTAAGTTCCACCCGTCTGATAAAAAATACTGTGTCGTAGATCTTCAAACTAGGGCGCTCCTGAATGAATACCTGACCTTGTTCTCCTGTAACACACAAAATAGTATGTCTAACAAAAGTACCTGGAAATGTAGATAAACGTACCTTAGTTTACACACAAATACTTCACTCTCACCACTGAACTGTCTGATCACTGACGATAAGGGATCGCGATTCTCCAAGAAAAACAGACCCTAGCAAAAGCAGCTACGATAAAGAAGATTACTTATTGTGCAAATGGTACACCCCACAGCTTTGTTCACTCAGCAAGGCTAAAAGAGCATGAAGATCTTAAGCAGCAAAGTGCAGTTCTTGCCAACGACAGACCTCGGTAAGCAATTCAACAAATGCAAAGGTAAAAATACAAAATGCGAGTCAAACATTAACATTTTCATTGTTTCGCCCCCAGCAACTTATATTAAACCGTTGGGACATTAGAACTTATAACACTTGAACGTAAACTTGCTACACAATTACAAACTTAGCTTTGCCGTTCTACAACAACAACAATGAGTTTAGTGCTCAGAATTTAGTGTTGGTTGTTGTGTTTCGAAGTAGTTTGCGAACGGCAAAAACGATTTGGTGCTTTGTTGGAAGAAAGCATCCATTCATATAGGAGGGATGCGCCCTTATTTCTTTCACCCCACATCGGTTGTCGACGTAATTTTTTTAATCATGTTTTATACTCGTATTAATTTACTTAACGACCGTCTTAGTCGGAGGTTTTTGAATGCGTCGCTACGTTTTCGATGAATAACGAATGAGCTTGCAGTATTATAATTAAGTTGGTGATTCTTGAAGATTGTTTGCTGAAGCATCGGTGCGGAGAATTCTGATCTTGATTTTCATATTAAACTGTCATAATAATTCTGATTTGATTGGATGGTTCATTACCATGTTGGCGTGGGAATGTACTCGTAAATGATACTGTTAGTAAAATAAAGCTGATTTAGAAAAGCTCCTAATTAAATTAAAACTATTCCAACTCAGAGGTCTTGAAAATGTTAAAGAAAAAGGTTCGTGAATTTCTTTAAATTGTAGCGGTGACTTTGAGGAAAATAAAGAAATTGAATTAAATATAACTTTTTTTTTCTTTTTTTTACCAACTGGTATCGTAATATCCAGTATTGACTGGCAGACGCTCTAAGCGGCACAAAGATGGGAAAAAGCTAAACAAATAATGATGAATTTAATATTTCTAAGTAAGTTACAAAAGTATATTGTAATAAAATCTACTCTTGGGGCTACTATTTGATATATTATCTCATTCAGGAAACAGTAAAGTAGGAACAAAAAGAATATCAATATAAACTGAAATCGGCAATGCTACCAACATTGAAACAAGAATAATACTTTTGCAATGGTTATTTCTAATGATCCACTTTATATTTCCCCATAAATCCATTAAGAGAACAAATGGAGGGGGGATTCCAGATATGATTTCGAAGAATTTCAGCATCGGAATCACAATAGGCGATATAAAATTTACAAATTGTAGCCATAAAACGAGCGAGAGAAACTTAGACTGGGAAATTATGTACAAGCTAAAGGTAATAGGTCTTTGAAACAATGTAACTTTACATTTATTGTTATTCGAGTCGTCCGAAGGAAATAGGGAGGCATCAAGGGGTCGTAATGTGATTTTTATTCAATACAGATGTGCAACTGTGTTAATTCTAAAGAGGTTTACAATGTTTGGTCCAAGTGATAGAAAGCATTGAGGTGGAACGGGTCTTGTTACCAAAATATACATGTTGTAGTATCGTAAACGCAGGTTTCCAGATTTTTTTTTGTTTTGTCTGCGTAGTAAAGTAGCCTTATCCTTTATGTTTTTTTTTAGAAAAACGAACAAGATCATTTTTGAGCCTTTAGAACGCATTCATTCAGTCAATCATAGAGAAAAGGAAGTACTAAAAACGTTTTTAGTAAACATTTTCAATATAAAACACGATACTTTATTAAAGAATGAACGGCGAAATCCGTCGGCTTTCTAAAAAATTATTATAAATAATTTTATTCATCTTAATCGCTCTTTAAATTCCTCTAAACAAATCGCTGTATCCTTTACCTTACGCCAATCACTGGTCGAGAACACGGGAGGTAAAATTCTTGAGGTGTTGTTTGCCCTAAAGGCGATTTACTCCAAGTGTCTGTTAAGACGATAATTACAAAAGTTTTTTAATTAGTTTAATTTTGCCGTAAGCCGACGAGATTTTTGAAGCTTTTAAAGCATTATGCACGATACGTTTACGAAGTTAGTAAAAAAAAATTGCGAACTTTTCTTTGTGTGTGTGGGTACTTTATTAGCTTTATTCTTCTATATTTCTTTATGAGATTCTGATTAAGTTTTTTAAGGATTTTGGTTTTATTTCCTGATTATTGTATTTTTTACATTGTTACTTTGTGCGGTAACAAGGTCAAATAGGCAGTTGCTCCCTGTAACATACTGGCATTCAGCTGTCCGGTTATACTGGAAGCCGAATATATGTAATTGGGAAAAAGCTAGGTAAGATGATGATGATTTGTGTGGTCTTTATTTTTCCGTCGGGGCTGCGGGTTGTTTGTAAGAGATACCGCGGCCTCGACTTATAGGGCTAAGATGGAACATGGGTGGTTTTTAGTCAGTAGAAGCCAAATTCGAAATTGATATGGAATATCTATGCTAGTTAGTTGGACGTTGGACCTCTGATTATCCCTTACAGCTTTTTGGAAGTACATTATTGTTTGATAAGTCGTACATAATTTCTATCGCGGCCTAGTTTTGAATACTAAGCTGCACGTTTTCACCCACACACAAAGGCGTAAATTGAACTCCTGGCGTAAAGACGCACCGTTGAAAACACAACAATGCGTTTCATATTCACTCCTTTAGACACCTAGTGTATACTGGCATAAGTATACAAAATCAAATTCACAAGGCCGCATACCACCTCGACATTAATCCTGATAGCTTTCAACTTAAAGTCCATTTCACAAAAGAAGTCCCGCAGACGCAGCGCTGTATGTCGCGCGACATAATGTTGTTTCACAACTTTTGGCAACGTAAATAAACCTTATAACGCACTAATCCAATAATAAACTCACAAAATATCTACCACAACAAACGCACCTTGATAACATCGACAAACGACAACATGGCCGATCTGTTAAATTTAGTTCCACAATTGTCTGCGGGACTTCTTTCGTGAAATGGACTCTACGATATTTACTGCAATACTACATAGAAAATCAAATTCAACAGCTATTTATCTCCTCGACCACAATTACGCAATTAGGCCATATTCAAGCTGAAGTCCTCATAATGACATGATGGTAATAAGTTGGTCCTCGGGTCGTTAATCTCGTTTCAATTTTTAGGTCTGGCAAGAAGTTTAGTATGATTAGGTACTTTTTAAGCTGGAGGTTGGGACTTTTGGGACTGTTTCTATTAGATGGCTTTGTAAGCCGAAGCTTTCAAATTGATTTTACGGGTGCTTGAATTCTACATACATACTCAGATGATTTCCTCGATGGTGTAGTGGTTGCAAGCGTGATTGCTGAGCATGTGATCCTGGTTTTAATTCCTAAATCGGGAAAAGTGTTATTGGGTTTTTCATCAGGGATTTATCAGTAGCAGCTACGGAGTCTGAATTTATGCCCAGTTGATGGCAATACGCTCGCCCCCTATTACCTGAGACTTAAACATCATCATCATTCTCTTGCCCTTATCCCAATTCATTTGGGGTCGGCGCAGCATGTCTTCTTCTTCCATACTTCTCTATTTTTCGTCATCTCATTAGACACCTCCTTTCTTCCAACATCATTCTTAACACAGTCCATCCATCGTTTCTTTGGTCTTCCTCTACTCGTATATCCTTCCCGATTCAAAACCAAAACACAATTAAACGGACTTGAGACTTGACTTTTTGAGACTTAAACATAATTAGCCAAATTTAATGTAGGTAGTTGTACCAATTGGTACACTTCTGCTAAACTATTCGGGGATGACAGGGTGTCCATATCAAGCCTATTGCCACCAACCGGCCACAAATCGAAGCTCTGTGGCTGCTATGGAAATCGAACTCAAAACTTCATGCTGCAGTCGTGTTTGCAGCCACTAGACCAAAAAGGCTGTCATTACATTCAATCTATTTTAATCACAACGTCTAGACAGTTTCCCTTCTGCCAATCGACGTATACATCCTTCCGTTTCACTGTATTTGATAAGGTCACTGCTATAATATCCAAAACAAATGTTGCTTACCCTCACTGGGATTAAAGGGGTGAAGCAGCTTACAGCCAACAGGGCAGAACAAGTTGAGACCAGCCCCGGAAGAGGAGCACGCGTAGCCAAGCGCAGGATGACGTCACTTCCAAGTTTTAAATTTAATTAAAGACAACTTTGGGGCGAAGCATTGCGACTGTAAACAGATTATGTGTAGACAGACGGACGTTTATTTTGGATTGGTAATTGATTGTGAACGCAATCGTTTAACAAATCTCGGATTAAACCGATAACAAATAAAACCCAAAATACACATTTATTTCACATTTATTACAGTTTGTGAATCATTTACTTTGAAAAAAGAAACATATTTTTTTTTTTTTTTTTTTTTTTAAAAAAACGTTGCCCCACACTAGGAATTTCTCCTGTATCGTAGGTGCGTTTACAAACATTTAAACTCACATTCACAAATACCCAGACCCGAAACAACTATCTGTAGGTCATACAAATATTTGTTCCGTGCGGGAATCGAACCCGCGACACGCAGCGCAGCAGTCCAATCGCTCAGCCACTGCGCCAACCGTGTCGTCAATAATTGGTATGTAAAACCACGAAAACTTTTAGTCTAGACAAGAAGTAAACGCCTTTGATCGATGGTGACTACTTACTGTAAAGTGCTGGTTGTTGTTTATCGGTAAAGGTTCTAAAATCTGTTTCGTCTGCCGTCCATTTTAAGAATCAATTATTTTCTGAGGCTCTCAATTTTTAGCTTAATCTCATTTTAACAATAATTTATCTAATTTTATTTTAGCGTACCGGTCTTATCCAGTTTCCAATTAACAATTAATAATCTTAGTAGTTGCAATGATCAATAAACTGCAACACAATCGCCAACCGCAGCGTTCCACCCGCTCGTCTGCCCCACAACAACAGTCGCCATGTGTCGCCACGTTACAGATGCACAAAGTATTGCATCGCGACATCCACGCACTTTTGCATAAAGACAACATGGCCGACCCTTGTATGGGGCTCTGTTATTATAACTGTTATTTTTTTGGATGACAGAGCATGTTATTAAGTTTTTGGATGATACTTTTATAATTTAACACGGCATGGCACGATGAGCTATTTCATTGGCATAAATGATAAGCTTATTATTTATAGGATTTTTTGTTATAAACTAATATTATTATCTTGTATCACGGTCGTTGTGGTGACACTCCTCCAAAATCCTCCTCCTCGACCAATTAATATGTTTTTTTTAAATATTTGTTAGGTATAAGAGTAGGTCGTATTCTATCCCGACCCGTAGGTAGAAATAGGTACAATGTAATACATGCCGGGCACAGCTAGTTACTTATAAGAAACTCGTACGGTATGCAAAATTTCACAGTTTATTTAGACTTTGAAAAATTTAGATTTGCTTATACTTAGTAGGTAGTAAGAACAAATCTTGTCGGTATATTAGAAATAGTACCCATGAGTAAGAGGTAAACGCAACGTGGGACGCGTCCAGCCAGATAGAACGACCACCATAAAAGGATGCTTGGACAGACTGGATGCGGAAGGCGACAAACCGGGAGTTGTATCGCAACTTGGAGAAGGCCTACCGATGCGCGATGTCTGGTCATAGACTTTGATAGCCTGAGTGGAATGATTGACCGGATCGACTCGTGATGAGATGTAACTGTATAAATTAATCATGATGCAACACACTATGAATTTTTTTTACTATCAGTTAAAACATATCCAAGTTGCACAGCATCGGCATACGGGGCATTGTACTTGATCTCTTCAAAAGTTACTTGATAGACCGAAAAATTTGTGTAAAAATAGGACAACATATTAGTGCTGATGAGACAATGTCATACGGAGTCCCGCAGGGTAGCGTTCTTGGCCCAACGCTCTTTCTTCTCTACATCAATGACTTGTGCACTCTTTCTTTAGCATCTGCCAATATATTTACCTATGCCGATGATACTGCCATTGTTGTACACGGGAAAAACTGGGCCCAGGTGAAAAAGAATGCTGAAAGATCCCTGAAAATAGTCATGGAATGGCTCCACAAAAATCTCCTTACCCTGAACCTTCAAAAAACAAACTTCATCCCGTTTTCTATTCATGCTAGCACGAAACCCCCAAACAAGTACTCAATTAGAGCTCACACCTGCCAGGACACAGCAACTTGTTCTTGTATAGCGCTTCCCTCAGTGGCATCGGTAAAATATTTGGGTGTAATAATCGATGAAGGGTTGAAATGGACCAAACACATTGAATCTACTACCGGCAGAGTCAGGAAAACAATACATATTTTCAAGTCATTAAGGCATTCTGCTGACCTAAAAATCCTAAAAATGGTTTACACTGCACTTTGCCAGTCCATCATCGGCTATTGTATTCTTGCTTGGGGTGGATCGGCCAAAACAAAGTTCCTTGAGCTGGAGCGTGCGCAAAGGGCGGTGCTTAAGGTTATGTCGCAAAAGCCTTTTCGCTATCCGACCCATGAGCTTTACACCGAGCTCAAACTTCTTACTGTGAGACAGTTATTTGTACTCCGAACCACAATTTGGAAGCATAGCCAAGTTCCTCTCCCAGACTTAAGCAAACGTGGTCAAAGAATACTTTGCCCAATCCCTGGGCACAGAACTGCCTTTGCTAGAAGACAGCAGTATGTCCAGAGCTCTCTTGTCTTCAGAAATATTAGTAAGACCATTAAAATAGCAAGGTTAAGCAAACACGAAGCAAAGACTAGGCTGAAAGACATGTTGTACCTCTTGGACTACACTCAAACTGAGGAACTATTAACTACTCACACATAACTCACACTTTCCACACAAACCGCGTAACACAGTATATAAACCACGCAAACAACGCACTGTTTCGTCTTACACCCGTCACTACCATACTCACATACTTAGGCACCTCATATCATACTCACATAACACAAAAATACACCCATCTCCCAGTCACACCCACACGTACACGTACACACTCACACACGTACACACACACACACAAACATACACAATGCAATCAATCATACGTTTTCCAGACACAAACAGAATTCACCACACAGTCATTTTATATCCTTTAAATGTAACTTTTACTTTCTAAAATTAAATCTTACGTTTTTGTTTTAAATTAGTTTTAAATTAGTTTTTAACATAATAATATACTCTTTCGAATAATTATAAACTTACCAGCTCTCAAGTTCCATAAGGTATATTGTTTCCAAGTGGCAGTAGAACACTGACTCTTAAGTCACAGGTTTCCCTAGTTTATGAGTCAGGGTCTCAGCTTTTTTTGTACGCCTTAACTATTGTGAACCTTGTTAGATATTAAGCATTATATTGTAAGGATTTGTATCAATAAAGTATTATTATTATTATTATATATAATGAGAAGCTCGGCTTAAAATAACTGCCACTCGGGTCGATCTTTAGGTAAAGGTGTGCGAGGTTGGTTCGTGGATGGGTTACCAAGTGATCACCCATTACATACCGAGTCTTCGCAGTGTTTCGGAAAGCACCAAGAGGTATCGTATTACCCAGTAACTCTTCATGTTAAATAGTAGTATTCAGCTACATCCGGTTAGACTGGAAGCTGATGACATACCCAGCTATGCAGATATCTTACTTATTTACGTTATCTTACTTACTTACGTTTTGTGTTGTGTTAGATAGTGGTGTAACATTACTGTAAATCTTTGTGCATCAAAAAGCCTTATTCGAAAAAATCCGGCTGATATTGTTGCTACACAACAAGTCATCAACAAACTTGCAGGTGGGAAAGGTTTCATCCAAGAAGGTTTAACGTAAAAGGAAGCTTAAGCGTACATACTACGGAACACGCTTTAATGCGGTAGTTCCCGTTAATTTAAAAAGGGCCTCGCCTATTACAGTTTACGCGAAAGCATAAAACTCACGACCCAATTTGGCAAAAAGAAAATTTCTCGCAAAATTACCTATTTGGAGCCAAGGCACGTGTTTTTGAAGTTTTAAAAATAAAAAGGAATGTCGGTTTTGCCGAAGCTGGAATGTAAAATGTAAAGAATTATTGGAACATAACAAAATATGACCGGACGGGTTTACCTCTATAAATCGTTTTACATCTGCTATAATGTAATGAGATTTAACCCTCCCATTCGCGTTTACGACATACCCGGGCCGTCTAAATAGATCAAAATATTTTTTTTCTATAGAAACTTCTTTTTTTGTAAATATACGCGTCTATATTGAAAACGGGATCGCTGAGTTGACTGTTATTGGATGATGGATCTGGATGAATGATAAGAAACCTGATACCAATAATAAAATATACACGTTTTTATAACCTAGATCATCATGCATGTTTTTATTCAATATCTCATTGATATTTGCCTAATAATATAAGGAAAGGTATGGGAACTGAATAATTATGTTTATTCTTTCTTTAAAAATTGTCAGATAGTTATGGGACTATTTTGTCCCTAAAGATAATTATTAGTTTTCAAGCTTAAAGCTCGTTAAACTTTGAACACAGTTATGATGGACAACTGAGCACTTAGAACCTATGACTGAAGTAATGAATACCGCATATCGTGTATGATACACGTATATACTTTTGAGATGCGGTCAAAACGAGCGGACCCGTTAGGGAGCTGCAGACTTTGGCCAGACATTGTAGTACATAATCTGTCAAAATCTGGTTTCTGGCAGTCCAGCTAGAGGCCAGTCGGCTTGGTTGACTGCACCGTTTCCACTACAGCAGACCCGCACAAAACCTACTCTCGTATATTTCCACTCCTTATCTTTTTAGTACAATCCCACAAAAGTTGATTGACGTATTCGAGGAGGGAATTCCTTTCTGAGAATTTGTTTAGTCCTCTCAATGGCCGAGGGAAATATTAAGAAATGCCTGCCGTTCTATTGATGCCCGATTTTTATTCGCCGTCATCACAAGATTAATTCCAATATGGCTGTGTATTTAGATACGGCATTAATGGTCCCATTGAATTTTGGCTAATATTCATTATTGGATATTTGCGAAGTGGATTAACCGATGTTAATAAACATTTAATGTTTTGCAATTACATTAGGATTTCGTTATTGATGTCATGTAAGAGTTTCGATGAAAAGTTTTTTGTTGTAGTACCTAAGAAATTTGCTTTAAATGGAAGAACAGATTACAAAATATGTTTTGTGATTAAATGATGATGTTGTCGTTCCTTTCCTTCGACTCTTTTTGAAATGTTTTTTTATTCTATTGATATGAAATTTTGTTAATCTACTTATTGTTAGTTAATGTGGTAGATATTTAACATTGTTTTTGTTTGAGGATGGGAAATGGATTCGGGATGTACCTGCACCGAATCAGGCGGTAGGAAACGCCCGGATGCCACCATTGCGAGGATCGGCCGGAGGATACGGTGGAGCACACTGTTGAGGTGTGTCCCGCTTGGGCGGAGCCCCGCCGTGTTCTCGTAGCGGCGATCGGCGGCGGCGACCTCTCGCGTCCGGCCCTGGTGCAAGCCATGGTCCGGGGCGAGGAGGAATGGGACGCCGTCGCCTCCTTCTGCGAAGCAGTGATGCTAGCGAAGGAGGTGGCGGAACGTGAGAGAGAGAGAACCTCTCGTCCCAGCCGCCGCGGGAGGCGCTCCGGGCGTCGGGGGCCACGTGATGGCTTCCGGCCGGTGGACGGTGAGTGATGGGTAAGCTCGCCGTCCGTCCGTCTTATGACGACGACAGGCCGTGTCGACGGCGCGTTCGTGTTCCACGCGCGCCTCAAAGAGATGTCAGCAACATGGAAGGGGCCCGCAAGGGCCGACGCCTGTCGAGGCTGCGGGTTGTCCGCAAGGGATACCGAGGCCTCGACATGAAGGGCGAAGAAGGAACATGGGTGGTTTTTAGTCAGTAGAAGTCTGACACTCCCTTTCGCTCTGCCCAAGAGCGGGAGGGGTTATTTGATGATTTCCCACCCCCCCAAAAAAAAAAAAAGGATGGGAAATCATCAAATGACTCCTCCCGCTCTGGGTAGAAGGTGTCAGACTTCTACTGACAAAAAACCACCCATGTTCCTTCTTAGCCCTTGTGCCGAGGCTGCGGTATCTCTTTCGAACAACCCGCAGCCCCGACGGACTAGATATTTAACCTTATAGCAGCATTTAATATCTTTTTGCAGAAGACTTTCTTACTACTGAACTGACTTACTTACTTGCCAATTCTTTTCCATAGAGTTCCACGCTCTAGAGTAGAGATCTTTATTTTGGAATGGGCTCCTACAGACTTTCGAAGTTTTTATTCTGTATCTGTAGTAGTATTTCCCCCAATCACCCTTTCAAGATCATAATGATAAATAGTAGATGATTTTGCAAGTAGGTTTTTACAAACGCTTTTGCAAGTTATTTCATAAAAAAAACTAGATGTGGCCAGTGTTTCATACTTATTTTGTATACAGTTGGTATACAAAACATGAGCTTGCAAAACTGGAGGTTCGAAAGTTATCCCACGTTAACTCGGCCCGGCTTTGCCTGTACATAGCCTCGTACATACAATTTATAAAGAATATAACACAAATATGTAGTGCATAAATCGACAGGTTTTTGGCTTGCTCCCAACTAACATCATGGTAACCTATTTCCTTCAGCTCGTTGTACAATTTCCGCGGGATGGTAAACAGCTGATAACTTTATGTTTTTCCTTTAGTTAATCATTCTGGTTTTACTTTATGAAATGAGGAGGGGATACGATAAACGTAAAGCTTAGTTGGCACTATTTGGGTATTGGATGTTGTAAATAAGCGAGGTTTTCTGATTGATGGCGACGAGGGCTTTTTGCTATTGTTCTTCTTTATCGTGTGGTTTGTGCCTAACTTGATATCAGATTTTTTACACCGTCTGACTTGACTTGAAATGCCATTATATCTCTCAGACATGCTGATTTCATCACGATGTTTTCGTTCACCGACGCAAGTGATAATAGGGGATCGGACAAAAATAAACTAATTAGTCCGTCAGATAGATTTCCAAAAAATATTGAACACATATTTTTTCTTTTTTCACATAAACAAAAAATGAAGACAGATAGAGTACATAGATACAGTGCTTCGAAAACTCGTGAACTCCTCGAAAACGTCACATGTCAGTAAATTTTTTACCTACAAATGACGTCACAACCGTCACAACTCATGATCTTTTTAAAAATTTTCAATTATTATTAATTTGATAAAACAAAACACACGTATCCAATATTTCCGTGGCTGGCGTGAACACATTGACATGTCGATTTCTATGTTTTTTTTTTTATTGGCTTATTACATCCTACGCATTAAGAATTTATATGAAAAAAATTGACAGTTATAGATATACATAATTTTTGGAGCAATCGACTTTGAGAATATGTTGATATCTCGCATTTTGACGTGTCTAACTTAACAAAACCTCATGTCAAATTAACGATTCACATGTTTTTGTGATCGAACATTGATATTTTGTTATATCAACCTATACTCAGTACCCAAAATAATATTCGTAATTTGAAATCTCAACTTATACACTTAAAAGTTTTCTTAAAGTACTAATTTTAAATTGACAAATTGAGATATCAAGTTATGGCCCACCGAAGTATTTCTGTTTAAATTGCGATATATTGAGATGTCCAGTTACTGACAACGAAGTTCTGAACCCTAAATGTAATAAGTATAGGTATCACTACATGTTGTCCGTTACAAAATCTTTAACGTTAAATAAATATGTTTAGTTGACAACTTATGTACCCAAGTGGTATTAAAAGCCCGTCGGGGCTGCGGGTTGTTCGCAAGAGATACCGCGACCTCGACATGAAGGGCTAAGAAGGAACATGGATGGTTTTTAGTCAGTAGAAGTCTGACACTCCCTTTGGCTCTGCCCAAGAGCGGGAGAGGTTTTTTGATGATTTTCCACCCGCCAAAAAAAATAAAATAAAAAAAGTTGTATAAAAAATAATCGAGTTATCAACAAACTTTCGTAAGAAGTAATAATTTTTAAAATAACCTCGCTCGTGTGTTGGTAAAAAAACGTCAGTTTAGAGTTCAGAAGTCACGCGCACGCGAACCGCGAAACGAAAGTACCCTTTACTGTCAAAAACCTGGACGATTCTGGGGACAGATTTCTATGGCAACCTATTAAATGGCTGCAATATAATAAAAACAGGGTAGATTAGATCAATTTCAAGATGACCCTGGATCGCGAACCCTCTTTCAACATACATACATACATACATAAACTCACGCCCTTTTCCCATGGGGGTAGGCAGAAACCACAGAACGCTACTTACTACGATCCTTACATACTCCTTTTGCCTCGTCCACATTCATACATCTGGTCATACACGCACGCCGGTTACGAGTACTACGCACCTGTCCTTTCAGAAGAACGGCACCAATATGATCAGTGTATGTCTTTCTAGGGCGTCCCCTCCCGGCATTACCACTCACATCTGCCTTGTAAATACCTTTTGTTAATCGCCTTTCATTCATCCTTTCCACATGACCGAACCACCTTAGCATACTCTTTTCAATTTTTGTCACTACATCTTCTTTTAAACCGCAACGTTCTCGTATTACCTCATTTCTCAACTTATCATTCAGAGTTACACCACACATGCTTCGCAAAGAACGCATCTCCACAGTATTAATCCTACTTTCATGCTTCGTTTGCCACACCCAACATTCACTGCCATACATAAGAGTAGGCACCAGCACACCATTGTGAACAGCCAGCCGAGCCTCTTTTGACATCGACTGGTTGGTCACCACCGCATGCATAGCACCATTTACTCTATTTCCCGCGTTTACTCTCCTTTCTACATCTGCGTCAATCTTTCCATCTCTTGTAAACATACTGCCCAAATATACAAACTCATTCACTTGTTTCACACTCTTATCATTTATTTAAACATCACACACCGATATATCCTCTTCTCTTTCAAATACCATAACATTCGTCTTGTTTACATTTACATTCATCCCTTTTCTCTTAAATGCTTCATTCATAACAGTTACCATATCTTGCAACTGTTCCGCTGACGATGCAAGAAGAACTTGATCATCTGCGTACAGAAGGCATTTGACAGGCAACTCAGTCATCCTTAATCCACAGTCATTCTCTTTCAAATCTGTCAGACAACTATCCATGTATAGGTTGAACAGCCAAGAGGACGCTACACAGCCCTGCCTAACACCTTTTGAGATGATAAACCAGCCAGTGTATGCCCCATTTATCCTAACACAAGCACTAGAATCCTTGTACAAAGATTTTAGTGCTCGTACCAAGCACCTGTCCACACCATACATAGATAGAGTCGACCACAGCTCTTCCCTCCACACACTGTCGTAAGCCTTCTCCAAGTCTACGAAGGCACAGTAGACCTTTTTGTGCTTTGCCAGATGTTTGTCAGATGTTGTTGACCCTCTTTCAAGTCAGTAAATTTTCGGAAAAGAGGAAAAACCACCATAGATGTCTTTAGGTTGAGCCAAATCTCCAAGGAAGCTTTGCCAATCAGTGCAGAAAAAAAAGGATTTGATGGACATGATTGACCTGATTGACAGAGTTTTATATTAATATAAAAACTGTCGGTGACGTCTCTGCATCTACTATTCCAGATTTGGACGAAAACAACCCAGATGAAGAGGATTCTGAGGTCCAATAAAACATGAATGGTCTGCGACGAGGTTGAGGAGTTAATGTATGGTTATTTTAGTTGTTTCAATTTTTAGTTGTGTTAGTAACACATTTGTGTCTGTATGATGACGTTGTTTGTGGTCCAATAAAACAATGTTTTTATTACAAAAATACTAGGAAACTGATAGTTTCGTGGTGTTTCAATTAAATATTTGTTCAGTTAGAACAACATTACTTGATTTGAGTGAGTAGTAGGTATTTCAGCAAACTAAATATTTTTTTATGTTTGTCATCTGTTTGCTATCCAATTAAAATAATGTGTTTGTCATTAAAATAACATTGTTTACCTAATAATGAGGTGAATAAGTTGAAAACTGTTGGTGAAAAAGTTGACAACTCGGTGAATAAGTTGAAAACTGTTGGTGAACAAGTTGACAACTCGGTGAATAAGTTGATAACTTTTCGGTGAACGACTTGACAAGTCTATTATTATGCAATCTATGGGAAATTTTGATTATTTATTGTCGTCATTTAAAAGATGGCATAAAATAACCTTTAAAACAACTAAAACATATATGTTAAACTAATTTACCGATTTACCAGAAGACGCCAAAACTTTAAAATGGCCGCCCTGACAAATTACAATTTTAGACATGTCAACATATTCACGCCAGCCACGGATTTTTCGATAATCTAACTGACGGACTAATTAGAATCATATTTTTTGACTCAGTCCGATCCCCTATTGAACAATACGCACATAAATCCGAGAACTCAGAGGTTTTCGTCTATAGCAACAAAACTCCTCTCTGCAGTTAGGGGTTCATGAACGATTTAGATTTTTAGTGGGGATTTAGCCTCCACCATTCAGAAAAAGCCAATATTCTACCTTGCCCCGCATGCCCTACTACCTATGAACTTTAAGACCGTATGCCTGCGTCAGTAAGTTGACTTCACGTTTCTCGTTCACGTTCACGTTTTTCGTTTCGGATTGAAGTTGTTTGGTCTCTTTGCCATCGATACGCTAAAAAGAAGAAAGAATATTTCTATAGCAAATTACTATCATCATCATCATTTCAGCCAAAAGACGTCTACTGCAGAATACATTCTTACCCCAAGCGTGGCCACGGCGGGTCCTGTGCATCATCCAGTGAATCCCCGCCTATTCCGGGGTCATCGACCCACCTATTGCGAGATAATCTAGCGCAAATTCGTCTGATCATAACAAATAACCATAATAAGAACTAGTACAATACTAATAACAGAGAGCACTTATTATAATGGCTCAATTGATGTACACATAGCGCAGCAAGTTCATAAAATCAGATAAATCTTTATGAGCAATCCAACATTCACGAGTGATAAAATCGATACCTGAAGTTCTTGACCTTAAGAACAAAAGCTATGTTAAGCTTTAATCGTAACTCAATAATTTATATCGGGCACAACACATCACTCCAGCCTTTACATAATGCACGAAGGTAGCTAAAATTGCGCTTCGGAGCTTTCGGATGGATTGGTACAGTTGGAGTGGTAGTGTAGTACTAATCCTTAGAGGTTATGTAAAGTTCCTCTTCTTCATGAACGGTGGGAGAAACGTAGTTTTTGGAAATTAATTTACCCGAATTTTAATAAGCAAGCATGAAATTAAACTTTAGAATAGAAAAAAAGTCAGCAAGTTGGCTGCACAACTTAGGCATTAAAACCTTACAAAGTGTAAGCACTAGAAAATGCTGTGGAAATCTTCATGAAATATCTGGTAAACGCGAACGGTTCCAGTAAATACCCTAAAATTATAAGCTTACAGCCCAAAATGAAAAAAAGATCCAAAATAAGCAGTGTTTTTAAAGGTTGGAACCTTAACGTAACCACTTAGACTTCACACATATGTAAGTAAGCGCCATTTTACCAGCCCAGTGCGCGGGCGCCTCCTATTATTTCTATCTGAATCTCTTTTATTGCATCGTAAATAAGTATAGTGACAGTTTTTATTGCGCCAAACTCAGTTCCGGAGTTAGTTGGGGTGAGATTAACATCTTCGAACGAGTGCAGAATAAGTATGAGGATTGTCGGTTTTAGAATTACTCCCGTCTTTGTTCTGTGTTCCTGTCCTGGTACCTAATTGTTGTAACATTTTCTTGAAAATGTTTTTATGATTAGCTGGTAATTGTTTAGAGGATTTCGGCTGAGCTTCAAATCCTGTTGAGGATTTGTATTTAGCCTTTCAATTAGGGTTGAGGGTAATTTTATTTGGTTTTACATTTATGTTTCGCTCTTTGATTTGTGTACGGATTCGTAAACATGGTTTAGTTCTCAAATGTTAATTTGATTATTTCTATCACTAACTTACTTAGTATGGAAATTAATTGGGGCGTTGACTTACAATATCTCAATGCCTTTAACCACTCATGGTGTGGACACAAGTCATCGTCATCTGCTTAGCCTTTTCCCAACTAAGTTGGGATCGGTTTCCATTCTAACCGAATGCAACTGAATATGAACAACTTCACCTGAGCTCCACAACCCAGCTAGTACTCGGTAATACCCTTGGTAAAACACTGTTAATAATTTCCATTTTAGTTTGGAAAATCTTCTGTGAATCTTGGAAAATCTGTATTTGATTTAAACCGATCCGATTTTTATTTGGTCGTCCTACTTTGCATTTTAGTCTAGAAGTGAAAAAGCCCGCATGCTTAGTAAGAAGAGGTTTAAACAATTACGAAATTGTGTCTCGAAAAAGAAAATCCTCAGTACACAATTCCACTCGTATTGAATTTACAGATTAACCAAAAAAATTCCTTGAAAAACGCACCCCAAATCCCCCATCAATTTCTTACATTCCTATACAATTTAACTTATAGATACAGAAAACCCCCAAAAGAGAGACATTCACGCTCGAATTATCACTATTTGTTGCGACTGCAAACTTTGCTCCCCATGCAGGTACAGAAAAAACGTGAATCCATGGAAAACTTTTACGTAAATAGTAAGGTATGTTTAAAGTTTTGTGCCGAGGGTGAACTGATTGTGTTGCAGGCTGTTGTTTCTCTTAGGGTGAGGCCAAACGAGCGTAATTTTGTGAGTCGTGAGTCGCAAAAATTCTGCCCAGTAGAAATTCTATTGGGATCCAGACGAGCGCAGAGGAACTCATTTTGCGTCGCCGTGTGAATCAAATAGGACTTTTTTATGAAGCCTCATCATCTACTTAGCCTTTTCCCAACTATGTTGGGGTGGGCTTCCAGTCTAACCGGATGCAGCTGAATACCAGTATTTTACATGGAGCGACTGCCTATCTGACCTCCACAACCCAATTAATACTAGGTAATACGATACTCTTTGGTAAGACTGGATGTCAGAATTTCAGGTCACTGACTACCTGTAACGACTGCCAAAGATCTATATATGGCAGCCGGGACCAACAGCTTAACGTGCTTTCCGAGGCACGGAGGAAACTCGGTATGTCGGGCGGTCACCCATCCACAGACCGACCTAGGCAAGCACAGCTTTACCTAAGATCGGCCTGAGTGGCAGTTCTTATTAAGCCACGAGCTCTCTTTTTTATGAAGCCTAATGCAGCAAAATTTCTGCGACCGAAATTCTGCGACTCACGACTCACAAAATTGCGCTCGTATGGCCTCATCCTTATAGATACGTGTATTTGAGTATCAGAAACGTTTTTGGAATTTTTATTTTTGGGGGATAAACTTTTTTGTTTTTTCACCATGCTGGATCATTGATAATAGAATTTTCTTTTACTTAACGTTGTGGTGACATGGTTCCTCTGATTGAAAATTTGTTTTATTTTGCTCTTTTTTCATCAATTAGGTAAAATTGTAAGGTATCATAAACTTCAGAGTACTACATCGGATCGGTTAAGCCTCAACACACCTTTACTTTTTGATCCTGAAACCGAAAGCGATGCCTTTACGATGCTAACAGAAGTAGGTACATTGCTGTTTGGAGTTTCATTACAACAAAAGTAAACAGCTCCAACAAAGACATTGTTGATGCAGTGCAGTGCTAATTATTATTTGAGCTGAAATCGTCTTAGAACTTCAATAATAACATAACATAACACACGCCTGTAATGCCGTAAGGCGAGGTAGCTAGTGTACCTAATAGTATTTACTTGTTGGAAATGTAGGGCATTCAAGTGAGCTTTGGCCATATTAATTAATCCTTTATTCTAAACCAGCTTTTGCTCGCGGTTTCGCTCCCGTTATGTACTGAAATTAACCCACAGAAACGTTTTCTATGACACTCGGGGATAACTGCTGTACCTTTAGTGAAAAGTGATATAAGTTACAAATCCTTGTTTTGAGAAAAATGAAGAATAAGTGTTGCATTTTTTAAACGGATACAAATTTTTTAATTTAAGTTCTTTTTTTTGATGTTTTGACTTTTATCAATTGGAAATTGTTTTTATTATATCGGTAATGCTTTGATTTTGTTAAAAAATAAGTCGAATTTGAGATAATTTATGTAGCTTATCGGGATCGGATCAGTAATTCCGAAGATTACCTCTACATGCAAACATACAAACAAGTTTTACTTCTTTATAATTAAAATTAAAATTAGTAAAGATCAATATCATTATATCAAACGTACTGTAAAGTTCTCAAACCGGAACATATGTATAAGATTACTGCAATCTCGCCGGTGTCAAAATATTTTTAATATAAAAAGTAGATCATTTGCTCCGTGAGAACAGCGATCGTATTGTCGGTAGATTGAATTACCTTCTTGGGCAAGTTGTTTAATTTTTAGTTAAGGGGAAGGTGAGAATTTTATAATTTTTATATCATCATCTACCTAGCCTTTACCCAAGTATGTTGTGGTCGGCTTCCAGACTAGCCAGATGCAGCTGAATAACTGGAGCTGGAGCGACTGCCTATCTAACTTCCACAATCCAGTTAGCACTGGATAATACGATAAATATTTTTTCTTTCTTTCTTTCTATACCTTTTAGTAAGATTGCTTGTCAAATTATCGGGCTCCTGGAAACCAACAAACCTGCAAACCACCACGACTGTCAAAGTTTTACAAATGACAACGTCATTAACCTTCTTTCCGAAGCAGGGTGGAAACTCGGTATGTAATGGGGGACCACCCATTACATACCGAGTTCCACGGACCAACCTAGGCAAGTGCGGCTTAACGTAAATATCGATTCGAACGACTGTTATTATTTAGCCCTAAGCTTTTCCTTATTTAATGTTTTTATATAACTCCCTTTTTACTGTATATTTTTTAAATGATTGAGTTTACTTGGAACATCCTTTGATAACGGTACCTGGAAATTTAAAAGCAGATAAACCAAAATCATGTTAACTCTTGTTAAATATTTACATTCCCAGAAATAGCGAAAACGTAATGAGAAGTTGTATGACAATTAAAATACAGGAGATTCTAAGAATACTTGAAACGTTTTAATCTCCAATACTTATCTACCTTGTCCACAAATTTAATACGAAATTAACGTAGAAGACTTATACACTATCAAAAAGTCACTTTGTATCTCTAATTTTCTTTTACGCAAAAACTGCTTAACGAATTTGGATCTATAAGACACATGTTTATTAATTGGAAAAACACATTGGATTAATTTTATCTCGGTAGTATAATTCCGTGGGATCGTTACCAAATTCGATTCGGGCGAAGCCGCGGTCTTTAGCTAATCTTAACAAATGAATAAAATTGAAATGCCTGTTTCTAATTTTATAATAACAGCTTTTACTTTAAGCAATATGCATAAATGGTACTTGAAAACATAAAAAAAAATATGTTGTCTGCTCCGGCTTATCTCCGAAACGGTAAAACCGATTTGGACGGGGCGTGTACTGACAGATAGCTGATGTTATAAGGAGTAAGTAGAAAAAGGTTTAGAGTTCTGAATATATTAAACTTGAAATTTTAAACAAAATCCTATTCAGGTAGGGAAGTAATATTTTAAAACTAATTTCACGCAGACTAAAGTCACGGGGCACAGTTACTGCCGCACTCAGAGAGCTTTAATGATTACTTAGACCATCACTTAGTAAAGGTTTTGACAGGTTTGTCATACAAAAGTATGTCAAATCTTTATTAAGTGACGGCTTAAGTAATCATGAAATATCTCTGAGTACGGCAGTCTGTGTCATAATATAAAAGTACGAAAGCTCTTCCCTTTAACTACTGATCACAATACCATAACAAATCGAGATGACGGTTCTTTGGAATACATTGTGGTTATAAAAGTATCCCCCTCTTATTGTTTTAACAAGATTCGTGTTCAAGATAAAAGTACATGCATTCCTGTATCTTAACTTGATTTCATGGTCAGACCTTTTGACCGTAATTTGATGGTTAATTAACTGTTCACGTGGTGGTAAACGAATGTTTATGGTTAATGATCTTAATTTTCGCACTTATAATTGTTGATGATGTTGATGTGTATGAAGGTTCTAAAAGCATAAGGTAATCAGCCTATTTCATTTCCTACGTGAAGTCACTTACTGCGGTACTCAGAGATATTTAATGATTACTTTACTGATTAGACATACTTTTGTATGACAAAACTGTCAAAACCTTTACTAAGTGATGGCCTAAGTAATCATTATAACTATCTGAGTGCGGCAGTTAGTGTTTAAGTTTATTTACCTAACTGGAGGCCTTAATTTTATTCACAACCACAGGTCTGGGAAATCTATGTATGTAAATGGTGCGGTAGTCTACCACGTGGACCCTGATTGCGTTGGTGGAAGCAAACGGTTTTTGATTTTTCATTTTCTTCTTAATCGAGTGGACGTGACTCGGTGTGTAATGGGTAACTCATCCACAGACCAACCTAGGCAAGCGCGGCTTAACATAAAGATTGACCTGAGTGGCAGTTATTATCAAGCCACGAGCTCCTCACCACACCACACACACCGTACCACACACTAAAAATCTGAATGAAAAATAATGCTCCTATCACACGAACTCAAAACGCACTTAGTATGGAAATGAAGTCATCAGGCTAAAGCCCCCTATTCACTACACGGCTGGATCGCTGCGGCGACAGTGGCGACGCTCGTCATTCCTACAAATCATGTTTACTGGTTGTCCGAACAACGGCGGGCAGAGTGTCAATAATCGTGTATTGCACCCCTGCTGTGTGTGGTGCGTTTGGACTACTGGATACTGTCGTCAATGAGTGAAATGTTTTTTTTTTTTTGGAAATATTGACCTTTTTTTTTTTTGTTTCTGGAATTTTATTATCGATCTAAATAAGCTACAGAAATTATAACATAACATCTCACCTAATCCTTGAAGGGTTAGGCATGGGTGTACCTATTATATTTACACACTCATTTCATTTTTTCTTTAAAATAATAAAAATAAGTAAAGTAAAGTAAATTTTGACGTTCGAAAAGTGCTGATTATCAGCCTAGTTTGAATAAATGAGTTTTGATTTTTGATTTTTTCATATTTTTTTAAGTCCCATGTTATAGGGGGCGAGCCTATTGCCATCAACTGGCCATAAATCTAGACTCCGTGGCTGCTATTGAGAAATTCCTGATGGAAAAATTGAAGAAAACCCTGATATTATAAAATCTGGGAAAATATAAATACGAATGAAGACATCAGTAAAAATAAAACGATGCTAACTCATTCATCTTATTACCTTTTAATGTCTAATAATTAGGTCTTATTTCATTATCTCTTATTCTTATATATTATTATTATAGCTGCTGGATAACCTAAGTTCAGCCACAAAACACAAAAAACAAAAGACACACAAAAAAAAAACCAGACGAGCGAACAAATCTTGACACCGGACATGACAAGCTGTATCTTCCACTTGACTTGCTCATGCACGTAAGTGAACGGGTCACGAATCTACTCACCTGTTAGTGAATCTCGATGACTCGACGGAAAGCGTTCACGTGCCATACAAGTCATTCTATTTGTTTGTAACTGGTTTGTACCGGTTACAGGATTACTATGGGTTTTTGTTGTCGTCTTTTATGAATACAACAGGTAGTAATCGATTTTGTGGTTGAGCTTTTGAATTGTTGTGATATTAAAATGCTAGGAGTGTGTTATGATATGAGCTGGTGGCGCTCTGTACTTTCTGCCTACCCCGATGAGAAAAGGGTATTTAATTACAGTGTATACTTTCATATTATACTCGTTTTTCATTATATAGGCAAGTGGTGTTTCCAGCAGATTTTGCTATGTCAGGTTTAACAGAAATAGTTGCCATTAAAGTCCTACGTGACTGCTTTTAATGACTAGAATAATGTAACCTTAAATTAATTTACCAGTTCCAGGATTTCAGTGTGTCAGTTGACATACCTGAAACAATACAAAAAAAAGATTAGGAAGGTGTAGGTACATATATTGTTAAAACAACCACCGTTACCATTAGAGCGGCAAAGGTTAATTGCAGATAACGAAGAACCGAGTGTTGTGTGTTGAGCAACCCTTGATATTTGACTCATCATAATTATTTTTTGGAACAATACCGCCACACTATTTCGAAACCACTCCAACTCCTGAAAGTCAGAATCAATACTGGCGACCACCAGAAAAGCCCGAGACATTGAAGCTCTACGAAGTCCTAGGTAAACAATTAACTGTCTTGGATCTCGCATCTATTAATCAGAAAAAAATAGCGGAGGAGTAGGATCCTACTCCATATCAGCAGGAGACAGAACAAAACAAGGTCGACAAAGGGACGTTTACAACTTGGATAAACCCAGCTGCCTAGCACCACGGATGAATTAATGGGTCCCAAGTTGTGAACGTATTCTAATTCAAGACCATTATATTGGTTATTAAGGGTTCAAAAAGAAGACTAAACTAACACCCACCACAAAGGACCTCCCACAGCAAAGGAAGCCTGACCCAGTGTGCACAAAACTATCTTCAGTTGACAAACAGTAAACATTACAGTCTCAATATTTTTCTTCCAAACCCAGATGACGGCAATAAAATATAAACTAACAAACTGAACAGAATCAGTGAAACTAAACCAGCAAGTGACGAACTACGTCTCAACAAAGACAAACAGTAGCTTTATTCGCAACAATAAATAAAGCAAGCAAACACATGAGAAATACTGGGTATACCCTTAGGAGCCCTCATTATTTTAATAGTGTAAACCACATTATCCAAACTAAAATTAACTTTATTTACTAAACATACAACCTACATTCGTTCAGCACGTCGCTTGAGGTATTCAAAAGTTGTAGATCAGTTCTTGCCAGCTGAAATAGAACCTTTTGCGGAATATGTCAGGGTTTATTTTGCAGTTTTGTTTTCTCTAGCTTAGTGGTTGACCGGTAGGGACCGCACACAGTGTCTTGACGCCTACACTAGAATCGAATACGCCTTCGGATCAAGGGGAGACGAATAATTAACGTGTATCAAAGTTTCCAAACTTGGGATGCTAATAAAATATTTGCATGCGAAACTTTTAGAAGACGTGGTAGATCATTGAGTATGTATGACGGAGTTGGCGACTTTATTCTTGGAAGACTTCAAGTACCTAGGTAGCCTGATATCTGATCTAAGAAAATACTTTTTGATTAGGCGTGGGTAAGATTTTTTTTTTTGTAATTTATGTATCAAAGCTAATAAGGTACTTAAATTGTTAAGTTCCAGAACTGATAAACGCCACTGGATGAACTCGGAAAATAAACGAAAGGATTAACAGAACTATGAACTTACTATCATTGCTAAACGAAACTAAACATGAACTATTGTACGTATTCTAGGAAAATATAGAACTAGGTACACACCAGGCAGATTTCGTATGAAATAAATAAAATAAAACCCTTTCGGATTTAGACCATTGTTCTCAAAAATTTTGCAAACAGTTAGTCTTCAAGACTTCATAATACACTTGTAACTAATACCGTCACAATCTCATTACCCGTTCAACGATACCTAGATGAACCGCCTATCGATATCGATAGCTCTTCAACCACCAAATCACCTACGTCCTTACTAAAACACAAACATAAAATTCCCAATAACGATATCAAAACGGCCCATGAAAAGATTATTGGTACATTAAGACCACCCATTCCTTTTCTACATTTATTTCTTCGACTAAGTAGTGCTGGCCACCGGTAACGTAATTATTCGGTTTTATCGTAAACAACCGGTTTGTTTGTATGTATAGTGTCGGATTAAACCGTCAAAACACAGTTGAATCGTAATTAGATTTAATGATGTTTGAATTTGGTGCTGTATCGTGCTGGCAGGATTTAGATTCCAGGCGTTTATAGGTGGCTGATTACGGTTTAGGATGACAGTAATTTGATATTCGATAGCTATGTGTGTTTGTGTGTTCGAAGGATTTTATTTGACATATTTAGATGTTAGGTGTTGATTTCATTACAATTTGGTACAGTTAAACGACGAAATTGATACACACTTCCTTGTAGGTTAGTATTTTGTTTCTTTGTTTAGAAACGTTTTATTGTTATGCAGGTGTTATTTCTCGATTCCTTTTTGTATTCTTTACCTTTTAGGCGGTAAAGGCCAATACATAACAGAACATCACGCCTGGGATCCCCGAAGGGTTAACCCTTCTGTGTGTACAGCCTCATATGTTTAAGTCCCATGTAAAAGGGGGCAAGCCTATTTCCAACCGGGCACAAATCCAGACTCCGAGGCTGTTGCTGAGAAATGCCTGATGAAAAAACTGGCCAAGTGCAAGTCGGACTTGCACATGTAAGGGTTCCGTACCATTGTAGTAGAGATTGAGAGATTTTCCATGTTATTTTAGCACCATAGACTTCTTGTAGGTTTTCCTGTAATCTATAAGTGTTGAACTAATTTCTGTATTTATTTCAAAATTTTAGGCTCAGTAGTTTCGGAGATATGGGGGGGGAATGGTCGGACAGACAGATAGGCAGACGTTTTTTCCTTTTGAGGTATGGAACCCTAAAAACCATGGTACTTTGCTCGACCCGGGAATCGAACCCAGCACCTCATGATCAGCAGTTAGTGCTTGTGACGGTGATACTAGACCAACGAAAGACGATTTATTTACCATTGGACTGTAAATACCAAAACTAAGAAATAAAATACATTTAAGTTTAATACGCAGACGCTACAATTTCCCGCCCTATTAAGAATAACACAATAAAATATAAAGACGGTGGTGCACAAAGAAATTGTAATAAATTCATATGTACCTCCTGTGTGTAGTTTCACAAACGTAAGTCACTGGTTATTGCGGTGTGCCACCCGCCTTATTCGCTAGGTGTCGTTAGCAAAAGAATAAACATTAAATAATATATCTAATAATTTTACTGCAGCGGCTTCCTGTGGTCCTGGTGAGCAGAATAACTGAAAAGGTTGGATGGGTGACCATCCAACCTTGGCATGGCAGTTATCCACAGAATAAAGTTATTGTGGAGGTGGTAAATCATTATGACCATCGTTTTTCTTTGAGACTGCACGTGAAATCATGTACGTGAGGGAAGTGAGAGAGTGAATAATGTGTATCATCCATCAGCCTATATCAACCCACATACTAGCTTTTTCATTGGTCGATCACGTTTGATCTGCACACTGCTGGTACTAAAAAAATCCATATAGAAACACCCCATGACTCGTTACCCTACCTGGGAATATAATCCAAGAACTCGTTCTCACCGGTTGTATTTTATTTGCCGTGCACTTGACCAACAAAGCAGTATTTTCTGTAACAATCATTAAAATTAGATAGTTATCATTTTCCTGTCGTTATCACAATTTATTTGGGTTCGGTACAGCCGTGCAGCATGTCTTCTTTTTCCATGCTTCTTCTAATAATGGTCATCTCATCAAAAACCTTTTCTCTTGGAACATAATTATAAAATTAGAAAAAACACATCCATTTTTATTTTTCTGCTGTCTGTAGATACTGAAGTATCTCACGTCGTCAAGGAGGAGTCGCCGATTAAGGTTATCGGTTCCGTATATGGCCACTTGAACATTGTCAGCACTTTGTAGATTATGTGTAGATACACTTAAAGGACTGCGGAGGGAAAATTTACGCAGTTTTAGTGAGGAATAGAGATTTTTAGAGGTGGCACTCAGAAGAAGAAGGAAAAACTTCTACTTCAACTTTTGGCCACACATAATACCTATATCTGGTCACACATGCACGCCTAACAAGCAGTACACACCTGGTGATCACCGTGTTTTTAGAAATTTGATCCCACCACATTTCTACTTCCATTTATTTTATTTATTTAGGGACAATAAACAGCTACAATAATTATGTGTAAAAGATACAAAAACTAATTTTAAAAATAACATAGTCATTAGGAAGTGTCATTTGAACATAGTTTCTTTTTTTTGTCTTATCCCAAGTCAGTATTATCGCAGCTAGTTATAAAAAAGATCATTATGTGACTAATACAAATCAATGACACTTCCTCATGTAATGTGTTTAATTAAACAAAATCGATTTCTATTATTAGTATTGACGCATCGACTCCATCCTTCTATTGTTAACATTAGTGAACGCACCACATCCTCGCGAGGTGTGAGTTAGGATCACCATCGTTTAGCTGGTTAATGTCAGGATAAAGGACTTTTGTTTACTTTGTTGGCATGAATCGATTTAGTTGAGATATTCAAAGAGGAGGAAGTGAACATTTAGATGTAGAACAGAACATTGATCATCGGCTAGACGTGTCTCTCCATTGAAAATGTTAAACTAGATATTATACTGCCTACAAAGCAAGAGTGAACAGGCACCTTTAGATCATGCTAGTTCTAGCATAAGTCACACATCCATCGCTTTCCATTAAGCGTGATCGAGGTGAAGAACTGCTAGTTGTTCGCAAGAGATACCGCGGCCTCGGCGCAAGGGCTAAGAAGGAACATGGGTGGTTTTTAGTCAGTAGAAGTCTGACACTCCCTTTCGCAGGAGGGGTTATTCGATAATTTTCCAACCGCCAAAAAAAAAGGTGAAGTGCTGGCGGCCCATATAGTAAAAACCGGCCAAGAGCGTGTCGGGCCACGCTCAGTGTAGGGTTCCGTAGATAATAAAATATTATGTAAACGAAGTTAAAAAAAAAATACGGGCAAATGAAACTTGACCTCTGGATTGTATAGGCGCTCATACGATTCAGGGACCAAATTATATTGGTTAACTGCAGTTTCCATCTGTTGTTTCCATCCAAGTTCAAAATAATTTTCCTAGAAAGTCCTTATAAAGTTCTACTTTTCAGATTTTTTTCGTATTTTCTAAACTTATGGTTCAAAAGTTAGAGGGGGGGGGACGCTTTGTTTTTTACTTTTGGAGCGATTATTTCCGAAATTATTGACATTATCAAAAAATGATTTTAGTAAACCCCTATTTATTTTTAAATACCTTTCCAACAATATATCACACATTAGGGTTAAAATTAAAAAAAAAAACACTTCCCACTTTACATATAGGGGGGCTACCCTAATAAAACATTTTTTTCCAATTTTTATTTTAGCACTTTGTCGGCGTGATTGATACACATATTGGTCCCAAATTTCAGCTTTCTAGTGCTAACGGTCACAGAGATTAAGCGAGGACGGACAGACAGACAGACATGGCGAAACTATAAGGGTTCCTAGTTGACTACGGAACCCTAAAAAAGGATTTTTTGCCGAGTTCACTGAACAGTAAAGCCACTAAGAGAGTCACCTCTAATGCTTAAATCTGGAAGACTATAGTAAAAACGAGGTCTTTTGTCTTTTCTTTCATAATACCAATACTCTGGGGTCCTTCCCTAAGACTCCGAAATAACTGGCATCTTCTTGTCATCATTCGATCAGTATACGTACCCTATAAATATTTGTTACATTTCATTTCATCAAGCGAAAAGAACACGTATGAAAAACTACGTAAGTCGAGAAAGGGTAAGTCCAATCAGAATTCTACTACTTTGCTACCCTACTAAGCGTGACTTGCTACCTTCCGCACGATAATTCTCGCTTCCTGCGGTCATTGCAAGTCATCGTAGGGGTGAAATGATTAGAAATTAGTGCCTATTAGTAACCTTTTCTAATATTAATGCAGTTAGATTTATTTCATTGAGGGTTACTTTAATTGCTCTGTTGAGGGCGATGACCTGTGTCTTGGAAAGGTTGGGCCTGGTCAAAGTGATGAATGAATGGAGATGGAAAAGTCAATATGCAATGGAAAAATGTAAATGCACGTTTGATAGTAGTTACCGAAGACCTAAGTGTCAATTAATTTGATAGCCGTTGTAGAGTAAGGCCGTTATGTAAGCGGTAGCCACTTGTTTACGGCCTCTTACGTTTGTTTTCATCTGAGGAGCTCGTGGCTAAACCGTTAAATAATAACAGCCATTCGAACACACATCTTTAGGTTAACCCGCGCTTACCTAAATTGATCCGTGAATGAGTGAACACATGGAGAGTCTCCTCCGTGCCTCGGAAAGAAAACATGCTAAATAACCGTCCTTTTGGGATTCGCCTCAGTCGGGTAAAAAAATGAACTCTAATGTAAGTAACTAAGTAGTCAGTATTTCTAATGCCATTGAGGCAAAGGACCTTCCCAAAGAATCACATTGCCTTTCAAATGTCCTAAAACTACTAACACATTCGTAATTTCGTATAATATCTCTTTATATTGGTCGAACTGAATTCGAAATGAACAGAGAGAAAACTTTTCATTTGAAATAGGCTTTTGGAGGCACTTACTTATGAAACATCATGAATTTAGGAGCGCCAAAGTGATATTAAAAGACTAAGGTCGAGATCTAGAAACGTAGCATGGCATGTTATTTAACTAAGCATTATTTTTGTAAAAGTGAGAACATATAACAACCCGAATCAGATTGGCGACTTAGCTCATAGAATAAGTAAGCTGAAGTGACACTGGGTCGGCCATTTTCGCCGTAGTTCCGAAGACCAGATCACATCCGTTAGGTTAAACGTATTCTTGAGTGGAGACCACGAATCGGCAAGCGTAAGGGTTTCCACCCTTACGCTTACCGATTGGGCCTCGGTGGAGCGACGACCTTTGCAAGGTGGCTCGTAGCAACTGTATGAGAGGTGCCGAGAATCGAGTTGAGTGTCGTGTGATTGAAGCCGCCTATGTCCAGCAGTGGATTGCAGCTTCGAACTACAAATGCACGATAGAGAATGGAATATGCCTATGGAAAAGTATGGAGTAAATTAACGTGAATAGACCACAGACTCTGATTCGACTTCCTAAAACTAAAACAGCAGCTGCTCCTCTTATTTTTCCTACTTGGCATCTAAAATTAAAAGTCATTTATTCAAACAAGGCTGATAATCAGCACTTTACGAACGTCAAAATTTACTTTACTTATTTACAAGTGACCGTCCCCCAAAACGCCCACCCTTCGACACTTCCTAGTGTTTTTGCTAGTAAGAAGAAGTGGCAGAACAAACTCCCCAGCAACATCTAGCAGGTCAACCTATAAGGCCGGTTTCTGCTTAACCAGACTATCCTGCGGCTGCCCTGAGTGTATGGTCTCCAGCTAAAGCGTAAATCAAATTCAAACTCTTTATTTCAGACAAGTGTCCATAGTGTTAGTAACAACAAAATAACTTAATGACTAGGGTTAGTAATGAGGCAAAAGGAAAAAAAAATATATAAAAATCAGATGGTATGGATCCTTACCCAATGACGCAGCAGAGGGGAGTCCCACCGATCTGAGAACACGCTCAGAAGACCGTTGGTGGTGGTGCGTAGCCGACCCAACATGGAGGCGGTCCTTTTTTCTAACGATCGCGTAAAAATCATCTGTGCGCGCCTTCGCAAACATAGTGGACGCACTACAACACCACGACAGCCCCAACAGTATCCTGAACGTGTTATTATATTGGACACGCAGGTCGCTGTATGTCCTCTGCTGTAAAGTTATAAACTAAGTGAGAACGCGCAAAGAGCACACCCGCAATCTTCAACATTACATACAAAATATAACCAGCTCCAAAAACTCCTCTATTACCTAACTTAACTCGACGAATCCAACTTCTTCTTCAAAGCCAACATTACAAGCGACGATCAGTAACCACTAGTAATTGCCTAACTAATCACCCGGCGTATCTCGACTTGCGACACGGTGCACTGATCAATTAAACAGAATGCGAAGCTCGCTAGACTCACAACTCGATTATGTCGCGTCCCGGCCGCGTTTTAGAAAGTAATTCCACTCGACTTTCACCACTACGTAACCGTGTTAGGGGTTGATTTCGGAATTTGAATTTCGGTAGTGCTTTTTAGTGTTGTAGTACTTACATTAAATATTTTCCTGATAAACTATGATAGAGTAATTTAAAAAATCCTTTACCGGTTACCAGTTAGATATTTAAAACTACGTAATCTAAACTCTAAATCTATCGGTCGAAATGTGTAAAGCGTTTAAGATATAATTATGTACTTTAACATTGGTGTAATAGCATTCAAAAAGTACTACAGGAACATCATCATCATTCTCTTGCCCTTATCCCAATTCATTTGGGGTCGGCGCAGAATTTGTCTTCTTTTTCCATACTTCTCTGTTTCTCGTCATCTCATAGGACACCTCCTTTTTAAACACACAACGCCATCTATGACACAAATCAAGAACTAAAGTCAAAAGGACGGAATTTGGAATTATTATTGTGCCCTTCTCAAGTTATCCACGACCAATCGAATAACCTGACATCATTTGTTGGGCATTAGCCTTCCAGACAGCTCCCGTCTGGTCGGAAAATCCTCCCTTTTCTATGGAGGATGAAGCACTTAACTCCTCGTTCGTCATATACTGGTGCTATATATTGACTTTAATTGTCACTGACCTGAAATTTCGGATTTTGAACGCTGTTAATTAGGGTAATTGGAAACGCTAGTGTAAAATATATAAAGCATCGTTTTCGGGAAAGCTAGCAGCGCTTCAAACCAAACATCTACAACAAATATCATCATGAATATTGGTGTTTTTGTGGATTGCTTCGCAGTGTGCAAAATAAATAGATAACAATCAGAGCAATTTAGTTATCAAACACACACACAAAACATAACATCACGCCTGTAATCCCCGAAGGATTAGGCAGAGGTGTACCTAACAGTACCCCCACATTTCGCCAGTTATGTTTTAGTCCCATGTAATAGGGGGTGGGGGTGTGTAGTTATCAAAATAAAAAAATAAAAATTTGACATAAAAATTTAAAATAAACCTTGTTTCCGAGGAAGCAATGAGAGAAGTGCAACCGTCGGACTACCAAGTCGTAGGACACGAGTTCTAATCCAAGACGCGCACTTTTGGTTTTTCAGATTCATGTGCGTATTGTATGTTATCACTTGCTTCGGTGAAGGCAAAATCATGAGTATGTCTGAGAGATCTTTCTCGACGGCACGTAAAGCCAAATCAGAGGCCTATGGGTGGCATAAAAAGTTTCACACCAGGTTGGGCATTAACTAAACGATAACGAAAGAGAAAAATCAATAGGGTAGTTAACCAAAAAAATCTAATTAGTCCGTCAGATAGATTTCCAAAAAATATTAAACACGTATTTTTTCATTTTTCACGTAAACAAACAATGAAGACGATACAGTGCTTTGAAAATTCTTGTGACGTCATATTCTAAGACATTAGTATGACATTTATTACCGGTGAGTGACGTCACGACCCGCCACTCAAATCTTTGACGCGTTTTATCTTCGTCAATTTTTATTGATTTGATAAAACAAAAAATATGTACCCAATATTTTTGGATAATCTTACAGACGGAATAATTAGAATCATATTTTTTTAGTCAGTAAACATGCCTATTCACAATAAATTTAAACCATAATATGTCATACTCTAGTTTAAAACAGCAGCGGAAACTCAGTCCCCGCACCACCTCTCCCACATGTATTCTCCCACTATAATTTACATTTCCCTCCAAGAAATACAAAGAAACAAGATAACAGAATAAAAACAAAAATAGCACACAAAGAGGAATGGAAAGGGACGAATTTATCGAGCCATTACGACCGCGACTGGCGGCATTCATGTGTCATAGAAGGAAATAACAATACAGATGCATGCTAGAAATAGTCCCGAATTGTACCGTCTGACTTGCTATTTGATTCGCCACTTAACTTGGCTCTATGTTTGTTCTGGGTTTTAAGTTTATCATTTAGTTAAATAGTTTTCAGGTGAAGTTGTCTAGTAATAGGAACAACCAGTTCGCAACCATATTTAGACTGCAAGAATTGGAACTAAATGTATCCCACTTTTTCCATGATATTTTGTTTTCTCACTGCGTCATTTGGAGTCCACAAAACAATGTAAAAGTATTCTAATACTTTTAAGTAAGAATATAGAATGATCGAAGTTAAAAATAGGACCCAAAAATATGCCAGATTTTTTTTTTAGGGGACACGAAACTGATTTTACCCATAACACGTACCTTACCATCACTGCTTATGGAAAATCATGACCTTTATACCTCAGCCAAATGTAGCTCCGACCCTTCCCTGTGTTGACATCGATTTACTGCTCACTCTCTTAAGGCAACCAGCTTTAAAGATAAGTAAATAAATAACCGCCAAGTACCCGTTAATGTCCCGCAGATAAAAGGCGGCTTCAAGAACCACATTCTCTTAAGAGTTGTTACCAAAGACAAGTCAGCTTCTGCAGAATAACCAATTTAATTCACATTTCTCCATATTTGGCCGCATTATGGCCAACCAGTCGACAATACTGCATTGTACCAGTAACTTAATCCGATAGAAGGCACACAATCAACTCAGGACCTTTTCAGACTAAAAATAAAGATCAGAATTAACTGAGGGTGTCCACCGACGGCGCCTACGCAAGAGTGTCGTATGAGTATTTTTAGCGTCGCCCAAGAAGTTTTATTTGATTGCTGCACAACACATAGTTGTTGGGATTTGTGTTTCAAATAAGTCATGTTTAAAAATAACAATGCGATAAATTCCAGAATGGGAAAAGCGATGTGTAAAGGTAAATGTAAAATCAATAAATAATGGAATCAGGAATTGAATGCGCTAGAAACGACACCACATTTTGCCTTACTAAGCGACATGAAGTAGCATAATCCGATAATAATTGTTTGTGGAGCTCTAGCTGGCACAAACCCCACCCATAATCGTGTATTTATCGATTCAATTATTGATTCTGACACCTAAATCTTTTAGGCCTTAAATATCTCGATTTCAGAGATTAGTCCTTATCTTTGGGCTACTTGTTCAATTCACTCTAATGTTTTGTCGTAAATATAGAGATCGTGGAATATAATTTGCAATTATTTACAGCAATCTGGTACAGTAACATTATTTTGAATGCGTTTATCACACTTTAACCACAGGACAATGCATATCTAATTTAAGTTACCACTCCTTTATAAATTACAAGTGTTTTCAATGAACTTATACTAGATTCTTTTCTGAAAATTCAGAAACCTACAATTTATCAATGGATATATCCCATTTACACTTTATTTAAGACATAATATATCTACTTGGATACCTAAACATTATTGCACTGTTTGTTGGAAATCCAGCTATCAGTAGTGAGCTGAGAGTTGAGAATCGCTTCGAAAAAAGTGCTTCTATTGGGATTGATTAGTGTTCGTGAAAACGGACATACAGTTTCTTGGCTTCTGGTATATTCACACAAATAACAAATTCACCGGTGTCATAATCCCAAAAATCGTAGCACAAACTTCACAATCCATTTTGTCTTCCCAAAATCCGTACGTCACTTTATTATTCCATGGGAAATAATCTCCACCTGGGCCAGTCACATCCGGCGACGGGATTTTCCATTTCCACTCGGTGTGTGCCACTTCCGGGGGGAGGGTAGTGGGGAACATGTCCTTACAAGTTCTCCTATTCTTGTGATTCTATGCTCACGTTAGCAATCAGTCGGCATTGTCCGGCCACGTTCGATAATTTTCGTCGCTATGCATTTCGGAATGACTATGACAATTGAGTACTCGTTTTTGTGTTTTTGGACACAAAAACGAGGTTTGGTTGGCAACGTGTAAGTAATGCATGTTCATTAGAGGTGTTCTATTTTGTAAAATAAAATGTGTGTGTTTTTATTGCAGTAGGAATCTTTTTTAAGATTTTTCAAGCTATTTTATTTTTAGATATCTTAGTAACCGGTGGTATTAACTATTAAAATCGCATGAATGCAGTAACAAGTGGGTAATTTCGAGCTTAAGTTTCGCTTAGTTCTTAATAGAGCATAATGAAATGATAACGTTATAAGAAACTTGCTGTGTTCTAGCTAAATACAAAGGACTTTCTCGGAATCCGAATCTAAAAGCGACTGCAGTATTACAAGCTCCAGTTGTTAACACAGGAATTCCCACTGTTGAACTATTCTCGTAACATAATAAAAGAAAGAATCCTCTGCCAAGTGTTCCGAAACATATTTTCTTAAGAAAAAATAAACGAACGTAAAAAAAGACGAGAGAAAACTAGCAAATAAGCCGGCTGGCTTCCGGAGACGTAAATATAAAAATAAATGAAAAATATATTATATAAACATTTTCGGGGGCGTTAAATTTGCATTTTAATGGAGATCCACGCGTAGGTAACAAGTTTAACTAATAGCCGTGAAATGAGGGGAGGCGGAATGGGCGGCCGGGCACAGTGGTGCCTTTGTTCAGTGCCGGGCCAAAAATGTCATAAATTCAAAAAGGTTTACTGTCTTTGTCTTATGAGTTCACTGTTTATGAGTGTAAAGAAAACCTGTGTGGACATTCGTTATCCTTTACGAGCATACTTTGTTTTTAATGGGTATTAAAATGTGTAAGTAATCTAATCGGCTTCATTAAGTCGGTAATTCATTGACAAGTCTCATGTCTTGATGTCTAGTTTCTTTCAAATCTTTACGGACAGAATGCAGACACTAACTGTCAGAGTACAATGTCTGGTTGCTGCATTCGTAACTCGATTCGATTTCTTTTATCAGTTTATGTTGTGTAATTTCATTGGTTTATATGTAAACTAAAATAATATGAATATAATAGTTACCTACTATTTCTCTGAATCTCTAAACGAATTAGAGCAGAAGATATTCCACAAAACGCAGTCCCACAAACCAAATACGCTAATCCTGCAAGCACAATAGCGCAGCGGGTCAAGTTTCTTTTCAACGTTAGTTTCCTTCATATCCAACGAAATACAAAACATTGTTGGGATACAGTGGGTATGGGGGACAGTGGTACACTAGTAATCCTGGCTGAACAATCGGCCAACGCTCGCTGCCCGGAATATGGTACTAAATAAGAAGAGAGCGCTCTCTTCGTGTGGCAAAGAGCAAGTTAGCCGAGGGGCAAGGTAACGAGATTTGGTTTGTGCCTATTTTGGTTTGAGCATTGTGATGACAGGCTGAAAAAATTGTCAGTGAAAGTGTGTGTGTGTTTGTGTATTAGCCTTCCAAACTGTGAAACGTCCCCGAGTAACAAGACAAAGGCAGGAAGATACCTAATGAAGATAGAATTTTGAACTAAAAAATATTTTATCAACTTCGGGATTCGTAATTTATCTGATATTTTGTTACCTTTAGGTCCATGGTATCCGCTGTCGTAGATGATAGGAATAGGGTACTGGATAACTTTATAATATGTTTTAGTGTGATCTTTTAGTCGTTGTTTTAATTCAAATATTAAACGACTATTTAATGGTGAGCTTATATACGGGAAACTCTTTAATAATGACTACCACACCGGTAATTGACATTGGATCAGATTTACATACTGAAATAACATCCGTTTACAAGATAATATAATCAGTCGTGTATATTTAATGTTAATTTATTTTGCAGTCACGCATCATGCTTTCCATTTTATGTAGAACATTCAAAATTAGCTTTTATAAAAAAAATTGCTGTCTTGTTATTGGAAAAAGCGTAAGTGACAAGGTGTGCAGTTGCAAGTGAAAAGTATCTTATTGCTACATAATCATAAGACACTTATCACGTACTTTCCTATCAAAATCGAGGTTACTTAACCCCGATATCGACCGGCATGGTCGTTATCATAATAATCATACCGTTACTAAATAGTCACATACATTACACAACCCCACTTCAAATTGAAGTGACAAAGCACTACATTCTCAGCCGTCCTTAATTCAAGCCCCCATCCATCAAAGGACTGTCATCTCTGTTCCAATAATCTAGGGCTCGTCGCCACATAAAGCTGTCCCCCGCTATCTTGGCATATTGCATACCGTGCGGACGCATATGATAAGTGCATAACCCGAACGTTTGTTGGAAAAACACACTTTCATCGCGGAAAGACGAGACGATCTTGTTTTTCAAACTAGATGTTTGTGTTTACATTGCTTGGGTGAATTTGTTCTGGGGGATGTAATGTTGAGGATATGTTATGGATTTTGTGTTGATGGTTTGAGTTATGGTTCTGTAAAATATTTAGGGATTTAGAACTCCCATATAAAAATGAAAGTCACTTAGAGCCCGTGGTTAAATGATAGCAACCGCTCGGGTTGTTTTTTTAAATTAATACGGATGCCTAGCCTTTTCCTAACTATGTTGGGGACCGCTTCCAGTCTAACCGAATGAACTTAAATACTAGTTTTTTACATAGAGTTACTGCTTATCTGACCTTTACAATCCAGTTACAACTAGGAAATGCGATAACTACATATTTTGGTCAGACTTTCGGACCACTGGTTACTATTACGACTGTCTAGATGTACAAATGATGGCCGAGACCAACGATTTAACGTGCTTTTCGAGGCGCGGAGTAAATTCGGTATGTATTGGGTGGACACCTATCTACAGACCAGCATTGGCATTTGCGGTTTAACCTGAAAATTGCACCGGGTGGCTGTTTTTATGTAGCCACGATCTCCTCTACATAGAAAAATATTTATTTTATAGCCTATTCCAGACAGAAACATACATTTTTTTTGCTACATAGAAAGTCTACTCTACTCTATAACCAAGTCATTCCAAGCTCACGCCTTACAATATCATCATAGCAGCGATAAATTCTCTTAATCTTAAACACAGAGCATAAACAAGACAAGTCGTGAGTCACGTGACCTCGCCACAAAAGCTAATTGTATATGTGCGTTTAAGAAATTCGCAAATAAATAAGTGTCTCCACCCACTCGAAGTCCGTGTGGTCAGAATGAAACACTCTCTTGTGCTTTATTGAAGTTGTTGTAGTCCAGTGATGAAGCTAAGAGATAGATAGCTTACTGTTCTTTTATACAAAGTATACTGCGTGTTTGACAGTATAAGTTATTAAACTGACACGGTCACTTACGTTATTATACACTGAAAACAGGATATTTAACACGTTTACTTACGTTTCGAGCTCCCGATAACATAATGAAAAAACTGGACAGTGATCAGATCTTCGCAGGATTTTTTGTGAAGCAACTGGATTTAGTTGAACAGCATTCTGACGGCATGGTTGGCGCAGTGGCTGAGCGATTGGACTGCTGCGCTGCGTGTCGCGGGTTCGATCCCCGCACGGAACAAATATTTGTATGGCCTACAGATGGTTGTTTCGGGTCTGGGTGTGTTTGTGTATGTGAGTTTAAATGTTTGTGAACGCACCCACGATACAGGAGAAATTCCTAGTGTGGGGCAATGTTTAAAAAAAAAAAAGAAAAAAAAAAAAAATTCTGTACATTAAACTAAGTAACTCTTCGCAAAAAACATTGCTGATAAACGACATTTACTTTTGGGTGAAAAAATATATTTTACGGTAGAACTCAATGTAAAGCACACAAAACATTGTGCTGATGGATGCATAGAAGAGTAGCAAGGTCGTGGAGGCATTAAAAGTAAAGTTATAATATAAACATTTATAACAAAAAAATAATACGAGTAGTAACGGTTGATTATAACATAAATTCATGTTTCCATCTTCGTAACACGAATCGTAAACCTATGTTTCATTAAAAAAAACCTTTTTTATGTAGTTAAGAACTATTTCCAGGTTATAAAAGTTTTAGAGCTTTTAGTGGAGTCATGCTCATGCGTGCTAGCATAATAAGAGGTAACTAATAGGTATTTTTATATTACAATAAGTTAAAATTCAAGTACCTACCCAAGTAATTAATAACGATAATGGTTTTACGTTTACATCCCTTACAAGTTTAGTTGCATGAAAAAGTAGTTTTTTTTTTTAATCTAGCTTTTAAGATTGTAATGTGCCTTCATATTGTACATCGGTGTTTTCAGATTTTTTTTCAGGAAACCTGGACTTGGTGCAGTTTTGAAAAATTACGCATGTGCCTCAAATGAATGCTCGGTATACGAAGAATCCTTGAAGTGGGAGTAACGTACAGGTATAATTGGCTATTTGACTACTGTTAAAAAATCTCAAAAATCTAATGTAATGTAAAAAGTAATAAAATCGATCAAAAAATGGCTTAATGATCTTCTAATACAGTTGTATTACTTTTTCACACATCGTGTCATCGTGTCTGATAATTCTTTGAAATAACGTTACGTTTTCGTGAATTTTTCATTTTTAATCAAATAGCCAATTTACACCGGTACACCTCTACACCAATTTAGTCATCTATTTCAGTCAAACTAGAAACCTACCTTAAATTTTTCTAAATCAAAATTCTATTTCTATTTTTCTAAATAAAATAGCTTAGCTTCCAGAAGAGTATCGCTTCAGCTACGCCACCGCAGTTTTAAGCACTGACAATTTATTGCGCACGCAATTACAACATGGCGGACAAAAATTGCAGCGCGCATGCGCGACAAAAGGCTGTCAGCCGGCGCTTGCGCCCCGGTGACATATTTACTATTTTCTTGTTTTATTTAATTAGATATGCCATGTCTGTTTAAATGGAGTTTCCTTTGATAAAAGGGGTTTTTAGATAAGTGGTTATTGTTGATTGTTTTCAATTTATTAGCTCGGATATTTATGCATTTTGCAAAAGCTCGGTCATATCTTGGCTACGACCTACACTTTTAGCAAGGCCCGTGTTCTGATAGGAACTATTGTGATTAAAATAAAAGAGATCTCTTAGACCCTGTCACGAGTGACTATGATGCGACTTGAAGAAAACAAGAGACACACATCATGCCACTTGCTTAACGCACGTCGTTGGCAAGTTGTACCGCCTGAGGACATTTCCAGGACGTTATTCTCTGTAATTTCAGTTTTTCCATCAATAAAGATTAACTCAGAACTAATTCTGAACTACCAGGTAATATTTACTGTTTTTCTTGTAGAGAGGAGTAAAGGACTGCTATCAGCAGATTCATCATAATATCAGATTTCACTGTATAAACACAATATTCCTCGTTTTACAAAGCAAACATATAAAGCTGATTTCCACGAACTGTAGCTATGAACAGGTCAAAGTCTACTTCATGGAAATTGGCTTACTTGTACTGTTGTTTGTTCAAAATTGTATCATGACATCACGCCTGTAAACCCTGACGGGTTAGGCAGAGGTGTAACTAATAGTCCACCCACATACTGCCAGTTAATATGACTCGGTTATGTTAATAGAATTGGCGCTTGGTAGTTACTAAGTTAGCTTAGCTATCTAATTTATTGTTTTGTGCATGTGGTGTTTACCTTTACGTAATTGTTACGCTGTAGCCTAATTTTAATAATGCATAATGTCGATGTATTAAGTGTGAACAATATTGTTGGTAGACCTAAATAAATAAAATAAAATAAAGAAGGTGAGTGAAGCTGGACTAACAATGGGTATTTACACAGTAAAAGAAGACACTGTAGAAGGACATACACTGAGCTTATTGGTGACGTTCTTTAGAAGGGTCAGACCAGGTGCTTATGGTGCGTGTATGTCCACATGTATGAATTAAAAGAGTATGCTAGAATCGTGGCTGGTGGGTATCTGACTCCATGGAAAAAAGGCGTGAGATTATGTTATATGCCATCATCATCTACCTAGCCTCCTCCCAACTATGCAAGGGTCGGCTTCCAGTTTAAATGGAAGGATCTGAATATCAGTATTTTAGATGGAGCAACTGCCTATCTAACCTCCACAACCCAAGTAGTACGAGATAAATCGAGACGCTCTGGTAAATCTGGTCGTCAGACTTTTTGGGTCACTGACTACCTGTAACTACAGTCAAAAGTCTACAAATGACTTTATCCTTAGGCACGGAGTTTATGTTGTATGTATACTCATATAAATGGTGTATACGTCTTTATCGGCGCACGAGTCGCGAAACAAGACAGATTGATCTAGCGCACTTGGACGGGAACAATGTTGCCAACTTGAAATCTGGATGATTTATAAGCTGCGATTCTCCGTAATATTCAAATAGAAGTTTATGTGCAGTGTTGTATGTCCAGTGTTGCTTGTTGGAATGAACAGGTGTTACCTGTTGAGTAACTGAAATTACTAAAATAAAATAGATTTATCAAAACTAGGCTAACCGTTGGCAATGTGATATAATAGTTTTGTTCTATAAAGATCTTAAATATTAAAACAACACATTTCACGCCTGTAATCCTTAAAGAGTTAGGTAGTGGTGATATTTCAATCTACATTACGTTATAATATATGATTAAGTTTCACATTTCACAGGAAACAGGCCTATAAAATGGGGGCAAATCTAGATTCCAGACTGCTAGGTCACTAGCAGTCTAGAATCTAGATTGCTAGTGTCTAGATCAACAAACCACCGCTGCAACGCCATCGACCACTGTGTTAATAAATGTTAAAAGAACACTTTTGTTCGGTAATGACCAGTCACAACAATAAAAAACTTAAAACAGTTTATTTATAATGTAATACAAAGCATTCTATATCCCCCTCAAAGTTTACGACGTCACTTGACGTAAAACAGATGGTTCCAACAAATATGTACGTTATAAAGTGGCAAGACAGACGTTTAGTCAGGGGCGGATACACATACAGACACACACATCAAACTGACATTCATTTTGGAGATTATTTTTGTTTAGAAGTGAACGAACAAAATAGAGAAATAGGGAAGAAGGAGAAATGCAGCGCTGGCTTCAAATAAACTGGAATCAGTGGTTCATTCCAACGTAGGAGGAAATGCCACTGAATCAGACACAACCACTATCAGTGGTGGTAGAAAGTAGCCATACCTGGCTTGTCAGGTATAATAATAATAATAAATTATTTATTTCTCTCATCATCATAAAACATACAATTTAAATAGTAACTACATAGAGACTGGTGTCTGTTTTAGGTAGAACCTATACAGGTTCACTGTAATACTACAGGACACCAGGTTAACCCTCCGTCGGACATTCATCCTATGACATAATAATTATATTTAAATTAACAAATTCGGTTAATTTAGCAAATTAAATTATGTTAAAATAAAATAAATCAATCAAATTCGATGAATTTAAGCAATTCAATTAAGTTAAAATAAATCAAAATACTAATGAATTAAATTAAAGATAAATTAAATTACAAATAAATCAAATTACAAATAAGTCAAAAAGCAAATAAATTAAATTGCATTGATAGGTATGCAAATGCTGTGAGTAATCATTGTAAGAACGTGAAACTCTGTACAGAGGGTTAGCACTTGTGTAGGGGCTGGTCATTGATGCTGACTGGTGACCCAGGTTGGGTTAAGTGTCTTCCTATAAAGAATGTCTCAGTAACAGACTGTCTGAACATGGTAATGTAGCTCTGTTGCACAAAATTTATCCACACGTGCAATATTCTCGAACCACTTGTGTAGAAATTACCAGAGTTCATTATACATCGACACCTCCATGCAATAACATCGTAACTCACTTTTTGTGATTTTACAGGAGAGCGATTTTAAAGTTTGAAAAATTATAGCAAACTCAAAACACCCCTTACAATTTTTGAAGCTGGCTCTACTTAATATAGTTTAGGCGGACTATAAATAGGTATGGTTAAGTTGTAAAAGAAAAATTGTTTTCATGGGTTTTCATGACTTACGTGAAAAACAAAACAGTGAAATGACATATAAGTTACGAGGACAAACATTGTATGTCTGAGTTACAATATAGTTTTTTTGTAGTTTAATTTATTTTTGTGGTCAGATAATTGTAACTCCAAGGTGTTAAGTTACATAAAATGTTTTTATATAGTAAAAATTAAGTTAATTCATGCAATCCAAAACAAATCTGTAAATACACATCTCATAATGCGATAATGTATTATTATTATACCTATTTTTGTGTTTGTTATTATGTTGTCTTATTAATTTGAAAGATAAAAGAAACATTTTGTAGTACTTAAATATTATTATTTAATGAGATCACAAAATCAGAATCAGCAATTACAAAATAGCAGAACTTAACTGAATACCTTCTTATATTATTCAACATCAAATTAAGACACTAAGTATGTATCTTTTAAAGGTAAGTAACAATTTTTTAAACATATTAAAAAAACAAAAAAAACTTATTAAAAATATTAATTTTCTTCATCACTGTCATTGTCTGTAGCTAGCTGAGTGGAATGTGGAAGATTTAAATAAAAACTATGATAAATATCTGGTATTGCCTTACATTGACACAAGCTTACAAGGTCCTTATACTTTGCTGTTGATATTGGGAGCATTTTATTGTACAATAAAGGAATACTTTGTCCTTCGTTTAACTGTTCACACTGAACAGTCTCTTGTGCTCTTTTCGTTCGTGTGATTCGTGAAGTAGGTTTCATAGCAAGGTTAATAGATAAGTGCTGATCACTGAGAAAATCGTATTGAAAATAAATTAAATCAGGGTTTTCCTTTTCTATTTTAATGTGTTGTATTTTAGTCCATGTCATCTTTTTTCCAGAACTATTCCAGTCCCAGTTTAGTTTTTTCTTTATAAGACATTTATAATCAAGAATCAGGTTTTGATCTAATTCAGTAACATCATAAGGAGTCCCCGTAGTTTTAGCACATCTGATCAGGGTCATCCATTGTTCTGGTACAAAAATAATCTGATTTTTCTTCCGGCGCTCTATCAACGCGTGCATAGCATCCCCTTTAGATTGTGAGTGTCCTACTTCAAAATAGTTATGTGTAAAAACGCAAACGAAGTTATTCGAGAGTAAAATCAATGAGTAAAATTATTCAAGGGTTAGTTACTCTGATATAACATGGTGTTTGGTCGAATCCGCCCTAAATAGAACATCGCAACTCGTCTTAACTTGTCGTAATGCACTAAAAACTAACGTAAAGATCCGTGCAACATCATTGTAACTCAACTTACAATGCAGTAACAGTACATTTTATGATCATAAACCGTAATTTTATCATGTACATAGATTGTATCTAATGTTACAATTTTGTTGTACATGATAAACAAGCTACTCATAATATTTTCTATAAATTGTAAATCAAGTTGCAATTATATTGTTGACAAAAAATATTTTTTGGATTAGTTACAATACTTTGACGTTGGTTTATTTTAGAAACGAAAGGGAATAGAATTACAATGATAGTACAGAAAAAATGCATTTTTTTTTTACATAACAATGCCGTTGTAACTCAATTTTTGGAAAAAAGTGAGTTACGATGTTATTGCATGGAGGTGTCGATATAAACCCGAAATCAAATAAAAATAACCCAACTTCTCTTGCAAAAAGCTTACTCAAAGCCTAGCCTCAAACCTAGTGGAGAAAAACCATAAATTTTATTAACTTAGTCCTTTTACAACCGTACCATATCACCGCATACTCATATACTTAAAATATCCCTACATAAATCATACTCAACCTAATATTTTGGTAGTCGTGGTACAAAGCAACCACAAGTTGGTCAATCCAAAGTAGAACTAGGTTCGTTTATTTACTTAGGAACCGTTTGGTAACCACATGTTGTGTTGTTTAAGAGCCAGACAACTTTGTTTTGTACGGACGGATTTGCAATGTCGTGTTGGTTGAGTTTTGGCTTTAAAAATTTCGGGTCAGCAAATAGTTTGAAGGGGAGTGTAGTTGACCAGTATTTCTGCAGTTATGACATAAATCCTAATTTGGACTGTGGGCTAAGGATTTACCAAATTTCAATTTTCCGACTCTAGGGTTGAATACAGAACTTCACGCTTAGTTGTCTCATTTCCATCTACTACTATTACTTTGTGAAACTAAATTTTAAACGTGTATTATAATGCCTTGTTTTTTGAGTAAATTAAAATTATATTTTATTACTACACCAATGATAAGAAACTTGAGGATAAAGGAACTTATGGAAAAAGTTAGTCATGATACAGATAGAATCCCGAAGGTTGCCAGAATTGCAAAGCGGTAAAATTGTAGGTTACAAAATTGTATACCTAATATATATCGCGCCTTGTGTGTGGTGTCAACCAAATATTTCAACATATTTATTTACCAAATAATTCCCGATAAACGTATTTGGTTTCAAAATACTTAGTAAATAACTTTTCAACACACTTGCTCATAAAGTGGCTCTAATTTCACCGCAATTAGGCACATAATGACACCTGTAATCAAACTGTGATTTTTTCATTACCATTATTCACAAGTGAGTTATAGATTTTTTTTTTAATTTTATTGGTTGAGTTGCTTTGTTCTTAAAAAAGTTTCGATACTCAAAAGATTGTGTTCAATACTACAAATAAATGAATGTACCTATTGCTTACTCTTTACATGCAACTTCGAATTGAAATAGATAATTTATGTGTGTTTTTAATAAATAAAAAAAACTTTGAATGGACATTTTGTACGTGGCTGCAACGCTATTCGCGAAAATTAAAAAAAAAAACTTAATCTTTTAGTCTATAGCCGATCACCATTGTATGCGCGCGCAAGAAAACTTATTAATTGAAATAGATAATTTCAACTTGTATATACGTTTTTAATAAATAAAACTTTTGTTTTCTCTGTAATAAAAAAAACTTTGAATTCCTCATTTTGTACGTGGCTAAAACGCTATCCGCAAAAAGCAAAAAAAGAAACCTCATTCTTTTAGTCTATGGCCGATCGCCATTGTTAGATGCGCGCGCAGAAAAACTGATTAAATTTTCCCGCCATGGCGAAACTTTTTTCACAACTCGTTTTAACTGTTGAAAATGATTTTTTTGTGTTATTTTCTTCACAAGTATGTTGAAAAACGTCGTATGATACACGTGTGTATTGATGATTACCGTCCTCGGCTCTCTTAAGACCCTCACCTGACGGCTCGGGTCTCAATGGCGCCTCAGCGGTAATCACCACCGTTACACACTTATACCATAATGTACTATTATTTCCCTGTAAATCAAATGGAATGTATTTTATTTACAGGGAAATAAACAAATATACCCATTTATTTACCAATTTATTTACAGAATAATTTCTAGAATTCGAATCCAATTAAATTAATCTCACAGTACCTACCCATTAACATATATTATTATCATAGAGGTATTACACAAATACACTATTTGGGTAATACCTCCATTACAAAACTAGTGTGTATTTTTACAGTAGTAATGAAATAACTATCTTTACACGTAAAAAATAAACATCTCAACGTCAAAGTACTTCTCCACCTTGCTAAAGCTTGCCACATGGCATTGATACGCTAACTATCTGGCAAAAAAAGGAATCAACCCTCTCTCTTTTCATGCGAAAACACCGACCACTGGTAAGAAATTTCCTTGAATTAATGAATAAATTATAATGTAAGTATTTCATCCGCTAGCTCCTTGTCTATAAGTCGTTTCCCTACTGACTCACGTCATGTCAAGGTCGCAGCTTCGATTGATGATAAGCAGATTGAATAAATGTTCTTATGTTGATTACACGTTATCGTAAAATTAGACCGCATTTCTAAGAAGGTAGAGTCTATTTTGGAAAAAAAACGAGGCATCTGCCAAATTAGCTGAGAATCGGGAAACCATGTTTCAGACAGCTGTTCATTGTTTTTAAAAGACGTCATTTTTGACAGAATGAGAACTAGTTTGACATTTCGCACGCTCGTAAAGTTTTTATAACTATCGGTGACTTAATTCTGGTTGTGGGATACTTTATGAGTTCATTGACATACCACCCAAGGATCATAATATTTACATTAGGGTCTGAACTCCGATAATTGAAACGTTTTATAGCTTATCGATCTCACTAGTAAAGTTTGAGTCATAATTATTCGGTCGCATGGTCGCAGATTGCGTAATCGTTTAATTTTAGGTTATATATAACTCGCTTTTGCTCACGGTTTTGCCCGCTTGGTTGTCGAAAAATATGCAACGTGAACTTCCTTCGGATCTACGATTGTGTAGCAAATGTTTTCGTATACGCATTCAATGGGATGTTGCATAATGTTAGTGAAAACGAGCATAAGGCATTCAGTTGGTGATCCTTAGGTGAAAACAGGCATTAGGCATCTTGACTGAACCATAGCGGACAATGTGGAGACTATCGACACGGGAGATATGATGTGCACAAGTATGTGCGAAGACAATGGTGCAATCTAATAGATCAGGCACTGGAACTATAGGTTAACGTGATCTCCGAGTCGCGGCGGTATCTTACTGTCAATTTCCAAACCCTGGGAGGAACTACTGAGAATTTCCTAAAATAGAAAATCACGTTAATCGGTCTGGGAATGGAGTCTAGATCTCCATTCTTCGAGTCGAGCGCGCGAGGACAAGACCAAACGGGCAGTCAGTTCGTTCTAACTTTAAACTAGGATTAAATAATAAAAAAATTAGAATCTTCTAATCGAATCTATCCTTACCTATGCCCTTTTACCCGAAATCCTCAAAAAATTATAAAAACCGTACCCTATTCCGTTCCGCTCCTTAGAATTCTACGTCCGTAAGAAACATCATGTAACTGATACTCGTCAAATCGTGGCCGCTAGAGCGAGACACAGATATCTAGTTCTATTAACGTCTTCCCAAATTGTAACATGAGCTGATGTTTTGTTTCTTTCTAGTTTGGGACATAGGTTGTTAGTTGGTGTACGCTGTACATCACTGCCTTCCTGAATAGATTCATAGATGGTGAATAGAATGCATTGCTCAATTAATGGATGTCCGATGGTGGCCGAAAAGTTCTGGAGTGGCGACCGCTAACCGGAAGACGCGAGACGTTGCGGTGAAAGGCCTCCCACTAGGTGAACCGATGATCTGGTGAAGGTGTCAGGATGCGCTGGATGCGAGACGCCCGGGACTGGTCAATGTGGTGACACTTGGGGAAGGCCTATATCCAGCAGTGGACGTCTTTTGGCTGAAATGATGATGATGGGGGAGGTTAAATGAGGAAAGGACTGGTTTTGAAAGGTAAATTCAGAAGCCAAGACAGGTGGCAACCGCTTTCAAAACGTTTCGTATTTCTACAGCAAACTTCAACAGTATTGACTTCAGGTTTTTGATAGCACAGCTACGTTATTGAGTTTTCTCTCAACGATATTGCTGATTGGAGGGCCCATCTCTAAGCCCTCAGTAATAGAAATTTTCTTTGCTTGACTGGATATAATTTCCCTCAATATGCTAACCAAGACGCTGGTATCGTATTACCCAGTAAATACTAACTGGATTGTGGACGTTAGCCAGGCAGTCCATGTAAAGTACTAAGAGTTCAGTTGCATCTGGTTAGAATGGAACCCGACCGACCTCAACATAGTTAGGAAAATACTACGCTGATGATGTTATCTAAGAAGAAAATTTATTAAAAAATTGTCGTCATCAACAAAATAAATACATTAATAACAAGCAATGTATTGTCAGCACCCAAAAATTCATCGCATACTGAACACAAAGGGATCTGCGTCGATATAATTGTATTTTCGAACAAAAAAATTGGGCTGGCATGCATCAGCGACTTAGTATACCGATGTTATGCTGCCCGTCCGTTGTTGTATAAAATTGATTTTGACATTGTTTGTGGTTGCACTTGTATGTTTACTCGACTGTACATTGGTGCCACACGAGCTTGTACATTTTTAATGAACAAAATAGTTAAAAGATACCGGTTTTTTTTGGTGATGGTTTTAACGATACTCCTTATTGTGGTATCGTCAGTATTATGATGCAGAATAGCATCCTGAATGCTGTGGTGGGCAATCTTTCTCCGCCCCATAGTAAGGTAATTTGTGACCCTAGTATTTTTTAGTTCTGGTTGATGGGTTAAGTTATAAAAATAGTGTAATTTAAGTTCAAACATGTTGCAAATAATTTATTTTTCCCAAGTAAAATTATTTCATTTATCATTTTAAGTTTTGTTATTTGTGCAATTTATGAAAGTAAAATAAAAAAATAAATAAAAGGAATGTGCGCATAACCCTAACTGAATCGACAACGTATTCAAAATGTATTTACACAGTCGTAGAAAAGTCATTTACGCAACCATCAAATTAAATAACCATAGAAACAAACATAAAAACCTCCAAAAAGCCAGCATTTAAACCATTTATTGGTCAACAAAAACATGAACCGAGTTCCCAGGGGTCATAAATAAGCGATCGGGCTCGACTTTGGCGCGTCTCATTTCGCCACATTTCAAAATTAGCGCGCGATACCGGTCCAATAAAACATGGCCGACCATCGCTGCAACATAAAACAGTCCTGGATTTATGTATGGTGTAAAATTTTATATTATTCCACTCCATCTATGAATTGGTGGATACTTTGATCTGATTGCCTGGGACTGGAAATGTTTTTATGTTTACGGATGTGTAAAAATGTGAATGTAGTTTGCTTTTGCATATCTGAAGGGTTATTCAATACCTACAGTTTTCAGGGAATCATAGTAACATACATGTGAAAGTACACCGAATATTGTAATATCCCATATAATTCCAGTTAACAGCTCAGTTTCCAACAATAGCGCATTACAGTCAAGCTGTACAGTTGTTTTTGAATTTTCAATTTAATCGCGCAAATTCCGACGACAAACGCAGCTCAAAATGCTGCTCTTTCTCTCGCTCACACAAATACGTAAATTAAACGTAACTACATGCAGAAGTTGACCATTTAGTAGCAGGTGGGGTGCAAGTTTGTGACTGCACTATTGTAAATCCGCATCCGCATTGCAGGATTGCAGCCTCTGAATACTTCTGGAACAGGACCGTCTGTTCACCGCAGCCGAATAATTTCCGAAGTTGCTTTCACTGGCGCCGAATGTTGAACGTTTGTTGTAGATTTGTGGTTGTGCTGCATAAATATTAGGCAAGTAGATCGTTACGGCTATTCGTTGGTAGGTGAGTATTTTGGAGAGCTTGTGCCATGTCTGAATTGTGTCGTAGATTTAGGAACCTAAAGTGGTCGCTTGAGAAGAATTATGATAGGATAATAACATGAATTTCGTTACAATTCCTAAAATGGTCACAATACTACAATTCGTAGTATTAACTGTGTCTGTGACAATTTTAGGAATTTTAACGTGATTAAAAAAAAACTAGTTATGATTCTGCTAACACGTAAATTTAAAGTCCTGTGGTGTTAACCTTAGCTAGAGTTTTGGAAACCTAAGAGTAAAAATATGCGCATATCAAACAAAAACAAAGCAATAAACTATGTATTATTTATTTACCAAAGATTTACAACTCCGTTTTAATAAAACATACGTCTTTTCAGCAGAGATTTTTGTTTTTTCACGATTTACAGTCTACAAAAAAAAATCATATAATAAAAAGCTACGTTCACACTCCATAAATAAACAAAACTTTTGTCTCCAATACTTTACATCGAGAACTAAACGAGAACAAAAACGTAAGAGACAGCCTAAACAGAATGTCGTTACGAATTTTCAGGCGCGAACAAAAATGGACGAAGCAATGAAATAAAATTTCAAGTGACGCCGCCGTAGGATGCAAGTTATAGCGTCAAATAGAAGCATTATGTGTGCCAAACACGAGCTCGGATGTCGTTAACTGTAATGTAGTTTAAAGTACAATATTACTGTTTTGTAAGTCGGCTAAACTTCGCACTTGTTCTTAAGTAAACTTCTCGTTATAAATATCGTGTGGCCGCTAAACTTTTGTATGGAAAACCTGATCTTTTTTTTTGTTATAATTGAATGTTTTAAAGTTGCAAGATATGACTTTTTTAGGACTGGTAAACCCTTAGAATCACAAAAAAGTATATATATATATAACTATGATGTACATTACATAACATCACGCCTGTAATACCTGAAGGGTTAGTCAGAGGTGAACGTAAGAGAACACCCACATTTTGCCAGTTATATTAAAGTCCCATGTAATAGGGCGCTTATTGCATTCAACTGGACAAAAATCCAGACTCTGTGGCTGTTACTGAAAAAACCCAACAACACTTTGCCCGACCCGGAAATCGAACCCAAGACCTCATGCTCAGTACTAGACTATTCTAGTATGTAGTTATTTCTAATTAACCAACATCAGTCGTAAATATCATTTAGTTTATATAAGATACGCTAAAACAACACATGCAATATTTATCTTTATTTCCGAATCCGTAACATATTTGAAATGTATACCAAAAACTATTTCTGGGGAATTCCAAGGAAGCTATTGACGACATTAAAAAAACAATTCCTCCTCATTTATTTGACATTAAATGTAAAAATAAAATAGGCATTACATTTCTCGGTTTTTAAACCGAAAGTGATGCCAAAAAAGGAAGTCATCAATTTTAAAGTGTTTCTTCTCTTTCTACCTCAAATGATAGAAAAGGATAGAAGAAAAGAAAACTAATGCGACGTCATAGCTAATTAGCGTCAGTTAGTTTTAAGGCGAAGATCTTCGTTTAGAATTTAGTTATTTCTACGTTTGACAAAACATATATATGTTTTACTAAATAACCGTTAAGTCTATTTATATTTTCAAGACACACATTTATTTTAATAACTATTATCATAGCAATATTTAGTGGATAAAAAACACGATGGTATTTAGATAATATCACAAATATTGTAGTAGTAGTATAGTATTACTGTCCATGATGGATAGTAAACATAGTCCGTTTAAGCTAGTCTCTAACTTTAACAAACATGTTCCGCAGATGATTGAGTGTGAACTGTATATTGTTACCAAGTAGTCTGGCAACAAAAATAAGTATTAGACTATAGTTCCACTTTAGTGAACTCGAACTATAGTTTTAATCAACTAAAATATATTTTACGAATAGATGCAAGAACTGCCCCTTAAATAAAGGCCACTTCACACGGCAAGGAGACAAGGGGGACACGCATCGTTAGTCATGATCTTAACCTTTTTTCTTCGCTTAAAATGCCTTTTAATTGAACCCACATGTTTTCAATATCTGATAAGTTTGAGATTTTCAGATTGGTTAATACACGCCCGCAGTTTTTTGTTAATGCTTAGTGAAAGGGATGGAACGAAAAAGTTTAATAAGGTGGATAAATAAAAGATAAACAATAAATTGGTTTGATAAGGATCAAGTGATCGGAGTTTTATGATAATTTGGTAAATTCAGCTACCTGTATTGATAATTAGGTTATCTTTAGACTTTTTCAATACTCTTTAACCTAAAGAAAAATGTGAAATCTAAAAATGAGTATTATATACTGGGATCGGACTTCCACACAAAGGTATCCGTAGCAACAACTTATTATATATAAAACATTATTTTTAACGATCACACATATCATAATTATTAATTTACACTCAACAGCATAAATAAATTAAATGTATTTGTTTATCATAGTATTTACAAAAAAAAAATACAAAATTACTTCCTACCCGTCCCGTAATTTCAACTGCGTGGTGTAAACTGTCTTGGGGTAAAATGGTATACGGACGGCCAGACAGACAGACGGGATGAATCTTTATAGGATACTGTTTTGCCAATTAGCAACGGAACCCGTTTAAAATTTATAAATATAACACAATTTACACGAAGTAAATAAGAAGTTATCATAAAACTAATTTCTCACACAATTAACACGTTTTAAATTATAATTGTGTTATTTTTATGAATTATTTACGAAAAATAATTGATAAAAATAACACAATTATACGAAGTTATTAAAAAAGTTCCAATACTAACAAACCAATTTCTCAAACAATTAACACGCTTTATATCAAACCCTTAAACGTGACGAAACATCCAATATTCCACGGTTTTTATCATTTTTATCACAATTACCTTAATTTGACAGTATAGTCGTGTAATAAAATACGTCCGAAGCGACACGCGCCCAATAATTACCCACAAACCAGTAAAAAAATGGTTCAAAGAAAGATTTTATCACTAAGCCACCACAAAAACTCACTCGCACAAATTGTAAATCAAGCAAAAATCCACCTTAAAGCCTTCAGATAAGAACGACATAACTATCATCTGGTGGTACAATATTTTGGTGGATAGCCCACACAGCAATTTACGAGAATCACCGAGTCACAGTTAATTAAATAACAAAAAGAATCAAAAAGTGAAAAAAACTTGTTGATTTATTTAGGGTTCAAATCGGATTCCAGCAAAGTTTTACGTTGTAATTACTAGGACTCTAACAGAAGTTTAAAAAAAACTAAAGGAGATTCGGTGTGACAAGTGAGCTTAGGTAAAATGATCAAGGTATAGTAATACCTTGTTCATTGTTCAAGGTTACCCGAAACTGATTTTTTTTGCCAATCAACCTTGAACCTAAACGCTCTAGGGATAAAGTTAAAAATCTCTTAAAGGATTTTGACAGATAATAGTAGCTTTTTGCTGGCGTCGGTACAAAAATGTTTGCTTTCGGTTAAAAAACAATGTCCAAGAGAGTCGAGGATACAATTTTGTGTAGTAGCCCTGAATGATCAGCCTCGTACGTAAGACGACCAATCAAGTTATACAAAAATGGAAAATTAAAAAACTTTTTTGCAAAAAATAAAACCGACTTCAAAAACACAAAAAAGGGAAAAATAACTTTTGTTTGTTTTATTCAGTTTTTTTGTCACCGACTTCAGAAGCTAAAGTTATTTTTCCCTTTTTTGTGTTTTTGAAGTCGGTTTTATTTTTTGCAAAAAAGTTTTTTAATTTTCCATTTTTATTTTTACAAATATTTGATATTCATTAATTTTACGTTGTTAACAATACATGTCACGGTAATAGGCTTATCCGCAATGGAACTTAACATACCTAACTCTCGAAATCTGGGCGTCCTGTACACATCTGCGTACCCCGTCAGAGCATACAGGCGTGATGGTAAGTTAAGATGTTGCGTAAACAATAAACATCCAAGCGATTGCAGCAATCACGACAGATTTGCCGTCTATTTTTGAAGAGTTCTATTGTATATCTCCGAAGATCAGGATCAGATCTTCACCAAATTTAAATGGGACCACCTCAGGAGTATACTCTTTCAAATAAAAAAAGAATTTTGAGAATCGGTTCACAAATGGAGGAGAAATCAGGTAACATACATAAAACGAACATAGAACCTCCTCCTTTTTTGAAGTCGGTTAAAAACCAGTTTATGTGGATCTCTCATTGTACGAGAAATCTGTACAAAGCGAGGCCATATTGTGGTGTGTATGGGTGCGTATGGCTAAAAAGAAATTTAAATGGGACCACCTCAGGAGTATACTCTTTCAAATAAAAAAAGAATTTTGAGAATCGGTTCACAAATGGAGGAGAAATCAGGTAACATACATAAAAAAAATAAAAAAAAATACATACACACGAACATAGAACCTCTTCCTTTTTTGAAGTCGGTTAAAAACCAGTTTATGTGGATCTCTCATTGTACCAGAAATCTGTACAAAGCGAGGCCATATTGTGGTGTGTATGGGTGCGTATGGCTAAAAAGGGAGTGACTCCTGGGATTATGACAAGTAGAGAAGTGTGAAAGAAGAAGAGATATTGCGGAAATACTAAATTAATTTGGATAAGAGCAAGAAAATTATTATGGTGCGAGCAATCAAATCTAACACTGTACATTGAAATATTTCAAAATGGTTTAGTGTTCATTATGTTTTGCAAATATAAATAATAATTAAATAATATGAAAACTACTATTCAAATAAAATTGATAAGTTTCCTGCTACTTTTATACTTAGGTAGATATTACCCTTGCAAATGCATTGAGTTAAAAGCCGGAAAGCCATTGTTCCGATTCGATACGATTCCGGACAAACATTGAATGTGTCGTTATTTGATATTCAATTATCAGAATGACCCAACATACGAGCTAATGGGATTTTAAATTAGTATTAATGTTTTAATATTAATGTCTGTCTTTATGTCCATGTTCCCCTCATGGGGTTGGTAGATGGGAAAATAAGCATCATTAATAAAGATTCAATAAGCTATCAAAAGGTTAAAGGTTATCATGACAAAAAAAACCTACTTATATATAATGTAATAAAAATCTAAAATACTGATATTCAGCTGCATCCAGGAAGACTGTTAGCCGACCTCAAGATGGTTGGGAAAATGCTAGGCAGATAATGATAATGTAGTATGATAAAAATAACCGTAATTAGCCTATTGTTTTCAACTACTGGGACACAGGTCTCCTCTGTATGAGAGGGCATTAGACTATTAATCAACAACGGGGATCCAGTGCGGGATGGTAGATGTTATGTTATGTCTTCCAAATTTTGGATCTAGGACATACCGATTTCCTCACGATATTTTCTTAATCGTTTTGAGAGCAGTGGTGATGAAATAAATTACACATAGTAATGCACGTGTCTGGGTTCGAACTTACTGATCGTAAATCGGAGTCGTCGCTGCCGCTGGTTCCATTAAAATAAATCTAAGATTAAACAATGTTGAAGTACCGAATGATGGAGTAACTTCATATTAAAAAGAATTACTTTTAAGCTTTAAAACAGAAAAAATTCCATCATCATCATACCGTATTAAGCAAAATGGTTTCATTACTCACGCAGATCCAACTTTCATTTAAGAAAAAAACACTTTTCTTTAGTTAAACAAAAACAAAGGCCAGACACTTATATTATTTTCGTATCACTAAACCGTACAAATTCGAACAATTTTCCGAAAACATCAGACACTATTTGGGGAACATCAAAACACGAATCCATTTGCTACATTTAATCCTTCGTAATCTTACGCGGTATAAAACGACCTAAAATAACAATTGTATAAGTATTTCTATTGGTGGAAAAAGAACTAGTGGAATTTTAAGCTTGGAATGAGGGGGATGTTGTAACTGGGTCCTAAACGGTCCGCCATTAGGTCTATACGACCGACATTAGTCTTCAAACGTTCGGGAAATAGGGCGGGACGTGACCCGAAGTGTAGGCCCCTTCGTTCCAAGTCGGTGTGAGCGGAGGAATTTTGGATGCCATCTATTCGTGACGCTAGATAAGTCTTGGTGGTGATATGAATTTTGGTAGGATTATTGTTAGGATTTAGGTCGAGTTTTGCTGAAAAAAATATGCATTGTTGTCTTATTGTATGCTCGTCATGTTTTAATAAATATTTTTTCTTTCTTTCTATTGTGAATGTTCTATACAAATTTTCAATATGTTCGATAAACTCATGAATGTTGATTCAACTAATATCTTTAAAAATACTACATGACTGTAAAACTCTACATCATCAGACATTTACTACCACGCTGGTATCGCAATATTCTATATCTACGACATGGTAAATGCACCAATCTTCTGTCTATCACCTATTCTTAATCGTGACAATTTTCAAGACATAACTACGATGGATTTCACATCACTGATCTAAAAACCAGCCCGATATAAATCTAAAGAAAACTCGTTAATTAGAAAAAAATAATCTAAATGCTATTTAATTACCAAAGATTCTAGATTACTCAGTAATATAAAATACATATAAGCGTGAAATATACGTAAATTAATTGATGACAGACAAAAAGATAAAAATACGAAACTGTAAATTCTTTTCTTACAGATACAGATGTAGAACCACGTAATAAAAGTCAGAAATTAATTTGTCCCGTGCTAACAAATAAGTTTTAACGAATAAAGCTTAATGTGATTAATCTGTGGTAAGCACAATATAAATCTTGGGGCAAGTGTACATGTGCGTAGAAAAGTGTAGAGGATTTTTGAGTAAAAAGTTTAGACGGATCGATTTAATGTGTCTCGAGTTGGTTTAGGAGTAGACTCGCAAAAAACACTAGGCTAGTGTGATTTATGTATAATTTTTAAAAGCTTAGAAATATTGAGGTATACTTTCTTAGAAAAGTTTGAATGTACTTCATAGTTAATTTCTAAACTGTCTTGTCTAGCTCCTTGGAGACCGTAGAAGTCTGCTTTTTCTTGGGTATAAACAGACGTCCTCGATTTTCTTCATGTATAATTTGTAAAATGTTTTATATAAAAGGTACATCATCATCATATTCCTGCCCTTATTCCATGTTATTTGGGGTCGGTGTAACACGTTTTCTTCTTCCATTTTCCTCTGTCAGTCGTCACGCTATCATTTATTTCTTTTTCCTTCATATCATTTCTCACACACGATATCAAATAGATTTGTTCCAAAAAATCGGTACTTCCATTAAACCGTTTAGCTCAATTGAGCCTACAAGTCATCCAAACTATTTCGTTGTTGACTGTACCATGTTTAAGTTTACAGCGTATTTAACTGTGTAGTGGCTTCATACCAATCTCTGGCCGAAACTAATAAGGTGAACTCCTTTATTGTTTGCCATAAAACTAATTGATGTCCAACAATCTTAGAATTGGTATGCCAGTTTTATGGGTTCTCACCCGACTTGGTATAGTCAGCTTCAATTTATTGGTCAAAGTTTATCTAAGTAAGTATCGGCCTATCGGGTAACATGTTTCATAAATAGAAAAAAAAATATATCTAGAAAGTCAATGTAAGTTGACAGTAATTCTGTAGCTAGCAAAACTATACATTGATGATTGAGGTCATCGACCGCTACTAGTATCATGTTTAGATATCGATGCATCGCGTCTACGGTGTTCGCTATATAATTTCACCTGACCTTGTATTCTTTGAATAAAAGTGTAATCCATCAAATCATGCCTAGGAAAACTTCCATATGCCTAAATTAGCTGTTGCCAGCGGCTTCGCCCGCTACAACTCTAAAATTATCCCACGGGAAGATAAAATCGGTATACAAACTATCCTATATATTAATCCAGGTTATAAACTATCTGTGTACCAAATTTTATCCAAATCTGTTCAGTAGTATTAGTAAAGAGTAACAAACAAATACCTACACTCACAAACTTTCGCTTTTATAATATTAAGTGTGACGTGATAAGTAGGATTAAGAAAACGCCGTATGCATCTAAATATTTATAACACAAAAACAAGTGGTACAGGAAAGCATTTCACCCAACTGCAGAAAATAATGTAGCTTTATTTACTTGACAAGCCAAGAAAAGACAGGAAGACGTTTAAATTGGGTTACAATATTTTTCTACCCAGTTAAGGTCTGTTGCGAATCAAGTAAGTTTTCCGCATAGTCAAAAAGTATACAAAAGTTCTAGAAAAAACATTCCTTTTAATAAATAATCCTATTTTTTTAAATCAGACATTTTATCGCCACTTCATTTTTAAGACAGCTCTATCAAACGCCACGAAAAATTAAAAAAAAAATTGAAAACTTAATAACTATAGGTACTCTCATTTGCTGACATCAAATTGATTATAGCTAACAGCGAACCCTCATTAGATGCGGTCCGTAGCTTTTTATGACAGATTCATTAAAGCTCTACCTATTTGCCAGTTTTTTTTATAATATAAAAGCGAAAAATTCTCCCCGAGCCTTCCGCCGTAGAATGAGAAATATATTTCGTTTCTGCATAATTAGTTTAAACTTGGTCCGCGGGTCACTCAACTGAATTATGTTCGTTTGTTTGTATTACAAGGACCAAGTTTGATTGTTTGTTCAGGGCGCTCTGCTTTTATTTTTCTGCAGTGTCTTTATTTTCAACAATGTTTGAAGTTTTTGGATTGAAGTTTTTTTGTGGAATTTTGGGATGTTTCTCTTGTTCTTTTGAAATGAACTGTACCAAATTGAATGATACTTATACATATTTTTGGCTAGAGGACTCAGACAAGGAAAGAATGTTCTCAACCGTTTCGTAGTTAAACGTCTGTAACAGGATTGGCATTGAAATTATCTTTTCGATGGCCCATGTGGGTCTCATTAATTTTTTACGTTTCCATCATAAATATTATTATTAAATACTACTGTGTCAGTTCATTGCGCGTCTGCTCATGACTCGCATCTTTCTTTTGGCTAAAACACTGAAATAAATTCGAAACATAGGAAAGCTTAATGAGGATTGTGAACAAGTCCTTATAGTCCAAGATCCCAGGGCCACCAGACGTCACGAATTTTCTGACGAACGAAATGTGGCCGATTGTGTAGTGTTAGTATGTACTAAGAACGCATGCCTACCTGCTAGTTTGGTTAGACGGCCAATTTTCAGGTATCAGGTAATCAAGGTACATAAAAACATTACGTACCTCACGTAAATTCTCAAAGCTGAATTTTACGTATATTTTAGGCAATATCCTTAAAAATAAGTCGCCAATACTCCCAGACACTTTCCGTCGGCCGAATTGCTTTACAGACGCTTTAAAGCTCCCAAAATGACATGTATTAGGATATATTATATCCTAATACATGTCTCACTCAGTCTCATGCGCGTGGATAATGCCCTCGCGCTCTTACCCACAGGTATTAAAATTGAATTTTGGGGATGATTGGCCCCTTGGATCGGTCTGTCTTTTTGTAAGAGGTTTTAAAATAGTTGTCTGGTGGACATATATAAAAATGGAGCATCAGAATTTACGTGAAGTTACGTAATTATTTTGAGAGCTTTAAAGCGTCTGTAAAGCAATTCGGCCGACGGAAAGTGTCTGGGAGTATTGGCGACTTATTTTTAAGGATATTGCCTAAAATATACGTAAAATTCAGCTTTGAGAATTTACGTGAGGTACGTAATGTTATTATGTACCTTGATTACCTGATACCTGAAAATTGGCCGTCTAACCAAGCTAGCAGATAGGCATGCGTTCTTAGTACATACTAACACTACGCAATCGGCCACATTTCGTTCGTCAGAAAATACGTGACGTCTGGTGGCCCTGGGATCTTACTCTATTAAGCTCTGACACATCTTCATGTATTTATGTTCAAGACACTACATTAGGTTGACGTTATCTGTACAGGTCTGCCATCTGTCATTCCCTTGTTATTTGTAGATCCGACTCATGCTGCTTCCATTTTCAAATCCGCGGATCCTTTTTCTGGCCGGTCCTATTCGGCCAGATCCTTCATTAATTTATAATCGATCAATCACCTTCATCTGAAGAGAGGATTGCAAAATTGCCGGTCGTTGTGAACAGACGTATCGAACAATTATTACAATAAACAAATAATCACTTGCGAAACTGTGACCTAGTTTAACCATAGCGCATACACGCGCACATTAGATTTGTGTAAAGTGAATTAGGAGAAATGACCGGTATTTAACGAAAACAAAATATCCTGCTTCACGATGGAGGATAGCCCATTCATCAGGAGTAGCAAAGGTGTTCGCTCACCGCCTTCTACACCTACACCCAGGGCCGTACCCGCCTCAACCCCTCAAACGCCTATCCAGAAGAATGATGCTCCTGAAGTTGTCTCGACTACAGAAATCCAGAACTGGATGGTGATCATCGAGCAGAGCCTTAAGGAGGTGTGCGCTATTGCAACTGAAGGGAAGCTGAATGTTGAGCAGAAAGGGCGTATCAGCAGCCTATGCCGGAAAATCAGCAACGGGACTGCGCATATGGCCGTCATGTACCAGTCCATTAAAGGAAAGGCCGTCCAGTCGCACTACATCGTCAGATCCCTTGAAAACCAACTCGATCTTTCGCAGCAGTTACAGAAACTTCAGCTGAAAATTGAAGAATCAACGAAACCTGCCCAGGGATCTTCTTTTGCTGACATGGTAAAGAAAGGTGCCAACAATTATATCCAGCCGAGTCATGTAAGTTCTGTGGCGATCTATCCAAGTGATAAGTTGAAGACCAGCGACGAGACTAAATCTCTCGTACAACAAATTATTAGACCCGAAGAAATGAAACTCCACGTGAGAGGCCTGCGCAAGACGAAGAACGGCGGCGTTATCATCAGCACCGAGACGAAGGACGACATCGAAAAGCTAAGACAATCGGTGCAGCTATCCAAAACAGGCCTAACAGTCGACGAGCCCCAGAAAAGGAAGCCTAGGGTTGTGATTTTAGGAGTGCCGACATGCATGCAGGAAAATGAGGTTTTTACGTGTTTGTACAACCAAAATCTAGCCGAAAAACTTCAGGACTGTTGCCTAGAGACGTTTTTAAGCTCAATTAAATTGAGTCATAAGTCAGGTAAGAAAGACACTGACAACTGTAACTACATAGTTGAAGTATCTGCAGTCATACGCAAAGCCCTGATATCACAAGACCGCGTTTTTGTAAATTGGTCATCATGCCCTGTGAGAGATTTTACTTTGGTCACACGATGTTATAAGTGTCAGCAGTATGGACATGCGGCCAAGTCGTGTCGACAAATATCTTATACTTGCGGCCACTGTGGTGATCAAGGTCACTCAGTAAAAGAATGTCCAAAGAAGGCTGACGAACCAAAATGCGCTACTTGCATGCATTTCAAAAAGCCAGACAAGCACAATACAGGGGCTGCTGACTGCCCGGCGAAAATAATGGCTGAAAAAAGGTACATCAATTCTGTAGATTATGGAGGCGCCTAAGAGCGCCGTTAATTAGTAATTCTTCTGTCCTTTTTCGTTAATTTTATTTTATATTTTTAGTTACCATTATGATAAATAGTTTGATTAATGATTTAGATAATTTCTCTGTATCCGAGTCTAAAGTTTGTGAAGCAGAGAACTGTAAACAATATATATCCGGCCACAAAACTCCACTAACTATATTAACACAAAATATTCGCAGTGTTTTTAAGAATTTCGATAGCTTTACTTTATTTCAACAGCGGCTTAACATAAATTGTGATGTCATTGTTTTAACCGAATGCTGGCTTACCAAACAATATAACATACCACTAATACCGGGATATAATATGTATAAAAGTACTATTAATTACAACCAAAATGATGGTGTGATAGTTTATGCAAGAAATCATCTAAATGTCTCTGTTGAGGAACCTGATATGAACGACTGTAACAGATTGTTAGTTAAAATTGGCTCTGATTTTGCGATATTAGCATTATATCGACCTCCATCTTTTAGAAATACTAGCATTTTTTCTGACTCTCTGAATGAGACCTTGCAAAGACTGTCATCCGTTAAAAACACGATTGTAATTGGAGATATTAATATCAATATTCTTCCCGGAAGTGCTGATGCGGCTGCTCAGGACTACCTCAACTTATGCGCATTTCATGGCCTGCTCCCAGCACACAGCTTTCCTACACATCACAGTGGCTCCTGTTTGGATCATATTATGCTTAAATCGAATTTCCCTGCACTTGCACTTGTTGTTAACTCAACAATAACCGATCACAATGCTGCCCTACTAACCCTTAATTGTAAATTACCTAAACAAGGCACTCAAAAATTATCAAAACTAAATATAAATAAACTTGAAAATGATTTACGCCTCATCAATTTTGATCCAGTCTATAATTCCGCTGACCCACAGTTCTGCATGTCGTATGTTATTGAAAACGTACGAAATGCAATTCAGAAAAACACATTCGTATCCCAGTTGAACAACAAAAATCGCAACATAAAACCCTGGATAACATCAGGCCTTATACGCTGTATGAAGCGTAGGGATAAATTGCATATGAAAGCGAAATCTAATCCAGACAATGTAGTATTGCAACTTTCGTACAAAAGATATCGAAATTACTGTAATGATCTCCTTAAAAAAATTAAAATCAACTACGACAAAATGGCATTGGAAAAGGCTGGAACAAATAGTAAAAAGATCTGGAAATTTATTAAAGACACAACGCACACGTCAAAACAATATGAGTCATCTTCAGGTTTATTACAAGCACACTCGTCACCGCTGGAATCCGCTAACATAGCAAATAATTTCTTCGTTAATGTTGGAAAGTGTCTGGCAGACAAAAATCGGGGTCAATCGCAAAACCTAACGAGCACTCCTTTAACACGGAACACTACTTTAACATCCTTCGTGTTGCTAGATACTGATGAGACTGAGGTAGAAAGTATTATCATGTCCTTGAAAGAAGACTGTGCAGTTGGTTATGACAACATATCTAACAAAATTATTAAAAAATTTAAGGATATTTTGGTACCACCTCTGACTTATATTTTCCGAATTTGTTTATCTTCGGGTCATTTTCCGAAATGTCTCAAAAAAGCTGTAATTGTCCCTGTCTATAAATCAGGCAGCAAAGATCAAGTGACAAATTACAGACCTATTTCTTTATTGCCTTCTTTGTCAAAAATACTGGAAAAAATTATAAACAAAAGGTTGTTGAAATATTTGGAAGATAAGTCCATTCTGTCTGAACGGCAGTTTGGATTTAGGTCTAAAGTCTCAACTGCCGATGCAGTACACCATCTGACTGGCTATCTAGCGCACGAACTTGACAAGGGTAACCACACTGTAGGAATTTTCCTGGACCTCGCCAAAGCGTTTGACACAGTTTCCGTTCCAATCCTGTTGCGTAAGCTTGAGAACATAGGTGTAAGAGGAACTCAGCTGAAGCTATTCAAAAGTTATTTAGAAGATCGTTCCCAGTGCGTAAAGATTGGCAATGTTCTCAGTGCTGTTCAAAAAAACACATTTTTTGGTGTTCCCCAAGGAAGTATTTTAGGGCCCACTCTTTTTTTGATCTACATAAATGACCTTTGCGATATAAAGCTAGAGCATGGCACTATCATCACTTACGCTGACGACACTGCACTACTTTTTTCAGCTGACTCAGAAAATAAAGTCTACAATCTTGCGCAACACGGATTCAATATTGTAAATAAATGGCTACAAAATAACTCCCTAACTCTAAATGCAGATAAGACAAATTACATTAAGTTTTCGATGCGCAAGCAAATATCGACTGCACACACAAGGTTTCATGTTCATTATTGCTCAATCCCTGCAGATAACCAGTGTACGTGTCCTATTATTAAAAAGTCAGATAAAATAAGATACCTGGGTATTATATTAGATGAAACCCTTTCCTTTAAACAACACATAGAAGTTCTAAATAATAGAATTCGTAAGCTGATTTTCGTATTCAAAAAGCTACGATTTATATCAGATCTAAAAATAATAAGGCAAGTATACTTTGCTCTTTGTCAGTCAATTTTGACTTACTGCATCACTTCATGGGGTGGGGCTGGTAAAACTTTGTTATTGACCATTGAAAGAGCCCAAAGAGCTATTCTCAAGGTGGCTACTTGCCGCCCTTTCCTTTTTCCCACTAACCTCCTGTATAAATCTTGTGAAGTACTAACAGTTCGACAGTTATTTATAATGAGCACAGTACTAAAACAACACGCAGCACTTCCATACAGCACAGATTTTACTAAAAGGAGACGGAAAGATTTGGTTTGCTCACAAAAAAGTACAAAACATGCTTTTACAGCTAAATTTTATATGTACAACGGACCGCTCCTCTATAACAGACTGAATCAAAAAAGTAACATCTTCTCCTTAAATTATAGTGACTGTAAAAAAACCCTAAAAGAAGTTCTCCAAACTATGTCGTATGAAGATACAGAGAAGTTATTACTTGTTTTAAAATAATTATAGTTAGTGTTTTGTTAAATTAGTTAACTAAGTTAAGATTAGTTTAACTTTAATTTTATACACCTGTTTACATAACTACCTAATTATAAGATTAATATATTATGTGATTATTTGTTAGATTAATGTTACTTACAATCGCCTGAAACACAGGATTACCTAGTTCAGGCACAAACTATTGGTGAACTTTATTTAGATTTAAGAAAAATTGTATAAACGTTACCTTATAATTATGAATAAAAATTTATTTATTATTTTATTATTTATCTGCCTAGCTTTTTCCCAACTATGTTGAGGTCGACTTTCAGTTTAACTGAACAGCTAAATAGCAGTATTTTACGTGACCTGACCTCCTCAATCCAGTTATTACTACGTTACCCTTTGGTAGATCGATATACCTTAATAGTTGGTATCACATCGGAATTGAGATGCGTAGTACGTAACTCGGCTAGAGTTTGGAGGCAAGGCATTGTTAGTGCGAACAAAGAGTGCGGCCGGAACGTCGGGCATCTGCCTTCAGTATCGCTGGCTTATTGTGGAATAGACAACTGATAGGCGGCCAGGGAGGCAGCGAGTATAAAGCTACGAGACCGATATCAGCCAGAGGGTGTTATGACGGAGTCCCATGCATGTAACAGAGAAAATCTCTTGGAAACCGAGCTAAATCCTACGAACGAGCTGCTATTGAGTAAAAAATCTTATTACATTTGTGGTTTTTAGGCTCACCCTCTATAACATAGAACTAAAATTTGTGAAATGTAGGTGCACTAATGGATACACTTTTGCCTAACCCTTCGTGGATTCGAAGCGTGATGTTATGTATGTACAGTTAGTCGGACTTGGAATTCGAACTCTGGTTCCTTGGCCAGCATTCGCCGACGTCCTCGATTTTCTTCATATACAATTTGTAAAACATTTTATATAAAAGGTACATCATCATCATATTCCTGCCCTTGTCCCACATTGTTTGGGGCAGCATTCACCATTGTGATTTCTAGACCACAAGGCAGTCATGTTATTAAATTTAACCTTATTTTTGGGGGGATGGGAAATCATCAAATAACCCCTCCCGCTCTTGGGTAGAGCGAAAGTGAGTGTCAGATGTCTACTGACTAAAAACCACGCATGTTCCTACATAGCCCTTTATATCGAGGCCGCGGTATCTCTTGCGAACAACCCGCAGCCCCGACGGGATGTTATTTAACCTTAGAATAGAAAAAATCTTTGTTAATCAAACAACATATTAACCAACAGTTTTCATGGCCATACCGAGGATTACAATGAATATCAGAGGGCTATCTTCTTATTCAGATCTGAATGCCAAATACCGAGAAAACCAGTAATCTGATAGAAATTAATATTTTTATTTGACTGTCCAGCTGGCTTAAGGAATTTATTCCTACGTTATTAAAATGCTGAGTAGAGAGAGTTCTAAGTGCCTGAGTAAAAGCTTACTATTCCATTAACGACTACTTAAATAATAAGAATAGTTGGTCGCTGAGTTGAACACAAGACAATGTTTGTTATTTATGTTCTTTCTCCAAAATTAGTTTACTGACATGTTATCTGTGTCTTTTTTATGTTTTTAATATTATATACACTTTTATTATTGATTTCTGTCTGTCAATCGTAATATTAAGTTACACCTACTTTCTATTGTATCAAGTCTGGTTCTTCTAACCAAACAGACAAATGTGTTGCTGGGGAGTTTGTTCCGCCACTTCTTCTTTCCAGCAAAAAACACTAGGAAGTGTCGAAGTGTGGGCGTTTTGGGGGACTGTCACTTGTAAATGAGTAAAGTAAAGTAAAGTAAATTTTGACGTTCGAAAAGTGCTGATTATCAGCCTAGTTTGAATAAATGACTTTTGATTTTGATTTTGAAAGTTATTAGATCGTTGCAGTGCTTTCAATGGTTTTTGTGGTAAGGATGATACTAAAATTATTTATTTATCATACTGATACTGTAACTGTTGGTCTGCGTCTTCCCACTGCTGGGAACAGACCTTTTTTTTATTTGACACGGACTAACTCTTGACCGCAATCTTACCCTAAGGGCAGTGATGAGGTCCCGTCGAGGCTGCGGGTTGTTCGCAGGAGATATCGCGGCCTCGACATGAAGGGCTAAGAAGGAACATGGGTGGTTAACATGGGTGGTTTTTAGTCAGTAGAAGTCTGATACTCCCTTTCGCTCTGCCCAAGAGCGGGAGGGATTATTTGATGATTTTCCACCCTTCAAAAAAAAGTGTACTGATTTACCATAATAACGACTAGTCGTTAGAGGATATTTTGTACATGAGTCAATCTATCTGGTAACATTAATCAATATGCTAATTTATATCATGGCAAGACTATACTAGCTACTCCACTATAAACTATTCGATAGTACGTCACTCCTGATTTCTAGAGACGCGGTCAGCTTTGTGATCGAGGACAGCACGTGTCAGAGTATGATGGATGATGTGCCAACAATTGATCCAATGATGAATATAATTACGTTGCTTTATTGTAATAAGTAGCTCGTCGAGTCTATAGGACAATGACCGTGTCTATAATTACTGTTTTGATGGAAATGGGAATTAATTGTCTCGGTGCCTTTGGAATGAGTTTGTTTCCCCACACTAAAATAATTTCTCCGGTATCGTGGGTGCGTTCACAAACATATAAACTCACTTGCATCAACACCCAGACCCGACACTACTATCTGTAGGCCATAAAAATATTTGTTACGTGCAGGGATCGAACCTGAGACACGGTAGCGCTGCAGTCAATTGCTTGAGCCACTGCAACCGTGTTGGGACAACAGCAACAACAGTTAAAGCCGGTAAGACAGCAAGGGTTGATAGAGCAGCTTTACATGTCTTAAACTGGCCATGCACTGTAGGTTATACATGACATTTAATGTGCATGCAACACCGACCATAATTTCATAAAGGATACCTACTTAGCATGCATGTCGGTTGGCTCATTTACAAGCATGGTATCACCGACATCACACGACACCTCACTAGACGTGTCTCATAAGTATAATCATGAAGTTATATACCAAAGAAAAACCAATAATACAGTAATTTTATTTTCCTAGCTTACTCTGTCCCAATCCTGGGTAAAGGCCTCCCTCTACCCGTCTGGGCTGCGGGTTGTTCGAAAGAAATACTGCAGCGTCGGCACAAATAGCTATTATGGAACATGGGTGGTTTTTAGTCATTAGAAGTCTGACTCTCTAGCGCTCTGCCCAGAGCGGGAGGAGTCATTTGATGATTTCCCACCCCCCCAAAAAAGATTATAAAATTCCGATGAGACTATAAAATAACTGGCGAAATATGTGTGTACTTTTAGGTACCTACACCTCTACCTAACCCTTATGTACCTACATGAAACCAAGTTTCTGACGAGAAAGTGGTATTGAAAGGCATATACTGTCGTAATGTACTTCGTATCTACATAGTATAGTGAATATACGAATATTGAGACTCTAAGGTCCCTAGCATACGGGGTATTTTAAACGCGCCGACGACGGGCAGATGACCTTGTAACCTAAGCACGCGGCGTGATCGTAAAACGCGCGTCTACGCGATAGCTAACTACTGACTACTTGTATTGTAACCTTTTTTTTTTTGGTTGGGGCGTGGGAAATCATCAAATCACTCCTCCCGCTCCCGCTGGGCAGAGCGGTAGGGAGTGTCAGACTTCTACTGACTAAAAACCACCCATTTTCCTTCTTAGCGTCTAGGCCGCGGGATCTCTTTCATACAACCCGCAGCCCCGACGGAATCCTTTGTACGCGCTTCAAACGAGTTGCGTACGCGTTTCAGACGCGCGTTTCATCCATAAAAACGCAAAAAATCAGCGAATGCACTATCGCAGTCGACGCGCGCTCCTGAAACGCCCGTTGTCTGCACGTTTAAAATACGCCGTGTGCTAGGGGCCTAAGTAGGAAGGTTTGCCAGATTAACAGAAAGGTCGGAGGTTAATCAAAAGTTTTAGACCTTAACGGAGTCTGGGTTTAATTCTGTGTTCTATTTCTGACGAATAATTGGGTATCGTAGTTGTGCCCCTAGCTCAATCATTAAAATGTTATAATTAGTAGTTTTGATAGTTAAAACTGAAACCTTCATTTTCAGTCATGCGGATTTATATTGGATATTGTTAGAATGCCTTAAAATCTGATAATTCAAACGATTATATAACTAAGGGCCCGTTGCCTTAAAATCTGATAATTCAAACGATAATAAAACTAAGGGCCCGTTTCACCCCGTTGGGGCTGCGGGTTGTTCGCAAGAGATACCGCGGCCTCGACATGAAGGGCTAAGAAGGAACATGGGTGGTTTTTAGTCAGTAGAAAAGGTTATTTGATGATTTTCCACCCACCATAAAAAAAAGGGCCCGTTCCACTACACTGCGATTTACTCCTTTTTCTTTCAAATCATTCCTCACACAATCCAGGGAAACCACTGTTGTAAATTTCTAACTTCCTCCAATAAAAGCGATGTGGAGGAGTAAACGCCCCGTTGTTAACTTACTTACTTTATCTTACTTTAACTAGTCCCCTTTTTGTAAATATTTAGTTTTAATTTGTATTATAGTTCTAGCTTAAATTTTTAATAAACAATAATATAGCTAGTACTAATTAGTATGAAATATAAAAGCGATGAAATGAGATATGGAATAAAACTCTTCATTATTACTGTTTACTGTGTTCATGTGTTGTTAAGAATCCCAATATCCACAACAAAAAACCGTCATACACCCACAAATAAACAACGATAGGATTATTACACAGAACAGCAGTAATAACCAAAATTTTGTGACCCAGAAACCACATCGAAACCAAAATACTCGTTGAGGGGGAAAAAATTAAGGGTCCCCCAATTAACAATAATGAATTGGAGCTTTAAAGTATTAGGCTTTCGACCTATTCGTTGTCTCGTCGCCGCCTCGTGCCAGGTTCGAATCCGCTGACATTTTGAAAGATGGCCCCACTAATATTTACAGGGCTTAATTTGTTTGAGTCTCCCCTTCGCGAATTTATTGCGGGATCTTAGTACTACCACTTTACGGTTTTTTGTTTCGTCATATTTCATATTAATACCTTATTGTTCAATTGCTGGATATTACCTGAAACAAAGAAAATATTTTTTCATTAGAAACCGTTTTCTACAGGGTTTAAAGCTTAATATTTTTTTTTAACAAAATCGTTCTCCACAGTACAACAAAAAAAGAAAAATATTAGGTATTAAATTAAATAATAATAATCATATTATTATTCATTTATTCTTTTAAAATCATAAAGGTCACTCTATCGATGCGATGTGTGTGTGTGTGTGTGTGGGTACGTGATGTGTATGTGTCTGAGTGTGTGTGTAAAATAAATAAGAGCTCTTGATGACTGTGTTTTGTATTGATAATACAATACTCGTAAAGATACCTAATTTCAAAAGCCTTGGTGACATATGCAGTAGAAACTGTTAAGGTCACTTGGATCAGATTTCAAAATCGTTCCACGTTTATATCGAAGTGTTAAGTTATGTATGTAGGCATTACAAACAACTTCGCTCACAAATAAATTCACTGACCTATCACAATCGCCTGTCATGAATATTATTCCTTCACCCTACCCGCCCGAGTCACTGGTGCAATAAATATGTAACGCGCGCGTAAACGTTCCTGATACGATGTAGACGGCAAGCCGGTGTACCGGTAACCCGGTCGTGTGACAGGTCAAGGTATGAACGGGTTCAATGGACTCACAGTGATAGCGCCAATGCACTTCGTGTAGAGATAGCGAATAACAAAAGATTTTATTTTCATGATTTTTGGCAGTAACTTTTAGATAGAAGAAAGGAGTTTCTCGTAAAGAAAATAAGTTTTGACGTGACAACGTCTTATAAATTGGTTTGCCGGGTGACACTTCAAGAAACTGCGTTACGCTCCGCTCACGTTATGCGCTCACAATGAGAGCGAGTGAGAGGCACGCGTCCAGAGCGAGAGAGAGAGAGTGAGAGAGATAGGCATACACACCGGTTCATGTCTTGCGCTTCTATTTTCGTTGTCACGTAAAACTTTCGCCCGTATACCGACTTTACAGGCAACCAATTTTTTTTTTGTAAAGATAATTCGATCATGTCATTGTGTAGGTCAATAAACGGGTCAAAATAATAATCATTTCAGTCAGGTGAAGTTCACACAGCTGGAAATGGTAATTCTTGCACATTAGTACTTACTGCGCGACTGCCTCGTTGGTCTAGTGGTCGCAAGCGCGACTGCTGAGCATGAGGTCCTGGGTTCGATTCCCGGGTCGGGCAAAGTGTGATTGGCTTTTTCCATCAGAAATTTATCAGTAACAGCCACGGAGTCTGGATTTGTGCCCGGTTGATGGCAATAGGCTCGCCCCCTATTACATGGGACTTAAACATAACTGGCGAAATGTGGGTGTACTATTAGGTACACCTCTGCCTAACCCTTTGGGGATCACAGGCGTGATGTTATGTTATGTGTAGTACTTACTATTATTTATTTCTTCAGATCTGATTCGGACTTCTAATGGGTTCATAATTTATTAAACATTCTGGTTCAGGTACAATATAAGTACCAGATTTACCTACTCATCATCTTCCTGCCCTTATCACATTCTATATGGGGTCGGCGCAACACGCTTTCTTCTTCCATTCTTCCCTTTTAGACGTCAAGGTGGCATTTACTCCTTTCTCATTAATATCATTCCTCACACAATCCATCCATCTTTTCTTTGGCCTTCCTCTCCCTCTCCATCCATCAATATTTATATCCATCTATTTTCTAGTCACATGCGTTTCAAGCCTCCTCATTGCATGACCATACCAAGATAAACGACTTCCTTTCAATTTTTCTGTAACAGGTGCCACTTTCTAACTTCCTCTAATATACTCATTCCTTACTTTATCCATTCTTGTCACTCCGCACATCCATCTCCACATTCTCATCTCTGCTACATGCAATCGTTTTTCATCCACCTACTGTAAAAATCAAAGATCATTTGATATTTTGAAATTAAATTGACAAAAACTGTTAGTAAATTATTTCTGCGGACGCTCCAATAAATCGGTACACACAGTGCGATGCTCCGTTGTTACGGCTACAATATAAGGCCCATTCACACGATTGATATTTGCACGAAACACTATATTTTCGGTCGTTGGTAAAAAGTTATTATGAACAGCCAATTTAGGTCCCGTTGCAGTTATTAAAAATTGGAAATAACGAGCTAGATGAAATAGGTATTATGGGTTTATTTTGTGAACACGTACGCAAAAATATATATCATTTATCGTTTTCAACCAGTTTCAATCAGTGAAATAACTGCAACAGCAGTACTTAATTTTAGTTTTTGTTTTCAAAGATTTTTGGCAAAACTATGATTTCATGACTCAAGTGATAATCAAACTTGACGTCAAACACGATAAATTGGTATTTCCGTAAAATACGCGGATACAGTATACAATTTTCGCAGCTTCAAGTACAAAGCGAAAAGTAAACACAAACAAAAACTAAATTACACAAAAGTTATTATGACAGCTATATATTCAAGCCATAAAAATTTCAAGCCCGACGTAAAACATTACACAAAGAGCTATAATTCAAAACTTAACAAGAAGTTCATTGCAAAAGAAAACTAAAGGAAATCGGGTGTCTTTTCTCCACCTTAGCAGTTATTCTAATCCTTGGAGGATTCTCCCATTTGCAGGATACCCGCACTTGCAAGGATACCCGCACTTGCAAGGATACGTGATGTCTGCACCTTGCATTTTATTATTACTGGCCACCCCCTAACGCTAGGGGAGTGGTAAGTGGCCTGGTAATTGTGTAGGATAACTTAGATTGGGTTTTTAATTCGAAGAACTTATAGGGTGTGGTAACTTAGTGTAGTTGAGGCAGGAATTTCATAAGTTGTAGGTATGAGGGTGCGGAAAATGTTAGTGGTGTGATTTTGAAATTTATTTTTAAAGGAGTAAGTGCGAGGTTTTGTTGATCTTGATTTGTGAACTATATTGTTGAACATTTTGGGCTATGAAACTGTTGCGAAATATATATTTTTAGGCTCTCATTTAGTTTTGTTGGGTGTGACAACTTTGGTGGTGATGGCTGGTAGAGCAGAGGCTAAACGGAATAGTTGCCGATACATGGAAGATGAAGAGTAGGCCGATCAACAGCCTGGCTTCCCCTACTTTTATATATTTATAAATAAGTTGTTTCAAAGTAAGAAAGACCTGGTGAGAATTGGGCAGGCGATAGAAAACCTTGACTCTTAGATCAATGATTTTTCTGACATTTCTCCAACAGTTCTGAATTGATATAAGTTTTAAAGTGACATAGGTCACTAACATTATCATTAACACTGAACACGGGATATTTTTTAAGTTTACTGTTTGTATCCCGTTTCCAATGTTAATATGATACATACAAACATTCATATACGTACACCTTTTTCCCATGGTGGTAGGCAGAAACCACAGAACACGACCAGCTACGATCCTTACATAGTCTTTGACGATCGTAACTCGATTACGTGTTAATGATTATAGTATTGAATTGCGGTGTTTTTTCCTGAAGTTTGGTTTTATCAGAAAACATACGTATAACCCCTCTCACTAAAACATTAAAATAAATAGCTATTTTCTTCATGTTTCGAGTAGCCTCACTAAATTCTTCAAAGAATTCTAGAATTTATGGCCAGAATACCAGAACCGTTGCATTAGAATTTACCCTGAGTATTAGTGCACTTGCACTGGTAGATATATTAAACTTTCCTTCAGGAAAGGAATTATATCTCTCTCATCGTTGCTGAAGGCGACAAGGTTGGGTTATAAATCTTTTACACAAATCTTAAGAAAACTATCATAAACTGAGTATTTTTTAATGCTTGTATGGTTTGAGATACTTATTACTATATATTTTTTACGTGTCCGTACAACGGGGCCGTAAAATTAAGCCTTCGTTTTCCGTCCGTTCGTCAGTCTGTCCGTCTGTACATCACTTTGTCTGTATATCAGCGGGCTGCCTCTCATGATCTGTAATAGGCTGACAGTCGAAATCGTAAAGGATGAAGTGGAACCCATATCCATACTATTATTATGAATGCGAAATGAAATCTCTCTTTCCGACGGCCTGTCTGCTTGACATCTCGACGACTTAATGCGATTTGATAAAAGTTGGCACATAGATAGACCGTGAGAGATAAGATACTTATCATTCTAGTTGATAATTACTAACCTAAATACGGGCAAAATCGCGTTTAAAGTAACTAAACGTTCCTTCCTATAATAAAAACTTTCCTACATAACATTTTAAGAATAATTAATTACGACAAATATCATTTACTTACATTCCAACAATTATTTCTTACTTGTATTTAATTTAATTCTATGTATGTGTAATCCCAAATCTATTTTCGATCTGATCTTCAAATATCACAAAATATCCTTTAATATATTCATTTCGATCACAAAATAAATAAATCCTCAGACTGTTAGATACCCATTTCATCTTATAAATACATCAGTCAGCGACTCTCCTTCGATCGTAGGCCTTATTGTGAGTTTGTGAGAAACAACTTTATTTTGCACTGACGTGTACAAGATTCGCTCGCTGTCCCAAATTTATGGGCTCTTCGCAACACCCGCCTCTTTATACCAGTTTTCATGGGTTGAAAAACAAAATATGTCTTGTTGTGTATTCATTTAAAGTGGTATGAAATATGAAGATTTTGGTGGGCTATTTTGGGGTCTTGCACCAGTTACTGACACACTGCTTCGTCTAGCTGACCCTAACAAAGTTGGGAAAAAGGGTAAGCAGATAATGATGATCAGCATACATGCCTTCCACAAGCGTTGCCATTTTGATCAGTTAGTGCTCCTTGCATGCAGCGTATTCCTGTAGCTTTCATCAGGTCACCTTTTAACGTAACACCACATTGGGATCAAAACTGGTTTTATTGGTGATTTGAGGGATTGATGGATCCCGCCGGGGCTGCGGGTTGTCCTGCCGGGGCTGCGGGTTGTTCGAAAGAGATACCGCGGCCTCGGCGCAAGGGCTAAGAAGGAACATGGGTGGTTTTTAGTCAGTAGAAGCGTGACACTCCCTTCCGCTCTGCCCAAGAGCGGGAGCGGGGGTTATTTGATGATTTTCCACCTGCCAAAAAGATATATATAAGAAAAAAAATCAAGTGATTTTTGGTTTCATGCCCTTATATGAAAACGGTGCGCTTCTATTCTCGGTAGAATACGTGCTAGCTCCTAGAGCATCCTGAATGTATTGTGTGATAGGTGGTATAGTCCCATGCTGACTCAATGGATACGGATGCAACACATGTCAGTCGATTCAACTTCGTGTGCAGAGAGTGTGGTTTATTACTAACATTATGTTAATACTTTTATTAACGACATTGGGGATTATTAGCTCGTGGCTTAATAAACTCGGGTCGACCCTTAGGTTAAGCCGCGCTTACCTAAGTCGGTCTGTGGATGGGTTACCGCCCGACATACCGAGTTTCCTCCGTGCCTCGGAAAGCACGTTAAGCTGTTGGTCCCGACTGCCATATATAGATATTTGGCAGTCGTTACAGGTAGTCAGTGACCTGAAAGTCTGACAACCAGTCTTACTGATAATCTGGTCTGATAGGCAGTTGCTCCATGTAAAATACTGGTGTTCAGCTGCATCCGGTTAGTTCGGAAGCCGACTTCAACACAATTGAGAAAAGGCTAGGCAGATAATGATTGGGGATCTTTTCATGTGATCTGAAAGAAATATTTATTTTGGTTACCTATTCATCTTAACGTATATTTCATGCGACTATTTTTACCTTTGCTGTTTTCACTGCTGGGACTCAGGCCTCCTCTCTATGAGAGGGAATGGGCGAATTCACCACGCGGACCCAGTGCGGGTCGGTAGAAGTCACTTAATTGTCTTCGAATTTTTGGTAAGTACCAGGTATTTTACATATATTTTTTAACCCCCGACGCAAAAACGACGGGGTGTTATAAGTTTGACGTGTCTGTGTGTGAGTGTGTGTGTGTGTGTGTCTGTCTCTGGCATCGTAGCTCCCGAACGCATGAACCGATCTTGATTCTGTTTTTTTTGTTTGAAAAGTGAATTAGTCGAGAGTGTTCTTAGCTATGTTTGATGAAAATCGGTCCAAGATGGCCGCCGCCACAAAATGGCGAATAACATATTTTTTCATAACTTTATCACAATATGGGTCTCAAATGAATGGGCTTGATTAGTAGAATACTATGTAATACACTATGACAAATTTCAAATCCAAGATCGCCAATTTAGATATAGATTAATACCATATGGGTTAAATAAGCTTCGCAAAATTAATTGAGTCGGGGGTTTTTAAATTTTAAATTTATATTTGTTTATTAAATTAATGAAATTATTTACCTTTAAACCCTGTCTGACACGTGGGCTTCGGATTGGTTTAACGGGAGAGGTCACAAATAGAAGCATATTATTTTCCTCACTTAAGATTTCCATTAAATTCTAAAAATAACTGAGTACGTGTTCAGTTTAGATTTCTCATAGAAAATAAGAGCGAAAAACATACCTACACATTGAAGGCGCCTCGTGCGGATAGAATTGCACGTATAGTCGCGTTTTATATAAACTAAGTAGATAATTATATAACCTAAATGCATACTTTTCAACGTCTCCATATTTCTTCATATTACGTAACTAACTTGCGTAGATAGGTACGTATCGACTTCCTTTTTAGGGTTCCGTACCTCAAAAGGAAAAAACGGAACCCTTATAGGATAACTCGTGTGTCTGTCTGTCTGTCCGACTATTACCCCCGCCTTATCTGAGAAACTACTGAGCCTAAAATTTTGAAAAAATACAGAAATTAGCTCAACACTTATAGATTACAGGAAAATCTATAAGAAGTCTACGGTGCTAAAATAAAATGAAAAATCTCTCAATATGAAATAAAATGAAAAATCTCTCAATATGCAATACAATGCTACGGAACCCTTCATGTGCAAGTCCGACTTGCTCTTGGCCAGTTTTTTCAAATTGCAATTTTTTGGAAGAGATTATTGAAATGGTTGAAAGAACATATTTATTATGTTTTATGACATTAATGATTTTCTAAACAAATAACTATCTAACTTTTGACATTGCGTGTTATGCTGAGAGACAAATTATTATAATATTATTGTATGGACTTTTAACTGTGACATTGAATAACAATTATCTGATAATTATTATTTTGCATGCATTTGATACATATCCTGTATAGCTAAACATGTGGACTTCAGATTAATATCTGACTGTAACAACTTTATACTGTTTAACGCAAATAAAGACTTATCTTATCTTATCTTTGAAATGTTGCACTTTTAATTGGGAATTTACGGGGGTCACAGATGCAATTACTATTATGAAAGGTTCATTTTACGTTTTTTAACGCAATTCATATTATGGTCTGCTAAAGTGGCCATTTTAGACGCCCTGTTATCTATAATATAACATCACGACTGTAATCCTTGAAGGGTACGGCAAAATTCTCCCTAATAGAACACCCACATTTCGCTAGTTTTGTTTTGAAGTTCCATGTAATAGGGAGCAAAAGCCTAATGCCATTATGTAAGCATAAATCCAGACTCTGTGATGGCTACTGTGAAATTCCAAAAGGAAAAACCCAATAATATTTGCCCGACCTGGGAGAAGCCGAAGCGGTTCCGAACACTAGATGAACTAGTCAGTGTGTCTGTCACACAATAATACCTAAATACTGTGTATTCTTTAACCTGTATAGGTAACAGAACTGAGATTTGAGTTAACACTCAAATGAGAGCAGCGGTGGCCCAGTGGTGGCCCCGACTTACGTATAGTAAGTCGTGTGTTGCGAACCCCGGCAGACGCATTACTTTATGTAATTTATTTCATCACCACTGCTCTCAAAAATGGTGAAGGAAAACATTGTGAGGAAACCGACATGTCCTAGAACCAAAAATTCGAAGACTTGTGACATCTTCCCATCCGCACTGAGCCCGCGTGGTAGATTAGGGCCCATTCGTAGAGAGGAGATCTGTGTCCCAGCAGTGGGAACATTACTAGGCTGACGATGATGATGACTCGAATCTGATCTTACGTTTCGTTTACACTGCGCGCTCGTGTTTGGACCTCAGTTATAAGTTTAAAACTCATATATTTTTTTTCTTAAACTTTCGACGAGTGTCAATTTTTTCTAAATTTTAGTCTGCTTCGCTACTACTCGCTGTAAATACGACACAATCAAAATTCGATAAGTATTCTACAATGCTTTTTAAGATATAATTACGAGACGTTAATTCTACTCAGAATAATAATTTGCTAACAGAGAGATTAAATTAAAAAATGTCTTTGATCAGTTCGGACGAAATCCGATCAAGCCCTTAATCCCTCGTTACAATGACTTTTGAAGTGTCATCGAATCTTTAAAAATGTTAAGGGTCCTCTAAGCTTCTAATGCAAACGACATAATTTTGAAATAGAAAGATATTTTTTCTTTTTGCCAATATTGCAACCATGATTACCTATTAAGAACTTTTGAATTTATATCTCGATACTTTTTTAAAATATTTTAAAGAAATCTTGAAGTTTGGGGTTGAAACACTAGGGCCTCGGGGTCTGAGTGCTCACCTAATATTTAAGGAAATTGTCAAGCCGTTGGTCGACTCTTCACGTGACTAGAGGGCTGGCCTGTTCTTTGGTCAAAGAATCAGCATTGCCATCTAACGTGAGAATGCTGCCAGCCTTCTGGGCACTTTTCCTGTTGACAGCAGTGTGGACGAGTTTTTAACGCCATGTAATTCTTCTCTTTTTGATTCTTGTATATATTTTATTATAATTTTAGTTCTGTAAATTGTAGTTTGTAAATATCCTCTATTATGTACCTTGTATACAGTCATTTGTATTTTAGTTTTTTTTAACTTAAATTATCGTCTATAGAACATCGAAACAGCGAAAGTTATTGAATTTTAAATGTCATGATAGCTGCTTTTGATTACTAGACCATTATGAGTTGTTTCAATCGGTATTGTTGATTTGAAACATCATCTGACCAGTTTTTTTTTCTTAACACTAGTTTGTGTCTCCTAGCTAAAAACTGATCTCCAAATGATGTGTGTCCCTACTAATAAGTTTAAGTTATTGAAATGAACTTTTTTTTTAAACTAATGCCAATTTTTTACATGTAGCGACTGCCTATCAGACCTCTAAGCCCCAGTTAGATATTGGGTAACACAGCAACCCTTATTTATTTAATTTATTTTACTATTTATGTACACACAGTAGATAGCACAGGAAAATATTATAATATAACATGTGCGTACAAAGGTACTACTTATTTCTAAAGAATTTTTTGCCAGCAGACCTGCAAAAGGAGAAATGAAAAAGAAATGTAGACGATAGTGTGTGAAAAAAAAATAAAATGAAATGAACAATGAGTTTATGTAATTTAACTAACTTAACCTATAATAATAAATACACACATAAGTAAATATGGATATATACTTATATAAATACATAATGCTAAGATATATAAAATATAATTTGTATATCTCACTATACACACAATACTCATAAAGGAGAGGAAAGGTGTGATCTTTGTGGAGTGATCTTTCACTCTATTTCCTATAATATCCTTAGTAATAAAAGTTAATAATACTTTTTAATTACAAACTTAAAGATCCCATAATCGTATACCTGAATAAAACTCGCAACGTACTTATTGATATTTTTATTCCGGTTGACAAACACCGACCTTTGTTATGGTTCATTATTGTAAAGGATAAAGGACGCAGTCGGGAACTAGGGAAAAAATGCTTGACAAAACGTTTTGACATGTTGATATAGGGTTGCTACCTGTGAGCTGTGTGGACGAAATGAAATATTGTTCGAATGATTTTGAGTTTGCCATAAGTAACAAATTTGTTACTTCCGAGTTTTCTGGTCTGAGCATTTCCTTTACTGAACTTTACGGATGGTTTAAGAGCGTCTATACCTACCTTTTTTTTTTGGGGTGTGGTAAATCATTAAATAACCCCTCCCGCTCTTAGGCAGAGCGAAAGGGAGTGCCAGACTTCTACTGACTAAAAACCACCCATGTTCCTTCTTAGCCCTTCATGTCGAGGCCGCGGTATCTCTTGCGAACAACCCTCAGCCATCTATACCTACCTTGATCTTCATCCTGATAGAAGGATCATTCTGTCTAGCCTTTTTCCAATAATGTTAAAATCAGTTTTCAGTCTAACCGGATGTAGCTGAATACCAGTATTACACATGGAGCAACTGCGTATCTGATCTCCACAACCCAGCTAATACGATACCCATTGATAAGAATGGAAAGTTAAGGCTGGGTGGACCCGAATTTAAGTTTTTTAAAACAATCCGAGACAAAAAATACAGTGTTTTAAATTTAATAAAAAATATATGTATTAGTTAAGGATCTTATCTAGTCAAAATCGCATTCAGTTGCAAGACCTGATGAACTTCACTCGATAGAAAAAAATCGCAAAGTTACCCCTTTTTAGATCGTTTTTTCAATATTATGACTATATTACTGATTTTTAGGGTTCCGTAGTCAACTAGGAACCCTTATAGTTTCGCCATGTCTGTCTGTCTGTCCGTCCTCGCTTAATCTCTGTGACCGTTAGCACTAGAAAGCTGAAATTTGGGACCAATATGTGTATCAATCACGCCGACAAAGTGCTAAAATAAAAATTGGAAAAAAATGTTTTATTAGGGTAGCCCCCCTATATGTAAAGTGCCTTTGTAGTTTTTTTTTTTAATTTTAACCCTAATGTGTGATATATTGTTGGAAAGGTATTTAAAAATGAATAGGGGTTTACTAAAATCATTTTTTGATAATGTCAATAATATCGGAAATAATCGCTCCAAAAGTAAAAAACAAAGCGTCCCCCCCCCTCTAACTTTTGAACCATAAGTTTAGAAAATACGAAAAAAATCTGAAAAGTAGAACTTTATAAGGACTTTCTAGGAAAATTATTTTGAACTTGGATGGAAACAACAGATGGAAACTGCAGTTAACCAATATAATTTGGTCCCTGAATCGTATGAGCGCCTATACAATCCAGAGGTCAAGTTTCATTTGCCCGTATTTTTTTTTTAACTTCGTTTACATAATATTTTATTATCTACGGAACCCTACACTGAGCGTGGCCCGACACGCTCTTGGCCGGTTTTTTTACGTTTAATTTTTGTACTATAATTAAGAAACTAATTAGTTAAAGACAAATTCGCAGAGTTTGAATTGATAAAATGATTTTCTCAATTACTATGTTTAAATAAGAATTAAAAGCGATCGCGGCGGCTCGGACAGGTCCGTTCAGTCGCGTGTTGGCGCTTATGGACGACGGACCTGTGTCAGTTTGACAACTACGCGCACCATACTATCTCTTTTTGAGAATTTGTTGCTTGTTAGTTATAAATTATAATGGGCAATAAACAACGCAGGCGAAAAAAGTCGTGTAAAGCAATAAAAGACACAAATAGAAAGAATGCACTCCAAAGATATGTGAAGAAGTAAGTACCTACGTAAATGTTTTATTTGTATTGTAATGTAATTTGGTCTCAAAATTAAATTTTATTTTACTTCAGTCTCTGATTGGTAAATGTCTAAAACTTACGATCATCGTACTATAGTTTATGAATATTAGTACCGAGGATCGCTACGATTTTTGATAATTCATATTTTGTCTTTTCGTTTCCTGCCTGGCGAGTGGCGAGCCACAATATAAAAATATCAGTACTACTAGAGAACGCTAAGATTTTTGATAAAATTAAATCATATTTTGTCTATTTCGATATCTCAACCTGGCGTTTGCTAACGAACAGTCAATTACTATATATATCAATCAATTTCATCTGTGAAATAGGTACTCCATTTACTTTTTGTTATAGGTTAGTTGGGCAGCCTGAAGAAACTAACATGAACACTGCCGCAGCAACAAATCTGATACCTGAGGATTCAAACGAAAATAGGTATGTAATTATCTTTTTTTTTATCGTGTGGTAAAATCATCAAATGAGTCCTGCCGCTCTGAGTGGAGCGGAAGGGACTGTCAGACTTGTACTAACTAAAATCCACCCTGTTCCTTCGGTTGCCCTTTGCGTTCCAGGGCCACGGTATCCTGGTAAGACATATTCGTGGCCGGCAGGCATCCCTATTTGGGCCCCGTCAGTTTGCTGACAGCTCTTTGAGGCGCGCGTGGAACACGATGCGCCGCGGACCCGGGCTTGGTCCTTGATCGGACGGCGAGTTACCCTTACTCACAGTCCGCTAGCCCGCGCATGTAATTACCATAGATCAAGATTAGGGTTACGTACCTCAAAAGGAAAAAGGAGTCTGTCATTCGGTTGAACGACGTTCGGATAATCGATGCTCTACTGTATTAAAGTCCTGGATACTCATAATGTACATTAACTAACATAATGTGGGTGGGTTTTCAGGTACTACATGGATAATGCATCATGTAGCAACACGGCTGATGTATCCAAAACCTCTTTTATTGGATTGGATCCTGTTGATACACAAAAAACTGTAACATTAACGTAAGTACCACATTTTATGTTTTTACAGCATTTTACATACAATGCTTTTACTCGGATGTGTAAGACAAACTTGTAAGACTTACCATATTTCTCTTTTTTAGAGAAACTGAAGACACAGAAGACTCCTTCATCTTAGAAAAAGTACTCAAAGATGAATTCAGCAGAAGCGCATACCTGGTCATCACCCTCAGCCTCATCAGGGACCTTGGCACAGCACACTGCACTTCGGCCGGTCAGCAAGCAGAGACGCACTACTCTCCTGGTCGACGCAGCAGCCAGCCACTACGCAGCACAGCATCACTCCGACTCACTGGAGCATAATGCAGCATCACCCCGACTCACTGGGGCATCACCGCAGACAGTTCCGACTCACCGAGAACTACGCGGCATCCGGTTCCGACTCACTGGAACCTTCCACTGGCCTGGCAAGCATCAAGACTCAGTCTGCTATCGACCTCCGGTCTCGGAGGGGAGTGATGTGGCGACAGCGACATCTATCGCAACACATGCGAACTAAATTGACAATTCCTTCATCGCGCTATCAACATTATCCGCGACATTAGCCTATATAGAAAATCCCGACTTACATATGTCGGACACAACACCCGTCTGGTCGGAGGATCCTCCCTTTTCTATGGGGGATGAGGAACTTTACACCCTGTTCCTCATACCCCCCCGAATACATGAATAATAATTTTGACACATTTGGTGATTATCATATGCGTGAGATACAGAGTTGATAATATTATCGTTGTTGTATTAAAAAATATACGATTTTCCATTCAAATATCGAGTTCTTTTTTAATATTTTTTTTTTTAATTTTTCGTATTTGTTCTTTTAGAGGCAACAGAGATACACATTCTGTGAAAAATTCAATCGTCTACTTATTATAGATCATGAGATACAGACCGCTGATAGACGGACGGACGGACGGACGGACAACGAAGGCTTATTAATAGGGTACCCCCCCGGTTCCCGTTGGTTACCCTTCGGGTACGGAACCCTAAACAAGGTCGACTAAAAAGCTACGATGATCACCCTAATCTGTTCCGTAAATGATAATAATGACGCGATCTTTGCGGCATTGTCGTCCTTGCGTTACCTATTGCATTTGGAACAACCTACCTAGAAACTAAAACATCAATTAATGTAATAAGTATAGTTCAGAGTTTATTCCATTTAAAATATCTACTCAAATTAATTTATTACAACAAAACGAAAGACTTCGCTATTACTACAAATTTTATTAAAACGAGTTTTTAATGAATCAAATCTCTTATTTTAATTTAAAAATAAATCAATAAGACAAGTTGACCTACTGCCTGCTTATCTGTAATGTGACACAGGTGACACTCCTCGCGACGTAAGCGCACGGCTCGCTTTGCGGCAATCGCGGGCAACTCTTGGTAGCGTTAAATGCCTATTTCGCTTGGTCTACCTGGCCTTAAGTAAGTTTGTTAGTTTTAAACTTCAACAACCCTAAATACAAATCCACGGTTCCCGTCAAGCTAAGGACACTGATCTTATAAAATTATTTACAGATTGTGTACATTTTACGCACTAGCAAGTTTCAATCAATGTCGCAAGCCCTTCCAGAAAGAATCAAGTTTGCAACAAATGACTCTAAACTTTAATGCTCGAGTGAATTTAGTGAATTTCTTGACAAAGTTTTTGTCGTTAGTTTAATGAATTCAATGCTATGTATAAAAGGGAACGAGGGTGAATATTTTTTATTGAGTGGGCAAGAAGAAATGATTTTCTTGATAAAGTTTTCTAACAACATTAATCCGTTTCGGTTTGTTGAATAAGAAGGAAAATACTGTATTAAATTGGGCTTGAAACATTTTATTTGGTCGCCTTTTTGTTTTATTTGTTTGTATTGCTAATAAGAATAAAACATTTTTTGTCTTAGAATATTTTTTCCCTTTATATTCGCAGGCTGGCGGGTAGCAACTGCATGAGAGTTCCCGAGAATCGAGTGGAGTGGCATGCGATTGAAAAAGACTATGTTCAGTAAACCCGCCATACTGTTCCCAAACCACTGCAACTCCTGTAACCCTGAATCAACAGTAGCGACCACCAGAAAAGTTCCGAGACAATGAAGCTCGGTGAAGTCCTAGAAAAACAATTCAACTGTCTTGCCTATGTTCAGCAGTGTACTGCTGTAGGCTGATGATGATAAGTAATGATATCTAACACAGGTCTAGTTCAGGCTATTCTAAAATACGACAGATGCAAAGTAAAGCAATCATTTTTAACTACAGAATACCGTTCATATTTGAAACTCAAGCAAAAACTGTGTAATTACTGTCACTGAACATGTAGCCGACGGCTTTTGGCGAAAATTGTATGGAAAAAAACGTCGGTCGGGAAACGTCGAGTCACGATCCCAGTCACCTTACTGAACGCCCGTAAATTACGGTAAAAATTGGTAAAAAAATATCACTGCAACATTAATATGAGCCGGTATTTGCTCCGGGCGCTCGGTGTACTTGTTGCAAAATATTGCCGGATTTTATTACTGTATGTGGGAAAACTCGGAATAAATTGATGGAATTGGTTTCGAATGCGCTTCCCGATGCTTTTTCTGCGAATGTTTTTGGGACTGGATTTATATCCAGCCCCAAAAACAGACTTTAATTGTGCTGTCAGGCTGATGGAGCATGTTCGAGTGATGGTGCTTTTGTTAACCAAACACAACATGAGCTAAGGTTCAGCATTTCTCTAACTAACTAGTTTTAACCACGACAAAATATCATGTCTTATGAGTCAACATATTACGAAGAATCACCATATTCTACATAACATAACATCACCCCTGTAAACTCCTAAGGATTAAGTAGCAATGTATCCACATTTCGCCAATTATGTAAGTCCCATGTAAAAGTAGGCGAGTTTATTGCCATCAACCGGGCACGAATTCAGACTTCGTGGCAGCTATTAAAAAAATATTGATCGAAAAACTCAATAACACTTTGCTGAACCTGGGAATCGAATCCAGGACCTCATGCTTTTGCGACCACTCATCCAAAGAGGCAGACCATACTCTAACAAAGACTTTATAGTCTTTGTTAGAGTATGGTCTGCCTCTCATTTTCTCTCCCCTTCCCTCGCATTTCACGGACTTAACAATCTTCCGTAGTTAAACTAAGTACACAATAATAAAATCAACCTTTCTTATTGGTCAATTACGACATGCGCGAAACTATCAACAATTTACTATCAGTCCAAATGAAAGCAAAGTTAAGTTGTAACGTGTCTACATTATAGTTTTGAACCTTAAAACACAACATCACTCATAGATCGCTTATAGGCCAATCGGGCACGATCGTACGCCTTATAAGCCGATAAAACGTTTCCACCAAGCCTCATTGTTACCGGTAATGCCGGTAAAGTACGGTAAATTACCGTAAGGTTACTGCTATACAGTTATTGTGTAGATGAACCTTGATTTTACGAGGTGCCCGTGGGGTCAGAAGTAAATAGGACACTTTGGGATGAGGTATGAAGCTAGGGATATGGTACTTTCTGAAGACTAAGTACCATATCGTTGGAAAAAAATTAGCCATGACGTTGAAGACGAAGGGTCAATTTCCACTGAAGAACATTGTTGCCTTCGTGTTTCTTCCTTTTTAACCGACTTCTGTATGCTAACTGTTTACAATAGTACGCAGAATAAGTAGCACCACTAACAATTATATAACTACACACTATATTCCCATTACGAAGAACCTGGCATAGTGCCCATTATTTTATCATCAGTCCATTGATTCTGAAAGACCTTATAACATGATAATGCTGCTCTCCAGTTTCTTGATACAATTCATAATATAACATTTTGCCCGACCCGGGATTCGACCCCAGGACCTCAGCAGCAGCCCCCGTCGGGGCTGCGGGTCCCGTCGGGGCTGCAGGTTGTTCGCAAGAGATACCGTGGCCTCGACATAAAGGGCTAAGAAGGAATATGGGTAGTTTTTAGTCAGTAGAAGTCTAACACTCCCTTTCGCTCTGCCCAAGAGCGGGAGGGGGTTATTCGATGATATTCCACCCGCTAAAAAAAAAAAAAGGACCTCAGCAACATCATAATGCTGATATAAGATTTGAAACTGACATGGTCACAAGCACTATTAATGCTGCTGCTGCTTCTTGATACAATTACTGATCTAAATCAAAACCATAATACTCTTTTTAGGGTTCCGTACCTCAAAAGGTAAAAACGGAACCCTTATAGGATCACTTTGTTGTCCGTCTGTCTGTCTGTCTGTCTGTCTGTCTGTCAAGACCTTTTTTCTTAGGAACGCGTGGAGGTATCAAGCTGAAATTCATATCAAATACTCAAGTCTATGGTCTCTTAGAGCTGTGAAAAAATCAAACTTCTAAGTCAACGCGATCAAAAGATACTCCCGTTTATGCCGCAAATTTTCGACACTCGCAAGGGAATCAAAACCTACAGGGTACTTCCCGTGAACTCAGAATCTTGAAATTTGGTATGAAGCAACGTCTTATAGCAGAGATATAGGAAAAATTGCGAAAAGTATACATTTTTAGTTATATCATATAATAAAAATATTTTTAATAATTTTAAACTTACTACCCCTTTCCTCATGAACGCGTAGTGGTATTATATTGAAATTCATATCAAATACTCAAATCTATAATACCTTTAAGCTGTAACAAAATCAAACTTCTATGTCAACGCAATCAAAAGAAACAGGAATTAAAACCGCATATTTTGAAACTCGCCACTACTCGCAAGGGAATCAAAACCTACAGGGTACTTCCCGTGAACTCAGAATCTTGAAATTTGGTACGAAGCAACGTCTTATAACACAGATAAAGGAAAAATTGCGAAAAGCATAAATTTTTAGTTACATCATATAATAAAAATATTTTTAATAATTTTAAACTTATTACCCCTTTACTCATGAACGCGTAGTGGTATTATATTGAAATTCTTAACAAATACTCAAGTCTATAATATCTTTAAGCTGTAACAAAATCAAACTTCTACGTCAACGCAATCAAAAGATACAGCAATTAAAGCCGCATATTTTGAAACTCGCAACTACTCGCAAGGGAATCAAAACCTAAAGGATACTTCCAGACGACCTGGAATCTTGAAATTTGGCATGAAGCAACGTTATAAAGTACACATATAGGAAAAATTCCGAAAATCTTAAATTTTTAGTTACATCACATAGTATATTTTTTTTAATAATCATAAACTTACTAGCTGACCCAGCAAACGTTGTTCAGCGATTAAAAAAAAAAAACAGATGTTGGCCGATTCTCAGACCTACCCGATATGCACACAAAATTTCATGCAAATTGGTTCAGCCATTTCGGAGGAGTTTAGAAACAATAAAAATACCATAACTTTTACTTATATACCTACAGGTTTGTACGGAACCCTCGGTGCGCGAGTCTGACTCGCACTTGGCCGGTTTTTTTTGCTTCGCCGCAGTCGGGTAAAAATGTGTCACATCATACATAGTCGTCAGTTGAAAAATATGATTGTTCCTAAACCCTAATGCTTAGTATTATTTCATGAAGCAAAAACCAGCATATTACAGTAACTTGTCCGTTTTTACTGGCTCCAGTGAAATGTCAAGTGAAAGTTGACAGTGACGAGTCGTACGGTGAGAATGTCTAGGCCCTCATCAAGGAACTAGACAAAACTGTAGTTTTTGCTAGAATAGAAAGCTGTGTTTTCAAACTTTATTACTGCTTTCTTATTGGCCAGTCGTAACGTCGTAGAACCTGACGTTTTAACCTGACAATTTGATGATTTTGAATATAGAATTTGATGTGTAGTTTGTTGCCCAATTCACAATCAGTTTTTGTTTACAGTTGGGCCAAATCCTGACAACCAGTGTTACAAACGGATAGCATATTACCAAGTATAGTCAGTAATATTGATATAAGCTGCATCTCATTAGATTGGAAGCCGATTCAAACAGACTTGGGAAAAGTCGGCAAATAATTATGCAGATACTGTCCATGCCATTATTTTAGTCAAGCAAGTTCAAACACTGACGATTCATCTCAAGCGTGTATTAAAGCAACAGTGACTCTTCTTGCCATTTTGAATAGCAAACCATTTTAAAGTCACGCTCTTTTTATAACAAATAATTTCATAACAAAAGCACGATCTCTTTTACAAATAATTTTATACAAAAAGGGTCGTTAAAATGGCAAATTGGCCACACAACCAATACTTTCATATCATTAGTTATATTAAAGGCCTCAACCGCATTATTAAAATGTTTTCTGGTTGCTTAACGTTGTATAAATGTTTAATGTTTTTTGTTGGTTTTTTTTTTGTGAAAACATCATCAAATATCACATATTATTTAACGTAAGGTTAGGCAGAGGAATATTACATTCATTTCGCATTCATTTGTGTTATTAATTTCATCATCTCAAAAAAGAGACGGAAAATCATGAAGCAACCAATTAAAACAAAGTAAAATAAGTCTTATTCGTGTCTAATTAACGAAAACATGAGTCATTAACATCATAAGTTCATACTTGAAAATATATAATAAATATTTTTCTATATAATAATAATGCAATGGTCTATACAATGGTGCTATATTATCCCGAGTGATGCTTTATAAGATAACGCCCATGTCATAATTATCCGATGTGAGCGATGCCTTATAATCAGAGGGACGGTTAGCAAAAGCAACCTGACAACTTTCTTTAGGTGGGTAATTTTTTTTTTTAAGATTTATAATAATTTAAAGCTCGTAAAGCTCAGGAGTGGTGCCCTGAATCAAGTTACACGAGGTCGTGGCAGACCACGATGGAGATGGCGGGATGAACTGGATGTCTTCCTTGAGAATTGGAGAGACGTTGCACAGAATCGTAGCAGTGGGACAACAAAGGCTAGCTATAATAATAATAAAAAAAGAATAATTTAGGATCGTTGCAGACAGGTTGTTTCCTATGACTTATTTTTTAACCGACTTCCCAAAAGGAGGAGGTCCTATAAAAATTTAACAAAGTTTGGCCCAGTACTTTTGATTTTATGAACTTTTTTGTAAATATTTGTATAGGATATTACAAATAAAAATGAAAAAATACAAAAACTTTTTTTTGCAAAAAAAAACAACCGACTTCAAACACACCAAAAAGTGAAAAATAAACTTCAGAAGAAAACTCAGCTTCTGAAGTCGGTAACATTTGTTTGTTTGATTTCGTTGTTTTTATTATTAAGGGCGTTGTTGTTTTCTACGAATAGTTTAAAGAAGGTGGCAAAGGTGGTATGAAGATCTGGCCTTGTTTGCGGCGCGAACATGGCCAGTTATCACACACGATGGAGAGGTTTGGAAGGAGAAAGAAGAGACTTTTCCCAGCAGTGGAACACATGAAAGGCTAAGAAAACACAATGTAAATAAAACCTACAATTAAGAACTGACTTGTAGAGCCAGTCTATATTTATCTGTAGTAGTTACTGTGAATCTCTCAACAAAACCTTGAATGTGGCTGACTATTAAAAAAAGATTTTTCTCGTTTACTGCCCAGTAACAAAATATTTTTTTGTTGATAAGTTTAAATAAATTCATGAATTATTAATTATAGGTTTTTACTAACCCTGGTATGATATTTATTTTATTTAAGCCACGTTTTTCTTTTATAATCTAAATTGATATTCAACAGACGCAAACATCCAGAATGAGTTATTAAACTTAGCATACATAAAATAATAAATAATCCCATATCTTCCCGTGGGTGTCGTAAGAGGCGACTAAGGGACTTACCAGAGATTGGGCAGCAGCGTTCTCTGTGCCTTCTTAACAACCATACTGCGATCGCAAACCCGCCTGCCAAGCGTGGCGATTATGGCAAATCCCCCCCTTCTGGGGGAGGCCCATGTCCAGCAGTGGATGTCTTATGGCTGAAATGATGATGATGATGATGACATGAAATAAAAGGCTGAAATCAAATTGATTTCGTTAACCTTGAAAGTACTAAAATACTTACTATGTTATGAAATAGTTATGTTTTATTCTCAACTGTCCCCTGCTTTACCCGGTTTTACAACTAAACAGAGCGGCAGAGCGGTGGGTAGTGTCCGACTTCTACTGACTAAAAAATACCCATGTTCCTTCTTAGACCTTTGGGTTGTGGCCGCGGTATCTCTTTCGAACAACCCGCAGCCCCGACGGGGAGTCAGTATAAACATGTATTATTTTCGAAGAGATACATAGACATTTACATAGACAGAACATTATTTTAGGTACGCTAGTAATACGGAAACAGATGAAACATTTCATAAAAATCCAGTCACCTACAATTAGTTTTAAAAACTTCAAAGTATTAAATTACTCTGTTCTAACCCTTTCTGCTGACTATACCTGAGGTCATCACTTGTCCGTGCAGCGATACACTTTTATTCTTTTTCGCCCATTAGTTTCTTAATTAATATCCCGGGCTTGGCATGTTGAGGGTCCCGGCTTCGAATCAATCATAATTACTTGTTATAAAATATTTATAATTATTTTACGAATAGATTTACCACGGGTATTTTTGAATAAGAGACACAGTGCCTAGTTATAGAATTTGTAGATGCACGTCATGTTTGTGTGTTACAAGTCAATAGATATATGGATAAGGATGCGATGAAAGTTTTTTTGATAATTAATTGGGAGTTTAATTGGAGTTGTTGCAATTAGTCCTTTACTTGGACAAAATGTAAAAGGAAGATGAACAAGACTGATAAAAGATTTTCGGCAACTTGTGTCTCATACATTTAGAGAAATACTAGCACGTGAGAAGGATACGATAAGGATAAAGAGGTATGGAAGGTTAAAGGGGAGGTCTTTGCCCAGCAGTGGGACACCACGTAGTCTATATAAATGTAATGTTGAGACAGATGTTGGAACATGGATCTTCCAAGAGATTCCTGATTCAAATGACTCTATGAATCATTGAGAAGAGAGCTTATAATAACGGCTGACTTCATGTAGTTCTAGGTACTCATAAGGAAAATATATGATTAATTAAAACTTAACTCAAGATCAATCAAAATTTTTGCAAAAATGAATAATGAATTTCACCACCATGATTCATATTACTTAGATATGCTGTCAAGTGAAATCATTCATCAAGATGACGACGGGCCGACAGTTCACAGGCTAACTAATAAAACTATGCATGATAATTAATACTGATTCATGTAAAAGCTGGCGTCATATTATTCTGCGAATCACTTAATGACTGGATGAGAGCCAATCTACTTTAATATCGAATTTATTTGCGCGTCAAACAATTAGTTAGAGGGTTTATTGGCAAAATTAAGTAGAATTATGTATTTGCTGTTATTTGTTGTTAATAATATTTTAATTACAAAAATATCTTAATCTATTGGGCCTATTTGGTGGAGCCCTGAGACACAATGATAGATTTGAGTTTTTTCATGTTGTTTTTTGTTGTATGCACTTGTGCCATGTGCCAAATAAATATGTTTTCTTTCTATTATTACTTTATGTGGTATTATTAATGTCTTATTTAAAAAAAAAACATTTTTTTCTGAATATGAACCTCTCATTTGTTTATTGTACGAAGAGTAGTTAGAAATGTGTTGCCAAAACCACCAACTTCAGCTTTGCAAGGACTAATTAACTAGATAGGAACTGACTAGGGTTATAAACATAATGTTCACATAAAAAAAAATGGATGTAGACACTGCAGCATCTACACACATTTACTTTGCCTTTGCGCATCGCTCTTCGTCTTGACTTGCGCGCTAAGACCGATCGTAATCTTTGAATCACGATGCACATTATTCTATCTAGATGCAGATTGATGCTGCTAATTATGTCTTCACCACGAGGAAACTAGTTCGAGATAGGTGTAGGGTTCTCACAGGCCGATGTCTTGTGTCTGTAGTCAATCGTAATATTAAGTTACACCTTTCTATTGTATCGAGTCTGGTTCTTCTAACCAAACAGACAGATGTGTTGCTGGGGAGTTTGTTCCGCCACTTCTTCTTTCCAGCAAAAAACTCTAGGAAGTGTCGAAGGGTGGGCGTTTTGGGGGACTGTCACTTGTAAATGAGTAAAGTAAAGTAAAGTAAATTTTGACGTTCGAAAAGTGCTGATTATCAACCTAGTTTGAATAAATGACTTTTGATTTTGATTTTGATGTGCGATAGCCCTGTTGATAGCCACTAGGAAAAAAAATACAAGGTAACGATTAAGTTATTTTGGTACCAACTCCTTCAATTTGACAACAATTACTTGTACGACTGCAAGAAGACTAGCCTAATTAGACCATAAACGGTAATCGCTTTCAAAGCATTTTGTAATTTTACAAAGACTTTAAGCTAGATTTGGAAGCACAAGTCAATGCAAAACATGTTTTTCTCATCTGTACCTAATTGTTATCATCATCATCACAATCATCACTATCATCATAGTATAAAACAAAGTCGCTGTCGCTGTCTGTCCGTCCCTATGTATGCTTAAATCTTTAAAAGTACGCAACGGATTTTGAAACGGTTTTTTTTTATAGATAGAGTAATTCAAGTGGAAGGTTTTAGTATATAATTTGACCGACATCCACGCGGGTGAAGCCGCGGGCATCAGCTAGTCGTGAATAAAATGTAAATTTGTCGAGGTGATGTTCCTTCCTTACCCTAACTGCCTCGTTGGTGTAATAGCCGCAATTGCAACTGCTCAGCATGAGGTTCCGAGTTCGATTCTTAGGTCGGGCAAATCGTTGTCGGATTTTTCCATCAGAAATTTCTTAGTAGCAGCCACAGATTTGGATTTTTGCCCGGTTGATGGCAATAACCTCGCCCTCTATTAACATGGGATTTGAACATAACTGGCGAAATGTGGGTGTACTATTAGGTACACGTAGACCACAACTTAAACCTTAGGGGATAATAGGCCTCGTCGGAGCTGCGGGTTGTTCGAAAGAGATACCGCGATCCCGGCGCAAGGGCTAAGAAGGAACATGGGTGGTTTTTAGTCAGTAGAAGTCTGACACTCCCTTCCGCTCTGCCCAAAAAGGGGGATAATAAGTGTGATGTACTGTTATGTATATTACACTATCCCTAAAGGAATACCATACCGTGTAAAGCCTTCTTTAAATACAAGATGACATAAGCTTGCATGAATACGTTAAGTGCATGCAGTCAATTGATTGAATAGGTTATTAGCACTGTCGATGACTTGTAACATGTCATTATTAATTGCGATATTTTAACATGACATCTTAATGCATGGCTTTAATTGGCCAAGTAAGAAGTAAAGCTATCTAATGAATACGCGCAAAAGATTCCTCGTGTCTAGTAAGAGTTAAGACAGACATAATAATGTGGAGTGAAACCAGCTGAAGACGTGCGTGCGACGTTGCGTTGGAAGCACTATTACTAGGTAAACCGATGACCTGTTGGAGGTTGCAGGGATCTGCTGGATGCAAAACGCACGGTACAAAATCAAAATCAAATCCAAATTAAAAGTAATTTATTCAAACTAGGCTGATAATCAGCACTTTTCGAACGTCAAAATTTACTTTTACTTTACTTATTTACAAGTGACAGTCCCCCAAAACGCCCACCCTTCGACACTTCCTAGTGTTTTTGCTGGAAAGAAGAAGTGGCGGAACAAACTCCCCAGCAACACATCTGTCTGTTTGGTTAAAAGAACCAGACTCGATACAATAGTAAGATACACCTTACTATTAGTCGTCAATCGTAATGTTAACTTAAAATATAACATTACGATTGACTACAATCAATAATAAAAAAGTATATAATAATAAAACATAAAAAACACATAACATATCAGTAACCTAATTTTGGAGAAAGAACATAAATTACAAAACATTGTCTTGTGTTCAACTCAACGACCAACTATTCTTATCATTTAAGTAGTCGTTAATGAAATAGTATGCTTTTAAACAAAGATTAGATTTTACTTTGGCTTTAAATGCATTAAATGGCAAGTCTAGAAAATAGGATGGCAGTTTGTTATAAAATGTTATACCGAGCCCTACGAATGAATTATGAACTTTGTGAAGCCGGTGAAAAGGAGCGCGTAGTTTATGCTTATTGCTAGTGTTAAAGTTGTGAATATCACTGTTTTTAGTGTACAGTACAATGCGGCGACACTTGGAGGAGGCCTTTGTCCAGCAGTGGTCATCTTTCGGCTGAAAGTATGATGGAGATGATAAAGTGGCCTACCAACTAAGATAATTTCAAATGGTTGTGTTAAGTTGTTTCTTTTTTTAAGCTATTGCATAGCTTCTATCGCGGGCCTTGAGCGTGGGGACCGAATCCAGAAATTCCGTAACGAAAAAAACCCAACACCCCCCACTTGACAAATTGACACTTGACAATGACTTTTTGAAATATCACGCTTGTCTCTTTAGTTCAGCAACCCGCCTTTAGGTGGCATTGGTTGTATTGGAAAACTACCGTAATCAGCTGTTTGTGAGAAAGTATATAGGTGTATAGGTATTTATCATCTATGTACAACAGTGAATATCTGTACTCGTATAGTTTGTGTACAAAGTGTTTTAAATATGAATAAACAAAGTGCATTTATTAATATCAAAGAAAAATAAACAAAGGAAAAAAAATACTGCATTAATAAAATAAATAAATAATTATAATTGCATAAATTGATATAAAATGCTATGCAATAGCTTTACCGCGGCAGTCTCACACGTCAGTGCCACACGTCTTTTTTTCTTTTTCTTTTGTCATTTACCAAGCAACGTGACCTATTTCTGAGAAATTAAGATTTTCCTTATTAAGTTTTGTAACTTACAATTTGTTTACTTCCTCTGTTACATAATAATAATATAATAATAAGTTTATTTTCGTAATCAACATATTGTTTTTAACAAATACATTGTAGAGGCCTTCTTTTAAGTATGGAAATACCTGTAACAGAAGACCTCTAAACCTACATATTATCTCTGATTATGTCCTTTTTCATGGAAAAGAAAATAAATGGCGAATGTCTGCCATCTTTCTAATAAAATGATGATGTAATCCCAAAGGTCAAGTAGAAGAAGAAGTACATTTCATCAATTGTTTTATGGCCGTAAGCGCAACTGCTGAGTCCTCGATACGATTTTCGGGTCAGTTAATGTGTTATTGGGTTATCTCATCATGAATTAGTCCAGAGTTGTGGCCAGTTGATGACATTAGGCTCGCGTCCTTTTACATGGGACTTAAACATAACTGGCGAAGTGTAGGTGTACCTACTGTTAGGTACACCTCTACCTAACCATTCGGGGATTACAGGCGTGATGTTATGTAACATAAAAGCCTGTAATTAAACAGAACTTCCATTCAGTACATTAACACTTTCTCCTTCTTTCCTACCACAATGAATCTTTAATTGCAGTTAGGGTGTTTAGCAATAAATTTTAATGATATAACCCAAAGTTATTCATTACCTAATCACGCTGGAGTGTGGCTAGTATGATTGATGAACGATGAACGGTTCCCTAAGTTCTCCTCGGCGAATGAGTGAATGAAGGTCAATCATTCGTGTTAGGAGTGTAATGATGGGTATAAATGTATTGTGGGAGGAGAGTGATGTTCTTTTTGGTTCAGTTGAAGGTGTTTATGTGTTATTAATCAAAATGTTGGTAGGGAATCCAATCGAGTGAGCTATTTCTTGGTGCGTTTGACAAGACGTGCGGGAATTGGTTGAGAGCCACATTGCTAACTTTACTGTCCGCTGTTATTAGTCGAATTTGGCAAATCTCGACAAGGCTTCGATTTTGTTTGCTTTGGTTGCAACCGGGCCTTAGCTATTCAAGTTTATCAATAACTTCTTGAAAATAAATGTTAGATTCGCTGATCAAACTTAACGCAGAGTAGACGACATGAACAGAAATACGAGTAACTGTAACGATGACTTTCTTTCATAACCTCTGAACCGCCTAAAGTACCTGATTAGGTCAAGCCCAACAACATGGAGTCCTTGTTTCATCATCGAAATAAGACACAAGGTCACATCAAGGGAGGTTCCGCACGGGCTCTGTTTTTGGGTTTATTGCTTTGAAATTACTATTGCTTTTGCTATTACGCTATTATATAATATATTAATAAAAGACACCCACTGCATTTAAGTCAAGGGTTGCCGTTAACCTTATGGTGCAAAACACACAACATTTTTATCGGGGGTGAGACCACCGTTCTTTCCAAACTAACAAAGGAGCTAATAATAGAAAGCACAGGACAAATAAAACTAACCACCCCTTAACTCGTTAACGTATTTCGTAATAACATCCTATCATTATCTGTTCCGCCATATTGGAAGACATAAGGACAGATGCACTTGCGCCGTTACAGTGTTCACCTGTTACCTCGGGCTAAAAGAAAGGGGTATTTTTAAAGCTTTTTTATTACTCGTCTTCATTCGATTTCATGTTGCGAATTTGCATGTGATATAAGCAGAAAATTATGGGACATCAAAGCCGATTCGGTATTTGATGCCATGGGCGGTAATTTTGGCACCAACGCAGTTTTAACCCGTGAGAAGGCGCGCCTCAGTTAGTTACACGGAGAGGCGCGCGCGAGCAAATTACTCACACTACTTTAAATGCTCATATTTCTACTTTTATAGTACCTATTGGCTTATAATGGATTTATATAAATAAAACAAGGTTTAATAAGTAAGAAAATAAGTATTTTAATTAAAACTATGAAACATAAATGCAACTTCTAAAACAAATAACAAATCAACTTATTTTTATTTTCTAATTTTGACAGTCTTCATATAAATCACAATAAAAAATCTTACATAACAAAAAACTTAAAAAAATAGTCTTCCACGAGATCTATACACGAGTGTGCGTATCGAAACACATTGAACATATTTAAGTGATATGTTTTTATTAAAAAAATAAATACTTACACGGATGGGCGCGTGATGAGCAAATTACCGCACGATGTTCCGCGGGCTCCACAAACACTTCGCTGCGCGGTCGCAACGGAACTGACCGCTAAGAGAGTTGCGTCAGGGGGGAGGGGATGAATAGTTAGGAAGCTACCTAGGCGCTTGAGACGTTAGGGCGTCAGTGTCACCAAAAGTTTTTGCTTTAAATTTTTGTGTGAGTAAATTGCTCATAGCGCGCCTTCTCACGGGTTAAAGTCATATCAAATATTCTTCCGGGAATACTTTGTTCTTTGAGCAGTGGCATGAAGTCCGCCTTTATACTGCTAAATTGTACATGAAATCCAACCTATATTGTATAGTAAACAATTTTCTATATAACCATGATATTTTAGTTACCGAAGAATTAATTTAAATTAAATTAACGTCTTCAATGTGTTTTAATTTATTAAACAAAGTCACCTTAAATGTTCCGAATTTGACTCATATGAATGTCACAAAAGCACATTTGCCTTAACCTAGCATTAAGACTAATCAAAAATATGTTCTCGTTCTTACCGTAAAACCTTAACGAAGCAATTTAATTAAATCAAAATCACATTCCAGAAGAAAATAGTTTCATATCAACGTCTATGAATTAATTAAAAATGTATTATAAGCGTTAAAACGTGCTATCTCGTGTGTAGTTTATAATTGCATAGAAAATAATGCGCCAAGCTTTCATTATGTCTGGGAGCCCGCTCCGCAGTGCCTGCCTCGTTACGCCGAATAAAAAAACCAGTAATTCCTTTTTCATTTTATTTATCGGTTCGTTAAAATGTTCGTTTTAGAATTGCGTATAATTTACTTTTGCTCGGAGAAACAATTTAACGATTTGCTGTAGCGTTTTTGTGATCAAATTTGTGTTAGGTTTTTTTGAGATGACGTTTTTTCGAGAAAGATTATTAGAAAGAAAGAAAGAAAGAAAAAGTATTTATTACTACCTTTGGCGGGAGAGGCGAGTTGTACTATGATTTTTTTATTCCTTTGCCTGTTGATAATATTAATCTCAATCTGAATGAAAAAGATTTCTGTCTCGTGATAACTACAAATGCGCCTGATAGGGAAAGTAGACTGCCTCGTTGGTCTAGTTGTCGCAAGCGCGTCTGCTGAGCATGAGGTCCTGGGTTCGATTCCCGGGTCGGACAAAGTGTTATTGGCTTTTTCCATCAGGAATTTATCAGCAACAGCTACGGAGTCTGGATTTGTGCCCGGTTGATGATAATAGGCTTGCCCCCTATTACATGAGACTTAAACATAACTGGCGAAATGTGGGTGTACTATTAGGTACACCTTTGCCTAACCCTTTGGGGATTACAGGTGTGATGTTATGATGAGGCAGAGTAGAATACCGGCTGTTGTGGTGCAGAATCAAAAAGGCCTATTTTCAAAGTATAATTGATCGAAATGGAACGACAACAAGTAAAAGACATCGTTTTTGAGTTAATTAAAGAGTAAAATGTTTTCTTAACAAGTCTTTGACAAAAAAAGTGACGGTGAAACTTTTTGTGGTGACATAACATTGTGACACTTGTAATCTCCGAAGGGATAGGCAAAAACGTACTTCATAAACAGCCATATTTCGCTTCATGTAATAGGGGGTGAGGTGAGGGCTATGGATCATATTTTCTATACATACAACATTTATTTAAACAGCTGTATATGAACATTCGCCGTAGTAAACCGGCACTTGATTCGCGTGCCGCGCTCGCGTGACGGCCTACCAACGTTGCTTTTATGCGTTTTCATAGTGTAAGCTCTCGTACTCCTTCTTAACCTATATAGAGAATGAGTGGTAAGCGCTTAGCTAACGTAGGGTTTATAGTAATGTCGTACTTACATTTGTATATTGTGTTCGAGAAGCCATTTGTTTGTTGTTAATGTGCATGTCGCAAACAATGTTGTACGCATGGTTAAATGTGCAGATAGCACGGCTCTGCTACTTGTTTTGCTGTATTTGTTAAAACCGGCCTGGATTTATTAAGGTTTTTTAATGTGTATAAACGTGGAGGAGCTCGTGGTTGAATAAGAGCTGCCACTCAGGTCGATCTTTAGGTAAAGCTGTGCTTGCCTAGGTCGGTCTGTGGATGGGTGACCGCCCGACATACCGAGTTTCCTCCGTGCCTCGAAAAGCTCGTTAAGCTGTTGGTCCCGGGTGCCATATTTAGATCTTTGGCAGTCGTTACAGGTAGTCAGTAAACCTGAAAGTCTGACAACCAGTGTTACCAAAGGGTATCGTATTACCCAGTATTAACTGGGTTGTGGAGGTCAGATAGGCAGTCGCTTCATGTAATATACTGGTGTTCAGCTGCATTTGGTAAGACTGGAAGCCGACCCTAACATAGTTGGGAAAAGGCTAGGCAGATGATGAAACGTGTGGCAAGTGAGAAAGTACCAGCGGGGTAATTGCTATACATTATTGTTATTTCCGTTTAGACTGGAAGCCGGCCTAGTCAAATGATGATGATGAATTGATAAAGGAGACACAAAACACGGTACAAAAGTTTCTAACAAACGGATAAAGCCATGTTTCATAAACCTACAAATTCCTTTGGATTTTAATAGAATCGTGTATTAAATTTGCTGTCGGGTTAAATGGTTTATTCCATTGTAATTGTTGTATGAGACTATGCTTAAGTACAAAAGTTTGCTGTCTTTGTGTAATTGTCACCCTTTTTTGTCTGTAGAAATCTTTATAGATGTCCTACCCTAGGTTAGGCTAAGGGATCAGTCAGACTCGTACTGACTAAAACCAAACGAAAGAGGTTATTCGAAGAACCGATCGCCGCTATAAGATCACAGCGCCATTGCGTCACAAACTGGGCATTTCCCAAGTGTGTGCTGCGCTGTGGTGATAACCGGGCGTCGGTTCCCGACCTGTGCAATATAGGTTTTTTCTAAAGCACCCATGACCGGAAAGTACCTATGTCAGCCAGAAAGTAAGTCACGGATCTTATCGCTGCAAAAGCGGCGTGCCCTGCAATTGTCAACCCTATCAATACACTCTAAGCTTTACATAGACATACACTAGCTCCAACAACGCCGAACAAACAAGTATACTTTAAAACTAGAACACGTCACTCTAACTACGTCACAACATATGATCGAACATACTCCCTCCAATTGAAACCGTTCCATTCAAATTCTTTTCAAATTCAAATTTCGAATTCGCAACGGACAACAGCCAACGACAACACTGTCCGTTTGTATAGTGACGGGAATCGGGCGCTTGAATCGATTATTCGAATGAGCTGTCTATCTGATTGTAGTCGAGAACGGGACCGTCTCATTCTGAACATATGTTGAACGAGTGAATGATGTTTTGTTGCGAATGTTTTGGGAATACCTTTCGTTTTTGTAATGTTTTTTTTTCGCGACTTTTTTGTTGTATTTTGGAACATTTTTAATCTCTTTTACCAGTCACGTTCTTATGTCATTAGATACCTACTTAATTGTGACTTTTTACACTTTACAAGCACTCGTGTTATCCCTTACACTCATGTAGTCCTTGCTAAAATTAAAAGCAGCAAGCACCATCACGAGTCTCGATAAATTATCTTAAAAAGTACATCCGATTCTTTATGTATTCCCATCATGCCATAAATTAGCATGAAAATATGCACACGTGCGATCTTCAATGCATTATTAAGAGGAGAGCAAGCTGATGCCTGCAATTCTCATAAGTGAGCGGAACGACGCCCCGAACAAAAGAACTCGAAGATAAATATCAGGTGGAACGGCGAATGATATAATCAAATCGGCCATCAATAATATCGACAATTTCATACAGATTATCATGAAAGTCAAATTAACAGCGATCAGATTTGTTCAAACACACGATTTTAAATGTACAAATGTATCAGTGACTGTATTATCTCATCAAACGGCCGGGCGGTTAGAGATCCCATTAGGATAATGGTCGGCTGTAGTTGACTAATGGCCGTGTGTTCAGAGCTCTTTCATTCACTCGTTCGCATTCCATTCAACTCGTTCATACGGTCGCTGGGCTATTTACAGCTTTATGAGTCCGCGCCGAAGATCAAATAAGTCTTGATTTATTTAAATATGTTTTGGAATTTTGTGCTATATTGAAATCGTTTTGATGGAAAGTGGCTCTTTCTATTCTATTTTAACTTGAACACAATTTATTTAAATAAATTGATAGAAGAAAGGTTCAAGTGCCTCTTAAAGTGAGAAATGGTGCACTGTCTAAGTTCATTTCTACTCTACTCCCACTCTTTCATTGCAATTGTGTTCTGTAGCTCGTTATCCACTGATTTTAAAATTAAAGCAGCGAGAAAATATTTCAAAACAAAATATTACAATACTGTACACATGGCTACTGAACTTTAACAAAAACAATAAGCAAACAACTTTAAAACAACACACTGAAATCGATTATCGATTCGATAATCGGTAAGCTTGAAGTGTCACTCGACTTTTGAAAATCGAATCGCTATGGTCCTTTCACTATAAACTAGGATCTGAATAAAAGCAGTTTACACATTTAAATAAATGTCTTAACTGCATTTAAATAAAGTTGAAAATAGAATAAGGGTATGAGGTTTTTCTGTTTTTTCGGATATGTATTTTTGCAGTGTTGCCTTGCCCACATTCTGAGCATTGAAAAATAACAGAAAGGTACGTATTTCGAGATTTAGTATATTCGCAAGTTTTTGCTGAATTCAGGTGATTAGTTGATGAGGATTTTGTGGTATATTTAGTGGATATTGCTGATACAAGTTAATTCAATAAACGTCAGAAATGTTTGGAGCTAATTAGGAACTAGCTTCATTAGTATCGAGGGTAATATAATTAGAACTAGGCCATAGTTTACCTCAATTGATTGATGTTGAGTTATGATTCACACATCGAATTATATGAATAAGATATTTCCGAAAGCTTGACGAAATGCAATTTCAGTGTGATTCCATAAATTGTTACACATCAACGTCCGTAAAATTATAGAAATATTCAGTGACCTATGGTTTTTAGCTAACAGAAAAGTTTTTATGAATAAGAACAACGTCCTATCTATGAAACAAGACAAATAATATAAGAAACTTAAAACAATAATAGTCCGGCTATCAACGTTAACTATCTAACCTTTAACATACCGCAGTAATAAAAGGCACAACTAACTTCTACAACTTAAAGACACCGACAACGATTATTATTATTTGATAAGACTACAAAATAATCCTTTTATAACAAGAAAAGTCACATTAAAAGTGTGGCCATAACAAGACGTTAACTTAAAACAGTGTGACTAGGGTTAATAAAGTTCCCCTACTCCCATACTATATTAACCCATTCGAAATTACTTACACGCTATACATTGCTGTATTTTAACACAGGGTATAAACGGGGGTGCTACGAAAGCGGTAATGAAACGCATACGTTATAGGTACGGTCGTAAATGGAGAGTTTTATGAGATTATGTCTTATACAGAGGAAGCGGGGGCAAGCGATAAGGTATCACAAGAGACAAATGCTATGGACTTAATAAAGATATTTCCCTCGTAATAAAACGTATGTGCAGAGTTACGTTGAAATTATGGCTGTAATAATTTCTGTACGAGGAAAGAAAGGTGACATAATAATAATAAACAAATTTATGAGCGCTGTTGTATGAAAGGATAAACAGTCGGTGCGAGAAAGTACGTTTGGAAGAAGATTATAAAATAGTATAAAGTTCTTCTAATAAAAACCAAGGGAAAACCGTACATAGTCGTACAAGTTACTTTTACAGGACAACCGCAAAATAAGAATAGAACTTATTTATTCTCTCTAATTATGGGGCGATGAATAAGTTCAATTTAATTTGAAGAAGGCTACAAAATTTATTAAAATTATCGAAATTGTAACGAGATTTTTTTCTTCATATAATGTTTAATCAAGTGCAAGGTGCGACGCCCTCAGGGTAGATGGAGCGACGATCTCCGCAGAGAGGCTGGTAGTAACTGTTCTAGCAGAGTTGCTGAGAATGGAGCCATGCAATTTGTGAGGCATATTATCCAGACCTTGTTTATCATCTCTAATGTCTAGATTAATGATAACGATAATGTTATTAAAATTACTCAAAAATCATCATCTACCTAATCTTTTACAAACTTTGTTGGGGTTCGCTTCCAGTCTAACCGTATGCTGCTGAATACCAGTATTTTACATCCACACCATCACAGCCCAGTTAGTACTAGGTAATACGATACCCTTTGGTCAGACTAGTTGGCAGACTTTCAGGTCACTGACTACCTGTAATGACTGCCACAGATGCGTTATGGCAGCCGGGACAAACGGCTTACCGTGCTTTCTGAGGTACGGAGGAAACTCGGTCATGTAGTGGTCACCCATGCACGAACTAACCTGGGCAAGTGCGGTTTAACCTAAAGGTAGACTCGAGGGACATTTATTATTCAGCCACTGGGTCCTTCTGATAATGTTAATAATGCTAGTTTTAATTCCTTAATAAAAATGAGAACTAAAACAAAATATCACCAACAAAAGTCGCCCAGATAACATCGTGAACACAGAATCAGCGGTGTAATCTGTGCAACGTTAGACAATAACAACAATAGCCGCGATGGATCAAGCGAGGCGAGGCATCTCTGGTGTCCCAGTAGTGGGAAAAATATACATTGGTTGTGATCATGTTTATGGTTATTCAGCACTGAGCATATTCTTTTTTTTTTTTTTCGGCCCTGACCACACGTATAACACTAAGCAAGGGAAAAGTGCCAGCCACACCCTCAAGACTGTATTACGTTACTCCGAAGTTCGAAATATCGATGTACGGTATACAGAAAGTTTGTGAGTCCGAATTACGTGAGTCAGAATGTACGCTATGACGAAGTACGGTAGTCAGAATGTTCGTTACTTCGATGTACGTTACTCCGAAAGTTTGCTACTAGAGTGGGAGGAGTCATTTGTTAATTTCCCATCCGCCAAATAAAAAGGTAACTGGCAGTAACTAAAAGAGTTGCCAAGAATCAAACCAAGTGATGAGTGATTGGTAAGGTTTTTGTCCAGATTTATGATGACGACAATGTTAGTTCAATTTCACAAAAAAATACTAATGAAAAACAAAATTTCCCCAGCAAAAGTCGCCCAGGTAACGTCGTGAACACAGAATCAGCGGTGTAATCTGTGCAACGTTAGACAATAACAACAATAGCCGCGATGGATCAAGCAAGGCGAGGGGTCGCGCATGCGTTGTTGTAAATTATAATCCCGAGCTATGAACTCGCTATCTGACGAAGTACGAATGAGCTGAGAAATGTCGGAGGTACGAAGGAAGGAGGAGGTCAAAGTTATTTTTCAAATAGATTAAAATTACTTGTTAGGGATTTGGTATCAGAGATGATCCGCAAACGCCGACGCCCGTCAAGGCTGCGGGTTGTTCGAAAGAGATACCGTGGCCCCGGACACAAAGGGCTAAGAAGGAACGTGGGTGGTTTTTAGTCAGTAGAAGTCTGACACTCCCTTCCGCTCCGCCCAGAGCGGAAGGAGTCATTTGATGAATTCCAACCATCCAAAACAAAAAGAGATTTGGTTTCCGCACTTGGTCCTTAAGTGAGTAGCCGTTACAGTAACCACCCCATCTCCCTCCAAAAGCACATCAAACTTCCCGGTCTTCTTAGGGACATTTGCAAGGGATCATGGTGTCCCGAGAGTTTCATGCGGATCATTGTGACGCCGATGCACTCGAGGAGTACTCGTACACACGGCTACACATCAAGCTATACATTTCCAGTATAAGCTGGTCTCGCATTGTATAGGATTTCCGTAGAGTGCGAGATCAGCGTAAACTGGAAATGTATGGCTTGATGTGTAGCCGTGTGTACATGCACCACCATTTTTCCCTACTTCATGCATGCTCTGCGTAGAGGACCATATAGAGTGTTTGAAATTACTTTGCAAGAAGTATAAAATGACACATATGGGCTTTCTATGTCTGCTCATCAAAGCTACACATACAATTCTGAATTTAAATGCATGTCACGAAAAAAATAAATTTCCGCTGAAAGATACCGCATCTATTTCTAAGGAATACTGTTTTATTAAGCAAAACTTTAAATCTAACTTCACCAGTTCGAGAAGTACGATACCCTCTCTACTTTCCTATTTAATAATTCGGAACTTGCAGAGAACTAAAGCTGAACTGTGTTGGTGCAAGTCGAACGCATAAATCTGTAGCTAGGCGCGGTGCCCCGGGCAAGTCGCGGCCCGGCCATCGAACCGAAACACCTTTAAATTAAATCCAACGTATTACTCTTTAACTATTATTTCCTGATGTCGGTGGGAGGAAAATTTTAGACTGGTTACATTGTCATCAGGTTGTTTAAGCAAAGATAATATAGCTGGCAGGTAATATTCTTCAAATACTTTGTAGGTAATCTGCGAAAAGATATCTCCGGAGATCAGAAAATTCGAACACTTTTGTTAAAGAGGATAAAGAATTGTTACATCAACTACGATAGAAAAATCTTGACCATTTTACACCAAACAGAGTATGTCATAGGCCTTGAGTTCGGATCCTAAACACCACCTCAAATTTTTCGTATTCATGTGCATATTGTATAAGTAATAACACATGTTTTGGTGACGGAAAACATTATGAAGAAACCAGTATGAAGGAGAGATATTTCTCGACGTTGTGTAAATCCAAGTAAAAACCGCTGAGTGGCATAAAAACTCTGACACTTGGTTAGACACACTACAAAAAGAGGAACGGGCTAAAATAAAACACATAATAATATCATAATCCTCTTTCTCAAATGAAATACTTCCAGGTCTGCCAATAATTAATTATGTAACCTTGTTAACCCGACACGTAGCCTTAAACGTGATGTTACTATATACAGCCATTTAAACAACAGGAATTTAGTTTTATATTCCAAACAAAAATAGGGGAGGCAAACCCCAGGAAGTTAATATGAATCAGGTGGACGGCAGACCCCTATTTCTAAAACCCACGAGCCCTATTCGGACCCCTTAAAAATTTATCAAATGCACCGCAAAGGAAATATCTAGTATTCTTATATGTTGTAAAGGACGAGAGTTGGGGGTTCGCTAGAGATTTACAGCGTTTCAAGTGAAGGCCCTAATAGACGTAAATTACGCTGCGGTCCGATTTATAGACTATATTTCTTTTGTTTTCTTTTTTTTATCGATTTATCGCCAGGTGTGGTTACACTGTTTGGGTATTAACACGACTAGCAGGTGCTCCCTGAATCGTTACATTCGTACCTATTACTACTATTTTTGCCTTGTAAGGTGTGTTCATTATTTGGGTAGACATTACATACAGTGTAATGTGTAACTGCCTCGTCTAATGGATACAAGCGCGACTGCTGTGCTGACCCTTTTTTTTTCGGTGGTGGGAAATCATCAAATAATCGCTCTTGGGCAGAGCGAAAGGGAGTGCCAGACTTCTACTTACTAAAAACCACCCGTGTTCTTACTTAGCTCTTTATGTCGAGGCTGCAGTATCTCTTGCGAACAATCCGCAGCCCCGACGGGCGTCGGCCCTATGAGGCGCGCGTGGAACACAAACGGGCCGTCGACACGGCCTATCGTCGTCATAAGACGGACGGACGGCGAGCTAGTCCATTACTCACCGTCCACAGGCCCGCGTCTACGGTGGCCGGAAGCCGTCACGTGGCCCCTGACGCCCGGAGCGTCTCCTGCGGCGGTTGGGACGAGAGGTTCTCTCCCTCTCACGTTCCGCCACCTCCTTCGCTAGCATCACTGCTTCACAGAAGGAGGCAACGGCGGCGCGGCGGCGTCCCATTCCATCTCGCCCTGGACCATGACTTGCACCAGGGCTGGCTGTGTTGGCATGGATTCGATTCCCAGGCCGGGAAAAGTGTTATTATGTTTTTCCATCAGGAATTTCTCAGTAACAGCTGCGTTATTTATACTGAAACATAACTGGCGAAATATGTATGTACTAATGAGTACGCGTCTACCCAACCCTTCGGGGATTACAGGCGTGATGTTATATTAAAACAGGAGCTGGAGAACTACATGATGGAATCGTTTTATTCATTTAGTGCTCACAAGTTTTTATTATTGCTGATTGGTACCTGAAACTTGGCACGTGATAGCTTTTTTTACCCTTAATTGGAGCTCTTGAAACTGCCGATAACAACGGCTGGATAGGTTGTTGACTATTATTTTGTTGTATTATTATTATATTATAGAGTTGAGTACACTTGAGTCGTATTAGGAGGGCTGCTGATTTGTTTGACGTCAAACAATTGCCCTGTTTTTTAAGTTGCTTTATAATGTACGGCAGTAAACATTGATACAACTAATTATTCTGGTAATTAATATCCAAAAGTTGTTTAGACTTTTTTAACCTTTAAGGCTCCAAGGCGGCCCCAGCGCAAGGGCTAAGAAGGAACATGGGTGGTTTTTAATCAGTAGAAGTCTGACACTCCCTTTCGCTCAGCCCAAGAGCGGGAGCGGTTAGTATTTGATGATTCCCCCCCCCCCCCCCTAAAAGGCTCCAAGGGTTCAAGGGGTATTACTCAATAACTGAGTTGAGGAGGTGAGATAGGATGACACTGCTATTTGGCTGTATTCTGTTAAACTGAAAGCCGATCTCAACATCGATAGAAAAAGGCTAGGCCGATGATAAAGTCAATTGACCACACACGTAACATCACGTCTGTACTCCCGAAGGGTTAGGCAGAGGTATATCTAATAGTCCAACCATGTTTCGCCAGTTACGTTTAAGTTCCATGTAATAGGGGGCATCCAAAACCGGGCACAAATCCAGAATTCGTGACTGCTACTATGGAATTCCTGATTTCATAACCCAAAAACACTGCCTGACCCGGAAATCGCACCAAGGACCTCATACTCCCCGTCGGGGCTGCGGGTCCAGTCGGGGCTGCGGGTCCCGTCGGGGCTGCGGGTCCCGTCGGGGCTGCGGGTCCCGTCGGGGCTGCGGGTCCCGTCGGGGCTGCGGGTCCCGTCGGGGCTGCAGGTTGTTCTCAAGAGATACCGCGGCCTCGACATGAAAGGCTAAGAAGGAACATGGGTGGTTTTTAGTCTGTAGAAGTCTGACACTCCCTTTCGCTCTGCCCAAGAGCGGGAGGGGTTAATCGATGATTTTCCACCCGCCAAAAAAAAAAAAGGACCTCATACTCGGCAGTCGCGAGTGTGACCACCCAGTTGCCAACTACCCAGTTGACCACATACAGTAAATAACGACCACAACATACAAGGGAAAAGTAGTAATCATCTGCCTATACTTTTCCCAACTATATTAGGGTCGGCTTCCAGTCTAACCTGATGCAGCTGAATACCAATATTTTCCATGGAGCGACTGCCTATCTGACCTCCACAACCCAGTTAATACTAGGTAATACGATACTCTTTGGTAAGACTGGATGACAGAATTTCAGGTCACTGACTACCTGTAACGACTGCCAAAGATCTATATATGGCAGCCGGGACCAACAGCCTAACGTGCTTTCCGAGGCACGGAGGAAACTCGGTATGTCGGGCGGTCACCCATCCACAGACCGACTTAGACAAGCACAGCTTTACGTAAAGATCGACCCGAGCAGCAGCAGTCCTGCAGCGGCAGTTGGCAGTCCTTTAAGCCACGAGCTCCTCAACAAGGTTAAATAGCAATATCACAGGTAATATGAATGACCTATAACGCTCTATACTTACCAATTTTCTTCAGTTGACTTTTGTGGCTTTTCTAGGCAGTAAGTAATGGCTAGAACATGTATTTTGACTCGATCAGACTTTCATTTCAAATGTCACGGTTTTAGTAAGATATGATGTTATTTCTACCGGAAATTATAGTCAGTGTTGTGCTATCTTCTCGTGCATGTGCGTGTGCGCTGATGATTTCCAGAATTTTATATTCGATTTTATATGCGAGTCATACTCGTATCTTAAACTTCAGGTTTTCTCATTTCTGATTATGTACAGGGTTCGATTTGCAGTTCATCTTCAGAAAGTCATCATCACTACATAGTATAAAACAAAGTCGCTTTCTCTGTCCCTATATCCCTATATATGCTTAAATCTTTAAAACTACGCAACGGATTTTGAAGCGGTTTTTTTTAATGGATAGAGTGATTCAAGAGGAAGGTTCTAGTATATAATTTGACCGACATCCACGCGGGTGAAGCCGCGGGCATCAGCTAGTTAATAAAATATCAATCTTAGGTTATCCGACTATATTTTGAAATTATAAAAATTCGTTAAGACGTCCATTGCTTGACATCGACCTTCCTTAAGTTTCGCCACATTAACCGGTCTTGAATTCAGCAATTTTTTTAAACAGCTTTTCTCTCTTTAGATTGAAAAATAACAAACTAAAATCCAAAAGTCGTTACTTTTAATATGAATCTCATCATGTAGTTACAGAGAGAGTTTTAGAGAAAAGTTTTGTTTTCATTAAAAACTGATTTATATAAAGTTTACGACAAGACATTGTCTTGACATTTGTCTGTCGAAGACATCTGTGAGTGACAAGCTTACTATTAGTAAAGATTCGTAACCTTGAATAAAAAAAAGATTGCGGAGACACTGCTGGAACATTCGAGAAGAGATTAATTTAAGGACTTGATTAATAAACAATTTATTTTGACTATTTTGACTAAATAGACTGCTTCAGTGGTCTAGTGGTCCCAAGCGCGACTGATCCTGGGTTCGATACCCGGGTCGGGCAAAGCGTTATTGGGTTTTTCCATCAGGAATTTCAGGAATTTTACAAGTCTGGACTTGTGCCCGGTTGATGGCAATAGGCTCGCCGCCTATTACATAGAATTAAATAAACATAACTGCCGATTTGTGGCTGTTTTAGGTACACCTCTGCCTCTTCCCTTCTGGAATTTGAGGCGTGATGTTATGTTATGCTTTTGTATAATAATATGAATAAAACAAGTTCAATTATATATAATAATAATTATGAGCTAGGTTTGCGTAGAAAGATCAACACTACTTAACAAATCTTTGAAACATAAACAAATTTATCAACAAAAAAATTTAATCACTGTCTAAATCTCTTAATAAAGAAAACATTGTTGAGTAACAATATCGCTAGACAGTATAAATAAGTCAAATATTATCTATGTATATTAACTTTTTTTCTAAAGCTAAAGTGAGTTGCCAGTGATGAAAATTTAAAATGTCATCATGACCTTTTAAGGGGCGCAGATGTTGCCAAACTTTTCTTTATAAGAATACAAAATAAACTTTCTTCAAAGTTAATATTTAAATACTTATACTGGCATCATATTACGTAGGTTTTTGTATTTTAAAACATGGTACGTGTATTTGAGCTGGCAATTCTTTTGCCAACTATGAATTTATGACATACGCGGAATAGTAGGTACCAACACTGAACTTTCAAGAATCAAGTGAGTTCGATTTTCTCACGTAAAAAGAGATATTTGTTTGTAAGTTTGTATGTAGGGAGTACCCTCCGAAATGAACGATCCAATTCTAAAAATTCACTAATAGAAAACTGCATTGACCGTAGGTGCTATAAATAATACTTGTTTATTGCATATTAGCAGCACTATCACAGTTTTTGCGGTTTTTTTAGCGGAATCTTTGCTTGCTTTAAATAAAGGCTCTACTGCCACTAAAGTTTAAAGTTTCTCTGTTACAACTTAATAGGTATATAGATAGTTTAAAACAAGTCATGGCAATTGATGACTAGATCTCTTGACTTAGTCTATGTAAACATAAATCATAATTCTTCGAAAAGTTTAATAAAATTGTTAAATTACGATGGATTAAGGTGTCAATTCGCTGTGGGAGACGCTCCGGGCATCGGGAGCCACTTGACGGCTTTCAGCCACCGTAGACGCGGCCCTATGGACGGTGAGTAATGGGCTAGCTTGCCGTCCGCCCGTCTTATGACGAAGACAGGCCGTGTCGACGGCGCGTTCGTGTTCCACGCGCGCCTCAAAGAGATTTCAGCAACATGGAAGGGGCCGACGCCCGTCGGGCGGGTTGCTCGCAAGAGATACCGCGGCCTCGACATGACGGGCTAAGAAGGAACATGGGTGGTTTTTAGTCAGTAGAATTCTGACACTCCCTTTCGCTCTGCCCAAGAGCGGGAGGGGTTATTTGATGATTTTCCACCCGACCAAAAAAAAAAATTGTCAATTCGCTTATCAGTTTGTTAAAAAAACTAACCCTGTAGGAGTCAAAATAAATCCAAAAACAAAACATAGCGAGTGTATCCAATGTTATACATAAAACGCGTGAGCTGTGAAAGTCAATTGAGGGAAAGTTATTATTGTTCACATAGCCGATAGCTATAACTCGTACTATTTATGTTTTATTGCGATCTATAAACTCAGCATGCCATTGCTCTCGGTTTTAGGTGAACCGAAATATTTCGTGTTTTTATTACAGGTATTACTGTTAAGTGGTTTTGTTAACCGGTGGGTAGGTAAAGTGGTTTGGATAATGTTGTTAGATTGAGCCTATTAATGTTTCAGCAGTTATACAGGATGTAAACGAACCCTTCACGCATCCGTCAACCAAGCATTCTGTACATCAAACTAAGTACCCCTACGCAAAATTTTTTGCTGGGAAATGACTTTTTTTTTGGGTCAAAAATCACATTTTACGGTAAAACTCAAAGTAGCACTCTTAAAACATTGTGCTAGTGGATGCTTTGAATAGTAAACGGGTCATGGAGGTAAATTAAGTAAAGTTAAAACCTGAAATACTAGTATTTACAAAAACAGCTGTGAAAAATTTGGAACTTTGACCCCCAATATCTCCGTAACTAGGAGGTTCCCAGGTATGGTCTAGAACAAAAAAATTATCGCAGTGGTGGGGAGAACAAGTGCCCTTCGTTTGCGTTAAGGGTACTTTTACACCCTATAAATAACAAGTACTTTTAAGTACAATTCAAACTACATAATTATATAAAAAAAAGTTTTGCTGTACACAAATGAAACAGCTCTATGAAAACGACTATGAAAGTCTCTCAGTCAAACTTAACTTGTACATAATAATGTCACGTCTGTAATTTTTTACGTCGCAAAATAAAACTGCTTTACTACTGGAGGACTCTAGTATAGGTCACTGACGGTTGACCACTTTACACCCTTATACCCTTAGTAATAAAGTTGAAAGTGGTCGGCCGTCAGTGAGCGCGGCGCTACACAGATCTAATTTACTAATCTCAATTTTAATATCGCCCAGTTTTAAATTTATTATCTCTTTTTAGGATAAACGATTTCATTGAAAACGGCAGACACTCAAAACCTGATAATATCAAAGACATATTTTTTAATTTCATGACCACTTTCGTTGAACCCAACCTTGTCGTTACGAAAAATCTACCGTAATCTCCTGCTTGTATTAAATTTATAAATTATATTACGAAAACGGTTTAAATAAAGCTACCTACGTAAGTAAAAGCGTTGGTATCAAGACTGGCCACGTACCGAACCTCGTTTACTAAAGATTTACGCAACAGATAGATCTTACTCGAACCCTTTTCAGTCGTTTTATACCCCTAATTCTACCTACGCAACGTCAAAACGTAACATGTCTTTTAGAAGCCGAACCAAATAAGTTTTTACCGAATTGATTCGGGATTTTTATTCGGCAATTTTAACACAAAGCTACCAAAATTTTCCTTACACGTTATTGTACAAAACATAAGGTTACAATTTGAGTAACTCGGTTCAAGTGTGAGTGTATTGTGTAAAGTTGTGGGATGCGTTCAAAAGTTAGGCGTTCGTTTTGTCCATTTTTCTTCTCCCCTACGACGGCCATAGAATGCTATTTTTAAAACATTCAGCGAGCTATCTCAGTTGTGTTATGGGAATTTGGTTTCAGAATGAATACTTGTTGATTTTTCAGGTTTCAGGTGGTTTTTGTAAGGTGCACTTTCGATTCGTCTAACAACGATAGCGTTTTAGCATTCAGTGTTTGGATTTAGATCTTAGTAACTACATGATTAGGCTGATATTATTCATTTTGCTAGAAAATCACTATCAAAAAGGAGATTGATGAGGTCGTCGCCGCCTGTATGAGCCAATAGATTGGTTCAATAATGCTTACTGACATATTTGAAATTACTATTTTTGGAGAATCAATTTCTCATCTCTCAAATTGACACTAGTAAACGAATGCTGCTGTCGAGTATTATGAAAAAGATACCAAAATAAATAGTCAACTAGAAAATCTTGTGAATGCTGGCAATTACAATAGCATAGCCTATCAGCCTATAATGTTTCCTCTTTTGAGACACAGGTTTCTTCACTATTAGAGGGACCGGGCTATAATCCACCACGAGAGCCCCATTTGGGTTGCTAGGTGTCGATGATGATTTTTTAGATCTAAGACATAACGGTTTCCTCACGACCTTTTCTTTCCCCATTTTGAGAGCAGTGGTGATGAAATCATCACTACTCACTACATAGTATAAAACAAAAGTCGCTTTCTCTGTCCCTATATCCCTATGTATGCTTAAATCTTTAAAACTACGCAACGGATTTTGATGCGTTTTTTTAATAGATAGAGTAATTCAAGAGGAAGGATTTTGTATATAATTTGACCGACATCCACGCGGGTGAAGCCGCGGACATCAGCTAGTAAATTATATAAAGTTATGCGCTGGGTATGAGCCCAAAGAAACTTTTGCGATAACAATGCTTTTAAACAAAAACATTAAATACACTAACCAAATAATAAACTCGCCCAATAAAAAAACAGTATACACGCGAAAAACCAAACGATCACAATCACCAATTGAATGAAATTGAACGAGTACATGACCCGTTCGTTTTCGTAATGAAATTAATCGGCGTCACCAATTGAGCGTACGCGAATGACCGCCTGACAGAACATCGAAATGATTGCCGCTCAAACTTTAATGTTACTAGCCATTTTAAATTTTGTAATTATAATCATGTTATTAATGTTTGCGAACACCAATTTAATGACCAACTTTGATTGTACTGTTTTTTCGGTTGGTTGGGCGACGGGAATTTATTTATGTTTCCATACTGGGCCCTTTGGGAGTTGTTCATGTTCAGTTTGGTATTTTGAACTGATAGTTTATTATCAACAATTATTTGTACTTAAAATTGTACTGAAAATGGACAACTTGAAATGAATGTCCGTACGTGCGTACGTACGGACATTCATTTCAAGTTAAATTAGATTATTACAAGCAGTATAATAATATATTGCACATCAATCAATGCTATCGAGAGAGAAAAGTATAGCCTGGTTTCGAATCACATGTTTATATTATAACACACGCGTGTACGTGTGTGCGATGTGCAATATATTATTATACTGCTTGTAATAATTTAATTCAATAGTGGCTCCATCAGTCTTATAATAAGAACATTATTGGTGGTATTAGTTTTATTATATATTTATTATTTATAGTATTTCCTCGAGAAATGTAATAAATAGTAATAACACTGGGATAAAAGGTACCCTACGTCCATTTCTGCATACGAAATTTCTCAATGGTTCAGTAGTTTCGACGTTAAAGGGTAACAAACAAACTTACCTTTGAATTTATAACATTAGTTAAAATGAAAAAAAACTTTGTACATGCGTCCTACCTGCCAAGAAGGACGATCCATCGACCAGTGACAGAACCCTAACTAGAAACAAATGTGTTAGCAGATACCTTTTATCACCCCTCCAATTTTATCATCCCCCTATCTCTGACCACACTGACATACGCTCCATCCTTCTTCGGAAGCGGCATCGATCTTGGTTCAGTAATTATTAGTGCCAGTCCCCTGTAATTGGCGCAATCGGTCATGGTATGCCGTACGCTCTTCCATCATTGGCAGAGGCTATTTAGTCGAAGAGTTGTGATTGGTGAAGATAGGGCATGATGGTTCAGACAGTTGGTGTGTACGTGTGTTCAGAGAGCGAAGCCGAAATGAATTCTGGACAAAAATAACTATCAACTTAGTTACGTTATATCTTAGATAGATCTATCTGTTTCTATTTTTTTCTTTGTAAGTTACAACAACGTTTTGTGTGCATGCAGAGTTTACCTGTAAGTGATTGTTACATTTTATTCTGATTTGTTCATTCTGTTTCATTGCCATGTACCAGTGTAAACAATTGTTGGTGAACCAAATAAATAAATAAATAAATAAATAAATCAACTAAGTCACGAAGTTCGAAAGTCCGAAAGTCTGAAAATTAGTTTTTCCAGTAACTGGACTGTGGACGTCAGATAGGCAGTTGCTCCATCTAAAATATTAGTAAACAGCTCTGTATCTGGTTACTATGAAAGCTAACCCGAACATAGTTAGGGAAAAGTATATTAATGAGTTTATAGTTGGTATATTCAGAACTATTGAACAAAATACGGTCCACCTAAGAAATAATTTAACCTTCATGGCTGTCGCAGATTTTTTCATAAAAACTGTCAAGTTCGTGAAATTCCACAATTCCAGTATCAAAGCTGATTTTCAGAGCAAATGATTGGTTAACGAATCAAGTATAACTAATCCATATACAACGGAGACTTGGTGCTAATTTGCAATAATTGAACCATGTCGATTGGATTTGCAATTGAGACGTCTAGACCTTAAGCAAACTGAGGTTATTATCATCTGGAAGGAAACTGATAAATTCCATAGATATAAGATCTGAACAGTGACAGAAACCAGGGGAATCTACTGGATGTGAGACGCATAGGACCGGTCAATGTGGCGACACTTTGGCTAGGCCTATGTCCCGGAGTGGTCGGGCGTCTTTCGACTGAAATTATGACGTCGTTGATAGATATGAATTCTGGTAAGTCAAAGTTAATTCTTATTCAGATTACCGTTTTCGAAACAGTTGGATCTTTCAAAATACGACCTCTTGGTCCTTGCAAGTCATCATAACATAACATAACGCCTATAATATCCGAAGGGTTAGGAAGAATTATACCTAATAGTACACATAAATAAATCACATTTCTTGTTATTTTTAAGTCCCATGTAATAGACACATCCAGACCTCCTGCCTTTTTTTTTTGACGTTTGGAAAATCATCAAATAACCCCTCCCGCTCTTGGGCAGAGCGGAAGGGAGTGTCAGACTTCTACTGACTAAATACCACCCATGTTCCTTCTTAGCCCTTGCACCAAGCCCGCGGTATCTCTTGCGAACAACCCGCAGCCCCGACGGGAATGGCATGGACAAATGTCTCATGGAAAAACCTAATAAAACTTTGCCCCACCCATAGAAACTAGCAAGTCAATTGACAAGTCATCATACTCACCATAAAATACTTTTCCATTCACCATCATTTGTTTCAGTATAAACTTTTATACCTACAATCTTGCAACCAACCATATTTAATGTAAAGCTATACATGTATTTGCTATGTGGTTTGAGGTTCATGGGGTGGTCGCGTTAATCGGACAAATTGATTGCAATTTGGAACCCAACCCCCATAATTACGAAACGTTATTTGCTACTGATGGCTACGGTGGCAATTGTTTGAGGAAACTGTCACTTTGGACTATATTATAAGAAAATAATAGAGTGTAATGCGGCTTTTGAGATGGTTTGGGAATTAAATTGACAGAAATATTTTTTTTTTAATTTCTTGTTTTCCATTTTCGCGAAATCTTTTAAGGTTCCAATTTGATTAATTAGAATTTTATTGTAGTTTGACTGAAAATAATTTCGGAAAAATTGACATGCAAAGCAATAATGCTAGTGAAAAGTTTTGCATCAAGAAGTGTCCGTCAAAATGATTACTGTGGTGAGACATTGAGATTAATACGGCCATTTCTTTACTTGCCTAAGAAGATACTTCTATGACAAGATGACAAGCTATGTAGTACCTACAAATCTTGTAAAAGAAAATAAAATATTTGTATTGTATTTGCACATAGTTGTAAGCAAAGAGCTATTTTGAAAAAAGATGGATCATTTCATTTCTTTCTTTTGAGTTACGTAGAAAACGCGCCAATCCATGGTCGCCTTTAGCAAATTATTTGCTACAACTTTTTTACTTTACCTGAAAATACTTACTTCCACTAATATAAAAATAAATATTTGTCAAGCAGATAATAACGAGACCGGAATAAATGGTTAGTAGGTAGGCAGGTTGGTACGTAGGTAATCCAAAAATAGGATAGTCTGATTAACAAAAGTTAGTATGTAGCCATGTAATTGATCCATCCTATCATTGCCACACAAAACGTTTATTGAATACACCGCAATTTGATGTCCAGTAAACATTGATCTATAGTAGTCCTGCTTTGCCAAACATTTATAACTAGCCTGGAGGTAATATAATGACGTCGATGTGATCTAAATGAATTGGCTGGTCTAGCGGTCCCAATAGGATTGAATATTGATGCACCAGATGGCGGCACATTCGACACATAATTAATTTCTCAGTCACCCACCGCGGGTTTGGACATTGTTGTTCTATTTACATGTATGCTACTGTTTACCTATTGCTTGCGACCCACGGATGCCCCTCAAGTTAAAGGGGAAAATATACAAGTCCGTGATTAGACCTGTTGTACTGAATGGATCAGAGTGCTGGGCTTTGAAAAAGATGGATGAAAAACGATTGCATGTAGCGGAGATGAGAATGTTGAGATGGATGTGCGGAGTGACAAGAATGGATAAAGTGAGGAATGAGTATATTAGAGGAAGTTTGAAAGTAGCACCTGTTACAGAAAAATTGAAAGGAAGTCGTTTATCTTGGTATGGTCATGTAATGAGGAGGGATGAAACGCATGTGACTAAAAAAGTGATGGATATAAATATTGATGGATGGAGAGGGAGAGGAAGGCCAAAGAAAAGATGGATGGATTGTGTGAGGAATGATATGAATGAGAAAGGAATAAATGCCACCTTGACGTGTAACAGGGAAGAATGGAAGAAGAAAACGTGTTGCGCCGACCCCAAATAGAATGGGATAAGGGCAGGAAGATGATGATGCTACTGTTTACCTATTGTTAACATTTTAAATTATTTTGTCTACTTTTTATTTGGCAGAGTGTCGTATGTTTCAAAAGATGAAGACAGCATGGGAAATGCTTATTCAGATGTGAATAATTTTTAATCCGAAAATTGTCTTTTTAATTTGTAAATAGACCGGATAATGAAACGGAAAGGTACTTGTTTTTCCCGTCATTAAAGTAATTTTTCTTTACAGTTTTAATACAAGTTTTCCTCGTACTATTCAATGCATTCATCAGCACATTTGAGTGCGTTAGATTGAGGTTTACTGTAAAACATGATTTTGCACCTCAAAAAAACCAACCAATTATTTTTTGAGTAGAGTTTTTGTGTAGTTTGATGTACGGAATGCTTGGCTGACAGTTTCGTGTTGGGTCTGCTTACACCTTGTATATTCATAGTCGGCAACGCTACGAATAAAGGATCAGTCAGACACCGGATACTATGAAGGTGGCCATATTCGAAACCGTTTCCGCAATCCCGCTGTACCTATTTCACCGAACTTTGTCACCTAATTACCCTATCACAACATCACGTCTGTAGTCTACGAAGGGCTAGGCAGAAGTGTACCTACAATAAAGGACACCCCCAAAGAGCCCGAGTCTATTACCACAACCCGGGTACAAAATCCAGACTTCGTGGCTGCGCTACTGAGAAATATCCGTGATGGAAACACCCAATAACACTGGTCCGACTTGGAAATTGAACCCAGGACCTTCAGACCCTATCAAAAACTACCAAGGTAAACAAATTCTTTTTCTTATTCATACTACGCATTACTTTCCACAAAACCACAATGAAACGTTTACCAACGTTTATTAGTAAAGTGACGGCTAATGTTAGCAAGAACAATGAGTAAGCTCTGAATGACTCGACCGACCGTTACCGACGAGCGGTCAATTGTTTGAGGATCTACGGACGGCAGACGGTATGTTACATGAGTCAGGGTGTATGATTGACATGTATACGAGACGGTTGCTTGCGGTTTTTGTATGGTCGTGGGAAAAATGTAAGTAGGTATAGATTTTCTGAATATTGCGTGTTTTGGTTGTCTTAAATGGTGTCCTAGATTGATAACCTACGCTACAGAGGCGTTTTCCTTTCTATTTGTCTCGAACAATACGTTTACTTTAAAACAGTCTTTAAACAATAATGTTTGTTATAAAAGCATGGCGTCGATCTGGCTTCGCGAAAAGATTTTATTTGATGTGTATTAACTTAAATCGGGTTCGAAGAGCTCGTGGCTTAATAACAACTGCCACTCAAGTTGACCTTTAGGTTAAGCTGTGGATGGGTGACCACCCATCACATACCAAGTCTCCTCCGTGCCTCGGAAAGGACATTAAACTATTGGTCCCGCATGTCATTATAGATCTTTGGCGATAGTCAGTGACCTGAAACTCTAACAACCAGTCTGATCCTAAAAATACTGGGTAACACGATACCCCTTGGTATTAACTGAGTTGTGGAGGTCAGATAGGCAGTCGCGTCAAGTTAAATTCAGCTGTACCCGGTTAGACTGGAAGCTGACCCTAACGTTGTTAGGAAAAGGCTAGGCAGTTTCAATAATTTGGCACTGCAAGTACTTTTTAACATAATTGAGAAATAATATTAATTTATAATTCCACCTGAACTTAGCTAATCGAATCGAAAATTTTGTCGACTCACTTTGTTCTCACTCGCAAAATTAAGTTCTCCGAAATTCGAGCCAAATCCTATTTACAAAACTAGACCAGTTCTGTTTCTCTCCAGGATCAATACCAAAAGTTATTCACACCCGATATTATACCTAAGTAGTGACAAAGACGTAAAGTATGACGCATTACACATGAATATATTTGTGTTAGTACATAATATGCAGGCTCATGCATTATGCATCGGAGATCATCGCGGTAAACGTTCAGATTAAAGTAGGCTTTACGTTAACCGAGCGCCGGAGGGGAACCGGACGGGGACCGGAGGAGTCAGTGATTTAATTTACTTAAAAATTGGGCTATTTCAATGCAACGGGGGGTAAAAAACTGCTTCGAGAAAAAAAAACAGTAGGTATTGGTCCTTAGCTACAAAAAGGTCATACGTTACGAGTTGCACTATTTTTATGTTTATTTTATTTTTAGGTCAAAAAAGGAGGGTATATAGGGCCACCATCGGATTATTCTAAAGACAAGATTTTTGATCTGGATAATATAAAAATCATTACTATGTCACTGTTTTAATAAAATTCAATCAAGATCAGCCTCACCAACTTCCTACGACCGATCAACGGACCGGAGAAAACTACCGGTCGAAATAACCGCAACCGGACTGTGCCAGTGGAAAACCTCCCTAACACATAGCATGCGTCGCTATGGAGAAACGCATCCGGTCATATTTCGACCGGTATTAAGAGTTATAGCCGCATTTTTATTCATAGAGCAATTTTAGAAATCCTTTCTTGGACACTCCTAGGATTTTTAGGGGTTTCAAATGCAACCAACCCTTATTTGGGGGAGCAACTGACCTTTTATACCGGTCATAAAATGGGGTACGTAATGGCATTTCATATACATATTCGGATGAAGCAAAATTTAAAGTGCTGTGTGTTTATCATGCTTAATGTGGTGGCACCTTTTAATGTGTTTTAGCATTTCGTATTTTCTATTCTATTTTAATATACATGAAAACGTTTCCATTTAGAAATTTAAACCGAAATGAACGACAAGAGTCTTTTCCAAGAAATATGGTAAAGAAACGAAGCTAGAATTCTAGAGATTTTCCGAGTACTGGAAAACCGTTGAAATATCCTTTTCAATGTATTATTATAAAATCAAACTCTTAACTGTATAGTGGAATATTCTTGGCAAAGCAAATCCAAACTACTCGTAGATCTAAGTACTCCAACTTCAACAGAGATTTTCATTTGTTACATTTTACCGCATTGGAGAAACATTATTATCCGTCTGTTGAGAACAACTTACGCAAGGAGATAAACAATTAATACTCTTTTGATCCTTACTTAGACCACACTTGAATGTTCAAGCAATATAAATTGAAACTCCAATAAATGTTGAAAGTGCTCTCAGAATTAATCAAAATAACCCTTCAAACGCTTCGGAAACTTAACAGAGCCATCGAGATCTTAAATCGTTTAGAAGGGGCCCCATATTGAGTTATCCGGCGGTTAGACATAAGTAATAATGTATGGCAAGGGTGTAGTAACATCGGCGCTTTAGACCCCGATACCGGTTTGATAGAGACTGCCTCGATGAGAAAGGGTTAGTACCGATAGAATATTAGGTTGCTATTAATTTTGGAATGTCAATTATGCTAACAATGGATTTGACGTGGAACTTGAAGTACAGTAAAACCTCAGAACACTGTGTTGTGACCGCAAGCAGATATTACTTGAAGCAGTCATAGGTACCATTCATGACTAACAATACAGTGTTGAAGACTGCATGTCGCTTACACTGCCGTTAGGTAAAATGCAGATCCGTTTGAAAGTGAACCATAAAGAACAACACACAAAACTTCTATTTAAGTTTTAGTTGGCAAACTAAAAGGCAATTTAATGTAAAGTAATTTTTGTGACGGGTTCTCTTGTAGCATTGCTCACGCATTATTATAATTTACTATTATTTATTTATTTTAATTTACTAACTTTTATATCAAAATATGTCTGTTGACCCTACTAACCCGACAAGCAAGTATCGTGTATGCTTAGACCGTAAGTTATCGAGATGCGTTAAAGGCCCAGCCTTAGTAATTAATAATGATTGAAATACGATGCATATACGGAACACAGTTTAAGCATTAGTGGCCAGAACACATTGGGTTTCGGTAATGTATTCGTTGGGCGATCGCTCTTGATATAATTTAAATTGTAGGTGCTATTTCTTTGGCTACCGTTCAATAGTAAAGACATCCATTGAAAAACAAAACTAATGAATAAGTTAAACATATTTTTATCGATCAATTTTCTTTTTCTCGGTGATTTTTAAAATAATACAGTTTTCTTCTGATTTCATGTTTAATTTCTTCTCTCACGTGATCAATGTCTTGTATAGTATTCTTTCTATCGAAATCGGAAGACTAAGTTCTGGATCGACTCAGAATCGATTGTTATCTACACGGTAAGTAATTCTTCCCTTAGCCAAAAGTACATTCAAATTACTTTGCAGATACACAAGCGACAATGACGACTTTATACACAAATGTTTTGTACATTTTATTCTTGCACGTCTTTTTTCTTCTACTCGACGAAGTATTTAAATTCTAAAAGATTTCTTTTTTGCGCATATATTGCTTACGCACCAACCAAATTATACCATGTGTGACTAAAGTATGGAGCCCAGTGACGTAACAGGAAGACACGAAAGTTCTGACATTCTTCGAGATTTATGGTCAGATTTCAGTCATATAATATTAGAGTTTTTACTCGATTGAAATCAAACGGAAGTGCTGTGAATCGCACGGGCTTTGTACCTAATACATGGTGAGACGGTTTCGTTATACATTCGGTACTAGTCATTGTGTGGTACGTGTGGTTTTTGTCAATTTACTAATGTAACTTAATAGACAAACGAATATAATAATATATAAAATAATATATATATATAAGATAAACGAATATGTACTTAATAGTATACATTCGTTTTACAACATAGTTATGGTTGTTTCCAAAAAAAAATAGATTTGTCTACAAGCTAATATGTTTTATTCGGGTTTTAATTTATATGTCAAACATATTAATTTTATTCCATTCACTGAGCAAGAAGCTGACAAGATATTCAATCAAAACTTATAAGTTTTGATTGAATATCTTGTCAGCTTCTGAACGCGGTAAACGTACAATGAAAAACACTATAGTGTTTTTCATTATAAATCTCGAGTCCATATACTATAAAATTCGTTTTTGGGTGACCAAAAAATGGGGTAAAGTTCACTGAAGATTAACTGAATGTAAACCACATAAATGTTACGTATATCCAGGGGCATCGCACATGAGGGATGTCGGTGACAATCTAAACTCGCGACCTTGGGCACAATGAGAAGACCTTCTGGTTTGTTACCATGGGAACAGTTCACCTAATTTACTGTTACAAGTACATTTACCTACGAGGCACCTTCAAGGGCAACTTTTTCATTGATATTTTTATGTAATCATTGCTACGGAACCAATCTTTTCTACTTAATGTGTTGGTTTTGGCTTGAATGCATTTTTTCCGCAAATAAAGCCAAATAATTATTTTTAATGGCTACCCGTACCTATGTTAAATTTTATTCGAAACCCTATTTCTCACTTTGTTATCGGTAGTTTTTGCCTAGTACACTTTTTAACACTATGCTTGTACTATTTATGACAGCTTCTTTGTCATAATCATCACATCCTACTTAAATAAGTAATAAACAGTCCACTACTAGACATGCGCCTCTTCAATCGCACGCCACATAACTCGATTCTCAGCAACTCTCTCCCAGTTGCTACCAGCCACCCTGTGAAGATCGGTGCTCCACCGAGGCCATGAGTGTCTCGCTTTACACTTGCCGGTCTCCACTCAAGAACACGTTTACACCAACGGTCATCGGTTCTACGGCTGCCAGTTCAGCTTACATATTCTGTGAGCTATATCGACAATCCTGGTTCTCCGTCAGATCACCTCGTTCCGAATGCGATCCCTTAGAAAGACTCGCTCGATGAGCGGCATTGAATGGAGCAACCGTATCGTGAGTGTCCACGTTTCGGCCCTCTTCTTTGTCACTTACATTAAATTTTTCGTCTTTCTTATTCAAATCCCTAGTTAAGATTAAAATTTCTGCATCTATACTAAAATATCACTCCATCAACATATCAGAGGGCGATAAGTCAGATCTAACCATACGAGTCCGTACGAGCATCGCCGGTGGCCGCGGCATCGGATTGCGAACGGTTTCGGCATTCGTCGCGTACGCCGCCGACCTCATGAGTACGCGATCCGAATTGTTTATCAGATGGGGGATACATCGTACAAGTGTTGTTTTGTCGGCGTATAGGTGATTCATTTGTATACTGTATATGTTTTGAATAAGGAAAATGTCAACATCTGTCTAGTCTTGTCCTTTTTATTACCAGGACTTTGCCTGCAGTGACTGCCTCTTTGACCTTCACAGCATAGTTCCCAGTTAAAATGATACCTATCTGCTACTGTCGGCTAGCTGGCTGTTGGGTACTTTCGAGGACCTGTTCCTTTCGAGCGTCTGATTACCCCTTATGATTCTTGATTAACAGATGACACCAATGGTTTAACTTATTCTCAAACACACAAAGGGGTCGCAATGGTGAATTTATCTACGGACCGAGCTTCATTTTATCCCGGCTGCTATTTTTGGGGAACATCAATGGATATCCCGTTACTGATATGGTCATAATAATTGAGTGTGAAAGTTACGATGACCACTAAGATATCAAGATGTTACAAATGATGAAGAAGATCTGTGTAAATGTCGAAATCAGATGGATCGTGTCCTACACAAAGTAATGACGCATCAATACATTAGTTGTTCAAATAGACAATCGTGTGGTTGAGGAGTTGTGTACGGAGAGTGAATACAAGGAATCTCGGTTTTCCTTGTACTGCCAATCAAAATTCACGCCGTGGATATTTCTGGTGGGTACTTAGTCATCAGGTGAGAGCTTCGCACTCGATGTGGAGTACTGACTCAACTTTATATTGGTGTCTTATGCCTATATGTTGTATTTCCTTAGAATGTATAATAAAGGATGTATAATAACTTTTTTTTTATCATCAAATAACCCCCTCCCGCTCTTGGGTAGAGCGGAATGGAGTGTCAGGCTTCTACTGACTAAAAACCACCCATTTTCCTTCTTAGCCCTTCATGTCGAGGCCGCGGTATCTCTTGCGAACAACCCGCAGCCCCGACGGGCAAGGTGTAGTGTCTTCAGTTCTTTGTTTACATATCTTACTTTTTTTGGAGTGATGGCTTAAAGTTGATACTAGTGGCAGAACGTGTTGCATTAATTTATTATTATTAATGGCTTTGGTGGCGTATGTAAATTTGTTGCCTTCTCACTCATTTTATCGAAGATACAATGTCACTTTTTTCAGGTTATCTTTGAAATTGGTGAATTAATGGATAAATTATATTACCAAGATGATATGTACGTAATAGTGTCATAAACCATGTACCCTATCGCCATCATCTTTACTTGTTTTCAAATAAGTATTTGTAAATGTCATACGAGTTACAGTGTAGTCTTCAGTGCCTCTGAAAGCATGGTAAGCCATTGGAACCAGCTGTCATTTGTACTTCTTTCACAGCCGCTAAGGTAGTCTTTGATCTGAAATTCTGACAACTAGTCTTACTAATGGAGCCAGTACTAAGACAATTACGGAGATCAGATAGGTTCGCTCCAAGTGAAATTCAGCTGCTTCCAGTGAAACTGGAAGCCGAACACAAAATAGTTGGGAACAGGATTTGTCAGGATCAGGATTTGTTTAATTTAATATTGAAAGGTGTCTAGCAACATTAACACATAAGTCTATTCAAGATACCCACTACTATCTTAGAATGTAACTCAAACAGATCCTAATTCCACACTTATTTTTCTATACCTCACCCAATTTCACTATCACCCATACCTGAGTACCCGTAAATAAGTAACGAGAGGTGACCGCGACGCAATCCTTCAGGTGTTCCGATTCTGTCGACGGCACGGGGCCGATACGGGGCCGTCACGAGACCGGCAACGATCGGCACGGGAGCCGTGTCACGGTAAATATGTTATGATCTTGTTACGGACATCGTTTGCAATATTAATGCGTTAATATGGCGGGAGGACCTGTTACTGGATTGATGATTTGGTTAATATGTGTGTGTTTGTCGTGTTCTGGTTGGTGACGAATGATTGGGTTTTTTTAGCTGCAGATTTGTTTTTGTGAACGTTTAGTGTCGAAAAGAATGTAGAAATTATATTGATTACTCATATTTCTATGTTTGTCCAAACTCCGCAGCAAGATTCCAATTTTAACTATCGAGAAAAGTTTTGAACTTTCACTAGACGCTTCAAAATATTAAAGATGGAACAAAAAGAACATCCCCTAAATAACACAGGATTAAAAGACGGATCAACATCCTTTATTACCAAAAACTGACTTACAAATTAATTATTTAGACTCCACTAACAAATCCGTACGTTCAACTTTCCTGCCTCGGGCGACCCACACCGGGTTTGTTCAGACCGAAAGAGGAGCATTACTTCGTAAAATAAAATAAAGTTAAATCAAGCAAACTACAATGTTTGTTAAACTTGAATTGAAAGCTTAATATTTAAGATGTTATTTTGAGATCCAAGATAAACTAAAAAAAACACTATTTTACTTTTATTCTTTATTAAAGGTCAATAAATTAAAAACATAATTCATAAGCATTCTAACAATACACTCACCGCCAAAAAAAATTAAACTCAAAAAAAAGTTATTTTTAATCTCTTCCTACCGAAAATCGGTGCGTTCACCATAACTGCCTTCGGCGACACGCGTGTGGCGGATTGGGTCAGCCTGAAATATCAGTAGTTATTTGTGTTACTTCATTTATTTATGGCCCAAGTATGCTTTACAGATCACGGGAAATGAAAAATGTGAGAGTTGGGATTAATCTTTTATTTAAAAGGTAGAAAATGAGGAAAAATGTGGTAGTGAAAATACATGAAGTTTAAAAGAAGTGATTTTCATGTTGAGAGTGAATCATTCACTCATTCATTTATGATTCATGCTAAAAACAAACTCTGCTTTGCTCAGTAAACCCGTTTAGAACCCATCAACCAATCATTTTTTTAATGCAATGCAATGCAACAGACTATTCTAGGGCATTTTGGTATTTTTTTTGCAACACAGACAAAAAGAGTTGAACAAATATTAGATTTAAGTAAATAAATATGACTTGCGAAACGAATGTTTTCAATTTTAAAATAGTTTACTTTACTACTATAAATACTTCGTTACGTTTAGTGCACGGGTTCGCGTTAGGCCTACTGGGACATGTTAAATCCACCTGTGTACTACTATTATACTTTAAATGAATATCTAAAGGTATTTACATCTATCCCGATTTCAGTATAGTTGTATTCGAATTTGTAGAAACCCAAAAGGTCTACTTAAGTGTGGTATATTTAAGTGGTGAAGAAATTACTGGCTACAGGCATAAGTTTTAGTTCTTCTATCATTATTGAATTTGGTAAACGACGTATATCATCATAACAACATGCCCGTAATTCCCGGAAGGTTAAGCAGAGTGCGATTTACGTCCCGTCGGGGCTGCGGGTTGTTCGCAAGAGATACCGCGGCCTCGACATGAAGGGCTAAGAAGGAACATGGGTGGTTTGTAGTCAGTAGAAGTTTGACACTCCCTTTCGCTCTGCCCAAGAGCGGGAGGGGTTATTTGATGATTTTCCACCCAACATAAAAAAAAAGGGCGATTTACATTTTCAGCAGTTATGTTTAAGTCTTATGTAAAAGGAGGGGGGAGCTTATTGCCATCTACCGGGCACAAATCCAGGCTCAGAATCCAAATTACACTTTGCCTTACCTGAGAATGTTCTTCAGTCGCGTTTTCGACCACGAGACCAACGAAGTGGTATACGCAGTATTCATTCTTAGTGCTAGCTACACTGATACGTCCAAAAATATTTTAATGAAGACCTACCTGTCAATTTAATTTAGGATTTGGATGAATAATCGTAACTAACTTTAACAATATTTCTCTAAAACTAGAGAACCACACCTGCAAGTGATTAAAAAACAACAATCTCGACTTCAACCGCCGATTGCGACCCGACATGACCATTAATTAAGAGGGCGCAGTTAAAAATCGTGACTGCGTTGCGACTGTCGTAAAATATATCTTCCTTCTAAAACAAAACGATGTTTTGACGTATGCTCCCGCGCAACGGAGCCGACGCCCGCCGAAATAGCCCGACTAATTACGATCGCACTTCGTGGTGTTCGTATTATTATTTGAATTATGAATGGTGGATGGTGCAGTGATTCGTGTCAGGATATGAGTGTGTGGTTACATTATGAGTTGGTGCGCTTACGTTGAGATTAATTGATACTATAAGGAAAGGGTTACTCACTTGGGGTTTCATATTACCCAGTACTTACTGGTTTGTGGAGTTAAGTTAAGCAATCGCTCTATTTAAAATATTGGTATTTAGGTGCATTTGGTTGGATTGAAAGATGACCCCAGCACAGTTGGGAAAAAGCAGGTTGATGATGATGAAGAAAAAGATTACTTATAATTGGAGTTAAATGATTTTGGCCGTAGAAAAGTTTATAAATGCTTGCAAAAAATGACAGCGTGAGTAGACGATATTTACGTGACCTAAGCAAATGATAATAACTATTAAGATAATAACTATTGCAAACGATAATTTGAACACTGGTCAAAGGAATAAGATAAATATCTAATAATTTTCGAAAAAATATACCAAACAAGCGCTCCAGCTGAATAAGCTGCAGCTACGCACAGTGACGGCCGCCATCACTGGACACGGTACTTTTAACAAGCACCTCTTTGTTATAGGTGTCACAGATAGTCCTCTGTGTCAAGCCTGCATGGAGGAAGAAGAAACAGCAGCCCACGTGCTCCTGGACTGTCCGAGGGTTGCCCCATACAGGGCCAAGTATTTCGGTAACCCAGGTAATCTCCGCGAGATTGCTGGTAACACCAAGGGGTTGCTGGCTTTTCTCGGGGAGCTGGGGTGGATCGAATAAGATTCCCACCCGTACGAAAAATACGCGCTCTGGGCGCGGAGTTGCGGACACTAGCCCGATGCATCTAATCTACACTATACCGTTAATCCCAAATCCAGCATAACAGTTTCGCGAGTAGAGTGGGCGCAAGCGAGCGCGGCGGCGCGGCTCCGGGCAATTAATAAGTTTAGACCGGCGTCGAGACGGCCGGGGCCGGACGTCCGGCACGCGGCTGTCACATTGTTGTGTACTGCCGTACGGACGGCAGAATAGATTATAATGGAAATATTACGTACGACTACCAGTTTATGGGATAAGCGTAAAATGTGTTGGAAGAGGAATTGCCGTGACGGTTATTAAAAAGTTTGTGTTCGATTTTTTTTAAATGTACTGTTTTGATTTTAGAAACGAATTTTAATTTAAAGGTTCTATACAGATTATAAATAATGTGAATGCTTTGTTAGTCTAATGGTCGCAAGCACGACTGTTGAGCAGGAGGTCCCGGGTTCACATCCCGGTAGTGTTATTGGGGTTTTCCATTAAGAATCTCTCATTAGCAGCCACAGGGTTTGGATTTGTGCCTGGTTGATGGCAATAGGCTTGCCCTCTATTACGTGGGACTTAAACATAACTGGCGAAATGTGGTTGTACTGTTAGGTACACCGCTGCATAACCTTTCAAGGATTACAGTCGTGAGAAAAAAAAAAAAATTAAAACTTTTTATTTCAAAAACATTTAATTAATTTTGGTTAATCACACATCGCTTAATCTTAATTCTGAAAGATTATGTGCGAGTGAGGCGTCTCGCTTGTTTACATAACAATATATTTAGTTCTACTAAAAACATGATATTATGTTGTGTAATAAATATTGTATCTACAACTGGTTTTAGCTGTAGAGACAATTATTAATTTGATACTGGGTGTTAGTTGATGGTGTTTCTTGAGTTCACGCCTAAGGGCGTTTGAAAGTTAGTATTTAAATTGAGAGCAGCAAACTACAGATCTACATTTGTGTATCATAAATCCCTTTTTAGGTCGATAAAGGTAATCAATTCAATTTCTAGTCCTAAAGGATTCATATCCGATATTATTAAAAACCTTGTATTAATACGATAGTGAATAATCTTTTGATATCCTCATACACTTATCATCATTGTCTGCCTAGCCTTTTTCTTTATGTGTTAGGATATTTTTATTGATTATGAGAGTAAACTAACTATGTACATTAATTAAAAACGAATAAATAAACTAGCAAGAAACTATAAAAAGGCTTAAAAAAACTGCTCCTCAACGCTGTCAGCCGGTAATGTGCCCAAAAGACTGGCGGCATTGCCACGTTGTATGGCCACACTTAGCCTCTGGCCAAGATAAAAGCCAGCCCTTGGGTCACGAGAAGCGTCAACAAAGCTTTTTTAAATTTCCTTAAACAGGCTATGAGCACTCAAACCCCACGGCCCCAGAGTTTCAACTCCAAACGGCTCGAAAATATAGTTTCCACAAAGGTTACCAGGTTGGGATTAGCTTCCAGTCTCACCAGATTCAGATTTTCATATGAAGCGACTGCTTATCAGACCTCCACAACCCAGTTAGTACTAGAATTTGGTCATAACGGTAGTAACAAAAATCCATCGAAATCGAGAATGTTAGTTGGCAACCTGTGCTGCCGACATTACTCGTGTCAAAGAAGCCAGCAGGCCAGTACTGGGCACCAAACATGGGCGTGTTAACTCAATGAACAACAAGAGTACTTGTGACTTAGTGCTAAAATAATAGAATGAATGAATGAATGAAGGGTAGGTTAGATAGTAGAGTTTTTTAGGGTTCCGTAGCCAAATGACAAAAACCAGAACCCTTGTAGATTCGTGATGTCTGTCTGTCTGTTTGTCCGTTCGAATGTCACAGCCACTTTATTCGGAAGCCATGAAAACTACGCAGTTGAAACTAGGTACGTTGATGTATACTGTGAACCGCTTTACGATTTTTATACAAAAATAAAAAAAATAAAGATTTAGAGGGTTTCCCCATACATGGAGCTCAAAAATCAAAATCAAAACTCATTTATTTAAACTAGGCTGATAATCAGCACTTTTCGAACGTCAAAATTTACTTTACTTTACTTATTTACAAGTGACAGTCCCCCAAAACGCCCACCCTTCGACACTTCCTAGTATTTTTGCTGGAAAGAAGAAGTGGCGAAACAAACTCTCTAGCAACACATCTGTCTGTTTGGTTAGAAGAAGAACTGAAACTAAAAAAACTTTTTTCATCAAACCTATACCTACGGTGTCTATAGACAGGTCTTAAAAAATGACATTGAGATTCCAAAAACCATTTTTTCTCAAAGTCAATCGTTTGAAAGATATACTTCCAAAGTGGTAAAATGTGTGTCCCCCTCCGTCTAAACTAAGAGAGTGAAATTTTTTTTAAACTAAGAGTAAAAAATCAACAAAAAAAAATATATGCTGTAGATCACAATAATAACTTTCAACCAAAATTGGTTTGAACAATATATAGTAAATAGTTTTTGAGATATAGCACATTTAAAAAACCGCACATAGGTATAACTTTGTCATTTATACAAACACTATGAAAAACAAACTTATCACAAAATATGTTTTTCTGTTGCCGCTTTAACAAGAAATAATACAAATTAAAGGGGGCTTCCCTATTATGACAGTACGGAACCCTTCATGTGCAAGTCCGACTCGCACTTGGCCAGTTTTTTAATATTAAATGGACCTACTCTTGACCATAATCATGTCCTGGGGACAAAGATGGAACGAGTGGAGACTATTATAGTACGCTCAGTTTTTACCATCAACCGGGCCAGTTCTTGAGTTCATCCGGGCATTAATTCAGACTCCAGGGCTGGTACTGAAAAATTCCCGATGAAAAAACCAAATAGTACCTTGCCCGCCTAGGGAATCGAACCTAGGATCACACTCAGCAGTCGCACTTGGGACAACTTAACCAACGAACCAATTTAAACATAAATTTGTTTGGAATCTTTTCATACACAAGTCTATACAAATAGTAAAATCTATCTTTAGAAATAGATTTAGGTACTGAAGGTACCTCTGAATCTCAGTTTATTTTTATCGTATTGAATAAGGTTTTATTCATCTAACGTAATTTAACATCGCGCCTAATCCCAAAAGGATTAAGCAGAGGTGGCAACCACAAAGGGTAAAAAAAACATTTTGCAAAAACACTGCAAAAGTCTAAAACAAAGTCACCGACTTCCGAATGTAAAGAATTTTTAGATATTTTTTAAAGTTTGTTGGTTTTTTTAACAAGTTTTCGTTGCTGTCGTTACATAGCCTAGTGACAAAAGCCTACGGCATCCCCCCGCGGGCTGCGGCCTGACTCCGGTTCGCGACAAGTCTTCACAAAGTTGTGGCCAAAAATAGGTTCTAATAGTTTATCATTTACAAAACTAGTACAGTGAAGCTACGAAAACATTAACTGGAATTAGAACACTGACATATTAAACACACATAACATAACATCACGCCTGTAATCCCCGAAGGGTTAGGCAGAGGTGTACCTAATGGTACACCCACTTTTCGCCAGACACATAACACAACAAAACACGACATATCAAAACACACACACTCGACACACAACTCGACTCGACATATTAAAATGATGTAAATTAATGCCTCTTAAAGAAATAACATAACGCCTGTAGTTCTGGAATGGTTAGGTAGAGGTGTACTCAATAGTACACTAACGTTTAAGTTCTGGGTAATAGGGAGCGAGCCTGTTGACATCAACCGGGCACAAATCCAGATTCCGTGATTGCTACTGAATAACTCCTGATGGAAAAAACCCAGTAACAACTTTGAATCGAAGCCAGGAACTTATGCTCAGAAGCCGCGATGGTGACCACTGCAACGAGGCAGTCGTAAATATCTTGTTATCACCTTTTTTATTTTGAGGGTGGAAAATTATCAAATATCGGTCCCGCTCTGGGCAGAGCAGAGAGTGTTAGACTTCTACTGACTAAAAACCATCCATGTTCCTTCTTAGCCCTTGTGCCGAAGCCGCGGTATCTCTTTCGAACAACCCGCAGCCCGACGGGCGTTGGTCCATGTTGCTGACACCTCTATGAGGCGCGCGTGGAACACGAACGCGCCGTCGACACGGCCAGTCAGCATCTGAATGGTATTATGGATATCCAATTGTTACATCTAACTTTATATTCAGCAGCAGAAAAAACAACGTAATATTGTGCGGAAAACAAACTGTAAACCACTAAAATAACACAAAGCTTTAAAATAGCTGTGAGCCTAAACGGTTACTGATGTGTTCATGTATAATTCAACGGTAAATATAGTGCCCACAACACTCAATTACCTGAAACTAGTGTCAAAAAAATAGTTTTATAGTTAAATTGGACCGATTTAAAATTATTATTAGTAAAAATATTATATACAAACAGACCAATTATCTTTTTTTAAATAAGACATTTCAAAAACGTTTTCTACGAACTATTTAGACCTATGTATCTTGCTTAGGCGTGTGAAGTTTCATTCAAATCGGTTCAATAATTTTGAAAAATATGAACTTGAAAATTTGTATGAAATTGCGCTCTTAATTGGATGTCAAATCAGCAATTTAAACACTAAAATTGCTTCAGGCTTCACAAAATATTACGAACCTATATAATAACTATGAGCTTCAACGGTAACTGATGTGTTCATGTATAATTCAATGGTCAGTTTAGTGCCCACATCACTCAATTACCTAGAACTGGTGTCAAACACGCGAACCGATATTTAACCTTTTTACCTACAAATAATATTTTAATGTCCTAATTGTCATTTTAATAGTTAACACGATTTTACTGCGGTTTTCTATGATATCACTAATTGGTAGCTTGTTTGACAGTCAACCAATAATTTGATTAAATAAATAGCTATTAATTTTAATGAATAGGAGTTTTAAATACAAACGTTTTTTACGTATCATTTACACTGAAAACGGGATATTTATTATGTTAAATATTTGTTTTGAGTTCCCGATATCTAAACAAATAGTGAACATGGTAAATATCTCGTTTTCAGTGTTAATGATAATGTTATTGAACATGTCAGTTTTTTTACTTATATGAAAGTATGATGGACTAAGAGTCTAGTAGAAACGAAAGTACCTACCGAATAGAAATCGGAATCATGTTGATTCCTAGTACTTATTAGTGTCAGGATAATAATCTGTTCTCTAATTAGAAATCGGTACTGAAAATCTCGAAATATTTAGATGAGCAACCAGCAACGCGGCACTACAATGACTGCTACAGAAACATGGTACAAAAGTACTTTAGCGCCATCTATTACAAAAACGAAGAACTAACATCAAAATCCAGAATCGCACAAGCAAACTTATCCTTATATCCAACACTAACTTCAGGAACAGAAAAAAAAAACCAGAAACCCAAAGCCAGGGCATTTACCAAAGAGTCACGTCTGAATAACTAATAATACGGTCACAAAACTATCCCAGTATAACTCACAAACAAACTTCCCTGATAAATCTCAACCAGATATCGCATAAAACAAATTTTTCCAACTAAATACATAATTCATACAAAGACTGTATCGATAATCGGTTGGCTTGCTACCGGGGCTACCGGATAGTATTTTCTTTGTGAACGCCTGGAGCCACGCAGATACGTTGCTCGGCAGAAATAATAGGACAACTTTTATCTGTGCCAGAGACAAGCAAACCGAATGCTGGCTTATCGCAGAAATACTCTTTCAAATTACAGTGGTGGCGTAACTTTTTATCGGCCTGCCCCCGGCTTTGGACCTCATAATCAATAAGTGGCTACTGCTATCTAATGGTGATATTGCCAAGAAAGCGGTGTAAGTCTGGAATTGTTAGAAAGTTTTGAATGAGTTTGTTTTAAGGAATGGTCTTTCTCTTTATCGTGTGGTTACTGCCTTACCTGGTGTTGGAGTTTTTATGCTGGGTGTGGGATTCTGACTTGACTATAAAAGTATACATGCCATCAAAAAATTATTATGTCAGGCATGCTGGTCCGCGTCGGGGGCCACGTGGGCGTGTGGACGGTGAGTGATGGGTAAGCTCACCGTCCGTCCGTATTATGACGATGACAGGCCGTGTCGATGGCGCGTTCGTGTTCCACGCAACATGGAAGGGGCCCGCAAGAGCTGACGCCTGTCGGGGCTGCGGGTTGTTCGCAGATACCGCGGCCTCGACATGAAGGGCTAAGAAGGAACACGGACCACCCGTGTTCCTTCTTAGCCCTTCATGTTAGTTGTTGTTTTAGTCAGTAGAAGTCTGACACTCCCTTTCGCTCTGCCTAAGAGCGGAAGGAGTTATTTGATGATTTCCCACCCCCCAAATAAAAAAAAAGGCATGCTGGTCTTGCGTATGTTTTCTTTCACCAAAACAAGTGATAATAATACAAAACACACATGAACCCGAAAAACCATAGGTGTCTGGGGTTCGAACTCGAGACATATAATTTGGCAAACCGACGGCCACGCTACTAGATTACGGAGTAAAGGAATGGTTAAATGTGTTCTTTAGCTTTTTGAGTTGTTAACGATTTACAGATCCAAAGGTTGCACTAGTCGACGCCGACGATTCGAACTCGTTGCCGGGCGAGGCTAATATGCATGCTATTTGGTAATGTTTTTAATTTATCTAGTTTTATTCATATAGTATTAATTTATATAGTTTTTCTCTATATATTTATTTAGTAAAATATAAGACGCTTTATAACGAAAATGAGCGCGTAAAATTTCATAAATTGACCTCAATTGGGCGTATAGATATTATGGAAAAAGTACTGCATGTATCCATTTAAAACAATTTATTTGATTTTTTGAATAAATTATCTATCCCTATACGGTTTCACTTTTTCCATTTTCATACTACCTTACATATATTAAGTTATTTATTTACGCCGAAAGATGGAAGAATGGATGGAAGTTTCGAAGCTCATAACTAAACCAATGTTTTTTTCCAATTCTGCTTCCATGCAGGGCTAGATAATAACAAGACCAGTTGATACAATTTTTAGTTTTGAATCTTCACCGTCAAACAGACGAGTAATCACCATGCTACGTTTGTATGGAAGAATGACCGACTAGGTCATCCTCAAGGATCCTTACATTCTAATAATAGAAAATGAGCAATACATGTTGTTTTGTGAAACAGCATTTTCATATTTGTGTTTATGTGCAAAATATAGCGTGTGTGTTTTCTGTAAATAATTCATTTCTTTGTAACATTGATTGATATTTATAAACATCTACTTCTATTATGTGCTCGAACTTCCCAAAACTTTATTAATCAAGCAGAACCATGACATAGGCCTAACATAATCAAACAGCGATCGTTCTAATCCCTGCCCAGTGTCCAAGTCTATAGCCAAGCGATCCGAACCACACATAACACGTTATCTCCCAAGTGTCATACACACAAAACATTTTCCGGCTAAAACTGGGTTATCACAGTTCACAATGGGTCTGCTAGCCGCGACTCCATCTGATAGGCCTCTTGCCAGTTGCTTCAGACTTGGCTCACTAACAAATATGACTGGGAATACTCGGTAGGGTGACTATGACTAATACTTGAGCTGGAAACTGTTGTTTAAGATAGTTTTGTGTGGATCGATGATTTGGTTCTTGGTGAAACTGACACTAATGTTAGTTTCTTTTCTCATTGTTTGAGGGGTAAAATAGAGAATATAGTCAATAGTAATAATAGAGTCTCAGAAATTGACGACACGGTTGGCGCAGTGGCTGAGCGAACAAATATTTGTATGGCCTACAAATAGTTGTTTCGGGTCTGGGTGTCTGTGTATGTGAGTTTAAATGTTTGTAAACGCACCCACGACACAAAAAAAAAAAAACTTTGTGCAATTGCTGTTTTGATGGGAACCATGTTAGATACACGCACAGACGCAGTCACTGGCACAGACTTTTGTCACATACCTAAATGATATAATTCATTATTATAATTCAGGTGTTTTTGTTAAATAATGATTTTACAATTACATGCATTACAATTTACAGTGACAGTAGACAATTACTACATATCAGAGTAACTTTGTTTACGAGTAAGTATATCTTGTTGGAGATCTACATTCACAATCGTGGTGAAACTTTGTGAAATATTGGATGGTCCCAAGTACGTTTACTTGGGCGTCTTTATGTGTACCTCATTTTATTGAAGTAAACTCTTATCTTTGATTAATAAACCACAAGAGAACTTAGTGGCAGATTATTAACAAAATGCTTCGTTCTTATTTTTTTCGGTCCTGGGTTCGATTCCCGGGTCGGGCAAAGTGTTATTGGCTTTTTCCATCAGGAATTTATCAGTAACAGCAACGGAGTCTGGATTTGTGCCCGGTTGATGGCAATAGGCTCGCCCCTATTACATGGGACATAAACATAACTGGCGAAATGTGGGTGTACTATTAGGTACACCTCTGCCTAACCCTTCGGGGATTACAGGCGTGATGTTATGTTGTGTTGTTATGTGTTAAAAAAATAACCAGACATTTACTATGAAGTTCGAAATGTTTTGTTCTTCATTACCGGTTCTCAAGCTTCACCAAATAAAGTGTCAGATGTGGGAAACCTTAATTTCAGTATCACGTATGATTTCGGTTTGGTTACAAGTTCCTTCACATTAGTTTGAAAACTTAGTTTATGTAACCAGATGCTGCAAGCAGAACAAAAATAAAGTACCAACCTTAAGTATGTAAATGTAACTTCAACTTAATCCTAACTCCGCACATGACGTCATGCTTGCCAGTGATTGCTCACTTAATTTAAACTTTATTTCTTCTTCAGAAACATCAAAATAGCAAAAATATAAACAGAAGTTTCAAGAACGTACAATTTGCAGATCAGTTGCGGATACCAAAAACTAACAGATTAAGTAATGTATTGATTTTGAAGAATGCAACAGGACCGATGGGCCAGAGTTGTCACACAGGGGGTGGTGGTGGCAGCTTTACAACTAGGAAAATAGTGTTTTCGATGAACTCTGGCACCTAATGTAAGATGTAACTTGTGTTTAGGGTGCCAGAAGAAAAAGAAAAAAAAAGAAAGAAGAAAGCGTGGCTGCGGGTTGTCCGAAAGAGATACCGCGGCCTCGCCACAAGGGCTAAGAAGAAACATGGGTGGTTTTTGGTCAGTAGTAGTCTGACACTCCCTTCCGCTCTGCGCAAGAGCAGGAGGGGTTATTTAGTGATTTCCCACACCCAAAAAAAAAATAAAAAGTCTCGAATGCGCTGCCGTGATGACTTAGAAGCGTTTGAGATGAATTGGATAGAGAAAACACCGCACAGAGAGAAGAATGGAAGGCTATTGGGGAGGCTTTTGCCTAAAGGCTAAAAAAAAAGTGTGATGATGCGGCTAAAGCGAGTGGACTGTACTCTAGACAGGTTTGACGACACCAGACTTGCGACGACACATTCCATTCCATTGATGAGATTGAGGAGTATCACCACCCAGGATTGTAAGTATGCGCCGGTTTCTACTTTTTTACTTGTTAAGAAATTAAATTTTTAGACTATACCTACTTTGACAGTAAATATGTACCTGCGACCTAACCCGTCCGGTCGGATGTTATTAACTATCAAAGCTGCAATGCCCTAAGCCATAATTAATGGCACGTTAATTTCCAACTACGTGAAAGCATTTCGCGGCATGTTTATGAATGATAATTGGTTCGGAGTCACTTTCAAGGTAGAATTGTTGAAAAATTTTGACGTATACATTCAAAGGTAAAATTTATTAAATCAAGAGGAAATTTTTGTGACAAACCATTTATAAATACAAACTAATTATTAGTTATAGACCTAAGCAGTGCCAGTCTAGTAGTGTGACCGTTGGACTACCAAATCATGGGTCTACAGTTCAAACCCAAGACAAGAACCTCTGATTTTTTGAATTCATGTGCGAATTTTAAAAATTGTCACTGACTTCTGTGAAGGAAAACGCCACGAGCAAACCATCATGCTTGAGAGATATTTCGCGACTTTATGTAAAGTCAAATCACCTGGATAAAAAAATCTGACACCAGGATAAAAACTAAGCACACGATGAAGAAGAATATATTTAGACCAAAAGATTCTGCGAAACAGACAGCCGTGAAATAAAAACAGTAGTCAGTGAATACTGTCAACTAAGATGAAGCTTTTAAACCAAGTAGCAACTAAATTATGTACCTATCTGCCTGTCAAGTAATAATCTCGAGAACACTAAATTAACAGTACGTACTCACTGTATATTAAGCTTAAACATTTTGTAATACACGGAGGCAATTTATTTGTCAATTATTGCGACCACATCTGCCATTCGTAGACACATATTCATTAAATGGATTGGTTGGTAATCTAAATAGCTTTCATTAGGCGTTCTGTCGCAATGTCTGGTAGACCCTATTCTAATTATCGTTAAACACATAACAATATAAAAAGGATTGGATGCTCTAGACGGATATTTTACTACGTTTTTCGTGATATCACTTTAATTCTTCGACCTCATCATCATCACCATCATTTCAGCTGGAAGACGGCTACTGTCCCGGTGATTAATCACGATTGCTGAACATGTAGTTCTGGGTTTGATTCCCAGGTCGGAAAAACTTTCAATGGGGTTCAACAGGAATTTATCAGTGGCAGCTGCGAAGTCTAGATTTGTGCCTGATATTGAATTGGAACTTCTGTTGACAGAAATTCAGCTAACTGTATACGGGTTGTAAATTAACCCATCACACAGCCGTCAACCAAGCATTCTGTACGTCACACTAAGTAACCCTACGCAATTTTTTTTGCTGGGAAACGGAAACTTTTTTTTTGGGGTCCAAAAATCACGTTTTTCGGTAAAACTCAATGCAGCACTCTTAAAACATTGTGCTTGTGGATGCTTTGAATAGTAAACGGGTCATAGAGGTTATTTAAGTAAAGTTATAACCTGAAAAACTAGTATTTGCAAAATCAGCTGTGAAAAATTTTGAACTTTGATCTCCAATATCTTCGTAACTAGGAGGTTCCCAGGTATGGTCTAGAACAAAAAGAATATTGCAGTCGTGGAGAGAACAAGTGCCCTTCGTTTGCGTTAAGGGTACTTTTATACCCTATATTACAAACATAAAAAAATTGGTAGATGTTTAAAAGTAAGCTAGCCGTCAATATTTTCCTGAAGGCTTTCATGGTATCCCTATTAAAGGAGTAAGAGAACGTTATACACTCTTTTAATAGGTCCGGTTTTCGCTCAACTATTTAATACGCAGTAAGAAGTGGTTGCCAAATTGGTTTCTACTATGTAGTTACAGCTGCCATTTGCAATCTAAAAGATTTGTAACGCTCTTAGATTTTATTTTTATTGATGCTGTGGGCTTCTATTGAAGAGCTTTTCCTTTTATTAGAGTAATAACCACTGGGACTGTAGTTAAATATAACATTCTGTAATTTTTTCAGCTACTTTCGTAGCACTTATCCCACTGTTTTCATATTGTTTCTCACAGATATTTTTGCAGTTTTTGTTATTTAGCTGTAATAAAATTTACTACCAGGCATTATAGTACATAGAATCAACCACAGAGTAATATCAATAGTTTTTCATAATCCTAAGCAGTTACGAGCACACTCGTAATTTTCTGCAGGCTAACAAAATCCAGGTAATAGTGTAGTAGAGACTGACATTATTCTAATATTAAATGAAATTTTTAAAATGAATAAAACAATAAAAACATATTTGTAACACAATTATGTTTTTTTTTTTGTTTTATTCAACGAACAAACGAAGAAATTCTACGCAATAAATATTCCTAAGAAACGACTTTTGGGTTTACGGGATTATAAAATGAAATAGAAACATTAAGGAATACCCTTTTTTTTTTTGGTGGTTGGGAAATCATGAAATAACCCCTCCCGCTCTTGGGCAGAGCGAAAGGGAGTGTCAGACTTCTACTGACTAAAAACCACCCATGTTCCTTCTTAGCCCTTCATGTCGAGGCCGCGGTATCTCTTGCGAATAACCCGCAGCCCCGACGGGACAACCCGCAGCCCCGACGGGACAACCCGCAGCCCCGACGGGACAACCCGCAGCCCCGACGGGATTAAGGAATACCCTTACACGTCGCTAAAGTTTCAGATACCTATAAGACAGGAGCAACGGCATCTTATTGCTTATCCACACAGGTATAAGCAGTATTGGCAGAGTTTACGTCTGGCGAACTTAGAGACAGAAACTACACGCATATTGGAAACCAGTTTCGTATTTGCAAAGGATCGTATTGGAATATTGGAAGGATAAATTATATACTAATAATATAAATGCTTCTAATGCTAACATAGTTAATTAACGGTAATTTTGCGACCAAACCAAACCCTTCTGAGGGCGATATTGATAAAAATAATCGTATTTTTAATAATTTATACATAACTAGATATAGTTTATCAAAAGCTTTTTTGTTTTCTTTTTAACGTCTTTCTTATTTTCCACCTAAAGAAAATTTATCATAGTCTGTAGTAATACGGTATTGGCAAAAAAAATCTAATTAGTCCGTCAGATAGATTTCCAAAAAATATTGGACACGTATTTTTTTTTTTTTTAAGTAAACAATAAATGAAGACGATACAGTGCTTCGAAAAGTCGCGCGACGTCATAGTTTGGTACATTTTTTACCAGAAAGTGACGTTACCAGTCCCCCCCCCACTCTTAATTTATAAAAATTGACTAAAATAAAACCTGTCAAAGATCGTTCTTTGACATGTTTTATTTTCGTCAATTTTTATAAATTTGATAAAACAAAAAACACGTATATAATATTTTTCGATTATCTAACAGACGGACTTAACAGAATCATATTTTTTAGTCAGTCAACTACCTTATAGACTAGTGATGTCACCGTTAAACTGCCAAGTCATTAGACTCGAGTTCGAACCCGAGACGAGGTATTATTATCATTTTCTTCGGCGAAGGAAAACGTCGATAGAAAACCAGCACCCCTGAAAGATATTTCTCGGAGGCATCTAAAACCAAATCACAGGCTCATGGGTGGCAGCCTGACACCAGGTGAGGCACCAATCACACGATAAAGAAAAGAAAGACTAGAAAAATTCAAGTCACATATAGAAAATCTACAGTACCAATTTTTGAGGTTGGTTCAAAACGCAAGCCTTCAGAACGGTTGATAGCGAGTGTGTACAAACTTATTTATACGTCGCGCGCAACTACGGCGGAGTGTCTGGCGTTATGGGGTGCCGAGTGCTTGCTACTGTGCTGCCTTTGCACTACTCTCCTGATTTCTTGATAGTGTACTTGGGACAGGTAAGACACGTTAGTAAAATTACAGTCTTACAGTGGTCGGAAAACACTGCTGTATCCTTTTGCTAATCACTTACATAGCTTTCCAAAATGAAACGTTTAAAATAGCATCTACGAGTGGTGATAGCTGTTAATACAGCAAGACACTTTGCACTGCCGTTGTTAATTCTACTCACTCTTTATTTACCTACCCCGTTCAGACACAGGTAAAAAATGCTTATAACTGTCGTTGCAGTCCTTGTATCGATCATGTTCAGTCTTTATACGGCTATAAGCTATATTATCGCCTAAAATCCGAACCTTTAATTCGAATACGAACGTAATGTACACAGTTATGGAACAAGTACCTATATCTTTTTCTTTAGAATTCCTAAATTTTATAGCACACAATTATTTAAAAGTTTTTAACTGCTCATAATTTGATTCAGGACAGTAACTGGCTCAAGCCAACTCCCCAGTTACAACAGTGCAACGGGACGCGTGTCTCGTCACTCAGTGGTACTCAATAATGTATATGCACACTGAATCGCGCGGCCTACGATCCGCTTCCAGCACACAAAAATGCCACTTTGACACACTGGTCATGTAAACAAATGTCTGATGAAATGGATTGATTAGGTATTTGATGGTTTTCGTTTAGAATGAATTGGCTGATTTGATTTAGGTAGACTAGAATGCAATCTTTTGGGAGAGTTGTGTACTGAAGAGGGTTATTTTGGCACAGGAACGTCCGTACCTACAAGAAGGTATTAGGTAGGTTGCTACGTACTGGTTGGACATCATTTGAGTCATCAATTTAAGAAGAAGAAGTAGGTATTGACACAGTATTTACGCAGATATCCACATACAAGCAAGTCGACATGACAATATTCAATTTATATGTTAATATTTCGATTTTACTGTGGTTGTACTGTTATTTTACTACTTGCACGACTCTTGATCGTAACATAACATTATTTTAGAAACGTTTACATATAACATACATATTATTATAAACGTTATAATAATCACTAAATAACTCAAAAAAGGTTCATGAAATCCTGTCGCACAATTCAAAATCAAAATACAATCTGATACTATTTATTTCTAAAACTACAAAAATCTCTTGTATCACTTCACCATTTCCCACATATTCTAATGACTCTCAACACTATAATAATCACACGCACTAAAATATAACCTTGAACCTGGTAAAGGTACTTTTCGCACCCACTCGGTGGCACTACGGCTGTCTGAAGTAGTCTGGCGAGACACCAAGGGTTCCTGGCACTCCTTGTACCAGGAGTTCGGAAAGATAGGACACGCAATGGCGTTAAGGTTTTAGAATTTATAGAGAAGAACAAATATTTAGTTGCAGAAGCCTGTAGGAATAGTTTAGTATGTATGTATATTATCACTGCCTCATTGATCAAGTGGCCCTGGGTTCGATTCCTGTGTAAAAGGGTTTTTTCATCAGGGATTTCTCATTAGCAGCCACGGCGTTTGGATCTGTGCCCGGTTAATGGTAATAAGCTCTTATGGAAAACTTATTTGAGACACGTTTTAAAATAAAAATAATAATACAATTCTATACTCTAGAATTATCTTGAGTAAACCCTATTTCAGAAATTAGTAATTAATTAGTGTTACACATTATATGCGTGTAACAGCTTGTCTTCATTACTAAGATTAAGATTATAGTCAAACAACTGTGAATTAAACGACTAACAATAATTTATCTTCCAATTATCATGGTTACACTGGTTTTAGAAACTTGATTAAGGTACTTAATAACTTCATTCTTAATAAATGAAATGAATAAAAACACTTAGAAATAATGTCCCACGTATTAAATGAAACTAAACATACCTATATCAAATTGCTCAAAATAAAAAAAATATTCGAAGAAAAGTTGTATATAATAAATTCGCGAAACATAAGCCTAACTCAGCGTAATCCTGTCCAATATAGCTTAAAATTATATCCCTAGGTACCCTAAATAGAAGGACTTATTTCCGTCCGTTTACCCTTCGTTTAGGGGCTGTTTAGGACGTGACTGCCTACCATTTGCACCCTCCACCCTCACCTGGTAGACACCCCTTATTCAGTTTGCAGATTCTATTCATGATTTTAGGTTCGTGGTACACGTAGTTGCGTGAAATATTTTGGATTGGCAGCGATAAAGAAAATGGGGTGAAGGGTTTCACGCGCAAGCATTTTTGATGATTGAAGTTGATGTGCTTTGTATGTATTATTTACAATAGGGTAGTAACCTAAAAAAATCTAAATAGTCCGTCAGATAGATTTCCAAAAAATATTGGACACGTATTTTTTCTTTTTTCTCGTAAACAAACAATGAAGACGATACAGTGCTTTGAAAACTCGTGTGACGTCATATTCTAAGACTAGTATGACATTCTTTACCGGTGAGTGACGTCATGACCCCCCACTCAAATCTTTGACGCGTTTTACGAGTATCTTCGTCAATTTTTAATAATTTGATAAACCAAAAAATACGTATTCAATATTTTTCGATAATCTAACAGACGGACTAATTAGAATCATATTTTTTTGTCAGTAAACATTCCTATTACTGACTGCCTCGCTGTTCTAGTGGTTGCAATCGTGACTGCTATACATGAGATCCCGAGTTCGATGGCCGGATTCAGAAAATTGAAATTATAATTTTCATCAGGAATTTCTCAGTAGTTGGAATCATATGGAAACGTTTCTTTGATAAATATTGAGTAGGATTAGCATCAGTTTTATCTATAGCTTGTCAACCCTTGAGTTTTCCATAAATACAAATTCACAACTTGTGTGCCAGTCTAGAGTCTGGCTTCTCTTTGTTTCTACGACAAGACCTGTAGGATATAATTACTCGCGAGTTATTAAATATTATAAGTGTAAGACAATATTACAGGTCCCGTCGGTTGTTCAAAAGAGATACCGCGGCCTCGGCACAAAGGGCTAAGAAGGAACATGGGTGGTTTTTAGTCAGTAGAAGTCTGACACTCCCTACCGCTCTGCCCAGAGCGGGAGGAGTCATTTGATGATTTCCCAACCTCAAAAAAAAGACTATATTACAGGTACATCAAATACACCATTTTATAATAATTGTGGACAAAAAACACCATTTTCAACAATCAAAATGTCACCTAGTTGTCTGGTGACGGGAAAATTTCCACTTAGTATAAGCTACCTACCTTTGTATAGCGCATCTTTTACTACCCCCAGGGCTGTCTATCCCTTTAATTGTGACAACATATTGCCGTGAATTGTGTGAAATCGACCAAACCGTCTAGGCGGTACCATACCGGCGAAGCGTGATGGTATAGGCAACGGGGGATATCAGGTACTCGAGAACGCGTGTATAATATCTATTAAGAATGTGGAAGGGGTGGTTTTTGAGAATTTTGATATTTGCAATTGAAATACTGAAAATTAACACAAAGACAAACAAACAGAAGTGTTTCTGAGTGATAGAAAGTTGCTTTTACAAATGAATCTTGATAAATTAATGGTTCATTAACCAAATTCATTCAGTGTGTTTGCGTAACTTTTTCTTTACTATGTTTGAGATAGCTTCCGAGTTGTCGTTTGTAGCCCAATACATCAGTATTTTGAATAAATGATGATCAGCATCATCACTACATATAATACGCGTCTGTCTGTCTGTTCGCGTTAAACTCAAAAGCTACTGCACTGATTTTCATTTTGTTTTTACCAATGGGTATAGAGGCTATTCATCAATAAAAATGCAACGTAGTCCTTAGATGTTGACGCAAGTAATGAGAACATAATCATTTGTCTTAACGTATTGACTTTCTGCCAATATTAAAATAAATTTGTCAAAAACTTACCTTGGGTATACAGCATACTATTCGCACCAGGAAGTTTCCATTCCCCTTTCCTCGTTTTAATCATTCATACAGCACTCACCTGAAAAAAAAAGAAAATATTTATTAGACTCATGTTTGAGTATGATCTCTGTTTTATCTGTACAAATACACCGTACACCACAGTTCACCTTAACGTGTATACGTGCACGTGTTATACGCTACCTTTACACAAAGTATTATCTTATTATTTTAATCGTTCCATCAAGTAGTTACGGCTTAAAAAATCTTCAAATCAAATAATATATTTGCATATTAAGGGTAAGTGCATTACGTAATATAATGATAAGGACCCTCATTTATTAACCATTTCTGGTATGCGAAACTTAAATAAAAACGTAGTAAAAAAATAATTGGGTACCAATTTCAAGTAGTCTTTTTGACAGTGCGAGCCGTTAATCTTAGGCTAGAGGGCAAGAATTGAATTATAGTAATACTCTCAAAGAAAGGAGACCTGTGTTCTAGAGTAGGAACATTATAGTCTGATTAGGCGTTTGCTTGTGCTAGTTTCGACTCGTCATAGGCGCTTTATTTAGGTTCAAACAGAAAAACGATATTCACAAAACAAAATGACTTTGACATTCAGACAATTTACTTATCGAAAAGATCATTAAACCTGAATTTCAGCAAAAGAGCGTCTTAATAATTCTAGTTATACCAAGAATTAACTCCAGTTCGCAAGTAGATTCAACAGAGGCAGTAAATTGGACTGGATTGTTACACAGTTTGCGCGAAACGAACCTCACTAAATTATTTAACAGGCTAGTCAAAATTCAACACAGATTGTATAAAGCAAATATTACAATGAATGTTGCTGTTAAATGCACGGAGGCTGCTGTAGGGATGGGCAAAAAGTAGTAATTACTATCGATAAAAAATTGTTAATGAGGCTGTAGCAATTTTGTTAGACAATTTTTTTTTAAATTCTTAGATTTTTTGAAGATGAAGCTTGAAGATATGATGGTGTTTTGCAGAAGTAATTCAAAAGGCGGCTGGGTCACTATGGATCGGAAGACAGGGTGTTGTGGCAAAACTTGGAAGAGGTCTATGTCCAGTGTTGGACAAAGTTGAGTTTGTTGATACAGATGAAAGCTAATCTCACAATAAATGTATGTACCCACAATTAAAATGTCGCAAAATGTGTCGCTCTTTCGATTTGACGAAAGCAATATTACTAACTACGGACCAATGCCACGTTCGGTCCGAAACTTAATGGCAAAAATAATACACCAACATGAGTAGCTGGAAATGTCAACGGCGTCAATACAGCTGTCTTTTGGTGACAAACAACAATCGACAAGACAAATTCCCGTGTCTGCCCACACTGGCGTGCACACAAACAAACAGGTGTTCCCGAGCCAAGTGGAACGCATAAATATCGCAAAACACAAAGTTATCGATGCCACTAAGCCGCCTTTATTGACTACGTTTCCCTACACTAGCGAAAAGGCTGAACAACTACGTTTATCACGCAATTTTAGACTTCAACACTGCAGTGTAGAGCTTAGTTTGTGTTGGGAGTATGATCAAGGATGTTCCGTTAGTGTTAGACAAACTTCGGTTTTGCAATAATGATAGCATGACAGCAACGGTGTGTATAAAGTGCGTTTCATATAGTAAATCGATACGGGGGCTTCGACGCCGAATACAAACTCGTGTTAAGTACTGGGATCACTGATTTGTGGCGCGGAAAATACTGATCATAAAATCCAACGGACGCGGTTGGTCAATGCGAACATTAAATAAGCTGTAAATGGGTAAATTAATCTAAAATGAGTCGATTAGTGTCCTGAAAACAAACATTGAAAAACAAAACACTTTTTCTCTGTATCTTCATTTCTTCTTTCTAATTAAGTCTAATTCTTATTTTACATTGTTTAGTGAAAATGCCATGGCTCACTTGAAAGACTTTAAACGTACTTCGAAGCCAGGTGGGCTGCGGCAGGCACAACTTGTTTCAGTGGACGTATTCCGATAAAACTGAGTGTGACTACGGACTCTCTACAGTACTCATTGTTCAACTCCACCAGCACTTTAAGGGATTTATCCGAAGCCTCGACCGATGACCTGGTGAAGTTGGCGGGGATCCGATGGATGCGAGACGCACGAGACCGATCAATGTGTGCGACACTTTGGGGAGGCCTATGTCCAGTAGTGGACGTCTTTCGGCTGAAATGATAAATGATGATGATCCGAAGCCTCTACCAATGCCGTCAATGTGGCTGAGTTCTGGTCAAAACTAATGTCTTTTATTAAAAAATCTTTAATTAAAATTAACAATAGGCGTCATCGACACGATTAAGATGAACAGTCAAAGTTCAAAATGAAAACTAAAAGTACACTTTTCAAGTCCAAATTCTTAATTAAAGAAAAAAGTAAGCCGAAAATAACTCTAAGGATTTTCCTTCGAAAGTGAATTCATGAAAACTCGAATGTCTTTTGTGCTGCAGTCTCTAGATCCAGACATGGTTGAAATAATCCGATTATAAATATAGACTGCTGTCTCCAAGACGGACTATAGTAAATAATTGCTTCTTTTATTACAAAATAGCATCTTGCTCTTTTGTTTTCAAGTGGTTGTTTGTCATTGACTCGCTTAGGTTCCTTTTGTTTGGTGGTTTGGTCTTTAATTGTTGTTTTATTGATTGGCTTGTCCTATAATTGTTACTTGGTATTGGTCTTCGTCTTTGTTATCTGTTTGTAAAGTCCACAATGTTACTTGGGAATAAGTTAGTTTTGGGACACGAGTTCAAAAATCGTTGTTATTATGGTGTTGTTAAGTCTGGTTCTGAATAACCTGGTCCTTTTGGGTATAGAACACAGAAATAGAAACTTTATTCAAATATTTTAGTTCGGTTTTCTATAAATTTCTTTGAATTCCTACATCGGGAAAAGTTTTATTCAATTTATCTATCAGCAGGGCTATTGCGTATCTTTTTAAATGTCAGTGGCTATCATGATAGTGTCCATCGATTAACTGTCAAATTTTTATGGTTTGGAACCATTTGACAGTTAATCGATGGACACTATGATAGCCACTGACGTTTAAAAAGATACGCAATAGCCCTGCAGGAATCTGTCTCATTATTTCAAAAGAAATTATAACGGAACAACTAAAATTCATATATCCATTTCATCGTACAGATACATTGAAATGCAGATCCGTAACCTAATGAAAAATATTGTCTGTTTTACAATTTAGGGCACCATACTACAACTACAAAACGAAACTTTCCAAAGAAAATGAACTCCGTAAATGTCTACAAGATATTACCAAAACACATTCATTAAGATAACAATCTCGGTGCCTCCAACGCCAATCTAAGTTTGCTCTACTCTTCATAACGACGGCAACCTCTGGCAATTTGAAGGAACACTGTATTACTATTATGTAGGTTCACGGTTTTGTGGGGGACTGAATTAAAGACGGTGAATGTGGAGGGTCTAGAGTAAAAATTAGAAAGGAATTAATGAATCTGACGTTAGTTTTTCTGGATATTATGAAAATTACATGAGGTAGCCAAAGGTGTACCTACCCAGTACCTACACCTACATTTTACAAGTTATGTTTAAGTCCCATGTAATAGTGAGCTAACTGTTGATCTAGTGGTCGCAACTGCGATTGTTGAGCATGAGGCTTTGGGTTCGATTCTCGGGTCGGGAAAATTATTATTGGGTTTGTACATTAGGAATTTCTGAGTAGCTGCCACGTAGTCTATATTTGGCGAAATGTAGGTGTATTAATAGGTACACCTCTGCCTAACCCGTTGTCGATTATAGGCGTATGTAATGTTAAAACTATTTGATTTTAACATACAAAATCCACATTAAATCAAAAACCGGATTTCCTATCCCGATACCCGTTCTACCAGAACATATGCTATTCAAGTGATCAATCATTCTAATTACCCCGCGTGGAATACCTTAATCCAACATTTAATTTGTCTCTTTGTCTATTCGTGTCACGTAGTAATTAAATTATATTAGTACGTAGGTACTAGATTTTGGTGCGGTTTCACTTCTATTTCGGTATTGAATTTCTTGAGTTGGCTTTATAATTTATATTTTATGAATTACAGAGGTACATTCGTTACAAGGGGTATATCATGGTTAGACCGAAAAAATCAATGAAACTAAGGTATAGATATCAATGGTATTGTCGATTTTCATTAATAACGACGACAAGCATCACCATTTGCCGATTTTTTCCAAATCATGTTGGGGTCGGCTTCCAGTCTAACTTGATGCAGCTAAATACCAGTACTTTACCTGGAGCGAATGCCCATCTGATCTTTACTAATTAATACGATACCCCTTTGAAAGACTAGTTATAAGATTTTCGACGAAGGGGGCTGCGGGTTGTTCGCAAGAGATACCGCGGCCTCCACATGAAGGACTAAGAAGGAACATGGATGGTTTTTAGTCAGTAGAAGTCTGACACTCCCTTTCGCTCTGCCCAAGAGCGGGAGGGGTTATTTGATGATTTTCCACCCGCCAAAAAAAAAGGAAACCACTTTCCTACCATAATGTGCAAAGCAGATTGGTGGCAATCTTAAAAATATTAGGTACATCATATTATAAAAACAAAATATTTTCAATAAACAACGAACCAGTACATACCAAATTATAAAATGTATTTCGATTTTGAGAGCTGGTTTTATTAGACTAGACAGCCTTTGATTTTAGATGTAACGACCTGCTGTCTGACCTTTCAGACCCTAAGGGAAATATCGAAGTTCGTAGACAATGAGCTGAGTAACTGGCTACATGGCCTTTAACAGGCCCTAACACCAAAGTCCTCAAAGTTAAATGGCATGTACTTTGTCACCTTCGTTCGTACATTAAGCCAGAAATAGTATGATACCATGAAAGTAATTTTCAATACATGATAATTAACAAATATAAGAAAAGAAAACAACAATTTACAGAGACTTCATTTATGTACATTATTTACAATTTATACATAGACTTAAAATATTAATAAAATTATGTTTTAATAGTAGAGAAATCAATTACAGGACGTCAAACGACTTGAATAATAATTAAACACATGTTTATGGGAAAACAGTCCCACTATTTAGAATGTTTTTCTCGTGTCGTAATTTGTCAATCAAATGATTGCTTTTCAAAGGAAATCAAAATAATTTCAGGTGAAAAATAACTTATTTGTTAACATGTGAATATAAAGTTTTCTCTTTTATTGTGGGCCTTTAATAAAACATATTAATAAACTGACAACTCATCGATTTTACAAAAAACACATTTCTTCTAACTCCCGATCGCATAACATTCGCCCACATCAGTGCGACATGTAAATACGCATCCAAATACGACAATAGTAGTGTCGACAATTAGTCGTGCCGTCTCGCCGAAGCCTTTCAACTCTAAGCTGTAGCCAGACGTCGTTGTCGCCACTTTTATTTCGACTATACCTATAGAACACGCCATAGGATATAGCCCGCTTTATACGTAGGCAACTATAGGACATAGACTGGTCTATACATAGGCTCGTATATGTAGTCAGAAGGGTTCTAGAAGTGTCTCGGCGTGTGAAGTTTAGGACAATGAGGGTGTTGATGATTTTATCACAGGTTGTGTGGGGGATGGCAATCTGGGATTTTGATGTGGTAATGTATGTACTCGTATGTTTTTCGCGCTTTGTGTGATTAAAGACTTGAAACCTTACAAAACTACGAATAATTTTAAACGGTTCCTAAATCTGTACAACTAAGCCAATATAAAAATTAAAGGTTTTGGAATGTTTTGGAAATTAATCATTTTAAATCCCTATTCCTAGTAATCATAGCCTATATTAGACATGTTTTTTTTTAATATTTTACCAGTACGGACGCAAGGAAGATGTCACAGTGCTAAAAATAGGCTTCACCTGCAGGTCCGGTCATCTCTAATGATACACCAAGAAATAAAATCCACCTAAATCATTTATTTAACAGATACTTTGTTAATAATATATACACATCATTAACACTTGTGTTAGTACACATATTTGGAAAATACACACATAAACTCACGCCCTTTTCCCATGGGGGTAGGCAAAAACCACAGAACGCCTACGATCCTTACCTTCCTTCCTTTTGCCTCGTCCACATTCATACATCTGGTCATACACATATTTGGAAAATGTTGGTAATTATTACTACTAATCATGATGATGATAATTGCAACATAAAAAATGTTTGATGAAATGTTTTTAAATGAAATGTACTACCTACTAATTTTATTGAAATGTATTGTTAAAAGCTGGCATATTTAGTAAAAGATTAATCTTTTATTAAACATAATATATTAATCTTTTATTAAACATAACATTAATGTTATGTTTAATTAATTGTATTCTCAGAAATGTAATTGTTAAGGCAAATAAAATAATTCTCACTAAAGATAACCCCTTGATAGACTGGTTGTCAGACTTTCAGGCCACTGACTACCTGTAACAACTGCCAAAGATCTAAAAGCAGGCAGCCGGAACACGGAAGAAACTCGGTATTTAATGAGTGGTCACCCATTCACGGACCAAACTAACTTAAAGATCAGTCTGAGTGGCAGATATTATTAGGCCACGAGCTCTTTATATTATTATCTCCTCACAAAGTTTTACAAACATTAGAGCAGCGGTTTAAGTTGGAACCAACGTCGTAGGCACTTCCATCTGGCCACCACCGCTCTAATTTTGAAGCAAAAACGCATATTCCCCGAAACTTTTAACAAAATCTTTCCCTCCACATAATAAGTTGAAAAGATACAGAGATATTCTCTCGTAACTGAAGTTTACGAAACAAGCGCATCAGAGCTCCCGAAACAAATGTCGTCGGCAATTCTTTCTCACGGTGCGGGCGTACGGAGTGTAACATCTCTGCCATCTTATGCATGGCGTGTGGGGTAAGATGTGGTGCGAAGCGGGTTCTATGTGTGTCGTGTTAGGAGGAGCGGGATAGATTGCCTGAGTGGAAATTCTACCAGAGACTTAATGCGATGCCCGTCGGGGCTGCGGGTTGTTCGCAAGAGATACCGCGTCCTCGACATGAAGGGCTAAGAAGGAACATGGGTGGTTTTTAGTCAGTAGAAGTCTGACACTCCCTTTCGCTCTGCCCAAGAGCGGGAGGGGTTATTTCCACTCACCCCAAAAAAAAAAAGACTTAATGCGGTCGCAATGGCAATTCTCCCTACTGGCATTGACAGACTGCAGCTGCGACAGATAGGCGGCCATATCTACGGAATCATTTTCAAAGTTGTACGAATCAGTCACGATTTGGTGACGGTGCCTTGACATGATGTCCAAGATGATGGTTTAGTCAAGTCAGAGGCCCATGGATGGCAGAAAAACTCACACCAAGCTGAGCACTAACCCCAGGATAAAGAAGAGGAAGTTGATGCTGGTGAAACTCTTACAGCAAGTCGAGTGTTTCTTGTTATTAGCTTGGTTTAAAGCCTTAAAGTTTCAGAAGACCGTTGATCGTCATCAAATCATTTTTTTTTGTCTAGTTGTTTAACTGCCGCACTCAGAGAGCTATAACGATTACTTAGGACATCACTTAGTAAAGGTTTTGACAGTTTTGTCATACAAAACTATGTCAAATTTTTACTAAGTGACGGCTTAAGTAATCATTAAATATCTCTGAGTACCGCAGTAAGTCTTCATAATGCAAGACATGTGTGTTCAGTGACAAAATTAAAAAAAAGTATGACTGGAACTATCAGTACCATGTTTCTTTATGTCCAGGTCACAACTCTACTTACATCGCTTAACGGTCACCTGACTTGTGTTTACGTTACAAAAGACAGTCTTTAACAGTTTTTTATCACTGAAACTTCAAAATCATTTAAGGCCAGGTAGACCAAGCGAAATAGGCATTTAACGCTACCAAGAGTTGCCCGCGATTGCCGCAAAGCGAGCCGTGCGCTTACGTCGCGAGGAGTGTCACCTGTGTCACATTACAGATAAGCAGGCAGTAGGTCAACTTGTCTTATTGATTTATTTTTAAATTAAAATAAGAGATTTGATTAATTAAAAACTCGTTTTATTATAATTTGTAGTAATAGCGAAGTCTTTCGTTTTTTTGTAATAAATTAATTTGAGTAGATATTTTAAATGGAATAAACTCTGAACTATACTTATTACATTAATGGATGTTTTAGTTTCTAGGTCGGGTGTTCCAAATGCAATAGGTAACGCAAGGACGACAATGCCGCAAAGATCGCGTCATTATTATCATTTACGGAACAGATTAGGGTGATCATCGTAGCTTTTTAGTCGACCTTGTTTAGGGTTCCGTACCCGAAGGGTAACCAACGGGAACCGGGGGGGTACCCTATTAATAAGCCTTCGTTGTTCGTCCGTCCGTCTGTCAGCGGTCTGTATCTCATGATCTATAATAAGTAGACGATTGAATTTTTCACAGAATGTGTATCTCTGTTGCCTCTAAAAGAACAAATACGAAAAATTAAAAAAAAATATATTAAAAAAGAACTCGATATTTGAATGGAAAATCGTATATTTTTTAATACAACAACGATAATATTATCAACTCTGTATCTCACGCATATCAGATAATCACCAAATGAGTCAAAATTATTATTCATGTATTCGGGGTGGTATGAGGAACAGGGTGTAAAGTTCCTCATCCCCCATAGAAAAGGGAGGATCCTCCGACCAGACGGGTGTTGTGTCCGACATATGTAAGTCGGGATTTTCTATATAGGCTAATGTCGCGGATAATGTTGATAGCGCGATGTAGGAATTGCCAATTTAGTTCGCATGTGTTGCGATAGATGTCGCTGTCGCCACATCACTCCCCTCCGAGACCGGAGGTCGATAGCAGACTGAGTCTTGATGCTTGCCAGGCCAGTGGAAGGTTCCAGTGAGTCGGAACCGGATGCCGCGTAGTTCTCGGTGAGTCGGAACTGTCTGCGGTGATGCCCCAGTGAGTCGGGGTGATGCTGCATTATGCTCCAGTGAGTCGGAGTGATGCTGTGCTGCGTAGTGGCTGGCTGCTGCGTCGACCAGGAGAGAAGTGCGTCTCTGCTTGCTGACCGGCCGAAGTGCAGTGTGCTGTGCCAAGGTCGCTGATGAGGCTGAGGGTGATGACCAGGTATGCGCTTCTGCTGCATGCTGGTGGTCAGGATACCCTTTGAAGCCGTGGTTGGAATTCATCTTTGAGTACTTTTTCTACGATGAAGGAGTCTTCTGTGTCTTCAGTTCAGTTCTCTAAAAAGAGAAATATGGTAAGTCTTACAAGTTTGTCTTACACATCCGAGTAAAAGCATTGTATGTAAAATGCGGTAAAAACATAAAATGTGGTACTTACGTTAATGTTACAGTTTTTTGTGTATCAACAGGATCCAATCCAATAAAAGAGGTTTTGGATACATCAGCCGTGTTTCTACATGATGCATTATCCATGTAGTACCTGAAAACCCACCCACATTATGTTAGTTAATGTACATTATGAGTATCCAGGACTTTAATACAGTAGAGCATCGATTATCCGAACGTCGTTCAACCGAATGACAGACTCCTTTTTCCGTTTGAGGTACGGAACCCTAATCTTGATCTATGGTAATTACATGACGCGGGCTAGCGGACTGCGAGTAAGGGTAACTCGCCGTCCGATCAAGGACCAAGCCCGGGTCCGCGGCGCGTCGTGTTCCACGCGCGCCTCAAAGAGCTGTCAGCAAACTGACGGGGCCCAAATAGGGATGCCTGCCGGGGCCACGAATATGTCTTACCAGGATACCGTGGCCCTGGAACGCAAAGGGCAACCGAAGGAACAGGGTGGATTTTAATTAGTACAAGTCTGACAGTCCCTTCCGCTCCACTCAGAGCGGCAGGACTCATTTGATGATTTTACCACACGATAAAAAAAAAGATAATTACATACCTATTTTCATTTGAATCCTCAGGTATCAGATTTGTTGCTGCGGCAGTGTTCATGTTAGTTTCTTCAGGCTGCCCAACTAACCTATAACAAAAAGTAAATGGAGTACCTATTTCACAGATGAAATTGATAGGTAGATATAGTAATTTACTGTTCGTTAGCAAACGCCAGGTTGAGATATCGAAATAGACAAAATATGATTTAATTTTATCAAAAATCTTAGCGTTCTCTAGTAGTACTGATATTTTTATATTGTGGCTCGCCACTCGCCAGGCAGGATACCGAACGAAAAGACAAAATATGAATTATCAAAAATCGTAGCGATCCTCGGTACTAATATTCATAAACTATAGTACGATGATCGTAAGTTTTAGACATTTACCAATCAGAGACTGAAGTAAAATAAAAATTAATTTTGAGACCAAATTACATTACAATACAAATGAAACATTTACGTAGGTACTTACTTCTTCACATATCTTTGGAGTGCATTCTTTCTATTTGTGTCTTTTATTGCTTTACACGACTTTTTTCGCCTGCGTTGTTTATTGGCCATTATAATTTATAACTAACAAGCAACAAATTCTCAAAAAGAGATAGTATGGTGCGCGTAGTTGTCAAACTGACACAGGTCCGTCGTCCATAAGCGCCAACACGCGACTGAACGGACCTGTCCGAGCCGCCGCGATCGCTTTTAATTCTTATTTAAACATAGTAATTGAGAAAATCATTTTATCAATTCAAACTCTGCGAATTTGTCTTAAACTAATTAGTTTCTTAATTATAGTACAAAAATTAAATGTAAAAAATCAGTAATATAGTCATAATATTGAAAAAACGATCTAAAAAGGGGTAACTTTGCGATTTTTTTCTATCGAGTGAAGTTCATCAGGTCTTGCAACTGAATGCGATTTTGACTAGATAAGATCCTTAACTAACACATATATTTTTTATTAAATTTTAAACACTGTATTTTTTGTCTCAGATTGTTTTAAAAAACTTAAATTCGGGTCCACCCAGCCATTACACCATCCAACCAACAAGCCATCAAATTGTCAATTCGCTTCGTCTTCCACCAAACACCATACAAAAAACTACCTCAAGTAAAAGTTGCTATTTTTCCCATCTTAAAGGCTTCTAATATCGCAGCTCCCCGCCCCAGGCCGGTTGTCATTTGTCTGCTGCTCTGTAGGCAAACTTCACTTCAATGTTTGAAAGCACTACATTATATCCGTCCTTCTTTATCGTCTTCGTCTAGAGAAATAGTGATGGGCTGTGGGAAATCAGTTGCTTGTCGATAGTCTGTTAAATCTCCTTTAGAAAGCCACAAAATGACAAGCCTTGAACCAGAATTTCATTTACGTTTATAATATTTTCTCAGGAAAAAATATTGTACGGACATTATCAAACAGGTATTGCGTCATGTAAAGTCATAATAAAGTAATTTATAGGGTTTCATATTATTTTCAGACATATTAATAACATCATTAGTGGTAAAAATTATACGAGTAGGCTTGACAAAATAACCATATTGATTCAAAAAACTCACAAAATTCCCAAAAACTCAAAAAGAACTGCTAATTGGATAAAAAAAAGAAAAAGTACACATCGTTGTGAAAGTTCCAAAAGCCGAAAATGTTTAATTAATATTTACTGGCCTTTGCCTACACTTCAAAGGTGTCTACATTAAAATAATTAATTTTCTGTTATTAATGAGATCATTTTCGGAAAAGCGGAAGCTGATTAGAAACTTTGAGTTATGTATCTCATTTTAATTATCTTTGCTTGTTATTTTAATATGTTATTTTGGTAACCAAATATATTTACGTAAAGTTTTTAATATGTAACCATAAACCATAAATAGAAAATATCAGTGTCAAAATATAATCAACACATTATATGTCTGTAATTATAGTCTTTGTATATCGATAGATATTTTTATCGATAACATAACGAAACTACAAGAGCTCAAGACTCGGTACTTCGTAACATAGCTTAGATTTCTTTTTAATACCACACATTTAAACTCTTTGTAGGAAGCACATGTCGTTGGTTAAACTTTATATCTACTTCATCTATTGTACTATACTGAAAGTTTATGTTAGAGTGGTTTTACTTGCTACTGGAACTTATTTGGACTAGTTTTGTATGCTTTGAGGTGGGCTACTTATATTTGTAATCGATCATGATGTGGATTTTGGTGTGATAGGTTGGTAAGAGGTAGATCGATGACACAATAGCGGGATAGAATGAATAAGTGTGTTAAAATACCGTAATCAACCTATATACCATTCCTCTATGACATCTTGCATCTGTCTGTTATCCACCCATCCATTTCTCAAAGACTAATCATTTACTATGTGTAGCGCTACATGTAAATGTCAACTAAACTAAGTATTGGATTTGCTTGTCAGTTGCGAAAATCAAAGGGTGGAAAATCATCAAATAACCCCTCCCGCTCTTAGGCAGAACGGAAGGGACTTCTACTGACTAAATACCACCCATGTTCCTTCTTAGCCCTTGTGCCGAGGCCGCGGTATCTCATTCGAAGAACCCGCAACCCCGACGGGTGGAAGTAGACCCTTGGAAAGCACAGAAAAACGCATTAATATCATGTGTGTACATGAAAAATGGGTATATAATAATCCATATTAGCCACAAAACCCCTCTCTTAAAAACAATTTCACAACCTTACAATCTGCTCCGCTTTCCCGCATCAGCAAGAAAATCAAATAAAATAGTGTGAATTTTAAAATTCACCACAAAAAAACTGTTGCCAAGGGCGTCCACGAGGGTTCTAGCCGCAAAAACAATAAACTGTCATAAATCAGAAGGAAAGTTTAATATACCCCTACTTCGTACAAGTTCGCCCACTTTTGTACTAGCCATGTTACATTCGCCAGTACGGGCTTTGTTATTGCAGGGAATTTTAAACTTTCCCATGATATATAACTGTGTAATGTAAATAAATGAGTGATTTTAAAGATTATTTATGAAGGAGTATGGTTAGGATACGGTGTCTGGCCGGTTTACTGAATTTTGCAGGCTTAGATGAGGTTCCAGGGTTTGATATACGCGTGTATGTAAGAGAAAAAAAACTAGATCTGTTTTGTAAAAGAGATAGCTGAATCTTTTTGGCACATGATTTTTCTATCGGTGTAAAAAGATGGTTAAGTATTGATTAATCGAGTGTCTTCAGCAATGTTGGAAGTTTCAGTAGTTATATAATTATAACTTCATGCGTACTACAAAATTTTCGACAAACTTTAACTAATTAAGACCAGAATAAACTTGTAACCAAAACTCGAGAACAGAAAAACAACACTCTTCCTTTGGGTTCAACTCCAAAAAAACCCAAAGTATTTCCCGTGCAGTTTTAACAAGTAGAGAGAAAATATGTTGGTTTAGTGTAAAAAAAATAATTTAGCCCGAGTAGAATTTTGTAGAAAGCAAGACGGAGGTTTCTTTAGTCAACGACCCTCCTGTGGGAATGCCGCTAACAAGAACGTCTTAGCGCTTGCCACGACAAATTTAAGTAGGAAATTTTCTTTTCTGACGATTAAGGAAATGTGGAAACAAACATAAACATGTTATAAAGTTCCTAAGTGTTTTAGCTCACAAACTTTCGTTGTGAACTCTTATGGAAATGTTCGTAATAAGGTTTTGTGGGAGTTGCGTAAGAAACTGCAGTAGTCATTAGGTGTTGTTTTGTAATTTGTCAGAAGTTATGCTCGTGGTAACCATGTGGTGAATGAGGGTTGTATTGCCGTTGTCATAACATACTTTCATCACAAATGCGTTGTTACTATGAGTTACAAGAAAGGCATTGCTCATAACCGTTCTTTTTAACGGCGTATAAGCAGGTGCTGATAATATAATAATAATAATAATATTCCACAACTATCACACAACGCCATCTAGTCCCAAGCTAAGCAGAGCTTGTGTTTTGGGTACTAGACAACTGATAAACATACTTATATATTTCTAAATACATACATATTATAGATAAATTACACCCAGACACAGAACAAATGATCTAAGAATGTGAACACACACAAACTTAAATTCTTTATTACATCCATGTGTTATAAAGTCGAACAAAAGTCAGTCGTCAATAGTTTTTTGATACTGTTGATAATAAACAGAGCTTAGGAACTGAACTTGCCACATTAGTCAAAATACCAACGAGAAGGAGTACGAAGATACGAAGTACGAAGAGACGAGAATTATCTATGAAGAATGCACATATTATGCAGTCGTATTAGGTATCCTCACCGCAAATCTCACTAATCATGCTGAGGTTGGTTGTAAGAGAACCCAATTCTCAGCCAAGCTTGCTTATGTACATTAGTTATAATATTAAAAAGAAATATTGTTTAAATGTAATCTTGTATGTACTTTAAGGAGGGTAAAGAACCGAGCTATGTGGTAACTACTAAAAATGTAAATCCATCAAAAACATGAATGGAAAACAACAATATACAGGCTTTCATCTGGCTCAACTCATTAAACTATTCACCTATTTCCGAACAAGCTAATTGACTGACCCATTCGTACCCACCAAAAGCACCCAAGCTAACTCCAGCATACTTATTAGCTGCTTAAAAACAACAAAAAAAAACACTAAGCCAAAGTGCCTTGGTACCACCATACCGTTCACACTTCACGGACTATACAATATTCAGGAGGTCGCATTATGCATTGGGACATAAAAATCAATATGACTTTTGTACTGCGAAAGATTTCCTAAGCACCTTTATCATACATATTTAAGAGCGTGTTGACATTTCGTATATTTCAGGAGTTTTTTCTCCCTTTTTTGGCTTACAGGATCTGTGTGTCATATTGATTGGATTGTGGTTGTCCGCATTTTGAAAAAACATGTGTTTTGTTCGTTTACTATTTTCCTGGTTGAAATACTCTGTGGGTTTCGTTTGCTGTAACTCTGACAAGGTAATAATCTTATGGTAAAATACTTGTCTTCTAGGTGTAAACTCAGGCTTTTAATAATCTTTTAGTGTGCATTTTCGGGTGATTAATATTTAACCTAATTTAATATTTCCTAAAACAACCTCACAGATTTGAGGCTCCTTTTGTAATCCCCAGTAACGAGAAATTTGTGAACCGGCCACCCACACAAATTTTCACTTTTCTGACGACATTTCACCGAATCGGTAGTGAACTCGTTTGTTCGGGGAAATGGTGAACAAAACAGGTAGTACAGAACTAGAGAGTATTTCGATACCCTTCATTTAACTCCGCTGTAGCTGAAAAACCCTCTCGATACTGTATTCAACGTGTGTGCTAGGCATCCGAGATTCCCGGTACGATTCGATTCGCTCCCTTGACGGACTACCATAAATTCTCGTCGTAGGCTTCAGGCTGCCTCAAGATTTTGATTTCCCAAGTGGCCTGAGACACAAGTTTTTTTTTTAAATTGGATTATTTTATTTTTATTCGACCTTGACCTTTTTAGTATCGAGGTCAAGTTCTTACGTTTCCTTGTTTTTGAGTTTAAGTGGTTTTGTCGAAAATATTAGCTCGTTGTCCTCTTAAACATTATAATTATTGTAAATTATTATTATTTTCGTCTTCAGGTATTATCCGTGTTTCCTCATTTATGTCAAATAAATGTATTAAGGTGCTGAAAAATAGAGGTCTGTGGTAGAATTTGCCTGAGGCTTCCGTTTTTCTGCTTAACTAAACACCAAGTTTTTTCCATGTATCCTGTTCGCTACATAGAAAATCGAATGACAAAGCATCGTGCTTTGCTGCGACCTTCAGATCGCTCTCACTGTAACCTTTTGTCAAAGACACTTTTAAATAAACTAACGCTGGCTACTGGTCTACTTTTGTACGCTTTTCTCGCCTTTGACTATAAATCCTAAAAAGAGATGTTAAAAAGTAAGTTCTAGGTTTTGCTCAATAATTTTTCTATTTAGCTGATCTTCATGACACAAAATTGCAATAAAAACCTGAGATTCAGGAACTCAATGACAGATGGTTCAAGTCTAAAGTAAATTGTGGAAAAATAAGATAATAGTTTCCTATCCTGGTAGCTTGTGAAATATGTCTATTATACGAGTCTTAAGATATAGTAATAAGGGCTGCGGGTTGTTCGCAAGAGATACCGCGGCCTCGACATGAAGGGCTAATAAGGAACATGTGTGGGTTTTAGTAAGTAGAAGTATGACACTCGCTTTCGCCCAAGAGCGCCCAAGAGCGGGAGGGGTTATTTGATGATTTTCCACCCGCCAAAAAGAAAAAAAAAAGATATAGTAATAAGAATAGTTAGAAGTGATGTTTCCTTAGAATAATATTATTAAGTGGAGTCACTTTTCGTCATTGGTGCACAACAAGGATATTCATCGTTAAAATTGAGTCGCTGTCCACTAGAGTGGTGGCTAACTTTGATAATTACAAAAAAGTAATGTCACCCAGACAAACATATTACTTTGTGTAATTTATTTCATCACCACTGCTCTCGAAACGGTGAAGGAAAACATCGTGAGGTAACTGGCATGTCTTACATCCAAAAAAATCGTAGACATGTGACATCTACCAATCCACACTCCCAGATAGGAGGCCTGAGTCCCTCCTGTGGGAACATTATAGGCTGATGATGATGATGAATGTCACTATCCACTACGGTGGACAACCCGTTCGTAAAAAAGGCAGCATCGAATGTGCGTCACCATTTCCATCAAGTTATAGTCTGTCTACAGACGTCATGATCTAGGTCTGCGCACTATCACGATTTAGTATCAAAGATCTTCACTAAATCAAAACTTGGTTCACTTATTCTCCAAATGTTATCCTTATTTATAGACCGGCTACATTTGACTAACTGCAACCAGCTCAGCAGTTAATCAGCGCGTCTAAATGTTAACTCAAGACTTGTTGAACTTAATTAGAAAGTTGAAAACGTTTGTAAGTCGAAGAGGACTAACTTTTGGGAAGCGTGCGCCCGTTTCGTTGGATCTACACGATCGTGTTATGTAAAAATTGAATGTTGGAGATATTTCAGTGGATTAATGAAATACTAGTCTTGTAAGATTATTGCATAATGTCTTATGTTTGAAACTACCACTGCTGCTACTTTCTCCCTATAGACTTTGTGGTGAAAACCGCGGGAATCGGGTAGATGCGTGAAACACAGGATTATGCAATGTAGTGACGCTTGGGGCAGGCCTATTTCCAGCCGTGGACATCTTCCAGCTTCAAATAACCGTTGCTTCGGCGAAGGAAAACCATTATGAGGAACCTAGTATGCCTGAAAAATATATTTTGACGGCAAGTAAAGCCAAGTCAATTGGGCCATGAGCCAATTGGGGCAACTTATAATTTTATTTAACTTTTTATAATTTCTGCAAAAGTGAGTAGATCCAATAAAACAAATGTAGTGTTGAACTGGGAACTCCACAATGATGAAGATGAACTTTCCTTGTGTATCCAGTGGTAAGTCTGTGTTAATCCCACACCTTAGATAAAACTAAGCATGTAATAGCCAGTGTAAACATGTTTGTCGGCCAACTTAAGGTAAAAACTCCGCGACGTGCACCATACTTGAAAATTCTGAACAAACTTGAGTTTTAGTGAAACGTTACATAGTATATGTTTACGTTTAAACAAGCTTATTTTGGTTTACATGTAGAACGCATGTCTGAGTGGATTTAGGCAATTTAATAAATGTTTAATTAGTTTCTGTTTATTACATTTAAATTAGTCAAAATAGCAATGAATATAGTATGGCACCATTAATTTGAATGCCTTTTGTTTATATTGGGCTTAGCAACATTCTAAACGAATTTATCAATTAGATAAAGGTTTTCTTGAATTTATAACAAACTTATTAGTGTGAATTGTTTCTAATGTTAAGGAAAATGATCATAAGATTCGTTGAATAGCAACTTAATTATTTATAATTAATTTTCAGGCTATTTCAGTAATTAAATTCATCAAACCCGATAGTCATTCATTGAAATAAGATTCGAGGCAATTGATTTCGGCCGTCTAAATTACATAAAAATGTTCATCAATTACTCCCAAATCTCATTAACGGAGAAAACGAACTGGTGCATCAAACTCCCAAGCCACATGTAATGGGTGTTCCATCTATGGACCATCCCAGCCAATTGCAGCTTAACCTGAAGATCGAAACGCGCGACTGCTATTCTTAAGCCACGATCTCCTATATTGCAAACCAACAGCACCAATTTCACTACACCTGAAACTATCGCACCTGTTTTTGTTCCTAACACCACCAGAACGGAAAAAAATAAATTTGTCACCAGAACTTGACGTGACACGTCGTCAACGTCAATTCGTTGCACGTCACTTGTCAGGGAGCAACTAAAACAACAACATGGCTGATAGAAGCACACCGACATCCGCTTCCGGCAACCACACAAGACGAATCGGGCCAAAGATTAAAGAGGGAGAGAGTGACCTTGACTTTTGAACCGATTTTAAATGGGAAAAAGTTTTTTGTTTGTGATAGATATAGATAGGAATCGTGAGGTAAATGAATGAATGATTAATCTAAAGATATCATAAGACCTGTCCTATGTACAAAGGAACAACAAAAACTACGTTTTTATTAGTTTCTAGGTTATTTCATTGACAGTAACGATAGCTTTGCTGCGTAGTTAACCCCGTAATTATTTAGCTTTGTATGGTCATGTTATGTAAAAGAGAAAGTAGTAAATGAGACCGTGACGTCAGACAGTGGAGACTAGAAGAAGAAAACGTGTTGCGCCGATCTTGGGTATAATGAGACAAGGGCAAAACGATGATAATGGTGATGATGTAGTGACTTTAGAAAATTCTTGTCAAAACACGACGCCGACAACGTTACGTGTGTAGTTATAGTTTATAAGGTTTTTTTAATATGAATTAGTTTGTTATTATTACTTTAAAATAATAAGTGTATACATTATGGGCCGTCCGTCGGTTATACTATGGGTCAGTGTCGCCGAAAACATCTCAAAAAGAAAGACTTATTTAGCAGTGAATGATTTCGAGTTGAGGTCATGAACTCACTGTGGTGACTATAACTAACATTAGTTTTGTACCCATTAGAGCGGTATCCCTACCGCCTAAAGACTTCTACCGACTAAAAAACACCCATGTTCCTTCTTAGCGCTTTGTGTCGAGGCCGTGGTATCCCTTTCGAACAACCCGCCGCCCGCCCCGACGGGTACTCACCATTTACCCGGTACATTTTCACCTACAAAGTTCTACCCTACACAACTACAGCACATTACCCAAACCATTTAAGACTAATACGTTTAATCCGGCAGGAGATCTAGCATTGTAATTAATACATATTAATCGAATGTCAGCCTGCACGCGTCAATGCTAATGAATTCATTAATAATGTTTGCGTTTATCGAAAATGGCTGTATGTGTGTGTTACTATGGCTCTTGTAAAGACGATGTAGGTTTTCAAATCATCATCATCTGCCTAGCCTTTTCCCAACTGTGTTGAGGTCGGCTTCCAGTCTAACCGGATCCAGCTGAGTACCAGTATTTTACATGGAGCGACTGCCTATCTGACCTCCACAACCCAGTTAATACTGGGTAATATGATATCCTTTGGTAAGACTGGTTGTCAGAGTTTCAGGTCACTGACTACCTGTAAAAACTGCCAAAGGTCTATATATGGCAGCCGGGACTAACAGCTTCAAATGTGGCAATTTTCAACAATAACACTTTGCCCGACCTAGGTATCACACCCAGGACTTCATGCTAATCATCATCATCATCAGCCTACAATGTTCCCACTGCAGGGACTCAGGCCTCTTCTCTAGGAGAGGGATAGGCTATAATCCGCCACGCGGGCCCAGTGCGGGTTGGTAAATATCACATGTCATCTATTTTTTTTATTATTTGAGACATGCCGCCGGTTTCTCACGCTGTTTTCCTTCACCGTTTTGAGAGCAGCAGTGATGGATAAATTAAACAAAGTAATGCGCCTGACTGGGTTCGAACCCACGATTTACTGTTCGTAAGGCCACCGCTAATATTATGAGTTAATCTCTTGCGTAAATTGTCTGAGTAGGTGTGAAAATTCCCTAGAGTTACCAATAAGGTTTGTGTCTTGTAGCCCTTAGAATACCTGAGGCATTGCGTAGTACCATGATACTCGTACATTGTAATTTGGCACAACAAAATCAGGTAACATACATAAAAAAAAAAAAAAAAAAAATACATACACACGAACATAGAACCTCCTCCTTTTTTGAAGTCGGTTAAAAACTGTTGATAGGAGTGATAAAATTGAATAACTTTATTAAAATGCAGATTTTCGGACAGTCAAACAAATAAGTTAACCTTTTTGCATTTTTCTCTCCCTCTGGAGGAATGAGGAAAACGTCGTGAAAGTTTTGTGTCTGACTGTAGATGGATGGACTGTATGAAGGATGAAATGATAAGAAAGGACTCGTCTAATGAGATGATGAGTAAAAGAGAAGTATATAAGGAGAAGACAAATGCTACGCCGACCTCAAATGCACTGTGATAGCGGCAGGAGAATCATGATGATGATGTGTTTTCTCTGTTCTGTATAAATAAATACGATTTAATAAACCGACACGTGTCTCCACAAAATTAAACCACAATCACTAGAACGACAACCCAAAAAATATTCAGTCAAAACAAGTAAACAGAAAACAACAAAAAGAGCACAGATTATTGAATCGAGTCGCCCCTCTGCATCGACTGGCGGTCACGTATGTCGCACGGTGTACGTTAATGTGTCGTACGTGCGCGGCCTGCCTAATGTACGCTTATAAAACGTGTAGTCGCGTTGCAGTCGCGCGATTTTATTCTCCTTTTGATTGTGTCGACGTGCGTACAAGGACACGTGTGCGGTGGGATTTTCGTTACGTTTTCATTTATTTTGGCAGTGTTGAATAGTCGTGTTAGTTTGTACAGGAAAATGGGTCGGTCTGTGAGGAAAATGTTGGATAACTATATTTTAACAAATATGTTCATAGTTTAGCTGTTGCTAAGGAGTAGGTAGATGTGGCCTAGTAGAAATGACTGCGACTAAAAATTAACGTCTTGTATCGTAAAAAAGTACAGTAACCGGCTTTGATCCTACGATCAAAGCCAGTTATTGTACTTTTTTTCAAAACCACTTCCCTCAGAACTTACGGGTAATGATCTGGAGAAGCATCATAAGGAATTCAGCATGCAACCAACAAATACAAAGAACTTTAAAACGCTATGCTACCACTGATCGTGTTCGAACGCTACACTGCCCTCCAAAACGCAAATAGTTGACGTGGCTGAAAAGACTGTCTAACTTAAATGGCACTGGGTAGGACATGTCTGTCGCAAGTCGAACGTGCTGTGGGTCCGTAAAGGTCAGGATTGGTGCTCTGAAACAGTGACACAGGGTCACGGCAGACCACGAAGGAGATTGCAGGACGAACTGTATGTCTTCCTTGAGAATTGGAAAGAAGTTGCACAGAAGTATGGGGTAGCTATAATTACACCATTTAATCTAATAAATTTGCTTCCATATACAACAGTAGATACTTTATTGGCTAACTATGCTTTTAGTATAGTTAATTGAAGGACAGTTTCATTATTTAATTAATTAAGGCACAAATTGCTTGTAGGCGTCAAGTGACACGCCAATTCTGTTTTGTTTTTAATCTCTGTATCTATGCCTCTCTTCACCAAGTATGTCTATGTTAGGTATATTGACTTCGGGTTGTTCGAAAGAGATACCGCGGCCTCGGCGAAAAGGCTAAGAAGGAACATGGGTGGTTTTTAGTCAGTAGAAGTCTGATACTTCCTTTTCGCTCTGCCCAAGAGCGGGAGGGGTTATTTGATGATTTTCCACCCACCAAAAGAAAAAAAAAAGAGGTATATTGATTTGTTTCTTAAAACAAAGTCCTCCGCCGCGTCTGTCTTAATGTTTACGATAAACTCAAAAGCTACTGCACCGATTTTCATGTTGTTTTCGCGGGCGAAGCCGCAGGCTTCTGCTATAGTTTATAATATTATTATGCAATTTCTTAAAATTAAACAGTATAGGTATGGGTTTTGGAGCAGGCTACCGTGAATTTACGTACATAAAGTACAGATTTGTTTTTTTCTGTATTGCATAATTAGCCTGCTCTTTACCTCGATCACGGTTGATGGAAAACGATGAATGAAGTCTTCTAGGCACGTCCGTTCCATCATAGGAACGGACAATGCAATTTCCCGGTTCACTCTAGCTTTAAAGGCAGTAAAGTAAATATCCAATTTCATTTACCGGAAGATAATTTCAGTTACCAGTATTATACTCTCTCACTACCTGCGAGTCGGAAACAAAAACGTCTTTTATACAGAACGACTAAACCTACGTGTCTACATTCTTACCACTAATTTCATAATACCTCTAAGTAAAGCAAACTAAAAGCAAATTGAGACATAACTCTTAAGAATAAAAATCTCGTATTTCCAACGGCATGACAGCAGATGATTTATTATACGAACGATAAAGCCGCCATCTTGAATATTCGAGAATTTAAATATTGCTCCTTGGAGCCAGATTGACAGTAATATTTTTCCTCTTTAGTGCGCAACGTCACTATTACATGGAAAATGTTCTGTGACCTTGATTTTGGTTTTATATATTTTCCGTTGACCTAGCAAGCTTTTATGGTTTTATTTAGCAGGAGACGCCTGCTTTATCAAGTGGTAACGAATGTCAAAGATCTACATCAATCAGTTTTTCTAGGCACGAAGAAAATTCAGTATGTAATTATGGTCAACCATCCACAGACCGACCTAGGCAAGCGTGGCTTGTCCTTGAAAATCGACCCGTGCGTATGTTATTATTTAACCACCAATTCTTCGAAGACTTTTAACAGAATTGGAACTTTTCGATAGGTTACGTCAAACATTTGTGGACTATTCCATGACTGCTGATACAATGTCACTTCAATACAGTATGACCACTTAAGTTAGTAATTCAAGGTAGCGCTACTTGTCTAGAAAAAATGCATCGATATGACAAACTTGGAACATTTATTTTAGTTCTATGTTATTCCGCCTGTGCAGGTGGATAGATGTGTAGGCTCTCAATTTGTTGTTTAAAAGTATTAAAACTGAGAGTGCTATAGCAGTGTCCATTCAAACGACTAAAATAAAGTTAAGTGCACTGTGAAAATAATATTCTGTTTAAGATAACCCACATACGAATCCAAGTTTACAATGAATCAAATGCACAAAGTGACCCTTTATTTGAAAGGGAACTTGTGAAAATCCAAAGCGTTTATTTAAAACGTTTTACTATCATCATCACCATTAGCCTACAGCAGTTCACTACTAGACATAGGCCTCCTCAATCGGTAGCCACTAAACTCGATTCTTAGCAACTCACATCCATTTACTATCAGCCACCCTTTTAAACTTTTTAGTATACCACGCACTATTCCATAAACACACATGACATTGAAACCGCTCACATAAAAGTCCCTTTTCGTACACAAATAATGTTTGAAAGGAATTGATAGCAATGATTGATTGACGTCGAGTCCCCTTGCATCTTACAGAGTAGTTGAGGGAGCTAAGCATACGGGTACGTGACAATATGAGCCTGAGTTTGACGTCAAAGATGAAGAAAATTTGAAGAATCACACGGTAAAATTAGAAGTTATAAGAAAACTGTTTTTCCAGAGACATTCAAATATTTACGAGCGATAGAAGAAAGTATTTGTAACTTAGTAACAAATCGGTCAAAATCGAACATGTGCGAGATGAAAATTGTGTATACAAATATTTTCAATGTCATTATTCTCTTGCCCTTATCTCAATTCATTTGGGGTCGGTGCAGCATTTCTTCTTCTTCCATATTTCTCTGTGTTTCTCTTTAAATCTTGTAAAAAACATTGGTGTTTTCAAATGGTTTTAGTGTAACTTTTGGGTGGAGCCAAAGTGGAGTTTTTACAGTTAAACGACTCCATTGAAAATAGTACTGTAGCTTAAAACAAACTGAATAAAACAAAAGTCTGAATGTAGAGCAAACGTTCAAAGTAATTATACCTCTTTGTAATCGACCAAGAAAAGTACACGAGCCATAGTCATCCATAACCTGACAGAAAATTTACAACTGAATATTATAACAGCCTAATCTTCTTTAAAGTAATCTGCTCGTTAAGTTGAATACATAGAATTGAATTTCGATTGAAAAACGAATGGAAGTTTAGTCATTTTGGAAGGTAAGCTTTCCCGCCAAGTGTCAAACGCTCACTATTATGACGCGATAGAGAAATATCGGCAAGTTAGACACGCTCGATCGGCTCTTTTTAACTTCAGATGCCTACAAAATTCGTTCAGTTCATTATTTGCTTTGCGTTTGACTTTGTGAGCTTTTTACCGTCGACATAACGGCATTTTAGGGGTTTCGTTTTAAATAGCCTGCTTTATGCGGTAATACGGGTTTCGCTTTTATTCATTCTGTTTTGGTGGTCGTGTCGTTTGAAAAAGGGTTCCTGGTACATGGTCTTTTTGGTCCACTTGTGCTCTATAGAATGAATATATAATTATAATCTGAATATGTAAACAGATCTTTGGAAGGGTTTCAACTACTTGGTACATGTTGCTTATTTTTCTATCTTACTTCTAAATTGATCAACAAAGTTTCGAAAATAAAGGACAAGAAAAAACACTTTCTTATTTTTGTCTGGCAACCAATTTACTTAATGTCATAGACACGCCATCTATTTTTAGTTGTCTAAAGTAAAATTGTATAAAAAACCAATCGAAGTTAATTCAAAACTTTGAAAATGATTTGAAAACAAAAAGAGAAAAAGGCAAATGAAGCGAAGTTTGGATTGTTTTAATTTTTTTTGTGTCTGTCTATTAATTGTACTTACAAGACATTATAATTAAGAAAGCAAAATATTGAATGTAGGTATAACTAAGTCGAATTTTTTGGTGTAGTGGTCGCAAGCGCGACTGCTGTGCATGAGGTCCAGAGATTCGATTTCCAGCAAAGTTTTATAAGGTTTTTCTTCAAGAATTTCTCAGTAGCAGCCAGTGGAGTCCGGATTTCTGGATACACCTCTTCGTAACCAGTGATGTTATGAACAAAATAAATGATGATTAATTCTCATGTGAATGCTCATCGACACTTGAATAATATTCATGCTCATTTGTTACTAAGAAAACAATTTGTATTACAACAAAGCAATAAAATAATTATACAAAATGTTTCGAAAGCCGACTTCAAAGTCAAGGCCAGACCTCAAGGGAGAATAAAATATTCAACACTAATCATTTAATTATAAATTCCTTGTTTCCTTTCCTTCAAATTAAATTAAGATTTGTCACAACAAAATCTGGGGGCTTCAAGGATTCGGAGTTCTTAACCAGAATTGTTGTCTAGCACTGATCTTTATTAGGTTTACGGAAAACGAGGGGCTGGTGGAATAAATTCGGTGCGACAGGGGTTGACTGTCAACAGGGGTACACTGTGCCATTCATTGGCCCCTTTGATGACGTTAGTTCATGTCCAATGCTCAAAGTCACCGCTCTGTGATGCATTGTCACTTTTAGAGAAGCAAACAAGTCATGTTGTCCTCTCTTATTCCCAGTTTCTCTCTATTTTTGTTTCGTTATTATCTTTATTTATTTATTTAAACTATATGCACAATAGTGATACATAGGTGGACTTAATGACTTAATGCCACAAGGCATTCTCTACCAGTCAACCTTAGGGTTAATCAAGACACAACATTATTATCATGGCTGTTTCTCCGAATTTCGCGAGATGTTGTCTTTATTATTTTGATTTCCGATTTCAACTTTTTCGTACGTTCGTTCGGTTTGAGCGTTTCGCGTATTATTTTTGTTTCGGATCATTTTATTTATTTATAAACAAGATTACTTACCCTTAAGTATTTGAGTTTAGGCCAGTGACTTTCCAGGACTTTTCATGCGCGATCCTAAAATATTATTCATATTTGCTGATACAAGCTCTTTTATTTTACTTGATTCTTCGAATTATGTTTGATTTTCGTGAAAAGTTTTGCGGCTTTGAATGTAATTGCAGAGCCCGAGGTAATGGGTAATTATAAATAACGATACTGGTTCTTTTTTGACAGATTTTTTGTTCCTTGCGGTATAGATGGATTAAGTTCCATTAATCTCTACACAAACCTTTGCTAATAACATCCCTTTGAGCATATCTTACTCATTCTTCTTAGTCCAAAGTAATTGTCCTACTGAGACAGCATCAGACTTACATCCTTCCTGTTACACCCTCCTTGTCCTATTGTGACTTGAATTCTACAAAACAGAGTTACATCAAAACTTGTAAAGCGAATCTTAATATCTAAAAACGGAACAAAAGAAATGTTCATATATTAAATCCGGTCGTGTGTGTTGAGAACAATAGGAAACTCGGCAACTCGAAGCCATGAGAGATAAATCATGTGACGTCGCCATGGGAACGACAATTGGGGGACCAAATTAGAAATAAATTCCTTTCGATATGCCAAGGGCTGTTCTTAACCGTGTTATTGGTGTATTTGAACTCGAATGTAGAGCGTCAGGTGTGAAAAATGATTTTGGTTTACGCCTGATCGGTTTGTTTGCTCATTTTGTTGGTGGGGTGAACCGACATCCTATCTCCCCATCTCGTGTTGTTGCCTCTTATGCTGATAAGCGAATTATGGAAAACGTTGTGTTTGTTTGCTGTTTGTCTTCTCTGAATTGGGTCAAATGGAAGAAATGTATCAATGATGAGATTTTAGCAAGACGACCATTTTATAAGTCAAAAGTAAAGTAGAAATTCAGTTAGACTGGAAGCCGACCCCAACATAGATGGGAAACGACTTAGCAGATGATGATGATCGAAGTAAATGTTTTAAAGTGTACGTGGTACACCAAATATGAAACAAACCAATATATTTTAACTAAAAACCCAAAAGCAACGCGAACTGAAATCAATCAACTTACAAGGAGTATTTACAAAAACAGAAAGCACCGTCTAAATGAAACTAGAAAAAGAAACACGTAAGGAATCCACAATTTTTGGCGCAAAAGTGGAAAAAGGCTCCGAGCTTGATGGATTGCCTCCTCCTTATTAGTGTGCGCTTAGACACCTAGCAAACGTTTGGGTTTCGAAATGTTTTCTAAGAGGATTTTTAAATCTTTTCGAATAGATTTTTGTACTGTTTACTTTATTTTTTCCCAGTTGGTTATGTAACTTTCAAGCGAAGGTATAGCATATCGTGATCTTTAATATTGCTAAAGTCTCGATGACTACCGGGCATTGCCTTGTTCTGTTGTGTTCTTATATAGGTCCTTACAGCTTGCCTAAGTAAAAAGTTAAATTGTTAAATCAAAGAGACGCTTTAGAATTTTTGGGAAAAAAATATAGAAGCCGGGAAATGCAATTTTGTCGGTGCAAATGAAAAAGTGATTAATAACCCAATATCGACAGTCACCATAGACAAGTTACGCGAGTTTTAAAAAGTATGTAAGCTTCACGTAAAGTAAGCAACATTCTGTAAGGATAAAACAAACAAGAATTCCTTATCCCGTCAGTACTGGTTATAAATGATGGCTGGCAACCCTTCGAGGGTGTTAAAGCTTCTCAAACTCTTGTTTTGGCAGCTATTCTGGTTTTTCCCTTAACGAAAACGTACTTCGGCTACCTAATACGCGGTTACTTGAAACTTGCGTAATTTATAAGTGTGGCAACGCTGTGTAATCTAATTCATTGTTATGAGGCAAGTTCTCGTTGACAGATGTTCTCAGAAATCGATGATATTACTGGTTGGAAACTTAGTTTATGACTAGTACTAGTTCCAGTTGTTACTAGGTCACCTAGTGACATGGGACAGATGTTTCACGAAGGTTGGATCACATCGCTGGATTTCGTAAGATGAAGAAGTTTCTGTTTTACGAATTTGAGGTAAAAGTTGGAGCCTAGAAATATTGAACCTACAAAAAAGCACAAGAACAAACCTAAAATATAATTTTCAAAGAAAAACAATGATCAAGATATTCATAAAATGCATCACAAAATATCCAATAAAAAATGTTTAACAGGTGAGTGTAAAAATAACTGTGAAAAAGTCGTACGGTCGTGCGATTGCCCGCGGTGTTGTCGCACCCATGTCGCTGTGACATGCGATACGATACGCGACGCCTTGTCGCTTGTCGCACGACGTCGCGCCCGCGGGCAAAACAGCGCTGCATCGCTTTTTTGCATGAACCAAATTTGGATTAGCGCGTATCGACAAAGCGATACTTTTTTTGGTTCGTTGCATTTGTTTTGACAGCTTTTTGTGGTACAGCAGTTCTTTCTATATATTGTGCTGGTTTTAAAACTATTTCGAATTGCAAAAGTTTAGGAATAAATGTTTTTAATGGTGATGATGAATCTCCAGCTGATAGTGACGTATGTGTTTCAGCATGGCATCTAAATATTAACTTGCTTTTTGTTGAATACTAATTTACTGAGCATTTGCAAAAAACCTCTTGCCTGCCATAGAGAATACATGATGGCATCGAGGCCAGCCCAGTAAGAAGTGTCAAGATGACCTGGATACGCATCCATCGCAGAAAAAGAGTTTCCAACCAGCAGAGGGGCATACAAAGTCAAGAAAAAATCGACTCTAATATAGATACCACACATTAAACGCGAACAATCCTACATCTACAAGGAAAACTGTCGCCAAATACAAGACAAACACAATAACGTGCCAAAAAAAAAACCACAAAACATGACGTCATCGATCAACCTAGAAACAAACACGATCGCATTATTCATAATTTGTCGCGCGTTCTCACCGGTGTACGGCGGAACCCTAAAACTATAAATTGCAGCGGGCGCGCGATCAATCACCTGGTTCCGTACAGTTAGTAAATTAAGTCCGGTTTTGAATTAGCGACCGCCTGGGCGCTAAGTTAGTTATGGTATTATATAATTATACCGTGCTAATATGATTCAACGTGGATGTACAACACGTTCACTTATTAAACCTTTTTTATAGTAAGTTAAAGTGGAGTTTTTAAAATCCAGGAGTTTAATCAACATAATTTATGCTTTAACTAGCTGATGCCCGCGACTTCACCCGCGTAGATATCGGTCATAATTATATACTAAAACCTTCCTTGAGAACCACTTTAACCATTGGTGAAAACAGCATGAATATCGGTGCAGTAGTTTTAAAGTTAACCGCGAACAGACAGACAGATAGCCGCGGCGGAGAATTTTATTTTATAATATGTAGTGATTGTACTGAACTTGAGTTTACTTTCAATTTTAACTAATTTGTTGTTCGCTTTAAGAATCATTATCATTATCATTTCAGCCGAAAGACGTCCACCTGCTAGACTTAGGCCTCTCCCAAGTGGCGCCACATTCACTTAGTCCCGTGCGTCTCGCATCCAGCGGATCCTCGGACTTTAAGACTCCTACTTCCTAATTTGTGGTTGCAATAGGGTGACCGATCACCGGTCACCCTACCTTTCCCCTGGGTCGTAAAATACGACTTTTGCGATTACGCCAAGAGGATTTGCAACAGGGTCAGGGCAGCATTTCCCTCTGAACTAATTATAATAAGCTGTTATTATAACCAATAGCTAGGTGTAGTAGGGTGCACACCAATATAATTCCTATTGGTTACGCCAAAGGTTGGAAATTCGTAATGTAGTTGTGAAGGTTGGTGATCAGTAGTACGCAAATGCTATGGAGCTCATGGCTTAATAAAAACAGGTCCATGGATGGGTGACCTGTAACATATCGAATATTATAATATTCGTTAATATAGTACGTTAAGCTTTTGGTCAGGGCAGTTATTTGTAGATCTTTATAGCCGTTACAGATAGTCAGTGACCTGAAAATCTGACAATCAGTTTTAGTACTAACTGTGTTGTAGGAGTCAGGTGTGTAGGCGCTCCATGTAAAATTAGATGATCGGACTGGAAGCCAACCAAAACATAGTTGGGAAAAGGCTAGGCAGATGATGAGTGTACAATTATAACTCATAGGCACAGTCAACCACTTATGAGAGGTAATACTGTGACCCTTTTTTTTTGGTGGGTGGAAAATCATCAAATAACCCCTCCCACTCTTGGGCAGAGCGAAAAGAAGTGTCAGACTTCTACTGACTAAAAACCACCCATGTTCCTTCTTAGCCCTTTATGTTGAGGCCGCGGTATGTTTTGCGAACAACCCGCAGCCCCGACGGGAATACTGTGACCCTAAGCTGCCTTATCGTAGTATGAAACTTAATAAAATGAGAGGTCTGCTATTATGGTCTGACGGGTAGTCTTATTTTTAGGAGAGCCCAGAGGATTTACCGAGCATTGATCTGCTGATGAACACAGCAAGAATTATATTCATAGTGATTTTAATAAGGAGGTTATAGACACCTGTATAAAATCTACAGGATCTCCGTTCCCTGAAACTCATATTATCAATTCTCATCAGTCTTTCTTCGTTCCGTGAAACATGTATAAAAAATCTCAATAGTCAATTTCTGAGAATCGAATCCAGAGAATCTGCAACAGCTGAGGGATTGAGAGGTCAAGCATTGTTAAGTCAACTATGCTTGACCAATAAGCCGATTCTTCTTAGCGTGTCGATGGCAATCTAAATTGTGTTGGCCCAGAATTGAGCTACTAGTTTGGCGCTTTCGGCAGCGTCCATCAGTTCCTGTAGTGAACAACTAGCAGGACAGGCAGGGCACGATATTAAGTGCCCCATTGTTTGAGGAATAGCACCACATTTACACTAAGCCGATTAATATTATCTATTTAGATACTGCTTTGTTTACCATCATTCCAGTAGATCTGACTTAAATGAAAATCAATTTGAAAGACTAATGAGTGTTAATGAAATATTGGTTTTCCCCAATAGCATGAGTATTAGTATAATATGTTACTGTTAATTAATGTTAATAATTCCTATTGCTAAAATATTACAATAATGCGGAGAGATTAGTGGAACAATGGTAAATAATAACAAGTTATCACTCCAGAATTCATTGCTGATTATTATTTAATAATGATTATTTACAAAGTTACATTGGAAAATCTAAATGGGACTCGTATATTATTGATAACAATGAGCTTAAAGAATTAGTGCATTTAAAAAAAAGTCCACACATTTCATATGACATTATTTCCACTATCACTCTTCCTAGTTTTATGTAATTAACTTCTAATTCCTAGATAAGGAACCTAGGAAAGAAAGAAAGAGACGACTACCATACGAAAGATTATGTGCTTGACCAAGGAACCAAGATTACAAGTCATGCGCAAGCAAAAATAGACATTAAATACCTGGAACAGCATCCATCAAGCAAAAAAATCACAAAGCTCGTACGTACCTGTAAGTAAAAAGACAAGCATTAGCAACGTAACAAATGCACTGACCTACGTGAGGGAGTTACGAATAAACAGGAACGGTACACAAAAAGAAACCATAAATTACGTTAAAACGCCAACAAAAACCAAACACTCCTTGTGTTGCTTAGAGGTGAGAGTTCAAAATGCGTCGTGTTCGGTACGCAATACGCGTACTGCGTTTACGTTACCTCTGCTCTTGGCATTTTGTGCTTCGTTTACTTTATTTTAAGTCTTAAATTGAAAAAACTCTTCATCGAAATTTATTTTAACTTCATACATAATCAGCTGCTGGGTTTAAAGTGCAACACTAACACGGTCAAAGGGGATGAAACATCTGACTTATTTTAAGAACCGATTAAAATGTTCACCCTGGCCTCTACAGCTCTTTAGTCAACTGATGCCATTCATTTGGGACCCGCAAGATGTGAGCCAGTAATTCTAGAATTAACTGATTTCATGGTAATGAGTTGTACGTTATTGTGCTTTTTAGCTTGTGTAACAGAAAGTTGCTAAAATTTTTTTAATATCCACCATTTCATTTCACATTCTACAATAAACATGTGTTTGAAATTCTATTTGTTTGAGGTAACTTGTACTGTTGTATTCATCATCTGCCTAACCTGAAATATGCTAAATGCAAGTAGTATATGGTCCCGGAATACTGATTTTCTTTCTTGCAAGGCAGTTCTACCCTAACAAGCCTCTAGGAAAACTAACACTTATCGCCCTAAGTTCCTCATTATAGTAGTAAGTAGTTTCCTGACAGAATGCCTCCTACTATGAACCTTAAAGTAACAGACTTAGATTGGATAGGGAAATGGATGTGTACATCGAGGGTGTCTTGACCACAGCGTCAGGAGTGAGCAAAAGAAATGAGTCAAACTCAACGATGAACACGTTCATAGGTCTGTCTTCCGTTGATTTCGCAGATGTAGTTAAGATGTTAAGTCGATCGGTGGAATTTATCTGTGCTTTTGCTGATATAGATTAGTTATCATCTACTTAAGCTACGATATTAGTATAATTCATAACCTAATAAAAAAACAGTACTTACCTAATATGACAGTGTGTATGTAAGTAGTGATAACCCAGTGGTGGCAGCCACACAACTTACTGCTCGCAGGCAGGCGCATTACTTTGTGTAATTTATTTCATCACTACTGCTCTCAAAAACGGTGAAGGAAAACATCGTGAGGAAACCGGCATGCCTGAGAATCAAAAATTCGTAGATATGGGACATCTACCAAACCAAACTGAGCCCGCGGGGTTGATAGCTCATTCCCTCTCACAGAGTGGGAACATTAATAAGCTGATGATGATGATGAGTTAATAAGTAAAATACATATTGTGATAATAAATATGTAGTTTTCATATAAAATCAACCAATACAATTTTAAAGACAAACACAACAATAATATCAAAAACAATTTAAGAATAAAAACAGATATGAGAATCCATCACAGCATTGAATCTAACGGAGCAGTAGAAGTCGTAGCTGTAGTAAGTGTGCAATCAAAAGGCAATGTTTGCGCATGAGGCGTCCTCACAACCAATTAGCGTCGACATCGCGCCACATAAATTGTATCAAACAGCTCAGCACATTATGGATAAGCAAATTGACAATACTAACACACACACACACAACACACATGCAACAAACACACACACAGACACACCATCCACTCACACACATACAACAACCACTAACACAAACACTCACAAGGCACAAACACACACCGGAGCGAAGGCGAAAGCCAGAACTCCGAAGGGGGGTGCTCCTAGCACCTCTTCAGCCCCCGGGTGCTCGGCTGCCAACGCGGCGAGCCCCAGTGCGGGCACTGGTCCGGCCGTGGCGAATACCGCGGTCAAGACCAACAAGTCCCACAACAAGGGAAGGACATCGGTGCTGCTTGGGACCAGTTCCGATCCTTCTCCCCTTCAGGGTGCACAGCCCCCCACGACGGTTAACGCCGGTGGTCGGGCTCTGCTGCCGAAACCTCCCCCGCCCATTACTCCTCTAGTAGCCCCTCCCCCGCTGTCCGTCACTGGTCAGTCGGTGGAGCTCTGCAACACCGAAGACGTGTTCGCGCGTAACTGGCAGGTGCAGAAGGGCAGGAACAAAGGCAGGAAGGGGGGTAACGCTCCGGCATCACGTCGTCAACGCGCGGACCCTGCAGTGCAAGCTGCTCCGGCCCCCTTGGCAAGTGGTGCTAGAAAAAGGAATAGGCCGAATAAAAAACAGCGGCTAGCGGCACAAGGTAAGGGTAATTCCTGTCAATTAACGCTGGCTAATGCTGCAGGTCAGGGGCAACCGACCAGTGGCAAAGTCAATTTCTTCTCCGCAGGCAGGCGGGCGCAGGCCGAAGTCGACAACAGCCGACCAGGCCCCAGTCGACCACCAGCCGGCACGGTGGAAGGGCAAGGCACGGTAGAAGGACCAGCCACGGCGACTACACAGCGACCTGTTCGGAAGGATCAGGCCGCGGCTAAGCGGGCTCTCAACGAGACCTCGTCACCTCGAGGGGAGCGTAAGCGGCCGCGGCTTGATAAGTCCAAGCGGGTTGCGAATCGTAGCTATGCCCAAGCTGCAGGATCGGACCTCGACGTCGCAGTCACGTGCGGCCAGACGGGGCAGATCAACAAGGAGGCGGCGGACCAGATCCTTGAGGCTCTCCAAAGGAAGATGCTCGCCGAAGCCTGCTCCCCTGACGCGGAGGACTTACCAGTGCCGGTCTTCAACGCTAGGCCGACGTTCGCTGATGGGGTCCTCAACCTGTGGTGTGACAGCGAAGTCACCTTAAGCTGGCTGAAGAAGCTAATCGCCGAGATGCCTCCTCTTGCCGGCACGTCGCTGGTCATCAAGAAGCAGGCAGACATCAAGCGACGCGTACGCTGCGGCATCCTGATCCCTGACGACCGAGGGGTATTCACCGACCCACAGAACATCGGGCGGCTTCTGTGCCACCAGAATCGGTGGATCGACATCAGGAGTTGGGGACTGCTGCAAGCCAAGAGGCAAGAGAACGCTTGCTTCGTGGTAGTGGGGATCCCTGAGGACCATATCCCAACGCTGTTGAATGCCGAACGACGACTGTCATTCTGTGCCGGGAGGGTCTACGTGATGTTCCAGGCACCGAATGGCAAGTTCGTCAATGTTCCTCAGGGATACCCGGTACAAGCAACCACATCAGGGGTGACAAGGGTGGAAGAGACTACTCCCTCCACGAGTTCCACGGAACGGCCCACGGTCGTGCCTGCGGGAGCAGAGCCAAAGGCCCCAGCAGCTGTCGGAGTGGAAACCGTCCTTACGTCGGGTGGGGAGCTTGAAGACGATTTATTGTCATCAGCTTCCGACCTGGAGGAGGGCGGCTTCGACCCCGGCTTTCTGTTTGCCGGGCTGCGGCTCGAGGGTGACGAGGAAGGATCGACCAGCAATGGCATCCCCTTCGTTAACCTGTAAAGTCCTGCAGGCAAACCTCCACCACAGTCAGACCGCAACGGCTCAGCTACGGAAGTGGCTGGAGGTACAACACACGGCCATAGTCCTGATCCAGGAGCCGTGGATCAGGGCGGGACGAATACAAGGACTCTCCAATCTTGGGGGTAAGCTTCTATTTAGCTCAGAGCACGATAATCCAAGATCGTGCATCTATACGACGCGTAACATTAAAGCACAGCCACTTACGGAATTCTGTTGCAGGGATATCTCTGCAGCTAGGCTGCTATTACAGCGCGGGGACACGGAAGTAGAGGTGGCTTTCGTCTCGGCATATATGCCTGAGGCTGAGGAGCCACCCCCGCATGATCTCGCCCGCCTCGTAAGGCACTGTGAGTGCACACGGCTTGAGGTGGTCATAGGGGCCGACGCAAACGCTCATCACCCTCTGTGGGGCATGAACACGCAGAACGAAAGAGGTAAGGCTTTAGTTGACTATCTGTTTACGACAAACCTAACCCTATTAAATACAGGTTCCGAACCAACATTCGTCACCAGACGCAGTCAAACGATCATAGATCTCACTCTGGCATCGGAAGGCGTAGCGGCCATCACATCCGGCTGGCAGGTCTCGAAAGAGGCCTCCTGCTCGGATCACAGGTGGATCCGCTTTGACATCCCGGTTTGTGTGACACCTATACTGCCACGCCGCAACCCACGCAATACGGATCGAGCTGCTTACACTCGCATCCTTGAAACCAAGCTTGCGCCAACAAAGCACTGGAAGACCCTTGAGTACACGGGCCAGATCGAAGAGCGAGTAAGTTACCTGACGAAATCACTGTTAGATAGCTACCATGCATCCTGCCCAGAAACCACTCCGCCTAAAACACCAGGCAGCCAACCATGGTGGGGACCGGATTTGGAACGTAAGCGCAGGAAGGTAAGGGCAGCCCTTAACAGAGCCATGAACACCTGTGCTGATGAGGATTGGGACGTCTATAGGGCGGCCAAATCCAGCTACAAAAAATGCATACGACACAGAAGCTCTGCTGGCTGGAAGAAATTCTGCGGGAAAATAGAATCCTGCCAACAAGCAAACAGGGTAAGGAAAATACTGGCACAGCAGAACTCTGCCGGGCCTGTAGTGCTCCGTAAACCTGACAACACGCTTACCACTACTCCAGAAGAGGCGAGGCGCGTCCTTATTGAAACTCACTTCCCAGGTTGCGTATTTACACCCACAATTGACTGGACTGAGGTAAACCAAACACCAACAGAAAACGACTGGAAATACGCTCACATGATGATCACGCTGGAGAAAGTCCAGTGGGCGATCGGGTGCTTCCAACCTTTCAAGGCGTCCGGTCCGGACGGGGTGTTTCCTGCACTACTGCAGTGGGGCGGGCTCTCCGTTGCGGAAATACTGGTGCCTATTTTGCGGGCGTGCCTGGCCTTTCGGTATGTCCCGAAAGGATGGAGGGAAGTGAAAGTCATATTTATCCCTAAGCCAGGTAAGAGTGACTATACTAACGCCAAATCCCACCGGCCGATCAGCCTGACCTCCTTTCTCCTGAAAACTATGGAGAAGATATGCGAGAGAGAGCTGAGGGATGGCGCTTTAAAAGCAACACCTCTTCATGCAAACCAACACGCATACAGCGCGGGTAAGTCCACTGAATCTGCTCTTCATCTAGTAGTCAGCCGGATAGAAGAAGCGATACATCAGAAGGGCACCTGCCTGGGTACTTTCATAGATATCGAAGGAGCCTTCGATAAAACAAACTTCTCCAGCATCAGCGCCGCCCTCTCCCGTCACGGTGTGGAACAGGTACTGACAGACTGGATTACCAATATGCTTAGCAAAAGAGTAGTCCGCCTTGGAGTGGAGCAGCAGATGGCAGTGATAGCCAAGGGTTGTCCCCAAGGAGGAGTGCTATCGCCCCTCCTCTGGAATCTGGTGATTAATGACCTCATCGCGAAGCTCAATGCTAACCACTTTTACACAATTGGGTACGCAGACGATCTCGCCATCCTCATTTCGGGGAAGGTGACAGGGACAATCTGCAACCTCGCTCAGCAGGCGCTACGCATAGTTGAGCGATGGTGTGCTGAGTTCGATCTCTCAGTGAACCCCACAAAAACTGAACTAGTCATGTTTACCCAAAAACGAACGCTAGGCCCACATCGCCTACCTCAGCTATTTGACACTGAGCTCCAGGTTACCAACGAGGTCAAATACCTGGGAGTTATCCTGGACAGTAAGTTAAATTGGAGCAGTCATCTTGACAACAAGCTAAACAGGGCCTGCATCACCTTTTGGCAGTGCAGGAGAATGATAGGTAAGAAGTGGGGCCTATCCCCCAAAATTATACTTTGGCTTTACTGTGCGGTAATCCGACCCATGATCACCTACGGGGCAGTGGTCTGGTGGCTCCGCACCAAATTAATAACAGCCATAAGCAAGCTGCAACGAATGCAAAGGCTCGCCTGCATGGCGATCACAGGCTGCATGAGGACAACTCCGACCGCAGCCCTCGAAGCCATACTGGGGCTTCCGCCGCTCCACCTGTTCATTCAGCAGGAAGCAACGATGACGGCGGTGCGCCTCAATACGCTACAACTCTGGGGTAAGAAGTACACGCAGCATACTGCGGCACTAGAGGGACTCCAAAGCGAATTCCCCCTGGTGAAAGCTGTAAATGATCGAGTACCCAAACAGTACGTATTCGATAAGAAATACAAAATCCAACTCCATGAGGATCACCGCTGCGAGGGACTTAGCCCTGCAGAAGTGCGGATCTTCACGGATGGATCCAAAACAGGTACTGGCACTGGAGCCGGAGTCTTCTCGGAGGACCTCAATATCCACTTAGCCGTACCTTTGGGGGCCCACAACACTGTCTTTCAGGCAGAATGCATGGGTATCACCCTGGCGGCATCAGCCATCTTGGCTCGGGAGGTAAAGGATCACTCTATCCGTATACTTTCTGACAGCATGGCGGTGCTGCTGGCATTAAGGAGCCACACGGTCAATTCCGGGCTGATACACGAGTGCCACCAACGCCTGAACCAGGTAGGTAACCTAAACAATATAACCATTCAATGGATTAAAGGACATAGCGACTCCCGAGGCAACGATGCAGCGGACGAGCTCGCTCGAAGGGGCTCAAGCATGGCAGCGGTGGGACCAGAACCCATCGTGCCGCTCCCTTTCGGTTATCTTCGCACGCTGGTAAGGAAACGTACCAGGGAACTTCACGCGAAGCTGTGGCTAGACCACGGCGAGTGCAGGCAGGCCAAGGAGGCGCTTCCCGCCATCGACGCCCGCCTCACCAAACAAGCGCTCCGGCTAACTAAGCTGCAGCTACGCACAGTGACGGCCGCCATCACTGGACACGGTACTTTTAACAAGCACCTCTTTGTTATAGGAGTCACAGATAGTCCTCTGTGTCGAGCCTGCATGGAGGAAGAAGAAACAGCAGCCCACGTGCTCCTGCACTGTACGGGTGTTGCCCCATACAGGGCCAAGTACTTCGGTAACCCAGGTACTCTCCGCGAGATTGCCAGTAACACCAAGGGGTTGCTGGCTTTTCTCGAGGAGCTGGGGTGGATCGAATAAGATTCCCACCCGCACGCAAAATACACGCTCAGGGCGTGGAGTTGCGGACACTAGCCCGATGCATCTAATCTAATCTAATCTAATCAAACAGCTCGGTTCCCAGCGTTGCTACTCCTGGATATACAACTGAACTAGATGATGGTATCGAGGTGAGGGATGCAGTGCCTTGAGGTTTTGCTAGTTAAGATTCAATAACTATTTAGTTGCTGTTACTCGAGAAGAATTAGTTCATAAGAAATAACACACACGGGACTGGGTGATGAATTGCAGCCGACTGTCTCTTGCAGAGAGGAATCCTATGTCCCAGTAGAGGAAACGTTAGAGGTTGATTATGCTGATCTCCCAGGATCTTTAAAAAATATTATAACATCTGTCTGTAACTATGATTTATCATCTGCCTAGCCTTTTCCCAACCATATTGGGGTCGGTTGCCAGTCTAACAAGATAAAACTGAATACCAATGTGATACATGGAGCGACTGCTTTTCTGACGTGCATAGTTAATTAGTCGTTAATTAGTTAGTGATTAATTAGTCGTTTCTAAATTTGACCAATAGAATGAACTCATTAACAATTCATTTCCTCACACTAAATAGCAGTACTAAGTTCTCGATATCTTTATTGACATTCTTTGGTAGTTGTCACGGAATCTTCAAGTGTGTCATTAGACAATCATAATACGCCTGACTTGATTAAAATTTTGAAACAATATCGTCTTCAAAAGATACCTTATCACAAAGCGCTTCCACCAAGTTTTTACATCTACAGTTAGTACTTTTGTCCCTGCCCCGTCTGGCAAGAGTTCATTATCACAAATAAACCGAAGAGCCTTTCCGTTTTTATTGTTCGGTGGCAATGTTCCACCACAATGTACTACGCTATTACACTTGAAACTATGTTAGGTGTTGTTCCACAAGATATTTGGAAGATATGATTGTTGTGGTTGGAGTTGAAAGGGTTGAAAGAAGTTTAATTTTTATTGTGATGTGCTGTAATTTCAGCTTTAGTACTTAAGGTTCCTTGTGTGGGAAAGTAAGTCTATATTCTTGGAACTATGAGAAATTATTTTAAATTACTAACAATAGGTTAAGGTAAGTACAGTGATGAATATAAATATTGACGGATGGAGATAGAGAAAGAGGTCAAAGAAAAGGTGGATAAATTATGTGAGGAATGATACGAAAAAAAGTGTTGCATCGACCGCGAGCTACTAACAAAATTTAGATTTATGGTCTGAATGAAAATAAAATGGTTTTATTAATTACCAATTAAAACAGCACTAGGCGTTTGCGAATTCCAAGGTATCTTCAAGTTTTCCTGCCTCGGGATTCGTCATAACTGTTTTGAACTAAAACACAGTCGTAAAATCAAAAAACTTTCATTTTTAAAATACCTTTCACCATGCCTTCGCCTAAGCTTTGGGGTTACCCTATGGGGTGAACTAAACCGACTATACCATACCAGCCACAAAAAAAATTGGGGACGCGATCAATAGATCCCTATTGATTGCATCCCCCAAATAGATTCGTGTATTAATATTACTAATACACAAGGGCGTATTGCTAATTTCTTTGAGTCGTCCCCTCTTACCATTGTATCTATAGGATATGTCTTATTACATCAATCTACGAAAATGGTTATTTGATATAGGAATTGGAGCCAACATACACTAGGATCGTTCGCTTTTATTAACATTTTTCTGCTATTGAGGAGGTTTCCTCTTTGCATTGTTGCCAAAGTTGTCTTTGGAAGAAGGGAAAACATCGTTTTCTGTGTTATTTATGTCATCATTTACAGTATAATCCAGGCTCATCCAATTCCAATGCGAAAGCAGAACAAAAACCATACTGCTATTTGTAGTAACTAAGAATCATAAAGAAGATCTTTCTGTTATTTTTAATCTATTTCAGAACCACTGCAAAATAACCTATTTTGAAGTAATCGACCTAAATAACACAATTAGAAACCGATCAGAAACTAAACTCCAAAACATTAGAGTCCCGCATCAATCACGGAATTCCAAAATTTACTCCAAATCGTAATCCAACTGCCGAACTATAGATCCAGAGGTCCGTACAGAACATTAGTAATCTAATTAAACAGGCGAAGGATTAATGGAGTGACAATAATCTTACGTCACGTTTGGGGTAAGGGATTATCCCAAATTTAATCAGCGGTAGATACCGCAACCCTTATGACGGCGACTCGTTATATTCAGATTGGTGCAACGAGGGTTACTCGGAAATTAAAGAGGTTCCCAATTCGATTACTGTTTTTTAGAGTTCCGTACCAAAATGGTACATGGAACCCTTGTGTTGCGACTTTGTTAGTCTGACTGTCACAGTTGCCCATTTCAGCAACTATTAGAAGTTCCTAAAATATGTACAGTTGCTATCGATTTGAAAAGTGTGACGTTTAGAAACAAAACATTTGAAGGTATTTATAAAAGCCCACCTTAGTTAATGCCTCAAAAATTTACTTACCAAAGTAAGTAAATAAAATAAGAGTGCAAAAATATGTTTTCGTCATTAACTCGCTTTTTTTTCCCTTCAGAACCCTCAACGCGCAAGTTTGATTCATACCATGCCGGATTTTTAATGTCTGATGTTGCTATAGTGATACGTTAGTGGCTTACGTTACATGAGGCCAAAATTAATACAAAAGCCCATCTATGTAGTCAATACCCCTTGGGTATTGTAATGGGTGATTTACGGATTAATTATGTTATTTTTCCAGGTGAAACACCTGTGAGGTAGATTGTGTTTCATAAATGATAGTCATCCATCTGCCATGTGCAATAATCAAGTATAGTTCAGAATAACTGACAGATGTGAAAATTAATTATTGGAACAGAGGTTTTGATAGATAAGTATACAAGTTGATTGTTATTCTATTTAAATATTGATTTTGTTTAGCTAGACGAAAGCTGTACCCATGATAGTTGCCAAAAAGCTAGATACGGTTATTTTATAAACTCTTTAAACTACTACAGTACGTGTTTAAATGATACAAATCAAAGTTGTCAAATACGAGTATAAGTACAAGAACAACTATTCTTTCATAAAATTATATCTTCCTGTATAGCCGTCAAACTTGATAACATCAACTAATTATATTTTCTTTATGGAAATTATTATAATACGTTCCTTATAATTATTACATGAGTATACCCACGAACAAAGAAGTCTTTTATGTAAGTAATGAGTAATAATATTTCATACAATACATTTTTTCACATCAGTATCGACAATCATTTTCGGTAAACACATACCGTTCGTTCAAAACTCAACTTTCACACAAAATCCTAAAGTTGAATTTCGCTTAAATGATTTTTTGCTTACAAAATATTCGGTACATACACACAGCAGTCATTAAAATTGTAACATAATAATAAAGGGGGTCGTTTTTATAATAGACCTTGTATTGGGGTCCCTTTGTACCCCAGCGTGGTGCGGGCAATTTACAATACGTGGCCTTGTTGCAACGTGTATCGGACATAAATAGTAACATTTCGATGACAAATAATAGTGATTTAGAGGATCATACAATAGGACCGAGTTTAAATGTAAAATTAGCTGCAAATGTCGGGTTAAATGTGCGGATCATTAAAACTTGGGTATAAGGGTATACGCAAGCTGGCTAATAAAAATGTTGTCAGTTGCAGAACTTGATTGCTTTAGGTCTGTTCATTGTTTATAATGATATCCTTGATCAGTCCAGACTAGCTGAATCACTACTTATAGTTATTTTGAATACAAGGTTCTGATATTAAAGGCCGAGACTCTTAGAAATCACCACGAAAATTGTTCAAATAAAGTAACGGTAAATATAACTGTACCAGTTCTTTAATTCTTGAAATACACCATAATATATAGGGTGTAAAAGTACCCTTAACGCAAACGAAAGGCACTTGTTCTCCCCACCATTGCGATCATTTTTTTGTTCTAGACCATACCTGGGAACCCCCTAGTTACGGAGATATTGGGGGTCAAAGTTCAAATTTTTTAACAGCTGTTTTTGTAAATACTAGTTTTTCAGGTTATAACTTTAGTTAAATTACCTCCATGACCCGTTTACTATTCAAAGCATCCATTAGCACAATGTTTTAAGAGTACTACTTTGAGTTTTACCGTAAAATGTGATTTTTGACCCCAAAAAAAAAAGTCGTTTCCCAGCAAAAATTTTTGCGCAGGGGTACTTATTTTTATGTACAGAATGCTTGGTTGACGGCTGTGTGATGGGTTGATTTACACCCTGTATAGACAGAGACGGAACTAATTTAAGAGCCATTCTCTATCAGTCAACCTGGGGGTGATTCAGAGACAAACTGTGGTAGGTGCAATAGAGAAAATTGTAAACAAATCATTTTTTATATGCCATAATATCAATTTCCTCATAGGGGCAAACATGGTTTGTTCACGATGTATGTGTAAATATTCTTGCAATCACAGTATGCTTACATGATATTGGTATCAATAAAAACAAATGAAGCTACAAGGAAACCAACAAAAATAAACATCTCATTTAAAGACAACTACTGCCGCATTTGTGGCCGCATCCCTATATTCCATAGAGGTACAGTCACAAACACGAGTATACGCAGCTACATAAAAAAATGATTTTCATATATTTATTAATCTGTTGAAATGTCACACATAGGGTCATTCAAAAAGTCACTTACCGAATAACTACATTGACGTTTCACGTTTTTTATGGAAATGGTGCTTTGGAAGCCATACATTGCGAAATAGATCTTATATCAAAGTAGAAACCGTTATGTTACGAGAAAATTTTTTGAGAAAACGCTTTTGAGCTTTGCTAATTGTATACTGAACAAAAAGCGCCACAAAAAAAAAACAAAAAAGAGAGAGCTAAGCCATCTCCTACACCTAAACCTGCAACTCTGCCGGTCAACTCTATAACAAAACCAAATCAGTAAGCAAATTCGGTCTGGCCAGATAAATAAGGGCACACGTCACGCTACAAAAGGTAGCTGTTACCGAAATCGGTAAGAAAGAACATATTAGAGCTGGTGACTGTACTCATCTGACACTCGATATCGAATCCCTACAGCACCATATCAGCCCAAAAGCAGCTGCGATCAGCAAGATACCACGTAATACGTATGTATAAATACTAATTGCGTCAGAACAGCAGCTCAGAGTAGATAATCCTTTTAGCAGTTAATGATCGGAATCCATAATAAACAAGGTTGAATGAAATCTATTCAGTTTCCGACGCTTTCGTTGAATTACTTATCAATCATCAAATGCATTGGACTTTATTACTTACTAGCTGATTCCCGCGGCTTCACCCGCGTGGATGTCGGTCAAATTATATACTAAAACCTTCCTCTAGAATCACTCTATGTTTTAAAAAAGCGCTTCAAAATCCGTTGCGTAGTTTTAAAGATTTAAGCATACATAGGGATATAGGGACAGAGAAAGCGACTTTGTTTTATACTATGTAGTGATGATGTAGTGACAGTGAAGTCCAATAAATGAAAGAGGGCAGTTGGTAACAAAAAAATGATAGTAACATTCTATAATATCATAAAAACCGGCCAAATAATCGAGTTCCTGACAAACTTGTAGTTATTTTGTTATTAATCTGCATACGAGTATTTACGGTTTTTAGACTTTTCCCTCAACATGACTGTGTTTTACATTCTAGCTCAAAGGGTACCCTAACGGTTTTGATTCCCTTGTTAAATCGGATAATATTTTATGCGACATAAACGTTCATAATTATTATCTGTTGTTCGCGTCGACTGACAAGTTTAATTTTGTTTTATTATAGAATCACTTAGTATTTCTAGAAGTATGAGATTTCAATTTATAAATTGAAACGTTCCCTATTTGTCAATGTAGTATCGTAGTGAACGTAATTATATTACTGACTAGCTGACCCACGCAACTTCGTCTGCAACACATAATATAGCTTATAACCTTTCTAGATAAATCGACTATCCAACTTATTAAATTGAGCTATATCGTACTCGTAACAAACAAAAAATCTTACCTTTCCTCTATAAAATACCTATTAGTTTAGATTGACTTCGATTATATTATTAAAGTAACAATTACTATTGGTATCTCTTACTGTTTAATATACAGTAACACCTTGTACTTGTAAACATTATGGTGCAGTAAATATTTTGAATTTGAATTTCTCCGGAGCCCCCAGAGGCCAGAATCCCCACGTACCTACCGCACCGGACCGAATGACTGCCACGCGCTTAATTATTTTGTCGCCCGTATATTTTTACATTGCGATATCTTCTAAGATATTTGTTTAAACTGTATAGAGTAAAGGGCACAAATATTCTAAATTAAATTTCCGTGCTAGCAAACACATTTATTTGGATATAGATTAATACCATATGGGTTAAATAAGCTTCGCAAAATATAATTCTTTTTAACCTAACATTTTAATATAAAAAAATGTTTACAGTGAGTCAATCGTAAAAGATAAACATATGCTGTCGCGGACTTTTTTTTGAACTTTTAAAGAGGAACAATTCCGTCATACATGATATTTACGTAACTTAAACCGTTATCGCAGCGCACGCAACGGAAGCTGTCAAAAAGGTATATCTTTTCCCGTTTTTGCAACATTTTTCATTTATGCTCCGCTCCTATTGATTGTGGCGTGATGTTATATAGCCTAAAGCCTTCCTCGATAAATGGACTATCCAACACTAAAAGAGTTTTTCAATTCCAACCAGTAGTCCCTGAGTTTACCCCGTTCAAACAAACAAACAAACAAACTCTTCAGCTTTATAATATTAGTATAGATAATAAATCTTATGTTAATATTTTTGAATGATTTACGATACAATTTTGTAAAAAAATATAATGTAAGAAACGTTATGATAAAATTCATCCATCATGGAAAATAATAACACAATAAATATGAAATTTTACTTTACTTTCTATTAGGAGTAAGGTATTTAATAACCAATGATAATAGATATGTAGTTTCAAAGGAAAAAAATATATCAATCTTCTATAATATTTGGTTTGATAGAAAATATTACGACGTAGGTAAATGTTTTGAGAAAACTGTAAGAGTCTTTATTTATAGAAACTTTTACGGTTTATGGTTTCAATGTGTTGACTAAAACATCAAAGTTACACTTGAAAAATTACATAACGGAAAGTAATGTTTAATGTAAATAAGATGTGCTTAAATATCTCGTATCCGTTTATGTTTTGAAACCACTATCAAATCGTAACTACACATACATGGGTACTTACATAACTCAGGAGGTTTAATTTAAAGTTTCATGTTAATCTCGACCTTGTCATAAACAGTGAGTGTCGTGTGATACCTAATAAGACAAAGAATAACAAAACATCCTTTTTCTCAGAATTCGGTTCTCATCATTACGTAAGAAATAGTAAAAGTAAATAATAATGCAATACCATAGAGCTATGACAGTTTTGCTTTTTTTTCTTTTGGGGGGTGGGAAATCATCAAATAACTCCTCCCGCTCTTGGGCAGAGTGGAAGGGAAATCCTGATGCATGTCCTGTTTGTGACCATAGCCACGTATTTCATAGTTATTTATTTTCGTATTTTCATAACTACACCTCTGCCGAACTCTTCAGAGATTACAGGCGTGATAACACGTAACATCAGAAACAAGTACACAAACAAAATGCAGATGAGAACACACATGCAGTACCATAGAGATGTGACATCACACCAGCTGTAGCAGCCAGCGAGGATGATGAACCACTACTGCTGTGCATAAGAAAAAAAATGTTTTAGAATTTTTCCAACAGGAATTTCTCAGTAAGAAAGAACTCCTGAATCATACACCGGCTTGTGACAGTCACCACGTATTTCAAAGAACTTAAAACATTTGCAACGAAAACACAGTGTTCTAAAGAGTACATCATCACCATTATTTCAGCCGAAAGACGTTTTCTGCTGGACATAGGCTTCCCCTAAGTATCGCCACAGTGACCTGTCTCTTTCGTGAGTACACGTCTGCATAACTCTTCTGGAATCACAGGCGTGATGTCGTGAACGCACAGGTAATATCAGAAAACAGTACACAAACAAAATGCAGATCAGTATACACATGCAGTACCATAAAGCTGTGACACCACACCAGCTGTAGCAGCCAGCGAGGATGATGGATCACTCGTCGTCGCCTACAAATAGGGTCGCCATTCAGAGGCGCTCGTTATTGTGTTAAAATCAATTTGCGCCCATCCCCGCCGAGCTGTTAGTGTTGTGTTTACTAAGATTTATCGATATCGATGTTTTGAGATGGAGAAGTTTTGTGATGTTGACACTATATTTAAGTAAAATTAAAGAAAGGATTTATTTTAAATTTAATTCGCCAACAACTTTTTTTTTTTTTTTGGGGGGGTGGGAAATCATCAAATAACCCCTCCCGCTCTTGGGCAGAGCGAAAGGAAGTGTCAGACTTCTACTGACTAAAAACCACCCATGTTCCTTCTTCGCCCTTCATGTCGAGGCCGCGGTATCCCTTGCGAACAACCCGCAGCCTCGACAGACGTCGGCCCTTGCGGGCCCCTTCCATGTTGCTGACATCTCTTTGAGGCGCGCGTGGAACACGAACGCGCCGTCGACACGGCCTGTCGTCGTCATAAGACGGACGGACGGCGAGCTTACCCATCACTCACCGTCCACAGGCCCGCGTCTACGGTGGCCGGAAGCCATCACGTGGCCCCCGACGCCCGGAGCGCCTCCCGCGGCGGCTGGGACGAGAGGTTCTCTCCCTCTCACGTTCCGCCACCTCCTTCGCTAGCATCACTGCTTCGCAGAAGGAGGCGACGGCGTCCCATTTCTCCTCGCCCCGGACCATGGCTTGCACCAGGGCCGGACGCGAGAGGTCGCCGCCGCCGATCGCCGCTACGAGAACACGGCGGGGCTCCGCCCAAGCGGGACACACCTCCACAGTGTGCTCCACCGTGTCCTCCGGCCGATCCTCGCAATGGTGGCATCCGGGCGTTTCCTCCCGCCTGATTCGGTGCAGGTACCTCCCGAAACAACCGTGTCCGGTGAGTACCTGCGTCAGACGGAAGGTGAGGGCGCCGTGGCGCCTCTCCAGCCACTCCTCAAAGAGGGGACTTACCGCCACTATCGTGGCGTGCCCTATTCGCCAACAACTGACTCAGAAATAGATTATTAAAAACGAAAAACGTGATATACACAGTATTGGACATTTTTTTAAATTGTTCTTATGTTAATGCTGTAATGAAAAGAGTTTTACTTTCCTAGTAAGTAACTTGTTATATACTTTTTTTTGCGGGTGGAAAATCATCAAATAACCCCTCCCGCTCTTGGGTAGAGCGAAAGGGAGTGTCAGACTTCTACTGGCTAAAAACCACCCATGTTCCTTCTTAGCCCTTTATGTCGAGGCTGCGGTATCTCTTGCGAACAACCCGCAGCCCCGACGGGACTAGTTATATACCTTCTCTTAGGATTGTGTCTTTAGCCACACATCAAGAATGAATAATGTAAAACTTAAAAAGGTAAAGTGACGTCATTTTACCTCATAAGCGTGAACACAATTCATGCAAATAAATAACATGATTTATGATTAATTTCATACTACGTATAATTCCATGAAATATAGAGGAAGAGTTTAATGAGTTAATGTTTACACATCTTGGTTTCAAGGTTCATGTTTAACCAAAATTCAGAGAAACGCTATTTGCTTACTGTTATTACATTTTCCTAGTACCTGCCGAATTGAAGGTATTTCAGGTGTAAATTCATTTAATTTTTAATAACTTTAAAGCTAGCTCATTTATGATGTCGAAAAATACTACTTAAAACCGTATCAATATCATAGTTACCTGTATTTAAAAAAAATAGTATATATAATTATACATACACACGAATAGAGAAACATCTCCTTTTTGGAAGTCTTTGGTTTCTGTTGTAGATCAGTTCTTCACAGTAAAACGACACGGAATATCGATAGAATGATATCGTCCCATCACTATGCCTATATGCGTCCGGCACGCAAAAATAGTTTTTAGGGCATTCCACCCCACAGATTGTCCATGGCCAAGACAATGCGGCCAGTAACAAAAGTCGCCCCAAAATGTTGTTAATTCGAGACGGGACAGACTTTTTGATATTTTTTTCCATGTTTTTTTACTAAAGGGGTGTTCGGTTACTATTTAATAAGCATTCATTTTGATTTTGATACCAGCGAGGGCTGTAAAGGGGTAATTTTTGCGTCAAACTGACAGTTGTTTTTTTGTGTGTAGTTCGTCATTTTACCTACTGCAGTTATGTCTTTTACTGTATTATTATTTGGCTGTATTTTTTGGCAAAATATTTAAACTTATTGTTTTCTATATTTTTGCACAGCCAATTTTCGGTGTCTCTATTGTGGCAGTAAATTTATAGAATCAATTTTATTCGAGTTGGGTATTTTATAACATTTTTTTTATGCTCTATGGTTTTTTCACGAACAACGGGCTGAAAATCAGTCATTCTGTGCTATGTGTTCATTTTTATGAATTGACTAGCTGTTCCCGGCATGCGTTGCAATGCCCTTTTTCCTACCTACTACCTGCCTGTGTACCAACTACCTACCTACCTACTACCTCCTACCCTACCTACCTACTACCCTACCTACCTACTACCCTACCTATCTACTACCCTACCTACCTACTACCCTACCTACCTACCTACTACCCTACCTACCTACTACCCTACCTACCTACTACCCTACCTACCTGCCTACTACCCTACCTACCTACTACCCTACCTACTTACTACCCTACCTACTCTACTATCCTACTTACTACCCTACCTACTACCCTGCCTACCTACCTACCACTTTCTCACCTTTTAAACCTTCCCTGGACTTCCACGAATAATTCAACACTATAATTAGCCAAATCGGTCCAGCCGTTCTCGAGTTTTAGCGAGACTAACGAACAGCTATTCATTTTTATAGCTGTACCCCGCGTGCGTTGCAATGCCCTTTTACCTGCCTACGTACCAACTACCTACCACCTACCTATTACCTACCTCATACTACTAATTTCTCACCTTCTCTGGACTGCCACAAATGTTTCAAAACCAAAATTAGACAAATCGGTCTAGCCGTTCTCTAGTTTTAGCGCGACTAACTAACAGCAATTAATTTTTATATTATACGCAAACACCATTTGAAAAATCGTTTTTCTATTGGGAAAAAAACAGTAATTATTTGTGATTATTGTCATAATGTCGTATGGTCGTGTGGTGTTTGAAGTTGTCATTCGTTGACTGAACAACTGAACGTCACTCAATTGTTTTGCCTTCCCGGAACCTCTCCACTAACACTTGAACTTTATGGGTACGGTATTAAAGCTCAAATTGATTTTACGTTTTAGTAAGAAAACGTTTGTATGGGAAAAAGAAAAGGGCTGTTTTTAGGGCTTTTCCGGCCATTATTGGAATTTTTCTCGCCGTAAGAACCATCCTTGAACTTCAACGAACATTTAAAAAAAAAATCAGCCAAATCGGTCAAGCCGTTTTCATGCCAAGTCGTGACAACGGAAAACGGGTTTCATTTTTATATATATAGATAAGCATAACCTCAAATTAAGGAAACCTACCTCAGCATACACAGTACATACAAGAAAAGGCTAAACAGATGATGATAAACTACGAAAATCTTTATAATCAGAAAGGGGTTTGAACTTTTTTGGATGGATGCTGGCATATCGACCCACCGAAATTTTGTTTTTTTATCGAAGTCGCGGCCCACGATGAAAGTGATATGTCTGGATAGAGGACATATAGACGAACAAAAAATGACATGTAACATGGTACCTACCCCAAAGTGTCACATTATCGACATCTTTGAAGGTAAAGATCGACATATAAGTACAATGACCACACAAAAATAGACCTTATACGTGTTTATAGGCGTTGATTATTATTATAACTGTATATTGAAAGAGACATACTACTAGAAGCACGAGAAAACTATTCTTTGACATAAAATAGTGTTTCATTGCGATGCAAGTTTCAATGCAATGTGTCGATACTCTTGCGCTACACATCTTCCAAGTTCATCGTGCTGCGCAGGTGGTGCCGCTACGGCTGCAGAGAACCTCAAGCGGCGTAAATATAGTAAAGTGTAGTAGTAGTATAGTATAGTACCTTTGAGGAAATTATATTTTCGAGCCGTTTGAGTTTGAAACTCTGGGGCCGTGGGGTCTGAGTGCTCACAGCCTGTTTAAGGAAATTTCAAAACGCTTAGTTGACGCTTCTCGTGACCCAAGGGCTGGCTTTTATCTTGACCAGAGGGCTAAGTGTTGCCATACAACTTGGCAATGCCGCCAGTCTTTTATGCACATTACCGGCTGACAGCGTTGAGGAGCAGTTTTTTTATGCCTTTTTTATAGTTTCTTGTTAGTTTATTTATTAGTTTTTAATTAATGTACATAGTTAGTTTACTCTCATAATCAATAAAAATATTTGAATTTTAGAGTAAAAACTAAGAACGGCCGGGTGTACATGAGATACACAAAAAAAATACTATTCAAGATTTTATTGTACGACGCGTAACTAATCTGTATACTGCCGCACTCAGAGACCTTTAATGATTACCTAGGCCATCCCAATTAGTACAGGTTTTCACAGTTTTGTCATACAAAAGTATGTCAAACCTATACTAAATGACGGCTTAAGTAATCATTAAATATCTCTGAGTACCACAGTAAGTCTTTGACCTTAAGCTGTGGACAGACAGACAAACAGACGCACATGGCGAAACTATAGGAGTACCTTGTTGACTACGGAACCCGAAAAACAGCCAAATTAAGCTCAATATTTAAACACTCAATAAAAACCTTTCAAAGAATCCCTAGACATCCCGTAAACCGTAAAACAATAACACGGAAGAATGACAGCTACATTTGTCAACTCCATTACAGCATTTTTTTCCAAATCGGTTTATTTTAGCTTCCGAGAAATGGGTTTCTGTTTATTCACGCCGGCTTCGAGGGCTTAGAACCGTTAGATAAATAATTTCTTTGTTATAAGTGCCTTGAATTAACTTTCCGATAAAATTAAATAGTTTAAAATGTTATTTTGTATGGCTTGGACATTAGTGTTGTCTGAATTTGTGTATGCGGTGTTTTATATAGGAATACATTGATCTAATTTTTTATAAAATAAATTTGTATATCTTCATTTGATACGTTTAGGGAGATAAATAACATTACTAAATTAAAAATAAGATAATTATCACGATTAAACAACCTCCTGGCTGACTGTGATTGTGATAGGTGAGAAGTTATACAACAAGTAAGAAATGACGATTCAAACACTATTTTACATGAATGCACCAGAAGAAGGGTTACTTTACTGCAACACTTTGTCTTCATACAGATACCTATTTAACTCTTGGATTACATTTTTAATAAATAACGACAAATCAGCCTTCCTAGAAACCTAAATCCAAAAACACTGACGGTCGACCAGTTTTCAACTTTATTACCCAGAGCATAAGGGTAAAAAGTGGTCGTGACTCGTGAGTGAGCCGATAGTACCTATACAATTATAAGGGCTTACAGAAACATGTAAAGCTTTCTATAGTCTAGGTTTTTCGTAATAGTTAGGATACAAATTCAACAAACATGGCCGAAATAATGAGTTTCCATAACAGGCTCGTCTAAAGCTTAATTTTGTTAGTAATAAGTTCAATGTAAAAGAAAATTAGTTTTGTCTACAAATTACTAGACGTTCATTTTAGTCAGGACTAGCTTATTTTGTCTGTAAAATATGCTCAAACTATAGTAATAGAACATTACCTAAGAAAGGGGATCCATGAAATTTGTAGACTGGCTAACAGAGGTACCTACAGTCTGGCTGTGAACATTGTAACACGATTTATTTCACCATTAAAGAAGGCTCACAATATTTTAGGCATGGCTAGAATTTTAAGTAAAAATAATTAAATAAACGCTATGCTTTTGGTATGTAAACAAATTAGGTGGGATTTTCTGCTAAACATACAGTTAAGCGCCTGACGACTTGAAAACGTTTGTGACAAAGCTGGAGAAAACCTCACAGACAGAAGACAGGAAAAAATAGGGCAATCATATGCAAAGAAAAAACACAATGAAAATGGCCGACGACACCGTGGAAGTGGCGAGATTGGCTGGTTTTTTTTTAATAACTGCTCGACTCCAGGAATTTCTCCTGTACCGTGGGAGTGTTTACAAACATTTAAACTTACATACATAAACCAAAAACCCAGACCCGGAACAATAGATTATCACTTCAACAATTCCAAAATCATTTGCGGAATTGTTAATCCGTCACCAAAAACGTACCGTATGTAACAACGGAAACAGGGCAATCCCTTGAGCCGACGTCAAATATTTGCGTAGTTGAATCATCCGCGGGCTAAGTCGACGCTCTATGTAATATCGTGATGGATGACGTCAGCTGTTTGTCTTGACTTTCCGATACACGATAGTAATAAAGGGTTATCAGGACGGTTTATTTTTACCCAAGGTGCAAAGTAAAAAAAAAAACAAATAAAAACACCTTCCGAGATAGTACAGTTAACTATTCGGTCATTAGTATAGTGGAAGTGAAAAATACTAGATATAATTCAAGCTATTAAGTCTTCGAGCGTCCTTATGATCACCCGGTGGATCATAAGACATTCAAGCAATGTTAGCGGACGTTCAAGAGGTTAACAGCATTTTACTATGAAGATCTGGTCCCGGCTGCGTATTCAAGCCGTTTAGGGTTGAAACTCACCTAGCAGCACGGATTCACACTTTTCCATGCTCCTCATCTCCTATCCTTTTCTGCCGCTCAAAACTGTACTTGGCTTAAACGAGAAATATAGCGTGCTTTCGCGTGCGATAGCGTTCTAGCTGTCAGACGAGGTTCAAGTCTAACCAGACCGTCCTACCATCTTTTACGGTTTGACAGAAACACTTGCACAATTTTAATGGTGTTAATTAGATTGTCTCATGATGACTCTAAAACCTAACATCAAATTCTAGCATCTAAATCTACAACAACTTGATGTCCAGTTTAAAACAGGTGCATTTCTTGAACTTACTTGTCACACAAATTGTTGGATCGCACGGCATACTAATTCGAAATTCACAGAACACAGCCTTGGCAATCCTCATACAACCAACAATCCCTTAATACCTCACCTCTCCCGAAATGAACTAAAACATGGCTCATACAGTATTATCACTGTATACATTGCAAGCGACAGCCTTTTGCCGCTGCTTTCATTCGCAAGCAGTCACATTTGCCGCTTGGGTGCTGCAGTCATGGTTCCAAAGAGCTATGTTCAGGCACCAGACATTATGTGTTGTACTAATGGGAGTAGTAAAATGGTTTGTCATTTGTTTTTGTGTTTAATTTGGAAGGTGTAGGGTTTAGGATACGAATTTAAAGAGTCTTGGGAAGGTCCGTCCTTAAAACTGTAATACGCGGATGTTTTTTTGCATGAAGAAAAAGTTGTGTTTCGCCGACCCCATGTAACTTGCGCTAAGAGCAGGAAGAAGAAAAAGATGTTTAATTTGGCTATCTATTATTTTTTAGACATGCATGTTTTTCATTCTAGGTCTCTTTTATAAATAAGAAAACGTATTGTGATTTAAATGAAGTTATTAAAAGAGAGGGCCTTTGCAAAACACAGTTAAATATAACTTAAGAACATAACTGAAGAAATGACGACAGAAATACTTATATCAACAATATAGAAAGCGAATGCCACGCATTCACATCATCACATGTAAAGTAATTAACAAACAACATTCCTCAAAACTATGTAATTGATTCTACTCCTGTAAGTTAACTCAGTTCAGAATTCTGATACGATTTCAATGCAAACATTGCCATACAAACAACATTACGTAATATGCACTTAACTATTCGAAACTAAACTATTTGAGGTCAGTGTGCCACTCAATACACCGTTGAGAGACTCCATTCAATGGCGGTTTGCATGCACTGGCTTTGTTGTCGTAGCGTGCAATTTGAAAAAAGAAAAAAAAACTTTTGAATTTGAATGTGGAATTGTAGAATGTCATTATGGTAATAAATATGGAAAGCACGCTCATAATCTCTGAAGTGAGTGGATTACTTTTGTGATAAAGAGTTGTTTTTAAAATGTTTGTTTTATTGTTCTTCTTAGAATTCAATTAAATATATTTGGCCCCAAAATTCAGCTATGCGAACTTCGCTTGCTGATGCAGTCATAAAATCGTCAAGTGTGCAGTTGTCAGGGCATGCAGCGCAAAATGGAAGGTGTGCCAATTGTCTATGGAGACACGCAGCATACACCCTTGAGATCCCATCTGAAGAGATTGTCTTTGCCACGGCCGACTTGGGTCCAGAGTCTTTTTAGAGATTTCCAAGTCCGCCACGGCAAAGCATGCTTTTTTATTGTAAGTTTATCAAAACAGACCAATTGCACGATAGCTCACAAATATAAAATCAAGCTACTTACTTTTCCTAAATAATAAACAAATCTGTACTATTATAGTCTCACAATTTTTTCATGTTATTTTTGTTTGAAGTAGTTCAAATTCGTAGACAACAAGTTTTATTTTTGGAAACCTTTAAGCTCGATGCATCCAAACCACCGCCAAGCTAACGCCATCTATTGGGATTTTTAAAAACGACAGTCGCGTTATTTTTTCTGCAATGAAACAAACAATTATTCTTCTTCTTCTTTATCGTGTGGTTAGTGTTTTTATAACGCCCATGCTACCGTCCTATCTTTAGAAAGCCGTTAACCCACAAATGCTAATATTTACTTTTTGATACAGCTTGAGTCCCTGTCCCTGTCGTGTGTGTGTCTGTTGTAGAGTTTCTGTCTAAAAACATTTTAAGAATATGAATAGTTTCAGAGATATAAAAACTTAACTTCTTTTGTTAATTTTTAAGGATTTTTTGCTAAATAAACACAATTTTCTTTCTTTCTAACTGGTAGGTACTGGTTGACTCACGATGTTTAACAAATACAACTAAAAAGTTGTTTACAAGTTAAAACACATTGGTTTTTATTTTGGCTGAGTAATTAGCAGTTTTAAATTTTCAGAAATATGCTTGTATTGCCAAGAGTGTGTTAGTTTGCATGTTATTCGAGCCATCTCATCTTGCTTAGTCATATTACTTTAAAAATGTTCAATAATGTCACGTTTTCTCTTATCGTTTATTACCGTATAGGTACCTACAAAAACAGTCGTAATAATTCTCAGTGCAGCTCGTAATTGTGCGCAATGCGTTCGTAGTATGAGTGACAGCAACGCTCTCCCACGGGGCTGTGATCATACATTACACTGATTTGGATGGCCTGTTCCATGTTGTACACAAGCAGGTATTAAGGATTATTAATGTCTATTGAGATGGAAATGGCATTATCATTATGGATGAATCGGAAACTTACCGATTTTTTATGATTCTTTAGTGTAGTCAAAGCTGTGTTTGTTTTGGGAAAATACAGTTAGAACTTTGTCACATTTGACTAGTCTACCTTTTAAATTATAATTTCCTTTTTAACTCTTTAATAATTTCTAGTTAGTAGGCCTTCCAGCCCCTCCTTCTAGTATTGTTTAAAATAGGCATTTTGAACAATACTATTATTGCGTCTTTCAGAAAAGTTGTAAAGTATCAAGATTGTTTGAGGACAGTAGAGCATTACAAGTTTTAAATGTTGTTACTCTACTAAAAATACCTCCATGGCATTTGTATGATTAAATACATCCGTAATTCTGTACTTAAGCACAATGTTTTGGAGTGCGTTACATTGAGCGATATCGTAAAAGGTGATTACAAAAAAAAATCGTTTACAAGCATTTTTTGTGCAGTTCTTATGACTTTAATGTAATTACAGAATGCTTGTTTCACGGCATGGCAATAGGCTTGCCCCCTATTACATGGAACTTAAACATAACTGGCAAAATGTGGGTGTACTATTAGGTATACCTCTGCCTAACCCTTCGGGGATTACAGGCGTGATGTTATGTTTATGTTGTTTATGTTGCTTCACGGCTTCGTGAAAAGTCCGTTTACACCCTGTTCATCTTAAGCTAAGTGAAATGCATAAACAAAGACCAATCATGTACTTAAAAACTGAACTGCATTACTTCAAACAATCATCATCATTCTCTTGCCCTTATCCCAATTCCTTGTCGGGTCGGCGCAGCATGTCTGCGTCTTTCATACTTCTCTATTATTTGTCATCTCACCAGACACCATTGATATAAAAACTAAAGATACGGTCGTCCGAACATTTGCTCGACGCGTTCGCCATACAGAGAATCGGTGTAGTCTGCTCGTTAACGTAACCTTGTATAAGCGGCGTGGTATTTTCGAAGTATAAAGAACGTAAATAAAGCTTTTAATAAAATTTACGACCGCACCCGAAGAGAGCCGATCGTGGACTAGTTCACTTCGGCTTAGGAAATACCGTTTTAGGACCAAGTTCGAGGCGTCATTGTAACATGCGGTCCGCCCAGTCCTTACGCAGTAATATATAAGTCAATGCCAGACACCTCCTTTCTTGCCATATTATTATCATCCTTTACCCAGTTCATCTATTGTTTCTTTGGTCTTCCTCTACTCTCATACCCCTCCACAATCATACTCAAAACAAATCAACTGAACAGCAGTAATGCACAGATCACGCGGCATCTTTTGATCAATCTACTGAGTGACAACGTAATTCAGTGGAGAGGCGATCAAAATGGACACTCTCGTTTGTTTATTCAATTATTTTTTATTGAGTACAGAGATTTATTTGTTACGGGATTTGAAAGTTGAGCGGTGTGTATGCACGTGGTACGACCACAGAGTTTTATTACACAGGCAAGGGAGTCTAAAATGGCCACTTTAACAGATCATAATATGAATTGCGTTAAAAACTGTAATATATTAACCTTTCCTTCTTCTTCCATACTTCTACGGTGAAAAATATTATTCATATATAATGCAAATACACAAGTAATTGTTGGCATGACAAAAGAGGTAACTACTGACCTCTTTCGACTTAGATACTAAATGTAGTGACACTTTCACGTTTCAAACCACATATATTAGTAACTGCGTCTGTGACCACTTTACGAATTTTAACGAAATTCATATTTTTTTATTTATTTTACTATTTATGTACACACAGTAGATAGCACAGGAAAATATAACATGTGAGTACAAAGGTACTGCTTATTTCTAAAGAAATTTCTGCCAGCAGACCTGCAAAAGGAGAAATGAAAAAGAAATGTAGACGATAGTGTGTGAAAAAAATAAATAATAAAAAATGAAATGAACAATGAGTTTATGTGATTTAACTAACTTAACCTATAATAACCCCCTTCCCCACCCACCTTTTTTTTTTTTTATTATGATGTATTTTCCGAAATGGTGATAGACGCAGTTACTATTATGAAAAGTAAATTTTACACTTTTTAATAGAATTCATATTATGATCTGCTAAAGGGGCCATGTTAGACACCAAGGTACCGTACCTAATGGTCTACATTTCGTCAGTAATGTTTAAAGTCTCATCATCTTCCTGCTCGTGTGCCATATTATTTGAGGCGAGTGCAACACTTTTGTTTCTACTATTCTTGCCAGTCAATCGCCACGCTATCATTTACTTCTTTTTCCTTCACGTCATTCCTCACACAATCCATTCATCTTTTCATTGGTCTTCCTGAACATTCATCAACATTATTTTATATTCATCACTTTTCTAGTCACATGCGATTCGTCTCTCGTCATCATCACCATCATAATGACGGATGGAAACTATTAATAATTTTCTACCAAAGCTACCTGAACGCTAAAACCAGACGTATCTCCGTAAATCTCAAAGTGCCATATGTGGCAAAGGAGAATCTTTATTTAATCCTTTCCTAACAAAACCGTCTTCTTCTCGTCCTCTTTCCAGACCTCAATTTGGTTTCAGTATGGCAATTGATTTTTAAGGCTCCTTGAAGTTATAAAAACGTATTTTTACGTCTCAATCTCTAAAAAACTTGAATGGTAGCATCAGCATAAAAAACTTCGTTTAAATACATCGTTAAATAAAAAACCTCCCTAGAAAGTAGGTACCTACTCATAAATAATATTAAACAAATAAAAATATCTTATCTTATCTTATCTTGGTGTATTTATATAATACACAGTGGAATTGATACCCGTCAAATGTAAGTACACATAATAATAATATGTCAGCAATGAAATGTACTCACTTATCCAGGTCCATAAAGGACGAAAACAGACCAGGCAGCAGTGAGTACAAAATGTAACTTGACATACGTACCTGTCGAAATGTGGGTGCTCTGTACAAATGTACAGTCCCCTTCAAAGCATACAGGCGATATGATAATTATGATTTTTTGTAAACACCACTTATCCAAGTATTTGTAACAATCCCGACAGATTTGCTGAGTATTATTGAAGAGTTGCAATCTATATCTCCGAAGATAGGCATCAGATCTTCACTAAAATGTAATGAAACCACCACAGAATAATATTCTTTTATAATAAAAAACAGAATTATCAAAATCGGTTCACAAATTGAAGTAGTTCAGCGAGAACATACACACAAAAAAACCAGATGTATTAATATATAACCACCTTCTTTTGAAAGTCGGTTAAAAAAAGGAGCCTTATTATCCTTCTGAACGCTGCTTATTAAACTCCATTCACTCATGAAGCAGTCCAAACAACATGAATTCCCCAAGTATACCAAAGACTACAGCTTTATTTGTTTTAAAAGTATGTTCTCCTTTTCATTACGACAAATAGGTTTGAACTTTCCTGCCCCCTCTTCGATATCGAAGCAGCCTAGTTCAACAAATCCGCAATATGTCTGCCACGTCAGTTCAATCATGTAATGGAACGAACGGGACGCCCACTGTGGATTCAATCAATGAAACATTCATAGCGAGAGCTAAAAACTTATATAAAACATTTTTTGTATCAATGTTGCTGATATTTACTCTGACTTTTATACTTTACAATTGATGTTTTTTTTTTTAATGCTGGTTACAGACTTGTGTAGGGATAGCTAAGATGATTAGAGATTAATCAATCGGAATGTTATATAGGCACTCAGTTTAAATGTTTATTTATAGCATTTTTAATTATGTTGAGTGTTCTCTCAAAGGTGCAAAAATGGAAACATCGTACTAATTTTATAAATGCGAAAGTTTGTGGGGATGTACCTATGTATGTCTGAATGTTTGTTACTCTTTCACGCAAAAACTACTAAACAGATTAAGATTAAATTTCACACAGACAATTTATAACCTGGGTTAATATGAAAGTTAGTTTTATCCCGGTAGTATGATTCCGTGGGGACAGTTATTGAACTCCACGCGAGCGAAGCCGCGGATATAAGCTAGTGTTTAATGAAAATATTGCAAACTTCTGTCTTTTACGAACACCCAACCGCTACAACGTATTTGTGCTTTCTAGGCTTCCCCATCGTTCTTAAAGTAACAGAAAATTGGACATTCATGAAACAATTCCACATATCAACCGTCTAAACAACCCTTTAATGAAGCTGCAAAGACATGTGAATACTGTAATATAGAAAAGCATATTGCTTAATCAGAGAAGGATCAGCTGCTTACATTATAATATGTCAAGAGCATTGCTAATCTGATCATTAACCGTGGTTGTCGGAAAAGAAAATAATTTTTTTCAATAAAATATGCAGAAACAAATTTTCCTCCGTTTAGCTTAGTACCAAACTGCAATCGCTAGTCAGTAATTATGGCAGTATATAAACACAGACATAAAAGCTCCAAGTTCAACCATAGAAGCTTACAGAACTGTTGCAAAAACGGCATCAAACATTGTTTAAAAACGGCCCAACTTTCCGCTGAAATTATTTATTAATAAAATATAGTATGGACCGAAATAACCAAGGCATGACCCAAAAACGCGGCTGTCTCTCTAGCCACGCGTTACATAATCTCATGTAAAAGCGTAACCTCTTTGTAATCTAGAAATAGGTGACATTCATTAAACTTTCCTTTTTATTTTACAATCAAATTAAAATAAAGATAGTTTTAATGAGTGAACGGAGACACTATATTAGGTTCGCTGTATAGATTTTGGAGATATGGTCATGATCTTGTATAATAATAATTTATTCTCAGATAACACAATGATCCATAATGGTTAGTAAAAATTGGAAATTATAAACTATGTTAGTAGGCAGGTAATAATTTAACAACAAGACTGATAGCGTTAGTTGTTACTAACGAACAATGTTCAATGTACAATGTTCTTACAAACTATGTTAGTAATACACTTACACTTATGACTTGAATCGAAGATGACTGGTTGATCGGTCTTTATTATAATTTTAACTCTACAAATGTCTTCTTTTTTGTCATATTTCAAATTGTTTAGTTTATGTACATAGATCAAAAGTATTCTATTTATCTGTTTACAATGGAAATAAAACTTAGACAGTATCGTTGTAAAAAAAAAATTAACTAAGCAATTTACAGCAGGGTTTTGCAGAAAACTCAGCTTGGTGATAAAAAGTAGCTAATGGCTTATTACTAAATGAGCCACAGGCCCATCCTTAAGCGTGATGATTATTTAAAACTTTCCCTGGATCGTTCACCGAACAGCAGTAAATAACAGGAAATATCTTTCTTCTATGTGACTTGATTTCTCAACAAACCTTGAACAAAACAGGTTTAAAAGACAAGCAAACATATAAAATATAGCTAGCATAGTATTTATATAGGTTATATAGGCAACTAAGCGCTCCTGAGCTTGTCATCCATCATGATCGTATGCATATGCGTTGTGACAAATGCCTTCCTAATCTGTTTCTGTGAGCGGCTGATATTACAGGTAAATATGTACGCTTATTTTATTAATATTAAGGTATTGCTATGCCGTCATTTTAGTTATTTTTTGGTTATGATATAGTGAAAACCAAGGCCAGTATTTTTTTCTACTGCTTGCATTCCAGAACTTCCATAACTCTTCAAAAGTTTTTCTTTGCTATATTGATATTTTTGGTGCTGTAAAACAAAAGGTGAACCAGATTTTTTAAAATATGGATTACAAGGTTTTTAGTCACCGTCTTTAAATAATATTATAAGGTACACCTTCTCCATCGAACACACCACGGAACGAAGTGTTCATTTCGCTAGCCGCCTGTTTTTATTCTGGGTAAACAGACTCTGCCTATTAAAGAAATGTCAGACAGGTGTCCATAATAATACCCACATTCCATCGCCAGTCATGTAATAAGGGGCGAGCCTATTGTCATCAACTGGGCACAGATCAGAAAAGAGAGGCCTATATAGAGGCTCTATAATAATGCTTTCAGGGCGCTGATGAAACTGCCTCGCTATTGTAGCGCGTCGGGTATGTTTGCGGATGCAAATATGATGCGATTATTCGCAAGAGAGTTGTGTCCCTGATGCGTCGCATACGAGGCAGTTCCAACAGCTACCTTCAGTTGTTCGCTTGGAGGATGGATCTGGATCTCGACTGCCCAATAATGCGGTACTGGACCAGGCTGCATGTAGAGCATTCCGGATCCGGACCTAAATTTAGACTAACGTGACATTGTGTATTTTCATATTGTTTGTATTTTAATTTTTTATGTGTATTTTAATCTTTGTGTATATGTTAATCTTTTTATGACTTAATATATTTTTGTAAATGTTTAGCATTTTGTTAATGTGAAATTGTTATTAATGTGTTTTGTATTGTATTCTTTTAATAATTATTTTGTTTTCGCGTGTATGCATATGGACAGTTTTTCTGATATAAATGGATTATTATTATTATTATATACCCAGCAGTGGGTGAGTTCGGACTGTGGATGATAATTATGATGATGGGCACAGATCCAGACTCCATGACTGCACATTGAGAAATTCCTGATGCACAAACCCACCAACACTTTGCCCGATCTGGGAATAGGACCCAGGACCTCTTGCTAAACAGTTACACTTACACCCATTAGACCAACGAAGCAGTCAGTCAGATAAGGAAACATTGTACAAAATGGACTTGTTCCATACCTCCCCTGTTAAAAATTGTTACTTGTTATTTTTTATAAAACGTTGCGACACACTAGGAATATCTTCTGTTTCGTGGGTGCGTTCACAGACATTTAAACTCACTTGCACAAATACCCAAACCCGAAACAACTATCTGTAGTCCATACAAATATTTGTTCCGTGTGGGGATCGAGCCCACGATACGTAGCGCATCAGTCAACTGCTTGAGTTACTGCGCCAACCGTGCCGTCAAATTACAGCGTCTTACCAAAATTATTATCCTCTACTTTTCTAAAACAAAAATTCTCATCTCGCGTTGTGTAGCATCTGATCTCATAAAACGAAGTCTATTTTCTTCGTACCAAGATCAATATGAGGCTTAACTTGTGGCTTATACAAGGCATGGATGTCAAGTTTGCGAAAACTTTAAGGTCAAAGGTCAAGTGAATCGTTTCTCGTCTATATCTTCCTATTTATTAAGACTGTTGAGCAATTTTGTGGCCCTACGTGGCCGGTCTGACGTCAAACTGAAAGTAAGCGTGGAAATTGTAGTTCTTATTTTCTAAGGCGTAAGATTTATTTTGTTGAGAAGATTTCTGTATGTCGGAAGCCGTGTAGAATTCTTCAGTTGTAGGTATATACCTACATAAAATCAACGATTACAACATACAAAAAGTTATCTATGTAAGTATCTATGGTATGGTATGGTTAGGTGTAAGCTATGTTATCTATGGGCTAAAGTTTCCTGAAAATAAATGAATATTTTGTTATGTTATATTTCTTTGTATTCATTTCCTTTTTGGTTTGAAAGCAGTAAAAAAAATTGTGAGTCACGTCAAATTCTCAACCAAAAATTTAGTAAGATATTGCATTTCGTACGTATAAATCATACCGGCCATTTCTTAAGGTGACGTGTGACAGCCCATCCTCATCTTCAGTTTATTGGCAGCAAGTCAAGTACACTCCCACACAAAAGTGTTTAAATGTTATGAAGTTCAAGGCTCTCAAACCTTGAAATTTTGGCAATGGAATGACCATTGCCAAAATGCCTTTTTATAACTATGTTTTGCTATTTTCAATGGTATTTCAAGTAAATTATGTTTTCTTTGTCAAAATTGTAACCATGTTTCTTTCTACTGGTATTTAAATTATTTAACTCGACTTTCCAAAAATATCTAAATATCTTTGTGAACTATTTTGCCTGTGTTAAATAGTTTACGATTAATTTTTTCTCGTATGGTTAGTGCCTAACCTAGTACCAATTTTTTTTTCATGGTTCTCTTACTTGACTTAACATGCCATCGAGAAATATCTCTGAGGTATGCTCGTTTCCTCACGAAATTTTCCGTCACCGAAGTAATTATACACTACACACCTGAATTGATGAAATGAAAAACCAAAGCTGCGTGCGTCTTGAGATCGAACTTGAAACCTGTGCTTTGGCATTTTGTCTGTAAAAAGCAGTGATAGTCTAATAGCGCGACCGTTGGATTTGGATCAATAAAAACTAGGTATAAAAAAGTTGTGAGTGATTGTACTCTCATGCAACGCAAACAAATATTGAATATTCGATTATTGCTGTCTTTTTCTATCAATGTGGTAAAGAGAGAGATGGTGAATCTTTAAAATGTATTCAGTTTGATCGGAGTAAGTAGGTATCTAAATTATTTCTAGACAGGATACAAAGTCGGCCATGCGTTTGAAGCAAGTTTTATTTTTGTATTTATGATGTTATATTAAGAATATTAAAAATAATACATGCTGCTAGTTTTCTGAAATAGAAAATGGGAGCGGGTCAGACGAAAAGAAATTCAGAGAATAGATTTTGGGAGCTATACGTACAGAATTATTTTGATAAAATTTTCAGGTATATATACATATTTATTCTAGTTTGGACTATGAGTTATCTCGAATATTTTTCTACGAATTTTACTTATTTTTTCATTTGTTTCTAGGACATTCATTATATCCTTAAGTACTTCTACATACAAATATACGTAGTTTCTTTTCTAAGAAAGACTAACTAAATCTGTCTCATTCACAAAATTGCTGCCATACAGAACAATTGTTTGACCACAAAAGATATCTTGTTTAGATATGAGTACGAGCGGTTTATAACTCGGCGTTTTTCTACACTGCGCACTTTATTTTCAACCCTAAGCTCTAAACCGAGGATTGTCAATCCAACAGTCGGACTCTGAGCACGAAGTAAAAAAACCGGCCAAGTGCGAGTCGGACTCGCGCACGAAGGATTCCGTACCATTATACCACCATATTACCATCATCTATAGACAAATCTAAAAAACAAAATAAAATAAATATTTAAGGGGGCTTAAATATTTATTTTATTTTGTTTTTTGGATTTGTTGTTATAGCGGCAACAAAAATACACAATTTGTGAAAATTTCAACTGTCTAGTTATCACGGTTCTTGAGATACAGCCTGGTGACAAACAGACGAACAGACGGTCGGACAGACAGCGAAGTCTTAGTAATAGGGTCCCGTTTTTACCCTTTGGGTACGGAACCCTAAAAACGTTTGTGCGGTTAAAAGTGTTAAGTATGAATGTGGACTAAGGCTGTCACCGAATGGCGTCCAAGAACTGGCAAAACAAGTGTGGGTTGTCCGGCGGCAAGATGGGCAGACGATATAGTTGCCATCTGGGGCAAAACCTGGATGAGGTTTGCACAGGACCGTGAAGATTGGCACAAGAAAAGAGAGGCCTATACCCAGCAGTGATGATGATGATGGTGAATGTGGAGGGGTATAAGAGTAGAGGAAGACCAAAGCAACAATGAATGGACTGTGTAAGGAATGGTATGGCAAGAAAGGAGGTGTCTGGTGAGATGAGGACTAATAGAGAAGTATGGAAGAAGAAGACTGGGTCACGGGGGGGGGCGTGGGGGTCTGGGTAGACTGGGTGGACTGGGTCTGGGACTGGGTCTGGAACTGGGTCTGGGTGACTGGTCTGGGTCTGGTGGTGGACTGGTCTGGTCTGGCTGGTGTGGTCTGGTCTGGTCTGGGTGTACTTTTAGGTACAACACCGCCTAACTCTTCGGGGATTATAGGCGTGATGTTATGTTATGTGTGTGTGGTAGAAGAAGACATGCTGCGCCGACCCCAAATGAATTGGTATAAGGGCAAGAGAATGATGATGGTTAACAAACACATGAACGTTCTTTTATACTTCGTCGCAGTCGTAGCAAAAAATCGCCCGTACGGACGTAGGTTTACACAACAATTTTCTGATAGAAACACAGGACTGTACCTAATTCTACTTTCTTCTCTATCGTCTGTTATGTATTATGTGGATGTTTGCCAATGCCAGTTAGGTAGATAGCCTTCGTTTTGTTTATGGTTGTTTGGACTACCATGATTGGTAAACAGCTATGTCGGTTGTCTTGTTTTTGTGGGTAGGTAGTGTAATAGGTTTTTCAGGAGAAAACGGTGCCTCCTTCCATGTGGGGATGGTGACTCCGGGGTGGTTTTAGTGCGACAAAAATTGCTTACTCCCCAAGTTTTATCCCTAAAGACCGGTCGCCTTTTCCAGGTTCCCAAGAGTAAAAAAAACATTGTTAGTAGTCAGTTACAAGTCCAGTACAGGTATACTTCTGCCTGTCCTTTCAGGGAATACAGGCTTTATAGTTATGTAAAATGATGTACCTGTTTTACTATTTTATTTCTAGTTTCATCCACATACATTTAAATGTTGTCTTTTATTTATCTCCCAAGTGAAATAACGTAACGTAATGAATGACTCTCCAATTAAAAAGTTTTACGTAACTTAGCGCCATCTGTCATGTCGAGTTAGAACTGTACACTTATTACAATTTGTGACTGAAGAACTTGTGGCTAAATAAAAACAGTCAATCGGGTCGATCTTGAGGTTAAGCCGCACTTGCCTAGGTTGGTACTTAATCCGTGGATGGGTTCATCTAATCTAATACTGAGTTTCCTCCGTGCCTCGTAAAGCACGTTACGGCGGAAGTCTGTGACGCACTCAAAACATTGCACTGATGAATGCATTCAATAGTACAGTCATTGCCCAGTATTACCTGACCCCTCTTCTTCCACCACTTGCCCTCTTCTTTTTTATACGAGGGGTCAGGTAATGATGGGCACTGGTTGTAAACTTGTATTTAAAGCATACTTTTGAAAAAGTGGAAACTTTGACGCCGATATCTCCGTTATTACTAGGTTCAGAGGTATGAGAAAAATATCGCAATGTCAGGACGAATAAGTGCCCTTCGGCTTCGTTCAGTGTACTTTTACACTCATTACAATATACTGAAAGCTACATCGCCTTATTATTTAAAGTTAGAATTAGGTTCAGTTAGTGTAATGAGGTGATTATGACCAGAACAATAGACTGCTCAATTTCATTAACCCCAAAGACTTTTTCAATGTCAGACAGAACATTGTTACACGCCCAAATACTCCTTACCCCAAAAAACCAGTCATTTTGGGGAACCACATGTATTTATAATAAATAATTAACTCACAAGTACCGTTATAGGGTTTAATTAATCCCGGACAACGGGAACGTGTCCCGCACAAATTTATTGCTATAATTTACGACAGACCGGGAAAAAAGGGAATACAAATACTGTGTAATGTGTACTGTATTAGGCGGCTTGGTTAGGAAATTAGTGAGGTATGGTTTTAAGTCTTAGAGAAGTTCCACACCACTTGGAGTAACATATCACCGGCAAATCAACGGTTATCGACTAAAAACAAAGACATCGCAATTCATCATCATCTGCTAGCTTTTTCTCAACAGTATTGGGGTTAGCTTCCAGCCGTACCGGTTGCAGCTAAATACCAGTATTTTGAATGGAGCGACATCCTATCTGATCATCAGTAATCAGTCAAGGCTAATACGATACCCCTTTGTCAGACTGCAAATCCCAAAAAGTCGTACCCAAGTAATTATATTATCAAAAAATGAAAAGCGAAAAATATGGATATGCAATATTTTTTTTTTTGGTTTGTTTTATAACACTTCGAAAAAAAATACTCATGGATTCCATTTAAAACTCTATTTGTATAAGAAATTATATAACAAACGCAACAAAGTAAGTGATGTTTAGTAGTATTCTATACCTTCGACTGAAACGTAATGCAGTATGCTAAACATTGCGTAAGTATTTAGGAAGCCATGGGAATGTGAACACGAAGCGTCGAAAGCCGATATGAGAGACAGCATTTTGAGGATACTACTTCATTGTGTAAGGACAATGGAAATTGTGGATTTTTATTAATCCGAATAGATATCTTAATAGTAAATAAATTACTCCTAAATTACTGACAGATCACTCATTACTTAAGTTTTTTTCAAACGCACAAACGCCTTACGAAATATGCAATGACCACATCTCTCTCTATACTCCATGACTTATCACTTTCTACAATATTGTACACTTTCATAATTATGTGGTAACTATAAACTCAAGTGGTTACTCTAATCAGTCATCACGAACAACGTACATCCCAATTAATAGTCTTGACCTTTAAATCAAAGAAAAACACACACAAAACGTGTATCGAATACACATGTAGATATCCATTTATTTACATTCCGTATAACTGTTCAAAATTAATTGAACACCAGTACCCAAAGACAAAGACCGTGTTATTGCCCCTACAAATTCGCATACCAAACGCGAATCAGCCATAAACATTTAAACCAAAACTATGTGTAAATGAACCGAGGTTAAAATCGTAACAGGGTGTAAATCAAACGCACTGCACATGTCTGTTCCCCATGATTCATAGCTCTACAAATCTTCCATCCCTATTACAAGGGAATAAAGTCCAAATTAACGAAGGTATTCTGCTTGCTGCAGGGCTATAAGGACTTATTAAGATCACTTTGCATGCATCATGCCAATTGAGTGCGGGATACATGTGTTTCTGATTTCTTTTTTTATTTAAGATGATACTTTGAGTTTAGGATGTTAAAGTTGTTTATTTGTTGCGTTTCAAAGTTATGGGTTGAATGGACATGAAGGTGAAATTATTTTAATTAAATTAAGGATACGAAGAAATAAGTACTGAAAGTTATGTTGGTAGCATTTGCGCTTTATTAATGAGTGGACATATATGATAAACTTAATGATGTTTTGGTAGTCAATCATAGTATTATGTTTGTATTGGAACCGTTTCTCTAAGAAGGCACTTCCAGTGAATTAGTAAGTACCTAGCTTTAAAGATATAACTAACCTTAAGATTATTGATTATTTCCAAATGATTATGATTATTCAAACCGTATACCTAGCTTCAGACGTTCCATAAAGTGCCCATGTAGATATGAACTAAAGTATGTAAATTTTTGTAAATTGTGCATGATATAGTCACAACCAGAAATTAAACCATGTTGAAGTATGTCTTTATGCTGAATATTTATCTTTTTACTGAAAATACAGCTTTAGAATGGACATCTATATTTCCGTTAGTATAACTGCATAGGGCCAAGATTGTTCACTTAACACAAATGTAAAGTAACAAAATATTTACACTTGATAATAAGGCTTTGTCGGCACCATTAAATGACGTCTCCCCTAAGTTGACTTCCAAGAGTACGAAGTACCGCGGGAATATCACCAGCTGACACTTTTTGCTCTTTTCTTCTCGACATGACAACCGAATTTACGATAAAAATGTTAGGAGACACCATCTATCTTACTAGCAACATCATTAAGTGGGTTTTATTTTGTACGTAAAAAAATATAAAAGTGTTTATTTAAAACTTTGTTTCTGCAAAAGGGACTGGGCGTTGTTTGTGGCCGGATTTTCCTAGATTTTACGATTATTAAGAAAAATATACATAAACTTCTAGGTTTACTATCCTATAAAAAAGTATCCAAAACTTACCTATCACGATAAACTAGAAACACTATATTCACAACCTTAAACTGTTATCCAAAACTAGTGAAAGCTGTTCTAAAAACTCCAAACATCCAACGTTTCTAAAACTACTATTGTCTATCATCCAATATCCAAGATATTCTTCACGAAAATTAAAATTATTCACAACACTTCGCGTTATAAGTTAGGGCGGGAGGTTGTACGGAGGCTTCGCACAGCCGCCCGACGCCACGACAGCCGGGTAACTGCCGCCCGCCCTAGCCGCCCTGAATGTTTTCGCAACAACTGAAAATTTTATTCAGCGAGCGAACATTATCTTCAAGTTTTCGAAGAGTTCGTAAGTACTGTGAATGCAAACTCGAAGCTGTATTTTTTAGTTATAAAAGATACTCATCTTTAGAAGACCAAAGAAACGATGGATGGACTGTGTTAAAAATGATATGGTAAAAAAGGAGGTGTCACATGAGATGACGAGAAACAGAGAAGTATGGAAGAGGAAGACATGCTGCGCCGACCCCAAATGAATTGGGACAAGGGCAAGAGAATGATGATGATGAAAAGATACTCATCTTTCGAAGGCTTTCAATGTTGTTCAGTTTTGGTTCGATCGTTTCGTGATCAACAGCGATATGAATTGCAGGATATATCAGACGATTCGGTTTTCGATCATAGGAATGCAATATGAACCATCATTGGTCGACTACGATTGACTATGTTTTCTAGGATCACTGTTGATGCTGTCTATAGCCTTTGCAACCTGTAATGCAAAAATTTTCCAGAGCATGAAATATTCTAAGGCCTGACTGTGATTGTCTAAGACCGACCATCGAAATCGTTTTATAAAACCATAATGGCAGACTCGTTTGCAAAACCGTTTTATTTTAGCCAGAGAAAAATATTCTATCCAGCTCAGACAAAACTAATTTCACTGTGGTGTGCGCACAGTCTTAGTGATAAATTAAAGTATGATTAATTTATTACTAAGACTGTGATGGCTAGTTTATCGTTTAAAGAATAGCTACCACACCTCAGTAGTCGCTGATAAAGAAGATTCCTTATCTGCACCAACTAATCAAAGTGACGCAACCATCGCCATAAAGAAAAAAGAAAAATAAATGGTAATTAATTTATTGGCGCGATCGCGTCAAAACAATGCCTTATCTATGAAAAAAGCCTCTGTTTTAACGCTTTAAGTTCGCGTGCCAGTGGCTCCCCCTATCCATCACTCAGATAACATGAACAAATACTTGGTGGAATTAGCATAAACCCTAGAAATTGTTACCAAGTCAAGTCTAGAATAATAATTGTATATTTTCGTAGTGTACTGGTAGTCGGAGTTTCGGTCCTCTGCCATTTACCGACGATAACTGTATTATCTTTAAGACTCTGATTAATCTCGAATATTTGGAATTCTTAATTGTATTAACGCAAATTATTACGCCTATTTTCGTGCTAGGCTGGGCAGAACTGATAGGTATTCTGAAAACAGAATTGATGAATAGATTTCAACTAAAATTAGTGTCGTTATTAATAACTCGTCTATTATTTTGTGCTTTGAACTAATTAAACCAGGATAATGCTACCTAATGAATGTATTTTCAGTTAATGTTTGTGTGAATGAGTTATTACAATTAAATTAGATGTGTGTCAGGCAGATTAAATTGATTCAATGGAAAATGTTAGCAATTTATTATAATTCTGAAAGCAGGTGAAATGAAACTGAAGCACACATATTATTTGCTTGGATAACAACGTTAAGCATTACCAGCTCATTTATTAGACAGTAATTTTATATAAAATTAATATCTCCCATTTATAAAATATCCATTACAGGTTGTACAGAAGGATTATTTATTTGTCTGAACTAATTCCCTATCCCCTTATAAAATCCCCTACAACTTCAAAATTTTTGAACACTGAAAAGATAAAAATTAAGATCGTATTTTGGTATTATTACTACAAAAAGTTATTATTTAAAGAACGACTACACCTATTAAATGAATTTATTTTTTACGTTGGACATAAGTGGTCAGTAATTTAAAGCCATTTTAGTGATAAAGGTAAATAGCAAACGTCCATAATGAGACAAGTCCAGTTAAGGTATGGTCGGGGAACAAAAATGACAATTTAATCAAATCACTGCTTAAAAACAAACAATAACGATTAATCCATTTAAACGAATATTTGAGAGAAAATACAAAATATAATCAATGCTAGAAATTTTTTTTTGCTTATTTTACGGAGTATATTATTTTAAAGCGAATAAAATTATTTTTGTCATCCAGCCTTTTGGTTTGACGCATAAAAAATAGATGTGTGAAAACCTTCAAAATAAAATAAAACAAAAATGAAAAAGACACACACTACGCACAAACATGAAACATTTTTAGACTTTTTACACAGAACGACAAATCAACAATTTTTTTGCGTTTATGGTACATAGGTATTTCATTTTTGTCCGCTATTCGCCAATGTCCTTTGTAAACAGAAAAATCCGCGTTTCACATACATTTGTTGCTACTTCGCTTTGGAATGGACAACTATATAGTGTAACCTTTTTGAGTGACCGAATTATTGACAATTCAACAGTGCCTGTAAATAGTTTAATTTTAATAAATGAGGAGAATAAATTCCAAAAACTTACGTTTTCCTTTGTTACATAAAAACATACATTAGACGAAGAGTACATGTTTCCAGAAATAGTAAATTGTAAGTATAGTAGAAGCCAAAACTTTCAGCCCTCCTCTAACCGTCCCAGTACTACAAAATCGATCTTTCATACCGAAAATTAACATTAAAAACCCCACATTTTACTGCCTCTTGAACGGCCGACAAGCAACGTGCAGTTTAACGACGCAATTAATGTGGTTACAGTATAAACTTGTAAACTCTTCAGGAACGAATAAACGTATGCAAATTATGCGATATCGTGAAATGTTGCGTGTGCAATCAAACCTTCCCTATGTTATGATGATGAACTTCGTGTAACGTTAGTGTATGATGTGGACTGATTGTATTGTACAGACAAAACATGTTACATCTATACTAATATTATAAAGCTGAAGAGTTTGTTTGTTTGTTTGTTTGTTTGATTGTTTGTTTGTTTGAACGGGGTAAACTCTGGAACTACTGGTTGGAATTGAAAAATTCTTTTAGTGTTGGATAGTCCATTTATCGAGGAAGGCTTTAGGCTATATAACATCACGCTACAATTAATAGGAGCGGAGAATAAATGAAAAATGTTGCAAAAACGGGAAAAGATATTCCTTTTTGAGAGCTTCTGTTGCGTACGCTGCGAAAACGGTTTAAGTTACGCAAATATCATGTATGAAGGAATTGTTCCTCTTTAAAAGTTCTAAAAAAAAGTCCGCGACAGCATATGTCTATCTTTTAAGATTGACTCACTGTAACCATTTTTTACTATTAAAATGTTAGGTTAAAAAGAATGATATTTTGCGAAGCTTATTTAACCCACATGGTATTAATCTATATCTAAATAGATGTGTTTACTAGCACAGAAGTTTAATATAGAATATTTGTTCCCTTTACTCTATACAGTTTAAACAAATATCTTAGAAGATATCGCAATGTAAAAATATCCGCGCGACAAAATAATTACGCGTGCGGCAGTCATTCGGTCCGGTGCGGTAGGTTAGTGGGGATTCTGGCCTCCGGGGACTCCGGAGAAATTCAAATTCAAAATATTTACTGTTTACAAGGTACAAGGTGTGACTGTATATTTAACAGTAAGAAATACCTATAGTAATTTACACTTTAATATAATCTAAACTAATATTATAAAGGGGAAAGATTCGATTTTATGTTTGTTACGATTTAACTCAATTTATGTTGACATTATTTGTTATAAGCTATATTATGTGACGCAGACGAAGTTGCATGGGTCAGCTAGTTGGTTGATAAAGTCCGAAAGGTTTAAGATCTTCTTTTTATAGAGTCGGTCGCGCCATTGGTAAGCGCTTAATGCATAATAATAATTTTCTATACTCTGAATCAGCGCCATTCTGCGTGAGTAAACTTCAGATCAAAATTCGTGAATCTTTTTTCTTCCAAAATTATAGAAAAAATCTAATACGGTCTCGTTAATTGCACTGGGTGCTATTATATTGAAATATTTTTAGTCCATAAATTATTTGGTTACTTAGTCCATATCAAATTGGACCTAATGAGATCGTTGGATCCCGTCGGGGCTGCGGGTTGTTCGCGAGAGATACCGCGGCCTCGACATAAAGGGCTAAGAAGGAACATGGGTGGTTTTTAGTCAGTAGAAGTCTGACACTCCCTTTCGCTCTGCCCAAGAGCGGGAGGGGGTTATTTGATGATATTCCACCCGCCATAAAAGAGATCGTTGGATGCTCGGAACGTCCTCCCCAAATATTCCTAGTCAGTCATCGAATACCGGGTCTAAAATAAAGGAGTCTACCCACTACTCCGTAACATGCCATGACCGTGGCATGAACGTAACAAGCATGGAAAGATATGACATGGACTTCTATGCCACTAGAACGCATCAGCAGCTTACCATGATTATAATCGTTTAAAACAGTCATCATACCTTATATCTTTGTATTGAAAAGTATGAGATTATGCCACTAGACCGTATTTCTACCGTCACATGCGATGCACGGACCGGAAATAATTGCAGGAGATAGGTTTCTGCCGTGCATGTCACATGACGGTGTTGCTCGGTGACGGAACGGTCTAGTTTTTAATCTTGCCTAATAAATTCACAGCACGGTCATAGAATGGTACGGTATAGTGGATGGAATCCTTAAAACCAAACCATTATAGTAACGTTGGCTGTCCCAGCAACTTTTTTCTTTAGCTGTCGAATACTAGCTGTTTTTTCCTCTACGACGGATAGATGCGACGTGAACACATCAGCCGGAACACGGTTAATTCTGACGTGGTCTATCCGCGTAGATTTCCATAACGTACCTACGATACTAGACTGGAAAATATTGTGTTTTCTGTAGAATGGGTGAGTGACACCATTTTTTAACGGAGATTTTTCCGGTCGGGCCGGTAACGTTACTCAAATATTTTCTTGTTATTAAGGATATACCTACTATAATACCAATTGCTTTTGGGAGTCTTTTTCATTGTTGTGACTTCTCTGACTACTTTTTAACCGACATCAAAAAAGGAGGAGGTTTCTCAATTCGACCGTATTTTTTTTTAAATAATATGATTCTATCATAAGTTTATATAAGCCATACCTACTTCATTTATTATTTGTGATGACTTTAAATTGTGTGCTTGATAGAACTTTGCGACAAACATATTCCTACCATACCACGTGAAATTTCTGAAGGCCCACCGACAAGCTGATTTATTTTCGATTAGCGATTAAGATTTGTTTCCATAGTAAAAAAAAATACAAATTTTGAAATCAACGAGACGGTTGGCATTTTTCGGTTATTACACCGTTTATAGACTACAAAAAGGCCATTTTTATTAACCGAACCTTTCAAGGGTCTGCTAAACTTAAACAATCTTTAATCAGCTGCCCTTGTAACACAGGTCATAAACCTATAGCCAACAGGCTATAAACGTAGTTCTACATAATGGAACATATAACACACATCTATGTAGATCGTCTCCAAGAGCGTCATCTCACATTTTATAGCCAATTAAACTGGTAGTTAACAAAGCGTCGTTTGTCTTAATAAACTGGGTAAAACGAGACCGCCGATAACCTTCAGTTAAACCATGTTTAACAGTTGCTTGGTTAAGTGTAACGTTGGGTGGGTTATTATCTCTGGATAGTTTCAAGGGCAGCTAGACTGTGTGTTATAAGTAATTCCAATTTTAAGATGTAATCTTACATTCCGTTCTAACCTCCAGTAATCAGACCTGGTCACTCACACCAAGTATCAGCAGTTTATCTTTGGAGTAAATAAAAAAATGATAGAGTCCTTTGCCCAGTAGTGGGACACTACAGGCTAATAAAAACAAATCTTCTTTGTTTGTGTAATTAATGTCGCGAAGTTGAAATAAATTCAAAAATTTAAACAGTGGGGATCGGACAAAAAAAACTAATTAGTCCGTCAGATAGATTTCCAAAAATTATTGAACACATATTTTTATTTTTTCACATAAACAAAAAATGAAGACGAAAACTCGTGAACTCCTCGAAAACGTCACATGTCAGTACATTTTTACCTACAAATGACGTCACAACTCATGATCTATGACGCGTTTTATTTTCGTCAATTTTTATCAATTTGATAAAACAAAAAACACGTCTCCAATATTTTTCGATAATCTAACTGACGGACTAATTAGAATCATATTTTTTTGACTCAGTCCGATCCCCTATAAGGAAATCTGAGGAATTTAATAGGATTAAACTGATGAAATGGGAATTTGCTATGAGTAAGAAAAATCTAGATCAGTGTTCCCCAAACAATCATAGAAATAAGATGTCAATATTTACGTCATCTTTCAAAAATAGCAATAACTATTACGTCATTTCTCATAGGTGCATGCACTAAATTACTGCATCGCAACTCACTGTAACCGACGCCATATATTAAGCAATAGGATACTTAGAACAAACGATACAAAATAAAATAAAAAACAGTATTCCCATTATAATCGGCATTGGGAGTAGCTCGGTTATGGTAACACTATTGGCTCAAACGAGAAACGATGTCTATGGACAATGAATGCTGGATGAAGGAGTAAGGATGGTAGAAGATACGGCATAATCGTGATTTGTTCAAACCTACTCTAGAGAGGCTTGTGGCTTGCTTCCATGCTTCGGAAATCTCGATAAGTTTGTCCCGGCTGTCATTCGTAGAACCTTAACAGTATTTCAGTCAGTTGTCAGTGGCCCGAAAGTCTGACAAGCAGTCTTACCAAGGGCTATCGTCTGACCCAGTAACTGGATTGTTGAAGGCAGATAGGCAGTCGCTTCATGGAAAACGGCTGCCTCCGATTACACTGGCAGATTATATGGCGTTCCAATACTAAACGTAACGTGTACATTTATTGAGAAAGTTCTACGTATCCTACTTCCTACTAATATTATAAATGCAAAAGTTTGTGAGCGTATGAGTATCTGGATGTTTCTTACTCTTTCACACACAAACTACTGACCGATTTTAATTCGATTTGGTACACAGACAGTTTGTAACCTGGGTTCAAATAAAGAATAATTTTTATCCCGGTAGTATGATGATGATGGCAAAGGCATAAGGTTAGAAGTCTATACTGCTCGTATGGAAAATAACCTTGTTTGCGAAAAATATCAAGGAGCTCGTGTGCTGTTATTCAGTGTTCTAGATTTTATCCCTCAATATTTGTACTTTGACTCTACCCAACTGTTGCACAAGCACATACCGCATCCTATATTCTCAACTCCAAACACGCCATAACTGCACGACTTTTTGCCACATATCCACCATCTGTCGCAATGTTTATGGTGGCCGGTCCACGCACCGCGCTTTGTAGCTTTTTGCTAACGTACGGCACAATTGTAAGGACACTGGAACTAAGGACTTGGCTTACCTAACATGTATTGAGCGCATTAAGAGAGGTATAAATATCTAGGCTGTGTTCTTGATCGGGACATGTGAGGTGGTTTTTTTTTTGTTTGGCCATGTGGAGCTATAACTCAGCCAATTTACCACAAACCTTTATTTGTGGTAAATTGGCTGAGTTATAAAGCTTTGCTTGTTGTTGATAGTCATATATCAGATGAGTATGTACATTTACAATGAGCAGTTTTATAAATTGAATTGAACATGCACATAACGAAAACATCAACAAGATTAATTATTTCTTTAAAAAACCAATTTACACCGAGTTCCTGTGTAAATTTATTTATTTAGTACAGCCAATCGGTTGCCCAACGGTTGTCTGAAAGTGGCGCCGGTGACTGAAAAATTGTGTGGAAATCGGTTGTCGTGGTATGGGCATGTGATGTTGAGGAATGAGGAACATGTCGTGAGGAAGGTTTTAAATATGAATGTATCTATATGTGTGTGTGTATATGTGTGTGGGTATAAGAGTAGAGGAAGACCAATAAAACGATGGATATTGTGTTACGAATGATATGGTAAGAAAGGAGGTGTCTCCCGACATGACGAGAAACAGAGAAGTATGGAAGAAGAAGATAAGGGCAAGAGAATGATAAATCGGTTGCCCAACTACCTTGCTGTTCCTACTACTGATGTGAACCGCCATTCGCTAATCTTTTGATATTTCGTAACAGCCAGAAATCAGGTTCCACAAACATTTTATAGGTGCCACCAACATTCGTAAAATAAACCTATCCAAAACAAAGCACATGAAAATAAGTAACAAAAAAAACACTTAAAACGAAAATAAAAAGAATATCTACCGCGCCGATAATTGTACCGAGTAAAATTTACGGACGCAGCGACGGGTTTTTTAATCGCATTCGAATTCGCTAAACGATCGCCATTTTTGTAATTGAATTTTGTTTTTTAGTATATCTCTGTTTGGTTTATGTTGTGTTAAATATTATTGTATTGTGTTATTCAATGAAAATGTAACCTGAAAAAGTCCGTGACCCATTTATAAATTCGGATAGGTACACTCTATTATATGGGACAATGGAATGTATTATGTGCTGATGTTTTGTTTGTTCGCGTTGTCTGTACTAACTAATTTTGTGTTTCTATTATCAGGTTTCTACGAATGTTTTTTCTTTTTTTTATAATACAATGGGTAATTACATTGTTACAGATAGATACGTAACAGATACAGATGCAACTAGATTGTTACAGATTAAATTACAAACATAGTCGTAAGATTTTACCAAGAGTTTCTGAATCTTGAATACTCGAGAAAAAGAGAGACAAAGATGATAGATGAGATGGCAGAGCGATAATTTTATCCTAATTTTGAAAACTACGTTTTATTTGCAACTTTTCTTCCGCCCTTGACCGGAAAGGCTGTATCCTCTGCAGGTTTCCAAGTTATTTATCTGTTGGATTTCATAGCAATAGGTTCAGTCGTATTTGCGTGTGATGAGGTAACTGGCAGACCTACAAAATTCTTTAGGCATTTATAATACTACTAGCTGTTGCAGCGGCTTCGCCCGTTACAACTCGACAATTATCACACGGCAATATAAAATCGGGATAATACTATCCTATGTGTTAATCCAGGTTATAAACTATCTGTGTACCGAATTTTATCCAAATCCGTTTTGTAGTTTTTGCGTGAAAGAGTAACAAACATCCATACTTACAAACTTTCTTTCTCGCTTAAAACCTCCCACCTAAAAATAATCACACTTCTCTCTACTTTTATTCTTACGAAATACCTAGTGAATAATATCTCGATTCGACCCAGACACCATCACAAACGTCTCACGACTCTCTAGACAACTGTAATATTATATAATCGTGATCACAATAAACAAGTCCTCTTGTATTAGTGCTGTTACGATTGACATAGCATGAATGCACCTTTATGAGTTACTTGCCATCAGAAATATATCTCGGGGTTAGTTTAGTTTATGAGGTATTTGAGTAAATTTCAGAATATATCATATTTTGAAATTTTCTTAATAAGAAAATCAAAATCAAAAGTCATTTATTCAAACTAGGCTGATAATCAGCACTTTTCGAACGTCAAAATTTACTTTACTTATTTACAAGAGACAGTCCCCCAAAACGCCCACCCTTCGACACTTCCTAGTGTTTTAGCTGGAAAGAAGAAGAAGAGAAAGGAAGAGAAAGACATCATCATCATCATTCATTTAGCTAATCCCAATTCAGTTGGTGCAGCATACTTCTCTATACAAACTCGTCGTCTAACCAGACATCCTTTACAGTCAGCCAGTTCATCCAACGTTTATAATAAGACAAACTATTCTAAAACATATTTGATGAAGTTTTGTGGTGTAGTTGATGCCATCGCTTCGTGGAAAACGACTGACAAAAGCAATTTTTTTTGGATTGTAGGAAATCATAAAATATCTCCTCCCGCTCTGGGCGGAGCGGAATGGAGCGTCAGACTTCTACTGATGAAAAACCACCCATGTTCCTTCTTAGCCCTTTGTATCCGGGGCCGCGGTATCTCTTTACAGGGCACTGCACCTTAAACTGTACCTTAGCATGCTTCCCAAAAACTGACTTTCGCTCCTATTAACGATATAAACAGCGCATTCCCAACTAGAATGGGCGCGCCACATACCACGCAGTCCTTAAGACAGTGTCGTTAAACAATTACCGTTAGTTTCGGTAACTGCCGGGAGGGGCGCCACTGTAGCCACTGTTTGTGGATGACCCTTTATTTACGATATTACTAGGTATGTGAATGAACAGTATTATTTCACTGGCTACGGTTATTCGGCTGTTAAATGTGTGGCCCTCGTGATATTCCTTGGGGAGGAAGTTTCATGGCGTATTATTCACGCTTATTTCTGACGCCTCGTTAGCCGGGCCACGGTGGTGCATGTGGGTTGTGGCCCTTCAGGAACTTGGGACCTTTTCTTCAGTCGAGTTTATTGTCGTGTTTTATGGTTATTTCCTGGTTGGAATCATGGTGGAGATCATACTGTGAAGACGGTGTAAGGGCTCTGATTTTCCTGTCGAGGCTGCGGGTTGTCCGCAAGGGATACCGAGGCCTCGACATGAAGGGCGAAGAAGGAACATGGGTGGTTTTTAGTCAGTAGAAGTCTGACACTCCCTTCCGCTCTGCCCAAGAGCGGGAGGGGTTATTTGATGATTTCCCACCCCCCAAAAAAAAAAAAAGGGCTCTGATTTTCCCGTCGAAGCTGCGGGTTGTTCGCAACAGATACCGCGGCCTCGACATGAAGGGTTAAGAAGGAACATGGGTGGTTTTTAGTCAGTAGAAGTCTGACACTCCCTTTCGCAAGAGCGGGAGGGGTTATTTGATGATTTTCTGCCCACCCAAAACCAAAAAAAAAGGGCTCTGATTTTACTGTCTATTTTCTACCAAGGAATGCAGATATACAGGTTGGTAAGGACACCGACGCTAAAACGGTTACCACGTATTCAGCATGCTGACCATAGAAATTATCCATCGGTTATAAAAATAAAACAGCTATGTTTATTAACTGCACATTAACCGTGTAGGTATTGCAAGTTTTGTAGGAAACAGCAGTATATTTTGAATAAGCGACTGTACCGACATGACTGTACTGAATACATAGTTACCGTTTTAGCATCGGTGTATCTTTACCTGTATATGATTTTGTCAATACTATAGATTTTTAACCCGATTTTATCCGAAAATAGACCAAGGTCTCCTGCCATGCTATCCAATTATCTTCGTGCATTCGTGTGATGAAGCGCAACAAATAAAGTTTAATATTTATTAGTATATATTGTCCCACAGTACTGTCGCACTCTACAATCCTTAATCGCATTTTTCAAATGCAAATAATATTTCAGCGCAGAGCAGTGATGGCCCAGTGGTTGCGGCCCCGACTTACGAACAGTGACTCGTGGGTTCGGACCCAGGCAGGCACATTCCTTTGTGTAATTTATTTCATCACCACTGCTCTCCAAACGGTGATAGAAAACATATCGTGAGGAAACTGGCATGTCTTAGAACCAAAAAATTCGAAAACATGTGACTACCAATCCGCAATCTCTTAAAGAGGAGGCCTGAGTCCCTGCAGTGGGGACATTATAGGCTGATGATAAAATAATATTACTCAATTAAAATAATTAGATGGATAACTAACACATCTGATCAAAAAACAACAGATTTCTGAAAATCTGTTGTTAATCTGTTTGTTGTTTAGGCTTGTGCCTGTAACATTAAAACCGATGTCGTAAACAAAATAAAAGCAGCACACATAGACATTATCGCCGGCATGGTGTCACGCGTTCGTCCATTGTCTACCATTCTATTGTGCCGGGCAGGCGAGACGTGGTGTCTGCACTTGTATGCAGGTAGGAACGCAGCCCGAGCGTAAGCGCTCTTTATGAGTACGGAACGTGATTTGGAAAAATGTAATCCTGGAATTAAAGGTGGGGAAATTGTTGGGTTATTTTATTAAAAGTCAGTGGCACGAAAGTCTGACAACCATTCTTACCAAGGGTTATCGTATAACCCAGTACTAACTGGGTTATAGAAATCAGACACTCAGTCGCTCCATGTAAAATACTGAAATTCAGCTGCAACCGGTTAGACCAAAAGCCGACCCCAACCTAGTTGAGGAAAATGCTATGCACTATGCAGATGACGAACAAGAGCGAAGTCACGGGTAAAAAAGCTAGCGTGTATTAAGCCTGAAATACACATGCTACCATGCTACCAGAAAAGCATGCTTGTTTGCTACTATTATTATTATTTTAGAGTGTTTACATTTGCTCAAAAGCACAGACCTCAAAAGCACGTCTGAGTGACATTATCTTAAGCCACGTCCCCGCATGCCACACGGCCGTGCCTCGTGAGTGTGGACGTGAGGGAGGCCTGAGCCGCGTGGTCTAACCGGAACATTTAGCGACATCCCCATTAGGCCGCGTGGCTCCGTGAGGCCGAGTCGCGAGCCTAACAGGAACGTCTCGGGTGACGTAAGTGGGCTCACGGATTTACAGTTTTTTTTTTGATACAATGACAGAAAACAACAAAAAAGGTGGCAGCATGATAAAAAAACATATAAAATAGTAAAACCAAAGAATGTAAAAAAGAGGTTTTATGCATCGTGCTAGTTAGCACGAAAAATAGACCGCCTTGCGATTAGGTAGCATGCTTATTCACAAGCATGCTCTTTTCGTATACACGTGCTACTTGTATGCTACTAAGTGTCGTGGTACTACGTAGCATGTGTATTTCAACCTTTATACACAGGTACTTCTTTAACCGATCCAACCAATCACAGTGCACCTCGCAATCACCAATCACATTGATGAATGATGCGAGATAATCACTGATGGCTACATGGATGATAGATAAGATAGATAACGATCCGGTCGGCAATTTTCCATGCACCATTTGTATGTGTCCGAATTAAGACGCATCACACCGTGGATTAGATCGATAGAGATGTTTGGAGCCACGAAGCTTGCGATTAAGATTAAAACTTTTTTTGGAGGGGAAAATTGGCATCAAATGACTCCTCCCGCTCTGGGCAGAGCGGTAGGGAGTGTCAGACTTCTATTGACTAAAAACCACCCATTTTCCTTCTTAGTCCTTGCGCCGAGGCCGCGGTATCTCTTTTGAACAACCCGCAGCCCCGACGGGTTCAAGATTAAACCTTTACGTGAAGAAAGAGCAATACGATACGCATGTAAATACAAGAGTGATGCATAGTTCGATGAATGGAGAGGGAGAGGAAGGCCAAATAAGTTTTGAGGAATGATATGAAACGATTCCGTGTCGTCTGACGCTCAGCGCTACACGTTTTCTGCTTCCATGCTTCCTGAGCATGGAAACAAAAAACGTGTAGCGCTGATCCCAAGTAGAATCAAAAATAGAATAGATTGAAATGAAATGCCAAACAGCTTATAATAATATCAGTCCGAATTTCGTGTTTTTAACATGAATCTCTCTAAAAGTGATTTTTACTGGTTGCGAATTTTGCAAATCGTGAAATGATCGATTGTTTCCTGAAATATTATACCTCTAAATATGCATCTATTACAGAATTGTATATTAACTGGGAAATAAGCATTATCTGCATCTACACCTCACTACATATAAAACGAAGACCTCCGCCGCGTCTGTCTGTTTGTCTGTTCGCGATAAACTCAAAAACTACTGCACCGATTTTCATGCTGTTTTCACCAATGGATAGAGTGGTTTTCGAGGAAGGTTTTAATATATCATTTGACGCGGGCGAAGCCGCGGGCAGCAGCTAGTATATTATAAAGAAGAGAGATTTGTAAATACAACAAGACCGATTTAAAAAATTATTTAACCGATAGAAAGCTACATCTTCACCGAGTAGCATAGCTGGCTTCGGCTATATTATATTCCCGACGAAATCGCGGGAGAAGTGCTAGTAAGCCATAAATTCAGCTAATGATACAGATAACTTCAAAGAGCATGCACTTTTACCATAATATTGTAGTTATAGTGAAATAAAAATAAAAAAGTCGAGTATCAACGTTGACCAGGCAACCTGCCACTATCAGAACCAACCTGATATCTTAACTACCAATGTTTTATTATCTAAACCGTGGAACTCATCTTCGAAGGTCAGAGATCTCACAGCCTCACATTATCACGTCTATCGATAAGGAGACGACAAGAACTACACTATTTCTAAAGTAAATTGTCACTTTATAGATAAGATTATATTCACATTATAGTTAACCCACAGATCTACGAGTTAACCCGATGGATAGTGCGTGTTTCTTTTTGTACAAATATTGAAGTGTTCTGATTAAAATGGCCAATTTATAGGATCACTTTAGTTAAGTGTAATAGTGTCTTATTTTAAATGTTTTCTTATGTTTTCTTATAGATAATTTTGTTTTATTGTTAATTAAGGCATTTTGTTTTGACTTGGGCGGGACAAATAAATACTTTATCTTTATTTTATATCTGATTATAATATTTGAAGGACGAATGAAAAATATTTATAAATTTTGTAACACAAGTTACAAGGACACTGATAAACAACGTAGGGACCTATTTACTCTATATTAAAAGCTTTTAACATAATCATAACTGACAAATGTCGCTTTTATCAACATCTAAGAAAAAAATAACGGTACTATGTGTTAAAAGATTTGTATAATAAAATCTTTTTCCGGAAATAGAAATAATGTGCAGAAATCCGTCGCTGAACTTAATTGTACGCGTGCTACAAATAGATAACATAATATCGCGCCGGTAAATATTTTCATTTGGGGTAAGCAAAGCAGACTCTATCCATATTTTGTCAGTTATGTTTAAAGTCCCATGCTGAAATGAGCTAGGGTTTTAACCATCAGCCAGATCAACATTATCATCATCAGCCTATAATGTTCCCACTGCAGGGACTCAGGCCTCCTCTCTAGGAGAGGGATGAGCACCACACTTGTCCAGTGCAGGTGCGGCTTATTAGCCAGATATCAGTCCGACATCTTAGTTGATTAAAAGAGGATCTTACGAACTCTGCCCAATTCGAGGCTCAAACCAAGAGCATCAGTCGCTGTTAAGACCAGCAAACCTGGCTGCCCATGGGGAAAAAAACGTGAGTTTAAGTATGAATATTTTTATATGTCTATCAAAACTTTAGATGATGCAATTTTTCAGTTTGTGTTCGAAGCACTTGAACACTGAAACTGAAAATTTGCTTCATCTAACATCATCATCACTTTTGTCTCTGAAGCATCAGAGACAAAATATAGAGCATGTACAGTGTCATATTTTCTTTCAGCTTGTTGTCTTCATAATGAAGCAACGACGAGGAATCATTACAGACCAAGCTTTCCATTCAAAACTTAGTTAGTTGCTGCGCGTTGCGTAAACAACCCAAGTTTATAATTACACCAACGCTTGCTTACTCACAGATGACAGAATGAAAACAAACCTCTAATGATTCAACATGGCGTATAATTTAATCCACACGACACTTAACGCCTTAACTCATTACATGCAACATTCAACTCTTTGACTCGTCATTACAAAACGAATATCTTAATAAACAACCATTTAATTCCCCACCTTAAACACTAACCATAGAATTTAAAATCGTAGAATTAAAAATGTTGGAGTTGTGTTGTTTTGGTTTCAACACAAACAGTAGCGTCATCTGTCGAGATCAATAAATGTTTCAATTCGAATGTTCTTTTTATAAATTTAAATGACGATGGAGTTATGTGACGTGCGCGCGCGTCGCTCACTTAAAAACTTGTTTGGAGGATGTTTGGTAAAGAAAAATGTCATTTGAGTTGGATTTCACGTAATTGATTTAAAGGACCTGGGCATAAACTAACGTTACTTGTTTTAGATGAAGCATAAAGGAAAAAGACGAGAAACAAGAGGGCGAAGCCCTACCCGACGGACTGACTAGGACAGTAAAGCCTAGACACCAATATCTCCGATGCACTACACCAAGCGTTATAGGTGAAAAATGATCGTCAGAAAGTTAAGTAGGGATTTTTAAGGTTTGGATCGGTGAAGTTTTTCAGTAAGTATGAATGAAAGGGAAGGAATGATGTATGAACGTGGACGATGCACAAGAAGTATGTAAGGATCTTAGCAAGTGGCGTTCTGTAATTTCTGTCCCATATAATATGTCCCATACCATGGGAAAAAAGACCGTGAGTTTATGTATAGTAATATTGTGCGGTGGCCCAGTGGTGACGGACCCGACCTACGAACAGTAAGTCGTGGATCCGAGACATTACTTGTGTATGTTATTTCAACACCGCTGCTCTCAAAACGGTGAAGGAAAACATCGTGAGGAAACGGGCATGTCTTAGAACCAAAAAATTCGAAGACATGTGACATCTACCAACCCGTACTGGACCGGTGGTGCACTGACGGCGTGGTGAATTATAGCGCATCCTTCTCCTAGAGAAGAGGCCTGAGTCCCTGCAGTGGAAACATTATAGGCTGATAATGTTGAGTATTGTGGCGAGAACAATACTTATAAGTAAAAAAAAATATTAAACAAAACCTATTTGAGCAAACATTCCGCCGCAAAATCTTCGCCAGCCAGTCACATCCTAACAGGGCTCTATAACAAAATTATCACTTTAGTTTCAGGACTCAGTAACGTGTAGCACGCCAAGTAAGAATCGTGATAAAGCCTTTAATGTTGCTAACCTCATTTTCTTGGCCGTCAAGTGCCATTAAAAGTTTAAGCTTCGGCCTAGGATAGTCTGGAGACCTTACTCGCCTTTATGACTGGATTTAGTGCACTAATAAATAAGTGTGGCCATATTACAGATAGTGTTTGCGAAACAAACTTTCTATATTGTTTGGTTGTTGAGGATTGAAGATTATAAGGATTGAGTTCTTGTGTTTTGTGAGTCGTTGACATTATCTGTGAGTATTTTCTCATTATCTTGGACGGTCGATAGAGTGCATGTTCATGTAACGTTTTCTGGCTGTCAAGGGGTATTGTGTTGCCTAGTAACGGGGTTATAGCGGTCACAAAACCTGTCACTCCAGTTTGCAAGCAGACTCAACATAGTTAACAACTACAACAACAACTTTTTGTTTTAATCAGTTAAAAAGTCTATGCACAGCTTTATCAAAAATTGAAGCACAAGGAGAAGTCCCTATCGAGGCTGCGGGTTGTTTGCAAGGGATACCGCGGCCTCGACATGAAGGGCTAAGAAGGAACATGGGTGGTTTTTAGTCAGTAGAAGTCTGACACTCCCTTTCGCTCTGCCCAAAAGCGAGAGGGGTTTTTTTTTTTTTTTTTTTTTTTGATGATTTCCCACCCCCAAAAATAAAAAAAAAAAGGAGAAGTCACAAATTCAGCGACATTAACTCACATTAATCACAAACGTGACTCAATGTTTCATAAACGTAGACCATCATCCGAAAAAACTATGACTCCCAAAATAAAGCATGGCATAGTTGACAGAACTACTAAATATCACGCAAGGTGTAAACCGACCCCATTGGGGCTGCGGGATGTTCGAAAGAGATACCGCGGTCTCGGCACAAGGGCTAAGAAGGAACATGGGTGGTTTTTAGTCAGTAGTCTGATACTCTGCCCAAGAGCGGGAGGGGTTATTCGATGATTTCCCACCCCTAAAAAAAGGTGTAAACCGACCATTCACAAAGCTTTCCGTACTATAATTATTCTGTACATCAAATTAAGTAACTCTACGCAAACAAGCTTTTTCCAGCAGTACTTTGCTGGTAAAGTAACATCTATTATTAACCAAAGTAAGTGAATTTTGAAATCACGAACAGCCAAAAAACACTCATAGGTAGGAAACTGCATGCAAGGCTGAAAAAGAAACGTTTTATCAAAACCAAACCACTCTAAAAGTCAACTCAGCAAGTTCGCATCCCTAACAATACGCATGACTGCAGCATTATTTCTTCCAAAATCGTCGGTCGGCCAAACAAATAACCAAATCGGCTCCAAGTGCGATAGTTCAATGCGGACCATTTTATCACGCGGTGGGTACTACGAAACAAATTGAGATCCCCTGATATGTGTGCGTTACATAAATCTTCGCTGTTCGCGGGAATCCTTCGAATTATCTTGTTTTTGTTTTATTTACGGTATTGCGTAAATATTGTGCCTTTTTTTGGGTAGGCTACTTATTCGCGGGAAGTGGGGCAATCTATATTTGTTTTTCGTGGGATTTTAAAACAGTCAATAATCTCGCTCTCTTTTACATGGGACTTAGTTATAAGTGGTGAAATGTAAGTGTACCTACACCTATAGGTACCTACACCTCTGCCTAACCCTTCGAGGATTGCAGGCGTGATATTGTTATGTATGTTGTGTTTAAAACAGTTTAAATTGACTAAAAGACTTTGTACAATATAAATAATTAATTTGGACTAATTGCGTATTATTGTATTAAAAGTTCACACTCCATCCTTTTTGTGTCTAATTTGTTCCAAGTAACCCCTTTTGGCAGCCTTTGATAAATCGTTGAGAGTAAATTAATTAGCCTCAAACCGATACAATTTTAATATTTCCCAGAATAAGCCATCATATTCAAGATTGAAATGTAGGTTGATGTAACGTTGAACATTGAGCACACTAGCGCCACGTAAAAACGGCGCGATGCAGAAACAAAAGTTTGTTTAACGCCACTCGGCGATAGATGTCACTACATATCGGTTGCTACGAAAGCTTGTGAACGGGAAAATAGATGAAAGAAAATGTTTATGTTTACAGAGTTTTTTATTCATTCTTAAGAGTTTATTTACTGTTTTCCTTATCTCCAAAGGCTGCCGATTGTTAAGGTGATAAGTTTCTATTAAAATGTTAATGCCTTTATGGGAATATTACCACCTGCGCACTTGACGATGTCATGAATGCATTAGCGAGCGGAGTTGACATAGCTCATTCTCATTAAATATATTTGGCGCAAATTAAGCTAAGTTTTGGGACAAATATATTTAATGTTAATTTTATTACCATGGAGTCTGGATTCGTGCCGGGTTGATGGCAATAGGCTTGCCCCCTAGTACATAGGATTTAAACATAACTGTCGAAATGTGGGTGTGCTATAAGGTAACTCTGCGGGGATTACAGGCGTATTACGTTATATTGCCATAGATCACTAAAAGGGCTTGTGGAAAATGTAATTGAGATTTTTTCCCTTTTTCGTTTAGTCTTTAATATTTATCAGTTAGAAACTACTACTATTAAAGGGTTAAAACACAGGTATTATAAAGACATACAAATACCCAATCTGCTAGTTACGGTGACACTCAAAACTTAACTTAAAAGGAGTCGTTAGTAGATACTTTAACTGCACTTTAACAGCTTGAAACTCTAAGAGTAATGAACGAAAGATTTGGTAACTTTTTAAAACCCCAAGTCTTCGAGTTATCTTACGGTTTTTTACAAGTTTTAACTGAATTTTAAACGAACAAATGAATTATTCAGTTGTAATTACAGTCAATTGATGTACTCCGTTGGTATAAATCCCTTTTCTATATTAAAGGGATGAATCTTTTTTCTTAAAGGCCTTTAGATTGATGGGCGGTAGAATTTCTACCAATGGATTACCTTGAAGATATAAGCCATGGAGCAAAGTACCTAGCTCTGGATAAATTATGGAGCTTTGGATTATTTTCATTAAGTCTGACTGCCTTGTTGGTCTAGACTAGAACACAGGACCTGTCCTGACCTGTTCGACTCCGTTCTGTTCATGCTCGGTTGATGGCAATAAGCTTGCCCCCTATTGGGACCTACATGGATCGTCTGCACCTCTACGTAACCATTTTTTTTTTTTTGGCGGGTTGAAAATCATCGAAAAACCCCTCCCGCTCTTGGGCAGAGCGAAAGGGAGTGTCAGACTTCTACTGACTAAAAACCACCCATGTTCCTTCTTAGCCTTTTATGTCGAGGCCGCGGTATCTCTTGCGAACAACCCGCAGCCCCAACGGGACCTTTACCTAACCCTTCGGGGATTATTCGCGTGTAGTCATAGTTTAGTAAAGCTTTTAATATGTATTAGTTTATTTTAGTTTATGAGATTATTTTGTGTATTTTAGTATGGGCTTTAATTGCCTCATAATAAAATAATTTGATTTGATTTTGACGTCCCCGCGCGGTGGATTATTGCCCATCACTCTCTTAGGGCCTCCCCCTAGTCCTTGCAGTAGGAATATTTTAGGCTGATGATGATGATGATTTTGACGTGATGTTTTTTTATTTGATTCAAGTATTTGACTTATAACAAACTACTACTTAATTATTTTGCAGCCTGATCGCGGCAACAAATGCATAGAAATGTACTAAATATGGCACGTTGTTTATTGTGTGGATGCGAATTTTCACTGAATCGGATTTCCTGGTACAGACTGTTAGGTGTAAAAACTCCTAGGTCAATGTAGTTTGGGTGGGTTCCTTAACACCAATATGTAGAACAATCCTATTTCGAAGTTTCCTTACAGCATGCACTAATTTTGTTTACAAATCCAATGTTTTCCAAGTTTTGTCGGCAATAAAGATCGATAATTAAGAAGCCAATAGGCTGAAATTAATCAAGATCTTAAATAGCAATTAGATGTTATTCCAACGTCGGAATATTTGTTAGGGTAGCGAAATAGGGCACTCATCGCTTGCGCTGCACTTAGGGCTGGCCGCAAGTTGTAGGAGGAGCGCTTCTCAGAAGACAAATAGACAAAAAAGAACATAATTATATAATTATTATATACTTATCGATAATCTTACAGACGGACTAATTAGAATCATATTTTTTTAGTCAGTAAACATCCCTATTAGTGGGTACGCAAAGTAAAAAGATATATTGTACAATTTGATTTTAAAACTATAAGTTTCAGTCAATTAATAAACGTAATTTACATAAAACTATAATAAAGTCTTATTTACTCGAAATTTTTTACGCTGGTCTTACAGTCTACACCTTGAATAATTGACGGATATTTCATGACTTCGACCATGACCTTTGGTCATCTAGTTGAGCCTGATAATAACAGCCGCTAGGATCAATGTTCAGGTTAAGCCGCGCTTGCCTAGGTTGGTCTGCGGATGGGTTACTCATTACATTTGAGTTTCCTCTGTACCTCGGAAAGCATGTAAAGGTCCAGCTGTCATTTGTAAATCTTTGACTGTCGATACAGGTAGGTAATCGGTTACCAGAGGGTCTGACAAACAGTTTTAACTAGGGGTATCATATTACCAAGTCATTACTGAGTTTTGACGGTCAGGTGTGTTTGCGGGTTGTTCGCAAGAGATACCGCGGCCTCGACATGAAGGGCTAAGAAGGAACATGGGTGGTTTAGTCAGTAGAAGTCTGACACTCCGTTTCGCTCTGCCCAAGAGCGGAAGGGGTTATTTGATGATTTTCCAGCCGCCAAAAAAAAATTGTGTCAGGCAATCGCTCTAAGTAAAATTCTGGTATTTAGCTGCATTCTAATAGACTGGAAACCGACCTGAACATACTTTGGAAAAAGGCTAGGCAGTAGAGATGATGACGTCCCGACCTTCAAAACAATCCCCACCGCTATCAGCCTGTACCTTAACACTGGGCCCCCAAAACCTGATTCTGGCCGTGTGCCACGAAGGCAGGTTATTAACACTACGTGAACACTTGGCACATGCCGGGTGACAAATGAAGCCGACATTATGAACGAACCGCTCATATTTTCAACTAATATTGTGCAGCCGCGATGGCGGTCGGACGAAAAATTTGATACTATATTGTGGTATTTTGAGTCCGTTTTAATTAAAAAACGTTGAAAAGCAAACCTTATTTCTTCGTAAAAATAAATAGCGACCATAAACTAGCAACACTGACTACCTTGTTGGTCTAGTGGTCGCAAATGTTGCTGGCTGAGGATGAGATCCAAGGTTCGATTCCCGAGTGGGGCGAAGTATTATTGGGTTTTTCCAATAGGAGTTTCTCAGAAGCAGTCACGGAGTCTGAATTTGTGCCTGGTTGTTGGCAAAAGGCTCGCCCCCAATTACATGGGACTTATTATGTACATTTTGGAATGAAACCTCGTCTTCGTTCATTTTCGACGGTGATCCTCAATACTCAATACTTTATTGCATTCCACATGTAAACTTGGTGGTTGTTATATGTAACGTTGTTGTATGTCTTTGTAAATTATATGTAATGTAGGTATAACCCAGGTAGGTACTTTCTGAGCTAAACTAAATAGTATAAATAAAATACAATACATAAAACAGGTGTCTATTGTGAGATTTAGGAGTAATTAATTAATAAAATAAATCCAATAATCCTGTTTCAAAATTCACAAAAAATCCACAGGTAAACACGATAAAACTGCAATACCAATACACGTACATCACAACAGTCATAATTTGGCGTCCGAACACATTACCCATCTTAACTGCCGCGCCGCCGGTCCCGGATTAGAGCCGGGATCAACGAGTGCAATTCCCGGGACTCGCTCGCACCAGGCATAGGATCCCGTTTATTGACCATTAGTAAGGTCCGCTATGGTGTTTTCTGCTTACACTTTGCTATATGGTAGTGACATAATAATGGGACTATTTTCAAATTATGGTGACTTAGTGATAATCGCTGGTGGTGGATTAGCTTCACCGGTTATTAAAGGAAGGCTGGCTATAGATATTGATGTTGTTTTGACACCATACAACGTTAGACTGGTGCTGTGTTGTTGGCAAATCAAACTGAGATGAAATAAATATTTTTGTATTTTTTAAATTGTAATCACAAAGCAGGTTCATATCATCATTTCAGCCGAAAGACGTCCACTGCTGGACATAGGCCTCCCCAAGTGTCGCCACATTGCCAGTCCCGTGCGTCTCGCATCCAGAGGATCCTCAAAATCTTCACCAGGTGGCCGGACTACCTAGTTTGAGGCCATCCAAAGCAAAGTCTTATAAATTCGCATAATATGATGTCACACCTGTAATGCTAGAAAGGTTAGGCAGAAGTGTACCTAATATACTAAGGAAACAGTCAATATATAATGCTAAAACTTTTAAAATAATCATTGCATAACTCATACAACTAGAGGAAATTACAAGAAATATTAAACCAGTCCGGAATTATAACTTTACATTAATCAGACCTCGAATGAAAGCTTTCACAGCAGTTATGAAACTTCAGAAACTATGTTTCATAGTTGGGCACTATTAAAATGGATATAAACCCACTGTTTTCTACACTGGCTACAGAAGCCGGCAAGTAATCAAAGAGGCGTAAAATCTGTTAGATATCCGACTAAAACTAACTTTATGGGGTTAGACGAGGATTTAGGGGAACTAGATGTGTCATGTAAGATATTTTGAACCAGCAAGTTGTCATAGTCAGCCAGATAATTGAATAATAGTAGTGGTTTAAGACTCAGTTTAGCTAGTTTTAATAACATCATCATCATCATCATCGGCCGGAACACGTCCACTGCTGAACAAAGGCCTCCCCATAAAGGGGGGGTTGCCATAATACCCACACTTGGCAGGCGGCTTGGGGATCGCAGTGAGGTCACAAAAAGTTTAAAGGACGTTGCTGCCTGTTCCTCGATGGCTAGTCGCAGTTTAAGGACGTACCCGGGTCCGTTTTAATAACAGTCACGTTTTTTTTTTTTTGAAAAAATAAAATCAACGATATAATGATTGTTCTAAATAAAAATATCACTATGGGAAGCATCATCGTGGAGTGCCCCAGGTGTCCGTCTACTAGCACTCTTGACGACCTGATTAACCCTTACACCTTCAATAAATGTGACCACCTCTATTTTACTATTGCTTGTACAGTCGAACAAGCTAATACGTATACAGCCAGCTAACTTGCATTTACTTTTAAGATTATACAGATACATTTAGAGTCTGATGTCAAACGATACAGCGTTTGACATCAGTCGCTTAATGCAAAACACTTTATAAAACAAAACTACAATCAATATTTGCAGTGTTCTAGAATTATAAAGATACTTACCTATATACTTATTTGCTTGTTCCACTGCTACAAACTGTGTAGGTAAAATGGAAATAAAATCGACACGACAAAAAGAAGATCGTTACCCTTTTTAAACTCGATGAAGTAATTCAATATAATACAAATGCTACAAAATCTTTAGGTCAATAATTATACTTACAGATTGACAGACCTTCAAATATCTTGTCTTTGTAAAATTGCCAGATATTATGATTATCTTAACAAGAAACGGATATTTTCAACACCGACTAGGTACGTCTACAACCGCATCCAGTCACATCCAATTATAATCCCATACATACAAGTAAAGCAAGATTATTGCAGAACTTGGTTTCTTCCCACTCTATTTGCGGCAATGTTTATGGCCCATTACGTCGGAAAACCAGTCGTTATAGTAATGAAAACAGAGTGGCCGGCCGTCTCATTATCATTGGATAATCTGAGACCAAGGGGATGGAACTTTCATACTTAGTAGTTTAAGATATTAAAGTGTACTGTGTTGTGGATTAGATGTGTGATTAGTTCGTTTTGTTTTGGTGGGTCGGTGATTTTGGGTTTATGTGTACGTGGGCTATTTGATGTGGGTTTAGCGTAAGTTGCCATTTACACTGTCTTGCAATTCGGCTTTTAGACATTTTATGTGCATTATTTACGGATAACTGTCATTTTTTTGGGATTGTCAGTTCTTATAATAAACATTTAGATACACAACATATTGTATATTGATCAAAAAGTAGGAAGTAGTACTAAAAAATAGTCGACAAGTAAAGCTAACGAATTCTGCCAAACGTCCATTAAAACAGGTAGTGGCCCATTATACTAGCAGCTTTTTACTCCCGTCCCGGTTACCTCAGCAAATTTCCCGTCTGCAAAAAACAAATCCATCTCTTTCCAACCTTTCTCCTTTTCAAACACTTAAAAATCTCAACGACCAACGCAAACTTTCCCGTTTTAAGAAATTATACGTAGTCCAATTACATTAAACTAGAATAAATGGTGAAATAAAACAGAGAAATCCTTATTAAGTCCCACACTTAGGCAACATCTTATCTGCGGTAATCCTAGAAGCGACTAAAACGTTAGGTCTAAAACACAGTGATATATAGCGAGTGGTCTGGGCTTAAACTCAGATTAACTTAGATTCAGTCGGTGGAGTTAATTTGTTTTTAGCTGTATCATAGTTGCTCTGTGAAAGATTTGATTCAGTTATGTAGTTTTTTATCGTTTTAGACTGAGAGAGAAGAAACATAGATGTAGGTATACCTAATTCCCGTCGTGACTGCAGGTTGTCCGAAAGAGATACCGTGGCCTCGACACAAAGGGCTAAGAAGGAACATGGGTGGTTTTTAGTCAGTAGAAGTCTGACACTCTCTTTCGCTCTGACCAGAGCGGGAGGGGTTATTTGATGATTTCCCACCCTACAAAAAAAAAGGTATACCTAATTTCTTTGTATGGTTTTAGTTTTATTTTCGTCACATTCAAGCTGAATCAGTGTCTTCATCTCTTGTATTTCTGCAATGTCAATTAAAGGTACAAAACATGGAACTTAACAACTCAAACACAATTCATATTACATAGGTAAGGGGGGGTAGGGGGGGGGGTGGGTAGGTGGGTCATATTTATTAGTTTGTTATTATTATTTTATATTATTTGTGTATTTTACCTATGGGCCTTTGATGCCTGCAATAAAACAATTATTATTATTATTATTATAATTATAGGTACGCAGAAACCACAAATCGCCACCTGCTACGATCCTTGCATACGCATTTTGCCTCACCCGGCTTACGTGTATGACCAGCATAGCAGGGCTATTGCGTATCTTTTTCAATGTCAGTGGATATCATAGTGTCCATCGATTAACTGTCAAATGGTTCCATTTTGTACCGAACCATAACCATTTGACAGTTAATCGATGGACACTATGATAGCCACTGACATTTAAAAAGATATGCAATAGCCCTGCAGATTTACCTATCCTTTCTGAAGAACCTCATCAACAAAGAGTTTTCCGACTATAATAGTACTACCAAAATAATGGAAAAAACACTGCAACCATACAAAATATAAATGAACTGCACTTAAACTCCGACATTGATCCGCCGTTGAATTTCGATTGGCACTAATAAAATTTTCAATAGTTTTGGTTCAGTAATGCTTTAACTGCAGGCTTTTATGCCCGTAATAAAACAGGATGAGAGCGAACGGTGAACTAGCAGATATTGTAACGGGGTGAAACCGCGTTTTAGTGGCCCGCAGTGATGCGGTTGGGGCGTTTCCGCTCCGCTTGCATTGTGGCGATGGGCTGATACAGGCTAATTAAGATAAACAGTTAACCACACGTCCAATAATCGCAATTATCGACTGAACCGTAGCATGGCACTGATTGATGATAACCTATTAATAGGTACCTGATTACACATAATAATATATCTATATCTAGTGTAGGTAAGTATGGAAACTAACATTTTTTTTTTAAAACACGTTGCCCCACACTAGGAATTTCTCCTGTATCGTGGGTGCGTTCACAAACATTTAAACTCACATACACAAATACCCAGACCCGAAACAACTATCTGTAGGCCATACAAATATTTGTTCCGTGCGGGGATCGAACCCGCGATACGCCGCGCAGCAGTCCAATCGCTCAGCCACTGCACCAACCGTGTCGTCAAACATGATGATGATGAGCTAGTCTTCAAAGTTAAATTTAGAAAACTCATTACCTGCCTATCCTTTCTCAAATATGTTGAGGTCGGTTTTCTGTCTTACCGGATGCTTAGCTAAATACCAGAATTTTACTTGGAGCGCTGGCCTAATTATGATCTCCACAAACCAGTTAGTACTGGGTAATACGATATACTTTGGTAAGACTGGTTGTCAGACTTTCGGGCCACTGATTACTTGCAACGTTCCGAGTCACGGAGAAAACTCGGTATGTAATGGATCATCATCAGCCTATAACATTACCACTGCAGGGACTCAAGCCTCCTCTCTAAGAGAGGGATGGGCTATAATTCACCACGCGGGCCCAGTGCGGGTTGGTAGATGTCACATATCTTCGATTTTTTTGGTCCTAAGGCATGCCAGTTTCCTCACGATGTTTTCCTTCACCGTATTGAGCAGTAGTGATGAAATAAATTGCACAAAGTAATGCGCCTATCTGGGTTCGAACCCACGACTTAATGTTCGTGTGTCGGGGCCGCCACAACTGGGCCACCACTGCTCCACCGTAATGTAATGGATGGTTAGTGGTTTTTAAATTTTCCTCACACTTTGAATTTCTCCTGTATCGTGGGTGCGTTTACAAGCAAGGCACATTTCGTTCTCACTTACATAAACATCCCAATTAGGAACACAGCTATCTGTAGGTCACACAAGTATTTATGCCATGCAGGGATCAATTTGTACCGTCAAATTAAATTAAACCTAGTTTAAAATCTCAAACACGGACCTAAATTCTTCACTGCCAGATCTCAACAACTCACTTTACAGTCCACAGTACTTACGCCAGAAAATCAGCTGACACAGAAAGTAATTGCATTAATAAAACGAAACTTCCTCAGTGGAGAATCGCCTTCGCAGTAAAATCGACGGTAATTTAATTATTATCTTACTATCTTAACCGCGGGATGGTATTACTAATTTAATTGCTTCACTCGGCCGCCGCAGTTCAACTAACTTACTTAAACAAGACTTCTTTTTACACGGATAGAGTTGGTAATATAAGTAAGGCTTCTTAAGTTATTCCTTCTATTGTATTTAGATGGTTTTTATCGTGAAGCTCGTGGCTAAATAATAATACGGGTTCATCTTTAAGTTAAGCCGCACGTGCCTAAGTTCCGTGGATTCGTGACCACTCATTACACACCAAGCTTCCCCAGTGCGTCGGAGAGCACGTTAAACCGTTGGTCCTGGCTATCAATAAATTGTTGAGCATGGACTCTTATTACAGGTAGTCAGTAAACTATTTGCAAACTACTTATTAAAAAATGTTCTTATAATCTATTATTCTGTAGTACTGATTAATAATATATTGCTTGGCACCTATTCTTGTATTATAAATACTCGAGGGGAATGGTGCTGATAGCCGACATACAGGCTATGCCTAGTTCGGCTACAGACGCTAATCTCTTTGCTCTAACTGAAACTGTTGCCACATTCCATTGTAAAATAGTACTAAGTTGTTTCTGAAATATATTATTATTATTATAAACTGAAAGTCTGACAACTAGTGTTGCACAAGTAAGGTACCAGAATTAAATATGTATACGCGATTACCGATTAAAGTAGAAAAAAGGTATTACAGTAGCTATGCTATACATTTTACAATACAAGCTTTCAACTACTTCATAATTACGTAACTTTTTAATGCCCTGTTTTAAATTTGCCACTGCACCTTTTTCCACTTATTTTCGTCTCATAAGGAGTATTTAAAAAATCCTACTTACCCGTGGATATCAGTTTAGCTCACAGACACCGCTGTGTTCATTAGCATGAGGGTAGTTTCAGGTTCTACACGTAGTTACCACCGTCTGACCTTCACAACCCTTGGGAACCGGCTCTCTATAGGAGATATTATTATGCTATTTTTAGTGTGTGCAGGATTTTGCAGTGCGTTCACCCTAAGAGGAATTATCATTATAATATACTAGCTGATGTCCGCGGCTTCGTCCGTGTGGATGTTGGTTATCGCGACCGAAAGTACCTAACTACTCCGTTGCCGCGGCTAATTGCTGCGCAGCGGACAGACCTCCGGTGCGATCTCATGGCGGCATGGAAACAGCGACTGTCGCAACCCCGTGCAGGGCACGCCACGATAGTGGCGTTAAGTCCCCTCTTTGAGGAGTGGCTGGAGAGGCGCCACGGCGCCCTCACCTTCCGTCTGACGCAGGTACTCACCGGACACGGTTGTTTCGGGAGGTACCTGCACCGAATCAGGCGGGAGGAAACGCCCGGTTGTCACCATTGTGAGGATCGGCCGGAGGACACGGTGGAGCACACCGTGGAGGTGTGTCCCGCTTGGGCGGAGCCCCGCCGTGTTCTCGTAGCGGCGATCGGCGGCGGCGACCTCTCGCGTCCGGCCCTGGTGCAAGCCATGGTCCGGGGCGAGGAGGAATGGGACGCCGTCGCCTCCTTCTGCGAAGCAGTGATGCTAGCGAAGGAGGTGGCGGAACGTGAGAGGGAGAGAACCTCTCGTCCCAGCCGCCGCGGGAGGCGATCCGGGCGTCGGGGGCCACGTGATGGCTTCCGGCCACCGTAGACGCGGGCCTGTGGACGGTGAGTGAGATATCTTAACTACCAATGTTTTATTATCTAAACCGTGGAACTCATCTTCGAAGGTCAGAGATCTCACAGCCTCACATTATCACGTCTATCGATAAGGAGACGACAAGAACTACACTATTTCTAAAGTAAATTGTCACTTTATAGATAAGATTATATTCACATTATAGTTAACCCACAGATCTACGAGTTAACCCGATGGATAGTGCGTGTTTCTTTTTGTACAAATATTGAAGTGTTCTGATTAAAATGGCCAATTTATAGGATCACTTTAGTTAAGTGTAATAGTGTCTTATTTTAAATGTTTTCTTATGTTTTCTTATAGATAATTTTGTTTTATTGTTAATTAAGGCATTTTGTTTTGACTTGGGCGGGACAAATAAATACTTTATCTTTATTTTATATCTGATTATAATATTTGAAGGACGAATGAAAAATATTTATAAATTTTGTAACACAAGTTACAAGGACACTGATAAACAACGTAGGGACCTATTTACTCTATATTAAAAGCTTTTAACATAATCATAACTGACAAATGTCGCTTTTATCAACATCTAAGAAAAAAATAACGGTACTATGTGTTAAAAGATTTGTATAATAAAATCTTTTTCCGGAAATAGAAATAATGTGCAGAAATCCGTCGCTGAACTTAATTGTACGCGTGCTACAAATAGATAACATAATATCGCGCCGGTAAATATTTTCATTTGGGGTAAGCAAAGCAGACTCTATCCATATTTTGTCAGTTATGTTTAAAGTCCCATGCTGAAATGAGCTAGGGTTTTAACCATCAGCCAGATCAACATTATCATCATCAGCCTATAATGTTCCCACTGCAGGGACTCAGGCCTCCTCTCTAGGAGAGGGATGAGCACCACACTTGTCCAGTGCAGGTGCGGCTTATTAGCCAGATATCAGTCCGACATCTTAGTTGATTAAAAGAGGATCTTACGAACTCTGCCCAATTCGAGGCTCAAACCAAGAGCATCAGTCGCTGTTAAGACCAGCAAACCTGGCTGCCCATGGGGAAAAAAACGTGAGTTTAAGTATGAATATTTTTATATGTCTATCAAAACTTTAGATGATGCAATTTTTCAGTTTGTGTTCGAAGCACTTGAACACTGAAACTGAAAATTTGCTTCATCTAACATCATCATCACTTTTGTCTCTGAAGCATCAGAGACAAAATATAGAGCATGTACAGTGTCATATTTTCTTTCAGCTTGTTGTCTTCATAATGAAGCAACGACGAGGAATCATTACAGACCAAGCTTTCCATTCAAAACTTAGTTAGTTGCTGCGCGTTGCGTAAACAACCCAAGTTTATAATTACACCAACGCTTGCTTACTCACAGATGACAGAATGAAAACAAACCTCTAATGATTCAACATGGCGTATAATTTAATCCACACGACACTTAACGCCTTAACTCATTACATGCAACATTCAACTCTTTGACTCGTCATTACAAAACGAATATCTTAATAAACAACCATTTAATTCCCCACCTTAAACACTAACCATAGAATTTAAAATCGTAGAATTAAAAATGTTGGAGTTGTGTTGTTTTGGTTTCAACACAAACAGTAGCGTCATCTGTCGAGATCAATAAATGTTTCAATTCGAATGTTCTTTTTATAAATTTAAATGACGATGGAGTTATGTGACGTGCGCGCGCGTCGCTCACTTAAAAACTTGTTTGGAGGATGTTTGGTAAAGAAAAATGTCATTTGAGTTGGATTTCACGTAATTGATTTAAAGGACCTGGGCATAAACTAACGTTACTTGTTTTAGATGAAGCATAAAGGAAAAAGACGAGAAACAAGAGGGCGAAGCCCTACCCGACGGACTGACTAGGACAGTAAAGCCTAGACACCAATATCTCCGATGCACTACACCAAGCGTTATAGGTGAAAAATGATCGTCAGAAAGTTAAGTAGGGATTTTTAAGGTTTGGATCGGTGAAGTTTTTCAGTAAGTATGAATGAAAGGGAAGGAATGATGTATGAACGTGGACGATGCACAAGAAGTATGTAAGGATCTTAGCAAGTGGCGTTCTGTAATTTCTGTCCCATATAATATGTCCCATACCATGGGAAAAAAGACCGTGAGTTTATGTATAGTAATATTGTGCGGTGGCCCAGTGGTGACGGACCCGACCTACGAACAGTAAGTCGTGGATCCGAGACATTACTTGTGTATGTTATTTCAACACCGCTGCTCTCAAAACGGTGAAGGAAAACATCGTGAGGAAACGGGCATGTCTTAGAACCAAAAAATTCGAAGACATGTGACATCTACCAACCCGTACTGGACCGGTGGTGCACTGACGGCGTGGTGAATTATAGCGCATCCTTCTCCTAGAGAAGAGGCCTGAGTCCCTGCAGTGGAAACATTATAGGCTGATAATGTTGAGTATTGTGGCGAGAACAATACTTATAAGTAAAAAAAAATATTAAACAAAACCTATTTGAGCAAACATTCCGCCGCAAAATCTTCGCCAGCCAGTCACATCCTAACAGGGCTCTATAACAAAATTATCACTTTAGTTTCAGGACTCAGTAACGTGTAGCACGCCAAGTAAGAATCGTGATAAAGCCTTTAATGTTGCTAACCTCATTTTCTTGGCCGTCAAGTGCCATTAAAAGTTTAAGCTTCGGCCTAGGATAGTCTGGAGACCTTACTCGCCTTTATGACTGGATTTAGTGCACTAATAAATAAGTGTGGCCATATTACAGATAGTGTTTGCGAAACAAACTTTCTATATTGTTTGGTTGTTGAGGATTGAAGATTATAAGGATTGAGTTCTTGTGTTTTGTGAGTCGTTGACATTATCTGTGAGTATTTTCTCATTATCTTGGACGGTCGATAGAGTGCATGTTCATGTAACGTTTTCTGGCTGTCAAGGGGTATTGTGTTGCCTAGTAACGGGGTTATAGCGGTCACAAAACCTGTCACTCCAGTTTGCAAGCAGACTCAACATAGTTAACAACTACAACAACAACTTTTTGTTTTAATCAGTTAAAAAGTCTATGCACAGCTTTATCAAAAATTGAAGCACAAGGAGAAGTCCCTATCGAGGCTGCGGGTTGTTTGCAAGGGATACCGCGGCCTCGACATGAAGGGCTAAGAAGGAACATGGGTGGTTTTTAGTCAGTAGAAGTCTGACACTCCCTTTCGCTCTGCCCAAAAGCGAGAGGGGTTTTTTTTTTTTTTTTTTTTTTTGATGATTTCCCACCCCCAAAAATAAAAAAAAAAAGGAGAAGTCACAAATTCAGCGACATTAACTCACATTAATCACAAACGTGACTCAATGTTTCATAAACGTAGACCATCATCCGAAAAAACTATGACTCCCAAAATAAAGCATGGCATAGTTGACAGAACTACTAAATATCACGCAAGGTGTAAACCGACCCCATTGGGGCTGCGGGATGTTCGAAAGAGATACCGCGGTCTCGGCACAAGGGCTAAGAAGGAACATGGGTGGTTTTTAGTCAGTAGTCTGATACTCTGCCCAAGAGCGGGAGGGGTTATTCGATGATTTCCCACCCCTAAAAAAAGGTGTAAACCGACCATTCACAAAGCTTTCCGTACTATAATTATTCTGTACATCAAATTAAGTAACTCTACGCAAACAAGCTTTTTCCAGCAGTACTTTGCTGGTAAAGTAACATCTATTATTAACCAAAGTAAGTGAATTTTGAAATCACGAACAGCCAAAAAACACTCATAGGTAGGAAACTGCATGCAAGGCTGAAAAAGAAACGTTTTATCAAAACCAAACCACTCTAAAAGTCAACTCAGCAAGTTCGCATCCCTAACAATACGCATGACTGCAGCATTATTTCTTCCAAAATCGTCGGTCGGCCAAACAAATAACCAAATCGGCTCCAAGTGCGATAGTTCAATGCGGACCATTTTATCACGCGGTGGGTACTACGAAACAAATTGAGATCCCCTGATATGTGTGCGTTACATAAATCTTCGCTGTTCGCGGGAATCCTTCGAATTATCTTGTTTTTGTTTTATTTACGGTATTGCGTAAATATTGTGCCTTTTTTTGGGTAGGCTACTTATTCGCGGGAAGTGGGGCAATCTATATTTGTTTTTCGTGGGATTTTAAAACAGTCAATAATCTCGCTCTCTTTTACATGGGACTTAGTTATAAGTGGTGAAATGTAAGTGTACCTACACCTATAGGTACCTACACCTCTGCCTAACCCTTCGAGGATTGCAGGCGTGATATTGTTATGTATGTTGTGTTTAAAACAGTTTAAATTGACTAAAAGACTTTGTACAATATAAATAATTAATTTGGACTAATTGCGTATTATTGTATTAAAAGTTCACACTCCATCCTTTTTGTGTCTAATTTGTTCCAAGTAACCCCTTTTGGCAGCCTTTGATAAATCGTTGAGAGTAAATTAATTAGCCTCAAACCGATACAATTTTAATATTTCCCAGAATAAGCCATCATATTCAAGATTGAAATGTAGGTTGATGTAACGTTGAACATTGAGCACACTAGCGCCACGTAAAAACGGCGCGATGCAGAAACAAAAGTTTGTTTAACGCCACTCGGCGATAGATGTCACTACATATCGGTTGCTACGAAAGCTTGTGAACGGGAAAATAGATGAAAGAAAATGTTTATGTTTACAGAGTTTTTTATTCATTCTTAAGAGTTTATTTACTGTTTTCCTTATCTCCAAAGGCTGCCGATTGTTAAGGTGATAAGTTTCTATTAAAATGTTAATGCCTTTATGGGAATATTACCACCTGCGCACTTGACGATGTCATGAATGCATTAGCGAGCGGAGTTGACATAGCTCATTCTCATTAAATATATTTGGCGCAAATTAAGCTAAGTTTTGGGACAAATATATTTAATGTTAATTTTATTACCATGGAGTCTGGATTCGTGCCGGGTTGATGGCAATAGGCTTGCCCCCTAGTACATAGGATTTAAACATAACTGTCGAAATGTGGGTGTGCTATAAGGTAACTCTGCGGGGATTACAGGCGTATTACGTTATATTGCCATAGATCACTAAAAGGGCTTGTGGAAAATGTAATTGAGATTTTTTCCCTTTTTCGTTTAGTCTTTAATATTTATCAGTTAGAAACTACTACTATTAAAGGGTTAAAACACAGGTATTATAAAGACATACAAATACCCAATCTGCTAGTTACGGTGACACTCAAAACTTAACTTAAAAGGAGTCGTTAGTAGATACTTTAACTGCACTTTAACAGCTTGAAACTCTAAGAGTAATGAACGAAAGATTTGGTAACTTTTTAAAACCCCAAGTCTTCGAGTTATCTTACGGTTTTTTACAAGTTTTAACTGAATTTTAAACGAACAAATGAATTATTCAGTTGTAATTACAGTCAATTGATGTACTCCGTTGGTATAAATCCCTTTTCTATATTAAAGGGATGAATCTTTTTTCTTAAAGGCCTTTAGATTGATGGGCGGTAGAATTTCTACCAATGGATTACCTTGAAGATATAAGCCATGGAGCAAAGTACCTAGCTCTGGATAAATTATGGAGCTTTGGATTATTTTCATTAAGTCTGACTGCCTTGTTGGTCTAGACTAGAACACAGGACCTGTCCTGACCTGTTCGACTCCGTTCTGTTCATGCTCGGTTGATGGCAATAAGCTTGCCCCCTATTGGGACCTACATGGATCGTCTGCACCTCTACGTAACCATTTTTTTTTTTTTGGCGGGTTGAAAATCATCGAAAAACCCCTCCCGCTCTTGGGCAGAGCGAAAGGGAGTGTCAGACTTCTACTGACTAAAAACCACCCATGTTCCTTCTTAGCCTTTTATGTCGAGGCCGCGGTATCTCTTGCGAACAACCCGCAGCCCCAACGGGACCTTTACCTAACCCTTCGGGGATTATTCGCGTGTAGTCATAGTTTAGTAAAGCTTTTAATATGTATTAGTTTATTTTAGTTTATGAGATTATTTTGTGTATTTTAGTATGGGCTTTAATTGCCTCATAATAAAATAATTTGATTTGATTTTGACGTCCCCGCGCGGTGGATTATTGCCCATCACTCTCTTAGGGCCTCCCCCTAGTCCTTGCAGTAGGAATATTTTAGGCTGATGATGATGATGATTTTGACGTGATGTTTTTTTATTTGATTCAAGTATTTGACTTATAACAAACTACTACTTAATTATTTTGCAGCCTGATCGCGGCAACAAATGCATAGAAATGTACTAAATATGGCACGTTGTTTATTGTGTGGATGCGAATTTTCACTGAATCGGATTTCCTGGTACAGACTGTTAGGTGTAAAAACTCCTAGGTCAATGTAGTTTGGGTGGGTTCCTTAACACCAATATGTAGAACAATCCTATTTCGAAGTTTCCTTACAGCATGCACTAATTTTGTTTACAAATCCAATGTTTTCCAAGTTTTGTCGGCAATAAAGATCGATAATTAAGAAGCCAATAGGCTGAAATTAATCAAGATCTTAAATAGCAATTAGATGTTATTCCAACGTCGGAATATTTGTTAGGGTAGCGAAATAGGGCACTCATCGCTTGCGCTGCACTTAGGGCTGGCCGCAAGTTGTAGGAGGAGCGCTTCTCAGAAGACAAATAGACAAAAAAGAACATAATTATATAATTATTATATACTTATCGATAATCTTACAGACGGACTAATTAGAATCATATTTTTTTAGTCAGTAAACATCCCTATTAGTGGGTACGCAAAGTAAAAAGATATATTGTACAATTTGATTTTAAAACTATAAGTTTCAGTCAATTAATAAACGTAATTTACATAAAACTATAATAAAGTCTTATTTACTCGAAATTTTTTACGCTGGTCTTACAGTCTACACCTTGAATAATTGACGGATATTTCATGACTTCGACCATGACCTTTGGTCATCTAGTTGAGCCTGATAATAACAGCCGCTAGGATCAATGTTCAGGTTAAGCCGCGCTTGCCTAGGTTGGTCTGCGGATGGGTTACTCATTACATTTGAGTTTCCTCTGTACCTCGGAAAGCATGTAAAGGTCCAGCTGTCATTTGTAAATCTTTGACTGTCGATACAGGTAGGTAATCGGTTACCAGAGGGTCTGACAAACAGTTTTAACTAGGGGTATCATATTACCAAGTCATTACTGAGTTTTGACGGTCAGGTGTGTTTGCGGGTTGTTCGCAAGAGATACCGCGGCCTCGACATGAAGGGCTAAGAAGGAACATGGGTGGTTTAGTCAGTAGAAGTCTGACACTCCGTTTCGCTCTGCCCAAGAGCGGAAGGGGTTATTTGATGATTTTCCAGCCGCCAAAAAAAAATTGTGTCAGGCAATCGCTCTAAGTAAAATTCTGGTATTTAGCTGCATTCTAATAGACTGGAAACCGACCTGAACATACTTTGGAAAAAGGCTAGGCAGTAGAGATGATGACGTCCCGACCTTCAAAACAATCCCCACCGCTATCAGCCTGTACCTTAACACTGGGCCCCCAAAACCTGATTCTGGCCGTGTGCCACGAAGGCAGGTTATTAACACTACGTGAACACTTGGCACATGCCGGGTGACAAATGAAGCCGACATTATGAACGAACCGCTCATATTTTCAACTAATATTGTGCAGCCGCGATGGCGGTCGGACGAAAAATTTGATACTATATTGTGGTATTTTGAGTCCGTTTTAATTAAAAAACGTTGAAAAGCAAACCTTATTTCTTCGTAAAAATAAATAGCGACCATAAACTAGCAACACTGACTACCTTGTTGGTCTAGTGGTCGCAAATGTTGCTGGCTGAGGATGAGATCCAAGGTTCGATTCCCGAGTGGGGCGAAGTATTATTGGGTTTTTCCAATAGGAGTTTCTCAGAAGCAGTCACGGAGTCTGAATTTGTGCCTGGTTGTTGGCAAAAGGCTCGCCCCCAATTACATGGGACTTATTATGTACATTTTGGAATGAAACCTCGTCTTCGTTCATTTTCGACGGTGATCCTCAATACTCAATACTTTATTGCATTCCACATGTAAACTTGGTGGTTGTTATATGTAACGTTGTTGTATGTCTTTGTAAATTATATGTAATGTAGGTATAACCCAGGTAGGTACTTTCTGAGCTAAACTAAATAGTATAAATAAAATACAATACATAAAACAGGTGTCTATTGTGAGATTTAGGAGTAATTAATTAATAAAATAAATCCAATAATCCTGTTTCAAAATTCACAAAAAATCCACAGGTAAACACGATAAAACTGCAATACCAATACACGTACATCACAACAGTCATAATTTGGCGTCCGAACACATTACCCATCTTAACTGCCGCGCCGCCGGTCCCGGATTAGAGCCGGGATCAACGAGTGCAATTCCCGGGACTCGCTCGCACCAGGCATAGGATCCCGTTTATTGACCATTAGTAAGGTCCGCTATGGTGTTTTCTGCTTACACTTTGCTATATGGTAGTGACATAATAATGGGACTATTTTCAAATTATGGTGACTTAGTGATAATCGCTGGTGGTGGATTAGCTTCACCGGTTATTAAAGGAAGGCTGGCTATAGATATTGATGTTGTTTTGACACCATACAACGTTAGACTGGTGCTGTGTTGTTGGCAAATCAAACTGAGATGAAATAAATATTTTTGTATTTTTTAAATTGTAATCACAAAGCAGGTTCATATCATCATTTCAGCCGAAAGACGTCCACTGCTGGACATAGGCCTCCCCAAGTGTCGCCACATTGCCAGTCCCGTGCGTCTCGCATCCAGAGGATCCTCAAAATCTTCACCAGGTGGCCGGACTACCTAGTTTGAGGCCATCCAAAGCAAAGTCTTATAAATTCGCATAATATGATGTCACACCTGTAATGCTAGAAAGGTTAGGCAGAAGTGTACCTAATATACTAAGGAAACAGTCAATATATAATGCTAAAACTTTTAAAATAATCATTGCATAACTCATACAACTAGAGGAAATTACAAGAAATATTAAACCAGTCCGGAATTATAACTTTACATTAATCAGACCTCGAATGAAAGCTTTCACAGCAGTTATGAAACTTCAGAAACTATGTTTCATAGTTGGGCACTATTAAAATGGATATAAACCCACTGTTTTCTACACTGGCTACAGAAGCCGGCAAGTAATCAAAGAGGCGTAAAATCTGTTAGATATCCGACTAAAACTAACTTTATGGGGTTAGACGAGGATTTAGGGGAACTAGATGTGTCATGTAAGATATTTTGAACCAGCAAGTTGTCATAGTCAGCCAGATAATTGAATAATAGTAGTGGTTTAAGACTCAGTTTAGCTAGTTTTAATAACATCATCATCATCATCATCGGCCGGAACACGTCCACTGCTGAACAAAGGCCTCCCCATAAAGGGGGGGTTGCCATAATACCCACACTTGGCAGGCGGCTTGGGGATCGCAGTGAGGTCACAAAAAGTTTAAAGGACGTTGCTGCCTGTTCCTCGATGGCTAGTCGCAGTTTAAGGACGTACCCGGGTCCGTTTTAATAACAGTCACGTTTTTTTTTTTTTGAAAAAATAAAATCAACGATATAATGATTGTTCTAAATAAAAATATCACTATGGGAAGCATCATCGTGGAGTGCCCCAGGTGTCCGTCTACTAGCACTCTTGACGACCTGATTAACCCTTACACCTTCAATAAATGTGACCACCTCTATTTTACTATTGCTTGTACAGTCGAACAAGCTAATACGTATACAGCCAGCTAACTTGCATTTACTTTTAAGATTATACAGATACATTTAGAGTCTGATGTCAAACGATACAGCGTTTGACATCAGTCGCTTAATGCAAAACACTTTATAAAACAAAACTACAATCAATATTTGCAGTGTTCTAGAATTATAAAGATACTTACCTATATACTTATTTGCTTGTTCCACTGCTACAAACTGTGTAGGTAAAATGGAAATAAAATCGACACGACAAAAAGAAGATCGTTACCCTTTTTAAACTCGATGAAGTAATTCAATATAATACAAATGCTACAAAATCTTTAGGTCAATAATTATACTTACAGATTGACAGACCTTCAAATATCTTGTCTTTGTAAAATTGCCAGATATTATGATTATCTTAACAAGAAACGGATATTTTCAACACCGACTAGGTACGTCTACAACCGCATCCAGTCACATCCAATTATAATCCCATACATACAAGTAAAGCAAGATTATTGCAGAACTTGGTTTCTTCCCACTCTATTTGCGGCAATGTTTATGGCCCATTACGTCGGAAAACCAGTCGTTATAGTAATGAAAACAGAGTGGCCGGCCGTCTCATTATCATTGGATAATCTGAGACCAAGGGGATGGAACTTTCATACTTAGTAGTTTAAGATATTAAAGTGTACTGTGTTGTGGATTAGATGTGTGATTAGTTCGTTTTGTTTTGGTGGGTCGGTGATTTTGGGTTTATGTGTACGTGGGCTATTTGATGTGGGTTTAGCGTAAGTTGCCATTTACACTGTCTTGCAATTCGGCTTTTAGACATTTTATGTGCATTATTTACGGATAACTGTCATTTTTTTGGGATTGTCAGTTCTTATAATAAACATTTAGATACACAACATATTGTATATTGATCAAAAAGTAGGAAGTAGTACTAAAAAATAGTCGACAAGTAAAGCTAACGAATTCTGCCAAACGTCCATTAAAACAGGTAGTGGCCCATTATACTAGCAGCTTTTTACTCCCGTCCCGGTTACCTCAGCAAATTTCCCGTCTGCAAAAAACAAATCCATCTCTTTCCAACCTTTCTCCTTTTCAAACACTTAAAAATCTCAACGACCAACGCAAACTTTCCCGTTTTAAGAAATTATACGTAGTCCAATTACATTAAACTAGAATAAATGGTGAAATAAAACAGAGAAATCCTTATTAAGTCCCACACTTAGGCAACATCTTATCTGCGGTAATCCTAGAAGCGACTAAAACGTTAGGTCTAAAACACAGTGATATATAGCGAGTGGTCTGGGCTTAAACTCAGATTAACTTAGATTCAGTCGGTGGAGTTAATTTGTTTTTAGCTGTATCATAGTTGCTCTGTGAAAGATTTGATTCAGTTATGTAGTTTTTTATCGTTTTAGACTGAGAGAGAAGAAACATAGATGTAGGTATACCTAATTCCCGTCGTGACTGCAGGTTGTCCGAAAGAGATACCGTGGCCTCGACACAAAGGGCTAAGAAGGAACATGGGTGGTTTTTAGTCAGTAGAAGTCTGACACTCTCTTTCGCTCTGACCAGAGCGGGAGGGGTTATTTGATGATTTCCCACCCTACAAAAAAAAAGGTATACCTAATTTCTTTGTATGGTTTTAGTTTTATTTTCGTCACATTCAAGCTGAATCAGTGTCTTCATCTCTTGTATTTCTGCAATGTCAATTAAAGGTACAAAACATGGAACTTAACAACTCAAACACAATTCATATTACATAGGTAAGGGGGGGTAGGGGGGGGGGTGGGTAGGTGGGTCATATTTATTAGTTTGTTATTATTATTTTATATTATTTGTGTATTTTACCTATGGGCCTTTGATGCCTGCAATAAAACAATTATTATTATTATTATTATAATTATAGGTACGCAGAAACCACAAATCGCCACCTGCTACGATCCTTGCATACGCATTTTGCCTCACCCGGCTTACGTGTATGACCAGCATAGCAGGGCTATTGCGTATCTTTTTCAATGTCAGTGGATATCATAGTGTCCATCGATTAACTGTCAAATGGTTCCATTTTGTACCGAACCATAACCATTTGACAGTTAATCGATGGACACTATGATAGCCACTGACATTTAAAAAGATATGCAATAGCCCTGCAGATTTACCTATCCTTTCTGAAGAACCTCATCAACAAAGAGTTTTCCGACTATAATAGTACTACCAAAATAATGGAAAAAACACTGCAACCATACAAAATATAAATGAACTGCACTTAAACTCCGACATTGATCCGCCGTTGAATTTCGATTGGCACTAATAAAATTTTCAATAGTTTTGGTTCAGTAATGCTTTAACTGCAGGCTTTTATGCCCGTAATAAAACAGGATGAGAGCGAACGGTGAACTAGCAGATATTGTAACGGGGTGAAACCGCGTTTTAGTGGCCCGCAGTGATGCGGTTGGGGCGTTTCCGCTCCGCTTGCATTGTGGCGATGGGCTGATACAGGCTAATTAAGATAAACAGTTAACCACACGTCCAATAATCGCAATTATCGACTGAACCGTAGCATGGCACTGATTGATGATAACCTATTAATAGGTACCTGATTACACATAATAATATATCTATATCTAGTGTAGGTAAGTATGGAAACTAACATTTTTTTTTTAAAACACGTTGCCCCACACTAGGAATTTCTCCTGTATCGTGGGTGCGTTCACAAACATTTAAACTCACATACACAAATACCCAGACCCGAAACAACTATCTGTAGGCCATACAAATATTTGTTCCGTGCGGGGATCGAACCCGCGATACGCCGCGCAGCAGTCCAATCGCTCAGCCACTGCACCAACCGTGTCGTCAAACATGATGATGATGAGCTAGTCTTCAAAGTTAAATTTAGAAAACTCATTACCTGCCTATCCTTTCTCAAATATGTTGAGGTCGGTTTTCTGTCTTACCGGATGCTTAGCTAAATACCAGAATTTTACTTGGAGCGCTGGCCTAATTATGATCTCCACAAACCAGTTAGTACTGGGTAATACGATATACTTTGGTAAGACTGGTTGTCAGACTTTCGGGCCACTGATTACTTGCAACGTTCCGAGTCACGGAGAAAACTCGGTATGTAATGGATCATCATCAGCCTATAACATTACCACTGCAGGGACTCAAGCCTCCTCTCTAAGAGAGGGATGGGCTATAATTCACCACGCGGGCCCAGTGCGGGTTGGTAGATGTCACATATCTTCGATTTTTTTGGTCCTAAGGCATGCCAGTTTCCTCACGATGTTTTCCTTCACCGTATTGAGCAGTAGTGATGAAATAAATTGCACAAAGTAATGCGCCTATCTGGGTTCGAACCCACGACTTAATGTTCGTGTGTCGGGGCCGCCACAACTGGGCCACCACTGCTCCACCGTAATGTAATGGATGGTTAGTGGTTTTTAAATTTTCCTCACACTTTGAATTTCTCCTGTATCGTGGGTGCGTTTACAAGCAAGGCACATTTCGTTCTCACTTACATAAACATCCCAATTAGGAACACAGCTATCTGTAGGTCACACAAGTATTTATGCCATGCAGGGATCAATTTGTACCGTCAAATTAAATTAAACCTAGTTTAAAATCTCAAACACGGACCTAAATTCTTCACTGCCAGATCTCAACAACTCACTTTACAGTCCACAGTACTTACGCCAGAAAATCAGCTGACACAGAAAGTAATTGCATTAATAAAACGAAACTTCCTCAGTGGAGAATCGCCTTCGCAGTAAAATCGACGGTAATTTAATTATTATCTTACTATCTTAACCGCGGGATGGTATTACTAATTTAATTGCTTCACTCGGCCGCCGCAGTTCAACTAACTTACTTAAACAAGACTTCTTTTTACACGGATAGAGTTGGTAATATAAGTAAGGCTTCTTAAGTTATTCCTTCTATTGTATTTAGATGGTTTTTATCGTGAAGCTCGTGGCTAAATAATAATACGGGTTCATCTTTAAGTTAAGCCGCACGTGCCTAAGTTCCGTGGATTCGTGACCACTCATTACACACCAAGCTTCCCCAGTGCGTCGGAGAGCACGTTAAACCGTTGGTCCTGGCTATCAATAAATTGTTGAGCATGGACTCTTATTACAGGTAGTCAGTAAACTATTTGCAAACTACTTATTAAAAAATGTTCTTATAATCTATTATTCTGTAGTACTGATTAATAATATATTGCTTGGCACCTATTCTTGTATTATAAATACTCGAGGGGAATGGTGCTGATAGCCGACATACAGGCTATGCCTAGTTCGGCTACAGACGCTAATCTCTTTGCTCTAACTGAAACTGTTGCCACATTCCATTGTAAAATAGTACTAAGTTGTTTCTGAAATATATTATTATTATTATAAACTGAAAGTCTGACAACTAGTGTTGCACAAGTAAGGTACCAGAATTAAATATGTATACGCGATTACCGATTAAAGTAGAAAAAAGGTATTACAGTAGCTATGCTATACATTTTACAATACAAGCTTTCAACTACTTCATAATTACGTAACTTTTTAATGCCCTGTTTTAAATTTGCCACTGCACCTTTTTCCACTTATTTTCGTCTCATAAGGAGTATTTAAAAAATCCTACTTACCCGTGGATATCAGTTTAGCTCACAGACACCGCTGTGTTCATTAGCATGAGGGTAGTTTCAGGTTCTACACGTAGTTACCACCGTCTGACCTTCACAACCCTTGGGAACCGGCTCTCTATAGGAGATATTATTATGCTATTTTTAGTGTGTGCAGGATTTTGCAGTGCGTTCACCCTAAGAGGAATTATCATTATAATATACTAGCTGATGTCCGCGGCTTCGTCCGTGTGGATGTTGGTTATCGCGACCGAAAGTACCTAACTACTCCGTTGCCGCGGCTAATTGCTGCGCAGCGGACAGACCTCCGGTGCGATCTCATGGCGGCATGGAAACAGCGACTGTCGCAACCCCGTGCAGGGCACGCCACGATAGTGGCGTTAAGTCCCCTCTTTGAGGAGTGGCTGGAGAGGCGCCACGGCGCCCTCACCTTCCGTCTGACGCAGGTACTCACCGGACACGGTTGTTTCGGGAGGTACCTGCACCGAATCAGGCGGGAGGAAACGCCCGGTTGTCACCATTGTGAGGATCGGCCGGAGGACACGGTGGAGCACACCGTGGAGGTGTGTCCCGCTTGGGCGGAGCCCCGCCGTGTTCTCGTAGCGGCGATCGGCGGCGGCGACCTCTCGCGTCCGGCCCTGGTGCAAGCCATGGTCCGGGGCGAGGAGGAATGGGACGCCGTCGCCTCCTTCTGCGAAGCAGTGATGCTAGCGAAGGAGGTGGCGGAACGTGAGAGGGAGAGAACCTCTCGTCCCAGCCGCCGCGGGAGGCGATCCGGGCGTCGGGGGCCACGTGATGGCTTCCGGCCACCGTAGACGCGGGCCTGTGGACGGTGAGTGATGGGTAAGCTCGCCGTCCGTCCGTCTTATGACGACAACAGGCCGTGTCGACGGCGCGTTCGTGTTCCACGCGCGCCTCAAAGAGATGTCAGCAACATGGAAGGGGCCCGCAAGGGCCGACGCCTGTCGAGGCTGCGGGTTGTCCGCAAGGGATACCGAGGCCTCGACATGAAGGGCGAAGAAGGAACATGGGTGGTTTTTAGTCAGTAGAAGTCTGACACTCCCTTTCGCTCTGCCCAAGAGCGGGAGGGGTTATTTGATGATTTCCCACCCCCCAAAAAAAAAAAAAAAAAAGTACCTAACTAACTTTTCACCTTTCAACCCCTTTTTTTTTTGGGGGGGTGGGAATCATCAAATAACCCCTCCCGCTCTTGAGCAGAGCGAAAGGGATTGTCAGACTTCTACTGACTAAAAACCACCCATGTTCCTTCTTAGCCCTTCATGTCGAGGCCGCGGTATCTCTTACGAACAACCCGCAGCCACCTTTCAACCCCTTACAACCCTTTTTTTTGTTCTTGTCCTTTCTCAGGCTCTAGACTATTTGTGTACCAAATTTCATTTAAATCAGTTCTGTAGTTTTGGCGTGAAACGCGACAGACAGAGAGACATAGTTACTTTCGCATTTATAATATAAAGTAAGGAAGTAAAAATTTCTGAGCAACACAAAGCATGGTTCATAGTTTAGTTTAGTCATCATCATCTTCCTGCCCTTATTTGATTCTACTTGGAGTAAGTGCAACACGTTTTCTTTTTCCATTATCACGTACAGACGTAACGGTATCATTTACTTTAAGAAGTACTTAAATCTCTTCTATATCAAAATCTATATCAAATGCAATGAATAGTGACGCTAACAAAAACTTTCGGAATTTTTGCTATAGGACAGCGTTCCTAATTCTTATTCACTACTTCTATGGAAATATGCTAAAAATATTGGCATGATTTTTCAGCATTTTAATTTCTGAAAACATGAAATATTTTTCCTTTAGTTTTCGTCTTTTAGTTTCGAACCAAGCTCCGCAGTTTACCAGTTTGACGTTCATATCACAAAGCATACATGACTAACTTTGACAGTGCAACGGCCGAGAGAATTCAATGCAGCCTTATTATTGGGACTCGGCTGTCATTCACTGTGGCAATGCGATGGTTTGACGTATTTAAACGCTGGAAACCGTCAATGAGCTTTAAAATGAATAGGTACTTTAGTCGAATTTTATTCAACCATTACTTAGAAACCTTCACTTTGAAATACAACTAGCTGCCGATACTTGGAAAAACAATATTTCAGATAAACTCAGAGATTTTTTAAAAAACAAGTCTGTTTAAAACGATTGGCTAACCAAATGTTGGTTGGAGGACAACCAGTGTCACCAAATAATGTCATTAACCATGAAAGATTCGTTCGCCAATAAAGATTCGTTCTTATATTATGAGAACAAATCTAAATTGGCGGATATCGACTTTCGCCGTTGTTCGCTATTTCACAAAATAAACAGTTTTTTTTTCAAATATCCTGTGACGAAGGTACAATATTTTTTTTTGTCTAGACAAAATAAAATATTTATCAATCTATCACTAGGCCCTATTCTCCAGAAATTGTTCGTGCGTTAAATTCTTCCACAGTTCTGCGAATCAATTTCATTCAACCTCCTCCGAAAGTAACAATTATTGTCAATCCCAGCCAATATTTATCTTCTCATCCGTAATACAGTTTCAGAAATATCAGGAGTTCTGGACATTAGCTATTCCGAACATCGAGATAAGTTGTACGGTCCAAAAATTTCACATTCAGTTTATTCAAAGTTTATAGCGGGGGAAATTTAATAATCTCAACAACACTGAAGCCAACTTTGCGTGTTTGTCTTTCTTCGCGCCGTTCCCTTGGGGCCCGTTTAATTCGCCACCCAGACCATCTGTCGCACTGCACTGCTCCCTAACTTAGACCTGCCGACTTTATAATTTTACACGCCACGATAGAAGCTGTTTCGTTTTTCGGGTCTTGGACCTATTTGAATTTACATTGTTTAGTCTCCGGCAGAAGTTTTAGATTGTCTGTGGCCGTTACGAAATACTGGCTGAAAAAAATCAAGCGTCAATAAAGTAAGGCAGCATTAAAAGAGTCTTAATATCTTGTGATTTAAATATACGAAGATTAAGATTGCAGAGTAGCTACGAACCATGCGTGAAATGAATAGATTTTAAACGGGTTATCCACTGACATCTTTAGATCCCATAGATAAAACGATCAATCTACCAGCAAATCCCACATAACGGATAATAAACCGTATTTACCAGCTACTCGTATATTTAGACCAAGTAGAACAATCTGAGGTTTTCACTCAATAAACCAATACTTATTAACTTCAAAGCGGAATGGTAAAGTTAAAGCACTATTGCCAGTATATTTAAGCCGTTTTGAGGCAGTATTAGTGGAGTTAGGAAGGATCAACTAACACTGGCTATGTACTGCGTTTTGAGAGAACACGGGGTTGGTTGTACATAGTTGGGGTAGCAACACTAATTACGTTAAAAAACAACACTTTTAGTTGTGAAAGCAGACTTGTAGTGGCTCTTGACTCACATTCTTGACATCCAGTGTAGTTCGGTTGCCTAATTAAGTTTTATTTTTTTATTTTGTTCAACTAACTGGTCGTAATTTTATTGTGACTCGGTCTTTATTCGTCTGAATATATTCGGTTAGAATAATTTGGTTAGAGAATTTACTTTTGTTACGTGTGTGCTTCTGAATTGTTGATTAAGTATAACGTTTTATTCTGGACGCTCTTATCTTGTACGTCTTTCTTTATCGTTCTCACGTTTATGTATAGAATCAGAATGAATGATGTAACCAAGATCATGTAACAACATTTTTGTGTCAATGAAGTTTCATGCCCATTCTTCTTCATGGAGATCTATGCTATGGAATAGGCAAATACAGTGTTTTCACAAATTATTATGCCTTGTGACTGTATATTCACTTTTTTTTGTTTTCTTTTTTTGACTTTCAACAGTGCCAGCGGTCTTATTGAAATAAATGCTTTAAGTTTGAGTTAAAGTCCATTTCACGAAAGAAGTCCCGCGGACATTTGTGGAACTAAATTTAACAGATCGGCCATGTTGTCGTTTGTCGATGTTATCAAGGTGCGTTTGTTGTGGTAGATATTTTGTGAGTTTATTATTGGATTAGTGCGTTATAAGGTTTATTTACGATGCCAAAAGTTGTGAAACAACATTATGTCGCGCGACATACAGCGCTGCGTCTGCGGGACTTCTTTCGTGAAATGGACTTTAGTAATTTCTCTTTATTTTTTCGCTGTCAGTCAGCATGGTGGTAGAGGTGCTGACTGTTCAGGACTAATCATGCAATATATCGTTCATTATAATCTCAATATCTTCAAAATTCGAGTGTAACGTTTTTTCTAGGCAAGCGTGTTCCACTCAAGGCCGCAAACGCAAGCCTATTCAGTGAATAAAATAAAAAATGAAGCAGTAGGTAGTTTTTCTAACCAGTTGCGATCAACTAGTTAGAAATACATGGTTTATGGGATATCGTAAAGAGTGCATTCGTCGGTAATAACGACGTCTCTTACAGCGTATATTTTCATACATAATCATCTACCTAGCCTTTTCCTAACTATGTTGGGGTGGACTTCCAGTCTACCCGGATGCAGCTGTTTACCAGTATTTTACATGGAACGACTGCCTATATAACCTCCACAACCCAGTTAATACTAGGTAATACGATACCCTTTGGTAAGACTGGTTGTCAGACTTTCAGGTCACTGACTACCTGCAACGACTGCCAAAGATCTAAATTTGGCAGCCGGGACCAACAGCTTAACGTGCTTTCCGAAGCACGGAGGAAACTCGGTATGTAACAGGTGGTCACCCATCAATAATATTCAGGAATTGATTTTTACGGAATGATTACTAGAATAATTCCGTAAATTTCAATTCCTGAACATAGATTATAATATATAATTACCGCTAGATTAAACCTTGAAATGCGTAAGTCCAATTACAGTTTTTTTCACAAGCAGTAATTAAAATGATGTTTATTAAATATACTTACTACGTTGACGGAACTAAATATTCATCCAATTAAATTATTATCATTAAAATTAAAAGCCGTTGGAGTTGTGACATGAGTTGGATGGAGTACTTATAAAAAAACTGTGAATAACTTTTTTTTATTACATTTTTGTTAAAACTTCAAGTATGAATAAAAATTAGGATTTTTCTTCATCTCGCTTTTCCAATTTATGTAATAGCAATAATAGTCATGTTGTGTGACCGTCAGACTTCCAAGTTATGAGTTCGAACCCAAAACACGTAAGCTCTGATTTTTAGACTCGTGTGCGTATTGTAATTATCGTTAATTTTATCATCGTGACGAAACAAAAATGCCTTATTGTTTTTAGGGGCGGTGGGAAATCATCAAATGACTCCTCCCGCTAGGCAGCGGTAGGGAGTGTCAGACCTCTACTGACTAAAAACCACCCATGTTCCTTCTTAGCTCTTTGTGTCGAAGTCGCGGTATCTCCTTCGAATAACCCGCAGCCCCGACGGGAAATAAACATGGATAAGAGATATTTCTTGACGGCATGTAAGGGGCAGGGCAAATCAGTGGCCCATAGACGGCATTAAAACTCTGACACCAGGTTAGGCACTAACCACACGATGAAGAAAGAAACATACCATCCGAGAAAATAAATCTTATTATTATTATACATGCATGGCTACAACCGAAAAAGCTAAACCCAAGGAAATTTTAAACCCGAAGACAGAATGCAAAGTCTACGTCCCGACATTTTCTTTTTAATCAATCGTAAATGTCAAAGACACGGCGCTTTCCGGCCTGGGGCGCAATTAAAAATTGCTTTGTAAGCGGTGTGCGCGTGTGTCCCTGCCTTTACGAGATTAACGCGAGCAACCGACTGTAGAAGCCGCGCCTTAATTAAATTTTAAATTTTCGAACGTTCACGTTGGCGAGTGGGTACGCGGGTTTTGTTAGTTCTTTTTTTTAATTTATTTAGGTTCTATTTTTGATTAAATTATTTGCTGTGTCAACGGTAATCAGGACGAATGTACGGTGTCCCTGCCCCAAAGGCCTGTGTCGATATAAAGGGGAAATCGGCAGGGCAGAATGAGCTTATTGTGCTAACTTTTATTGCATGGACAATAAAAGTGAAAAAAATACATCTATCGCCTTCCTTCTGTTCTGACGACGCGACTCTACACCGCATCAGACAATTTGCTTTTTTGTATTCACTCCCTTAAAATTCAAGTTTAAATACGATTGAAATAATGATCTATATTTTGACCGTTTTCTAATATTTTCTGGGCAGTAACTTTTAAACTTATAGTAAATTCGAATGCAAACTTTCTTTCTTTTCATAAATGTTCATATGAGCTAGTTTTCACTGTCTACTATAGCAGCAAACGTATGGTTCGTTCATTCAAATCCTGATTGTTTGAGATGACGTCACGCGTTTGCCATGTCTCCAGTCGCCAGCTGAGCACCGAGACGCGTTTGAGTGCTGAGTGAGGATTCAAACGAATGTATCCGTTATCCAGGCTAAGTACACATTTTGTAGGAACTTTTAACAGATTTTTCAGTTTGCAAGATTATTTTCATTTAGTATGAGTACTACCTAAAAGGAATAGGTACTTCTTTTATTTAAGAAACTAAAAAAAGGGTTACAGATAAAAATAATTCGTAATTTTGTTTTTAAATATTGTAAAGCAAGGAGTTTGGCAATTTTATAGACAGATTCTTTTAGACTTACAATTTTGATTCTGTAAAATATAAAAGCAATTTTCCCCTGAAACCTACAACGGTATCAACGGTACGTTTGAGATGAGAGCTATTATATAATAGTATGGTTTCCAAAATACCTTAGTCCGTGAAAACGTAATACATTAGGAGAAAAACACTTTAAAAACTTACTTCGTGTATACATATTAGTGCTAGTGGCTGTACCAGCATGAAATATTGCAAAAAGTATTAGGCCTATATCTGTCGTGTTTGAGTACGACGCTGAGGCACGTTTGAAGTCGTCATCGCTACGAAGACGCCTCAAGAGCTGCACAGTCGATTCGTTTGAAAAGGAGAAACGCATCCATTCAAGTTTGTGCCCGGTGATGTTCTAATAAGCCTCCTCTGAAGGATTTGTACAGGATACAGGTTTGAAAGAAAGTAGGTAGGGACTTATAAAAGACAAAATAAGCACAGAGCAAAAAGTTCTTGTTTCATTTTACTACCCACTATTTTCCACATCGCAAACGTTCTTACAGTGTGAAAAATTGCACTAAGCTTAAAAATAAGTAAGTAACAACAAACGCTGTTCAGGTCCTCTCTTAAAAGTTTGCGTTAAAACTTACGCAGACTCCGTATTTTTTTGTAAAACAAAAAATAAAATTCTGCTTTCTTCTACATCCTTAACTGCCGACTTCGTTAAAAACAAAAGTAAATCATGACAACACGTTTCGCGCGAAAAAGGAATGCGTTCCAGAACTCCGCATTTGAATAGTCGAAAAATTTAAAAAACGAACTCGCAACCTAGCACTAACGCTGGCAGTACTGAATAGATACTCGTATGCTTACGGCTCTAAAGGCTAGGCTGAAAGGCCTGAGATCCGGGCACGCATAAAAAAATGCAGCATTTTTTGTGCTCGACTACCGTGTAACGAACACTACACTTTTTATATTTTTACTCTAACCGTCAGTATAGTTTAGAATTCGTGAAAATGGGATAGGTTAGTTTTAGTAACGTACGGAAGCTAAAACGTTAAAAATAAAAATACTTTGAAACCTAGATTTCAATTATTGTACAAAAGGTAACAACCTTCCAACCTCACATAAGGCTTTGAATGTTGTTATTTATCACAAACTTTATCCATCTCTCTTTCTATGCAGGTATTTTTAGAAGTCGTGAAAAACAACTGAAAATATGTATTGGTCTACATTTATTTAGCACCACATAAACTGATATTTTCGCAAACAAGGAGTGACAGACGTCAAAGTTTGGTCAACAACGTTACAACATGAACATTATCCTGTAGCATGTCTAGACAACCATGCTATAAAATAATTTTTGCTATAAAAATTCGTTCTGAAATCTTTAGACTCACTTTTTGTTAGTGTTTTAATTTCAGACATTATTTTTAAAGAATAAATTATACAGTAAAACTTCGTCCGTTTACACAATTTTAATCAATAGACAATATTTCACTCTTGTAAATAGAATGTCAACGTATTATCTATGGTTAATATAGCAAATAAACTTATCATTAATTTATATAAGTCAGTATAATATCTATCAGTTCCCCGTTTTTAGATGATGCGTTTGCCCGCTATTTGTTTTATCCAATAACATAAAGAAAAGTAGAGCCACCAAAAGAGTTAACCCTTCAAACCGCCACTCGGTCTTTTTGACCCCTCACGCCAACCGTCAACAGCACATGTCTTCATAACCCGTTCACAGCTTAGCAATACACTCACGTCCATAGTAATTCGACGTCGGAAGAATGGCCGAACAAATTGCTCGCACGATTGTCTGCGAGTACATACGAAATGAGCCAATGATATGAATTGTTGCTGGTGGACTTTTAGACCACCGGGCGAGTGATTGTCGTTTTTAGGGTTCCGCAGGGGATTTGTGCTAGCATGCATTAAAGCTTGCCTGCTAAATGCTAAATCGCATGAATTTAAACCGTTTTCGTATATGTTTTACTGAATTTCTGGACGAAACTAGTGGTCCTTTGACCATAGATAGAAGACACTGTTTTCCTACCTTTTATTTGAAACATAGGACAAACTTTCCTATCTACTAGTAATGACTGTTAAGTTATTACTAGTAGATAAGAAAGTTTCCTCTCTATTATTAAAGATAATATGCAATCATGTAATAATAATAATATAATACGATACTAAAGAATGCATAAATCATGAAATGATTAGTGTAACAATCAAAGATGTACTCGTATCTTTTACTAATATTTAGCACCAGGACAAGTAGTTACATTCTAAACTTGTAAATAAACCTCTTCCTCTTAAAGTGTTTAAGTAGTTCAAATTAACTAAAGCGTATCAAATAATTTCTCGATAAGGGGATGAAGTCTGGAGCTCGTAACTTAGAGTTTTATAAGATTTAAACGGAAACTATGAAAGCTTACACGGTCGTTTTATTAGTCTAGTCAGACGCTAACTAACTAACTGCCGCACTCAGAGAGCTATAATGATTACTTAGGTTATTACTTAGTAAAGGTTTTGACAGTTTTGTCATACAAAAGTATGTCAAATCTTTACTAAGTGACGGTTTAAGTAATCATTAAATATCTCTGAGTACCGCAGTAAGTGTTGAAGTAATTGTGGTCCTTTTAGACGAATGATTATTTTTAATAAGATTATTATTTTGTCGAAAACTTTCAAATTTCTAAGCGTAGGGTGTGACACCCTCAAATTAGGTGGACCGACAACCTTAAAAGTGTTTGAGTCAGACTGGTTGTGGAAAACATAGGACAGGTTGTAGCGGCACAGCTTATTAGTGCCTTATGTCCAGCAAGATAGATTATTTTTATTAAGTTATTCACCTTTTCTTGATTTTTTTTATTAATAGGAGAATAAGACTTTCTAAGTCTGCACCTATTTTCCTGGGTAACATGCTTTTCTCAAAGAACTGTCGAAATATTATGTAACAGTAAGACCAATCGAACCTTTCGCAGCCTACGGGACCACGTTATTAAACATAAAACACTCTTGTGCAGTCTACAATGCATTGTTTCGCATGCACTATTATTATTTAACCCTTTGATTTGTTGTTGTTTTCGTACCAAGCGCTTGATAAATGCACTGTAATAATAATGCACGAATAAATCTCTCAATGCAATGCCTGAATCATTTGAGTGAATTAAATTTCCGTGTTGGTTAACGTTGTTAACACCTGAATAGACACGTAATATAGGTTTTAATGTAAATTAAGTTAACTCTGAAAATGGGGAAACCCGCTTTGGAAACCGCTATTCATTAAACGGCTAGGTTTGTGTATTTTGAAAATCGATTATAACGTAAACATCTATTTACAGCAAAAACAGTCCAACCATAATTCTCTAAAGCTTACAAAACAAAGTTTTTCAATGCCAATAAATTTTCACGAATTGAACCAAACATCGCATCATTACGAACCCCTCAAAATATCATTCCATTCAATCACTCGAAACGGAACAAAATATTTATCAAACATTAATTTCTAACTAACAAATCGCGAGCGCAGAACACCATCTAACCCGTAAATTTCGCGTTCGGTCCCAAAGACCGGAACTCTTAAAACTCCGTGGAAAACTTTCGACTCACTGAATATATTTTCTTCCACGCCTTATTAATAAAGACCGGGTGATTAGTAACTTTTGATTCCGACTTTCCGGAGCTCCGATGAGGAGCAATTATTCGACATATTGATTTATTGTTCTACCCTCGTAAAGTTTGAGACGAATCGTCCTTAGATTGGAAACATACGGTCTAGAAGCGGTAGCGGTTTCGTTATTATTATGTTAGTTGTGTATTAGTAAAACTAAGATTCTTTTTTACAGTTTGGAATCAGTAACTCATCAGTTCAAATGAAAGTAACATACTTGCACACGTTTTAGATTTTGAGAATGAATACTTAATTCAGATTAATTTATAGGATAAATGCAAAATGAGATTATCAACACAAAATCTTTTCGAGAAAATATCACAGTGTCTAGTCATAAATGGATAGTCAACCGGACACCAGTGAATGCACTACGAGAATATATTATTGCTAAAACGCCGAAAATTAGCAATGACATACCGTAAGTAGTTTCAAGCAAAAACTTTACTATCTGATATGCTTCAACAATTTTATTATAACAAGAACTTTTATTTTACAAAAACGCTGCGTTCTCGCACCCACTTCATCCCCGTAAGTTTCAGTACTTAGAAAGTTTCCCATCGACCCTTAGAGACGGTGATTTCGCTCGTATAAAATATTGGTAGACGCTTTAATAACTTTCCTTGCTGATATGGAGTTTGCTATCAGTTCCCGTGATATGGCACGTTCTGCCCGCGGCTTCAGATACTTTTTTGAGTGTTTCGATATTTTGTCACACTTACTTATTATCGTTACATTTGTTTTGGCGGGGGAGAACCGAAGTTTAAGGGGTATCTTGATATCTCTTGGGACTGAGGGTTGCACAAGTACAAAATTACTTCGATAAATCTATCATTATTGTCAAATCTATTCATTGCTGCTGAAGCAGCAGTGGGCTGCCCATGTTTGTGAAAGGATGCCCGACGAAGTATATTAGTCCAGGAGTACACTGGACGTCACCAGGTGTATGGACTGACGCACTTAGTGCAGAAGTGCTTGGAACATGCTGGAAGCGGAAGGTGGAGGCCAAGGTGTTGTAACACAGCTTGGGAGAGGCCAATGACTACTAGTACAGTGCAAAAGACTGATTTTACTAAAGGTATGGTTGGTGCATCTTAGAAGAAGCCTATAACCGGAATTCCTGATCTGGACTGCGATGAACCGAGATGACAGGATGTCTTTTGTTACAGAAATGACTTCCATTTTCAACCTTATATCTAAATAGACCTTGTTAAGGACGACCCATCTTAACTTAACCCTCAAACATATCGTTATTAAAATCAACCTTTACACTTTTTACAAAAAATCAAACAATAGGTGTCTAAAACCTCCTGCCCTGAGACGCATGGTCTTGTGAAGAACAATGCAACATTCATATTATCTATTCAAGACATCCCAGGTCAAGACGACCCACAAAAAGGAGCAAGGAGATACAAAATATTAATATTTTTCAACTGGGTAACAATGCAAGCCGTAAAATGCTAGCGACTCGAGTTCAAAATAGATTTCTTGCCCCTCTAGAGCGGAAGTTGCTTTAAAATGTCGGGTTTTAATGTAAAAATTATTGAACGACAGCAATTTTTTTATTTAGTTCATAATATTTTTATTGCACTCTAGATCGTGATCACATGTAACGTTTTTATAAAAATGAAGATTACTCTTTTATTAACATTTTCACTCAAAATACATTTAATATCAAAGTAAAAAAAAACTGATTATAAAAATTTGATATTTTCATTTTAATGTGGTTGAGTTTGACGTAATGTATTAAATTTCACAAAGAAGTTTTCTTACACGTATTTTTTAGCCTAACCACAATAATATTTTATCAACATAGACGCGGAAATGAAAAATAAAGTGTCGTATGTGTTACCTCCATCGACGCAAGGTGCAAATGTCAGGTGAAGGAAGTGTTGCTAAATGCTTATCGGGGACTAAACTAACCTGTCACTGCTGGGGCGTTCGCAATTTTGGTAAGAGGACGATTATGTTTATTATTTTCTTCAGAAGGTTGTATGAATACTTATTACTTATAAATAATAGGATAAAACATCAAAGTAGTGTTAGATGTGCGGTAAATATTAATGAGGCCTAGGTAGGTATTAATTTTTGTACTGTGAAACTTGTTATTGGAAAAATAAATTTATTTTTATTTAAAAAAATCTAAAACATTCGGCCTACTAGTACTTTTTAGTTTTCTTTCAAGTTCTGGTTATTTTTATCCGAGACCTACTTTTAGATTTTCCATTTGAAGCTTACCTAAGCCCTTTTCCTTACATTTTCCAAATATAAGCACACAATACACAATTTATTACAATTTAACCTCACAATACAGCTATATTTGGTATAAAATATTAATCTCCGCATCCTCGCTCCCCAGTGGCGACAACTAAAATATGATTTGAGTCCAAAGCGAATACAAAATGAGAGACAAAATTGGAGTTTTCTCTTCTCAACTAAGAATGGAATAAAACCGTGCAATAGCAGTTTTACTTTAATATTTCTTCTTGGGTGTGTAATACGCTTTTTTAGCTTGAAAAGTGTTTTTATTTGATGCTAGATATATTGCTGTTTTTAAAATGGAAACTGGGCTAGTTATTTTTTTAACGGAATGAGTACCTGCTCACATTTATATCGTGTCATGTATCACAAGGACCATATTAATAAACGACTCCATGTACAAGTAAATACATTGAAACAATAAACTATAAGATATTATGTTTATTATATTTGATTTGATCTATGATCTAGATATTGGGCTAGGACCATAAAAATGATTATGTGTGGCACCTGCCACACATAATCACACATTTGTTTGTTTGTTTTGTTCGAGTTTGAATTCATACCTACGTATTCAAAGTCGAACAAAACCAACTACTATTAATTAAATCAATATTTTTCAAACAAACAATCAAAACACACTGATCTGAAAACCGCATAACACGTAACTCTCAATACAAATATAAATAATAGACCTACTGCAATAACAACAGCGGATAAACAAAAAAAAAGTACCAAGCCACACATGTACGTATATAGTCGTGACAAATTGTCGCAACCAGTTCACTAATTACCTGTGTCGTTTCGACCCGCCCCGCCAGCTGAAGGGTTAAGCCTACCTATTTTTTACACGGCTTTTTTACCCATTCTCTTTGATTTTTATACGGATCGCGATTAAATTTTAAATCGCACATTTTTTATGCATTTATTGGAATTGTGGATGTTTTATTATTTAAATATAACCACAGGAATGATTAAAATGTTGAGTTATCTCCTGGAGAGGGAAATGTAAAATTTGTAACTTCATTTGCCCTTTTTCAACCTTATTAAAGTGAATAAATATTTTACTGATATTATGGCTTAATATTTTATGCTGCGTCGAACCCAAATGAATTGGGATAAGAGCAAGAGAATGATTATGATCTTAAGCTGACGGTATATTTCACAAATATCTACTGCACTCATTGACTTATATATTACTGCGTAAGGACTGGGCGGACGGCATGTTAAAATGACGCCTCAAACGTGGTCCCAAAATGGTCTTTCCTAAGCCGAAGTGAACTAGTCCACGATCGGGTCTCTTCGGGTGCGGTCGTAAATTTTATTAAAAGCTTTATTTATGTTTTTTATACCTCGAAAATACCACGCCGCTTATACAAGGTTACATTAACGAGCAGACTACACCGATTCTCTGTATGGCGAACGCGTCGAGCAAATGTTCGGACGACCGTATCTTTAGTTTTTATATCAATGACTGCACTCCTCACCCTCGACCGATACCAAATTCAACAAAGCCGTCTATTTCGTATTACACAAATATCACACCAAATTTATGATAACCATCATCGCATCTAATTATGATTCACAAACAAAAACTTCAAGCATCACTGAACTGACGCAAAACATCGTAACTGTCATCCGAAACTAATAATTTAATCTTTTATAACTCGACGCATTAATTTCGACTCTATAGACATCCGACTCCGTTGAAAGTAAATTTAAATTTCGAAAATAATCAACACGGAAATAACGTGATTTGTTATGACCGCCTCATTATAAATGTGTGACAGGTTATAATAAGTTCAGAGGAAGATAAAAAGTTATGAAATGAGAGCATATAATTACCTACTCAAAATTCTTTGCATTCTCTCAGTCACAAGGAAAATATTGCAACAATCGTACAAAATGAGGATGTTCTGTGATAGGCTGCGGGTTGTCCGCAAGGGATACCGCGGCCTCGACATGAAGGGCGAAGAAGGAACATGGGTGGTTTTTAGTCAGTAGAAGTCTGACACTCCCTTTCGCTCTGCCCAAGAGCGGGAGGGGTTATTTGATGATTTCCCACCCCCAAAAAAAAAAAAAAAAAAAAAAAGGATGTTCTGTGAAATTCCTTTAAAAATTAACTATGAACGAACTCATTTATTTTACCAGGTCTTTTGATCGAACCAATTGGTTTGATAAATTAGGGTCCAATTTAATAAAAATCGCACACAGGTTCACAGGTTGCAATTTTACAATTTTCATTTATACAAACTTTTCTGCTTTACATATATGTCGTGATTTAGTAAGTTTTTGTCCAACATTTTGTTGTAGGTACTGTCAGATATATTATATATAGGAGAACACAAGCAGAGCAGAGAACAGAAGCAGTTACGACAACCATTACAATAGATCTTATCAATCAATACAGGATGCCGCCTAAACTAATAATTTACTCGTAGATAGAAACTAAAAATCTCATAAAAGCTATCCATGTACACAATTATGGGAACAAAAAAGAAAAAAACCTATGAACAGTGAAGAGCGTTTTAAAATAGATGAAAAAACTAATGGCTGGTGCTGACGGTCGCGACGGGGCGATCCGTTGAATTATGTCCCATAAGCGCAGGGTAATAACTTGTTTGTACCCCGTACCATCCTTATGATGATCTATATTGTCTAGTATAGTGTTTGTGCGGGATGGGAGATACATGACTCGTGGATGCAGGTATTAATAGTGAACGGCTGTATGTATGTATGTTGGTTAGGAAATTAATGTTTTGAGTTAGTGGTTAGTGGTGTGGCAATTGTTTGTTTTAATTGGGGAGATGAATATGAATACTTTTGTAATTCAATTGTTTTAGAACAAGCTGTGTTTTTTTATAAGAAACTAGCGGACGTCACGCGGTTTCACCCGCGTAGTTCCCGTTCCCGTGGGAATACAGGGATAAAAAGTAGCCTATGTCACCCGCGGATAGAGTAGCTTCATAACGGTGAAAGAATTTTTTAAAACGGTTCAGTAGATCCCGAGATAACCCCTTACAATTTAACAAATATACAAACACACAAACTTTACTTCTTTATAATATTAGTATAGATGAGTCTTGATCAATGAACACTTGACCGTGATAATTTAAAAATAAAACATGTCAAGTAATTGTAATTAAATCAGAGATGATTTCAACTCTGCCCCATTCATTATTTCCTTTTATCGTGACCATGTTACTTTTCTAAACCAGATCTTCAATACAAGGTGTAAACAGATCCTTCACGTAGCCACCAACCAAACATTCTGTACACCTACATCAAACCAAGAATTGTTTTTAGTTACGCAAATAATATTGCTGGGAAACGACATTTTTTGGTGTGAAAAGTCACGGTTCACGACAAGACTCAATGTAACGCACTCTGAACAATGTGCTGAAGTATCTATTGAAGAGTTCTGGGGTTGTGTCAGTATTTTTAATAAAGTTATAAAAATAATAACTAGTATTATTACGTTCTGTGGTTTCTGCCTACCCCCATGGGAAAAAGGCGAGTGAGTGAGTAGGGTTATGTATGTATTACAAAAAATAAAACTTTTAACAAATTTCTTCGTTACTAGAAGGTTCCCAGGTATATAGAACAAAATAATTGCAATGGCGCAGAAAATAACTACACACTAACTTATTACACCCATTATTATTATTATAAATTCCAAAATGCTTAAAAAAACCGCGCACCATAACAAACAAAATATAAAATTTCAACATTAAACAGACAAACTAGCCTCAAAGAAACTTGTGGCTACAACGCGCCAGTTACAAATGTAATACACAATGTCCCGGGGCAAGCCACTATTGTATGCCCTACCTAACAATATTGAATAACTATATTGTTCGTGTTACGACTGTTGCATTGTTTGAATAGCCAAACGTTGTACTAATTTGTACAAGAAATGAGAACTTGCCAAATTAAATACACTTTTTCTTAGGTACAATTATAATTGGCAACATGAACATTTACACCAAGCTTCCTCCGTGCTTCGGAAAGCAGTCGTTACAGGTAGACAGTGGCCCAAATTCTGACAACCAGCAGATATGGAAAAAGGCTAGGCAGATACTGACGAGCAGTAGTACAGAAATATTCGATTACATAGTTTTAAGTTCAAGAAACAGCAGGGATATTGCGTATCTTTTTAAATGTCAGTGGCTATCATAGTGTCCATCGATTAACTGTCAAATGGTTCCATTTTGTAAGAAACTGACAGTTAGTCGATGGACACTATGATAGCCACTGACATTTAAAAAGATACGTAATAGCCCTGCAGGTCGAGTTACAAAAGTAACGACACTAGAAAGAAATTTTGGAGGAAGAATGCCTAGGCAATTATTGTAATGGGTACCGCCTGTATACAATACAGGTATATTATATATTGACCTATTTCTTGTATTTGTAGAAGCTCTTAAATTATCACGGCTTAAATTAATTGGAAAGAAGTACAAAGATAAAGTCGCTTTTATAAAATATTTAAAGAATTTAACCTTCGATTAAAATTAACTGAAGTCTGTTGAAAAATTAAACCACTACTAACGAACATAAGTAGGTGTCACAAAAGTTCTGCTCACACTGAGAGAGAAAATAGCGTGAAATTATCCTCAACAAAAACAGAATGTGGCCATAATTTACGTTGACATGTCAAACTGTAGCGTGTAAACAAATTAACACATAATTTTAGCTGCACCGTTCACGGTTGCCGACACATTAAAATATGAAGTCCGGTGAACAAAAAATACAGTTCATATAAAATATGCGGTGGTAGGGTTTGGTAATTGTCATATAAGCGATACTTGGCATTGATATGGCGATCGCTATGTACTGCAGTCTACTTATTAGTTTATTTTCGGTCTGTGGTAGGTATTCGAAAAATTCGAGGACATAATGTCATCTACCAATCAGCACTAGGCCCGCGAGATTGACTGTACCCCATACCCTTTTTTGGAACGAAGTTCCTTATCGCGCGTCGTGAAAGGGGGCTAGACGGATAAAATTCTTACGAAAAGTTGTCACGACACTTTTTGCTATAGTAAGCTATAGTAAGCTGTGCGGCGTCGCATGTTTCTCTGTCTGTCTCTCTCTCTCTTATAGAAAGCAAGCCAGATATTTTCATTTCTACATTTTTTTTTTTTTTGTTTTCTTTTTTTTTACATAATAAAAATAATAACAATAACTTTGTTCCATCCGGGTGTTCCTTGACACCTCTCAAGTTTTTTTTTCTTTAGCGGGTGGAAAATCATCAAATAACCCCTCCCGGGTTAAGGGAGTGTCAGACTTCTACTGACTAAAAACCACCCATGTTCCTTCTTAGCCCTTGCGCCGAGGCCGCGGTATCTCTTTCGAACAACCCGCAGCCCCGACGGGATAGCCCATACCATCTCATATAGGAGAAGGTCAGTCTCCAAGCAATGGGAACATTAAAGGCTTGTGCTATTGGGAAATGTGTGAACTAAAGCCGAATCAAGCTGATTACTGAAGATAGAGAACTGGCTGTTGGGGTGCAGTTTGGGAAATCATCATCCCATATCCCAATTTATTCGGGGTCGGCGCAGCATATCTTCATCTCAGCGGTTGCTGCTTTTCAGTTACATCACACAGTCCATCCATCGTTTCTTTAATCTTTCTCTACCCTTATAGCCATCTATATTCTTACTCTAAATTCTTCTAACTGAATCATTATTTTAATTATAGCCTGCATACGATAGGACGAGTTTATCTGATTGATGGTTCCACGTCCCGTCGGGGCTGCGGGTTGTTCGCTAGAAATACCCCGGCCTCGACATAAAGGGCTAAGAAGGAACATGGGTGGTTTTTAGTCAGTAGAAGTTTTACACTCCCTTTCGCTCTGCCCAAGAGCGGGAGGGGTTATTTGATGATTTTCCACCCGCCAAAAAAAAAAAAAAAAATGGTTCCACGTATGAATCCTGGCACTTATAAAAACTTACCCTTTTAATTTAAACATTGTACTGCCCCATCTCATTATCTTCAACTTAAAATTCGCATGAATTCTTTAACATCACAATTTCTGTAGTAGGAACGTCCAAAAAAGGTTCTTAGCCTAATCGGTTAAACTTTTTTGATAACTTACGCTGCCTTGGGTCCAAAAATTAACATAATTTGTACCCTTGAGTCCCCGGAACCCGTCATTATTATTGATCTACCATAATTTTGTATCAAATAACGATTATTTTTATGATCATAACGATTATGTATTAAAATTATATTGAATTAGGCTCTTATTTTGGAAATGTAAGCTAATTTTATTGATGGGGTGCAATTTTTAGAACATGATTTTTGGATTTTAGTCTTAAAATTCATATTTATGTGAACTTATAAGCAGAATTTATTTTAAAACAGTGTGTGACTCAGAACTTAGTTTGCCGACTCATTAATAGCAACTCTGTAAGTAAACTAAAGTTCGTGTTAATATTTAACCGGAAAAGAGTGTTTTATGATTACACACTATTATACTCGATGTAGGTTGGGACTTCATTACAAAACTTTTACTAATTCAGAAGATTGATAACACAAAAAAAAAATCTTTTTGTTTAGAATCCTTGGCAAAAGTTTGCCACCATACCACTTACACGATGTAACCTGACATCCTACTAATTCACCTCATTTTCCGCCTACGTACTCTCCATAAACACCACTGATAACAAACAACGAATATCAATCAGACCCTATATTTCAGACATACATCGCCGGCTCACTTCGCGCACGTCAGCTTTTAACGTCAAATGTACGGGCAATACGCATCATGTCGGTCGTAAATCTCGCCGGAACCCGACGAAGATCGATTGTGACAGGCTAGTGTTGCAACAGGCGCATTTTGGATGCTAGTGGCGATTCTCGACAGTGTGCATTGTACGAGCATGAATTAATTAATGTGGATGCTAAGATTTTAGTTTGTTAATGTGTTAAATGTAGGATGTTTTGTGAGATTACCTACATTCAGGAGTCGAGGAGTAAACAGCTAACGAAGTGGGCGTCAGTTTCAAATAGTTTCGAATGTCTATAACAACTAATTTTTTCGTCTCGGACTTTACTTTACATGTCCGTCGAGAAATATCCCTCAGGCATACAGGTTTCCCGTTGGGGCTGCGGGTTGTTCGAAAGAGATACCGCGGCCTCGGCACAAGGGCTAAGAAGGAACATGGGTGGTTTTTAGTCAGTAGAAGTCTGACACTCCCTACCGCTCTGCCCAGAGCGGGAGGAGTCATTTGAAGATTTCCCAACCCCCCAAAAAATAAAAACATACATGGTTTGATTTTATCACGATGTTTTCTTTGGAGCAAGTGTTTTGACACTTAAAATGGAAAAAAAATAGAAATGGAAAAAAAAAATGAAAAAAAAAAAATGGAATAGAATGGAATTATTTGCGGATTATTTTGATAATCCGCAAATAATTCCAAGAAATCAGAGGTGCGCATCATGGGTTCGAACTCGAGACTAATGACTGGCAGCCCCACATTCACACACTGCTAGACTATCATGATCTATGAAGTACGTGATCTATGAAGATGACTACGCTGCAACTTTTAATTATGAATAGGTTTGCCATTAACTTATCAAAGGCTTTTGTCAATATCCTATATACTTATAACTTATCCATTTTGATGCCGTTGACAAATTCTTACATTGTTCCCATGGTTTGTGCCACGGAAGGTCCACTATAAAAACTAGAAGTGAAGTACTAAAATTTGAGTGTTAGCTCCCAGCTCCCTGTAAAAATTAACCCCGTTATGTCAGCAGCCATATTGACTTCACATTTCCTGTCATCGGCAGAGCGGGCCGGAAACTAACTAGCGATATTTCAAAACTGCACGCTCAACGTTTTCCCTTTACCTCTTTCGGCGTACTCAATTTTAAACGTAAGATGCATATCACACAAGTTCACACAACGCCAGTGCCATACAAAATATTCTATTTACAATACATACGTTTCGTTCAAGAATATTTTTAAAATTTCACGCGCGGCGACAATTTGAGAGAGAATCTTGAATCTCGAATTTCGCAGGTCGACCGGTAAATCAGAAATTTATATTTGAATTTCAGAAAGTGTAGTTTTTTTGGTTACCGTAAGAGAAATTGTGACAATCGGTTTTAGGTGGGCGGAATTTTAAAACTTAAATCCATTTATGTTCAGTACAATAAGAGATCGGTACATGACCAGGGTGGGAAATTGTGTTTTTTATTTCGAGGTTAATTGAGGTTTATATGTATAAACCGAGGTTTATATTTATAAACCTCGATTCTTGAAAAAATTTGACATTTACTCGGTGACCTAGCGTTTCAACCGTTTCATGCTAAAGTTTTTATCGACTTATTTATGACAAAAACCGGAGACGTCTAGGTTTGCGATCCATAGCCAATGAGGACCATCCACCCTCAGATATAACCGACAATAGTTACAGGAATCTGTTCTTTAACGACATTTGAAACGACCTCAAAATTATATAGATCTAGTAGAGTCGTTTGGAGCTTCGGTTTCGAGAAACGAAGCATGCACAATAGAAGCTTCATGAAAGCAATCATTGCATTTAATAAGTTAATTTTATTTATGGGTATCTTGTGAAGTATCTCAAAACAAAGACAAATTACAAACATTAATTCTTAGAACCCAAAAACAATTTAAGAATATTAATACTATTTCTTAGACGGTATCATTTATCGTGAACCCATAAAATGTAATGCTCAATTGGAACCCTTTCTAGTACTTAGCTTTGGAATGATAAGAAAGAATTCAATAACAAATTGAGAGTTCAGAGTTTATGACCTTGACCTCAGAGACTGTTAATATGTGACCTTGAGGTTCAAAACGGTTTCAATTCTTAGAACTGGCATTATGTTCAGTGATACTTTTCATTAAGAATGGAAATCGTTTTTGTTATTTTAGATGAGAGTATAAAATACGAATAAAGTGGTAGATAGTGAAAATAATATTTATTTTACCTATTTTTTAATATTTTGGTTTACTTATTCAGTGCAAGATAAAAAATCAAATTATCATAACGGATGTGACCATAGTCAGGTTTCACTTTGCCCCTAAACTATTAGTAGTGGCGTGGATCGACTAAAAATCGAATCTGCGCGTCTTGTAATTTCAGAACGATTTCTACACATAATTACACAATTTTCTACAAATAAGTCCTTCCTGACAGTATCGTTCAACAAACAGAGGGGCCATGCAGCACTATACATACACGTAAATGCGACAATACCTAGAAGTCAGGTTGCACTTTGGCACTAAAGTGTTAGTAGGGGCGCGGGTCGAGCCTACGGCAAATTGAAACTGCCCTCCGGTTTGATTCGCACACCGGTCACGGCCCGACACCGGGACGTACGGTCTGCACAAAAGTTTGATGAGATAGAGAATTTCATTTATAGAGATTTTCGTTGTTTAGTTTACAATTTAAAAGATTTGAAAAAAAAGATTAGCAAAGATTTACAAGATTTAAAGCAGATTTGAAAACTTATTTGGGTATGAGGATAAGAAGAGATCAGATCGGCTTATTGTTCTGCGGATTTATAAAGAAATAAGTTTAGAAAGTTTAAAATGATGCGCGATAAACTAATATTTTGAAAAAAGATGACATTGAAAATATTTTTTTTGAAGTATCACCGTTATTCTGAAAAAAAAACATGGACTACGTGCCATAATTATTATGTCATTTATGTAGTGTCAATTCCTATTTAATGCCATTACAGAAATACTAAACTATTTAAAACTCATCGTCAATTGTCTCGCGTCGTATAAATTTGAACGTACTTTAAAACTAAAGCTGTGAAAACAAAAAAAAACCGAATACATAAAAACCTCTACTCTATTAAATGAATTTGCTGTCGGTACATGGATGTCGGACGGTGTCCAGCGCGGACGAATTGGCATGCATTGCGCCCTGCCTTTTTACATGCCTATTCCGAAACCGGCCGGTCTGCAAGTGTTAAGATAGAGCGGGTACTGTTCGCGTCAAATAACTTTGCCCCTCTGAAGTTAGCCATTTGCAAAGCGCAAGTGCAGTCACGTAGAAAATTATTAGAACAAAATAAATACATATTTTTAAAAGAAAACATAGTTTTATAATGCCATAATGCCCGCCCCCATGACTCGCGCATGCGCAGTTGCAGTTTTGTTCGTAATTTTAGGCCACTCGTAGCCAACTTCAGAGGGGCACAGTTATTTGACGCGAACAGTACTAGATATAATGTCAATATTTATTTCTAGTTATTTATTGGCAACTTTTCAAACATAAACGAGAAAAAGGAGTTTATTTACGCTGAGTACTGAGGGGTACGTATTTGAATATCGAAGATTAAAATACCTACGCTTAAAATATCGATGTTCAAAACATCGAAAATTTAAATATCGATTGTATCAAAATGTCGAAAACTGTTATACCTACGCTTAAAACATCGAAAATTAAAATTCCGAATGATTAAAATTTCGAATGATTCAAAATATCGAATGACATTATGCCTAAGTTCATAATATCTACGTTCAAAATACCTACTAGTTAAAATACCGAAAAAAAATTATACAGGGTGTAAATCTACCCATCACACAGCCGTTAACCAAGCATTCTGTACATCAAACTAAGTACCCCTACGCAAAAATTTTTGCTAGGAAACGTTTTTTTTTTTTGGGGAAAAATTTGTAACTTGGACCCCCAATATCTCCTTAAATAGGGGGTTCCCAGGTATGGTCTAGAACAAAAAAATGATCGCAGTGGTTATATTGTACATTTGCGTACAAATGTGTTTTATTTTGGGTTTTTATTATGTAAAAATAATTAAAGTACCTACATTACATGAGGTTTTCCTTGTTTTTTTTTTGTAACCCACCTAGTAACTGATTACCATCTAGCAAACAAGCTTGCAGCATACATGCAACATGCAAGCAAGCATGGTTTCTGTCACGGCTCCGGCGCTGCAGGGCTCCGGCGCTGCAGGGCTCCGGCAGTCCCACGCGAGCTTAACGTCGCAGATGATCTAAACGATCACCACCGCAGCTTCGGCTTGTTGGCCGGCTTCGCCGGCCAGCCTCAGCTGCGGCGGCGGGCGTTAAAACCACCTGCTCCTCAGCTTGCGGGCTGCCGCGCCCCTCCGCGCCTACGCGATTCTAAATTACACTCTAGGGGTAGGGCATACAAGACTACGTGGAGTCGATTTTGCAGCGATCAACTCACTGTCACTAGTCTGTGTCTTTAGTAGCATAACATATTGACTTTCAAAAATATATTTTAATTTAAAGACCTAAATAATACCTTCGCGATTGACCTATGCTTGTACACTGGACACTGACTTTCATGGATAAAATAGGTCGAAATTGTTCCAAAACCGAATTAGGGTACCCCGAATTTACGTAGTCTTTTGGCTGTTACCCCTAGAGTGTATATAAAAATCCGGAGGCGCGAAGGGAGGGCAATCCCCGCTCGCTGTAACAAAGCATAGGCACCCGTGGGAGCCGTAGCGGCTGAGGCTGGTCGCCGGAGGCGACCAGCAAGCCGAAGCTGCGGAGGTGAACATGGGTGCCTATCCTTTGTTACGCAAGGGCGAAGGGGTTGCACTTCCCGTAGCGCCGGAGACGTTGCAGAAGCAACCTTTTTCCTCTCATACTTATTACATCAAAAATTAATTTTCGATGTTCAAATAATATATGTACCCATCGATATTTAGGACGTTCGATAGTTTGTACTTCGATATTTAGGACATTCGATAATCTGTATTTCGATGTAACTTTTGTAGATATTTAGATTTTAGATGTATTGGACGTAGGTTATTTAACCATTCGATAATATAAACTTTCGATATTTTATGTTTCGGTTTTATGGTCGTTCGATATTTCCATTTTCGATGTTTTGAACATCGATATTTTAAGCGTAGGTATTTTAATCTTCGATATTCAAATACGTACCCGTACTGAGTTTATGGAAGCAATGAATACAAACATAATTACATATGATAGCGAATTATATCAATAATCGTACGGGTTTAAAAACAATGCAGAATATTTTTAACAACCAAAGCAAGTTTTTATTTTGCTACTAGTCTTCCTATAAATTAAGTCGTTTTCTTTTTAGTATATAAATATATATATATATTTTTGATCAATAAACGAATCATAAACTTTACTACTATAGAAACTGCTTCACCCAAACATTTTGTTATTTAATTCACTTTAGATTTGATTCTTTTTCCGCTAAATCCTACATATTGCGCGGCACCCTATGAAAACGGCCAATAACGTAATAGGCACGTTCGCCAAAAACGATATCTGTATCTCGTCTATTTGTTTATTATATTATTTGATATTGCCCCCAGACTATTATTAGCGTTATTTATTTAAATACTAACGTTAGAGAGTATTGGTTCAATGTGGTGGGGAATTGACTGTGAGGTTCTGTACATGCAAAAGCCAGACTTTTAGATAAGTTGGAACTTCCCGGATTTCTGAATAGCAAGCAAATTCAACCCTACGAAGAATGAGGTTCTGCAACACTTGACATCGGTTCATACAATATTCGATATCAATATTTCGTATTACAAATGTAACAACAATTATGTGCATATCATCACATATCACACGAATATTATAAAGGCGAAAGTTTGTGTGTGAGTGTGTATGTTTGTTACTCTTTCACGCAAAAACTACTGAACGAATTTGGATAAAACTTGGCACACATATAGTTTATAACCTGGATTAACACATAGGATAAATTTTATCTTCCCGTGGGATAATTTTCGAGTTGCAGCGGGCGAAGCCGCTGGCAACAGCTAGTATTACAATAAAAATTTGATTAATGATTTTTTGTACATTTTTGATAATTTACTTACCCGATTCTGAAGTAATATAGTATAAAGTCTCTCAAGAGAAAAAAATGGCTTGAATGACACTCTACGAAAATTACATTTTGCGAAACTGACATTCTATGTAAGTTACGTTTTGCGAAAATGATCAAATTATTCAAGATGACGTTTTGTGATAGTGATGTGCTACGTCAAGACCTTAGCAGTTTACTTCTTTATTGGTTTGTTTGAACAAAATGGTTGTCCTTCTGACGTGTCTGAAAAAGGGATAATTCTTATGGTGGTCTTACAATTAACTCACCTATTTAGATAGATAGTAAAGCCGGAAAATTATTTTTAAAATGTATAATTTTTTCTTTCAGTATTTTCTACTCGAAACCCTTTAACCAAAACCATGCCCTACCCCAACCTGCAAATTTACCATCAAATTAAACGTACATTGATTAAATGTTTATGGGTATTAGCCGTTGTACACACCATCGTTATTTATTATGCATAGCACGACAGCAGACGGACATTACGTGACGTGTCCCCGTGGACTTAATCTCGTGCTTATGTATAGCTAGCCCATGTGGAGCCATTTATCTAGTTAGGGAAATGGGAATGGATGGTTAGGTATGGATAGGGTTATATGGTTTTCTGGTTATACCTACAGCTACTTGGTATTTTCTGAATGTAATCTTGGTTAGGGTATTTTTTTCTGCCATCAGTCTCTTAAAATTAGGATTATATGGTTTTTTTGTTGCTTTGTGTAATGCAAGCTACAAGTTTAAACACATGTCACATATAACAGTGACCTTATTTGTGAGGTCCTTCAGAAAATACAAATGCGTAGTACAGACTCGCAACCGGCGTTCGTGTATGACCATGTATGTAATGAACGTTGACGAGGTAAAAAAAGTATGTATGGATCGAGCAGGTGCATTCTGCGATTTCTGTCTACCACCTTGGGAAAAAGGTGTGAGTTTATGTATGTCAGTTGTGTGGTAAGTTGATGAGTGATCGACAAAGTCACATTTGCCTTCAAATATACTTGCAGAATAAACAGAACCTTGTCTAAATATCACTCAAATAAATCTTACAAAAATGGCGTCACCTTCTTAATCGAAAGGAAACTCAAATCCGCATCACCATATTCACTTACCACATACTTCCACCTTACAGCAAACAGAGCAACTGTATCGTTTGCTACCAATATATCCACATGTATCGCCAAATAACCTACGATGGCACAGGACAAAGCCCCATTTAGAGCCATCAGAAAGTTTTGTACTTTTCCGTGTTTGTAACGAATAAACTCAATAACTACTGAACCGATTTCAAAACATATATTACCATTCGAATGCTACATTATCCCTGAGTAACATATATTTATAACATAAAGATACATTTACTCTACATTTATAAAAATACATGAAATCCCCATCACCATATTTACTTCCCACATGCCTCGACCTTACACTAAACAGAGCAACTGTATCGCCTACTACCTACATATCCACATGTATCGCCCAATAACCTACGATGGCACAGGACAAAGCCCCATTTAGAGCAATCAGGGGATTAATTGCTCAGATTAGACGACGTCACTTGACCGCCCTGAACGTTTGGACTACTGTGCACGGGGCTCAGGAGGACGATGCAGTTGACGTTGTTATTAAATTGCTCGGTACTGATAGTTTGAGCTATTTTCTTTATTGTTATCTTTTACTTACTACTTTTTCTTTTTGTTTGGTTTTTCTTTGACTGTATACGGGTTTGTTTGAAATATGTATGGTGAATCAGATAATAAACAGTGCTTAGGTCATTACAGTGGGACTTATTCTTCCTTTTTTCAAGTCGCTGTCACGACATTATAAAGGCTTGAAATATACGCTTAACGAAGACAAATTAAAGGCACTTGTTCTCTCCGTCAATGCGATCATTTTGTTCTGGACCATACCTGAGAATCTTCTAGTTACCGTGAACTACTTAATATGCAATGCATTCATCAGCACACCATGTTTTGAATGCGTTATAATACATTAAGTTTTATCGTAAAAAAACTAAAAAAGAATCACGTAAGTCGGATCATAAATCTCGGCGTAATCGGTGTACATACATAGAAAAAAAAACATACCGATCGAATTGAGAACCTCCTCCTTTTTGGGAAGTCGGTTAAAAATAAAGTCGTTTTCCCGCAATAATTTTTGCGAAGGGTTACTTATTTTGATGTACAGAATGCTTGGTACTATGAGAATCCACAGAAACTGTTTCATATACATAGCTTCATTGGTTGTCTTGCGTACACTACTTATTAGGCGAAATTAAAACATTTGTTCCGAAGCAGCAATTTTCGAGAAAATAATTGGTTTATACATATAAGTACCTACTAATAGGTCTGTATTCTTTATTTGCTTTGAAAAATCTAATAGATGACTAAGGGATTGTTAGCCTAGTCAATAGATACAATACAATACTTTTAATAGGTACATTATTATAGATACAATAGGCAAGTTTATCGTAACAAGCAATTTTTTAAAGATATCTTTGAGGTGGACGCTTTTCTTATTTTTGGTATATTTGGTTTCTTTCAATGACTTGTACCTCGAGAGCTTTCACTGTTTCAGGACAATAGGAAAGACGACGTATTCGAAGTGTCTTGGCTGGCGTAATTTTAACAGAAAAGCCGGGTAATTGTGTTACACACTTACAATACCAACAACAATTGTGATATTTACGCTGTTAAGCAGATTTTTTCAACATATAAATTAACGTATTCTTTATTTGCTTCTTCGTAATGTTTTGTTGTGCGCATGAAAATGTTACATAATTGGGATGTAGTTCAGAAATCATAATTAACCATGACTTTATACATAAGCAGCTTAAATATCGCAAAAAAATCGTCTCGTCCTGTTTGTTGTAAAAGGTACGGTAAATACTTACTTATGCATTCAGTAAAAAACAGTTTTTTTTTAAATAAAACTCACTTCGATTTTCTTCAAGGAATAACAAAATCAATCTATACATTCGCGATGAACAAACCGAGATTGGGCGCACAACGACATTTTGTCATTTTCTTCAGAAAGGCTCAACAGTATAAAATGTTAGACTTATCTACGTGAAGGAATTGGTCTAGACTAGACAGTGGTGAATGCACCGACTGTTGGTACCTATTGGATTGGCCTTTGTTTAGATTTGGTCTAGGACTGAATATTGTGAAACGTTGACGCATGTATTTTTTAGGATTTTGTTCTAAGTAAATGTCAATATACTGAAGGGTTGCAGATAGTGTTTGTTTTAGTAGAAAAGTATTCAATATGTAGCGATTGAAATCTTTACACGGTATAGTTCTGAATGTTAAATAGCACTCATTTAAATAGAAAATAAAATTGTTTTTGTTTCTGAAATCGGGCCTTAGTCTGTTCTTTCCAAATATGTTTGTTGTTAGTCGTCAGTTAAGAACCACTAAACATAAAATGTAATACATTGAAAATTTTAAAGGAAACAAAATTCAATCAATTGCAAAGGAAACAAAATTATTATTATCAATTTATTTTTCGAAATTAAAACCATCTAATTTGCATGGTTTATTAATCCAAACCGCAGACCAATTAATAAACTCCAAAACGATTTAAAAATACCGATAAAATTATCGAAAAATCTCAAGTGAACCTTTCTTTGTGCCCAAAAAAAGCGAACTCAGAAGAAAACTCTTGAAAAAAATGTTGAACATTTAATTGAAAGAGAGTTTGAACCCGCTTCTCAAATTAACGTTGATTGTGATAGATTGCTGACTAATTACCGTCTCATTTTTCAGTAATTTATCACTGTAGTTCCTATAACTTGAAACAGTTTTAACTGGTTTTTGTAAAATTTAAGTGAACTTACTTTTCATTCCTTTGTAAAAATTATGTTATCACTACACTAAGCTAAAATGGAAAACATTATAAAGAAACTGAATTTCAGAGGGCCTATGGCCGCTTTAGCAGAATCATAATAGGAAAATATTATGAATTACGTTACAATTAGTAATATAGTCACAAAGTGACAATTCATAACATTAACTGCGTCTTGACCACTTTAATAATTATAACATGATTAATTGTTTTATCCTTTATGATTCTGCTAAAGCGACCTTTTGAAATCTACAAAACCGCAATGATTATGTTTGTTGGATTACGGATTATTAATACCGACTCACTTCACAGACAATGAGAGAGGAAACCTGCTCTCAGCAGTGGAAGAAGTTACAGTGATTTTGTAACTTTATTAAGTCAATTTCACCATATTCCTAAGCCTATACCGTAGATGAACACACGTGTGACAAATTACGACACGTGTGCTCTAAATATAGGGCCAAAAAAATACACAGTAAGAAATACGCCTGAAGATTATAGCACTCAGTCCCACTAGATTATTTTACATAAATTGTTTTACACGTGCCAATACTTGCATGTCTATGAACGCGAAATGAAACAAAAGTGCGTTCAATAGCTTCTGCCTAGCCCCATGGAAAAAGACTGAGTTTATTAGTGTTTAACACGCCAACAACACGCCTGTAATCCCCAAAAGTTTAGGCAGAGCTGTATTTAATAGGACAATTTTGCCAGTTACGTTTAAGTCATGTAATAGGGGGCGAGCTTATTGCCATAAACCGAGCACAAATCCAGACTCCATGGCTGCGACTGAGCAATTCCTGATGGAAAAACCCAATAACACTTTGCTCGACCTGGGAATCCAACCCAGAACTTATGAACAGGAGTCGCGCTTGCAACCACTAGACCAACGAGTCTGGCGTGGGAAGTAAGAACTTACATAATCTACTCATTATCATCATCAGCCTATAATTTTCCCACTGCAAGGACTCAGGCCTCCTCTCTAAAAGAGGGATGGGCTATAATCCACCACGCGGGCCCAGTGCGGGTTTGGTAGATGTCACATGTCTTCGAATGTTTGGTTCTAAGACATGCCGGTTTCCTCACGATCTTTAAACGGTGAAGGCACCGTTTTAAGAGCAGTGGTGATGAAATAAATAACACAAAGTAAACACATACACACAAGTTGTACATATTATTATACTCGTATTCATATATTTCAACATAACAAGACAGACAACTTCAAGAACTCGATTGAAAATAAACGTGTAACAATCAGATTTCATATGATAATTGTGTGAGACAATCTGAGTCGTCACAGACGTTATTAAGCGCTGGAGAAAATTTAGAAATGTAAGCTTAATTAAAATTTCTTCTTAACAATCATGTCTAAGCGAAATACCGAGTAACTGAGGGGGGAATATGCCTGATATTTGTGACAAGTCATGAGATTTCAGCGTGTTAATGAGGTATTTGAGTAAATTGTAGATTTAATGTCACTTTTGAATGACGGTGCTGTGGAATTAATACCCCTAGTAAACATTTATGAATATCCATTCTTTAATTTCTAATTACAGTTTAGACTTCCGCATACTTCTGCGTTTTTCAAATAACAACATTAATTATATGATGTCTCTTTTTTTAAGTGTTAAAATACAGAAAAATTAAACTAATGCAGACACCTTTCTTATATAACATGCTTGTTTATATAATTAGAGAGTGTAGTCTTAATCATGCAGGCCAGTTAGGTGTCATTCGATTCGAGAAAATTAAAATTTAGTTAGTGGTATCGTGCTCTAGAGACAGACTTTTGAGCATTTGTTATAGTTCTTTGTGGTATTTATCTATACTGTTTTCCTAGTTTACATGTACTGTTGTTCGGTTTTATGCCAATTTTTTTGTTACAATGTTTTTAACTTCTCGATAATCTTATAACTTAGACCACATCGCCAAAAATTCGAAGTTTCAGCGGAACAAACAGTAAATTTTGATGATAAGTCGTTTTAAGAATCGAAATAACTGCAACACTCAGGGTGGGGAGAAGTGCAAAAGTTGCTAAGATACTTCGCATCAAATTAATTGATTCATTGGAAATTAAAATCTTAGACACCCTCTTTTTATTTATCAGCTTCTGTTTTTTAATTAAGATTTGTATCGTAAATGGATTCATTAATCCTTGTTGACAGTTAAGTCGTTCAGGACTCTTGAAAATTCCAAGTATTTTAAATCTTAAATTACTGAATGGGTCGTAGCTTGATAATATAGCGTGACATTGCTAGTCGGGTGAAAAAAAACTAAAATGACTTTACTTTGAGAAGTCAGTGACTTTGTTTCATAGACGTTTTTGCTACCGACTATCGGAAGTAAAGTTATAGACTTTTTTATTAGACTTTTGTAGTGTTTTATTGGAAGTCCAATTTTTAGGCAAAATATTTCCTTGTTCTTTACACTAAAGAATACAAACGTATTGATAACCTCGGTATTTTTTTGGAGTCGTTAATAAACATTTCAAAAGATAACATTATGTTTATTACGAGAACTAATAAATTACTGTTGATAAACAAATCCGGCATTAAGACAAGTCTAAGTCGTAATATAAAAAACTTCATCTTTATACCCTAGCCTAGTTACAACTCCTATTAATCCTGAGGTGTTCACTCAATTAGACAGACCCACACTTAAAATGATCGTGAATACTGAACATGACACAGGTGCACAGCCACTCATTTATTTAGGTCATATACGAAGGCTAAGTCAGGGTTTCTCAACATGAGCTCGCGAACGGGGTTTCGAGCGAATTTTATATAAAAGGGCGTGGAACCAAAATCCTGACTATAGTTGTGCCAATTAAGTTTTTCATTAGAAAAAATGTTGAAGATCACGATAGATGACGATTCAAGACATGAACTTTTGAAATTCAAATAAATATAGGTGGGTCAATGACCGCCATTGAGACCTTAACTGGCAGCAACTATAGTACCATAACAGAACTGTAATCACAATGGTTTATAATTGTTGTGTAAAAAATACCATCTATAAGTTTTTAATTGAAAACAAAGCATCAGAAGAGGCACAATGTCGTGAGAAGTGGAAGGAATGGAGCGAGGCTTTTGCCTAGGAGTTACGGGCTAACTAATATTTTTTAATAATTAGAGAGCTTTAAGCAATGGATAGACTGTATTTAACTTGATAAAGCTAGGGAGGGGGAGCCTTCAAAGATAATGAGTAATAAAGATATATACAGAACAAGCTACGCCAACCCTAAATAACATGCTATACGGGCAGGAGAACAATGATGGTGATGAGGTTTGCCATCAAAAAGGTTGAGAAAGGGTGGTCTGAACGAAACATACCTAGGTTATGTTTAAGTTATATTAGTTTCCACTGAACTACACTCGTAAAAGAGACATTACTTACTGGTGCAATATGCAGGTGTTGTATAAAGTCAAGCCGTCAACCTGAAAAACTATTACGCCAAGTGTAAGTAAAATTAATTAAGACAACCACAGTTATAAACTTTACACAAGAGCGTAAAATAAATTCAGTTAGCACCACATTTATAAACACAAAATTTAAAGTGAGAACTCAGTCCTAAAAATAAGCAGACGAAAGTCACAAATACGTAGATATTTTACAAAATTAACGCTACAAGACGAGACTAAACATTAATTCAGAAATAATTAAAGAAACGATTAGAGCTCTTCAGCCCCTTGTAGAGGAGAGGCCAAAATTGTTAGCGCGAAACAGGGCTGTCTCTAGCAATAAACTTTGCTCAGGAATTTCATTAGTTTCGTTCAATAAATTAAGAGGTTATGCTCGCGTGTGTCGGCCCTGCAATTACCTCGTCTACGCGGAGGTGTAATGAAGAACCTCTCGGTAAGAGGATGGAGGAACTACGAAAGTAATTTGGATATGACGGTGTTTTGCTTGTTGAGGAAAATACAATGCCGATTTTTCTTAACTCTGGCTACCATGGGGCTGAAATAATCGCAAACTTTTGGTTTTGTAAAGAGTGAAGTCTAAAGTGTTAAGGTGCTATACTATATTTGTTGTGTAGGCATCTCATTGTCTAGTCTCCACTTATTGAACCCCCTATAACATTAATTTATTTCAATGTGACGACACTGAATCGCTGGGTGCGAGCCACACGGGATCGGTCAATGTGGCGACACTTGGGGGAGGCCTATGTCCAGCAGTGGACGTCTTTCGGCTGAAATGATAATGACGACGTCATTGAATCAGCATTGCCAACCAACGTGGTAATGCTGCCAGCCTCCTGGACATTTTCTCCATTGACAGGGATGCGGACGAAAATTCCTGCTATTGATGCATGTCCATATCTTTAATATTATCTTAGGTATGTTGAAAATAACAAGGAACAAAGGGAACATTATATTCACGAAATATTTTTGGTAACCATTCATCTACCTTCTTCTCAACTATTTTGGGGTCGGCTTCCAGTCTGACTGGATGCAGCTGAATACCAATACTTTACACAAACGATTTGACCTCCACAACTCAGTGACTGGGTACCACGGGACCTTTTAGTGAGTCTAGTCGCACGAAATTATTTTATATCATCTCCATATTAAACACTTATTGACTCTCGTCTCCACACAACCAAGTTTCTCATAATAGTTGACTTGTCGCCCTATTACACGAGCGACTTAGATGAACTGCTCCTGTTTTCGTAACATTTTCAAAACCAACTATCTTCTTAATTTTGTCGGGTTTTTAAGTGAGCTGTGTAGGTACTTTAAAAATTGAGCTTGTGAATTTTGACTTAGTGTCTGTGTGTGTTACTTGTTGTGACCTTACGGTCCATTCTGAGTACCAGTGACAAGTTCATTTTACAATTTTTTAGAAATTAACTAACGCTGTACCAAGATCTGAAAACCAGATCTTGGTAACAATTTTCTATTATTTGAAGATAATGGTTAAAATTAGGCTGTCTGTCATTAAAAAAACTAAGTAGATATATCAAGGATTTATGACAAGGATATTTGATTGATTATTTTCTCATCACATCATACTACCTGAAACTATAAAATTTTCTAAATAAACCTTGAACCTAATACTTTCGAGACAAAGTTGAAAATCTATCAAGATTGGTAGTAGGAAGTACGAATTTGATGTGTTGACATCTGTACATGGCAATACACAAACACCACACACACAAACACAAACAACACATCATTACAGCAAGTCCACACTTCGACACTCGATAAATGTAGTATAATTCAGTAATGCGATTAATTCGCACATCAATATTGTATGACAATCAATTCAATGATAATTACGTCTACTAATGACGTTAATTTCGTGATAATAACTACGAAGGGGATCTACTGTTTATATCTGATTTACTTCGCACTGTTATTTGATATTAATACGTAATTTACACGTATTCTGTCCTAGGTTCGACTTCTAGGTCAGGCAAAGTGATTTTCCCGTCGGGGCTGCGGGTTGTTCGAAAGAGATACCGCGGCCTCGGCTTCAAAGGGCTAAGAAAGAACATGGGTGCTTTTTAGTCAGCAGAAGTCTGACACTCCGCTACCGCTCTGCCCAGAGCGGGAGGAGTCATTTGATGATTTCCGAACCTCCAAAAAAAAAATTGGCAGTGATTTTGAATTTTGCCATCAGGAGTTTCTTAGTGACAGGATTTTGCATTTATGTCCAATTAATGGCTATAGGCTCGCCCCCTATTATATGGAACTTAAACATAACTGGCGGAATGTGAGTGTACTATTAGGTACATTTCTGCCAAAATTAGGGCATTACCTAGGCAGTAACACAGACGGTTCAGACATATTGCCTGGATATACATTTATTAGACATAATCAGCATAAAAATGTTTTTGTGATGGCTCGTTTAGGAGCTACTAAATTAAACTTAAAATAAAGCATTAGAGACTTAATATTTAAACATGAAATTAATTAAATATATCTAATAGTTTTAATTTAACACCATGACATAAATAAATCTAAAGAATTTTAGAACTTTACAAAGATTTCTCATCCAACAAAAAATACGCTATCATACGCTATCAAGAGCATAAATAAATACAAGAAAAAAATGCTACGGTTATATTTCATATTATCTTGAGTTATATGATAATTCTTGTCTCTGGGCTGTGATTTAGTACGGGGTCACCGTTAGGGGGCGCTGTTGAGCTAAAAAAATATAAAGACGTCATTATGATAAATTACTCCGGCTATCTTGGCTGTTGTAATTTTAAACCCTGTATTATCAACTAGCTGGCTATCTGTGAGATAAGTTGAGGTTTAGAATAGGGTAGGTAGGACTCACAAAGGAAACTTGTTAATTGAGTAGAAATGTAGGTGCAGAAGATGCCTATCAGTTTTGAGAATATTTTCGCGAATTTTTTGAGACAGTAAATACAACAGTTGTTTTGGAGTTGATGGCCAAACCTTGACAGACACCAATAAAAGATTGTATATGGTCGTTTTTCAGTCTCCTATTTTTTGATTTCAGGATATTGCCTGTCGGGGCTGCAGGTTGTTCGCAAGAGATACCGCGGCCTCGACATAAAGGGCTAAGAATGAACATGGGTGGTTTTAGGTCAGTAGAAGTCTGACACGCTCCCCCCCCTCTCGCTCTTGGGCAGAGCCACCCCTTTCGCTCTGCCCAAGAGCGGGAGGTGTTATTTGATGATTTTCCACCAGCCAAAAAAAAAAAGAAAATTATCCTAGATTTCCAGGTGATCAAGAAACAGCTCTCGTATCCGACAGCCTAATGTGTAAATAAATCAGAACAGGTACATAATTAGAATGTCACATTTTAAAGACAGGCTTACTGTTGAAGGAGATCGATAGTAGTGGCATCTATCCCAAACAAATTCAAAGAGAAACTTATTACTCAAACAATATAAAATTCACTACAATATTCCATACAACAACTAAACCGTATAGTGTCGATATAAATTTAATAAAACATCGTAATAAACAAGGGTTTTATGTGACGTACGCGACGTGTCCATGTTGAAAGTTTCGATGGGGGGCGACATCGAAATATTGTGTCGGAATTTATAGCCGTGCGGTCAGCCCATGAGATGGTGAGGCGGGGCGCGTGTGAGAGCGATACCTACCAGCGGTATAGTGGTATTAGAAAGTTATGTTAGGTTAGGGATGTAATTAACCGGCGATCTTTGAAGACGCGCTAGTTCCTGTGATCCCCGGTGAAATTTAGTCACGCCGCGGTGGATTTTAGTCAGTTAGAGTCTGACAGATTCCTTCGCTCACCCCAGGGCTGAGGACATCCATGAGGATTTTCCACCACGAAACAAAAAAAAGGATAGAGAAATACTAGTACGATAAAGCACACTACTTCGCGATTTTTTACGATGAACGTCATAGATTTCCACGACACGATTTTGCTACGTAGTAGGTACGTATGCGAGGTCGTATCGTGTGTTTGACATTATTATGGTGTGGCCCTAAGAGAGGAAGAATATTAAATATGGTGTTTTGAAAAGCTCGTTAAATGTTCACTCTAACGCTTTCTGTGGCAGCAATTGCGTGTTACGTGTGGCGTGTGGCTCGGCGTGGTGGCTTTCGGGATGACGTATTGCTCTCGTAGTTTAGTTTTGTTTTATGAATTGTTCTTCTGACATTCAAAAGTGCTTGTAATGGTTTAATTGAAATAAATGCTTTGAGTTTGACAAAAATTTCGACAGTAGTTGATACACGAACGAGTCCCATAATAATGGAAGTGGTTAAACTTATAAAAAATGGGAAAGATTGTATTTCATATATAGTTCGCTCACAGACCACTTAGCCGCTTAACGCTGTAACTGGCACCCACCCCGCACAGTTGGACACAAAATTGATTATTGGAATTACTGTATGTTAACAACTGGTTTATTATAATAAATAAATTACCCATACATGCCTGTATTAATGATAACATTGTTTACATAATGCTGCTGATATTGTTTTGTTAGTAAATATGCTTTTTCATCCTGCTTTCACGTCTTAATTCTTCATACTGGTATTTAGGTTATTTATTTACCTAGTTTATGAAAAGTTCGTTATGTTTTTTTTGTATGCAGAGAATAAATTCACTGTTCTACAAATTTTATCGTTTGTATAGTTATGGGAAACCAGAATGCAGATCGTGGAGTGCTGCTTAGAATTTGTGAAAAGACCAATGTCTATTCTATTATATCTTTGCAACGATAATTATAATACTAAACCAACAGGCAAATCCAGACAAGTTGTTCACATTGTGTTACTAAAGTTACCCAAAATCTGTCACTCGCTCCCCGCTCAAACTGGCACCCCCACACATTGCCAAAGCACTGGATTGGCGGAACAAGTTGTCTACGAAACTCGTCTATAACTGCGGCTGATAATTAAACAGCTGTGCCGGAACACCGACGTTTTGAAGCGACCATGTCAATACAGATATTAAGTACGTTAGTGTTTGTGCGCTTTACATTGCTTAATTAAATCCGTATATACAAGCTGTGTCCCTGGAGGGGAGGCGATGAATGTGTGATGCTATTGTTTACATGTTTATCGCTTATGGATCGACATTATACAGTAAAGTGTCTTATAGGATCTTGAAGATGGATAGAACTGTAAGCTAGTATTCCTTTTATAAAAAATTATGTCGATGGAGCTCATTCGTACGTAGAGTAAATAATAATACGCAATAATACCGAACTTTTTGTGACTTTTGAATGTCTCATATTCATAACTTTAATCAACGCTACGTATAACTCCACAGTCCACAGTGTAACTTCAATTGTAATCATTGTAGTTTGTGATTCGTGGCTAGGAACTCTTTTGATATCTATCAGCAGGGCTATTGCGTATCTTTTTAAATGTCAGTGGCTATCATAGTGTCCATCAATTAACTGTCAAATGGTTAGTTTAGTATACCAAACCATAACCATTTGACATTTAATCGATGGACACTATGATAGCCACTGACATTTAATCGATGGACACTATGATAGCCACTGACATTTAAAAAGACGCAATACCCTTGCAGGACTGTTAGTAGACATTAAAATTTGTACTTCTTGGTTATCATGTGTTAGTGCTTAACTTGGCGTCAGCGTTTTCATGCCTGTGGACCTTTTCTTCTTAGCGTGCTGATGACAATTCAAATTGAGTCGGCCCAAAATTTGGCGACGAGTATGCCACGGCACGATTGGCGCAGTGGCTAAGCGATTGGACTGCTGCGCTGCGTGTCGCGGGTTCGATCCCGGCTTTATATGCCGTCAAGAAAAATCTCACAGGCATACTGGTTTCCGTCGGGGCTGCGGGTTTTTCGCAAGAGATACCGCGGACTCGACATAAAGAGCTAAGAAGGAATATGAGTGGTTTTTAGTCAGTAGAAATCTGACGCTCACTTTCGCTCTGCCCAAGAGCTCCCGCTCTTATCTTATCTTCGGGGCTATTTGATGAATTATCACAATCTGGTTTCCTCGCGATATTTTCGTTTATAATAACATAAGATGAGCAGTCGAGATCGAGACAAAATAGTTAAGTTATGAAGCATTAATGTAGACTTTCGGTCACAGTTTATATGCTACATATTTTATCTTTCACACCGCACCTGCCTAATTCTTAGCAAGCCAAAACCCCGAAAGGCCACATTGTCTGAAACATTCGTACCCAATTCTGGCCACAATTGTGCGCACGTGCGTCTTAGCAGAATTTACTATGTCTAATACAATAAGTTGGCACCCCACGGTGGGCGGGGGCCTAAATTATGTATTTTATTGTCACTGGATCCAATTTCATAACCCGAAGAACGGTCGGGATGAGTCCGCAATGTTATAAGCTATTCTATTGAATTTTGCAATACATACAAATGCGACGGTAGTGTTTTGTGGGTAATGTTCGAACGTGGTGGATTATCGCGAGCCGATATTTATTTTTGGGAAATATTTTTGACGGTTCTTCTAGCTTTGTCGGTTCGTGACTGTTGTGTTATATTTTTGGAACTTCCCGGGGTACTAAGAACCGAAATAACATAACATAGCTGTGTAACAGGCGTAATGTAATTCACGCCTGTTATCCCCGAAGGGCTAAGCAGAGGTGTACCTAATAGTACAGCCACATTTCGCCAGTTATGTTTAAGTCTCTTAAAATGAACCGCGGGGTGAGCCTATTGCCATCAACCGGGCACACATTCAGGCACCGTGGCTGCTACTGAGAAATTCCCAAAAAAAACCCCTAAAACCTTTTGCACAGCCACCCAGAAATCGAACCTAGAACTACATGTTCAGCAGTCTCGCTTGCCACCACTCAATCAATGAGGGAACGAAAATACTTTCTAGAAAATGTATGTCTCATGTTGACGGTGATAATATTTATTTTTGTAAAGACCTACAGAACTAAAAGCATTGAGTTTTCCAAGAAACTCTGAAACTAAAGAGAGAATCCAGCTCGGAGACAGGAACCTCTTAGTTATAAAAATAGAATATAATATTTTTCAGGAAAAAAGGCGACTGATAAAAAAGTTATAGCTGGCCTACATTATTGAATGAACCGCATTATCCCCCCCACACCGCTTCTCTTTTCCCCTCACTCGACTATCCTTAATTTCATTGTCAATTTAAACCTTTTCCGTACGGAACTTTTTAAAGTGCAATATTTTAAAATAGCAGAAGCTTATCAAGTGTAAAATTAATTTCACGGCAGCCATTCTTCGAGATAGTTCATCAAACTTTCAAGATTCAGATGAGCATAAAATAGGCAGAGAGCGCCTTCGGAAAAGTTTCTGTGTAACGAAAATTAGTTCTAACATTTTACTAGTTTTTTTTAAATATTTTAATACGGAAGCAAGAAAGTAGACGGAAAATGAAGAAGAAGAACGAAACGGAAAAAGATATATATCATGTTTATGTTTATGGTTTCCGATAATATCGGAAACCATTTCATATGTATTGTATGTTACTCTTACGATATTAAGATATTTTCTTAAGAGCTCAACATGGGATTACATCTAAATCCGGTTGCGTATCATTATCCTTAGATTTCTTTGAAACCATTAGCTTTTCGTAATAGGTACAGTAAACCTACATAATTTTTCTTTTTTTAGATAGAGATATGTATGAAACTCAAGTTTTTGTATCAACGTCACCAGTAACAAAATAAAGGAGATTTGCCAGAAAACATTATTATTAATGTTACAAAATACGAAGCTTTTACCAACATGACAAAAATTATCATGTAACGGATCTATTTCGTACTGTTGGCTTTTTGAGCGACAAAAGTTAAGTATATTCAAAAGTCACCCATAGGGCAATGAAGATGGCTACGCTCGGAGTTTCCTTACGGGATCGCATCAGAAATGACGACAGCCGCAAGAGAACCTAGATTACCGACATAGCCCGAAGAATTGCCAAACTTAAGTGGCAGTGGGCAGGGCACATTGCTCGCAGAACGGATGGTCGATGGGGCCGAAAAGTTCTGGAACCGGAAGACGTTGCGTTGGAAGGCCTCCCACTAAGTGGACCGATGACCTGGTGAAGTTTGCGGGAACCCGGTGAATGCGAGACGGACGGGACCGGTCAAAGTGGCGACACCTGGGGGAGGCATATGTCCAGCAGTGGACGTCTTTTGACTGAAATGATGATGATGAGTATATTCATAATCCTTCCTCTTGCTCATGTTTGCACCAAGCAACGAAATTACAAACTTGTAGTTGATACTTACGAGATTGACGATTATCCAAGACACCTCTTATAAAGCTTTACATCATAAAAAAAAACAATAAAATGTCAATAATAAATAATAATAACATACCAGTAAAAACACATTAAAATATAATTAAAAATAGTAAAACACATCAATAAAAATCATTAAAATCAGTCTTAAATTATGTTATAAATTATGCCTTGTCTGGGACTGTAGCTTCTTTTATTTTGTATGTGATTAGAATTATTATTTGAAACTTATTATTAAAATCTTGCCAAAGTAGCGTTTCCAGCGCTATTAATCCAGAGAACTGTTATTTGATAGCAATACGCCGAAATTGGCCAGCGCTTCAAAATCCTATTCCAATGAAATCTGAGTTTGAGAGTAGTTCTGAAATCCGCTTTGTTCCGGTAAATAAAGGATCTGTTTGTATTTTTCAGCTTTTTCATAGGTATCTTTCCGCGAATATTTTAGCGTATATTGTAGAAATTCTATTTTTAGATTGTCTATTCCATGGATTCACTGAATTTGTTTCATACATTTTTTAGGGTTCCGTAGTCAATATGGAACCCTTATAGTTTCGCCATGTCCGTCTGTCTGTCTGTCCGTCTGTCCGTCCATCCGCACTATATCTCAAAGTCTCATACTAGAAAGCTGTAATTTGGCATGAATATACAAATGAGTTACGCCGACAAAGTGTTAAAGTAATTTTTTTTTCATTTTTTTAGGGTATATCAGTACATTTAAATGGGGATGTTTTTTTTTTTCTCGCGTAGTCCATTGTGTGGGATGTCGTTGGATAGATCTTTAAAAAATATGGCGCGTTTTTTAAACAGTTTTTCGATGAAAGGAATCGTTTGTGAAATATTAAGCTTTAACGTGCAAATTTTTGTTAGACTCAACTAACCTAACCTAACCTAAACCACCTATACGGGTTGTGTTTAGACGTGTGAAAAAAATCATGGTAGTAGCATATATAACGAAAATAATAGGAAAACTATCACAGCTAAGTGGGATTTACAAGTTTACGAGTAATAGTCAACCAACTTATAAAATGTACTTGTATGAAATATTCGTCTATACGTATACATAATGACTTATTGTATGTATTTTATTCTTGAATATGTATGAACAGATCGCAAACGAACTAATTGTTTTTTTTTTTGTTTTATCAGGTATACCCATCGCCACGTATGGGAGCGCAGGTCTCAAAACTGGAAATCTAAGTTTGTTTCATTTTTACAAATAAAAATCATCGTTCGGAAGCAGGTAGACAGGGTGGTTAATCAGTTTAGTAAGTTCACATATTATTTTGATTGTCAAACTACGGAACCCTACATTGTGCGTGATCCGACATGCACTTGGTTTTATATATTTTTAAAGATAATAGCTGCATCTACCTTTGACGCTAAAATTCAGGATTATGCAGATCAAACAAGAATCAAAACGAATTGTTCACCGTTTTCACCGTGTCTAGGTGAAATCTACCAAAGTAAAAGTATAAATTAGTGCAATATTATTTATGCATTCATTTAGGCATCCCTCAGTGTAAGTGAAAACAGACATTATGCATAGTATACCTCATTTGGAGAGTACCACTAGTAACCCAGTTACAAAAATGAGTGTCAAAAGGACCAAAAGTTCAAAAAATTAACGACAAAAGTCGCATCTCTTCAACTCCAACGATTATTGCAGATGCACTTTAGATACAGGAGTGAAAGCGCTTGCAAGCGCTGCACCGACGGCATCCCTAATTAATATTTTCTCTGCGGACTGCAGTATAAACCAATTACGAAGCTAGACCAAAACTGTGGTGTTTTTCGGCGCGCGCCAAATTGCTTTACACGCGAGCTTTGAAGTGTTAAGCGTTTATTAAATTTGGAATCAAAAGCGCAACATTGCTGAATGTAGCTATACATGTGCCATCACTGCTTCATGTTTAATGAGCGTTGAGCATTCACCTCTAAAGTTGGGGAAAGTGGAAATTAAACGGCTCAGATTGCCCACGGAAATATTGCACGACTATTTTGTTATCCACGTTTGAGTTAAAATTCACCAAGACTTTTTATTTTGTTAAGATATTGTTTATGCTATAATCTTAGTAAATGATTCCGTAAATTGTTTCATTAATTAAGATTTTGAATGCTCATAAAAATAAATAGGTTCTAATCAGGTTATTCACCCACAAACCCTTAGTAACACATTTCCTTTGTAAACTCACAACCCCAAACACTTCAAACGCGTAATAACCACCTGATTAATTTTTAATTAATTCCACAAAATAACATCAAGGTACCTACCTACCTACCTACCTCCCAACCAAGCTCTCATCTAGACACCAAGATTTCCCAATTTGAACGCAACGACTTCTCACACAAAATAGAACAAGATTTATTCCCTAATCAGAGTTTAATCAAGGCACGGGAGTATCAACGAATTAATTCGAAATTAACGTCGTTAAGGGCCGTAGAACGAGTCGTCGAACAATAAACCAGTGAGAAATTGGGCCCTTAGAAAATTATTTAAGTGGGCGGAACGCCGATAAATTCTCACTCCAGTGTACTGCGAGAATTTCTTTAGCGAGATCATTGAATGCAAAATTATATTTGTGAGAGAATTGCTGCCTGATTAAAGAGTGCCTAGTGTAAAGTTCAAGATTTTCCTCCCTTGTGAGTAGGGAGGAGCTGCGCCAAGGGACACCGAGACGTCTTTGTCGATATACCAAATATACTATAATATTACCTATCCATAAAACCTATACATTACTTACTCATAATAATATTATGAGACAAAGTTCTTGGCAAATACAGTCAGTATCCAAATGTCGAAGATTGAGTAAAAAGCACTGACCTTATTTTGAAGAGCGTGAGTTACACTGCAACGACCTGTAGAGAAAGAAATATTTATGGTTAGAGAATAGTAACAAAATACATAAGTTTAATTCAACTAAGTAGGTAAAAACTAGCCTAGCATTCTCACTACAGCGATTTGCGCAGTAGTATTCTACAAAGTTAAACAGAACGAAATTCTAGGAAACAATATACGGACTTCCAGAGTCACTATCTTAACTTTGAAACTTCCTCTACTTCTGATTTCATTAGAAGAAACGAGCGCAAAGATAACTAATTTTACCATTAAACCAACTTTCACGAAATAGGTGTCTACTTCACCGAACAAAAAAAAAAATAAGAAGTCTACGTCAAACGTCAGGTATCACGAAAGAATCCGAAGTCGGTCTCATTCCACGCCGCTCCATTCATCGTTCAACTCGGCCCATTCACTTATGCGAGACTCACTCATTCCGACTGTACGCCGATTCATTCCGTCTCAGACCTACGTTATTTAAAAAGAAATTTCTAGAAAATGTCGAGACGTATGCTTTGAGTGTGAGCTCATTATGGTTTTCTTTGAATACAGGTGTTCATTAACGGGAATAGTGCTGCAGCAAAGGAATTTTTCATTTGCGAGTCATATTCGAGTTCCTGCTCTGTATTGAAACTTGAATGTAGATTCAATTACACGTGTTCAAGAAATTTATTTTATTAAAAATGTCCGATCAATTTTTGCAAGCAAAGTGGATTCAGGTTTTTGATTGAATTAAAAATTGTGTTATATTTAATGAAGTGCTATTTTAAATGATTTCGGTAGCCAGTATACAAAACTACCTAACTTTTACTTCACCGTGGCAGTCGTCAGAAAAAGTAAAACCTTTTTTTTTTTGGGGGTTGGGTAATCATCAAATAACCCCTCCCGCTCTTGGGCAGAGCAAAAGGGAATGTCAGACTTCTACTGACTAAAAACCACCTATGTTCCTTCTTAGCCCTTGTGCCGAGGCCGCGGTATCTTTTTCGAACAACCCGCAGCCCCGACGAGAGCAAAAGTAAAGCCTTTTTTTTTTTTTTTGGGGGTAGGAAACCATCAAATAACCCCTCCCGCTCTTGGGCAGAGCGAAAGGGAGTGTCAGACTTCTACTGACTAAAAACCACCCATGTTCCTTCTTTGCCCTTCATGTCGAGGCCGCGGTATCCCTTGCGAACGTAAAGCCTTAAAGTAAAGCCTTGCATTTCGTTTTTTACCCAATACATAAAAAAAAACATTAGATACCTCAAATGATGCTCAAACAGCCATTGCATGACAAAAGCTTACGTTCACAATTAAACGAACGCTAAGCATTATGTTGGGAAGACATAGTACGTTGTCGGCTTAGTATCTACACGAAAAAAGCCAGTGTGCAGTGGTTCGATGCGCGATTTAACCAACGATATAAACCAACAACGTTAATTCCCACAGCTGCTATTAGAAAACGTGCATACGTAAATCTAAAAGCGGATATCAGTTAAGAAAACTAAATAAGAAAGGACTTTGAAAGCGCTTCCGCGGCGTCTAGCTCACGAACCACCTCTAACCATTGTTACCTTTGCTAGACACAACTTTTTTTCCGTCGCCGCCTGCCTTCGATCCACTTACACTGTGGTCTAAAGTGTGAGAGATTATTGGATTTATTCTAGCAGCCCCAAAATTCAATATTTTTTTCTAAAATCAGAGCGCACATATTATACAGAGTTACAGAAATCGTGGCAGATGGCGTTTTGTAGTTTTGGTCTACCACTATTCCGCCCTTGTAACAGCAAATGCATACTGCATTAATTTGCTGTTACGAGGGCAGTTATTGATTTGATTTTTTCTCATTAAATATTAGATGTATTATTGTATTGAATTTTCACCGCTTAGTTTCGTTAACAATTATTATTTACCGATCATATTCGGGATTTCTATTTTAAGGTATTCAGAGCAAAAACAGACCCAAATATAGATAGAAGATCTGAACAATTTTAGAACAATTCTTCGAATCTGTCGTCGTCTAACGCCTCGTGTTGACAGGGGGAATGGGACGCCGTCACCTCCTGCGAAGCAGTGATGCTAGCGAAGGAGGTGGCGGAACGAGAGAAGTAGAGAACCTCTCGTTCCAGGCGCCGCAGGAGAAGCTCCGGGCGTCGGGGACCACGTGATAGCTTCCGGCCACCGTAGACGCGGGCCTGTGGACGGTGAGTGATGGGCTAGCTCGCCGTCCGTCCGTCTTATGAGGACGACAGTTCGTGTCGACGGCGCATTCGTGCTCCACGCGCGCCTCAAAGAGGTGTCAGCAACATGGAAGGGGCCGCGGGTTATTCGCAAGAGATACCGCGGCCTCGACATGAAGGTCTGACACTCCCTTTCGCTCTGCCCAAGAGTGGGAGGGGATATTTGATGATTTTTAACCCCCAAAAAAAAAAACCTCGTATTAAGAGCTTGTGATATATTAGATAGATTTCGCGAAGGATCGCTAGGATAAATACAAGTCTTGGGTTTATTAGTTAAACATAACAAGTATTAAAATAATTTCTATGTTCGTTTTAACACAAATATTGAAACTAACTGTTCCCCATGACCTTCGACCGCGTGAAAATATTATAATAATATTATTTTTCAATTTGAATAGGATATTCAAGCAATTTCTAAGATTTTCAAAAGCTAAGCAATTTACTTCAACAAATACTCTTTCCTGCATGACATTACGAAAAACTTTATTTACTGTTTTGGCACAAAAAAAATCCATTGTAAGTATTTTTTGTATGTACGTGTACCAAAAATACAAAATTAGCTCGCACCCGCTACCTCTCGTAGTTTGCTCCACGCAACTCGGCTGCGAACGTGATCTCTGAATACTGAGATCTCTTTGAATACTCACCCGGGTGCAATTGACGATGGAATCGCTAAAGCAATACGAGTACGTTTTATGTAAAAAATTTAAACTTAGTTACATCGAAACCCTTTATAAGAGAGATTTTCTGTTTGATTTTGTAGTTTTTTTTTTGTGAGAGTATAGTTAAAGTTGTACAAAGCAAATTGTGGACCAAAATTAGTTTATTTTCGTAGTTATTAACGTGAAGAAATACTTACTTGCCAATGACATTATTGCTCTTAAGAAACCGTGAATTGACTTATTTGCCGGCCGAAGGAGTTTTGTTTTCAGGAGCATAAACCTGCTAGTTGGGTAATAAAATCAATCTTTAAGTGGAGTTAAGTTTAATTTCAATGAACGGATACTCGTGCTCCTCATAGTTTATTGAAAACGATGCACTTCGTCCCTACTTACACAACAAACTAGTTTTCAAAAATGTCGAATCTTAATTCGATTGTCAAAACCAGCGTATAAATCGTGGTATCCTATAATTAACAACTACGCAACACACTCAAAAACGTGTAACAAAAAGTTCCCACCAATTTCTCGGACCATAAATTTCCGCTATTTGTGAGTTAAACGGAAAACATTTACGAATAAAATTGCACATTTCGAGTTTATTTTTTCGCACAAAAAAAATCACTCGTGCATTTTCAGTTTTTTGATTTATGACAACCTAACGTACTGAATTAATTGACTCAATACACAAACGAAACCATATTTATTTTTTTGTGGCCATTTGCGTATTTATTTTTGGTTAAGTTAAAAGTCCAGTACAACTGTCGAAAAAAAAGTAAAGAAAATGTTTGTTTCAGTGAAAAAACACTGAAAGTTTTAGCTGAAGCTGGCGGATGTTTTTCGTGTTAGTGCGTCACGCTTTTGTTGTATTTTTTTGTATTCAAATATTGGTATATGTGGGCTATTCAGTCACAGTGAGCACACTGAGCACTGACCAGATAATAATCAAACAACGTTTCCTATTTTTGTTTTAAACACATTTTTAGGCTACCTTTTGGATGCAATGAACTTGGGCAAGGCACACGGGAAATTAATGGGTTACTACTCCACCATTTGAATATGATAACTGGCCGTCGCAAAGTCATATAACGTTTAGTTTAAAAAAAACTAACATAATGTTTTGAAAAAATAACACAAGAACAAATCAACCTATTATTCCGTTGACCTCTACCAAAATTTTAATCGCCTCCACAACTCTGACGGACATCATTAGGGGCGTAATGGCTCGAAACGACGACGTCACTCTGACTGACGTCACAGCGTATTAATCAACAGTGTAGCACCTGAAAGATCACGTGTCGGTAGCGGCCGGACCGACAGTTAGTCGCTGGTAAGTAGCCTGTGAGGTGGCAGTGTGAGCGACAAGCGGTTATCCTGGGTCTCAATGTGAGCGAGAAGCGAATAAGGATTACTGTAAGATTACGTGTGGATGTTGGTAGTGGCTGAACCTACAGTTACCCGACGTTAAGTAACCTGTAAGGTCGCAGTGTGAGCAAAAAGGGAATATAGATAGTATGAGATGGAATATAATGAGAAAAGTTTACACCTGAACAATCGCGTGTTGGTAGCGGCCGGAACAACATATTTTAGTCGCTTTTAAATAGTCCGTGAGGAAAGTGAAAGGCAGGTAGCGTGGGTCAGAGTATAAGCGGGAAGCGGATAGCGATATATAACGGTGTTATTAACAAAGTGTGGCACTTGAAACATCACGTGTTGGTAGAGCTCGGACGGACAGAAGCCCGTGAGGTCGCAGGCAGAAACAGCGAGAAGCTTTTATTAATTAATGAGTTTTCGAAAAATCACTACAAAGATCACAAGTGAAATTCACAGAAGGCAACAAGTTGGATATAAGTAGACTATGTTGTTTTCGCTTTTACCTGTTGGTAATAATACTATTTAATAGTCTTTGAACCGATATTGTGGCGTGTTTTTAGGGTTCCGTAGTCAACTAGGAACCCTTATAGTTTCGCCATGTCTGTCTGTCTGTCTGTCTGTCCGTCCTCGCTTAATCTCTGTGACCGTTAGCACTAGAAAGCTGAAATTTGGGACCAATATGTGTATCAATCACGCCGACAAAGTGCTAAAATAAAAATTGGAAAAAAATGTTTTATTAGGGTAGCCCCCCTATATGTAAAGTGGGAAGTGTTTTTTTTTTTAATTTTAACCCTAATGTGTGATATATTGTTGGAAAGGTATTTAAAAATGAATAGGGGTTTACTAAAATCATTTTTTGATAATGTCAATAATTTCGGAAATAATCGCTCCAAAAGTAAAAAACAAAGCGTCCCCCCCCCTCTAACTTTTGAACCATAAGTTTAGAAAATACGAAAAAAATCTGAAAAGTAGAACTTTATAAGGACTTTCTAGGAAAATTATTTTGAACTTGGATGGAAACAACAGATGGAAACTGCAGTTAACCAATATAATTTGGTCCCTGAATCGTATGAGCGCCTATACAATCCAGAGGTCAAGTTTCATTTGCCCGTATTTTTTTTTTAACTTCGTTTACATAATATTTTATTATCTACGGAACCCTACACTGAGCGTGGCCCGACACGCTCTTGGCCGGTTTTTTATTTTAATATTTCTTCAATCTACACCATAATCGCTTTCCGCTATCACGCGGGCTCCACGTACCGCCCGCTCGCTCCAACAACGCATGTTAATCAGACAGATCACGGCTAATTGCCGACTCGAGTGTGAAATGCGGGCTTAGTGATGAAATTATCTGCAGTTTAGCGTTGATATATGCCTGATTTAAATGCTACTACTTATCGGTAGCCGTTCGTGTGAGCAGTGACTTGTAATCGGGAGAGATATGATTTGATTAGCTGTCTGGTTAGAGGTATTGATTTGGGTTGAGCGTGATAATAAAGAACATTAGACCTTTACGATTTGAGTCAATGAAGACCTGAATGTATTAGTGATAAGTTATCTCTTAATCACATAATAATTAAGGCTGAAAACGGGATATTTACCATGTTTACTATTGATTTTGAGTTTCCGATATTTCATGGTCAGTTTAAAAACTTATATCTTAATCTTTACATCTTAAAAGTAAAGAAAGAAAGAAAGAAAATGCATTTATTTGGCACATGCCACAAGTACACGCAATGTTTTTACATTGATTATAAAGAAAAAAAAGGAGTTAAAACTAAACAAAAAGTGCCACTATGTGCCTCACGCACGGCTGCGCCAAAAAGGTCCAATTCAGCAAAATGTCGGTCAACTAGTGCCAAACGCTGGTTTTCAACTGAACCTGAATTAGCGTGGTCACGGATGTAAAACAATTTTATATGTAAGTACTGCAGAATACTTGTGACATTTAGTCTGTTCGTTGAAATGATTCAATGTTTTGTTATTATAAAAAAACTAAATCATTGCCTTAATGGTTTACTCTTGCTAGTTGTACTTACAATAATTACAAAAATTATGTCTGAGTAAATGTATCAGTATGTATGTCTAGAATACACATACTGTTGGTGCCTCTACAATGATTGCAACTTAAGTCATAAATGCTACGAGGTAAAAGGACTCGGAGAAATATTCAGAATTGATAACCTACAGTAAGTAAGTATTACACAAGCAAAAGTGCAGCTGAGGCATTGTACATTCCCAATATTTCCCGATACAAGAAAATTAATTTTATTTTACAAAAATCCACGATTTCAATATTCTCCCGATACATGGGCGAAAATTTGCAATATGTCAAACGGCAGTTTTCATTTACTTGTAAAGCGTGGTGCACACTGACGCTTCATTCAACATACAGTAGCACATATTACGGCGGGTGTGCACCTGCGACTCATTGCGTCGGTGTCGTCACGACCTGACTCAGCAAGTTGGGACGCTTCAGTCTATGTACACCTTTAGGTAGTGGTTGCAGAACAAATGTTTGCAATGAAAAGTTTTCTAAATCTTTTTATAAATAGCTGACTTAGCATAACGAGTAAGCATAACAATGATAAATAATTTAAGTCAATAAAACGCAAAAATCCTGAAAGTAAGTGGTGCATGTCCAAAAAACCTCTAGTTATTTAATTACATTTTTCAAAAAAAAATCCCATAATGGGTAAAAAGTACCCTTAATGATGCCACTTGTTTTTCTTGTCATTACGATTTTCTTTTGTTCTATCTGAGAACCTGCTTGTTGCGGAAATATTGGGGTTCATTTTCCTTTTTCACAAGTTTTTATTTTATTTTTAACAGAGGGTTTTAATCGTATAAGTTTACTTGAAATGCCGCCACAACCTCCGTACTATACTATTCAAGGCATTCATGAGCACAATGTTTTAAAAAAAGTCCTTTACCAGCAATTTTTTAAGAGTTACTTAGTTTCAGGGCTTCGTGAAGTGTCAGTTTACAACCTTTATGTTTACCAACAGCGCTGCTAGTATCAAAAGTTATTCGAGAACCGAAAGATAATAGTAGCATTGCAGTACTACAATTATTTTTCGCAGCATCGCTATATTTTTTACCCCGGTTTCACAATTTCACAGCCTCTCTATTCGTCCATTTTTTTTGCAAATCAAACTTCTACTTCATATCTTTTTAAATATTAATAAACTACCTGTCTACTGTTCGTGACTTCTTCAAACTAAACCTCTTGAATAAAAAAAGAAGTTTAATGATCTAAGATATAAAGTCCGCTTTTTAAACAATACAAAAAAGAAACCTGGATCTAAGACACGGCAGGTTTTGAAGGAATATTCTGTCTTATAAAAAAATCTTTCTACAAATATCCTGGTGCGATTTGTCGTGACGGCAGGTTTTTCTTAAGAATATTCTGTCTTATAAAAAAATCCTTCTTTGCAAATATCCTGGTACGACTTTTCTGCTATCGGTGGCTGCACGTCGGCGAGGCGGCGCGGCGCGGCATTGTCTCGGCCACGACGCGACGAGTACGACTCTAATTGATTCCGGGACCAATGAGGGTGATTGGACCACCTGCTGTCGATGTGCTCCAATTATTACTAAGACTTTCTCTAGCTACCTATATTTTTAGATGTGTATTGATTTATGCTGATTTCTGTTCAGGATTTGTAGAAGGTTAATTCGAATTCGCACCTCTAGCGTTTCGTGTGGTGTTTTTGTAGAAATAAAGCCTTTTAGAGTCGGCCTCGTTGGTCTTGTGGTTGGAACCGCGACTGCTGAGCTAGAGGGTTTGATTCCCAGGTCGGGCAAATTATTTTTGGGTTTTTCGATCAGGAATTTCCTACGTACACCTCTGCCTTACCCTTCGCGGATTAAAGGCGTGATTATGATTATGATAACAAATCAATCGGAACCAAAACTACCTTTACATATTCCACCTTGATATAATTACCTACTTAAATTCGACTCTTCCCACAGTTTTTCCTACATTCAGAGAAAAATTGCTGGATCAGCTCAAAAACAAAGTAGAAGTATTCGATTGAAACCGAGACGGAAGTACGTTACATATGAAGAATCCTGAACCTTGGCCGCTTCTTGAGACCATTGACAAGTTACTCTACTACATATTAAATAGATCATTTAAAAAGTTAAAGCCTGTTATGTGGTGTGTTTTTGACTACCTTATTTTAAACAGCCAGAAATGATCTTCTTCACTGTTTTAATCAGATAAGTAATGATGACACAAAAATGATAAATTTCCTCAACTCGTGACTCCGTCAAATCGGACATGTTATTAATTTTGTTACATCTTAATTAATTTCCAAAGATAACCCCTAAAAATCTCAGTTCCTCATTCAGAATGAAATGAAAAAAAAGCAAAGAACCACTATTGTAATAACCACAGCCACAAGCCAATCTTACAAAATTAAAATAGAAGAAGAGAAGAACCGTAAAATAAAGGCGAGCATTCTTCACGGCGTCTCATTCCCCACGGAACCGATCTTCCATTGCGAGAAGTAATCGTGGCTATTTGAACAGTACACACTTGCTGTCTCGCTCTCTCTCCGTCTACGTCATAAGACATTAAACCTATTGCGCGGATAATATCGGCAGTATTTTACGAGTGTTTGTATAAGGATCCTACCGTTGGCTAGAGGTGACTCAAAGTCTCGAATTGAGTTGTCGTAAGAAAGTGTAGTGAAAGAGAGATATTTTGGGGAAGAAAAATCATTTGTTATAAAGAAGAACATTACATACTTACTTATTATGTCAAATATTTATAAATTACTGGCGGACGTCACGCGGTCTCAGCCGCGTAGTTCCCGTTCCCGTAGGAATACAGGGATAAAAAGTAGCCTATGTCACCCGGGAATAGTGTAGCTTCCCAACGATGATAGAATTTTTGAAATCGGTCTAGTAGTTTCGGAGCCTATTCGTTACAAACAACCAAAACTTTCCCCTTTATAATATTAGTGTAGACGATATTTTAAGTCCCAAAAATGTTCTCAAGTTAGTAAAATCATCGTAATTTCTTGTTGAGAAAATTTTTCGTCATATAAGATAAATAATTTCGCTGATGATAATTTCTTGCAGCACGGTTTAGGTAGATTGTTTTTTTTTTTCAATAGAAGGTAAGAGATCAATGTACAATAGATACAATTCGGGTAATTTCTTGTAATTCGTTGAGTTTTATTTAAATCTAGGTATAAAATTACCTTCGTTTTTCGTGTTTTGCAACTAGATCATAATTCTCCTATTCAATAGTTGATTGTTTAGCTGCAACAATATCCCCAATTACTCATGGAAAAAATATTGTGTTGCAAGAGCATACGGTAAGTAAATCGAAGATATTATACTGGTAGATGTTTTCTTCCATTGAAATAGACGCCAACATTAGAAATTATGGAAAATTAAGGAAATAATATCCTCTCATAGCGAGATCTCAGATCAAGAAAGAGACCATGTTAATAATCCAGAAATACGAATCCCTAAAAAAGCAGCGATAGTCTAGTTGTGTAACCGTCCGGCTTTCAAGTTATAGGTCTTATTTTTTTGGCGGGTGGAAAATCATCAAATAACCCCTCCCGCTCTTGGGCAGAGCGAAAGGGAGAGTCAGACTTCTACTGACTAAAAACCACCCATGTTCCTTCTTAGCCCTTGTGTCGAGGCCGCGGTATCTCTTGCGAACAACCCGCAGCCCCGACAGGCAAGTTATAGGTATCAAGTTTGAATTTTTCGGATGCATGTGCGTACTGTACAATAATTATCACTTGCTTCGGTGAAGGAAACCATTATCGACGGCACATAAAGCCAAATCAGAGGTCCAAGATCGCGGCATAAAAACTCTGACAGCAGGTTAGCCACTAACCACATGATAAAGAATCGAGAGCCAGTGGTACGACATTCAATTCGAAATCCATCTTTCCACTTTATGACTCGCATAGAATTGAATTGTTGATTTTTGGCGAATTTTAAGTAAGCAATAAAACGTTTTATCGTTTCACCGTCTTATGTGTTTTTACAGGTTTTTCCTCGTACGATAATATAAAGGATGTATAGTATAAAGAAACTCTCCGAATTATGATTGGAAGCTGGTAGTAGTAAAATGGGTACTAAAATATACCAGAAAATATATATCAGAAGAGGGTTGATCATTAGTTGAAATTATATTTAACCTACAGTTTGGTAACCGTCAATCATCGATAAAATCTTAAGCCAGTGCCGATGCAGTTCTAAGCAAGCACTTATCTTTGTCTAGTTTATTTCATCACCACTCAAAGCATGATGCAAAACATCGTGAAACTTCTGGAGAAAAACGAAAATCTTCACATCCACCAATCCACTCGCCCACTGGGTTCTTTGTGCATGGTAGATAAGGGTCGAACCTCATGTATCAACGGAATCGCACTTCTACATGCTCTGATCTTTTTCGGTCACCCAAAACCGTTATTTGCAGAAGCAAGAACCACGCGGCAGCATCCAGGATGTGGTCTGTAGTACGCTTTCACCATGATTCCGTACTGCTAGGTGTGGCTCCACCCTAACCGCCCACTCCCTTTGTCCTATCACCGGAAATGTTATAGACAGATTTGATGGCTATCCTACTACGCTGTTTAAATCTGTTAAAATTCCAACGTCATTTTTACCAACATTATTAGACTCCTGAACAAAACTTAGGTTTACAACCACATCACCCTATTCCTAACACTTTGAAGTACAATCTACACGTCATGCTTTAAAAGTACGTGCAGCGTCCTGCGACGACCAAAGCAAAAGGCGGTTAGTTCATAATTTACCGGAGGGCTGGCCCGTTCGATACGCGGCTTACTTTGACATGTGACAGATTTATGAGCTCTCAAACAAAATTCGCTCGGCCGCGCACCCAGTTAAAACCAGCACCGTTTGATATGTATTGTATATTGGGTTTTCTACAGCTTCTAGGTGTTTGGATTTTAAAGCTAGCCTACTAAAATTGTCACGTGGTGAGTGTCAGTAGAAGTTAAGACGTCTGAATGTTATGTGAGCGAGTCTTTCAAAGCGTTTTATATCATACTAGCTGATGCCCGCGGCTTCACCCGCGTGGATGTTGGTCAAATTATATACTAAAACCTTCCTCTTGAATCACTCTATCTTTTAAAAAAACCGCTTCAAAATCCGTTGCGTAGTTTAAAAGATTTAAGCATACATAGGGATATAGGGACAGAGAAAGCGACTTTATTTTATACTATGTAGTGATAGTGATGATAATCCTCTAAGTCCCGCGACTTACGTTCTCGTGAAATTGTTATATAAATACTACTAAAGCATCTATAATAATAATAATAATTAATCTATAATATGTATGTATTTAGAAATATATAAGTATGTTTATCAGTTGTCTAGTACCCAAAACACAAGCTCTGCTTAGCTTGGGACTAGATGGCGTTGTGTGATAGTTGTGGAATATTATTATATATTATTATTATATCTATAATAATATAATTTAAACATAATTTGAAAGACACGTGGCGCCATCTATTATCATAAGAAAGATATTGTTGTTTTCCTCGGGGACAGCATTTACTCGGGATGATGTCTGTTTCTGAACACATAACGACGTGTATGCAGAATTTCAGAATGCTTGGTTCTGTATATGCTTAAGCAATGAATATGTAAACATGACTGTATCTGTATTTAGACTGCCTCGTTGGTGTGGTGGTCGCAAGCGCGACTGCTGAGCTGAGGAGGTGAGATTCTGGGTTCAACTCCCCAAGTTGGCAAACCTCAGGTCGGGCCAAGTATTATTGGTTTTCTCACCACGAATTAGTCAGTAGTACCAAGGGAGTACGGGTTTGTGCCCGGTTGATGACAATAGGCTGGCCCTCTGTTACATGGATCGTACATTGTGTAGTAAGTACACCTCTGTCTAACCCTTCGGTGATTACGGGCGTGATGATATGTTATGTCATATCTATCTTTGTACATTAAGAATTATGTATGATATACACTTGGTTGAGATCTTTGAACAATTCACCGTATGCACAACCGCCTCCAATTTACGAAGCAAAAAAAGGTTATTATCCACCATAAGTAACCACAACTGCTTCTTAGCACTTCCACCTCCACCCACGTTTTAAGCAAGAGCCCGAAACCACTAAAACAAGGAAGCCATCAGGCAGTCAACCATTACCCGACTTTGGACATAACACATCGCGACCCTCAGTCGGCCACACAAGCGGTCACGTGGTACCTGTACGTGCCCACAATTAATGAGACGCAGGTAAGAAATTACGAGGTATATTGGACATAGAATAACGAGATATATGCAGATGTGTGGTCCAGTGAGGTAGATTTGTACCTAATTCTGGCAGAGCTCTAGGAGGACGTTTGACAGACCACATTGCAGCTGTCAAAAGGGCATGTTAAGCTGTGTTTGTATTAGGAAAGCGAACATTTTTGTTTTCTGTAAAATTGACAAGAACACTAAAAAATAATGAAATACATACATACCATACTGCATATTTGGTTTAACTCTAATAAGTATCAACTTTAAGCTTAGTGATTTTTCCCAATACATAGTTACTAGGAATAATTGGAAATATAAAAAAAAAATTAAGAAAAGAAAGAGAAAATAATATTTTTGTCTCAGATACACAACAGGCTTATGTAGAAGTAAGTTTGGAGAGGCATGAAGTAGCGTCCCTGACTCCGGCCGGCAGGTTTCTTCTTCAAACCCCGGATTGTCAGCACTGCAACGAACTGTCACCCCATTCCACAACCATTTGGCCACGCCTTAATAAAAGCCCTCAACGCCAATAAAATTGTAAACGTCCAGTCTCCTGGATTTCGATACTCTATGGCCCAAAATTAGCCAGGTTGGTGCGCATGTTTGAGCTTCTACTTGTTAGTGAGGAACGTGCGTTACGTTTGGCGTTCGTTTGCCTCCATTTTGCTGCATCCCCGCCGGTTTGATCTACTGACTTTAGTTTCATGTTTTTTCATGCGTGAGTACAAGAAAAATACAGGATAAAACGTTGTTGGCTTGAATTGGGGCGGTAGAATTGAGGATGGAATTTTGTTCTAGAAAACATTTTTGTTTCAGATAACAGAAAATTACGTAATTCATTTATGTACAGCTACCTAATCGCACTAGACCACGAAAAGTGGAAAGAGGTAAGGGAGTCCTTTTCCCTGCAGTGGGACATTATAGGCTAAGAATAATAACTAATGGTCTATCCTAAAATAATGTTTCTAAAGCAAACAGTTTTATGAGCACCTTAATACACAATTTTGTTTGTACGTTCACATTTTAATTTTCGAAATTTTCTCCCTGATAACCACTGCAGCCTTATCTTTTCATGTTTTAAAGCTAACAAAGGTACACACAAAGTAACATTTGACCCTGTAAATTACACCTTTATACATTATGAGCTCGAAGCATTCCAATTACTTTTGATCCAAGATAATTCTATAGAACAACGCAATTTAATTAAACCATTAGTCTATTACACAGAAAACGAATTCCCGAAATATCCTGAACAGGTCTTAATTACTTAACGCAAAGTTATTTAACAGTAATCTTTTAAAGGTACCGGCTTCAGTTAAATCGATAATTAGTGATCTCGTTAGAACTCTTAACGAGTAAATTCAGTAAAGTTAGCCAACGAAAAGTTTATGTTTTCAATGATTTTTGTTTGAAGTGCATTGAAGTGTGAAAACGGGCTTCAAGTCCGAAAAGAACCAAATGATCAGTTATTTTGAAGTTTTTCTATAAAACCATTCTCTGTAAATAAATTGTTGAAACCATTGACTTATATATTACTGCGTAAGGACTGGGCGGACCGCATGTTAAAATGACGCCTCGAACTTGGTCCTAAAACGGTCTTTCCTAAGCCGAAGTGAACTAGTCCACGATCGGCTCTCTTCGGGTGCGGTCGTAAATTTTATTAAAAGCTTTATTTATGTTCTATAAACCTCGAAAATACCACGCCGCTTATACAAGGTTACGTTAACGAGCAGACTACACCGATTCTCTGTATGGCGAACGCGTCGAGCAAATGTTCGGACGACCGTATCTTTAGTTTTTATATCAATGGTTGAAACCTAAGTATTTCTACCTGGGTGTTTGTGTATGTGAGTTTAAAAAAATGTATGTTTATAAACCTACCCACTATACAGGAGAAATCCTATCAAAGCTTTACATACATAAAATTATATAATGAATGAGACATGAAAAGCAATTATATCTTGCCTCGTGCCCCCCTAGCTTAGATTCTAAGAAAATAATTGAAAAAAAAACAAAATGAATAGGTAAGTACCTAATTACCTCGAAGAATCGTTAAGCACATACATCTAGACTACGAAGGGTCTCCACAAGTCATGGACAGGCAGTCTATTTAACTGTAGGTCTATTGACGTGTCTATATGGCTGCTACTGAGATAATCCCTTATAAACCAATAATATTTGGCCCTACCCGGTAATTGAAGCCAGGACCTCATAAGGGCCGTGTCGATGGCGCGTTCGTGTTCCACGCGCGCCTCAAAGAGATGTCAGCAACATGGAAGGGGCCCGCAAGGGCCGACGCCAGTCGGGGCTGTAGGTAGTTCGCAAGAGATACCGCGGCCTCGACATGAAGGGCTAAGAAGGAACATGGGTGGTTTTTAGTCAGTAGAAGTCTGACACTCCCTTTCGCTCTGCCCAGAGCGGGAGGGGTTATTTGATGATTTCCCACCCCCGAAAAAAAAAAGGACCTCATAAGGAGACCAACGAGGCAGTCGTTGCAGCTATAATTGATAGCAGCCATGAAAAGAAAAATAAAATATCAAATAATGAAAAAACTAGGTCCACCCGTTCCTGAGAAAATCGTTGGTGACACACAGATAGACGGAAGAGAGTGATCTTATTTTCCTTTTTTCAATTTTTGAGATACTGAACTCTAAAAACCAAAAAAAATATAGGTAACTACCTAATTATCTCCAAGCAGATATATCTAGACTACGAAGGGTCCTCGATAAGGTCTTCACAAGTCATGGACAGCCAATCTAATTAACCGTAGGTCTATTGACGTGTCTAAGCCACAAGAGTGGTGCTTGAGATTTTCGGAGGCCGAACGTGCTTGCTTTGACCCGCGTTTGTAAATAAGGTTAACGTACAACTCGGTATTTGAAGGAAAAGTATGTGTGGTAAGGAATGTTTTTACTTATTAAACCAGAGATAGGTAACATTTTCCTTTTTTTTTTGTGGGGTGAGAAATCATCAAATATCCCTCCCGCTCTTGAGCAGATCGAAAAGGAGTGTCAGATTTCTACTGAATAAAAACCATCCATGTTCCTTCTTAGCCCTTTATGTCGAGGCCGCGGTATCTCTTGCGAACAACCCGCAGCCCCGACGGGGGTTAAATTTTCCCTTAAAGAGTCTTTAAATGTAGACACCAAGTAATCTACGAGTAAGTATATTGCTTTAGCGGTTTCTTAATAGGGTATTTCACCAAAAAAATCTAATTAGTCCGTCAGATAGATTTTCTAAAAATAATGCACACATATTTTTTTCTTTTTTCACGTAAACAAAAGATGAAGACGATACAGTGCTTCGAAAAGTCGTGTTAAGTCGTGTGACGTCACAAGGTTAGTACTTTTTTACCTACAAAGTGACGTCACAAGCCCCCACTCATGATCTTTGACACGTTTTATTTTCGTCAAATTGTATTAATTTGATTAAACAAAAAACACATAATTATCCAATATTTTTAGATAATCTAACAGACGAACTAATTAGATTTTTTTGTTGAAATACCCTATTACAGTCTGCCACGATTGCCTTTGTGCTCTGTGATAAGGTTGAAAACTCGGTAGTGCCTAGTCCTGATGAAGTTTTTAGTTCTATGACATGGCCTCCTCATGATGTTTTCCGTTACCTTTTTAAAAGCGTTTCTTTGAACACCTAACAACTTCCTATTAGCATGACTATGGTAATTTCCCAACAATATTCAAAAGCACCCTAATGAATAAGTCTGCATAAACAGCACAAATAAGTCCATACAATTCGTAGTCACAAACAAAAACAGAAGAAAAAGTAATAAAACAAAAAAGAACCTTCCGAATTTTAGCAAACACGAACAAATTAATGTCTTTCGCAATTGTCTAAGTATCTTTAATGAGTTGGGCGCTAGACGTTGGAAGGGAAACCCCCGCTGAGCTGGGAAGGGTCCTGTGAAACTGACAGTTTTTCGATAATTTTCCCGAATCGGCATTTTATTAACAAGCCAAGCAGGCGCCTGATTTAGACGGGGCTTGTAAAGATAGTGGATAATTGGATGGAGACTCTGTTTTATGTATTCAAAGACCATACGTCTGTGTTTACGAATGTAAGGACGTACTTGACATGGAGTTTCATTCTGGTTCTTTGATACGAAACGAAAAATTCGAACCATGCGCCCAAGCTTCTAATATCGAAGTAATTTATTACGATCATTTATTTTTAAGGTAACTTAATAATAAATTACGACTTTTGGTTTATCGTGTGAAAGGACCATAAAGAATATTTTTACAAGGAAACTGGTGAAACTAGTATAAAGGTTCTCTTCAAATTGATTAAGTTCAAAAAAATATTTCACACGTAAAGTAAACAGATGCAAAATGTACACCAAACTTGATACATGTTCATAAACTTTAATAACACCGCCGGTTTCCATAAATCAACAGTTTCCTGTCCAAAAAAGGAGCATTTTGTTTCGAGGGGCATCCGCTACATACACTTTCAAACTCAATCTACCCCCATTTACATAGGCTTAGCGTGATGGACTGCAGAACTAACAAAATTATTCAAAGTAGTAGAATTTTTATGGAGAGAGCTTGGAAGGTCCACAGTGGTACTCTTGGTACATTTTGGGTGCCAAGGTTTAAAAGATTACGACCCAGTAAGGATTGTCGGAATATCGAGTGTTTTTTCTGCACTTTCTCGCTTGTTCGGGGCTTTTAGCTTTTGTTTTTTGAAGTGTCTTTTTGGAGTGTTTTTAGAGATTGTGACGTATTGGCCTAAGCTAAGAGCCGGTGAAGATCGACCTTCACCGCTCTGATAACCAGATGAGACGTATTTCTTATCAAATATAATTTATAAACAAATATCCCTATGATAGCTTGCCTATCAAAAAGCAAGCAAGCCTATATGATTGGTTTTGTAATTAAAATATCTAACCTTTGATTTCAATTTCGATTGGTTAGCAGATCGGTGTAGTTACCAATATTGACTTATCTGTTCATAGCTTGCAGGGTAGCCATACACAGAAATGAGTAGGCAAGCCTACCTAGGCATGTTCTGTGTGTTAAAAACTATCAGTTGAGATAAAATTCATTCGGTTATCAAAAGAGTGAAGGTGGTGAAAGAAAATTTATTAAAATTAATTAAATTAAAAATAGCTATGAGCACTTTTTGACAGGCAAGTTATCGAAGGCATATTTGTTTATACACTTGGGAGCAAATAAATCGAGCCACTTCCTTTTTCACGCATTATGGTAATTATTTTTGGTATTATGGAACGCATCGATTCGAAACATATATCGCCTAAAAGGGTATTTAATAACCTTTACAAAGAGGGTAGTTAGTTGTCAAAATTTCATTTTTTTTTTATTTAAATTAAAGTTTAAAGGGTAGAATAAAATTATCGCATTTAATTTGCTTATGACATTTTTATTGTACTCTGTTAAGAAAAGATTAAATTTGAGGTTTTTGTTAATCATACCCATATTACTTGTTATTGTTGTCTTTATCTGTGTCTGTGTAATCAAAATAACCTGATAAAATGGATACTACACCGACGGAAGCTGCCCAAGTTGTAGCTTTACTTGAGGTTGGACACGGACAACGTGAAGTGGCACGCAGACTTCATTTGAGTCGTTCAAAGGTACAGCGGGTATACCGCAGGTATCTGGAGACTGGTGCTTTTGTTCGGCGACCTGGAACTGGCCGACCACGGGCAACAACAGAACGTGACGACCGCTTTATTGCAACCAATTCGTTGCGCGACCGTGGACTTAATGCTGTTCAGCTACAGCAAGCGTTACGTGACGTTCGAGGAGTCTCAATCAGTAGGTGGACAGTGAGACGAAGACTAAAAGAACGAAATTTAACATCACACAAACCAGCAACTGGCCCAAAATTGACTGTAGCTCATCGCCGATCTCGCTTGGAGTTTGCTCGAGAACACATTAATTGGACGTTAGAAGACTGGAGGTCAGTTTTGTTTTCTGACGAGTCAAGAATCTGTCTTTTTAGCAATGACGGGAGAAACCGAGTGTATAGACGTCCTGGTGAAAGATTTGCCCAATGTTGCATTCGAGAAACTGTGAGTTTTGGTGGTGGTTCTTGTATGGTGTGGGGAGGAATTTCTCTAGACGGAAAAACGGAACTTGTCTTCGTCGACCCCGCCAACGATGGCAGTGGTAGACGTGGATTAACAGCTGACCGATACATAACTGACATTCTTGAAAACCACGTAATGCCGTATGCTGGTTTTGTCGGAGAAAATTTCTTGTTTATGCATGACAATGCGAGACCTCATACCGCGCAGATCGTTACGGAATACTTGTCTGCGATCGGGATTCAACAAATGGTATGGCCAGCACGAAGTCCCGATTTGAACCCGATCGAACACCTATGGGACGAGCTAAAACGGAGAGTCCGAGCCAGGGTTCCCGCTGTTTCATCCATTCCCGAGCTTAAAGTCGCTGTGCTTGAAGAGTGGGAGAACATACCACAATATGTCATCGTAACGCTGATCAGATCGATGACTAATAGGCTACAAGAATGTATCAGGGCACGGGGGGGTAATACCAGTTATTAAGAATATTTTTTTTGCAATAATTTTGTTTTTTATTGTTTTTATGGACTGTTTTAGCCCTACTAAATTTTCTATCAAAATTACCATTTTTCTTGCAGAGCCAATAATTTATCATTCAATAAGGTTATTATTCAATAATTTACCCTCATTGTAAAGGTTATTAACTAAACTTTTAGGCGATATATAGTTCGAATTGATACGTTCCATATTACCAAAAATATTTACCATTTTACGTGAAAAAAGGTAGTGGCTCGATTTATTTGCTCCCAAGTGTAAATTATATTTGATAAGAACGCGTCTCATCTGGTTATCAGAGCGGTGAAGGTCGATCTTCACCGTCTCCTCTACTACATTGGGTTAAGTTACAATCTCAACATACCGAGTTTCCCCAGCGATTCGGAAAGCATGTAAAGCTGTTGGTCGAGGGAGTCATTTGGAGATAAACTGTAACAGTCGCCACAGTTTGTCTATGGACCGAAAGTCTGACAACGATAAGTCTTACCTGGGTAAGTATTATCTGGGTTGTGGAGGTCAGATAGGCAGTCGCTTCATGTAAAATACTGGTATTCAGCTACATCCGGTTAGACTGGAAACCGACCTCAACATTGTTGGGAAAAGGTTAGACAGATAAAAGTAAGTATTGACAGATTACATAAACTCTTCCTGCAACAACTTTGATAACCTCAAAACAGACTAAGTAATTTTAAAAATTGATTGCTGGATTTTCATAAAAAATAAATCAAACACTTTTTCTTTTTTTTTTTGGCGGGTGTAAAATCATCAAATAACCCCTCCCGCTCTTGGGCAGCGCTCTTGAGTTTTTACTGACTAATAACCACCCATTTTCCTTTTTAGCCCTTGTGCCGAGGCCGCGGTATCTCTTTCGAACAACACTAATATTTTCACCTTGAGTTGGCCAAGCGTTAGCACAGATTTTCAATAAAATAAGAGACCAGCTTATACTGGTTATATATGTTATATCTGACACACAACTTGCTGTACTACACAATGTACAAACAACTTGGCCAACCACAAGAAACTCCATTACGCAACACTCGAACAAATCACAACTTGTCTAAAGAGATCTAGTTTTCAAAAACATATAAAAGTCCAAGTAGAAACGTATGAAGCTCACCAGTTCACAAATCAAACTATCAGATCTGCTACAAAATAAACAGGTTCTGAAGCAGTTTAAAGTTGGAACTACTAAAGTCTACAATCGAACCCTGGAGTCCCCGAAAGCGTTCCACTCAACTTCGAAGATATATCGGTTTTGTTCCGAACTCTGTTCGATTCGTACCTTCATTTTCACCCGTGGTATAATGAAACTTTGAAAGAAAACTCCGTGAAAATTGTCTCCAAACTCACTTTGCTAAGAAGTCAAAAATGGAGCGGCTATGAAGTAACTCTTGTGTGTAAAAAAGTTGTTCAATTTAGAAGATGGTTTCTATAAGGAGTGTGTGGACAGATTTTGAGGTGATTTCGATTTAACTTTTTTATAACTTGCATTTTGTTCATACCGGTTTAGCTAACCGAATAGTACTATGCTAGTAGCACTACATCATCATCACCCTAGCCTTTTCCAACTGTGTTGAGGTCGGTTTCTAGTCGATGATGCAGGTGAATACAAGCCAGTTTTTAACATGGAGCGACTGCCTATCTGACCTCCACTACCCAGTTTGTGCCGGGTAATACAGTAAGATCCAAATTGTGTGTAGATTTGACATACTTTTGTATGACAAAACTGTCAAAACCTTTACTAAGTGAGGCTTAAGTAATCATTAAGGCTCTCTGAGTGTGGTAGTTATTAGACACATAAGCGCTACATACAAATATCTAAATTGAATTAGGTAAATGTAAATATGACACTACATTAGGCAACACTTTGATATAAATTATATCTCATTTACATACACATAAACCCTATAGAACCTAACTTACACTATAATTAAACAAAACAGTACCATACTAAAAGGTGCAAACTCTAAAACACAACATTAACAACTTAAGCTATATATATATTTATTTTAATATTACTATTAATATACTATTTATAACTTTTATCTTCTTCTCCGGTTAGACTGGAAGCCGACCCCAACATAGTTGGGAAAAGGCTAGGCAGATGATGATCTTCCAAAAAATCTGTTACTGAGTAAACAATCTTTTGCAGTAACCACCAACTTCAAAAACACCCTAAAAAAGCAGACAGCCCCTTACTTTAAACACAAAGCAACTCTGGCTATCAAGTTCTCCCTCAATAGAAGAGCGTTTAGTTGATTTTTACGTCATTAGTATTGCAACAAGACAGTTGAAGAGTCCTGCCGGTGCCCTTGAGGGTGAGTCGTAATGAAGCACCGTAACGAACATGAGCTGACGTCACCAGCTTTCACTGTTCAACTGCGATGCTCAAAGTTTTCTTAGAATCGGAATTATGGAGTGAAAGAACTGCATATTATATTAAAGCAATGACATTTGATTTGAGACTTGATCGCGCGAATTTCTCCTTTCTTCATATTAACTTGCTAAGGAAAATAAAAGTTTGAAACTCATTTTGAAAGTAAACTAAATTTCTAAAAGTATAGATATAATTATACGGTACGTACCCGTATAACAAAATAAAATATTTATGACTGTCTGTTTGTTCCGACTAATCTCCAAAACAGTTCCACCAATTTCAATTGGACTTTTTCTGCCAAATAGCTGAATGTTTAATACATTTTTTTTTTTAATATTTATGTCTTAAACTTTCTAATATTTAGGGTCCCGTGCAAAAACAAAAATCCTTTTCGAACAGCTAGTAACAACAGTAATCGTTTGATATCTGGACTTCGTCAAAAGTATGAAACAATACTTTAATAGAGAAACTGCCTGGAGGATGAAAACAAATCTTTATTGGGTCTTTGGTATCCACGACAAGAGTGAATTTCACCTACTAACAAATGTCTGCCACGAAAAACGGTCTTAAAAGTTAAAAAGGCATAGAAAATGATGGTGATTAGCCATTCACAATGGAATGAGAAAATTAATTAGTGTTTCAGCATTGCTACAGTATATTCTAGTGTATAACTTACGGCCATTCCTTTCTACTACCTACCCATTAAAACCCACTTTCACAATACCAACAAAGTAACTAGGTACTAAGAACTTCTACATGAAGTCAAGCACTTCTTCTTTTCTGAAGAAAAACGGGGTCCTTGTATAAAAATGTAAACCCTGGTTTGTTGCGTCCGACAATAAAATGGTTCCTTTGTGGAAGTTTGAGAGGCACTCGTCCGGTCCAGCAAAGAATCGTTTTGTAACTCAATTTGTGGCGAGAGCGTAGCAACGGGGGGCTATGTGCATAGCGAGGCATCATGTGTGCGGGTAAGCCCTGCTGTTGAAAAGATTGTCGATACAGTAATTTAGGTGAATAAATCAAATAAAGCAATATGTTTACTTCGCCGTTTTGAGAGAAATTAATTAAAAGAGCAGCTTCTTGGGTTTGAACTGAAGGTCTAAGACACGTCTGCCGGAACTCTAACCACTAGGCCATCACCGCTCTCCATCTATTCATCTATCTATATATATAAAAATGAAACCCGTTTTTCGTTGTCACGACTTGGCATGAAAACGGCTTGACCGATTTGGCTGATTTTTTTTTTAAATGTTCGTTGAAGTTCAAGGATGGTTTTTACGGCGAGAAAAATTCGAATAATGGCCGGAAAAGCCCTAAAAACAGCCCTTTTCTTTTTCCCATACAAACGTTTTCTTACTAAAACGTCAAATCAATTTGAGCTTTAATACCGTACCCATAAAGTTCAAGTGTTAGTGGAGAGGTTCCGGGAAGGCAAAACAATTGAGTGACGTTCAGTTGTTCAGTCAACGAATGACAACTTCAAACAGACCATACGACATTATCACAATAATCACAAATAATTACTGTTTCTTTCCCAATAGAAAAACGATTTTTCAAATGGTGTTTGCGTATATTATAAAAATTAATTGCTGTTAGTTAGTCGCGCTAAAACTAGAGAACGGCTAGACCGATTTGTCTAATTTTGGTTTTGAAACATTTGTGGCAGTCCAGAGAAGGTGAGAAATTAGTAGTATGTAGGTAGGTAGGTAATAGGTAGGTGGCAGGTAGTTGGTACGTAGGCAGGTAAAAGGGCATTGCAACGCACGCGGGGTACAGCTATATTATATAAAAATGAATAGCTGTTCGTTAGTTAACTCGAGAACGGCTGGACCGATTTGGCTAATTATAGTGTTGAATTATTCGTGGAAGTCCAGGGAAGGTTTAAAAGGTGAGAAAGTGGAAGGTAGGTAGGCAGGGTAGTAGGTAGGGTAGTAAGTAGGATAGTAGAGTAGGTAGGGTAGTCGGTAGAGTAGTAGGTAGGGTAGTAAGTAGGTAGGGTAGTAGGTAGGTCGGGTAGTAGGTAGGTAGGGTAGTAGGTAGGTAGGTAGGGTAGTAGGTAGGTAGGTACGGTAGTAGGTAGGTAGGGTAGTAGGTAGGTAGGGTAGTAGGTAGGTAGGGTAGGAGGTAGTAGGTAGGTAGGTAGTTGGTACACAGGCAGGTAGTAGGTAGGAAAAAGGGCATTGCAACGCATGCCGGGAACAGCTAGTTCCTTATATTTCCTCAGTGGGGATCTCGACAAAGAAACCTTTTACAGTAGCCTTATTAAACGTAACGGTAAAGTTTCCATTAAGACCAGCCAATTATTTGAAGTGGACCGTAACGTTAGTATTTTGGGCCCGACGCTGACCTACGCTTCCTTCAACCTTGAAATTACCTACGACATTTATTAGAGAAGTACCTTCTTTTAGGTTCTCTAGGTAATAGGAATTAGCCTTGTTATGTTCTTCATCACTCCTAGTTAGTATAAAATAAATTACTATTAATGAGACATAAAAAAATTTTGCTCTGCTCTATAGCGAGTTTCTATTCAGTACTTGAAGGACTTGTAGTAACTAAGTTTTGCCGATATTATTAGATTTATAAGTCACCCATTTGGTTTTTAGGAAATGTGTGATGCTTATTTTTAAATCATTTTGGTAAACCCACACACCCGAAGTTGTTTTTGTGACTGTTAATCTGCATCATCCCACAGCTGGACAAATCCCTCAACCTACAACTTTCAGTTCTTTAGATCCAGGGCCAATGTGGACTACAGTCACGGGACAACGACCCTTTTTTTTTGGCAGGTGGAAAATCATCAAATAACCCCTCCCGCTCTTGGGCAGAGCGAAAGGGAGTGTCAGAATTCTACTGACTAAAAACCATGTTCCATGTCGAGGCCGTGGTATCTCTTGCGAACAACTCGCAGCCCCGACGGGAGGACAACGACCCAGAGTGACAAAATATATTGGTTATTTACGGAAAAGAATCAAGAAAAGACAAGAAACAATCGGCATTTAGCACGGATCGACCCTCAACTTTACCGTCCCAATAAAAGAACTTTTAATATAACTAACGCTAATTAGAAAGAAACAAAACAAAGCCAGATTTATTATTAAAGACCCGAATCAATCTCGGGGAGGATCGGCTACTTCGTCCAGTTGCCCGGGAACGTACCATGACCTACTTACTGCTTATAATGAGTGCCGTTTGTCTACTTAATGTTCTTTCAGGATATCATGTAATAATGATACAGCATCTGGCCAATGGGCTCATTATATCAGGTTATGTGTCTTCATTTCAACTGATCGAGAGATATGAGTGGTCCGGCGGATGAGGTGGATGAGTTATTGGGTAGCTGTGCTGGCTCAGTTTTAATTTGAAATTGTGGTCGTTTATCTGGTACAACTGCTGATGGTTTATTGACTTGTATCTGGAGGCAGGAATCCATGAGATTTTAGTTAGTTACAGATTAGCTTTATCAGTAGGTATATTGTTCGGAAAAAAACTGATGATTTTAAAGTTTCATGATTGAAACCAAGCGCGGCCTAAATGAATTATTATTTAGTCTCGATCTTCTCACTCTCTGCCACTTCCAGCCGCATTTCCAACAGCCAACGTATGTACGTGCTAACCATTGTTAGTCAAATCAAAGAACAGTCTTAGCATGTGATATATTGGCAACAATCAGATTTTTTTTAGACTCGAAGCCAATAATAACGAGTTGAAAATAAAGTTAGAGGCAGATGAAATGCCCTATAAAGCATCTTACCAATCTTAAGATCCCTATTTACTAACAAATGTTCTGAGACCCCAAACGCAGCATTACCTAACCTTAAATCCCTAAGTTATTGAGGCAGAAATTGCCAGCACAGTTCGGCACTCCAGTACATCCATCAATATGTCTGCCGGTCTAAATATCTAGATCTAAACAGTATTCATTTGGACGTGCTGTGTCGGGATGCTATTAATCAGGTTGGAGTTCAGCTTCTGGTGTATGTGTACTGAACACCTAGGGATGAGGAAGCGGAGGGAATGGATGCGGTAGTTTTGGCAGTTTGCTATAGAATTGTGTATAAGGAACATAAATGACGAGTTATCTTATTAGTGTTTATTACTTCGTAGGACTCGTATAAAAAGCGAATACAAACTTTCAAAAATTAACAAAAAAATTACGATAAACCAGCAGAAGCTTCGAGACCATTGTAAAATTCATTACAAAAATGTTATGGTGGATTTTTTTTTTTGCTGTATGCATAATGAACCTACAATGTTCCCACTACTGTGTCCACAAGCCTGATCTCTTTGAATGGAAGAAGGACTACGCTGCAATTCACCATGAATACCGCTGGCCGGTAGATATTCCATACCTTCTAATGTTTAGTTTATGTAACTATCTTCCTGCCTTTGTCTCATTCTACTCGAGGTCGGCGAAACACGAATACTAATGTACACTGTTATCTATTTGAAGACTTAACTAAGCATATTAATACGATACAATCAATTACCTAAACTCAATTGTACTGACTATAAGCAAACACGCGTCAATCAAACACTCCACACAACATACCGCATCCACCTAATTCATACACTACGCCTAGTCCATCGCTTTCCCATGTTTGCAATACGCGCCGTGATAAGAGCATGGCAAACAAAGCGCCAGTGACCTGGCTGCCAGATAGTCGCCTGAGTGATTACCTAGCCAAGTTATTGACAAGTTGCCGATATAATCGCCGCCATGATTTATTGGCGGACATAAACTGATATTAGTGGCAGTTATTAGTCTGTGATTAGCTTGATTTGTTGGTGGGTAATGGTTTGTGTTATTAGGTCATTTGGTAGGCAGAGATATAGGTGAGGTTGACACCTGGATGATGGCGAGTTCAAAAGTTTCAGGAGTAAGATTTGTTCTACTTTTTATTCTGGTAGTACGATCCCGTGGAATAATTACCAAACTACACCTGTTTGAAGCCGCGGGCATAACCTACTTGAGGGTAGAGGTAACCCCGTCGGGGCTGCGGGTGTTCGCAAGAGATACCGCGGCTAAGAAGGAACATGGGTGGTTTTTAGTCAGTAGAAGTCTGACACTCCCTTTCGCTCTGCCCAAGAGCGGGAGGGGTTATTTAATGATTTCCCAACCCCCAAAACAAAAAAAAGGGTAGAGGTAATGGCTTTCAAGGCGAATTTCTACGAACTTCCAAAAGTTTAGTACTCCTTCGCATAGCTATCATCCGGTCCCTATTGGATTGATGCAGACTGGCAGACAGCGATGCGGTGGAGTACTTTCACGCCTCAGTGTCCCATGTCGCCGTTGTTTATATGTAGGTACTGCCTGTTAGTCTTATTTTTTTTATTAGTTCAGATCTATTTGTAGTTTGTATAAAATGTACACTTACATAAAATAAATAAAGACATATAACATCAACATCTATATGTTGCTGAAGTAGTACATACTTACAATAAAATAATTATCTGACTATTCTCATTTCCTAAGTAATTCTGCCGAAAAAAGCACGTAGAAGTGCCCTCTAATCAAGGGCTCTATTTTTTCAGCTTTCAGCGTTTAATCCACACATTCCTCAAGAACAATAGAGCTCGATGTCAGAGGTAACCAATATCCACAATAGGACCTCATTAGACCTGGAGTACACGGCAAACATGAGGGGTTTGACCAAATGTTTGCCCAAATTGAGTGGTCACATCCTGGCAAACATTCATCAGGCAGATTAATTGTAATCGTTAATGGATCTCTTTGCAAGTGTTTGGAATACTCGATTATACACAGATTTCAAATGTTTTGTACACTGATGTAGGGATTGTGTGAATAGACAAGTTGGACTACATATTCAACGTCAATTTTGGGTAACAATTGTGTGTGGTCAACGAAGTATCAGTATGAACGCGGTGTAGTAGGTACAGCAGGGCTATTGCGTATCTTTCTAAATGTCAGTGGCTATCATAGTGTCCACCGATTAACTGTCAAATGGTTATGGTTCGGTACAAAATGGAACCATTTGACAGTTAATCGATGGACACTATGATAGCCAGTGACATTTAAAAAGATAAGCGATAGCCCTGCAGGACATGTTTAACCTATGTTAAAATAGTAACATAACATCACATTTGTAATCCCCGAAGGGTTAAACCGAGTTGACCCTAAATAGTACACCCACATTTCGCCAGTTATGTTTAAGTCCCATGTAGTAGGGGACGAGCCTATTGCCATCAACCGGGCACATATCCATACTCTATGGCTGCTACTGAGAAATTAATAAAGGAAAAACTTAAAAACACTTTGTCTAATCTGAAAATCAAACCTAGAACCTCATGCTCAGCAGTCGCAACGAGGTAGTCAAAATAGTACTGCAAAATAAAAACAGTATTTCCCTCTAAAACTTTTTCCACCATCCCATCACGCACAAAAAAACAAACAAAACTAGTGATGCACCATCGAATAATCGATAAATCTAAATGACTCACTCAACGTTCGATTCGTCCCGCACGGGCGCGTACCAATAGACGATACGCTCAAATCTGGATGCAATCCAAACTAATAGACAGTGGACAATACTATCGATCATTTTAACAATGGCCTTTCCCCGCACAATGGAAAAAGTAATGATTTTTTGAAAAACGAACGTGTCTCATTCTGCTGTTGGGGTGTTATAGTTTTAACGAATTTTCTGGTTTTAGTAGATGAAGTTATTATTTCTTGGTAGAGCCATAACTTGTTGTATCATTTATTTTATGGTACAACAAACGTCTTGTAAGCAAGATTAAAAAGGTGACAAAATCATTGTTTCATATAACCAAATTATGGTTTTCTCTAAAATATTTAATTAATCCATATTTTACAACATCTACATTTAACTTGTGCATAGATAAGAAGGTTAAACCAAAAGGCTAAAGACCCCACGATTAACGTGGCTGGATTTGGCTGCAATTAACGTACCATCGATACGAAAGAAGAAAAAGAAGACTAAAAACCTCAACTCAATCCAAACTGTATTTCTCACTTCTGCAAATATTAAGGTATTATCTGTATCACAGTCATCGAACAAAAAATGTTACAACACATTTTCACAACAGCCTGTATAGAAGAGAGTCTTAAACAAAGTTGATGGTGTCATGTCCCCCACAAAACATTATAAGTGGATGCGGCGACAGCGTTATTGATAGCATTTGTGATCTTCAACCATCGTTCATAACATTTTTTGCAGCCATTCGCCATAAACCGTTGCAATGTACAGTCGGCAACGAAGATGTTTAATATATAGCAAAAAAAAAGTAGTAAGGTTGCTAAGAATCCGACTCAGTTGGTTGATATAATCGTTTACTTTCGTGCAAATCAAGATCAACAACCAACCGCAGTGTTGGCATCTAGTCAACAAAGGTGCACTAACGAAAACGGGCTGATATTATGAGGCCAAAAAAGAAATCAGAATGGCAATACTTACACAATAAAAAACTACTTATAAATCTAGAGCTTTCCATGGACTACAAATTAATGTAGACGTAATGGTAGCCAGCAGGCAGGCCCGGCCAGGCAGCATGCTAGCGTGTATCTTACAGGTTTACCTATACCTTTAACCTGCTGCAAAACTGTTCACCAGTCCCCAAGAGGCTTCCCGTCGGGGCTGCGACTTGTTCGTAAGAGATACCGCGGCCTCGACATAAAGGGCTAAGAAGGAACATGGGTGGTTTTTAGTCAGTAGAAGTCTGACACTCCCTTTCGCTCTGCCCAAGAGTGGGTAGGGTTATTTGATGAGTTCCCACACCCCAAAAAAAATGGGTATACCTTTCAAGTATACCATAGCGTGTATGGCTACCTTAGGGAATATTACATAAAATTCATCATTATCTTGCCGTTATCCCAATTCATAATTCATTTGGCAGCATGTTTTCTTTCTTCCTTTCTTGCCATATCATTCTCGTCAATATTTTATAAAACTATTTCCCTAAAATCCAACAATCCCCTAAGACTATCACTTCTCCACGCGACAGTACTCCTCAACATTTTCGTCACGGTTCAATCAGAAGGGTTGATAAATAGAAACAATTTTTGAGTGCACATAACTTCGTACTAAAGATTTATCTTACATTTTGACACGTCATTTTTCCAACTTGTCACCATGTGTTACCCGTGAAATTCCATATCGACACTGTATTTTTATATCGACGTTATTCAAGACGATTCGATTTCCATTTCGAAGGAATTTTGAATTGAAAATGGAAGTGGGAATTATGTTTTGTGGAATAGTTGTAGATTTGGGTTTGGAATTATAATTATGTCTAAGGCAGTACAGACGTATGGGACTGCCAATAAACAGATCGGAGTCAAGATGTACTATATTATTTTAGAAAACTCCTGTCATTAGAGTTTAATTCTCAACATTGTTTTTTTTACTCGTATATTAAAAGACACTCCTTCGACATGTTTTCACCATTTACGCGTGGATTTGTGTATTATTTACTTTATAAGTCATGCATGATGATTTTATTTTGTTTCTTTTTCTTATGAAAACTGGGTAGGTATGTCATATCACCAACCAATGACGTTCACTGAAATTTCATGAAAATAATAACTAGCTAGTCATTTTCATTTTCAGGAAATTGCGGGACCACTGTATTATTTCAGTGATTTCAACTCAAACAGTGTTTCAGTTCGCACAACTCAACTTTAGTACTATTTCTTCTCACTGCTGTATAGCTTATTCAAATCCTCGGAGACGGGCGTAGGACGTTGACACACTTGCGGTTCACAACTTTACGTATATTCAAGTAGAAATGAAGTGGTTTTACAATATTCATTCCTTATTTACAAAAAGAATGAAAAGTACAAGTTTCGCATAATTGTGATGATAGCACGGAAGTATGGATTTTGTTGTTTAGGACCTTATTCTTCTTTGTCGTGTGGTTTTTAGTGCCTTACTTGGAGTCGGAGTTTTTATGTCATATTTTAACTCCCGAGGACCTCTGACTTGGCTTTACATGACGTCGAGAAATATCTATCAGGCATGCTGTATTCCGCACGATGTTTTGCGTCACCGAAATGACAACTGATAAATCACTTCACTACAACATAGTATAAAACAAAGTTGCTTTCTCTGTCCCTATATCCCTATGTATGCTTAAATCTTTAAACGAATTTTGATGCGATTTTTTTTAATAGATAGAGTGATTCAAGAGGAAGGTTTAAGTATATAATTTGACCGACATCCATGCGGGTGAAACCGCGGGCATCAGCTAGTTATTAATATACATGAATGACATCTAGAACTCGAGACCAATGTCTTGGCTGTCCCACGGTCACACTATTAGATGATCACTTCTTAGATCTCTATTAAGAACTGCCTGAATTCTCGCGAAAATGAAGACAATTAACTATCTTCTTTTCCAGTACTTCAATTATACGTTTCTCTTATAAGCCGACTTTTATTCCACTTGCAATAATACAGCCAGTATGTATGTGTGTAAGTAGCCTTATTTAAATCCGATGTGACACGCGGGGCCGTGAGAAGGGCTAAATAGTGCAGATTACATTGAAATACCATTAGCAGACCCAGAGCGAGCACACTAATCTTAACGTACATATTTTTACATTTCAATCTTTAATGGAATGTACCAAATATGAACGATATTGGCCTAGGCTTACTTTATTAAAGGATACGTTTCAAAAGAAAAAGAAACAGGTTATTTGGGAATCATGTCAGTTGGTTTAGTATTCAAACGCTATTGCTAAGCCTGAGTTTCTGTGTTCGATTTCCGAGGCGGACAAAGTCCTACTGGATTTTTTCGCTAGGAATTATCAGAAACAGGGGGTGTAAACTGAATTTAGGCCCGGTTGAAAGCGCCTATTACCATCTTACAAATGGATTAATATTATATACATGGGGCTTAAGGTGGAAACGCCAGGACAGCCCGTGGAATTTCATTTACATATAGCCTGACACTGACCTGCACATTGCAAGAAATCTAAGAAAATTTCATATTGTTACCGCAAATGATTCTTTTGAAAATACTTTATAAACAACTAAATAAAACAGTGTTACGAAAAAAACAATTTATTATAAAAATCTTTACAAACATCGTCAGCCGTTTTGGCCATTGTTTGTACGTCATATTACGTCTAACAGAACGACATAAAATATAATATACGGACATATATCGTTAATTTCTGTTCAATTTGCCTGATTGTAACACAATTTTTTTGTGATGTCAAGAATTAACGAGGTTACGGAAAAACAAAAATCAAATTAGTGAAATCGGTGTACAATCGTAGGTACGTTTTTTTAAACCATTTATGTAAACACTAAATACGGAAAAGAAGAAAGAATCAGAAAAATAGAAAGATAATGCTTGCTAAAGAAGCAAACCTGCGAAAGGAGATACTAAAAAAAAGTTTAAGGAACATTTCACCAATACTTGTTTTTCCATTGACGGTTGTGATCCTCATTCCATCCTGAATCCTAATTCAGATGGAAATGCAAAAAGATCAGGGCAAGTTAAGTCAGTCGATTCTACAACTTTTTTTTTTTTTGGCAGGTGGAAGATCATCGAATAACCCCTCCCGCTCATGGGCAGAGCGAAAGAGAGCGTCAGACTTCTACTGACTAAAAACCACCCTTGTTCCTTCTTAGCCCTTTATGTCGAGGCCACGGTATCTCTTGCGAACAACCCGCAGTCCCGACGGGATCGATTCTACTACTTGAAAATGACCTCTACCAAACCACCTCTGACTAACCCTTCGAGGAACACAGGCGTGATGTTATGTTTAAAAAAATCAACCGAATGTTAGTTAACCATACCAGTAGAATATGTGAATGATTTAAACCGTAGGTAAACATTCTTTCGCAAATAAAGCACAATCAACTTTAGAAAAACCCTAAGCCAATCTTAAACAACTTCAAACATAACTTAAATCACCCTTTTGTCAAGCAATGGAACCCCTTATTGGCAAGACAAACAAGCACAACGTATACAAATCAATTGTCTTGCTTGTGACTTAACAATAGCGAAAAAAAAACGTACTTTAAACGTTGGGTTCAGTAGGTAAAACGACCAGCTATCTATAAAACCGTTTAAATCGTGATTTTTGTTTAATTCTATGTCAAAATTACGTAATCAACATTTGAGAAAGTGTCACCTAAGAAAGTGTCACACAGTAAATAGGTTTAAAAAATGGCTCAACCTTAAACCGCCTACCTATTTCGAGAAGAACCCAAAGGAATAGATGCTACAGAAGATATGCGTAAAATATAGGCTTGTTATTGCACCATCGGCAAGTGCCATAGACCTAATCACTTTAAATAAAAATCTTACACCTCAAACAACTTATTGTGCAGGCGTAAAAACACTGAACTAAAATAAATATACCAAGTTTGACACATCAATGCGTATTTGCTTGACAAGCAGCGCCACTTTCAACTGCAAAGTTAAAGTGGTCATACTGTAACAACAGTGATAAAAGCTTTTTAATAGTTTATCTGCGGTACTCAGAGATATTTAATGATTACTTAAGCCGGCACTCAGTAAAGATTTGACATACTTTTGAATGACAAAACTGTCAAAACCTTTACTAAGTGATGGCCTAAGTAATCATTAAAGCTCTCTGAGTGCGGCAGTATGTCTTTGATATAATGTCACTTTTTCAAGGCTCTCTGTAAAAAAAATAAGTTAGATACAGAGTGAAAAGTGTTTCAGTCAGAGACTCATAACGCTTAACAGACACGTTTTCCATGAGTAAAATAATAAAGGTGAATAAAAAAACAAGAAAGTCGGATCGAAAGCTTATTTACACATCGACAGACCCCTAAAACCGCGAAGGAAAAACGTCAACGGTAACACAAATCCACCCTAATTTGATGTTACCGCACACAGGCCCCAATACGTTATTATTATCATTCAAAATATTTCTCGTTCTACCTACAGAGGGGAAATTGTCAAGGAAAATGTCGACCTTGTATAGCAACCATATATTGTAATGTCTACTCGTAGACTTATAAAGGGTTTGTCATTACAAAACTACTTTTTGCGATCAGTTGCTTTATTACTTACCTATACTACTGCAAATATCGGCACGGTTGGCGCAGTGGCTAAGCGATTGGACTGCTGCGCTGCACGTCGCGGGTTCGATCCCCGCACGGAACAAATATTTGTATGGCCTGCAGATAGTTGTTTCGGGTCTGGGTATTTGTGTAAGTGACTTTATATGTTTGTGAACGCACCCACGATACAGGAGAAATTCCTAGTGTGGGGCAACGTTTATTAGAAAAAAAAAAAAATATATCCATAAAACTTTTACAAATGATGCTTTTTTTTTTGGCGGGTGGAAAATCATCGAAAAACCCTTCCGCTCTTGGGCAGAGCGAAAGGGAGTGTCAGACTTCTACTGACTAAAATCCACCCATGTTCCTTCTTAGCCCTTCATGTCGAGGCCGCGGTATCTCTTGCGAACAACCCGCAGCCCCGACGGGTTACAAATGATGCTGAGAAACTTTTTAAAGCTTGTTAACACATTTGCCATACGTGTAATAGTGGTGTTATATGTAGTTGCATAGGTATTTATCTTGCAGCCGAGATCATGGGTTCTAAAATTATCACTTTAGCAAAATCATAGTTAAATGACTAACGTTACAATTCGTAAAATGGTCACAAAGTGACAACTCGTAATAGTATGAATGGTATGTGTAATCATTTTAAGAATTTTCACGTTTATTATTTTCCAATTATGATTCATTTTAGACTTCCAGAGTTTTATTACTAAACCAAAAGGTATGTTTTGGAAATTCATTACAATTTCTTTGTACATTTACATGTTGAGCAAGTAAAGCTAACATCTGGATAATCCTTTTAAAAACTTTAAAACCATTGTATAAAATTAATACAAGGCAATAAATGCATCCCAAAAAAACATTCCACAAAAAAGCAATCAGGAAAATTGTAATATCCTCAAACCCCGCCATGCTAAAAGCGAGTATCAAACTAAATACGACAATCTAATGAATTTCAAGTGTCGATTCTACGAGCTAATATTAACGTAGCACTCGTGAAGGGATATAAATGTTAATTCAATAGTTGAGGGGCTAATTGCCATCCGACGGTAGTACGGATAAATATTTACACAACGCCAGCCGTACTTAAGTTTAAAATTCTAATTTTATTGAAATCTGGTGTGGATTGAAAACGGTTTTTGTTTTTTATTGTTTTTGCGTCCAGTTGGTTGGTTTGGTTTGGTGGGGGTTTTGTGTTAAAATATATATAAAAATATAATATATATATAAAAATATGATATTATATAAAAATATAACATATATAAATTGATGGTAGTACTTGTGCTGCTTATATACTTATAAAATATGAGAGGATAAAGAGATTGACTGCCTAATTGGTCTAGTAGTTGTTAGCGCGCCATGAGGTTGATGTCTTGGGTTCAATTCCCAGGTCAGGATTTTCTAACCAGGAATTTCTCAGTAGCAGCCACGGACTGCTCGTGCATTGGACTTTTAAAACTCATATTTTTGACATCCCTTCGTGGATTAAAACCGTTCGTAAAGTTAAATTTATGTCATGTAAATCATACAGATAGCAGCAGCTCACCTTTCAACGTTTGAAGAGACACGAAAACCTGAAACAAAGAAATTAACTGGATTAGTTTTTCATTTAACTTAAAAGTTTCGGTACAACACTGTATTAAAAGCTTACGGCCAAAACACGATAGCCTTTGTAAATGAACCTTTAATTTTTCATGTTTGTTTTAACTTTTTAATTACTAAATTCATACCGTTGGAAAAAAAATATGCGCGTTAAACTGTAAAATATCGACGCGAGCGCAGGACTATGCGCTTGCTGTTTATGCATTACTAAGGATATTTTTTCCGAGTCGACAGTATCGACTTCCAATCAACATAAAAGCTCTTACACAACTTTATCAATTTAAAACCTACATTCACAAGGATCGTACAAAACTATCCAATATCTTATTTACTTGAAATGTTTGGTATGCAACCTGCCTGGAGTTGGATCTGCGAGGAATCCCGGATTGTCAAAGCTTTGTCGCATAGCTTGGGTGCATTCCGTATCGCCATTTGTTTTTCAACTTCTTACTTACTTCGGGAAATTCAAATTCAAAGAAGTTGCTTGGTAGTTGGGTCGCGTGTGGCCCGACTTAGCAATCTTGTTGAAGGCCTGCTTTGATTTGTATGTGTGTGTGTTTAGGTATGCGCCGTTGAGCGTTTGTGACAAGCAGTTTTAAGTTTATTGAGTTACTGGTTTACTGATATGCTTGGTGTCAATTTGTTTGGGGTAGTTAATGGTGATTTTGTCGGGTTATTTATCATTCATCAATTATGTTATAAGTTACGTTAAGTAGTATTATTAGGTTTCTAACAGAAATTTCTCGGTAGTAGCCATGGAGCCAAGATTTATGGCAATAGGTTCACTCCTGATACATGGGACTTAATACACATAATTGGCGAAATGTGGATGTACTCTACCTAACCGTTCGAAGATTAAAGGCGTGATGTTATGTTATGCATGTATCGTAAACGATATTATTTGCAGAATTACTTTTTTCTCCGATGTGACGTTTCTAAGAAAGCACATTTCGACTTATAATCGCATTACGTTATACATAATTATGTACGAACACCTCACAAAAGTAAGCACCTTTGACACAATCAGAATTAAATCGATTCTAACACCGATAGTTGTATCCAAAACCACATCCCGAACCCCTTAACTACACAGCACAATAGAAGTCTTAAGTTCGGGCTCAAACACTAACTTAGACAAAAGAGGGATCCTATCAAAAGTAGTTTGGCAAAGTTACCTTCGGCCCAGCACCGTTCGAATTGTACAAACTTTCCTACTTTAGCGTTTCCTTTTATCTGTTGGAAAGTGTGTTTTTTCTAAATTATTATTTTTTTCTTTCGTTCGGATAGTTTCGCGTGCTTTATGGTGCGTGCGGATGAGACGTGGGAAGTTTCGGCGATCTTCTTTTCTTCGTGTCTTTGTATGACGCATGATTGTCTTTGTACAATAAGATTGTTATTTTTGGTGGACGTCCTAACAGTTTTATTATATGCCATTTTTTCTAGAACATATTACAAGAAAACGAACTCTTTCCCACGCTTATTTTGTGTGTATTTTTCATTTCATGAATTTATATAGGGACAAACATCTGAAGTGAAAAGTAGCCTTTTGCGTTCTCGAGATCTGACATGTTACCTATATGTCAAATATGATAGGCATAACGATCGGTTCACCGGGTTACGCGTGAAGCACTTAACATGACTCACTTAGCATATTTACAGTAAAAAGTAAGGATAGTATCACTTACAGTGTAAAGGTTCAAGGTTGTTCATAATTCAGGACCTCCATTGGAGTATAACATAATTTATACAGAAAATGGCCCACAACCAGAATTTCTAGTCAAATCAATAGACCATATTAATTGCCTAATTGCCTGTACCTAAGTACCTGCTAATTGTCCGAAGTTTTAAGACCTTTCGTAAGGCTCCATTAGTATTTCAATAATCTCTAAAACAAGACGTAAAGGAAATATTTTTCGTTCACAATTTCGAAAAGACACTTTCCTACTGCTGAATTTCATAATGGTTACTGAGATGGCGACCAATAGAGAAGTACACATATAACAACACGCATGTATAATGCTGAAGGGTTAGCAGAGGTTCACATTAGTACACCCACATTTCACCAGTTACGTCCCATTTAATAAAGGGTGAGCCTATTGCTATTAAACGGGCATAAACTTTGTCGCTTGTATTGAGTAATTCCCAATGAAAAAATCCAATGTTACTTTGCCCGGGAATCCTCACCCAAGACCTCATACTCTGCAGTCGCGCTTCCGACTTCTACACAAACAAGGCAGTCAATAGACAAGTATGGTAGAAGAAAAAACATCATACAGCCGACCTTAAGTAAAATAAAAAGAAGTTTTTGGTGTTTTTGAAGTCGGTTGTTTTTTTTTCATTTTTTAGTTGTTTGCAAAACAGTTTTTTATTTTTTCATTTATTTTTTTGTTGGAATATCCTATACAAATACTTTCAAAAAAAAATCATAAAATGAAAAGTACTGGGTCAAACTATGTTAAATTTCTATGGGACCAAATGGCAACTATTCCGCATGAAACGGAAAAATAATCACATAAATCGGATCATAAATCTTAGCGTAATCGGTGTACATACATAAAAAAAAAAACATATCGATCGAATTGAGAACCTCCTCCTTTTGGGAAGTCGGTTAATAAATGCGGAGAATGACAGTGACTTGCTATCTAATATTCATTTGTTACAACATCATCTGCTTTGCCATTTCCCAACGATGTTGGGGTCGGCTAACCGGTTGCAGCTGAATACCAGAATTTTACATGAAGCGACTAGTACCTGACCTCCACAACCCAGTCAGTACTGGGTAATATAAATAATACCCGTTGGTAAGAATGGTAGTCAGACCTTCGGGTCATTGACTACCTATTACGACTGACAAAGATCTACAAATGACACCTTCAGCGTGCTTTGAGACGCACGGAGGAGCTCAGAAAGCAAACTTGATTTGTTACAATAGGGATGTTTACTGACTTAAAAATATATGATTCTAATTAGTCCGTCTGTTAGATTATCGAAAAATATTGGAAACGTATTTTTTGTTTTCATTCTCTCGTACACTCGTTTCATCAAATCAATTAAAATTGACAAAGATGAAACGTGTCAAAGATTTGAGTTAGGTCGTGACGTCACCGGTAAAAAATGTCATCACTAATGTTTTAGAATATGACGTCACACGAGTTTTCAAAGCACGGTATCGTCTTCATTGTTTGTTTACGTGAAAAAGAAAAAATACGTGTCCAATATTTTTTGGAAATCTATCTGACCGACTAATTAGATTTTTTTAGTTAACTACCCTATTAATGCCTATTATAGATCGACGTTCTCATTACCAGGAAACACAACGATAACACATATTATTATATTATAGATGTTGACTTTAGTTTCCCCCACTAGGCCAAAGATAATATTCTGAGCCGCACATCAATATTAATTTTGCTCTTCAGTGCTAGCCTAGTGGAGCTCTTGTATTATTCCGAGACATAGTAATTAGTGAAAGCCAGGCCAACGCTTTATATTTTGATGCAGTAAACCGGATGAAGGTTATTTTAGCTCGGTTTTTAGTTACGGAATTATTTTGGCTTGGCTAAAAATTAAAACATTTTCTTTCGGGTGTGCACTTAAAATGTTTGCAATTGAAAACAACAAAGTCAGATGCAATTAGTTTTCTAAATAATAAAACACTCAGGTAATAATGATAAAATAGTTTATTTGCACCTTCAACACAACCATGCTATTTGCTACGTAACTTTTTTTTGTTAATTCTATTTGTGTGTCCCACTGCTGAGCAAAGGCCTCCCCTTTCTACATCTAAACGTCTCCATCCCATGAAATATCTAGCTATGTTTGCCCCGTAAGCAAGATCAGATCATCACACCACCTTCGACCTGCCTCGTCATAGTATTAAACATAATGAAATCTACATAATATTCCGGGTAATCCGGTGCGCAACCACATAATCAGGGACGCAAGTTACAGCAAAATAACGTAGATACTCCATCGAGCTATGATCATTGGAGTTAACACGGGTTACGCGTGAAAATTCCACTACAAACACCCAACGGAAATGTTTACCGACGATCAAAAACTCGAACATTTTCAACGCTCAATTTCCCTTTAAGTTAGTGGAAAATTTAAAATTTGTACTACATGCTAGAAAGCATGGTTTTTTGTTGCTGTTGCAGCTGTGTGGCCTTAAGCACAAATTTGGCTAGTTTTTTCGTGTGCATTATAATGTACAAAAGGTCCTCATTTGTAAGGTGAGAATAGGTTGTAGTATTTTTAATCAAAAACTGTCTAACTCAATAGTGTTTAATTATAAAACAACATTCAAAGGTAAAAAATATGAAACTAAAACGGCCAAATTGCGAAACAATAAGGCCAAAGTAGAAAATCGTAGTAATAAATAATAGTAACCCATTTATTTTCAGGTAACAAAGACTCTTAATACCTTAAATTAAATAAAGATACTAATAACATTTGTGTTAGTACAAGTGACTTAAAATTATCTTAGTAACACTTCACGTGTACGATGATTAGTGTGTTCTCGTGGAATTTGTCTGCGGAAGCGACGGAACAACACATATTGCGGCCAAAAACTTTATCAAAAACACAGCAAATAGATTCGACAATAGACGTCGTATCACTGAAATCTTCCCTATAACTCTCAAATTATACCATATACAACACAACAGACACGAAGTTCTCTAAATCCACACTCTCATAAATAAGGCAGCACCTCAATTATCAGCGATCACCATCGCTTCCCCATAATACGTTGGAAGTAACAACACAATTAATTAGGACACAGCCCATTGTCAGATTTATACTAGCGCCTTATCTCCGCTGTCCTATTGGACGCGGCAAATTCAGATAATTACTACCAGTTCTATCTACTGAGGGTATTGGAAACTATAGAAGAGGTTACTTTTTAGTTATTGTCTAAGATACAACTAGATATTTCTCGCGACCTTTGCCCGCATGTAATAATCAGGCTTATGTTAACAATTTCAAGCAGTTTATTTTGCATGGAAAAGTTCCATCAAAATCCTGCCGTTTCGGAAATTATACGGAACAAACAAACAGAGAGACAAAAAATAAAAAAAAACAAACATTGGTATAAGAACAGTATAATTATACTTTCATGCTGCGCCCACCCCAAATGAATTGTGCTAAGGGCAAGAGAATGATGATTTTACTTTCATGCGGATTCAGCAAAAGATGTCATTTGGAAATTACAATCAGATACTTAATTTTTGATTATTTGTACACAAAATTTAAAGAAGATTTACAACTGAACAGAACTATAGATTGCTTTTCATAAACTCCCCCGCACATGAACAGTGGACCATGCAATTCTCTTTATTGTACAAACTGTTATCTTAGATTCGTCATAGATCAAGTACCTATTTATTAAGACTATATATATTGATAATTACTGTTTAAATTATATTAAAGGCAAAACGCCTACTCTATAAACCACGAGCCCTGTCCTCTACCGGTTGGGCTTCAACGCAGTACCAAACAAAAGTCGTCGCTTACGCACGCACTGGCGGCACGCACAAAAGATGGCCGCCGTGACGTATGTATCTGTCATGTGTCATCGTTATGCTATATAACAGCTTTCAATAACTTAACGGTACCGAAAATATCTAGTACTCCATTAAGCTAAATATAATAGTTTTAAATATTATCTCGTTTTGTCAAAACGATTAAGGTTTCCAATTTGCACTTCCGTTGCATTTAACCATTTCTAAAAACCACTGTAGTCAGCCATGCTAATCTAAAGTGACATAAAAACAAATACTCCAAAGTACCCAACAGCCTACCTCCAGCATCCAGACATAAAAGATCCTAACACCGATAAGCCTTCGCAGAGATTCGAACGGGGACCGAATTGCCCCATTCCACGTGAGATCTCCTGATACCGATGCGACGGTAGATATCTGTACTCGGGCCGCTTTATGGGACCATGGTGTCCTGTCCATGATTATTGAATGGGGGAAACTATCAATAGATGAAAGTGGATTTAGGTACAGTTGACTACTAAAGTCGCACGATAGTTTGATGACACGGTTGGCGCAGAGGCTGAGCAAACGACTGTTGCGCTAAATACCGTGGATTCGATCCCCACATGTAACAAATTTTTTAATGGCCCATAGATAGTTGTTTCGGGTCTGGCTGTTGGTGCATGTGAATTTAAATGTTTGTAAAATATAGGAGAAATTCATAGTGTGAGGCAAAGTTTTAAGAATTGAGACACAAGCACAATTAAAAGCTGTTCAACTAGCAATTTAAGTGTTCAGCGAATTCATTTGGTGAGCTCTATGATATAAGAAAGAATATTAAAAGACCAGCTTTAAAATATCATTGAGTGGAGCAAAAACCAAGTAAGCCCTTGGAAATTTGGTTACAAGAATTGGTAATGTGGTAAAAATCAAGCTTATTTATTTGAAAACACCAGAGGAATTATATATAGCTTGTTGTTACTAGCTGAAGATTCTAAAATGAAATAACTAAAGCGTCTCCATTATTTTCCACAAAAATAAGAGGACACTTAACAATATTGCACAAAGGTTCACACATGACAGTGATCCTTTTATATCGTCTAAGGAATATTTCACAGTTGTCTTTTGCAGACGTATAGAGAGACATAAGTTTATAATCCAGACGCATTGAAGTTATTGAAGGCTCTCCACGCACCATTGGCAGGGGCGAGAATTTCCTCCACATGGCTTTTGTGTTGCCCTTTTTTTATTCTTTCGTTTTTATTTCATCCGTGCATTTGTAAAATTTGATGCTACATTCGAAGGTGCAATATTATTCTCATAAGAGTTGTGTGTTAATTGTTTTCTTAAATTTTTATTTCAATTGTATTTCATTTTAAATTTACCTCAATAATTTAATTTTTCCCTCGATGGTCTAGTAGTCGCAAGAGCAACTGCTGAGCATGACGTCCTGGGTTCGATTCTCAGGTCAGAAAAAGTGTTATTAGGTTTTTCTATCAGGAATTCGGATTCGTGCCTAACTGATGGGAATAAGCTCGCCCTTAATTACAATGGACTTGGCTGGATGTGGGTGTACTATTAGGTACACCTCTTCCTAACCCACCGGGGATTACAGATATCATGTTATGATGTTTTGTAATTAAATTTTTCGATGGATTCCAGTATGAAAACAAAGATAGGCTTAAAAGATTTTTTTGAGACCAGCGTGAGCATTTTAAAATATGTAAAGAAACCAATTGCCAGCCACTTCTTAAATAAGAGATGACCAGCACAAATTTACTCATACTAACACAGCATTAAAACTACGGAAACTACAAGAAGACACAAAACTCGCTTTTGATACGGAGAAAAAATTATGACTAGGGTGGACTTCCCCATTGAGCGATCTAATGGCACATCTATAGAGGCGCCATCGTACACCATAAGACGGTTAAATGAAGCGTAAAATTAGGGGGTTTTTGCGGTAGCCACTGGAGTCAATAAAACCATATATCCATGGGACTTCTTTGATGCGATGGCTTATTGAATAAAATGGAGTTCGCTTCGTCAGCACGCATTAGAAAGGCAGATAAAGTCGGGAGATATAAAACAGATATCAAATAGTGAATTGAAAAGGAATTTATGTTTGATATTGACCTCGGATATGTAGGAAGTTTTGTTATGTTTCCTGTTCGTGTCTTCTGAATATTTTAGTATTAGTATAGTTTGAGTATCCATGTCTTATTTTTGAGTATCAGACGGTTTTATTCTTTGCGATATGCCGTTATCTTTCGAACAAGGATCTCAACTGAACTAAGGTTTAGATTCCACGAAACACAAGTTAATCTTTTCTCTAGTTCTCCGATGAGTTTCGAAAAAGTCGACTCCTTGAAGAGACTTAATTCAAATTCTTTTATTTACCAGATTTTGGTCCATTTTATGGTCTTAAAATAAGTTTTGTGAACTTAATTTAAGACCATGAAATGTATCTTGACGATTCCAGATGAGTTTGATAAAGGCTTGTCTTGAATAGATTTATTTTATTACAAATTTAAAAATAAATAAATTTGAAAACCAACCTAACAAGAACTACTTTCTATACCGCTTCACATCTTTAGCAAAATCGAACAGACAAATCGGCAACAAAAAGTAACATTGATACCAACCACACCACAAAATTCAGCCATTCAGCACTACCAACATTACCTAATTGGCTTCCTACACAGGTTTTAATCCCTCGACCCTCGAACATGGCAAGCAAGCCAGGCTTCAAGCCAATGCCCCTGAAAGCCTACACCTAATGAAATTCGCAGGTAGATGTTGAAGCGATCCTCTCCTGAAATCACTAGACTATAATAATTAACGCTTTGCTGTTACTTTCGTGGAAATTCGCCATAGAGTGCCGCCTTTAAGCGAAACCAGTGTTAGGTGGAGTTCAGGTATGCGCTGTACTATCCCGGAGTAAAGTTTCAGGGGTATTTAACGAAGGGGGCGTACTTGTACAACACTATGTGTTGAGTCATGTGTGGATTATGTAGTTCCCTAAATAAGTCATCTAAGGTTTAAACCTATCCCGTCGGGACTGCAGGTTGTTCGGAAAAGATACCGCGGCCTCGGCATGAAGGGCTAAGAAGGAACATGGCTGGTTTTTAGTCAGTAGAAGTCTGACACTCCCTTCCGCTCTGCCCAAGAGCGAGAGGGAGTATTTGATGATTTTCCAACCACCACAAAAAAAAAAATTGCCCTATCTATGAGACCACGTCAAGAAGACGAGAGTGTCTTTCTGTCTACTAATTTATAATTATAAGCTAAAGCGATTTCTGAATTCATGATTATTTGTAACACCTTTCTTTATTTTCGGTTGTCATGAAGAAATTTGTGAGTATGAATTTCGATGGCTATTTTCACCGCCCGATCGCGTGTATTAGCGGTGTATGAGAATTTGTATGGTGTTCATATTAAAAAGTCATAATCATCATCTTCCTACCCATTCTACCTGGGTCTTCTTCCATTCTCGCGTTAGACTTCACGGCATCATTTACTCCTTTCACCTTTGGCCTTCGTCTCCCTCTCCGTCCATATTAAAGCATAATCATACTTGCTTTAAAAATGAGGGTTTCATAAAAATAAAAGCTTTGTATTTATAAGTTTCGTTCGTCGTCCAGACAGAACCGACAGCTTCTCTGTACGCGTTCAATTAATACTGACACTAAAACTTTCTTCGAAAACGCTCCAAGTGTCACCAGACACGTGGACAGATATACGAGGAAAAGTTTGTTCCCTTAGAAACAAAGCCTCTAGGTATTTATTTGTGCGTCATCTTACGTTCATCCACTTAGTCTTATTTTTTTATTTGTTTTTATGTATATATAAATGTTAATCTATGATTGCCTAAAATATGTCAGGAGTGTTTTTTGTTTAAGAATTTCTGGTTTGTTTCATTTGAATATTAATGAATTATTAGTTTGAGTAAGTGCAAGCAATGAGTTAAGTTTATAAACTAACATTAGCTTTATTTACACAACATAACCTCACGACTTCAATCCCAGCGCAGTTAGGCAGAGGTGCACCTAATGGTACACCCACATTTTGCCAGTTAAGTCCCATGTAAAAGAGATAGGCTTATTGCCATCAGCCGGATACAAATCCAAACTCCTTGGCTGCTACTGAGAATTTCCTGATGGAAAAACGTAATAACACTTTTCCCGTCCTGAAATTCGAACCCAGGATTACATGGGCAGCTGTCCCGCTTAAGACCAACTTGGCTTAGTTACTGTTGTAAAATGAGTATGTACGATGATCCCATCGCGGCTGCAGGTTGTTCGCAAGAGATACCGCGGCCTCGACATGAAGGGCTAAGAAGGAACATGAGTGGTTTTTAGTCAGTAGAAGTCTGACACTCCCTTTCGCTCTGTCCAAGAGCGGGAGGGGTTATTTGATGATTTCCAACGCCCCAAAAAAGAAAAAAAAAAGTATGTACGATGATGCGACCCTTCAATACCGACGCTTAAGTACAGACAATAAAGATTAGGGGCACATCTCCAAATCGATTATAACACCTAATCGCAAAATTCAAGTCACACCGTTCAAAAGAATTTCAATTAAACCAAAGTGAGGGTACCGCGAATTGATTGCGAATAAAAAAAATGATCGTCGTATCACGCACTGCATGAGAATCGGGAGAAACCATTAAATCACTTGACGCCACAGAACCTATTTAAAATGGCGATTTTTTATCCCACCCCATTCTTGAGCTCTTGAAAATGCACGTTAATTCTGCGCCAGGGTGGCCAAGAATGTTAGGGAGCTAAAAAAGTCAGTTTTAATAAAGATAACACCCTTTGTATTGTTTTTTTGCCTGTTTGTCAAACCTGCCTGTTTGTCCTGTTAGTGACTGATGCCGGTAAAATTATAAACTAAAACCTTCCTCGAGAACCAATCTATCCATTGGAGATAACAGCATGAAAATCGGTGCAGAAGTTTTCGAGTTTATCGCGAACAGACAGAAAGACAGACGCAGCGGAGGACTTTGTTTTATAATATGTGATGTAATGATAGTGATATACGTAGTGATTATTCAAATAATATTTACTGGTTTCCATACTTTCAAGAACATGCAAAGATTTTTTTGTGAAAAACTTCAAACTCTTTCTCGATCATAAAATGCAAAACCGCTGAATTTCAGAGAGAAACTATGTTGAAATAAAAATGTTGAGTCTTAAAATAATTCCCAAGAACCATGGACACTGCATTATTTCGCCGATCAAAAACTTCCAATGATCCCTACAATTTATTTCTAAAAAAATGCTGATTTGAACCTTACTAACTGAGTGCTCAGACAGCGCAGGTATTTTTAATTTTTTGACATGTATGTATATTGAAATGTTATTAATTCTGGATGAGTTGGCATATAAGGTCTTATTTTGAAGTACATGTCATTGACATTGAACGCATGTCGTATTTAAACGTACATGTTTTTTGACGTCAATTTTATTGAATTTGTAATTTTTTATAGTTCGTGATTGATTCAAATAAAAACAATTTTTGGTCCTTGAATTTTGACCGTGTAAGTAAGGCACTATAGCTATATACTTTATAAAACAACAGATTTTTTAAAGTATTCGTGAAAAATTTATAATTTATAATGTATTCAATATGTGGTAACCATTTGTGTAGACCACTAATAATAATTAAAAGAGGTCCACTGTGTTAGTAACAATATAACTAACACAGTGGACCTCTTTTGTAGTCTGATGAAATCGAAAAATTTAATCTAAAAAATCAGAGGTGCCTGCGTTGAGCCCGAACTCAAGGCCTACGACTTAACAGACCGACAGACACACCACTAGACTATTACTGCTGTAACTGCTGATTTAATCATGCTCCTCTTTTAAATACTCTTAGCCAAACACTTGAAAATGAACAACACATGTCATCTACAAGGTGTTAAGGAATACACGGAGACAGTAAATATTCCTCAAATTGTGGTGTCTGAGCATGCTAATACTGACGGCCACAAAATATTTATTATTCAGTCTCACTCAATTTATAGCGCGTTGCGAACGCAAATGAGTTTATTACAGAGTAGTGTGTAATTTGTTGAATAAATATCTTCTGAAAGTACACATTTAAAGTGATGTTAGTGTCGTACTGATAAATATAATTTTGTGTGAAAACATCGACATAACATCGGTTATCAAGGTTCAATAAAAAAAACAAAGACATAACTAATGAAATATTAAATACGTTTTTTTTTTCATAAACATGTTATTTATTTCAACTTCATGTACAATTGTGACACATAGAAGGACTTAATGGCACAAGGCCTAAACCTAACCTAACCTTTGGGTTAATAAATAGGGCAGTAATAACAGCAAATATCTGCAGTTACTAATATTGCTAGGTTTAAATGCACTCTTTTCCTTGCTGAGTATTATCTCAACGTTTATTAGAACCGTATAAAGTTTTTGTCCGGAAGGCATTTTCTTTGTTACCGTTAGTATATTATGTTTTGCTTAGAAAATGAGGTTACATTTGCCAATTAGCGTAATGTTTTCATGATAAAAACAACATTGTCGTTTAAAAAGTTACTGCTGTACAATATTATGTCACTCCTAAAAAGGGACGCATATCGTTATCCAAATAAATTGATGAAAATACGTAACTACACCTCCACCTCTGACTTACCCTTAGGACACTACACGCGTGATGACATGCTTTGTTAGGATCTAATCATTATCGGCCTATCCTTTTCCTAACCATGTTGGGGTCGGCTTGAAGTCGTATGATCCAAAAATTCTACAGGTTTTGAAAACAGTTACAAAATAAAAACCCAAAACGCCTACGCCTCTTCGTGTAACTATCCAACAAGGCAACACAAGCCATAGGAACAAACGATAACCACATTCAAGTTCTATCGAAAAGCTTTGTACGTCCCGCAAACTGGCACATGCAAACAAAACTACGATAGCAAAACCTAGATACCCTAGATCGGCTCTACGCAAAGAATATGCAATAATAGACAGGATTTTCAAAAACCAATTACATTTTACCGAGAAGTTTGCCTACAGCCAGTATTCTGCCCCGGGCGGACCATGGTCCAGGATTGAACCGGTCCAATAAACTAATGGACCTAAAGATTTTCTAACAAAGAGTATTATCGAGATATGGCCGGACTATAGAGAGGAGAATGAGGTACAGATAACTGATGATACTCTATTTGATTAATTTAATTTAGTTTTTTGTGACATGTCACGATGTAGAGAGAGTCTCTTTTGATTGTATTACGATGTCTAATTGATTATACGATCCTTGATTTGGAACGTATTTCAAGTTATACATTCGATATTTATGTATTTACAATGTAAGTTACACAACGCAACGTGAAACGAAAGAATAGGGAATCGGACAAAAAAAAAACTAATTAGTCCGTCAGATAGATTTCCAAAAAATATTTTTTCTTTTTTCACATAAATAAAAAATTAAGACGATACTGTGCTTAAAAAACTCGTGAACTCCTCGAAAATGTCACATGTCAGTACATTTTTTACCTACAAATGACGTCACTTTTTATTAATTTGATAAAACGAAAAACACGTATCCAATAATGTAACTGACGGACTAAACAGAATCATATTTTTTTTAAATAAAACAACGCCTTTGGTATCGAGTAGCTGGCTATTTTGTAACAGTATAATAGATCAATAACCGGATTTGTTTAAACAAAGATATATACATTCAGAAAACATAATGCGCCTGAAAATCATAAAAACAAACTGAGCAAACAGCATAATTTAATGCCCAGGTAAACGGAATTAATTAAACGGATGAAATTATGATTCTAGCTTTATACGAGTACCAAACAAAAACAGCAAAACCAAAAAAATGTATATCTAAACCAAACCCTTTCACAGCATTTTCACCAAGAATTTCCACAAGAGACGTCCCAAAAATCTCTCAAATGCTTTTACATGCAACTGAGCGTTTTCACCACCCATGGCAGGGAGTTCGTTCATAATGAATGAGTGAATGAATGAAGGAACCTCAAGGAGTGTTCATTCTTTCTGCGGTAGTCTACGTCTTGTGGAGACAAGACATGATAAAACACTTAACACCTAACAAAGGTTTAGGGTTAGATTTATATGGTTGTAAATTGTCTGGTAAATACGAAATATTTCAAATTTAATTGCCACTTCTCACGTGAGATAGGCGATTAAAATTCTAAAGGTGGTAATGAAATTGGTTCGTTTAAGCTCTTTCTTGAAGAATATACTTTTATAGCAAGTTTTTCTTGAAGTATATATATTTATAAATTTGAAATTAAAAGAAAGAAAATGTTTTGCTATTCTTGTGAGGAAGGAGGAAGAAATAAGGATTATTTTGGCAAAAGCTTTCCTTTGCCAAAATAATCATTATATTATATATTAGATATTCTTAAGAAAATTCAATATTAACTGAAATTGTTTGAATTCTAAAACCAATTCTTAAAACTTTTAAAAGCATCTAAAATATCTGATAAAATGTTTGTCATATATTCGTTTTGACCGTTGGAACTAAAACTATTGGAAGGAATGGTGAGCTAGAATGGCTCCTCATTTATATTGGAAACGAGGAATGTCCAGGAATTGAAGGTAGCGATGTTATAACTCGTACGTCAGTTAAAAATATCAAATCAGAATTGCATTTCATTCACTTATTTCAGGTTACCTAGCCCAAAATACATGACTATTTTTTTCTCGAAAATTGAAGAACCCAAAATAGAGCAAAGTCACACTCATTGTGATGACGGCATGGTTGGCGCAGTGGCTCAAGCAATGGACTGCTGCGCTGCGCGTCGCGGGTTCGATCCCCGCACGGAACAAATAGTTGTATGGCCTACAGATATTTGTTCCGGGTCTGGGTATTTAAGTATTTGTGTATGTGAGTTAAAATGTTTGTGAACGCACCCACGATACAGAAGAAATTCCTAATGTGAGGCAACGTTTTTAAAAAAAAATATTAAAAAAATTGTCAATGAAATTGAAAATGTATAGTGACCTCGGTGGTCTTGTGCGACTGCTGAACATGAGGTCCTAGGCTCGATTTCCGGGTCTGGCAAAGTGTTATTTGGTTTTTCGATCAAGAATTTCTCAGTAGCAGCCACATCACTTGGCTCGCCCATAATATATGGAACTTAAACATATATTTAGTGAAATGTGGGTTCACCTCTACATAACTTATGTTATGAAATTGTAAATAAATGACACTTTTTTAAATCTTACAATCGTAGAACTACCCACTATCCCGGAAAAACTGTTTGACTATTTAATTTAATAAAGGGAAAGTTAATTCAAAAAGCAAGAGATTATAAAGGAATTTAACTCCACATTACACTTAAACACGAATAAAACTCGAGTGTAATGCGGCGGCACAAAATATTTAATGCAGCTGCAATTAGTCGACGTTTACTTTATTACCACTAAAACTTTTAAACAAATGCATAATTATGGCGCATGAAATACTACTATGAAATTGGATCCGGAATTAGCTCCAACCAAGGCAGACACAGGCCCTAGTGGGCCCCAGTAGGCCATGCCTACTGATAGGATTTTTGAAGCGTCTATCTATACACCAGTACAAAATGTAGTACCGGTTTAAAAAAAACTCTACTCTTTCTGAATGTTGTAACTGTTTAAAAAAAAATATCTGTTTAATCCGGCATATCTCCAAAACAGCTGGACTTATGTTGACAGAACTTTTACTGGCAGATAGCTGATGTAATAAGGAGTAATAACTAGAGCTACTTTTATTTTAGAAAGAAAGAAAAAGTATCGATTGGTCTCAGACAGGAAAAAAAACACTTAAAAAACTGCAAGGATTATTACTGCAATGTAAATAAAACATTGACAGATGGAACTGAAAAGAAGGAAGAAGATCTCGTAGAAAGTTTGAATAGATGTATAGAAATGTATAGATTTGAATGGTATGTACACAACGCTTTTACTTTTATTTTCACTTCATAAATTACATCAATTTCAATGTCTAAATATAATATATCATTACTTATGTTATTCTAGTGAAAAATCCTTCTGCAACATCAACATCAGTTAGAAATTCAAGCAAACAAGAGAAGTGAAGTTTTATTTCAGAGCAGCTTTGGAGGTTGACGGTAAATAATATTTTGAAGTGAATGTTATATAATATTGGTCAAAAAGTAAGAATTATATGCTCAGTATGTTTTCTTTGTTGCAGCAGCAGTGTAGCAGTTGCTTCAAGACAGAAAGTTTCAAGGCAGAGGGCGAAATCAACAAATCAAATGATTTTTGTTCTAATTGTATTATGGTAGTAGTTTGTTTAGAATCTACATTATCATTGCTATATTTCTTTTTATTTTGTATCAAAAGGTGAAAGAATACTTCTTAGGTATACTTACTTCATATAAAGAGCTTTATATTTTCGTTTTATTATATGCTTTTGTTGAGTGCTTCGAAATTAGGAAATATTTTTTTCACCTTCCTTGTTATTATCTCATAATAAATCGTTTTAGATTTGTAGCTCTTGTCTAGGAATTATAGTTTCTTACGTGTTATGAAATGTATAATTATTGTAATAATTGGTACTGTTACAAATCATAAGTGTTATTAGTTTTGAGTGATTATGCATGTATCAGCATTTAATTATGTTACTTCAAATTCTTCTGGTTTGATAAAAAAAATTGGTTGCCTGTAAAGTCGGTATACGGGCGAAAGTTTTACGTGACAACGAAAATAGAAGCGCAAGACATGAACCGGTGTGTATGCCTATCTCTCTCACTCTCTCTCTCTCGCTCTGGACGCGTGCCTCTCACTCGCTCTCATTGTGAGCGCATAACGTGAGCGGAGCGTAACGCAGTTTCTTGAAGTGTCACCCGGCAAACCAATTTATAAGACGTTGTCACGTCAAAATAAGACATTAAATTAAAATTAGTCCCGTACGAAGCCAAAAGGCCACTGTCTCAGCATAGTGCTGTAATATTTATCACAAATGTCACAGCGCTGGTATTATGACAGACGGAGGGGTGTATTAGAAAAAGGAACGGATGTCCTCAAAAAAATAAAACCCGTTAAATTGTATATCAAATCCGATCCAAATCGAAAAGTAACATTTTTATATAAATTTCTTGCGAACAACACGCGGTCGCGAGCAACAGCTAGTTATAAAAATATGACTCTATCCACACGTAGGTTTTTACCCGGTAATATGTTCCCGAAGAGTAATTTCCGTCCTACAAATCTAGTTCTCCTTCTCTTCCTTTCAAATCTAGTATGAAATATCAAACTTTCTGTAACTTTAAGATAACATAACTACAAAATCTAAAATGCAGCCTAATCGGTAAAAAGTTTATTGATTCATAAAAATAATATGTAATTTGGTAATTTAAGTTATTGTTTTATGACTACTTTCAGTCAAGTACATTATATGAAACTAGTTAGCTCATATTTATAAATTTTATTTCATAAAAAAGAGATTGTAGTACACGGGGCATATACAGAGTTATCCATTAATATAAGTTTGTACCAAGTCAGACACAATCTAGAGAGTGAAGTTCTGCTATTCCTAGCTAGGTTATAGAATAACCTGTATTAAGGAAAAATATTTGCATTGTATATACTATAGAAAGTGTTGATTATATACAGAAAACCAAGGGGTATTTATGAAATGATTAATATCCACTAACTCTATTTTCAGGTAGGACAAAGTAACATCGTGAAAGCGAAAGCAGACACCGCCAACATCAATTACCCGAATCTGACAATACTCAAAAATACCTAGACCACACAAATTAAATCCTTCAGTTTAATATGCACCGGTACAGTCATGAGCACTAATATGTGTACACTTACAAAATACAAAAGCGATTTTCTTTTAGAAAAACAATTATAAGTTTGCGATAAGATTTATTTTAGAATAATAATAATTCAATTATTTATTCAAGTAATAATAACTCTTAGTATTAGTAATAATTTAACTTATTTCTATGTTAGTAAACTAAAGTAAACACAAAACAAAACAAGAAATTCCAGCAGAAATTTTGCAGCACCGGTTAACGATCGCGCAATCTAGTCAGTCAGAGATGAATAATGAAGCTAAATGAGCTGACAGAATGATTGAGATTTTTCAAATATCTACTCATGCGAATGAATCAACAACCAAAAATGGTCCAACTACATCTAAGAACTACTCAGGTATCAATTGGTCAAGACGTTTAGAAGGGAAAAAATCACACACTTCTCCATAGTGTGTCGATGATAATCTAAATTGTGTCGACCGAGAACTGAGCTACTAGTTAGGCTCTTTCGGGTGCGTCTATCAGCTCCTGTACAAATACACTGGAATTGTATAAATAAATATGAACCCAATACAAATTTTGAAAAAACTTGAAACAATATCAGTACAGTTGAACAAAATCACTTTTGAAACTAAGTTTAAACATATTGCTGCTCAAGACTGTACAGATTTTTCCTCTGGCACTTTCATTCCACTTTTGTTCCTCTATCTTATAAAAGATGCATTGAACGGAACAGGAAAATTAATTTCAGACAATGCGACGTACGAAACAAGTCGCTGTGGGCTTTACGTAGGTATTTACTGTATTTACTAAGTTGCTTTGATATCTGACTCAATCTTGTGGTAAAGAGTGGTTTAACAGTAGTTTTTAACTTGAACTTTGGTGTGGGTTTTCAATGATTTCGGAAGTTTTATGTCAAAAGAATGAATGGAATTAAATGTATTTTTTTATCGTTGCTAAAGAATCTGTCTAGCATTAAAAGTATAATACGTCTTAAAAATAAGATAATTACCATCTTTGATCAAACACGGGATACTCATTTACACCACTAGTGCCAGTAAGTATATTTTTGTGTACTTCATAATCAGTGTATGTTAGCTGTGAAGCTACCTACCATAAAATAACTAAATAAATATAGAAAAAAAACTAAACCATGTCTTCACCAAACGTGTTCGAATAAATCAACCCATCACAAATAAACGAGCCTATTTACCCCCCACAAAGAAAAACATTTCCACACTCACAGCTAAAAATAACAGCAGTACAACAATCAATCTACCTGCTAATCTAACAGACTGTGACATAGGTCACATTGAAAACGAATGATTCTTAGAAATATTTAAACAGGCAAGTCGTCCCATTGTGCCGGGATTGGATGTCGAAAATTGCCTATTACCAGCCCCTGAGCACGGCAGTATTGCCTCTTTATCCAATTTATCGTTCTACTTTACTATTTCTTCAGACAATTGCGATTTATATTTGCGAGAAAGTCTTTGAATGTGAACGAGAGAAGTATATCGCTCAGTTCAACGCCGAATAAAGTTTAGATATTTCCAATGCTAGGTGCAGTAAACTTTATTTCATGATGTGTTCTGTATGAGTATGGACCCACTTGAGAAGTTGATAGAAATAATGTGCTTTTTATTGAAATTGGAAAGTAAAGTGTGGGTACGTACAAATAACATTCTTCTTTCTTCACCTTTACATGTCGTCGAAAAATATCTCTCAGGCATGCTGTTTTCCTTACGATGTTTGACTTGCAAGCGATAATTAAATAATACGCGCATGAATCTGAAAAATTTGATTCATTTGCGTATTCTGATTTGACGCTTATGACTTGCTTTGTCAGTATGACGGTCACATCACTAAACTATCAGTGCTTTTAAATTAAATGATATTCTGATAATGTTTTTCTATGGGCTGTTCGACTCAACCGTCTTTAATTCCATCAATTTTTTTTCTCATCTCAGATTTCACATTAACATTTCCCCCATTACCGTGGTTCTCAACGCCCACCTGATATTTCCACCACTATTATTCTTCATAATTCACATTAGGCGTAAACTGCGTTTGCAATAAGACGGCGTGCGCATTTAATTTCGTCCGACCATATATTTTAAAACGTGCCTTGCAACTACATTTTACGTGGAAGGGAGGCATATTTTGTGGCGTTATACCTACAGCTAGATTGTTTTATTGCATTCATTATGAGGGAATCTGGTGGAAGGTATTAATTTGGGAGGAAACTTTAAGGTCGAAAATTATTTTGTAAGAGACGCTTGATTACAATATATAATGCCTTCAAATTGGGTTTAATTACTCGTGTAAATAACGGCTCACCTTTCGAGGGGAGAGGTGATTATGGTGCTCGTAAACGATGGAATTGTTACCTGTCACTGCTTATATCTAAATTATGGGGTTATTAGGTAGGTTGCTGTCTTCACGCTGGGGTTTAAACGTGTTGATGCAAATTGGCGATGTATCGGCATCCAACGTGGTGGATTATAGCGTATTCCCCTCTGTCATAGAGAGGAGGTCTATATCCCAGCAGGGGATAATTATACTATGCTATCGGCAACGGCTGGGAACAAGTGTTACCTTGTAACAAGTGTGGTTGTGACTAGAGCTAGGAAATTCGAACATGTGGAAAAAGTTCTTTTTAAAGTTAACACACAACCAATGAAATAACATATCTGTACCTCATAGAAACACCGGACATTGAAGAAGAAAAGGCTCTCTTCTATACGACTCAAAACATTATTTTCAGAGTTTGACACATACACTGCCGCGTTGGTGTAGTGGTTGTAAGCGTGACTGCTGAGCATGAGGTCCTGGGTTCGATTCACTGGTCAGGTAAAGTTTTTTTAGGTATTTCCATAAGGAATTTCTCAGTAGCAACTGCAGAGTCTCGATGTGTGCCCATTTGACGGCAATAGGCTCGTCCCTTATAACATGGAACTTAAACATAACTGGTGAAATGTGGGTGTTATTGGTATACCTCCGTTTAACCCTTCGGGGATTACAGGCGTGATGTTATATTATATTATGTGACACAAACAATAATTAACCGCCTTGACTTTTATATTACTTTTAATATCAATGCTAACCGCTTATAAAAATCTAAGCTGCTCCCAAAACTCCCAATTTAAAACATTCTCAGCAAACTGAAAGTGGAAATCCTTTATAATGAATTCGCAACAGTCGATAATTGACACGTCTACGAAGGTTTAATCTGCCCCAAGACCCGCCGCTAAGATCTCGACAACTTCTGATATTTCACACACGAATTTCTCCGAGTTAGTTCACTGAGGTCGGCGTGGAGTGGCGTAACTTCATTATGTTTGACAGTTTTGGACTAAATTTAGTTAAATCATGTCAAATAGTCTAAATGACTAAACAAAGTAGCCAATAAATAGATTAAGTGTTGTTAGCAAAAAGATTAAAAAAAACATCTTGCATGAACATGACTTCACCCACCATATCTAATTTTTTTTTCACACTAAAAAAAACGTAAATGGTATATTTAAGTAAAGTAAGTATGTATAGTAACAATGAAAGTAGTTGTATCTTCTACTTCACAGAATTATATAGCTTCAGTAACAGAAGTAGTATATTTTTTAACAACGCGTAACGGAAGCACGCAGTCTACGGAATAGGTAACAGGGTTTCAACGGTTGCTTTTATCCCCGCAGTCGTAGTCTGATATCATTAACGTTCGTATCAGAAAAACGGATTCAGCCCGAGAGAGGTTTTTCTTTTCCTATTGTGGTATTAAACCCTTTACTATCGCGTTGGTACCGCTGTCACAAAGAAGGGAGGCTTAACGTGGCACATTAGTTAGATACGACAGTTGAGATTTTGCCTTTTACTCAAGCATTTCGCAGAATCTTTGAGCGCACTGACAATCTTGCCCGTAGATTTCACAAAATTACGTAAAATGTCCACAAAATTACTCAGTGACCAATTCGTTACGAGCCGACTATAAGCTTCAATACTATGAAATGTAATTAACTCAGGTAAATCGGATTGGGTGAAAGTTTTCGCACGATAACTGGAGCGGAATTGTACCCCGCCCCGCCCACCCCCCGCGGCTTAAAACTGCGTAAGGCTAAGGAGGTTTCAACGTCATTAAAATTTTAATACTTTTTTGATGTTTGCTCACACGGTGTAGGCAGTTTAGTTTTTAGTTAGTTGAACTAATTTTACTCGGTCAGTGAGCATTTATGTAATCGAATTTATCAGTGTTGCTAGACGAAGGGAAATTATTAAAAGACTTTTTACTGCTGATCACCAACGGAAAGTCGATAAAAGTCTGTGAAAAACGAAGGTTAGCTAAAGCACTACTATTCATCGTAGCGCAGGTTATTAAGAATTCTGATTCCGTTCATTGTCATCATAATTACAACTTCCTTCACCCCAAAATGTCATTTTAAACATGACAATTCCGTCTTCCATTTTGAATCCGTGACAAAGCGATACAATTTACGCGGTTCTATTGTGCTGTAAAATTATAAGGCGGGTCGCCATCCCCCATAGTTGTCACCGCAATAATATAAAAAGCAAGAGATAAAAATAAGGAAAATTGTTATCATAACGTTCCGCGGTGTAAGGTGACTGTGGATGGTGTTATGTTGAACGTAAGAAGCGTTTATATTGTATTTTTAGTCATTTATTCTCCTGTGCCTGTCCCAATTTCTTTGAGCTTGGTAGCTTGGTTAGCACCATGTATTCTTCTTCCACAATTTTCTATTACTCGTCATCTCACCAGACACCTCCTTTCTTGTCAGGTTTCCATTCACACAGTCCTCCATCGTTTTTTTTTTGGCTTCTTCTGCTCAACATTTTCCAAATTTTTCCGCTTTACATACCCATAACAAGAATAAACGATTACCACACCACTTTTCCATTGCCGGTGCCACTTCCAGGAGTTTATATTTTCAGTATTTTTAAATTGTTTGTTTTTCTAACTGCTGATCACGATTGTTACTCGAAATTCACTTGTCTGTTGAATGTTAAAAGATAACTACCCTTTCGTATTGTATTGCTTACAATTGCCTGCAAGTTTCAGAGATAGTTTTTAGTCATCTAAAAGATTAGCCAGGTAATAATAAAAATCATCGACATAGCTATACCAAATACACACAATTTACAAAGTACAATTGCAGAAAAAATATCTAAGTATACCGAACTAAAAGATGAAATAACCCGACTTTGGCATCTTGAAAAAGTAACGATAATTTCCATAGTATTGTCTACAACAGAAGTAATTTCGAAACAACTTCACCTTCACCTGCTGAAAGCAGTGATATAAAATACGTGCAGACTGGTGAGGAAGTTCCTACAATGTGAATCAGACAACCCGCACCAACAACATTTTCAATCAAAAATATCTAGGTTAGGTTTAATATACTTTATTCTCAAAAAGACAAAGAGCCACTTAGATGAGAACATATGTTAACATAATGTAATAAACTTATTCTAGGTGTATATCTTCTTCTTTCATTCAACCTAGAGCACAAAGCCGTCGTCTATCTATTTCTACTGCTTCAACTCTTAGCCCAGCTGATAACCACATGGCTTAGACCCATGCTATCAGTACTTTCCGGCTACCCGGATAGCCGAGCAAAATAAACTCATACATAAAAATTAAAATAATAATTTATTTTTACAGGCATCAAATCCAATTTACATTTAAATACAAAATTACATTAGATTAATTATATCTATTAATTAATGACATACGTACAACAACGCATTCAATTAATTAAAAACAGGAATATCATCAAAATGGAAGAGTGCTAAGTTAGAACGTTTATATTTAGCAACAATACAGATATATTATCCAGATTTATAAGTCTAGTATTTTTTAAGAATCTATTAATTTATTGTTTGTAGTCTCTTTGATTTTTGTGAGAACAACAGTTAATATTTTTTTTAAATATTTATGTAAATTCTAAATGTCTTTTCAAGTTGCACAAATCTTACTTTTTTCTAACTGTAGACAATTAATTTATTTAAAAAAATATCCAGACCAGCCCGTTGCATCTCTCATACTACCATCCACGAAGTTAAGTTGTAGTCTTCGGCTGATAAAATGCAAATTCACAAAGATTCCGCGGAAGTTTTCTTATTACTCGTGCTAATAAACGATCTCCTTGCTACGGTTTATATATCCCTGTGCGATTGTTCCAACCAACTTTTAATGTATACCTATATCTCGGTTTTGATCTTAGAAACTGTGACCGGTGTAAAAAAGTTACCTTTGTTTTATTTGGAGTGAGAGGCACAATCTTTTTTGAGGGGTTTCGAGTTTTTACTCATTTGTTGCTAAAGAAGGAATGTCTCGTTCGACTGCTGAGTTCAGGTACTGGGTTTAATTGTAGACTATAGTAAACCCAATCTGTTGAAACAACTGTTTAAAATAAATGCCTGTTTTAACAACCACCAGGTACGCCTAAATGAATGCGTTTATATGTTATACGTGTCGTTGTAATATATACGTTCGGCACTAAACAGAGTGCTAAAAATTCAAATAATCGTGTTGTCTAGTATTACTGAAAACTAAAAAATGAACCTGACGTAGGCGCACAAAAAACGGGGTTTTTTTATACATCATAACCTTCAACACTGTAAGGTACAAATTATGGAAGCGAGGAACGTAGATAGTTTGAACAAAATAGGCTTCGTCGGCGGCATAACGTAAAGTACATGTTCCAGGTAAGGTATTCCGAGGGACCGGGAGTAATGTTTAGTAAGAGCCTGACTTGTAATAAAGGTTAATAACCCCGAAGCTTTTGTAAGGGTAATTTTATCCTTGCCACTACTCCAGGTAGACATCTGTGTGATTGTGGAAAAGTTATACTGTATACCTTCATTATTTTTCATCACGATTTTGACTAAAATAAAAACTGAAATATTTTTTAAGTTTTAATAAGGCAATGAGCACTTTTTACCTTAAGGGGAACACAGCAGTGGATGACTTTGACGATTTGACCTCTGTACTGGCTTTTGTTTATTTTTCGGCCCCTACCGGCAAACGACTGTACTACAGAAAAACGTACCAAAGAACAGAAACGTGTCGCAGAGTGGTCATCGTATTTGCCTAACATATTTTGTTTCTCTTGGAGTACAATGTATGAATAAAATATTTAATTATAAATTATACACTTTGACTAATGAAGTAATAACCTAGCTTTCATTAGTTATTTCCCTGAGCACAGGTACTCCTACGATACATTCTTAAGGTCTGATAAAGACCAGGTAACTGCTTATCGGTTCTCAGTGACGGATGTAGTTAGAATGACCTAGCTTTCAAATTTTATCTGTCTGAGCACGGATGCTACTACTTAATACATTTTGAAGGTCTGATGATGACCAGCTAAGTGCTTATCGGTTCTCAGTGACGGATGTAGTTAGAATGACCTAGCTTTCAAATTTTATCTATCTGAGCGCGTATTCTACTACATGATACATTATGAAGGTCTGATGATGACCAGCTAAGTGATTATCGGTTCTCAGTGACAGATATACTTAGAATGCTCCAGCTGTCAGCTTTTTTCTTATTGAGCACGGATGCTACTACATGATACATTTTGAAGGTCTCATGATGACAAGCTAAGTGCTTATCGGTTCTCAGTGACGGATGTAGTTAGAATAACCTAGCTTTCAAATTTTATCTGTCTGAGCACGGATGCTACTACATAATACATTTTGAAGGTCTGATGATGACCAGCTAAATGCTAATTGGTTCTCAGTGACGGATATAGCTAGAATGACCTAGCTTTCAGATTTTATCTTATTGAGCACGGATGCTACTACATGATACATTTTGAAGGTCTGATGATGACCAGCTAAGTGTTTATCGGTTCACAGTGACGGATATAGCTAGAATGATCACCATCAGGTAAATGGCACCATCAGTATCCAAGGCCTCTTCGAGCTCTTTCAAATGAGTCCACACACGACGGTTCTACGTGGTGCCATCAATGAGATCCTATACTTACCTTCGGAGTCTACCATCAGGTAGCTAGTATCATCAGTCTCCAAGGCCTCCTCGAGCTCTTTCAAATGAGTCCAAACACGATGGTTCTACTCAGTGCCGTCAATGAGATCCTATACCTACCTTCGGAGTCCACCATTAGGTACGAGACATCATCAGTAATCCAGATCTCCATCTTCCATCAAACGAAATTCTCAAGACAAAATAATTAAAACGATAAAACAATTAACACCATTAAAACAATAACATACATTACATAACATCGCGCCTGTAATCCCCAAAGGGTTAGGCAGAGGTGTACCTAATAGTAGGCGTGATGTTATGTATGTTATTATTTTAATGATTTTAATTGTTTTATCGCTTTTAGCGATAAAACAATTGTAGCAAAAAACAATTGTAGTCGTTTTTGTAGCACGGATGCTACTACATTTTGAAGGTCTGATGATAACCAGCTAAGTGCTTATCGGTTCTCAGTGACGAACGTAGTTAGCATGACCTAGCTTTAAAATTTTATCGATCTGAGCACGGATGCTACTACAAAATACATTCTGAAGGTCTGATGATGACCAGCTAAGTGCTTATCGGTTCTCAGTGACGGATACAGTTATGATGCTACAGCTTTCTGCTTTTATCTTATTGAGCACGGATGCTACTACATGATACATTTTGAAGGTCTGATGATGACCAGCTAAGTGCTAATTGGTTCTCAGTGATGGATATAACTAGAATGACCTAGCTTTCAAATTTTATCGATCTGAGCACGGATGCTACTACATGATACATTTTGAAGGTCTGATGATGATCAGCTAAGTGCTTATCGGTTCTCAGTGACGGATGTAGTTAGAATGACCTAGCTTTCAGATTTTATCTTATTGAGCACGGATGCTACTACATGATACATTTTGAAGGTCTGATGATGACCAGCTAAGTGCTAATTGGTTCTCATTGACGGATATAGCTAGAATGACCTAGCTTTCAAATTTTATCGATCTGAGCACGGATGCTACTACATGATACATTTTGAAGGTCTGGAGATGATCAGCTAAGTGCTTATCGGTTCTCAGTGACGGATACAGTTATGATGCTACAGCTTTCTGCTTTTATCTTATTGAGCACGGATGCTACTACATGATACATTTTGAAGGTCTGATGATGACCAGCTAAGTGCTAATTGGTTCTCAGTGATGGATATAACTAGAATGACCTAGCTTTCAAATTTTATCGATCTGAGCACGGATGCTACTACATGATACATTTTGAAGGTCTGATGATGACCAGCTAAGTGCTTATCGGTTCACAGTGACGGATATAGCTAGAATGACCACCATCAGGTAAATGGCACCATCAGTCTCCAAGGCCTCCTCGAGCTCTTTCAAATGAGTCCAAACACGATGATTCTACGCAGTGCCGTCAATGAGATCCTTTACTTACCTTTTGAGTCCACCATCAGGTAAATTACATTATCAGTCTCCAAGGCGTCCTCGAGGTCTCAACACCATTAAAATAATAAGATACATAACATAACATCACGCCTACTATTAGGTACACCTCTGCCTAACCCTTCGGGGATTACAGGCGTGATGTTATGTAATGTATGTTATTATTTTAATGGTGTTAATTGTTTTATCGCTTTTAATTATTTTGTCTTGAGAATTTCGTTTGATGGAAGATGAAGATCTGGATGACTGATGATGTCTCGTACCTGATGGTAAACTCCGAAGGTGGGTATAGGATCTCATTGACGGCACTGAGTGGAACCATCGTGTTTGGACTCATTTGAAAGAGCTCGAGGGGCCTTGGAGACTGATGATACCAGCTACCTGATGGTAGACTCCGAAGGTGGGTATAGGATCTCATTGACGGCACTGAGTAGAACCGTCGTTTGTGGACTCATTTGAAAGAGCTCGAAGAGGCCTTGGAGACTGATGGTGCCATTTACCTGATGGTGGTTATTCTAGCTATATCCGTCACTGTGAACCGATAAGCACTTAGCTGGTCATCATCAGACCTTCAAAATGTATCATGTAGTAGCATCTACCAGAAACATTTGCACGACTGATGAGTCGAATATAGTGAGACTAAAATTATTTTACCGTCTTATTATGTATGTACCTATTATTCTGGCAAATAAATTCATTTCATTTCATTTCATCCGTGCTCAGATCGATAAAATTTGAAAGCTAGGTCATTCTAGTTATATCCATCACTGAGAACCAATTAGCACTTAGCTGGTCATCATCAGACCTTCAAAATGTATCATGTAGTAGCATCCGTGCTCAATAAGATAAAAGCAGAAAGCTGTAGCATCATAACTGTATCTGTCACTGAGAACCGATAAGCACTTAGCTGATCATCATCAGACCTTCAAAATGTATCATGTAGTAGCATCCGTGCTCAGATCGATAAAATTTGAAAGCTAGATCGTTCTAGCTATATCCGTCACTGAGAACCAATTAGCACTTAGCTGGTCATCATCAGACCTTCAGAATGTATTATGTAGTAGCATCCGTGCTCAGATCGATAAAATTTTAAAGCTAGGTCATGCTAACTACGTTCGTCACTGAGAACCGATAAGCACTTAGCTGGTTATCATCAGACCTTCAAAATGTAGTAGCATCCGTGCTACAAGAACGACTACAATTGTTTTTAACCGACTTCAAAAAAGGAGGAGGTTATATGTTCGTGTGTATGTATTTTTTTTTTTTTATGTATGTTACCTGATTTCTCCTCCATTTGTAAACCGATTCTCAAAATTATTTTTTTATTTGAAAGAGTATACTCCTGAGGTGGTCCCATTTAAATTTGGTGAAGATCTGATCCTGATCATCGGAGATATACAATAGAACTCTTCAAAAATAGACGGCAAATCTGTCGTGATTGCTGCAATCGCTTGGATGTTTATTGTTTACGCAACATCTTAACTTATCATCACGCCTGTATGCTCTGACGGGGTACGCAGATGTGTACAGGACGCCCAGATTTCGAGAGTTAGGTATGTTAAGTTCCATTTTATTGCGGATAAGCCGATTACCGTGACATGTATTGTTAACAACGTAAAATTAATGAATATCAAATATTTGTAAAGGATATTACAACTAAAAATGGAAAAATATAAAAAACTTTTTTGCAAAAATAAAACCGACTTCAAAAACACAAAAAAGTGAAAAATAACTTTAGCTTCTGAAGTCGGTGACAAAAAAACTGAATAAAACAAACAAAAGTCACCGACTTCAGAAGCTAAAGTTATTTTTCACTTTTTTGTGTTTTTGAAGTCGGTTTTTTGCTACAATTGTTTTATCGCTAAAAGCGATAAAACAATTAAAATCATTAAAATAATAACATACATAACATAACATCACGCCTACTATTAGGTACACCTCTGCCTAACCCTTTGGGGATTACAGGCGTGATGTTATGTAATGTATGTTATTGTTTTAATGGTGTTAATTGTTTTATCGTTTTAATTATTTTGCCTTGAGAATTTCGTTTGATGGAAGATGAAGATCTGGATGACTGATGATGTCTCGTACCTAATGGTGGACTCCGAAGGTGGGTATAGGATCTCATTGACGGCACTGAGTAGAACCATCGTGTTTGGACTCATTTGAAAGAGCTCGAGGGGGCCTTGGAGACTGATGATACCAGCTACCTGGTGGTAGACTCCGAAGGTAAGTATAGGATCTCATTGATGGCACCACGTAGAACCGTCGTGTGTGGACTCATTTGAAAGAGCTCGAAGAGGCCTTGGAGACTGATGGTGCCATTTACCTGATGGTGGTCATTCTAGCTATATCCGTCACTGTGAACCGATAAGCACTTAGCTGGTCATCATCAGACCTTCAAAATGTATCATGTAGTAGCATTCGTGCTCAATAAGATAAAATCTGAAAGCTAGGTCATTCTAACTACATCCGTCACTGAGAACCGATAAGCACTTGGCTGATCATCATCACACCTTCAAAATGAATCATGTAGTAGCATCCGTGCTCAATAAGATAAAATCTGAAAGCTAAGTCATTCTATCTACATCCGTCACTGAGAACCGATAAGCACTTAGCTGATCATTGTCAGACCTTCAAAATGTATCATGTAGTAGCATCCGTGCTCAATAAGATAAAATCTGAAAACTAAGTCATTCTAACTACATCCGTCACTGAGAACCGATAAGCACTTAGCTGATCATCATCAGACCTTCAAAATGTATCATGTAGTAGCATCCGAGCTCAGATCGATAAAATTTTAAAGCTAGGTCATTCTAGCTATATCCGTCACTGAGAACCAATTAGCACTTAGCTGGTCATCATCAGACCTTCAAAATGTATCATGTAGTAGCATCCGTGCTCAGATCGATAAAATTTGAAAGCTAGGTCATTCTAGCTATATCCATCACTGAGAACCAATTAGCACTTAGCTGGTCATCATCAGACCTTCAAAATGTATCATGTAGTAGCATCCGTGCTCAGATCGATAAAATTTGAAAGCTAGGTCATTCTAGCTATATCCATCACTGAGAACCAATTAGCACTTAGCTGGTCATCATCAGACCTTCAAAATGTATCATGTAGTAGCATCCGTGCTTAATAAGATAAAAGCAGAAAGCTGTAGCATCATAACTGTATCCGTCACTGAGAACCGATAAGCACTTAGCTGATCATCTCCAGACCTTCAAAATGTATCATGTAGTAGCATCCGTGCTCAGATCGATAAAATTTGAAAGCTAGGTCATTCTAGCTATATCCGTCAATGAGAACCAATTAGCACTTAGCTGGTCATCATCAGACCTTCAAAATGTATCATGTAGTAGCATCCGTGCTCAATAAGATAAAATCTGAAAGCTAGGTCATTCTAACTACATCCGTCACTGAGAACCGATAAGCACTTAGCTGATCATCATCAGACCTTCAAAATGTATCATGTAGTAGCATCCGTGCTCAATGAGATAAAAGCTGAAAGTTGGAGCATTCTGACTATTTCCGTGACTGAGAACCGATAAGCAGTTACCTGGTCTTCATCAGACCTTCAAAATGTATCATGTAGTATGAGAGACTATCATTAGGTACGAGACATCATCAGTCATCTAGATCTCCATCTTCCATTAAACGAAAATCTCAAGACAAAATAGTTAGATAACATAACATCACGCCTGTAATCCCCGAAGGGTTAGGCAGAGGTGTACCTAATAGTACACCCACATTTCGCCAGTTATCTTTAAGTCCCATATAATAGGGGCGAGCCTATTGCTATCGACCGGGCACAAATCCAGACTCCGTGACTGTTACTTATATATAATATCCTGATGGAAAAACCCAATAACACTTTGCCCGACCCGGGAATCGAACCCAGGACCGGCATCATGCTTACGACCACTAGACCAACGAGGCAGTCCAAAATTAAAATAATATCATAGATATATCTATATACCAAAATATCTACTAAGAAACGTAGATAATTTACCAATAGTTTTGGAGAGCTCGGCCACGCGTCACTTTACGTTTATTAGGCATAGTCAGCTTAGTCTATGATAGGTGCAAACAACAAAACGAAATTACAAACTACTTTAAATATATTTACAAACTTATTTTCTGTTCTAATTTTACGAAATATTGATAACTATACAATTTACAATATGTTTTAATTCAGAAAACATTAAAAACGTGAACTTTTGAATTTTATTTGTGAAGTAATGACATGCGTGCAGTCCACCCGTGACAACAGTCATCGAGACACTGGCGCAGCGCGTTCCAAGTATGCGCGACGGGTCTTGCGCCGCATTTGCCTCAAAATGTCGGGATTTAATTTATTATTTTAAAATTTTATTACAAATCAGAGAAAATAAACAATACCGATTGTTAAATACATCACTGCGTATTTTTGGGTATAAAATTCATACCGAACTATTCAGCCGTTACAGAGACAAAATTCGATTTAGGTTAAGACATACTACGATTTTTTATTAAATAATGTGAAGGTTTATTAAAATTTTAAACAATACGAATTATTTGTGATGACTTTAAGTATAACATATATTTTTTATATGGAAATCGTACGGAAGGATTCCTCAACAAATTTCTTTAAACATACGTCGTTTTTGGGATTTGACCATTGCAACGGCCTTAAGGCATATATTATCATGTCATGCGATGACTGCCACGTTTATCGCGTTTATCAACTGCTGATCATGACGTCCTAGGGTCGATTCCCAGCTCTGGCAAAGTGTTATTGGCTTTTCCATCAGGAATTTATCTGCAGTCTAAATTTGTATAGGCTCGCCTCCTACTCCCAAACAAAATATACCTCATCTGTGCTAATATAGATTAATATTGGCGTGATGTGTTATAAGAAACATATTGCATCCAAGATGAGCCAATTCGCAAAAACCCGAAACGCAACGACTTTGAGAAATATGCTGCTAAAATACAAAATATCAAAGAAATTATATGAATGGTTTGAACTAAACTATATCTACCACAACAGCTACAACATGTATGTATGTATTTGTTAATTTATTAAAGCAACGTTTATAAAAATCTTTACATAGGACTATGCCCCACAAAAACGTTTTCACGGTATATCTGTATACATACTTATACGAGTATATAACGCACACTTATAGGTTGACATTCCAACTTATTCCTTGCTTGTTACTCGGTTTTGGTGGCGCCCCCTATGCGTCGTAAAAGACAGTAAAGAGATTACAGCAAAGGATGTGCGGTTACTTCTGGCTGCTCCCGTAACATCATACCGTGATGTTGCCCTGCTAAGCCCATGATTATGGCTGGAACCCTCCTTGCTTTATGGTAGAGAGTTAGGCGTAATGCGCTCTTGTATCTAATGGTCTCTTTTAGGTAGAACACTTAATTTACTGTAAGGATAAGTGTACTGAATGAGGATAGAAATAGTCCTAGTAACATTTCTTATTTAAGGACTTACGCTGACAATTTCCCTGAGGTTTTTCAGAAATGTGTCAGAATCGAACATCTTGCAATCGGCGTCCGTGTATGACCAGATGTAATATGAACGTGGACGAGGTGAAAGATATATGCAAGTATCGTAGCGTAGTCATTCTGTAGTTGCTGCCTACACCCATGGGATAAAAGCGTGAGTTTAGGCCTGTATGTATTCTTATTAAAATGGATTGAATTCTTGAATTACTTTTCAATAAACAATTTCAACATGACTGCAAAAATCAAAATCAAAAAAATCGTAAATCAGGCAATTATGCTTACGGCTTTAATGTAAGTTCTTCATTTATGTCATAGATGGCGCTGTAGAACTTTTTGCACTATGACGCTGTAGCACTCCTTGTGGTGCCGCTACAATACTATTCTGTTTTTCTGTTTGGTTTCGTTATCCAAATGAATGAAAGGCAATACTCAAAGTGTTGGCTTTGCTACATCTGTCCCTGTATTTTTCGGTGTCATTCTTTCAAAAGCAATATGGGTTACTGGATCAAGAGAAACCCAGTATAAGTAAGCATTTTGTAGCTGTACAAACAGTCGAACGCAGCTCTAACAATTAATTACAGCGATCGTTAGCTATCGCTGACGTGAAGAGTTCAGAGATCCGGTTCTTTTACAATATTTCAAGTTAACTGGAGTAGAAAATCCAATATTGTGTTTGATCATTCATTTATATTATACAGGTATAAAATAAGCTTTAAACAGGCTTACGTTTAAGTGCTGATGATGCTCGAGTTAAAACGATGAAGACGCATATATTAGATAGTGTGGATTTAAAAATCCCAGAATGAGTTGATGTAAGTAATATTTTTTCTTTCTTGCTTTCTAAGTAACTTCATAGACCTAAGTTCCTGTTAAAATAAGACCGGTCATTGTGACCCTTGATGATAAAAACTCTATTTTTTACACCTCTTATTTTTGTTTCGTACACAAAGTTGAAAATAAAGAGTATTTCATCTATCTATCTATATAAAAGTAAATTAGAAAACGTAACTATACCTGAATACTTTATTCAAATTACTGTACTTTTCAACATGTCTCAACAATGATTCAACAAGTCTTACCATAGGGTTTCATATTACCCAGTAGGCAGTCGCTCTATGTAAAATTCATAGTTGGGATTGGTTATGCAGACGATGGTGAATATTGGTTTCAAATGTATAATTTACTTCTTTCATTGCATATAATACGTACTGGTGCAAGGACGTTTTAAAAAATAAACATTTTTGATACTTCTGTTAGCTTCCTTAACAACCTTCAACCCAATCACCCCTTTTCACCACCAGCAAGGCTATTGCGTATCCTTTTAAATGTCAATGGCTATCATAGTTTCCATCGATTAACTGTCAGTTTGGTACAAAATGGAACCATTTGACAGTTAATCGATGGACACTATGATAGCCACTGAAATTTAAAAAGATACGCAATATCTCTGCAGGTCGACAATAATACTCAAAAAAAAAAAATCGAGAACCTCCTAATTTTTGAAGTCGGTTAATGAAGCGCTCCGTATGCACAAACGGCACTCACTTAATGGCAGATAATACTTCATAATGAACAAGTCTACTGAAAATACTGACTTTACACTTTCATTGAGTATCTGGGTCGGGCAAACGAGCCCACATTCAACCCTCTACGTAATGAGGATAGGCAGACACTGAATGGTAACGGCTGAAACAGGAAAATTAACTCTTTTAAAAGGAGTATTTAATAGTATTCCGCTGAATGAAAAATGGGTCAGCTTTTTAAGATAACAAGGTCAGTAGTGAATAGGAGTTTTACAATTTTTTGTTGAAATTAATTTATTTGATGGTAGGCAAGTAAATTGGTTGTATGATCTGTTGTGAAGGGCACGTGTGTTTCAAATGTCAATTATAGTTTAAAAAAATCGGACTGGTATGCGTGTTGTACAATGTTATTAAGACATATGGTATCACAGCCTGGATCCTGAACTTAGATCCTAGATCCCGGTTGATTGCAAAAGGTTCAACCTTTATTATAGTGTCGTCTGCTTAACCCTCCGAAAAAAATAGGCATGAAGTTATTTCAATATTGGTATCCCCATTATGAATCACCTTCAATTATTTGTTTTGCCCGAAGAATTGCCAGACTCCGCTCTACCCAAGAGCGGGAGGGGTTATTTGATGATTTCCCACGCACCCAAAAAAAAAAAAAGAATTACCAGACTTAAGTGGCAATGGGCAGGGCACATTGCTTGCAGAACGGATGGCCGATGGGGCTGAAAAGTTCTGGAATGGCGACAGGAAACCGGAAGACGTTGCGTTGGAAGGTCTCCCACTAGGTGGACCGATGACCTGGTGAAGAGATGCGAGACGCATGGGGCCGGTCAATGTGAGGACACTTGGAGGAGGCCTATGTCCAGCAGTGGACGTCTTTCGCCTGAAATGATGATGATGATTTATTTGATTCAATAAAAATTATTGCGTAATGAAAGAGCAATGTAGAATAATGCTAACATGTATGGACTTATGAAGTCCGTAAATGTTGATTTTACAGCTAAATTCATTAAATCAATCCCTCATTTATGAATTCATTCGGTCTTTGTTGGTTTAACGAGATAACTAGAGTGATTACTAATTTTGGATAATGGAGGTAATAAATACGAATTTAATTAATTGCTATTTAAGTGGCGTTTTGTTGCAATAATTATAAATAGCTTTATCTTGGTTGAGATCGAGATGTTACACAAGTTTATTCAATGTATCTTGCAGATATTAATGATTATATAGATAACGGAAATTATCCAGAAACTTGGTACTAATAACCTGAAAAAATAATTAAAGAAATACGTTTTCTATTTTTAACCATCACATATAGCCATGTTTCTTAAGTAGGAGGGATTTCATCAGTATCATTACTATCTATCGTTCTGAAAACAAAGACTGGTACAAACATAAAACATGTTTAAAATAAAACCAAATACTTTAACATCGTTAAACACAGCCAATTGTTTCCCAGTTTTCTAGTAACAAACACATGGTAAATACAAACAATCCCAGAATACCTCAACATTCAACAAACCACAACGGTATCACATAAACGGCGACATTTTAAAAGTAAATACGTAAAAATATGAACCGCAAAGATTTGTGTCGGCTCCAATGCCCGACTATAAAGTGCATGCACTACCCAAAAATATATCGCCAATAAACAAGTGCGACAAAAATTAGTTCCCAGACCAAAATACACCTTGATTTTTAAGAGGTAAAGTTTATTTTCCTCTGGGGGATGGTTAACGAAATGATGCTACTTGGCGAATATGTTTGGCGATAGATAAATTTTAGTTCTCCATCGTCAGTGCAAACAGCTTGACGTGCATACATTTGGTCTCACCTCGGATGCTGCATTTCTGTGGAGGTGCACGTTTATTTGCTTGGTACTCCGTTTATTGCTGCAAAGAGTTTTGTTGAGTGATGAGATGGCTTTTACCCGGTTTTTTTCTTTGGAGAATTTATGGAGGGAATATGGGGATGACTGATACACTTATGCTATAGATTTTGTGATTTTTGAGCAATTATGAACCTTTCGCCTAACTCATAGCGTAGAAATTGAAACAACAACTTTACATACGAGTATAAGAAGATTATAAGATACCTATTTTCAGATATCATTTTTAGATGTCAACAGTTTAAGTTACAAATGAAAAAGAAACTTTACCTATAGCTTCAGGGTCTACAAAACCACTCCAATCATTTTTCCCCTTCAAAATAATTTATTACTAAAAATATCCGGTCTCATTTAACAAAAACAAAATAGCAGTGCGAAGTTCACTGGTAAAGTTCGTAACCGGCGGGCGGCGGGCCGTGGGGCCGTGGGTTCGAGGCTGTGCAATTTTACGGCGGAGTGGCCGCATGCAGCGTTCCCGTGCGCAATTTTAAACTTTAAAAAAAGTTGTTCCGTAGATATATGAATATTACCTGTTAGTATGTGTGATTAGCTGAGGTCTGAGATGGGTTTCATGGTGAGATTATGTGAGATGGCTGGGTTATAAACGTATAACTTAAAAAGGTTTTTTACTGAAAAAAAAATATTAATGAACGATTTTTTTCGAGTAAAGGGAAAATAACCAGAAAGGGCGATAACAGGTTTTTTTTTTTTTTGGTGCATGGGAAATTATCAGATAACCCCTCCCACTCTTGGGCAGAGCGAAAGGGAGTGTCAGACTTCTACTGACTAAACACCACCCATGTTCCTTCTTAGCCCTTTATGTCGAGGCCGCGGAATCTCTTGCGAACAACCCGCAGCCCCGACGGGGCGATAATAGGCTTGATGTAACATCCGCACAGTCGATCATCATGGACGTAATTATGTTGGTCCCTGGATGGGTTAGGATCTTTTAGAAAGCATGTCAAGCAATCGGTCCCGGTTCCCATTCATAGATCTTTGACAGACTGGCTACTGGTAGTCTTTACGTATTGCCAGCCACTGGATGGTGGAGTTTAGATTAAGTGTCATTCCACGTAATTAAATGTTATGATCTCTTAACCCAACTAACTGACAGATGTGTTGCTGGGGAGTTTGTTCCGCCACTTCTTCTTTCTTGGTAAAACACTAGGAAGTGTCGAAGGGTGGGTTTTGGGGAACTGTCTCTTGTAAATAAGTAAAGTAAATTTTGACGTTCGAAAAGTGCTGATTAACAGCCTAGTTTGAATAAATTACTTTTGATTTTGATTTTAAAATATTGATAATCAGCAGTAGACTAAAAGCTGACCCCAATATTTTTCTATTATCTACTATTAATACTGTTTCCTAAGAATTTTGAATAGAGGTCGTGATCCAAGATCTGAAATATGATCCAACTAAAGCCATATTCATATGATTCAGTTAGAAACTGTGTCGATCTAAAACTTTTCATTTTATATTATGTCAACGAAAATATCACTGATTTTAAAGTTCTGATGGATATTGACTTTTAAAACTTTAACTTGCTATTACTTACATTTTATATTGATATACATTATAGAATGACTAGGTACCTCCTTGGTCTCAACAGACCACACAGTGGTAAGATCCATGTCATACCAAGTCAGTTAATTTATTCAGTCCCTACTTAAGAGACCTTCTGTCTTAATTTATTACGTAATTAGTTAACCTAGCAATATCTCATAGTGACAATAATTATCAATATTAAAAATCTTTTAAGTTTAAAATAAATAGATTGAATTGGCACGTTTTCACCAGCGATAATACCACTGTTTTGCAAAAATTATACCGAAAATTTACTATTCAATACAAATCAACAATCGATACGTCGATCTTTCTACTACATTTGTCAGCACTATCGCCGAAACAAAGCACATTCAATAAACCCTATACTTTATCTGTGCGAATACATTCTAAGAGATTTATTCTATCGCTGAGCCGCCATCTTGGATCCGGCAGTTTGTTGGCCCACTGAGCACCGGTAACACGCACGGAATCGAACCCACGGCCCACGGCGATGATAGCGCGATGTGTACGGTAGATACGATGTTTGTATTGATGGAAGAGGTAGACTATACGATCGACGAGGAAGGAATTTTGATGCCGTGGCCACGGACACATAGGGCTAAGAGGGAACATGGGTGGTTTTTAGTCAGTAGAAGTCTGATACGCTCCCCCCAGAGCTCTGGGAGGAGTAATTTAATCATTTGATGATTTCTCACCCTCCAAAGAAAAAAAAGGGTCGTGCTACCCAGAAACTGCTTTTTAGCTTCATACAGTTAGACTGGAAACCAATCAGAACATAATTTGAAAAAGGCTAGGCAGATTATCATGAAGAGAGGAAATAGTAGGAGAAACATTTTTTCAGACGCTCATCTAGACTCCGTGACTGCAACTGATAAATTCCAGATGGGCAAACCCCACAACCCTATGGGTCAGCAATAGCCCTTGCAACTACTAGACCAACGAGAGTAAGAGGCACAATTTGACTGATGATTATTCTATGTAGCATTTCATTTCGCATCATTTTTTTTTTAATTGGCCCGTATTGTCCCACTCCTGAGCAAAGGCCTCCCCCCATTCCTTTCACTTCTTACGATGGAGTGCTTCTTCTCGCCTGTTGTTGAGAAAGCCATCCAAGCCGTCCCGTCATCTTCTCCTTGGTCTACTGCGATCCCGTCTAGCTGTGTCAGGGCTCCAGTCTTGCGATATTCGGGCCCACAGCTGCGGCGGCATCCAGCAGACATGGCCTGCCCAGTCCCAGTCTGGAGCGCAGTGTGGTGTTTTTTATGCGGTCAGTTAATTTTACATTTAGAATGCTGCGCTCCATCGCTCATTGGCAAACCTTGAGTTTGGACTTCTTGGTCAAAGACCAAGTCTGTGCACCATATGTCAGAATGGGGAGAATACTATGTAGCAATAGTTATTCTTATTTATGGAAGGAATACCAAGCTTCTTTAGCATGTTAGCATGTTAATACTTACATTAAAAATGCGCCCCTAACAAAAGTAACATATAAAAACGTCAGTAAGACCGCAGCAAAGAAAGGGGTGACGAAATAAGGAATTATGCTTTTTAACCTGTAAATTCCCCATTTACATTCATAGGCATCAAATAGCAGAAAGCCAAGGGTATGTCTCGACAGGCTCGCAATATTAATGTGCCGGTAGTTAACCCCCAAACTCTGCAAAATGTTAGTCGTTTGTCAAACAACGCGGCAATTATGTCGTTATTTATGCACTGGAGGGTTATACGGCGCTAAGATGTATTTGCTGCGTCTGCTTTACAACAAAAATGTGAAATATTTTGTTATTCGTAGAATTAAGTTTTTCGAGGATGCGGTAGTGACAAGAGCGGAAGAAATGAAACCCATTACGAAAATCTGACAAGGGATATCGTATTACCCTGTACTATAAGGGTTGTGACGGCCCTTTCTTTTAGTGCCTAACCTGGTGATAGAGGTTTTCATGCCACCCGAAGCAAGTGATAATGACACAATACTCACATGAATCTGAAAAATCATTTTTGCGTATTTTGGGTTCAAACTCGAACCTATGACTTGGCAGTTCGACGCGCGACGGTCACACCACTAGGCTGTTACAAGATGACCCCAAAATAGTTGAGAAAAGCAGATAGATGATGTATTTGTGTATTACACAAACAAGTTAAGGAGGGATTTAGTCCTCTTCATAAGTTAAACGTTACATTTATCAGGAGTTGGTAGTTAAAGAGCTAGAACGTCAGTTATACCACAAAGGAGCGACATTCCTGTACTAAAAGTGAATCGAAATAAACCAAAACACTCGCAGCGACTAGAAAACACATACTGAATGTACTGCACACATTATATACACACCAAACAGTTCTATTCCTACCATCATTAGTTAATTACTAGTCGTAACGAAACCACGCATTCGTGTACGCCACCAAGGTACATATACGAACCTAAAATAGGTGGCGCATTTTCCCCATAAGCATGAATAAAATTAAAGCATCAATTTGAATATAATCACTTCACTCCACATACATTAGCATAGCGAATGATTAATTCCTGTTGATAACATGCTTTGCGACACCGGCCCAGGAATTTTGATACAAATTTTCATTACGTTACAGGAGGGAGTTTTTGCACCTTGTGATAAATTAGACGGTAAAGGGAATATTTTGTAAGGAGAAATACTTGAGTTATGTGTTCGGGTTTTTTGCGTAGCACGCACTAGTGTGGTAGGAGTCTTGTCACGGGGTTCATGCTTGACTTGGTTGGTTTTGGCGCACGTAAATGTAAATGGTGTTTGCGTGCAGTTGCGATTACGTTGAGCATAAATTGATTCATCAGACATGGTAGAACATAAGTTTATTAAAAAGCTATCGTGGAATTTCTTGCAAGGATATTTAATTTTTAACCGACTTCACAAAAGGAGGAGGTTCGATCGGTATGTTTTGTTTTTTTTTTGTGGACTACAGAATCGATAAAATGACTAACTGCCACACTCAGAGAGCTATAATAATTACTTAGGCCATCACTTAGTAAAGGTTTTGACAGTTTTGTCATACAAAAGTATGTCAAATCCTTACTAAGTGACGGCTTAAGTAATCATTAAATATCCCTAAGTACCGCAGTAAAACTCTTTTCGGTTTGAGACCATTTCTTCGACATAAGTTGGAAAGTAAAAAATAACTAGTCCGCCATCGTAGGGAGTTGTCAAACGACGACTCCCAAAGATTGTGGACGACGAGAGACGTGACTTGCACCATGCATTGTCATTCAAACTAAACGTTTAAGCAAAATTTCTCAATCAGAAACCGGGAAGTGTGTCACATTATGTAACATCTAATATTTTTACATAACTAACCAGCTACAGGTTAAGGTTATAAAAGCCTGTTAAAACCAAATAGTTCATCAATGTCAAACAACCACATATCTTAACCCCAAACCTCGTAACGACGTACGAATATTCTTATTTAAAACCGTTTCTCTTAACAAAACAAAACTAGTAGCGTCGCAGACTATAGCCAACACCTGGCGGCTATAATTCGGCTCCAACCTCTATAAATTTGAGCGTAAGAAAACAGTTAAATCGAACGGCTCCAGTGATATATGTCGAAGAGAGAAAAAATCGTAATTCTGAATAGTTGGAGGATTTGTGTACTGAATAGTTATTGTGGTAGTGTTCGATATGTTATCTATGGCTTTGAGAATATTGCGGTTGTTATGTAGATTATGGAAATAGTAAATTGGAATTGAGTTTGCAAGTGTTTATTGGTAAATGTTTTATGATTTTTCTGTCATAGATATTGTTAGAGTATGAAGTGTTGATGGATGGACAGGGAGAGGAATGTTATGAAAGAATAAGTAAATGATAGCTTGACGATTGAAAGGGGAGAATATATGAAAAAATCGTTTTGCGCTGACCCCAAATAACATGGGACAGGTTGTTCGCAAGAGATACCGCGGCCTCGACATGAAGGGCTAAGAAGGAACATGGGTGGCTTTTAGTCAGTAGAAGTCTGACACTCCCTTTCGCTCTGCCCAAGAGCGGGAGGGGTTATTCGATGATTTTACACCCGCCAAAAAAAAAGGGCAGAAAGATGATGAGATATCGTAAGACTGGAGGTATATAGCTTACAAGGCATGCTGGCTGGCGTATATTTAATAGAACTACTTTAGACAATTTACTCAAGTACTACTTACTCACTGTTTTCATCATGTTTTGTTTAGCAATATCTTTTGGTACCACAACTTAGTCAAAATGTAATCACCACGATTAACAGGGAAAATGTCACACATCATCCAAGTAACGTGATGCAAGGGCAAGCAGATGATGTAATCAGTACATAATATTCCCACTGCTGGGACGAAGGCCTCCTCTCTTTGCGAAGGAGTGAGCTAGGCAGATGATGATCCAAGGTAAAACTTAAGGCTGCTCTCTCGAAAACGCTTAAAAACAGCGTGCAGATGAAGCAGTTTTTCACCGGCACTTACAGAGAAATTACATCTGACCAATTTTTTTAGTAATCTACATGATATGACACGTAATTTGGTTTAGCCATAATTTTTCTATCGGTATCACATAATAAGAAAGAAAATCCACAAAATCACCTCCAAATCGTTGAATGGAACCATTTTACTCCTTCATTATTTAACAAAATAATTTAAAAAAATATCTACTGCTTTTAAATACAAAGGAAAATAATTTGGTTTTGTTACTTTTTAAAAATATGTATTATTTTAATTATAATAAATGAAAAATGCGTCCGTTTAAAGTCCGTGTCTATGACTGAGAGGGGTAGTTAGCTATGCACAAGGTCATTGGCGTGAATACAAGCCTTAACACTCTTGTCCGCCATACTAGTTTCATACGAGTATTTCAGCAACCCTTTACAATAGCCCCTGCCTACTATGAGGCCCGATGACACCAAATTATAAACTATGGGTAACTAACACGCGCCTCGCGTTCCTGGACACAATTTATAGCGGGCGGGCGAACCCTTCGGTTTGAATTAGTTTTTGCAACACACTGTTAACTGTCGTCCGCGGTGCGCGGTGTCTTCCGACGACCGCGGGTTGGCGCACATGGACAAATGTATTGGGCCATGGAACACGCGAGAATAGATCATAGAATATAGGTAAATGAGCATTACACATGTAACAGAGATACTAAAGATGATTTTATAAGTTTTCTTCCCAGTGTAGAGAATAATATGTTTCAATTTGCTTGTGTTGTAACTAATAAAAACTTGTCTAGTTCTAGAGCCAATATTCGTCTTTCAAAATCACATCATGTAAGATAGGAGAAGGATATAGAAAAATCAGTGCTTTTATGTCAGTAGTGAAAAGCATTTATTTCACCATGCCCTCGTTACTTTCTTTGTAGGCCTGCTTTAGACTACTATTGATTAATCTTCCACCTTACACCTTGACAACTTAGGCAATTTTAACGAGCAACAGTATGTCTGATGATTAAAGGTCATGGTTCGCCTCCCCAGCCCTGAAACCTAATTTTAAACCCAATAAAACTGCCAGCACCACCGAAGACAGGAACCTAAAACATAAATTTCGAATACTAAGCCCACTTGTTGTCTCTAATTACACAAATAAATTCCATCTAACTATTCACCTCTAATTTCATTGCCGCACATTAGCGAAATACAGCGTTAGTTTATAAAGGTGGCGAGCCATAGTTGCCGACCTCTGCATTGCTAATACCGACCTGTGTCGTGACATATTCATTGCTACCCACTTGGCGTATTTAATTTATTGTTTTAATTAACATTCGCAGATGGCCTTCGGTTTTGCTCTACGTTTTGTTGTTTATGATGTATTGGGGGGGGGGGTATCGGAGGATGGAGATAGGAATGCTATATGTCTGAAGTGCTTGCTTGCTTATTGTTAGTGTTCTTCTTCCTTCAGACGTGGGACACAAAGGAACTGTCTTGCAGAACTATAGACGATGGACATCGTAAGGTAACCTTTTACCAAGGATTCATGATGATGATGATTCTGAACCACACAGTGTTATTTTTGTCAGCTATTACTAAAATCTACAGTTTCAGACAAAGGTTGCAAGCAGTAAGTCTTGCGGTCGAACCCAGGCAGGCGCAATACACTGGGCCCAGGTGGTTATCGACCATTTTCTCTGATAGAGAGAAGGCCTGTGTCCCAGCAGTGGGAACATTATCAGCTGATTATGCTAAGAAAAGCACAGTACCGATTAATATGTATTGAAAAAACACGTTGTCTTTTCATAAAAAAACGATTGACGTGGAATTACGAAAACAAGTCACACTGATACCTATTTTTTGTCAATAGTCTCACAAAACTTCGCACCTCATTTACTAATAACCCATTTGCGAAGAACAAAACAAAAGCAGCCAAAGAAAGCCTTTGTTATCTTGCCCATAGAAGTCATTAACAAGGTTCATCACCATACGACCCGGATGCCACACAGTAACACATAGGCCTCCCCATAAATTTCCATAACAAAACGCTGGCTTTGTTGGAAAATTTACTTCCCCGACTATCGTAGTTGCGTAAATAAATTTAAAGCAAACAAGATAGCTGACCCCAGGAGTAGGTTCTTTAACGTTTTGCTCATTAGATATCGCGTCAGACGATGATAAGTCACTTTCTTTCACACCGAACAGCGAAATGCATACAGGAATAAAAATTTACACCATTTTTTACGTCGGGTACTTAAAAGTGTCGGTCTAATTGCGTCATCAGCCGCGCCGTATTGTCACCCAGTACTTGTGACGTCACGCTGCAGCGAAATGGACCGAATGACGCTCGCAAAATGGCGGATAAAATCGGAACGTGATTATTTATAAGCACCAAGTTTTTAGTTCCGCTCGTTTTTACTGGTGTTTTAAAATATGAAATAGGAATATGGATGGTATTTCCCTGTAAAGTTATTTAAGTGATTGGTTTATTTTTGACGGGATTAGTATGAATTTATTAATATTTTTAACAAAAAGTACATGGTCCTTTTGGATTTAGATTTAATTCGTGGTAGACTGCCTCATTGCTGTAGTGGTTACAATTAAGACTACTGAGCATGGGTTCCTCGGTTCGATTCCAGGGACGGGAAAATTATTATTAGGGTTTTTCATCAGATATTTTACAGTAGCAGCCATGGAGACTGGATTTGTACCTGGTTAATGTCCCTAAAAAATTAATCCCCTAATACATTGGATTTACACAAAACGAAATGTGGGTGTAGTACACCTCTGCGTAACTGTTCGGGGATTACAGGCGTGATATTGTGATGATAACCCGTCGCATTCAGTCTTTTACTTAATTAATAAACGATAGATTGGAAAAAAAAACTCAGAAAATCTTATATATCGTCGTGATACTCCATACTTCCGCTCTTCTCCTCAACCTTTCTCCAATCATACTACGGCCAAGATAATCAAAAATTTTCGTAAAAGATAAAATAAAACAATTTGAAAGTGTAGCAAATTGATTCATAAGTGAGCAGAGAGATTGCGAGTCGGTGCACGATCGCCGTAAGTTGCTGTAATGTATTTCAAGTGAGGTGGCTCGTTGCCGGATTAATAGACGAGTATTGCGGACCAAGTTGCGATGTAGAAGACTGTTTGACCACCACAGCGGAATACTGTCTATTGCGAGTGGTCGTAGAGGTTAGTAATAGTGGGCATTTGTAAGTTGTAACTGTGTCGGTAACGGACCTTCTCAAATATTGGACGGAGATAAGATTTATGGAAGAAAGAAAAAATGTTTATTTGTCGCATATGCAAGTTGACAAAAAAAAACAATAGACACACAACGCATTACAAATATTTATTAAAACAAAAGAACAGTGGTTAATCCATTACCGTTCTTTTGTTTTTGTTTTTCCATAATAGAGGAGTATTATGGACCAAGTTGTGATGACAAGGAAGTCAAATATACTAAATATTTGACTTCCTTGTCAAATTAGAACTCATGGTATTACATAATTGGTAACAGCTAAGTAGTGACAATATATAATATTTAGTCTAAAGTGTATTTTTAAGGCGTCCATATATTTTTATGACAGACAATAATAGAAGAAAATGGATTTATTTCATAATATTTTAGGAAACGTTATTTGGTGACCATTAATCCATTTTGGTAACCGTTTAGAATTTTTTTGGTTGCGAAATAGGTACTTTTTTGGGCGGTGTTTAAACACAAGCCAATATATAATATAAATAATTAATTTCCCCATCAATAAATTGAGATATAAAGGAATAATCATACTACATCTAGAAAATGTCACAAACAAGCTCGACTATGGAAGACTGTTTGACCACCATAGAGGCAGTATTAGGGTTAAAACTTTCTATTGCAAGTGGGCACTTGGAAATAGGCTTGTAAGTTGGGGGACTTGTAAGTTAGAACTGTATTGGTAACGTAACTTTTTGAATGTTGTACGGATATAATATTCCTGTAATATTTGAAGTCTATTTGATTTACAAATTCCAATAAGTGTGTTGGAAGCGCCAATAAAAGGTCAAATCCTGAGGGGTTCTGAACTTGATGTACTGCCTCGTTGGCCTAGTGGTCGCAAGTGCGACTGCTGAGCATGGGGCCTGGGTTCGATTCCCAGGTCGGTCAAAGTACATACATACAAAGCATCACACCTGTAATCCCCGAAGGGTTAGGCAAAGGTGTACCTAATAGTACACCCACATTTAGCCAGTTATGTTTAAGTCCCATGTAATAGGGGGCGAGCCTATTGCCATCAACGGGCACAAATCCAGACTCCGTGGCTGTTACTGATAAAATCCTGATGGAAAAAGCCAATAACACTTTGCCCGACCCGGGGATCGAACCCAGGACCTTATGCTCAGCAGACGCGCTTGCGACCACTAGACCAACGAGGCAGTCGGTCAAAGTATTATTGAATTTTTTCATCAGGAATTTCTCAGTAGCAGCCACGGAGATTTTTGTTCAGTTGATGACAATAGACTCGCCCCCATTGATATAAAAACTAAAGATACGGTCGTCCGAACATTTGCTCGACGCGTTCGCCATACTGAGAATCGGTGTAGTCTGCTCGTTAACGTAACTTTGTATAAGCGGCGTGGTATTTTCGAGGTATAAAGAACATAAATAAAGCTTTTAATAAAATTTATGACCGCACCCGAAGAGAGCCGATCGTGGACTAGTTCACTTCGACTTAGGAAATACCGTTTTAGGACCAAGTTCGAGGCGTCATTGTAACATGCGGTCCGCCCAGTCCTTACGCAGTAATATGTAAGTCAATGCTCGCCCCCTATTTATTTCATGAGACTTAAACTTAACTGGCGAAATGTGAGTGTAATGTTACTGCCTAACATTGGACATTGACATTGGACACGGGAGTTGTTATTATGTTATGTTATAAACACCAGACTTGGATGATGTTGCGGTTGGTGGTCGCAGTTTGATGTTGCTTGCATTAAAATTAGACAGAGTTGCATTAAAAAAAATGTAATGAAAAAAAAATTTTAATTTTTATTCATTACATATTTTATTTTTAAGTTCCAGTAAGATTCTAATTTGGTCACAGTTGTGTTTCTTTGGTTTATAAAATGTAAAATCCGAATTTTTGTCTCTTAAGATTATTTCTGTTTTGATCCGACTTCGCACCGCAATGCGATTATTCAATTTTTATTAATAATTTTGCTTTATATAAAGACATAATTCCCAACAAGTATCACAAATACTCTATTCATATCACCTATTCACATCAGACGATGTAAAGCCAACAATACGCCACAGTAAGCCGCACTTCCCAAATTCAACGCACCGACACCGCAAGTCAGTCTGAAACGGCATTGCGAATGACGTAATTACTTTAAAAGCTTAGCAAATATTTTTATACGGAATAAGCGTGTACTAGACCGTAATAATATGAACATGGGTACCTGTTTGTGTTGTGTACTTGTGAGCAAGTTTTTTTGTTGCTTTCGTTCTTTAATTTTATTATGTAGATGGTGTTTGCGAGTTCGTGGGGAATTTAGACGTGAGGATTTAATATGTTGCCCGTCGGGGCTGAGGGTTGTTCGACAGAGATACCGCGGCCTGGACATAAAGGGCTAAGAAGGAACATGGGTGGTTTTTAGTCAGTAGAAGTCTGACACTCCCTTTCGCTCTGCCCAAGAGCGGGAGGGGTTCTTTGATGATTTCCCAACCCCCCAAAAAAAAAAAAGGCACACTTCTGCGTAACCCTTTGCAGGCCCAACCGTGCTATTAATTTAAAGACTTGGCTACGTCACTGTGCTCAAAAAAATATGATCGTAACGTGACCTAGGCCCTTTTTCATTTTACTGATGTATACCAAATACATACAAAGTACAGTTTCTCGTGATTTTTGGAGTTTTTCAATATGAATGTCAACAATTGCACACTTTTTCAAACAGTGAACTACTGTTATTTTTTTTAAGGTTTTTCATATATTATTGAAGGTAGTATTAGTGATCGATTGGCTTAGCTCAAGAATCATCGTCTCAATAATCCGTGAGATTATTTTATATTGCAGGTGTGTGGTATAATAAAGTTCCACTGGATTTTTTTGAAGTTCATAATAATATCGGCCTTCAAACTTTTTCAACATACAATTTTAGCACATCTGGAAAAGATGAAGTCTACGTTAGTAGCAGAAATCAGAAAACTGATTTTAATTAATTTTTCAAAAAACCGGTACCACAACACCCAAATCCCAATCCCACTGGGAATATAAGCAACCTTTCAATCCGCCATTTAATTAATTTATAGGACTCATTAAGAAATGGATGCAGCCAGATTTACATTCCAATCAATGTCAATATTCGTTAAGAGAGAGTAAACAGACTCCCCCGCTTCAAGTTTGTATGGAGTCGGCAATTTATGTGATTGTATGGTTATGACGTTATTACTTTTGGTTATTATGGGTTTGTTTTTGAGACTTTATTTTAATGAGTTTTAGGTAATTTGTCCGAGTACATAGGTTCGCTCCCTCTTCATCATTTCAGCCATAAGACGTCCACTGCTGGACATAGGCCTCCCCCAGAAGGGGCGGATATGCCATAATCGCCACGCTTGGCAGGCGGGTTTGCGATCGCAGTATGGTTGTTACGAAAGCACAGAGAACGCTGCTGCCCATTCTCTGGTAAGTCCCTTAGTCGCCTCTAACGACACCCACGGGAAGGTATGGGATGGTGCTATTCTTTACGCCGACACCATACACACGTCATACGCCCCCTCTTACATGGGACTTAAACATAACTGGTGAAATGCAGTTGTACTATAAAGTACACTGCTGCCTAATCTTTCGGGGATTACAGGCGTGATGTTATGTGCAGAACTCAAAGATACAAGGTGTGAACGAATCCTTCACGAGACCGAAAACCAAGTATTCTGTACATCAAATCATTAAACTAGTTAACTTTACGTAAAAATGGTTGCTGAGAAACAATTTTTGAGTTACAAAATCATGTTTCTCTGTAGAACGTAATGTAACGCTATCATAACACTGTACGGATAAATACAGTTATTGTATATGGGTCGTCTATTTAAAGTAAAATTATAATAGTAAAAATCTGTTTAAAAAAAACGTGTGGAAAAAATAGTTACCTTTGACCGCCAATATATTCGTAACTAGAAGGATGTCAGGTATAGTTTAGAACAAAAAAAAATATTTTTATTTAATCATCTTAGAATGTTTTGTTTTCATTTTGTTAGAATTTTACTGATATACATTTTACAGCATTTATTTTAAAAGTGGGTTGAATTATCTCAAATAAACACTGGTACATTTTTCTAGGACGTACGCTAAAGTGGCAAAAAAATATTCATAAATACGCGAAATCATTACGCTACGGCGCGCGGCGTAGCTAAGTAAGACGTCTACGCCGTAGCCACGTGTAGCCGGTGTGCAACGAAAGCGCTTCACGCGCGTCTGAGTTAGCCGGAAGGATAAGTTCATGAAAATAAGTTTTTCAAGGCCACGGACTTTATCATTATTAGTAATTGCTTTGTTTTTTGTAAAATTAGAAAGTCATCAATAAATTAATTGTAAAGTAAAGGGTTTATTATTTTGTTAAAGCGCGCATAGAAAACATTTTTTTATGATGGTACATGATTACGTAATAAATGCTGATAATGCATTTACAAACAATCGTATTTGATATTACGTTTTTACAAAATAAAAAACATTATTCCAATATTTTGTAAGCAGTTTTAAGAAATTTCAAATAGTTTGAGCTAAACTTACCGCAATGAAGATACCACACAGATGGCGATAACTCGATACAGTCAGTTCATACAAAGTATTTATAACGTTACAAACTACAGTAAAATCGTATACAAAGATCCTACTCTAACACTTACTACCACGACCTAACATGCAACTACGACAACTTCACAACCAGTGAGTAGCTTCTTAACTATTAGAACTAGCCTAAACACTTCTTAATTACTTGATAAAATACTTTTTTAAAACACCTACACGATAAAAACTATTTAGAAAAATCGAGAAGTTCTATTTACGAAAATTTAAGTTTATATTCGAACGTTCAGTCGACGAGAGTACTCAGCCGGGTATTACTGGCGAGTTATATATCGTTTAAAAACTTTTTGGAACTTGTTGAAACTTTTTTTTTAAATGGGAATGTGGAGCGCGTGCTACGGCTAGCGCCGACGGTGTAGCACTGAGCTCGGCGGCTATCAGACCGAGTCACGACTGATATCGTAGGTCTAGGATAGGTGTAGGCACAGCAGCCCTAACTACCAATGCCTAGTGCACGCGACACGAGTTCGGCACGAGTTTTGCACGAGTTGGGACGTGGTAGCGATGGTACACAGACTGATTCAACGTTTTAGTTGTAGTACTGTTTGCATTTAGTTCCACTGTTTTGATGGTATAGTGTTTCTGATTGTGTTGTCAAATATTTTGAATGCAAATTGTTTTTCGGGTGCTTGCTAATTGTTATTCATGGGCTGTCGATATTATGTTAGATTGGTAAAGTGTTTTAGAAAATAGGCACGGTAATAAATAAACTTTATATTTAACAAAGTATCATATTCAATATATGTGTTAAAATTTCAGGATACTAATGCATATTTTCTGTTAACAATCTTTCGACTTCGACAGCGTTATAACGAGGTTCGCATTTTCGCTAGTATATTTTTACTCAACATAAAGCTAATAAAATTTAAGTAAACCTACCTAGGTTTAAAATTGCTTAAAACACTGCAATAAAGAAACATCGTCCACTGAAAATCGTTTTTTAGCGACTAAACGTAACAAAACTCAATAACCGATTCCAATACAACTTCAAACGTTGGAAACCTAAACCAATTGAATCGCAGAGGTGATCGACGACCACGTTCCACGTAATCGGCTCTCATTCGAACGCGCCGAATATAGGCCTCCGAATTCCGAACTAGTTGGAATCAAACTCCGACCATTATTGCCTTCTGCGTCGACGCCCAAAGAAATTTACGAAATCACGTGCAAGAGGCCAGGGTACAAAGCGAACGTTGTGATTTCAACCCGAAATAAAGGCCGGAAGAACGGCCCTGGGAGCATTTTCGTATTTTCAGCACAATGGCTGGTCAAAGGCGTGATTGCGCTCAGATAGGAACCATCGAATGTAACGCAGCGCCATCTATGAGAGGAAATAGGAACCGCTTAGTCGCGCCTTGATTGAAGCATCGTATTCCGGCTGCAGTCGAATTGCAGTTTTAGTGTTTCATTATTTTTGTACCACACTCGTTGGACGTGATCTGTAGTTTTGTGCTTTTCGTTGATTTTGCTGGTATTTCTTTCTGAAAGTCTGAAGTGGTTCGCTGGTTATTCTTTTGCTGAACAAAAGAAATTACTAGATCAAGTCTCTTTAGAAAACTCGAGCAGTGGTGAACTTACAGGTTTTAGGTTAGATACACAAATCATACATTAAGATTTTTTCACATTAAAAACATGTAAAAAAAACATGTAATACCCAAAGGGTTATGCAGCGGTGTACCCATTAGTGTACCCACATTTTGCTAGTTGCCAATTCCTGATAGAAAAACCTAATAACATTTTGCCCGACCTGGGGATCGAACCTAGGACCTCATGCACAGCATTCGCTATTGCGTGGTTGCAAGTGCGACTAGACCAATGGGGCAGAAATGTTTTATGAATTCAGTAAATACAGGCAATAAGTATCTGTGACTGTACTGTGTGTGTGTATTTCTATAATCAACAACCTACACCCGGTTTTCATCTCAACGAAATCTTCCTAAAAAGCCTACTAAATGTAACATTAACTGAACGAGAATTGGGATTGAAAGGTGGTATGCAATGGTTTTAATTTTATGATGACTTTAGGGTTTTAATCATTATTTCAGAGACACTGAGTGATTTTAATAGAGTCTTTATCAAAACAAAATTAGCTGTTTAAGAAAAGTGAATGGGGCATTTACATTTACGACGTAAAATCGGTCTGTTAAGCTTTCACATCACACTTCACTCACATTAATATTATAAAGGCGAAAGTTTGTGAGTGTGTATGTTTGTTACTCTTTTACACAAAAACTACTTAACGGATTTGGATAAAATTTGGTACACAGATAGTTTATAACCTGGATAAACATAATATAGGATTTTATCTTCTCGTGGGATAATTTTCGAGTTATGGTGGGCGAAACCGCTGGCATCAGCTAGTATTTCTATAATCGGCAACCTACACTCAACTTTATTCTGTCAACAGCAGGGATCTATTGTTGTTACAAATTGTTTTTAAAATGAGCATTAAAGCCCTACATAACATAACAGCTACTTTATTCAAAATCATCCTCAATTCTAATTGGCAAAACATCCACGAAACATTCTCCGGCCGCCCATAAAGCGTTCGCAACTACATGACGATTGTGCTCCAAACATTTACATTACAAATTGTATGTCCAAGGGGCAGTCCCCAGCGATTTTTATAACACAAACAGTTCTCTATGTACACGACGGTTATTTACTTAAAACATTTAGACGATAAAGCTGTGGGACGACTTCCTTGAAAGATGGAAAAACTATGGGAGTAAGGACATTATTAACGTTTTAAATGTGTATTCTATTTTAATAACAAGTATAAATTTAAAATTTAAAAATCCCCCGACTCAATTATTTTTGCGAAGCTTATTTAACCCATAATATGGTATTAATCTCGTGATTTTGCTGGAGCTCGTGGCTTAATAAGAACTGCCACTCGGGTCGATCTTTAGGTAAAGCTGTGCTTGCCTAGGTCGGTCTGTGGATGGGTGACCGCCCAACATACCGAGTTTCCTCCGTGCCTCGGAAAGCACGTTAAGCTGTTGGTCCCGGCTGCCATATATAGATCTTTGGCAGTCGTTACAGGTAGTCAGTGACCTGAAAGTCTGACAACCAGTCTTACCAAAGGGTATCGTATTACCTAGTATTAACTGGGTTGTGGAGGTCAGATAGGCAGTCGCTCCATGTAAAATACTGGTATTCAGCTGCATCCGGTTAGACTGGAAGCCGACCCCAACATAGTTGGGAAAAGGCTAGGCAGATGATGAATATGGTATTAATCTATATCTAAATCGGCCATCTTATATTAGAAATTTGTCGTAGTTATAGTATTCTTCTAATCAAGCCCTTTCATTTGATACCCATATTGATAAAGTTGTGAAAAAATATGTAATCCGCCATTTTTGGCGGCGGCCATTTTGGATATGAAATTTGTCATAGTGTATAGTATTCTACTAATCACGCCCTTTCATTTGATACCCATATTGATAAATGAAAAAATATGTAATACGCCATTTTGTGGCGGCGGCCATCTTGGAAAGATTTTCATCAAACATAGCTAAGAACACTCTCGACTAACTCACCTTTCAAACAAAAAAACAGAATCAAGATCGGTTCATGCGTTCGGGAGTTACAATGCCAGAGACAGACACACACACACGCACACAGACACGTCAAACTTATAACACCCCGTCGTTTTCGCGTCGGAATTAAAAATAAATACATGTTATTATCATAGATAGGCTATACTAGCCCGTGTCGTTGGTCTAGTGGTCATAATCGTGACTGCTGAGCATGAGGTCCTCGGTTCGATTCCCGGGTCGGGTAAATTGTTATTGGGTTTTACACCAGGAATTACTCAGTAGCAGCCACGGAGTCTGGATTTGTGCCCAGTGGATGGTAGTAGACTGGCCTCTTATTAGATGGGACTTAACATAACTAGTGAAATGTGGGTGTACTATTAGGTGCACCTCTGCCTAACCCTACAGGGAATACAGGCGTGATGTTATGTTATCATAGATAAGGTTATCAATATAACGAGTATCAAACTTTAAATGATTTCTTGATGCCTTGTTACATTCTAAAGTGACTGTAACCACCGATAGATGGCGCTGAAATCTCCCTAAAAAGCCAACTAAATGCAACATTAACTGAATGCGAATTTGGATTTAAAGGTGGTTTGCAATGTATTTAATTTTATGATGACTTTAAGATTTTAATGAAACACTGAGTGATTTTAATAGAGTCAATTACAAAACAAAATTATCTGTTCAAGGAAAGTGGATGGGGCATTTACATTTACGACGATCATCTGTCTGTTAAGCTTTCACACGACTTTGTTACTTGTTTTATGAATATAAACTCAAAGCATTTATTTCAATTAAAACATTACAGGCACTTTTGAATGTCAGAAGAACAATTTCATAAAACGAAGCTACAGTCACAGTCATACGGCATAATAACTTGTTAAAGTACTGTAGTTGCCCATTCCCTAGCGTAGATCTACGGGAAGGAGAAGAACGAGCAAGAAACTCCATGGCCACTCTTTTAAATCATATATTTTAACCAGAACTAAGTCAGATAAAGTGTTAACGGGTTTTTTCAGTAGCAACCCCCCGAGTCTGGGTTCGTGTCCGGTTCATGATAATATATTCATAGATTCTTTTACATAGGACTCAAGAATAATTATTGTCGAACAGTGAGAGTACTATTTTATAGGTATACCTACGCAACCCTTAGCCAATTAGTGTTATGAATTCAATTTTATTTATGGAAAATTATTTTTTCTTCTTCTCCGTTAATCTTTTCTGATTAATTTCGTTGCCGGATCAAAGACAGTTAAATTTTCTTTGGGACTTCGTCGAACTTCAATGTCTTAACGTTTTTCGGGTGGTTGCCACTGTGGGTTCTGGCTTTCAGGAGTTGCAGTGATTTGGGAGTAACGTGGTGGGCTTGTCCCATAAAAAAATCCCATCAGAGACAGTAATAAAACCATAGTTTTACCAACGCAATTCCCAGTGTCTACACGCTAAGATCCAGTTGTCAGACTATGTAGTGTAGCGTAATGTAGCGGTATCGCGGGGCTTGCCGCTTGTTACTCAAGATGTCTAGGGAGACGCTGGATTGCAGTGGTTCCAAACCTTTAGTCCTTGGTCCGATAGGACTATGCCAATGCGTACTTCCGACCAGTGAAACATAGTGAATCATTTTTTTCCTAACATTTTCTACACACTTGTACTCAAATATCATAGTCGACATGTTTTTTCTTCTTTAACAGCGAGTCCAACCAACAATACACTGAAAATATTAAAATAATTAATTAGTAAAGTTATCCCACCGGGATCCAAATGAATGGTATCAGTTGACCAAAAAGCAATAACCAACTATATGCTCCGCGAATGGTTCATGATAATTTAAAACTTGTACAAAAAAGGTAAATGGTGTAATTCGATTTTCTATCAGGAATTTCTCAAAACCAGCCATGGAATCTAGATTTGTGTCTGCTTGATGGTAATTAGCCTATCACCATCAAGCATTTTGCTTTTTATGGTTCTTAAACATTACTGAGGAAACATGCGTGTACAATAAAGTACACCTCTGCCATTACTGTTATAAATTAGTTTCTTTTTCTTGCATGCTGTGTCTATCGCTCCATATTGTACACTATGCTTGTATCATATTGTTTGTATTTCTAGAATTGACAGTGTAACAATTGTAGATGGGCCAATAAATAAATAAATAAAATTAAAATAAAAAATTACCTTTCGGCAATTATGGGCATGTTGTTATGTTATAACGAGGCAAATCATCATCATTTTTATCTTCCTTTTATTATGGATGGATGATGGTATGCTATGTAATGTTTTAACGATGTAGTTGTGACGAATATACAGCTAAATATTTTTTTTTTACCAAAGCTGTCCATGAACGAGAAGTTTGAGAACCACTTCTGTAAAGTGACTCGGCCTGTATTCTCTGCGCACACTAGATTCATGTTGGTCTTATGATCGCGTGGAGGCGCATAATTTTACACGGTTTTATGGTAGGAAATAACATGCGTAGTTTGGGGTCTAAGAATTAGGTGGTAGTTGGGGGTTGTATGACTGTTTCAAATGTCCGTAAGGGACATGCACGTTACTGCTTGTATCCCTTATTTTTTTTTTGTTTTTGGCGGGTGGAAAATCATCAAATTTTAATAATCCCTCCCGCTCTTGGGCAGAGCGAAAGGGAGTGTCAGACTTCTACTGACTAAAAACCACCCCTGTTCCTTCTAAGCCCTTCATGTCGAGGCCGCGGTATCTCTTGCGAACAACCCGCAGCCCCGACGGACTGCATGTATCTCTAAGACCGTTTTTCTACTGTTTATATGGGTTACCAGTACACATTTCATTTCAAGTTATTATAAGCAGTTTGTTTCAGAAGTAACGAATTACAGCTCCTACGCTTCCTATTTTTTTTTTTAATTTTTCTCACTCGTCATGGCACCTTATAATAGATTACTGCCTGCGCTTTTCATATTTCCTCTACTGACTATTCACCAAACGTACAATTCCTAAAACTACACCTATCTTCGAATGAAAAACTACCGCACCAGCTCACTTAATTCCAATCTAATGCACAAATACCTGAACATCAAGAAACATCCACTTGTCTACAAACTAACAAGTCCAAAAACAATTTACATGGCGCCCGCGCCGCGTCCCCCCCTACCTCAACTTCCTCCCTCCTTCCTCCCCTCTAGCCTCCAAACGGCCGCGCGGCCGGCTCGATTTCCATAACTAATTAAATTGTGGGACAAAGTTGGCTCGCAGGTGTGCCGCGGTCTGCTACTTCAAGTCCTCACGACCTGTTTATTTGAGTACATAATGCTGGGATGTGTTTTCTATTGGGGGTGTATGTGTTTTGGGGGAATTGTAGGCTTCTAGGTTTTAGGTTGTACCTGCCTCTTTTTTTTTTGGCGGGTGGAAAATCATCAAATAAGGGGCCTCCCGCTCTTGGGCAGAGCGAAAGGGAGTGTAAGACTTCTACTGACTAAAAACCACCCATGTTCCTTCTTAGCCCTTCATGTCGAGGCCGCGGTATCTCTTGCGAACAACCCGCAGCCCCGGCGGGAGGTTGTATCGTACCTGCCTTAAAAGAAGATCTTTCTTATTTCGTTTTGATGGTAACTCTTATCAAATTATTTGGGTCCAATAGGTTTTTATAAGAAACATTTCAAACTAGCCTAAGCCCAACACCACCACTGACTTCTTACAGCCGCATAGGTGGGCAGATCAGTTGAAAACAGATCTAAAGTCATTCGTCCAAAAGTTTAGTTTGTTAAAACTTTAGACGTGCTTTCGAAAACACATTGCCTCTCCAAATTAGTAAAAAAAATAAACTGTGGTTCTTTATCCAGATCACATAATGTTTGATACTTATATTATATCTTACGTGGGTATGGTAACAAAACAATGAGCAGTCATTAACCGAAATAGGTAACTTTTAAGCGTTTTAAAAATGCGGGTCCGAATTTTCATTATTTTTGAGAGCACTGGTGATATAAATTAAAGTAGCTTGCTTTGCTAAAGGTGGCTTTATCACCAGGATATGGACAAACAATAATTCCACGCACTCCAACTCAAACAATGATCACCAAACTAAATGCTTTAATAGTTCAGTAAGCATGTGGACCAATTACTTTTTATTTGGCCTATCGCATCGAATCCGTGCCGGCATTGCATCCGATACCGGCGCTCATTACCGGAACGATTCAATTTCAACCGGATAACCGGAGGCGTTACCGTAATGATAATGAGTATAACGGGCCGTATTAAACGTAATATCAATTTAATTACAAGGTAGGCTTCCAATTTACCTATTCGTGTGTGTGGTGGTGGCGAAACACCTTTTTAAGGGTTTAATTTTTGTTTTTTTTGTCATGTTATGCTTTGTAGAGGTGGCAAGTAATTTATACGAATGAAACGTACGACTGCGAGACGAATATTTTGATCAACCGGAGGACTTGTCCACCATGAAGAGTTCAGCTCACTACCTGAACACTTCAATAGCGATGCAATTATGCTATTAGCTGTTTCCAATGGCGAGGAATTACATTACATAATACAAGTATCACGCCTGTAATCCTCGAAGAGCTCGGCAGTAGTGTACCTATTTTTTTATGGTGGGTGGTAAATGTTATGTTAAAGTCCCATGTAATAATGGCCGAACCTGTAAATGATACATCTGTTTGAAACTACCTATGTTAACAAATAAACATCAACCGGGCACAAATCAAGTCTCCATGGCTGCGACTAAGAAATTCTTGATGCTAAAACAATAATGGCGAAGAATTATTTATAGAATATCATTTTACTTGGAATTACCATATCGTAACCTTCAACTCATTTCAAATTCCCCCAAGCAATTTCAGTGTCGCCAAAATCACAGCTTCGCAAACCGCAGTGATTCTAGTCGCATAAGTATTTTTTTATTAATATTTATACGACATACAGATTCCTACACGCCATGATGGTGAAATTCAGACATTTGTTAAGAGGGTTCCCATATTAATGGTTTGTAGGCGACCATTAAAATTCATATAAAACAGAGGGGAGGATAATGTGTAAGCGATATTTTGTAATGTATCATTTTACAGGCGTAGTGGAAAAACAGATTTTGAGTCATCTTGCGGAATTATTTTAATAATCTGATCGGAAATTTTCACATTAGCATCGGGAAATAATATTAATTCACGTGGCATAGAAAACTGTTGGTATATTTGAGATTTATAGAAACGGTATGCTTTTACAAAATTTTGACGTCAACACAAATTTTACTTGCCATACTAAGTATCAAGTGAGCAAAGTATTATATCGTAGTATTTAATACTAGTGTATCTGCTGGGCGTGAGGTCCTGGGTCCGATTTCCAGGTCTGGCAAAGTGTTATTCAGTTTTTCCATCACGAATTTATCAGTTACAGCCACGGAGCCTAGATTCAGACCCGGTTGATGGCAATAGGCTCACCCCGTATTGCACGGGACTTATACATATCTGGCAAAATGTGGGTCTTCGATTATGTAACCTCTGAGTAACCCTTCAGGGTATACAGGCGTGACGTTATGTTATGTTGTACAAATCCCGTTTACAAATATCATTTTTTTTTTATGGTGAGTGGAAAATCATCAAATAACCCCTCCCGCTCTTGGGCAGAGCGAAAGGGAGTGTTAGACTTCTACTAACTAAAAACCACCCATGTTCCTTCTTAGCACTTCATGTCGAGGCCGCGGTATCTCTTGCGAACAACCCGCAGCCCCGACGGAATCAATGCAGACCTCACGTAATAAACAAAATAAAAATTGGCTTCACCTAGAACACTCACAAACTTTAACATTTATTTTTCGCAGAAACAAGAGAGCATACAAGGAGACCCGCAAAAAAAGCGCAACACTAAAAACCTATAAAATTTTAAACTGACATGGTCACTAGCACTATTATTTATACTGAAAACGGGATATTTACCATGTTCAATCAGTAAACATGGTAAATATCCCGTTTTCAGTATAAATAATACTAAAAACCTACTTTTTATAAAAATCTCTTTTCTATTTATAAACGTAAAAATCTATAGAGTGGAAAGAAAAGCCATTGAGCTAATGAAACACCAGGAGCGGTGTTAATGAGGCATAGAGAGCGCATTCCATATGTTATGCCAGGTTATAGTGTAAGCAGAACTTAACGGCGAGGGTCGGTTTTACCTACACTGTGGTTGTTAGACGGAAATTATTTAGGAAGGTAGATATATGAACTAAGTTGTGTCGGTTGTTTATTATTGAACATGATTACACAGTATGTTAGTTTAAACGAGGGAGATATAGAAACCCGCAATAGGATGATACTGTAACAAAAATAAAACATTTATAAATAACAGATAGAACATACCAAATATTTCGGAAAAGTATCGCAACCCTTGCGCTTATCACAGAAAATGTGCGCGGTTCAATGACTTTTAGGTATAATTCATTTCTTCATATTTTAAAACTGGCGTAGGACAATGGCGAAAAAGAAAAGTCTAATGAAGTGAGGTCTGGAGAGTGTGCGAAGATCACCTTGTTGGAAACCAACTGCAGAATTCAAAAACTTGTCCTTAAATAATAATTTTAATGGATGCCTATAACATTGCCACATATTGATTAATTCCATTTTGATTTCCTTCAAGCCATGGCACAATTATGTCACAAATGAAGGTTATAGTTTTTTACATATTTGGAACGAGAATTGAATACCCTCTTTCAATATGTCCTTCATTTAACATAACATACTGTATACAGCGATGAACGTCATTTTGTTTATATAACGACGAAGATTAACAATTTAAAAAAAATTAACAAAGATTATGTTGGTTTTTGAGGGACAAATAAAGATCGTTTTCAAAAACCAATCCCAACATATCTAGTTGAGAAACGGGTAGGCAGACGATGATGATTTAATGCCACGTGAATTCTGCTCTAAACATATTGCCTTGCTATTGCTATACAAACACCTTTTGGTACTGTCACGATAGGAACTAATAACACCTCAATAGTCAACCTACCATCGTTAACAAACTAGCACTATCCAGTATTGTAACACAACAATATCTATGAACAAACGTAGCAAAGCATCGTAGCACAGAGAGTACGTTGCTACGGCGTAGCAGCGTAGCACATTCGTAGCCCTTCAATTTGTTATGTAAATGCATCTTTTGTCCGTCCATCCGTCCGGAGCGGGCACCACTCTATAAATTTGTTCGAATACCGCTGGGCGGGGGATTTCGAGCAATTTCGTACAATTGCTGTTCTCTGCTGGACAACTGAACAGTTGTCAAGGTTACGGCGGCAAGGCGGAAAGCTTTGATCTTAGTGGTCGGCTATTGTTAGAGTCTAAGATAGAACGTAGTCTAAGTAATAGTGTCGGGTAGTGTTTAATAGGAATACTTTCAACATATTAGAGATACCCTAAAGTTCACTCACGAATTTTATCTTTTATTTATTCATTTTTAATTTACACTATTTTAACTAATTATCTGCCTTACGTTAAAGTAGGTACCATTATTTCCCTAATTAAAGACAGATCCATAGTAATTTTACTAATCACCTTCATCATCTGCCTAGCCTTTTCCCAACTACGTTGGGGTCGGCTTCCAGTCTAATATTACAAATGAGAAAGTAAATTTATTGTTCTGTCACTGGCTGAACGAATTTCAATGAAAATTGGCACACGAATACCAAGACTTAAATTATTGGTAATTTCCATAGTACGTTCCAGTATTTTCCGGAGTCTCCTCAAGCAAAGTCACAGCTTAAACCTAGTCCAACCATACAATTAACCTAAAGTAGGTTACCAGCAAAACTAGCTACAAATATGGCTAATAATTCCCAGTGCAGTATCACATGCGTATAGCGATGATAACGCTGAAACGGTATAACTAAGCCCAGGAGAGCAATAGCCTTATCTGCTTATATTAAGACTTAAATTACTAGTAATTTCCATAGCACTTTCCAATATTTTCCAAAGTCTACTCAAGCAAAGCCACAGATAAAACCTAGTCCAACCATACAGTTAACCTAAAGTAGGTTACCAACAAAACTAGCTACAAATATGGCCAATAATTCCCAGTGCAGTATCACATGCGTATAGCGATGATAACACTGAAACGGTATAACCGAGCCCAGGAGAGCAATAGCCTTATCTACCGGCGTTCGGGAATCAACACAGCTAACTAATAACGCATAGTTCCATCTGATATGTATGCGGTAGATAATTTTGGTACTAATTTGTTTTAATTTTTATTATTTTTTTAAAGTAAATTACAGTAAAATTATTTTAAAATGTAATACGGTACGCCCGACGACCAATAAAGTTATACAAAACTAGTTTATGGTGAATCACTCATTGTACGCGAAGTCTATAAAAAGTGAGGTCATATTATACTGGATAAATATAGGTTGATGTGTTGCTGTGTGTACTAACATGGGTCACTGACGGTCGGACACTTCACCCTTATGTCCTAAGTAATAAGGTTGAAAAATGGTTGGCAGTCAGTGAACACGGTTTCTTGACTTAAATCTATTAAAGCAGCTTTATTACACATATCATCATTAATAAACCTTTACAAGAAGTTATAAGTTTGTTTACAATTTATTCAGTGCTGGAGCTACTTTCAGTTTCCTGTACATTGAAAATACACACGATTCAATTTGACACCACTTTACCCACATATTTCATGCTGAGACACTTTACTATAAAGCAAAAAAAAATACAAATTTAAAACACCAAAATGATCAATCAAAACTCGACCGTATCAATCAATGAATCAGTATTCACTTGTAACAAACGCATTGAATACGTTAATAGGTAACCAATCATCAAATCATCGGCGCCGTCATCGAATCATCGACCATTGTGTGCACGGAGGGGGCGCCACTGAGCCTCTCAATATGTAAATTGCTCTGCCACCGAAAGCCTAACTGGCTATTGTAGGAACGACCTGGATCGGTATAAACGGCTTTAGGTAGCATCTGAGAGTATGTGCCCGTTGTGTACGTATTTTGAGCTGTTTTATGTATGGTTTTGGTTGTCAAAATGTTAATTATTAAGACTGATAATGTAACATTATACATACATACGTAGTTACATCATAGAGATTACAAGGAGAAGAATATAGATGATAATTATAGTCATTAATAAAAATTCTAAAAACGAAATCTTTAAACGGTAGTGTTAAATTCATCAATTTCATTCAAAATTCTTTGTGTAGTTTATAACTAATGATGTGTACAAACAGAATCGAAAAATGATTTTGTTTTTTTTTAAATAACATAAAACTGTTTAAGGTATATGGCCCGTCGGGGCTGCGGGTTGTTCGAAAGAGATACCGCGGCCTCGGCGCAAAGGCTAAAAAGGAACATGGGTGGTTTTTAGTCAGTAGAAGTCTGACACTCCCTTTCGCTCTGCCCAGAGCGGGAGGGGTTATTTGATGATTTCCCACCCCCCCCCCCCCCCAAAAAAAAAAGGTATATATAATAGGAACAGAACTTTGGATTGTCATTATTTTTTGTAAAAAAATGCAAAATTTCTTTGTCATGAGAAAATCATATAGATATTGTATTTTATCAACACTTGCACTGTCGATATTGAAAGTTAAATCGTTGAATGAGAGAATGTGGTGCGTTGAGTATGGAAGTATTTATTGGAAGTGACCAACATCAAAGGAGTCGAGTTTTCATTTTCGGACACAGAGACACCATTGGCTTGTCTGCGCGGAAAAGCGCTAGCTCTGTGTCACCAGCAAATCTCTGTACAGCAGTTGTCCAGTAATGAGGATAGACAACTGTCTGATAAGTAAACATTGAGGTACAATTTTCCTGCTCCAACCTATTTCTAAATATTGACATCCATCAACCCGCACTGCACGCGTAGCATGACCACCGTAGAAACGGGTTTTGTCGACGGAAGAATCGACAAAATGACAGATTGTAGCAAAATTTCATGTCAAATTATATGACAAAAGCTTTGTCTATTCTTGGTAGAATAGAGATAGAATCGCCATACTACGCGTCTGGTGTCCTTTGGTGGATTACAGCCCTCTGAAAGCAGACCTAAGTCCCAACCATGGGAACATAACACAACTATCATGTGCCTCTGGAACATGAGTTGTTACAACGAAAAACGAACAGTTTTAACAAGATATTTCCTTAAATAAGTCCGTGTAACGAAGCCAACTGGACGCGTGTGTGTACCGGATATTGGCATTGCCGCTATTTCCGGCCCACGCGAGGTATCAACAGAATAAATACTGCACGGAATTAGGGCGCCGCACCGAAATATGGGCGTTTTTTTGTGCTGTGAATAGTTTGACATATTTTTATAAAGTTTATTAATGAAAAATAGAAATTGTTTTGGCAGTGGGCAAAACCTATGGACCATTGCTACCTTGACATCTCTTTGATGTCATTTTTGTTAATTAAAAACTAGGAATTTCTTCATTAGCTTTGTGTTCCGATCTATGACTGCGGAATGTATTTTTTTTAATGATATTTTGAATATAGGTAACTGGTACTCTCACTCTCTCCCATTTATAATTATGTACATGACTAGCAAAAATGTTTTGCTTACAGTTCTTATTTACATTAAATTGTAATAGTTTATATAGCATCAACATTCGATACATTCGATATTAAACACGTGCAAATAATAATGAATCAGTTTAACCTATAAATAAAACACAAAGTCATCTGTATGGAAAACCGTCGCACACTGCACTAATACTCTCATCCAATTACAAAACCACTTTCCCACCTTACAAAAAGAACCTCAAACTTACAAAAAGCATTCAGATGTCAAAACAAATAAAGCCGCAGATATTAAAAATAATACCCAAAGCGACACTCAAAATTAAAACGTAGAAAACTCTTGAAGAAAATCTCAGCAAGTTTTAAAAGCATTTCCCGGTTTATTTGCGCATAATGATTAACATTCATCATGTAAATTGTGATAACTTGTTAAATCGAAATGTAAGACCGAATTGAGAATTCCCAAGAAGAGAAAAAAAAACTTATTTCTTGAATATTTTCCGTTTTATACTTCATAAACTTCGCGATTAAGATTTCCACTCTGGTTTAGGAAAATTTACTTTTCCATTTATCTTTTCAATTTCTTTTTTACATATTAAACAGGATACTTTTGCTTAATAAGTATTAATATTTATAAGACTACCGCGAATTTGCGAATTTTGTTTAAGTGTTTAATTACAAAGACGGGGAGATTAAAATGATAAATTCGGTGTATTGTAGACAAGGGAACTGACCAATTACTCTGTAAATAAATGTACTTTAAACAGAGAATTGAAATGCTGTACTATGAAAATCATCATCATCATTCCTTCTCCCCATCCCCACCTCATCTCAATTCATCTGGGGTCAGCGCAGCATGTCTCCTTCTTTCAAACTTCTCGATGATGAAATGACGAGTTAAAACTCGCCATATCATCTTTACTATTAAAATATTTACGAACTTAAAAAAACCCAAGGCTATATACCTTTAATAACCTCTTACAAAACAAACAATAAACGCTATAAAATTGCTCAAACCTTTAATTTCCAATTATCGGTTGCTAATTAATCGATTCATCATATAAACAAACAAAATTACCTCTATAACTCGAAAGAACGCACTCATGCCTACATTATTACTGTTTTATTAACCAACAACACACCCACCCATAACAGTAATTCATTCAGTGCACCTCAGCATTATAATATCACAGACATATAATTCGATTCTCATTCCAAATGATTTTATTAAAAAGATTGGTGACCTTTTAAGATGAAAAATCTTACAATTGCATTGAATAATCTTTTCAATCTCGGATGAAAAAAGATTTGATCTCATACCACGGGGTATTACGCATTCATTTGTTGAGCTCATGACAAAGTAGAAGCAGTATTATAGGGTTATTAATATGTACTTCTGTCTTGCTCATACCTTTTTACTCCTGATTGCTTTTTTAGGGTTCCGAACCTGCAGAGTAAAACGGAACCCTAAAAAAGCAATAAGGAGTAAAAAGGCATCAACAAATATCTGCCTGTCTGTCACCAAGGTGTATCTCATGAACCGTGATAGCTAGACAGTTGAAATTTTCACAGATGTTGTGTTTCTGTCGGTACCCATACAACAATCGCAATGTTTTTGCCTTTTTTGTACAGAACCCTTCATGTTTGAGTCCGACTCGCACTTAGTCAGTTATTTTATATTCCTGTGTAGAATCGTTATTCGAATATATTTACTAAGTATTTCAGCTTTAGCAGCAAGCAACGTAGATTATAACTTAATTAGCCAAGAAATCCGCAAACTCTATTGTTCATTACAATTTATTTTGTAAAGATAAAAGCCACGACGAGCCATACTCGCAGAATAAGCAAAAGTTGTCACAAATACAAAAAGCTGAGCCTGTAGTTTTCACAGCAGCACATAAATATTGTCAGAAACACAATGACATTTCCCTCGACTCACAACATGCATGCACCAACTGTGAACGAATGTACAACTATCCTATAGGTCTTTCTTTCACCCCAGCTCAGCGCGGATTAATTAATTCATTGAATGCCCTCAAAAAAATCCCGTACTAATGTTTCCCGTTTTACCGATGCACAGACACACAGACATCTTTTCATCCTCCCCGATTGCGGAAAATAAAATGTATCTCCTCCCCCGTCAGTTTTAGTAAAAGAACCATTTGTATATGAAACGACCATTACCATTAGTCGGTGTTTCACTTGGCCATTGATGGCCAGCCCCTCGGCCATTCAATGTCCGATGCAGGCGCATTATGTTGAGTTCATTACATTGTGCTGTCTGTGTACGATATGTAGGTGTGTACGCGTAATGGGGAATCGACAGCGCAATAGTTTGTAAATACAGGAAATAATGTATTGATGTTTTTATGAAAGGAGGTATGAAGTCTTCTTATAACCTGAGAATGACAGACAAAAATGAGTACGCTGAGTTTGTCATTAAAAGATTGTTATGATGTAAGACGATTCTGTTGTTAAACCACTTGGCGTATTTTGGCTAACAAGTTCCACGAGGTAAGGACCATGTATATACCTTCCTTTATAGTGCACCAACTAGCTTTTGTTTATTGCTGAATCTACTTGTTCCATCAAAATTTATTTTCAAAACCAAAAAAAAAGAGCTTGAAGTAAGTCAAATGTCGTGGCTGGACTTTGTATCAATTTTTTTGGCGAAATATTTTTTTTGTCACAATGGATAAATTGAATAGCCTGTCATATAGCGGCACAACATTGAGATAGCTAGTCAGCACGGACAGACCTAATCTGGGACCTTTGTCAAGTCCGTCAAACTTGTTGTTTGATATTTGAAACAGTGTTTAGTTTCCCATGTAATAAAAGGGTGTTGTGCATTTGCAAGATCCTGCAGTGATGTCAACTATAAAACTTTTTTAAAACCATGTTTTTGCACGCCCTCGAATCTAAATCCTTTAAAAAGTGCCCCCCGCGACTTTAAACAAACCAAATCACACATAACACATGTTTATTTTATGCACAAAATTCCAAACACGAGTGCAAATCTGAAATCCTCTTACTGGAATACTTCTCTCTCATTGATATACTGAAGCAATAGCCTCTGTGGACTTTGCATTATCACCGGCCATGTTCAAGACGATTTGAATTTCAATACACGCCAAACTGTCCCGGCGAGGCGCGTGGATCATGTAGCCAACATAATAATGCTGGGAGTTAAGCATCATAATATTGGCATTAAGGTTTTGCATAGCAATTTGAGAGATGATTGTGTTTCTTGTAGTTCGATGATAGTTGTGTTAACTTTGAAGAAGGTGTTAAAGATTTACATAACTTTTATGAAGTTCTGTGGCAGGTTTCTTTTAAAAAGTTTTTTTTTTAAGAATACATATTATTAAAGGTTGTTGTAAAGCAAAAGAGGATTTGTTTTACCAACAAATTGCCACCAGCTAATTGCCAAAATCTCGTCCACATCTCACAGCGGATAAGAGTTCCTAAGGACTCTCACGTCAGCTTACCGCGAATAAAAATAAATATGATATAAAAATATCTTCTTTTAAAACCGTAGCCCGTGACATCGCGGGCCGACGCGTATCGTCTCGTATATAATACACAGTTGTCCGCTTGCCGATCTTAAACAATAAATCTATTGGCGTCCGAAAGGGGCTTAGCCGGTCCCCTTGGCTTCTCTTTGTAAATTCCCTGTTCGTATCTTTTCGCTCGAATGGCGACTTTATCTTCGGGACTGTATTGGCTCCGATGGAAAATGTATGGTGTGGAATTAAGACCGTCTCTTGTTTGGTGTGTATTTATTTTTTTGGGAAACTCTGGTTGTTGTTATGGTCAGTTATAAGGTTTCACGAGCACGTGGAATTTGACGGATGTTGGTAGGTAATGGTTTAGTAAATTATTTCTTAGTCGCGAGTCGAGAAATGTTGTAAATTAACCCGTAAAAATAAAGCATTCCCCTCAGAATAGCAACTATTCGTTCAACAACGGCATGGACAACCAAGCAGCAGCTTGTATGCATCAAGACAGAGACAAGCATTATCACGTTCAATACATTTCTGACGAAAGAGCATAAGAGCAGTCTGCAACCAAACTACAATAAACGTTCAAAAACACACAATGATACTGAAAAACTCGAACAAAAACAGAAAAGCCAAAAAAAAATCCCTCACGATCGACCAATTGCGAATTTTAAAAGGGAATTGCTCCAATTTCGTTCTGCTATGGAAGAGTGCGCAAACTTATTAGCAAGCGACCGTTGGGTTATCGACGATCTTCCTTTACTTTTTTCAGGTGATCGGACGCTACGAGATTGATTGGACGATCTCGATTGGACGCTGGCCTCGTGACTCATTTTAGACGTCACCAACTGAATTCTGCGATGTTTTTAACGATTGCCGATTGCGTTTTTAATGAATGAAGGATTTGTTATCGTTTATGTGGAGGTGTGGATCTTTTAGAGGATTCTGCTTTCAAGTGATTCTTGTTTGAATGATAGGTGGGATAGGACACACGACCTAAGAATTGTAACATCTACGCAGGTTGAATCAGCGACCATTTAGCGGTCAAGGACTGATCAAGTGGTTCATATTATCAATACCTTGGCAACAGGTGCTTTAGTCAGTTTTACGGACAAAAAATAAACTAAGAAATTATAAAAAGGGGAACTTTTTTTTTGTTTTACAGATTTGTCCAACTCCTGAGAAAAGGCAAAGGCCTATTATCGCCCCGTCGGGGCTGCGGGTTGTTCGAAAGAGATACCGCGGCCTCGACATGAAGGGCTAAGAAGGAACATGGGTGGTTTTTAGTCAGTAGAAGTCTCACACTCCCTTTCGCTCTGCCCAAGAGCGGGAGGGGTTTTTTGATGATTTTCCACCCGCCAAAAAAAATGTCTCCAAAAATCTCCCCCAATCTTCCTTCCACTTCTTACGATGGTGTGCTTCTTCTCACCAAACTTATATTACTGTACAATAAATCCCTAAACAAAATGCACTAAAGTCACTGCTATTCCCAAATATTAATATTTCCAATGTCCACAATTTTTACCTTTTGATTTATTTATCCAGTTACACACAAGACATATGTACTGTGTAAATGATAATAGGATTTATGCGACGTTCGTTAGGTAAAAATGTTAAGCCACAAACGTGCACACGTCTCCACCAACAACATTAGAATAATTGATTAACTAAACGCAAAGAGAAATAATCGCGATTCAGCGTTTTATCAACTAAGGACTGTTGAACATCTGCGACTGAACTCGTTGGATCTCTAGTGCTGTGATATTACGGCTTGTCGGAAAAAGACATACATACTAACATTATTACCTACCCTTATTCTGTTGATTTGGGGTCGGTGCAGCATGATCACGTATTCCGTACTTCTCTATAAGTCCCTACCATGCTGAAATGATATTTCAAAAAAAAGTAATAAGTGTCAAATCTACTTTAATATCCATCTAGAATTATGAATAATGTATTGAGATTATTCTGAAGATATTTTTCCCCCATGAATGCCCATGATCAATCGAAGTCAAGTGCCAAAACACTTAAGATAAAATCTGAACCATGCAACCAGCCTAAATCTCTTCCGTGCCAGGAAAAATGATTTATAAAAGCTCGCTCCGCTATACACGTCCCTTTCTTTCTACAGCATATCGTATACAGCCATCCTTGTCTATACTAGTCCAATTTCACAGGCGGCTGGTTGCTTCCGTAGGACCTCGGTAGTAATGCCTCTATTGATTAAGAAACGTGAATATTCATTCAATTATATGGTAGCGCGGCTCCCAGATGAAACCTCGTGGGTTATGGTTTTAAAGGGTATTTACCTACTTTACTCCGAAGGAAAATATTTGAGCTATTCTATTGACGTTGTCGGTCCTCACTTAGTGGTTTGTTTTTGTAAGTATAAGATGGCTAGCTCGAGCTCATTTAGTTAAAAGGTGGTTTAATGAAAAGTTAGTTTTGTTTGACTTCTTGATTGAAAAAAGAAGCAGGATCTGAAAAACGGGTTTGTTTATGCATATAAATACAACGGCACTTACCAGTCTGGGGAAATTCCATCACCACTCTTTTTGGGATCCAGAGACCTTGTGATGTGTGTTAACAAGTACATGAAATGTTTCAGCTTTTAAGACCGTAATCCAGTGGCGATAGTCAATGGCTCGAATATCTGGCAACAAGTCTCACCAAGGGTTGTCATATCACCCAGTACTAACTGGGTTGTGGAGGTCAGATAAGTAGTCGCTCCATGTAAAATACTGATATTCAGCTTCTTCCGGTTGGACTATAAGCCGAGCCCAACTTACCGGTGCCCTTGTGGCCGCAGGCCTTTTATTGACAAGAAGGGCACCCCATTGCTCATATCTAGTAAAAACGCAGACAAGCACACAGAACCATCGCATCAGCCAATACTCGAACGACAAACACATCTTCATTATTCATTTCCCCAAACCGCGGTACGTAAGCAAACAAAAATATTCATCGAGGATGTGGAAAAAGATTTCTTTCGTCGCAATATGTAGGGGGGCGGCAGAAACGGAGGTTTCCGCACAATCTATCGTCGGTATAATGGAGCTGTTAAAGACAATATGCTAGGAAACATATTGGATGCAGCCCGACGAATGTGTAAGCGAGCGAGCGGAGACGACCTGTGAGGAGTGAGGCACACTGGGCGGGAGGAATTGTGAGATGCTTGGTTTTGTTTAACTCTTTGACGACTTGAAAGAATGAAAGAAGCATATTATTATTTATATTGAATGTATGACGTAAATGAATAAATGAGTACATAAGAGGAAGTCTGAAAGTGGCGCCGGTGACTGAAAAATCGTGTGGAAATCGGTTGTCGTTGTATGGGCATGTGATGCGGAGGATTGAGGAAAATGTGAGAAAGGTTTTGGATATGAATGTGGATAGGTATAAGAGTAGAGGAAGACCAAAGAAACGATGGATGAACTGTGTTAAGAATGATTTGACAAAAAAGGAGGTGTCTCATGAGATGACGAGAAACAGAGAAGTATGAAAGAAGATGACATGCTGCGCCGACCCCAAATGAATTGGGATAAGGGCAAGAGAATGATGATGATGAGATGTATGAAACGTAGTTGTTCATATGTCGGATCCGTAACATCATGCGACCTACTTACCAGTCTACCCACACCAGAACGTGCTTCTACAGTCTTGATGTTATGAGCTCTCTGTGAGGACGCCATTGAATGTCTGATTGCAGCGTAGTTGAGACATCCCCGAACTGAACCCGATTCTCTGTGCTACATTTTATTTGCAAGTAATATGTAAGTTTGATAAAAACAGTGATTCGCACCCTATGTGTGTTATCATTGCACGAAAAACATCTTCTGCCCTCATGATGAAGGAACTCAACGGAAGAAATCCTGACAATCCGACATATATGCCTTACGTTTCTGAACTTGTACGCATTTATACAAAACAGTGCCAATAGGCTAGTAATTTACATATAATCTGGATGATCGACAAAACGGTGAATGGAACAGTCTTAATGGACAATTTTTTTCAATTATCGATTGATTTTATAATACGTATTTATATCAAGAGATACAATAATGTCCCACACCTACCCAATTAATTACGAAAGTAAAATTAGTCTCTTCAAGACCACGATAATGCAAGTTTTTATTTGCAATTTAAAATACAGCTGCAACCAGTGTGCCTCAAGTTTAGCTGGCGATAAATCCATAGCTACATCTGGGCAGGCGCTCGGTTCAATTTTATTACTATTCTCTCTGCCGACGACTTATTCGATTCACCCGTCAAAGCAGCCCGTCCTACGGGAACCTCCGTTACATTATCTCTTCGCTTTAGATTCTCACTAGCTTATCTTCGCCTCACTCTTTGAGGACCAGATTCTGCAAAGACTAACCTAGATTGATCATCCAAATTGTTTTATGAAAAATCTTTTTGTAGGTTCTGATTTTATTTTGTTTATTCACTGGTGAAATGATCTTCGGTCAGTATTATAATAACATAACATCACGTCTTATATCCTCAGAAGGATTGGTAGAAGTGTACTTAATAGTACACCCACTTTTCACCAGTTATGCTTTCGTCCCGGGAAAACTTTGCGACCCGGGGATTGAACACAGTACCTCATGCTCAGCAGTTTCAACGAGGAAGTGTATTAATTGGCACTAAAATTTATGTAACGCAGTTTTGTGATATCTACAAAGTCGTGTTCAAATACTAGCTGTTTATCGTGAAGGTTAATAAAAAGTTAAGGTTGGTCGCAAATCACACAAATTAATTATTATTTTATGATTCCATAAAATGCTTTGCTTAATTACCAGTTTCCAGCTGCAGTTAATTCAATAAAAATTGAGTAGTTTAATTCGTATTTACCTGAATAATGCATCATGTATTGGTGCAGTTGTTTTAGATTTTTTATATTTATTTTTCTTTCTTCTTCTTTTCCAAGGGCATACGGTGATATACTATTTAATAGTTTAAGTCAGAGACTAGTTTTGGTAAATATTTAATTGTTTTTTTATATTCGTTACAAACAAAGCATTACATATATTATTTTAGATTACTAAAAAATATTACAGAATTACACTATACGATGAGTGAATAGTTCTTTCACGAAGTCGTCAACCAAGCATTTTGTACAGTAACCCTTTGCAATAATTATTGCGAGGATACCACTTTTTTTTAGGGGTGGAATATCATGATTTACGAAAAAAATGCATTGAATCGGGGCTTTTTTGTATGAACTTGTCAATATTATAACAAATGCGTATATTTATAATGTTAATTATATTTTATTTAAAAAAATCGTCTGTTATATTTTTGCATGTAGAATAAAGGAATAAAATATTAATAGCGTAGTATTTCAGCATGTTAGCGCATAAACCCGATTGCATAGAAAGTGCTCATTGCTATGTGTGTGTACTCTATGTGGTCAAGTCAGAAACTATTGGCGATCACGTTTTAATTTTTCTTTTGGAGAATTAGTACATTTAAAGCTTTAATTTAAGTTAAAAAAATTAAAAGGGTCGAAGTTACTTAAACATCGATTTGAAATTTTCATTTCCGGTTTTCTACACGTAAAAAATTCAAATTTAGAATTTGACAAAAAAAAATAAAAACTTCAACTGTTTTACTGAAACAATACTTTTTAGTTTTTTTTTTAATTAATTGATACAGATAACAACCATTCAAAAATTCATAACATCATTCTTAGTAAATTTTTAAAAGTTCATAACTCAGCAATAAACATCACACGAAAAAAAAAATAGGTGTACACATACACGTCTACTAGAAGTATAACTGACCAGAGTATAAACAAAATTCACGACCTCATTTTTTTTGGTTGTCCGCTTGACGTGAAATGCCCCATTTACTAGTTTTGTTCTGTTAAGATTGTGAGTGTAGCCGTCACTTATTTAGAAATTCTGAAACAAACAAATAAATACTTAAGATAATATTACCAATTTGATTAATTGTTATAGAGCCTAATAAACGTGACTCAGATAAAAAACGTGGTTGTTTCGGAGCAACTGGTTCGTTATCCGCTTTGCAAGTTAGCGTCAGTAGCCACGGGTGAAACCAAACGGGAGCTGATGCTATTTCTAGGATACGGAAATGATCTAGCTGTGAGTTTATTTTTCTATTTTTAATTTTATAAATTTCTCTAATGCTAAAATAAAATGGGACTAGCCCGTCACACTAGTCCCAAGCCACTGTAACTCTTGTAAGCCAGAATCAACAGTGGCGACCACAAGAAAAGCACCGAGAAAATGAAGCCCGACGAAGTCCCAGAGAAACGATTTAACTGTCTTGGATCCCGCTACGAAATATCCAATACTAGCGTTTGCCCGCCACTTAAACCACTGGGAGTAAACTTTAAAGCCTTCGATAAATGGACTAACTAACACAAGAATAATTTTTCAATTCCTGTCAGTAGTTCCTGAGATTAGTGCGTTCAACCAAACAAACAAACTCTCAAATTTCAAATTTGAGAGTTACTACACAAGTACAGTTACTACTACAACTTTATCGCTGTAGTAAATCAGTATACCACAACGATAAAGTTGAAATCTATTAAAGAAATTTGACATAGTGTACTAGCTTATTGTGCTGGCATCTGTACCTTTGTTATAATCAAAAAAGAGCCATCAGAGCAATATATGGTCTTCATAGGCGCGATTCTCTGAGGGAACTGTTTAAGAACATTAACATCATGACGGTGCATTGTCAGTACATCTACGAAAACATAATGTACGTGAGAAAAAATCTGCATCTTTTTAGTAAAAGAGGGGACAGACACAATTATGTTACTAGGAATAGGGACCAGTTAGTTCAGCCAGGCTTCAGACTCGCTAAAGTAGACTCATCTTTCATGGGGTACTGTTTGAGATGCTATAACAAAATTCCACAAAGCATTCTTGAACTAAATGAGACGAAATTTAAATCATGCATCAAACGCACACTATGCAAGCAAGCATATTACAAGTTGGACGATTATATCGCTGATAAAAATGCTTGGCTTAATGCCGGTCCTGCTCCACAAGGACAGGGCGCTTAAATTAATTAAATAGGAGGAAGAAAGAAGAAGAAGATTGTACAACTATCTTTGCAATGTATAAATTCAATCTCTGTAGTATTATATAGTCGCATAGCACATATTGTGTGAGTACTATGTACTAAAAAGCTATCATTCTCTGGAAACCTACATATTTTTAATTTTTTTAAATTATTATTTATTTGACTTGGATATGCCCCGGCGATTGAGAGTGTGTCATGCTCACTTAAATGTCTCGCTGATGGTGGCGGGTGTGTCGGATCATTTCGTTCCCTTCAAAATGGTTGAGTGGAATGGTGCTGATCCATGCGTCATGCTCGTGAACGGGTGCTGTCAGTTGTGACTGGTCACCTCTTAGCTGCCACGGCTTGTTTGAATTATTATTTTATCTTTGAATCGTCGTTTTTGACTTTACAGTGGACACTTATCGTGCACATCTTGCTACATCGTTCTCACATAATATACCATCTCAACATGAATGATATAATGTACCAAGATTTTGTAACAATATTCTGATTTAAAAGAGTGTCCATGGAGTTTCTTGCCCGTTCTTCTCCATAGAGATCTACGCTAGGGAATGGGCAACTACAGTACTTTCACAAGTTATTATGCCTTGTGACTGTGACTGTAGCTTAGGAGTGCAATGCGTCGTCCCGGGGGTTGCTGCGTCGGGTTGCGCGTCGCCGGATGTCTGCGGCGGCGAGTGCTGTGGGTGCGGGGGCGCGCGGCGGCTCGTGCCGTGGCGGTGGGTGCGCGGGGCTCCGGGTCGCGGGGTGGCGGTTGCGCGTTGCGGCGTGCATTCGTTGTTCCGTGATTTGGAGTCTCGTGCATTCGTTGTTGCGGTGTGCGTCGCTGCGTGCTTTCGTGCTCGCTCGCAGTGTTCGTAGTTGCGGGCATTCGGCGGCGTGTGGTTCGGCGTGGTGGCTTTCGGGATGACGTATTGCACTCGTAGTTTCGTTTTATGAATTGTTCTTCTGACATTCAAAAGTACCAGTAATGGTTTAATTGAAATAAATGCTTTGACTTTGACATTGACTTTGAATAATTGTTAACATATTATATTAATTACTGTAGTATTAGGTAGGATAATAACTTTTCAAAAGCTAAAATCCTAACCAAATCAGGAACATTACCTTGTCAACACACTCTAAAGGTGAACGCAGACTTGGCCGCAAGCACAGATCATAGTTATATATGTATATGGCCGCACCGCACGCGCTGCAGTCCCAGCTTTCGAATTCTTTATATGGAGTTCTATGTAACCTCGCACACCTACCCGCGCCGCAGTCGCCACAGTACCTGAAACGGCCGAATAGCCCGAGCAGCAGCTGATGACGTCACCACCTATCGTCGTGTGATGTCGTCATCCGCATACACTGGGCAGTGGAACCGTGCAGCAACGGGAACGACTCCGGTGGCTGAGGCGCGGACAGGTGTGCGAGGCCATTATCAAAAGCGATCACTGTGGCAACTGCGGCGCGTGCGGGGCGGCCAAGTCTGCACTTACCTTAATACAACTGCCTATCATGTACTTTGTTTTTCAGTTAAGTATGTGCTACAGAAAGATCAAGGTATATATCGATGTTATGAAACAGAGTGACCTGACGCTTACCAACAGAATATACCTGAATTACACAGCAGGTATTGATCCAAAGTTTGTTCTAAATTCCACTGAAAATGATGGAGTACGGGTGGAAAAAGTTGGTTTCAATTATCCTAAGGCAGCAACTAGACATATCAATAATTTGGTAAGTAATAATACCAACATATAATATTTGGTCGGACAAACTGTTATTGGATTTTTCCACCTGGAATTTTGCAGTAGCAGTCACGGAGTCTGGATTCGTGCCCAGTTGATGGTAATAGGCTCACCCCCTATTATATGGGACTTAAACATAACTGGCGAAATGTATTTGCTCGACCCGGGAATTGAACTCAGTACCTCGCGCTGAGGCAGTCTAACTGCGGCACTCAGAGAGCTTTAATGATTACTTAGGCTAAGCTTAAGTAAAGGTTTTGACAGTTTTGTAATACAAAAGAATGTCAAATCTTTACTAAGTGACGGCTTAAGTAATCATTTAACATCTCTGAGTTCAGCAGTAAGACTTTAATGTTGTTTATTTAGTATTTGGCAAAAAGTACAGAGGCAGACTCAATACCATAGGTATTTTCTAAGAGTCAACCTTTGGGTGAGGCAAAGACAAACAGCGACAGGTGGAAATCTGAAAACTATGGAATCAGTTTTCGATTTTCTGAGTTTCAGGAATTCGGTATTTTACTTACGTTAGTCAAAGTTAAATAGGGAACGCGTGTGAATAAATATTTTTCACAAAAGTTAAAATAATAATAAACAAACTTATGTATGTTACAGATTAGTGCTATGATGTTTAAGAGAATAACAGACATAGTGGATAACAATGATATCAATACATCTACAAAGATGATTATCATATCTGGAGCACACTTCAAAGTAAGTCATGTTGTTACAGTTAGTCAAAATTATTATAAATTATTATTATTTATTAATTGAGAGCGCGGGAATATCATCAGCCGTGTACTGTTTGAGCTCGCAGCCTCGCGAGGCCTGCGCGCAAGGCAATTTATGCGGTCGGTCAGGACGTGCCTCGCCCGAGGAAAACAATGATAAATCGTGTCGCGCGGCATACGCCTGAAATTGCCTCGCGAGGCTGTGCGCTCAGTCAATACGTGGCTATTAGTATTTATGTATTTGACGTCAACAGGTATATAGTCTAGAACCAATAAAAATACCGCAGTAACGGGCATAACAAATAGCTTTTGGCTTCGTTAAGAGTCGTATCCTTTGTATCTAAGACACGCTGCATATATTCCATCACCAGTCCAGGTTTTGAGCTAGTCCTTCCACTAATTTTTAAGTTAAATGACGTAACAGGGAACCTGGGCATCACCGTTCGATTATCGACTGACTAAGCTGATGAAGTTCAATCATATAGACAAGAAGACCTCAAGAATACCAATGATGACCAAAATGGATGATTTCTGGTACAATAGTGCTGGTGACTGTGAGGTACACAGAATAATTTGTGTCAATACTTTTACTATTCTATCGTCTACATACCTATATGGTGTTTCCAGTAGTACATAAGGGGGGCAAGACAAGTTGCCATCGCTTCCAACACAAATCGCATACCTAATGGCTTACAGCGGCCATTGACGGTATTTTTCGGTAGCATTTACATTGTTTGTATTTTCAAATACTGTTTTAATCTTTACAGTTTACAATTAAACTTATACTGTCACTTACGAGATATCTTTTATAATTATCCAATACTAGCTTTTGTTCGCGACTTCGTCGCATTAATGTCGGAAATACCAAAAACGACAATTTTCCTTACAAAGTTTCATCCCCTATTTCACCCCCTTGGTGGTTGAATTTTGAAAAATCCTTCCTTACTGGACGCCTACGTCATAAGAGTATGTGCAAATTTTTTAATCCTTAGCCAATCAGTTTTTCCTTTTATATTATCCATTATTATGAGCTCCCGACATTTCGACGCTTTTGCAAGCTCCGTGATTGCGGGATTGGTAGGTCAAATCGGTCTACTCTCTTTCTTAGTCTTTTCCTACGAGCACTACTGGAAGCCATGGCAAAACACACACACATTATTTTTAGGTTTTGTGGAGTTCTTAAAACGATGTCAGCATCCAGAAAGACGCTTATTAATTTACCGCCAATTAATATTAGTATTTAAAAAATGCTTACCTTCTATTCTTCCTTTAATACCTTTTCTTCTTCTTCTTCTTCTTTCTCTTGACTTATATCCCAATTTATTTGTGGTGAGTTCTTCAAATGCTTTTGCGCCTCACCATACGGTTGTGGGTTGTCAATTTTGTTGTATTGCTCTATTGTCATTGAGTATTGTATCCAATATTTCCTTCCTTCAATATACTATGTATTAATTTGCAGTATAATAAATTAATAGATATTACTGTATCTATCAATTTTATGTAGCTAAAATATGAAATGCAAACTACCTTAATTCTTTGTATTTTTATTTTCATAGATCGTTTCTATCAGGCTCGAAAGTTTTCAAGCAGCTTTAACAATTGTTTTACCGAAAAAGACGCAACAGTTGTTAGGTATACTTCAGACAATTTTAAATGACAATGGATTCGTCAAACACCTTGTTAAGGGATCACAACAAAAAACGATGAAAGTTTCAATACCTAGATTCAAAATTAAAACTTTTGTAGATTGGACTGGATTTCTTCAAGGGGTAAATTATTACTATTGTATTAGTAGCAATAGGGTAGTTAACAAAATCTAATTAGTCCGTCAGATAGATTTTCAAAAAATATTGAACACCTATTTTTTTCTTTTTTCACGTAATCAAGCAATGAAGACGATACAGTGCTTTTAAACGTCATAAACGTCATATTCTGAGACATTAGTATTATATGTCATTTTTTACCGGTGAGTGACGTCATAAGGGCTTGTGACGTCACTCAATTCTTTGACGCGTTTTATCTTTGTCAATTTTTATTGATTTGATAAAACGAAAAATACGTTTCCAATATTTTTCGATAATCTACCAGACGGACTAATTAGAATCATATTTTTTTTTAGTCAGTAATCATCCCTGTTACTAAATCCCGTTTTATCATGTTTGACGTTTTTCAAGTTTCTTCTTTGATGCAACTGTCCCACATACTTCAGCCATGTCTCCACCAGTCTACACAGCTTTAAAGCTTTTATAACATTTATTCTTCGATATGTCACATATTACACGTACCGCAAGACCTGGATTGAGGAGACACGGGTAAAGAGCACATGGAAGGAATTCGGGGAGACCTTTGCGTAGCTGTGGATCAGGACAGACTAATAAAAAATTATATACTTAGTACTTACGTACTGTATAACCAAGTTAATGTTTGTTCATACTTTCAGTTGGGGCTGTATTCAATTTTCAATACCAATTCCTCAGATCTGCCAGGAATTTTTAAAAAAGGCCAAAACCAGCCCATTTCTTTAAGTAAAGTTAAACAAAAAGTTTTTATCCAAATTGATGAAATGGGTGTAATCAGACAAAGGAGAGAACAGAGTAAGAAAATCTATACATATAATTAAATTTGTATCTAAGTCAAAAATGCATATTAAATATTTGGAAAAATTGTAATGGCGTCATTTGGGAACGACAGTGATGACGATTTATTTCGAATTTGGCTCTTTGTGTTTATGTTCGTTATTGGCGCTAAAACTACGACTTAGGGTCTGTTTAACTTTATATTTGGCACAACTATTTCAGAAAGGTCAATTAATTAGTAATCTATTTATATTTTTACGCTATTTTTACTAGGGGATGAGCATTATTGTATTATGCACATATTATTTAACAATTTACCTCGAAATTGTAACTAGACGAGAAAAACAGAAATGATGACATCCGCAAGAGAACCAAGGTTACTGACATAGCCCGAAGAATTGCCAAACTTAAGTGGCAGTGGGCACATTGCTCGCAGAACGGATGGCCGATGGGGCCGAAAAGTTCTGAAGTGGCGACCGCGAACCCGAAGACGTTGCGTTGGAAGGCCTCCCACTTGTTGGACCGATGACCTGGTGAAGGTTGCGGGGACCCGCAGGATGCGAGACGCACGGGACCGGTCAATGTGGCAACACCTGAGGGAGGCCTATGTACAGCAGTGGACGTCTTTTGGCTGAAATGATGAGAAAAACAGTGCTACAAAATTCAAAATGAACACGGATTAAACCTCTGAAATGAATATCATCACGGTATGCCTATAAGCTGTCAACCAGTTGATGTAGATAAACGGCGATTTTAGCTAGATTGTCAGCAGAGTAACAGGTTTCACGTCTGCCCCGTAAACCTCGGCTCTTGAGTTCGATCGGCACCTGAGATTCACTTTTTGTGATTGTATTTATGTTTTTTTTAAGCTGTGGTGTGTACAAATAAAAAAAAATAGTTTTATGTACAATTTAACATTGCATTGCACTGCAATTAAAATAAATTTAATAGGTATGAAACTTGAAATGTTAATTGCCAGCAGAATAAGTTAGTTCCAATTTTGGCCACGTCTCAAAATATCCCTGTACTGCATAAGTTAAACATATCATTTATAAAAGGTTTTAAAGATTTTAATATAATTTTGATGTCCACAGATCCCAGGGACAAAGATGAAACTAAAATGCCTTATTACAGCCACGTACCAGAGTTCGTCGCAGATAGGCCCTTCTACTTCGAAATCACTTGGGACCTTGATGATGGTCGCTATGAATTGTTTAGTGGAGTTTATTATGGGCCTGAGCCTGATCTTGCAACTTTCTAAGGGGTATAATTTAGACGGCCACCAAAAATATTTTTAAGACTCTAAGCCAAGGCACCAAATAAAATTTTTGGTTCCTAAAATGGATCAACGGTCACCAAATTCTATCCAACTCAAAGATTAATATTACTACCAATTTATAGGGGCGGCATGGGCACCGGGCCGTAGGCCGACGAAGGAGGCCGACGGAGGCCCGGCACTTCGGGGACAGAAGATATTAGTGTTATTTAATATGCGAGCGAAGCGAGCGCGCGTTGAAAAAGCTTTTGCTAGCTAAAAAAGTTTTTGTTAGCTTTTGCGTTCGACGTATTTGGTGACCATTAATCCATTTTGGTAACCGTTTTTTGGTTGCGAAATAGGTACTTTTTTGGGCGGTGTTTAAACACAAGCCCTTTCTAAGTTGTGTTAGAAATAAAGAAAATCGAATTGCTGATGGTTTGAAGTCTTATTTTATTCTAAATTGAAACATAGTAGTCGTTTTAGACCAGAAACAAAATAACGAGTAGATCCTCGTTCTTTTATTTCTAAGAAAACTACTACGAAGTATTCCCGTTAGTGCACCTATGCTTAGAGCACCAAAGATATTCCCATTAGAACACCAATCAATATTTTGACGTGGTGCTCTAATGGGAACAATAAAAAATATTCTACTTATTCCCTTTTGAGCACCTACGGTGATGGGGTGTATAATAAATCATATCGATACAATTGCCAATACGTGTATTATCATATTAATGTTAGGAAACTAAGTTATTATTATAAACATCACAATCAGCCTTATTATTTTATAGGTACCTAACTTACGGTTTAGTGTCGTGGGTGATATGACCCAGTATTTTCAGGTTATTTGTTATTTATGCTTTCTATACAGTGTTAAGTTAAAGGTTCCCGATACTTTAAGAGGATATTATATGTTTTTGGATGATTGTTCTAATAATGTATGTTGATTTGCAGATCGTACGCGACAGCCACTAACCAGCCCTAAACTGGCCATACCGTCTCGCAGAGGAGGCCAGTGTCCCAGCTGTGGTAACGGCTGCCAAATACAATTCGTTATGCCAGCCAAAGATCTGCTACTAATCATAGCCGAACTAATACACAAAACATAGGCAATCTTTTTGCTTTTTTTTCCACTCATACACATCAAAATTTCCACGCGAAAGAAGTGGCGGTGTTGCCCGCCACTTCTTGCTAGTTAGCTAAAATTGCAACAATTTGAGACGAGTAATTTTTTATTTTACAACCCCTTCGCAATTGGAAAATAACTTGGTAATTAGGGGTCCATTTGCAGGACAACGCGTGTTCGCCACGTGACATGCTAGTTAACAATGATTGTGTATTAAGTTTCGTAATTGGAGAATGCAGTTTAAATAATTGAACATTGGCTTTTTTGTGCTTGAATGCAAATTACATCTTCTCACTTGTAGTTTAGCGTTTGGGATGCTCAGAAAAATGGCGAAAACAATTTCACGTTCTTACCCATGCAAAAAGATGTAAGTAATATGGAAATATATGGAAATAGGAGATTTCCAAAAAATATTGAACACATATTTTTCCTTTTTTCACATAAACAAAAAATGAAGACGATACAGTGCTTCGAAAACTCGTGAACTCCTCGAAAACGTCACATTAGTACATTTTTTACCTACAAATGACGTCACAACCCCCCACTCATGATCTTTGACGTGTAAGATGTGTGACGTGTTCTTCGTCAATTTTTATTAATTTGATGAAACAAAAAACACGTACGTATCCAATATCTTTCGATAATCTAACTGATGGACTAATTAGAGTCATATTTTTTTGACCCAGTCCGATCCCCTATTATCTAATATGGATTAGATCATTTATTACTTCTGAAGATTGGCTTTTGATTGCCCTTTTTTAAGGATATGAAATCATCACATGATGCCTCCCGCTCTGGGCGCAGCAGAAGAGAGTGTCAGACTCTTACTGACTAAAACCAATCCCTGTTCCTTTTAATGCTCTTTGCGTTCCAGGGCCGCGGTACCTCTTCTGATTACTCCCGATATACAACCTTTTTTTTTTGGCGGGTAGAAAATCATCAAATAACCCCTCCCGCTCTTGGGCAGAGCGAAAGGGAGTGTCAGACTTCTACTGACTAAAAAACACCCATGTTCCTTCTTAACCCTTCATGTCGAGGCCGCGGTATCTCTTGTGAACAACCCGTAGCCCCGACGGGCCGATATACAACCTTACATACAAATACCTCTCTAATATACTAGTATAGATATAGAACCTATTCTAGTAACCACATTTAACTTTTAATAAACGCAATCATAACTCAATATATCACACAGAACCATTAAGTTCAGGTCAAACAACAAATTGCTTTAGATCGGAGCACCACATTTGAATATCGCTAAGTGTTTTGCCATGCATACAAAATGGAGTCGAATATATAAGGGTTGTTATTTATAACATTGTTACGATGAGTAGTTTGATTACGTTTGAGGTTACATTAGATAAAGAATATGAAGGCCCATAGATAAAATACACAAAATAATCTTAAATACACAATATTAAACTAATACATAATAAAAAATTTCATAAACTATAACTAAACACGTAACGTGTTGTCGGGATCGTTTTCCGCTGCTTGCCTAAACGCCTTCCAATGCTATCTACAAACACCACTACTCAAAAAAACCAAATGAACCAGCTGATCATAAAGCCAATGTCTATAAATCAGTAATAGGTTTGGTCCAAAGCTCCTCGGACCTAATCCGACAGACGAAACCCGAGGTAGGACTCTACTGGATTCCAACCAGTGGGAAATCGGCTTTGTCTGGATCGGAATACGGAATAAACTTCAGGTGTCAACTGGTAAATATTAGCTGCGAAGATTTGTTAAGGTTTACATCGTGGGATTGAAGCTGTGAGCGAATGGGTTGGGTGAAAGTGAATGAATTGGTGGATTGATTTTAGGTTATGGTATGGATAGTTCACGCTTATTTGAACTATTTTTGTTCTTTTCTTTTACAAACTTTCTTGTCTTGGGTATATACCCACGGGGCTGCCGCACTGTTCTGTGTGCGGGATACCGCGGCCCTGGAACACAAAAGGCTGAGAAGGAACATTAAAGAAGGTTTTAGTCAGTATTAGTCAAATAGTCCCTCTCCACCGCATCCATCCGCAAAAAAAGAGAAAAAAAAGACGTGTGGCACTTTGGAGACTGCCGCGGTAAAGCTATTGCACAGCATTTTTTATCAACTTATGCAATTATAATTATTTATTTATTTTATTAATGCAGTATTTTTTTTCCTTTGTTTTTTTTTCTTTGATATTAATAAATGCACTTTGTTTATTCATATTTAAAACACTTTGTACACAAATTATATGAGTACAGATATTCACTGTTGTACATAGATGATAAATACCTATACACCTATATACTTTCTCACAAACAGCTGATTACGGTAGTTTTCCAATACAACCAATGCCACCTAAAGGCGGGTTGCTGAACTAAAGAGACAAGCGTGATATTTCAAAAAGTCATTGTCAAGTGTCAATTTGTTAGGTTTTTATTTTCGTTACGGAATTTCTGGATTCGGTCCCCACGCTCAAGGCCCGCGATAGAAGCTATGCAATAGCTTAATACACACAAGAATCTCCAATCACAATTCTAAAATTTTTATACTCCATTATTTTTACTGATCTCTTTTTCACACAAAAAAAACAATCTGATCATCTTCACGATCTAAATTTATTTCCTATTTTCATTACTTACATCCAAAAACTACACTTTTACGACAGATCCTTGGTAGACATTCATCCTGACCTGGTGTCTCCGAAACACTTCTAAATTCTTCCATCACCAAGTTCTTCCATCTCTAATTACAAGCCATACCAATCATAACATTCCTCCAGACTGCACATACACCATAAACCCAACATTAATTTGGCGGTACCAACAGCAGCAAGCGAACGCTACAGTACCGCCAACCGCACCTACATCAAGCCGTTAGGTACGGTGCGCAGAAAAATTGTGCGCCGCGCGCACAATGACAGCGGGTCATTTGTTAATTCGCTGAAATATGGTGGCAGGCGACGGCTATTCATTATAAGGCCGGCTCGTTTGCGCCACACGTGTGGGCCGGTAGCGACAGAACGGCAAAGGTGCATCGGGGACGGGTATTTGGGAAAATCTTGCAGTGCTTATGGCGAAATAGATTTTGAGAAAGATTACGGCACGTGATGGAAGTGAACGGAAGAAATAAAAAGATATTAACATTTTTTGACTGTACAATTAATCATTTTGACTATGGGTGAAGGATCTTACTTTATTTATCGACACCTATGAAAGATATTTTTTTTCTAGCTTTTTTCTATCCCACTCTTGGCCAAAGGCCTCACTCCACCTTTTTCACCTCTGACGATTCCACGCGTCCTGTTTCTAACACCAAAATAATGTCCAAAACAATCTTTAAGGTGAGAATATTTTAAACATAGCTGCACATAGTAATAGTATGCATAATAAAGAAATACAAAAAGGTAAAATAACAACAAATACAATTTTATAAAACCAACACAGTTTTCAGGAACAATTTCCACAAAAACAGAAATGTTTACTCCGACATTTATATTGTACTATTTTATCTGTTAACCGTACACAGCCGGTGCATTCGCTCGTGCAATGGAGACGGATTGCGTGCTCTATGTGCATCTCTTTCTATCATCCCATAAATGCATCAAGCTGTCTTTGTCTGCCACACGTTAACCATGCTGTATTTCAGTAGGCCTAGGCTGAAGAAGACTTTAAAAAATGAAAAACGCAGGTAACGTTATACCTAGGTTTAAATAAAATTCAGCGAATTGAATAAAATAACCTTTTGAAAAGTTTTGGAATTTGATGGATTGCTTTTTGTGGCTTTTAGAGGATAAAAAGTTTTTAGCAACATAATATTTGATTCAAATGCGGACTCAGTTTTCTAGTTTCAGTTCGTAGTACATTCTTTGTTCAATTAGAAAGAGAAACCGAATAAAATAATACGTATCTAATTTGGTATTAAAAACTTAAAAATAAGCTCTTAAAATCATGTTAAACCATTAAACCTCCCATAATTAATTAAAGATAGATAATGGACATGATTAAGTAAGTAACAAGTCATCAGAAAGTTCGTTCATTTTCACTTACCGTCCATTTCTTCAAGGCTACCCACTTCCATCGTGTAATTAATCATTTCATCTCAAATCTGGTCCATTTATCTTGTGAATGTTTCTCCCCATTTCTCATCATGGCACTATCCCCCACAAAATCATTTTACCTTCACTACACTAAGCGTTCTTGTAGAGCAGTTTTGAAAATCAGTTTTACTTTTCTCGTTAAAATAGACTGCCTCGTTGGTGTATTGGTTGCAATCGCAACTGCTAAGCATGAGGTACTTCGATACCCAGGTCGGGCAATTTATTATTGGGTGTTTTCATCAAGAATTTCTCAGTAGCAGCCATCGATTTGTTTTTGTAAAAATGTTCATGCCCATGATAGGAAAACAGTGTGGGGTGAAGCAGTGTAAATAATTAAACAACAAATTTTATTTCCATGTAGATATAGAACAGCTTAAAACAACTAAAGATCGAATCATAATATCAAGTATATAGAAGAGATTAGACGGTGTCGAGGTGCACTAGGAAAGAATTATGTAAGATGCAATGAGTCATTGAATATTTATAGGATAAATTAGCAAATACCAAAGTCTCTTCCGATATTCAGGCGGATGGAAGAACAGGAAACCCCCTTAACAGGTTCACTGTCCACAGACCACATACGGTCTGTAGAGCAACTTCCATACCAGTCCACAGACCGTATGTGGTCTTTTTGCCGGTACAATTTCTAGGCCATCTGACACTATGGACGTTAGAAGAATGTCTTTAATTTAATGCAGACTTGGCAGGACACATCATAAGGATTATAAAAAGTGCTGGGACACAGGGTAATACCGGTTTTTTTTGTTTCAATTATTGACGTTTAATAAAATCATAACGGGACTTGTGGATCTTTACCACTCTGGAGCCTGGACAGTGACCTACCCGAGTCACCGCACACGGCAGAATTTCTATCGCCCAATAGTTTAATCGAGATGGTGACCCACTTGGCCAACTAAATGATCCTTTTGGTGACGAAATGCGCAAACCAGACCAACAGTCGGTTGACTGTGCTAGAACAGTTTACTATGGAGTTAGTCGGCGGCTTCTGAAGAGAGCGCTCGAAGAATATCAGCTACTGTGCGCGTGTTATAAGAGTGCCTTACTGAACTACCAGTTGACCGATAGTTTGCCGACAGTAAATTTTGAAGGCGCCTATAGCCCATCAAACTGACTTATCGGCACTTTCTTACTGATTAAGTAAGAAAGTGCCGATACTCGCCATACGTATATATTTTTGCTATGAGGCTGTTTAGCGGCTTCATACCTTTGCTTCTTCTTTATTCTGGCGAAATCAAACAGCGGAAAAAAAAAGGAAATGAAATCATAGTCTCCTAGAAATTGATGATAAAAATACTTAAATATCGTTATTAGTTAATTTCTTCGAAAGTGTATTGAAAAACGTCGTTTGATACACGTGGAAATTTGTTATTGCATTTCTCGACCCCATGAACTTGACTCCAATCCGCTTCGAATGCAATAACAAACTTTTCGTACTTATATAAAAATGTACTATTAAATGCCGAAGGGTTTAAAAATCTCAATGTAAAACGGTGCGAAGCAGGGCCTGGTCGCTAGTTTAGTAGCAAAATACCACATAATAATCCATCAGCTCTGAAGCGTGAATATGGGATGACCCATGGGTACTCGGCAGGCACGCGAATTCATTTGTAAATGACATCGGGTGTCAATACAGTGCGAGTAATAATTTAATGACATTTACGGGTTCGGATTAATTTAATAAGTTGAATTATTTAATGGGCTCGGAGAATCTCTATGCATGTAATGGTTTGTATGTGAGTTTGTCTGTTTGTGTGTTACGCTTTCATGTTTAAATAAATAACGAGATTTGAATGAAATGTTATGCGCATGTTTTTATAGATTTAAACACCAATTTTTTCCTTATAAATGTTCACAAAATAAATGAATTTAAAACAATTTTGTCTATTAGGTAGATATGTATTTAACCTAGAAGCACTACATACCATAACATCAGCCGGAGGGATTAGGCAGTGGTGTACCTAATAGTACACCCACATTTCGCCAGCTATGTTTATGACATATGTAATAGGGGGTCTAAAATCTAGACTCCGTGACTGCGCCCAGGAAGTTCCTGATAAAAAGACCCAATAACACTCAGCCCTGCCAGGGAATCGAACTCAGGACCTCACGTACAGCAGTCGCACTTACGTCCACTAGACCAACGAGGCACTATCATCGTCTTCGAATCATTCATAATCCATTTATTCATATTTTCATTTCTACATAGTAAGTAGATCTAGTTGCTCAAAAGTCTGACTACAATTAATTGGTGGATGAGTTTGAACATTTAATCGAATCGTGTTCATAGCCCGGAGATTAGAAAGTTTTATCCTATTGTACGGATAAACAACTCAGCAGAAATGTTGAAATTGTTCTCATATTTGTTGCCGAGTTAAATGGATTTCATCGTTTCAATATCTTTTTGTACTAAGTTTGAATCGGAAAGACATGTTCTGGAAATTAAAACTAATCTTAATCTGTCAATCACAAAGACGCAAGGTGGTTGTCAGAGTAACACAATTCGCAACTACAACTTCGTCGGTACTGGATGAAATTCGGTAAATAACAAACGTAACATCACGCCTGTCATCCCCAAAGGGTTAGGCAGAAGTGTACTTAATAAAATACCCATATTTCGCCAGTTAAGTCCTATGTAATGGGAGAGCCTATTATCAAGCGGACACAAATCCAGACTTCATGGCTGGCTGCGGGTTGTTCGCAAGAGATACCAAGGTCTCGACATGAAGGGCTAAGAAGGAACATGGGTGGTTTTTAGTCAGTAGAAGTCTGACACTCCCTTTTCGCTCTGCCCAAGAGCGGGAGGGGTTATTTGATGATTTTCCACCCGCAAAATAAGTTTATAATAGAAAAAACCAATAACAATTTCCTTGACCTGGGAATCTAACCCAGGACTTCATGCTCAACAGTCGTGCTTACGTGACAGTCTAGTCAAGCTGTTAATCTCATTGGATATTCAAAATAAAAATAACTCATGGGTCATATTGGGACAAAACTGTCACAAGATGTTGTCAATTGAGTTTGAGTTTGTTGTTCATTGTTGACCTTGGACATGCCTTCCTCATCGAGGAGCTGTTATAAGATTTCATAATTTGATTAAACTTCAAATAGGTAAAATATCATTTATTAGAGTAAGCTAAATGTGTACATTAAATAAAATCTAAATAAACTAAACTAACAAGAAACTATAAAAGGGCATCAAAAAACTGCTCCTCAACGCTGACAGCCGGTAATGCGCCCAATAGACTGGCGGCATTGCCACGTTGTATGGCAACACTTAGCCTCTGGCCAAGGTAAAAGCCAGTCCTTGGGTCACGAGAAGCGTCAACTAAACGTTTTGAGATTTCCTTTAACAGGATATAAGCACTCGGACCACTTGACAAACCACCAGCACTTCAATTCAAAAACAAAAAGTACAAACTATTTAAAACCATTGTTAAAAGGCATTTATGTAACCCGGCCGTCTTTCCGCTGGTCATCCGAGCACATCGACTTTATTAGATTACCGCGAGCGAGTCGATAAACTTTGAGCCTTCGTGCACACTACAGCGTAACATTAATCCTTATGCGTGTGACGATACAATAAGATGTTAGAGCTCTCTAACCACAAGAAGTGGTGTTTTTAAATGATGAAAGCTAGGAAAAGATGATACAGCTGAATAGCTGTATTTTACATGGAGCGACTGCCTATCTGACCTCCACAACCCAGTTAGTACTGGGTAAGTATGGTTGACACACTTTCGGGCCTGACTACCTGTTACTGGATCAACGGCTTAACATGCTTTCCTGGAACCGCCCCTACATACCAAGTTTCCTCTGTGTCTACAGAGGAAACTTGGTATGCAGGGGCGGATCCAGGATTTCTTTTTGGGGGGGGGCACATGTAGTCTAGTCAACAAGTGCTTTTTTGATATTTTTTTTATTATTTACATGTTTCGGATGCGGAGTTTTTTTTCCAAGAAGCAGGAAAAATCCAATTTCTCTGTTAAATGGCTCTGTTCAATACGATTTGGCTAATAAGAATGTACTGTGATGGAAACTCCGTAACCGTCTGGGGGGGGGGCACGTGCCCCCGTGCCCCCCCTGGATCCGCCCTTGTTGGTATGTAATAATAGTTGGTCATCCAATCATAGACCAACCTAGGCAAGCTACTTAACCTGAAGGTTGATGCGAGCGGCTATTATTTTCTAACCACGAGCTCGTCGCATCGATATCATGATTAAAAAACCCTAAAATGCCCACGTGGATGTCGGTTATCGCGACCAAAAGTAATCTCTTCATCCCCCCTTTCAACCCACTTTTTTTTTTTTTTTGGGGTTGTGGGAAATCATCAAATAACCCCTCCCGCTCTTGGGCAGAGCGAAAGGGAGTGTCAGACTTCTACTGACTAAAAACCACCCATGTTCCTTCTTAGCCCTTCATGTCGAGGCCGCGGTATCCCTTGCGAACAACCCGCAGCCTCGACAGGACCCGCAGCCTCGACAGGCCCTTTCAACCCCTTACAACCCTTTTTGTCGCCTATCTCCTTTCTCAGGCTCTAGGCTATCTGTGTACCAAATTTCATTTGAATCGGTTTGGTAGTTTTGGCGTGAAAGCGCGACAGACAGAAAGCGTTACTTTCGTATTTATAATCTCTTATCTTACCTAAACCAGCAACAAATTCACATCATCACAGAACAAACCCACCGCTCCAGTCGCCAACAACCCCACACATTCGCTTAACAACTGCTAACTAGTAAATCGGCATTAATTAAATGGAGTGCATCTAGACGAGACCGTCTGCATAGTTGAATGTTTGTGTTCAGATCCAACCACTCATGACGCGGGTATCTTTTGTGGAATGGAGGCATACCTCCAGACAGGTATGGAGGCGGGAATTTGTGAACTATGGTTTTGTGGAGAGAGAAGTTTTTGGTTCTAGCGATGTGCTGGTGGAGGCAATACTTATATGTATGTAATAATATGCCCAAGGCATTCTTAATAACTATCATCACCATTCATCATCATCATAAGAACTCCGAACTCGGACAAATCATTTATTGATATATCTGTCAATATCCATCCACCCATACTGGTTTTACCGAATACTGAGCTAGACTTCTCTTGTTGACAAATGCTCCTAACGTAAGTTATACAGGGTTTAAATCAACCCATCACACAGCCGTTAACCAAGCATTCTGGTACATCAAACTAAGTACCCCTACGCAAAAATTTTGCTGGGAAACGATTTTTTTTTGGGGTCAAAAATCACATTTTACGGTAAAACTCAATGTAGCACTCTTAAAACATTATGCTACTGGATGCTTTGAATAGTAAACGGGTCATGGAGGTAATTTAAGTAAAGTTAAAACCTGAAAACCTAATATTTACAAAAACAGCTGTGAAAAATTTGTAACTTTGACCCCCAATATCGCCGTAACAAGGGAGTTCCCAAGTATGGTCTAGAACAAAAAAATATCGCAGTGGTGGGGAGAACAAGTGCCCTTAGTTTGCAGTAAGGTTACTTTTACACCCTAAATGCATTTGTAAAAAATCTACTGATTAGACTAAGAATCACACGAACACTTTTTAGCCTCAGCACTCTTGACCATAATAACCCCTAAATTTGATCAAGGCTTGCTTAGTTATTCATTTAAAATTGTTTCTCCAAACATCCAGTAAGGCAGTAACTCATTACGACAATCATAAAAACATGCCCTAAATCAACTTAAACAACAAAGCTTAGTATTTCACTCACCCCGTGACAATTTAACAGCTTGAACACAATTCAAACAATAAACCGTTGACAATAACACATCGGTTCATTCGATTTCACTTCATTTATATGGGTTCGTTCGTTCGCAGTAGTTCTGCTGAATAACTGAGTAACAAGTTAATACTGTTAACTTTTGCGCAGTGTCCGCCATGACTTTTGTTTTACAATTTTCAGTTCCCACTGTTTGATTGTGTGTCTTGATTTTTGAGTGTGATGAACAGGGGTTTTGTTTGCAAGTCGTGTCTCTAATGACATTTTGTCGCTATTCAGTCGCTTCTGCCTGCAAGATATGTGAGGATAGTTTTATAAAACTGTGTTAAATTAGTAAGTTGACACATTTAGTAGTGAGTAGTGGAGCTGCTCGTTGTGCCCCGGACTTGGACTTCGCCTACTTGTGAGGTTTCGTGACAGACTTTTATTTATGACGTACAGTATAGGGAGATGCAATTGTTTCTCCTTAGACTGGAATACCTGTCCAGAGAGCCTTGTGCCGTTGATGATCACGAATTGAACAGAACTATCATATTTTAGATGGTTAATTCTACATCGACCACACATCAAAATAATTTGTCAATAGATTCAGTTTATCACCGTCCTCTCTCTATCGCCTTCCGCATGTAGTTTGTCTAGTGATGGGCGTCTCACACTGCTAAATGCTCTTGTAACAGACCAATTCATCTCCATATCCATCTTCTCTGCATATCCATCTTCTTTGCCATCGACGTAAATAGTACATTATGGTATAAGTGTGTAACGTTGGTGATTACCGCTGAGGCGCCATTGAGGCCCGAGCCGTTAGGTGAGGGTCTTAAGAGAGCCGAGGACGGTAATCATCAATACACACGTGTACCATACGACGTTTTTCAACACACTTGTGAAGAAAATAACACAAAAAAATCATTTTCAACAGTTAAAATGACAACAGTTAAAATAACAATGGCGATCGGCCATAGACTGAATGAGGTTTCTTTTTTTTGCTTTTTGTGGACACGTACAAAATGAGGAATTTAAAGTTTTTTTTATTACAGAGAAAACAAAAGTTTTATTTATTAAAAACGTATAAACAAGTTGAAATTATCTATTTCAATTAATAAGTTTTCTTGCGCGCGCATCTAACAATGGTGATCGGCTATAGGCTAAAAGATTAAGTTTTTTTTTTTAATTTTCGCGGATAGCGTTGCAGCCACGTACAAAATGGGGAATTCAAAGTGTTTTTATTACAGAGAAAACAAAAGTTTTATTTATTAAAAACGTATATACAAGTTGAAATTATCTATTTAAATTCGAAGTTGCATGAAATATAATAAACAATCTTTTTAGTATCGAAACTTTTTTAAGAACAAAGCAACTCAACCAATAAAATTAAAAAAAAAACTATAACTCACTTGTGAATAATGGTAATGAAAAATTCACAGTTTGATTACAGGTGTCATTATGTGCCTAATTGCGGTGAAATTAGAGCCACTTTATGAGCAAGTGTGTTGAAAAAAAAATTACAAGGCCATCAAAAAATAACTTTTATCGAGTTGTTTCTGTGTGAAACCACCATAAAACCCCTCATATAATTCCATAATAAACTATAACAAGCACTTTTACATGGATCGCAACAATGATAGTGATTATTTAACTGGCAATATTGGAAGTGGTGTTAACGAGATGTGTTGCAAATCAAACAAAATGTAGCTGATTGCGTCCCGTCGATTCATATTCTGTTTGCGGTCGTTAACTATGGCGGGCAGCTACATTCATTATACCACTTTATGTGCTCAATTATAGCTGGCGTTGGTCATGGTAATGTCAATCGTCAAGCTTTTGTAGTGGTACTGACAGAAACTGCAGTTCCTGTTCAAATAGGGTAGTTAACTAAAAAATCTAATAAGTCCGTCAGATAGATTTTTTAAAAATATTGGACACGTATTTTTTCTTTTTTCACGTAAACAAACAATGAAGACGATACAGTGCTTTGAAAACTCGTGTGACGTCATATTCTAAGACATTAGTATGACATTTTTTACCGGTTAGTGACGTCACAACCCCCCACTCAAATGTTCGACGCGTATCTTCGTCAATTTTTATTGGTTTTTATAAAACAAAAAATACGTATCCAATATTTTTCGATAATCTAACAGACGGACTAATTAGAATCATATTTTTTTAGTCAGTAAACATCCCTATTACAGCTGTGAAAACCTTTTGCTACTTAAATGACATAGTTAAGAGTATACTGTTGGTTAACATTTGTAAAATTCGCAAAACATAAGCTTATAAAAATATAGGTGTGGAGTTGCTTCACTGGTGCATCGAACGCGGGTCAGCAACAATAGTATCCTGAAAGTACTGGCGGAGTGTCCTTACTCCCCTGTTCTAAGGCATTTTGTGGAGAGGGTGGTCAACCAGATAGCTCGTCTCTTGCTTGATCACTATCTGAGCAACCTGCCTCGGACAGTTAAATCGTAAGTTGCCGCCGGTATTGATTGTGTATTTTGTTGTGTATTACTAACATTAGAAAGGTATTTTAAACTAACAAAATGGATTGTATTGTTGTCCGAAACTGAATAAATAATAATATAATAACAATAATATCTTTGTTGTGTAGAATTCATTTAATACATGTTTGTTATACGATAGCAGCATTAGTTCTAACTATGGCCATGGAGTACTATACCAAAATGCTTCGTAAGGGTCGTAAAATACCCGTCGGGGCTGCGGGTTGTTCGAAAGAGATACCGTGGCCTCAACATGAACGGCTATGAAGGAACATGGGGGGTTTTTAGTCAGTAGAAGTCAGACACTAGGGAGTGTCAGACTTCGCTCTGCCCAAGTGCGGGAGGGGTTATGTGATGATTTTCCACCCGCCAAAAAAAAAAAAGGTTCGTAAAACAATTTTTACATGCATGCTTTCTCGTTGTCCCCCGCCCTAGTGTTGATACATCTTACACCATTTGATGATTCCAATTTAATATTTTGTCAGCCGGACACCAGGTTCCAATTTTCACAAAAGTTTTAAAAAATATCATCTCATACATCTTTTCCCATGGAGGTAGGCAGAAACCACAGAACGCCACCTGCTACGATCCTTACATAATCCTTTTGCCTCATACACGCACGCCGGTTGCGAGTACCACCTATCCTTTCTGAAGAACATCACCAATAAGGTCAGTGTATGTCTTTCTAGTCGTCGCCACTCACATCTGCCTTGTAAATACCTTTCGTTAATCGACTTTCACTCATCCTCTCCACATGACCAAACCACCTAAGTATACTCTTTTAAATGTATGTCACTACATCTACCATACTCGTGTATGTATCATAACAATTTTAAAATTTTGATTGACACGGTCAAGTGAAACTGTAAATCAATTATTAGTAAACAAGATTAAATTAAAAAACTTCACGCTGGCCCTTCGATTCTCACGCGGCTTTATCCCCCCCGTCAGAGATTAACAAAACTAGTAACATAATAACATTGCACACTATTGTGTTTGTTACGTTTTTTAAACTTTTGTTAAATAAATTTAGTAATGAGAACTGATACTAAGAAAATAAAGTTTAAAATAAATTCTAAGTTCGTTTCCTATATTTCAGCAACAACATCGATGAATGGATTGTGTAAAAAATGATATGACTTATAAAAGAGCGACTCGTGAGATGAAAAGAGAAAAAGCTCATAGATATATGGAACCCTGTACCAAGCTGCGTTTTTTTATTCTATTGTCTACACTTATTATAATAACTCCCACAAAAGTTCTTGTTTGTAAACAAAATCCAATTTTTCAGGTGAACCGTATTAACAATCTTTTAATAATGAAAAATGGCCTGGCCTGTCTTTGCGGAATGCATTCCTACATACGATGTAAACTTCTAACTTAACGTTGTTAGTTGCTAGCTTTTATACAAGTTCCTCTAACGTGATAGTTACATAAGTTCACACAACTTGTTTAATATCCACACAAAATTAATTGAAACCTACTCCCAAACCGAATAATCCCAGATTGCAAGTCAGCTAAACAAAGGCTCTCCTAAACTCATAACGTAAAAGCATCTTCAACAGTTTCAATCCGATCAAACGTAGGAACCATCTAAGTTGAACTTAAGCTGTGACCCGCAACTTGCAACTTAGATTGCGTACGAGTAATGGATTCGCTCTTACTTGCGTACTTCGTACTCGTAGGTACTTGTATCAATCAAATGTAATGTTTAATTCAGTTTAAGCTGCATGGTTGTTACGATGTTCGCCGTGTAAGGGGGCGTAAGTGCTTACCAATGTTTCTGGAAGTACTTTGGGTCGCGGATATTATTTTATTGGAGCAAACAAAACGTTGATTTTGGGCTCCGCAGCTGTTTGAAAAAATCTACAAAATATAGGTACAACAACTTTGAATCACGATTAAAGCTACCAGCTAGATAGGTACATTGTGATGATATTAATTTAATTTAATTTATTCATAATACCATGTATATTAGTGTTCATACCTCATTCCATTATAATCTAATAAGGAGCTCGTGGCTTAATAAGAACTGCCACTTGGGTCGATCTTTAGGTAAAGCTGTGTTTGCCTAGGTCGGTCTATGGATAGGTGACCGCCCGACATACCGAGTTTCCTCCGTGCCTCGGAAATCACGTTAAGCTGTTGGTCCCGGCTGCCATATATAGATCTTTGGCAGTCGTTACAGGTAGTCAGTGACATGAAATTCTGACGTCCAGTCTTACCAAAGAGTATCGTATTACCTAGTATTAACTGGGTTGTGGAGGTCAGATAGGCAGTCGCTCCATGTAAAATACTGGTACTCAGCTGCATCCGGTTAGACTGGAAGCCGACCCCAACATAGTTGAGAAAAGGCTAGGCAGATGATGACCTCATTCCATTTTAATCCTGATGAATGGTCATTTCGACTGTATTTTGAGGAAGCTACCAACGACGCGACGCGACGGTGCCGGGGATGTTGCGAAATGGGAACTAACATTTGAAATACTTTTGTCCCGGTGACTCGAAAAGAAGAAGAGATATCATTTTAACAATACCTCAGTTAACAGTGAATACACATTTTCACGTACAAGTCCTTATAGATAACCGCAGGATTGAATACTAAGTGGGAATCTACTTCTAAAGTCTGTCTGAAAATCATACATTTATATTGTTTCAGCGTTTCAAAGGTCCCTCAAAAGTATAAATCCGTTTGAAGCTTCCCCGCTGCACACGGCTAACTGTCCTGGACGCGTCTTGTCCAATTACACGCGAATGAAGCGAATGAAGATAATAAAGGGTGGAAGCCCCGCCTGTTTCTTTCATGAGCACACTGGACGATTATTACGGCCAAATGACCGGCTTAAGACTGTTTGTGGTCCAAGGTGTGTACAAAAAGAATTCCTGATAAAAAAAGTTTGAAAGGCAGGTGAAAACTACACTTCACGACAATGGTCTTTACACTCTGCAGCTAGTCATGGCAATTAAAACCCCATATTATCTTTTACGGCAGGATAGATGGTCAAAGATATGGATCGGTACGTAAAACTTTGAAACCATGAGATGCAGAAAAACTTGCTCTACATAATCACTTATTTGATTTTAGAGCTGAAATAATCAACATATTCAAAGATTTCAAGTAACTTTCTTCAAGGATATTTTTCTTTCTTTAAAAATAGCGCTGCGCAAAATTAATCTACATAAAACCAAGATATTACGAAATCTCTTCAACTGTACATAATGACACTTACAAGGGGGTTACAAACAGCTACTTTTTATCAGTAACACGCTTCAGCTTGTAACTCGCACCACCATACAAGCGGAGATACACGGCGAACTCCCTATTGCCATCATTATGGAAACTCATCTCTCGATATAGGGAATTGATAACTGAGTCGTTCCACTCGATTGAACAAAGATAGTTAAAGAAACGATTTAAAAAGCTTGTATTTTTAGTACTTGCTACAAAGCTCCATTTTCTTTATTAAAAAGATTCGGTCAAAAAATCCCAAATAAACTCCATTCCAAAGAAGGGTTCGCCTTTTGAGCACCCTTATTGAGAAATTCTTCGATTAATAAATAAAACATGGATTCATAATTTATAAGGTAGCCAAAGCCGATCATCTAAGTATTCCCCTCATTATGCCGTTTTTACAAACCTATAAATAGCACACATTTTTCATATTTGTTAATTTATAAAAGAAGCTTAAGCTGACACCTAGTATACTATTGAAAGAAACCGAGTGATCCTTGAGAATCCTGAAACTTATATCGACTTAAAATGGGACTTTCTTTTGGTCCAGACGGAATAAGAATCTTTAAACTGATTATTTTGTCAGTATTTCCAGATAAACAAAAATAAAAACATAGTTGTATCCTCGACCATAAAATAACTGACTCAAAGACCAGACTAATTTACACCACAAAACCCAACAAAATTGCCTAAAATCAACGTTAATTTGACACCCCAAAAAGGAAACCAAGCGACAAAGATCAGAAAGCACCGTGACGAGATCAACCGAACAAAAGTTAATAACTAAATAAAATAACGAAGGTCTAGAGAAACGTGGCCAATCAGCAACCCTTGTAATGCGTGAAGTGACGCGTATAACTACCAGTGACGGGGTGACGGGTGACGGGGTGACCATACAGCCGGACCCTCAGGATAACGCCCCTCGCACGGGTCACCGGCGGACCCATGTGAAAAAATTAAAGGGTATAAGTTTTTCATTTATTTTTTAATGTCTTTAGTTACGGTACGGATTGTGTTTTAGATTAGTTTAAAATGCTAAGTCATTGTTTGAATTACGAAGTGACGGAAAGTGCAATGGTCCAAAACGTCATTATTGCAACGAGTACGATCTTTTTTTAAAGTTTCTATTCTATGCTTCCCCTATTGAATTATAAAGTTGAACTCTAGAAAGTTTTTCTTACCAATTGAAACACCCCTTCGCTAGAAATTCCGTATATCTTAAGCAATGTAAATACCCGATACTGAACAATATTCTTAAGAGTAAACCGACAGGTACGAAACTCACGAATTCTGGGAGCCGAATTCAGACACCCCGAGATAGGATTTGAATGGTAAAGTAGCTTAAAATTAACATAATCCCGTATTTTGTATCTTTAAGTTCTCACTGCATTATTTGCAGCTAAGATCTTTTGAGACATCGATCTGTGTATATTAACAATTTTGAGAAGGGTGGCAGGTTTCTCTACCTGGGTTTTGTAAGAAAATCAACATATAATATAATATTGGCTAGACCTTCCAGTCTGTGGTACTCCAACGTCGAAAGTAGAATGTAACGCAATATACTAAATATTGTTCTTCCGATGTTGGTCCAGGGAATTTCATGTTATGTGTAGGGTGACAATTAGAGATTATCTTAAATATTTAAAAAGAAAAATATTTTTATTTCGAAATTCAGTCGTGTCATTAAAATTCACGTTTTCACTTGGAAATATATGAGCTTTATATGAGCTTAGTGATGAATAATCAAGTATGAATAAAAAGAATCTCGAGAAACCTTTAACGAGTTTTACTTATCTACATACGATATTCATAAAAAAATAATTAAGTGTGACAGACCATTTCGAGTTATATCCTAGCCCCTAACTTCTACCAAACACCCAAAAAAACAACATGTAAGAGAAACACACTCGTGTAAATGAAAGTAGTTAAGTGCAAACTATCTACTCGTCTCAGCAGCCGCGGGCTGTATGCAAATATTCGTAGCGGCTGACGATTGTGACGTACAACTATAACTTTCATCATTACACAGTGTTTTGCTTTGTCTACGAGTACGTAGTAGATTGCGCTATCTAAAATTATGCATGTTCCCTGATTTTGGGCCGCAAGGATTGTACGAATAATTTGCGTTTTGGGAATTGAGCTGCTGATAAGATTATTGTTGGGTGTTGGGGGTCGTTGTTAGTGATGACGTCAATCGTAATGTGGTTACATCTACATTGGTAATAATGTTAAGAGATAACTTACTGAGGTTTGTATTAATTTAGGAGTTAGAAGTATTCATGGTATATTTTGTTTAGATGGGATTTGATAAACCTTCACGGCAAAAAGTAAAACAAAGAGTCGATATTTAAAGGTCATCAGATTAATTGAAGTCTTTGAAAAGTTTTTAAACAGTGAAGTCAATATTTTTTTAGTAAGTTTATTTCTTGAACAACATATGAATGTCAGATACGGTTCTCAAAAATATTCAAACCACTCGTATACATCATTCGGCAGGTATGTATCATCATCATCATTTCAGCCTTAAGGCGTCTATACTGCCGGACATAGGCTGGGATTTGCCATAATCGCCACGCTTGCCAGGCGGGTTGGCGATCGCAGTATGATTGTTACGAAGGCACAGAGAACGCTGCTGCCCATTCTCTGGTAAGTCCCTTAGTCGCCTTTTACGACACCCACGGGAAGATATGGGACGGTGCTATTCTTTACGTCCGACACCATACGGAACACACACACACACACTCTGCACAGGTATGTATAGAAAATTAAAACGATTTCCGACACATTTTGATCCCCCATTCAACATCAACATCACTGACTCTCGCCCCACGTGTAAATGATTAAACAATTAATCCAGACGAAACAATAGACACATATTTGACAACCAGTGTTTATGAATTCAAGGCGCGGCTGGATGGTTGGTTGCCGGCGAACGGTTGCAAATTAATAACGATTTAATTTGTCAATACCGATCGCGAATAAATGTTAAAGTTTTGTGCCGATTTAAGCGAGGGATGTATTTTATTTAAACTGCAACGATTACGGTTCAATATTGAATGCGGAAATAAAGTTTGCACGTTTTTGTTTTGTTGGTTCTGTCACGATTCTCGTTAACGTTAAAATCTGTCAGAAAAATTGTGTTTTAATTTAAACTTGCTTTTCATTACTAGTTCGCAGAACTCTTATTTAGTATCTTTATTCCTCTTCCTTAACACGCATTCATCCCATTAGAGTGTAGGTCTCCTCCATTGGACGCCATTGTTCTCGCCACTCGGTCTTGTTAATAGTGTAATTGGCTTCGGCCGTTCTATTTAAAATAAATAAAATAAAATAAACTATGACCAGGTCGTTGATCTACCAAACTTTTGGCTTGCCTAAGCTCTTTTAAGTAGTTTTGGGGCCCACTCTAATACCTTCCTACCTCATCTGCAAACAAGTCTACGGTTAAGTATTCGTACCTATAATTACAATTTCAACAAAAAAAGATAATAAGAAACTCATAAATACTATAAAAAATACCCAACGGACATCACATTAAAAAATATAGTCAGATCTAAAACCCTCGCCTTAACATTCCTTAAATTTCGTCATTATCGTTTAGGTAAGTTCGGAAGTGACGTCACGCTAATTCGCCGCCATTCGCAGCGTATCGCACGCTGTCGCACAAAGTCGCACGGTGTCGCACGGAGTAATTTATTGCCGAACGAAAGTAGCTTGTAATCTTTAACGCGGATTTGATACTTTACTTTCTTATTGGGGTCACGTTTATTTTTGGACAGTCTGCCGCTTTGCTAAGCTTCGTTATGGAGTGATAATTTTGTTTTTGTTTTTCTTTGCTTTACTTCAGAGGTTTACTTTGATCCCATTGAAAATCTATTAGGAATATTTACTGTTAGAGAAACAACAAAGTAGAAAACATCAAAAATCTTCAGATTAGTCAGCAGTTGCCGGCCAAAATTTACACCTATGTTATAAATCTGCGAGCGTGACATTTCGGGTAAAGGCTTCCACGTTGAAACAAGTAGGCTTATATGTATGCAAGAGTTTGAATAAACCTTGGACACCACAGAAGGATGAGAAAATAGAGAAATAAACAGGGACCAGTAATATCAACTTCAAAACAAAACTAAACACTCTAAACTGCGCTCTTAACTTGACATCTTATCCCATAATTCCCCAGAAAATATTTTCGCATATAAATCAAAATGTAAATAAGAAATATTGAAGGAAGCTGACGGTGCCATCGGTTCGTTGGTCCGCCATTTGTTTGGAAACCCCATCCCGCATCCCGCTCGGTCCAGCTCCGCACAATTCAATTTGTTACGTTTGATTGAATATAACATTTCAGTTTAAACTGGCGAATTCTCTCAATATGCGTTATTATTTGAGAATGAAAATATGACTTGTCAGAAACCCTTTTAGAATTTTGCAGTGATCATCAATACGTAATTTCAGGCTATTTCTTTCTTCATATGGTCTCCATGTGCTAGCTCTTTGTGATAGCTAGTGTGTTTTTAAACGGTTGGTTTTTTTTCACTAGCAAAGTCTCCTGCGCATTTTCCATCTGGATCTACTTGAGCCTTATGGTGTTCTCCTTATTTAAGCTATCGCGGGCCTTGAGCGTGGGGACCGAATCCAGAAATTCCGTAACGAAAATAAAAACCTAACAAATTGACACTTGACAATGACTTTTTGAAATATCACGCTTGTCTCTTTAGTTCAGCAACCCGCCTTTAGGTGGCATTGGTTGTATTGGAAAACTACCGTAATCAGCTGTTTGTGAGAAAGTATATAGGTGTATAGGTATTTATCATCTATGTACAACAGTGAATATCTGTACTCGTATAATTTGTGTACAAAGTGTTTTAAATATGAATAAACAAAGTGCATTTATTAATGAAGAAAGTCACGAAAAAATAGTGAAAGAAAATGAGTTAGTACTCTATATACATTCATTTTATTATTATTATAACAAATGCAGTATTATTTTTTGTTTTGTTAATTTATATATAATACTGCTATAAAGATAACCAAAATATTGGGGAAATATAATATTTATACTTACAATTTTACTAATCATCCTCATCTTTTATAAAATATTAAATCTTATAATTTTTCAATGTTTAATTTTCATCTGACATTACGTCAGTTGTCAAGATGTCATTTACTTTTTCTTTTAATTTGTGTCATAGTTTTTCTTAGTGGTTAGAACTACGAAGGTTACATTTGATTCATATAATTTAATTCATTTTTATTAATATGTTAGCTCAAATAATGTAATTTATTGATAATTTATATTAATAGTATCTTAACTTACGCTTATAAAATTAACTAACAAAAAAATGCTATGCAATAGCTTTACCGCGGCAGTCTCCGAGTGCCACACGTCTTTTTTATTATTTTAAGGTCGAAGCTCATCCCAGTTCCAGTTCGACACACTTTTATGCTTATAGCGATATCTTCGCTGTTATTAATAGAGTCGCCAACAAAATCACTGTCACCTCTAAACTCCTCAAAACTGCACTTTAAAAGCTGTCTAACTTTTTGCAATTTTTACGTCTAAAAGTGAAAACACGCGAGTATCGCCATTATTGGCCAGTTTGCGACAAACAAAGGGTGCGCGTGCAAAAAGTTTGACAGCTCGTTAGGAGGACGGGAGGCACACTAATTGGCTACCTAGGGGACATTTTGACTATCAGTTCCCTGTGTACTTGCCTTTGTTTGTGTGTTTAAGGTAATTCGAGCATGAAATTCTTGACTTTATTTGAATAGACAGGATAGAACATTGTTGATCTTTTATGGACGGATTTTAGATGTTTTTTGCGGTAAGTTGTTATTGCCTCACCGCTATCACCTGTGAGATATCGCCGTACGCGTATTGTGCGTATCCTCGTTGTCATCAGCGTAAAGCAGTCCACTGGTGGACACAATATGCCTCACCAAATTCACCTTCTGATATTGTAGATACTCATAATCAGTCGAACCTCTTAAAAAGCCAATACACATCATTACCCCATAAAAGACCTACTTGAACAACTGTCAATAAAACTCAAAAACCTCACTATAACATTAAAACGTACAGGCGTTTACATTAAGAAAGCCCTTACCGGCAGCTATTTAATCTTGGTAATTGCCCCGAAAGCTTATCAAACTTGTTCCGAAGTTTGCTTATTACGATTCAGCGTACGAGGCCGGGTAGGCCACTCATGAAATTAAATTACATCGAACCGCGCCGCCGACGGTACTTCGTACAAAACTCGCCATTTTAAAAAGTGGCCGCTTTGGAATTTTTGAGGACGCGGCGATTTTATACCTGTGAGTTGATTGTATCTGGGAAGAAACGTTTGTGGATTACTTTTTGTGTCAATTGGGTGCCATTCGTCATTCTGCTGCCCTTATCTCAATTTATTTGGGATCGGCGCAGCATGTCTTCTTCTTTCATACTTCTCTATTACACGTAATCTCATCAGACACCTCCTTTCTTGCTATATCATCCTTTACACAGTCCATCTATCGTTTCTTTAGTCTTTCTCTACTCTTATACCCATCTACGAGTACATTCATACTCAACTCTATATCTTTATGTCTCAACTGGGTGTGCCTAATAAATAATACAATATTGCCTGCAAAACAGTTGATTCATTGCTGAATAGGTATTGTCATTTCTATTGTTTTTATCTCCACTCAACATGATTTTGAAATAAAAAATTTAGTATTTTGTAAAAATCTTATTTGCATTATGAAAAATCCCGTCTGTGATAATTTTGCACTCTTTGGCGTATAGGTAATACATATTGCCAAGACAGGCAAAGTTTTGCATGCACCACGCAGCGTTCAGAAAAGTTAGTGGGCGCTTTTTTTAGCAAATTAACACGCAATTTTGAAGGGCAAACATTAAAAGTTGGGTATTCACCATACATATGAATTAAAATATCTGGTTCCCTTTGTTCTGTATAAATTAAAGGTACACCACTGACGAAAATTGGTTGACGGCCGATCTTAATTACGCCAATTTTCCAGTAATTGGAACAATAAATAACCTTTATACGAACGAGAGACGTTACGACGGCCATAAAGTTATATATTATTATTAAAATTAAAACTATTATTTCAACTGTTTCGTGATTGGATTTATAGAAAGAAAATGAATATTATGCCTCTTTTTGTTATGTATGTTTAAAGTATTAACTGAGTGGCGTGATTTAATTATGGTGGTCATTGTTTCTGTTCTTTTTGGACAAGAAACATACGGCAAAGAAAATAAAGTAGTCATTAAAAAACTATGTATGGATATGGGTACCAACCAGCTTCAAATTATTCTTGCAGCAAACTTATTAAATATATTCCTTATTCCTTGTAGTATTCAAACCAAATAATGTAACAAAAGTTTCATGTAAACTTTTCTCTCTGACTGAACGCATCCGTTTCCAGACGAAAGCGCGCATTCAATAACAGTCGCCAATCATGCGGCATTCGAAATTTAAAAAAGCAAAATGGCCGATCACAACCGTCACTAATTTGACAAGCGACATCACATTTTGTTCTGCGGCTGTGGCCAGCCAGTCGTGTTGAAACTGAAAAATTAATTGGCCATATAAAAAACTATGTTCACAGTGTTGAAGGGAAATTAGAATTTTTGTTTTGTAGTCCTGTTATTTTCCACTTTGATGCGTGCGATACAATAACATGTCATTGTTGTAATTTTCAGTCATTAATATGTTACAGACTGTTAGTCATATTTTATTTATATATTATATCTAGGGCTAATAAAACAACCAGTCTTACCAAGGGGTATGGTATTACCCCGTACTAACTGGGTTGTGGAAGTCCGATAGGCAGTCACTTCATGTAAAATATGTAATTACTGATAATCAGCTGCATCCAGTTAGACTGGAAATCGACCCCAACATAGTTGGGAAAAGGTCAGGCAGATGATGATCTTATATTAAAACAACGCTTCAAAAGTATTTTTCAACTTACAATGAAAATGAAATCGTTTTACAGCCTAGAACATAAATGTAACAGCCATCGATTAGGCCATTGTGACTAAAATGGTTATCACATAGTCCAAGTTACGCGAGTGCCACCAATATGAAAAGTCAATAGGGTTACACCAATTATTACCAGTTCGATTGAAAGTGCCTAATGGAATTTTAAATGCTTGCTTCCGTAGCGGACAATGGGACGGTGGGGACAACCCTAATTGTTACTTTTTTTAAGTTTTTCATTGTCACTTAAAGTGTCAAATTGGCTATTGTCGAGGCCCATTCATGTGGATGTGGGACTTTCTTTCTTTATTTTTCATGCACAAAGCGAGGTAGTGCGTGTAACGAGCATTCCTGCTTTGTTGGCATTCTGTTTTGATTAAGTGAGTGACAAAAAGGTGAATGGAAACGGCATGTTTTAGGATTTGATTGAAATACTAGCTATAGATGGTTTTGGGACAGAGCATGGAATATATACTGAAAATTTTCCATTACTATTCTCAACATAATCTAGTTGAGGCTTGTCTATCCATTGTTTACGTAAACGATTATTAGTACTTTATTTTACCTTGGCCAGAGGCTAAGTGTTGGCATACAACGTGGCAATGCCGCCAGTCTGTTGAGCACATTACCAGCTGACAGCGATGAGGAGCAGTTGTTTCTTGTTAGTTTATTTATTCGTTATTATAAGTCCTCTATATAATATTATTATTTGAACAATCTAATCTACTGGAGACGTACCCAACAAAGCTATCATCATCTTCCTGCCCTTATCCCATTCTATTTGGGGTCGGCGCAACACGTTTTCTTCTTCCATTCTTCCCTGTTACACGTCAAGGTGGCATTTATTCCTTTCTCATTCATATCATTCCTCACACAATCCATCCATCTTTTCTTTGGCCTTCCTCTCCCTCTCCATCCATCAATATTTATATCCATCACTTTTTTAGTCACATGCGTTTCATCCCTCCTCATTACATGACCATACCAAGATAAACGACTTCCTTTCAATTTTTCTGTAACAGGTGCTACTTTCAAACTTCCTCTAATATACTCATTCCTCACTTTATCCATTCTTGTCACTCCGCACATCCATCTCAACATTCTCATCTCCGCTACATGCAATCGTTTTTCATCCATCTTTTTCAAAGCCCAGCACTCTGATCCATACAGTACGACAGGTCTAATCACGGACTTGTATATTTTCCCCTTTAACTTGAGGGGCATCCGTGGGTCGCAAGTTGTTCCAATGACCTGTCGCCATTTCATCCATCCTGAGTTGATCCGTTGCGTTACGTCCCGGTCTACTTCACCATCCCCTTGGACAAGCGACCCGAGGTACCGGAAGTTGGAGCAGATCGGTATGGGAGTTCCGGCAAGAGTTATAGGCACAGGACTAGAGAGACCGCCGAAATCGCAAAACAGGTATTCAGTTTTGGTTCTGCTCAATTTCAGGCCAACACTCTCCAGTCTTTGCCACCACACCTCCAATCTGCTCTGGACCTCTGGGCCGCTCTCGGCAACCAGCACAATGTCATCGGCAAACAGCATACACCAGGGTGCCTCTTCCTGGATATCTGACGTGAGAGCGTATATTATCATCAGGAAGAGGTAAGGGCTGAGGGCCGACCCTTGGTGCAAGCCGACAGCCACATTGAAGCTGCCGGTAGTGCCCGCTGTAGACCGTACTTGCGTACTGCATCGACTGTACATCGCACGGATCAACTGCACATACTTCCCAGGCACACCTTTCTCCTTAAGGGCCCACCACAGAACCTCACGTGGTACTCGGTCGTATGCCTTTTCGAGGTCGACGAACACCATGTGCAAGTTTTTATGTGCACTTTTGTATTTCTCGCACAACTGGCGGATAGCAAAAATGGCATCCGTCGTTCCCCGACCAGGCATAAAACCGAATTGGTTCTGTGAAATTTCGCTCTCTTCTCTCAGTCGCCTTTCAATAACTTTCTCCCAAGCTTTCATACTATGTGACATTAGCTTTATTCCTCTATAATTGTTGCACTCCAGCACATCACTTTTGTTTTTAAAAATGGGCACCAGCGAACTGTTACACCATTCGTCAGGTATGGCTTCTTCCAGCAACAGTTTATTGAAGAATAAAGCTAACCACATCCATCCATCCATCCGCAATAACTTCCATACTTCAACTGGTATCCCGTCCGGTCCTAATGCCTTACCATTCTTCATTCCATTTACTGCATTCCTCACTTCATCCACACTAACATTTCTCACTAGTCCCTCATTCACTGGTTTATTTTCAAGCACGCCACTCCAGTAATTCTCCTCATTCATCAGTCTTTCAAAGTAACCCTTCCACCTATCCTTAATTTTCTCATCGTCTGATATAACCATCCCAGCTTCGTCTTTTACGCATTTAACCTGACAAGCATCTTTCGCCTGTCTCTCTCTAGCTCTTGCTTCTTAATATTATGGTCTTAGTATAATATTATTATTTGAACAATCTAATCTACTGGAGACGTACCCAACAAAGCTATATATATCAATAATCCTCTCATCGATAAATTTTCTCATTAATCTTTAACAATAGTTCGCATTTAATAATAAACAAGTTTCTATACGTGATTGACATGTTCATTAAAACTAATATCGGATTATCCTAGTATCTAAAATAGAATCTAAGCGCAACAGGGGAAACAAAACAAGGGATGAAAATAGATTATGTTTATCACTGATTGATATTACTAGAAGGGTTCTTTATATTTTTTATCAATCTCTATGATTTATTTACAAAATGGGGGGGGTGCTTCTGATGGAATTGAAAATGATAAGAAATCAATCCACATAAACATTATTATAAATAGCCAATAAGTTTCTTTCTGCTGTAATTCAAACTCAGTTCCATCTGCATGTACTAGGTTACATAAGCACGTACTTTCTGAGTAGTTCCAAATACCCATTTTTTTGTTTGTGATATTTTCGTTAATCATTTTACCCAAAAACAACCACATACAAAATAAGCTAAAGAACAATTCCCAGTTTCCAAGTCAACAACAGAACGTGATACCGCAACACACGAGTTAGTGCAACGCGCAACGTCAAATGAAGGCGGCGCAAACACTCGTCTGAGCTTTGAGGTCTGATAATATAATTTGTGGGCGCGCCGCCGCGGCGTTCCTTACAATTAGCACACGTGTGAAAAACTTTACATTTCATTACGAGTTTATGCAAATAGGAAACATAAATATTGAGTTGATTGAGAATGAGGAAGGGATTAACAAAATACGGTTTTTAGGAAGCATTTATTATTACCCAACCCAGATTCGCGGGAAATTCGTGCTGTATGAAATATTTTTCTTTAAACTGAACTACGGGATTTAGTACACAATCAAAGTTGAAAATAGTAAAACTGAAAATTTTATTTTATCAGGCGCTTGCGCTGGAAAGAAAATTGATAAATTCAGAATCTTTTTTCGTGCCAGTAGCGTACTAACCGACTTTATCCAAAAATAAAGAAAAAGTACAAAAATCTTTGAACACGGTGCAAAATTAAAACAAAACCCAGCAAAAGGACTGCAGAAAAATTAAGCCATTACCGATAATATGATTAAACCAAATAGGGAATTATTATTCACATCAGCGCGAACGATTTGTCGTGTTTTTCGCCGAGCGCAATGGGCACGTAGGTGGGTGCCAATTATCACCACCTCCTCTTGCCACGTAACCGTTTGCATTACAATTAGTCCACATTATGTGTAAATGCACATTTCATATCGCACGCCGACTGAATGCGTAATGATCGGTATGAACGCGCACTTGCTGAATAGTGTGAAGGCTGCTTTAGAATTGATAGTTCCATAGGCTGGTGTATCCTATTGATTGCCGATTTAGACTGCCCAATAGAGAGTCTCTACCACGGAAACATTTGGTATGGCCTTTATATAAATAATCGAAATGGAATAAATCGAACTTTATCGAATATGGTCGAATTAATTTTAAGGGATTTCACCATTTTATCGGTGATCAAAAATTGTGGAAGCAGATTTAGCACTCGGGATTATCAATGAGAATACTATTATCATCTACCTAGCCTTTTCCCAACTATGTTGGGGTCGGCTTCCAGTCTAACCGGATGCAGCTGAGTACCAGTATTTTACATGGAGCGACTGTCTATCTGACCTCCACAACCCAGTTAATACTAGGTAATACGATACTCTTTGGTAAGACTGGATGTCAGAATTTCAGGTCACTGACTACCTGTAACGACTGCCAAAGACCTATATATGGCAGCCGGGACCAACAGCTTAACGTGCTTTCCGAGGCACGGAGGAAACTCGGTATGTCGGGCGGTCACCCATCCACAGACCGATCTAGGCAAGCACAGCTTAACCTAAAGATCGACCCGAGTGGCAGTTCTTATTAAGCCACGAGCTCCTCCAATGAGAATACTAATGCTTACTAAAAATCTTCTAAAAAAATGCTCTAAAATTAAATCTTTATCTTAATCTCCAGTACTGGTCGTCTCATTTCAAGAGTTGCCAAGATAAAAATGTATGAAGAAGACGCACTTATCTGGCGGGGGTCACGGATTTCATTAACAGTATCAATAGGACCTCTTGGGGACCGACCCTCGCTGTATGCCCGGTATCTACCGCCAGTGTATGTTGCCCTTTTGAGGATTTATCATGCGAAAATACTAAATAAGTGTTTTGGTATCATTGGACGAGGATCGTATTTTTTATGTGGTGTTGTCCGAATAGGAAGTAGTTGGAGAAAGTGTGTTTCTGCTGTTTATTATCTAATAATTTGCGTAAAAGTGGAATACGACCTAATCTTTAATTGTTTTTTTTTTGTGTTCTTAATAAACCTTGAAACAAATCGTTTAAGCAAAGGGTAAAAGAATATGTTTTCAAAAATAATTGACGTGATCAAAGAGACTCCTCTGTTAAACATTTCAGGAACCAAAACCATAATGAATGGGTTGGTTTGGTTTAACCCTACAAAAAGACCCACGAAAAGAATCAAATAATAAATAAACAAAAACTCAAATTACGTTCGATTTCTAAATAAACGGGTCCAATAACACTGGCTGATCCGGCGAACCGTCACCATTGTCAAATGTCCGAGGGTTTATCAATACGTAAATAAATTGACCCTTCCTCTGCTCCTGTGTTGTTGACGTACATTTGCTCTTTTTCGCCCTTCATTTTACCCCGTTTAAATAAAATTGGATTTAGTATATTCACTTTGTGATAAGTTAATCGGACGAAGTATTTGCTTACGAGATAGTTAAGCCGTTTGGACATCATTTTACGGTTCGATAAACAATGTGGTTTGAATCGGAAAATGGTTGTCCGGGGAGCCGTTTCTTTATACAAATCAGGGGATTGTGACTCGCCTATTCATGTAAAATTAAGTTCCGTCTCAATAAAATATTTAGGAAGATTACAAAATGGGTCTATTTAGATAAACTTGTATATTTTCAGTCACATTGTGTGGTATATATAGCTGTTTTTATTTTATGTTTATTAAATTTATACTAACTGGGCTGTGGAAGTCAGAAAGGCTTCCAGTCTAACCGAATGCAGCCGAATATCAGTATTTAACATAGGGCGACTCATGTAAAATACTGGTATTCAGGTTAGACTGGAAGTCGACCCCAACATAGTTGGGAAAAGGTTAGGCAGATGATGATTCAATGTTTAATACACTCTTTTAAATAAAATGCATACACGATAAAAGGGTTTTAAGGATTGTTGGAAACAAAATACTTGGAAATCAAAGTTTAATAAGAAAATCTCAATCGACCCTTATCATTTTTCACCCTACAAAATTAAAAACAAAACAGCTCCGTCTCATACATCGGTCACTTGTTACCTAGCAATAGCAAAGTAGCAGAAATTGGACACATAGCGGAATCAGCTTATCCCTTATTGCATATAATTGGCACACGACCCCTGTTCCCGGGGTGCGATGTGACCAATCAGCACACTGCGACACGTGTCATTTCGCACCCCTTTTCCCCATTTTCCTTTGATTTATGAGGTGCAGACGGGCGTTTTGTTGCAACGTTTTTTTTTTTGAAGAATCAATTTGGCTTTATTTTTGTCAAGGTTATGTCGTGGATATAAATAAGTCTATGGTTAGGGATGATGATGGTTATAATGAAACACAACATATTTATTTATTTATATTTTAGATCAATTCAAGTGAAATTGGGAATAACTCATGTTTTAACTAAAGATAAAGAAGTATCTTCTTTAGCATCTTCTGGGCACACTCGTCCTATCATAGACTCCGCCCATCGCTTTTCATCAGGTGTGATCGAGATCCAGAACAGGCCCATTTTGAATTAAAAAAAGTATTCTTAATTTTTTTTTAGTCAACATGTCCAGTTTATTTTAATAATTCATTAATTTATTTGTATTTGATGGTGTCATTTATATTATATATATTTATATTATACGATAACACCCCGTTGCCCCGTAAAGTTTGAAACATCTACGTTTTAATATTCAGCAGCAATGAGCCTTTTAACAAAAGCACCAGCCAAAACTGCCACACAAGGCGGCATTCACATTCACGCAGCGTTAACGCAGCGTCGACCCGCCCGTCTGCTCGCCCCAATAAATCCCGTGGGACACGACACCGACACATTGCATGTGACGGATTAACATTATCATTTGACACTGCATTTATTTAACTGTAGCCGAACTACACCTACGTGTGTTGTTGTTTGTATGTTTGTATGTGTACGCTAAGGATTATTGTATGGGAAATAAAGGGTGTAAAAAGACGCTTGTTTTCCCCGTCATTACGATTTTTTTCTGGACCATACCTTACCTTCTAGTTACGGAGATATTGGCGTCAAAGAATTTTTTAAAATTAGTTTTTAAGATTAGAACTTAAACAAAAAACAAAAATCACGTTTTAAAATTGTAGCACAATTTTTTGAGTGTGTTACATTGAGTTTTACCGTGATTTGTCACCCAAAAAAAAAGTAGTTTCCCAGCAATTATTTTTGCGTAGGGTAACTTAGTTTGTTGTACCCAATACTTGGTTGACGGTTTCGTGAAGGGTCCGTTTACACCCTGTATACTCGTTGTGTTCTGACAGTAATAGACGCAAAATTGTTAGTTATTTAAAGCTATAAGGCACAGAGTGTAAAGTTTCTTAATCCCCATTGAACAGGGAGGATCCTCCGAACAGACGGGTATTGTCAGTTGGGCTACTGTCCGACGGTTGATGTCAGAATGTTATTTAAAGACTATCTGCGGTTATCAGAGATATTTAATGATTACTTAAGCCGCCACTTAGTAAAGGTTTGACATACTTTTGTATGACAAAACTGTCAAAACCTTTACTAAGTGATGGCCTAAGTAATCATTAAAGTTCTCTGAGTGCGACAGTTAATCTCGTGGAATTTGCATTGCATCACGCAGAATTTCTTGATAGATGTCGCTAGCGTTTTTTTTTTTTGTCGCCTAGACTATAAGATCAACTACCACTTGGATAAATCTTAAATGCAAAGGTTTTTCATGAAGGAGACCAGAAGACACTGTCAATATCTTCAAAGATTTTTGTTTCAGTTGATGGCGAATCATATTTTTTTCTTTCATTTAACATGCCAGTCTAATCTTGTGCTAGATCAACAATGATATTTTAGTAACTGAATTTGATAAAAAAACAACATTTTAAAGACCACAAACAATCAAGAACAGTAAACGCAGCAGCTTGTGATTCTTCGTTCACATATGGAAACAAATAATATCATCACACGAGTGGCCACACACAATAGCATGATATTAACTAGCAACACTAATTGCGTTTTCAAAGCACAAAGCTACGGCCCCCAGCATTGAGCGCAAAGGCAGCATACGGGTCAGACCTTACATGTGCCTCTTCTATTATCGAATTATACTGGTTCAACTGTTCTATTATTTATCACTAGAATAGAGACATGGAATTTATGTATGGTCTATAATTCACGTTCTAAACTTACTGACCAATCAGCCAGTACTCTCAAACAGCTACCCGCAAAAGGGAACCTTACATTTTACAGACAATTCTGTTTCTTTAGAAGTTAGGTTTCAAGCTTGGCTAGACACATCATCTCACCTTGGTCTGCTGCATAGTCGTCTTGGGTTTAATTGAATCCACTCTATGGTTCTCTTGCCCTTTTCGCATCTGACACGCGGAAAACACAAATGAAATTGCAGTTTTAGCAAGAATTATTTGACCAAACATTAATTAAAACATGTACATACAGACTTCTATGATTTCCGTTTTACCCCACAACAATGGCTGCTTCTTATATCCTCAAAATTAATAATGCCCTCTAAAAGTAATCCCTTCAAAAACAATATTATGAACAACGAAGTACATTAGCGGACGCAAAATTAACGAAAACTACAAAATGCACAACTCAATTCAGAGTTGACAACTAGAATATTGTATTAAATGTGGAAACGGACGGACCGGACACTGCCAGTTCTCGAAACCTTAAAATGGCTCATAGAGTTACAGATTTCGGAGAATATTTCGGCTTACCGCCAACTGGCTAATTGGCTGACAAGGCTTCGTATCTTCCGTTAGTCAGTTAAGTTTGAGTTGTGCCGCCATACCCATATTTATAGTCGGCAGTTTAAAAAAAATGGACTTGAGTCGGCACTCATGTCCATTTTTAGGGTTCCGTACCTCAAAAGGTAAAAACGGAACCCTTATAGGATCACTTTGTTGTCCGTCTGTCTGTCTGTCTGTCTGTCTGTCTGTCAAGACCTTTTTTCTCAGGAACGCGTGGAGGTATCAAGCTGAAATTCATATCAAATACTCAAGTCTATGGTCTCTTGGAGCTGTGAAAAAATCAAACTTCTAAGTCAACGCGATCAAAAGATACTCCCGTTTATGCCGCAAATTTTCGACACTCGCAAGGGAATCAAAACCTACAGGGTACTTTCCGTGAACTCAGAATCTTGAAATTTGGTATGAAGCAACGTCTTATAGCAGAGATATAGGAAAAATTGCGAAAAGTATACATTTTTAGTTATATCATATAATAAAAATATTTTTAATAATTTTAAACTTACTACCCCTTTCCTCATGAACGCGTAGTGGTATTATATTGAAATTCATATCAAATACTCAAATCTATAATACCTTTAAGCTGTAACAAAATCAAACTTCTATGTCAACGCAATCAAAAGAAACAGGAATTAAAACCGCATATTTTGAAACTCGCCACTACTCGCAAGGGAATCAAAACCTACAGGGTACTTCCCGTGAACTCAGAATCTTGAAATTTGGTACGAAGCAACGTCTTATAACACAGATAAAGGAAAAATTGCGAAAAGCATAAATTTTTAGTTACATCATATAATAAAAATATTTTTAATAATTTTAAACTTATTACCCCTTTACTCATGAACGCGTAGTGGTATTATATTGAAATTCTTAACAAATACTCAAGTCTATAATATCTTTAAGCTGTAACAAAATCAAACTTCTACGTCAACGCAATCAAAAGATACAGCAATTAAAGCCGCATATTTTGAAACTCGCAACTACTCGCAAGGGAATCAAAACCTAAAGGATACTTCCAGACGACCTGGAATCTTGAAATTTGGCATGAAGCAACGTTATAAAGTACACATATAGGAAAAATTCCGAAAATCTTAAATTTTTAGTTACATCACATAGTATATTTTTTTTAATAATCATAAACTTACTAGCTGACCCAGCAAACGTTGTTCAGCGATTAAAAAAAAAAAACAGATGTTGGCCGATTCTCAGACCTACCCGATATGCACACAAAATTTCATGCAAATCGGTTCAGCCGTTTCGGAGGAGTTTGGAAACAAACACCGCAACACGAGAATTTTATATATTAGACTTGCTGACCCAGCAAACGTTGTTATGCGATTAACAAAAAAAAATAAAAAAATAGATTTTGGCCGATTCTCAGACCTACCCGATATGCACACAAAATTTCATGCAAATTGGTTCAGCCATTTCGGAGGAGTTTGGAAACAGACACATGACAGACAACCTAAAATAAGATATACCTACCCAAACAATCATGAAAAAAACACTGAAACAAACATTTAAACATTTCCACACTCAAATAAGCAAACTTTAAACAAGTTATAAAAGTTATCAGAGGTGTTAGACAGAATAATCAGATCATTGAACTTGAATAAACACCTACCTGTAATAATCCACTTTTTACGAATAAATCGCAAACCACAGATCTTCGAAAGTTCAAACAATACAAAATTGTTCCCTTATTTCGGCTACATCGGCCAATTCGATTGGACAGTCACCCCTAAATATAAATCATATCGGGAGAGACATTGCATGCTGTTTAGATCACGACTCCCGACTCACGTACGATGCGAACGATTTCACGCGCCGCTGCGCATGAGTTGACGAACACAAATCATACATGAAATATTGAACTGTGCTGAACTTTACATATTTTTGAACAAATGTTTGGGGATGTGCTCTGGAACTGAATAAGTTTAGTATGTGCGTATTAGTTTTGGTTTGAACTTGAGATATTTTCAAGTAGTTTGACGTGGGCACTAGTAAAATAAATAAATATGTATTGTTATGGTAAAATCTTGGGATAGGTGTTACGACTCAAAGGAAATACATAATTGGTTCATCATCATCAATCTTATAATCCCGGAAGGGTTAAGCAGGGGTGCACCCATATTAGCCAGTTATGTTTTAGTGCCATATAATAGGAATCGAGCGTATTGCCATCAAACGGGCATAAATCTAGACGCCGTAGCTGCTACTGGCTATTCAGAACGTCCAGAAAAAAAGCCCTATGACACTTTGCTGGACCTTGGAATAATTGTGAAATTTAACCCAGGGCCTCGTAATCGGCAGTCACGATTGCAACTAGACAATGCGACAAGGCCAGTCAATAATATGAAAACATAGTTGCTACTGTTCTATCGCATAATCACTATCATCATCACTACATAAATTTTTCAATAGATAGAGCGATTCAAGAGGAAGGTTTTAGTATATAATTCGACCGACATCCACGCGGGTGAAGAAGCGGGCATCATCATCGCGTCTAATGATTATAAATTATTAGACGCGGCAACATCATAAAATTAAACACCATTTAGTCTGACAACATATTGACAGCTCGCCCTCCCAACCTCCCATCCGCCAAACCCTAGCCCAAAACTTAATTTAATTGTCTAAATCAGGGTACCCAAGTCAGAGAATCAGCGAAGAGTGAAAACGAAGACACCCGGTGGGCCGGTTCCCATCGCATCACGTTGGAATCCGTTGGATCCACCCGCCCGGGTAATTGAGGACCGGCAGAGCGGATAAAAATTAACGAGCATTATCATATTCAAACCGAAAGGCTTAATTTAATAGAATGTATAGAAGTTTTGGGACTGTTTATTTTGTTGATTAAAATGCGCGTGTATGAAATTTTCGTGCTGAAATTTCGGTGTGGGGTGCGTCGTAACTTTTGTTGGACGTGATAACTAGAAGTCCGGAAGTGAAATGCAGCGTTATCGGTACTTTTTGTGAAAAGATTTATTTTCAGCAAACATTGTGCAAATGATCAAGTCTCATATCAACACGAACACACAGTTACATCTGAGATAAGATGACGTCATAAATTCATAATCCTTCTTCATCTTCCAGTCTGACCGGATAGCTGAATACCAGCATTTGCCTATCTGACCTCTACAACTCAATTAGTATTACGATACCCCTTGGTAAGATTGGTTGACCGAAATGTTTGCCACTGAAACAACTTTCAAAGATCTACTAATGACAGCCGGGACGAACGGAGGATTCATCCGAGCGGCTGTGTGTGTCATAGATAGTTAATGTGGTATAAAATCGTCCTTTCAAAAATATCATTTCTTTTTTGTTCCTCGACGCATGTCAATATAACACGAGTGGCACAAAAATTTTAACCCCATTACAGCTCACCATGATGGTTCTAAAGTGACACTAATTGCTGTTCTAGCTTCAATTAGTGCGCGTAAAATCTTTGCGGTACAATAATGGTATATATAGTGTATTGTGACGTCACAGCGCTCTCGGGCGGTTGCGTGCGCGCTGACGCTGCAAATTTGATCGCGCGGTTTCGGCTTAACGGATACGTTTAGTTATTGTTCTATAGGGTGTTTGGAAATTAGTGATGATTATTTTTTTGTTCATTAGTATTTTTTTTAAGGATTGCTGATTGTATAAAATATAATTATACAGTCTTTTAGTCGCGACTGCCTAATTAAGTACAAGCCTTCCTTCTTTACGGTGAGCATTAAAATAGAATTTTGAAAATCCATCTCTAACAGAGAAACATCCTTAAATAACTAGGGGATAAAAGTTTGTATGGTAATACGTCACCTTTGGCAATGGGAAGTCCTTAAAGTCTAATTATTCAGATTTGTTTAAAAGAGACAGTCCAGGGCCCCGAGTCTGCTATTCAATAGTGTCAGAATGGTCTATCATTGATCTCATAATAAAATTGTTGATTTTGACAAGTTTGGTGTTGTCAAAATCAACAATTATGAGATCAATGATAGACCATTCTGAAACTATTGAATAGCAGACTCGGGGCCCTGTTTTTTTATTCGAGTTATTGATTTATTGATAGGCTTGGTCTAAATTAAGTATGCATTGATTCTTTACCTACAGAAGAGGAGTATGGTCACTTTTTTGGGCTTCATATTAAAGTTGTCCACCCTTTCATTAAAAAGGAAAGGAATAAAAGAAGCTCTCAAACTGATATCTTTTGGACAGTCGTATCTTTATAAAGCTTAACTTTTCTTAAATTACCCAGTAGGATCCGGGGTATAATTCCAAGTTACCTCGAAATAACAGTTTTTGTCGCCCTCGTTTTAACTAAGACACTTACTTACTACCTTTATTTTAAAAATAAAAACTTTTTATGAAGGAACTTTTTATTTACAACGGTAAAAAATACAGGAGTCTAGCAATTGTTTATACATCACGAGGTCACAAGTGTGCGATAAGAATTTTATAAAAATGGAGTTTTGTTAAGCTTTTAACCGACTTAACAAAAGGAGGAGGTTTTATGATCAGCTCATTGATATTTCCGCCAATTATGGACTGATTTACGAGATTCTTTTTTAGGGTAATTTTTGAGTTAACTTTTATTAAGTATTTTTTCTTCTACGTCTATGTTGATGATTTTCTAATAATTATTGTCTAGTTACAATATAAAATGAACACATGACAAGAATTTGTGTGCTTCAAACAAGTCACCAACTCCCGTAAGTAAAGTTATTTTAACTTTTTAGTGTATTTTTGGATGTCGGTTATTTTTCATTACCTACTTAGTCATGCAGTTTTTATGATACCGTAATATAACATTATCTTATCTTTATATCAATCTTTTTATTGTATAGACCGGGTGAAAGGGACGACAGTATTACTGAACTCCGAAGTTTGATAGCCCTCGACGCACAAGATTCCACCCTGTATTTAACTGTTTGGGCTTATCAGGTTGCCCCTGTTATTGTAGACTCAGAGGCGTTGTTCACACAAAACCAAACACTGTGAACACCTTTACTATTTAAAAAAAAAAAATTTCTTCGCCAGTTACAGGGCAAGGTATTCCGACGCCCGCTGTATAAGCCGCGGCGGTTCGCTGCGATTCGCGACCAAAGAACCGTGAAATTGGTTTATTCGCTCGATCCGATGAATAATTAATATTGTAACGTACGTCTAGCCTACGCGGCCCTAGATTGAACGGGATCGCATCTGCATATATAAACCCTGTGGGAAACTCAGCATGCTATTGTCGATATTAAAAGGCTGAATTTACTATTTTTAAGAAAGAAATATCTTCGATTTGAGAATTCAAAATGCAAGCTCACTTACTATCCTACACAATGATAGTTCTGTAACGATACTATAGACTATGACATTCATTGTAGTGAGGTATCTACAAGTCCGTTCCGTTCACAGTTAGTTCGCAATCTGTCCATACCAGCTTGACTGAACCGTCAAGGCTAGTGATGAAAACCGAAAATATTCTTGAAACACATAAACTTAATCTTTATCTATGAAGGAACACAACCCAAATGCAATACAGTATTCTTCTCAGCAACAAATATGAATTACCTTCCTGTTATTTTTTCCTAAAAGTATCAACAATTGTGATGTCAGTATCAGTTTAATCAGAAGCTGCTTCTCATCATAAGATCCAGTAAATGATCACCGTCCAAGATCGCGCACATAAATCGCCAACCTCCCATCTACTTCCAATTTCAGTATACAATAGTGCACTACATAATATAGGTACATATATACCTGTAAGCCAGGTGATACTGGCCAACCCCTCGGCACGGATTAATGATACAATATGTCACCAAGTCCCACGTATTATGGAGTTAATCTACCTTCGGCAAGGATTGATGTATCATTCGCTACGAAATTAGTGTCCCGGTAATTGTTAATAATATCGATAAAAAAATAATCGAGTACCATCGATTTCATGGGCCGTTAATCGAGATAGGCAGCCGATTTGTTAGTGGTGTATTATTTATGGTTGTAAATAAAGGGAGTGTTTTTTTAAATTTCGTAGTGAAGGAATAAGGTACCTACCTACGTACATGGTGAAAATGGTAGGAATTGCAGAGAATGAACATGCCGAAAGAGAGCATGAATTTTCTCTTTTGTAATTAATGGTTAACTTCGTCAATTTGTATTGAAATCTATAAATAATCTTTTTAATATCATTAACACTAAAAACGGGAAATTTACCATGTTTACTGTTAAATATTTTTAGTGATAGTGACCATATCGGTTAAATAAAGTTATAAACTTTTCACTTATTTCCCCAGGGCGATCAGAAACCTCTGGCCATTCTCCAAATGCTCAATAGAAATACAGCAATTAAAAACAACTCTAAACTTTCTAATACAGTAATCAACAAAGGGCAGCAGACGAATAAAATCCCGCAACGAATTAATAAGTCGTCAAACGATACTTGCAATGTACAGTCACGGCCACGAATATGTTGACACTGAGCAGAATTAAAATGAGATTTTACAACTTTGACGATACCTATTTATGACAGTTCGTTACATTCGTAACAACATAAAATTACAATAAATACAGTAGGAGAAAACCGTGTTTTTTATTAAATAACAATTGTGTTACATATTAGTGGTCGTGACTGTACCACCAAGTTCTCCCATTTGATGGCTCTGATTGGCTTTCTCTATATTTTAATTAACTTGTAGAAAACTCTTGTTTTAACTTTATAACTGTTATGGGCGGCGGGCTTGTGGTTGGATTGATTAAATTGTATTGATTTTTGGATACTCGGCAGATTTCACGAAAACTTTACTGCTGGATTATAAATAGAAAATTAGTACTTTATTAAGGAAATACACTCCGGGTGTGTGTGAGTGTGGTGATTCCTCTGGACGGAGGCATGATCGGTAAACGACATTATTGCTTTTGCGGAAATATCCTGGATGAGGCTGTCGTATCGTGGATAATTATGATGGTACACTCAAATATACCTCTAAGAACACAGGACATTATTATTATTTATTTATTTAAACTTCATTTACAAGAGTGGTACATAGTCGCATTTAATACCACAAGGCATTATTATCAGCCATTTGTATCCCACTGCAGGGCAAAGGACTCCCTTCCCTCTTTCCACTTATCCCTATCCAGTGCTGTTGTTCGTCAATGCTTGAGAAAAGAGTCGAGTTGATCAAGCCATCTCCTTATGGGCCTGCCGCGTTGCCGTTTACTGCTGTTTGGGACCCATTGTGTGGTTGCTTTAGCCCATAGCTTCTCCAGCATGCGACAGATATGGCCAGCCCAGTTAATCCAAGTAATTTTGAGTTCAAGTTCGTACTCAACTCAACTCAGTAAGCTTAACTCCAAGGATACTATGCTCCATTCCACACTGGCAGACCCCAAGTGCGAACTTTTGACGCTTGGTTAGTGACCGTATCTGCGCTCCATAGGTGAGGGTAGGAAGAATGCACATGTCCAGGTTCCTTCATTATTTGTGTCATCGACCAATAGCTTTTCCAGGCGTTCTCGGTGCGCCGAGCAACTTCTTTATCGTGTCTTGCCTGGAAGGAGACTATTTGGCCGAGTTATATGTACTCATGGACATATTTAATCCGCACTCCCCCAATTCCTATGTTGCGCTTGGTGCTGTTGGTCATCACCTTGTTCTATACGTCATATTCATCGCAAGTCCGACCTCGAGGCTGGGACTGCTCAGTTGGTCGAGCATTAGGCCTAACTCGGCTGCCGTGGAGGAAAAAGGACACTAAAGAGTTTTTTTTAAATTATTTTATTATTATTTAAATCAATAGGCTTTAAAAATATCTAATTCACAAAGAACACCTTCCTATTTTAACAGTATAATACTACAACTCCTATAAAGTAACCAGTCATAAAAAATAAAATCTCCAAGTCCAAACAGTTGACTCAAAGCTAAAAGCCGCGATAACTCACAGAAGCCAATCTTTTTCAGGACACGTCTATTCAAATGGCATTTTTCCCGATTCAAAAATCTACAAAGAGCCTATGAAAGTCAACTACCCTCTCTGCTAATACTGTGGATCGGGCGTGGTGAGGTGACAATATTATTCGAGCTAAAATTGGGGATTCGCCGCATTTATTAAAGAGAAAACCAGCAACAAAGGGATGATATTGAATTGTAAGGAACGGGGGCGCAGAGTTACGAGTTCATGGATGAGGCATTTTCAGGAAAACGATTGAAGAAAATAGCTGTTGTAAAAAAAGAAAACGTTGTTTCCGCCCGGGATCGAACCGGGGACCTTGTGCGTGTGAAGCACACGTGATAACCGCTACACTACGGAAACTGTAGAAGGACTTGTAAAATTACCGATATGGCTCTTATGAGCACAACAAGTTTTGTAAAATTATCTCAATAGATTCACTGTACTTAGTTAGTAGTGTAGTTACAGCTAACTTTTCCCTTTTAGCAGCCCCCATGTTAGTATTATGAGATGAGGGGAGGCCGTTCTTCATAACATAGTAGTTTCTTCAATCAATCAATCAAATCGTTTATTTGTGATACATGGGTTACATACAGGTGTTCATTACATTAATTTTAAGCTTATAATGTCCATTCCATGATCAGCCACTTGGGCATACAAATGATAAAATAATACAATAAAAATAAGATTCTAGAATTCCAAAGATTTGACATAAATTGCATTTCATATTAAATATAAATTCAGACAGACACAATTACATAAACACAACCACAATAAATTATCGTCAAGCATACAAGAAACATTTAAACAGTTCCAGTCGATAAAAATTCAGCAACAGAATAATAACATTTTTCTATTAGAAATTTGAACAATTTATTTTTAAACACATGAGTATTGCTACATTCTTTTATGTCTAGTTCTAGGTTTGATAGTCCTCAAAAACCACAAGGTATAACTTCCTCGCTCCATGTGTTAGATCACGCCAACTCCGAGGGTCGGGGTTGGTGACACGCACAAAGAACCTCCAACTTCTTTCATTGTAGATTAAATTCTTTGATTCCCCGCTTACCTAGAGAGCGTCCAGTGGGAGCGAGGCCTACGCTATATATAGTGGTAAATAAAGACTTAAAAATATATTTTTTACTCTTCACAAACCTTAGTGTTATACTGAAAACGGGATATTTACCATGACATGTTAACTTATTGTTTCGAGTTCAGTACAGTCACGAGCAATAACATGTATACACTTGCCAAAGTTCAAGTTATATAACATGAAAATGAAGTCAATACAGTAGGCGAAAATTACTTCTAAAAGTTGCTAAGTGTATACATATTGGTGCTGCTGACTGTACATGGTAAATATCCCGTTTTCAGTATAAATAATAGTGTTAGTGACCATGTCAGTTTAAAATCTTATATGTTAGTCATGTTTTGTTTAAACAATCCCAAATTAGAGTACATTAACCAAAATAAATAGACAGCCAACCAAAAAAAACACAAACTAATGACCCCCAACTATCACCTTTATCTGCCTAGCCTTTTCCCAACTATGTTGGGGCTGCCTTCCAGTCGAACGGGATGTAGCTGAACACCAGTATTTTATATTGAGCGACTGACTGCACATACTTATTACTACTGGGTAATACGATATCCCTTCGTAAGACTGGTTTTCAGACTTACTGGCCACTGACTACTTAACGACTGTCAAAGACCTAAAAAAAAATCTAATTAGTCCGTCAGATAGATTTCCAAAAAATATTGGACACGTATTTTTTCTTTTTTCACGTAAACAAACAATGAAGACGATACAGTGATTTGAAAACTCGTGCGATGTCATATTCTAAGACATTAGTATGACATTTTTTACCGATGAGTGACGTCACAACCCCCCCACTCAAATCTTTGACGCGTTTTATCATCGTCATTTTTATTGATTTGACAAAACAAAAAATACGTTTCCAATATTTTTCGATAATCTAACAGACGGACTAATTAGAATCATATTTTTTTTAGTCAGTAAATATCCCTATTGACAGCCAACGGCTTAACGGGCTTTCCGTGTCATGGACACGGAAACATCAACTTGGTATGTAATGGGTGGTCACCCATTCATGGACTAACGTAAGCATCGACTCGTATTGCTGTTATTGTAAAGCCACGAGCTCCTCTATTAATGATCCCTGTCATTAATGCAAAATCTTTTCCGCCATCTTAATATCTCCTGTTTCCCGCGTCGCTCACGCTGGGTGTTCGCCTTCATTAATATCTGATCTCCCGTCAGCAGCTTAATCTCAGTGGCCCTGGATTTAATACATATTTCATTTCGGTATTTCACGAGGCATTACCTTCATTCGCGCCAGTTGTTTGACAAATACCTGTTTATTACCCGAGGTCCTTTGTAAAAATGGGTATTGTTTAAGTTTTTTTGTATTGTCTTGTCTCTCAAATGAGATGTCGAGCTTCTAGTTGAGACGAAAAATTATTTGTTGGACCTAAAAGGACACTTCCGTTTTGGGCACGGTTTATGTTTGATTGCCTATTGCCAATGCTGTTTTTCAAATTAAATCTAATTTTTCAAAGTGCGCTGGGAATCGGGCCTTTTTCAATGTCAAAAATTACTTTTAAGGAGACAATCCCAACATTAGCCCTTAGCTACTCTTGTTTCTGCTTAGATGGGAAAGTGACGGAACAAATTATACAGCATATGCACATATTTACCATCTAAACTCATAATTTTACAAGGTATTAACTCTAAAATGCGTATTTTTCACCCGTTTCCGGTCTGAGTCATGAATTCCTCTCATACAACGATTTAAACCCAGATAAATTCAGTGAATCCTCGATTATCGCATACAATAACATTCAAACCGAACACAGCACCGGTTCCAAACACCGTCCATTTAACAAAACTTGTGTAGCTTTATCATCGGTAGTGTTAATTCGGGGGGCAGGGCCGGCGGGGGGCGAGGGGTGTCGGCTCGTAAACACAATTGTTGCGACTTTAAATCAAACAGTTCGCGGAGTCATTACGTACACGTGCTACTGGTACGTCGCTACTGGAGTGTGGCTCCATTGTGTACACGGTACGTTACGGGAACTTAGACTTACTTACTCGTACAAAGGCAAGGACCACCCGCCGTGTGATCGACTCACTAACTTATATCTTTTCAATGCATCATTCTATGGCCACGAGCGGGCAGCGTCACAATACACTTCGAGCGACGACGTTTCTTACTCCCTGCTGTAGGAATAGCTTATTCACAATATGGCGATAGAAGGCTTCACAAGTGTACATATTGAAATACCATCCTTCCCTTCAACTTCAAACTTCATTTTGTAAAGATCTGAGTACATTTTTGACCACTATAATATTGGCGGTATGTCGGAAAACGTAGTAATTGTCAGGAAAAATTCATGAAAAGTATCCAGAAGAAATCACGGTGACTGAAGATGAAACACCGACCAAAGCTTCCAATTCACCAAAAGCCTTCAAATGTTTGTAGAAAGCTTTTTAGTTGGAAGCCCAAAAAGCAACACGACACAGCAACGAAAACGCACTCTAAGAATAATGAAAGTACAAGTGAATGGACACGCAAGTGTAGTAATTATCCGCGCCAACTTTGTTGTTCCTCTTAATTTATCGCCAGTGTATCATACTCCCTCCGATGGCGGAACTTCTGCAGAGATGCTAAACAGATACACGGATAACTTTCGCTTTGTTTTGTCGCAAATTATATGTAACAAACGAATTGTTCAAGTTTTTGAATGAAATGTGTAGCGTTTCGAGTGTGGGTGATATGTGAAATGTGGTGTGTACTGATGGGCGGGAAGATTTAAACACAGCGAGCGTTTTAGCATGCTTTTAAGGAATAGCAGCATGAAGCAGAAAATGTTGAGTACGGCCATAAGAGTAGAGGAAGATTAAAGAAACGATGGATACACTTTGTAAATGATGATATGGCTTGAAAACAGGTGACTGCTGAGATAAAGATTAATAGAGAAGTATGGTAGAAAAAGACACGCTGCTCCGACCTCAAATAAATTGGATAACGGACAGGAGGATGATGATGAGCATCATAGTTTAACATGAAACCTAGCTTTGTTGACCAGCAGCAGTCGTCCATACTACTGCTGCTGGTCAGCAAAGGTAGGTTTCAAGGTTGTAAGGGCAGAATTCATGTTAACAACTCATTGATAACCAATAACAACACCCGAAAATTAACGTGCGGAGGTAACTTAAGATGATGTGGTTTAGAGCTCATAGTGATTTTGAGCATAAAATACTAGGTGAGCCTGAAACTGTGTTCCATCTTTGCCTCAAAGAAAACCAACAACTGACATAGTTTTGGAAACTGCAATGGACTAGTTTTCCTACCCTTCTCATCACGCTCGAATGATTCTCATCTCAAATCGTGGCTGTGTATTCAGCTTACCAAGAAAATCATAACACAGGAACGACAAACCTTGTGCAAAAATCTCTCTAAAATTTTCCTTGGCTCCTAAATCGGTATACCGAACATTGCCGAGCGCGCCCGAGCGACCGCTCGCAAATCGTGCTCAATGTAGCGTCACAAACGCGTCGGCGTCACGCCTCCTAACTATTTGATGTCGCCCGCAATGGATAGTGCCCTACGGCTAATTACGAGTGTGTTGGCTACTGTTGGTGAGTATGGCAGCTAAATATTTTGATGTTATGAGAGGATTTTTACTTAAAATATAATTAATGATTTAGTTAAGTTTGTCAGTTCTCTGTATAATGGTTCTCTCATTTTCTGTTCTTTTTTAGGTTTTTATTAAATTATGAATTAAAGGTACTTTTATAAAAGATAAAACCGACTTCAAAAACACAAAAAAGTGAAAAATAACTTTAGCTTCTGAAGTTGGTGACAAAAAAACTAAATAAAACAAACAAAAGTCACCGACTTCAGAAGCTAAAGTTATTTTTCACTTTTTTGTGTTTTTGAAGTTGGTTTTATTTTTTGCAAAAAAGTTTTTTTATTTTTCCATTTTTAGTTGTAATATCCTTTACAAATATTTGATATTCATTAATTTTACGTTGTTAACAATACATGTCACGGTAATAGGCTTATCCGCAATATAATGGAACTTAACATACCTAACTCTCGAAATCTGGGCGTCCTGTACACATCTGCGTACCCCGTCAGAGCATACAGGCGTGATGGTAAGTTAAGATGTTGCGTAAACAATAAACATCCAAGCGATTGCAGCAATCACGACAGATTTGCCGTCTATTTTTGAAGAGTTCTATTGTATATCTCCGAAGATCAGGATCAGATCTTCACCAAATTTAAATGGGACCACCTCAGGAGTATACTCTTTCAAATAAAAAAAGAATTTTGAGAATCGGTTCACAAATGGAGGAGAAATCAGGTAACATACATAAAAAAAAAATACATACACACGAACATAGAACCTCCTCCTTTTTTGAAGTCGGTTAAAAAGGCACAGCTGATTTTTCGTCCCACACATTCTAAAGTGTCACTTTACAATTTTCCCTGCGTGTTTCAGTTTCTGTTCATTACACAAAATGCACCAATACAATTTCTGCCCTTCAACACAATTGCCAAAATTTGTTTTATTTTATTGCAAAATATATTATTTTTAAAGAAAATGATTGGACTGATGTGTCCAATCATTTTCTTTAAAAATAATATATTTTACTATTTGCGTTAAAGTCGACACGAAGCAAAGACAAACAAGCCCTCACTATGATCGGAAACATGACACAATCGCAAATTGTTTATACAGACAATTGAACCTTTAAATCGGTGACATAAAGGTCATTTTTCATTGATCCAATTTCAAAAAATGTATTGCTTTTGGCGTGACATACACAGATAACTTTTCAGATCGTGCAAACTTTACGTCATTGTTATAAGGGTGGTTTTCAGTTGGTTATATGACTGTTACGTTGGTAGAGAAAGCAGCGGGGTTCCGCATAAGCTGCACTGGACACCAATGGATTTATCGTTGGAGGTTTAGACAAGAAAAGCAGCTTTGTCTTTGAGACAAACGGACGCCAGCTAGTGGTGTCACGGAGGGGGCGATAAGAAATAAATAAAGATATTGATTCTCAAATAGTAAAGGGATGTCATAAATCGGGAAATCTTTTCAATCCAAAGAGATTTTCTTTCTTCAGAGTTTGAGGAAAATGTCGAATGAATTACATGTTGCAGTACATATGAATGCCCCCGTGCCTGTCCTTTTAAATAATACAATTATGTCAAAACAAGTTAATTCTCGACCGCCCACGTGCCTTTTCATTCCGTACAATTAACCTTTACGGCTCTACAAAACAAACGAGGAACTCTCGGTTCATGGAAATAACAAAATCGAAAGGTCAACACGTCCCTTGACAAGTAAAGCGTGTTATTTAATAACAAAAATCAATATAACATAGTTTGGACAGACACAAACACGATTACTGGGGGCCGACAATCAAAGGGACCTGGACATTGTCGAGTTGGCAATAATAACATTATTATGAATTACCAATGCAAATAAATGGACTGAAGGTTCGACGGCAAAGATTGGAATAGTTGTGCAGTGGCGACAGTGAACAGTCACCACAGGATGTTGATTGAATGCCTACATTTCTTTTAACGTACCGTGAAGGTAGTCAGCCTTTATCGGCGCTAGGATGGCAACCAGAATCACTACCTTCTTGGTAACGTAAAAAAACTTCTCTACTTTCCAGGCCAGGCTGTTTTGAAAGCATAACGCGACCTGCCCCGATGCGGGTTCTTTAAATGATTAAGTATAAAATTGCGCCGACGCAAATAAATTAGGATAAGGGCAGGAGAATGATGATGAAGTATAAATTTAAACTACCAGCAAAAGTGATCCAGATTCTTCGCATTAAATTGTCACCTCTGCGACTTAGTCTAGCCAGTTATACGTCACAGGAGCGAAACGGCCAGTTGGGTGGCTATGTCCGGCCGTGATTGTCTGTGTGCTCATCCAATAAGACCGGGCCCTTCACAGCTTATCACTCCCGCACTCCACCAGACGCCCTCCCGCCAATATTTGACTTGCTTGCTGTATACAAGATTAAGTTAGTAATGAATGGCTTAAGTTGTAACGATTTCGATAGTTAACTCTCCGAGTTACAATCAAAACTTGAGCCCTTTTTATGGAGATGTATTTCGGAGTTTTTGGACTCATAAATAGTAATTAAAGGTATGAGTTATATCAATTAAATGCAGTTAGTGTTTGAAGTTTTGGGGTTGTTGTTCAAAGTTTGTTACTTAGTACTTCGTTTAGGCTATAATTTTCATATGGTTACAAATGTTAGAAAGCGGTCTAGAATTTGTTAGACATGTGTTGGACGCAACACATGATACTCGTATGTATCTAAATCAAATGAGTGTAAGTTCTTAGGTGCAAACTTTTCGAAAACAGTTTATCCAACGTGCTATGTTGTGATAGTTTAGAGAATTTTGGGCACTGCAGCTTCTGAGAACAAGAATCAACAGTGGCGACCACGAGAAAGCGCCGAGGCAATGAAGCTTTGTACAAGCTTGTCTAACAAGTCTAACGAACGATTCAACTTTCTTGGATTTCTCATAAAGGTAACAGAAACAAATCAGACTAAATAAAAGGTTAGGTACAGATACGATAATTATACCAATAAAACTGCATCACTACTACCCAAAATTAACAACCCGAAGTACAATCAACTTAAGATATTTTAGCAAATCACACAGTAACAAACCGACACCAGTCCATGTTTACCTTGGCTCCCAGTACTCCCGACAGAAACTTGACAACACAAGTTTTTCCTAATGAAGTCACTTGGCAAGACTGTTTCGGCATTGCTGCAATTTTTGGTTCCGTAGCGTACGACTGCGTACGTGACCTGAATGGGTGATGGGTAAATATGCTGCTTGTACAAGATTCTTTGTGTTACGGCTTTACTGTTGTTGTGGGAATTGTAAGATGTTGCTCACCGTTACCATAGCATAATAAGCCTATAATATGCCCACTGCTGGGACACACGCCTCCTCTCTATGAGAGGGAATGGTCACATGTCTTCGAATTTTTGGTCTAGGATATCGTCGGTTTCCTTACGATGTTTTCCTTCACCGTTTTGAAAGCTGTGGTGATGAAAATTACACATAGTTACGCCTACCTAGGCTCAAATCCACGACTGCTCGTAAGTCGAGGAAGATATTGATTTTCGTCATCAAAATACTGTGCTGCAAGACTCTCTTTTTTTTTGGGGATGGGAAATCATCAAATAACCCCTTCCGCTCTGGGCAGAGCGAAACGTGTCAGACTTCTACTGACTAAAAACCACCCATGTTCCTTCTTAGCGCTTGCGCCGAGGCCGCGGTATCTCTTTCGAACAACCTGCAGCCCGACGGGTGCAAGAGTCTCTTGGCATTTAAATGACGTTTACAGGGGGGGGAGCTGTAGGTATACCTTGCAATTGTTCAGGTTTTGCGCAGATGTTCCTCGCTTAGCTCTTCTGTTGTCATCGATCATCTTGGTTGAGTGATAGTTTTTAGTTTTAATTTAACACACTTTTCCAAACGAATTTTAAATATATGTAAGTACCTACGTCTAGCTACTCCACGTATTTTTTTTCGAATTAAGGAGAATGACTTGATGGATATTAATCAAAAGTACTATGTGTGGTGATCCTTACGCATGGCTTCCGATTGCTAGTGGTCTGCCTATTTTCATCACGTGTGAACAGCTGACCGGAGCCGTTTACACGTGATAATTATTACTACTACAAACTTTAGCTATCTTTTTGATACCAAAAGTTTTCCCTTTATTTATTTGTTCTTTCGGCAGTGCTTGTTTACAAATTATTAATTTATCGATTTTTTTAGAATTACAGGGGTATGAAGAACAAGGTGTAGAGTCCTTTATCCTCCGTAGAACACACATTTTGGTTATTTTACTACGCAAATTGGCAAGTTTAACAGATGACATGGCTACCTCTAACGATGGAACATTAAAATTACATGTCTGGAATTCAATTTCAGATTTTGGGATTATGATTAGTTGGGAAGAGTTGTTAGGAAGGAACATAGGTTCGTATCATAAAACCAAATAAAACCATGCACAAAGTACCAAATTCAAACACGCGCCGTAATTAAAAAACTAAGGCAAGTACTATCTTCTTAAGAAACCAATATCGCCTATCATCTTCCGTGTTCGATTGTTCTCGAACAATCTAGACGGGATCGCGTAACGTTGACATGTAAACACAAAAGTTTTGAAACGATCTCATCTATCGTCGCGCCCGGGGCCTCATTGAGTTCCTTCGCAACTTTCTCCAAGTGTAATCAAAGGATAAAACCTTCTGTAGCCAGAGTCAAGTGGCTGCATAAAGGGGAAAATTCACTTACTCCTATAGCGGACGCGGCTCCAAACATTGGGATGGCGATATAGTCGCGGTGAGGACCCGGAGTTTGATGCTGGTTCACTTGGAAATCACACTGGATAACTAAAATGCCGCAATAGTAATAGTTGTAGAAACATTATTAAAGCAACAACCATATTTTTATTGATTATGAGAGTAAACTACAAGACGATACTGAGAGTATGTACATTAATTAAAAACTAATAAATAAACTAACAAGAAACTATAAAAAAGGCATAAAAAAACTGCTCCTCAACATTGCCACGTTGTATGGCAACACTAAGCCTCTGGCCAATATAAAAGCCAGCCCTTGGGTCACGAGAAGCGTTTAAGCTAAGCGTTTTGAAATTTCCTTAAACAACCATATTACATATTAGAGGATAGTATTTTTGTGGTAATTGTCTCAACCAAAGTCGACGAAAGTCCTCGAGGTTGGGGACCAGGCGATACGACTCATGTGGACTTGGGCAGGACGTCTATCTAGACGTCAGAAATGTTTGAGGTTTGAGGGTTTTCACCTAGTAGTAGCTAAGGTTAGACCAAAGAAACCAGGGTTGTCCTATAGCGCATTAGGTCGACAATGTCGTCAATATCGCAGGAAATACCTGGAAGTGTGGAAGAAGAAAGAAGAGGCTTACACCCAGCATTAGGTGATTGCGGGCTTATATGATGATGAGGATCTAAATCAAAACTACATACAAAACAGAAACACCGAAAAACAGAAGCAGTAACAAGACGTTACCTATTTTAACAGCGGACAAAAGAATTGAAAAGACAGGTTTGAGATTTCGCAGGGTCGAACTGCTGAATGCCACCAATTACTTTAAGACGCAACCACGACCACTCTGACAAGAGCGTACCGACTAAGAAGAGACTTTAAGAGTAAGATTATGTGTGTTTAGCTTATACCGGTGCAAATATCTACCTTCACATCCTAACATAACCCTTTTGTAACCTTAGAATCAAACACACAACTGTAAACGCGAATACAGCCCTTTATATAAAGCCATAGTTGGTTCAGCGAGCGAATTTGCATCGGAATGGCTGATTACAGAGTCATACCATAGGCAGTAGCTTGGACCTAGCTTTACCCAGGTACCGCCGAATGGGTTTCAGACAACTAGATTTTAAACTTGCCGTGAATGTCCTGCTTTATATACGATATAATGTGTTTGCTTTGCGGTTGTAAATATACGGAAGTTTCTTGGGTGTTTGGGGACCACGAAAACCGACTTTAGGGATTGCAAATATGCATGCAGAAGTGGTTTGATTAATTCACTAAGCTTAACACCTCTCGTATTATTGTGATACGATTGGGCTGCTGGTCTTCCGAGCTGATCTTTAATAATAACATTTTTTTACACGTACCTGCTTTTGATGAGAAGAGGTATTTGCCCTGCAATGGGATTTATAACTGCTGGTCATACTCTAGCTTACTTCAGGATGGATGTATGTATGAATGTTTGTTACCCTTTCACGTAAAAAAACTGAACGTATTTGGATCAAAATTTAGCACACAGATAGTTGTTCATATCTTGGATTAACACAGAATTTTTATCCCGGTAGTATGATTTCATGTGAGCGGGTAAATACCTTTTTTTCCAAACTGCAACTCAAAATTGACCAGCAACAAGACCTCGTGATCCATCGTCTCAATTGCAGATGTAAGGCTTAGTAGCTAAGAGTAACAATACTACTAACGCCAACAATAACAGAAACCACAATACAAAAGATAAGATCAAAGAAATAACTAAAGTTGTACCGGAAGGTAAAGCTAGTCTTCTTAAGGTAAATGCGTTCATTTGCATCGGGAAAACTTTTTCACGGTAACTTGAACTTTAATTAAAAACAGAATTAAGTGTATAGGATCAAGCGGATATTTACAATCGGGGACAAAAGTATTGGCACAGTTAAACTTCGTACTACTTTTCCTTTGTCTAACTTGCTTCCGATCTTTGGTAAGGATTCACTAAAGTAACTTGTTTGTCGTCTATAAGGTCCTTTTACTGTTTAGTCCTGATAAAGTTAACAAAAGGAAGTAAAAAGTAATGTCAACCAGTGAGACATTGGTGGAATTGGACATTTTGAACCAAGACGGTCATATAATTATCGTCTTGACCATATTTCATGCAAATAAAGGATTTCGAATTTTACCAAGATTTGAGTCTATGTGCAAAGAAAGACCAATCCTCTTAGACTTCACCACTAGAACATCGACAGTGCATATCTCCAAAATTATTATAGTATTATAATTTCGAAAGAACAGTTATTTCATACTACACAGTAATTTTTATTTTTACAAGTTACTCGTTGTTCTAATAGTAATGTCCGCCAGTGTACACTAGCGTGTGAGTGTACCGGTCTCCTTGGAGGCGCATTTTATCAGCCGCAACCAGCCGTTGTACTCCCCAAGGATTGGAGCCAAAGCAAGAACGAACCGATCATTTATGTTGCTTCATTTAGTTGGTCATTATTTTTGAACTTAAGTGTAAGTTATTAGAGATTTAAGTTTGTAGATAAACTAAAGTTTAGATGAGTGTTTTGATGGTTTTAACTAATTCATGCCTAGGCTCGCTTGCACACTAGGTTCAATGGTGATATGTTTTAAATATCATTTAGGATTTGCCGTCATAAACCGATTGATGGAAATATAGCTAAAGTCCATTTCACGAAAGAAGTCCTGCGGACAATTGTGGAACTAAATTTAACAGATCGGCCATGTTGTCGTTTGTCGATGTTATCAAGGTGCGTTTGTTGTGGTAGATATTTTGTGAGTTTATTATTGGATTAGTGCGTTATAAAGTTTATTTACGATGCCAAAAGTTTCAACATTATGTCGCGCGACATACAGCGCTGCGTCTGCGGGACTTCTTTCGTGAAATGGACTTTAACAATGTTTTTAATTAGGTATGTCATGTGGTGCCAAAAAAACATCGCAATAGGGTAGTTGACAAAAAAAATCTAATTAGTCCATCAGATAAATTTCCAAAAAAAATTTCTCACGTATACAATAAATGAAAACGATACAGTGCTTCGAAAAGTCGCGCGACGTCACAGTTAGGTACATTTTTCACCAGAAAGTGACGTCACCAGCCCCCACTCACGATCTTTGACATGTTTTATTTTCGTAAATTTTTATTAATTTGATAAAACAAAAAACACGTATCCAATATTTTTCGACAATCTAACAGACGAATTTAACAGAAATATATTTTTTTTTAGTCAGTCAATTACTCTATTGGTGTATCGAAATTATAATTTATAGCTGATGCCCGCGGCTTCACCCGCGTGGATGTCGGTCAAATTATATACTAAAACCTTCCTCTTGAATCACTCTATCTATTAAAAAAAACCGCTTCAAAATCCGTTGTGTAGTTTTAAAGATTTAAGCATACATAGGGATATAGGGACAGAGAAAGCGACTTTGTTTTATACTATGTAGTGATTTTAAATAAAATAGACTGCTTCGTTGATCTAGTGGTCGCAAGCACGATTGGCCCAGGACCTGATACTCAGCAGTCGGTTGAATTATTTTTTTTTTTTGGTGAATTATTTATTTATTCATTTTAACAATTTACATTGTGTTGAACATTATATTTAAAAAAAAAGAAAGAAATAACACATGCAGAAACAAATACATTATTAAAATTAAAGACTAATTTCGTTTCAAATAATAAATGTCAGCAAATTAATACAATGTCAGCAAATTAATACAACGTCAGCAAATTAATACAATGTCAGAAAATTAATACAATAGCAGAAATTTAATACAATGTCTCATTAATAGCAGGTACAATGTCAAAATAATACAATGTCTAATTATTAGCAGGTTTAATGTCAAATGCAATGTCTTATTTTTCGCAGGTATAATGTCAGATTCAATGTCAAAAATATTAAGTATATAACTTCGATAAGGTCTTAGTAATAAGCACAGTGCAAGTTGAAATATAATTTAGAAAATCTAAGCTAGTACCTATTTATTTATTTTATCATTTGACATAAATTCTGATACCGAGTAAAAACATTTTTCCAACAAGAAGGCTTTTAATTTGGTTTTAAATGAATGTGAGCTATAAATTAATAATTTTAAATCAGTTGGCAACCTATTAAATAACTCCACTGCTTGGTATTTGGAACAATGCTTAGCTATGTTAAATTTTGGTGCCATCTTGTGTTTAAATTCCTTCCTTCTTGTACTTTCTCTTAACCTACGCTCCTCTTGTGATTCATACTCATGAATATACTTAGCAAAGTGATTCAGGATCACTAATATATATAAACTAGGTACAGTTAAAAAGTTCAGTTCTTTAAAGTGCTCTCTGCATGAGTCTCTTTGTGAGATTCTGACTATAGTCCGTATGGCACGTTTCTGCAAGATAAACGCTTTCTGACAGTTATAACTGTAGCTGTTTCCCCAATGCATTATGCTGTACCTTAATCTAGATTCTACCAGCGCGTAATATATAGCCTTGAGTTGCTTTATGTCTAACATATCTCTAAGGCTCCTGAGTGCATAACATGCTGATGATATTGAAGAGTCAATAACAGCTAGCTCCTGTTTCCAATTTAAATACATATCTATAGTAATCCCTAAAAATTTTACCTCATTCACTAATTCAATCTTGTCTTTTTTTATTTTTACATCCAAACTGTCATTATGGCGAGTTGTGGTCTTAAATAAAATGATGTTCGTCTTACTTGTGTTTAGCAAAAGGTTATTGGCTGTAAACCACTCGCAGAGATTTTGTAGGCTTTTATTAACATTTTTGGTCAATTCTTCTAAGTCATTCGCCCCAACTATTATATTTGTATCATCTGCAAATACAACAAGTTTTACATCAGGTTGAACATAATGCATAAAGTTAAGCAAGTCATTTGTAAATATAATAAATAATATAGGTCCTAAAATGGAGCCTTGAGGCACACCACGTGTTATATTTGTAATTTTAGAGGTATATATGACTTCATGATTACTTTCATCGATGCTTTTTATTTCAACAAACATACGTCGATTTTGTAAGTAGGATCTTAAAAGTTGTAAGGATTTACCTCTAATGCCGTAATATTCAAGTTTAGTTAATAATAATTCGTAATCAATTGTATCAAAAGCGGAGCTAAGGTCGATGAAAAGCCCTGCCACTTTCATTTTGTCATTTATTTTATTAATTATGTCATTTATAAGAGTGTTTATTGCATCTGAGCAACCGACGCCTTTCTGATACCCAAATTGTCTTAGATTAATTATTTTATTTGCATTTAAATGTACCATCAGTCTAGTTTTAATGATTTTTTCAAATATTTTTGATAGGGTTGGCAAGAGGGATATAGGTCGGTAATTTTTCGGATCAGTCTTAATTCCCTTTTTAAATATAGGAACTACTTTAGCCAATTTCAACTGGTCTGGAAAGACAGATTCTTTGAGACATTTATTAAAAAAATCAGATAGTGGAACTGCCAAAGTTTCTTTATTCTCTTTCAAAATAGATATAGGTAAATCATCAAAACCACAAGATTTTTTATTGGCCATTTTACTAATAATCTTTGTAATTTCAGATGGTGTTGTTGTATAAAAGGTTAAATCACTTTCTACTCTTTTTGTGCTCTCTATTAGAAAACTCATCGCTCTTTCTTTTTCATTGCTAGCGAGAGTCGATTTGAACACAAAACTGTCAATGAAGTGATTTGCGACCTGCTGTGGATCAGTTGTCACTTTGTTGTTCACTTTTAGGATAAAGTTTCTACATTGCCTGTTAGTTGTTTTCTTAGTACATTCATTAACAAGTTTCCACGTCTGTTTAGTTATATTTGTAGCCATATTTAAATTATTTATTATAGCCTTTTTCTTGATTTGCTGAATAACTCTTCTATAAATTCGAACATAGTTGTTTTTATACGTTTTTAGGCTGGCATTATTTACTGTACCTGAGCATAGTACTCTCTTCATTTTGCTTGAAACTTTAACCCCTTTAGTAATCCATTGTATAGAGGTATTTTTAAATGGCTTTATTCTAATCGATTTCTTTCGGTAACAATCTTGGAATACTTTAGCAAGACAGCTTATAAAACTATTTATTCCCATATTCGTCCAATTTTGGTTACTTATTTTTTTCTTGAAAGCAATACTATTTTTATCATTAAATATTCTTTTTTTTATTATTACAGTTTGATTTGATTTTTTACATTTACTATTTGTTTTTTCCAGAGTTAAATTGCAGAAAAGTCCACCATGACCATCAGCCAAGCCATTGTGATCAACAAAATAAAGATCTATGTCATCATCAGCGAGATTTGTAATCATGTTGTCCAAACACGAATTAGCGTTGTTCCGTATAAAAGTAGGAGTATTTATAAGGTATCGAAAATTATAACATGTCAGTATACTTAAAAATTCAGAATGTTTCTTACTGTCAACAAGTACGTCAATATTAAAGTCACCACAAATAATGCACTTCTTGTTAATAAAATGTTCCAATAATTTTTCTAAACTAGATATAAAACTCTCAAAATTTCTATCATATGGACTTCTGTAGCAACAACAAAGATATAAACCTGTTTCAAAATCTTTAACCCCACATATTTCAAAACTTTCAGATCTATACATTTTTTTTACAAAATCAATATTTTCACTTTCTTTATTTGAATGTACTAAAATAAGACTCCCTCCCCTTTTTTTGTTTGTCCTTGTATTGTATGAAACTAAATTATAATTGGAAAAGTTAAAGACATGAGCAGATTGTTCATTTAAGAAATGCTCTGTTATACACAAGTAGTCTAACTGAATACCCGTGGATGCAATGTATAATTCTAACTCAGTTGTTTTATTACTAATTCCACATACATTTTGATGAAAAATCCTTAAACAGGTTTTCTGCATCAAAGTGCTTTTACAGACTGTTTTTGATTTATTATTCACGAAAAAGATCAGTGTCGTTAAAACCTATGCTATTATTAGACACAACTTTAGATGAAAGTTGGTCTGTGTTCATTTTGCTGAAGTAATATGGAATAGTACCTGGTTTCATGCGACACTTTCCACTATCTTCATAAGTTTGCGTCTTAATATAATTATTATATCTACAGGTATATTCATGGTCTGAAAGTTTAAATAGCTTCAAATAGTTTTTCAAGTTTCCGAAGACATTTTTTATTGCTGTATTATTGACTTTGCCAGTAAACTTTGAAAACATTTCATACGAATAATCTAGTTTTTTGTTAGTATCAAAAGTGTATGTAAAATTAAAAATCTGATTACTTTGGTGTAATAGTCGATTAAAAGATTCTATTCTGGTATTAAACAAACTAGTATTCGATTTTAATTTAAAAGTCGGACAACACAGGATAATATTTGTATGCAATATCTTTTCGAGTCTGAATTTAATATGATCTACTAATTCTGCATAGTTTTTGGAAACTAAAAAGTCTGTTTCACCTAGAAAGATTATACAAAAGTCATTAAGAGTGTAATTTACAAGTTTTTTGTCTAATGTTCCAAGAAGATTCATAACACCTGCCTTCGGCATACAATAGTGGCATATTTTATAATTTGGAAAGGTGTTTTGGGCTATCCCTAATACAGCATTAACATTATTATCACTTAATATACACATCTTATTTGAGCGAGTTTTTTTTACAATATCTCGTTGTGTACTCGATCCGGTTGCGTCTAAATGAGTGGTGCCCTCTAGTGTTGCTCGCTGTGTTAAGTCATCATGCATCAAATTAGGTCCTATTATTGTTTCTTTCGTCGACATTTTATCTATTTCAGTTTGTTGAATAGGGCTTTGTTGTGTATTTTTGAAGTCAAGCTTGGTTCTGATAAGGCATTTGCGTTTTATTTTGGCCTCTGATTTTTTCGAGGAAGTGTTTACACAAATATGGGTCAGTTTGTCAATTCTTAGTTTGTAATCAGTTATTATTTTGGTTTGAGAACTATTTTCCAACAACAAATTCTCTATTTCAGTTTCTGCTATAATTAACTTTTCTTCAAGTATACATATTCTGCTTTTCAGTTCCTTCACATCGTCATTTGATTTTAAATATAAGTCAGGATAGCTACGGTTCAACTCATAAGAGGCGGTCGAAGTGAGTGATCGATAATCTTCCTCTTTTCCTGATAAATCTAATGAACTGTTAGAATTAACTGATTTACGTTTATTTCGAACAGTAACATTGTTTGTGTGAACCTCATTATTTAAGGTGCTTCGATTATGAAATAACTGCCTTGAGTTTTCTGTCATCCTTATTTCGATATTGTCAGTATTATATTATTTTAAACGTATCGTAGATTAATAATGAATGTGGGTATAACTGTGGGTCGAAATTTTTGCTTCTGTTTAAGTTTAGTTTATTATTTTAGGATGTAGGTAGACTACTCAATGTTGATAAGTTATACGTTTTTACAGTATGTTTATAACGTACTCAATCTATTTTTTCTGCCAATAGTTAATTACACGTAAATAGTTCCAGTATAATTATTAACGCACTAGCAAGCAGTTAAATTAGCCGAATAGTAACTCACAAATAACTGCTTGTCAAACTGTTTTGTTTCTTGGCTTGAAGCACACAATAGTCACTTTTTAATTATGTTTTTTTTTTAGTTCAAAACGTGTATTAAGTTACTAGATAACACTGTCACACACTATTTACTGATTTTGGTAATGTATTTAGTAGTTTTTACGTCATATAACTCAATGTTTACTTTTAAAATGAATTTAATATACGGAGCCAGCACTGTCGGTTTTCGGTGTACCCACACGAATGAACGGTTGGGTTTCTGGGTCGGCTGAAGGGTGAGTAAGAGTTTCCATCAGGAATTTCTCAGTAGCAGCCACGGAGTCCAGATTGGTGCCCGGTTGATGGCAAAATGCTCGCCCCCTTATGGAGTTATGATGGTTGGATGGGATGAGAATGTAATGTGTTTGTTTTCCTCAATAACTACCGCACTCAGAGACGTTTTATGATTATTTAAGCCGTAAATTCGTAAAATGGTCACAGACGCAGTTAGAAAGAAAGAAAAAGTATTTATTGGTCTCACACAGGACAAGAAATTAATAATAAAAAATTGAAAAAAAAAAGCAAGAGAAACACTAATCACACTGATTACTAAGTGAAGATTTTGACACTTTAGTGAAGGTTTTGTATGTTAACTCTTTACTAAGTGACGGCTTAAGTAATCATTAAATATCTGTGAGTACGGCAGTCAATCAAAGAAATAAAATAACTAACGAAATGTTGGTGTAAAATTAGTTTAACCCTTAGGAGATAACATGCGTGATTTTATGCTTAATGTAATAATGATCCAAAAATTTACAAGCCATTTTGTTATTATGTGTACGCAGAATATTATGATCTTAATATTTAAAAACACCTTCCAGATTTGTACAATATTCTGACAAATAAATGCGTTCTTTTTCATCTATTTTTAAATGAAATTGTGTAAACTAATAATTATTTTTATATTCAAGTACCGGGGGGTCTAAAATCCCGTCGGGGCTGCGGGTTGTTCGCAAGAGATACCGCGGCCTCGTCATGAAGGGCTAAGAAGGAACATGGTTTTTAGTCAGTAGAAGTCTGACACTCCCTTTCGCTCTGCCCAAAAGAGGGAGGAGGGGTTATTTGATGATTTTCCACCCGCCAAAAAAAAAAGGGGGGTCTAAAATGGCCACTTTAGCAGAAAATTCGTAAAATGGTCATAGACGCAGTTACTACTATAAAACGTCCATTTTACGAATTTTAACGCAATTCATAAATTATGATCTGCTAAAGTGTAATAACAACAGTAAAAAGAACTCCCAACTCCATTTACTAAAAGTTCCATATAATATAACATGTACTTATAAACTATTCACGGCCTATAAAAATAGCGATAAAGGGTACCTTTACCGCCACTTTTTCTGTAAATTACATTTTCTATTATGTCCTTAGGCTAAGCTTTTATGCCCCTTAGCTTGCACGGCCGTTAGGGTCATCTGTCTTTGTTAGTGCGTTACCTAAGATAGATGACACCATTGGCTAGGCATACCACAGGGTACACGCGTATATTGGCAGAGAAACATGGGAGCAAAGTTTAGTGTCTGTTTGGTAACTTCTGGGCATTTTCGTGCTGTATTTGTTTCGGTTAACAATACATATCTGAGGACTCATGTCTCATCGGCAGACTTTATTTATTATTGAGCCATGAATACATTAATTGATGTTCGATTGTCTATGCCAAAACAATTACTGACCGGGCGACTAGTAACTGTTCTTGCCAATACCACAATGTTCTATTTTCGTCAAGTATTACCCGACACAGACACTATTTCAACTTGCGCCCAACAACAAACTTATCAACGTTACCTGATAACACTGAACTTTAATGGCCGCCGTGTTTATCACTGGCCCGGGCTAACGGCGTCTAAACCGCCCTTCAAACATTTTATGGCGTCCTCACGTCCACGAAAAAAACTACCATCAGCTCCTGACAAAATTACATCTCACTTCAAATAGTGCTCGTAAAATTTACGCCAATTTAGATTCCCTTTACTCGGAGAAAGTCGTTTTTACAAAACGTTGTCGTATAATAAGTCGGTAAAACGTGTGTTTTACGAGGCTAGACAGACCCTCTGTTGTCTGCGTGTCTGTCACAAGATTGTCTGCCGAGCTGCAGATGAGATGGCAGATGGAATGTGGGGACACTTTCTATTATGTGGAGCTTACGTGTAACTGGGCTATTCGGAGGAATTGAGTTTGTTTCAACTGCACGATTGTGATTGCATGGTTTTTTGAGTAGAAGATGCGAGGGACTTAAAGAGGCATAAGAAGTTTTATTTTATTTTAGTTTACATTTAATTCGATAAAATGTGAAACCGATAAGCGGGTTAGTAAAACTGTATCACAAAGAACTCATAAATGACCGAACTGAAAACCTTTTACCCCGTACAGATAGAATCTAAATTCCAGGCCCAGAAACGTCAGGGACAACTCCCCATCACTCAATATTCCATCAGCTTGGAACGACGACAAGCAACTGATACTGCTATTCGCTCCGAACGAAACTAGCGCCAATCGCACATTCGCACGGAGGCGACGCACGCCACACGCGTCGTCAATCAGAAACGCCGTAATCCGGCAATAGAACGAAAACAATTGCCACACACACACCTACCCGCCAAATTACATTTCCAATTCATGAAGGCTGTTATCCAACTTTTTCCCTTTCTTCATCCCTTACCCAAACCCACCCCACAGTTTTCACCTCGCGATCTTTTTCTATGAATAATTTTTCGGAGGAGCTTGTTGACTTAATTTTATATCGGTATCCTTCTTTTTTAATGTGGGCCTAAACCGATAAAAGTGTTTGTACCGCGAATTGGTCGCGGATTAAACGGAGTTTTTACATCTTGCTTATCACTTCTCTTTTAAGGGTTATGGTGCTGCTGCGAATGGCTTGGGTGGAGGCCCTTCATCATAACAGACTGTAAATGGTAATTGCTGAACATGAGCTCTCTAATAGAACTGTCAGAGGAGAATATAGCTTCGTGATCTTGCTTGACTAATGGGTTAATTTTTCGCAGCACTGCATGCTCTTTCAAGAGTGTCATAAAAGTCGAATCCCTTTTATTACTCTTGAAGGGTTTCAGAATTATAATATGACAACTAAATAATTTACGTCACAGATCAAAAAAAAACCAAAGTATTTTAATAGAAAACTGACCAACTGCAATATTGTTTGATTCGATTAATGTTCGACTGAACAGATCATGTCGCAGACAGATAAATAACATCAATTACAGACGACCACATCACTAATACAAAACCTAATCAATACTTAATTAATTAATTAATCCAAAATATGCCAAAAGCAAGTTAAGCGCATCAATTATGATCCCGTCACGTTAAGTAGGAGTTAAGCCAAAGCCGATAGGTTCGGTAATAGCCAAACTTTTGAACGCAAGAGCTTTGACAAACGACGCCGCGTCGTAGATAACTAACTTTTAGTTCTCTGTTCCCTTGTATATTGTTTTATTCTCGTTTGATAGTAATTTTAGCTAATTATGGCTGGGTAGACTTTTAGGGTTATTACGGGCTTTAAAGTTACACTGATGTTGGTGTTTGTCATCCATAAGTACACTATTTTATAGAGTGTTTAATGGGTGGTGGGTTAAGTTATACTTATTTTGTACTCCGTGTTGCCTACCTAAATAACAATACAGCTGTCATAAATATTTTAAATTATAGCCATAACAGTGTTGTTTCATTGTATGTTATTTGTATGTGTAGGTATAATATTTGTATGCAGCTTAATTATTTTTCCCCTTTTCGAAATTATGCTGAGATGGCTAAAAAGTTGTGAGCCTGCCTTGCAAGTTTACTACAGTTTTATGACGCATTTTTCATATCTATCTAATATTATAGTAACATGAGTTACAACTCTGCATTGAACAAATAAAACTCTATTGAGTTATATAACTTCTATTAGTACCTATATTGCTTCGCATGATAAGAAATGAAAAATTATTAACTTAAGTTTACCTACTTCAAAAAACACACCTGTAATTTTATTAATCCCCAAAAAGTAAGGCAGTGGTGACTCTAATAGTAAACCCACATTTCGCCAGTTATGTTTAAGTCCCATATAATAGAAGTCAAGACAATTGACATGAACTGGGCACACATCCAGACTCCGCGGCTGATACTGACAATTTCCTGATGGAAAAACCCAATAACACTTTGCCCGGCAATCAAACCCAGGATCCGATGGTCAGCAGTCGCGCAAGATCTACTAGAAAATCATGCAAAATTTTCTCCAAATTTTCGGGCCGTTTCTCAGCAAAATTCTCCCAACAATTACGGCTCATAATATCAGAAGAGCGTGTAGGCAAAATATTTCCACAGTACAAGCACGTCGATAGGCCGGCCAGAAGGGTGAGCCTTCTGAATTTTCCGGCCAATTACGGAGCAGCCTCGTTTGCTACGTAACCGGCACACTTGAGAATTGCTCTCTGTGCATACGGCGCGGCTTATACTGTAACTCTTGTGGAGTTATTTTTAGATTTAGAAATGTTTGAGTTTATTCTGGCTTGAAATATATATGTATACCAACCAACATAGTATTTACCTACTTACCTTATGGTTGAACTTCATTTAAAAATATAGAATGAAAAGTTCGTGAAACACTAAACATGACGAAAATTATGCAAAAAAAAGAAAAAGATGAAACGTAAAACAAAAGGGATTGATTATTTTTTTAAATTTCAAAACGCTCACTTGACGCTTTTCGTGACGCAAGGGCTGGCTTTTATCTTGGCCAGAGGTTAAGTGTTGCCATATAACGTGGCAAAGCCGCCAGTCTTTTGGGCACATTACCAGCTGACAGCGTTGAGGAGCTGTTTTTTGATGCCTTTTATAGTTTGTTGTTAGTTTATTTATTAGTTTTTAATTAATGTAGATAGTTAGTTTACGCTATGAAAATAACTTGTTTTACATCATATAATTAAAATAAAAAATTACTTCTCCAAATCATCATCTTCCTAGGCCTTTTTCCAGCTATGTTGGGGTTCGGCTTCCAGTCTAACCGGATGCAGCTGAACACTAATTAGTAGCTCCTTGTAAAATATTAAACAATATTTTACAAGGAGCGACTGCCTATCTGACCTCCACAACTCAGCACTGGATAATAGAATATCTGGCTGACTGGTTGTTAGGCTTTCGGGCCACTGACTACCTGCTACGGCTGTCTAAGATCTACAAATGGTAGTCAGGACCAACAGCTTCACGTGTTTTCCGAGTCATGGAGGAACCTCTGTATGTAATGGATGGTCAGCCATCCACAGTCTAACTTATGCAAGTGCAGCTTGATCCGCATCGCTGTTATTAAATTATCTAGCCACGAATTCCTTAAAAATTACTTCGACAAATACCATTTTTAAAAACAATTTATTTATTACGCATAGCAACTGCTACAATTTAAGTACAATCAGCAGCACCAATATGTATACATTTAGCAACGTTTAGAAGCAATTTTAGCCTACTGTACTGGATTTCATTTTCGCGAAACGAAACTAACATTTAGGAGTTCATATTATCATAAATTAGGTCATATCTCAAAGTTGCAATCGCTTTTTCACGAGAAATTCTTGTTTTGACGTTTAGCTAGTGAATACATGTTTTTACTCGTCACTGTACATCTGACTACTTCCAGAACTGAAATCAAAAAAAGGTTCACACTACCTGCCAGGAGCACCAATTTCCCAACAGGTACCACAGATTAAAATGATAACGTCAGTAAAATAAACACGTGACAAGCCGCCATGTTTGAACAGGGCGCACAAACAGCAAGAGTCACCCTTGACATGTTGTAAGCTGAACGAGCCTAGCAAAGTTCGCAGATTTAATAGCTATCTCATATTTTTAGCTAAATTTCATACAAAAATCTTTATATACTGCAGCTTGCCTGTAATCCCCGAAGGATAAGTCAGAGGTGTACCTACTCCCGTCGGGGCTGCGAATTGTTTGCAAGAGATACCGCGGCCTCGACATGAACGGTTAAGAAGGAACATGGGTGGTCTTAGTCAGTAGAAGTCTGACACTCCCTTTCGCTTTGCCCAAGAGCGGGAGGGGTTATTTTATGATTTCCACCCGCCAAAAAAAAAAAAAAAATGAGGTGTACCTACTATTGTACCCACATTTCGCCAGTTATGTTAAATCACATGTAATAGAGGGCGCGCATAATGCCATCAACGGGGCTCAAATCCAGACTCCGTGGCTGCTATTCAGATATTCTTGATGGAAAACCCAATAAGCCTTTGCCCGACCTGGGTGTCGAACCCAGGACCTCATGCAAAGCACTCGCGCTTGCGACTACTGTATTTGTAATAGCACACGAGTATGTTCCAAGAACCACATGTAAGCATGGAGATTAAAGCTGGTACTTTCCGCACCTAGAGACAAGACAAGTCTTCGGAACAACATTCAACAAGGTCCATAGCACACGGCTTATTTTAACTTAAAACGCGCGTCGGTGGTGCCATAGGTGCCAATTTTTGCGTTTTTATAGATAAAAACGCGCGTAAAACACGATGCAAAGTGGCGTCTGAAGCCCGTTCGAAACTCGTTTGAACCGCGTACAAAGGGTCGGTTTGGGATCACTGTATCTGCGCGTATACGCGCCGACGACGCGCGTTTCTCGATCGCTTCGTGTGCTTAGGTTACAAGGTTTCGTTCAAACGTCGTTTGAAGCACGTATACGCGCGTCGTCAGCGCGTCGTCGGCGCCGTAGAAAATACGCCGTGTGTTAGGGCCCTAAGATACACGTGATTTCGTTTTAGTTTGCATCTCGTAGGAAACTGTGACAAGGACATCGGAATAAAACCAAATGTATTTCTTTTGCTGGAATAATTGAGGAAAGAAAGAAAAGTATTTGTTTCTTGAATTGTTTATTATTCTCTTATTTAAGGCGATGGAAATACGTACTTACCTAATAATACATTGCTATATAAATACTAAAAAAGTAGTAGTGTTTTGACTTATTCTTTCAGTATGATTGAACCATTTAAGCATTTCACTTTTAGTCACTTCAACTCTTCATAAACCCCAATGTTCTGGTATAACCTCATTCCTCAATTATCCTACTCATAGTTACACCAGACAATCATGTTTAAAATTTAATAAATATGAATTTGGTGAAAGGATTATTCAAACATTTTAAAGTTGTTCTAATTATTAACCAACAAAAAGGAAGTTGGTGGAGGTTTTCAATTCGACAGGTATTTTTTTTTTACCACGCATAACTTTTTTTATCACAAGTTTACTATTCGCACTAGTGCGATAGTTACTGACAGAAATACACGTTATCTACGTACACTGAAACTAGTGGTAGAACATCGATATTCGCTGTAAATAGAACCCTCGCCGACCTGACCTCGGTGAAGCAAAGTTCAGCGACTACGAATACATCGTGTAGAGAAAGATGACCTTTCTTGGAAGTCTGTGGGATGTACAGGATACCGTGTTATAGGGAAGCTTTGCTTTAACTTTAATTACATCACTATGTGTTGGGTGAAATTAGGTGGAGACTTTGGGTTTTAACTTGTTAGTTTTTAAGCAGCTCATAAAACTGTTTTATCAACTTCGACATTGACGAGGTAAAACGTGTGTCATCATCATCATCATCATCCTATTAATGTTCCCACTGCTGGGACACAACTAGGCCTCCTTTCTTCGAGAGGGAATGGGCTATGATCTACCACGCGGGCCCAGTGCGGATGGGTAGATGTCACAATTCTTCGATGACATGCCGGTTTCCTCACGATGTTTTCCTTCACCGTTTTTGTGAGCAGTGATGATGAAATAAATATCACAACCGGGGTTCGGACCCACAACTTACTGTTTATAAGTCGGGGCCGCCACCACTGGGCCACCGTTGCTAAAACGTGTAAGCATAGTAAATGGCTTCTGACTCATGGAAATAAACCATGTATTTTTTTAGGTAAAAATGTGTCATTCGTGCTCCTGATGTAGGGCACCAAACGGTGTCAAACTCCAACAGACGTATGACCTGTTTTTGTTTTCTCGTCAAACCTCGCTACGTAAAATGCGAACTCGTTCATAACAAAAGAAATCCGCGGGTAGCGATGTTCTTCAGACAGGTCAGGTGCGTAGTACTCTCATGGACTAAGTTCGTACATGGACGAACCTAAAGGCATATTGCAAGGATCGTTGCAGGCGACGCGACGTTCTATAGTTTAAGCCAACATAACATCACGCCTGTAGTAATTCCCGAAGGGTTAGGGAGAGCTGTACCTAATAGAACATTTCGCCACCAGGTCACCGAGGCGAGCCTAATACGAGACTCTTTGGCGGCCATTAGTAAGTTCTTAATACATAAATTAATATTAGTGTAAGAAGTATTTTTTATGTTGTTATTTTGTGCACTATCACAATTTGTCCTATTTAACCCAAAGGTTGACTGGTAGAGAATGCCTAGTGGTATTAAGTCCACCTATGTACCACTATTGTATCATCATCATCATCATTTCAGCCAAAAGACGTCCACTGCTGGATGTAGGCCTCCCCCAAAGAGGAGGGGTTTTGCCATAATCGCCACGCTCGGCAGGCGGGTTGGCGATCGCAGTATGGTTCGCAAAGGTACAGAGAACGCTGCTGCCCATTCTCTGGTAAGTCCCATAGTCGCCTCTTACGACACCCACGGGAAGATATGGGATGGTGCTATTCTTTACGTCCGACACCATACGCACACTATTGTATATGAAGTGTAAATAAATAATTAAATAGAATCCCAAAAACACTATGCCTGATCTATTTCTGCCAACAACAAAAGAAAAGGCGAATTTAAGTATATAAACCCAAAAGTACAATTAACGACAAAAAAAAGTGTGTTATTAAAACAATTGCCTATAGCAACTCGATACACGAAACAATTGAGCATTAATTAGCCGAATTAAAATAAGCTTTCACGGTATTACGGAGGCAGCTGTTAAATGAACTGTGGACTTTTAATCCGGCAATCGTATTTACCGGTCGACGTTAAATCGCCGCACTGGATTACAAATTAAAATCGCCCAGTTGGTCGCAATTGTCGTTCAATGTTTGTACACTGGACACACGGTGTTTTGTGCTACGAGTTATTAGTTACAATTGATGCAATAATTTTTAATATGGCTCTATCACATATTCTATCAACGGAATCTCATGTGAAATATATACATCAGATGTCTGAAACATATATGAGTGTCACTTAATCCTTTCAGCGATCCTGAACTTTTAACTTGGTATTACAATCAATGGCAACGCACAGAGTGGTTAAAAATCAAGCCAATGTTGCATATAAAAATTAAAAAAAATAAAAACTCTAGGATCCCATCATCGGATCCTGACTTGGTGACAATAGGACCACCTCGGGAGTATACCCTTTCAAACACAAAAATAATTTTGAAAATCGGTCGACAATTGACGGAGATATCTGCGAACAAACATAAGGTCCAAATAAGAAACTTCCTCCTTTTGGAAGTCGGTTAAAAAGTGCAATAAGTAAACAAAAAGGCCTGTTTATATCTTAAAATCGCTAAAACACACCCGATAAAGATTTTAACACTTAACAAAAGACGATCCATCTCAATTCTAAATTAGGTATTCAACGCAAAAACGTGATCTGTTCTCGTTAATTCCGAAATCCTCTTAGCAATTAACGGGTTAGAAATAAGTCCGGAATATCACAGGTGCGTCGAACAAGACGGCGAGGTAGCACCGCTCGGAATAAAACCATTACATGGGTGGGTGGCTCCCGTACATTATCTGTACTTTGTTGCGTTTTCACGGGTTTGATGTTCTGGGGACGGACGAATTAAAATGGGCTTTCATGCAGTTGAGTCAAGTTTTATATTTTAACTAGCTGACCCACGCAACTTCGTCTGCAACACATAATATAGCTTATAACCTTTCTAGATAAATCGACTATCCAACTTATTAAATTGAGCTATATCGTACTCGTAACAAACAAAATATCTTACCTTTCCTCTATAAAATACCTATTAGTTTAGATTGACTTCGATTATATTATTAAAGTAACAATTACTATAGGTATCTCTTACTGTTTAATATACAGTAACACCTTGTTAACATTATGGTGCAGTAATTTTTTTGAATTTGAATTTTTCCGGAGCCCCCAGAGGCCAGAATCCCCACGTACATACCTACCGCACCGGACCGAATGACTGCCACGCGCTAATTATTTTGTCGCCCGTATATTTTTACATTGCGATATCTTCTAAGATATTTGTTTAAACTGTATAGAGTAAATGGCACAAATATTTTATATTAAATTTCCGTGCTAGCAAACACATTTATTTAGATATAGATTAATACCATATGGGTTAAATAAGCTTCGCAAAATATAATTCTTTTTAACCTAACATTTTAATATAAAAAAATGGTTACAGTGAGTCAATCGTAAAAGATAAACATATGCTGTCGCGGACTTTTTTTTAGAACTTTTAAAGAGGAACAATTACTTCATACATGATATTTACGTAACTTAAACCGTTTTCGCAGCGCACGCAACGGAAGCTCTCAAAAAGGAATATCTTTTCCCGTTTTTGCAACATTTTTCATTTATGCTCCGCTCCTATTGATTGTGGCGTGATGTTATATAGCCTAAAGCCTTCCTCGATAAATGGACTAACCAACACTAAAAGAATTTTTCAATTCCAACCAGTAGTTCCAGAGTTTACCCCGTTCAAACAAACAATCAAACAAACAAACAAACAAACAAACAAACTCTTCAGCTTTATAATATTAGTATAGAAGATTCGGTCATTTAAATAAACATGATGAGTTTCCTCCGTGCCACGGAAAACACTTTGGTTTCGACTGTCATTTGTTGATATCTGGCAGTCGTATCAGGTAGTCAGTGGCCTGAAAATCTGACAAACAATCTTTACAAGACTAACCATTACTAACTGGATTGTGGAGGTCAGATAGGGAGTAGCTCCCCCCAACATAGTTGGGAAAAGGCTAGGCAGATGATGATGATGATAAGTTTAAATCAGCATGATGCTGATATCTCTGTAATGTAAAATCTACAAACTGGGAAATTACGAAGATCGTGTTACTTTGTTTTTATGGTTTATTTTATTGCCATAATTTTTACCTAAATTACACAAATTACATAATACAAAACAATGCCATACAATGTTTCATATATAATGAGTACAAAGTTATGAATTGCCTATACACGATCCATGCTTCACAACTCAGCTAGAAACCTTACTCTATCAAAACACAAAACATCTTCCTCAGACAAAAACCCTCCAAAAGAAACTGACCGAAACTTTCTAACACATAATAAATTTGCAAACTTAAAACATATTCAAATGATACCCGCTGAAACACACATAAAACGTGTCGAAATCTTTAGGGTCACATCCGTGAGGATACCACTGGGATCGAAAATATCGTCGTTGACATTAGCATATGAATTCTGAGAGAGTAATAAAGGAATAATATGCAAATAAAGCCGAGTGTAGAATGCCGGCGGGCAATAAAACGCGTGTTGTGTTCCGCTTATGATTATCGTATGTTCACATAAATCTAGACCTCAGCTTTATAGGCGCGTTGGGTGCAATGACGGAGCTCAATGTGGAACTTCATTATTACTGTTTTACATTTGCGGGTTGAAGAATTAGCTTACTGTAATTCTGAATGTGTAAATGAACGTGAAACTGAATGTTTTATTCGTTAACTGTGGTGTTCAATTTATTTAGATAATTATTTTCCTTGCTAGGTTTTTTTTATCGTATCGTGAGTGCGTTAAGAAATATTTAAAACCCACATACAAAATTAACTAGACCCTGAGACACTATCTGCAAGCAATAAAAATATGAACAGTAGTCAATCGCTCACCCACTTGAATCAACCGTGCCGTCACTTTGGCTCTTTAAATTAACTGGAGGTGGCTGTTGATAAAGATAAAACATCGAAACGAGAATACTCATGTTTAAAATGAAGTCGTTGTCCACCAGTGGTGGGCAGCCGATATGTTTTTTTTAGTCATGGAATAGCTTTGAAAATCTATAATAAAATACCCGACGTCAGTATTAAAAATAATTATGCCACTACCAAAACTTAAGAAAGTTCTCACCTCTCTATGAATACAAAAAATGTTATAATACTGTTCAAGACTTTATAAATGATTTTTTTTTTTTTTTAATTTAATTTTGGTTTTGTTTTTATGATTTGTTTCATTTGTATTTTAATTTAATTTCATTTAAAATTTGTATGCCTTCGTGGCAAAACATAGCGCTCAAATATGTTAACCTACCACCATTGTGCAAATACTTACCTATGTTTAGCAAATAAAGATTCTGATTCTGATTCATGTCACGTCCGCCACTGCTGAACAAAGCGGGGGTAGACACCGTTAATCACCTAAAAATTGCATATTCAAAAATCTAAATTCAGCTACCAATTAAAAATAGCCAGTCCATAAAAATCACAGTCCATTCTAACAAACTACGTACCGTTTAACTTGTACCGCATATTTGGAAATACTCGTCCGGTGCGAGTATATTATAGCGGGTGTTGGCGCGTGAAATTGGGCAGCGCCGGGCGACGCCCGCCGCCTCATAAAACATAGCTGACACGTAATGATGAATCACATAATAACTACATACTGTATTGACGGGCATAAACACTGTCCTCTACAGATTATGCAAGAGTATTTTATTATGAAGACTTTTTGCTGTTTAGGGTATGGTCGGGCAGTTATTTCAAAGAAAGAAAGAAAAGGTTTCACACAGGACAAAACCAATTAACAAAAATATAGATTAAAAAAGTAAACATAAGAGAAACACTTAAAATTAGGACATACATACATACATTAAATTTAAATTAGTCCCGTACGAAGCCAAAAGGCCACTATCTCAGCATAGTGCTGTAACATTCACAGCTTCGCAAGGGAAATGTTTGTGAATATTCTAGATATTTTAGTTGTAATCGTAACTAATTTTCGTGGACGAGTGGTATCAAGTGATAACCGCCTACGCCGCCTATTTTTTGGTTTGTGAGACTCGTCTAAAATGTGGCTGTCGGACAACTATTTTTTTTAATAGCCTTGTATGTCCCACTTTCTGGGCAAAGGCCTCCCCAATATACTTCCAGGTACTTAAAAAACAGGAATTACAGACGTAGGCAAGACGGCTGCCAGGCTTCAATAGGATTGGGTAGGTCACGTAACGCATATGCATAACGACCAACTAGTCTAAATAATATAAAATCTGTAACGTTCTACACCAATCACGTTTGCGGAATTTCGCTAGCTTATTTAAATTAATGAAATCAACTTTGATTACTTACTGAAAAATACTTCCGTAAGACATCGTTAAAGTCGCCTAGCCCATACAAAGGGTTATTAACCGAATATTTTTGCGCCAATCATCTCAGTTCGGAACTTGGTTCGTTTGCATATTTATTACTTTTTAATTTTTATCACCGATGACAGACATCGAGTTTGGTGCTAACTTTAATTCCTGGTAATTAAAGTAAGCTCTTTGAAAAACAGTTCCGGGACTCCGTATAAAAGTGTTTTATCTTATGTCGTTGTAGCAAAGCTGAATTTTCATTGTACAATAGCATTATTATTGTACCACCTTAAATGCTATTGTAAAATGACAAATAAATAGAACCTTTTTTTTTGGCTGGTAGAAAATCATCGAATAACCCCCTCCCGCTCTTGGGCAGAGCGAAAGGGAGTGTCAGACTTCTACTGACTAAAAACCACCCATGTTCCTTCTTAGCCTTTTATGTCGAGGCCGCGGTATCTCTTGCGAACAACGGGACGACGCGACGGGAAACTGACCCTTTTTTTTTTTTTGGGGGGGTGGGAAATCATCAAATAACCCCTCCCGCTTTTGGGCAGAGCGAAAGGGAGTGTCAGACTTCTACTGACTAAAAACCACCCATGTTCCTTCTTAACCGTTCATGTCGAGGACGCGGTATCTCTTGCGAACAACCCGCAACCCCGACGGGAAACGGACCCTTCACGAAGTATTTTGTACATCAAACTAAGTGACTCTATGCAAAAATGTTAGTGAATAATCACTTTTTATGGTTAGACTCAATGTAACTGTTGGATGCATTAAATAGTACGGGTATTGTGGAGGTATTTAAAGTAATATTTAAAAAAAACTGTAAATAAAACTGGTATTTTGACCGCCAATGTCTCGGCAACTAGAAGGTTCCTAGACCTTATTACTCAGGGCATAAGAGTCATTTAAAAGTGATCGACCATCATTGGGCACGATAATACTTCCTTTCCTTTCCTTTCTACCACCTTCTACCTACTGAAACTACAGTAACAATTCATATGATTAATAGAGATAAGACGTAACCCTGAAACAAAAGTTACCTAGTACTATTATTTACCTAGGACCTAAATCGCAATCATTCACCTCCTTATCCAACTAATTCCCTAACACGGAAATCTTCATCAAAGTCTTAAAGAGTTCCACCCTAAACTCCTGACTTACCCTTTTAAATTGCAAGCGTGAGCATATTAGTCTTGATTTCGTGCCGTGCGGATAAGGTGCTTCATTTGTCTTTCGGCTCTTAACTGGTATTTACAGTTTACGAGCCACTGATACTGGCTGGGAATTTATACACTGTCTACCTGTGTATATGGGAGATAAATATTGAACGAAGGGAGGAAAATTTTAGATAAGAAACAACAAAAACATAAATTCCCGAAGGGTTAAACAGAGGTGTAATTAATAGTTCACCCATAATTCGCTAATTATGTTAAAGTCCCATGTAATTTTATTTTATTTATTTGGCTCACCAACAATTGAATACACTAAATCAAAGATATGAGATACATACATTAGAGTCACAGACAAGTGTATCAACCTCTTACAGGTAAGCACAACATGCACAACTTATTCGTCTTTGAGTGCCTACTTATAAACTGGTGAGTAACCAACTACTCACCGCAAATAACTATATATTTTAAATATATAGTTAAAACTATATTAAAAATTAATTGAATAATGGGGGTAGAGCCTAAATTGCCATCAACCGGACACTAATACAGACTCAGTGGCAGCTACTGAAAAATTCCTGATGAATAACCCCAATAACTTTGCCAGACCCGGGAATCAAAGAACCTCAAGCTCCGTAGTCGCGCTTACAATCACTAGACCAACGAGGCAATCAATAATAAGGCAGTTAGGTCAGAAATATCGGAACTAAATAGATACCTACCTATCGCCGTAATTACTGTGAAGAGAAAATCATGTCTGCAGATATTTGTATTTTTTTCTAGATCGTTTACTTGCCTTATTGAAAGTCAACTCTAAGTTCCTTATTATAAGTTACTTTTGCACTTTAAAAATCACGAACTGATATGGCAGATCAAGTTATTGCCATTGTATTAGAACGCCATTCTAGAATGATACTTTTTACTTTCCACACTTTTTAGACACAGACACCACCACCACCTCATCACCCCGGAGTAAAATATGCTAAACTCCCCTCCATAAATGTATGTTAAATCCGAAGTTAGTACTATGTTGTTTTAATTTGTGCTTTTTCCTCCGTGTTTATTAATAAGGTCAGTGATAATAAAGTACAGGCTAAATTGCAGCATCCGAATAACAAATAATGAACGAATATACCTAGAGCATAAAATCTCAAGCAATTTACCGATATGTTGAAGCAGTGCATAGAATCACTTGAGACGGTACGTCCGCGTCGGTTCGATTACCGAGTAGGTTTGCATACGGTCAGCCGAAGGCTCGCAGGAGCCGGGTGACTCCAGCACTCTTGGACTAATGCATTTGCGATTGCACAGCCATTGTCGGGTAAAATGCCAATTTTCAACTATCTACTTAAACTTCGCACTTGGTCGGTGGTCTGTGTTATAGGGGAATTGTGGTAGACGTGTTTTATATCCACAAATAGATCTTTGTTTTGAGTATAAACGTGATAAATTGAAAGTCGTGTATTCAAATTAATCTGACCAGATCAGCACTTTTTGTACTTCACAAATATCAGAGAAACCCCAAATGCCCTATAACAGTGGAAGAAGATTATGACGGGACTTACTGGCAAATGGCTGATGTTATAAGGAGTAAACACTCAGGTTAATTTTGTTTCATTTCCCACGGACGAAACTCACGGGCAACAACTAGTTCTATCATAGGTATCATTTTAATTCCCTCGACTACAAAGAAAGCCACACAAAAGCGTGACGAACCACACTGCTCCAACGAAACCAACTTACACGTCTGCTCACCCTATCGCTTTAAAAACTCTTCCACTCAAACACAAGCAATTCCCAGCAACAGTCTGTTAATACGGTATAAATTGTCAATTTGTTCCCCCAGACGCCGCACACCCCTCCATTTCACCCCCTACCCCGCGGCATTATTTCCTGATATACAGCTAATTCTCGAAGACATTTCTTTAAAAAGTTGCAGAACCCATAAAGGAGATAATCAGAAGTTTTGGCTTGTAAGCCCGGCTTGTTATCGCATTGTGGCCTCTCTAATCAAGTTCTAACGAGGTGGTTTTGAGTGGGAGGCTTTCACACTGTTAGCGTGATTTGATAGTTGGTTGACGCGATGAATATTATGTTGTGATGTTATAGTTTATGTTAAAGCAATGTAAGTACAGTTACTTGCATTAGTTGCATTAAGAGAACACTGCATTTGTGAAGCAAGAATTTGCGTAATTAAAACGAATAGAGTGCCTCGTGGTCGCATGTGCGATTACTTTGGATGGGGTCCTAAGTAGGTTTGATTCCCAGGGCAAAGTGTTGTAGGGTTTCCCCATTAGGAATTTCTAAATAGCAACTACGTAGTCTGAATTTGTGTGGCAATAGGTTCTCCCCTTATTACTTAGAACTTAAACATATATTACTTAACTGGTAAAATGTGGGTACTCTATTAGGTAGGTGTCTAACCTTTTCGGGATTACAGGCATGATGTTTTTTTTTTAAAACGAATAGATATAATATTATGACACTTAATTCTTTCCACTCTGGACAAAGTATAATTCCTCTTTTTGATTAGTTTCTCATTTCATCTCTCACCTATTTTTTACCGTAATCCAATTAGTAAAGAAACAAGTCGATCCACATGCAAGTACCAACAAACATTTTATGTTCTTCCTTCAATGTAGCTTTTCATTCCTCGCCCATTGCGTTCTCAAAACTTCCTTGTCATTATTTCCTAGGGGAGGTGTCGGGCTCCTTATTATGCAAATAAGACGTGTTTTCATTTAACACGTCATTTCGTAATAACAGCCCCACTTCAGTTTTTCATATGCACCCTTATTTTGTGTATAAGGCCCTGTAATTACACCACTTTGAATCCTGTCGTAATTGGCCTTATTACGAAATCCTGGTAAAATAAAAAAACGTTGGTTAGACTTTTAATTATCTTTGACAACAAAGCCATTGGAAAGGCGGGCTGCGGGTTGTTCGCAAGAGATACCGTGGCCTCAAAATGAAGGGCTAAGAAGGAACATGGGTGGTTTTTAGTCAGTAGAAGTCTGACACTCCCTTTCGCTCTGCCCAAGAGCGGGAGGGGTTATTTGATGATTTCCCACCCCCCATAAACAAAAAAAAGCCATTGGGAAGGCTTTTGCCCAGCAGTGGGACAGAGAAAACTGAAAACAAAACAGGGCAACAGATGGTTGAAAGTTTTTACAGAATATAGACACTAAAAGTAATAAAATATGACAAAACCCAATTGCAAAGCTTAAGGACAACTGCTAATAAGTTTAAAGTTATACGAACCCTCTAATATATTACAAGTCCTCCTCTCCAACTACATTTAATTCCAAGAAAATACACCCGACACATATACTCACGTAAATGAACCGGTACAATATAGCCGTCTGTCTCGTGTGCCCGCTCCTTTACAATATCGCCAGCGTAATCAAGTCTTGAAGGCGAATAATATGAATCATCTACCGTAAGGGCGGTTTGATATCTTGGCACGGAGTGTACCACGGTTTAAATTGTCCTCGCGTCACTCAGAGACGTAGAGAAGGATAAAGTTAGAACCTTAGTTTAGAAGTTATTTATGTCCTTTATTTGTCAGTCTTTATTACTTTGTTCTTGATAGGAATTAAGAAATATGGTTTGTTTCGGGTTCAAACGAAAATATGTTTTGTTTATTTGTTTACTTGCGAGCTTCATTTGCCGTTTTTCATGTTCCTATCGTGTATCATTATGACAGTTTCAACAATATAATTCTAAATAATAGCGCCGAATATATCATGTCAATATATATTATATAATGAAATAGCAATGATTGTATAGTCGGATGACCGTCGGACTGCCAAATTATAGATCTCAGGTTTGAACTTAAGACACGTGACACCTTTGATTTTTCAGATTTATGTGCGTATTGGATAATTATCACTTTCTTCTGTGAAAGAAAACATCGTGAGGAAAGCAAACTAGCATGATTGAGAGATATTTCTCGACAGTATGTAAATATCTATAATGTAAAGCCCAGTCGGTAGTACATGGCAGCATAAATACTTTGACACTAGCTTAGGCACTAACCACACAAAAAAGAAAGAAGTAATAAAATAGTGACAATGCTGAAATAAAACAAAAAGCAGAACACTTATCAGTCTGATACTTTCTTGGATTTTACAATAGTTACGTATTTTGAATTATGTGTTGAGTTATCTGAAACATTCTAAAATACCGATCATTTCATTCAGCCACACAAACACAACCCCTTACATTAACAAACAATAAAGACCTTAAAACCCTCTGAAGCGCAAGCACTCTAATAGCAAAGACACCGGATAGATTCGCCGATAAAAATGCGAAATCCTCTTGCAATGAAATTGCGTATTGGGGCTCAGACAGGGTGTAATCTGCCTACGGTACCCAAACGCTCCCAAGGGTTCTGTGGAGTTGCACTCGCCACCATAGATTAGATACGCCTTTCTGTAAAGTACACCTATTTCGAATATACCTGGCTTTTAGTTGTGAAGTACGATCGTAAATATGGCAAATGAAGTTAAAAAAAAACGTTTTGAGCATAGGTTTTATCTCTCATATCAGCAAGAACTGTAACAGAAAAGCTTATGACGTAGTAAAAGTTTGAAGAATTAGTCAGTACTGCTGTACTGACTTCGGCAGTGAAGGATCTGACGTCTGATGATGGTATCTTCGACATACATGACGTTTTCTTCAAAGTACATAAGACTTGAAGTAGTATCTGTCGATAGAAAAGACAAAGTAAATATTTAACTAACAAATTCAAGTCTTCTGTGTTCCTCAATGTCCTCCATGTTGCGATGATAGATAGTAAAAATAACATCTAATTTGAAAACCAAAACTAAGTAAACAATCAAGAAAGTAACTTTACCACATTGTGGTTGAGTAAAAATCCAGTCTGCCGGTACAACCGTACCATACTCTCTGGTCGGCACATGGAATCGCGCCAGAACTAAATGAAATTGAAATTAGCTTTCTCTCCCTAGAGCCACTCTTGGAATTTTCCAAAATAAAAGCGTATTATATTTTAAAATACGATTCTAGTCGCTCTCGTAAATGGAAAAGTCACTAGAACTTAGTGCTTAGTTTTTCGATACGGTAAAAAGTTGCAACGTTTTATGTTGGATCGTTTTTTATGCTGCACTACGTCACAATACCAATCTGGATGTTTTTTTTAGTTTGTTCGTTATAAAGGGGACTTTTTCCGTAGGTATAAATAAAGAGATGCCAGACAAAAAAATTAAATAGTACTTGCATCGTGTTCAGGAACAAAATGTAACTACTTCATCGAAAATAAATCGAACACGCCCGCGTGTTCAAGTGTATCAAGATTCCAATTGTCATGTCATGCAGCCGTTAGCTCAAACATCGATCATAGTCATGTATTCAATTATATTTTACATTCAATTTACTGATTGACAATCACAGTAAGAAGGAACTAAGTATATTATTCCTTTAAGGGCGGCGACAAACCACGATTTTGTCAGTTCGCTTATTGCTTCACTTATCGAGTGCCCCAAAGACTGCGGAATTGCGAATTTAATTTAGGTAACCATTTGACAAAATCGAAGCACGCCTATCTGCTTGTTTCTAGGCATCCCAAACAATTGTGTGTAAATCATTTATTACAGGAATATCGTGTGAAGCGCCAATAAAATACGTATTGTAGAGGCTTACAGGGACATGTTTGAATACGCCGCTCAAAATTCAGAGGCGCATACTTGATGAGCCTGTGTGGGAACCATGACAAGCCGCGCGTACTGCAAGTACTACGCCACTACGGTACGCCACTACGCCCGGCGTAAAGCGAGAAATATATTAAATTGTTACCTTCTAAATAATTTACCTGTAGTCTCGGTAAATCGAACACATTTCAGATTTTAGTGAAGATAATGAAAAAAGGGTTTAGGTATCGTACCGCCATGTCACCAAAACAACTAACTTCTTAACTGTACTTATTAGGTTAATTAAACATTGATAGGACGGAGGACAAGTACACTTTATCTATACACAGTAACTGTTCTAGATAAAACAAAGGTGTGAGCGCATAGTGTAGTTCAGAAAAGTCTCTAATTTATTTATTTATCAAATGATGTCGATAACAATAACAACAACCACTGTTTATTTCTGGCCTAATAAAATTACTATTATCGATACAAGATTAGATTACGTCAATCAAGAACTAACAAAATGTAATCCGAAAAGCGATCACCTGCCGGAACTTAGAACCCGTGTCATGGCTGGTAATCTGGACGGTTTCACTTTTATATTTAATTTTATTGCCGTTTCGCGTTCAATACAACATGATGACTAACATGGAAGTACCATACAAAAATGTTTTAGATGAAGATTTCATAAAACTGTATAAACCGCTGATCTACATTCAAACGTTTCTGAGTTCTGTGAAAGTGAACATACGAAACAATTTTATTTATCCGCCTTTGTGGATACAAACTGGATACAGTTTCTTGTTTATTGCAGTTAATCTCGTGTTTGCATATCTAGCAAGATCTGATAATAGCGAAACTGAGCTAAATTTTTTGCTTTCATGGCAGATTTACGGAGGATTATTTCTCAACGCATCAGTCGTTATACTCAACAATACTGTCAACCGAAGTTCTATGGTGGAACTGTTCCTCACGCTGCAGACTATTGACAGGGAACTGAAAGTCGTTGGCAAAGAAAGGCACAACAGAAAAATATATCTCTTTATGATACAAAGTATATTAGTAGCAATGTTAATACTCTTCTTGCACGTGGTACAAATGTATCCGTACCTCGATCCAGCCAAACTATGGTTTATTTTATTTACTTTATCCATTTATATGGTCGAAGACGCCGAAATAATTTTATTTATGATGATAATGATAGTCTTGCATCAAAGAATTTGCTACATAAATGAGTTGATAGATTGTAGCAGTGCAATGTGTTGGCAGCAGTCACATATGGACACTCAAGTATTTGAAAGTGTTGGGCAAGCTCTCATTGGTGTTGTGCGGGCTATCAGATTTGTTGAAAAAATATTCCGCATTTTTGTAAGTAGTAGACTAGTTATCTTTTCCATCGCACATAAGATGTTTTTGAAAAGTTTTGCTACTGCTTTTAGGGTGACAGACCACACAGACCACGATGATGATCATAATAAAAATGAAATTAAAAAAATATCAATAAAAAAAAATGGAAAATTAAAAAATATTAATAAATAATGTTGTTTTGAAATAGTTTCTTTTTTAATATTATTTAATTTCGAAGGTGTTATTATTTTACTTTGGTGTTTTTACTTTTTTTCTACTATGTAGTCGGTGTCAGATAGTGACCGACTACATGGTAGAAAAACAGTTCAATCGTAAATGAGTAAAGAATATAATATTATCATTTCAGATTTTATACTTGGTAATACATTTGTTCTTGTATCAATTGATAAATGTTGAAAAGGCGTTAATACTGAAAGACAATGTGAAGATGACGGTAAGTAATAATATAAGTAATCCTGGCAAAGCCATCATACTATCACTAAATATTAATGGACATTTTATTATCTTTACTGCACCTTTTTTTTAAAAAAAGAACGTTGTCCCACACTAGGAATTTCTCCTGTATCGTGGGTGCGTTTACAAACATATAAAGTCACATACACAAATACCCAGACCCGAAACAACTATCTGCAGGCCATACAAATCTTTGTTCCGTGCGGGGATCGAACCCGCGACACGCAGCGCATCTGTCCAATCGCTTAGCCACTGCACCAACCGTGCCGCCTAACCTATACCGTAACCCTTTGCGGATCACAGGCGATATGTTATGATTTAATACTCACTTCAAATAATTATATTATCCAATAATTCCACTAGTTGGCGCACTCAGCCTTTTTTTTTGGGGGGGGGGTGGGAAATCATCAAATAACCCCTCCCGCTCTTGGGCAGAGCGTAAGGGAGTGTCAGACTTCTACTGACTAAAAACCACCCATGTTCCTTCTTAGCCCTTCATGTCGAGGCCGCGGTATCTCTTGCGAACAACCCGCAGCCCCGACGGGGGCGCACTAAGCCTCAATTTGCTTTACAGGTTTTTATAAATGCTATATTGCAACATCGGTAACTGCAAGTATTGTAGTACCTATCTATATAATTGTGTATTATTTATATTATTTCAGAAATTCGATTGGCTCTGCTTACTTCTGTGGCCACTATCGCCAGACGTCCTCAGTACCAAATTCGTATTAAGAATTTGCGTAATTAGCATTGTTATACAGCGCTTAGAAGCTAGTGTAATCCAAACTAATGACTACTGTAATTCAGCATTGAAAGTTATCAATGGTTGGTAAAGCTAATTATATTAAACTACTTACCTTGCTCACGATTTAGTCCTTGCTCGTGAGATTGTTGAGATGGATGTACGGGGTGAAAATAATGGATAAGGTAAAAAATTTGCATGTTAGAGGAAGTTGAAATGTTACAGAAAAGTTGAAAGGGAATCATTTAACTTGGTATGAACATGTGATAATGAGCGAAGAATTGCACGCGACAAAATAAGTGTTAAAAATAAATGTTGATGGATGAAGAGGGAGAATAAGACCAAGGAAACGATGGATTGTGCGACGAATGATGTTAAAGAAAAATGAGTAAATAAGAGCGTGACAGTTGAAAGAGGAGAATGGAAGAAAAATCGTGTTGGGCTGACCCCAAGTAACTTGAGACAAGGGCAGGAAGATGAAAATGATAATTAAAGCTTGCGATTTTGTCCACTTGATAGTTAACTATACCATAAAACAGTCTTCTTCAGTGAATTAATGTTTATAGTGGAATCCGTAGAAAAATGATATTCTCGTTTACTAATTCTAATTTATTTGTTTCAGCTTCCTCTCGTTACTACATAAAGAATATCATCCGCCTGCTAACTACAGAAATGGAATCCATGACAATCTTCAATTTGTTTCCAATCAACAACGTAGCTCTACAGAGTGTTACACTCACCACTAAATACTCCATTGTGCTATGTCAATTTGCTCTAGACAAGATAAAGTTTAAAAACTAAACGACAAATTTTAAAATAAGTTTTATTATTGCTTTTTTCTTAGTTTTCGTTGTTTATTGTCATATTTTTTGATCGAAATAAATTGATCTTGACCGTTGGAAATCCTTTATGGTTGGATTTTATCGCATTTCGTGACACACATGTGTAAGAAGCTTCTGTAAAAGCTCCAGAAACAATATTACAAAATAATAGAAAAAAATAATGGAGGTACCTAGAAATATCACGTTATCGATTTTTCACACCACTTTTTCACATCGGAGTGAAATGAGCTCTATCTCCTGATAGTTGACGCAGTCTTGCAATTCACTACTGTACATCACAGTAAACACTTAGCAAGTGTTGATTCATAAATATGAAGGCTATGCAGAAATCACCACAGTATCTTCTAAATAGTTGAGAAATAATAGTATTATTGCAAAGCAGTCTAACGACCGTGTCGAGCAACCTTGACAACTGAACTACTACTAAATGGTTTTATAATAACTGATCTTAATAAATACAAAATAACTTAGTTAAATGCTTTTCAAAGAGCTGACTTCCATTTTACTAATTAAACGACAAACGACTATAAAATGTTTATAAAAGTTTTATTTACAAAGAGACAGTACCTCAGTGGTAACTGTCTTGCGATTAAATAATGGCGTCTAAACTAGAGGAATCAAATAAATACGTTTTAGATGAGAATTTCTTAAAGTTGTTTAAGCCACTAATTTATGTACAAACAATTATAGGTTCTGTGAGAGTGAATATACGATATAATGTAATTTCTTCGCCACTGTGGATCCAAAGTGCATACTCTCTGTTCGTCCTTTCATTTGCTTGCATTTGTTATACGTTCTATAGTGACATATACAACATAGATTTTACGATAACATACCTTGAATTAGCTTGGGCAATCTTACAAACTAACATAGGAGTGGTATTGAATGCTACTATCATAATCACCAACAATTTTATGTACAGAGAATCAAACGTAAAGCTTTTCCTAACGTTGCAAAGGATTGACAGAGACCTAAAAATTACAGGCAATGGAAGACACAATAAAAAAATATACGTCTTTATTATTTTAAGTATAATAATGTTCCTGATATACCACGGCTACTGTTGGATACTAGATACTTTAGCCTTCGACCTAACCATGATGTGGATTGTACCAGCGGTATCTACTTTATTCACTGTAGAAGATTATGAAAGTCTTCTGTTTCTGACGATACTGTTGTTCTTAAACGAGAGACTAGCATTTATTAACAAAATGATAGATTTTGGTACAGAAATAAAATGGCAGCAGACGCATTTAAACATCCAGGTGCATCACAATATTTGGCAGGCGTTCGATAGTGTTGTTGAAGCTATCCGGCTGACCGAAAGGGTTTTTCGTATTTATGTAAGTACAAGTAGTATTAACATGAAATAATCCAGCATTTACAGCAGCATCATGCTGTTATCTATGGTAAACCTGCTTGACGCAGGCACCTGCATGTTGTTTAGGTTTTTTTTTTGTTTCCTTCCTGAATCTATAAATATTTGTTTTGCGTTGTATGTTTTTTTTATTTGAATGCACGTCATGTCTCCGCGAAATGTTTTTTTCTTTTGTCTTGTTTTTACTGCAGTTGCCACCAGTTGTAATGGTAATATTGTATCAGTCGTACTTTATTATATTTCAGATGCTGCTCATAGCCACACATTTATTCATTTACTATCTATTAGGCACGAAAAGGCTAATAACTACGATGGCAATAAAGGTAAAAGTTACCTTACTACTATCATACATACAGAAGTTTTTGAGGATGCGTGGATGAATGTTTGTTTGTTACTCTTTCACGCAAAAACTACTGAATGGGTTTACATAACATTTGGCACAGAGATATTTTATAACCTAGATTAACATATAATAGGATAGATACTTTAAATGCCGGCAGTACGGACACGTGGGTCAATCACCAAACTCTAGGCGGCCGATGCCTCGGGCATAAGCTAAAATCATACTTTAAAAGCTTTTTAAAAACACTCAAGGCTTTTGACTACCCCGTCGGGGCTGCGGGTGGTTCGAAAGAGATACCGCGGCCTCGGCACAAAGGACTAAGAAGGAACATGGGTGGTTTTTAGTCAGTAGAAGTCTGGCACTCTGTCCAGAGCGTTGATTTCCCACCCTCCAAAAAAAATAAAAAAAGGCTTTGGACTACGATGTTTCACTTCTTTGCCCTTTGAAATCACTTTTCAAGTGTGTCTTAATTACCTATGAGGCGGCAGTTACGCTAAAGGTACCAAATTATCAACAACCTTATGGAATAATTCTGTATCTATGTTATGGAATAATGATTGATGACAAAAGTGACCTCCTTTGCAATCAAATTTGATTGGATTGTTTTTATTTTATTTCATTGCCTAAATTACACGGCGGGTAGAATTACGCGTGGATCGTCCGCCGGCGAGATGGGAAGACAATATATTTGCCATCGTGGGAAAAACCTGGATGAGGCTGGCACAGATACTTGGAGATTGGCACCAGAAAAGAGAGGCCTATACACAGCACGGCTTCGACGAAAATTGTGTTGATTAACCTAAACTTGAGGTCAGTGTATTTTCCTAAAGCTACTTGAAATAGTTAAGAATAATGGATTTCTTTAGCAAGGTCCAGTATTTATAACAGTATAATAACATCATGTAGGTATGACGGTGATAGTGGCAACTCAGGGAGGGGACGGCCGGGGGAGGAACATACACTGACCTTATTGCTGAGGTTCTTCAGAAAGGGCAAGTGCATAGTACCCGGAGTGCGTGTGTAACCAGATGTGTGTAACCGTGGCAACGAGGCAAAAATAGTATGTATTTATGTATGTATGCCGTGATGATGGATGATACAACTTTAACCATAGATTCAGTATTTGAGTACACTTTTTCTCAATAACCGATGAAACATGTTAGCACTGCTTGTCTGGAATCGCATCTTAAACGCGTACTATATTTTTTATTACAGAATTTTCGTTGGAGTCATTTCTTAGTAGTACCAGAACCACAAAACGTCATATTTATAACAAGAATAAGCCTGATATGCTTCTTAGTTAATCTACTGGAAGGCAAACTGATTCAAACGAGAGCCAGCTGTTTTAATGCTTTGGAGAAAATTAAAGACGGTTCGTATTTTTGGCCTATGTCAATTTATGAGATTTTGATGAGATCAAATCAAAAATCCTAATTAGAACCTGTTGATAGTAAGCTTACATGCCATGCCATTATTAAAACAAGAATTGAGCAGATATAGGAGATTTTTTGGTAACCAGCACAGCCGGCAAAGAATTTGATGGAAATATCCGGAGTGAGATCCTCAATCCTGTCCTCGTTTATCATTTCTCAGTCACCTTGTAAACGAAAACACATTTTAAGTTTTGTACTACAATTTAGTAAAGAAATTACACCTTCTATCCTACTGTACCTTGCTCCAAACAAGAACGAACACCGCCCCAGCAATAAGCTCGCGCAATTACTCATACATGGCAACAAAAGCGGACCCACCACCACAATGTGATTGTCGCGCGACTTCTGACGCGTGCAACATTGACGCCGGCAGACGTTCCGCTGTGTTGCCTCACGACTTATGTCGACTTGTCGTGTTGCTCCATAAATTTGTTTATTCTAATTCAGTGGGAGTTAATTTACTGATTACTGGGTTGGATTTTACAAGGGATAGTAGCGGGGGCTAGTAAACAATTGTAGCTCTCAGGGCTGAGGCCTCTTTCTTTTCGTAGAAGTAAAGAAATATAAAGCAAGCTTAAAATGTTGCTTGGCATGTCTGCCAGTAAAGTTGTGGGCCTGCATATTACAAATCTGGAACCCTGAAACAGCTAGACGGTCGCGCGGTAGACCGAGGAGAAGATAGCGGGACGCCTTGGATGGCTGTCTCGTTAATTGATGATAAGAGGCGGAGGAGGAGACTATTGTCATCAACATATTCAAACTCCGGGCTGTTACCGAAAAATTCCTGATAGGTAATCCCAATGATACTTTGTCCTAACTGGGAGTCGAACCCAAGACTTCATAAGCAGCACAGCAGCAGATCACAAGCGAGCAGCGAGGCAGTTCCTTTCATTTACAGCATTTTTCTCCGTTCGCAGTGACCTCTCGTTACTACATAAAGAACATGCTCCGCGTCATCAGCACGCTGGAGCCGATGTCAGTGTACCGCATGTTCCCCGTCAACAGTCTGGCGATACAACTGATCATACTCACCTTGAAGTACGCCATCGTGTTACTACAGTTCGCCTTCACCTAGTATTTGGAAGGTAGATAATATTTATAAGAAAAAACTTGGCGAAAGTAATACGCTGTTTTTATATACATTGACAAAAAATAATACTCACATTTGTTTTAAACAAGTCCTACTATGTAGATAAGGCCTTAATTTCGTGTCAATTCGTATTATAATTTGGAGTCGCTTTTCCTGTCTAGGTGTCTGATCAGATCAGTGATGACTTGATTCTTGTACCTAAACAATACATTGAATTTGGTAGTTTCCACCATTATTTAGAAAAAAAAACTTGAAGGTTTGTTTAATACTTTCATAAAAAACATAAATATCGTGATTCACACACATAGAATTTATTCCTTGAATGATCATTAAGAAGAAATCTAACATGATGAAATAGAAACGTATGTGAACGACTATATTTCAGATGATAGATAGTGTTTAACTAAAGCATTAGATATTAGATTTTTTATCTAAATAAACTTCAGCATAAGCTCCAGTATTGAAGTATATTGTGCTAGTTTCAGGACGAAGATAGAGAACGCAAAACTTTCACAGTATTTTATACCCACAGAACAACATATTGACCCAAGCAGTCCCCTACACTAAGAATATTGACAGTGTGTTGTTCTTTGCCCTAAACAGTGGGTTGGCACCGTGAGACGCACGGACGGACAAAAAGCCAGCCCCCGAGCAAACACACGCCGTTTACTGACCATACGTGCATCAATTGTATGGAGGTGCTAAGGGATGGGTATGTGGATGTGGCAATTGTGGGATTAGTCAATAAAAAAATGTTTCGGGGCGCTTTGTGTATGTTTTTCTAAAATTGTGGAACAATAAAACGTTAACAGACAATGTTAGATCATCTCTCGTGTTCAGGTATTAGCTTTACAAACAAGTGAGTTTTTAGAAACTCTCTGTGAAATCATATCTACTCATAGGTACTATTAGTATTCACCAGTGAAAAACTTTAAATTGAATTTGTAGCTAAGTAGCATAATTAAACAAATCACAGTTGGCAGATCGGCAATGTCAGTACATGCGGAAACTTTCAGAAACTATAAGGTACCCGTGAATCAAAAACAATTTTAGTTTGGAAGACTTATTTGCCGCATCCAACTGCTACGATACCTCATCTTCCTTCGATCAGGTCACGAGTTAAATTAGTTACATTTTCAGTATTCAGTGTGTGCGGTGTTGGTTTTTTCGCTCCCGATGCGAGCCACTCGTGTGTACTGCTCCTGTATCGGGCGTGTTGGTAATACGTGCTACCTTGGTTCTAGCCTAGGGTGGTAAGTGATGGCTGTTGGGAGACACCATGGAAGGAATTAATAAAAGAATATAAAAAGAAATGCCTTAGAAAAATTGAGATCCCTTGTGAGGCTCTCAGTGAAGCCACATAGCAAGATTTCTGATCGAAGATAAAAATTGAGTTCCTTTCTCGTAGTATGGTTTGGTTCGAATCAATTTAAAAAAAAATAAACCGTCGCGCGTCGCCGAAAACTTGATTAAAATTCATGTCTCATAATTTTAAGTATTTTTTTTTTGTATTTCATATAACTACATGTAAATCATTAACTATATGATTTCCTTGCTAAGTAACCTTCACTTAAGCTGTCACCAGCTACATTATTAGGTAACACCATTTTATATTTCAATCATAGCACAAATTGTAGTAGTTATCAGTTAGTAAAATAAGCGTGGATTTACATAAATCAACGCTTAAGTTATGGAATTATTATTAAAAGAAAGTGTTTGTATATTTAATTCAACTTTGCCAACACCTCAAAATTCTAATGGTTTTACAGCATATAATATTATTTCAACAGTATTTTTGCTTATCTATACAAATAATATTGAGAAAAGGCACATATTATAGTTGGAAAAGACTAAACAGATGATGATAATTATGACAAAATTTGTCATAATTATCATCATCTGTCTAGTCTAATAATAAATAAATAATAAGTAAAATTCAAGTGTCTGTTTGTAATTTCAAAATAAGTGCTTTTTACTGAATGCATTTGAAAGTACCTACACATATAAAATACTGGGTAACTGGTATAGAATCCCTTGAGGTATAAGTCCGCCTATGTATCACTATTGTGCATGAAGTTTAAATAAATAAAAAAATATCGAATCGAACCTGCGACATGCAGCGCAGCAGCCACTGTGCCAACCTTACAGTATCAACCAACTGCGTCTTTATTTCTTCTATCATTTATAAATTAAACATCTGTAACCATCATCATCAACATTTGATCACATCACTCTTTGCAACTATACCTTTTCATATTTTTCAAGGCATAATATTTTTAAAAAAAGCTATTATACAATACAGGAATATTTAACTGATAAATCCAATAATAATACATAATTACTTCTATATAAAGTACATTACAAAAATAAAAAAGTTTTGTACCAAGGAGGTAAACTAAATAAATAATAAAAGAATAGATAGCCTGCGTATAAAATATTAATAGAATAAGTATAATATAAATAGCGATATAGATTAATGGGATATAATTATAAATAATACAAAGTTAATAATAAATTAAAAGAAACAAACCGCTCTTCCTCTCTCTACTTATAAACATTTGCTGTGCCCGACAGGGTCCATAATTGTGTCTAGAATTATTTTACCTAATACCTGAAAATGTACATTAAGGATTGCAATAAAGAATTTGAATTTGGGTTTAAATACTCGTACTACTTCCAACTCGCCTTAAAATGTTCTAAGTGATACGATAATGTTCGTTAATCGATGGACACTATGATAGCCACTGACATTTAAAAAGATATGCAATAGCCCTGCTGATCATTACCTATAATCGCACGTGTATACACTACAAATTATACCCTGTGTGTTATGGTATTCGATATGTTCCTGATTCCACGGTTTCCTAGTTAAATCGAGCAATTTAAAATAATATGTTATTACAATTAATCGCAATTGTACACACTATAAAATATACAGGATGGCGTCTTCAATATCGTCTGGATGCAACGTTTTCCAAATACAATATTGAACGTTACAAGCATTGACCCACTACCAGATTACTGCGACATCAAAAAATTATGAAAAATCCCCATGGAACATGACTTAGAGGGGCGTTTCGATCGTACTCCTAGCCACGATTCAAACGTGGACCCACTTTAGATAGAACCTGTGGAAAACGTTCTGAAATGTTCTGTGATGGACAGTGCTGCCGGCACTGTCCATCCTATAAAAATCCTCCGAAACGTACACGTGGAATAACTTCACCACCTTTTTTTTTTCCGGGTGTAAAATCATCTCTTGGGCAGAGCGGAAGGGAGTGTCAGACTTCTGCTGACTAAAAACCAACCATGTTCCTTCTTAGCCCTTTATGTCGAGGCCGCGGTATCTCTTGCGAACAACCCGCAGCCCCGACGGGACCCGCAGCCCCGACGGGATCTTCACCACCTTAATTGTGTTTAAATTTTCGAATTCAGATAACTCTCTTTTCAACACACTTGCTCATAAAGTGGCTCTAATTTCACCGCAATTAGACAATTAATGACACCTGTAATCAAACTGTGAATTTTTCATTACCATTATTCACGAGTGAGTTATAGGTTTTTTTTTTTTTTTGGTTGAGTTGCTTTGTTCTTAATAAAAGTTTCGATACTAAAAATATTGTGTTTAATACTACAAATAAATTAATGTACCTTTTCCTTGCTCATTTCATGCAACTTCGAATTTAAATAGATAATTTCAACTTGTATATACGTTTTTAATAAATAAAACTTTTGTTTTCTTCGTAAAAAAAAACTTTGAATTCCCCATTTTGTACGTGCGCGTGGCTGCAACACTATCCGCGAAAAGCCAAAAAAAAAACTTAATCTTTTAGTCTATAGCCGATCGCCATTGTTAGATGCGCGCGCAGGAAAACTTATTAATTTAAATAGATAACTTCAACTTGTATATTATTATACGTTTTCAATAAATTAAACTTTTGTTTTCTCTGTAATAAAAAAAACTTTGAATTCCTCATTTTGTACGTGGCTAAAACGCTATCCGCAAAAAGCAAAAAAAGAAACCTCATTCTTTTAGTCTATGGCCGATCGCCATTGTTAGATACGCGCGCTGGAAAACTGATTAATTTTTCCCGCCATGGCGAAATTTTTTTCACAACTCAAACTGTTGAAAATGATTTTTTTGTGTTATTTTCTTCACAAGTGTGTTGAAAAACGTCGTATGATACACGTGTGTATTGATGATTACCGTCCTCGGCTCTCTTAAGACGCTCACCTAACGGCTCGGGTCTCAATGGTGCCTCAGCGGTAATCACCAACGTTACACACTTATACCATAATGTACTATTACGTATTTATGTCGTCTCCACTGCTCTCAAAACCGTAAAGGGACACATCGTCGTGAGGAAATTGTCTACAATATGAAATATCCTACAATAAAAATAAATCAATGAAACCCTTACAAAAAGAGGAGGCGTGTTGCCTCTGTACTGTAGGCTGCAGGGTAAATTGCAGAATTTAAAACTACATCCTATACGTATAATCCCTATTAGGTAACATTTAAACTCGGCAACATAACATCAATTTATTTTATGTGTCACAAATATTATTGAGCAAACGACCGAACGAATCAATTTAACTTACAACTGAAATATATTGGAAAGCTGCTATTATTGCAGACGAAGTCTTACACACACATAATAAAGCAGCCGTTTAAAAACTAAGGATTCTTCAAATTTTCGTCACTTTGGGATCACCAAGTGCAATGGGAGTTCAAACGATATTCCTCATTTGTTTAGGTCTCACAGCCGTTCAGGCAGTGTACGGCCACGTGTGGGAGTTCGGTTCGGATAACATCCCAGAGGCCACAGTTATCGCTAATATTAACGGTCACTTTTCATTGTTTCATAAAGAACAAGTAATGGGAATAGCTGTAAGTAGAATTGAAATGTTTTATCTAATACTTTTAAACTAGCCATTCTTTTAAAATATGTATGTATACTTATATATAATCTGAATCTCGGAAACGGCTCCAACGATTTTCATGGTATTTAGTGCGCAGGGGGTTTCGGGATGGAGAGAGCGACTGTCGCAACCCCGTGCAGGGCACGCCACCATAGTGGCGGTAAGTCCCCTCTTTGAGGAGTGGCTGGAGAGGCGCCACGGCGCCCTCACCTTCCGTCTGACGCAGGTACTCACCGGACACGGTTGTTTCGAGAGGTACCTGCACCGAATCAGGCGGGAGGAAACGCGGCGGGCGGCGACCTCTCGCGTCCGGCCCTGCAATGGTGCGAGCCATGGTCCGGGGCGAGGAGGAATGGGACGCCGTCGCCTCCTTCTGCGAAGCAGTGATGCTAGCGAAGGAGGTGGCGGAACGTGAGAGGGAGAGAACCTCTCGTCCCAGCCGCCGCGGGAGGCGCTCCGGGCGTCGGGGGCCACGTCATGGCTTCCGGCCACCGTAGACGCGGGCCTGTGGACGGTAAGTGATGGGTAAGCTCGCCGTCCGTCCGTCTTATGACGACGACAGGCCGTGTCGACGGCGCGTTCGTGTTCCACGCGCGCCTCAAAGAACATGGAAGAGGCCCGCAAGGGCCGACGCCTGTCGAGGCTGCGGGTTGTTCGCAAGGGATACCGCGGCCTCGACATGAAGGGCGAAGAAGGAACATGGGTGGTTTTTAGTCAGTAGAAGTCTGACACTCCCTTTCGCTCTGCCCAAGAGCGGGAGGGGTTATTTGATGATTTCCCACCCCCGAAAAAAAAAAAAAGGGGTTTCGGGACCCGTCGGGGCTGCGAATTGTTCGAAAGAGATACCGCGGCCTCGGCACAAGGGCTAAGAAGGAACATGGGTGGTTTTTAGTCAGTAGAAGTCTGACACTTCCTTCCGCTCTGCTTAGAGCAGGGAGGGGTTATTTGACGATTTCCCAATCTCCAAAAAAAAAAAAGGGTGGTTTCGGGAGCGATTGATCGACCTATCGACCTGGTGCCGCGGTAGCGGCCGTCGAGCGCTACTTCCGAGTTGCTCGCAGAAATGTTTTTACCATTGTCTAATTATCCGATAATAGAATGAGGAATTCAAAGTTTTTTTTATTACAGAGAAAACAAAAGTTTTATTTATTAAAAACGTATATACAAGTTGAAATTATCTATTTAAATTAATAAGTTTTCCTGCGCGCGCATCTAACAATAGCGATCGGCTGTAGACTAAAAGATTAAGGTTTTTGTTTTGGCTTTTCGCGGATAGTGTTGCAGCTACGTAGAAAATGGGGAATTCAAAGTATTTTTTATTACAGAGAAAACAAAAGTTTTATTTATTAAAAACGTATATACAAGATGAAATTATCTATTTAAATTCGAAGTTGCATGAAATGAGCAAGGAATAGGTACATTAATTTATTTGTAGTATTGAACACAATCTTTTTAGTATCGAAACTTTTTTAAGAACCAAGCAACTCAACCAAAAAAAATTTAAAAAAAACCTATAAGTAACTCACTTGTGAATAATGGTAATGAAAAATTCACAGTTTGATTACAGGGTGTCATTATATGCCTAATTGCGGTGAAATTAGAGCCACTTTATGAGCAAGTCTCGGACTTCGTCGAGCTTCATTGTCTCGGCGCTTTTCTTGTGGTCGCCACTGTTGATTCTGGCTAACAGGAGTTACAGTGGTTTGGGAATAGTGTGGCGGGCTTGTCCCATTTAAAAAAAGTCCAAAAAGAAAAGTGGTATGGTTCCCGCCCAGATGACAATTTTGAAATCGATCAAGGATATGATTGATCCCATTGTAAAGGAATAATTAAATATTACAAGAGACTAAAAATACCTTATCCTGATCTCAATTATGTCATACAGGTTGCGAATGAACACTTCACAAAACCATCAACCAAGCATTATGTACATCAAAATAGGTACAACTCAATATAGCACTCTTCTCTCTTGTCAGTGAATGCTTTGAATAGTAAACGGGTCATGGAGGTAATTTAAGTAAAGTTATAATCTGAAAACTAGTATAAAAAACAGCTGTGAAAAATTTGGAACTTTGACTCCCAATATCTCCGTTACAAGGGTTTCCAGGTATGGTCTAGAACAAAAATGTGATCGCAGTGACGGGGAGAACAATTACCTTTCGGCTTCGGTAAACTTTAAGACCCTTTATTACAGGGTATTAAAATTTCGTTTTTTTTGTCCAGGTACCTCAATGCTATGCTGTAACATACGTTAACGTAGAAGTGAAGAATATCATTTCAAAGCCAACTGTTCAGTACAACTACTATACAAACAGAGTATCGATACATTACGGATTTTGGCAATTTAGTCCATCCACCTTTACTATAACAGCAAAGGGTGTACTTGTGGACGAGTGTCAGATTCCAGAACCACCCTATCCAACGTATCCAACGTTTCAACCGGTACAGAAGGTGCAAATTAACCCACCATTAACGCCAGAGGTTCTAAATGCCCAATAATGTAATGTGTGTGCTTTGATGACCAACTCTTACAACCGGACCAACAGTACTTACAGACCTTACTTGCTATCTGCAGTTCCACAGAACTGCTAAGTCCACTGCAAGAACAGGCCCCACAACAACGTAACGAAGACCTCATGGTGCTAATTAATTATGTAAAATATTATTGTTAAATTGCCTCCTTTTAACCGACGTCTATGAAAGGAGGAGGTTATGAATTCCACCAGTATTTTTTTTTCATGTATTTTTACCAAATTTATTTTTGTGTAACTTTTTTTGTTCAAGACAGATAAAATAACCCTTCTTTGGCAGTCGGGTAAAAGTAGTAAAAATTAATTCGTTGTTAAGTTAAACTGTACGGAAATTCATCACTAGCCTCATGTGCTTTACAAAATGACCCATGTGCAGTGTCTAATCGCAGTGGAGTTAAGACGGTCGGAACTCTACCCATGCTCATTAATTGTACCCCGTTAGTTTAATAAAAGCTGATTTTTCTTTGCACGTAACCTGTGTGTTTTCATTGCTCGAAACACATCTTCAACCCCATGAGGGTTGAAGATGTGTGTCCGAATCTAACGGAATTAATTCAATAATGACCATCCGACATATATTATATTTTCACACACCACATGTAAACAACGGTTACGAGAGTCCGTACGTAACTAACTTGTCAAAACGGACTTGCCTGTAAAATAAACTAAAGTATTTTAGAAAGTAACGACATTAAGTACGTTGACATCTGTGGTTGACATAGTATTTCGTCCATTTTTAGTCAAATACGAAAATATGTTATAATATTTATTAATCAATTAGACCATGACAAACGACAATTTTGAAATGTAAACTAATTCTTCGACACCCACTATACCTCGTACTAATGAATGATTACCAATGATTTTGATGAATGATTAAACCCAACACCAGTATTTCGTTCTGCGGGTTGTTCGCAAGAGAAATCGCGGCCTCGACATGAAGGGGTAAGAAGGAACATGGGTGGTTTTTAGTCAGTAGAAGTCTGACACTACCTTTCGCTCTTCCCAAGAGCGGGAGGGGTTATTTAATGATTTTCTGATTGCAAAAAAAAAAAAGGTTTTTTTCATCACAAAAAAACACAAAACATTACAGGAAACAAAAAAAAACAAATCAAATCTAACATAATACATTTAGGTTAGTTGAGTGAAATCGTGTAGTTAGATTAAGTTGTTTTGTAATTAGGATTACAAAGTAAAATTGGAAAATAGAAGTTATAAGAAGAGTGGCCACGTTGATTCCGGTTAGTCGGTAGATTGTAGTGCAATGCAGTGGGACCTCACACGATATCAAATCTTTGTCTAGTCCTGTCGACTGCACAGATCGTATTTGGTGAAGTATGGGAATTCGGAACAAGTGGAACGCCAGAAAGTCTACAGATTTTTCATGAGGAAGGTAACATGGGATTATTTGAACATAATAAAAAGATCAAAATAGCAGTAAGTGACATGGTTTATAATATTTTTGTCAAGTATTCGCAGAGCCCGGAAATGTTTACCTTTTCCCACTCTAATCACTAATAGCATTGATCACAGGTACCGTGTTACGTGTTAACATATGTGAAGGTAGAGATCAAGAATCGAATATCTACCCCAGAGGTGTATTTTAACGCATTTACGAATATAGTGTCCATACAATATCCCGCATTGTCAAGCAGTTTTTCATCTTATAAAATAACGGCGAAGGCAGCATGGATGCCAGACTGTAACCCCGTTCCTAACCAGAATTATAATGGACGAAAGAAAATTAATTTAGATGCCAGACGAATTAGATTTGCCTACTGACACTTCTAAAAGCAAAATGAATAATAAAAATTGACATAACTTTAGTTTTTTTTTGGTTCCTGAAAACTAATTGTAAATATACATCTGGTTTCTAATTAAGTTTACTGAAAATAATAATGAGAACTTTCTGCATAATAGCCCAGCAGTCCATTGCTCGAAAATGACATAGGCAGCAGCTGCCTATGTCATTTAACTTTATTCTCATCCGCTCTCTCCTGCCCTCCTGCGCTCTGGGATAACTACCTGTCCTCGATAGAGCTGTTTGAACTAGTGAAAGTTGTTCATTGAACTAAGATTAGGATACCTAGCCTCTCGAATTCGAATCGCCATGAGCACTATCACCCATTTATTGAACATGGCGCAAAAGACAGAACGAATCCATTTCGCTTCCAATAGAAGATAAAACAAAAAAACGAACATACAGATATTATTATGTACAATCATAGTTAATTTACGTTTAACATAAAATTTGTAAGTGGAAATACAAAATAATGAGGTTAGAAACACTTTTCACTGATATGGGTGAGTAATAGGTTGATTGTAGTGCGACGGGATCCTATCATCCTACTTATGACTTACCATCACAGTCATCCTGTTGTTGTCAGTCGGTACAGAGCGAACAGTGGGAATTCGGCGTTTTTATATTACAGGAAGCGAAGTAATCGCTCATAATAAAGGAAAAATCGGAGTGTTTGAACATACTAAGTAAATTATCACATCGGTGAGTGACATCTTAGATTGTTCGATGCTTTTTAATGCTGTTAGTATGCTTGCTTGTAAATGATGCAGTTTGCATGTTACCTGGCACAATCAACATCCAATGAAAAAATCCATGAAATCCACCCATCAACGAATGAAACTTTGTTCCTCTGCATCCTTTGGTTGCAAAATAACTGTCAACGAGAAACTCAATGGAAACAAGTGTAATTTTGATGACTAAAAAAACAACGATTTCTTTCAGGTTCCACAATGTAAAGTAATAACATACGTGGTGGGTGTGCAAATCGATAACATGATTATCAATACCGACTGTGGATTTTAATTTACATACGAGCATGGTTACGATATCCTACATGGCAATACGCCTCGACTTACGACTTGGTGGCTAAAGGACTGCATGCTTACACCAAAAATTCCAAAAATTAAATAAAAACAGACTGCAACAAAAATTTCAAATACAAAATGTCTTTCACCATTTCAAAATTACAGTGGTCTGGTTTTAATTCCCATAACATCGAAGGATTAAAGTGAAAAAAATAATCCACCATTAAACCATAACTAATTATTTTTGTGTTAGTAATTATAATATTCCAAGTTTATAATTTCACGTCTTCAGTTAACAAATCATAATTTCACAGTTTGAGCTATGGTATCGGTTTTAAAAATTGCGCTAATCAATTGCACCATTAAAAACTAAGAAATAAAAACAAAATTAGTATCGGTTTAATACAATATAATACTAATTTATTTATTCGGATCTGCTTCTTAACAGAGAAGCATTACAACAGTGCATAATTATAAAATGCATTGTAAGCGTTTTTCTACGGATACGAAGATTCTCTACCGGTATATTTCTTAATGCTTGGATGAGCTAAATATTTTAGGGTCATGCGATGGCATTCGAATTCATAGCAGAAAGGAACAATCAACCATGTTAGCAGGTTTAACAATGCTTTAACAACGAACACCGTCTCATAACTTTTAACAAGCTTTTGATCAAGTCTGTCATATTTCAAACAATGAAATTTTATTTTTTTATTCTATTTCTCATCCCAACATCCATTTTTATCATAGTCATATCTTCTGTAAAGATGCTCTTATGGTTAGAAAAGGGAATTTTATTTATGCCAATGTGATTATTAGGGAGGTGTACCCCAGGGACTTGACATAGGCCTCATCATTTTAAATATCTGAAAAATAAACCCGTTTACTGTTGAGATTTCCCCAAGTTAATATGAATGAGAAAGAGAAGTACTACGCTTCCAATTCTATTACTAAGTTTAGGATAAGACAGCTTTGCTCTCAATAATCGCATTAGCAAACACAATAATGTTATTTTTATTATATTAGCAAAAATATATTCCGCATATAAAGGTATAATAAATCAGTGATTACTGCGAATCACTTTCTGAAGACCTTGAGTACGTTTAAAAACATGCATGTAACGAATAATCGACAAAAACGTACATATAAGGTAGCAAGCCGACTAACATTAACAAGTAACGTTTTGTTAAGACAAAAAGATATAAAGAGTTACGTTTGTTCCATATTTGTATTATTTTTTTCAAGTTTAATTAAATTATATGGAGCAAACACTTTGAACGAATCAATTTTTTACAGCGAATAAGTACAATTAAATGAATCTCATATTACATAAACTAAATGTACTACAGCAGTAAAGTTAAAGCATTATATTGTATCATATGCTTAAACATTTTAAAATCATTGAGAAGTTGTCAAACAGTCGTCCGTTTAAGCAAGTTTTATTATTAATGCAATGAAAAATCAATCAACTATTATTCTCTGTATCGTAGTAACTACACAATGTGTACTTGGGGAAGTGTGGGAGTTTGGAGAAAATGCTCCGAGCAGTAGAGTTGTATATCACAATCAAGGTGGTATCTCGCTATTAGATAAAACAAAGACTGTTCTCTTAACCGTAAGTACAATATCATAATACTGAGAAACAACTGTAAATAATAATGCATGCTATCGAAGAGCAATCCGAAATAGCACTTTGGAAAAAAAGATTTATTTTAAAGCTATCTGAGCAAAAATCGAAAGTCTGGGACCCGGGTACGTCCTTAAGGACCGGGGTACGTCCTTAGGGACCCGGGTACGTCCTTATACTGCGACCAGCCATCGAGGGACGGGCAGCAACGTCCTTTAAACTTTCGGTGACCTCACTGCGATCCCCAAGCCGCCTGCCAAGCGTTGGGATTAAGGCCCCCCCTCCCCCCCCATTTAGGAGGAGGCCTTTGTTCAGCAGTGGACGTGATGATGATGATGGAGCAAAAACTATCTTCCATATCCTTCGCTGCTAATCTTTTTTCTTTATATTAAGGTCCCAGAATGTCACGAAATAGATTACGTCAGGGTGGAAGTGAACAACATGATATCAAATCCTTCTGTGACCTACGAGAAGTTGACGCAAACTGTGACCATCTCCTACAAACCGCTGCAGATGAGCATGTCGACGTACGATGTAGTTGCCAAAGCTAAGTTTAAACAATCCTGCGAGGGTTTCCTTGCACTCACGTCACAACTGGACACGCTACAATTAGTGTATGGATAATGAAACACCGTACACCGTTCCGTATGGTGTCGGATGTTAAGAATAGCACCATCCCATATCTTCCCGTGGGTGTCGTAAGAGGCGACTAAGGGACTTACCAGAGATTGGGCAGCAGCGTTCTCTGTGCCTTCGTAACAACCATACTGCGATCGCCAACCCGCCAGCCAAGCGTGGCGATTATGGCAAATCCCACCTTCTGGGGGAGGCCTATGTCCAACAGTGGACGTCTTATGGCTGAAATGATGAATGAAACACACTTCTTGTAACAACAACAAAATGTTAATAAAATAACCGAACTGCAGTAGATGTATTTTATTGTCCTGACTATGGGTGCTTGCTGCTTGCATAAAGGAACAGGTTTACGGGTTCCAACTACAAAGGACCTGAAAAAAACTTTTTATCTGGCACCGATCCGTTACGACTTGCATATTTTGGGAATCTGCATATTTATGCCATCCTCCTAGCCTTTTCCCAACTATGTTGGGATCGGCTTCCAGTCTACCCGGATGCAGCTGAATACCAGTATTTTACATGGAGTGACTGCCTATCTGACTTCTACAATCCAGTTAAAACTGGGTATTACCTACCTGGGAAACCCTTTGGTACGACTGGTTGTCAAACTTTCAGGTCACTGACTACCTGTAACGACTGCCAAAGATCTATAGCTATATGGCAGCCGGGACCAACAGCTTAACGTGCTGTCGTGGCACGGAGGAAACTCGGTATGTAATGGGTGGTCACCCATCCACAGACCAACCTAGGCAAGCGCGGCTTAACCTAAAGATTGACAATAGTGACAGTTATTATTGCTTTATTATTATCTGCATCTTTATGCAATCACACTCATTCCATTTTTAGCTATTACAAGTTTCTCATTTTACCTGATTAAAATACAAAAAATAAATAAGTCAATCCTTTTTACACAAGTCTCAGGAAGAATAAATACTATTCTAGGGATTATTCTGGCACGATGGTAATAAAAAAAAACATTTATGACAACATGTTCTTTCAAATTTGTGTGAGAAGGATGAACTGGCTCGAAAGCTCATCAAATACAAATTCCAAAATAGTGAAAATCGAACTGTAACATTTTATTTAATTTACATACAGAAAGGTTGCTTGCTATTTATGTATAATAAGTAACAAGTGAATTCCAAATCCAGTACAAAGGTATAGAATGTTAAAGATACGAACATTTTCTTACTTCATAGGACTGCTACGTACCGAATAATGCAAATACTTTTTTTTTAATCTAGTTCAGAAGTCCACCATTACCACTGGTTCCTTTAACAGAAAACCATGCACCCCCTACGCGAAAGGACTTGCGATGAATTGTTGGAAAATCCATTGTTGGCAACACCACCGCCCGAACCAGAAAAACCCAAGCCACCGCGCATACGAAAGCCGCGCGTTTTTAAAATTGTAATGTTATTGACATTTATAAATATTTTAATATATTTAACAAGTAGGTCAGAAACTAAAGCTAGATCGTGTTATTCCACAGCCGCCAAGATTTCCGTTAATCCCGATTGAAACTTATAATTGTTGGTGCAATCACTTGAAAGAAGTAAGTCGTACAAAGCTGTAAAAGCCGGGATTCTTGAATTACTTCAAAATATATATTAGTATAAGATGTAGTAACAAAAATTTAAAAAGTATACTAATTGATCATGTGGGATGTGTGAAAGTCGACTAATAAAATATATTTACAAAGCAGATGTGAGTGGCAACGCCGCGCCGTGAGGGGACACCCTAGAAAGACATACATTGGTGAGGTTCTTCAGAAAGGACAGGACCGTAGTACTGACAACGTGCATTTATGACCCGATGTATGAATATATTAATGTGTCCAAGTTAGGATCTTAGCCAGTTGTCCGAAAGAGATACCGCGGCCTCGACACAAAGAGCAAAGAAGGAACATACGTGGTTTTTAGTCAGTAGAAATATGAAACTCCATACCGCTCTGCCCAGTGCGGGAGCGGGAGGAGTCATTTGATGATTTTCCACGCCACAGAAAAAATCCATGCGTTCTGTGGTTTTTTCCTACCTCCATGGGAAAAGAGCGTGAGTTTATGTATGTATTTATTAGTATGTATAATCTCCTTGTACTAAAAAACTTTTATTCTGATTTAGTTACAAATGGCGAAACATAAAGTGGACGATAGCCCACCGGAGCTATTCCCAGAACTGTACTTAAAGCCGAGAAGACTAGACTACTACGCAAGGCAACTAGAAGAGAACATGAACGTTAACAAGGATCTACTCAAGAGAATCAATCTTATACTGAGAACGGGAGTAGGTTCTTTTTAAAACTATTGTTTAAAATAGACAATGAAAAACAGTGTTTGACTATAGATTAATTTATATGTAATCTTTAACACACCAATGGTTAGCCTTGATATAAAGTTAATGTTTCTTAGAAACTCGTGTGGGGTCGTTAGACCTTACTGCCCACACGACAAGAAGAAAAAGAATGTTTCTAAACGATATATGAACACCACATAACAGGAGGAGGTCCTGGCATAAAATATTTAAGTTCCTTCAGTGTATTATAGAAGCTATATGGACTAATATGGGCTGAAATGAATGAGGATCTGTTGGTCTCGGTTGTAAGTGCAACTACTGAATTTGGGTTCGATTTCTGGGTCGGGAAAAAGGGGTTTTTCTATTCGGAATTTCTCAGCCCGGACTTTCAAAGGTGCTAGTATGATAACCCCGTGCCTTGGAAACCACGTCAAGCCGTTGGTTCTGCCCCTGATCTCTCTCTGGTCGTGTCGTACTGCCGCTAATATACTGAAACCATTGTGACCGACAACGATCAGGAGGACTATTATTTGGGTTGTGAAAGTTAGACAAGCAGTCGTCCCATGTAAACTTCTAGTATTCAGGGACTTGATGCTGATTTCAACATATGTAGTTGGGAGAAGATCGCAGGTGATGACGTCATGACGTATACTTGCAGGGGTACGTGGACTGCTGGTCGCCTGAACCTAGCAATAAGATCAATAAGCTGCTCTGCAAACAACGTCAACGAGGACTCGACGCAATACAGAAGTCCAATTTATATTTCTACTCCAGACTACTCATTGCTGTTAGTTTTTTTTTCATAGTTATTTTTTTACTTAATCTCATTAATTTTATTAATGAAAAGAGCTGTAATTACTAATTCTATGCCCACAATGTTTAACTCTAACCTGTACAAGTAACTGATCTTTGACTCCAAAACGCTTACTTAATGGTTATATAGTCGCCAATGTATCAAGTTACCACAAACGGTCAAAACTTATTCTATTTTGAACTTAACCATCAATATTTTATGGTGTGAAATCATTTAGAGAAAATTATCAGTTTGCGGTAACTGGATGCGCTGGCGACTGTACATGTAATGTTATTATTGTATTAAAATGTTTTCACAGAGATCGGAGCAGCTTCTCACCAAAGAGTTAGATGCAGAATGGAAGGAAACCAAACATAAACTTATATTAGGTGCATCGTAAGTAACAATAAAATTGTAGTGCGTCTTTATTAATTAATTCACTGATCGCTTTTGATGATACTTTCTTTTTAACGTAGATGCTAATTTTCAGGTTACCGTTTATTTTATTTAAGACTGGTAAAATTGATCGTGATATAAGAGACCCAGCGTTTGATAAACCTTTGCACGTCGTCAGACCTAAGTAAGTTAGTCCTGCTTGCTACGATTATTATTGGTTTCACAGGAATATACACGCAAATTTCTGATTTTCTACTACTGCCGGTGTTTCTTTTTTGTTGTTGCTGTAAGAATGTTACTAATCAAAAGTTCTGCCACTATGACCCTAAGAACCTATTCCACGATTTCCAAATAGATAACCAAAAAAGTATACCAATACTAAAATAGATAAAGATCACTTTCATTTCGACAGCGAAGCCCTATCAGACAGAAGTGAACGATCAATAGTTTTGTTCAAGAATTTACAAAAAAAAACCTTGTCATTACAGAGTGGCTATGGATATTTGGGTCCGAGGTGGATCAAAGATCGGTAAAGTAACGATGGAGCTCTTTTCGGATATCGTACCGGAAACTTGCAAATTATTTCTGATGTTTGTCAAAGGAATTTCGACTGGTCATGCTTATACTGGCACCAGATTCTTTAGGTTAGTAATTCAGAAGTCGTAGAGATGACTAAGGACTCCTTTTTAATATTATGTGCGTCCTTTGCTATTTACCAAGAGTACTACATATACATATAATAAATAGCAAAGAACATCTTTGTGGTCTTTCAAATGTAGTCTATATTTGAAAGACCACAAATATGTTATGAAGGCTAGCGCACCCTCCCGTCGGGGCTGCGGGTTGTTCGCAAGAGATACCGCGGTCTCGACATGAAGGGCTAAGAAGGAACATGGGTGGTTTTTAGTCAGTAGAAGTCTGACACTCCCTTTCGCTCTGCCCAAGAGCGGGAGGGGTTATTTGATGATTTTCCACCCACCATAAAAAAAAAAGGCTAGCGCACCCTATGCAGTACCTACATTCCGTTATTATAATTGCTTCATTCTTGTAACTTAAACTTATTATTTTCAGTGTAGGTATTATTGACAACAAGCACTTTATTGGCCCTTTTTATATTCCACAATTTACTGCTTACTTCACATAACAATTCTTTATGTTTTTTAGCTACCCGCCAAAATGATGATGAAATGTTTGAGCTATAAATTTTGGTTTTTAGAATAGTACCGGATTTGTTCTGCTCTGGCGGGGACGTCATGAAAGACAATGGTTTCGGCTTGTACATTCCACCTACAAAGAATGAGGGAGAGTACGTTCTACCTATGAGTGCTGAAAGCCGCACCTTGAATCATACTGTACCAGGTGAAGAGCAAGCGATTCTTTAAGCATTTATTACGTTTAATATCATATAGTATCCCTGGAGAAAGATCCAGGCTAGGATATGATATAGGATATGCCGATCGCCTAATAGCAGTCGAATCAACATCTCTCAAGTTAGGCTGTATGCTATGCGCAAGTTGCGCATACGTTAAGTATAAGTTGCGCAGCGCAACTTATACTTAACGTTAAATAGCATGAATTCCCGCAAAGCAATACCTGATTCGTGTCGGACGAAAAAGAATAGCACCATCCCATATCATCCCGTGGGTGTCGAATAAGGGACTTACCAGAGAATGGGCAGCAGCGTTCTCTGTGCCTTCGTAACAACCATACTGCGATCGCCAACCCACCCCCCCCTTCTTGGGGAGGCCTATTTCCAGCAGTGGACGTTATGGCTGAAATGATGATGATGATGAATACCTGATTCCAGCCCATATAATTTTTGACGTACCACAGGATTTGCATATTAAGCATTTCCCCGTGAAGAGGTTTTCATTTCACAATTGAATGACTGATGTACTTCTTTCAGGTGTATTGTCTATGGTGGTTACTCCTAGCGGTGAGGTGAGTGGCCAGTTCAACATCATATTCAAGCCATTGCCGCAGTTCGATAATAAGCACGTGGTTTTTGGTAGAGTAAGTAAATTTTATTACTTTCACATAAATAATATAGTTGTTTGCCTAAACAATAGAACTGAGTTCTATGTAAGGATTGATTACTTGTTCTCTGAGAGGACGGTCATAAGCATATTCTTTTTTAAGCCTGAAATACACATGCTATTAGAAAAGCATGCTTGTTTGCTACTAGGTAGTATGCTCATTTCTAGCATGCTTTCAGAGTGTTTACATTTGCTCTAAACCACAGACCTCAAAAGCATACTTTTTACGAGCATACGCTTCATTTTAGCACGTCTAACTGCCGCACTCAGAGAGCTTTAATGATTACTTAGGCTATCACTTAGTAAATGTTTTGACAGTTTTGTCATACAAAAGTATGTCAAACTTTTACTAAGTGACGGCTTAAGTAATCATTAAATATCTCTGAGTACCGCAGTGAGTGACATTATCTTAAGCCGCTTCCCCACAAGAGCCACTCGACCGTGCCTCGTGAATGTGGACGTGAGCGAGGCCTGAGCCGCGCGGTCTAGCAGGAACATTTAGCGGCATCCCCACTTAGGCAGCATGGCTCCGTGAGGCCGAGCCGCAAACCCAACAGGAACGTTTCGGGTGACGTAAATGGGGACGCGGCTTTACAGTTTCTTATTGGATGCACTGACAGAAAACACCAAAAAGGTGTTTTTCTGACTTTAATCTGAAATCCATACGCCCATAATGTAATTTGAAGACCTAATAAAGACCATGGGAATCCGCTTTCTATAGGACGCAGAAGTCTGGTCAACGTACATTCAGTAGTTGACGTCTTCCGGCTGAATGCTAATAGGCTGAGAGTTATTCTAATTAAGACCTACTTAGAACGAAAATTAAGAAAATTATAATGATCTTTATGGTCGTAGCAATAAGATTGCTGATAGACTGCTATCACTGAAGTGTCAAAATGAATTACGTGTTTGGCCATAGATAATAGGCGGTCCGCCGCTGACATTGGAACGCATCAGCGCGCTAGGGCTGCCCCTCGGTACCACCACGTCAGACTGCATCATCCGCTCGTGTGGCTGGTTCACACGCATAGGCCAGTACCGCGAGGGCGCCCCTAACACCATCAAGTTTCCGCCAAGACGACAGAAATGAGACAATTTTTTGAATATATTTTTATCTTGTGATTATTTTTGTTGCAATTTTTTGGGTATTTCCACTTTTATACATTAATTACTTATTATAAAGATTTTTTAAATAAAATTTAAGTACCAAAATGTTTTTATTTACTATCTAATAAAAGTAGGTATAAGTTCATCTAGTTACATTAATTTGATATTTCTACATATTGGTTTGTGGTTTTATATTAGTTTGTCATTGTTTCCACAAAGATTTGCTAAACTAAGAAGGGCTACACAATTTGTATTCAAACATTTTAACTATTTCTATACAAAAATAAACTTGATTAAAAAAACACGACCGTCAATTTTCAACAGACTTCCAAAAAGGAGGAGGTTCTCAATTCGTCTGTATTCTGTCTTTTTTGTATGTTTGTTTCCGCATAATCATGCTTCAAAACAAACAAAACATAACTGCAATTCAATTTATTGCAAAAATATACTTTTTTTTATAAATAAATAGAAAAGTCTGAAGACACACGACACCAATCAAACAAATCACAATTACACATTCATAATCGTACGATTAATACTCGATTAACTTTATTTACTAGTCAAGTCCCAGTAGTCGCCATTTTGTTGTCATCATTCTATCTTCACGAACAATCCGCACGATAATATCAGAGCCAGCAACTGAAATACAAATATAAGTCAATTAGTTGAACTGCAAAGAAACTTGGAAAGACTTGGGGAGACCTTTGCCCAGCAGTGGGACAACGGTCCCACTGCTGGGCAAAGACAATGATGATATGTATTTAAAAAAAATTAAAATATATATATTATATATATAGGTATAGGTACTAATATATTTTAAAACTCGAAAAGAGTCGATCTGTCAGAAACAAGAAACAATTTTCCAAACCGTGGTTATTGAACATAACAATGCGAATATATGATGTTTCAAACTTTATTTTGGTCAAAAGTCACGTAGGCTCCACATAGGAATGCGTAACCGATAAAAAGGTTGCCAAGCATAGACAAATTTGAATTAAGAACCGTTTGTCCTAAATACAGTTGGTCACAAATACCATTTGTAGTTGTGTCTATCTATAGCAATACGAGAACCGGATGGATAAATATAGCCTGGCTGGAAAAACGAAAGGACCGGTAGCTAAACGGAAGTTTCTTAAAGTCCAGTGTCAATCTGTCACAATTTGGGGGTACCAGTTTATGCGCGTGTGGTAAGATTTAGTGAACATTCCCCAAAAATTGTGAAAGTTGGTTTCATATTTTGTGAAAGTCATATAAGCGAGTTATTGACTGTAAAGTTGGGCTCTCAGTTCTCACATAGAGGCTTGAGGGCCCACCTGTTCCTGAAAAACTATGTACACTTCAGAAAAAGTCTTTATGCCAAAATCTTATATAATGCCTAACAAAATTTGTGAAAACAAGATATTATCGCAAAACACTGTCCTACTTTGTAAATCTTCGTTCAAAATGGGCCTTCAATTCTCATACACGTAAAAGTTTATCACGCAAATAAAATTAATCATCTTAATAAGCTAGGCCTTAAAATTGTCTGTCTTGTTTCTCTAGATGAGTGACAAATTGTTTCCGATACTAAGGTTAGGCAGATGATGACTTACCATTATCAGAGCTATGATGACGGCCACTGTGCCAACATAAACGGCATCCTCTCGCAAGAAGTCTATTACTTTGGAGAGGCATCCATCCATATACATCGTGGTAGGATTCGGAGACCCCTTGCAGTCCATCCTCTGAAACATACCGAATATAAATATAAGTTTCGTGTAATTATGTTACTGATATTATTATATAGGAATATTACAGGTAGTAGCATTGTATGAGATTAAAAGAAAAGTTACTATCGCTCCTCATTTTTTTTTAAGCTCCTAAAAATATTTCACTCACAACAATATTATTAGAGAAGTTCCAATACCACCTTGATGAGTGTAACGCACAACGAACGTTCAGAAAACTGTAGAACATTCTATGAAACAGAATTACAAAAGAGATTGCAATCAAAATATGTCAATAAACGAGAGATCGTCTACATAATAACTGGCCTCTTTACGTCAAAATAAGTTGACAATAGCCATTTGCCAAAAAACTAGAAAAAAAATCAAATCTAAAAGGCATCTAACATTATTTTGATGACATAAGGCCAGTTATTGTCAGTTATCGTTTAAAAGAGGTTGCGTTATGAAGTACTCTGTATGCATGGCAAGCAAAACTTTCACAGCTTTGTTTCGGAAATATTGATTAATAATAAAAAATGAAATGATAAAAAAACAGATAAGTATCTCAAAACCCTCACCTTCCCAGGATAAACTTCCCGACAGCAACTTTCAGGCACATTATCATTCCAATCCTTGTATCCTTTGACGCCACAACACTTCAGGTACGTCTGAGTATCATCCCAGGACTTGGTATACTCATGCCTGACCCCGTAGTAAGGGATGGCGGCATACAGCTCCCGGTCTAAGGTCGTGAGGACTTTCTCTCTAAAGACGAACTGCAGGATCCCGCCAACCAGCATCACCACGAAGATTATGAAGACCAGGATGTAATACTGAAATGTAATAGACGTTTAGATTAAATCATGTTTGGGATTTAAATGTGTTGATTTAAGTATTTATTCTTTTCGCACACAAAAAGTACAAAGGCGGACACAATCCCTTAAGCATTCTCTACCAACCAATACAGCATGTCGAGTCAGGAAGATACCAACATCCGTAATTGCGCAAAAAATATTTAGTTGGCCCATACAAAATGTCAATACTTCTTTTGGTTTGAGAGTACCTGCAGTAAAATTACCATATTTATTGTCAGCTCTTCACAGCATGTCACTAAGTAGCTACATTCAACCGCTCATCAGTGACAATTTACAGTTTGACCCCAAAGTGTCTTTATTTTCGTCTACTCGTATTCTGAAAGTTGACAAGGTCGGAAATAGCTGTCAAATAGTACTCATTTATTCAAACGCACCGTAAGCAGCATACATTTGACCTCCTTCGCGGCGCCGCAGCATCCCAGCAGTGACAGCAGCATCAGCGCAGCCCCCATGGCCAGCACCACTCCCACCGATGCTATGAACATGTTGTTGCTCATCAGTGTGCTGGAGAAGGCACGGGTGACCCATATCCACAGCCCTACGGCCAGTGCGATCGCACCGCCGATCTGTAATGCAGAAATGCAAATTGTTAATTTTATATCTCATGTTTTTTTTTTATTAACAAACAATAACGATTTTATTTTTAATTACAAGAAATATGTTATCATCATAGGAATCGTACCTATTATCGCACCCGTAACTCTTCTAACTTCAAGCCAATCTACTCAAAGAATAGCGTGTTACCAAAATCAGAATAATCAACGTCTTGTTTTTTTCTTAAAACTAATTCAAGAATGATTAATAACGATGCCTTGTCCATGCCATGTCAATATGATTCAAGCGACAAAAAATCCCGGTAGCACTCTGTTTACACTTCAACCAACTTATCTTGCAGTCGGGAAAAACACAGAACTAAATAAATGTACCAAGTTTAACATATCCATTCAAATTGTCTAGACAAGCAACGCCACCTTGAACTACACACTTAAAGTGGTCATACTGAAGTCATACAGTTTGAAGGCAAACAGCAAAGAGTTGATATGAAAAAAAAAAATAAGTACCTATAAAAGTACGAAAGAGGTTAACAGGAAGCGTGAATTAATAAAACTGGCCTATTTAAGTGAAAATAAAATGAAGCTATTTTCTCTAACAAAAAAAAGTAAATAAAAAGAAAATCTAAATGGCATCTATAATTTTTTTAAGACAGTATGGCCAGTGATTTTAATTTATTAATGCGAATCGAACTAAAAAGGTTGCATTGTGCCAGTTAATCAGTGCAAATTAAGTTCGGCAGATTGGCACTGTAAATAAGGCTAGATGAACGGCTTCATAACCCCAACATAAAATGTTATTACAAAAAGAAAAAAACTTATAGAAACTTGTCAAAGTTTTGAAAAACCCTCGCCATTGAAGCATATCATTATATGCTTGCGTGATGACCAGTAATCTACCGGTTGTATGTACTTGATGGATGTAAGTGGCATCAGACAAAGACTTTATAAGGTCACTTATGCACTTTTATATGACATTGACGACATGCAACGGATGCATAGAGATACCTTCGCGCCTATCTACCTATAAGTACGTGGTACTATTATGTATTCTGTGCTATAAACACATCCTGATTTCTGAATAGGTAAAAAAAGATACAATTAGTGCCAAATCCCACGCAGTTTTTTTAGGCCACATCTGTGCTACTTCTGGGCAAAGGCCTGCCTAATTTGTCACAACTTCGTCATTCATGTACACCTGTGTTGGTGCCCCATCAAAATAGACAGTAGTTTTTATCGTGAACACGACCATTTTTTCTACTGATTAATGCAGGTGGACGTCCGTCTAATGTTAAGATATTATCTAAATTACTTCATGTTGTTGTCTTAATGCGTTCGTCTTGAAATATTGCTTCATTTAATCGCCAGGATGTTCCATGAGCTTTGAAATTGAAAGGAGTAATCTTAGATAACATCTAAGGTTATCATTAATGCCTGTTTTGTTTCTTATGCACGAAGTTCTTTACCTGAGAATCTATTCACATATCTTAAGGCTTCTTGTACATATGTACCATGCAGACGACACGATTGCTGGACGGAAATTGGGTACTTACGAAGGTGACTACATTGATGCATATCAATGAGAACTTCATACATCTGCCGCAACTGTCCATTGCTCCTCCCATGCCCATGGCGAATCTGTGAACACGATAAAAAGAAAATTTTAGTGAAATTTTTAAAACAGGTGTAAGGAGGTAGACCAGGGTCGATAATTTTTAAAACCAAAAAAAATAACAGTAGGATGAAACCCATTAGAAAAGGAGGGGAATATTATAAAAATAAAAGGAAAAATAATTTACGGGCGATCTGAGGTCGGGAAGGGGATGGGGGTGAGTTTTTAAGGGTAAAAAACGGTTTTTCTCGATTTCCGGCAAAACTAAAAGTCCTATCGAAAAAAGTTAAATGGCAAAGTTGTAGGTAATAAAAAGATCTAAAACTTTTGTATTTACACTTTTTTCACATAACCTCAAAATTTATGTGAAAAATTCAAAAAACCAAGGTTTTGGTTTTTTATTTTTATCTTTTACAATTTTTGTTTTTTTTTAACGAAATTTGGTGAAAACTTACCTTTTTATGTCCCAAATACGCTGTAATTTATTTGGTTTAAAATATTTATTTTTTCACCTTAATTTGAATGAATATCGAAAAAACACCCTAATTTTCAATCGAAAATTCACCCGTCAAAATATCAGCTTTTTTCTAAAAGTTGGTATGGTTTCTGTTCATTGAAATCTCTACTTTCCGATGGTGAAAAAAAAATATATGTTACTACAGTAAATCTTCTCAGAAAATGCAAAAAATCATACTTCATACATCGTTAAGCATACTATTTTTTAAAGAAAATATTACGATTTTTATTTTTGAGTTGATTGATACAGATAAAAATAGAGATAGTACTTACCTTCCTATGCAGATTCGAAAAGTTTTTTTTTTTTTTAAGTAAACTTGTCACAATTATCTTTAAGAAACTCAGCGTGCACGTGTATTTTTATAAACGATGTTGTATACTGTACTGTATTTCGAATACTGGTTAGGCTAACGGTTGTAACAGCAGAAAAAAACTTAAATTCGAATTTTTTTTTTTAATTATTATAAATAATTTTGAGCTATTTATTAAAATTTACACTTTAATTACTCGAAAAACGTTAGATTACATGTGACATTGATAACAAAAAAAAACACGTCTATAAAAATACACGTGCACGCTGAGTTTCTTGAAGATAATTGTGACAAGTTTACTTAAAAAAAAAAAAACTTTTCGAATCTGCATAGGAAGGTAAATACTTTCTCTATTTTTATCTGTATCAATCAACTCAAACATAAAAATCGTAATATTTTCTTTAAAAAATAGTATGCTTAACGATGTATGAAGTATGATTTTTTGCATTTTCTGAGAAACTTTACTGTAGTAACATATATTTTTTTTTCACCATCGGAAAGTAGAGATTTCCACGAACAGAAACCATACCAACTTTTAGAAAAAAGCTGATATTTTGACGGGTGAATTTTCGATTGAAAATTAGGGTGTTTTTTCGATATTAATTCAAATTAAGGTGAAAAAATAAATATTTTTAATCAAATAAATTACAGCGTATTTGGGACATAAAAAGGTAAGTTTTCACCAAATTTCGTTAAAAAAAACAAAAATTGTAAAAGATAAAAATAAAAAACCAAAAACTTGGTTTTTTGAATTTTTCACATAAATTTTGAGGTTATGTGAAAAAAGTGTAAATACAGAAGTTTTAGATCTTTTTATTACCTACAACTTTGCCATTTGACTTTTTTCGATAGGACTTTTAGTTTTGCCAGAAATCGAGAAAAACCGTTTTTTACCCTTAAAAACTCACCCCCATCCCCTTCCCGACCTCAGATCGCCCGTAAATTATTTTTCCTTTCATTTTTATAATATTTCCCTCCTTTTCTAATGGGTTTCGTTCTACTATTATTTTTTTTCACTTTTTATTATTTTTAAAGGCTTCTACCCTGGTCTAAGGATCGAAAGTCGAAACACAAATCGTTACCTACTGTACCTATGTATTGAGTAGATACCTAAATAATTACAGACTTTTCAGAAAAAGTTGTATTTTCGATGGTTATTAAAAATATTAGCTGTTCTACACATCTTGACCGTGTGTGCCTGTTGCAATGTTGCAGTTATAAAAAACAGACGATTTTAAATCATGGGGAAGATTAACACAACATTTCACAATTTCAAGTTGCCACTGACCCAGAACACGCACTCTCCAAATGATACCCAAACTAAGTTTTTAAATATTCCGTTACAAGTATTAATAATAGTGATACCCAAACTTTTTACACGACTGCCCCAAAAAAAGAGTGTTATTGAAGTTGGGTCTGACAAGGGGTGCGCAGACGCACAACTTATTAACTGTGTCAACCATGCGTGTGCGTTACCCCAGCAGGAAAGTTGCTCCTAGAGTGACATGAGTGGAACGAATAATTAGTGCCTAATCTGCTGTAAATGTGCGCAACATAAAAAATTTGTGCGCTTTGTCGTTTTGTGAAAATACGGAAAAAACGATTCCTGCCAGGGTAACGTTGTTCCAGCAGGAAAATTCTAAACGAATGATCGGAGAGAGAAACGTTGTACGTGGGCATGTAGCTTATGCTCGTCTATGAATGTGCGCCGAATATATAATTAGTGCGTCTTCAGGTCTTCGAGATATTGCATTTCCTGCTGGGGTAACGTTTCGAAGAATCGTGTATCCCGGAAACCATTGGATGTGCGCCTGTAGAACAAACACACACGAGTAGCTCTTAATTAGTGCCAATTTGTGACAGAATTAGATTTAGGGTAATATTTATAGTTTTCAAGTAATCGGGCGTTTATGAAAACACGAAAAAATATCGTAGCGCCTAAATGAGATTACGTATAAGCTCGCTGAAAACTGTATTCGGTCCTTCTTGACGCTTATAATAACCATAAAAAGTTTCAAAAGTGCACATGCAAGCGTTATTGAATAATATTGCTAAAAGTCAAAACTACAGTGTAATAACTTTGACGCCAAAATAAAAGAAACCGGCTTAACCCAAGATGTGTAGGTGTACACCAACAATAAGTGCCTTTAGTTAAAAATATTTAGTAAAAATTTTCAGCTTGGAATGTTTCGCGTTCAGTAAATATTAATTAAAAAACAAAACATGTAAACAACGACTGGCTATCCGACCAAATTCGAATGAATACAAAAAAGCGGCGGATTGGTACAATGGATGACCTTCTTAACTTTACTCACCAACCGGTTGAAACGTGTTGGGCCTGAGTACACTGAAGTAGAAAAGAAGTAATATAATAAACTTGTGTGATTAGATTATATTCTACAAGCTGTTTCCGTGACTTTGTACATAAATAAGTACATTGTAAAATTAGCTTTTGTGCTATTCCAACATAAAATCTAAGTATCTTTTTAATTCCAAATTTCATTGAAAACATTCGGTATTTTGTGTGGACGGAGGACATAGGTCTGTACATCTAGACGTTGGCATTTGTAATATTAGTAGAAAAAGGTATAAAAACCAAACATTGGATTAGCGATTATTTTTATTTATAATATATATGTACAGTACCCGGCGATAAATATTGCACATCGGCCTTTGGAAAAAAACAATCGGCTAATTTCGGCTTCGTAGAGCGTTATCTCTGTCGCACTAGTGTGCGACGTTTGCCCCTATGTGATGTTTTGTCACTTGTCAGTCGTTGTATTGTCTACATGGATGAGTCTTACATACATACATCCCACACCAAAGGGAAATCTTGGAGTGATGATAAGAAAAAAACCGGCCAAGAGCGTGTCGGGCCACGCTCAGTGTAGGGTTCCGTAGATAATAAAATATTATGTAAACGAAGTTAAAAAAAAAATACGGGCAAATGAAACTTGACCTCTGGATTGTATAGGCGCTCATACGATTCAGGGACCAAATTATATTGGTTAACTGCAGTTTCCATCTGTTGTTTCCATCCAAGTTCAAAATAATTTTCCTAGAAAGTCCTTATAAAGTTCTACTTTTCAGATTTTTTTCGTATTTTCTAAACTTATGGTTCAAAAGTTAGAGGGGGGGGGACGCTTTGTTTTTTACTTTTGGAGCGATTATTTCCGAAATTATTGACATTATCAAAAAATGATTTTAGTAAACCCCTATTCATTTTTAAATACCTTTCCAACAATATATCACGCATTAGGGTTAAAATTAAAAAAAAAACACTTCCCACTTTACATATAGGGGGGCTACCCTAATAAAACATTTTTTTCCAATTTTTATTTTAGCACTTTGTCGGCGTGATTGATACACATATTGGTCCCAAATTTCAGCTTTCTAGTGCTAACGGTCACAGAGATTAAGCGAGGACGGACAGACGGACAGACAGACAGACAGACAGACAGACAGACATGGCGAAACTATAAGGGTTCCTAGTTGACTACGGAACCCTAAAAAGGAGTAAAAAAGCCAATTTCAAAAGGTCAACGTTTGATAATAGTTCATGCGGGAAATGAAAAAGGCTTTGTACCCGGTGCCTTTTTAACGTATAAATCCACGGACACTACAGGTGACTATCACAATGAAGTGAATAACGATAACTACGAAAAATGGCTGGTTAATCAATTAATCCCAAATATATCCCAGTGATTCTGATCTAGTTATCGACAACGCACCCTATCGCAATAAATATGTTGAAAGACCCCCCAACTCAAACACCATTAAACAGGAAATGATCAACTGGTTAAACAGACACGAAATTCCAGTTGATCCAAAATTAACAAAAACCTAGATTTACGCTATTATAATGTCAGCAAAAGGAGAGGTATACAGAGTTTTCCGTGGACAAAGTACTTGCCGAACATGGGCACACTGTGTTGCGATTGCCACCATATCATCCAGATTTTAATCCAATTGAAAATATATTATATTTATGGTCTCAACTGAAAGGCTATGTAGCCTCTAGAAATGTGGGTATGAATTTAACTACAGTAAAAACATTATTGATTGAAAAAGTAAACATGATCGGGGCTGAAGAGTGGAAAAAGGTTTGCGATCATGCAATCAAATGTGAGAATGAATATAGAAGCATTCAACACGGTTTACACAATTACACTGATAGACTCATTGATATAAAAACTAAAGATACGGTCGTCCGAACAATTGCTCGACGCGTTCGCCATATAGAGAAACACTAACGCCATCTATTAGAACTACAGGCTGCTCGTAAACGTAACCTTGTATGAGCGGCGTGGTATTTTCAAGGTATAAAGAAATTAAATAAAGCTTTTAATTAAAAAAAAAATGTTTATTGCAGTTTGTTTGTATACATACATACATAATAACATTTTCATTGGCCTTCGAATAAAACATTTTTTAAAACTTTTTGTTAAATTTGACATATTTTGTATTTTTATATTTTAATTCGCATTTTCACTGTACTTATAGATTTTTTACCAGTACATTTAAACACATTTTAATTTGCTTCTAATAAACAATAATATTTGAATAATAGATTTGAATATACATTGTCAAGAAAATGTATTTTTTGTGCTTAAGGTGAATCCTTCAATGTAGCCCACGAAATTCGATATTTTTTTTTACGTTTTTTGCAATTTGCCGATCAGTGTCAGATTGTATGTAAAATAAAATAAGATTCGCGACCGTAACAAATGTGAATTTACTGATTAAAATCAATGCCTTTTTCATGAAATAGTCACTCAAGTTAGTTTTATATATTATGAACTGAGAGGATTGTATTGGTGTTTTAAATCATTAGTACAAATCAATATCATTCAATATTTACAGAATAATAATAATTTTCACATCAACAAGATCTTTCAATTATTTAAAGCTCCCAAAAATAAGCCCATTTAAAACATTTGAACGCGACTGTACGAACAACGCTTAGATGTAATACGTCTAACAGAGAAGGTCATCCATTTGTATGTATCCGCCGCTTTTTTTTATTCATTCGATTTTGGTCGGATAGCCAGTCGTTGTTTACATGTTTTGTTTTTTGTTAATATTTACTGAATGCGAAACATTCCAAGCTGAAAATTTTCACTAAATATTTTTGACTAAAGGCACTTATTGTTGGTGTACACCTACACATCTTGGGTTAAGCCGGTTTCTTTTATTTTGGCGTCAAAGATATTACACTGTAGTTTTGACTTTTAGCAATATTATTCAATAACGCTTGCATGTGCACTTTTGAAACTTTTTATGGTTATTATAAGCGTCAAGAAGGACCGAATACAGTTTTCAGCGAGCTTATACGTAATCTCATTTAGGCGCTACGATATTTTTTCGTGTTTTCATAAACGCCCGATTACTTGAAAACTATAAATATTACCATAAATCTAATTCTGTCACAAATTGGCACTAATTAAGAGCTACTCGTGTGTGTTTGTTCTACAGGCGCACATCCAATGGTTTCCAGGATACACGATTCTTCGAAACGTTACCCCAGCAGGAAATGCAATATCTCGAAGACCTGAAGACGCACTAATTATATATTCGGCGCACATTCATAGACGAGCATAAGCTACATGCCCACGTACAACGTTTCTCTCTCCGATCATTCGTTTAGAATTTTCCTGCTGGAACAACGTTACCCTGGCAGGAATCGTTTTTTCCGTTTTTTCACAAAACGACAAAGCGCACAAATTTTTTATGTTGCGCACATTTACAGCAGATTAGGCACTAATTATTCGTTCCACTCATGTCACTCTAGGAGCAACTTTCCTGCTGGGGTAACGCACACCAACCATGCGTGCAGGTGAAATAATGACTGAACTATTCGGTAGGGCAGATGGATTCAATATGCGTCGTTTGTATTTTTTGTTGTTGCTTTTCAAGTTACAACTCCCACGTTTCTGGTCGGTGTGTTCATTCTCAGTTGAAAATAGTAACTTGTTACCTATGAGAAAAAACTCATTAATTTATCTTTTGGCAAATGTACAAGAAAGCCTTAAAAGTAGGCAGCTGTACGTGAAGGTTTGACGTGAATTCAGCAGTTACACCTGCAGGGCATGAGCAGTAGGTACAACTTTCGCTTTGCATTTTGCCAGTTTAGTTTTTAGAAGATTTTGATCTCTGTTGGTTGATTGATGGTTTGAGATTACGGTTTAGTGACAGGTGCACATACATAGAGTATCACATAAGCACAAATATATCAACGGCAACCTTGAGTAACTAAGTAACTAAACAGTGAAAGTTGATTACAATAGGTATATCCAGTTGTTAGTAAGCTATTCACGTGCGTAGGACAGTACTTATGGCACGCTCAGGCATCTCTTAATGAGAGTAAAAGTTTGAGTCCGTGTGGTCGTCGTGTTATGCAAGTAAGTACCTACGTCCCTCACTTATCATCCCCATCACTTATTGTGGGTGATGCAGAAAGCTTTGAGAGACACCGAAGCACTAACGATTACCACGTATCCAGTACATAATTCTGAAACCGCTGTTTGGAAAAAATACACCGATGAAAACTTCGATGCACCCTTAAATAAAATGACCAGACCATTCTGATTCAAGCTGTACAGAAACATTGTAAGATCGTGGCCATAATACTATTTTCTACATGCGATTTTGTCACAATGCACGAGCTAGGTAGGTACGGGTCCACGAGAATAATAATGTCAATTACAAAATTAACCGGTCAGAGGTTTGCACGATATCCGATCCCACGTTTGACCTTTATAATTTGAGTCATAAATCTTCCGATGCAAACGTAAGAACATAGCGGTAAATCTTGTGTTTATATGGCAACGATGACAGAAATTCAACCTAAGATATTTGAAACAGGAGTCTGAGATACCGACATTCCGGATCGTATGATATCGTACACCATGACCATGAGGCTTGACCTTTAGCAGATCATAGACCCACGTACCAATTAAGCTCTGAGTGAGCTGACTAAAAGGCCATTGAATACAGTAATTAGTACTTGACTACGTAAATCTTCATAATAAATTAGGAGTAACTAACATTATGTAGCCAAAACACACAACAAAATGACAAACGTAGATATAAAAAAAACATAAAACGTTTTAGATGCTGTAGGAAGATACACAATCTAATAATTACTTAGGTATATCCATCTAATCAATGTAAGCTTGGCATAAAAACTTGAATGTAATTAATTAAGTCTCAGTACCTGCTACAAGATTATTAATCGTATTTCATAGTATCATGGCTGATGACAGTACGATGTAGTCGACATAGTTAGATTTCGGGAGCGATGCGACGACGAAAATAAAACGTTAGGGCCCGTTATACTTAAGAGTTTATTAAAAACGACCCGAGCTTACAGAGTTTGATGCAAGACTGCTTATTCTACCTAGCCTATTACATACTTAGAACTTAAGGCTAAGTTGGTGGTCGCTGGCGAGCGCCTGCATACGCCATGTCTGGCTGATAAGGACAAAAGTGCAGCGTACGAGGTTATGGCTCTACCACAGCGATAGATAAGGTGAGTTCGGAGAATGTAACTCCTCCCCCCTTGGACTGAAGTTATCGGAAAAACAGAGATTTTCCAAGAACTTCACAAAAATAAGAAACTATTAAATGACAAAACTTAAGTAGTTAAAACGATTATAGGATAACGTGAAGATAATATTCACATATTTAAAACTAATTTATGAGGAGTAATCGTCATAGAGTTAAGACACTAATAATACAGGTCTCTGAATTACTCTATTTTCCTCCTGTTGAGTAGGATTGTTTTCAACACCATTCAAACGACGATCCTGCCCTTTACAAATTTTCCTTAAAATATACTTATAAATAACTATAGCTATTAACAATAAAAAGACGATCGCGTACAGAGAGTAAAGAGCGGCACTGACACTATCACCGTTAATTTCACTGGTTTCACTATTCGCACTATTCATCAGAAGGTAATTTAGTTGACGTATATCATCCAGGTTAACTCCTTTCAAGTTTACAGGTTCCATTTTCACGGCGTTTGAGGTAAGTTCTCGTAGATCGGGTAAGTTTATCACAGGAACGGGTTTATATTCTGTCTGCAGGAAGTAAGAACGCTGTCCATGGAGTTCAATATTATCTATAGAAACATCACATTGCGGTTCTATAGTTATAATGTATGTTCCTTGTATGCGTTCCTTGGTGTCGTCATTACCACAAATTTGCGAAATAATTTGTTGGTGTCTGGTATACATTATCCAACTATTTGGACTAATCTTCTGTAGTTTCAGGTGTTCAGACTTTATCTGACGGGGAATACATCGCGACAGATTATGTTGGTATTTCATTAGTTGTTCGATACAGGTTTCTTCTACAAATTGAATGAGGTTATTTTCAGAGCAGAGGTATTCCTTGACTGTTATCTCTTGGCATGGTTGATCAATCGGACGATATTTGGATCCTTCTACTAAAAGGTAAGGGAATTCGGGAAAAACAACAAAGGTTTGGTTCATGGAATCCATAGGAAGGGAATACAATTTATAATAATTATAAGTGACATTTAAAATTAACGGAACTTCAATAATAAAGGTTATTTCTTCATTTTTAAGGTAAGCTTTTACAGACAATGACTCTTCTATATTAATTAAATTTTTATCATTTACAGGATACATTATGTTGTCATGTGCATTAATATGTTTTAATAAACTTAACAATTCATCAGAGTTTAATACGGCTTTGTGCAAAACAGATACTTTACTAAATGCAACAGCGGTTTCTAATTCGCTAAGTTTGACATAGATAGTCCTAAAGTTTACAATAAATTGATTGAGTAATCCAAATACATGGGTCATATAAATTGAATGCTTATCTTTTGTGTTAAGATTAGCTACAAGGCCTTCAAGTAATTTAATGCGCTTGTTTATTTTGTCTGTATTTTCATTAATTATTTCAGTAGTGTTCAGAAAGTGATCCAACATTTCAGAAACCACAGAGAATTTATTGGCTATTGCCTGTTCTTTAGTCTGAATATTATAAATTACGTTATCATATCTAACCGCATCTTCATGATCAAGGTTACCAGTTATAATTTTAATTATAGAGCCTAAAGGGTTTACAATACCACGTTTAAATCTTTTGGATGGAATTAATTGCTGTAATTTCTCTTCGGTCTGATTTTGAATATACTCGACTTGTGTTTTAAGTGCCATAAACTCATCTGTATGGAATTTATTTATGTGTAATATTTGGCTGAATTCCGAATATTTTTGAATATTAAAGGAAAGGTCTGTGCTTATGCCTTGAAGATTAATTATTTTAACAATAGACCACTTATCATATTGAATAAACGCTTGGCCTATCTTCACCGGAAGAATACCAGGGTTTTGACTAATCTTTACTGCTTGAAGGGCCTGGCTTGGGAGAGTCCAATTGGTTGTTGTCCATATCACCAGGATCAAACTCCACCTGTGGAGGACGTTTTATGTTTTTTAGAGGTACTTTGGTATCCCTATTTTTTAATTTAATTGGTATAACATTGCGTACTATATGGCCTGTGACAACGGCTTTTTGGTACCTAGGCTTATCTTTTGCTTGTCTCTTATTAACGGCCTTAGCGAAAACAGGATTACCTATTTCTAAAACTGGTTCTAATTCCCCTCCTCGTTTCGTTAAAATTTTTTCTTTGTGACCTTTTAATTTCTCCGAAATATACTTATAGAGTGCCTGAGTTCTCTTCTTATGATCCCTAATCAATTGTTGTTTGTAAGCTTTATCAAATTCAGAGTTAAATGTAGAGTTTAATTCGGTATGACCGAATGCAGCTTCAAACGGTGTTAAATCTGTGGTGCTATGAATAGTGCTATTATAGGCCATAATGGCATAAGTCATTACGGAGGCTGCGTCCGTAAACTTCTTTTCATATTTTGCCAATCTGTAAATTTCTATAATTGTGGAATGAAAACGTTCTATGAGACCCATAGAGTTTGGATTGTTTGGGGTCCCTATGTGTAATTTAATTTTATGTAATTCTGTTAGTTCTCTTAGTAATTCACTGTTGAATTCATTTCCAGGGTCAGAACTTATTTTCTGTGGTATGCCGTAAAATGAAAAATATTTCATCAACGCTCTAACCACTTCAGGTGACGAACGAGATGGAATTTCTATGGCTTGGCCTAACTTACTAAAGGCATCAATTAAAGTTAAATAGTATTTTGATTCTATGCTAAACAGGTCTATAAATATTTCCTGAAAAGGTGCATGTTGAGTTTGTGTAAGTTGCAATAAAGGTTTAATGGGTTTCCTATCATATTTAGAAGTTTTACAACGCTCACATGAGTTAATAATGGCGGAAACAGTTTCAATTAAATTTGCCCAATAATAATTACGACGAATTCGTTTCATGGTTTCGCTGATCCCACGATGAGATGTCTTGCCTTCGTGTAATTTAATTACTATAGCTCTTTGTTCCTGCTCATCTTCGACGTAAACGACACGTTCGGTACATTCGTAAAACTTAACCACATCTTTCTTAAACAGAGAAATTATGATATTACTGAAATCTTTTCTAAGTTCTTGATTTTCGAAATAAATGAAATACTTAATTTTTGGTTTTATGTAGTCTTTCAAAAATCCTGTGATGAGATTATAGTTGTGAAGAGGCAGAAATACTTCTAATACCTTTTGTTTGTCTCTAGATAAATCTTTTACTTGAATCTCATTACGGAACCAGCTAAAGACAAGTATTTGATTAGGCTTGGTATCTATTGCTTCGTTCAAGATCGGTATTCCATTGGATTCGAGATCTTTGGCCGAATGAACTGTCTGTATGGAAGAAGACTCAGACGGTATGGGATAGTGAGGCGATTCGTCAAGAACTGCCTCAGTTTCTGGTATACTTATTGGACTAGCTGTAGCGGTTCTTTCAGAGTCAGATATGGAAATGGTTGTAGAACCGTCTGTACTTTGTCTGATCATGTCTTTTTGTTCGTCTATATTAACAATCATTGAACTGTTGTCTAAATCGTCATCTTTTAGGGCATTTAGGCGGATGCGAGATAGCGCATCTGCGTTTACGTTTTGTTTACCATTTTTATATATAACGTTAAAATCGTATTCTTGTAAACGCAAACGCCAACGTGTTAACTTGCTATTTGGTTCCTTAAGTTGATATAACCAAACAAGAGGCCTGTGGTCAGTGTAGATGTCGAATTTGTGTCCGTACAAATAGGGTCTAAAGTGTTTTGTGGCCCAGACAATTGCCAATAACTCACGTTCAATAGTACTATATCTCGTTTCAGTGTCTGACAACGTCCGACTAGCATAAGCTATGGGTTTGTCGCCGCCTATAGGGCCCTGTGATAAAACAGCACCAATAGCGACTTCTGAAGCGTCAGTGGTTAATACAAATGGTTTATTCATGTCAGGATATTGCAATATAGGTGCATTAATTAAAAGTTCCTTGCATTTTTCAAAAGCCTCAATAAATTTTTGATCCGTCAGAACTTTCTTACCCTTTTTTAAACAAGCTGTCAAAGGTTGTGTAATTTTGGAAAAGTCTTTAATAAACCGTCTGTAATATCCCACGAACCCTAGGAATCGTTTGATTTCGGTCTGTGTCCGTGGTAATGGATAGTTAAGAACTGCCTGTATTTTGTCGTTATTTGGTCGAAGTCCGTCTTTAGTCAGTGTATGTCCTAAGTATTGTACTTCTTTGCGTAAAAATTCAGACTTATCTAATTGAACCTTAAGATTGGTCTGACGTAATCTATCAAAGACAGATCGTAATCTTTGAATATGTTCTAAAATACCACTTGAGTAAATTAGAATATCATCTAAATAGACCATGCAATGTATACCCTGCAACCCTCTTAAGACATTGTCCATTGTCCTTTGAAAGGTCGCTGGAGCGGTTTTGAGACCAAATGGCATACGAAGAAATTCGTAGTGCCCATTTTGTGTTGAAAAAGCTGTTTTTTCGGTGTCGGAAATTTCTATTTGATGGTAACCGGAAGCTAAATCTAGGGTTGTAAAATAATTGCTTTTGCCAAGTTTGTCAAGTAAATCGAATATATTGGGAAGTGGATATTTGTCATCTATTGTTATGTCATTGAGTCGGCGATAGTCTACAACCATTCTATATTTTACTTGACCGGAAGCATCTGCCTTTTTGGGAACCAAATGCACAGGTGCACTCCAGGGTGAGTGTGATTCGCGGATCACATTGTCTTTGAGAAGTTTTTCAACCTGTCTTTTGATTTCTTCAGCTTGCGCTGGACCCTGTCGATATGGTTTGATATAAATGGGATCTTCATTAGTGGTTCTTATATGATGTTTAACTTGATTTGTAAAGGTCAAAGGTAGCTCTTCACAGTAAAATATATCTTTGTACTCGTGACATAATTCACTAATAAGGTCACATTCCTCTTGATTAAGGTGGTCAAGTCGCAATTTTTTTAAATTTTCTGTCAGTAATGAGTCCATCTCTACGTCAGTTAAATCAGTTAAGTTATTTACTATACACTCGTTAGAAAAATAAGTAACCTTGAACGGAGAAGTTATAATTAAAGTCATTTCAAGGCTAGTTGCGTTCTGTATAACAGTAGAAGCTAAATAATTTTCACATTTAACAATTGCAGCGGGCATTCGAATGCCTTCATGAAACTCTTTGTAACCTAATATGCCATAGCCATCCTTTTGAGTAACAGGTAATTTAACTCGATGTTCGGTCCGGGGTTCTAGTCTAAATTCAGGGTCAGTGGAGTAGATTATAGGAATGTTGACACCGTTAGTCTTTAACATCTTTTCCTTAAACGATAAATCAGCATTAAGCCGAGTTATAAGATCCATTCCAATTAACCCGTCATATCTGTTGTCCACATCATAAACATAAAATTTTTGATACCCTTCGTTATTAAAAATGGAAAATAGGGGAATTTCAGCTACTTCATGATGTTCGCTAGTCGCATGTATGCTTGTAACTGTAAATGGTTCATAGAATTTTAATTTAGGAAAATACTCATCAGCTTTTCTGGGACTTATAAATGACCGTGTGCTTCCTGTGTCCAACATAAATTTACCGTTTATCTCAGGGATGTATATGTATGGATGTTTTAGATTGGCTTTAAAATTAAGTTCTATCATTTCCGGCGGGTTTGTATTGAATGTATTTGAAAATTTTGGACAGTTTCCGGATCACTGTTATTTTCAGTTGAATGTAAATTTTTAGCAGTTTTGGTAATTTCTACACTAGGCCTCTCATCTACGCAAACATCTTCAGTATTCATATTTGTATAGTCGTAGTCACAGTGTGTCGTCATATTCTGCATATAATCGTCATGAGTGACGTCGTAGTAGTATTGTTCGCCATCCGTATAAAGTTCATTTATAGGAAAACCTTGTTGTGGTTTAAGCGCTGCTGGAGCAGTTCTCATTGTCACGTCACTATCGTGGAAATTATTAGTTGGACGATAGGCCGAAGCTTGAACGGGTCTATAGCCAAATTGTCCAACTTGGGGTCTATAACCAGGTGGTGTTGTTGGGGGTCTGTAGCCAAATAATCCTACTTGAGGTCGGAAGCCTAATTGCTGGGGGTTTCTCCTATCAACGCCTGGTGGTCCAAATTGAGCCATTTGCGGTCGACCAATTTGTTGATTCGGTATATTCGGACGTAAGAAAGTTTGATTAGGTATGCCAAATTTGAATTGAGTTTGGTTTGTAAAAGGTCTGAAATTATTATTTTGCAAAGGCTTTAGATTAGGTGATGGTAACATATGACCTTGCGGTCGGTGTTGTAACATTTTACTACGTAAATTATATTGTTCCTGAAAGTTAACTTCTTCAAGGACATATTTTAAAGCTTCTTCCAATGTAGTAGGGTTTTTAATTCGAACAATCCGCACCATGTGTTCTGGTAAGTTATACAAGAAAACATTAAGAGAAGTATTGTTATAAATTATTTTTTTAGCTTCTTTTAACGTTGTAGAGCTGTTCTGATTCACTTTGGAAATTAATATAGCACGAATGTCTTGAATTCGGCTGCAAAACTGTAAGTATGACTCGCCTTGTTTGATTTTTAGGGTTTCCAGTTCAATAGCAACGCATTCCTCGCTCCTGGGATCCCCAAAATGTTGGATCAATAAAGATTTTAATTCGCTATACGTCTCAAAATCACCTCTTTCACTAATTAAGGCTGCCGCTTTACTTTTTAATTTACTTGTAATATTCTGCATTAAAAATTCGTTTCGATCCGTAGTCCCCTGATACTTTTCAATAACATATTCACACTTTCTTAAAAATAAACTAAGTAAATTAGTTTCACCACTAAATTCTGGAATTAAATTTAAAACATCCCGAGGTATCAACGATTCAGCAAGTTGCATAGTAAATGGTGTTTCGGTTCGAGCCGTCGGGGCTGCACCGGTTGTCGCGTTTACAGGATTCTGGCCGTGACTCATTTTAAATTAAATCGTAAAACGAACAAAAGATAAGCACACAAAACTTAAAATAAAAAATACTTAAAAGTATAAAAGTTCTAATTCTACAATTATTAAACTAAATAAAAAGAAAAGAAAATCTTATGAAAAATCTTATCGATATAATAGCGTGAAAATAATATTCACTTCACTAATTATTAAGTTATTAATTTCTACCATAAAAGCTTTTCACTCGATTTTCCAGATTTGATAAAATAATCGATACAATAATATATTTTATATTAACATTACTAGTATGGGAAGTTAGGAAGGAAGTAGAAGGTTACTCACAGTCCAACCGCTTTATAAACTTTCAACATCTCTGCTCACCCACGTTATCGTTACGCTTATCTATCTTATTTATTTGGTTCGAGGATTGCCAAGAACGTCTCACTGATTTTAAGTTACGACGACTCTACGTTACCACTCGCGAATAAGTTCTTTAGTGTTCTTTTCCACTTTCCCGGGTTTCACACTTTACTTTCCGCGAAAGCAACAGTTTACGGCAATCCTACCGGCTGCGCCAGTTAGATTTCGGGAGCGATGCGACGACGAAAATAAAACGTTAGGGCCCGTTATACTTAAGAGTTTATTAAAAACGACCCGAGCTTACAGAGTTTGATGCAAGACTGCTTATTCTACCTAGCCTATTACATACTTAGAACTTAAGGCTAAGTTGGTGGTCGCTGGCGAGCGCCTGCATACGCCATGTCTGGCTGATAAGGACAAAAGTGCAGCGTACGAGGTTATGGCTCTACCACAGCGATAGATAAGGTGAGTTCGGAGAATGTAACTACATTGTACACAGTTATTATGTGATCTAGTATGCCACGACACAACAGAAAAAAAATGCATTTAAGTACTTCTTACCTCCAATAAGTTGATTTCGGTTTTCTGCGCCACTTAAAACGAATTTTAAAACGATTTTTAATAGTTATCATGTTACTGTTGTGTTTCTGTTCAGGCTTGGACTGGTAGTAATTTAGATTTTATTGGAGTGTACATTTAGTTTTCCTTGTACCCACAATGGCCCACTAGTAGGTACATATCTTAATTAATAGCTACGTAGATATAGTAGGTACCTACGTGATCTCACATCGCTTCCTCGATTTCGATTTAAAAACAAATACATGACTGTCCTTCCTTCCTACAACAACTTACAGTGTTGTTCATAGAAACATAAAGAACTTGTTTATATCTATGATGATGATGTTGTTAGATTGTGGGTGCAAGCCGCGTGCAAATAAAACAAATCGAAATAAAAGGATAACCCATCCAACCCAAGCTATGTAGACGTAAAGATGCAAGATTTACGAAAAGATAACTATGAAAAATCTGAATGCTATCATTTAAGATTTAATAAAAGAAATTTAAGCCGTTGATAAGATTCGATTCGGACCCCTGAGAAATGGTGTTACCGCCCCTTGTTTCAGAACTTATCCTATTGGCCTGCCAGAAACATCACGCTATTTGGCACCTGTACCTATTAACAATTTGTATAGGTACTCGTGAAATACCTAATAAGATGACGTTTTACCAATCACTAATCTACAATGATAATATTAGTATGTGGGTAGACCGGTACCTGCATGAACTAACTCTGCCTAGCAATAGTTACTTACTGTATTATTTTATTGACTATAAAGTATGCTATTACATGTCATAATGCAATGCTATGTATGTCATACGAGTATGAAGTATAACGACCACTTGCAGAGAGGAGCTATGCGACTTGCGCGGACGCAAACACTCAAGGTGATACTCCGGATACCACAAGGTCCATCTAATCCATTCTCTTACGATGTTTATAAGTGAAAGTAGCATTGTATGACGCTTCATTAAAACGAGCACGTAAAACAATAACATAGGAAACGTGCAAACAGTAATTTAAAGTTTAAAACTCCCGATTGATGTCAACATCAACATAAGTTTAGCGTCGGCCGTGTCGTGTCGTGGCGTTTACTTACATTTTGTCACGAAATCCAATATCGTCTCGTCAGAACCGTTAGCCGAAACAGTTTCACTTTACCATCACTCTTACTTCTCACTACGGTTACTACGTTTATTTGAACAGTTCATTGACGAATTGTTTGTTATGGAAGACGACAGGTGCGTCGTGGCCGGTAGTACAGAGTCAACTGGTTTGTTGAGTCAAGCACGCGGCCGACGCCCCACCAAGCAGGCTGTAGGAAGAATGGCCAGCCTTCGAAGGGTCCTACTAACGTGTTTATGTGTTCGCAACTAGGTCAGGCATATAGCGTGTAATGCAGCGATAATTTACAATGAAAGATCCGAAAGAAAAGATTACGACTAACTAATTCACATTGCTCTATATTTACAAATAAAACCACCAAACTTGAATAAACGCTGACGTCATTCAGTGGAACATGTTTGAAATAAACGAACTTTTTTACCGATGCGTGAGATATTCATTATATATGCAATCGGTGTAACATTAAGATGAATAATCATAGTTCGTATAGATATCTATGGACTATTGTAGCTGTAAATAAATTATGTTATGTTATACCCACATATCCAAAGTGTGTAAAGTGAGTTTCAGAAAATTACCGAGTGATTACAAGCGCGGCTGTCCCGACTTGTGGATTCGATTCTTCGACCCCCATATGTATATCTCTGGGCTCCTTGTTATTCAGTCCATAACTAATTTATGTCATATAGACAGCAAACAAACTAAAGCTAGGTTGTTGCTGTTTAAATAAAACAACAGTTTGTCACAGTTTCTTTTATTAGCTTTTTGTTAATAAACGTTCACCTCAACTCAACATAATTATAAACTGGTGGTACAAATGTAATCAACGCGGTTTTACATCAATATGAGCATTACTGCGTCTACTACCAACTAAGATGTCATTGAGCTTTGGTTTACATAAAATTAATCATACTCTGATCTTCCTATCAGTTTAGTAAATATTTAGATTAAAAACTCAAGAAAGTCTATGACCTGCGCGCGATCAAACAAAGATCCAACGAACAAAACTGGTTCCAAATTGGTTAAATTCTACTTAATTGATAAAGTTATAAACATCTAAAAAGATAGGAACATAGGGCCGTTCATAAAGATTACATATTTAGGCAGTCCACACAGATATCACTGTTTCTACGTGGATAAAATCTTTGTATTGTTATAACTTCTTCAGTGAGTATTTAGATGATCTTTATCTACACTTATTAAAACTATATAATATGACCAAAAATACCCGTCTTATACAAATCTTTGAATTACTCTAAACAAAACCTAAGGCATAAAAGTCTAAAGTAATCTATTTGGATCGCGCGCAGGTCATAACAAAGTGAAACTATGCAATAAATAGTCAACCCAGTGCTTTGGACTTGTGAATATAACATGATATCGAATAGAAGTGTGTAGTATGTTATTGTGATTGCTCTCACAGCATGTAGTTCCTATTTTGATTCCATAATATATCCTCACCTGCTTCTGGCTCTGCTATAGCGATCTCGAACGTGTTAAAAATATTCGTTATAAAATAAGTAGCAAGTGTGAATTATTACTGATCACGTAATTATAGAAAAAAAATATAGATACATCTCATTTGTTGCAACCTTAATTTAAACATGAAGCAGTAAACGGTAGGTGATTTCGTAGGTACAATTATTTATATCTATTTAGACACGGATATAAAATAAAACAAATACATTTCAAATAATAGTTTTAACTGAAATTATAATCATATATTACATATTTTGCGCTAAAAATACAACGTAATACACTTATACAAGCATCCTTCTACTGCTGTTGCTTACATATGGACTGACAATAAATTAACGCCTGAGAGTTACATCTTTTTAACATTATATTACCTATTTTTAAACATTAAGAACGCTGTAATTAGACCTAGTACACGACACGACCTGCGTAGCTTCTCTCATAAATTAATTGACAAAGATAAAAACATACAAGGTGTATATTTCATTCAAAGATAAAAATGTATGGACTCCGTTCTGAATTGAAAACAACAGAAATGGTAATTTATTCGAGCATCCAGTCTTTCACCGCCATACGAATACAAAAAACATAAACCTTGGCAGTCGGGTAAAAAAGCAATTTGATGTTCAGAAGCTCGACTAAGGTTACCACAAGGTACTGTTTTGTGCCCAGAACGACATAGTTATTGACACTCCTCAATAAATACTCATTAGTTTAAAATATACATCTTGCATAAAGAAAAAACTTAAACACAATAAATATTTAATTTCAAACATGGCCTAATAGGAATAAATAATATTTTTTGACTAAGAGCAAAGAATAACGAAGAAGAGACAAGTCAAAACTGTATTATGCGATACGACTGACTACTAAAGTCGTTATAATACATTGATACAAAATTATATATATACGCAACCTATCTATTTTCAGGTGTATAATTTTGGCCTATAACTTTTCAAAAAATTTCCATTTTTTATACCGCCTTTTGCATATTTTTTTTTTAAGAATGGTGCCAAACATTAGCCTAGTGATTTTAATTTATTAGGTACTTTAGAATTTAATTAAGCGTATAATATAAAATACTGGCAGCAAAACTGGAATTCAACAAAAAATAATATTTCAATAGAAAACAATGAATTAAAGCCGTCAACCGCCTCGGACACCATAGCCTTTCCTACAGTAAGAGTGCAGGGCCCCGAGTCTGCTATTCAATAGTGTCAGAATGGTCTATCATTGATCTCATAATTGTTGATTTTGACAACACCAAACTTGTCAAAATCAACAATTATGAGATCAATGATAGACCATTCTGACACTATTGAATAGCAGACTCGGGGCCCAGGTCGGATGCTAGCATTATGATCTCGTCCCTCGCGCTCTTGCCACCGGGCTTGCCGGGCACCAGGGTGCCAGCTGTCTTAGAACCTTTGCACCAGTCGATGGGAAGAGACTAGATGGTATGACCATAATGCCATGAAAGTTAGGCCTTTATTGTGAATCATTCCCACTAGTTGTACTGCACAGTCCTACGATAGAACTAGTGGGATTTTTTTCCCACTAGTTCTACGATTCAAGGTGGTACGATATCGTAGAACTAGTGGGAACCAAAAGTCCCCTTAGTTCTACTATAAATTGTTTAATAGGACCAGTAGAACTAGTGGGAATTTTTATTCCCACTAGTTCTACGATTTCGTACCACCTTGAATCGTAGAACTAGTGGGAAAATAAACCCACTAGTTCTATCGTAGGACTGTGCAGTAGAACTAGTGGGAATGGTCCTTTATTGTGGGGTGTAGCTTGCGTCGACACCCTTGACTCATCCCATGTTTCTAACACGGTGGGCTGCGCTGGGGCTGCTCCTGTAGGTGCTCAAAACCTCATATGGCCCAAATACAGTAATTTAATTGGTATTTATGCGTTTGAGCCGTTTGGGGTTGAAACACTAGAGCCATGGGGGCTCGAATGCTCAACCTGTATTTCGACATATTGCCAAGAGGTCGACTCTTTACGTGGCCAAAGGGCTAACCTTTTTTTGGCCAAATAATCGGCATTAATATCCAACGTGACAATTCTGCCAGCGGACCTTATCCTATTGACAGTGATATGGACGATTTATTTGACGTCCCGTAATTCTTTTCCAATTTTGATGACTTGTACAAATTATTATTCTAGATATATTTGTAGTTAGTAAATAATGTACATAGTAATTAATAGACATAGACAACAAATAAATGCAAGTAAATTTCGTAACGTTATAAATCAATATCCAAACGCATTTTCAAATCCTTTGTACACAAATAAATATTACAAGTATAAAATAAGAAGCTACGCAGTAACGCGAGCCCTTTTATTTCCCTTTTTTATACATGAAGTGATAGTGAGTCTGTCATATCGAACTCCATATAACTAAATATGAACAATTAACACGTACTTATTTTATGTATTACATACATCGTTAACGAGGTATTTTGAAATGTTGACTGTGCCTGTAGGCGAGAACCTTCTGTGGTGTTTTACGAAAGTATATAACAACTTCATTCACTCATCCCGAACTAGAAATGTAGCAAAACTTTCAACCGAGTAATCTCCACTGTAGAGAGCGTGGTCGACTCAAGCCACTCTTAACAATACCGATTCGCAGGTAGCTGAAACATTTAATAAACTATTACGCGTATCGCGTGTAAAACTTAATGATTGCATGTGAGCTAGAATTAACGAACCATAACGATACACTATATGCAACCGAATATATTGCAGTTGGCAGTGAGAATCTATTGTACGTTCAGTCTTCTAGTTCATTTTGAAGAAGGTTTTAGCGAAAGGCGTGAGACCAATCGTTTATACAAACGAAACCTTCCCGCTTTCGATACTGATAAGTGTAGTTTAAGCTCTAAACATATTTGGAAACACTTCGTATTGTACGAGGCCGGCAGCCCTAGCGCGGGGTAGTCTTAGCATCGGTAACAGTGACTTCGTGATATTAGCGCGACCGCTGCGTAAAAAATATTCGGCAGACCGACTTCCCGCAGTATATTCATTATTATATGTAATCAATTAGAGTGAGTTTTGGAACACAACATGGTATACTCGTTGATTCAATGCGTACCTACACGAGATCAGTCTGCGTATAGAAATTGTGGCGCTGTACATAAAATTTATATGAGCATACTCGTTCTCTACAACACCACGCGGTCACGAAAACACTGCAACGAACTTGCAAAATGGTCACTTTAGATCCGTACAGAGAATCTAATTGAGAAGGTCACCAAAAACCGATAAAGCCATTGAGGATGTAAAAAAGCATTATTTCAATTAGATAATGCACATTTTAAAACTTAACAATAACATCATGGAAATATTATACAATATGTTTAAAAAAACCTATCCTATACCAAAGGGGCATTTATCAATGAAATTACTAAATAAAATAAGAAACACAAAATATTCATGAACATAAACATTACTTGTTATCCAAAAAGGATTATATAAATAGAATCTAATCGGAAAGAGTTTTTTTTAAACATATTGTATAGTGTTTTTAACAGACACTTCTAAATGATTGTGAATGCGATTATAGTCTCGCATTCATGGGCAAACAAAAATTGAGAAATAGTTGCTAGAATGTTGTGCAAATTTTGTTTCCCAAGAACACGAGACTAGCGTGTTGTCAGCAACATGTTTGTTTTTGAAAACATGTTTCAAACAAATACATGTTGCTGAAACAATGTTGTAGAACTTTGCAAAGGGGTTTGAATGGGGTTAGTTTAGCTGCCTGTATGTGGGGGCGAGTGGGGGGTTGTGTCGGGCCGTGTGTGCACTAGGCTCGCAGGCGAGGGTCGCGGTGCGGTCAGCTGTGGGCGGGCGGCACCGCGGCGCAGCACTAGGCGCGCCGCGCCGCGAACACGCCGCGCTGCGCGAGGTATGCCGCAGCACTGTCTTGGGGGTTACACCCTGGAATAATTAACGCCAGTATACACTTTTAGTAGTGTTTGATGCTGTAACATCTACGATTTACATTTAAATTATATTTATCATCAGCATATCAGTAAATAGGATAATAAAAAACAAACAAAAAAATAAAAAACTAAATGTGTGTTTTAAAGTTTGCTCCAAAGAACCACCGAAACTAACTCAGAGGTCAATTTCCTTTAAAGTCCAGGCATAATCTTGGGCGTCTACGTTACTTGAGGACGAGCAGATTAGCGTCTAAGGTCAATCACACAGATTTTCAAATGTGTGTGGTTCTTTCCACAAACACAGGCAGATAATAAAGAGCTCAATGTCTCGAAGAACAATACCACAGATAAAAAATGTAGATAGGCCTCATAAACTGCAAGACAATCATCATCATCATCTTCCTGCCCTTGTACCGTTCTTTTAGTGGTCGGCACATGTTCTCTTCTTCCATTCTTCTCTGTCAGACGTCACGGCGTCATTTACTACTATCTCTTCCATATAATTCCTCACACAATCCATCCATCTTTTGTTTGACCTTCCTCTCCCTCTCCATCTATCAACATTAATATCTATAACTTTTTTAGTCAAACGCATTTAATCCCTCTTCATTACATGTCCATACCAAGATGGACGACTTTCTTTCAATTTTTCAGCCAGATAATTTTTAAAATTAAATGAAAATATATAAAAAAAAAAAACAAAAAAACACGAATACTTACTACTCTACTATAAAACTCACGAACCTTGGTTAGGGAACGGTAGGCAATTGGTCTTGAGTATCTCTTCGTGATTACCATAGGCACAGAACTTGACAACTACTGTGTTAGCCGATATGCCCGTGATCTCAGCTTCATAGAACTGAAAATTTGAAACGGTTATCTTATTGCTAGCAAGTATTGTTTGATAGAAAGAATAAAACATAACGCGATACAATTTGCGCGATAAATGACGCATAACATAAGATAGAACAAAAATAATAAGTAGGGGAAAACATGCGCTACATCCACACAAACCGGCCATCAAGCGATACCTGGCACTGACGTTTCAGATCAGTTTCTAGACTGTTATTCTGATGGATGAAGGTAGAACTTACATTATTGTCCTCCCAGTACAGCGCTAGGCAGCGATCGCCGACCTTCCAGTTGATGTCAGCCACGCCGAGCATGGCGCGCGCCTGCTCGTTCACAGCAGCGTTCTGGAAGCCCAGCAGCGAGTTGGCGAGGAACGGAGCCCCGCGTACGTTGGCGTACTCCTGCGGCCGCGCGCCGTACCCGTACTGGCGCCCCGCGTACCCGCTTGCAGCCGCTGCCACCGCTGCATTGCCCATGTAGCTAGCCACGTTACCGTACAAGTTATTCTGCCGCGACTCCACGTAACCGTTCGGCTGTTGACGCTGGTACGACTGCTCTTGGTACTTCTGCAGGTCACTGCCCCTCCTGAAGGGCGGTATGTCGGGTATGCCCTGCGCGGCGAGGTACGCCTGCTTGGCGTACACCTGCTCCAGCGGTGGGTAGTTCCGCGGCTGCTGCAGTTCTTCGACCGCCCGCTGTGTCGCCAACAAATTCAAGTTCGCCGTAGCGTCCACTAAACTCTCCATCGCACTCGCAGCATTCCGGTAATTCAGCTGCTGCTGTTGATGTTGCTGTTGGTGCTGGTGCTGCTGAAGCTGCTGCATTTTATTATCATTATTATAATTCCTGTCGCTCCTCATATTCTTATCACTATAATGGCTCTGTGGCGGCGGCGGCAGCCTGTGATATGAATTGTTGTAATGCACGTTCAGGTTAATGCTGTTGGTTTGGAACTGATTCTGGTTCTGATGTTGCTGTTGGAACTGCTGTTGTTGTTTGTTCTTCTCCTCTAACTTCCTCTGAAACCTTGGTGGCTTTTCGCTCTGTGTTTGGTATTTTCTATCTTCTCTATGTGAATGATTATTATCATGAGAATAATGTCCTCTTCCATCAGATCTTTGTCTATTGGCACCGTCAAATCGAGATCCTTGATTACGAGGATTATTTCTTCCACTGTTCCTCTCCCTGTAATTATTCCGATCATTCCTGTCCTCTTGTGAGGAGCTGTTCTGGCGGTTGCTCTTATCCTTATCAGGTACATTAGGCAGCTTATCTTCTAAAAAGTCAAATAAGGACACTTTTCCTGATGGTTTCACTTGAAGGTCCTCATCATTTTCCTTGTTGCGTCCCTTTCGTTTGGGTGGTTCTGGTTCTTTCTGCTGCTTCTCTTTCGTTCTACTCTCTGAGTTATCTCTCTTTTGCAGGATCTTCAGAGCCCTATCAACATTATTCTTGGTATATTTGAGAGCATTTTCAGCTTGCTCTTCTGAGAATCCCGCGTCCACTATCTTCTGTACATTTGCATCCAGTAAAGGTTTTGTGCCTCCACCAAAGATCTAAAATGTAAATAGAAACAGAAATTAGAAACTGTATATTTATTTGTATAACTGACGTATAACTATAAAACTTATTTGAAAAGTGGCAAAACTAGAGTAATTTGAAATAGGAAGAATACCTATCTTATTGCAATCCCAACCAACACACATCTTATAAGATTCCAGTTTCATTATTACCATAAGTCATATCCTACATTTATCACAATTAAAATTTATAATAAATTGGTAATAATAAAATTGGATTCTAAACAAATATTCCAAAACCCAAACATACAAAAACATGTACACCAAAATAATTTCATTAAATAATAATTATGAAAGTGAATACAAACAGGCATGTTATGAAATCACGACAAAGAAAACCAGCATTACAGCAGACCAACTAGCATTATACATTTATAGCAATTATAATATAATTTTACACTGTAAAATATAAAAAAAATATTACTTTTTTAACACCAGAAGCCAGTTTCTGAGCTTCAGCAATTGCACCTTTCCTCTGAGCTTCAAACTCCGCATTATCTTGTTTAGCAGCTTCAGTTAGACTCTTGAACTGCTTGTCTAATGTGAGAGCTTCCAGTCTCTGTCCAAACGGTATCCATGGGGGAGGACCCCCATCTAGTCCAGGACCCCCTAAAATATAAAATCAAATACTTAAAACCTTCAAACATACACACAGGCTGTTCCTTTGCATCCTCGTATAGTTCCTCAGCCAGATTCAAATAAACTATTTAAAATTAAGTTCACAATAAGAAGATACTTTATTTTCCTATATATTTGGACTTTACTGCTTTCAACAGTATCAGCAATCAGCTAAGGATCAGTGGTGAACCTCGACACCAAGATGTAGGAAATTCAAAGAAGCTATGTGACCTCTGGATACAAAGCTGACCATGTGGCTTTAGTGCCTAGACAGAAATAGCATGGGACTACTGATGGGACCATTACAGCACACTGCTCACTGAATAAACATATTCAGACTCTAGGTATCACTGACAATCCTCTGTGTAGACTCTGCACTGCAGAGTATGCATGGGGACAGACAAAATGGTAGCGCATGAACTCCTCTAGTCCACCAGCACCCCAATTCACAAAACTCTTGGAAAACCAAGATCCCCTACAGATGCCCTGAGAAGACTGGGAAGTTTGATCTGCTTCTAAGAAGCAGATGAGCTGGTTGAAGTAAAGATCTCCATGAGCCCCGTAACATAGTCCTTTTAAAGATTAGTCCTCAAAAAGACTAAGTGTAGGAACCAAACAACATATAACTACTACACTTTGTTTAATAATGGTTGGGCTAAGATCAAGAATCATCATCACTATAATCGGTGCCACTAGCATGTGCATTCACAGCACTACACATAAACCAAACAATAGCCAAATTATTTGGCGATGGAGGAGACAATTTTTGATGATGGAGGAGACCTACCTAGATAAGACTGATGTGGATGTGGCCAATAAACTGAAAAGATGCCGGTTGCAATAAATTGCAATGAGCCTATCTTGTAAGTCAATTCATAAATAATTTGACATTACTATGGAGTACCTACTGCATTATTTTAGAGTTATTGTTTGAGTTTAGACTACAGAGAAAAACTATATTTAATTACTATAATAAAAATAAATGAATGCAGTAAAATATGTAAACATTACATACTATAAAGTACACAATGAATAGCATTTTTTAACAATACATACATGTTTAATCATTTAATATAAAATATTTATGTAATACTTTTTTTTACAAATAATTATTTCTCATATTTGGCAATTACTCTCAAAATTAGCAGAATGGACTCACCTCTGGTATGCTTAGCAAGACTCCTATTAAGTTCCCACTTTTCTATCATGTGAGTGACTTTCCCACCAAGCACTGTAATGACCTCAGGAACCAACCACACCACACCGTGACAGACCTCTAGGCCTTCATTATTCAACATCACCTTGGTACCTGGTGGGGTGTTAATACTTAAACTGGGAATAGGACTAGTTTCTAGGCCCGTGCATGTTGTTTTACCATCATGTAACGTCAACTTGAGCATTCGAGGAGCAGACGTAGACTCCTCATTTGCCTTTGGTGCTGACACATTTCTAACTTTCTGTATTTGGAGTATCACAGGCTTCTCTAACTTAGATGGTTCTTTAGTAAAGTCTTCAGGAAGCGCTGCATCTCCTACATCTCTTAAATCATACTGGAAAACAATAAGAATTGAGCATTAACACAACCAGAACCAATTGAGCAGTAGACCTTGACAATAATAAAATGTAGCTGCGCTGACCACTCACATCTAATGCCTTCTTCGTAAGGATATCTATATCCTCTATTTGACCATTTTCACTAACAATATCAAGACCCTCTTCACTTAGATGCCTGAAAAAATCAGATATTAGTTTGAATATGAACATTCGAGTATTCTCCATTGATATAACGACTTATTGAAAAATATAATTACCAGCCTAGTTCAATTAAATTTTCCCTGAGTGACATGTTTTCATTAGTGGTTAAATTAACATGACTTCAAAGAAAATAATTAAAAATAAAACTCAGAGACATACGGCACCACCATCAATGAAATGACAGCCACGGTAATGTGTACAACAGATTATAAATATGCATTCGATTTTATCTATGGAATCAATTTGGAATAGTACAGTACTAGCGAAAAGAAAGCATAACGTTTTTCATAGACCTTTCAAGTCGTACCGGTAGTTTTGCACTTGTTAAATATAATAGAAATACATGAAAGAAAAGATAGTTTTATTTTAAGCTACAAAACTTCAAAGTATCAACAACAGAGTGTTGCGTAGCAATACAGGTAAGTAGTCCATAGAGGTTAATACCTATGTAATAAGAAGGTGTGTATACTTCACATCCTCTCACGTTTTTAAGAATTTATAATTAAATTCTTGAGTCCCATTCTGGAACTTAAGTCTTGCAGCCTAGGGCCAAACAGTGGCTTCGTTAGCATATCGGCCAACTGCAACTCCGACGGAACGTGCTGGACATTTAAGTCTCCGTTGATAACACATTCTCTCACAAAGAAATGTTTCAGCTTGATGTGCTTAGTCCGTTTGTGATATTCGTATTGAGGATTTTTAGCAAGTTTAATAGCTGACTCATTATCTAGGTTTAGTACCGGTTTCTCTGTGTTCTTGGATAGATCCTTAAGTAGTCTATTTAACCATATAATCTCTTGAGCAGCTTCACTGGCTGCTATCACTTCCGCTTCCGTTGAGGAAATGGAGACAGTCTTTTGTTTCTGGCTTCTCCAGCTAATAGCAGCTCCAGAGAATAAGCACATCGTTCCAGATGTCGATCTGCCGGTAGTCTGGTCTCCTGCGTGATCTGAGTCACTATAACAGACCAAATATGAGGGTGACTCCTTCGTGTAAGTCAGCCCGTTCTGTTGGGTCCCTTTCAAGAAACGAAAGATGCGTTTTACCAGCATGACATCTTTATTAGTGGGTGCGTCAAGGTTTCTGGATGCGACACCCACAGCATATGAAATATCAGGCCTTGTGCCTACTGATAAATATGCTAAAGCACCCACGGCTTGTCTGTACGGGAAATTCGTGTTCTCATCCTCTCCCGTCTCATGCTCTTTGATGATGGGCGTTGGTGCTGATTTGCAATTGGACATTCCATATTTTTCCAAAACTTTCTTTGTGTAGGCCTTCTGACATAGTGTAATGGTCTCGTCTTTGCGCACGTCAATTTCCAACCCAAGGAAATATGATGCAGGTTTAGTAATTATCTTGAATCGTGCTTTTAATTCCTTAATGAATTCGTCTCCTGCTTTGGTTGTGTTGTACGCTACTAATCCATCGTCAACGTAAAGACCAATAAAGACTTTGGATTGTCCTTTGACTCGAACATACAAGCATGGATCCGCTTCACTTTGTTGAAAGTTAGATTTCTTCAAGTACTCTGCAATGTAGGTATTCCAGCAACGCGGCGCTTGCTTTAGTCCATAGAGACTGCGTTTCAGCTTGCAGACTCGTTTTGTGCCATCCTGATAACCATCAGGCTGTTTCATATAAATATCTTCTTCGATTGTGCCGTTTAGGAAAGCTGTTGACACATCGAACTGGCATAATTTTAAATTTTCTTTTGCAGCTATGGCAAGTAGTGTTCGCACAGTGCTCAGGCGAACCACTGGACTGAATGTTTTATCGTAGTCTACTCCAGGTTGTTGAGAGTAGCCCTTGATTACCATTCTGGCTTTATACCTTTCGACGGAACCATCAGGATTCATTTTAACTTTATATACCCATTTGCAAGGCAGGGCTTTTCGTCCTTTAGGCAAATCAACCAGATCCCAGGTTTGGCTTTCGTTCAGAGATGCTATTTCATTTTTCATAGCTTCTTGCCATTTGTTTCTGTCAGGAGATTCTAATGCTTCTTTGAAGGTGATAGGTTCTTTAGGTTTGTGAAGGTTTTCAATTTCTTCAACAGCTGCCAAAATAAAATCATCGTATCGCTTAGGAGCTGTGATTTTAGTCCTATCTCTCAAAGATCTCGCTTCATTAGTCACGTTTTCAGCAACAGCGTTATGTACAGGTTCATCATCATCGTCATCATGGGATAACCCGGAAAGAAATTCGTAGTCACTTTCGTTGTTTACTGGTTCGATCCGTTGAGTCACATCTAAATGTGGTGATGAAGTTCCGTTGTCATCTTGATCATCGGTGTCTGTATCACTGTGCTGGTTATCTCCTTTGTTATCATCAAACGTAATAGTCACTTGCTTGCGTGATGTTTGTTGTGACGTTTGTTTGTTTTGATCTAATGAACTTTGTAGTCCATTGAACAGTTTGGTAAATTCAGTTTTATTATGTTCGTCGTAGAACATATTCTTCATCACTCGAATATCTTTCGATGTAACAATACTGTTCTTCGAGGGTATGAAAATTCTGAAAGCTTTGCTTGTTTCAGAGTATCCCGCAAACATGCCAGGAATTGCCTTTGGTGCAAATTTGTGACCGTTGATGCCTTTCTTCAAGACAAAAGTCTTGCAACCGAACACATACAAATGATTGATACATGGCTTTCTGCCAACCCATCGTTCGAATGGCGTTTCGTTCTGGATAGCGCTGTTAATACTCCTGTTTGATAGGTAGTTTGCAGTGAAGACTGCTTCGCCCCAGAATTTTAATGGTATATGTGCGTCAATCATCATTGCTCTCGCTTTCTCCACGAGGGTGCGGTTCTTTCTTTCTGCAACTCCGTTTTGATTCGGGGTATAAGGTGCGGTGAGCCTTCGCTGTATTCCGCAACTTTTTAGATAAGTGTCAAACTCTTTATTGACGTATTCAGTACCATTGTCTGACTGTAAAAACTTAATTTTGTTTCCAGTTTGTGTCTCCGCTAGATGTTTGAACTCTTTGAACTTGTCGAATACTTCGTTCTTGGTTTTGATTAGGTAAACTCGACTGTATCTGCTATAGTCATCAATAAAGGAAACGAAGTATTTGTTTCCGCTGATTGTGGGCGATTGTATAGGTCCACACACATCGCTATGAACGATTTCTAAGCGTTCTGTTGTTCTTTGAGTATTTTTCTCACGGGGGGCTGGTACTCGATGCAGTTTTGCTTGGATGCAGGTTTCACATTCTGCCAAGGTTTCAGAAGCATCAAAGTTCAAGCCAACTAAGTTCTCGTTTATGAGTGCAAGTTTCATATCTTTGGCGTTCATGTGACCAAGTTTTCTGTGCCAGTCGCTGATGTTTGATGAGTTCGTTTTCTTCGTAGTAGTTGTAACGTCATCATTATCGTTGGCCAGGTTGTTGCGCTCATGTTTATTTGGTTTAATGTAGTAGAGACCATCCTTTTCTTTGTAAGCAGTTAGCGTTATTCCAGCTTTTGTGTTTCTGACCGTTGCTTTGTTCTTCGTAAAGAGGACAGAGCATCCTGCATCTGTCATTTTACTAACGGACATCAAATTAGTACAAAGACTGGGTACGTACAGCGTGTCTTTTAGGTGTGTACGCGCAATACCGCTACCATTTTTGGATAAAAAGGTTACTGTGCCTTTACCTTCAATCTTTGCTGTATGTTCTTCAGTGGCGAAGCTTAATTTTCTGGATATTTGCTCAATGGTCGTAAATAATTCTCGTTGGTATGTCATGTGAGACGTACAACCGCTGTCTAAGACCCAAATGCTGTTTCTAGGCTTCTCGTTTTGTGTGAGGAGGCACTGTGTAGCATAATTGTTCTTATGAGAACCGTTGTTGCTTTTGGTTGGTTTCTCATTGTTCTTCTTCCAGCAGTTAGTACAGATTTTGTGGGTTTTGCGTTTAAAGATGTTTCCTCTTTGTTTGCAAATTTTACATGTGGCGTATAGCGCTTCATCATGCGTGAAATATTCAGGTTTGTCGTTGTTTTCTAAAGTTTTGCTATGACGAGCTTCACATTCTTCGATAATTTTGTTTTTCAGTTCTTCTGGCTTCGGAAGAGTGTCTCGTGTTTCGATAGCGACTCTGAAATTCTCGTATTCGGATGAGAGACTGTACAACATCATTATTGTCAACAAGTCCTCGTTTATGGCTATATCCATGTCTGCCAGTATGTCAACTATGTCCAAGAATTTGTTCAGATGATCACGTACGTCGTGTCCTTCTAATTTTGTTAGGATCAGTTGTTTCAATAGGGATGCCTTTCGTGCAGGTCCCTTGCTGGCGTAGGTATCTTTCAGTTTTTCCCATAATGCTTTAGCTGTTGTGCAATTTTTAATTTGTCTGAGTTCAGAAGGAGCGATTATAAGAATCAGTTCTGATCTTGCTTGTCTGTCACCTTCTTTGTCAGCTTCAGTAGCATTATTTTCAATGTATTTCCACAGTTTTTGTCGTACTAGGACGGCTTCAGCTTGTATGACCCATGTGTCGTAGTTTTCTCTCGTAAGAGGGTCGATTTTGGTGCTCGACATTTTAAAACAAACGCGACAGGGTTACTTACTTAAATCTCGTAACTTCGTACACGCTCTGCTACCATGTTAAATATAATAGAAATACATGAAAGAAAAGATAGTTTTATTATAAGCTACAAAACTTCAAAGTATCAACAACAGAGTGTTGCGTAGCAATACAGGTAAGTAGTCCATAGAGGTTAATACCTATGTAATAAGAAGGTGTGTATACTTCACAGCACTTGACAAGATAAAACCGGAATCCGAATGGCATGTTATGTACAGAAAAATGTTTGAAATTCTAAAGGCGAGAGCCCATCACGAGCCGAGCACGAATTGAGCGCGAGCCGAACATAATTCGTCTAGTGTGGACCGACTTACGAGCACGCTGCAAGCATTTGGTTCGTACTCGGCTGTGCTCCGCCAATTGTCGGTTTTTTGGCGAACACAAAAGGATTTGACTACGTTCGAGGACAGTGATCGTTGTAGGTTCATTGTATGTCCACAGTTCCACACTTACGCAGCGAACGACGAAGCCGAGAACGGCTCCGCTCGTGCTCGGCTCGCCTAGCGTAAACAACGCAGCTTTAGGCTTCAGTTTTATTGTACCCTCAGGTCAAAATTAAATAATAGTTTTTTTTTAAAAAAACGTTGCCCCACACTAGGAATTTCTCCTGTATCGTGGATGCGTTCACAAACATATAAAGTCAGATACACAAATACCCAGACCCGAAACAACTATCTGCAGGCCATACAAATATTTGTTCCGTGCGGGGATCGAACCCACGACACGCGGCGCAGCAGTCCAATCGCTTAGCCACTGCGCCAACCATGCCGTCAAAAAGATTGTACCTATGCATTGATATAAAAACTAAAGATACGGTCGTCCGAACATTTGCTCGACGCGTTCGCCATACAGAGAATTGGTGTAGTCTGCTCGTTAACGTAACCTTGTATAAGCGGCGTGGCATTTTCGAGGTATAAAGAACTTATATAAAGCTTTTAATAAAATTTACGACCGCACCCGAAGAGAGCCGATCGTGGACTAGTTCACTTCGGCTTAGGAAATACCTTATTGGGACCACGTTTGTGGCGTCATTTTAACATGCCGTCCGCCCAGTCCTTACGCAGTAATATATAAGTCAATGTACCTATGTAATTTTTTTCTACAAGTTTACGCTATCTTTCATTATTTGGAAAACACTTTTGTACATTTATAACTTTGCCGGGTGGACGTCGTCCGTCGCCACCACCTCTGACATCGGTAGGTAAGCCAACGCCAAAATCCTGATAAGACTGAGGCAACACGATGCGTAAACGGTGCGGTGAGGCGCCAGAGCGGTGCGGCAACGTCATCCTACATACAAATTACTATGCCACGTCACACGAAGCGTTGCGTCGCACCGTGCGCTCGCCGTGGAGCGGTGCCGCACCGCACCGCATTGTGTGGCCTCAGTAACAATTAATATGGAAGTGATTGGCGTAGTCACGGATATATATTATGCAGTAGCAGTACCCTTTTGACACCCCAATCTAAACATAAAAAATCTCGTGTCAAATGCGTAGTTCGTTCGTCACTTGTAAATCTTGTAATAGTCCGAGTTTCCTATCTTTTGGCGTACGGTGTAATTTAATTTCGCGGGCTACCTTCTTGGGGCATTAGATTTTTGTGTTCTTGTCACAATGACGGCTGACAGCTTACTTGTCGTTGTCAGAGATAAACAAACATTTCTTTTCTTCGGAAGCAAAACAAGATTGCTGGAAGGAATATTGAATCGTAATCCGTTGCAATATGTGTTATTTTTGAACTAAATTTCTATTCCTAAAGAGTACATTCAACTTGCTTGAATGATTTTTGACAACGTCACTCGGTGAGCTGCTTACTTATTGATAAGCGTAAATCATTAAATCTACAATCATTAATATCTTGGACTTTCTATCTATAATTGTAATCAATTTAGAAACCGCACGTACGCTAGAGGACATAATAAAAGTAATAATGTCATCGGTGAGTGAACCCTATTATGTAGTATCAGCTTTTGCCGATAAATATTGTGTTCGTACTAAAGTCCTGGATTTGTATTCACAGACACACGTATTCAACGTTGAAATGACTTGCGAGGGGTGCTCAGGTGCTGTAGAAAGAGTACTCAACAGGCTAAAAGGTAATGGTGTGGAAAACGTTGTGATAAGCTTGCCAGACCAGAAGGTTTCAGTCACAGCTACTCTCAGTGCAGAACAGTTACTGGACGTGATTAAGAAAACTGGCAAGAAAACAACATATGTGGGCGCACAATAACAGTGTTATTATAAGTTACCTAATAGTAATATAATGGTTCCAGAGACCAGCATAATTTACACTACATCAATCTTGTGTATGAACTATGATAATTATAATTATAGTCTTTCCAAATTAGATGGCTGATGCCTCTTGAGCCAAAATTGACATTATACTGATTTTGAAAAATATTTTATGATAATATTATTGGTTGTATCATGTATATTAATTTTAAATTGATTTTATTTTACTAAGTGTATAGAATGTAACTATTACAGTATTTTAATAAATCATTTTTGCTATACAAGTTTATTAATAATGTAAGATACTCCAAAGTAAATACACATTTATTTTATTAATTAAAATTAAAATCTACCACATCTACTTGCATCTTTTTTCTTGCTCAAAACATCTTCAAGAGTGTTGAGTCGCAAATCAACAAGATCTACAGCTTCATGGAGAGCATTAAGATGGTCCAGCATAGCATTAACAGTGGGCAATACATCAGGACAATTACAGTCCATATCTCCGTGCATATCACAGGTATATGTAGTATTACATTTTTTTATTTTCTTCAGTGGCTCATCAAATTGATCATGAATTAATTTAAATCCACTGTTTATGGGGAAGCTCCTCTTCCTACCCACCCACTCGATAGTGCCACTAGTGTAACACACATCATTTTCTTTCAGTTTGATCATACCAAACAAATCATCACCTTGTCCACCCCCACAAATAGTCCCCGCTGATCTCACAGATTTGTCTAGAACCGAGGGTAGGGTGTATGTAGTAGGGCTGGGTGGGGCTCTAGGTATATGACTTGCATGTCCCACACTGTCAGTGCAACAACTGGCATTAGCTGAACATTCAGATATAGCTGGTGTAATTTTTGGTTCACACACACAACTATTTGGTACACTTATTCGCATTGGGCTAACAATTGTAGTATATGAGCTTTGTAAACGTGGCTCTGTTTGACTACACAATCTTGGTTCAATCACTGTACTGTTAGCATTTGGTTCTTCAGTACAATTCAGTCTTGCAGATTGGTTACCTTGGCTGACATCATCCAGGTGGACAAATGTAGTTACAGGAATCTTATTTGTGTGATAGCATTGATACCAAGCTTTTGAGCCCTATTTTGTGGATGATGAAAACTGTATTAATACTTGGATCCATATAGCAAACTTAGTATGAAGAGGAACGTTTTAATGCATAATAATTATCACAGTTTTCTCTGAATTCTATTTTTTGAAAGGCTACCATATACTTGTTTGAAACAGATCTCAATGAATGGTCCTGAAGGGGGAGAATAATGAGTTTTAGAATTTTATCATTAATTTAGAATATAATGTATTTCTTTATACCATATTACCATATACAATAAAATAATTAATATATACAAATTATTATAATAATTAACTAGTGACTATGTGCTACAAGTAGAATCTTTTATGAGCAACCTGATTCCTGTCTTTTGATGAAGTTGTTAGTTTGGAAGATTGAGAAGAGCACTTAGGTATAGTTGATCCATTGTCTGCCACATTTTCCTTTAAATCACCTGATAGTTCTGTGAAGTTCGTTTTCCATATGAATACCTGCAAACATTGAGAAATATGATGTAGAAACATGTGTGCAAATATCATAATATACACAATTCCTTTGTAATGTTAATAAAATATTACACAACCGTTGTTACTGTACTTAATACCACAACACATGAATAACCTTCAAGTATTTAAAACATCTGGTGCAGGAACTATTATCTTTAACAGTACTTATGTATACTTACCAGTTTATCATCTCCTGCTGAGGCAAAAGTATCACCCCCAGCTGAAAAGTTGACAGCATTGATAGGACCACAATGTCCACTTAGGGTAAATATTGGATGACCCTCTAAAAGATCCAGTATCTGAAAATAAATTAACATAATATCACGCCTGTAATCACCAAAGGGTTAGGCACAGGTGTACCTAAAAGAACACCCACATTTCGGCAGTTATGTTTAAGATTTATATATTCCACATGGGGCAGTCTATTGCCATCAATTGGGCATAATTCCAGAGTCTATGGCTGCTGAAAAAACTCAATAATACTTTGCCTGATCTGGGAATCAAAACCAGGACTTCATGCTCAGTAGTTGTAGTTGAGACCTCTAGACCAATGAGGTAGGAAATAAAAACATTAAATACTCAGGAATAAGACACAGTTGCTTCAATACTGTTGGTAGCTGAAATTCTGCTTACCTTCATTTTCCCATCTTTGCTCCCAGTTAGGATGTAACTACCACTAGGATGAAATGATAGTGAAGTTATGGCTTCATTATGAATACTGAAATTGATCAAAAATCAGTTTGTTAGTAAAAGTTTCAAAAGACTTTCTTTGTATGAGAATTGAAAGGTGTTTTTAAATTACCTATAATACTGCACAAGATTGTGTGTCCTCACATCATATAACTTCACATTTCCATGCGAAGTACCAACTGCAATATAGCACCCCGATGGGTGCCAAGCTAGGCACAACCCATGACCCTTCTGGTCCTTATAAGTATGAATACATTCTCCATTATCTAGGTTCCAGAGCTTCGTAGACTTGTCATCGGAGCAAGAGGCTATAACAGAGCCATCACTAGACATACGGGCACATCTCACCCAGTTAGTGTGGCCAACATATGAAGCTAAGAACTTGTGTTTATCAGTTGACCAGAGCTTCACTATTTTGTCATCAGACGCTGTGATTATCTGTAAAATAGGATTTTTTCATTTATTTAAGTATTGACTATGAACATAAAGCAATATGTAAGCACAAGCAGGTGGCATTCTGTAGTTTCTATCCCCATGGAAAAAATGAAAGTATGTGGTAACCATGGAGATAATGTTATGGTAAAGTTCTACAAACTTTTTACAAAGGTACCTTAGTTCCATCAGGGCTAAACTGCACTGACCGCACAGTCTGAGAATGAGCCTTGAACATGCCAGTGCTACCCGTCACTGTGGGCACCCACAGCCTGACGGTTTTATCGCGCGACGCGGAGGCCATATACTTGCCCGAAGGCGAGAACGTTACGTCCATAACGGCTTCGTCGTGGCCTTGAAACCTGTAGCTTCTCATAGTACCGCGTAAATCCCATAGCTAGGACATAAATACAGAAAATATAAGTATATAGGTCAACTGGTCAATGCATCAATCAACATCATAATTATATTCCAGACGAAGGACTTATTATTTATTTTTTGACAAAAACAACATACCAAAACACTGTTATCGAGTGAGCTACTAGCAATTTGTTGTTCATTAGGACTGAAATACAACGCAGTAATTCCATTCCGATGACCCTTTAGTTGTTTTTCCAAAGATGGTTCCAAGTAAGTAAATTTGTTTTCCATTGCGGAAAATGATTAAACAACTCTCTTTGATGAAATAAAATAGCGCAAAACAATAGTTTCCAACATCAACAGAATTCAAATCAAACTGCTGTCAAATAAGTTCCCTGTGGCTGTGACGGCTGTGACGTATTGTAAGAAAAGTCAAGAACCTCGTCTTGGTCTTCGCCAATCTTCGCACAGAAAAGAAAGATATTCTCAAAAATACTAAAATAAAACACAAAATATCTCACAGATGGCAAATCAAATTAGGGTAATATTCAAGATTTCAAGGCTTTTCGAAGGTTGTCAATTTTTTTCAGAAATGAATCAGCTGTAAAACAATAATAGAATTTGGAAACTTGCAACAAAACAGCCTGTGTCACCTCGTCTTTAATATTCTACTTGTCTATTTACTTACTTTAGTCTGTGGCCGTTATTCGATTCCTTTTCAGTGGACACGAGGTGTTTCCAATGTTTTGAATTTGATTTCCGAAATTTAAATAAATTCCTTCCTTAGAATTGGGTAAAATAATTGCTATTATAATTCCTAAGCACAAAATATAACTAAAATTGCAACTACCATACTGATATTTTAGTTTTTAGCAATTTAATGGCATACCCTGCCGGTTGCTTTCGTGTATTGTTTTACGGAACAGAATTAAAATATTTAAAATTTAAAATAATTGTATGGGTAACAATTTTAATTTTCATTAATTTTTAGACTCGTGAATGGGACTATGGAGTGAAAAATATTCTATGGGGATTATTTTCTTGCCTGCTGTTGGTAAGTTTGATAAAAGTTTTTCCATGTTGCATCAGTTTTGGTATTTTTATTCATATTCAAATCAGTTTATTGCATGACAAATGTGAATTTTTACATTAAATTGACATTTTCAAAATTCTCCAATAGTTGAAACTTACATGTGTAAATAAAAATCATATAATTTTCTTTGTCATTTCTGAATCAACAAAGGCAAATGTGTCAGAGTCAGAGGTTAATAACAAAAATGGTTTTATATAGTATGGTTTCTAACCAAGTTGATAATTAGTCTCTTATTTGGAAATTGAAGTGTCACACAATAATCATCTTCCTTGATAATATAATCTTTCTTTGATAAGTATAGAATAGACTGTTGAATTATTATATTCTTTGGTTTCAGGTGTAGTACTGAGTGGCAATGAACGTTGTGGGTGTAGGTAGCGAGGCCACCGGGGAGGTGGCTCTTCTAGTTGACGAACTCAGTCGGGCTGTGGAGCTCACTTTAATCCCCACCGTTTCTCATGAAGAACGTAGCCAGGCCTATAATGCATGTGAAAGGTACATAATTAAATGTTTTGTAATCATTAAAAAATAATTTTGCTCTCAATAAATAAGTTACAATGCTGAGAAAGGTCTACTTGTAACCTTGAATTTATTAGTTTTAAAAATAAAATAATAAAACCTTTGTGGTTCGGTGATCTTCATAAAAGCTACTATGTTGTTCTCTTTTTATGAGCTATTGTTTTTGTTTGCAGCTTCAAAGAGAATTCACCATGGTGTGCCCAGGCTGGCCTCTTGCTGGCCAGTGGCAATCAGTACTCTCCTGGAGTCAAACACTTTGGACTCCAACTCATGGAACATACTGTAAAGTATAGATGGACTCAGATTACTCAAGCAGAGAAGATATTTATTAAGGTAAAAACATTGAGATTTCTTTACTTTAACAAAACTTGGAACAGAGCTCAATTTGTCACACAAAAATTATTAGCTATGTTAATAAAAACGGAAATTTAATGTTAACATTATAAAATATTCTCAACATTGGCGGCAAGCTGAATCCATTGAAAAAAGTATTAACTTCCAAGAGGTTGGGAAGATGGAAAGTGCCTCAAAAGCACTGCAAAAAGAGGTCTGATTTTGGTGCTCTTTTTCACTGTTACACCTTTTTCAGCCTAGCCCCTCAGCCCGCAAACAAATCAGAATGATAATGTGCAATAAGGAACTCCGTTCCAGAAAATAAATAAGATTAAAGTCCTGTTGGTAATTTCGAAAGAACAGCGTTTTACTGAATGTAACGGCACTCCTAACAATAAATGTTTCTCTTTTTTATTTTTGGTTATTCTGGTTAATCTCTCAAATGGTTTGACCAATTTTGACGGGACTTTTACGGGCAGATATCAGATGTTACAAGCACTAACTAATAGGCTACTCTTATTTTAGAAAATGAATTAGGATTATGTGAAAAAATGTATGTCATAATTTTTATAATCATTTTATACGGACAAAGGTAGCAGTGCAGATAAATCTTTAAACAACATTTTCCTCAAATTCATAATATTATTATATTATTGCTCAATGTTTGTCAACAATGACTAATGATGACAGTTGACACAGTGATGAGCTTTAAATTATAGAAAACTGGTACAGCCAAACTGTTTTCTGAAGTAGTAGTGTTTTTTTTTTTTATTGTTACTAGGTACTCATGAATCAATTGATCAATTAGTGGAATTAGGTTAGACCACATTCCTGTTGATAAGAAACATTAAACAGAATATTTATTTTATTTATTTGGCTCACCAACAATTGAATACACTAAATCAATTGTTGGTGAGCCAAATAAATAAAATAAAATAATGAAGAAAAGTGATGCAATCTAGTTTGGGATATACCTAACTATATTGCATAACTTTTTATTACATTTCTAACGGACTTTATACAGATTATATTGTAATTCTAAATTACTAAGTAGGTATTAAAAAAACCGGCCAAGTGCGTGTCGGAGCACGCACAATGTTGGGTTCCGTAGTTCAAATTCAAATTCAAATTCAAATTCATTTATTGTTTGCCACAGGTGAAATATCAGGTCATATGTTTACAATAAATTGGATCGCTGCAACATACCTATAGGGTGTACAATATTTGATAATGGTTCAATACTTATTTGACATAAAATTATTATTCGTCCTAAGTCAACGTCCATCATTCATTATGCATAATATACTTGCTAATTTACGTAGTCAGTTTTAAACAAATTAAATAATAAACACAGATTTCATAATAATTTCATTATACATTGTCAATGTCATTCAAATTGTTTTCTTTTATTTATGTCATACAAATTAAATTCTTCATTCAGTCATTATCTAAAGTTCTAAAGGTCATTCATATTTTTGTCATTTAAAAAGTCATTGATGGAATAGTAGGCTTTACCTATCAAGAATTCCTTAAGACTTTTTTTAAAACTATTTAAGGTAACACTGTTTTTGACATGATTCGGAAGTTTGTTATAAATTTTTACACCTATTCCAAATATACTTGTTTTAAACTTAACTGTTCTACACTTAATTCCGCTTAATATATTTTTATACCGCGCACTCCTCAATGTGTCATAATCATTTAAATCACGTTTTATCATTACTGCTGCTTCATAAATGTATAGTGATGGAAGAGTCAAAATGTGAAGTCTTGGAAACTCTGTTCTACATGAGTCAGTCTGTTTAAGCCCACATATACTCCTAACACACTTTTTTTGGGCCTTAAAAGCATATTCTCGATTAGTTGAATTGCCCCAAAAAAGGATACCATACTTTATTGTAGACCCTACGAATGCATGGTAAGCGCTTAGTAATGCTCTCTCGTTAACAATTTTTCTTAGCATGTATAGGGCATATGAAAATTGGTTCAATTTTTTGCAAACATGCTCAACCTGCAGTTTCCAATTGAGCCCAGAGTCAATATAAATACCAAGAAACTTAGTGTTGTTCACTTCTTTTATTTGTTCGTTTTTATAATGTATATGTAGTTTTTTTTCCGAATTGGTATTTTTATTAATGAAAGTCATATAATTTGTTTTCCCAATGTTAATTTTTAAGTTGTTTACATTTAACCATTTTATAATATCTTCGAGTGATTTGTTAATGTTGTTTTCATAATTATCTTTATCTTGGTTCGTAAAAATTGCTGTACTATCGTCGGCAAATAGTATCATTTCCTGTCTTATGATTCTCGGTAGATCATTTATGTAGATGATAAACAAGAGGGGTCCAAGAATACTTCCCTGAGGCACTCCATATATAATAGTTCTTGGGTCTGACGTGTAAGTTTGTTCTAATTTTTTATCATTTATTATTCTTGTTATTTGAGTTACTTGAGATCTGTTTGATAGATACGATTTTATAAGTTTTAGTGCATTTCCTCTTACCCCATATTTTTCCAGTTTATTTAAAAGTATTTTATGATCCACGTGATCAAAGGCCTTTGACATATCCATAAAAATGGCGGTTATAAGTTGCTTATTATCTAGTCCTGTCATCACCTTTTTTAAAAAGTTTAAAAGAGCACTGCTAGTGGATCTGTCTTTACGAAACCCGAATTGTTCAACTGCAAATATGCCATTAGCTTCAAAGTAGTTGTATAAGTTATTATAGATTACTCTTTCAAATATTTTTGCGAAAACTGGGATTAACGCAATTGGTCTGTAGAATTTCATCTCTTCTTTATCTTCTTTTTTGAACACGGGATTTATGACCGTTAATTTCAGTTTCGAAGGAAACACTCCGTGTTCCAGGCATAGATTAATAATATGACTAAGTACTGGAGAAATGAGATGGGATACACTTTTAACTATGCTCGTGTTAATGTTATCGTACCCCGTACTATTAGTAATTTTAAGCATTTTTATTATTTGGTCTACATCAAGTGGGGTTGTTGGTTTCATAAAAATAGAATTGGAATTATTGTATGTCAGTGTTTTTAAATCTATACCATTGTTTCTAGGTGTCGGTTTTATATCGTCAATAAAAAAGTTGTTAAATAACTGAGCTATTTCTGTCGGTTTTGTAACTATTCTATCATTTACCTTTATTTGGTTTATTTCTTCTTTAGGTGTTACCGTCTTGTTATTGTTTATAATTTTCCAGATAGCTTTACTTTTGTTTGCCGCTGAATTAATATAGTAATTGTTTTGTGATCTTTGCGTTTTTTTTATTATTGATCGTAGTCTTTTTGAATATTCTTTAAAGTGAACTTTGTCTTTTGGATTTGATGTTAGCCTATACTTCCATAGCAATTGGCGTTTTCTTTTTGAGCATAACCTTATTCCCTTGCTCAGCCATTTTGGCTTCTTAGAAATTGGTATTTTTACTCGTATTATCGGAAAACACAAATCGTAGAATAGTTTAAATAGATCGTAAAAATAATTGTAAGCTATTTCTGGGTCATTACTTAAGTAACAGTCTATAAAACTAAGACTCTTAATGCATTTGATAAATATTTCAGTATTTTCTTCACAATAATCTCGTTTATATTTATACCAGTAATCAATACTATAGCTTTTATTCACAGGGCATCTTAACAATTGTGCTGTATGATCTGACAACGAAAGTTCAAGAACGGTAGATTTAGCTCCTCTAATGTTATGCGCTATGTTGTCAATGCATGTCTTGCTACTTAACCTAGTCGGTTGATGAATGGTTAATTTTAAATTATAGCTCGCTAATAATTGTTCGAATTGCTGGGATACTTTGTTAGTTTTTGTCCTGTCTATGTTAAAATCACCGCACAATATAACTTTTTTTTTAGAATAACCTATTTTCGACAGTAATTCTGCTAGTCTAGAGAAGAATAAGTCAATTTGGTCTAGTCTACTTTTAGGTGGTCGATAAACGCATAAAATTATGATTTTGTGTTCAGTAAGTTCGATGCCACTACATTCAAAAATATTATTGATGCTAAGGCTTTTGGCTTCAGTTACAATTTTAAATTTTTGTCTAGATTTTAACAAAATACACGATCCTCCATGTCTATTACTGCGTGAAAAATTATCCCCTAATATATAATTGGGCAGTTTAAGTAGTTTAGTGTCTTCGATAGTCATGTTATGTTCAGTTATACATATAATGTCAATTGGATTTTTATTATCATTATCATTATCTGTCAGTGAGTGTAAATGTGAAGTAAGCTCATCTAATTTAGTTATCAAACCGTTAATGTTTTGATGGAGAATGGTTAAGTTTTTAAACACGAAAAAAACTACTTCGGACTTCATTCGGATCAGTTAAAGTCACCGTGTCGTTTGTGGTAGGTAGTTGGTCTTCACTTCCACCATTTTGGTTTGTCAAATTGTCTTGAGAGCTGAATACTTCATAGTCATAAATTATGTTAGACCTTATTTGTTCAAAGATGTTTTTCCATCCGTGTTTGTTTATCTTCCCAGTATTGATGGAAAACATTTCAAGTGAAAGGGTGCGATTAGTATCATAATAATATGCATATCTGTTATTTTTAATGTCCCAATAGAGGAGATTGTTAAAGAGTTCGACTTTGTAATTATATATTAATGCACCACATATGAACGTCGGAGCACCCACAACGACATTGGTATGGGTATTCTTTTTCAGATACTTTCTTAAGTTATCGAGAATTCCTATATGGTCGTCATTCTTCAAATCGTTTTCCCCAATAAAAATTAAGCAATAGTCGTTAATAGAGAAGGCTTTTAATTTGTGTTCAATAGTGCTCAATACGTCTTCTGTGATGCCGTTTGGCAGCAAATAATGACAATACTCAAAATTATCTGAGAAGATCTCATCAATTAATGGCAGAGTTCCTTTTGTGCAACCGCTGCTTATTATAGCCAGTTTGTTTTTTTGTTTTAGAAGTACGCCTGATGTTTTTTCAATAGCAACATCGCTCAAGTGAGACACTAAATTCCGTTTTTTATTCTGCGTCAATGTGTTGTCACAAGTCTGATGGGAAGTTTGAGTTTCTTTATTGAGCATAACAACTTTATTTTCTGCGTTACAATAATTTTCTTCATGTTTGGGGTTTTCTAACCTTTTTTTTGCCTTTACTATCCTCTCAAGATTTTGAATTTGATCCTTAAGGTTTATTATTTCATTTCCGGCTTGTTTTAACTGGTCCTCCAGATCTGCGATATCCTTTTGCAGGTTCGAGATATTGCAATAAAGTTGTGTTTTCGTGTTAGTTTTACTGATAGCCGCATATCTAGGTGGAGTGGAGAAGGCTAGCCTATCTGAGTGCAAGAAGGAGTATGTATGCACATTTCTTGTACTTTCTGAATCCACACTGCTATTTTCTCTCTGTGGGGGTAGGCTTAGGAATCCTTTTAAAGTTGCATTATCCTTGAGTAATTTGTCATTCCGTGTACGAAGTTCGTTGTTTTCGAGTATGATATTTTCAAGTTCATTTTGAGAACTACTGAGTTGCGTCTGGAGTAGTTCAATCGTATCCTTAAATTCTTGAGCATTGATGTAGTCAATTTCTGTGTAGTCCATACTTCTTGATAATGTTTTATCGGTGAACGCACCCTCATCTGATGTGTGATCTATTGTTAGGATATGAGAGTCGCATATTTTAGAGGTAGTGCTTTTTGGAGTAGCCCAGGGTGTAGTCTCCTCAGGGGCGTTAGAAATAGTAGCTATGGATGACTTAGGAGACGAGCGCTTTTTCCTCTTTGTGACATTTGATATCACAAAGTGGGGTGTTTTCTGCTGTTGTACCTTCTTAGTGCATGTTTTGCATTCCCATCTGAATTTTTTCCTCTCTTCGGAATTTTTTAGGCGGTACACTTTTTCAGGATAACCAGCACAATCAAATTCATAGTGGTTTTTACATATGGTGCATAACAAGGTACTTCTATGTTCAACTTGATTTTTACATCTGTGACAAGTAACCAGTAATAGCTCCTTAGGGCCACTATTATTATTAGTTTTAATTTTCGGAGACATTTTTCACTTTTTGAGATGGTTTCGAAATTCAGTAAAATTACTACCAACTACTAATTATTTTTTAAGTATGGTCACACTTTAATTAGGCAAAAAAGCCAAAAGGCTGGTATTCAAGTCTCAACACTAAAAACGACTATCATATCATTCGTTCTTTAGTAATTTTATTTTTGTCGCATCACTAAAATGAATTGAGTTTTTGTCTTTGGAATGAATTACGTTTTTGTCTTTGGTTTGAAAAGAATTTAAAATTTGAAGTGACAACTGATTTATTTTGTTGTTTTTGTGATTATATCAATCATTAAGCACTGATTTTAAGTTATTATTGCAGTTATGCTAGTCCACAATTTGGTTTTGTTCCTTTGATCACTAAAGATCACTCTCACTAACACTGATATTGTTTTTTTATATGATATTGTCATTGACAAGTTTTTTAGGATTTATTACACTTGGGTCCACTGTAGCACTCTGCGAACATTTATTAGTGTTCATGTTCACCATACACACAACTTAATTACTTTACTAGTTACAATTTTTAATAGATTTCTATTTTCTATACATTTTAATACGCGGACTTTGTTTACATCAGCACTGACAGCTGACAATTCAGTTGCCCATCAAAATATGTGAACTTATAAACCTACCTGCCTACCTGCCTCCCTGCCTCCGAACAATGATTTTTATTGTAATAATAAAACAAGCCGTTTCGAAGATTTGAATCGGATTTTGTTTTTATTTTTTTTTAACGAAACCCTAATTGTTTAATAAAAGAGAAAAAAGTAGCTTTAGTCACGCCTTATAACATTAGCTATCTTCCAGTAAAAGTCCCGTCAAAATTGGTTCAACCGTTTCGGAGATTAGCCGGAACATACAGACAGTTATGTAATATGTAAAATATTGTATTTCTGTTATCCCCTTTTAATTTTTTACATTACCGTATATTTTTTCGTAAAACAGACACTTCCATTTTATTTATTTGTATAAATAGGTTAAGCTCCATCCACGAAACAAAGGCATAAAAGCTTTATTTGATGACCCTGGTGGCCAATATATCAGCACAAAAAAAAATTCTACCAATCCATGCTTTAAAGCCAGATATTTACTAACTCAATGTTTTCCTACAGGAAAATGCAATGAAACTCCTTTACCTAGGTGGTTGGGAGACCAGCCACTTGAACGACGCTTTGGCTCGCGTCATCGTAGAGATGATAAAGCGGGAGTGGCCTCAACAGTGGCCCACCTTGCTGTCTGAGCTGAGTGACGCGTGCTCTAGAGGACACAGGCATACACAGATAGTTCTGCATGTGTTCTTGAGACTGGCTGAAGATGTAGCTATATTACAAGTAAGTAGCATTTATTTTTACATTTTTTGGGATGAATGAGCTTTTCAGCGGTGGAAGATTGGATTTATTGTTTGATTAACAGTTTCGGTGACAAGCACCTAACATATGGGTCGAAAAATCGTCTGTGTGCGCCCTACCCGCCTCCGAGTCGACGCTATACGTAGCTATCGATGACGACATGTGCTCACGCACAAATAAAAATACATTTATTTGAACTTGGCACTGAAAGTGTTAAGCATTCACACAAGTTTTTATTGCCGAGAAGGTTCGTACTGGACAACAGCAGTCATTATTTTTTTGCTCTTATCAGCAGTGAAAAATAACATGCTGTTGTGTAAGAAAAATACGCTTTAATTCGATGGACATCACTTTTAAACATAGGCAGCTCAAGTCCTGCTTTTGTGACGATTCTTACGTGTATAGGTCTCCATCCAGTTTATAATTTAAATAATGTCTTTGTACTGATTTGATGATTTTATGATGATGTTCCCATCTAGGACAGATTCTAGTTGCATAATAATTATGCAACTCATAAATAAGTAATTATAATTTATGCAATGACCTTAGACAAGGATGAAGTAAATAGGTCAAAGACTTCTCTTCCAAATGTTATTTACAAGGAAACAACATGTGTTGTAGGTTAGTTTTGCGACTTATAAATCCCTCCCTTGTAAAATGATGAAAGTTTTTTTTTAAGAGTTGTGATAGACATATTCAATATCTATACAGGAAATGATTTGTAAGGAAGCGAAGTTAGACAGCAGCTGTTATCAGTTCACATTACTGCTAATGAATAGCGTCACACATTATCAATGTGGTCACGATCAACCTTCGCAGGCGCGTGCGTGAACATTTCGTTTTCGTCATTTACTTTCGATACCAAAGCCACGTAATGTTTGGGTACAAACTGCATCGGTGATGTCACTGTGTCGTGTTTCGACTAAAATAGATTTGTATGCTAGATTGAGAAAATACTAAAGGTTTATTTATGTGAGGCAGCATCCGGTTTTCATTGCGTTTACAAATACCCAAAGAGCGTAACCTCATTGTGGAAATAGACGCACATGGAAAAAACAATCAGCTTGCATGAACGACTTGGTTACCAGAACGAGTTATTTGCCCGGTGTTGGGGCAGTAAGGGATAGAAAAAAAGCTGGTGAAAGTCCTGGCATCTTAGACTTGGTTGGCAACAAACTTGAGGAATCCATCTTTACGACTCTGAGGTCACCAACTTTGATGAATAAACCTTCACTGAGTGTTGTGATGTCTTTTTGCTGCCGTAAGTGTAAAAGTAGATGAAGAAAATTGAATAATCTATTTAACTTCACATTTCAAAGCTCGATTAAAGAGACTTCACCATTCTCATCCTTGTTATATCAGCAGAAAGACGTCTCTCGATGCATAAAGACCTCTCATAAGCGTCACCACGCCATCAGGCTCCAACAGGACCTCAACCATTTCAAACTGCATGTGATTACTAATGTGTAATGTGTTATTGGCTTATCGTTCTGTGCAATTAAATCCAGTTGTAAATTGTACACAAGACATTTATCACCCAAATGACTTGAATGCTATAAATTCTATACATATTGTGTACAATAATTATGCGTAACTTGCCGGCCACTTCGTAAAACATATTTAACGCAAAAAAAATCTGCTTGCATAGCAGAGATTTTTACAAATCAAACCTAATTTCTCCAAATTAAGCTGAGAAGCAGGGGATGGCATGTCCGGCCAAAACGCCTGCTCTCCATTACTTTGTTGTATTTTAGCTGGGAAGACAAAGAGGTGGAATTATCTCGCCAGCAATGAAACTGAATGTATAGAAACAATAAAAGCCTAATTTCAAAATCAACCCAATTATTATTTATTGCATAAGTGATATGATAACTTAAAAATATACTTAATAAGAAATTTTGCTCCAGACTTTAGAAAACAATCAACGACGGAAGGACATAAACCAAGGCCTAACTAGCAACATGTCGGAGATATTCGCGTTCTTCATGCGTCTCATAGAGATGCACGTTCAGGAGTTTAGAGAGAAGACTGCCGCAGGGGACTATGCATCCGCCGCTAGCCACGGACAGGTGGTTCAGGTAATTAACAACCTTAGTAAGGGAACCCTCCTATTAAAATATACCTGAGGAAAGGGAGGACTTCTATTTAAAGCGTTTAGCCATGTTTCATATGCCACCAAGCCAAAACAGATCTTTCAGTTGGACTATAGCTAGCATAATTATTATTTTGTACGTACGCGAATCAATACCACGCAAATTTTCTTGTCTGAATTACGGTTTTTTGTTTGGTTCAAGCTTTCACTAAATTCATTCATTCTACATTTTAAGTCCATCAACAAAGATACGGGGCTCGCGACAAATATCTAATCATGTTGTCATTAATTTTTAGTTCGGGCCCCTAACGAATGTTATGACCGTTAGTGGTTAGAGATTGAAATGAATAATATCTTGTAATCTATACTAATATTATAAAGCTGAAGAGTTTGTTTGTTTGTTTGTTTGTTTGTTTGTTTGTTTGTTTGTTTGTTTGAACGCGGTAAACTCTGGGACTACTGGTTGGAATAGAAAAACTCTTTTTGTGTCGGATAGTCCATTTATCGAGGAAGGCTTTAGGCTATATAACATCACGCTACGACCAATAGGAGCGGAGCATAAATGAAAAATGTTGCAAAAACGGGAAAAGATTTTCCTTTTTGAGAGCTTCCGTTGCGTGCGCTGCGAAAACGGTTTAAGTTACGCAAATACTATGTATGAAAGAATTGTTCCTCTTTAAAAGTTCTAAAAAAAAGTCCGCGACAGCATATGTCTATCTTTTAAGATTGACTCACTGTAACCATTTTTTACTATTAAAATGTTAGGTTAAAAAGAATGATATTTTGCGAAGCTTATTTAACCCATATGGTATTAATCTATATCTAAATAAATGTGTTTGTTAGCACAGAAATAATTTACTCTATACACTTTAAACAAATATCTTAGAAGATATCGCAATGTAAAAATATCCGCGCGACAAAATAATTAAGCGCGCGGCAGTCATTCGGTCCGGTGCGGTAGGTTAGTGGGGATTCTGGCCTCCGGGGACTCCGGAGAAATTCATATTCAAAATATTTACTGCACCATAATCTTTACAAGGTGTTACTGTATATTTAACAGTAAGAGATACCAATAGTAATTCACACTTTAATATAATCTAAACTAATATTATAAAGAGGAAAGATACGATTTTTTGTTTATTACGATTTAACTCAATTTATGTTGACATTTTGTTATAAGCTATATTATGTGACGCAGACGAAGTTGCATGGGTCAGCTAGTTGTAAATATTAATACATACCATTACATTCCAGGTTGTGTTACTGACTCTGACGGGTTACGTGGAATGGGTGTCCATCAACCACGTAGTGATGAACAACGGGCGTTTGTTACAAATCCTCTGCATTTTATTGCAAGACGATGTCTTCCAGCTTCCCGCCGCTGAGTGTTTATTACAAATAGTTAATAGGAAGGGATCTGTAAGTAACATTTTATTTACACGACCTTTGAATGTGTAGCTTTAAAGAGAGACTGACAGGTGTAAAAGCATGCTTCACGAAACCGTCAAACAAGCATTTTGTACATCAAACTAAAAAAAACCCTACTGCCTAATTACTGCTGGGAGACGACTTTTTCTTTTTGGGGTGGAACATTACGATTCTACCATGATCACTACAGGATTATGGAGGTATTTAAAGTTGTGATATAAAATGTGAAAAATTCGTAACTTTGACTTCCAATATCTCCGTAACAAAGGAAGAACAAGATTGAATTTCGGCTTCATTAATGGTCTTCCTACATCCATTACAAGTATGAGTGACAGAAACAAATTTTTCAGATTATGTAATTGTGTTAAATATGTTTGCAATATTTAATAATAAATGTGTTTTTATTTCAGACAAAAGAAAAAAAACCCCTTGTAATATTGTTTAGTAAAGATGCGATTACGTGCATGCATCGCGCTGCAGTCGCCAGCATCAATACTGTTGATGAAGCTCATTATTTGTTCCTAAAGAAATTCTCACAGGTAAGTCAACTATTTTATTGTACTTTATTTTACACATTGGAATGAAAATCCTTTATTAAACTAAAATTAAACAATATTCAAAACTTAATATTTATACAGGCCTTTTGAATACTGTCCATCCTTTTTAATTCTGTCATTGCATCAATTTACTTTGAATATTTCTAGCATCCTTCATAGGGGTAAACCTGGGCGTATCATACGCTCTGTAACTCGTTAAAAATGGTAATATTTCGCATTCAAAGGTGCCACGATTCTTTTTCCTACGCTTAAATTCTCGATTTATTTTATAAGGTTTAACAACCCTATCTCTTAAGTAGTGACGTTATTTCTTTCCCAGGTCCTAGCCGGTCTAGCTCAACAACTCACATCTCTCTGGAGCTATGCAGCCGAGGCGGAGTCCTGGCTACCAATTCTCTTAGAAACAATGTTGTTACTGACGTCACATCCTTCACTGACGCTTGCGCAAACCGCTAACTCGGTGTGGTTAGCGTTCCTGAAGCATGATCAGATATCCAAGCTGCCGTATGTGTTGGCTATTGTGCCGCGCTGGTTGCAGGCTTCTGCTCCTAAAGTACTCAAGGTAAGTTCTTGAATGTATTATTCTATATATTATATATTTTTATATTATTATATATTTTTTATATTATTATATATTTTTATATTATTAAACATTCTGTTTTGTTTGGATTTAGATACAAACATTTAAAAGCCTTTAACATTGTTTGTGTCTGCAGAAGATAATTCCCTTTCCATGCAGAAATATGAGTAAAGTATTCAAAACAATGAGCTTTATTTGGATTTTGAAAGTCGATTTAGGTGGATCAGCTGCCAAATTGTAAAGACTGACGGGAAATTTGTACTATGTGTGCATCAGACATTCAAAGAGCATGTCTGATCATGTATTTCATATTGGAAAAGTACGCACCAGAGTCCGTTTTACTTTTCAGAGTTAACTAGTCCATATATATACAACCACCACTCGACTGTGTCTCCATGCAGTTGACTTTTTACAAAGATATATAGCATAAAACTAGCCAACCTTTTAAAAATTGCCTCGTTTTTACCCCAGGTGTCATACCCAACATCCCGTGTGAGCAGTGCCAACGACGCCGTAACGTACGCGTGTATGGACTACGACAGTGAACAGGAATTCGCCATATTCTTCTCGCGATGTCGCACCGAGATATTAGAAAGTTTTAAGTAAGTTCGTCTTCATTGTGTACATTCGATTTTCAATGAATAACCTTTTATTTTGCATAATACTTCGTATATTAATTAGTCCATGCTAAGAAACACAAAAGTTAAAAAAAAAATACTTGGAACTCGTATTATCTAAGAAGCATCCTTGCCTCATGTGCCGTTAAATCATAATAGAAACAAAATAAACACAACATGTAAGTGTAACGGGATATTAACCATGTTTACTTAAAAAAAAAACACAAATTACAAATCTTGAACATGTCAGAGGTTTTTTTTTTAAACGTTGCCCCACACTACGATTCTTTTCTAAAATACAAGCCTCAAAATCAGCTACTACTGTCCCATTTCATTGCGGCGTTCGAATGAGCCTTTAAAGATCTCACATACAGTAAAATAAGGTTTAAAATCGAATGAGTTAAATAAATGAATAAACTTGCAGGTTTTGCATGACAGCGGCACCACTAGTGACCTGGGGCTACGTGGAACAATGGACACGCGCCGCTCTGGACAAAGTGGATACCTGTCCGCAACAGGTGGACACGCATCACCCTATCTATATCGAATGGGAGGCTCTATCTCAAGTAAGTTCCAACTAGCTTTACAAGAAGTGGAAATTATGTTTTTCCCACTCCTCCGCTAATCTTTACTGATTAATTTCGTTGCGGGATTCAAGAAAGTTGAATTGTTTCTCTGGGACTTCGTTGAGCTTCATTATCTCGGCGCTTTTCTTGTGGTCGCCACTGTTGATTCTGACTTTCAGGAATAGGGTAGTTGACAAAAAAAAACCAAAGAGTCCGTCAGATAGATTTCCAAAAAATATTGGACACGTATTTTTTTCTTTTTTCACGTAAACAAAAAATGAAGACGATACAGTGCTCCGAAAAGTCGCGCGACGTCATAATTTGGTACATTTCTTACCAGAAAGTGACGTCTCCAGCCCCCATTCACGATCTTGGACACGTCGACTACCCTATTGCAGTGTTTTGGGAATAGGGATGTTTACTGACAGACTAAAAAAAATATGATTCTAATCAGTCCGTCTGTTAGATTATCGAAAAATATTGGATACGTATTTTTTGTTTTTTCAAATCAATAAAAATTGACGAAGATCAAACGCGTCGACGTCACTCAACGGTAAAAAATGTCATGCTAATGTCTTAGAAATATGACGTCACACGAGTTTTCAAAGCACTGTATCGTCTTCATTGTTTGTTTACGTGAAAAAAGAAAAAATATGTGTGTAAAATTTTTTTGGAAACCTATCTGACGGACTAATTAGATTTTTTTTGTTAAATACCTTATAGTGTGGCATGCTTTTCCTTAGAAAAATAAAGGTTTACAAGCCCATAAAAAAAAATGTTTCAATGTCAGATGTACACTCTGAAATGGAATAGAGAATGTAACAAGCCGATATAAATTCCACCCACGATTTTAATCCTATAATGTTGTAGATGTATGAAAGTATTTAATTTCTTCTTGAATTTGGTCCTGTACCCTTGGTTTCTGGCAACAGCGTATCTTGGATGCGCGAATATTTGTGAGATGATTTTTAGTTTTACCTTCCATTTCGGTATTTCGCTCTACTCGTGACCACGAACTTGTCATGTGCTCACATCATAGATTCTTTGTCTCTAACATTCGTGTTCCTCCCCCACAGGTACTAGACATGGTACTGTCCCGCCTGCTGCAGGCAGACCCTCGCCCCAGCGTGGTGGAAGGTCTGCAGCTACTGCAGCGCTGTGTGGTGTGCTGTCCTGCAGCACCGCTCATTCACTCGCTGCTACTGTCCTTCATCTCCGCGCTCTTTGTGTTCCTGAGCTGTGCCTACAGTCAACTGGCGGGTGAGTTCATAATGCAAGGTTTTAGATAGGAACTAGAAGTAATAGATGAGTAATTGATGATGGTCAAGACAGACGTAGTATAGGCTGCGAATCGTCAAAGGTTAGGTGGTCAGGTAGGGCGCCAGCAGAATAGGTAATGGAGCAATAGCTAGATAAGATAGCCAACCAAAAAAAACTAATTTTAAATCTAAACCATTTTCCAATACACTTGAACACAACAAATTTCATCAAAATTCAGCCGTTTAGGAGGAGTTTAATTACAAACACACTTTCTTTATTCTCGTGTTCAATTCATACAAATGTTTATTATCGTATAACTACGCCAGTCATGCTTCAGTATACACTATAATATCTTCACTCGGCTAACTCAATACCTTCTCCATAAAAAGGTCCAGGCGTAGGTAACGCAGGCGCAGACTTACTGCCGCGCGTGTTGGACAAGATCTTCGCAGCGTTGGTGTACGAGGGAACTCCACCGGACGACCGGCGAACTCGGTCTGTCAAGAATGTGCGACGACATGCCGCTGGATTGCTTGTCAAATTGGGCTCGAAGGTTGGTAAATGTTCGAGATCAAAAATTTGTTGACGGACAGCATAATCAGCCTATAATGTACCACTGCTGGGGTGTCCCAGCAGGCCTCCACTCTATGAGATGGAATGGGCTATAATCCTCCACGCGGGCCTCGATAGATGTCACATGTCTTCGATTTTTGGGTTCTAGGATATGCCGGTTTCCTCACGATGTTTTTCTTGACCAATCAGACGGACAGACAGATAAAGGAAAATAACAGACCGCTATAAAAAAAGTTATAATAGGGGATCGGACTGACTCAAAAAAATATGATTCTGTTTAGTTTGTCAGTTAGATTATCGAAAAATATTGAATACGTGTTTTTTGTTTTATCAAATAAATAAAAATTGACGGAGATAAAACGCGTCAAAGATCATGAGTGGGGGCTTGTGACGTCACTTGTAGGTAAAAAATATACTGACATGTGACGTTTTCGATTAGTCCACGAGTTTTCAAAGCACTGTATCGTATTCATTTTTTGTTTAGGTGAAAAAAGAAAAAATATGTGTTCAATATTTTTTGGAAATCTATCTGACGGACTAATTTTATTAGTTTTTTTTTTGGCCGATTCCTTATTGTGTTACAATCAAACGACACAGTAGCTGTGTGTTTAGTGTCAGCTCCTATTTGTTTCAAAGCTATATTACCATGTCGTAAATTGACGTTATTTAACTAGGCCTACACTAAATTATAAAACATTCAATTTATTTTCCAGTACCCCTTGCTCCTACTGCCGGTATTCGGTCGCCTGCACGAGTTGTGTCGCGCGGCACTAGCGCGGCCCGACCTCAGCGCAGTGGAGAGTGTGACGCTGCAGGAGGCACTACTGCTCGTGTCCAACCACTTCTGTTGCTACGAGCGGCAGAGTGCGCTGGTGGCTCAGGTATGTTAGCTTTACTACTATTTCTAGTTGGTCTACTTCTATAGCTGGTCATAATTGGGCCCCTGTACGAGTTGTCTCACGCCGGGATGGTATTTAACATACGATTTTACTCTTAGGGAATCACTTATTTGGGTAATTACTTAATTAATCCAGATAAAAATGGTTGTATGTTTATGCAGATCTGTTTGTCTACAAATCCGTTCAGTCGTTACAACACGACAGAGCAACAAACATAAAAGCTCTTTCAAAATATGCTTACTCGAATATATTCGGTATTTACTCTCCAGCCCACGAAGCATGGCGATTCTATCTCTATTCTACCACGAATAGATAAAGCTCTTTCAAAACAACTCGACATAAAATCTTTCTACAATTATTTATCATTTTGTCGATTCTTTCGTCGGCAAAACCCATTTCTACGGTGGTCATGCTACGCTGGCAGGTCTATTTAAAATTTCAACCCTGTATGTTTGCCTTCATTATGCTAATAGTTACCTCTTTTACCAGGTCCTAGGTGACTGCAGCGACCGCTGGGCCAGTCTAAGCCCACACTTAACCAGTGCGGAAGGGTTAGCTCGGTTAGTAGGCCTGGATGCGCCGCCAACGGAAGAAGAGGACGAATGTGGTCGAGCGCGACGCACACTTCTACACGCACTAACTTTATTACTAGGTAAGGAATAGGGTAGTTAACAAAAAAATCTATAAGTCCGTCAGATAGATTTCTATAAAACATTGGACACGTAGTTTTTCTTTTTTCATGTAAACAAACAATGAAGACGATACAGTGCTTTGAAAACTCGTGTGACGTCATTTTCTAAGAATTTAGTATGACATTTTATACCGGTTAGTGACGTCACAAACTCCCACTCAAATCTTTGATGCGTTTTATCTTTGTCAATTTTTGTTGATTTGATAAAACAAAAAATATGTACCGTACTTTTCGATAATTTAACGGGCGGACTAATTAGAATCAATTTTTTTTTAGTCAGGAAACATCCCTATTATGCTTCTTTTGTTATTAAAAGTAGTACGAATATCGATAGTGGTAATTTGAAATAACGCAACGGAGAGCGAGCTTGTTGTAAAATTTTTGACTTTCGGCGCTGATGAGAGCGATGCATATCCAACAGAAAGTTTATGTCCCTTACGATATTTGAAATTTCAACGATTGGTACAGTCGAAAGCTTTTCCGCCTGCCCAGTTAATTTTTTTTTCGCATAAATCATGCGTAGGCGCCAAACCCCGCCCCCTCAAAGTTTAGGCCTATTAGAGAAGCGTCAACGTAATTAGTTGCAATCTGCACTGCGCAGCTTAGTGACGTATCCTCTGTACACCTTTTGCGAATTTTACGGACGAACTTTGGCGCGCTTCCCGGACCTTTTGAACATTGACCATTGCTCTGCTTACCTGATCTTTGATTGACTAAACGTTAACCTGTGCAATAATATTGGACTCCTGAGAACCTGTGCTAGAACATTTTGTGCATAATGTCTTCCAGAAATCTCATACAAGAAGAACGAAATGAAATTATAATTTTGCATGGACAAGGATTTAACATCAGTCAAATCGCTGAGCTGAGTCCCAAAATAAAAAAAACAAATATGAATCACATTAAAATGTTTAAATTCTTAAAATGGACTTTATTTTCATAAACATAAAGTCCATTTTAAGAATTTTAAATTTTGAATGTCATTCATATTATGTTCTGCAAAAGCGGCCATTTTAGGCCCGCTGGCTAGATCAACGTTTCACCGCCCTAAAGCCCCATTATTTCAAATTTTATCGAAATCGTTAAAGCCGATTTAGAGAACACGCTTCCAATTGCCTGTTAAATAGCATGGGATTTTATAAGATTCTTATAATAAATTTAAAATTACTCACAGAAATCATTGAGTTTTTAATTTACAATTACCAAACCAACACACACGCACCATTAGTAACGAAAGTCAAATTCAGTTAAAGTTTTTTTTCTACTAATGGCAGTTTAAAAATAACAATAACTCTCGTTCGGCGTGCGTCGGTCTCGTCAGTGCGGTGGAATGGTATTGTATTTCATTCATTATTTCTATACAAAGGCGGGGCGGAGCTAGAGAGCGCTTCATGTTGTAAGTGCAAGCAAATATGAGCTTAGTGGTGGTCAGGCGGGAGTGCCCGCGATAGTACGTAGAATGCTTGCATAATAAAATTATGCTCTTCATTTTGATTAAAAGTGATTATATTATGGAGTTCTAGGTTTTTTCAGCAGCAGTATTATACAAGTCATCCATTTTTTTTTCTTTGGCGGGTGGAAAATCATCAAATAACCACCCCTCCCGCTCTTGGGCAGAGCGAAAGGGAGTGTCAGACTTCTACTGACTAAAAACCACCCATGTTCCTTCTTAGCCCTTCATGTCGAGGCCGTGGTATCTCTTGCGAACAAAAGCGGCCCTTCCATGTTGCTGATCTCTTTGAGGCGCGCGTAAAACACGAACGCGCCGTCGACACGGCCTGTCGTCGTCGTAAGACAGACCGACGGCGTCCACGGTGGCCGGAAGCCATCACGTGGCCCCCGACGCCCGGAGCGCCTCCCGCGGCGGCTGGGACGAGAGGTTCTCTCCCTCTCACGTTCCGCCACCTCCTTCGCTAGCATCACTGCTTCGCAGGAGGCGACGGCGTCCCATTCCTCCTCGCCCCGGACCATGGCTTGCACCAGGTGTTTCACAGTTAAATTATAACTTCCAGGGGTAGTGAAGCGCACATGCGTGCCATCAGACCCCGACAAGGCAGCGCGCGGCGGGTTCAGTGGCGGCCTGACCGCGGCCGGCAACCCGCTGTGGCGCAACCCGTGTGCCGCGCACGTGCTGCCGCTGTTCCCGGCCGCACTCGCACTCAACAGGTACCACTACCGGCCTAATTACTACGATAATGTTGTATCCATACAATTGGATAATGGCAACCCGCTGTGGCGCAACCCGTGTGCCGCGCACGTGCTGCCGCTGTTCCCGGCCGCACTCGCACTCAACAGGTACCACTACCGGCCTAATTACTACGATAATGTTGTATCCATACAATTGGATAATGGCAACCCGCTGTGGCGCAACCCGTGTGCCGCGCACGTGCTGCCGCTGTTCCCGGCCGCACTCGCACTCAACAGGTACCACTACCGGCCTAATTACTACGATAATGTTGTATCCATACAATTGGATAATGGCAACCCGCTGTGGCGCAACCCGTGTGCCGCGCACGTGCTGCCGCTGTTCCCGGCCGCACTCGCACTCAACAGGTACCACTACCGGCCTAATTACTACGATAATGTTGTATCCATACAATTGGATAATGGCAACCCGCTGTGGCGCAACCCGTGTGCCGCGCACGTGCTGCCGCTGTTCCCGGCCGCACTCGCACTCAACAGGTACCACTACCGGCCTAATTACTACGATAATGTTGTATCCATACAATTGGATAATGGCAACCCGCTGTGGCGCAACCCGTGTGCCGCGCACGTGCTGCCGCTGTTCCCGGCCGCACTCGCACTCAACAGGTACCACTACCGGCCTAATTACTACGATAATGTTGTATCCATACAATTGGATAATGGCAACCCGCTGTGGCGCAACCCGTGTGCCGCGCACGTGCTGCCGCTGTTCCCGGCCGCACTCGCACTCAACAGGTACCACTACCGGCCTAATTACTACGATAATGTTGTATCCATACAATTGGATAATGGCAACCCGCTGTGGCGCAACCCGTGTGCCGCGCACGTGCTGCCGCTGTTCCCGGCCGCACTCGCACTCAACAGGTACCACTACCGGCCTAATTACTACGATAATGTTGTATCCATACAATTGGATAATGGCAACCCGCTGTGGCGCAACCCGTGTGCCGCGCACGTGCTGCCGCTGTTCCCGGCCGCACTCGCACTCAACAGGTACCACTACCGGCCTAATTACTACGATAATGTTGTATCCATACAATTGGATAATGGCAACCCGCTGTGCTGTTTTTATGAGCTGGCAAAACACAATTCTCCCATAGATTTTGTATGGCATAGTCTAAGTAAGTAAGTGGCTTTCACTTAGGATGTCACCTAATTTGCAAACTCAATGACTTAACTATTTATCAATTTCAAAGATGAAAAAAACACTTAATTTAAAACTTATCAGGTTCTCAAGCCTAAAATAAAGTGTTTATGTAATGATTAGTTAGTGGTGTCTACTATCCTATTATGAATATTGTATTATACTTATGTAACAGATAAAGTTTACAATAAAGTTTAAACTATATATCTACAGGGCGCTACACCAGCTACACGCCCCGCAAGCGCAGGCTCTCAGACACCCGGCACACGCGCGGACACTGGCGCCTCCTGCGGCCGAGCGACGGAACTTATTAGGACAGCGGGACCATGAACCACCCATTTCGACACGCCCACAGGTAAATTATACAATCGTAACGGTCGTTCAAAGACTTCATCTCTTAGTTGCCATGGTTTATTTTACTTTTGAATTGGATATTTGACTACTGTTAAAAATTCACGAAAATGTTATGTTATTTCAAAGAACTAACAGAAATAACACGATTTGTGAAAAGAGTAATAATATCGATCAAAAAATGGAGTAGTTACATGCTTTAGAAGTTTTTGGTGGGGGCACTTTCTATCCTTGTCGCGCGAAACGGTCATTTAATTTTTACTACGGAACCGTGACGTAACTATGGCGGTATGACATATGACGTCACGTTTCTTTAGCGCTGTCTTTGTCTAACATGTCATTTAAAGTCAGTTAAAGCTAAGCCAATTTTTGATCGATTTTATTTATTTTTTTCACATATCGTGTTATTTTTGTTAGTTCTTTAACCAAGATTTTGTGACAATAAATTGATTGAAAAGTGTTCATTGAGTTTTCTCCCTAATCATCTCCATAGTAATCTACGCTTTCGAATGGGCAACTACAATACTTTCACAAGTTATTATGCCTTGTGGCTGTTACTGTAGCTTTGCTTTATTTGTTTTTCAATGAGTTTGAGATAAAATGGCAACTTTAATTTAAACACTCCTGATGTACGATAAATGTTAGTAAAGTAAAAATTTATTTGCGTAAATTGTAGGTACATAATAAATGCCCTTCAGATATGAATAAACTCCACTCGGCACTACCAATAACATCCCATTTGGAACACCCACAGGACCGCATGCAGAGTTTCCTCCACACGCTGCACGAGAACGTGTGCCACCTCGTAGGCGCCGCAGCCACGACGCTAGGTCGCGAGCTGTACGCCGTGCCGGGGCTGGCCGGGTTCCTGGCCGACTCGCTGCTGCACGGGCTGCAGGACCTGCCCGACCACTGGCTGCGGCCGATCGTCAGGAACGCGCTGAAGCCGCTGCTGCATCACTGTCCGCCGGCGCATTATGCGGATGTTGCGTTGCCGCTTCTGGACCATTTCGCGCCTTTCAGTAAGTTTTCACCCTTTTCTGTTGTATGTATATTTAGAAGTTAAAACGGAGGCTTGCTGAATGAGAGAAAGATTATTTCTGCCTCTGAGCAGCCTTGTTTAGTTCTAATAGAAAAGGCAAGGGTGTTGTAACAGAAATAAAATGTCAATCTGTTTTATCTTTTGTATTTGTATTTTTAACAAGACCGGGTATTAACCCGGTCTTGTTAAAAATAAGGCTCCATAAACGGAACCACTGCCCCACTAAATAGTTATATTTATGACCGTCATAAGCAGCGATAGCCTAGTGGTACTACGTCCGAATCATAGCTCTCACGACTTCAGATTTTTCTCATTCTTATTACTGTTACTGTTAGCCCGTGTCATCCCACTGCTGGGCAAAAGCCTACCCCCATCCCGTCGGGGCTGCGGGTTGTTCGCAAGAGATACCGCGGCCTCCACATGAAGGGCTAAGAAGATACATGGGTGGTTTTTAGTCAGTAGAAGTCTGACACTCCCTTTCGCTCTGCCCAAGAGCAAGAGGGGTTATTTGATGATTTCCCACCCCCCAAAAAAAAAAAAAGGCCTCCCCCCATATGCGTGTTGTATAATTACCATTTGCTTCGGTGAAGGAAGACATCGTGAGGAAACCAGAGTGCTTGAGAGGTATTTTTCGACAACATGTAAAGCCAAGTTAGAGGTCCATGAGCGGCATAGAACCTCTTACACCAGATTAGGCACTAACGCGCGCGATAAAAAAGATCGTCAGCCCACCAGACACTATCACAGGATCCATTGTAGTAATCACATTTATTTTTCCAGTGCTGACCCACCTCTCGTTACGTTGGGACTACATCTCCTCTCTCTACGAATCCGGAAAGCTTGAAGAGGAAGGTGGCAGTGAGTCACAGGAGGTGCTCGAAGATATCCTCGTCAGAAATCTGACTAGGGAACACCTTGAGTTGCTAAAGGTCGGTAGATAAAGCAGACATTTCGAACGTAGCTCGAATTTTTGACTGGTTTGATTACGGTCTTGCAAATTTGTTGAGTTTTTGTTAATTTTCGGAACGGCCAACGTTATACTCTATTAGCTATATTGGCAATCGAACATGACATACATGCCACCTGAAGGAGATTACATTAAAAGCCTCTTCTTTAATCAACTTTTATTACAACTTGCATTTACAAGGTATTCATGTTTTTACTCGACGGACGGACGCTTGCGCCGATTCTTCCGAATATAGTCTCTATGATGGGCAGCGCGCAGTATTGCCCGGTGAATGGCCCCGCGTCGTTCGTTTTAGTATTTTCGGCGGGTGCACACCACCAAAGGAAAATGTAAAAAAAAAACTTTGAAAAGTAAATAGGAAGGTAACATTATCAAATAATAATAAAAAAATCTTTGTATTTGACTGCTACCTTTCTTGACTAATGATGAAAATAGAGTGGGCGAATAAAGTTAGGGTCGGCTCCGGGCGGTAAAAACCCACGCTCTTCCATTGGATATACATAATATAATTATCCTAAATGTCCGAAATTCTTGCGTTGAACGTTTTCCCATTTCATTCGTTTTTTTACACATTTACCCAACAATTTCAGATTGCGCTGGTAGACGGCGGACTGAGCGCGGAGAACAGTGCGGACGACATGGAGGACGACGCCGCCCCGCACAGCGCCGCGCAACAACGCTCTCCCGACACTGTGTCCGAACTTGGCGCGCTTGTGTTAGCGCAGCCCAGCGCTGGGCCCGCTGCGCTATATACGGTGAGCTTACAGATAGTGGATCTAGACCTTGATGACCATGCAATGATTTGGCCAGCGTGCAGTAGAAGTTTATAAGCATGTTTCTGCAAATCACGTACAAAATCGTCGCTTTAAGTATGTCGCCTACCACTTAAAATGCATGCAAAGACGTTTTAGTAAGTTTTCTACTCATCGTCGTGTCGTCACGTCGTTGTCACGTATACAGGCAAGTTGATAAAGAAACTGGTAGAATATATCCAAGGTATTAACTTCGTCTTTTCTATAGTGTTTTTTACATTTAGTGCATAAAGTTTGAATAAATAAGTTCCAAGTGATCGAATGAGTAAAACCGTGGTAATGTCCCAGGTGATACGAGCGCTGACATGGAACGACTCCCCGTCGTCGCTGCGCGCGGCGGCGCTCGCCGTGCCCGCTCTGCGCGGCGCGCTGGCGGGCGCGCGGGTGGGCGCGGGGGAGGCCAGCGGCGCGCTGGCGGCCGTGCTGCAGGCGCTGCGCGTGCACGGCCAGCACGACGCCAACCAGGCCGCCTTGCTGGCACTGGCCGTGCAGGTAACACATTATTTTTTTTGGACAATCCCGCCACACTATTCCCAAACCACTGGAGCTGCTGTAAGCTAGAATCAACAGTCTCGACCACAAAAAAAGCGCCGAGACAATGAAGCCCTACGAAGTCCCAGAGAAACGATTAAGCTGTTATGGATACCGCAACGAAATTAATCAGAAAAGAATAACAGAAGAGTAGATAAAACATTATAACCATTTCTTATACCATCATCATTTTAACCGAAAGAAGTCCATTGCTGGACTTAGATCTCCCCCAAGTGACGCGTCATTGACCGGTCTCGTCTCGTAGCCAACGGACCATTATTACATCACCATTTCTTATATGTATCGCACATAAAAGGTAAACAATAACTAGCACTGGGGCTATGGATCATGCTTACTTTCTGTCACGGAGAGGCGACCAGCGGTGCTTATGCTTTGAAGAGTAGACCAGCACCGTGTTTAAATGTTTTTTTATGACATGAAAAAAAACACGCTACATAATGAACTTATGGGCTGGCTGGCCACACTTTTCGCATGCTGTGTGTTAGCTTGTGGGTCCAAACGGCAATAAATGGCAACGACTTGGCACGCTCAGGAAATTGCGGGACAAACTCTACTATTATATCAAAGAAAGAAGCCACTAACAGTTGTAGATAGGGATAGACTGATGGTAAGGGAAGACTCAAATGGGTAATAAATAAAGTATTACCATTAACAAAGATAGTCGCGAAAAACATAACCCTTTCTTTGCAGTCGGGTAAAAAGTAAACGAAACTATACAATGAAACGAGAACAAAAACAAATATTATTGAAATATTTGCGAATCACTCCTGATGCAGACAGTCCTGTATCTTTACAGAGGTAGGCCGGTGGTTTAACAGTACACCGACATTTCCCCAGCTATATTGCACTATTACACCCACGTTATATTTCGCTATAAATCCATTAATTCCCTTAATTCCTTCTCAGACATACGAGATCCTGCGGCCGCTGTTCCCGGGCATAGTGGCAGTGCTACGTTCCATCCCCGACGTTGATGCACACGACTTACATCGACTGGACGAGAAGCTCACCGCACACAACACGAAGCCTTCGAAGATAGACAAGAGCAAACGGGACTTGTTCAAGAAGATTACTTCTAGGGTATGTAACTGTGATACATTTTATAGAATGCCAGGAGAATTTATTGTTCTAACCAAGAGATAAATATTCATTCATTATACTCACGCCCGTTTCCCATGGGGTAGGCAAAAACCATAGAACGCCACCCATACTACGATCCTTATATACTGCTTTTGCCCCTTCCTTTTTAACCAACTTCTTTAAGATATATATTTTTTTAAATGCACAAATATGTGTGGGGTGTTTTTTGTACCCGTAATTAAGTTTCTATGTAAACTTGCTTTTTTATTAGACAGGATATTTTCTGTTACAAGCGCAGAATTTGTCGTTCTGCAAAAAAAGACTGAAATACTAACTTCATTTTCCGGCCGACTCCTACTTGGCCGGTTTTATCTTAGTTGGTCATAAAACACCATAAACTGAAACCTTTTTTCCTTTCCAGTTGATCGGTCGCAACGTGGGCCAACTATTCAAGAAAGAAGTATATATCTTGGACCTACCCACAATGCACGTTGTGAAAGACAAGCCGCGCAGTGCCATCGACACTCCCGAAGGCGCCGGGCTAGAACGACTGTTCGCACCCAGCGCACCTACCTAGCCCCTTGTTGACTATTTACTACGTCATTAATTATACACATATTATTATGAATTAAAATCTATTTATACCGAAATATAAGATTGGTTTTGTTTTTACTCAAAGAAGTGTCTTATTTCTTGTTTGGTAAATATTTATGTAGTGCTCCACCCAAGTTTTATTTCTCTTTTTTTATTTTAAAAACAAAAAAAACATTATGCATTTTATGAATGTGAATAAAGATTCGAAAAAAAAGAAATCATACAGACGAATTGAAAACCTCCTACTTTTTGGGATATATCCTCCTCTTTTTAACCGACTTCCAAAAAGGAAGAGGTTCTCAATCCATCTGTATGTTTTTTTGGGTTCCGTACCTCGAACCCGAATGTTGATGGATGGAGAGGAAGAGGAAGGCCAAAGAAAAGATGGATGCATTGTGTGAGGAATTATATGAAAGAGAAAGAAGTGAATGCCACTATGACGTCTAACAGGGAAGTTTGGAAAAAGAAAACATGTTGCGCCGACCTCAAATATAATGGGATAAGGGCAGGAAGATGATGATAATGATGACCTCGAAAGGAAAAAACGGACCCCTACAGGATCAATTTGTTGTCCATTCGTCTGTCTGTCTGTCAAGACCCTTTTTATCAGGAACGCGTGGAGGTATCAAACTGAAATATATTTCAAACTAGCTTGTGCCAGAGGCTTCGCTCGCGTGGAGTTCGATAATTGTCCCACGGCATCATACTACCGGGATAAGAAGTATCCTATGTGTTAATCCAGGTTATAAACTATTCTAAATTTCATCCACATCCGTTCAGTAGTTTTTGCGTGAAAGAGTAACAAACATCCTCACAAACTTTCGCATTTATAATATTAAATAGGAAGTAGGATACTCAGGTCTACTGTCCTTTAAAGCTGTGAAAAAATCAGTGAGCCGGGCTAGTTGGAGCATGAATGCTCCAACTAGCCCGCGAAATTCAATTTTTTTTACGTTTTTTGCAATTTGCAGGTCAGTGTTAGTTTGTATGTTAATTAGAATATTAATTGCGGCTGTAAGACGTATGTAGTTACAGAAATATAATCATCAAAATCATCAATACAAGCCTCCAAGTTCATAAAGGTGCAGGAACTTGAAAAAGTCATTTTTGTACCTTTATGAACTTGGAGGCTTGTATTGATGATTTTGATGATTATAATTCTGTAAGTAAATTTCGCGGGGTGGTTGGAGTTTGGATGTGCACGTCAGCACCTCTCGTCTCCGTTTTGGTACGCAACTAATCTGCGCGCTAGCCCAGCTAATCTGGGCTCGCCAGATATAAACGGATTTTCAGACAGTACATTCAAATAAAACATAATTTTTCAATAAATAATTTATTCCTAAAATTAAGAACATAATTATTTTTCATAGGTGTAAACCATTATCGTGCCCACAGGCAAGTTCTTTTCATTGGAGACTAGTTCTACAGTCGTTGCAGTTAAGTCTACTTTTAATACCGATGCGTTGTCTAAAACTACACATTTAGTCTCGTGGTCGCCGGGGACGGGAATTGATCGAGGACCTAAGACTGGATCTTTGTACCTCCACACTTTTAGACTGCCCAAATCTGGAAAAATGAAAACAAGGTCAATTAGCAAACTGAACTTAATGATTAACAATCAGTATTGAAAAAGAAGAAAGATGCTGCACAAGTTGAGTGGGGCATATTATATATTTGGTTAAATTGTTTGACTACTGTTCAAAATTCCTTATTTTAAGAAAGTAGAAGTGCTTGATCCATTCCACAGACCTCATTCATCGCTTTCCATCAGGCGTAATCGGGGTCAAGACTAGACCCATTTTGCAATAAAAAAGGAGGAATGACCAACAAGTCAACTTATGAGAGTTCCATCTACTAAGACTTGTGTGTAAACATCGTAAATGGGGGTGGTTCCCTTTGTTTTTTTTTACTTAAAGAGAGTATTGCTTCCATTTCTAGTCCTCTACCAAAAAGTATCCTCACCTTTAATCGCCTTAACTTCCTTAGTGATCTTGGCCTTCACTCTTTCCACAGTGTCTCCATCAGACAGGGTAGCGGTCACCGTGAACAGTCCATTGAGAGCCGTCGGGTTGATGAACGTGGCGTCAACACCTGCCTCCACGCTGAACGAGATGTGTGGCGTGCCAGGCGCACAGTCTTCTTTTGTTTTTTCGGGAGCTTCAGCGTCGTCCGTGAATTTTACTTCTATTGAGTCCAGCTGGAATAATAGCTCGGAGTTATTACAGACGGAGATATAAAGGTAACTGAGCTATTGACATTCTTTCGGTAATTTGATATGTAGCATATAATAAGGCAAATAAACATACATGTATGAAAGCAAAAGAAGTGTCGGAAAAAAAAGTACATTGATAAAAGGTCAGAAGCTGATAATGATAGTGCCTAAAGGCTATCAGTTTTGATGTTGAGTAGAAGTTACTAAGACGGATCGACAATAAAGTAATGTATGGTATAATTTATGAAATGTATTTAATTCCGACCCAAATAAATAAAGAGGTCTAAAGGTCCGAAAACCGCAGGTTTGGTGAAAGAGTGAAAAATAATAATAATATCTATACTCACATCTAAAGTATTAAGTAAATACAACTTATTCTCCTGCAGAATGGCGGCCTCATCGAAGGGAAGTCCTACTGACAGTGCCTCAATCCCAATGCGCTCCATATTCTCCCTGGTGGCTTGCACGAAGGGCATCACCCTCTTCATGTATTTCTTTAGTTCTGGAATAGCACCTAGCTTGCTGGATATCACCTTGTTGTCCGGGAGACCTGCTGGCTGCAAAGAAATGGATGTTAGAATTATGGTTAAACAAAGAAAATAGTAAAAAGATTATGACAGGTAAATCGAAACCAAAACTTTAGGCAAAAAAATGCAATGTATTTTGGAGGTCATGATGATTATACAAGGAAAATTTTTATTTTGAATTTAAATACATCATTGTTACGATCGCTTTTAGCGATAAAATCTACCATTGTGTCACAACATTATGTAAAAATTCTACATTTTAAATTGAATTATTGTATGTTGTACATTAACAAAGAGTATTCTATTGACCTCAGACTAGTCAGTGGGCAGACAAAGCGTACCTAGCAACTTAAATGGCAAACCGAGTTTTATTTATGGTGTCAATTTTAGTATGGTGTATTTTTCGGTTTTACTTCAACCGAGAAGGAATTTAAAAGATCTACTTACCCCATTAGCTTCCTTCAAAGTAGTCAGGATAATATGCTGCCACTTAGGGTACTCCTTAGCGACCCAAACAACAGCCTTGTTTGGTTTCCTCTCAGGTTTCGATGCCTCTCCCTTCTTAGGTTTCTTCACAGCACAATGGTTCTTCAGGTAGATACGGAACGAGTGTGCTGCGTCCATCAAGTAATTACTGGCTTTTATTGAAACCTCGTCGATTTCACCCGCTACAGGCCAGAGCTCGTGAAGGATGCTTGTTTTCTGGTGGAAATACATTTATTATTACTTCACTGCTGGAGCAAAAATATAGTACAATGGTTCACTTTTTTTTGGAGAGTGGGAAATCATAAAATGACTCCTCCCGCTCTGGGCAGAGCGGTAGGGAGTGTCAGACTTCTACTGACTAAAAACCACCCATGTTCCTTCTTAGCCCTTTGTGTCGAGGCCGCGCTATCTGGGACAAGCTCGCCACACTATTCCCAAACCACTGTAACTCCTGTAAGCCAGAATCAACAGTGGCGACCACAAGAAAAGCGCCGAGACAATGAAGCCCGACGAAGTCGCAGAGAAACGATTTAACTGTCTTGGATCCAGCAGTAGGAAAAACATAATTTCCACTTCCACGGTTTCTCTTTCGAACAACCCGCAGCCCACTATGGTGCACTTGAATGTATGTATTAACAAATTAATTTAGGCCATTCAATACAAGAGGATGAGCGGCGTCAGAGTGAAAATAATATGTTAAAACGTGGATTTACAAGAAGACTGATTTGTTCAAATTAATCTTGAGTAACTGCACCACACTTTAAACCTTACATTTCTTTTCTACCATAATTTAATAACAAACTATTTAAAAACTACCTACATTTCCCAGCAGTTCCCACACATGTTCAGCCACATGCGGACAGATTGGCGACATCAACTTCGCCTGTGTCTCAATGTACCGCGTCACTAACTCGGCATGCATGCCCCCTTCGGAACAAAGTTCCCTGTACTTATCTCTAGCGGCTTGGACCTCGAAGAAGCCAGATTTTAACGCCTCTTTGAATAACAACTTGCTGTAATTGTCGTCAGTCTGATTGATCTTAGTGTTTATCTCGCTTACGAATACTTTGTCGTGGAAATTGTGCTCTCCTGTAACAAATTATTATGTTTGAATATAGTTGCAGAGAAACTAGTGCATGAAACATGCATGCAGCTACAAGCATGTGCAGAAGTACTACTTAAATTGCTACGACGATATAGAAGCACGGTAGTATTTCCATAGACAAGCAGACGGGTGTACAAGTTATCCATAATTCACAATCGTTATCAACGTAAAATACAAGCCATTACAGAGTTGCATAAACACTGTACCTGTGCGCAGAGTCGACTTAGTCGCAATCATTTCCTTCACCCATTCAATGAAAGTATACAGCCTCAAGATCGCAGCATCAGCAGTGTTCTCTACAAAGTTGGCATCTTCGACAGAATCACCCGCATCTGCTAAAGTAAGACGCATTCCATCCGCGCTAAACTTATCGATAGACTCAGTGAGCGTCAGGAAGTTCCCATCAGACTTTGACATCTTGGCAGAGTTCAACATTAAATGACCATTAGCTCTGATGCCTTTCGGCCATTTGTCTTCTTCCTTGGCCCATAGAGCGCAGTGATTGTAAATGTAGAACGTTAAATGGTTCTGGATCAGATCTTTTCCTGATACTCTGAGATCGACTGGATACCTTTATGGAGAAAATAAAAGAGCAAGTCTAAACAATGTAGGAAGAATCTTAATCTGGCAAATAAATTATCAAAATGCAAATTGAATAAAATGATGAATGTACAAAACCAAAACATCTGGCCTTTTCCCAACTATGTTAAGGGCGGCCATCCAGAACGAACTGGAAGAAGCTGAATACCCACACATGGAGCGGATTTGCATCCGATTACAATTATCTCTTTTGATTGGGTCGACGTAGGATTTAATTACGCTAATTCTAAATTAATTGAATTAAAATTAGAAAAACCATAATATTATTGCATGCACTATGCCCATTTGTTACGGATGTAGAATATGGATAATGACTTTTTTTTGCGAAGGTTATTAATCCTTATCGTGTGCGGTACAACCCGATAGCCGTAAAAACATATTATTATGTCAAAGCTTAGTGCTCTAGTTACGTGCCACGGCTCGATAAAATTGTAGTTTCGATAGCATTGAATAGATTGCTGAAAATAATAAAGATCGAAAAGTTATTTACCAAAATTGGAAAGACTTTTTCATGCGATCTAAAGACGCCTTAGCAACTTTAGTATTTTTCGGGAAAGGTGCATCTTTGAAGAATATGTAGTCCCAAACTGCCATTGTCATATCTTCTGGTTTAATTTTGAGAGCATTTTCCTTGTTACCTCTAAATGTATCGCCCTGTAAGAAGTGCGCGATTGTGTAGTACGCGTTGTAAATAGTTGAGTCTGACAGAGATTCAATTAACCATTTCTGATCCCAGGGCAGTTTTGTTCCTGAAAATAAAAATACATATTATTAAATATTGGGTCACTCACTAGTAATCCTTTTCTTTTTACTTTATTTTTTAACAACCTACCTAAACCATAGGTCCTGGAGCAAGCATACTCATGCAGCCACTTCAAGGTAGCTTGGAAGTTCTTCCTAACTTCATCATGGTAAGTATTCATAGCATTGAGTGCCTTCTCCGCCTGACTCTTCCACTCCTCATTACCATAGTCCAAATACCACTGATCGCAAAGAGCCACAACACATTCATCCCCCGACCTTGACATAATGGTCTTTTCAGGTTCATAGTAAATTACTGCACCCTTCTCCTCAATGAGTTTCATTTGCAAATTCTTTTTGACATCTTGGATTTTCCTTCCCTTGTATTCTCCAACTAGCAACACGCCATCATAGAATCCTTTCAGGTAAACCATCTCTTTGGCTTGTGTTAGCTTCTCCTTGTCGTTTTGGCTTTGAATTTTAAGTGTATCATATAAGTGTACAGCAGACAGTTTGCCATACTCGGGAATTTCGAGAATTGACACAGGCTTGAATGGGAGAACCATGTCATCTTGGATGCCATACTTTTCCCTGAATGCTGGTTTCTTCTGTAAGTCCACAAGTGCCGCATAGTCATCTGGAGAGTCGGAAGGAACGCTGGTGACAATACCTGTACCCTTATCCTCTTTGATCGTCAACATAGGAAGCGCATAAATCTTAGGATAACAAGTGAATGGAGATTTTAAAACAGTCCCCATTAAATCGTTTCCTACAACTTCTAGTAATACTTTGAACTCTCCATCCTTCTCAGTAAAACCTTGATAAGCCATGTTTCTGGCTGCTCTCTTTGTACAAATAAATATTCCTTCATTGACTGTTTCAAAGGCAATGTACTTGATGTCTGGATGGACCCAGCAGTTTGTTTGCCCATACATTGTTTCTGGTCTCAATGTTGCTGCCACCAAACTCACCTTCTTGCTTTTAAAAGGCCTAAAAGGAAGATGATTTTAGAATTGAATCAACTTAATGGATAGGTATTCAATATAGATAATTACAAAATAAGATATAATTATAACATACTTGAGAACCTCAGGGAATGGTTCAACCACTTCCATTTTAAGAAGAGTATACTCTTGAGGGCCAGCCCCTTCTCCTGTACTCCTATCATGGTCCATGCAAGGTTGTTTGTCCAGAGGGGAGAAGATGGTGTAGCGTTTCCCGTACATAATCTTATTGCGTTCTTTGAGATGGTAGTATTGCCACCTTATGAATGAATCATAGAAGGGATTTGCATCGGTAGTAATGAACTTGCGACGCCAATCTACCTGTAAAATACAACAATTGTGTATCATCTGCCTAGCCTTTTCCCAACTATGTTGGGGTCGGCTTGTGTATGTGTTTGTTAATTAGTTTTTCAATGTTCAAAGTCAAAACGAAAAGCGAAAGTTTGTGAGGATGTATGGATGGATGGATGTTTGTTACTCTTTCACGCAAAAACTACTGAACGGAAGTGGATGAAATTTAGAACACAGATAGTGTATAACCTGGATTAACACATAGTATGATACACGGTAGTATGATCCTGTGGGACAATTATCGAACTCGCTGCCCAAGCTAGTATGAATAATATAATTATGTTAATTCTTGCCTCTCATTTAATTCTATGCAGGATTTTTTACTGAAACACAACTGTACTTAAATACTATCGCTATAATAAATTAATACATAAGAAATACTTACATGAATACCCATCCTCTTTAAATCAGCTACAGCCAGTGGAGGGAAGTATTCAAGCCAGTGGCTCTCATCAGCAAACAGTTTAATATCCTCTTCAGGAACTCCAATACTTTGCATTATTTGCCATTGGTACTTCGCTGCTCCTGTCTTTGCCACTGCTTTACTTTTCTTCCCTTTACTCTTGTCTTTGGGTACAATGTCACCTTCCTCCTTTACTGCAACCTCTTCTTCTTCAGGGAAAACTGGAGGGCAACCATAGAGAGCCATTTCTCTTTTCAACTTATCAGCACAAGCTTTAATTGGCATGCCAGTACAGTGAAACCCAAAAGGAAATAGTACTTTTCTACCTTTCAGTCTATAGTATCTTGAGGCAAACTAAAAAATAGCAATAGACATAGTTTTATCTTATATACATATTTTAAAAGTACTGAAAGGTGACACCAACGCACCATTCCACTGGGTGGAAGGGACACCAACACACAGAGAGTTACCACATATTAAGTACATCATTCCAAACTTTAAAATTTTTCATTTGTATTTGTATTTAAGGTTCTGTAGCCGAATGGAAAAAACAGAACCCTTATAGATTTGTCTAGTCTGTCTGTCCGTGCGTATGTCACAGCTACTTTATTCGGAAACCATTAAGAATACACAGTTGAAACTTGGTAGATTGTTGTATCCTATGCACTGCTTTACGCTTTTTATACAAAAATTTAAAAAAATAAGATTAAGTATCTCCCCATACATGGAAGTGTAACATTTTCTTTTCCCTTAAACCTATTACTGTGGGGTGTCTATAGAGATGTCATTAAAAAAGACATTGAGGTTCCTAAAACCATTTTTTCACTGTAACACTTATAAAGTAATTTGTAATTTAAAAAAATATGTTCATAATAAAAACTTTCAACAAAATTGGTTTGAATTGAACTAGATATAGTTAGTAGTTTTTGAGATGAAGCACATTTAAAAAACTGCAAATATAACTTTAGCATTCAAACAAACACTATGAAAATCACAAAATGTGTATTTTTGTCCGCTATAACAACAAATAATACACATTAAAGGGGGCGTCCCTATCCCTAATGTGATGGTATGAAACTCTTCCTGTGTGAGTCCGACGTGCACTTGGCCAGTTTTTTAAACAGCTTTTCTATACATTTTGGTAATGTTGGGGAAAAGTTCCCAGGTGCCAAGATAGAGTCAAAATAAAACTACGCGAAATGCATTTTCAAATCTTAACATTGTAATGTTAAGATTTTTTAAATATGATTGCATCATGCACGTGAGGTAGGTAAGTACTATAAGTTTATCTTGATAGCTAATAATGTAAACATTGATTTAAATAAAGCAGGTTGAACTCACCTCGCATTTTGATAGTGAGAATGTATGACCAAGATGCAAGCGGCCGTTCATATATGGATAAGGAAACGTACACATGAATTTTTCATGTGGCTTCCCATCATCCGGTGCTTCCATTTCGAATATTTTCTCACTGTCCCATTTTGCCTGGACTTTCTTCTCGATATCTTGCAGATATTCAACCTTAAACGTGCCTTTACGATCCAACGTAGCCTGAAATTTCAGTTAGTACTTATTACAACATATGCTATTTTACTCATATTGTCCTACTCCCGGCTTGAGGAAAACTGCCTACGGTCGAGTGAAGCAGTTTACCTAGCCGTACGCTATAGACTTATTAGAAATAGGAATAACATATGATGAAGATTCAGAAATCTTACCATTTTATCTAGGTTTCAGTCAGCAATTCTAATCATGCAGAAATTCTCCCTCATAAAAGGAAACGAAGGATTTGCACGTTGCCACGACACTGACAGCTTCTGTCATCTGTCAAACAGCTGCAAAGACTGCCAGTCTGTCAATGTCAAAATGGAAAACCAGGTGCACACTGAACCATGAAAAAGTTTCATGATGTTGTAATCACTCATAGAGTAATAAACTATAGAATCAGCAAGGAGTGAATCGCTAAACAAATCTTCTAATGTTTGCGGCAGGCAAGGTAAACATAATCCCACTAAAAACAAAACTTGTAAAACAAGCCAAGTCGCACAACTCAGTTCTTCTACCGTAAAAAGTAGTGAGATTCATTTAATACCAAGTCAGTTAAATAATTCAGTCCCTTCTTAAGGGACCTTCTATCTTAAGTTATTACCTAATAAGCTAACCTAACTACACCTTATACGTAGTTACCATATCAATCAATATTAAAAATCTTTGATATTTTAAATAAATATAATTATTTACTTGGCCACCGCATCACTTTGGCCCATGCGATGGCGATTAGCCATTAGAATAGGCTGTTTAACATTGGTGAATGCGATACGATGGCCAAGTCAATCTATTTATCGGAAATCATTTACAATTTTTTAATTAACCTTTTAAACTTAATTTTAGCCATGGATTGTTTTAAGTTTTATTTTTCAGTTTGGTTACAACTATACTCATGGCACACCCAATGTGTGGTATTTCATTCCTCACACATGAATACACGTATAAACGTAATGTACATAGTTACGTATTAGTCGGTCAAAATCTGAGTCACTAATTTGAGAAGAAAAAGAATGAAAAAAAAAAAACTATTATTTTATGTTGTTTCCGTATACCTCATACTTGACGTATTCATCAATCAAAAATAAATAAATAGCTGCAAAATCTATAATAAGTGATCAGCGAAACTGCGGTGGTCAATGATATAACGACAGTATGACCGTTAATCATCTAATACACCATTTTCATAAAAACATGCTATGGGGCATGTTTTTTTGCTGGGAACTTTTCAACAAGAATTACAAGATAAAATAAGACCAGCGGCTTATTCAAAACGTACTTACTTAAAGTAATAACTGGCTGTGCCTCGCGAACTTCATTCGCGTGAAATTATTATTATGCAAAAAATATTATTTCCCGACTTGAACTATTAGATTTTGTTACCAAGGGTTTTAATTTTTTTACATGGAACCCTAGTTATTTTTCCAAACGAAACAAAAATAGCCTATGTTAGACCTTGTAAAGCGCACATATTCAAACTATTTTATGAGCTCGAAATAAACCTCGGCATCATGAGGTTTTTTTTTAAGCCTTTTGGCTTAATCAGAGTTATTGTTGCTACTATAATATAGTTAAAATCGAGACTGGACCCAGAATGAACAAGCCAAAAACCAATCGGCTAGATACTCTGTTGAAATATGTCTTGGTTTATGTCAATGAGTAAGGAAATATACGGAGCCGCCGCAATATTCTATAGACACATTTGCTTATACAAATATGAGTGAAATAGGATACAGAATGTGAAATATCGTTTTGTTTCGTTCTTTCTAATACAGTAATCATATTTGATGAAAGAGACAACAATATTTCAGTTGTTGCTCATAATGGCAACATTTGGTGTTACGAGTCACACAATAGTAGGTAGGTGCCGTTTCCGCCATGTTATGCGGCGAGTTTCGTGGTAGTTCTGCTGTCAAATAGTTGTTTACTTTTTGATAAATTGAGATTTGTGAAAAAATTACGAGGAGTTTACCTATAAAACTGAATATACTTGTTAAAAAACAGCAATTCAATATGCCTGCGTGCTTTATTGTGAAGTGTGGTGCAAGAAAGCAGAAAAATCAACCTCAATTGTCGGTGCACAGGTTAGAACCCGGTTTTCATGCAATAGTATCTAGGAGTAATACACTTTCGATGAAAAAAATGCTAAGCGATCATCAATTTATTGATATAGTGTTAATGTTTGGGTTTATTTCCGTCCCAGAGACCTTTTTGTTATTTCTTAATTTTATTCGTTTGTTTACAAACATGAATAGTGTTGTACCGTTGTGTAATAGTTTCCGATACTAGTTCCTTCGCTGCGCTGGAACGATATCTGTTCGAGTGACCGTGCTCTGGCCCGTGGTTCACAGAACCGAGATACCGTCCCACAGACTTATATGATTGTTATACGTGATCTGAAAATAAGACATCAGCATGCTTGCACCGACTGGACGGGTCCACTAAAATCTGTGTGGTGCTTTTTTCAAATGACCATCTCAGACACTAATCTGCATAGTTTTCATGTGTGTATACCAAGATTATGTCTGGACTTTAAAAGAGACCATGACCTCTGAGTTTGTTTCGGAAGTTTCATCTCAAAGTAGTCAGAAACAAAACACCGACCCCATCTAGTTTTAATAAAAAGTGACTTGTAAAAGTGTATGTAAAAACCTATTTGCAAAATAAACATCATCATCATCTGCCTAGCCTTTTCACAACTATGTTGGGGTCGGCTTCCAGTCTATCCGGATTCAGCTGAATACCAGTATTTTACATGGAGCGAATGCCTATCTAAACTCCACAACCCAGTTAACACTAGGTAATACGATACCCTTTGGTAAGACTGGATGTCAGGACTTTCAGGTTACTGACTACCTGTAACGACTGTCAAAGATCTTTATATGACAGCCGGGATCAACAGCTTAACGTGCTTTCCGAGGCACGGAGGAAACTCGGCATGTACTGGGCGGTCACCCATCCACAGACCAACCTAGGCAAGCGCAGCTTAACCTAAAGATCGATCCGAGTGGCAGTTCTTGGTAAGCCACGAGCTCCTCTTGCAAAATAAACATCATTTATCATAATTATCACACCAATAAACAGATTTAATAAAAATCATTCTTATTTTATTTTACTCCACCAGTCAGTATGTTAATCATAATAGAAACATAATCGTCTTCCTATTAGAAGAATTGGTTTTCACTAAGATCTGCATACCTACCAGAATCTACAGACCTACAGTCCATCGATTAGCTGTCGAATGGTTATGGTTTGGTATACTAAACTAACCATTTGACAGTTAATCGATGGACACAATGATAGCTACTAACATTTAAAAAGATACGCAATAGCCCTGCAGGTATAACCGAAAGCGCAAACGTTGCATTCTTTAATTTTGTTCAGAAAACCACTTTAAATTAATTTTATTCTCAGGTATCAGAAGTAAAGTAAATTAACTCATGGTTTTCTGTTACAACGAACTGTTAATTATAATTCAACCGTGATATCTACTAATACTCGTAATACTATTATGTAGTACCAGTTTCGATACTCGTTACAGTAATACTATGTTCCATGATTGACACAACCCTAGCATTGGCAGCCATTTTGAGTACCGTTCAAGGTTGTAGGTATGCACCTTTTTTTTGTAGGTATTTCTAGTCCACTTAAATATATGTCTATGGTTTATGTACACTTGGCAAAAGCTCTAAAATTGTACAGCATGAATTAAAAATATGAATTCGTTTTTCATAGACAATAGTTTTTTTAAGTGTGCTCAAAGCTTTAGTGATCCGCCATTTAAAAAGAACGTTTAAAAAAAAAATTGGGCAAAAATTTGGCGGCAGTGGCGGTACGCGATATCTGTCATTTTGCCGGAAACTTCGCTCGCTACCCCTGCTCTCAACAACGCGCTTTTAGACGGGTGAAGCAAAGATTTGCTTCGAATTACTGTGAAATCTGTGATATTTCTTGATACATCTGCCTCGTGACAATGGCGCCCAGGTCTGCTAAAACTAAGGTATGCTATATTTGCTGCAAACCACTTGTAAGCTAGAGTATTTGCATTGAATTTACAAACGGGTTTAGCATTGTTATCGATGGGCACTTAAACGGTGCTAGTGTCAGTCGTATTCAACTTCAATTTACGGGAATCCATTGCGATGTTATTTTTTGAGGTTCCCTCAATTTATTTCGTTAATAAATTTGATTTTTCCCGTTAGCACTACGTCGCGGTTTTACCAACACATGTTTAGGCACTATGCAAGTTATTGGCGGCAATTGGCGCCCTTTTGTTGTTGAAGCTTAAGCTATACTGCTTGCCTTGGCCGTTACTTTATATTTTAACTCGTATAGCATTTATTTTTTAAGATAGTAAAATGTATGCCACAGCATTTCAGATTAATAACCAAGGGTTTCAAGTTTTTGTTTTAAGATTTCAGTTGTTATAATGTAAAATGGATGATGATGAATGTGAAATTAGGTAGTGTATCTGGTTTTGTGTGAATCCAAACTCAAATCTGTCCCATGGTTTGTATTGGAATTTTGATAGGAAAAATTTACATGCATAGCTAATTTTTGCAGAAAGCTGCTGATGTTAAAGTAACTGAAAATGATGCCCCGAAAAAAGGGAGAGGAAAAGGAAAAGTTGCAGCAGAGCCAGATCTTATTGCAGACATAGAAGAAGTTGATGAAAAAGCTGCCCCTGTTGCTGACAAGAAGCCAAAGCGTGGAAAGAAAGCTGCCAGTGATTCAGGTGAACCACAGGTAGATGACAAACCTGAAGAAGTAGGGCCTCCTGCCAAGAAGGGCCGTAAGAAGAATGCAGATGATTCAAATTCTCTAGATAAACCATCAAATGGTGATCAATCAGGAGAAGATGAATTATCGGTCCCAACTGAGGAGAATGAGCAAAGTGATGATAGTGAAGAAGCCAATGGTCACACAGAGGTTGCACCAGCTCCAGCTAGAGGTCGGAAGAAGGCGGCAAAGAAAGAACCAGCAGCTAAGAAACCAGCTGGTAGAGGTAGGAAAGCTAAACAAGAAGCACAAGAGGATGATGAAGTAGAAGAAAAAGTTAAACCAGCTGCCAGAGGCCGAGGCAGGAAACCCGCTAAAGTTGAGGCTGAGTCGGATCCTGAAGCAGACAAGTCTGATTCTACAGAGGAGGAGGTCAAAGAAAAGCCAGCACCTAAGGGCAGGAAAAGGGCCCCTGTTAAAGTTCAAGAAATTGATTTAGACGAAGATGAGGATGATGAGAAAGTTGAAGATAAACCTGAGCCTAAGAAAAAGGAATCGAGAGGCAGGAAGGCTCAGCCTAAGAAAGCTCAACCTAAAGAGGATATGGATGATGAAGTAGATGAAGATGAAACGCCATCCTCTAAGAAGAGAAAGGTTACCAAAAAAGGTAAATTTTTAACTTGAAACTTATTTCATTTTTATGAATTGTTTAAAATTAATGTGTTTTTAAGTCCAACTTTAAAGTTATTTCTGTCTTAGTGCATTCGGTCAAAACAATGATAATTTTTTCTTTTTCCAGCTGAGGCAAAAAATGATGATGAAGATGAAGAGGTTCTTGAAGAAAAACCGCAAGAAGCTGAGCCCACATCAAAACGTCGGCGCAAGGGAGCTGCAGACAAGGGTAACTAGTACTATTGATTATAATTAAACATTTGACAAATATTGTTTTGAGTTACTATTAAGTGTGTTTTATCATTAAATATTATTCATAATAAAACTTTTCCAAATGTATATGTTTAATGCTTTATTATTTTTTCTACCTTTCTGTACTCAAGTATATAATAAAAGATAATTTAGACAGGTATCTTCAGGGGAACTTATGGCTAAACAAATATTGCCATCTTACATCAATTGGCCATTTCATGCAACTTTCAAAACATGACAGTTGTAGGAAATCACAACTGTAGTTTGTTGATCAATAATTAGTATCCCTGACTTTACTTACAAATTTAAATAATGCTGCACTTGGTCTGCTTCATAAATTATTTGGATAAGTAAGGGGCCGGCTAACAATTAAGCGCACTATGTAGTATAGAGACAAAATGTAGTACATTAGTATTAAACTTAATACTAATTAATATTGGGTTTCCAATGTGGTGACTAATTTATATTAATCAAGGCAGGCTAAAAGATATAAAAGTATATTTTATTTGTATACATATTTTCGCATGATAATTTATGTATGGTTATTTAGAGGTTATAAGTTATTGCAGTGCATAGAGGATTGGTTTTTTTCTGATGTGAAATGACATAACTCGAGGTGTGCTATCCAGAAGCTATATGGAATAAACATTTTCATTTAGATAAATACATGTGCATGTAACATGGGGCTTCTATTAGCGTAGAATTAGAGGATGGCGATAATGCACACAATCTTGATTCAATGAGACAATATACGACAAAATAATTCAAACTACTTGTTAAATTGTCGTATCTTCAGTTTCTTATTGTAATGTATTTCAGCGCCTGCAGAAGAACCGAAAAAGAAAGCACCCGCTAAAAATAAATCAGTAACAGATTATGAATCTATTGACTTAGCAAATACTTCCGTCAATAGTCAGGGCAAGGAATGGAACTTTAAAATTTCCAGCTGGAATGTAGATGGTATCAGAGCATGGGCCACCAAAGGTGGTCTGGATTATTTTAAATATGAGAAACCCGATATATTGTGCGTACAAGAAACTAAATGTTCAAAAGATAAACTGCCGACTGAAATAGCGAATGTACCTGGCTACCATGCATACTGGGTGGCCGGCGAGAAAGATGGTTACGCAGGCGTAGGCATCTATACCGCTAAACTAGCTATGAACGTCGTTTACGGTTTACAAAACGAAGAGTTGGACAGCGAGGGTCGTATTATCACAGCAGAATATGAACAATTTTATTTAGTCTGTACATATGTGCCAAATTCAGGACGGAAACTAGTCACGCTACCCAAGAGACTGCAATGGAACGAAGAGTTTCGTAGACATGTAAAAGAATTGGATAAGAAGAAGCCGGTAATAATATGTGGTGACATGAATGTGTCTCACAAAGAAATAGGTACATATTTTATTCTACTTTATAACATTAAATAATAAGGTTATGTGCTGGGTCTAACACGTTATTCTGGCTTAAAAGTAAGGTAAGCCATAGTGTTGATACGTTTATGTTCTTCCCACAAGGAAAACCATGAATATGATGCCTCTATTTTTTTTCTAATAAAGAATTCTGACTAACATAATCACTTGCAGATTTAACCAATCCTAAAACAAATAGAAAGAACGCTGGCTTCACTGATGAGGAGCGTTCCGGGATGACAGAGTTGCTTGGAGACGGCTTTGTCGATACCTATCGCCACATATACCCAGATAAGACTGGCGCTTATACCTTCTGGACTTACATGATGAATAGCCGGGCGAAAAACGTAGGATGGTAAGACTTTTTCTTTTACTTGATTCTAAACATCAAAATGTATAGAAAACATGATAATAACTGCACCACTAGTGGTGGTCCACTAGCATTGATTTCGACTTAATATAAAATATCTTCATGTCAAGATTAGAAGAGAAGAAGATGTCAGATGATTCAGCCGTGGAATTCACGGCTGAATCATCCAGAATCATACACGACATGACTGTGTCCTTGATAAAAAAATATGTCATGTCGCGATGTCCTTTGTATTGTTATTCTGCAAGAACAGGAAGTTCAATCTTCTGGAAGCCCTGCTTCAGTATCTAAGTCTCAAAATTACACAGTTAATATACGAATTTTAACGTAATTCATATTATTATCCTATTATGATTCAGCTAAAGTGGCCATTTTTGGTCCCTATTCCTGCAGAATTATAATCAAACCGTCGTCGCTCGATTACAAACATTACCTTTTGGTGAAATACCAAAATTAAATTACCATACTTAAACAGCATACCGTGCCATCAAACACAAATGGAGGATATAATTAATAAATTATAGGTATAAAAATTACATTGGCAAGTTTGCCTACATTTTATCTGTTTGTTGTTTCAGGCGTTTGGACTATTTTATAGTCTCGGAAAGACTGCTACCAGCTTTGTGTGATAATGTTATAAGAGATGGTGTGTATGGTAGCGACCATTGTCCCTTAACACTATTTCTGCATTTGAGCACCGCTGATAAACCGAAGGAATTGCTTTCATAGATCTGATTAAAATTTGTGCCATACAAGCTGCCCACGTCCTGCTTCGCACTGTTTTTACGATTGATAAGACATCACAATTTATTTATGATAATTATGCAAATGAAAACCCTATCAAAATCTGTTGCGAAATGCAAAGTTTATGAGAAAAACGTGGACACACACATGTATCATTGTAAATGCATAGATGATTTAAATAAAAACGTGACTCATTAATTATAATTACTTTTATGGACATAATCTACATTTTTTTTTCTCGAATATTTTTGTACTGATTGTGAAGAACACTTTAAAATAAAGACGATAATCAAAGTGCCGTTTATCATTTATTGACAAAATGTTTTCCACCCGAAGCAATTTATACATACCTTATTAACTATTAATTTGCTGACAGGCTGTGCCGATAGTGTGCCTTATACAATTGGCCCAAAGGCACTTGAGGTATATGTTACGCTATTATGAGCAATGGCGTTATCTTGATTGTCCATTAAGATTCGTAAGCGCGTAATAACGTATGTGCTGAACCTGGTGATATCCAATCGAACCCTAATGCGCTAAATATGTCTAATGATATCTACTGCGCCCCGAAGAGTCGCCCGCAAGAGTTCCCCATCCAAATGTTATCACTGGAAGATATTGCTGCTTGACTGCGTAACGTCTGCTGCGGAGTGCTGCTTGGGACCCCCTGAATAATGATGCTCCCATCAGCAGCACGTTTTAAGTGCGTTACACTGAGTCCTACCATAAAACGAGATTATTTCTTCACAGTAACAATCTTTGCGTCGATTTAGTTTGATGTACAGAATGCTTTATTGACGGAATCGTGAAAATGTAAAAGGTCTGTTTACACCTAGTATCAAGGGCGGATCCAGGGGGGCACGGCGTCAAGTGACCCCAGACGTTATGGAGTTTCCATCACCACAGTGCATACTTATATAGGCAAATCGAATTATGTTGTTAAAATATATGAATACAATAACAAAGCAACGAGAGTGAAAATGTTGCGCGTTTCTGGCTGAAATAGGGTTTGTAAATTATTCAAGAGCTGTTGTAAACAATTAACTGAAACAAAAAAATGGTTTTTCTTTTTTAAATTTAAACAAATTGACATTTTATAAATTTGAAAAAAGATTCGAAAAGTGTAGCAAAGGGGTTAGCTAGAACCGATGTGGTATATCAACCTGCCCGCATTTTGTTTTTTTTTTCGAAATTGCAGCCCACGATGAAAGTGGTATGTATGATGGATATAGGACATATAGACGAATAAAACATGCTTTAGAGACTGAACTTTGTTACAGCGTTGCAGACTTGAGAATAGCCTTTATTTAAGTGCACAATATATCAGTTGATTAGAAATTATGTATTTAAGGATCTGAATAATCTATTTGCACGCGTTTATATCGATCAATGTTCAATCTCTTAGATAACAAAAAACATGGGTTATCAATAACACTACCTGGTAGCAGCGGAGGTGTAGAGTTGTAGACCAAAGATCTAAAGATCTTACACGTGTTGCAGAGAAATTTTGCAGGACAAGAAGCCCAACAATGACTAGTGTAGTCCAGGATCTATCTATGTATTTATATAGTCTATATCGGTTGGAAAATCATCAAATAACCCCTCCCGCTCTTGGGCAGAGAGGAAGGGACTGTCAGACTTCTTCGTCAGGCGGCTGGTACGAGAGGTTCTCTCCCTCTCACGTTCCGCCACCTCCTTCGCTAGCATCACTGCCTCGCAGAAGGAGGCGACGGCGTCCCATTCCTCCTCGCGCCGGACCATGGCTTGCACCAGGGCCGGACGCGAGAGGTTGCCGCCGCCGATCGCCGCTACGAGAACACGGCGGGGCTCCGCCCAAGCGGGACACACCTCAACGGTGTCCTCCGGCCGATCCTCACAATGGTGGCATCTGGGCGTTTCCTCTCGCCTGATTCGGTGCAGGTACCTCCCGAAACAACCGTGTCCGTCGAGTACCTGCGTCAGACGGAAGGTGAGGGCGCCGTGGCGCCTCTCCAGCCACTCCTCAAAGAGGGGACTTACCGCCGCTATCGTGGCGTGCCCTATATTTGAAGAACCTTGTTGTAGAATGTAGACAGTAGGTACTTGAATGCCTACAAACAGCTTTGATTGCTAGTAACGATTGGTTGAGAGGAAACATTGATTCAAATTCATTGGTGCTTGAGAAAACAACGTTACTGCTTCTAGTGCCATTAGCGAGTTAAACTGAGAAACGTTACTCATACGTCATACGTGAATATGCGAAGTGTAGGTAATCTTTTAACCGTTGTGTCTTTGATGAGATTTTTAGGAAACATTTGAAAAAATAACACGATATACAAATATATTTTAAAAGTTTATTTATAAAAAAAAGGTTGAAAAATTAGATTTTTAACAACTCTGTTTTTGTAATAATAGTAACAGTTTAATCGACTTTGAATTGAATTCATTGTCATCCTACATATTGTAAATGCAAAAGTTTGTTACTCTTTCACGCAAAAATTACTGAAAAGATGTGGATGAAATTTAAAACACAGATTGTTTATAACCTGGATTAACACAAGATACTTTTTATCCTTTTGATCCTGTGGGACAATTATCGAACTCCACGCAGGCGAAGCCGCTGGCACGAGCTAGTAATTAATAAATACATATAATACACAGGTGTTCTTTAAGTAAAAGGCACTACTTATTTGCTATGCTGAGCTGACAAACAAATGACTATGTTGTGAACTCGTCATTATTATTAGCCAAATTACCATGTCCGTAAGGATTAAGGAGCCACATCAGATTTTTAAAATCTGATCTCACCATTATTTAGCAGCAATATAGCTGATTTTGCAGCACGAATTCTAGATTTAGCAGCAAAATATATCACTAGTTATATTTAATGCAAAAGTAGCTCCTCAATCTAAACGTCTGATTTGAGGAGCCACCTGGAACTCGTTAAGTAATAGATGAATATTTTTGAAAATTTTGTATCATTTAGTAGCAATTGTGCATATTATCGTCTAAAAATTTAGTAGTTTCTGTAGCGCTAAAATGAAAGAAAATACAATACTTTTAGAATGTCCATCTTTTTTTTTTTATGTCCATCTTTTAATTACCTAAGCATAGCATCTTAGTAGGTAATTGCAATTTAAATATAATTTTGCAGCATACAAATTTAATTTTGTTACTTATCTTCGTGTAGTACCTAGATAGGATAGTATGGCTTCTCAATCTACACTCAAGAGGTGAATTTCTATTGGATTTGAGCGATCAATTAATATATTCGACATAATGATAATTTAGCAGGTGTTGTGTTTGTTTTTGCAGTTTATGAATAAAATAGTAAAACAGAGTAAATTTTGTAGATGAACGCATTTTCTTTGGCTCCTCAATCCTGACGTTCTAATTATATAATTATGTTTGACTGTAGCCACCTAAGATCTCAACGGAATCTAAAGCCAGAGATACTAACATGAAATACTAGCAGAAATGTCTGCTAAATATATCTGCACAGTTCAGCTATGTATATATTTTGGATTCTGAAAAATCAATACTTAACTATTTTTTAATTCAGTGTGAAGGGTGACCACTGACCGCATTTTGGGGGTACCTACAAATTAATATTTCACTTACCTACCCACAATAATATGTATTTAGTAACAAAACATTAATCAGCGGTGAAGTATTCTCGTTTGTACATGAATATGTATTCACTATATCGCAGACATCCCGGATGTCAGCCTGTACGAGATTAGGATGCCTGAAACAGTTAAAAAACAACAAGGCACCGGGTAATGACGGAATTACGGCTGAATTTCTACAGGCGGGTGGCAAACCTCCCGGTCCGGTCCTTAAGCCCCTTCAGAAGCTGTTGCACGCCACAGGCATGGTGCAGGGGTGTGGTGGTGCTCTTCTTCAAAAAGAGTGACAATGCCCGTGTACAAGTTGTTTTCAAGAGTCATCACGAAACGTCTCGCACGCAGGTTTGACGATTTCCAGCCTCCCGAACAAGCCGGATTCCGAAAACATGCATACGCTGTGGCAGGTTATACAGAACACCGAAGAGTATAACCTGCCTCTCTGTTTAGCGTTTGTGGACTACGAGAAAGCCTTCGATTCGATCGAGACTTGGGCTGTACTGCAGTCTCTCCAACGGTGCCAAATCGACTACCGGTACATCGAGGTGTTGAACTGTTTGTACAAAAACGCCACCATGTCAGTCCGACTTCAGGACCAGACCTCGGAACTAGTCGGAACCTATCCTTCTGCAGCGCGGTGTGAGACAGAGAGACGTCATATCTCCGAAACTGTTCACCGCTGCACTGGAGGATGTCTTCAAGGTTCTGGATTGGAGAGGACTTGGCATCAACGTCGATGGCGAGTACATCACTCACCTTCGGTTTGCCGACGATATAGTGGTCACTGGTCATGGCTGAGACCAAAAAAAGAAAATTAACAAAGTCTGTGAGAGTTAAGAAGATTTATCAGTCATTTGATGCCGAATATTTTTTTTCTGATCGACCTTCTTTTATTGAGAATTAGAGGGGTGAAGCCGATACCGATTCATTAACCAAAATAAAAATAAAATTTGTAAAAAATGGCAACCTATGCGATGCTGTATCCATCGGTGAAAATTCTATTAAAGTAGATTTGAGAAACACATGTTGCTTTGATTCGGTCATTTATTTGTTGAGCATGGCTTTTATTTAAAGCAGACGTTTTCAAGAAATATTAAACACATATTCAGAAGATTTAATCTCACATCACAATATATTAAACTTCTATCAGATTCTGCTTAAAAGAAAAAAAAAGAAAGAAAAATATTTATTTGTCGCAGAAATATGACGAGCATGCAATAACTGCTTCAACTGACGTGACGGTGATATACACAAAATGAGATCCCAAATTGGCGTACTGTATTTTGATACTACAGTAAATAGTAGCCACTGTGAATTTGCATGCAACTTGTCTTACATTTTTAAACACGTAGCCTTGAAGTATTGCTTTAGTGTCATTTTTACAAAAAAAATTACTAACGATTCCTGCAATTTTATCCCAGTATCCAGGCAGATCGCATTTTTGCCTTTGAATTTGAACATAATTTCTGTTTTTGGCATCCAAGGTTTAGAAGATACAACTTTTATCGCTGAAGAAAAAACCGACTGTACGTTTTGTAACAATCAAACTGTGTGTAAATATACTCTATCAAACACAGTTTTATATGAACTGAATGGTTGTGGAAAGTTTAGAGTGAGAGAAATACCAGAATTTGTAATGTTTTCGAATAAATCATATAAATTAATAGGTGCTATGGAATTTATTCCTGCAATTATCGAAACAGGCGCCAAAGAAAATGCGTTCATCTACAAAATTTACTCTGTTTTACTATTTTATTCATAAACTGCAAAAACAAACACAAAACCTGCAAAATTTCATTATGTCGAATATATTAATTGATCGCTCACATCCTATAGAAATTCATCTCTGGAGTGTAGATTGAGGAGCCATACGAAAAGTATTGTATTTTCTTTCATTTTAGCGCTACAGAAGCTAAATTTTTAGACGGTAATATGCACAATTGCTACTAAATGATACAAAATTTTCAAAAATATTCATCAATTACTTAACGAGTTCCAGGTGGCTCCTCAAATCAGACGTTTAGATTGAGGAGCCACTTTTGCATTAAATATAACTAGTGATATATTTTGCTGCTAAATCTAGAATTCGTGCTGCAAAATCAGCTAGATTGCTGCTAAATAATGGTGAGATCAGATTTTAAAAATCTGATGTGGCTCCTCAATGCTTACCAACATAAATTTTCACCAACATCATGTAAGTTGATTGGCAACATTACCCTCCAAAGTAGGGTAAACAATTAAGCTAGCAACAGTATTTTAAGAGGATCACACACTGCGAGGATGCCTATCCTGCAAAGGGGCGCGAAGAGTCCCGTCCACCGCGTTGAAACGATACACAACTCAATAAGATGATGGTGAATGCATCATAAGTACAGTACCCGGCGATAAATATTACACATCGATCTTTGGAAAGAGACAATCGGCTAATTTCGGCTTCGTAGAGCGTTATCTCTGTCGCACACTACCTATGTGACGTTTTGTCAGTCGTTGTTCAAGTGCTATAGAGTGCGGTCGCGTCCAGTTCAATATATATATATTAGAGTTGGTAATACCCCCAAATTTAAATAATTTAAAGTTGTACTATGGCATCTTTAGGAAAAAGAGGCATCTTTAGAATATTTTGTAACCGAAGCTGACAGATTAAAAAAAAATAGGTATATGGTGTTTATTATGTACATACGTAAACATAATGTGAACATGTTTTTTTATTTTATTTTACCCCAACCTAAAGCCCCTTATAGAAAAAATGGTGTATTTTATATTAAGAATAAAAAGAATTATCAAAAGAAGCAAACCATAATTGTTTTAACAGCTCCTAATAGATACCGGACTGTTTGTATTTCGTGCGACAGAGATAACGCTCTACGAAGCCGAAATTAGCCGATTGTCTCTTTCCAAAGGTCGATGTGCAATATTTATCGCCTGGTACTGTAAACTTGTTCAGTCATCATGATGGACTCATCATAAGTTATCTACTGACATCATCCAAAATTTACCAGCATCCTCTAGTTGTAGGGTTCTGTTGCAAGACAGTAGACCTTTTCTTCAAATATTCTACTATTTTAAATGCAGCAGCGAAACATTTGGACCTTTGCGACGATACTTCAGATGTGCCTGCAAGATATAGAATTATCCAATTAGTTTAAGTATTTTAAAAACGATAAAATTAACGTGATAATACTACAGTCCTATAAGTTTTTGAACTGACATGGTCACTAGCATTATCATTAACACTGAAAACGGGATATTTACCATGTTTACTGTTTGTTTCGAATTCCCGATATTTCGGCGCTGTTGGAAGTACCAGTTCCATAATATCATATTATGTGTCATAAACCTTTCACAGTGTTACTGATAATACTATAGTCTTTATGATTACCTTGATTATCTCGCCAAATGATGATCTGTTCAATACAGAGTAAGCTGCAATCAAGCTATTCATTGCACTAGATTCCAGTTCCTTTAGTCCAGAACAGAATAGAGCTATGCCAACCTCCAAACCAGTTCCGAAGTCACATTCGTCTACAGCTATACTAGCGTAAGTTATTACAGGTTGAAGATCTGATAGCAATTTATCTTTTTCATTTTTACTTGTTGCTTTTTCTAGGCTGGCAAACAGTTTTTTCAGGTTAGCTGTTGAAAAAAGTATATTTTAAGTTATTTATTTGGTGAGATATTGGCTTAGATTTATAATGTATTCAATCTTGGGCAATTGACGTCTTATAATGAACAGTGCAGGATGAACATGGGTGAATAAATTAACATGTCTAATTCCGTTACCTACCAATGAAGAAATGTTGAACCTCATCTAACAACACATAATCGCACTTTTCTATGCTCCTATCTCCATTTCTTTCGCTCAGAACCATTTGCTAGAGGGACAAATAGAGCGGAAATGCTATCGCGCGCGGTATGCAAATGCAATGTCAATTCCTTGTAATTTCCAATTATTATTAGTCAATTGGGCACCGAAATTACAAGGAATTGATGCGTATAGTTGGCTGGCACTGACATTTAAATTTTCAGGCCACCAATCGTGTTTGGGTCACAGGAAAAGTATGTGTACCAAATTTCAAATGAATCGGTGCCATAGATTCGGAGCAAAATGGCTTAGGTAGACACACAATTGATCCTACATGTTCAGTTTTTTTTTTATATGGACGTATGAAACCCTGAAAAGCAAATTAAATCATCTTACCATCAGTTTCCACCAAGTGTCTGTATCCTAATTGCGTTTTCTTATTATAAGGCACCACAATGCCAGCACCATGGAATGTTCTTGTTACCATATGAGATAACCTTTTCTTCATGCTGAATTCTTCCAAAGAAATACTGTTCTTCTCAGCATACGATTTAATACTATTCATTAATTTTTGACATGTCATAGCAGTAAATGGTGATCGTTTCTTCTCATTTTCCAAATATACACTGAAAAAAAAATTTGAGATATTGAGTTCTCTTTTTAACTACGTAGTTTTTTCGCAACAAGATGGCCACTCTGTGCTTACTCAAAATTGCAAAAAAAAAAGCCAATGACAACGACGAAAAACGACAACGACTGAAAGGCCGTGTCGACGGCGCGTCCGTGTTCCACACGCGCCTCAAAGAGATGTCAGCAACATGGAAGGGGCCCGCAAGGGCCGACGCTCGACACAAAGGGCTAAGAAGGAACATGGGTGGTTTTTAGTCAGCAGAAGTCTGACAATCCCTACCGCTCTGAGTCATTTGAGGATTTCCCACCCTCCAAAAAAAAAGGAGCCTCTGACATGGTTTGACGACCGGGACCACCGGCTTCTACGTGCCTTCCGAAGCACGGAATCATCTTTTTCATCAGAACTGGAATCAACTTTACAAAGTATGCTTCCCGTTGGAATCAAACCCACAACCACCGGGTCACAAGGCAAACGCCTAAATCACTCAACCACGGAGACAGTTCAGTCGTATGATCATCTGTTCTATATAACTACTAAACTACTTAATACATTTCATTTAATCTTTCTCAGGTTTTGTATTTACTTGCTATCCAAAATGGATTTATCTTTGATACCAAATAATACCCTCACGGTTTAGACAGGGAGCTAAAATGAGTAAATACTACCGCAACATCTAACAGAAAAGAATGGAAAAAGACAATGTGTTGAAAATGAAATGGGTTATGGGCAGGAAGATGATGGTTTGGACAGGGAGCTGACCTGACTGATACATTAAAACTTTTTCTAAAGTTGATACTCTTTGTTTAATACTTTTCAGAGGGCAATATTTACATAGTCAGGTTTTAGTTATTAAAGTCATACTTGTTTAGCATTGTTAATACTTACTAAATAGCTCCAAATATGTTCAGAGCCATAGGAGTGATGTGGTAACCTTTCTCACTGTCATTATTGGCTACGAATACTGGTTTCTGATCAGGTTCATCTCGAAAGTATCCAATGTGGTACTCACTATTCTTTTTCTTCTTGATAACAGCCTGTAAAAGATGCAATAATAAGAGATAACAAGATGATCTAGATTAATTCTAAAGGAGTTGGATTACAATAGATTAGATAGTGAATGGTGGAAGGAAGGCTCTGCATTCATATGTTTCTAATAATAATGCAAGATAGGCACAATCTAGTGGCCAGGATTATTCACCAGCAACTTGCCTTGAAATATAAACTTGTGGAATCTGAGGTACCGTACTACAAGTATGTACCTGACCCAGTTCTCGAAAAAGACCATGTAATGTTGTACTGGGATCAGTCTATCATCACTGACAGAACTACTGTTGCCAATAAGCCTGATATAGTGGTGATAGACCGATCAGCGCGCTACACAGCTGACTAGAAACCACCCATGTTCCTTCTTAGCTCTTGTGCCGAAGCCGCGGTATCTCTTTCGAACAACCCACAGCCCCGACGAGGTAGCTTGGACCCTGCTCCCGACACGGGCGGACTACTATTTTTTTATATTTTGAAATATTTTTTGATATCTTTTTTTAAGAAATATTTAAAAATGTAATTTAGTATGTAAGAAAAATAAATAAAGAGAATGCAAGATACAAGAAAATAGATCAAAAATTAATTGGCTACTTATGGTTTTGAGGCTGGCAAATCATTGAGCACTGATAGTGTAAGTCTTATATAAATATATTATTATAAATTACCTGAAATTCTGGGGGATCATAAAAGAATCTCCAGTGAGTTAAGTACAGTTCCTTATTATCCAATTCAGGCAGTTTCCCTAATAGTAGGTCATATGGACCAATTGGCATTAAATTCACACTTGCTAATGTATCTTCCACAGATTTTCCACATTCACTGATGCATTCAAAAAATTTGAAGAAGTCTTCAGGCATTTCTACTAGAAACAGTTCCTTTATGAGACTATTGTCTGTACTTTTATCATAAAATGTTAAATTTTCTGGAAGTTCTATAGCTTTAGGTCCATCATGGTCAGGTTTGGATATGTTGAGCCCTTCAAATTTCTTATCATCACTGCTCCCATGTTTGGGTTCTTCGAGTTCTTCAGATTTTTTATCGTCATTGATATCAGGTATTTCAAGGTCTTCAGATTTTTTATCGTCATAGCTGTTATCGTTTGCTGGTTTTTCTTTATTATTAGCACTGTTGTCATTTCCCGCCTTTTCTTTACTATAACCGCTAGGTGATTCATCCTTGCGAGGGTTAGGCGAATGGCGTGGAGAGTCCCTTGTATATGGAGAGAACCGTCTTTGATTGCGATGAACGTCTTTTCTCTTACTTTGAGGTGGGTGTTTGTATTTTTGGTGATGTTCCGGATTCTTTTGATAACACTTGGTTGCGTATCTACAAACAGTTCGTGGATCGTTCACGTACTCTTTCCATTCATCTGCCATTCTAAGTCGAATACTTTTTTCCTTCACTGGATTTGGCACTTGGCAGTTCTACGTTTATTTATTTAAAATTTACGGAATCAATTTTTCTTTTTTTGACTGTCCGTGCGTGTTGTGACTTGTTTGTTTGAATGTGTTGTTGAAATATGTCATTGTCAATGTCAAAGTTGACAAATTAGCACGCCATTGTCAGTTAATTTTTTTACGGTATAAGTGGGCCTTGAATACCTGCAGATTTAGTAAGAAACTAAAAAAACTTTGGAAAGCCCTTGGTCTGTTTTCTGCATCACTAAGCCACTGTAGGTTTCGCTCAGACTCTAACCGAGAGCTAAAATGCTGTCTGAGAGCCCTGCTCCATGGTTGCCATAAAATCTGAAACCAAAGAGTAAAATAACCTGAAATTGACGTCGTAATAGTTTTTGTGTGCGCTTGCTTTCAGCGAACTGAATTCCAGCTCTTTCTGAGTCAATCACTGCTATTATTCCATATTAACTAAGAATAAGCAAATTAAAAGCTAACTAAGGATCTTATGTTTTATATAATAAAATAAATTATGAAAGGAGTGGCCAATGGACCTTTTCAGTTTATTCATCTTTGAGACTTTGCTAAACTGAGTATTGGTCCGCGCTGGCGGTGGCGATACTAACATAGAGAACCGTAAAATGAACAGCCCTAAATCGTGATTTTTAAACATTTTTTCTTAATTTTTTTGTGTCATTCGTATGATTGGAGGAGGATAGTGATTTAAGAATTACCATTTTTATAAAATTACTGAATATCACAAAGGATTCGTTACTATCCGTTAAAAACCAACTAGAAGATGAGAATTGGCGTTTTATTTAATTTAATTGAAATAATGTCAGGAACGTGATTTATAAGTATAGTGTAGAAATAATTTTCAAATTCATTGGTGCGATAAATTTCATAAATGTTAACGTTTTTAAATCGGTGCACGATGTAGTTGTCATTGTTTATAAGTGTTTTCAATGAATGGGTGTATAGAATTTTTCAATAATTGACCAAGGACATGTACATAATAAATCATCGTTACTCACGACGTTCTTCAATTTCTGCGGACGACGGATCATGCTATTCAGCAGGTAAATAAATAAATTTTCTTTTTTTTTCATTTCCTTAGCATTGTGGAATATTTGATCCAGCTCTCCTATATTGTTAATTTTTTAATTCTTATTTTCTCACCTTTTCACCATTTTTTTCTTTAGGTGTGGTAAAATCTGTCTGTACCTAAATAATATAAGTTTTTTATGATTTATTTCATTAGTAGGTGCTTAGAATTTCTTCCATTACATGATGGGAGGAAAAGAGAATCATCAGCTGATAAATGTTTTGTGCAACGGAAAGTCATCTTTTCATTATTCTGAGTGTTGTTTTATGTAGGTATTTCAATTTCCCTGCCCTTTGCCTAATTAAAAAAAAAACATTAAGATTAATCCCATCACTTGCCAATACCATTCCCTTTGTCAGGAAAGGTTTGCATATTTTTCTTTCTCTCTTTTAATATTTTTTCGATTGTGTCTTATTTCTTTTGCTCATTCTTAAATTAAATTTGCAATTTAAAGTATTATATACAGTAAGCCCATTTCAAATAAAAAATAAAAATTTATAATGTTGAAACTAATGGGAATAATAGCGGTGCATTCCATTTAATGTGGACTATACAAAGGCATTTGACAGCGTAAAACATACAGCAATATTTTCCTCTTTACAAAATCAACAGTTGGACCAAACCTACATCAACATCTTCAAAATAATTTACAACAATAGTACAGTAAACATAAAACTCAACTTTCCTGGACAAAATTTTAAAATAGACAAAGGCGTGAAACAGGGTGCCCCAATCTCTCCCAAATTATTTACTAAAAAAATATTCAAACCTTCGTTTTGCTGATGATATCATCTTATTTGCACCAACTGCTACTGAGTTACAAAAGATGCTCCAAGATCTAAGCACAGCAAGCCTTGAAGTTGGACTAATGATGAACTGGTCAAAGACTAAAGTCATGACCAACAGTACAAAAAGTAGGGTTGAGGTAATGGGTAAGAAATCCACTACGTCAATGAGTACATTTATTTGGGCCAGTTAGTTTCCTTCGAAAACAGGCAAGACAGAGAAATCGACTGCCGTGTCAGGAACGCCTGGAAGAGCTACTGGTCCATTAAGTCGCTGATGAAGAGTGACCTACCTTTATCCCTGAAGCGCAAACTCATCGATATGTGCATTCTACTGGAAGAAAAAAAAAAATGTAAGACCCATGCAATAGGGGCGAGCCTATTGTCATCAACCGGGCACAAATCCAAACTCTTTGGCTGCTACTGGAAAATTCCGGATGGAAAATTCAATAGCTCTTTTGCCTGAACTGGGAATCAAACCTGGGATCTCATGCACAGCAGTCACGCTTGTGACCACTAGATCGAAAAGACAGTCATTTGAATTTATGCCTAATCTTATCCCCCTTTATTACACAGTGCATTTCTTGCTGATCTAGTACTTATGTAAGGGTTGATAATTTTAATAGACAAGACAAAAACAGGGATAAATACTACTCTTGAACTACTACTAGTAACTAGAACAATTTTGGTGTCAGCACAAAAAATATTGTTGTTGTCTCACCTAAATCTTCTTTCAGATATTCTATGGCCTATGACATACAAAAAGTTCAATGCACAGGACCTCAGATAGCACAAATACTAAGTTCTGAATATCCTCAAAACACTCTCTGCTATACTCTAATTTAAGCCCCATCTGGTGGCAGAGTAATGGTGGCCCTGTTGTAACGGCACCTGTCTTGAGAGTGGTAGGTTGATGGTTCAAACCCAGGAAGATGCATTTATTTGTTCACAATTATTATTGATTTTACAAATATTCCTTAAAAATGTAACCAGATGGTCAGCTCTCCAGAGATAAGAACCTCCTAATAATAAGAGCCATGTCCAGGAGTTGCGCAATTATTATTACTAGAGATTTGTGTCCCACTGCAGAGCAAAGGCCTCCCTTTTCATTACTTTGTGTAATTTTTTCATAACCACTCCCCTTTAAATCAAAGGAAAGTATTGTTGAACCAAAACTTAGAAGATAATGTAACCACGGATCATTCCCACTAGTTCTACTGCACAGTCCTACGATAGAACAAGTGGGAATTTTTTTTCCCACTAGTTCTACGATTCAAGGTGGTACGAAATCGTAGAACTAGTGGGAACCAAACATCCCACTAGTTCTACGATATATTTTAGGGGTGTTACAAAATCGTAAAACCTGCGGGACTCAAGTTTCTCATTCATTCTATTACACAGTTTAGGGTGACACAAGCTACCAGGAGAACAAAAGTAGGAAGGAGGGAGGTATTGAAATCTTTAAATCAAATCTAAATTATTCCTTTTATATAGAAATGTATATAGATTTGATTATTAAATGAGATTTCTAATAACACCGTATGCAATGATGACACTAATAATTCACCATTCTGGCCTCCTGGTAGTTTGTGGGACTCTACTATCCTGGTTTCCTATCTCCAACAAAAAAAAAGTGCATGGTATTAGAAAGGAGTAATTTAGATTAAAAAAAAGAGAATTCCAATACCTCCTTCCTACTTCTGTTCTCCTGGTAGTTTGTGGGACTTTACTACCTATCCTTTATTTTTCATTTCCAAAAAAAAATGTTTTCAATTCCTTCTGGCTACTTCTATTCTCCTGGTAGTTTGTGCTGTAGTTGTACCCTAAACTGTGTGGTAGAACGAATGAGAAACTTGAGTCCCGCTGGTTTTACGATTTTGTAACACCGATAAATTATATCGTAGAACTAGTGGGAATTTTTGTTCCCACTAGTTGTACGATTTCGTACCACCTTAAATCGTAGAACTAGTGGGACAAAAAAATCCCACTAGTTCTATCGTAGGACTGTGCAGTGGAAATAGTGGGAATGATCCGTAACCACGACCAACATGCACTGGGCCAGTATAGTAAATTACCATACCCTCTGATAGAGAGCGGCCTGTGTTCCAGCAGTAGTTAGCTTATAGGCATGGTTATGCTAGTGAAAGAGAAGAGTGAAAGAAGTGAAGATTGGTTGAAAATATTGGCACAACCTTCATTTTTCAAAGGGCTAGAAACCACAGAATCTAACTTGCTACGAACGATATGATGGCTGTGAGTGTGACATACGGACAGACAGATAGACATGACGAATCTATAAGGGTTCCGTTTTTTGCCATTCGGAACTCTAAAAACGTAATAAAAATTAAGTTAGAATACTCAGTAATTATTACACAAACACTTGAAAACACTCAGTTTAGGAGGCTATCTAAAGTATAGTACATTAGCGTTGCACATGGCTATGGCTTATATCAGGCTGGCTGGATCGACGCACTTAGCTGTGGAAGGTACTCAAGGCTGTAGGCCGTCCGGCGTCCTAACAAAAGCTATCGGTCATGCGAATATATAGGTATACACGATCGTCGCGTTCATTTGCTTGGAAAGGGTGTAGTCGAAAATGATATAATTATTTTTCGAATGCCGAAACAGAAACCCTTCCCGATTTTTTATTAAGGCTTGTATTCACGCCAATGACCTTGTGCATACAAACTACCCCTCTCGGTCGTAGATACGGACTTCAAACGGACGCGTTTTTCATTTATCTATACTAATATTATAAAGCTGAAGAGTTTGTTTGTTTGTTTGTTTGTTTGTTTGTTTGTTTGAACGCGGTAAACTCAGGGACTACTGGTTGGAATAGAAAAAATCTTTTTGTGTTGGATAGTCCATTTATCGAGGAAGGCTTTAGGATATATAACATCACGCTACGACCAATAGGAGCGGAGCATAAATGAAAAATGTTGCAAAAACGGGAAAAGAAATTCCTTTTTGAGAGCTTCCGTTGCGTGCGCTGCGAAAACAGTTTAAGTTACGCAAATATTATGTATGAAAGAATTGTTCCTCTTTAAATGTTCTAAAAAAAAGTCCGCGACAGCATATATCTATCTTTTAAGATTGACTCACTGTAACCATTTTTTACTATTAAAATGTTAGATTAAAAAGAATGATATTTTGCGATGCTTATTTAATCCATATGGTATTAATCTATATCTAAAAAAATATGATTGTTAGCACGGAAATTTAATATAGAATATTTGTGCCCTTTACTCTATCCAGTTTAAACAAATATCTTAGAAGATATCGCAATATAAAAATATCCGCGCCACAAAATAATTACGCGCGCGGCAGTCATTCGGTCCGGTGCGGTAGGTAAGTGGGGATTCTGGCCTCCGGGGGCTCCGGAGAAATTCAAATTCAAAATATTTACTGCACCATAATGTTTACAAGTACAAGGTGTTACTGTATATTTAACAGTAAGATATACCTATAGTAATTGTCACTTTAATAATATAATCGAAGCCAATCTAAACTAATAGGTATTATAAAGAGGAAAGGTAAGATTTTTTGTTTGATACGAGTACGATTTAACTCAATTTAATAAGTTGAATAGTCGATTTATCGAGAAAGGCTAAAAGCTTATTATGTGACGCAGACGAAGTCGCGTGGGTCAGCTAGTTATAATTAAAATAAAACATGTTTTAAAAAAGTAACAAAACCAAATTATTTTCCTTTGTATTTCAAAGCAGTAGATATTTTTTTTATATTATTTTGTTAAAAAATGAAGGAGTAAAATGGTTCCATTCAACGATTTGGAGGTGATTTTGTGGATTTTTTTCTTATTATGTGATACCGATACAAAAATTATGGCTAAACCAAATTACGTGTCATATCATGTAGATTACTAACAATTTTTCTCAGATGTAATTTCTCTGTAAGTGCCGGTGAAAAACTGCTTCATCTGCACGCTGTTTTTAAGCTTTTTCGAGAGAGGAGCCTTAAATGAACCACCTGCATACAAACAAAAGTGCTTAAAATAATGTTTCATCATCTGCCTAGCCTTTTCCCGACTGTGTATGTTGGGGTCGGCTTCCAGTCTAACCGGATCCAGCTGAATACCAGTATTTTACACGGAGCGACTGCCTATCTGATCTCCACAACCCAGTTAGTACTGGATAGTACCCTTACGTACCCTACGTAGTACCCTTTGGTAAGACTGGTTGTCAGACTTTCAGACTACGGCTGAACATGTTACCCGAGGCACGGACCAACTTAGGCAACCTACGGCACGACATAACCTAAAGATCGACTCGAGCGGCAGTTATTCATAAAGTAACGTTTCAAACAATTTAATTTAGTTTCTATGAAACGGCCTATAAAAGGCTACTTTACTGACCCAGGGTGCCCCAAGGGAACCTGCAACTAATAAATCTAGAGTTCCTACTTGCCTACCGCTTGACACGTAGACCGCCCAACGCGTGCCAGTGTCTAGGGAACTACGTCTAGCTCGACCTCTACCCGGATAATATATTGTTTTCAAACGATCTATAAAAGTCTCGTAGCGCAGTCGAAAGAATCAGTGTGGTAAAGTAACCACAGATAGAGTAATAATTAGTAACACTCTTTTTTTTTTATGGGGTGGGAATTCATTAAATAACCCCTCCTGCTCTTGGGCAGAGCGAAAAAGAGTGTCAGACTTCAACTGACTAAAAACCACCCATGTTTTTCTTAGCCCTTTACGTCAAGGCCGCGGTATCTCAGCCCCCCGACGGGCATCGGTAACACCCTTAGGATTGTTTACCCATTACATAACGAGTTTCCTCCGTACCTCAGAAAGCACGTTAAGCCGATGGTCCCGGCTGTCATTGTACATGTCATGTACAATTGTACATCCATGACAGTCGTGACATGTAGTCCCGAAATTCTGACAACCAGTCTTACCAAGGGATAACATATTACTCGGTACTAACTGAGTTGTGGAGGTCAGATAAGGCACTACATGTAAAATACTAGTATTCAGCTGCATTCGGTTGGATTTGAAGCCGATCCTAACATTATAACTTTATAACATAGTTAAGAAAATGCTGAACGCCCATAGAATTTTTTTGTCCGTGCGCATCTACGCATGTCTGAACAAAGCCCGTCTCTAAAGCTTTGCAAATCCCCGTCTGCCATTACGTTGGTAAAGTTCATATAAGGCGCGAGAGCACCACATTAACGCCGCGTGACAAACGATCGATAAAATGTCTGCGCGTTTACATAGTCCAATAACCGTGAAAAAAGAGACTTCATCCGCAATCGCATTGAGCCAGAGCAGCTCATAATCAGACTTCTGCTTTTCTCATGTTATGAGCTTGAGGTATACGGCTCATGCCGCTTATGCTTAGTTAAAAAGATAAACCAATAGGCAGATTGTGGTGTCGCAACTGGATATCCATAAGAGGTAAACGGTTTTTGATTTTTAGGACTAAAACTAGTCCCAAAAACATCTGAGCGAATACGCAAAAGTGTAGGAACGTCGGATAATTTCGGATCAAAAAAACTATCGTGGCAGTTTCTTGAAGGATTGCATGTTTTGTCATGCAATCTTTCAGGCCTTAGACCCTATGACTCACGTTTGAAATTTCTTGCCATGCGCATGGTATGCACTATGTTAATATTTTCTTGTACGCTTGCCAAGTCTCACTGAATATTACTATTGTACAGCCACCAACAAAACGATATGATTACCCAAATTCAGGTGAATAGGTAGATAAACTTATGGTTTCATTAATTAAATGAAAAGTAGAGAAAATACATGCACGAACCCTGTAAAACTACGAATAAATGTACATAGTATTTTTGCGATGTTTTGTTCCTGTGGTGGTAGATGTTGTGATTATCTACTTCAGCTTTATTAAATTTGCCATGGCCACTGGAACTACCAATCGATTTTTACATTAAGTGAGTCCTGCCGTAATTTTGGAGATAGCCTCAAGTGAATCGCTTTATTTCAATAAGATAGGTGTACTATTATCTATTAAAGACGTAATAGTACTTATTGTATTTTTCATAAGCTTAGAAATGGACAAAAACCTTAGAAAGGTCGTTGATTTAAGGCAATAATCACTGTTGTATTAACTTTCCTTGTTTTTTCGACGAAGCTCCTTTGTGTTCAAACAAACATAATTTATTTTACATACAGTTTCCTATTAAATCGTATAGGTAGTCCTAATATAACAGCACAAGCGCGCTCTCCTTTTTTATAAAATTCCATATTACGAAAACATAATTCACGTTTCTGTTCATATTCTCTGGTGCTTTCGTCCGTAAAATGTATATTTAGGTCCAGCAGTTTTGCGTTATAAAATAAAATTGTGAACTTCCTTTGTTACGTGGATGCATAATAAGCTTCGATCTTAACGAAACAAACATCGTCCATATTGTGGGTAATGATTTGAGCTGTTACTCCTTCATGAGTGACCGAGTGCTCCACCTGCGACGCTATATTTAGTTTCATTGTGTGTTGGGTGTAATACATCGATCTGCCGTGCAATTTAGAACTGTGTTGAGAACCTATATCTACGTTCATAACGTTATTATGTAGGTACATAGGATGGCAAGGCTTGTGTATTGCGTTTTATTGTTTTATAGCATGAATCTTCATTGGATAGAAAATCGAAAAAGAGCCATTGTTACTAATTAATCGTATTGCTTTCCGTCTTGAGTAGACCTTTTAAATACACTCAAAAGAGTTTGTCTCTATAATAGGCAATTCACGACACACTTGAAAAACGAATTCAAACATTTTCCCAGCTATTCTGAGCTTGGTATCTACATAATTAGGACGGGCACCCTTGTCAGTATTAGCCTCTTTCGTGAATATCCGTTCATTGTTTTAGACAGCCGATATTACGAGAGCTAAATACTTGTCCTACATAACAACAGGTAACGCGCTCTTGGATTTTTCCTTCACGTCTATACAATATATTATATCATAATATCATCGTATTGATAGCATAAACATTTCAGTAAGTGGTTTTTTGAGTACTAAGATTAGTGTGGTAGGAAAACTGGTATAGCATTAGCTAGCGTTATGGTCGGTAATATTATCCCACAGGAACTTTTAAATACAGCCTATGTCCCTATGACATCCCGATAATGTTGCTTTCAATCAGTGAAAGAATTTTGGAATTCGGATTAGTAATTCCGAAGATCCTCTTCTACATCAAAACTCACAAAGTTGTCGTCTCAAATCTAATATTAAGTAATAGATTTTCCCATGTAAATAGGTACATTAGGTACCTGCTCGTACTATTTATACCAAAAGAAATAAGTTTATAGAGAAAGACTGTGGATTGCCCAGAAAAAAATTAAATATTTTGGTGCCTATCACACCTGTGTCCCTTTCCGAATATTAACTTGATTAAAGGATCAAACTGAATTCTATATTGAATTTCTGAACGACACGCAACACCTATTTCCTTCAATTCAATGTCCATCATCTATGGAATATTCTATATTGCTATATTTTCGTAGGAGTTTGATGTTGTTGGCTGCAATCGCGCAATGGTGGATGTTTATTCCGTGAAATGTTTGAAAATGACATGACATGTATTTTGTTATTGTATTTGTGTCCGGAAGATCAGTAGAGCTGGCCTGTACGTACACATCCCGTTCTGTATTATGCATCTGATATTGTCACTGCCTTGTGCTTGTTGTTATGTTTTTAACCCCCGACCAAAAAAGAGGCGTTATAAGTTTGAAGTGTGTCTGTCTGTGGCACCATAGCTCCTGAACACCGATTTTGATTACATACTTACTTTCATGTGCATGCAGACACCTCAATTTTATTTATTTGTATAGATTGTATAGACAACTCCTACGATAGATCAGATGCGTATTGTTTTATACCTAGATGAAAGTTTTATTTTGTTGTGGCTATTTTTCCTGTTCAGAATCAGTCTTTTAAAAATTCAGTAGCTGTAGATAGCCTGTTTATGACTTAAGTTTCCTTCTGACCCCACCTCCTTCTCCCCCTAGAACAGAATATATAAATGTAAAATATCACGAAAGTGAACAAGTATACGTCCCCACACTCGTTCACTTTCATGTTTAAACTTTGTAGAAGAACCTAGATTTGCGTTATTGGAAAATGTGATGAAAACTAAATATTTAAATGAAATTTGAAATGTAGGAATCGTTCCACAATATGCACGCCGTGTCCCAGATATGTCGGGAGTGTAGTCCGATGCAACTGGCGAACGGAAATCGCCTAGCGACAACATTGTTGTGCGGTCTCTCTTGTTCGACTTATGAAGTAGGTACCGGTAACCAACATAAACCTCATCCATGTGATCGATTTGATGCTGTATATCTATCGTGCATTTTCCCAGTACTTACATTGATAAATATGTTTAAAGCTTTCTTTGAAATAACTTTTCCATGTGCCGGAATCTGGAATACAGTTCAGTCCTCTAAAAACTGTTCAGTCGACCGGTGCTTATGAATTTTTTAAACAACTTTTTAAATCATTTTCTTTGTGAACAAGTCGTTATTTACTTTTTGGACACTTGATAGTTTTGAAGCATAGGAAAGTCGAGTCTGAAGAAATAATAAACTTGTTAGTAAAATATTTAACATGCTTATGTTAGGAATACTATAGATATGGATGTTACTACTATGCTAATGATACCGATAAGGTTACCGGTTACTTAGTACACAGAGATAAACTGATCCGAATAAAATAATATTTTTTACTTTCAGTAGATAAGCCACTTTCATTAATTTAAGGGATTAAAAAGATAGTGCAGAAAAAAGGTTCTATATGTCGCAGCGGGAGTCGTAGATTTAAGAAACTTGCAACATTTGTTACAAGATGGCGGTAGTGATGTCATTGTTGGCAAGTAAAAGTGGGGTGGGCGACAACGGTGCGGACAGTCTGCCTGAGAACGTGCGCGTGAGCGGACGACCTTACAACCTCCATCCATTTTCTATCGTGATTATTGATTATTGTGATTCTATAAAGTTTGTGAAATGATTAAAGAAGGTCTACGCTATTTGTTCGTGGTATTATTTCTTGTTTTCTGAAGTCGTATGAGGAGGAAGGTTTGCCCAAAAATAACATTCTTGCTACCTCTCCGTTATCAGAAGTGGGATGTGATCCACGTTCTGTACTACAGCCCACGTTGAACAATAGTGAATGGAAAATGATATTAGAGCAATAAAATCAAAAATGCAGCAGGAATTGAAGGCACTATCCTACTTAAAAAGAACGGTGCTGAATAGTGACTACAACAGTGACAACCCTGGTCCAAAGCAACGCAAGCTGATGTCGACCCCGGTTAAATGTGCGCATTGTGGGAGAGTGGGCCGCCATATTTCTGTGTGTGCCTCACGGAGAAGCAAATAAACTTGCAACCACTTCGAAACTTACAACAACAGAGATCATAATTACGTTACAACTGTCGGAACGTCATCGGACACAAAGCATCAAGATGCCCTCGGGGTGCCAGTACAGAAGCAACGACGACCGCTGCTAGTCCAACTAGCAAGCCGGTAGAACGGCGGCGTGTTGAAATCTGCGCAGTCAGTACACCAATGGGACGTCTAGAACACCTCGGTGAGTTCTTTTCATTTTGTTATGATTCTGGAGCGTAGTGTTCATTAATGAGAGATTATATTTTGTGTAATTTAATAGTGAGCGTAATTATAGTGTCGTTACTACGACGGGTATAGGTCAAACTTCCGTGAATAGTAACCTGAACATTTTAGCTAATGTTGTCAAAAAGTCAAAGTCAAAGCATTTATTTCAATTAAACCATTACCAGGTACTTTTGAATGTCAGAAGAACAATTCATAAAACTAAACTACGAGTGCAATACGTCATCCCGAAAGCCACCACGCCGAATCACACTTGATATTGGTAACATTAGTTTGGATATTGTTTTTCATGTTTTACCTGACAACATGACATAGTGATTGGACGTGAAATTTTGATTTATGACTCGGTAATTAACATGACGTCTTCTAGACGTCATGTTAAACTTTAAACTTTTCGAAAAATTTACCGGATGTGAATACCGTAAGTGTAGAGTCGAGTGTAGAGTCGAGTGTCGAATTACGTACCATTTTAAATGTAGAGTCAGGTGCAGTTAAAAATGTCATTGATACCGACGTTTCTCCGGATATCAAAGCAAGACTAACTTTAATTTCAAGTCAATTCTTAAACAACTTTATTATTGGAACAACACCTAGCTCTCCTGAAAATACTGACCCTATGGAAATATGACTCAAAGATCCCAATAAAACGGTTTATCGTTGTCCTTATCCGTTGAGTCCCCAGGAAAGACAGGTAGTACGCAATAAAATTGAAGACCAGCTCTCCTTTAATGTGATCCACCCGAGCTCGTCACCTTTTGCCAGCCCTAATCTTCTGGTGAAGACGAAGGAAGGCAGCGACCGCATGTGCGTTGATTGTCGCGAATTGAACGATAATACCTGAGAGATTTCCATTGCCATTGATTCCGATCCAATTAATAGAGCCAGTGCTATTCGTGCTTTAAAAAAAAAATGTTTGATCTTGTTTGGCGCGCCGACGTGAGTAATTGTAGATCAGGCACGTTGTTTTGCAAGTACTGACTTCTGCAAGTTGGTTCCTCTCAAAATATTAGTTTGCAAGGATAATGAGCACTCTAAAGATATGCTCACGATCGCCTTAGAAAAATGCCTGATTCTAATGTTCCAATGGAAATTAATGATGATGAGACTAATGAATGAACCTGTTTAATCTTTGGAGTCGTAAATCTTTTACTTTTACCATTACGCTATCTCTGGCTAGGCGAGTTATGTTGACTATCGCTGGTTAAGCGTTAGTAGTGTAATCACTGGTTAAGCGGATTAGGATGTGCTTTCGCTGGTTAAGAGCTTTCGCTGGTTAAGCGGATTACGTTGAGCTTTCGCTGTTTAAGCGTTAGTGATTGAATCGCTTATTAAGCGTGTTATGATGTACTTTCACTGGTTAAGCGTTGGTAAGTGTAATCGCTGGTTAAGCGGATTACGTTAAGCTTTCGCTGGTTAAGCGTTAGTGCTTAAATCGCTGGTTAAGCGTGGTATGTGCTTTCGCTGGTTAAGCGTTAATGGATTAATATCGCTGGTTAAGCGATGCCACTGGTTAAGTGATGCCGCTGGTTAAGCGATGCCACTGGTTAAGTGATGCCGCTGGTTAAGTGATGCCGCTGGTTAAGTGATGCCGCTGGTTAAGCGATGCCGCTGGTTAAGTGATGCCGCTGGTTAAGTGATGCCGCTGGTTAAGTGATGCCGCTGGTTAAGCGATGCCGCTGGTAAAGCGATGTCATGGTTAAGCTGACCAATCCTGGTCAGGCATGGCCGAAACAAAGTAATGTACACAGAACTTTCTATTTCAGATGAGCCACACGGGGACGTGTGAGGCGCAGGACGGCCGTGTCGCAGCGGGAGTCGTAGATTTAAGAAACTTGCAACATTTGTTACAAGATGGCGGTAGTGATGTCATTGTTGGCAAGTAAAAGTGGGGTGGGCGACAACGGTGCGGACAGTCTGCCTGAGAACGTGCGCGTGAGCGGACGACCTTACAACCTCCATCCATTTTCTATCGTGATTATTGATTATTGTGATTCTATAAAGTTTGTGAAATGATTAAAGAAGGTCTACGCTATTTGTTCGTGGTATTATTTCTTGTTTTCTGAAGTCGTATGAGGAGGAAGGTTTGCCCAAAAATAACATTCTTGCTACCTCTCCGTTATATATTATATTATATTATGTAAAATCTAGATACTAGTTATACGTTGCCTCAAAACCTGACGAGTTTAGTAATATTTGGTTTCATTGTTCGCAGGCGATGAACGTTTGACCGCGAAATGGATCACCGAGATGGATGGACTGGCATCGAGCCGGTGGCCTCCGAGAACTCTAATGATACTAGTGCCCGTGCTGCAGAACGCGACCGGGTGCGCATCGAGTTCTATGCCACTTATGACGTCATGACGGGCGTACGGATAGCCGCTACTCTTGGTGGTTTCTTCGCTTTAATGGTTTTTCTGATCGTGTATAAAAGCCGCAGCAAATCCGTCAAGGCTTTAAATGACCCGAAGTTAGTGGAAATGGCTGAAGCTGTTGTCGCTGAAGAACAGGCAGTTGAAGAAGAGAGACAACTTACAGCAGCGCTAGAGGAAGCGCTATCTGAACGCGCACGTTCGCGTCCGTCAATAGGTGAGGAGCCCCCTTGGCCTCGAACGGGGCGTTTTGCGTCTTATGGAGGTGGATATGGAAGCTTACTAACGCCGCCTCGTCGTCTGTCGACCGTACGCGGCGATTCGCTTCCTGGTTCAGCCTTGCGTTTCGCAGAGCGTCGAGCATCAGCAGGTCCTCGCGACCGACGTCTGAGCTCTGCGACTTGTTCCAGCTCAGGAAGCTCCTATTTGGAGAGACGCGGTTCATCGGTAGTGTGTGCTTTGACTGAACGCCGGTTATCGCCATGCCCCAGTGAGCGACTTGCCCCCCTCGCGTCAGTGGGCAGCGTAGGCCCGTCCTATGCGGTAGAGTGTGAATTAACGTCAGTGGGTGCGGATTCAGTATTTGCGGAGGACGATGCGGAGTCCACTGACGATGAAGTGGAGCAGTTTTCGACGGATAGTGGAGGTGGCGAGGCCACGTTGGTAGGCGAGTGCACGGAGCTTTCTAGTCGTCCAACAACACTGCCACTGCAGTTGGACCGTGCTTCTCATTCACGAGAAACGTTGTTCTAGTCTATGCCGAACGGTAGTGTATAACCGTTGGCAAAATTAATGTTAGTAAACGCATTAAAATATCGACATTTTCCGTTGCCAAATCTATTTATTTGTATTTTAACATATCATAAAATTCGACATATCATTTGGTTTTGAAACTACCAAATTGGAATTTTATTCATATTCTATTTATCTAACGCACTGTCAAATAATTATGAATCTGCTGTTGCTTCTGGACAAGCATGTTTTTTTTTGTAATTTATAGCTTGTACTTGCGCTTATAATTTTTACTAACTATTACTAATTGTTGTGGGCAAAGTCGATATTTTAATATGTGATAATCATTCGTGTATATAGATTGTTTTTGTTGATAAATTGATGTTTCATAATGTTGATGTTCCCAGCCCACGGAAAAATTGTAAACAATGTACTAATTACTTATATATGTTGCGTATGTGTATACATAGGTAGCAAATTAGTTAAATTTTGCTCATGTGTATTTATTTTGCTAACGGCTGATCAGTACAATAAAACATAATTACCCACGCATACTTATCAAATTCCGCTGGTATTCACCATAGTGTTCGATTCGATGTAAAAGTAATGTGTAAAGATTTGCCGAATTAGTCATTTGTAGTTACATTAAATTAATGTAATTATTTAATATAATAGTTTTCGACGAATTTTTAACTTCTGTAAATCGCCACTCTATTTACAAAGTTTTCAACTCTACCGGGCTAACTGCCAACCTCACTGAAAGTGCGGTTGATGATCTAACTAACCAAAGCATTGCCGACTCACATGGTGTTTGTACAATGTAGATATTAACTTGTTAGGGTAGATAATCGTCAGTGAAGTCAATTGCGAATATGTATTTGTATTATACTTAATTAGTTTTGTAAACTACAGTTTTACTTAGAAATCAAGGGCACAGAAGACCAATACGTCCTTTGAACAATAAAATTTGAAGTTGGAAGCGGCCTAAGATGTTGCTCGTACGAATGTCATTTTCCAAGTAAACTGCCACTGTAAGTTCTTGTTAGTAACAATGTTACGCGGACACCGGGGTTTTATTGATTCTGGGTGTTTCGATCCCGCCACAGCCACACGCGGGCCCAGTAGATTGATTACGCATAAGTCGTTTTTATTACGATTTAGATTTACGTGTTAGTTTATGTAATGTTCGTTGCTCGAATTAAAAAGAGCTCCCTGTAGTCTGTAAAATGTTGAAATGTATGTAAAAAATTGTAAATATAAAACACAACTCATTTATTGTTTCATTTTCATGATTCAAAAAGTCGTTTACTTTCTAAACCTAATTATTTATCTACTAATTGTACTTTATGTGATACTGGTGCATTATGTCAACTTTTTATAAATAGTTTTGTGTGTCCCACATCTGGGCAAAGGCCTCCTCCTATTCCTTCCAGGTAGGTACTCTTCTACTGCACCTCCTCGAACCAGCATTCGTGATGCGCGACTAGATCATCTCGCCACCCCTTTCTAGTCGGCCTCGGCGCGTGGCGCCGTCCGTCCTCACTTCCTCAGACACCAATCGCGTTTAAACTTGAGACCTATGCCCAGCGGTCGCTAATAACTAACCTTTTTGCCTACGTCTGTAATTCCTATTTCTGAGCGCAGCGTAGTCTTACGTATTTTACCTGCTCTCTTTACACCCAGAATGCTCTGCTCCATTGCTCTTTAGCAGCCTCAAAGCGAAACTTGCGATTCGGTGAGTGAACAGGCCTCTTATTCACAAACATTTCGATTCAGCAAGTCGGGTCTATCTCACTCACTTTCGTAATGCCATAAAAAGATAGCCATTTCGATTTGATTATTTGAACAGCTATGCAGGTCTAAGCACCGTAGGTCAGAACGGGCAGGATACACATCGATGACTTTGCGCTTCAAGCGTCTTCATGGAAGATTTGAGCACCGCTGCACCGCGACAAGCTCAGAGCATTGAGGTATAATGTACCTTATTTAAGTGTACACTATACCTCAATGGCTCAGAGTAGGTCAAATTCTAACATCCTATTGGCAACTATAACATTAGTTCGAAGCGTTGTGCATTTCTTATATTATGGCAACATTTCTCCGTTCACTTCAAAAGTGGCAACTAATAATAAATCTAGAGTAAGAGTGAGGCCACACGATGCGTTAACGGTGCGGTGCGGCTACGGAATACGGCTGATCCGGCGGTAGCTACGGCCCTGAACTTTAGGCTTCATTTACGGAGACGCGGGGCGTCACGCGGCGCGTTGTGCGTTTTTAATTCAAACACATGGCAATGTATGAAACCGTTAACGATTTCAAACATCGATTTTACGAGAAGCTATTTTTCGCTCCTTAGTTTAAAATGCAGCGTTCGTTGCGGTGGACGCGCCTCTCAGTAAATTAATAAAAAAGCTCGAGACGAGCCTTCTGCACGCACCACGCGACGCCCCGCGTCTCCGTAAACGAGCCCTTACGGTACGCGTACACCGAATCCGTCATCGGCCGAAGTATGCTCGGGCGTCATCGGCCGAACTCGGCCGATCAAATCAAACGTAACGGTACGCGTACACCGAATCCGTCATCGGCCGAAGTATGCTCGGGCGTCATCGGCCGAACTCGGCCGATCAAATCAAACGTAAGTAAATGAAGTAAATGAACAAAATCGGTCGGACGACGTCGGTAGTAGCAGTGTATGCACTCTCTTCCATTTACTTACGTTTGATTTGATCGGCCGAGTTCGGCCGATGACGCCCGAGCATACTTCGGCCGATGACGGATTCGGTGTACGCGTACCGTTAGTAAATGAACAAAATCGGTCGGACGACGTCGGTAGTAGCAGTGTATGCGCTCTCTTCCATTTACTTACGTTTGATTTGATCGGCCGAGTTCGGCCGATGACGCCCGAGCATACTTCGGCCGATGACGGATTCGGTGTACGCGTACCGTTACGGTACGCGTACACTAAAACCGATTCGTCCGTTTTCGGGCGTCATCGGACGGCGTCGGTAGTAGCAGTGTATGCGCTCTCTTCCATTTACTTACGTTTTATTTGATCGGCCCATGACGCCCGAGCATACTTCGGCCGATGACGGATTCGGTGTACGCGTACCGTTAGACTATTGTGTCTGGCGCAGATGTGATTGACAATAACTAGATACGGCACTGGTTTTTGTAAGTACTAATTTGGTGAACCAACGCTTTTTTGGTAGGGCGATTGTTTACGTCATCTTTGAAGAATACACGTCTGTTAAGAGAACACGCCTTACGTGCTTGGAACTTGAGATAGTCTGCCGGATAATCAGACAATCAATCTCAATTCTTTATTTTTCTGGTTTGTTGATTGCAGTTCTAGTAGTACCTTGTGTAGCTCACATCTGCAATCCACAAACCAAAATAATCTATGAACGCTGGAGCAAACTCAGAACTGACGCCGTCCGCGTCATCATATATGTTATCGATACTTTTTAGCAAACTTGTTTACTTTACCAACAGCGCCTACCAAATTTATAATCGCCTGGCTAGGTAATATACAGATCTTAGGCTCACTGTAACCATGAAGTACCTATACATACTTCATGGGTATAAAGAGAGCTACATGTAGCGCTCAGCCCTTTCTTTGCCAACACGGGATGCGAACTAAGCGTTACGTCACAATGATTTGAGGTGAATGAAGCCATAATTATAACAGGAGCTCGTGGCTTAATAAGAACTGCCACTCGGGTTGATCTTTAGGTAAAAGCTGTGCTTGCCTAGGTCGGTCTGTGGATGGGTGACCGCCCGACATACCGAGTTTCCTCCGTGCCTCGGAAAGCACGTAAAGCTGTTGATCCCGGCTGCCATATATAGATCTTTGGCAGTCGTTACAGGTAGTCAGTGAGCAGAAAGTCTGACAACTAGTCTTATTAAAGGGTATCGTATTCCCTAGTATTAACTGGGTTGTGGAGGTCAGATAGGCAGTCGCTCCATGTAAAATACTGGTATTCAGCTGCATCCGGTTAGACTGGAAGCCGACCCCAACATAGTTGGGAAAAGGCTAGGCAGATGATGAAGCCATAATTAAAATCATCTCAGTTTTATAATGTAATCAGAATTATCCAGTATATTTAACATTTTCAGTTTTTAGCTATGTGTACTTCTTTTAGATACCTACTCAACACGGGTATTTAAACTTTTGTTACAAGTTTTTGAACGCAAATGCTTGGTTCTCAAACGTCATCGTCCGTTCGTTTGACAGACACTGTCAAAGTGTCAAGTGGCAAATCTGGAGGAGTGAGATTGTTCAATTTTGTAATTGATAATTTCATAATTTTTAATTTTTGTGGATAGAAATTAAGCAGAAATCATGGACGACGATTTACCGACCGATTTTCAGGTCATCGTTGTTGGGACAGGTATGCTATATTATCCTTGTAATACTGCACCGGTCATGATGGCGATAGCAGCCTACTTATCGATCCTTTTTTTACATTGCTGTCTACGGCTGTCTAGTCATCAATTTTTCTTCTGAAAATGCTATAATGTGGCTTATTTTGTTAAAGAATTAGCCTTTAAGCTGCCTCAATGTATTTTTAAGTAATAATAGTAGCAGTAAACCGTAAACGGTCGACCCAATACTGCAGCTTAGTCATTAATTAAGTATTTGCACAGACAGGCGAGCTACTGTCATTGTCTGTCTGCCTACATAGGACGTTCAACTCTTCAGAATGTAAGATATGAAATATTTAAAAAATATTTTACAATGGGTTAAAAAAATATAGAAATGATTTGCTTTTTTTTTCCCTAGGTTACCCATACCATTATTGGTTAACCTCTTGAACGTCCGCTAACATTGCTTGAATGTCTTATGATCCACCGGGTGATCATAAGGACGCTCGAAGACTTAATCAAAATTGGCGAATGTTACCTTCGCACTAGCGTCGAAATAATATATTACATAGAGATTCTCTTATATGTTTGGTAGATGGTCTTGCTGCTTACTACATTATGTAGAATTTTGTGATATAATATTAGAATAATTACAGCATAGTATTTGATACAAGCAATTATCAACTACTAGGCACCTACTTCATATTATCAAGATAACAAGGTACTTTGCTTTTTGTAGCAGCCATAACAAGGCAAAGCCTATATAATTATCTGTTCAATTTGTCAGTTACGGCTTTATGAGCAATTTAGTAAAATGGAAGTAATTTACTTTGAATGTTGATTGAATATTGGTCATACCACACAATATGCACATAGATAAGGTAGATTAAATAAAAACTATGAACACTATGGTATTCCCATGGTTAATACACAATCATCATCATCATCTGCCTAGCCTTTTCCCAACTATGTTGGGGTCGGCTTCCAGTCTCACCGAATGCAGCTGAATACCAGTATTTTACATGGAGCGACTGCCTATCTGACCTCCACAACCCAGTTAATACTAGGTAATACGATACCCTTTAGTAAGACTGGTTGTCAGACTTTCAGCTCACTGACTACCTGTAATGTCAGCCAAAGATCTATATGTGGCATCCAGGACCAACAGCTTAACGTGTTTTCTGAGGCACGGAGGAAACTCGGTACATAATGGTAACCCACCCTCAGACCAATTTAGGCAAGCGCGGCTTAACCTAAAGATTTGGCAGTTATTATTAAGCTTCTGGTTAATACACAATCACGTTTCCAATAATTGATTACAGAATGATTAATCGTAGAAGATTGGCAGCAACATAATCTTGTGCTTCATAGACGACATTATTACATCACAAAGCCAGACAAAATAATGTTTTAGTTTTTCTAACTGACTTTTTAGTGCCTACTGTTGTGAGGCAGACCTGGTATGAAAAGTACAGTATTTAGCTACATCCGGTTTGACTGGAAAGAGACCATAACTTGGGCTAGATAGGGACCAAGCAGCTGCTGGTGAATGCATTTCCCACTTGTATATGCAAAATATGTACCTACTTTGGCTTTTTCTTTAGGCATTTTATACTCCTTTCTTTAGCGAACCGGTTTATTAAAGAAAGGAATATAAAATGGCAGTGCTTATCATGTTCTTAGTGAGAGAATATGCCATGTGTTGCCATTTTAGATTCCTTTCTTTAATGAACCGGGTTATATACAATACAATAGGATAGACAGTTGATGATGCCTTTATAATATCAATACTCTTGTTTACTAGTTTATTTTATTAATATCAGGTTGTTTTAATTTGCTTACAAAATTATACATGTGGATAACCATTTAGAGGAAACATTTTTTGTTTTGTTTTTGGTTTTGAATGCACTTAATAAGGAAGCAGTTACAGCCTTGCTGCAATAAAAATACAGAACAAAGATTTATTAAGAAATAAATGGTACCTAACTTACTGATTTCATTTATCTTATAATCTTGCAAAACTGTGTATTGTACAGGGCCTTTTTTTTTTGGGTGGGAAATCATCAAATAACCCCTGCCGCTCTTGGCTCGAGCGAAAGGGAGTGTCAGACTTCTACTGACGAAAAACCACCCATGTTCCTTCTTAGCCCTTTATGTCGAGGCCGCGGTATCTCTTGCGAACAACCTGCAGCCCTGACGGGATTGTACAGGGCCTACAGTGTAAATTATTTTCTGTAGGAGTTTAATATCCACAAGCATAAGCAAATCCATGTATGGGTTTTCCAAACATTTTATTATAACAGCAGTTGAGAAATTAATTATTCTTGTTCAGGCAAGGATAAAATTACAAAAATCACCTTTGCCTGAAAAAATAACTTTATTTCCCCCTATCCCTAACATCAGTCATTTCTCTCTCTATCCCTAACATCAGTTTTGTAACAGGAAATCAGGTAATACAAAATTCTTTATTTATTTGAGTGGTCTATATTTTTTCCTGTTTGTCTGGTCTAGGAATGGTGGAGTCCATAGTGGCTGCCGCCTGCAGCAGGATAGGAAAAAATGTCCTCCATCTAGACTCAAGTGACCATTATGGAGGCCTATGGGCTTCCTACAACTTTGATGGTCTGCAGAAATTTATTAAAGAAGTCAATGCGGACCCAAAAAGACAACTACAGGTCTACAATTTAGCTGAAAAATGGTATATTGAAAAGTGAGTAAAATTATTTTCATAAATTGTTCCGAGTATTTTCTTTAGGCAGCAGTTTTACCAAAGCTGGGCTCATGTACCCTTAATTATGTTAGAATATCCCACAGAGACTTGACACATCAAATATTTAGTCTACAATCGATATTTTTCGTAAAAGGCTGGATTATGGATGATGACTGACTTAATTATGCTTCTAGTGAAAAGATTAGAAATAGTGTTTTATATCTTTTTTAAATTGTGGAAGAAGCAGACAAAATATAAATACAATTTGATTGATTAGGGAATCGGCAGAAGAAGAGAAAAAAGAAGAAGGAGAGGAAAAGCCTGAAGATGCTAAGCCAGCGGTCAAGAAAGTGTGGAGCCAGGCCGACTTCGCGTCGGAGTATAGGAAGTTTAACATTGACATGACACCAAAGGTATGGAATTAATAGCTGACATAGCCGTTGTTATAGTATAGGGCCATTACAAGACCAAAATGTAGATTCCAGCAGTTCCATGAATATTGCTTAGTAGACTTAGTTTTGCGGTACTGTTTGCATTTAGTGGTTCGATTTCCGAGTCAAGCAAAGTGCTATGGCGTTTTCCATCAGGAATTTCTCAGAAACAGCCACAGAGTCTGGATTCGGGCCTGGCTGATGCCAATAGGCTCGCCCCTTGTTACATGGGACTTACACATAACTGTCGAAATGTGGGTGTACTATTAAGTACACCTCTGCCTAACCCTACGGATATAACAGGCGTGATGGTATGCTATGTATGTTTAGGTAATAACTTTTTTCATAATCTTATTTACAACTAATTAGTGTAAATGAGGAAAATGTTGAGTATTAATGTAGATGGTTATAAATGTAGACGAAGAACTAAAAAACGAAGGATGGACTGTGTGACGAATGATATGGCTAGAAAGGAGGTGACTGCTGAGATGACTAGTAATAGAGAAGTATGGAAGAAGAAGACATGTCATACTGGTTCGATCCCATATAAATTGGAATAAGAGCAGGAGAATGATGAACTGATTAGTTCTTTAACTTACAACTGCATTTCTATCACATAGCTGCTGTTCTCCCGCGGTCCTCTGGTGGAATTACTGATCTCCTCGAACATCGCTCGCTACGCGGAGTTCCGCTGCATCTCACGAGTTTTGACGTGGCTCAACGACAAACTGTCGCCCGTGCCCTGCTCTCGAGCCGATGTGTTCGCGACCGAGGCTGTCAGCATTGTCGAAAAACGTCAGCTGATGAAGATGCTGACGTCTATCGTTGGATACAATGAGGAGGAGATGCAAAATGAATTTAAAGGTGGGTTCTATGAATGGTTTTCCTTTGTTATATCGGAATTGCCATAAATCTAAAACTATCAAATTGTGTTGGTAATTTTTGAAACAGCCTATGTTTGGTTTCCCTTTGATAGTCCTAGTTTACCACATGAAGAATATACGCCAATGTCGCTAAATTACAGTTTATTTATATCTTGCTCTCTAGATTGGAACGACAAGACCTTCAAAGAGTACTTAGAACACAAGGGACTGACTCCCAACCTTATCCACTATGTGCTGTATGCGATCGCCGGCGGCACCAACTCCATGCCCTGCCTCGAGGGTGTCAAGGAGTGCAAGAAGTTCCTCATGAGCCTCGGACGCTACGGCAACACGCCTTTCCTCTGGCCCATGTACGGCAGCGGGGAATTACCACAATGCTTCTGCAGGTGTGTACGACAAAATAGATACCTAGGATGAATGACTGAGCATTTTATTTATCACTAGATTCGATGCTACTAGATTTTTATGGCATCGTTTCATCCAACACCTGTGTGTATAATTTGTTGTAGAATAGTCTTCAAAACAGAATTCGACGCGATGAATGTTTTATTTAGCTTTTATGAGATTAATCCACATTAGCAAACCAATTTATGTCAATTGGAATGATTATTTAAAAATGTAAGACCATCTTACTTGGCAGAAGAGAGATTGACGTTACATTATCAATTGTTATTGCAAAAAAAGTGCACCATGAAAGTGCCGGCTCGATGGTCGCGTCGCCGGTACAATGACCTAAATGTGCACAACACGACTACGCAAACAAAAATGAAGCAACTTTCTAATGTTGCATGCAGCACGATTTAAAATATCGTAATTTTACAAAACTGACTTTTCATTTATGACTTTGTTATTTAATTATTTATGCTATAAGAATTTAAAATCATTCAAGATCACTTTTTATTACATACCTAGTTGATCAATGAGGCCGAGGTGGTTTAATTGTCAACATATTCGCGCGTAACGGCTATTTTTACACTTTATTACTAAAAAACATCGCTGAATCATTAACGGTCATAATTGTATCAACCGAGAGAATGTTGAGGGTTTGGCACCTACGTTTTCCCATTAGCTATATTTATGTGAAACATTCCGCGGAATGAGACAGAGTATACATTGTATATTTGGAAAATAATAATAAAGTATCATAGGACATAGTTACTTCAATCCATTCCGAAACTTAACGGTGTGGCTTTTCATCGTTTATTTCTTGTTATTTCAGGAGGGTAGGGAAACAAAGACAACACAACATGTGGGTCGGGTCAAAAATAAACAGACTTTTATAGACACGCTGAAAGTTTTATGTTCATAGAACTATTGAACCGGTTTATTTGCGTGTTCCACAAGGTTATTCACTCAGGAAGTTTATCATTAAAATTCGGCAATTGCTAGTCTCGATTTTAATCATTATAATCAAATTAAATATTCCAGATTGATGTTCTTTGCATGTATCTTGTAATGTTGGCTATAAAGTTTGAATCCCAGAAACTTACATTATTTCGCCACGGAGTCTGGATTTGTGCCCAGTTGATGGCAATAGGCTCGCCCCCGATTACATGGGACTTAAACATAACTGGCGAAATGTGGGTGTACAATAAGGTACATCTCTGCCTAACCCTTCGGGGATTACAAGCGTGATGTTATGTTATGTTAAAGTGAATGTATATATGGCTTTACGCATCACAATAGCTCACGTGTATTTGGTTAAAGAGCTGTTAACCGGACAACAGCACTCAGGTGACCTTTAAAAATGCGTGATGTTATGTGTTATGTCTATATTTTATAGACGTGATCCGAAATAGGTGATTCAAAATCTTCCAGTAGTTCAAAAGTGTAGCATTCTTCAATAAATTGTATGTTTTATTTTTAGATTGTGCGCTGTTTTCGGCGGCGTGTATTGTCTGAACCGGCCGATCGACAAGGTTCAAACAAAGACTGTGGATGAGGGAAGGACGGTGGTGACGATCGACAGCAAGTCAAAGACTTTGAACTGCGACCACTTGGTGATCGGCATCAACGAATGTCCCAAGGACTTGATCTCGCCGGAACCGGCCGAGAGTAGCGACATGTCTAAGGCGGTGTTCATAACGAATGGCTCTATAATGAAGAGTGATAAGGACCCGCTGACTTTGTTCCGGTTCCCGCCCATCAATGATGGCGACCACTCTGTGACCGTGCTGGAAGTTGGCCCGGGCACCGGATCTTGCCCCAAAGGACTGTGTAAGTACATAATGCACAATTGCACGTTGTGTACGATTTGTAACCACAAACCGTCATTATTTTGAACATTCTCTCTTGACCTTAATTTGTGAAAAATTCCTACAAGGCGGCTAGACGCGATGAAACAAATTTAATTAGGATGCAAGAAACTGTCTGAAATGGTTTCTAGTTTAACTCTTTGTATCTTCAGTAGATCCGGTAGTAAACATCGGTAGTTACATAATTCATTTGGATGGGTAATTAGACTTTTTTATTGCGCGACAAGCATATTTTTGGATGAAATGTTTTTTACTATTGTAATCTTCCCTATTAGCGTTCATAGAACCGTATCATTTGAATGATACAATTACGCGTACGTTACGGTATTGGAACGCACTTTTTTCGAACGCGCTACCGTGCCTTCAAAGCGATCCAAAACACATCTGCTAATTGGCCACGCATGAATCATCGGTGGTACTTTTCTTTACGACCGGATAAATCATGACCGCACCACTGACGATATTTAAACTGGCTTAGAAGTTGGGAGCTGCCGGCTAGGTAGCATAGTACTTACACAAAAATTCGCCCAGGGTCACAATCTCATTTAACTTTTTACTGCAGTTTTTTGTACGGTTTCGCCGGTCGGTAGCACGTAGTACTTCAGTCTTTTGTTGAATAATATGTGAGTCATTGTGAACCACTTCGATCCAGATATCGGAATGGGTTTTTAATTAGCATCAGGTATCCCTAAAGCATACGTGGCCATGGCTAATTAGCCATGGCCACGTATGCCGTCAATATTTACTGATATGAAAGTTAGACATATAGGGCGTATCTGATTATAATTGAATGCAGTTACTATGGAGTTATTGTTATTAAAATCATTAATAAAAACACAAAAAGTAGAATAATTTCACGCTTTTTTAACCACTCATTATTTAATTATAAATAGTGCATACTGATACCATTATTGTTTAGTGCAAAACTATGATTTAATGACGTGCTGTGGGTGTAGCAAATGAATAGGTAATGCTTATCACATTGTGTAGTTTTATTCCTAAATAAAGTATTTGTAGAATACTAGCGACCCGCCCCGTCTTCGCACGGGTGCAATTTTCTAATAACAGCTACTATCGGCTCCAAAACGTGCCATAGTTATTGCTAATATTTTAATTGTACTGTTTTATTTTAAAAATTTTCAAATTTCAACACAATGTATATTATTGTTCCGAAATAAATGACTTATGACTTATGCTTCCCAGAATTTACCCACTTGAACAAATCATTTTGTATTTGCGTAGTTTTAATTCTTCATTTACGTCATAGATGTCGCCAGTGATCTTTTTAGGGTTCCGTACCTCAAAAGGTAAAAACGGAACCCTTATAGGATCACTTTGTTGTCCGTCTGTCTGTCTGTCTGTCTGTCTGTCTGTCAAGACCTTTTTTCTCAGGAACGCGTGGAGGTATCAAGCTGAAATTCATATCAAATACTCAAGTCTATGGTCTCTTGGAGCTGTGAAAAAATCAAACTTCTAAGTCAACGCGATCAAAAGATACTCCCGTTTATGCCGCAAATTTTCGACACTCGCAAGGGAATCAAAACCTACAGGGTACTTCCCGTGAACTCAGAATCTTGAAATTTGGTATGAAGCAACGTCTTATAGCAGAGATATAGGAAAAATTGCGAAAAGTATACATTTTTAGTTATATCATATAAAAATACCAAAATACCATAACTTTTACTTATATACCTACAGGTTTGTACGGAACCCTCGGTGCGCGAGTCTGACTCGCACTTGGCCGGTTTTTTATACGTCGCTACATTCCAACTATGTATAAACACGCGCCAAATGAACCATGCCGCATTATACCATCTTGTTTTATACAGGGTGTAAACGAACCCTTCACGCATCCGACAACCAAGCATTCTGTACATCAAACCAAGTACCCCTACGCAAAAATTTTTGCTGGGAAATTACTTTTTTTTTTGGGTCAAAAATCACATTTTACGGTAAAACTCAAAGTAGCACTCTTAAAACATTGTGCTAGTGGATGCTTTGAATAGTAAACGGGTCATGGAGGTAATTTAAGTAAAGTTAAAACCTGAAATACTAGTTTTAGTGGAGTGCCGTAAGGGCTAAATATTGTAAAATCTCGGAATCCAGGGCCGGTCAATGAATCTTCATAAAAACTTTTGGACTGCATTGGTAAAAGCCTAAATAAAGAAGTTAAAAAAAAAAATTTGCGCGCTCTTCATTTTTTTTTTTCAATTCAACAATGTACTGAAAAATGAGAGGGACAAGGGAAGAAAACATGTTTAGAGCCAATAAATAATATTTTCACCGTAACTTTAATGTTAATTTATTAATATTTCGCAAAAAATAACGAGTTACAACAAAAAAAAAATTAAAACGTATTTATCTAATACCTTAATACGAGCAATTCTTGTAATATAGTATAATCTGAATCTCGGATACGGCTCCAACTATTTTCATGAAATTTTGTATGCAGGGGGTTTTGGGGGCGATAAATCGATCAAGCTAGGTTTCATTTAAAAAAAAAACACGATTTACCCAAACAAACAAACAAACAAATTTCGGTCATCCAGGTACTATATACATTTTAACATTATTGGTGTATTGTTGGTGAAGGATTAGTACCGCTGTATCGCTGTCACCAGAGCATTCTAAATAAAAAAAACCCCTGAGGATGCCTTGAGTTTAAGGCCTCCTGCCAGAGGCATATCTTACTTATATTATAATTGCGAAAGTTTGATACTCGTTCACGCAAAAACTACTGAACGGATTTAGTGGAAAAATATCACATAATTATAGATGGTTTACAACCTGGATTAAAACATAGGATACAATTTATCAATTATCGAACTCCACGCGGGAGAAACCGCGGTCATAAGCTAGTAACTGATTATCATTAAAGTTACGGTGAAAATATTATTTATTAGCTCTAAACATTTTTTCTTCCCTTGTCCCTCTCATTTTTCAGTACATTGATGAATTGAAAAAAAAAAAATGAAGAGCGCGCAAATTTTTTTTTTTAACTTCTTTATTTGGGCTTTTACCAATGCAGTCCAAAAGATTTTATGAAGATTCATTGACCGGCCCTGGATTCCGAGGTATAAATCTTACGGCACTCCACTATTTACAAAAACAGCTGTGAAAAATTTTGAACTTTGACCCCCAATATCTCCACAACTAGGAGGTTCCCAGGTATGGTCTAGAACAAAAAAATGACCGCAGTGGTGGGGAGAACAAATGCCCTTCGTTTGCGTTAAGGGTACTTTTACACCCTTTATACTACCTACTAGCTGATGCCCGCGGCTTCGCCCGCGTGGATGTCAGAAACTTGACAAATGATATAATAAAATCTTCATCGAGAATCACTCTATCCATTGGTGAAAACAGCATGAAAATTGGTGCAGTAGTTTTTGAGTTTATCGCGAACAGGCAGACGCGGTGGAGGATGTTGTTTTATAATATGTAGTGATAGTGATTTCTATGATACAATCCTACACATTTACATAAATTACATTAAAACTTGTGCATTGCAGTTGTGGTGTACTTCATAACCAACAAGGTGAAGGATGCAGAGTCTGACCTCATGAGCATCGCAGAGAAGATCTTTGACATGACCGGCGGTGACCAAACTGTAGAAGCTGAAAAACCTAAGGTATTAACTGTTTAATATCTAATTTAAATCTTGGACGAAGTCTTCGCGACTACTTAATATTAGTTGGTCTTGAAGGTCTTAAAGCAACGCTTGCCGAGTTCGATCTGTGGATGGGTGACCAACCATTATACACAGAGATGTTTCTGAATCTTGAAATGCACGTGAAACCGTCGATCCCGATTGTCATTTATAGTTTTATGACAATCGTTACGGATAGTCGAAAGTCAATCAATCAAGCATTCGCTTCAAGTAAAATACTGGTATTTATATCATCTGACTAGCCTGCAGGCCCACTCTAACGTAATGGCGATGTCATTACAATCTGCTAAAATATTATGACAGACTAAAGATAAAGTGGGGTTATTCTCTTATTGTATGTCTGTTGATTCTACCTACTAAGCATGCTGCCGATCGCATCGTCGATCCTTCCGCGTGCAATAGCATTCCCGCTTTGTTTCTCGTTTTAGCAAATGACGGATCTGAGCGATGGAAAAGCATAAGAGCATGGAATAATGTTCAACCCTAAAGGAGAGTACTAAATGCAGCAAAACACAGGTCGCTTGCACCATGCCTCACCATGATCTGGTGGCTGTGATTTTGTAGCTTGTACACATTTTATGACAAATATGAGGGGTCGATGTGGCGATACTCAGGGGAACGCTAAATCCAGTGGACAGTGGTTGTCTTTCGGCTGAATAAATATGAATCATTTTTGTAAACTAACTAATGCAGTTATACTAATGTATTTATTTTGTTCCAGTGCTTGTGGTCGCTGTTTTACAACGTGAAAGACACGAGCGCTCCAGTGACAAGCGTCAGTGACAGCGTGCACGTGTGCTCGGGACCCGACGCCGGGCTAGACTTCGACCGCGCCGTAGAACAGGTACCTACACTCACACTTACACACACTAGTGCAAACAGTGCACGCACGTGAACATCACCAGTGACGTGCAAAGCACGCACGTGTGCTCGGGACCCGACGCCAGGCTAGACTTCGACCGCGCCGTAGAACAGCACGCTTAGTATGACTACCGTAGAAACGGGTTTTGTCGACGGAAGAATCGACAAAATGACAGATTGTAGCAAAATTTCATGTCAAATTGTATGGAAAAAGCTTTGTCTATTCTTGGTAGAATAGAGATAGAATCGCCATACTACGCGTGCTGGTACCTACACTCACACTTACACTTACACTAGTGCAAACAGTGCACGCACGTGAACTTGACCAGTGACGTGCACAGCACGCACGTGTGCTAGGGACCCGACGCCGTGTTAGACATCCGGAGTACCAATACGAGAACTCACCCTGCCTTTACAGCCAAAAATAAATTGTGACTAAAATGGTATTGCAATTGTTGTTGTTTTAATGTAAATAATAGAGTCTTTCTAACTCTAAGCTACCATCATCATCCCGTCGGGGTTGCGGGTTGTTCGAAAGAGATACCGTGGCCTCGGCACAAAGGGCTAAAAAGGAACTTATGTGGTTTTTAGTCAGTAGAAGTTTTTGTCATTTGAAGATTTCCCACCCTCCAAAAACAAAAGGTACCATCATCATCCTTCGCCTTTATACCAATTAGGCCTTTAGTGTGGGACAGGACTCACCCTTGCGCCATCACATCTTCCAAGCTCATAAAAAAAGAAAATTAATTATTATGACGCGTGATGTAGTTAGAAACACCCTGTTGCGAGCGCGGTCCGAGTCTTGTAACAATGAAGCGTTTCTAACTACGTCATGCATTATAATAATGAATAATATTTGTATTTTTAAATGATTCAAATTGCATAAATACCATTTAATTTTTTTGAAAAACGTTTTCTAGTCATTAAATACATGAAGTGGGCTGCCGTTGTAAGAAGACTATAAAAAGTCACAGTGTATATTTAGCCGTCTAAGCTACCAATAACATTAAATGAATGTGAAATTACCTTTCAAAGTTTTGGCCCCCGATTCACTTCGTTTCACTGCACTTACTAATATTTAATATTATCTTGTTCAGCTAATTTGTAGAGGCTCAAAACGAAACATTTCAGTTAGCATTTCTAGCCCTTGGCATGTTCAACAATACTGTCGTGTCTTCATTAAAACCTAATTTATTCATTCATCTTATTATTCAGGTCAAAATATAATTGAGCATCAATAATCGACGTCAGACAAAACAATACTTAGTTAACACCCGTAGCTATATAGACAGCTATTACGTTTCAATAGCTACTGTTACCTGCCATGCTATTGCAGGGATGTTATGGGCTTGAAATTTCAATCTGGATACGGATATATAGGAATAATATTCTACCGGTTTCAAATACGGTTACGGACATGAAATTTATTTCGGATTATCCGCTAGTTTCGAATGATTTGGGTCACGGATATATGAACCTTTTTTTTGTCGTTTGGAAAATCATCAAATAACCCCTCCCGCTCTTGGACAGAGCGAAAGGGGAGTGTCAGACTTCTACTGACTAAAAACCACCCATGTTCCTTCTTAGCCCTTTATGTCGAGGCCGCAGTATCTCTTGCGAACAACCCGCAACCCCGACGGGCGTCGGCCCTTGCGGGCCCCTTCCATGTTGCTGACATCTCTTTGAGGGGCGTGTGGAACAGGAACGCGCCGTCGACACGGTTTGTCGTCGTCATAAGACGGACGGACGGCGAGCTAGCCCATTACTCACCGTCCATAGGCCCGCGTCTACGGTGGCCGGAAGCCATCACGTGGCCCCCGACGCCCCTAGCGTCTCCCGCGGCGCCTGGGACGAGAAGTTCTCTCCCTCTCACGTTCCGCCACTTCCTTCGCTAGCATCACTGCTTCGCAGAAGGAGGCGACGGCGTCCCATTCCTCGCCCCGGATCATGGCTTGCACCAGGGCCGGACGCGAGAGGTCGCCGCTACGAGAACACGGCGGGGCTCCGCCCAAGTGGGGAAGACCTCCACGGTGTGCCCCACCGTGTCCTCCGGCCGGGCGTTCCCTCCCGCCTGATCGGCGCAGGTACCTCCCGAAACAACCGTGTCCGGTGAGGACCTGCGTCAGACGGAAGGTGAGGGCGCCGTGGTGCCTCTCTAGCCACTCCTCAAAGAGGGGACTTACCGCCACTATTGTGGCGTGCCCCGGATATATGAACTTGACAACAGGAATCTCACAACTGACAAGTCTAAAATATTTATCCTTAAAACAAAACCCCCTAAAATCCCGCTAATTATTTGAAAAACCCCCAAAAAAAATATTTAGTAAAAATAATGAATAATTAGAAACTATTCGAAACTTTTCAATCGGTTACGGTTACGGATATTATGTTTTTATTTCGGATATCCCATAGTTTCGGTTACGGAGTTCTATAACATCCCTGCTATTGACTGTAGCACTTTACTGTCGACGAACACGAAACAATTCAATTACAGTGATGGGGCCCTGACCCCTAAGTTTGTTTAGTGACATCGTCACGTTGTGAAACATGATAACATGATACTGTGATAACATGCGGATGGCAACGTTGTTAGGTCAAAAACTTGGTAACAATGAAACTATTGCGAAATATTCTAGAGAGATTGTCGTTGACCAGTGTCTTGAAGTGAAACTATCTTAGTTAGATTCTCTCCTTTAAAACATAGGTACATTGTTATATCTATGTATGTTTTTATTTTACTGTGTGCAATAAATAATTTGCATTCCCAAAAAAGTAATGTATACTGAAAATATGCTGGTGGAGTACATAAACACCTCTTTTTCGTCGGAAAAATAAATCAAGTTCATGGTAGAGTAAATCGTTGGTCTAGTCTCTAATGGTATCCAAGTGCGATTACTGAGCATGAGGTATACGGTTCGATTCCCGGGTCGGTTCAAGTGTTATTGTGTTTTCCATCAGGAATTACTCATTAGCAGCCACAGAGTCTGAATTCATGCCCGTTTTATGGCAATAGGTTCACCCCCTATTAAATGGGACTTAAACACAACTAGCGAAATGTGGGTGTACTATTAGGTACAGCTCTGCCTAGCCCTACCGAGATTACAGGCAGGCGGCATAACATCATAATAATAATATGTAGATCAATGAGATATGCTATCGAAGTAGCATATTTTTTCGTAAAAAGCAGAATACGCTGACCTTACTTACGAAAATAAGTTAAACAATTATAACACTCCTTTTACAACCCACTTATTTTTTATATTTTCTGTGTGTTACCTAATAAATACTATGAAAAGCACTTAGATAAGAAAATGATTTGTGACCCAAAACATGATAATTATTTATTTCCGACAGTCATCAATCATATGACAGCTGTTATTGTTTTTCATTATTTAATACAGATTGTGCGATAGTGGTGTCGGTACAATCACTAGGGTTCAGTAGTCGATAACTTTGTATAATCGTTCATTACTAGTTATTATTAGTATTACTCTTACTATCTATCATGAAAGAAAGAAAGAAAGAAAAAGAAAGAAAGAAAAAGTATCAGTTCATGCATGAATATATGTAATACTAGCTGTTCCCGGCATGCGTTGCAGTGCCCTTTTTCCTACCTACTACCTGCCTGTGTACCAACTACCTACCTACCTACTACCTCCTACCCTACCTACCTACTACCCTACCTACCTACTACCCTACCGACCTACCTACTACCCTACCTACCTACTACCCTACCTACCTACTACCCGACCTACCTACTACCCTACCTACTTACTACCCTACCTACTACTCTACCGACTACCCTACCTACTCTACTATCCTACTTACTACCCTACCTACTACTCTACCTACTACCCTGTCTACCTACCTACCACTTTCTCACCTTTTAAACCTTCCCTGGACTTCCACGAATAATTCAACACTATAATTAGCCAAATCGGCCTAGCCGTTCTCTAGTTTTAGCGCGACTAACTAACAGCAGTTAATTTTTATATTATACGCAAACACCATTTGAAAAATCGTTTTTCTATTGGGAAAGAAACAGTAATTATTTGTGATTATTGTGATAATGTCGTATGGTCTGTTTGAAGTTGTCATTCGTTGACTGAACAACTGAACGTCGTCACTCAATTGTTTTGCCTTCCCGGAACCTCTCCACTAACACTTGAACTTTATGGGTACGGTATTAAAGCTCAAATTGATTTTACGTTTTAGTTAGAAAACGTTTGTATGGGAAAAAGAAAAGGGCTGTTTTTAGGGTTTTTCCGGGCATTATTCGAATTTTTCTCGCCGTAAAAACCATCCTTGAACTTCAACGAACATTTAAAAAAAAAAATCAGCCAAATCGGTCAAGCCGTTTTCATGCCAAGTCGTGACAACGGAAAACGGGTTTCATTTTTATATATATAGATAGTTCATAGAACGCGATGGTCCACGATCTCATAAGCAGGGACTGATAGCGGTTACGGTTAAAGGTAACAAAAAATATACCGGTACCGGTTTAAAAGAAAGGTTGAGCTATATACCGGTACCTTTATAAATAAAGGTTGGGCTAAACCGTTATTTAACCCTTATACGATTTCGGTACCGAAATGCATGCGAGACAGGGCGCGGCGCGCGTGTTTGCGGGGGAAAACGTTAGAACTTGTGTATTTTGTACATTTTGTTTGCTACTCTTTTACTTATCTCTTTGTTGCGTGTGGGAGTGGCGAGGCGGTGCGTCAAAGAAAACCCCTATTTGTTAAGGTTTAGGTACTGCTACCGATACATTTATAACGGTTACGGTACTTGTACCGAAATATACCGGTATGCATTTCCAACCTCAAATTTCCGCTACCGAAAATAAAATAACGGTATCGAAATATTTCGGTAACCGTTATTTAACGGTATGACGTCATACCGAAATTTAAAGGTACCGTAATTTTTGGGTAATTCAGTCCCTGCTCATAACAGCGCCCAGTAAGTTCTGATTCTCTGTTCCCTGCTAGACCCTAGTACTTACTCATGCAATTTTCAACGACATATTATTTTGTTTACGACCTACCGCTTCATATTTATAGGTTCAATCTTCAGGGAGGGTTAAGGTGTCCAAATAACAGCCTATAGAAAGCCCTAAAAATGTCTTCAGATGACGAAAGATGAGAGCTTGCTTGCTGGGGAGTTTGTTCCGCCTTCACTTCTTCTTCCCAGCTAAAATACTAGGAAGTGTCGAAGGGTGGGCGTTTTGGGGGACTGTCTCTTGTAAATAAATTTTGAAGTGCGAAAAGTGCTGACTGTCAGCCTAATTTGAATAAATGACTTTTGATTTTAGAGAGAAGTGGTTGTTACTAGTAAAATCTTTTAAACTTTTGTCCTGGCTGAGGCGGATAAGGCATGTCGCAGATAGCGTAGACTCTGGGGTTATTGTTCACTATAACATCAGTTATGTATAAAAAAAAATTTTAGATAGAATCTTAAAAATACACATTTGAAATGTATCACTGAACCCATCTACGATTCTCGACGCAGTTAATTTGTAGGTATAGGTGGTACATTTTTTTGCCGTTATCTTTAAGAATGTGTTTATATCTCTCGCGTGTTTCTAATAAATGTTTAAAACAGTTAACGATAGACTAATATAAACATAATTATAATTGTATAGATAAGTAAAATGAACACATGGTGGGTTCAATGAAATTGTGGTGCAATTTATAGATTGTGCTCGAAATATAGAACGACGATCTTTGTATGGAAAGATATTGATTGATTAGGCATATTTATTCCACTGAAATTCACTGGATTCTCTCCCACAACATTATTCGTACATCGATGACTATCGACCATTAGGTACCTATTCTTGTAAATTTACTAAGCTACGGTTCTAATTATGAATTCTTACAGCAACAAAAACACACGATAACAAATAAACAATGACTTGCAATATTGGTTTTATATTTTAATGAAAGGGAGGACCGTCTCTTATCAAAGCAAGTAAAATAAAATATAACATTTATTTCGCAGGCGGAGCAGATCTTCAAGAAGATCTGTCCAGGCGAGGAGTTCTTGCCGCGAGCCCCCGACCCAGAGGAGATCGTGTTCCAGGATGACGTCACGCACGGGCCTGAGTTCCAACGCGAACACGACGATGAAGCCGAGGCAGAAGCCCCCAAGGAGTAGGCACACGAGCACCGTGCCGCGTTGCAGACCCATCAGCACGTTTGAGCGAGTTGCCGCGCTTCCATGGCCCTAGAAATTGTGGATGGACTCAATTTATACCAACACGAAATATTATTCGCCTCGCAGACACCAAAAACCGCTATCGCAAACAGCACCATATCAAAAGCGCCTCCATTCTTTCCTAGGACCACGAGTTTTTTTGCTCCAGTTTAAGTCAAGAAATTTGATGATTTAAATATCAGAAACACGCTTAAACGTGCTGAATTCAGCTAAGATGTAATCTCAGAAGATTTATACGCTTTGGTCGCTTGACTTCGTGCATTCCGACTGGTGCGTTAGGTATGGGAATGTAAGATTCAGACGTCGTTGTCGCATGTGCTCACATTACGAGTATGTGCTTATCGAAATTTGAGACCTGCTAAGTCTGCTTCTGCCTTGAATTCATTATTAACAGATAGGCGACCTTATCGCTTTGATAGTTTGAACTTTTAAGAAATGAGTAGTTTTGATAGATTTTGTAACCTCGTAATTAACTGAGACTTAGCTTCGCGCTTCTTACGTCTATCTGTGGTTTGTCAGGGTAGACTATTAGTTATCAGCTGGGTTGTCTTGATGTAGTTAGCAAGATCAACTTTAAGCATTTTGAGGCTAACAATTGTGAACAATACTAATAGTTTATTCAGCCAACGTGACACCAAGATCATGTTGAAGACCAGTGTAATACTGACTTGATATCAATTTTAAGTAGGTATTTAAGAAATATTTGTATCATCACATGGTTGCTACGCTCTCTAGAGATGTAATGTTTTTATTTGGCAGTATTGATGACTAAAAATGTGTTTGCTTTTAAGACGAAGGAGTTTATTATTCAGCAGACGATAATATAACGTGCAGTTACAGTACTAGGTATTGCTAGCTAGGATGCAGTTTTTAAAATGTTAAGCGTAACATTTTGGACGCACCAGTCTAAATCATAGATTGTAGCACATATAATTTGTATTAAGTTATTTAGCACTTTTATGATATTTATTGTCAAATTCAAATAATCATGCCTGCGCAGCTTGTGCATTTATAATTCCAATAAATTGTGATTATTAGAACACGTGTTGTTTTCTTTATGTATCACTCTCCACTTACACACTCTATCTTCAGTTATACGACGTGCTATTGTCCCAATAATACCTAGAACTCGTCACATACAGAGAATTCAAGAGCAATATAGCGTTGATCACAATGGTCACTACATAACATTGCAGGCACACCACGGTAGCCGCTGTCACCGGTCACTTGCAATTCGACTCCTTGAAAACAATTCCAAAAACGTTAAAAGTTACCCGGATGCGAGCTACTGTCCAACTCGCATCGTCCGGGACTGCGAGTAACTTGTATGCTATGTCCACACTGCGAGCTGCTACGTTCTAGCTACTCGCATCAGCCAGGCATGGCAGACATAGTCCTATGACTCTGATGGGTTTAGACAGTCCGTGACAGAAATTGTGCGCAGTCAAAGTAGGTACTCACTCGACAATCATAATTTGAATAGTATTGTGGTACTGCCGTCTCTGGACGCTGCCAGCGTGGATGTTTCGTTTGCTTTCTCAAAGCGGGTTTGCATTTTTGGCTTCTTCATGTTTTCTTCTTTGTCTTATGTCCGATAAGCGTGGTTCCTCGGATTGGCCAGTACGTAGTAGGTAGGTACTCGCAACCACCGTGCGTGATGACCAGATGTATGATCATGCACGAGGCAAAAAAGAGTATAATTATAAGGAATGTAGCAGGTTCGGCCTACCGCCATGGGAAAAAGACAAGTTTATGTATCTATCTATGTTGGCCGTAATAGACTTTAGCGGTGCTCATGAGGTACAGGTTCGAAATCAAACTCAATCTCGATTTCTATAGAAAAAACAAAATTAAATTGCGCATTGCGCATCACTTTAGAATGCCCCGATTAATAATATTTGTTTTTTGATGAAATACTCCGAATTAGGTTTTCATGTTTGACGGCACGGTTGGCGCAGTGGCTCAAGCAGTTGACTGTTGCGCTACGTGTCGCGGATTCGAACCCCGCACGGAAAAAATATTTGTATGGCCTACAGATAGTTGTTTCGGGTCTGGGTATTTGTGTGTGAGTTTAAATGTCTGTGAACGCACCAACGCACACGAGAAATTCCTAGTGCGGCGCAACGTTTTTATAAAGAAACAAAAAAGTTGGGGATAATTGATCAAGTTTTCTTCTGAAAAATTTTTGAAAACTATATTAGGACTTGCCAACGTCTATCGGGTCAGCTAGTATAGACTGCGGCTTTACTACGGCTAAGATCGCACTATCACTACGCTTATTATAGAATTTTTTAATTGGTTGTTAATACACTTTTTGTGCAAGTACAGATTACTAGATAAGAGTCTCTACCAATTTAATTGAATTAAAAACAAGAAGCCTTGTAGAGGGTTTATGTGTCTTGGCTCCAAACAAGATATAAAATAAGTAATCTTATTAACACCTAGAGATGTTGTGTGGTATTTGTGTGTTGGTTTGTGTGTAATGAAAATAAAACAAAGATATTTTAATTCACACTTTATTTAAAACTTGATTTTTATCACAAAGCAACAAATTGCTTATACCTTAAAACATCAAGAAAAAAACATGATAAAATATTAAAATGGAATACTCTGTTGCAATGGATAACATACACTTATATCATATTTTTATTTTTAACACCTAAGTAATTAGTTAATTACATTCAAACTCATTTGTCTTAAAAATAAATTGATTATTTTACTTCAAATATTAACTAGATCTTTCCTTACATTCAGATATACATATATTGTTTTACTTTTTATGTCCCTGAGACTTCACACTTTTTCAGAACAATCGTTTTTCATAAGAGAACAAGCTGTGCACATTGCCTTCCAATTGAGCAGAGTAAGTCCTCTTCATGAATCTCAGATCTCCAGAGTAGCTCATTTCACGTAAGATGCCGACAGATCTAGCTCCAATGTCTTGGCAGCTGTGTTGCATGCCTGCCTGTAAGTAGGGCAGGAACCGCAGGACTGAGCCCTTGTCCACAATGCTTCCACTCACTCCCTGAGCCACTCGGTGCTTGTCAGTCTCCTTGTGGAAGTATCTGCTCATTGCAGCCCCTTTGCCATCCTTGTTCTCCATAGCTTCTAAACTGCCCATTCCTCTGTACTTCTTCAACCTCACTCCATCAGAAAAGAAGTATTCTCCAGGTGCTTCAGATGTTCCAGCTAGTAGGGAACCCATCATGACAGTTGCTGCTCCCAATGCTAATGACTTGACAATATGACCCACAGATTGTATTCCACCATCTGCAATAACTGGCACATTGAACTGGCGAGCATAGGATGAAACTTGATACACTGCAGTGGCTTGAGGACAACCACAGGCCATTACTTCTTGGGTGATGCAGATAGAGCCACTGCCCATGCCAACCCTCAAGGCATCAGCGCCAGCATCAATAAGATTCTTAGCTTGTATTCTTGTCACAACATTACCTCCAATCACTTGGATTTCAGGATAGGTCTGCTTTATATATTTTATCATTTCAATCTGATATACAGAATTTCCTTGAGATGAATCAAGAATAATCACATCCACTCCATTATTGACTAGCAACTTGAGGCGTTCCCTGTCTGTTACTCGAGTTCCAATTGCAGCTCCAACTAAAAGCTGCTTGTTGGAATCTTTAGATGCATTAGGGTAGCTGCGAGCTTTCTTTAAGTCAGTTCTTGCAATAAGGGCGACTAGCTCACCATCTCCATTAATAATAGGTAGTTTACCTTTCTTACTCTTTTCAAGTATGTAATTGGCATCTTGTAGAGTGACACCAGACTGAGCTGTTATCATATCATGAATGGGTGTCATAACTTCCTTAAGGCTTAGCTGAGGATCTCCCTCCCTGAAGTCAATATCTCGAGAAGTCACTATTCCAATTAGGCGTCCTCCCAGCTTTCCATTTTCTGTGATAGGATAACCAGTAAAACCATTTTTTTTCTTAGCTTCAATAACATCAACTACAATATTTTCGGGGCCCATGCACACAGGATCCCTGATGAACCCATGTTTATACTTCTTTACTTTGTGTACTTCATTGGCCTGGTACTCCGGCGTACAGTTGTGGTGGATGATACCGATGCCACCGCAGAGCGCCATCGATATTGCCATGTCGGCTTCCGTTACGGTGTCCATAGGAGCGGATACAAGCGGTGATTTCAGGTTAATCTTTTTAGTTAGAGGCGACGTTAGGTCTACTTCCTCTGCGGTGAAGTCAATGTACCCGGGTAGCAACAGAAAATCATTGTAGGTCAGCCCCTCGCGATTTTCGAAGATCTGAGCTGCGGAGAGTCCGTCGCGTAGATCCACATCGCCCTTGGCAGTCATTTTAGCGGCACGTGGACGTTCTGACGCTGTAGCGACTGTAGTAGACAGTAATTATGAATATGCACTGTACGTATGTCGATCACATCAAAAGTAACTTGAAACTTGTTATAGGATCATAGGTATGTGTGTTGTAGAACAAAATCGCACACGTGGTGTTTGTTTTAACTGGGAACTCGTTCTAAACAGCAATTTTCATGAAACTGGATTTATAATTTCTTCTCTGTGTAAACTTGGCGTGTTAAAGAGTAAATTCTCAAAAATAGATTTTCGAAAAAATAGTAAATCTTTTACAAAAGAAGTAATGCCGGCTACTCCACGTTCTATCGAATGACACTGACAATTATATCTAGTGTTACCATGTTTTAGTAGAAATTTGTTAAGGGCTGCCAACACTTTTTTCTACTAACGGATAATACGTGGAAAATTGTGCTAATAGTCCGGTCAATTTAGACATAAAAATAGTGATCAAATAAAGAAAATTCCGACAGAGCCAAATCTTCGTAGAGACCTTCCGCCTTATTACAAAAGGTAATTAGTACCTGGTTTAACTTAGACTTGGTTTATCTTGCATGCTATCACTTTCTTTTGAATACTATTGAAGTGAGACGTCATGCGAGATAAACCAAGTCTAAGTTAAACCAGGTACCAATTACCTTTTGTAATAAGGCGGCTTAGGTTTACCACAAGGAATAAAGTGTCAAAAGTCCCCATCAGTCCCATGTGCGCTAAGGGACTTATTCGGGGCCCAAGGTCAAAATTTTGGGTTTTTTGGATTTTTCTCGAAAACGGTAGGTTTTATCGAAAAAGTACCTCAGAGCAAAGTTGTAGATCTTAAAATTCTCTATAAAAATAGTCCTAATGATTTTTTCTCTAAGACCCACTATTTCCCAGATATTGCGCTTGTAAGAATCACGTTCTACATAATATGCACACATTTCCACACCACCTGTGAGGTCACTACCTACTCGGCGCGTTTTTTTTAACGTGGTATCCCGGTAGGCCTATTGCACGAACCTTTATGACGTTATTTTCAGGAACAATAATTATTTATTAGTATGAAGATTATTGATATGGGTTACTGAGTTTAACTGTCGTTCTAACTTTTTTTATTACTTTAATCTGACTCATACTCTTCATACTCAATTTCTACAATCAGGTTTTCTTCAATTTCTTCTTGTTCTTCTTCTTCTCCTTCCTGTTGATGAATGCTTAGAAATTGTTGAAATGAAGATGAATCGGTTGTCTCTTCATCAAAATCACATGAATCTTCCTCTCTTGTATTTAATTGAACATTTGAGCAAGAGACAGCTTGGCAATTGGTACACGCTGGAGAACACTGTAACCCTACTTTTTTACAGCCACATTTGGCACTACAACCTTTCTTGCAATTGCAAAAAATAGTGTTAAGAAGTTTTTCTGGAGCAGGGGGCAGTAAAGTTCGAATCGGTTCCAAAGTATTATTTATCAATTTCCAACCCCAGTCTTCAGGGTTCAGTTCATTGCCTTGCCATGTCTGAACTTGATGGTATACTCGAAACAAATGTTGAGTAGCAGATGCCGATGTTGGAGGAAGACAAGATAGTTGTACTTGCTTTTTGTTTCGTGTATTTTTTACAAATGTTAAATATCTGTACGTATCTATGCAATCATTTTTTTTTGGAGCTCCATAAACCGCAAGAAGAAACCGAATTCCTTTAGTAATTAGTATTTGAGGTGAAGAATTAATTTCTGTAAATACTTTTGCACAGTCAATCAAATCTTTTTTTTCAAATAATTTTAATAAACTAAAATTATTTACTTTTTAAAACCTGGGAAGGCGCAGCAACGGACAGAAATATATTCTTCTAAAAGTTTATCAGCTTATCCAAAATGCCAAAACTATATTTTATTTTTACATGCGTTATGATGCGATACTACGTCAGCAATGTTTAGAAGGGGCAAAAATTCAGTATTAAAATTATTTGAAAAAAAAGATTTGATTGACTGCGCAAAAGTATTTACAGAAATTAATTCTTCACCTCAAATACTAATTACTAAAGGAATTCGGTTTCTTCTTGCGGTTAATGGAGTCCCAAAAAAAATTGATTGCATAGATACGTACAGACATTTAATATTTGTAAAAAATACACAAATCAAAAAGCAAGTACAACTATCTTGTCTTCCTCCAACATCGGCATCTGCTACTCAACATTTGTTTCGAGTATACTATCAAGTTCAGACATGGCAAGGCTGAACCCTGAAGACTGGGGTTGGAAATTGATAAATAATACTTTGGAACCGATTCGAACTTTACTGCCCCCTGCTCCAGAAAAACTTCTTAACACTATTTTTTGCAATTGCAAGAAAGGTTGTAGTGCCAAATGTGGCTGTAAAAAAGTAGGGTTGCAGTTTTCTCCAGCGTGTACCAATTGCCAAGGTGTCTCTTGCTCAAATGTTCAATTAAATACAAGAGAGGAAGATTCATGTGATTTTGATGAAGAGAACTGATTCATCTTCATTTGAACAATTTCTAAGCATTCATCAACAGGAAGGAGAAGAAGAAAAACAAGAAGAAATTGAAGAAAACATGATAGTTGAAGTTGAATATGAAGAGTATGAGTCAGATTAAAGTAATAAAAAAAAGTTAGAACGACAGTTAAACTCAGGAACCCATATCAATAATCTTCATACTATTAAATAATTATTGTTCCCGAAAACAACGTCATAAAGGTTCGTGGAATAGGCCTACCGGGATACCACGTTAAAAAAAACGCGCCGAGTACACTACCTCACAGGTGGTGTGGAAATGTGTGCATATTATGTAGAACGTGATTCTTACAAGCGCAATATCTGGGAAATAGTGGGTCTTAGAGAAAAAATCATTAGGACTATTTTTATAGAGAATTTTAAGATATACAACTTTGCTCTGAGGTACTTTTTCGATAAACCCTACCGTTTTCGAGAAAAATCCAAAAAACCCAATATTTTGACCTTGGGCCCCGAATAAGTCCCTTAGCGCACATGGGACTGATGGGGACTTTTGACACTTTATTCCTTGTGGTAAACCTAAGGTCTCTACGAAGATTTGGCTCTGTCGGAATTTTCTTTATTTCAATTGTCTAAATTGACCGGACTATAAGCTAAGCCTCAACGTAGTCAACGTTCAGAGTAAAGACACAAAACCTAGAAACCATAAATAGTATGTCGAAATTACTGCCGATAATAGATTGTCCCCAAAACGAAAGCGCAAGCTTTAGTGGATAATTTTGCTGTTTTCAAATGTGGAGTTTTACACTTTTTACTCGCATCTAGGGAAGTTTTGTGGATTGGCCATTTAGTGAAGAAGAAGCAAGGAAGTAGGTACAAGTTTAGCACAGATTACACAAAACATGAGCTTATTCGCTTATTTGCCCCTTCATTTTAGCATTGCCGCAGTCGGAAAAATTACTAGTAGGTTCTCTGATCCCTCTGTCCGCAACCCCAATTTGGGGTGAACCCAGCATGTTTTCTGCGTGTATCCCTAAATCCCTATTAGTTATCGTTTCCGAAGTAGGGAACAGTGAACACAATATTGAGAGAATGCATCCTGTTGGTAACCGACTCCATCCTATGTAGAAAAATGTGGCTTCAAGTCAAAAGTTATAATATTTATATCTTTGGTAGACTGTTAGAGAATAGAGGTATTTTGCAAAAGGACTCAGAAACTTGCTCAATCGCCATTTTGTAGCTATAAAAATAACTTCAGGCGTTTTATTTAGCTGACCGTGCAATGATATTTAAGTATTTAATGAACTGAGTAAATTCATTCTGAAATCTGACTAAGTAGATAAGACTGTCTATATAACAAATTGTAACAAATTTGTAACCGATCAGAAATACATTTAATTTAGACCTTAGATCTATCTAAGAGTTTCTTGCCCATTCTTCTCCATAGAGATTGCTACTACTACTTTCACAGTTTCTATGACTGGGACTGTAGCTATAGCTAGGTTCCTATATTTCATTGTTGTCTTTGTTCTTCAAAAGTGTCTGCAACTGGCCTATTTGAAATAAACGTTTTGATTTTGAGATCCTTAAAGTTTTAGGTAGTATAATCTAAACCAATTCTTAGTAATAAAATTACAATGAATAAAAATATACATTTAATGGAGTTATCCTTATCAATATTTTAGTCATCCGTTAGACAATGCGTTACCACATGCATTCCTCGCAGCTTTACAGGTTGGATACTTGTTTGCAGTTGTATTATTTATTACACACCTCAAGCCACGAGTGTCTGCATAACTCTCAGACCTAGCCAACAATTTTCTCAGACCACAGATTGATGGGCTGAGCCGCACCATGTCATCTGCGTAACATAGTATGTTGTGAATCATACTTCCATCGATAGAGCAGCCAATCATAAAGCCGCTAAGCTCACCCCTCACCAGCCGGTCTAAATACAGGTTAAACAGACTGGGTGAAGTTAACCCCCTTTTTTTTGGGGTGTGGGAAATCATCAAATAAACCCTCCCGCTCTTGGGCAGAGCGGAAGGAAGTGACAGACTTCTACTGACTAAAAACCACCCATGTTCCTTTTTCGCCCTTGTGACGAGGCCGCGGTATCTCTTTCGAACAACCCGCAGCCCCGGCAGGAAGTTAACCCCCCTTGCCACACTCCTCATTCTAGCCCGTATGACATTGATTGAACATCTGCCCACATAACACAATTCACAACGTGCATGTCATAATATATTATGGTAAAGGTAGGTCGGTTCCTAATAAAACTTAGATAGATGCTACCTACGCGGTTGTCGTGCACTGATGCAGTTTATTGCGGCTCATCAACAATAAATTAATGCATGTCAGGTCTCGATGACTTGGTGAAGGTCGCGGAAATCCGCTGGATGCCAGCAGTACACGACCGGTCGATGAGTTAACTCTTGGAGAGACCTATGTACAACAGTAGATTTTTTTCAATCACAAGCTGATGCAGGAAGTATTTTTAGAGACGTTATTAATAATACAGCTGTGATCCACAGTCCACATGATGAGCCTCCATATTTCAGTTTCATTATTTTATCATCGTTGGAACCTGCGCTTGTTCACCCCCATTACGGTTGTATCTGTATGAGTTACGTACGATCTAGTCATACTCAAACTTGCATTACAACACAACATAACATCATGCCTGTAATCCCTTATGTTAGGTAGAGGAGTTCCTAATAATAGTACGCCCACATTTCTTCTTAATTTCTTCATTATGTTTAAGTCCTATTAGGGGCACAGGGAGACTTGCATTTCGCACAATTCGCATTACCCAATTTAATGAATAAATGTGTGTGTGTTAATTTTATGATTATATCTGGCTTTCAGTGTGTAGGACAGGACTGTAGGTAAACCTACCTACCTAACCTATATTTTTACCTGTACCTACCTAGTAGATCATCAATAAGACGAAGGAAATTCCTAATACCCAGCACCGTGGACTACTCGTCAAGCTGGTTTTTTGGCGTCATAATTCTTGACGACTCAGGTTTTTTATTTAGATTAGAAAGTTAATTTACGGTACTCCACAAAATGATTACGTTTCTGGTATTTCCAATACCTCTTTTTGTGAACGCTAAGTTGACAGTCCGTGTCAAAGGAAAGCTTTTACCAATCGGGGGGCACGGTAGTGCCCCCGCCAAGTCGAGCGCGAAGCAAACACTGTCATACCATCCTTTACTGGAACCATTTCGCCGCATTTTCAGGCCCCTATTTGAGAACCTATAAAATTACACTTAAAATAAATAAATCAAGTCTGTAGGTCATTTAGTTCCGAAGTTAAGCGAAAGCAAAGTTTCGCATTTATGACACTCACTCACTCATGATCATCAGAATAGAACTAGTACTTCCCATAAACTCAGAGAGCTGAAATTTGGTACAGAGTTAGGGTTTAATGGGCACATAAAGGGAAAACTATAAAAACTAGGATTATCGAAGATCTGGAGTACCTGGTGACCCTTCTTCTTCTTATCGTGTGGGTAGTAAGGTCTATCGACCCCACACACCCTAGTGTCAGAGTTTCTAAACCGCCTCAAGGGCCTCTGATATGGTTTGACGAACGCCGTTTGGCGACCGGGACCACCAGCTTATACGTGCCTTCCGAAGCACGGAATCATCTTTTTATCAGACAATCAGGTGATTCAAGCCTGCAATGTCCTAGCCAAACTGGAAACAACTTCACAAAGCATGCTTCCCGTGGGAATCGAACCCACGACCACCGGGTCACAAGGCAAACGCCTAAACCACTCGACCACGGTGACCCTTATTTGAAAACACAAGAGCCCAACCAAACTATTAAAGATCGACATACCGCCTTTACAAAACATATTCAACTTTGTTTGCCTCTTCATTTGATGTCAAAAATCGAAGGTCTGAAGTATCTGATGAAGAACCCTCAGCTTGTCTCACTTTATTTAATTGTTAGAAAGAAAAGAAAGATTTGTAATAATAAAAAAACTACTCCTATAAAGAAAAAAAAATGTGTCAAATAAGAAAATCTAAAAAATAAATCAATATGCCCAAGTTTCTACAAAAAAAAGTGGAATCCCACCAAAAACATTCTGTAAAAAACTAGTCAAGTCTCGATGGAGCTGCTTGTTTATCTCTAAAAAGTAATCAAATCTAGAAAAAGTCGTGCCAAGTCTAAGGTTCCTTACTGCGTTTTCTTTATTATTATAGTTAACTAGTGTTGCCAGCGGCTTCGCCCGCTACAACTCGAAAATTATCCCACGGGAAGATAAAATCGGGATAAAAACTATCCTATGTGTTAATCCAGGGTATAACCTATCTACATACCAAATTTCAACCAAATCGGTCCAGCCGTTTATGCGTGAAAGAGTAACAAACATCCACACATCCATTCTCACAAACTTTCACATTTATAATACTAGCTGTTGCCAGCGGCTTTGCCCGCTACAACTCGAAAATTGTCCCACGGGAAGATAAAATCGGGATAAAAACTATCCTATGTGTTAATCCAGATTATAAACTACCTGTGTACCCAATTTTATCTAAATCCGTTCAGTAGTATTTGCGTGAAAGAGTAACAAACATCCACACATCCATTCTCACAAACTTTCACATTTATAATATTAGTAGGATTAGTAGGATGTTGTGTGACTTGGCCGTTGAAGGGTACACAAGGGTACAAAACCAGGTGCTCCATGACACCATAGCACCAATCTGTCGCCAGAACCGCTACCCATTGACGATGGAAAATTGCCACTTGGAAAAGGTTGATTCAATAACCAGTCAATTGTAGGCTTGATAAAGCTGCGTATTTGAATAAAACTTATGTGTGCCTGAAACAAACAGTATAAAAAATTATTTCCAGTACAGACGGACTTCTAATCATTGATAGAAGTCCGTCTGTACGTCTATTTTATGTTAGACCGGTGGTCAATTTGACGCTCCAAAAAGAAGAGAGCAGAAGTCAGCATTGTCAATGCTGAATGCATGTGTTGCACAATCAACAACAGCCTAAAATGAGACACTAGCGTTCAATTACCAATACCAGTATGGGTTATTGTCTCGCCTAACAAACATAGGTAGTTACAACAGATATAACATTACGTGTAAACAAAATTGACTTGTACCCACTACCCACTAACGTATAAATAATGTTCAACGGCCAAGTCACACAACATTAACTATAATAATAAAGAAATCGCAGTAAGGAACCTTAGACTTGGCACGACTTTGTCTAGATTTAATTACTTTTTAGAGATAAACAAGCAGCTCCATCGAGACTTGGCTAGTTTTTTTGGGATTACATTTACATGGGCGCATTTATGAGGGGTGGGGCAGAAGTAAGTAAACTAAGTAGTTGAAAATTAATAAAAAAGATTTTGTTTTACTGACTACACCTTATTTCAATGGTAGCCTGCGAGGGATCTGGCTAAAATTTCGTTTTCTTTATTTTGTGCTTCCAGAATCCTTTTTGTATCTAGCCGGTTTCGCCTACAGTCGCCTGTATTCAATGGCTTTCTAGGGTGGTTGTCAAGAGCTTTGGTGTGTTGCTCTTTTGTGTGCTATCAACTGGCTAGCATATCCAACTTTGGCTGAAAAACTACGAGCACAACGCGGACATGTCAGACCACCTTTGACGACATTTTAGGGTGTTTCTCTGAATAGCTTCAGGTTAGAGAGCAGGGGGGGTAAACACCCATGATTACCTATAAATTATAACAAGAAAAAAAAAACAATATCTTTCATGTTCCTAGTCTGTAATTTACAATTGTTTAAAAAACACTCACAATTTCATAATTCTAGATTGAATAATTTATTGACTTATCTATTAATAGCTTCTCAACCTCTAGGGTTAACTGATTTGATTTTAAGAAAAGGAATCTGGTTTCGTACACACAATAATTAACGTTCACTTTTTCACGAATTTCTCTTAAATTAATGTCCACGGGGGTTTTCCGGGGTCAGTTGGACACTCTTTAGAACAGTTACAAGTACTTCTGAATATCCGTTACGTGCCAACAAGTTGACTTCACTGGTCCGCCTTGATGCACTGTCCGTTTACCTTGGCAAACCCTGCAGGACATGGGTCGCCGTTAAAGGATGACCGTTCATCCACATCGGGCACGCTTCCATTATTCGGAATGCTCACAAACGCTGGTTTCACTTTTGTCACATTTTCACTTTTTACAGTAACAGTATTCTTCCATATAACAGGGGTTACGTCGTATCCTGGATTTCTGCTGTTCTCAAAAGTAATTTCTCCGTAAACATCGTTGCTGAAGTATTCGGTTTTATTCACTGGATCACTACTGTTCAAAGGTCGGTTCATCTTGTCTGGGATCTTGGAAGAAACAAATAATTTCCGTTTCTGTTGGGGGTCTCCCACAGTCGACGAGAGAAGGTTATGGTTGCCATTTCCATTGGTTTTTTGCGGCTGTTCACGATCAACTGGTCGAGGTGGATTTGTGTACAGCCGTGGTGGTTTTGAAGTTCGAAGCCCGATATCATCCTGATATGGAACCGGTCTGCGTTCAAACGCAGGCACGTGCAAAGGTCGTAGGTTGTAACTTGTAAATTGCGACACGACTGCCTCTTGGCCGTGGATTTTTCCTACTGCTAATATCGCGAAAACGATGAGTAATTCACTCATGACAGTTTTATTTCGCTACGAAGGGATATTTTTAGAATTTATTACAATGAAGTTAAAAGTAAGTATTGCAAATTAATAATAAATACCGTGTTTGTGTGGAAACAGCTGGAAGCGTAATAAGGAATCAGTTTGTTGTTCATTGGGCTTCACTGTTTTTGCACTTAAGGCCAAGTCACAATGTTAATTGTGGTTTCGCGAACAAAATCATGGTAAGTAATCACAATAATAGCAGTTAACTGGTGTATTTACCAACAAGAATGTCGAGATACATAGATAATAATGGAGGTAGGTATATTTCAAGTTATTTAGATGTGTCATGTCAACTATGTTAGGTGTTTTCCATAATAGCATCATTATTTATTAAGGAAAAAATGGTATTAAATTACTGGTTTAGGTAGACAAACTAGATAGGTACCTATTAATAAAGTTTTGCTATCTTATTCCATGCTTAAACAAAAAATAAATAATAACATGTTTACAGATTCATTAGCAACATAATTTCGAAGGTAGGTATGGTATTATTAGGGAGTCGTTCGTGCTTGCATAAAAACCCACCTAGATGAGCTAGGTCACAAATAAAAAAAGAAAATAAGTAAAAGAAAAAGAGATTTTAATAAATATTTAATCAACAGTATGTATTCTCCTTAAACGTTAAATAAAAGTAGATATTTATTTATAGACGCGGTCTAAGTTGTTTACTTTGAAGGTAAAATATGGTGAAGCAAAAAAAAAATATTTTAAGTACCTGTACCTCATAATGTAGAAGTAACTTTATAGATTTAATAATAGTAAGAAGTAGACACCTTAATGTCTCAATGAACAAGAATTTCTAAAAATAAAATAAGAATACCTACTTTGCTTGGCCACAGTCAGGTAAGACAAGTTATTTCGATACGTAGGTATTGAGCTAAACCAAAATTAAACAGGTATTTTTAAGATTGAATCGACGAGTGTGGATGGAGTGAATTAAAAAGATGTAGATATAAAAATATCATTGTTTTTTATTCCTAGTCACATTGCTTATAGTTGCTATTTTTAGGTTTATTCTTGTATCCTAATGTCTAGTCCCAAATCCTCATCTTGGTCGTCTGGTTTCACTTTACTGTTATCTGTTTCTCTTTTCGGAGCATTGACCTCTACTTTGTCACCGCCGTAAATATAATCGTTGGGTCCGAGTGGTACGAATAGAGGATATTCATCTTCAGGTTTAACGAATGGTTTGTCCGTAGTTCCGTCAGTTGGCTTGTATCCGTTATTGGGTTTCTCGTTGCCGTGGATTGGGGGATTCACTACTACAGGCTTGAATGTTACAACTTCAGTTGTTTGATGTTGATGTCCACCTTGGTTTGGTGTTTCAGAAGGCTGATTATTATAACCATTGTTATTTTCATTAGGTTTTCCAAATATGTTGTCAAGGGCGTCCTGGTTGTTGGGGTATTCATTCTGGTTATTAAATTGGTTGTTGCCATTCTGGTTCTGGTTGTTGGGTCTTCCATTTTGGTTGTTGTAATTCGGGTTCTGATTGTTGGGTCTTCCATTTTGGTTGTTGTAATTCCCGTTCTGATTGTCGGGTCTCCCATTTTGATTGTCGTAACTCCCGTGCTCGTGGTTGTCGGGTCTCCTATTTTGGTCGTTGTAATTGGGGTTCTGGTTGTCGGGTCTTCCATTTTGATTGTTGTAATTGGGGTTTTGGTTGTTGTAATTCCCATTCTGGTTGTCGGGTCTTCCATTTTGGTTGTTGTAATTCCCGTTTGTATTAGGTCTTCCATTTTGGTTGTTGTAATTTCCGTTTGGATTAGGTCTTCCATTCTGGTTATTTGGGTTTCCATATTGGTTGTTCGGTTTATTGTTTAGATTATTATTGGAGTTTTCATACTGGTTAGGGTTTCCGTACTGGTTGTTAGGTTGCCCATATTGATTGTTCGTATTCCAGTTACCGTTTTGGTTATTATTATTGGGGTTTTGGTCATCTTGGTGTCCGTGATGATGATGATGGTGGTGGTTGTGTCCGTTAGGTGGAGGACGGTTATTGTAGTTATTACCTTGTTGTGGTCTGTATCCGTTTTGTTGAGGTGGTCGGTAGCCTCCGCCTTGTGGTTCATCATCATTTACAACGACTTCGACGACAACGGTCTCAGGTGGTGGTTTTTGTGGCCTGTGCGCTGGTTGGCGATGACCATTTAGAACTTGCGAGACGCCACCAAATAACACACCAGCGACATTGTGGGCCGCTTCATGCACTTTTGAATTTACTTCAATTGATCCACTCAAAAATCCATCTAATAATCCAGCGTTACACTGATAACTCACAATCACTATAACAAACACTAATAAATAGGACTTCATTTTTACTGAGGTGAATAAATAAAACTTAGAGATGCGCTCGTCCTTGCCTGACTAAGTGCGATGTTCGTTTACGACGTGTGCAGAACTGAGGCGTCATCCTAACAATACGACTGATATTCTCTTATAAACCAGTTTTGTCCGAGAAGTTCATTTGAAAAAATAAGTTATTTAAAAACTAGACATCCCCCCAAACCGTGTGTTTCCACTACACAGCGGTCATGTGATTAGCTTAGATGCGGCGGTAGGGTATGTTTATTTTAATGTGACCAGTTGGTACCGATTTATATTTTAATTGAAGGTAAAACTTTCACTTGAATCCAACTTGTTTATAATTACGGTTCTTGAACTTTTATTATTTGTGTCCGCTTTTAGCTCATTTAAAACTTTGCTTTATGGTAGATCCCTGAAGTGATAGGTAATTGTTTTAAAGTTAATATCAATTAGCATTTGTAGGGCTATTTTACAGTATCTTTTCGGGCATCAAAGTCATAATCGTAATCCTTATTATTTTTATGAAAATGCTGTTTAGCTTTCGGTTTAGTAGTTCCGTGAAGCATTGACGCGATACCTTGGTGATAAATACGTTTGTTATTGGCAGGTTTATCCGGTAAACTCGTTCCACCGTAGACAGTCGGTTCACCTTGATTTTGTATGTGAGGTCGCTTCTTGGTCACTCCGAGAGGTTGAAACGCTCGCGAGTTCACATCATTTAAGTTTGGTATCGGAAAATGGCTTGGTTCTTTTGTTTTCCAACCGATGTTTGATGGAAATAGACTTGATTTGATGAACTTGTTCATGTCATTCATAATCTTCTGGAACATGGTGTTTGGATTTTGGTTGAAATTGCTAAGGAGGTCGAAATTGTCTTTAGGATGTTCTGTCCGCCCTCTGGCGTGTGGTAAAACTTGTATCCTGTCTTCAGGTTCAGGTGTTTTTGTAGATGTCCTGTGTATGATATCCAGTACGTCGTCGATAGAACCGAGGTCTGGGTTTATTAGTTTACTTGATAAAACAAAAGAAATACTTGCACATAGCAGTGCCACACCAACTAACATTTTGAAAAATTTGGTACACCAATCTGTTTAGAATTCGAAATGATGACTGACTGCATTTCATTGCGTTACATTACAGTGTAATTAATAAGTAATTATTAAATCATTTAACCTGATGGAATAGGTATCAGGTACTAATTAAGACCACCATTAGGTAAAGTCCATTTGCCTTTTCGTCACTAAAGCGTATTCGGGGATTTCCAATAGCAAAAAGGTCAAGATTAAGTTTTATTAAAATCATTTAAATATTCTTGATGATAAAATTACTTTAAAATCCCTCTTTGTGTGCGTCACGTGCAAGATGTGAACAGAATTTAGATATATAGATATGTTAAACACACATACAGGTTTTCGACTTATTATTTACTAGCTGCTGCCCGCGGCTTCACCCGCGTGGATGTCGGTCAAATTATATACTAAATCCTTCCTCTTGAATCACTCTATCTATTAAAAAAACCGCTTTAAAATCCGTTGCGCAGTTTTAAAGATTTAAGCATACATAGGGATATAGGGACAGATAAAGCGACTTTGTTTTATACTATGTAGTGACGAATGATTAGGAATGTGGTATCTTTAATTCAATAGGACAGAAAAGGTGTTTGCAGAAATAAGTACCTACCTGAACTTTATTTCGTTTTTAGAATGATGTTTTAGTCCTATGGTATATAACCGATTTATTACTGCCATCCAAGTACGGTACACATTGTCGTAAGCTGGTACCTATACATTTTCAAGGGCGAAAAAAACATTGCTTAATTATTTGTTTTCAAACAATTTACAACAACAAGATGTTTTTGTTGGTTTGTTAAACCGTGTTTTTGTAATTAAAGGTTTATTAAACTATAAATTATTACCTTAACTTAAAGCAAATAAAACAACTCAAGTTTTAGTTGAACTGTATTAATTAACAAGAATTTTAAAACGTGGAGACAAAGTTAACAGGGGCCCCTATTGTAATTGATAAAATCTCTTGTATTTTACGTTGCTTAAGAGATTCGGAGAATAATTAAATTGACCATATAAATATATGGTCAATTTATTTATTCTACTTAGAAGATGTTACAACAAGGAAGGAAATAAAATAAACCTATGAGTCATATCTAGTCTTAAGAAGAAAAAAAAAAACATTAGCATTTTAATAGTGTTATTTTATCAATTACAATTCAGGCTCATAATGAAGTTTAATAGAATATAAGAAAGTATAATAATAATATCGTGTAAATGTTAGTAAATAAAGTGGAAATATTAGACACAGTAACAGCAATTAAGTACCCGTACAAAACAATGACTTATCATAACATTTGGCTTTAAACTTCTCTCCTCGAATTAACATAAACACCAATATGACGACTATAAATGGGTGGTGGTCCGTTAGACAATTTAATTTGGTGCTACTGGGCGTCTTTAGTCTTCGACGATAAGAAGAGACCTGTTGTTAATTGCTGCCGTAGAAGGAAAAGTAAAAAAAAAAAATGTCTCAGAGACATGACGTGTCTTAGTATTTCCGTCTTGTTTGTATATAAACGAGTAGTTACAGGAAAATGTAATGAGAAACTTTTTGAGTTTTTTTCATGTCTTTGGGATCGGCGTAGACGACTTCTTCTCCTTCTACGAATGTGGAGGGCTATAAAAGTGAAGTAAGAAAAAAAGAAATGATGGATCTGAGTGAAAAATGATATGGCTAGAAAGGAGGTGACTGTCGAGATTTTGAGTAAAAGGTAGTTATGTATGGAAGAAAAGGACATGCTGCACCGACCCTAATTAAATTGGGATAAGATGATACTAATATAGGGGAATGATGATACTAATGTGAAGACTGATCATATTTTACGTTTTATCTCGGCTAAAATATTAAACGCAAAGCACCGAAAAAGGGTAATATATGCTACCGTCAATATTTGCTTTCGTCTTAGTCGAATAGACACCCTGATCTAGTGCACCAGAATTTGATAGCCATAACCTTGTCACAACCATTCTATTACACGTTTGGTCATTTCAGAAGTCAGTAAATCTTGCTACACTTTTGCTAGTTATCAAACTGTAAAATGGGCCACCAGCCTTTTAGATATCAATTAAAACTTTGGACATAATCTTTCAAAACTCATTAATAAAATATAAACGAATAATTTAGTTATATTTTTAACTGTCGTTTAAATTACATTCATTACATTATCTTATTTACAATCTTATAAGTATTAAGGCACATATTTTTTTAAGTATAATTGATTAAACATGGTTCTCTGATCTACATATATTGTAACATTAGACTTATGGTCTTCAATTTGAAGTTAGGATATATAATTGATAGATAGAAAAACAACAACAGGACTAGTTAAAGAGCCAAGTCACGAATTTCAACCTTGTTTTGCATTGCAATTCCTTGTAATTTAATGACTAGGTTTAAACTGTACCTATGTATAATAATTGCAGAACGGAACGCCAATTGCTCGATCAGTATGCCACTCGTAACTACTCGTAAGGTCCGATATATACTACATATGAAGTCACTGGCTGTGTTTTTTCATCTTGTTTATCTTGTGGAATTAATAAATAAGCAGATTGAATGCATGTGCCACCAGCATCGTGTGCTCAGAATGGCAAATGTCGTCATCGTATCGTGTCAATAACAATTATATTGCGTTTGTTCTCAGAAATAATAGCGCTTTATGCAATTATAAACGGGTGCAGGTTATAAATTATGAAGGTGTATCAATTACGAGATTACGTGAAAGATTTCTTTGACATTTAGTTGCGCTTGCTTGCTTTGTGCTGAGACTCAGTGATTATTTTGAGAAAATCATTTGAGATTTATTAATTTCTCCATATTAGGTATTTACATTTAGTTACACAAATACTACAATACTTGCAATTCCAAATGGCTCATTAATTAAATAATAAGATACTCCCTCCCCATTAGATGCGCTAGCTACCCGCGATTCTATAACAAAATAGTTTAGCACCATCTTACAATATTAGTCACTATCGAGCTCCGGCTCGGATACACTCTGATATAAATTCGGTCACAGTTTCTACTTCACTATAATTAGACACGAACATTAAATCTGTATAATAATCGATTAACATCCGATGAACACATCGAGGTCGCACTTCACTGTCGGTCCAAGGGCTTGCCACGAGTAATCTATATGCTGACGTTGTCGCTGATGGTGGAGATGGGGGCGCGCTTGGCGTGGTCGGGGTGCACAGGGCAGGGGGCGGGGGCCGCGGGCGGGGTTGGGCGGGGCTGGGGCGGGTTGGGCCGGGGCTGGGGCGGGTTGGGCCGGGGCGGGGGCCGCGTCCGGGGCGCCCGCCCCGCGCCCCCTGCCGCCCCGCCGCGCGCCGACTTGTCGAACACTTTGCGGTTCTTAGCGTTGGCCGGCGCGGCCCGCCGTCAGTCTATCACGTGCTTGATCTTCACGTACAGCACGCACGCGAATAGGAACCCGAAGATGGGGATGACTGCCATCCCGACCCCTACCGCTGCTAATATGATCAGGTGGTCCCGTATGTGGTTCGTGAACTGTTGTATGCAGCCCTGGAACCAAAATAGAAGGCGTTTAGTCGTGTTGCGTACAAATGATTGTAAACAAATAACTGATATGGATTGGCGTTATCTAAATCTGTAAAGTCATTGTCCGGAAATTGATAAATTTTTTGATCGTAAATTAAGATTATTTAAAAAAAACAAATGACACACAATACACTTCGCGATTCTGCGACAAAACATTTTAGCCACTGCCTGTATGTAAGTAAATCCATCTGTGGCTAAGAGCGAAAATAATAGGTTTATTTTTATAATTTAATTGTGATTTTCTTCCTACGTCTTTTGTGTTATTTTGCAGCATCGAATGTGTCTTTTACTATGTGGAATCGATCTAATTCCACCCTTATCTGAACTGGCTTCAACAATACAATAAAAGGCTACTCACATGATAGTATATGTTGGAGGGATGGTCCCTGGCGCCGCAGCGGTTGGTGACAGTCTTGCAACACGAGTCGGGCACGAGCAGGCGCGGGTCGTGCTCGTGCCACGGGCTGTAGCGCCAGTCGGAGTACTTCACTGCGCCGCAACATTTGAACTGAGGGACATATCAGAAAGGGTATTATTATAGTTAGCCCATATTGTCCCACTGCAGGGCAAAGAGGTCTCCCTCCATTCCTTCCAACAATCACGATTCCGTGCAACTTCTTTCGAGAAAGGGTATTAACAAAACAAAAAAGGTACATATACTCCATACCATACCTCCTGTCTCTTGTTTTTCGAATGAAGCAAACGACAGACAGAGCTGGCCAGGTTGCCACGTACTGGTTGGACAACATTATTATGAGTCATCGATACGAGACGAAGTAAGTGTTTTAACAACAAAAAAGGGTACCGTCACCATTTAAAAAAAAAATTGAAGAACTACATAGGTAACTCCTACGAAAGCAGATAAATTTCTTATCATCATATTATCTGAAAACGCTTTATTCATTCGAATGAAGGGTTTTCAGATAAATACTCGGTCGCACTAAGAGCCTATATGACTTTGTCCGAATAGCCACCAACTACTGAATAAATTTAAAAAATGGAATAGAATTTGAATGAAATGATCTGCCGAGTATGTCAAATAATCGTAGGTGATGAAACAGTGTCTAAAATTGCCACTCACTTATAATATGAATTTCGTTAAAAACAAATAATGATGAAATTGAAATTTTAATTTCAGTCAAAGGGACCTGTAAAGAAATGATCCACCAAACTGTCCCCCAACTGAAATTAAAATTTTAGTTTTCAGTTTTCCATTTTCGGATACAATTATGGGACCCTTGTTCTCATTTCATCACCGTTTCATCGTTTGACTTGTTTTTTATTTTTTAGTTCAGTTTTTGACATGGCAGGCGGGTTTTTTATTTTTTTTAATTATTTGTTTTTTTTGTTTTACTAATTATAACGTGTTCCATATTATGATGTTTGTGTATAGCTTTTAGGAATCCTTACTGATATTATAAGGATTTCAACAGACGATTTAAATTTTTTGTACGATTTGTCACTTTAAATTTCTTTTAAACATATAGGTAAGTTGCATATATTTTTATAATCCCCTTTTCAAACCCTGTATTTTGATACCCTACTCGATGGTAACAGAAGGAAAAAAATATTTTTCGCCTTAAACAATGGAATCTAGCCGCCCCCATTTACATTTTTTTTAATGCCACCTATCTGAGAACACTTGGGCCAATGAGACCAATCTGACGATACCCTAATTAAAGAAATCCATCGAGTGGTTTGGAAGATATGATGAAATAAAGAATATTACAAACAAAGATAGTCGCGAAAAACATAACCCTTCCCTTGCAGTCGGGTAAAAAGCGTAAAATGGACCTTTCATAATAGTAACTGCGTCTGTGACCATTTTAGACCCCCAGATCCTAATTCTTAACTTTATGCATTAATGTAAAATAATATAATTTCAATAGATTTGCTACAGGGATTTTCAATCGATTTGCAACCAGGGCCGTCCAAAAGCGCGTTGGGTCGACGATATTGTCAGGAGCGCGGGAAGCGGATGGATGAGGGACGCACAGATCAGAAAGGAGTGGCAGAGAAAAGGGGAGGCCTATACCCAAAAAGGGGTCCATATTCCAAACAAAGAAGATTAACAAAAGTACTAACATATTATAAGGAAAATATACTAACAAACTACTAACAACAATTGAAATGTAAATTGGTATGGAATATGGAATAAACGGCTTTATTATTATTATTATTTATGTTTTGACATTTTTTCCTCCGGCTAGCCGGGAATTACTGATGACACGGGCCTAAGCCAAGTGTTCATCAGTTGGGTTAAGGGTGGATATGGACATATTAAAATCCATGCGATTGTGCGCAGACTGTACGATATTGTCCGACTCACACTGCAGAAACTTTCTTACTAGTCTGCATGTGTTTAGAATCACTGCCTTTTGCAGTAGGTGATAGGTGCTAGCTGGTAAGTTAAGGGAACTAAGGGACTGATGAAGCTGTTTGGGGATTACTCCTGTTGAAGAAATGACTATGGGGACAATTACTACTTTTTTTAGGCACCAAAGTCGACTTATTTCATCTTTTAATTCTGTGTATTTGGATAGTTTTTCGGCTATTGTAGTCTGTAAATTGTGAGTGTTTGGTACGGCTATATCTATAAGGAATCCAGTGTTGTTTATTTTGTTAATCAATGTAATGTCTGGTCTATTGCAGTGAATTGTGCGGTCGGTAAAGAGACCTCGGTCAAAGTACATCTTTGATGTGGTGTTTTCTAGTAGTAATTCTGGGTTGTATTTATAATATGGAACTACAGTATCTACAAGCTTGTACTGATGAGCTAGTTTTTGGTGGATAACGTTGGCTACTTGGTCGTGCCTGTGCTTGTAGTCGGTTTGAGCTATCGATTTGCAGGCACCAGTTATGTGTTGAATTGTTTCTGAGTTACTATTGCATTTTCTACATGTGTCGTTTGGTAGATTCTTTATGATGTGTTTTCTATAGTTTTTGGTTTCTATTACTTGGTCCTGTATTGCTAGCATGAACCCTTCAGTCTCTGGGAAGAGTTCGCCTCGATTAAGCCATGCGTTCGACGCTTCTTTGTCGACATTTGGTTGGCATAAATCTTGGCGATGTCTTCCATGGAGAGACTTCTGGGTCCATTCCAGACATTTCGTTTTATCATCAGTCAATCTTTCGTTTTTTTGTTCCGTTGTGTCTTTAAGATTTAGAGGTGTTAAGTGTTGGTCGTTTTGAGCTATTAGTTTGTGGAGTGTCGAAGATTCACTTTTACCAAAAAAGTATTGTCTGAGAGTTGTGATCTGTCGATTGTGAAGATTTAAAATATCGATAAGTCCCCTGCCTCCCTCTTTTCGCGGTAACGTCAGCCTTTGCACGCATGATCTTGGATGGTGTTTACGGAATTTAGTCATTGTAGTGTTAATTTTGCGTTGTAAGTTTTTCAGGTCTGTTTTCGTCCAATTAATTATCCCAAACGAATAAGTGAGGACAGGGATAGCAAAAGTGTTAATTGCTTTTATTGTGTTTCGTGAGCAGAGTTGTGTTTTAAGAATTATGTTTAATCTATGTTGGAATTGTTGTTTTAATTTCTGTTTGATTTCTTTGCTGTGTATTTGACTTGATTGTATGTACCCTAAGTATTTGTAAGTGTCCTGTTCATCCAATGGTTCTATTTGTTCGCCTGTTGCTAGTGTGTATTGATGTTGGTAGTTCTGTCCTGCTCTTACTGAATTTATTTTGCATTTGTCAATACCAAATTCCATTTTAATATCGTTAGTGAATTTCTCTGTTAGGTTGGCTAGCTCGTTAAGTTCATTTTCCGATTTTGCAAACAGTTTAATGTCATCCATATACATCAAATGGTTTAAAATGCTACCATGGCTCCCTTGTTGCCCATCAGCAACAGAGTTTAAAGGGATTCCTAGTGAGGTTGTGTTTAATATTTTTGATAATGGGTTAAGGGCAAGGCAGAACCACAATGGACTTAGTGCATCTCCCTGAAAGATACCTCTCTGTATTTTAATTGGGCTAGTGTCTTTTGTTTCGGTTGGGGTAGTGAGTCTAAGAACAATAGACCAAGTCGTCATTACGGTCTTGAGGAATGCTATCACTGATGGGTGTATCTTGTATATTTCTAGTACTTGTACTAGCCATGAATGGGGAACTGAGTCATAAGCTTTTTTGTAGTCTATGTACATGGTAAACAAATCGGATTTGGACTTCTGGACTTTTTTTAAAACAACTGAGTCGATTATTAATTGTTCCTTGCAGCCTTGGCTAAACTTTCTACATCCTTTTTGTTGTTCGGCTAAGATGTTGTTGGCGTCAATGTGTTCATATATGAGTTCGGAAATACAAGATGTGATAATTTTATACAAGGTCTGCAAGCATGTAATGGGTCTGTATTTCGCAGGATTTGAGAGATCATTATGATCTTTTGGTATCATAAAAGTAGTGCCAGCTGTTACGAAAGAGGGTATTGATTTAGGGTCATGGATAAATGTATTAATGAAATTATATAAATAACAGTGAATTGCTGTAAATTTCTTGTACCAGTAACTATGTATGTGGTCTGATCCAGGAGCTTTCCAATTATGTAACTTTGCCAGAACTTTATGAAATATATCTGGGGATATGTGCTCAAATACCATTGGCTGAATATTACTATTGTTATTTGAACATTCTGATTGTATCCAATCAGCTTGAGAGTTATGGCAAACAGGTTGTTCCCATATTTTTGCCCAGAATTGTTTTAAAGTTTCTGGATCAGGTGTGTTATTTTCATTGTCATGTAGAGTGTTCTGTTGAATGTTGGTGGTTGTCTGTCTGATATTGCGATAAAAAAGTTTTTCATTGTTGATGAATTGAGTGTTTTGTTGTTTTCTTAAATTGCATGCTTTATATCTTTGAAGTCGACCTTTTACGACGCAGAGTTTTTGTTTTAGTGTGTCGAGTGTATGTGCTGCTTTTGTGTTAGGTTTTTCGTGTATGGTATGAATTCTATATTGTTTTATTATCTTGTTAACATGTTTACTTAATTTTTTACTACTATTGCCATTTATAAATTGTGTCATTCTACCTATTTTCGTCCGTAGATCTTTAAGTTTTCCTTCTAATCGTCTTTGCCATTTCGGCTTGAATATTGGTTTTGGGACCCGAATACTTTCTCGTGGTTCAAGTGATATCCTTGCCCCATTTACTTTAGCGGCTGTCCATGCTGAACAATAAATGACGGTTTGAAATGTATTGAAATCGGTGTCCTTGTCAACATTTTCTGGGAGAATGATTTTGTTTAAGTAGCTAATTATTCTTGAAAGATTTTTAGAAGGTTTCTGTTTTGGAATATAAATTCTATTAGTAGGACCAGTTTCTTTAAAATAAATTAGTGCTTGTTGAAAAGTATCATCTATCAATGAATCCCTTTCTGGGTTTACTTCTGGAATAGCTACAATATCTGTTATAGTATTGAGCTCAATGTTATGCGATGTTTGTGTGTTTGGTGCAGATTCTTCTATGGAGTTAATTTCGGCGTTGTTTGTAAATTCGGTATACGTTATGTTTCTCCTATCTGCGACCGTTTCCCTATTGTTGTGTGAGTTGCGTTGGGTGCGTATTCCAAGTTCTTCAGCTACCTCTGCCTTTAACGAATTTAATTTATCATTACTGATGTATTTATTGTTTATTATTGCTCTTCTCTGATCAGCTATTCTTTGTTCGCTTAGATGAGCAAGTGATGGGAAATTGCTAACGAAATCGTCATACATACGTTTTCTGTATACCGTTTCATTTGAACCTAAATCTGTAACTCGGTAATAAGACCGCATTATACCTTCATTCTGTTCACTAGTCCATCTCATCCGAGTTTGTGTTCTATTTTGTGTAATATGTGCATTAACAGTTGTAGGTTGTATTTGTGTAGGTGTTAATATTTGTTGGGTATTATCTAAAGTGTTTTGTGTCTGTAGGGTGTAATGATTGAATTGCAGTTGTTCTAACTCTTTTTCTACTTCGTTTCGTATGTCGTCTATTGCTTTTTGTGGTAATAGTTTGTTATTTATGATAGCCCTACGTTGGTCTCCTATTCTCTGACGGCTAACCTGCATATCTGGGAATTTTTCTATGAATTTTAAGTGGAGTGGTTCGAGGTATGTTCGTTTATCTATATCTAATAAAGTTAATTGAAAGTAAGTACGCAGAATGAACATATTCATTTCAGGTGTCCATCGCCTGCGCTTACTTGGAGCGCTTGTAGCGGGTGCAAGGTCATTGTCAAGATTGACATCTCGCACAACACTATCAAGCGTGCTGGTGGTGGACAAGCTGGCTTTACTTCTTGTCATGTAGGAGGGGCGAGTCGAAGGGATGGATGAAAATAACGAAATCGTATCATCGCCCGTGGAATCGGCTGTAGCTTCTACGTTGTGAGCCCGCCTGTTCAGCTCACTACGACCAGCTGTAACAATATTTTCGGTGGGAGCCCGCTTGCTCAACTCCTCACCGCCGACGGTTCGCATGCTGTGGCACCCAGCATCGGCTCCAGATGCGCCCCGGCGCTCCCCGGGAAGCGACCGCAAATTGTATATTCTTTTACTACTCATCTCCATCAAGGGTTACCCTGCCTTGTTAGCCGCGTAAGTTTTTTGTACAGATGTACAGTACGCGTGTCCGCCCCCCACGTGAGCTAGGTGTTCAGCTCGGACGTAAGGTTGGATTTTAGGGGGCTTATTATTATTATTATTATACCCAACAGTGGGTGATTTCAGGCTGAAATGATGATGATGATGATTGCTACAGGTTTGCTGTTCCATTCTTTTGTTATAAATTATTCATTTTAGATAAAACTTTGTCGCTAGCAATACCTACATTTGTTTAGATCTTTCTTACAGTCCCGGGCATTTAGCCAAGAACTCATCCACTATCAGCGCGTGACAATATGGTTACATGACCAAATAAAGATAAAATTGTTATTGGCTTAGTCACGCCACAAAGAAAATATTTATATTGCGTGATTATTTCATATAAGAACTACATTAATTCATTAAATAAGGTTGAACATAATATCTGCCGTAGGCCAGTCGAACATTACAGGATTGTAATAAATAGTAGAGAATTATAAATAGGGTCGCCCTTGACTGCATAGGGTCAAGTATAATTTATCGTTGGGTAACGTCTTTCCAGGACGAGTACTCTCCGGGGTCAGCCAGTTCAGAAGATTAAACACAAGCAAAATTGAAGAAGACCCGTCCTTTCAGGTTCCGGCGGGTGAAACCGCGGCGGGATCAACTAGTTTAAAATGAAATATGAATGCTTTGAGTTTAATTCGTGGTTAAAGTTCAAAGTTCACCACCAAAATGATGTATACAGCCAGTACCTACATCAAGTTACCCGAAATTGACAATTTTTCCCAATAAACCAGAAATTTGACAGAGTTAGTAGCTTGATGTGACGCCTGTACATTTTGTGATATCTTGTGCGTGATAAATAAATCTTTTTTTCTTCTATAATACCAACCTCAGTCTGCATCTTATCCACAGCATTAGTGATAGTAGTGTCCAACGCGTAGTTAGACAAGAATGTGTTATTCAGTTCAGCTCTCAGCTCGTCCTCCACGGCCACTTCGTAGTAATACGCCAGCCCCCCCGCCCCCACCTCCAGGATGAACGTTATCAGCAGGAAGTATGTGTACTGGAATATCAGACATATTGCGGATTAATGGAACAAAATGGTTTGTAGTTGGATAAGCTTGTGGATAGTTTAGTTAACCTGACAAATGCCGTCGGGGCTGCGGGTTGTTCGAAAGAGAGATACCGCGGCCTCGGCACAAAGGGCTAAGAAGGAACATGGGTGGTTTTTAGTCAGTAGAAGTCTGACAATCCCTACCGCTCTGCCCAGAGCGGGAGGAGTCATTTGATGATTCCCCCCCCCCCAAAATGGAATACAGTTCCTTTCTAAGCACGGAACCCATAGCTTAGGCCGAAGATACGGGCGTTTCACTTTTAGACATAGATTTAGTTAGGTGCCGAAACTAAAAATTAATAAACACAATTGAACCAGTTGTCCCTACTCCGGACGTATTATCAAAACTTATAAATCTGTAAATGCTATGGAGTAGGGTTCATTTGAACATTTTGAAGAAATGTAGGTCGCCCGGGCGGTGAGATGGGTAGACGATATAGTTGCCATCGAGGGAAAAACCTGGATGAGACTGGCACAAGAACGTGGCGATTGGCACCAGAAAAGAGAGGCCTATACCCAGCAGTGGGTGAATTCGGGCTGTGGATAATGATGATGAGGGTTCATTTCCAAGTTTCGAGCTACTTTCGGACGGGCCCGTATTTTCGTTGTCGGACTTAAGACTCCCTGAACCGCTGATAGGTCCGACGACTATTCAAGATATGAAAATTAAGCGGATATCTTATTGTACGGGAAATCTATATAAAGTGAGGCCATGTTATACTGGAAATTGATTGCTTGTATATTAGAAAAAAGTAGCTACTCGAAACGAAAATAAAATAAATATCTATAATCGTTAAAAACGTTGACTTCTGGCATTGTACGCAATCACTTGTGGTTAACTGGTTAAGCCACGGTCACGGCAAAGTCCTAAAAAAATATCCACCAGTTGGAATATAACTTCGCATAATATTATCTAGTTTAATCATATCTTTTTTCCTTGTATTTAATTTAAAAATATCTAAAGGAAACTCCCATGACGCACAATCTCTATTGAAAAAAAAAATACTGATTTTTGGAGTTGAGATAGACCAGGTGCTTTCCCCACTTTCAGAACAGGTTCAACTAATCAACATTAAGGGTATTTCCTCAAAAGCATATTCATGCCTTGCTTAGATCTTACATAATCTCGAGAGAAATATGTAGTCTTTAAAATAAAAATTTATTTGTTCAAATTAAGTAGAGAATTAGTACTACTAAAAGTGCAATATGAAAATTTAAAATGAACTGAATATCAAAATTACTCAAGTCAGTCCCCCAAAACGCCCACCTTCAAAATAATATAATAAATTAAAGGTTTATTTTAGAAATTTGTACAACTTTTGCAGGAAATCTTACATAGAGTAGGTCCTTATTTTTCAGTATACCCTACTTTTCAAGTAAATGATATCCAAGTTCTAGGAGATCCCGCTCTTAAATCCCAAGAAGTAGTGGTGGAACAAATGACGCATCGACCTTTGACGCGTACTCCTCAGCAAATGACGCATCGACTTTTGACACATTTCTATCAATAATAAATACTCACACATAACAAACTGGTTCTGTTCTCAGTCTTGAGGCCGCAACAGCCGAGCGCGCATAGGGGGACTCCCATAGCCCCGGCTATGATGAGCAGGTACGCGATAGCGGGGTAGGTCGGCGTCGGTAGCAGCGACACGTATCGATGTCGATACGACACGGTCCACGCCCCCACCCCTAGTACACCGGCGCCTGCGAACTGAGTCACACAAACTTGCTTATCTGACTGACTGATAACTGTTATCAAATAATATCGGTTTTGTTTACTTTAGTACGTGGAAGTGTTACTGAGTCACACCTTTGATGTTGTAATTGAATTCTTTTGTCTAGATTTATTTTTATCATTTCAATACGATCCGCGACTTCGTCCGCGTGTATGGATACCAGCAAAAGCGGCACCTACGGGGTCCAAAACGACCCTATCTTTCAAGCAGGAACCAACCATAAACATTGTCAAAATGTCATTGAAATCGGTTGGGTAGTTTCACCTTTCGAAGATTGGCATGTATGGACATTGTACGTGATTTTTATATAATAAAGCTAAGATACTTTGCTTCACTGCTACTGGTATTCAGCTGCATCCAGTTAGACTGGAAGCCGACCCTAACATAGTTGGGTTAAGGCTAGGCAGATGATGTTATAGGTACCGTGGCAAAAATATTAGTCAGAGCATGGATGACTGCACACTGTGTATTTGACGCACATTCAGGTGCCGTGTAGGCTATTTATATTGCTCCCTTTGTATCTACAGGCTGTTGTTTAACGCTTTAACGCACACTGGAGCCGTTAACCATTCATATTTTTTTTTACTATGAAAGTCCATACTACAACGTATTTTTATAAGTGACCTAATAAGGCTTAGGATCACCTACTAGTAACAAATAGGTGAAGTGGTGTCGAACCAGTGCAGCACTAATTCATACCTACGCGGTGTTTAGGTTGAAAGTGAGTCAACGTCATTTCACGTCAAAAACCCACATTGTTTAGCTAGGCAAAGAACTTTAAAAGGAAATGTTGGTTAAGGAAAGTACACAATGATGATAGAATAAAATGCCTAATTTTGTTTAATTTTTTTCATAAACAAAAAATATGTTCAGAATCGGAATAATTACTAAATGAAAGCCTATCGATGAAAAATAAGACTAGGTAGGTTACCATGATGGGCCCGACGTCTGTCGGGGCTGCGGGTTGTTCGAAAGGGATACCGCGGCCCTAGAGCACAAAGGGCTAAGAAGGAACATGGGTGGTTTCAGCGTTTAGTCAGTAGAAGTCTGATACTCCCGCTCCGCCCAGAGCGGAAGGAGTCATATGATGATTTCCCACCCTCCAAAAAAAAGGGGTTACCATGACGTCTTTTGTGTTAATGTCACTCCAGTGTGGGTAAGAGCTTTCTCACTCTGTAATAAGATTAAAACAATATTGCTTCGTCACAGTAGGTTACCTGCAGGGTTGACCGTACATAGATTGAAGAGTGCGGAGTGAGTTGCCCTCTCAGAATGACGACAACCAGAAAACCCACTTACACGAGTTACATGTTTTCCTTTTCAGATTAATTAAAATACATTAAAAGTACCGATAAAGTTACCAAGATAACCGCTAAAATTAGGTATTGCTCAAATATTATACAATAATATAACATCACGCCTATAATCCCGAAGAGTTAGGTAGAGGTGTACCCATTAGTTCACCTACATTTCGCCAGTCTCATGTAATAGGGGGCGAGCCTATTGCCATCAACCGGGCAACAATCCAGACTCCGTGGTTGCTACTGTAAAATTCTTGGTAGACGAACCGTACCGAACCGTATGACACTGACCGACATGGGAATTCAACCCAGGGCTACTAGCTCAGCAGTCGCCCTTGCGACCACTACACCAACAAGGTAAATATTGCCCAAATATCTTCATGTTACAAAAAAAACTCGAGTTTATCGCAAAATAAGCGGTTACAGGAAGTGTTTCGTCCGCACGCTATTTACTGAAATAGTTTAATCTTATTGTACGCATTCAAACGTGTTTTGTAAGCTAAATAATAGGAGGGCTATTTGGCCATGAAAGGATTATGTCGTTCATTCCTCAGCGAGGTAATCTTTGCAGCATTATAGGCAAGCAACCTAATACCTAGTTAATTCGTTTAGGACACTTGCCGGTTTCATAATTCTCTATTTTCGGAGCGACCTTAATGCCCGTTACATTAACACTAGGTAACATCTAAATTAATGCATAAATATGTAAGCACTGTAGGAACTTTTACTTTCGTTGCTGAGGCCAGAGTGCAGCGTTAAAGATTCAATAGTGTTCTTTTATTTAGACATTAGTTTAACCTCCTCCTGCCTCATTCGTATAGTGGTTGGTCGACTCCTGAGCATAAGGTTCTGGGTTCGATTCCCAAGTGGGGCACAGTGTTGTTGGATTTTTCCATCACGAATATCTCAATAGCAGCATTGGATTTGTGCTCGGTTGAATGCAATAACCTCGCCCCTATTAAATAAGAAAAAAAGACAAATGGTGAAATGTAGGTGTTATTATTAGGTATACCTCTGCCTAACCATTCGCGGATTACAGGCTGGATGTTATATTAATAATTGACTGTCAGCTAATGTTTGTTTAAACGGGTTCAAATCCAGTATCGCTGTAGCATACTGTACCTAATAGGTACTTCCTCAGTTCAAGAATAGGCAGCATTTATAAATGATATCTGTAACGACCGATAAGTATGTAATTGGTCGCGAACTCATTCTCTACAGTGAAACGATACGGCAAGGTTGAATAACAGAGCATAGGGGCACGATTATATGCACCATGAGCACATGGCGAAGCGAAAGACACGCGTCACGAAAAGGAAAGTGAAACGGATTTCATGCATTACTTTTTTTGCTTTTGTTAGCCTTTGGATCTGGACTCACAAGATTTAGGGGGACTAAAATTAGACTTTTAGACTCTAAATATCTACATCCTTATGATAAAAAACATGGACAACTATGAAAAATACTAAGCGAGCCACTCTCTGGGAGAATGCAGGCTGACAGTGCCATACTAAACTAGAATGGGGAGATGCAGATACCTTTAACTTTTGATGTTGTGTAAGAGCCTCAGCCAAAAGTTTTTCGAATGGTCTAGATGAGGTGTTTAGTAAGACATTAACTCACCAGAAACACCACATTGAAGATATGTAGAACGCATTTCAAGAAGTTCACGCTACAGCAGTCCGCGTCTCTAGACTTGCGCGGCTTCACTTTCTTCTTTTTGGCCAGCAGTGCACTCGCATCTTTCTTCTTTTCTTCAGCCATCGTCAATAAACCTCGGTCCAACGGTGGTTAGTCTTCTTCACCTGACTTCTCTTATTTTCATGTTCGTTTTAATTCTGAAAACATAAAGAAACTTATGTTATTTCAAGAAAATAGTATAAAGTATCTTCAGAAGACAACTTTGAAATACTTACAGGATTGATTCGACATTTATAGTATTGCTACTCATCAAGGATTTGAATAATTGAAAGGCATGAAAACGAATTACATTGTTTATTAATTAAATTCCTAAAATAGCTTATAAAAGTGGAATATAGTACAACACTTAAAATTCTAAATAATTATACAACAAAACGTCTCAAAATAATTGATCCACAGTTAGTACATTTAATAAAACAAAATAGAATGATGTATACAGAATAAAAACATTGTATTATGAAGACCTTGTAAGAGTGCGAAAAATATATATACAGAAAATTTGAGTTTTATAAAAGTAGGTAAAGCAATAATGAATTACATTATTACAGTTCATTCAGTCCTTATTTTCATCACAATGTAAATTCATTCTATGCAACCTTATTTCAATACTGCTTTAGAATCCTTGGGATTACATGAATACATATTTTATTGGATTATAAATAAATATTTTTTTTTTAGATTAGATAAGGAGAAAGTAAAGGTGGGCCCACACCACCTGATGGCAACTGCTGAAAATTTTGCAGCTTATATTGCTGGCTGTATTCACCTAGCCACTGGTCTGCTTGGTGCAAAGTTTACTATTTCTCCAGTTCTATTACTGCCCAATAGAGACGAGCTGTCGCCAGGTATGGTGTGGCGTATCCCTAATAAAATAATACATAAATACATTTTAGATGATTACTCAAGTTTTTGTTTGATTATTATTTATTAGTACTTTTAAACATTTTTAAATAAATGCACCTAATTCCTTATTCATTATTTATGTCGATGTAGCTTGCTTAAATTCTGGACAACTTGTATTGTTATCAATGAGAAGTAGTTATCACAACCCTGCCCATTGTCAAATAGGATAAAGCATACCCTGGCACTATGTTACACTAAATTTATAAAACAATGGTTCTCATTAAAGAGTTCTGTGATGGATCTAGTTATCAGCTATTAGTTAATTATCATTCTTCACTTAACATTTTCTTATTCGTCATAATATTTGAGAGTAGTTTCTAACTTTTCAACCACTCTTTTGTAAAACGTTACTTGCTGCCTTAAGAACTTTTGCATTGTTGCATTCAGGTCTTTTGTTCTCTCGGCTTTGAAATGATTAATTTCGGCAAGAAGTGCATAAGATATAACATCGGTTCTCCGCAGTACCTCGTTTAGTTGTGCTATTTCCATCTTGTTTTCAGCTGTCAGCCTCTCACATTCCCGTTTTTTCTGCACTGCACTCTTGTGGGTAGTTAGTACATCAGGAAAACCTCCGACAACACCCTTATACAAATGGAATTTATCACCTAGAGGCTCCCAATCATAAGTTGGTTGATCACCGTACATTCTGCCTATGTCAATGTACGCACTGCCAGTCATCTTGACTGCTGTTGTTAGCTTTGATGTGGATGCTAGTGACCCCTCATCCAAACTTAGTGAAGCAGCGAGGCTACAGAATGCTTCACCAACTTTCTGACAGTCAGCTCTGTATGCGGTTTGAAGTTTCTTAGTGTGTGCAACACACATGCCAGAGACTGACTTGACAGAAGTGTCCATACTGTTGACGAACATATGGCATTGCTCAGTTATATGGTCCACTTGAGTCTGTAATAAAGCTTTTTCAGGTACTACTATTGATATGCAATAATTAAGACCTAATAAGGCATCTCTTTCAGCTTGCCGTTTACCAGCTTTCCACCTTTTTTCATCAGTACAAGTGAGGAAATGTTGCCATACTTCACATTTGGATAGTACTGGGTGCCTGCACATCCAGTCTACAAATTCTTGTAACTGTACTCTTCTACGCTCTATTAGCTGCTCATCGTACCTGCCAGAGATTTGTTTATCTGGCAATGGTGGGATTGGGATTAGTGTAAATTTTTCTTGTAATCTTTCATGCAGCCAATCAAAATGCTTGTATCTTCTAGAAACCTGAATATTGTTAAAAGATGGTGTTAACTGATAGGCGATGAAACTTTTGATACCTTTGAACTTGGATTCTTTCTTTGGTGAGGCCACAGAGACATTGTATGGTTGTGATATTGGCCACCATTCATATCTGTCCTCTTCTTGGACGATGTATACTTTTTCAGAGTCTGCGACTTCAACATTTAATGTGGCAAGTAAATAACTCTCACCACTGACTTTAGACGATGGTGCAAATTTACTCTTTCTGACAGTACCCACTGATGATCCATAGTTAGAAACTGTTTCTTCATTTTGGTTGTTAAAGTCACTAATAGGCATCCCTGGTAACGGAGTTAGCTGCTGATTATATTGAGGTTTCTTTTCTTGTGGAACTGGTCCTATTTCAGAGTAAGTGTCATCATCCCAATCGTCATCCCAGCCTTCCTCATGAGAAGCTCCTCTTTGAAAGTTGCTGTCCCCTGCACTGAACTGTTGGTCACCCCAGTCATCACTTGCTTGATCATACCGGGGTGCTGCAGGTGCTGTTTTAGTCTGAACTGATTCTTCAGGTGCTAGTTTCCGAACATACGCAGCCGGAAATAAGCCTGTCTCTCCATTCGCTTTTCTTCCTTCCCACCAGCCTTCACCAATTTCTGTATTTACTAATGTCAATACTTCTCCGCAGGTTATTGACATCTCTGTGGTATTGGGCTCCCCCGAGAAGTCATACAGAGCTTGTACTTGGGCCGTCATTTTGGGACCCCTCACCTAAAACAATTTCAAAGATTATTAAATTAAGCCAACACGGTGTCTATGGACAGATTGAAACATAAAGTACTGACAACACACTATCTTATCATTGTTATCTACAAAAGTAGGGAGTATGCACATATTATGTGATAATATCTAAGTTCACGCGAATACTGTTCTCATTATTATTAATACTGGCTTGTACGATTTAGGGCGTCGCACACTGCAAGGCGCTGACACATATTCCTAATAGCCCCTAATTAACCATAGTTGAAACCTAATTGTCCAATGTGCGAGGGGCATAAATAAGGTGCTTTATGGCAGATTTTAAAGAAAACTGGACTAATAGTATTCTAAATGGCTTTCTATTGTTCGGAAATACAATAACATTACAATGGAAATGCAAAATTCTACGTAGGAATACCTGTTTTCGTAAGACGGACAAAATTTATAAAACATTGTAGTCTGCTAGCATCAGTACCGAAAAATAAAGTGAGCTATTATGTAGGGAATATGCTGTATAAAATTGCACAAACATTGTAATATATTGTAAAATCTTTTGGTTTTGTGATGAAAATCAAACCAATGACGTCAATTTGTAGAGCGTGTTTCGAGTATTTTTCACAGAGAATTTTGACTTATTCATAGAGAAACTTATACACATATCACAATTACATTCACAAACAACCTGTTAATACAATATACAATGACTTCTACTTACTTGTATCACTTTAAAATAATTATTTCAAGGCGGATACACCGATTGAACAGTCATCTGTTTGACAGATCACAAAGAATTTGTTTTTCGTTACACCTTGTTCTCGTTTACGTGGCAATTATACTTTAAAATTGAAGCTAGCCATTGGTTCATTCTATACTAATAGTATTATAGCCAATGGCGCGTTAACAAAATGTTTTATCTGCAGTACAATCTGTTACATTGAATGGGTAACCAATGGCAAAACAGGTTTACAGAGAGAAAGAACTTGTGTCGTTGGTTCATAAAATTGCTCATAGTTTCGGAGAGATGGCGTTGTTTGAAGCATTCGTTATGAGTGATATTTTTAGCCAGTGTTTTTTTTCTTTTATTTTCAGCGTTAGCTTTTTTAGCCCTTTGGAACCGTCATAATGCTGCAGCCTGAGATAGGGTCAATATTCACGAAAAAAGTACCTACAGAGATAACTATTTAACTAGGTACTACCTCATGTGAATTGGATTAAACCAGCGAATGATACTAGCCGGTTTCCTACCCTATATTATTTTTGCCTGTCTTTGAATTTGAGGGTCTAAAACCTAGGCCCGTACTTGCCCCTGGGAATAAAAAAGTCTTAATATACTAGCGTAGTATTGTTCTTTGGCAGACAACGGTCAACTGTGACTTTACCATAGCAGAACTATGGTAAAGTCACAAGTAATAATGCTTTGAAATTGTTTTTGAATTATTTTATTGTTACTTACCTTGTTTACAACTACTTACAGTTTGCCAATGTCAGTTTATCTTTAAGCTCGAACTGTTTCGTTAACATTTATGCAAATTCTTTCCATTACATACACAGTACTCACAATTATATACACGCTACACACATACATTCAAAACTAATATACTTTAAACTATCTATTTGTATAATCTTTACACAAAGAAAGCCTTCCGATACGTGCTTAGTTCATAATTACATACCTACAAATCTTACATACACATTAATTCTAAACATTTACTCTCTAAATGGGTGACACTTTATTAACTTTAAATGAAATAGACAACATTGAGATCGCCCGTACCGTCGAGTGTGATATGTCAGATCTAAAAAAACATGTTCACATAAACAAAAACGACCTAACTATTATTTCCCAAAATATAAGGAGCATTTACTGCAATTTCGACGACTTTTTGCTTAACTTATCAACAGTTAACTTTAATACTGATATCATAATTCTGACGGAATGTAGACTTAATTCTTCTAAACCAATTCCCCAATTACAAAAATATCAGTCCTACTTTACGTCACGCCAATTAAACCAAAATGATGGAGTTGTTGTTTATATTAAACAAGGATTAAAACACAAAGTAAAAGAAATCAAGTTATCTCAAGCGTCTTGCCTTCAATTAGACTTACTTAACAATATTGTATTGGGTATTTATCGTTCCCCTTCTAATACTAACACTGATAACTTCGTGAGTTCGCTTAGTGCTCACTTAGATACACTAAATTCCTACAATAATATCATTATAGCGGGAGACATAAATATCAATATCAAACCAAAAGAATCAGAGACGAACAGTGACCTTATCAATAGAAATAGCTATCTCAATATGTTGGCATTGTATGGTATCCTACCTGGACATGTACTACCTACTAGAGAAAGGAACTGCCTTGATCATTTTATGATAAAAGTACATAAGAAAAAGGTCTCACCATTTATTGCTATATTACACACCACTATTACCGACCATTATACCACCTTCCTGGCACTTACTAAATTAAAAAACGTTCACATCCCTGACAAAAATATCACTAAACTAGATTATGATCAGGCCTTAAAAGATTTACAACAACAAAACTTATCTGAATTACTCCTCTGTAATGACCCCAACTTATTAACTACTCTTCTCATTAGTAAACTAATCGATAGCATAAAAAATAATACCACTATCCGAAGGGTACCTAATAATAAGCGTATAATAAAGCCGTGGATTACTACAGGTATTCTACGTTGCATAAGAAACCGTAATAATCTACAAAAAAAATCTAGACTTGACCCACACAATGATATACTAAAAATAACCTATACTAGGTACAGGAATTATTGCAATTATTTGATCAAAAAATTGAAGCGAAAATATGAAAGAGATTTACTTACAAATTCGGTATCGAACAGTAAATTGCTCTGGAAAAATATTAAACATCTAACCTATTCTAATAATTGTAAAAATGATAACTCTGAAATATTAAACATAAGAATGTCAACTAATGACTCAATAAATTTTATAAACAATCATTTTGCTAATGTAGGTCAACAGTTAGCTCAAGAAGTCCAGCTTAATATAACTAATCCTAATAATAATCAACTAAAAAATTTACCATCCCAAATTAACACCTTCGTTCTTCTAGACACCGACCCTGATGAAGTTGATAAAACATTGATGAGTCTTAAGTCTGACAGTGCCCCCGGATGTGACAATATACCCACAAAATTTATAAAATTTGCTAGAGCTGAAATTGTTCCCATTATAGCTCACCTGACTAATCTCTGTTTCCAAAAAGGTATTTTTCCTGATTTGCTAAAGCAATCCATTATCATCCCAGTACACAAGGGGGGGGATAGAGACGATGTCAATAACTACCGACCTATATCTGTTTTACCATGCATATCAAAAATTCTGGAAAAATTATTAAATCATAGATTAGTCCAATATTTAACCAAATTCAACATATTTTCACATTCACAATTCGGTTTTAGACAAAAATTATCCACTGAGGATGCAGTTACTGGTTTGAGCTCTTTAATAACTAAGCATCTTGACTCTGGGAATAAATGCTTGACTGTATTCTTGGACCTCAAGAAAGCATTTGACACCGTCTCTGTCCCCGTCCTAGTGAAAAAGCTGGAGAAGGCTGGAATAAGGGAAACTGCTCTCAACTTATTAAAAGACTATCTATCGCAGAGAAAACAACAAGTTAGGGTAGGAGAGGTTACAAGTGATCAAGCGGCGGTATCATTCGGCGTTCCTCAGGGAAGCGTACTAGGCCCAACACTCTTCCTGGTGTACGTTAATGACCTCTGCAACATGAACATCAATGACGCAGAGGTCTTCTCTTATGCCGATGATACTGCGATAGTCTTCTTTGGTAACTCCTGGAAAGATGTGAAGCGAAAAGCTGAGGTAGGCTTGGCCCATGTAGCTAACTGGCTTATCAATAACTTGCTCACACTAAATACATCTAAAACGAACTACATATGTTTTAGTATAAGCAAAAACACACAACCTAGTGATAATTTGAACATAAAAGTTCATGTATGCGGTGATACTAATAATAGACAGTGTAATTGTTCGGTTATTAAACAGGTCACACAGACAAAATATTTAGGCGTGATACTCGACCAACGATTATCCTGGTATCCCCACCTTGATCAAGTAACGAACAGACTTAGGAGATTAAGCTGGATTTTCAAGACTCTCAGACATATCGCACCAAAACAAATAAATACGAACAGTAAACTAAACTCGTCTAGAAACATATTAAATGAGATTTACGTGGCCTTAGTTCAGTCTGTCTTGACATATTGCATCCCCGTTTGGGGTGGGGCTGCAAAAACCAATTTTATCAATGTAGAACGCGCCCAACGAGCGTTAATTAAGACCATGTATTTTAAAAAGTTAAGATATCCTACTGAAACCCTGTATCAGATAAGTGATTTGCTCTCAGTTCGTAAATTATACATTATTCAAATAATTCTAAAAATGCATAAAACCTTAAAATATGACTCAAGTAAAATAACCCAGAGAAGAAAAGATCTAATCGTACAAATTCCCCATACTAAAACTGTATTTGCGGGGAGACAATACAACAAGCGATCAGCTTTCCTTTATAATAAAATTAACAGTAAAATTAACATATACCCAAAAAAATACTACGAATGCAAAAAAACTTTAATAGATTGGATAAAATTACTAAATTATGACGACACGGAGGCACTTTTGGAACACATTAAGTAAAATTTTGTGCTAATTGGGTAGTAATAAACACTCAACTTATCCACACATATAGCTATAAACACCATAAGCACAACACACATATATACTCACACATGCGCACGCACACACATATATACACACACACACACACACACACACACATGATTAAGATTAGTAATACCTAGCTGTAAATACCTAGGTTAATTTATATTTTGTATTGCTTAGCTATGGAAGAGCGGGGCTCCCCAACACAGGCATTACTTGCTTACAGGGGAGCTCCAAACACAAATATTGTAAATCTAAACTTGTTAAAGCAATAAACCATTTTGTATTTTTGTATTTTTTAGAACTTCCGGTAAACATCCGCTCTATTTTATGTTGGTTTATTATGGTATCTTAGATATTCCTAGATTTGTTTTTCGAAATAAGATTTGGCGGAGTTAAATATTTTATTATACGGTTAAAAGATAGATAAATTATTTATGAAGTACCTACCTATAATTACTTATGTTTATCGGGTAAAACCTTTTTACTGAAAAGTAGGTAGGTATTTAGGTAATAGCCAGTGGGGAGAGCGGCCGAGTTGTTTCGAGTTTCCAAAGATCATCGAAGCCGGTTTTCCTATTCAATGAGCAAGGGGTAAAAATAACAAAGATAAGTAGATTCAAAAATCCTTTGTTTACAGGAACAAAGTACTGTGTAGAAATCTACCTACTAACCTTCATGTATAAGAAAATTTTATTAGTTTTGTAGAGTGGTGGATTTAAGAGAATACTACAAGACTTATACTTATATATATATATAGACAATATCTACATTATAGGTTTGTCCGTAGACCTTTTACGTCTACGTCTTCTCGTGGTCGAACTTGGATTTCCATGTAGTTTGTAGGTTTCCCCTACTATTCGAACTAAAAAAACATCAGGTTGCACTCCGGGAGTGCCGGCAGAAGTGAAAACTTGAACATACGTTACATTACACACACGTAGTGGATTTTTGAATATTTCGGAATGGTTAGGGAATAATTTCGCACGAATTGCTTTATTTATCAGCATAAAAGGTGGTTAATTCTCACTTTTAGAAATTTAATTTTTTCGACATTTGACACACGCACATTCGCGCTTGCGCCCTGCACTGTCTTACGAATGTTCGATCAGATCACGTGTCTATCACGATCACGTGAATCCTGACGCGAGTTTAACATTTTTTACCCATCCCAAAAAAAGTGCACAACGCCGCTAAAGAAGTTTTCATTTTAAATAAAATTTCACCTGCTCAAATAAAACATTTTACATCTGCTAGAGTCGTAGCGCCGCCCGTAACCTTCGTTCTCTTCGTAGCAGTCACACGAAGCTGACCTATCGGTATTCGGGAGTTGAATTTGGATGAAAAACCTTTCCTACTCCGGAATCAAAAGTATTCGGAATGAATGTGTACCAACCTCAAAGAGAAAATCTCCAAGTAACTTGCGTGTAAGCTTTTAGTGAAACTGGGAGGATGAATGGTTTTATTGAATCGATCCCGAATGTGATGTTCTTTTTAACGCGAAAAGAATCTTAATATCTAGGTCTTTGGATAAATCTTGCCCAAGTAATTTATTTTAGTACGAACATTTTACTGGATGAATTTATTTTATTGTAATAAACTGGAGTTACTAACCGATATTACCTACTTACTTTGAGGTCGTGGATTCGATTCCTGGGTCGGACTAAATGTTATTGGGTTTTTCCATCACGAATTTCTCAGTAGCAGCGAAGGAGTCTGGATTTGTGTCTGGTTGTTGGCGATAGTCCGCGATAGGAGCAAGTGCCCTATTGCATGGGACTAAAACATACTTAACTGGCAAAATGTTTGCGGGTGACACCTCTGCCTAACCCTTCGGGGATTACATGCGTGATGTTATGTTATGTGATCATTTACATCCGTGTTCTGTGACGAGGGCAATAAAATCAGTCATCCTCTTTAAACTGAGTATCTTGCGGTGACGACAATGTGTCGACTTTGCCTGACTGATAAACGTCGGTTTAAGTCTGTCGTAGTTATGACTCAAAAGTTCTGGTTTAAGTATTGACCTGACTTCATGAGTCAGGTTGTACAAATTTTCCTAGTACGCGTAGTAAGGGGTAATGTCCATATTATGTAATTTAAATGAATAATGAATTACTAATACCAGTTATACGTACCTACATAAATATTTAGGTACCTACTTATGCCATTATTGTACAAAGTAGGCTTTAGTCACCTCTAGTTAAGTGAAAATTACACACTTGTGACGTTGATACGTTTAGTTGAACGGGCTTATCTCTGTAACTACTAGTCGGATTTGAAAAATACTTTTAATGTTTGATAGGCCAACTGAAACCTGGTTCCGCATGCCCGACTCAACTCTCCCGGATTTGGTTCTATTGTAAACCCCGGGTTTCCCCGGGTTTGAGGAAAGTTTGATGAGAAAGTTAGGTGACCTGAGGAACGTTAAAATACACTACCACTCTTAGCACTTCAGCAAAAATAGAAGTTAGAATCGGCGGACAACACCCCACACACACACAGCTAGTTCGTTATGGTAGGTTATAAAACCAGCAGTTTTGTGACATGCTGTCCATTTTGTGAACTACCTATACCGATGACGTCAAAGTACAAATGACAGTGCACTGATGGCCTACATTACCTACTTACATTCTACATCCCTGTGCGGTTTCAATTTAACGTCCGCTCCACTGCGAATTCGAAAACCACTTCCTAGATATCTGCGGATTTTACTGCGGAAAATTGTAGTAAGTACCTAAGTAACTTTTATGGCTCGTTTCACTAACATAAGGCGACACCCAAAAGTTCGCAGTTGGATTATGTAAGTTCGGTTTAACATCGAAAGTTGAAAATTTAATGGCATGCTTTAATTTTAGCTGTCTAGTGTAGCAAAAATAGGCATTACAATAAATGTAACCAAAGTAAAAATTGTAAAATCAATGGAGGAGAAACATCCGGCATTTCAATTAAAACAAATGACTCGGAAAATGTTTAGAAACGATTGCGACAGTCTCATTGTTTTCAGAGTAATTGGATTTTTATTTTGTTTTATTATTTACTCCGACCGGTTAGGCCCCTCGACTCAGAACCTCTAATGTTCTTTGTTTTTTACTTTTATATTAGGTATAATAATCGTAGGTAGGTACTTCCCTGAGAACATAATTTTTGTCAAATTCATACTTTAGTTGTTTTCTGCGGTTGTACCCGTGAAGAGTTCGGAAATAGAGTAGTAAAGAAAAAAAATCTATTTAGTCAAGTCAGATAGAATGCCTTAGAATGCCTTGTGGCATTAAGTCCGCCTATGTACCACGTTTGTGCATGAAGTTTAAATAAATAAATAAATAGAATTCCAAAAAAATATTGGACACATATTTTTTCATTTTTTTCGTAAACAAAAATGAAGACGCAGATGCAGTGGTTCAAAAAGTCCTGTGACGTCACAGCTTGGTATATTTTTTACTACGAGGTAACGTCACAAGCCCCCACTCATGATCTTAGACGCGTATTATTTTATTTAAAACAAAAAACACGTATCCGATATTTTTCTATAATCTAACAGGCGGACTTAGCAGAAGCATATTTTTTTAGTCAGGAAACATCCCTGTTAGTTCTACCGGGATAGAAAGATAAGTAAGCGTGAACAGGTTTTAAAATATCTGTGTATCAAATATATAAAACATTTCAGTAGTTTTTTTGTGAGAGTCTAACATACATCTGTGCATCCATCCTTACCAATTGCGGCGAGATAAGATTGCCCAGAATCATGAGCATCCACGTTAAATAAAAACCGAAATACTGGCAACAAAAGATGCTCGAAGATCGGTTCGAATTAGCTGCTCAGATTTTAGCTTAGTCATCGTAACATTCGTAACATAGCTGGGGCTTAGTTTCAGCGAATTGCACCTACCACCGCAATATCCATTTAATATTTGAAGCTAGAGACTAAACGTTTAACCGTCGTTTGCACACGATTTTCTTTGAGCTAGGTTAAGATGGTCTGTCTATCTAGACAGTAATAAGTTTTGCGTCAAGCGACACACGCATGTTTCATAGTTTTCTTCGTGCGCGTAAATCGCGTGGCTTGGTTTAAGCAATTACGTTTATTGTCCACTCGCTGTTGTAAGGCCTAACTGTCTTGGATTAAGCAACGAAATTAATAAAAAAAAAAAATTTTGGAGTAGGAAAACCATAATTCCCATTACAATAACAGTACTACAGTGGCGAGTGGCCAAACCCTAGACGGTGACTGTTGACTCTATTGTCCGATTGGTTTAACCACAGAACAGATAAACTCTTTTATCTGTTCTGTGGGTTTAACCCACTATCCTTATCAACTACGCTTAACACTTGATCAATGTAATTAAATCAAGCTTTATACTCCTGTAGGCTTAGCCAAGTTGACAATCTACAATCGTTGACGCTAGTAGAAAACGACTCAAATGTATGGGAATGACGTCATCTCAACGCTAAGTCACGTGGTCAACGAATAGAAAATTCGTAGCCATGTTTACAACTTATCGAATCGTTCAAAATGATAGAATGAAATGTGATCCTTTCTACAACGTTGATCGCTACATCCCATATAAATGGTAGCCATGTCACACTTTTGACAAGCGCTAACCAAACGTTGCCGAAGTATTTGAACGATTGATAACTAAACTACAAGGCAACTCAACCTGACATCCCAATTTATAATCTCTTCTGTACGCTCACAGTAGGAATAACTGCTATGCAACTTTGTAATTTGTTATATTAGTAACATGTTCTCTGTGTAAGTGCTCACTTCCCTGCAGTTGCATGGCGGTGGAGTTATGCCATTCATTGTAATAAAGTTACAGTTGGAACTGGAACTCAAAAGTTACACAGCGCTTTGGGTTTATGCTTACAATCTTCGCTCTCGTAGTCTGTGGATCTAGTACGTGCTTGACTACAATTGTTGAAAAATTCAATTTCAACTTCTGATTTCGGTTGAACTTTTAATCTTCTATAATTACTAATATTTCGACGTGGTTGGGTACTGTCTATTTTGTTAGATTCACTTACGTACCTATTTCAATTCTCTTAATTTACTTAATTTAAATTATTATTAAGTATACTTGTCTTATATAATACAGTTTTACTCCAACTAGTCTCAATAACTTTAAATCAATACAAGTAGGATCTCCAAGTTCAATTACTCTTTTAGAGGAAAAACATACCTTTCATTCGTTTCGTTCAACTTATCGAATCGAGAGCTGTACAAAACTTGTAAGTTATGCAGGTAAGTCAATTAAAGTGAAAAGAACTTGGTTATTTGCAGTTCCAAGTAGACTTTACCGTATTGCGTTGCTGTAATCGAAGGCACTTTTTTAAATAAGTAAATAAATAGTACGTAAACCTTTCAGTTTGGTAAACGTGAACTGGCTCTTCAATTTTATCAGTTCTATGCTTAAAATATTAGGTTCGATATATAAATGGCGGAACTATTTTCTTAATCGGAATACTTAACCACATAAGTAGCCCAATTTATGTTCTGCGTGCATGCAGAAAAAGCAGAGTCGAGGAAAGTTTATCAGGCCACGACGAGAGACGCGTGATTCAGTTTTGCTCGGTTGCCAAATGCGGTCATTCCCGACCAAATGGTCCATTAAACCAGCCCACTCGAGAGCCAACGAATGCTGCTTACATCAAAAATTTCACGCGCCTACAGATATTTATTGCTACTATTTAAGAAATTGTTGAAACAACATATAAATTGTAGATTTCAGCAAATGAAGCATGTTTGGATTCATAGCTTTTCATAAAAACGTCTTGTAAAACAAAGAATTTTCATTCATAAATGAGAAAAATAAATGGTAAGGTGGCCGAAAACATTTCGTGAAATCTTTTATAATATGAAGGGAAACTAATGAAAGCCCTTGTCTTTGTGTGAATTTTAAATGACTACAAGAAGGTTTTCTGTTAATAGCTCGTAAATCTTCGCGGTGAGAATTTTATTTCGCTTTGCGGGCACTTGGCATAAAGTCGTGTAGGGTGGGGGATCCGAGGTTTTGCCCTGCCGTCTTGTAATCTAAGTATACTTTGAGATTCAACTCGGTGTGGTCAGAAGGCTGACGAGATATTGTCGATGGTTGTTGAAAAAGTTCTGAGCATATTCTGAGCAAAGATGACACAGAGAACGTTGCTCATTTGCTCTAGTTTTAATAAAATAAAACCCGCGTAATGTGAGTTGCACAAGGATGCAAGGGGTTTTCTTTCATAAAAGGCTGTGTGGTGCCAACAGCCTCGGAGTTAAATTACTGTAACATAGAGACGGACCGACAGACAGACGGACAGGACGAATCTTAACGGTACCCTAAAATGCCTGATACCTAATGCGAGGTATTACCATTGAATAGGTACTTGCCTAGTAGACTAGCTTTATCACTATGAATTCAAGTTTCTTTCTCGACTACAGTCAACTATAAACCATTTACGCCAAGTATTAAACTAGTTCACTTTAATATAAACTAGTTAATTAGTCACTGGATTCTGCGACTCAGTTCCGAGAATCATTTCTGTCTTACGCAAGACAGGATCTCATAAACGTACTGTTCTGCAGAAGATATTGAAGTTTGAGGAAGCCGACCGAACGTTCATAACTGGGTACTTTGTTTGACTTGTGTCTGAATTTGTAATCATTGTCTGCTTCCGTAACTTTGGGGCTCTTAATATATTGCTAAGCATTGTTTAATCAAAACTTGAGCACGTACTTGGATTTAATATAAATTAATCGTTGGGACTGTGACCTTTATAATGAGCTGCTGAGTTGATTTCACATAAAGTAGGACGTAATTGGATAGGAAATGCAGTTCAGTATGAGATCCTCGGTTCGGTATTCTGGTAAATGTGTTTTTTGATTGCAGGAAATCCCAGTAGCAGCAACGAAATATGAATTTGTACCCGGTTGATAACAATAGGCTCGCCCACTATTATATGTGGTTACTTTAATTTTTCTTCATTCATTTAGACCAGTTGTGAAGAAAGAACTAACGCCAAGTTCTTGCCTGGACTTGGGTGCAAAAATACAAATTAAAAGTCGCGGCCATTACCACTGTCGTTACTCGTACCACTTCACCGTTGATCTGATTTACCTTATAATATTGTTACTATTTGACCCAACAGAAGCGGCTTACCTACACTGTCAATTCTTTTTTATTGTACTTTTCTTGCAAGTCTCCAACAGCTAAAGAAAGTTGCAAGGGAAAAATAAAATGGCAATGTTTAAGACTGGCAAGCATTTAGCGTCATGTGCCACAATGGCCGCCGGAGTGGAGTGGACAACGCCTGTCAAGCTCACTGCGATATTTCACACTCAGTTTCAGAGCTTATTCTCTTATTATATTCAATTCTTTGAGACTTTTCTCTCAGTTTTCTGTATGTTAAGCCTTTTCGAGTTCTAAGAAGTGGCTTTATTTTTACGCAAACATACTAATAATAAATTTGCGAGTTAACTCTGTAATCTTTTGGCGCCTTTACGCATTAGATTTGTTTTTAGACTGAATACAAATGTTTTTTTTACATCTTATAGACAATAATCGCATTTCTTAAATATTAAGCGGGTCACAAGGAGGTGTCTCACAAGATGATGAGTTAAAAGAAATGGAAGAAGAAGATATGCTGCGAAGACTTCCAATGAATTAGGACAAGGGCAAGAAAATGATGATGGGTCCTGTCAACTCATAACACATCAATTTACCGAATATTGACTCAGGAACAGCTGATCGACGGGAAGTACAACACGTATTACCCGACATCCGTAAACAAACGTCGATTAATTAACGTAACGCAATCAAGGCGGCCCGCGGCCATCCTCCGACGTGTAAACAGAGGAAGCATACCACATGTCTCTTTAAACTTAAGGTACAATGTCGTTCATTAGGGCTGCTACTATTTTAGTAAAGTTAATTTATAAAGACTTTATAGAGAATGTAAACCTTTTTTTTACAAATAAATTCAACAGTGGCGCATCTAGAATCTAGTTTTTAAAGTAGTAACAGTTTGTTCTATATTAGGACCAGAAGAGTCAAAATCAAATCATTACGGGGAGAGATTGAGACCTGACCTCAACGGTAAAATTCGAGATAGTTTTACTAAAGTACATGGCAGTACTGTTGCTATAAAGACATGTCAGTTATCTTTATTATTCATGGTGGGCCTTATAAAATATAATTATCAAAAGTGTCAGCAGCCGTTAGGTATATAGGTACTCTCATTTGTCCTATCATATTCTAAGTATCAAAAAACTTCGTTATGAAAACCTATTAGCGTGTGAAGTGTAGCAAACAATAATTGCTTTAACAGCACTTTCGCGAGCGCTGCAGCGCTGCGCTGGCCGGCTCGTTCGATTCAATTTAATTGCATGCTTGTACATACCGTGGAGCGATTGGTTTGAAGCCTCCAGCCCGTATTCATCCCGGACTTTTAACAAGATGAACAAAGTTATAGGCGGTGCTTCGCTTTTCCTTCGTTAACTTTTCAGACTTCGTGATTTTCCTGACTAGGTATTACTTCATAGATACAAACATGTATGTATCGATGTTTACCATTGGCTTTTACTCCATAATGTATAGGCATTAGAGAAAGATCTGATGTATCTCTATGGTTGAGAATTTTAGAAGATCAACGCAAGGATCAGCAACAGCTACACATGAATGAAATGATTATGTCGGTCCTTGCAAAGACTGAAAATAAAGTACTGTCTCGAGCATAAAATAATATGATATACTTAGCAAACCTTAAAACATATTTTTCCTCTAAAGTTATATTGTAAGGCAAATTCTATACGAGTACGTATAGGGACTTGGAATCCATGAATTAATAGTTCTTATAGCTAAGATTCTTAAAATTTACGAGAAGATACTCTTTGAATTTTACTAAGTAAACATCTTCGTAACTGTAAATTGTACAAATGTACAGTCATGAGCACTACTTCAAACACAAGTAATTATAAAACTATTTTCTCGTGAAATAACGGCTTCTACTTTGAGACAAGATCTATTTCGTAATAGCATGACCAAAATCTTCGTGAAAACGTAAAACGTTAATCAATATAGCAGGCGAAAATCACTTTTGAAAGTTGCTACGTGACTGTACCTACACCGGGTTCCAAATACGAAATACAGAAAGAAGTCATTTTCGTAAATTACGTAATTGGACTTATCTGTCTGCAACTCTGCACATTCAACCCTTTTAAAAACACGTCAAATTTCAGAGGAAAGTTTCTCGTGTTAACCCTGCTAAAGGCGGGGTAACCCGGAACCCCGGGGTAACGACGGCACATCTGTCGTGGACAGGGACAGATTGCGCGCGACTCCCGGCTGAGGCAGGCGACTGCACTGTCTGTATCGGGATCACGCTGAGCTCTGGCAGCTATTGCACTTCCTGGCTTTATTGCGATCTACTTATGTATATTTGTTAGCTTGAGAACTATTGCGATATTTTACTGGATTCAACAATAAATACACATACAAATAAACTCACGCCATTTTTCCAGGGGGGTAAACAGAATGCTAACTGATCGATGCTAAACGATCTTTAAATAATATTTTCACCTCAGCACCTCAAACAAGCAGGTTTTGCTGTTTACAGACAGTGAGCAAAATTCGATTTTGCTGCGAGCGTGAGACAAAGTAACTTTTTAATTTTTTTTTTAATATCGAGAACTGTGCAGGTCTACTCACAAAATTCGAAAGATTTCAACTTCGTTTTGTTCTGTCACTTTCACTTCGAAAAAAGCGAGAGATTAAAACAAGTCGATTCGAAATTTGATTTTCACCTCAGCACCTCAAACAAGCAGGTTTTGCTGTTTACAGACAGTGAGCAAAATTCGATTTTGCTGCGAGCGTGAGACAATAGTATATTATGCAACGAGTGAATAAAGGACGGATTTAAAGCGAGGGCCGTAGATGAGTCACGAGCAAATGAAGGATTCTAATGATTGAATCACGAACGCAGCGAGTGATTCAACTGTTAGAATCCTGAACGACGCGAGTGATTCATGGCCCTCGATATAAATTCGTACTTTATTCAGGAGTTGCATACTATACTTTATATCATGACTACGAGAAAAGACATAATTTAAGCGAAAATTGAAATTTAATCAAGAAATAAGAATTGTTACATTAATTGAAATGGACATTAAAATTAGAGCAATGACTGAAATTAAGCGTAATTTTCTTATTATTATCATTAGGGTGGTCAACTTGTGAAACAATATTTATTAATCTAATGCCAAACTCCTTGTCGCAAATATCGACCAATCAAATCTCGAGAATTTATTTGCACCAAAGAGTTTTGAATTTCGAATCTTAGCGCAAGGAGTTTGTGTAAGCATTGAAATAGAGCCCGGATATATTTTTGTGTTCCAAATTCAAACACCAAAATAGTGAATAAAAACAAAACAGTGATTAAAAGGCCTTTTTATTCACTGTTTTGCGTGAATAAAATAAGCTTTTTAGAGTAGGTATGGTATAAAGTAACTTTTTAATTTTTTTTTTAATACCGAGAACTGTGCAGGTCTACTCACAAAATTCGAAAGATTTCAACTTTGTTTTGTTCTGTCACTTTCACTTTGATACGAGATTTTCAAATTCCATTTTATTATAGGCTTATAAAAGAAACAAACAATAAAACGTTCGGATACCGACATTGTAAATCGATAACCGTAATATTGTAAATCACGTGATGAAATGAAAAATTGTTATATTTCGAATAATCGAATTATATTTTTTATATTTAAATCAAGATGAAGAATGTTGAAGAAAAAAATACGAAGTTTATCATGTAGGTATCTACTTATTTATTTATAGTTTTAACAATTTTTAATATTGAGACAGAATACCGCGAGTGTAGTTTCAGAACGAATTTAAAAAAAAAAGCGGTATTCAAATTTTTATTGTTTTATTCTCTGTTACGCTAGCTACAAAGTACAATAAAATTTGGATAATAAAGTAGTAATAATAAATAAATATGAGTGAGTCCAGTGACGAAGTCTGCTATTTAACACCCGAAGAATTGAAGAATAATGTAAAAAATGCAGAATTAAGAAGTTTCCTGCCTGAAAAATCTCGCGAAAAATATCTGAAAGCATACCATGTCTTCAAAGAATGGAGACTTACAAAAGGCACAAGCAGTTTTTCGGAGACGGTGTTGCTATCATATTTTTTAGATTTATCACAGACGAGGCGATCATCTACAATGTGGAGTATTTACTCAATGTGGAAAGCTACTTTAAAAACAAAACATAACGTGCATATTGAAACATACGCAAAACTCGTATCTTTTCTAAAAATAATGTCAGTTGGGCATAAGGCTAATTTTATTGAATTGGTACCTCTACGTACAATGTTAATTATTTTGATTCACAATAAATAGTTATTTCAATCTATTCCTGTTTATTATTTTATCTCCTAAAGTGTTCTCGCTGCTGAAGTGAAAAGTAATGTGTGTTACACGAGAGCAAAGTTTTTTTGCATCTCGTGCCTTTGAATCCCTCGCCACACTCAGGATTCAACTTTAGAATCACTCGCTACGCTCGTGATTCAACTATAGAATCCTTCGCTTACTCGGGATTCAAAATCAACACTCGCAGCAAAAACCCACTTTGCTCTCTTGTTGCACAAATAACTATTTCAAATTCCATATTTATTAAAGGCCAAAAGAAACAAACAATAAAACGTTCGGATACCGATATTGTAAATCGATAACCGTAATATTGTAAATCACGTGATGAAATGAATAATTGTTATATTTCAAATAATCGAATTAATATTTTTTTATATTTAAATCAAGATAAAGAACGTTGAAGAAAAAAATACGAAGTTTATCATGTAGGTATCTACTTATTTATTTATAGTTTTAACAATTTTTAATATTGAGACAGAATACCGCGAGTGTAGTTTCAGAACGAATTTAAAAAAAAACAACGGGATTCAAATTTTTATTGTTTTCTCTGCTAAGCTAGCTACAAAGTACAATAAAATTTGGATAATAAAGTAATAATAATAAATAAATATGAGAGAGTCCAGTGACGAAGTCTGCTATTTAACACCCGAAAAATTGAAGAATAATGTAAAAAATGCAGAATTAAGTTTCCTGCCTGAAAAATCTCGCGAAAAATATCTGAAAGCATACCATGTCTTCAAAGAATGGAGACTTACAAAAGGCACAAGCAGTTTTTCGGAGACGGTGTTGCTATCATATTTTTTAGATTTATCACAGACGAGGCGATCATCTACAATGTGGAGTATTTACTCAATGTGGAAAGCAACTTTAAAAACAAAACATAACGTGCATATTGAAACATACGCAAAACTCGTATCTTTTCTAAAAAGAATGTCAGTGGCATAAGGCTAATTTTATTGAATTGGTACCTCTACCTACAATGTTAATTATTTTGATTCACAATAAATAGTTATTTCAATCTATTCCTGTTTATTTTTTTATCTCTTAAAGTGTTCTCGCTGCTGAAGTGAAAAGTCATGTGTGTTACACGAGAGCAAAGTTTTTTTGCATCTCGTGCCTTTGAATCCCTCGCCACACTCAGGATTCAACTTTAGAATCACTCGCTACGCTCGTGATTCAACTATAGAATCCTTCGCTTACTCGGGATTCAAAATCAACACTCGCAGCAAAAACCCACTTTGCTCTCTTGTTGCACAAATAACTATTCTTTTGAATCGTTCGCTTTCATCCACATCTGCCTTGTACCAAATAAATACTCGACCTAATAGTCTTTAATAAAATTGTCTGGTGCTGAATATTGGATTGCTAAAGGCCGACGGCGACGTTGACAATTGCATTGGACGGGTAAAAGCGCGGGCGCTGCGTAGTGTTTTTTATTATTAACACATACTGTTTTTGACACCGGGTTTTTATTAAAAAAATGTTGTTGTCGGAACTAACTTGTTACTTTTCTAGATATGTAGCTTACATGTAACGCATACATATAAGTTACACTACAAAGACTTACAGTCAGCTTGTGGTTAGCTGCAGTATGATTATGTTTCTCTTGAAGAGGTCTAATAATTGTCAAAAACCTCACATAATGAAAACACCACAATGAAAACATAGTGCAACTGTTTTCTTTTATCCCTTGATTAGCATAGAAAATGAATCACCCTGACAGGCAATCTGATGAAATATTCATTTAATTATTTTAAAGTGGCAACACTTCCGCATTTACGAATGAATGTTCTCGTTAGTTAGTGTTTTGTTTCGTTGAACCAAACTTAGTGGACCATTGTCCTGTTAACTGTGTGTTTAACTGTTATTGTTTTAAATGTAAAAAAAATCTAAGTACCAGTAACCATTTAAAAAAAAAACAATGTGAACCACATGACAATAGATAGATATGACTCAAGGAAAACTACGTCTTTATTAAGGTCATACAGTCAACAAATTATTTTCCATGAAATTCTCAAAACATTCAGGTATCATTTAAATAAATAAACATACCGATGTCAGTAAATAGTGGAATATTTTCTTGAACTAAAGAATTTTCCAGAAATTCATTCCGACATTTTGCTGTTATGTGTTTTAAACGACATCGTCGATTTTCAGCTTTCTACACGGTAGAAATTGACATATTTGTACAACATTATTAGCAGGTACAAAACTTATTGGAGTAATCTATTTTAAATTACCCCAGGGAGCTATAAAGGCGGAATATTGGCGACAGAAATTAATAATCAATCTTATTCAAAATAACAAATTCAGACGGATTACTTACAGTAAACACGGCTGATTTGCATACTGCTTCGGACAGGCTGTCGAAAGGGCTCATAATAAATTTCAGTTTCGCCATCCATCCAAGTGTACAGCGGAAGATTTTGTCTATAAATAGCAGCGACACTTGTTTACTGTTTGTCTTGGCAATGTTTACAGATAGTGTCGATAGCATTGATTGGTGCTGATCTTACAATAATGGAGAAAATATGAAGTGATCTCGACGGTTACATTACATAATATTTCTTGACGATTTTGCAACTAAACTGAAAGCTGAACGTAACATACTATGACTTTACCCAATTGTTTTTCTTTGTTTTTTGTGAATGGCATCTCGCAGTTCACCCTAGAGAAGATGGCTACTGCTTAACCGGACTGTCCTGTGGATGCCTTGAATTAAGCTAGGGCAATAAAACTTAAAAACTAAGCGACTACGCGCTGAGGGCACCCCCTGTGTGGTACGAGCCTCGGCTCAGGACGTCACTGGAGACTTTACGCAACGTCGTTTCTCCGTTTATATATGTACTAGGATGCCCGCGGCTTCACCCACGTGGATGTCGGTCAAATTATATACTAAAACCTTCCTCTTGAATCATTCTATCTATTAAAAAAACCGCTTCAAAATCCGTTGCGTAGGTAGTTTTAAAGATTTAAGCATACATAGGGATATAGGGACAGAGAAAGCGACTTTGTTTTATACTATGTAGTGATAGTGATAGTGATGTACGGACGTTTCCTGTGGGGTAATTCGTGAATCACTCGCATCTTTAGGCTATTCATTGAGATAATTCAATAATACAGCAACAATAGAACAATTAATCAATTATAGAGCATTTGTTTTTTACCAGACTACACCACCAGAAGGCAAGGAATAGATTACAAATTACGAAAGAAGTAGAATTAGGTATGACCGAATAGCGTGCTATGCAATTTTTGGTTCTGTTTTTTTTTTTTTTATCCTAGTCTAGTAGCAGTGATTTTCGACTACAGCTCAGGTCATCCTGATCCGTTCAGTCCAATCCCCTATAAAGCAATTAATAGCTACACATACCAATCCTCTCGCTCACACTATTCACATCATAAATGTGTGATTGGGTACTAAATCAAAACGTTAGAACGAGCGATAGCTTCTACCCAGCGCAGCGCTAGGTTTGTTTGTGAAGCAGACATGAACCACTTCCCATTTGTTTGTCGAACCATTTGAAACATACATGAGAGAAAACAGGAAACGTATTCGAATGTACTGGGTGAAATGGTAGGGTTTAGTGATTTAACCCATACTAATGTTTCAAATACGATAGTAACTCCTTGTCTCTATCATCTATTCCCGCCTTTACTTGAATTATAATTGACATACGAATAGACTATGAATCGGGTTAAGTAATAGGATACTTATTATCCCTGTAGGACGTTCTTGTGGAAAATTCACGGCCTACACTCGAGTGAAGTATATTAGCAATACATACTTCTAAAGCGTGTCGATCAAAAACTTTAGCAGCCAGTTATAAAGTAATCTATTATTATCTTTACTATCTTAAATCATCCTTTATACAAAGTTAGTAGCCAAGCAAGAAAAGTGAATTACAAAAGCCTGTGTAAGGTAACGTTTTAATTTACATTTAAAGCGTTTCGCTGCTCTTCGTGGTCGTGAAGGGTACTTCTTAATATCAGATAGAAAGGCTAGGTAAACCGAGGCTCCGTTATATAGAGCAATTACTTTTTATTATAACATAACATAAAATCACGACAATCTCCGAAGGGTTACGGCAGAAGTGTGTCTATGGTAATGGGTGTCAGATATTGCCAGTAATGTTTAAGTCCTTTGTAATAAGGAGGACGTTTATTGGCATAAAGTAAACTCCGGGTGGATACTGAAAAATTCCGGATTCAAAAACCTAATAACACTTTGCCCGACCCTGTAATCGAATCCAGGATCTAATTTACAGCAGTCGCTATAGTAAGTACTTGGCCGAAGGCAGTTTTTTATATGACACAGTTTAACAATGTAAAATAATCAAATGCGAGGTGAAGGTTCCCAGTGAACAACGACACAATCGGTCGTTGAGTGCCCTCGCGCCCGTTATCGCTGAAAAACTGAAAAGTGCTCGCCACCCAGGGAAATGAAAATGTGAAATAGATTTATAAAAAATACAATAGATTTGTCAATTTTACTGTATTTTATATGTGTTGGGTTCATAAATTCTCACATATGTTGTTTTATGACTAGACAAAAGTACTGTTGACATAGGATAGTATCAAAGTCCCAAAAAACAATCGTTAATCCTAATAAAATATCACGTTTATGAATATGTCTGTTTCAGAATACAGTCGCACCGCTTGGCCAAGACCTTTATATGCAACACGCGTGGAGTGTGTGCAGTGAACAGTGACTGCAGAGAAATCTAATGAAACAAATTTCTTAGAGCCCAAGAACCAGGTCCGGACTCAACCAAAGTGGAGATGAGCGGTGATGTGCGAAGCGGAGCGGGGAGGAGATGTGTAAGAGTTAGGGTGCATCCACCGAAGCTGAGCGGAGAAGAGAGCAGATGTGCACCTCTCACCACACACAGCACACGATTCAACGCATGCCGCTTGCTGCACTTCTCGTCTCTGTTGTGTGCGTGAACGCTAAGTGTAGAGGCTAGCCAAACTATAACGAGCTATCTCTCTGCTCAACCGTTTTCACTAAAGCTAAGCGGAGACGAGAAGTTTAAATATCGAAATTCTATCTACAACACATCTCTGCTCCTTTGGTCTCGTCTTCGCTACAGTGGAGTCTGCATACGTGTCGCTTGATACAAGTCACTATCCACAGTATCCACGCTCTATCTAAAGGGACTAATGTGACAAATTCAAGATTTGATTACGAGCATTAGATTCTGTTGTTCCATTCATGTTATAAGTCGTATCATTCTGTTACATTACAGGCGAATGCTCCCGTTCAGGGAGTGCCTTTCATCATCATCTCATTCATTATTTCAGCCATAAGACGTCCACTGCTGGACATAGGCCTCCCCCAGAAGGGGGGTATTTGCCATAATCGCCACGCTTGGCAGGCGGGTTGGCGATCGCAGTATGGTTGTTACAAAGGCACAGATAACGCTGCTGCCCATTCTCTGGTAAGTCCGTTAGTCTTCCTTACGACACCCACGGGAAGATATGGGATGGTGCTATTCTTTACGTCCGACACCATACGGAACATGAGTGCCTTTACATATTATGTATTTAGCATTATTTTTGATGGAACTTTTCTAAAGTTTCCTCTCCGTGAAGGATCGCGTTGGGATCACATTTGCATGCACAGTTTGAGTCTCGATAACAACCGCAGGCACAAAGGTTCGTGTTGCTAAACTATCGTTGTAAACTGCACACTGTTTCCCAAAGGTGATTTATTCAACTGTATGGATGGATGGCAGTGGACGGGTGATCTATTGCATGTTTTTGTTTGTTTCACAAACAAGAAACGTACACGGAACACCTGAAAATATAGGTACATTCGATTCCAGAAATACACGAATTATCCTCCAACTAGGTTTTAGCCAATTAGACTTAGTTTCAAGTCTGTTAGAATCGGCTAGCCGCTAGGAGTTGTAGGCGTTGTAGCTCAGTACTTGAAGCTCAGTCTGCGAAATGGTGAGTGGTAATTGAAGCCCCGTCATTTAGATCCATGTTGAACAGGCGCTTGAAACAAATATGGATAATTTCATTTTAAAAAGTATAGCGATATTTAGTAACACAACACTATTAAGCTATGATTCTCTAAAGAGTTCGACATAATTATGTGTATCGTACAAGACATTCATACCAAGCTATGTATGCATTGATATAAAAACTAAAGATACGGTCGTCCGAACATTTGCTCGACGCGTTTGCCATACAGAGAATTGGTGTAGTCTGCTCGTTAACGTACCCTTGTATAAGCGGCGTGGCATTTTCGAGGTAAATAGAACATAAATAAAGCTTTTAATAAAATTTACGACCGCACCCGAAGAGAGCCGATCGTGGACTAGTTCACTTTGGCTTAGGAAAGACCTTATTGGGACCACGTTTGTGGCGTCATTTTAACATGCCGTCCGTCCAGTCCTTACGCAGTAATATATAAGTCAATGTATGTATGACTGTTCCTCTTGTGTTATGTGTGTGTTCTCCATACGCCAATTATCTCTAAAAGTTCAGTGTAATGGAGCTATTTCCAAAACTAGGCCAAAATCTAGACTGTAACTGATACCTATTACAGTGTTACTCATTGTATCCTCAAACACCAAACTACAAGAATAAATTGAAAGCAAACTGTTCGAGCGTCAATTAACACAAAAGTTTACGATGTTCTTATAATTTGTTCGGCGCTGAAGTTGCACGGTTTTGTCCGCTGAAAGTGTATCGGGACTGCTAAAAGTTTTCAGTACAAGTGTAACATTTGCTGTGAAGTGCACTTCAAAGTTTGTTACGAGCCACAGACGAGTCGAGGTCGATTGGAGTTCTGTAATAAAGGGTCTAGACTCCAGACGAATGGCGTAGATCACAGTTGGAGCTGAGTGCTTGCATACTTGCAACTTAGTTAAGTAAAAATGTTTTTTTAAAGAAGTTTGTTTAAAACGGTGCCGTTAGTTTATTATGTGTAAAAGTAGTTTTTCTAGGCATACAGAAAGAAAACCTAATTGTGTATGGAACGTATCTTAAAAAAAAAATACATAGTTAATTAAACACGCTCCCATTTATCCTTCTTTTTTCAATCTGTAACCACCCCTTCTATTTTTAAAATAATTCAAAATAAGCTTCTATTTTCCCATAAACATTATGATGTTCTAAGAAAATTTTAAAACTCAAGATTTAGAAAATAGCGAGCCAAACTTCTCTTTCCCACTAAACGTTAATACTCCCAGAGGATGAGGTTACATACGAAATTTTATTTGAAATGAAATTATTTTATGCAAATGGCGTATAACTTATGGAAGTATGTGACTGTGGAAGCACATAAAGATTTTATGCTTACTTTATACCTCGTTTAAACGTGTGATATGGTTCAGTTTATATTGGAGTAAGTGCAGTAATTAAATTAAGGTGTAATTCGATTGGCTGTCAGGGAAATCGTTAATTTGTACATTTTTAAAGCGAACATGAGCACGAATGGTTTTACGTTGCGTTTTATTGTTACGGGATAAAAATTAAATACATGAAATTACATAATTAAGTACCTTCGACACTGGAAGTGCAGATAAATTGCAGTACCAATTGACTGTAGGGGAAACAATACGGTGGCCCGATCTCGTATTTTTTTTTAATAATGTAGGTAATGGGTCTGAGGTACAGCTGCGCCTATCGCTCTCTAAGGAAAGCTTGATGTAGCGTGCTTGACGGCAATAGTTTCTCTAAATAGCATTTTGGCTCTATTCCCTCTTAAGCCAGTCTTTGCCTACCTAGTAGATATAACTCATATTCAAATGCCGCCTGCATGCATATTCTAATCTTATATTCCCGCCGTGTGGTTGAAAAACAATCTGTCATGTTTATTGCGTACAGTTCCTTTGTCCCACTAATCTACAAGGGTACTGAGTTAGAACTTGTTAGGTACCTATCTGTGTGATGGAAACAATGAGAATCCTGGTAGCCAGTGTAATTACGTCCGTGACTTAGCGACTCATGATTAATGTACTAACTTGTGAAGTGGTGGGAGATTTAGTTTGGACCACAGCCTCCACGTTCTACAACTACGCATAATTACAACTTTATTGTTAATGAAATGTTAATTTAATGGTAATTGAGGCCGAAACTGAGACAAATGTTTATTTGGTACAATTTATCTAACGCGAGCCAAACTTTTATCCTCGTTATGAAAAGAGTAATTGAAATAACGAAACAAATCGCCAGTTTTAATTTTTAATGATTTTAATGGACAATTGAAATGGTATAATAAAAGTTGTTTATGAGGTTTTCTAAAAAAGTTATACTTTGTTAAGACAAACTTCTCAAAATGAAAAGAAAATTATACAAAACAGGCGCTAATTTCAAAGCGAAAACGAAAACGAAAACGCTTGCGAAAACGTTTTGTTTTACACAATGTGCTAGAAGAAAAGTGAACGCTGCTGATTAAGTTTTGGACAAAAAAATGAACAAGAGCTTCTAATCGGGATTTCATCAAAGGTTGTCAGGGACCGATGAAATTGATGAGGATAGATAATGACTTCACGATTCTGTCTGAAGACGAAAATGATAGCGAACCCAAAATTACTTTGGTTATTGCATCTGACGGATCTGGTCATTGGTACCGATATTTTGTGAATCGCAAGCGCGCAAGGGGCCCATATCTCGCGACCTACTTACAAGCCTACCTACATCCTGTAGTTGTTCAAAAGAGATGCCGTGGCCTCTGACACAAAGAGCAGAAGGAACATGGGTGCTTTTTAGTCAGTAGAAGTCTGACATTCACTACAGCTCCGCCCAGAGTGGGAGGAGTCATTTGATTTTGATGTTTATAACACCCTCCAAAAATAATCCTACACCTAAAGCGCGCTTCTACAGAGTTGTAATGTTTTGAGCTCGTAGCGAGAAGGACATTCTGTATCTGATCACAGTGCAGTTGAGACGTCCCGGAACTGTGTCCGATTCATTTTGGCCAGTGTTAGTGTAATTTCAAGTAATTTGTTACTTAAATAAAAACAGAGTTTCACAACGGAGCAGCAGTGGCCCAGTGGTAGCGGCCCTGACTTACAAACAGTAAGTCGTGGGTTCGAACTCAGGTAAGCGCATTACTTTGTGTAATTTATTTCATCACCACTGCTCTCAAAACGGTCTTAGAACCAAAAAAAAATCGAAGACATGTGACGTCTACCATCCCTCTCCGACAAAGCAGGCTTGAGTCCCCGCAGTGGGAACATTATAGGCTGATGATGATGATCACACCTAGAATGTTTTTATTGCACGAAGCCCGTCTTCTGCCCACGTGATGTACGAGTCCAACGAAACAAAATTATGATAATCTGAAATTTCTCTCTCTCGTTTATCTCTCTCTCTCATTTACTTTTATGAAATATGCAGTACCTTTGTGGTCTTCTATTTAATGTGATGTCTTATAATGTGCTAGCTGATGCCCGCAGCTTCGCCCTTGTGGGGAACTTAATCAGCAGCGTTCACTTTTCTTCTAGCAAATTATACAGGGTGGTGCCTGACAATACGATAATAAATGAAACCACTGGTAGTTCTAGTTCATAGGAACATTATTAAACTATCAAATAAATAAATCTTAACACCAAAATAAAAATTTGGGAAAAAAATCAATAAAACTAAGTAGCATAACACTGTAAACGAAATACATTACAATTTACAAACAAATATTGGTTTACTAACCTTAGGAATACTTTGCACCGATTAACACGTGGAAATAAAATGTAACAAACGAATTTGGCAAAGATATTTAGGTAGTTTATTGTCGTATCGTCGGCACCACGACGGTGTTAGGATTTATTTGATAGTTTAAAAATGTTCCTATGAACTAGAACTACCAGTGGTTTCATTTATTGTCGTATTGTCGGCTCCACCCTTTTTACTAAAACCTTCCTCCAGAACCACTCTATCCATTGGTGAACTGAAAACCATGTGAAAATCAGTGTAGCAGTTTTTGAGTTTATCGCGAATAGACAGACAGACAGACGCGGCGGAGTACTTTGTTTTATAATACGGAGTGATTTTATGTGAACATAAATAAATAGGTACCTATTAAATACCATACCTGATGTTTTAAACTATCAACCACTTAAATTGATTGTGGAATTACTCAATTAATTGTTATTAATTATTCAGAATTGTATTTGTAAAAGCGAAGTATTCCAGTAAATTGACGCGAGATATTTTGAACATCAAACATTGTGTTGCCTATTGGTTGCCATTGTTTAATTAAGATAGGTTAACAACATTTATTTAATTGCCTGTAAATAGATGAATGTTGTTGTTGATAAATTGAATATCATTGCTTGAAATATGAATCTACTGTGTGATCTATTTCGTAGAATTACAAGTATTTTCAGTGAAATTAATTATTGTAAACCAAATTGACTGTAGACTTATATTGTATGGAAATCACATCGGCATGAAATGTGAGTTGTATGAAATGCCTCTAAGAAGGAAAATTGATGTATTGTGACTAGAAATTACTTGCCCTGTAGGTTCTAGCTACAACATTAACCTTGTCATTCAACCTGGCAATACTAGTAGTCTTTTGAACACGTTCCCGGATGACAACGGTATGGAGGAGTACTTTGACGGCTAAGCACCTTGTTGTTTATTCAGTAAGATCGTTTATTTTACTAAAATTAGCCCCTTTTATTTGTAAATATTTAGTTTAATTATTCTAAAAGTTAAATTTGCATTATAATTCTATCTTTTCTTGCAAAAAATACATTAGTGCTACAACATTAAATATAAACGCTTTTAACCAATAGTTTCTACCAGAAAATATCACAGAAAGTGCAAACAAAGAAGATCTCGACTGGAACGAATGAGAAACATTCGACACTACGAGACGGAAAGGCTTATCCGGATAAAGCGTATTCATCTCATTAAAAGCACGACCTTTTGAGAGAGTTTCCATGTTTCAAAGCTGTATACTAAAGGTATGCTTACACGGCCAACTTAAATTGTAAAATTCTAAGCAATATTGTCGGTAGGTAATTGCGTTACACATTCACATTATCATTAACACTGAAAACGGAATATTTACCATGTTTACTGTTTGTTTCGAGTTCCCGATATACACACACAGATATACATTCACATTCCATTTTGACAATTCCAAAACATTAACTGCCATTACGTAGTCGAGAGAACAATTTTTTAGAACAAATTAAGTAATGTACTAAGAATTAACCTCAAAATCTTTCGGATTAAAATAAAGGTGTGTTAATCACGCAATTGGGCAAAAATAGCGTCAAGATAGCAAACTATTTGCTGTGACCTGTCAGCCATTGATAATATTGACCACCACATCATATTTAGCCATATGGAGCAAATTAGGCAATATATTATTCAGCAATACAGAATACACGGAACAGTTAGAAAGATTTACGGATTACGGATTTACGGAGACAATTAGCAATTAGACAAGATTAAGCCAACTCCTCCGACACTATTGACAACACTCTCGGGACTCTAGTGATACAGGATCTCCTAGTACAAGAGCCAGGGTTACACTGATCCCGTCGAGGCTGCGGGTTGTTCGAAAGAGATACCGCGGCCTCGACACAAAGGGCTAAGAAGAAACATGGGTGATTTTTAGTCAGTAGAAGTCTGACACTCCCTACCGCTCTGCCCAGAGCGGGAGGAGTCATTTGGTGATTTTCCACCAAAAAAAAAAAAAACATTAACCTTTCCTTGCAGTCGGATAAAAATAGGGCTACACTGATATTTGTAAGTAATCACTTGTCAATATAGTTTTATTTTTGCCAAGTGAAATTTTCTGGAAAAGCTACCAGTGTAAGTACAGCCTAAGAAACGTTTTAGTCTACATTTTTGAAGGCGCTCCTGAATATATCAGAAAGGGTCAGTTTGCTGTTCCGGGGTACCGGACTATAAGCTGGGACCCTTCCGGTGTTTGATTGTGAGAAGATTTGTGATACTGACCTGTTCTAGTTGATCGATATCTGAAATACAATAAAGATAGAATTAGTTTATGTATTTTTATATTAAAACAATGGTTTTAAGAAGAAGAGTTTCAGAAATAATGAAGACCTTATGGGTATGAAGAGCAGGGTGTCAAGTTCTTCATCCTTCAGAGAAAGGGAACGATCCTTCGACGAGCAGGGCAATTGCGTATCTTTTTAAATGTCAGTGGCAATCATAGTGTCCATCGATTAACTGTCAAATGGTTATGGTTTGCTACAAAAAATCGATGGACACTGACAGCCACTGACATTTAAAAAGATACGCAATAGCCCTGCTGGTGTTGTCTGGTAGGCTAGGCTACTGCCCGACAGTTGTCGGGTTTTTCTATAAATTATACTCTTAAGTCGCGGACAATTTTAAAAGCGCGATTTAGAATTTGGATGATAGTTCTTCATTTGTGTCAGAGATGGAGCTGTACTATTTTTGTACCACGTTGCTGTAGTAGTTTTTGTAGTGTCTCCGGAGTTATGAGGTAATAGTTAACAATTCAACACTGTCTGTTTAATATTATTATTTAACAGAAAATACTGATATGCCAAAGTCAAAAAAAGGATTATTCCTTTTTTGGGTTTGGCATAGTCAAGTAAAAAAAACGTTGTAATTTAAGTATGTATCTTCACATTTATTTATTAAGGGAAAAACAAACAGTAACATATTACAGGTTAAAACAAGGCTTAAATACTAAAATATAATAAATATGCTACCCACTACGTTTTCTACAGATTACTTTAATTAAATGATAATAACTAGAGAGACATTTATGTATATGATATAAACTAAAATAACAGTTACAATAAGTGATGCATAATATACGAAAAGTTACACAATAGGCCACACAATACATTTCTATACCTAAATATTACATCACAATGGTCGACTACCGATAGATATATAATAAATATAAATCACGATTTATATTTATTATATATATTTTTATATACTAACTTATTTCAAAATATAACTTAAGTGTTGGGAACCAGTTTATCCAAGTATGTCTTTCAAAAGGCCTTATGTAAATACGGAGACAATAAGAGCCTACATTACATTCTGCCATATATTAGGTACTACTGAGCCTTTGACACGTATATTACGAATTGTTTCCATAATTTACATACACACTTTGTAAGCTTCTCACTCTCTTGTCACGCAACAATTCACGGTACGCACACAGAAAAATAAATAAATTTACAGAGCAGTATTTACAGTTATTTTACACTTTTTATTTGATCTCCGGTTTTGCATTACTGGCTAAATATTAATATTAATTCTTTGTTTCAATAAGGCTTTTCTAGGAAAGGCGTTCATTTATTTTTTTCCCTGGAAGGCGTACTAGTTCCCATGATCCCCGGTGCACGGAAACACCGTGAGATGAGGTTTTAGTCAGTTAGAGTCTGACAACTCCTCCGCCCGCCCCAGGGCGACATTGATGAGGATTTTCCAACAAGGAACAAAAAAAGGTTTTCTGCCACTCCCCCACCCGAGGTGGAACACTGTGTGGTTGAAGTCAGTAGGAGTCTGACCGATCCCTCAGGTCATCCAATAACATATGCTCAAGTAAAAAATAAAAACCGACTTCAAAAACACAGAAAAGTTAAAATAAAGTTCAGAAGAAGAATCAGCTTCTAAAGTCGGTTTTGTTTATTTTTAAAAAGTTTTTTTTATTTTTCCAGTTAGTTAAGTTGTAATATCCTATACAAATACTTGCTTTGCATTTATTTTACATTTTGTTTATTTTTCAAAAACCGATCGAGCAATTTAAATAGAACCTCCTGGAAAGTATAACCCTTTGGAACAAAACATAATTTTCCGAATCGGTTCAGGCGTGAGGCGTCTGCGTCGTTCAGTAATCGGTGAACATACATAAAATAGATTACGACGAATTGAGAACCTCCTTTTTGAATGTCGGTTTAAAAAAGGGCTGCTGCCTCTGACCATGTCTGTCAAAATGACAAAGTGATCTTTGTATACAATAAGCACGATGCATGTTGCTACGACAACAGCAACTCAACATAACAACGTTGCCAACAACTTAGCTTTGCGACAACAAAGCTAAGAGAGACTGTCATAAAGCTTGTGTGGAATAGTTTTGTATGAGTGATAAAGTCGACAAAAGCTTTTACAAATTTGATGTTCCATATTTACGGCCGGGTACAGGCAGTATTTATTCGACAACTTTTAAGTCAAAAGTATGTACAATGTACATATCTGTAAACAGCCAAAGGGACATTAATTCGTACGCTTTCATAAATATATCATCAAGTACTTTAATGTTGAACTTTCCTTTGAAAAGGTCAAATGAAATTATATTTCAATTTGCCTAAGTAATTACATATCTTTCATGTTTATTTTTGTGATTTTCCTTTACTAATTAATATGATATTAAGCCTCGGTGAGCTTAACGTAGACAGGGCTCGTAACACCCTGTTCCTCGTACTAAGTAATTTGGGTAATTAATTTTAATTTGGTGATGATTGCGATGTGTATTCATTTTGATTTTCTAACTGTTATATAAAGCGGGGCTTCCCATTTTTAATTGTATTTGTAATAACGTTAGCCAACTTAAAAGTTCAACCTGCCCACCATTTTGATTTTTTTTCGAAATCGCGGCCATCGATGGGAGTGGTATGTATCGATAGAGGTATATAGACGAACAAAAAATGTAACACGGTACCCCAAAGTGTCATTTACCGATATATTTGAAGGTAAAGATCGACAAATGTGTACAACGACAATCACTAAATATTTTTAAAATAGCCTTATTACGTGTATAGGCGTTAAATTGTATCCAAATAATAGTTCCCAGGTTGATTATTATTATATGCACGAGAATATCGCTTCGCATCGCAATGAAACGCTATGTTATATCAAAGAATAGTTTTCTCGTGCTCCTAGTAGTAATACACCTACTCTCTTTCAATAAACAGTAATAATAATAATCAATGTCTATAACACGTAAAACATTTTTTGTTCGTCTATGTGTCCTCTATCCATACATACCACTTTCATAGTGGGCCGCGATTTCGAAAAAAAAAGCAAAATGGCGGTGGGTCGATATGGCCAGGTTATACAAAAAAGTTCAAACCCCTTTTTGGTGCCTTTGAGGAGTCCTAGTCCACAAACCGAAACCAGCGAATAAATCGACAATTAAATCGACAATTAAAGCGGTGGACCGGCCGAATACTCCAGCCTTTGAGGCTATATTTTCCGGAATCCTCAAAAATGTCCCAGGACTAAGAAATATTAAGATCAAATTTTATAAAAAAAGATAGAAACCTAGATCGGGTAGGTGGCTACCAAATATTATTATTACTTGCAACTGTTAAATATATTTTAGCAATATGGAAATCAACAAAATAAACTCCTCACATTCACTCAAGTCTTCAGCACTAAGGGACCGAATATAATGTAGAATATTTCGAGAAACAATTCATAAAACCTATATTACGTAAGAACTTAATATCGACCTACTATTTCAGGGAATATTTACCTGCTATGTATATTAGGAAGATACGAGAACCTCTGTCCCTGTCGGTCCCTTCACAAGGATTGTAGGGACAGTTTACACATTATTGAAACAATAAGTCTCATTGTACCCTTCAGTTCAACGACCGTATTCTACTGAAAACATAACTATGGGGCGGGTCTGAGCTCTGGAATAAGCCTGGAGATTTCACTTCATCCCAAAATCCCGCCTTCTCTGTGTCTGGCATTTGTTGGGTTGGAACTTAACTGTGAATTATCATAAAATCATAACATAACATCAAGGCAATATTACATGAAAGGGTGAACAGTTATGTTAGTAAACCATTATTGCCAATGCCCCTAGTTAATATGCTTCATGTACCTAATAAGGGGAGACTCTATCACCACAGTCGTTAACAGAAATTCCTTATGAAAAATGTTTGTAACACTTCGTCCGACCGGGAGCTCTCTAGCTACACCAACAAGGGAATAATACATTACATAACATTATTACACCAGTAATAATACGAAGGGTTAGGCAGAGGTGTGCTTAAGTACACTCACATTTCACCACGTTGAAGTCCCACGTAATAGAGGTAAGCCTATTGCCATCAACCGGGCATAAATCCAGACTCCGCGGCCGCTAATAGGGATGCCTGATGGAATAACCCAATGACATTTTCAACCTGGAAAAGGAACCCAGGACCTCATGCTCAAGAGTCGCCCTTGCAACCACTAGACCAACGACATTATTGCATGTAATTTCCAACTAACAAACAAACACATCTTCACATTCTCAAAGAACACGTTCTTTATTAGTGGCGTGGCTGCAACGTTCTTTTCTCCTTAAAAAAAGAAAATAAACACACATCAAAGGAAGTGGTGTCGGGTGCGCGCACGTGCCTAAGTTGATCTAAAATTTAGTCCTTAGTTGTATGCAGTTGGACATGTACACACACTGTGCATGGCGGCTAGCGGCTTGGCGGTTCAACGTATAAAGAGAATATTTTGTTCTGAATAACGGAGCATAGAATTGCAGAGACATTTTTGAGATAAGAGTTATTTTATATACAAAACATTCAAAGTGTAACGAACAACCCCCGCAGACGGACGCCATGAATTCAGTATATCATTCTAAGATGACCGGTACAAAAAAATATTTCTGTATATATTATGTAAGAAAACTCCTTGGGTAGATGACAATATTATTTAATTATTCCTTTTTACAGCAATCTACTACAATCACGAACTATGAATAATAATCCAACAGTTACAATAATTATTCTTAAAATAACTTCCGTTAGTCCGAGCCGTAGCTCGCCCCAAAACCAAGTGAACGAATCGATTGCCGGAACGCGCCATCTTTTCCCACCAACCGTCACCGCTTGGTGTTGCCACATAAAAATAATATTCTCAATAATCGATATGTCAGTTTAGTCGATTTTAAAACCATAGATAAATTAACCTAACAATTATTTACCGTGGCAAAATACACGTAGCGAACGGCAAGCGCGAGGACGAGTTCGATAAACTCTGAAGTTAGGCAGGAATTGACGCGTTATTCGTTAGAGTATTTAATAGTATAGCCCTTAGTTGTATGCAGTTGGACATGTTCACACTCTGTGCATGGCGGCTTGGCGGTTCATCAAAGTATAAAGAGATTATTTTGCTCTGAATAACGGACAATAATAAGACAACTTTGAGATAAAACTTATTTCATATACAATATGATCTGTTCTGTCTCCTGCTGATATAAAGGGAAGTGGAAATTATCTTTTTCTTACTCCGCCGCTATTCTTTTCATATTAATGAAAATTGTTTCTCTGGGACTTCGTCGAACATCATTGTCTCGGCACTTTTCTGGTGGTTGCCACTGTTGATTCTGGCTTTCAGGAGTTCTCAGCCCGCAAACAAATCAGAACAATAACGTGCCATAACGACTCCGTTCCAATTAAATTAAATAAGTCATTCGTGTCACAGCGAGTCAACGGTTGTATGCAAGGTGTTGACATTGTTGACAGTGCCCCCTCTAGGAAGTTTCAATGCTCTTTATGCTAAATACTACAACCGAAATGGTAGTTTTAATGGCCGAAAATTTTCCTCGCTAGAACTATTATTTGGAGGAAACTAATGCGGAAATGGAAAACGCGCTTCACTTGTCACACTTTCGGGAATTGTACGCGGAAATGGATACATATTGCTTGAACCCGGCTTAGAAAACGTGGAAAAACCTCATTACGTTTTCTATTAGAATATTACTGAATCTTTTTGAATACTTCAGTAAGTGTAAGAAGGTTACTATAATTACGGACTGAAACTAAACGGGATGTAACCATCTGAATCAGTACATACCAGTAGATTTTTAATTTTCAATAATCACACCTTTTTATAAGTGCCTTTTACTGCAAATATTCCCTTAGCCTGAAAAAAAAAAGCGCTAGAGCGTGGACTTGATATTTTCACCTCGGCAATATCTCCCCCTGCTCCACACAATAGTATCTATTTAATCGTTTCTGTGTTCACTTAAAGTACTGTAACTTGCCGCACACAGAGAGCTTTAATGATTACTTAGGCCATCACTAAGTGAAGGTTTTGACAGTTTTGTCATACAAAAGTATGTCAAATCTTTACTAAGTGTTTTAGTTTAAGTAATCATAAAATATCCCTGAGTACCGCAGTTAAACTTTCTAAAGTACATTCAGTAACTTTAAAAACGATTTTTTCTTACTGGATTGGTTGACGGTTTACGTTACGTAATGTAGTATTTGGAAGCCATGGCATTATAAAATAGGCCTTACCCCAAAGTAGTGACCGTTATTACACGAGAAAATCGCTTTCGAACTTTGCAAAGTGTATGTTATACATTACATTGCTCGGGTCTGTACTCCAGGCTACGAGCAAACAATCAAAGCCGAACAAACACGACGCTCCCACGATATAGAATATCGTTACAACACCGTTTTCTTAACAAAAGATAAAAATCGCGACTTTATTTTATAAAATAGTGTACATAGCGAAGGAACTAAAACATCGTTTTTTTCTGTGAAAAGAGATATTGATAAAATCCAACCAGACAGAAGTCACAAAAACGTGAAATCACTATACGCTCGAATAGTTTGCGTAGTAAAAATATTGAAAGAAACATTTGAATTATGACAAGAAAACATAGTGAAAACATAACCTGCCTTCTTCAGTCGTATAATAAAAATACATGAGGAAACCAAAAAGGTCGTTTATAACAACAAGTGACAAGTCCAGTGATAAATGGAGCGACACTAGCCTGCGGCTACAAACACCGATTTCCAATTGAAAAGCCGCTGCGGATTTTATCCGATTCCTTTGATGTGTACTCCGAAAGTACCCGCAACCGTGTTGGTAGGAAGTTAACAAGTGAATTGGCACAAACTATGTTACTACTTTGATACGAGCCATTCATTCTTGTAACGGCTTTTTCTGATCAACAATCTTTCAACGCAGAAAAAAAAGAAAATAGCTGAAAGAAAGAAATATTTTTCTTTTAGAAAGTAAATGTTGGTATCATCATTCTTATGCCCTTATTTCAATTCATTTAGGATCGGCGCAGCATGTCTTCTTCTTCAATACTTCTCTGTTACTGGTCATCTCATGAGACAAATCTTTCTTATCCTTTACACAGACCATTCGTCGTTTCTTTGATCTTCTTCTACTCTTATACGTACCCCTCCACGTTCATACTCAAAACTTTTAACACGAAATACGAGTAACACCACACATAGTCACATACCCCTTAGCATTCTCATCTTCCACATCGCCACATGCATATCTTTCACGCATCCCTTTTGTGGCCCAACATTCTGATCCATACAATACAGCAGGTCTAACCATTTTTTATACATCCTCCCCTTAAGTTTAAGAGAAAATGGGTGTCACAGATTAGTAAAGGAACCAAAATGGTTAAAACATTTGATCTACTCAAACCCAAAACTTAATTGAAAGCCACATTTCTGCCAGTGACATGGTCCCAATCACAGCAGGTATGTTCTAAAATGGGGAGTAACTAACCGATCTCATCGACTTGAAATCCGATAACCACAGGCCGCGGTCAGATCCTGAATACGACGGAGTTCTCATTCATTGGTTCGGAAGCTCCCCGACTATGTCGAACACAGTCGTATTGCTCGAGTACGTCCATCTGTTAACTTGTATTTAGAACCTCACAAAGTGATCAATCGTTCCACGGTTTTGCATTCGATATTTCACTGTTTAATTGAAATTACCACTCTTACCGACATTTAATCAATAGATTAAACCTGTGTCTGTAATTTTCCTGAAAGCTTCCTTTCTAATCTATCTGAGTTTTAATCGATGTTGTTCCCTAGGAAGTCAGGTTAGAAAAAACTGCGTTATGGAACTACTAACCGAAAGACCGTGATCGCCACAAATTGAAAGCAAATGACGGCCATACAAAAGCTTTTGTGAACAGATGGTCAGTATGTGACAGCTTCGTTTAATTCTGGGTACATATGAGACCGGGTTTTGTGACACGCGAGTGTGATAGGCAGGGGTTTATTAGAATGTTTGTGTCCCTACTTAGTGACATAATAGTTGCTACTAACAGAAGCAAATTAGAAATAAAACTATGGTTTGTTCCAAGTAACATTCGGTGTCCATTCTTGAACAAAATTTGAAGTAAAATGTATGTGCAAAAAGTTAGATCGATGTCTAGAAAAAATGGAACCTACCAACAAATTAGTTAATGACATAGTAAAGAAAGGAGATTCTTTCGTTTTATTGGAATAAAATAGTAAGAATTAAAGAATTAAAGTCAGCAAAAGAGCCTTCTTTAGAGCTTACACAAGGCAAGCGGTCGTAGTGCGTCATTTCATTACAAAGAAAAAGAATAAGCTTTGTAAGTTTTTTTTCATTTTCAAATACATTTAAATCGCTAGGGATAGTAATTTTGTAAACCTTCCCACAATTTTATTCTTACTTTTCGTACCAACTTTATTTTATTGCTCCAATTTAATTTATTACTCATTTTCCAGCCAGTCCTTTATCTGAAGCATCTGTACGCAAAAGCGTTCCCACTAATGCGATGTGTATCGTTCCCCGCGTAACGCGATTATTAGTACCAAATGCGTCTTTGTACTTGCTCACTTAACTGCCTTAAGACCGTTGCGTTGCTAAAATCCCAAAAACGACGTATGTTTAAAGAAATTTGTTGAGGAATCCTTCCGTACGATTTCCATATAAAAAATATATGTTATACTTAAAGTCATCACAAATAATTCGTATTGTTTAAAATTTTAATAAACCTTCACATTATTTAATAAAAAATCGTAGTATGTCTTAACCTAAATCGAATTTTGTCTCTGTAACGGCTGAATAGTTCGGTATGAATTTTATACCCAAAAATACGTAGTGATGTATTTAACAATCCGTATTGTTTATTTTCTCTGATTTGTAATAAAATTTTAAAATAATAAATTTATTCCCGACATTTTGAGGCAAATGCGGCGCAAAACCCGTCGCGCATACTTGGAACGCGCTGCGCCAGTGTCTCGATGACTGTTGTCACGGGTGGACTGCACGCATGTCATTACTTCACAAATAAAATTCAAAAGTTCACGTTTTTAATGTTTTCTGAATTAAAACATATTGTAAATTGTATAGTTATCAATATTTCGTAAAATAAGAACAGAAAATAAGTTTGTAAATATATTTAAAGTAGTTTGTAATTTCGTTTCGTTGTTTGCACCTATCACAGACTAAGCTGACTGTGCCTAATAAACGTAAAGTGACGCGTGGCCGAGCTCTCCAAAACTATTGGTAAATTACCTAAGTTTCTTAGTAGATATTTTGGTATATAGATATATCTATGATATTATTTTAATTTTGGACTGCCTCGTTGGTCTAGTGGTCGTAAGCACGATGCTGAGCATGAGGTCCTGGGTTCGATTCCCGGGTCGGGCAAAGTGTTATTGGGTTTTTCCATCAGGAAATTATAAGTAACAGCCACGGAGTCTGGATTTGTGCCCGGTTGATGGCAATAGGCTCGCCCCTATATATGGGACTTAAACATAACTGGCGAAATGTGGGTGTACTATTAGGTACACCTCTGCCTAACCCTTCGGGGATTACAGGCGTGATGTTATGTTATCTAACTATTTTGTCTTGAGATTTTCGTTAGATGGAAGATGGAGATCTAAATGACTGATGATGTCTCGTACCTAATGATGGTCTCTCATACTACATGATACATTTTGAAGGTCTGATGAAGACCAGGTAACTGCTTATCGGTTCTCAGTCACGGAAATAGTCAGAATGCTCCAACTTTCAGCTTTTATCTCATTGAGCACGGATGCTACTACATGATACATTTGGAAGGTCTGATGATGATCAGCTAAGTGCTTATCGGTTCTCAGTGACGGATGTAGTTAGAATGACCTAGCTTTCAGATTTAATCTTATTGAGCACGGATGCTACTACATGATACATTTTAAAGGTCTGATGATGACCAGCTAAGTACTAATTGGTTCTCATTGACGGATATAGCTAGAATGACCTAGCTTTCAAATTTTATCGATCTGAGCACGGATGCTACTACATGATACATTTTGAAGGTCTGATGATGATCACCTAAGTGCTTATCGGTTTTCAGTGACGGATGTAGTTAGAATGACCTAGCTTTCAGATTTTATCTTATTGGGCACGGATGCTACTACATGATATATTTTGAAGGTCTGATGATGACCAGCTAAGTGCTTATCGGTTCACAGTGACGGATATAGCTAGAATGACCACCATCAGGTAAATGGCACCATCAGTCTCCAAGGCCTCTTCGAGCTCTTTCGAATGAGTCCACACACGACGGTTCTACGTGGTGCCATCAATGAGATCCTATACTTACCTTCGGAGTCTACCATCAGGTAGCTAGTATCATCAGTCTCCAAGGCCCCCTCGAGCTCTTTCAAATGAGTCGAAACACGATGGTTCTACTCAGTGCCGTCAATGAGATCCTATACACCACCTTCGGAGTCCACCATCAGGTACGAGACATTATCAGTCATCCAGATCTTCATCTTTCATCAAACGAAATTCTCAAGACAAAATAATTAAAACGATAAAACAATTAACACCATTAAAACAATAACATACATTACATAACATCGCGCCTGTAATCCCCAAAGGGTTAGGCAGAGGTGTACCTAATAGTAGGCGTGATGTTATGTTACGTATGTTATTATTTTAATGATTTTAATTGTTTTATCGCTTTTAGCGATAAAACAATTGTAGCAAAAAACAAATTGTGGTCGTTCTTGTAGCACGGATGCTACTACATGATACATTTTGTAGGTCTGATGATAACCAGCTAAGTGCTTATCGGTTCTCAGTGACGGATGTAGTTAGAATGACTTAGTTTTCAGATTTTATCTTATTGAGCACGGATGCTACTACATGATACATTTTGAAGGTCTGATGATGATCAGCTAAGTGCTTATCGGTTCTCAGTGACGGATACAGTTATGATGCTACAGCTTTCTGCTTTTATCTTATTGAGCACGGATGCTACTACATGATACATTTTGAAGGTCTGATGATGACCAGCTAAGTGCTAATTGGTTCTCAGTGACGGATATAGCTAGAATGACCTAGCTTTAAAATTTTATCGATCTGAGCACGGATGCTACTACATGATACATTTTGAAGGTCTGATGATGATCAGCTAAGTGCTTATCGGTACTCAGTGACGGATGTAGTTAGAATGACTTAGCTTTCAGATTTTATCTTATTGAGCACGGATGCTACTACATGATACATTTTGAAGGTCTGATAATGATCAGCTAAGTGCTTATCGGTTCTCAGTGATGGATGTAGATAGAATGACTTAGCTTTCAGATTTTATCTTATTGAGCACGGATGCTACTACATGATTCATTTTGAAGGTCTGATGATGATCAGCTAAGTGCTTATCGGTTCTCAGTGACGGATGTAGTTAGAATGACCCAGCTTTCTGCTTTTATCTTATTAAGCACGGATGCTACTACGTGATACATTTTGAAGGTCTGATGATGACCAGCTAAGTGCTAATTGGTTCTCAGTGATGGATATAGCTAGAATGACCTAGCTTTCAAATTTTATCGATCTGAGCACGGATGCTACTACATGATACATTTCGAAGGTCTGATGATGACCAGCTAAGTGCTAATTGGTTCTCAGTGACGGATATAGCTAGAATGACCTAGCTTTAAAATTTTATCGATCTGAGCACGGATGCTACTACATGATACATTTTGAAGGTCTGATGATGATCAGCTAAGTGCTTATCGGTACTCAGTGACGTATGTAGTTAGAATGACTTAGCTTTCAGATTTTATCTTATTGAGCACGGATGCTACTACATGATACATTTTGAAGGTCTGATAATGATCAGCTAAGTGCTTATCGGTTCTCAGTGATGGATGTAGATAGAATGACTTAGCTTTCAGATTTTATCTTATTGAGCACGGATGCTACTACATGATTCATTTTGAAGGTCTGATGATGATCAGCTAAGTGCTTATCGGTTCTCAGTGACGGACATCCGTCATCCGTCAGCTGGGTCATTCTAACTACATAGTTAGAATGACCCAGCTTTCTGCTTTTATCTTATTAAGCACGGATGCTACTACATGATACATTTTGAAGGTCTGATGATGACCAGCTAAGTGCTAATTGGTTCTCAGTGATGGATATAGCTAGAATGACCTAGCTTTCAAATTTTATCGATCTGAGCACGGATGCTACTACATGATACATTTTGAAGGTCTGATGATGACCAGCTAAGTGCTAATTGGTTCTCAGTGACGGATATAGCTAGAATGACCTAGCTTTAAAATTTTATCGATCTGAGCACGGATGCTACTACATGATACATTTTGAAGGTCTGATGATGATCAGCTAAGTGCTTATCGGTTCTCAGTGACGGATGTAGTTAGAATGACTTAGTTTTCAGATTTTATCTTATTGAGTAGAGTTAATTGTTTTATCGCTAAAAGCGATAAAACAATTAAAATCATTAAAATAATAACATACATAACATAACATCACGCCTACTATTAGGTACACCTCTGCCTAACCCTTTAGGGATTACAGGCGCGATGTTATGTAATGTATGTTATTGTTTTAATGGTGTTAATTGTTTTATCGTTTTAATTATTTTTTCTTGAGAATTTCGTTTGATGGGAGATCTGGATTACTGATGATGTCTCGTACCTAATGGTGGACTCCGAAGGTGGGTATAGGATCTCATTGACGGCACCGAGTAGAACCATCGTGTTTGGACTCATTTGAAAGAGCTCGAGGAGGCCTTGGAGACTGATGATACTAGCTACCTGATGGTATACTCCGAAGGTAAGTATAGGATCTCATTGATGGCACCTCGTAGAACTGTCGTGTGTGGACTCATCTGAAAGAGCTCGAAGAGTCTTGGAGACTGATGGTGCCATTTACCTGATGGTGGTCATTCTAGCTATATCCGTCACTGTGAACCGATAAGCACTTAGCTGGTCATCGTCAGACCTTCAAAATGTATCATGTAGTAGCATCCGTGCTCAATAAGATAAAATCTGAAAGCTAGGTCATTCTAGCTATATCCGTCACTGAGAACCAATTAGCACTTAGCTGGTCATTATCAGACCTTCAAAATGTATCATGTAGTAGCATCCGTGCTCAGACAGATAAAATTTGAAAGCTAGGTTATTCTAACTACATCCGTCACTGAGAACCGATAAGCACTTAGCTGGTCATCATCAGACCTTCAAAATGTATCATGTAGTAGCATCCGTGCTCAATAAGATAAAAGCTGACAGCTGGAGCATTCTAACTATATCCGTCACTGAGAACCGATAATCACTTAGCTGGTCATCATCAGACCTTCATAATGTATCATGTAGTAGAATACGTGCTCAGATAGATAAAATTTGAAAGCTAGGTCATTCTAACTACATCAGTCACTGAGAACCGATAAGCACTTAGGTGGTCATCGTCAGACCTTCAAAATGTATCATGTAGTAGCATTCGTGCTCAGTTAGCTGAAAGCTGGAGCATTCTGACTATTTCCGTGACTGAGAAGCGATAAGCAGTTACCTGGTCTTTATCAGACCTTAAGAATGTATCGTAGTAATATCGTACACGTAATAATATCGTACCTGTGCTCAGTGAAATAACTAATGAAAGCTAGGTTATTACTTCATTAGTCAAAGTGTATAATTTATTATTAAATATTTTATTCATACATTATGATGTAGGTACTCCAAGAGAAACAAAATATGTTAGGCAAATAGTAGGTACGATGACCACTCTGCGACACATTTCTGTTCTTTGGTACGTTTTTCTGTAGTACAGTCGCTTGCCGGTAGGGGCCGAAAAATAAACAAAAGCCAGTACAGAGGTCAAATCGTCAAAGTCATCCACTGCTGTGATCCCCTTAAGCTGAGAACAGACACGTAACACACCACGCGATTACTGTTGCGTGTTTATATGATATTCCGTCTTATGACTGCCGGGTGTTACAAGTGAGCAACTTCAACACAATCTTGTCAGGGTTATCACAAGGGTGCATTAGTCTGAGTTATGTCAGCAATTATTCGGCGGTCAAGATCCTTCGGCGTCCTAATCGTAAGCCCCAACACGGCTACTTGGCGAGATGTTATCCCACGAGAGGTCATTACCGGACCAAGCCGGACGGCTTAGTAGGTACCGGCTTTGGTTGAAATTTGTTAGCCGTCGAGAATTTGTGAATTAAGTTTAATAAGGTTAAACCTAAGTACGGTTTCTGCTTACTTATTAATTAGACAGAAAATCCTGTTATGAGTTCTCTTCTTTAAATAATTAATTATTAGTTCGTAGTACACAGAATTATGATAGGAATTTTGTTCATCTAAAATGGTGTTGGGTAATAATTAATTTGTTAGGGTCCGTTCACACCCTGTGGACGGTGAGCAATGGGCTAGCTCCCCGTCCGTCCGTCTTATGACGACGACAGGCCGTGCCGACGGCGCGTTCGTGTTCCACGCGCGCCTCAAAGAGATGTCAGCAACATGGAAGGGGCCGGCAAGGGCCGACGCCCGTCGGCTTCTCTTATTATTTCACACTAAGTGCGTTGGGTTTGCTCATGTGTCATATAAAATTAAACCTTATTACAATGATTCAAAATTCTTTCTTAAACTTGATAAAAAATCTGCTCTCCTTTCCGAGCCGGTCTGTGTGAACGAACCCTAAATGCGTAGGTAACTTTGAAATACCAGATCCTACTGAAATTCAGAGTTTTTGGCTGTTTTAGGTTTAAGTTTCATAAATCCTAATAAGGTCAAAAGGTTTGGCTTTTTTTGCTTTAATAACTTTCATGTTACATAAATAATTAATTGATGAGCAAAGAACTAAGATAATATTCCCACGTAATGTCTGCTTGCGCCAATAATAAATCAACGCCTTGATTATTATAGCTACAGAAAGAATAAGACTTAATCGAAAGAAATAATCATATTGTTAATCATTGGTGACGGCACGCAAGTCATTTCTTCATATTACGAGTTCCGGAATAACTATCTATAAAAATAATAATCCGTTCTTCCTTTGTGATTTTATCGCAAAAAGATGACGTTAATGCGGTAATAATTACGTAACTTCCTTCCGTAATTAGTATGTCTGTACAACTCACCATCTTCAGACCTTTTTAAAAGAGGACTTTTGGCCGAAAGGTGTCGTATTTCGACGTTTCAGAGGACGGCTGCGCGACACCGGCACTGGGACGGCGTTTAATATGTATTAGTTTATTATTGTATACGATTGTTGTATGTATTTTATCTCTGGCTATCCTTTTCTATCTTCCTATTTCAGTTAATGTAATGTGAAAATGGTGGTAAAGTCCACAGCAGATTTTTTCCAGTGTTGTTAAATTTGGTAAATGATCAATGGCGAAATAGAAACCCTTTACGATTTGTTTGCTTACTAATAGTAGTGGTCTTAAAGCGAAGAGCTAGCTGTCTTGGCGCTGCGCAGCGCTGTAAGCCGGAGAAATGCGGGCTTTACAGCAAGTGGAGTTATGGCCGCCAATGGCCAGGATTTAAGAACAGTCTTGTGTGCAAGCCTTAATTGTACGACCTTACTTTTAAGTGGGTAGCGAGAAAAGAAAATGAATTTAGGTATTCACCTTTTTGAAAACCTATATTATTTCATATTTTCTAATATATTATATAGGTATTTTTGCATTTTCCACACGAGGCAATCTCTCCTGTAGTGAGTTAGCTATTAGATTGATTTTAGATATACTTACCTACACATGTCACACACACAAACTTAATTAAACGTTTGAGGCTGTCCCAGTTCAATGAATAATTAGTTTACGAAACTAAGCTAGATCCAGAATTTTACATATCATTTACCAAAACAACATAAAACAGTTAAAACAACGTGAAACTCATTTAAATTTTCAATTAACGTTATTAATTCAATCCACGAAGTTTTATAGGTTCCAACAAAATTTCGGTAGGACGGTAGGTATGAAACAATTTCATTCAGGACAGGGAAATAAATAAGTGGGTAGGTACAGTCGCAAACACCAAAACGTTTATACTAAATTAAATTCAAAAGCGATTTCTTCATTTCTCGATTTCGTGTCACACGGTGACGCGTTGTAACTTTTTTTTCCAGGAAGGTCCCAACGTGTTACAATCAGTGTAAAAGTGTGACACACTAAGTAAAACGTTGGGAAAAAAAATCTCAACGAATCCCACCCTTTGGGCTAGCAGTCGCAAACGCTGCTACATAACACGAGGTTCAATTTCCAAGTAGCACAGTGTTACTGGGTTTTTTTTCAACAAGAATTAATCTGGATCTATGCCCGTTCGATGGTAATGGTAATGGACTTAGACATATCTGATGAAATGTGGGTTGGGTTGCACTATTAGGTACGTCTCGGCCTAACTCTTTGCTAGCGTGATGTGAGGAGAAATACTTTCAAAGGTAGCAAACTATACATTTTGGTGCCCGCGACTGTACCCACTGAACCCCAATCCTGAAGAAAATTGTGAAGCAAACGTTTATTACCAGGATTATGGAGATGAAATCTCCGTTTTATAGATTGCCGATTAGATTATGCTCTCCATTTTTATGGGATGTCCGGGAGTCGATGATTGTAATTATTTTAAAGATATTTCTATTTTACGAACGGCGTTTGGATGTAATCCTGTATTTAAGGACGGAAGTGCGGAATGAATAAGTAGGATATTTCTAGGATTTATATGGGACTGCAAGTTTGCAAAATATAGATGCGAAGAGACCCACGAGCGCGCGGTGAAAATGAAACGTAAATACATCGATTTTAACATTAGAAATATCCGTTTCACGTATAATATTTTCATAATTCTGTAAGATAATTGTATTTTTAATTCAAAAGATGAAGTTTTTACAATATATAATTATATATTTTTTTAATAGGTTTACACCGCGAGAGTCGCTGTTCTGGAATGTATTGGATAGCGGTTGGTATCATCGAAATTTATTTAGGGTCGTCGTCTCAGTATACAGGGTGTAAATCAACCCATCACACAGCCGTCAACCAAGCATTCTATACATCAAACTAAGTACCCCTACGCAAAAATTTTTGCTGGGAAACGACTTTTTTTTTGAGGTTAAAAATCACATTTTACGGTAAAACTCAATGTAGCACTGTTAAAACATTATGCTAGTGGATGCTTTGAATAGTAAACGGGTCATGGAGGTAATTTAAGTAAAGTTATAACCTGAGAAACTAGTATTTACAAAAACAGTTGTGAAAAATTTAGAACTTTGACCCCCAATATCTCCGTAACTAGGGGGTTCCCAGGTATGGTCTAGAACAAAAAATATATCGCAGTGGTGGGGAGAACAAGTGCCCTTCGTTTGCGTTAAGGGTACTTTTACACCCTATATAAAAGTATCCTTTTTAATCGTCATGTCATGAGTCAGCCTCTTTATAGCAATATCATCTTTCTGTTGTTACTTAGCTGGTTAGATGGTCGATTTATTGATCATTCATTAGTGTTCCTGACAACACTCTCCCTTCAATATTCACTAATTCGAAGAATTCATTACTATCGATATCGGTGTCCTTGGTTTAGAAACATCTCATTACTGAACTGATCAGGCTGAATACAAATACTGAGCGGGATTCCTAGAACTCCTTTTATGTGACATTTCTCTTCAAATACACACATCAAAAGTGTCTAGGGATCAAGCATTTTTATGCGGATTTCTTGAGATTGAGATGTGGCTTTGTAATAAATTTATGATTTTATGAATTTATATGGATCCTTTTTGGTGCATTTCATAATTTGAATCAGGAACTGTGAATCAAATTCGAGTAAAAGATGAAAATCAGCAGTCAATATTTTCCCTATAAAAACATACAACGCATTGAAGACATTATTAGTGCTACTGTTTCCCTACTACTGATTAAAACCAACGTTATTATGGAGCGGCGACGTCATTTAAGCAGGGAAGAAATGCTCAGAGCCGTGGGAATGATAGAAGCTGGTTCCCGGCAACGTACTGTGGCTTTAGCTCTGAATACAAGTCAGAGTGTTATCAGTCGACTTTGGACACGTTACCGAAGCACTGGTACCGTGGCTGAGCGCCATGGAGGACGGTATCGCTGCACCACACGGAGACAAGACCGATACATTCAAATCTTAACTCGAAGAGCTCCAACAATAACCGCCATGATGTTAGCCGTGAGGCTTCATCACTCTTCAGGGAACTTAATTAGCGACCAAACAGTCAGAAACCGCTTGCATGAAGTGAACCTTCATTCCCGAAGACCGCTACGGGTACCACCTATAGCAATGCACAATCCTAGGATTCGATATCAATGGGCTCTTGAACACAGAAATTGGGCAGAAGAACAATGGCGCTTCGTGTGCTTTTCTGATGAGTCTCGTTTTGGTATGAGACCGGATACAAGACGTATACGACACTGGAGAACCCCTGGACGCCAACAGCGATTAAAATCCTGCCAGGAAGTCCATCCTTATAGTGGTGGAACCATCATGGTATGGGCGGGTATTTGGATCGGCGGAAGAACTGAGTTGATTTGGATCAGAGGCAACCTCAACGCTCAAATTTATGCTGAGACGATTGTATCAGACGTCATCGTTCCTCTACAAGTGCAAATCGGTCCCTTATTTCAGTTAATGCATGATAATGCACGACCGCACACCGCAAGAGTTGTAAGACAGACTCTCGCCGCAGCTAACATCAATGTCCTGCCCTGGCCTGCTCAGTCGCCAGACTTGAACCCGATTGAGCATGCATGGGATATGCTACAGAGAAGAGCTCTGCCGAATATGGAGGGTATCCAGTCGCAAGAAGACCTTTTTTTTGTTGTTGCAACGAACATGGGCGGCCATTCCACAGCGTGATTTGGATGAACTCATTTTGAGTATGCCAAACCGATGTTCTTGTGTTGTTAGTGTTCGCGGTAGAAACACGGATTATTAATTGTATAAGTTACCCAATAAAATTTTAAAGAAAACTGTTATTTCAGTCTTTTTTTCGAACTTTAATGTTAGTGGTTCAAATGTCAAAAATCCCTTTATTAGGAAAATGGCAAATTTCTTTATTAATGCAAAGGTGACTTGGTTTATCGTTACTGTGACAAACGAAAACACTTTATTTGATGAATCCTTAAAGAAAATTTTAATTAATATCAATCAGGAGAAAAGTTATTGCAAAAATATATGTTGATCCCTAGACACTTTTGATGTGTGTATATTAAGCTTACAATATTGCTGGTTAAAATAATGATAAACCAAAACCTTTATTCGTAACTAATACATAATGTAAACGGTCGAAGGTATCTCTGAGCTCCTAAAGTAGTACGAATTAATATTCATAGCTCGCACCCACACGCTATATCTGCGGACTGAAATTGTCCCATTTCATTCCTAATTACTTTGCTATATATCACATTTATAAAGACCCTTGAGTTTTATAGCTCTCGGCGGCTTTCCTTGTAATTAAATGTTATACGTATTTTATCGAAGATTGGGTATCGTTACAAATACAATTAGATTCGTCGACAACAGATATTTGCGGAGCGCCTCCCGACACGCTTCACTAACTTTGTTCTGTTTGTGTTTTTTCACCCAGTTTGTTGTTAGCCCCCACGTCCGAATAGTTGGAGCACAACGAACCAATACTTTTGGGCTGGACATTGAAAAACTAAACTCGTACATCATGTCTTTGGAACTTTCAAAACAATGTCTACGTATAATTCCAGTCGATAGAGAACGTCAAACGCATACCGTGGAAGTGATATATTTTCCAATACAAAGTGCCTCGCAGCGTGGAGAATGGCAATACGTCATTCTTATAGAACAGGGCTTCGGAGACAGAACGAATTAAAGTAGTCGATTTGTTTGGAGTCGATATCAAACGAGAAGTGTCGCTGTGGTTGACAGACGGCTCCCTTTGACTTATGAGACAGCGTCGCGTGTCGCCGTCGCGTCTTCGACTTACATACGAGCTGTATTAATCAAATGGCTATCACTTTCGATCGAAAAAACGAATATTTGCTGACAATCACAAACGTCGTTACAAGTTTCTTTCTTTTTCAAAGTATTTTCAGCGTCAGTTGTTTATAGATCTCCTCGAGTCCTCGTGTTATTCGTAGTCTCTATGCCATCACCATTGGAAGTTCACCTTCGCATACTTAATTATACTATGATGATCTGTTTTCAAATTCACACAATCTTGCACTGACCCAATAATTTCCCAGAGGTGATTCACATGACGATGATATCGTCATAATTAACTCAGAGCTAAGGACACGTTCTCCATTAGGGACTGATCTGAATCAAATTATCTATTGTTACCGTTATTGTATCGATAAAGGTAACAATATCGGTAACGTTGATTCATAAAGGGCCTGCGATTAATTTAGCAATTATTGAAAGTGAGTATTTCAGCACTTAGTTCTAATAGTACCTAGCAAAAAAAGAAAAGCAGTATTTCAGGCACTAAGAAAGAATAAAATTCAGGAATCCTTTTTTTTTTTTGGCGGGTGGAAAATCATCAAATAACCCCTCCCGCTCTTGGGCAGAGCGAAAGGGAGTGTCAGACTTCTACTGACTGAAAACCACCCATGTTCCTTCTTAGCCCTTCATGTCGAGGCCGCGGTATCTCTTGCGAACAACCCGCAGCCCCGACGGGTGTCGGCCCTTGCCCCTTCAATGTTGCTGACATCTCTTTGAGGCGCGCGTGTAACACGAACGCGCCCTCGACACGGCCTGTCGTCGTCATAAGACGGACGGACGGCAAGCTAGCCCATTACTCACCGTCCACAGGCCCGCGTCTACGGTGGCCGGAAGCTGTCACGTGGCTCCCGACGCTCGGAGCGTCTTCCGCGGGGGCTGGGACGACAGGTTCTCTCCCTCTCCCGTGCCGCCACCTCCTTCGCTAGCGTCACTGCTTCGCAGGAGGCTCCTCACCCCGGACCATGGGTTGCACCAGGGCCGGACGCGAGAGTTCGCCGCCGCCGATCGCCGCTACGAGGACACGGCGGGGCTCCACCCAAGCAGGGCAGACCTCCACGGTGTGCTCCACCGTGTCCTCCGGCCGATTCTCACAATGGTGACATCTGGGCGTTTCCTCCCGCCTGATTCGGTGCAGGTACCTCCCGAAACAACCATGTCCGGAGAGGACCTGAGTCAGACGGAAGGTGAGGGCGCCGTGGTGCCTCTCAAGCCACTCCACAAATAGGGGACTTACCGCCACTATCGTGGCCCTGCAAATTCAGGAATCCTTATGTCAGTTAGTGTCACTAAAAACACAGACCTGTTAAACTATCTATTTAGTTGAAGATTTGGTAAAACATATTTTTCTCATAAATGGCCATTCTTACAAGTAATATAAAAGAGCGAATTCATCTATTTGGGTATTTAATTTGCGGAGAATTCTCATTTGGCACGTGCCCAACTAGAACTAAGGGAATTTCAACCGCAATTCCGATGAACTTTCGCAGAAACTAAAAAGTTTTCATTCTTTCTTTTCCCACGTTCGTTCATCCTTTTATACGCTTTGTTAGGGAGGGGTCAAGGTTTTCATACTTATTCAATAAGATTACCACCATGGATTCCTGCCATTAAGACACTTTATCTCCTCGTCCGAAATTTTGTTGCGAAGCCACGAATGCACAAAATATGTCTTCCAATGTTACTTTGGACGCTTTAATCAAATTAAAAAAGTTTTTCTCCTCAAATGGGTGAACAAAAAGTGAATTACTGAGGCGAATTTCATGCGGGAAAAAGTAACCCTGAGCCTAGGTGTTGTCGAGTCATGTTTAATACAATGACGGCGAGTTCTTGCCAGTGGGACGGCGGCTTAATCGAAAAATTCCTTCAGGCATTCCGCGAATACTTGCATGATTGAAGAGGCAGGCAGCGGACGAACACACGCCTCTACCTTCCGATATTTTGAACTACACGGAATGCGAGTGGAAGAATTCTATGAAAATAAACAGATGCCTCACCTTAATACCGTCCATATTTATAGCAGATGCATGTGGCCGTATTTAGTTAATAAAATAACCGCTATAAAAGCATAAACAAGTTTTTTTTTCATAACATTAACATGCTCCTTTTATGTAGTCCGCGTTCTGTTTGCTATCATCGTAATTTGTTCGGTTATTTAACCCTAAATAGTAACAAGCTGTGGTAAGCGAGGCCAGTTAATTGAGTTGGTAACGCAAATATAAACCACATGGCCGGGCCGTGGCAATGCTTGTGTAAGAACCCTCACGGACCTTTCGATATCAAACTTTAGTAGGATTTATTGAATTGCAATTCAAAGTACATACACCCTTTTATATTTATGTCGAGTGATGCCTACAAATGTAATATTATTGTATATTTTATTATTAAAAAGCAGGGTTGAGGAACATTTACTTAATTCTTGTACTCGCCTAGTCATTAGTGCGGGCGTTCTGGCGTAAACGGCAAATGCACTATTACGGCCTTACAGCGGCGCAGTTAGAGGTACAAAAAACAATCATTTGTACTGAAAATGCAGTTTACTCAGAGCTTATGGTCATTTCGGTGAGGGAAGCTGAAAATAATTCATTTGAATATTCTCTGTAAAGCTTAAAAGAGTATTGTATAAAAGATTTTTTGTTTGCGACCGTAACAAATATTAAGTTTTGTTTATAAAAGGGATGATATAAGCTACTCCTTGAAAATGTCTCAAGAATGTGTTGGAGCCATTACGTGAGCGACGTCATATAATAGTTTTCGTTGTTTACAGACAATATAGCGGCGAACAAAAAATGCGGCTGAGGAGACAAGATGTCGCCTGTGTGCGCCTCCGCGACATTCAGCTCATGTTTCTTGTGTCTCGAAGTAAGCTCCTTTGATCTCAGTTTTATAATATCATGTTTTATTATAATCTTACAGTATATTTACTTCAACTGTTCTACGTGGAGGGATTTTGTGCGTCGTTTCTTTGAATGTTCGTGCAATAAAATATTGAAATAAGTTTGTTTGCGGCTGAGAAGCGTGCTGTTGTGCGAGCTGTGAATACTAAATCTAGTTTTTTTTTTCGAGATCAAGGACTAAACGTTTTTAGGCCATATAGAGTATTTTGTATGTATAACGTGTTTTATGAACAGGCAATTATGTTGGGCCTTCACTTTTCAAACTTGGACAGAAATCATCTGCCAAGCCTTTTCCCAATTATGTTGGAGTTGGCTTCCAGTCTAACCGGATGCCGCTGAATACCAATATTTTACATGGTGTGGCTGCCTATCTGACCTCCACAACCCAGTTACTATACCAAGCAGAAATATCACCTGAGAGCTTAAAGCGGTTACAATGTTCCCGTATTTTCTAACTCCCGGTAGCTAATAAAAACAGCAAATATCTCGTTCGTACAACAAGATCTTGTAACTTGTAAGATAAAAGCCGAGATTGCGGCTCGAGTTGGACTGTCAAGACTTTAATTAGGAGCTATGGCCGGAAAGTTCCAGAAGGAAAAACTATTTAGTTGAAACAATAGAAACTAGCTACGTTTTATTTTTACGGCCGCGGCAGGGAATTTGCGGAATGGTTTGCTCCATGCAATCTACTTTGATGTTATCTGCAGGGACGGTGTTCAGCTTCAGTGTTTTTAAAACGACGGAGTTCTGTCCAACGGTTGTAACCTTGTCAGAACCATGCAAAATTTGTTTTTTAATATGCACTAGGATTTTTTCCTGTATCGTGGGTGTGTTTACAAACACTTAAACTCAAATTTAATATTACCTCATACTAACTGGGTTGTGAAGATCAGAAAAGGCAGTCGCTCCATGTAAAATACTGGTATTCAGCTGCACCCGGTTAGACTGGAAGCTGATCCAAACACAGTTCGAAAACTGGTCAAGTGGAAGTCGTACTTGCACATGAAGGATTCCGTGCCATCGTAGTAGGGGAGTCCCTTTTAATTTGTATTATTTCTTGTTAAAGCGGCAACAGAAAAACATATTTTGTGATAAGTTTGTTTTTCATAGTGTTTGTATGAATGACAAAGTTATATTTGCGGTTTTTTTAAATGTGCTATATCTCAAAAACTACTCACTATATATCGTTCTAACCAATTTTTGGTTGAAAGTTTTAACTGCGATCTACAGCACATTTTTTTATAATTTTTTTACTCCCTTAGTTTAAAAGTTAGAGGGGACACACACACATACATTTTACCACTTTGGAAGTATCTATTTTTCAAATGATTGACTTTAAGAAAAAATGATTATAGGAACCTCATTGTCATTTCTAAAGATCTATCTATAGACACCCCACACGAATAGGTTTGATGAAAAAAGTAATTTTTTGTTTCAGTTCCATGTATTTTTTTTATTTTTGTATAAAAATCGTAAAGCGGTTCACAGGATATAATATCTACCTACTAAGTTTAAATTGTGTAGTCTTAATAGTTTCCAAATAAAGTGGCTGTGACATACGGACGGACAGACGGACAGACAGACAGACATGACGAATCTATAAGGGTTCCGTTTTTTGCTATTCGGCTACGGAACCCTAAAAAGGCTAGGCAGATTATGATACAAACAGTTAGACCTGGAAACACTACCTGTAGATCGTTCAAATATTTATTCCGTGCTGGGATCGAACCCGTGACACGCGGCATAGCAGCCAATCGCTTAGCCACTGCGCCAACCGTGCCCTTTATACGTCGTAGATCATGCTGACTGACAAAATAATTAAAATGAGAATCGTTTACCACCCAAACCCTCACAAATTGAAGTCGAATAAGCACGACTGTCTAATGAAATCAAGGACAAAGGATCAAGGATAAATTCTTGAAGTTATTGAACTCCAAACTGCGGTAAAGAACCAAATCTTATTAGAAGGGCGAGGCATTCAGACGAACAATCAATATTTCGCAATATAGCGATGAAACAGTTTTTTTGTTTTAAATCAGGATTACTACGAACAGTGGGACAACATAGGCTAGCTATAATATAATATAATATGTAATACTACGAACAATCAAGCTATGCACGGGAGGTACTAAGCCACTTTTAGATACGTCATATCGATAATGAGTCATTTTGATAACAGGACTTATGCATATGTAGTCAAACAGCTAATTAGTTTTACAGCGATCTAGTCATATTGTGATTAAGTCCTATAGCGAATTAGTCATATCTGCTATTTAGTCTTATCGAGAGGTAGTCATAACGCTTCTAACCCATCATACACAGTCAGGCGCATTACTTTGAGTAATTTATTTCATCACCACTGCTCTCAAAACGGTGAAGGAAAACATCGTGAGGAAACGAGCATGTTTTAAAACAAACAATTTCGAAGACATGTGATATCTACCAATCCGTACTGGGTCGCGCCCATCCTTCTCCTAGAGAGGAGGCCTGAGTCCCTGCAGTGGGAACATTATAGGCTGATGATGATGATGATAGGATGATGTGTCGCAGTGTAGGTATACTGAACTCTCGGGTAGCTTGCAGAGTGATTTTCTCGCAGAATAACTATTGCAACTTTGGTTCCAAAATAGTAATTATGTTCGTAAGAGGTTTGGCGAAAAACGCTTTTTAAAGTCGCTAAGTGTATACATATTAAAGCTCGTGACTGTACTTAAATATAATAAAGATATGGAGGTGTGTCTAATTGTACACGTCTGCCTAACCCTTTAAGAATTACAGGAGTGATGTTACGGTATTATAATGATGCATACAGTATGAATATCGTTTTATTGGATTATTACGTCACCATATACGTAACATAACTGGCGAAATGTGGGTATACTATTAGGTACACCTCTGCCTAACCCTTCGGGGATTATAGGCGTGATGTTATGTGTTATGTGATGTTACGTCACCATGTGGGAGTATCGCGAAAACATTTTGTTATTAAAATGAAAACGAAAACTGATAAAATTTTAACATTAAACATACTCGTACATGAAATAACACAAACTGATTAAAGTTTATTTGTTCAGAGAACGTTTCAGATTTTCGTTTATTATTTCTACATTGAATTTTATTGTAATTTAAACAATTTATTGTATCAATGCTTGCTATCTGTTTCAGAGAATAATATCGTGTGGGACTTTCAAAGCATAATCGGCTAACTAAAAGCGTCCCCACTGACTGCTGGGAAATAGATCGCGTGAGTGGGCCGTAATCCACCACGTGGGCCGTAATCCACCACGTGGGCCGTAATCCACCACGTGGGCCCAGTACGGGTTGGCAAATGTCACATGTCTTTGAGCATTTGCTTCTAGGATATATGCATGCCTGTTTCCGTCACAGTTTTCGAGAGCAGTCGTAATGAAGTAATTTTCACAAAGTAAAGTGCTTGCATGCGTCTTTCTCGAGAATAAGCGTTATATTATTCCGTTTCAAGAGAAAGAACTGAAGAGCGTATTTTCTTCGCAGTCCATTTGGGGCTTTTCAAGAGGACCCCTTGGATATGGTGAATTATTTAGAAATTCGTATGAAGTAAGTAATCAGGAAATCAGCTAATACGTATGATAATGCAGATGAAATGAAAAGAGGTTGTATAAAAAGTGTATTCAATGAGAGGAGTTATTTGTGGTGGGCGCGCCTTAGGGCAATTCGCTCGGCATCACATGGAGTGCCTCCGTCTTGCGACGTTGATAAATTGCCTTCTTAAACGCCAAGGGAAATTATTTAAAACACTCACAATTTTGCCGCGTACAATAGACTCATTGGCTGTCTAAGACGCACCTCGGGGCGATATGTTAGGCAGAATCTAATTGGACTTGTGGACCCGATAATGAGTTATGGTTAATGTTTGCCTGAATGCAGGAGAATTACCGGTTAAGATTGCGATCAGTGAAGCAACAGCTGGTAAAGATATAACCGTTTTGTTGACTACACAAGCAATATGTTTGGACGATAGAAATGCGCTGTAGCTTCGTAAAATTGCTCCGAAATTAATTCTTTTCTCTAAATACATTACAGAAAAGTTTCGATATTGAAATAGCTGCCAATTAGTACTAGATCTCCAGAGGGATTCCTGGAATTAATTAAAATTTACAATGTCGGGATTTTTTTGTGTCCTAATTTGTGTAGTCTTCTGAAGTTCTATTTATTTCGCAACGTAACAGGTTTGGATTTCATTTGCAGGTTTTTGATTTAATGTTTGCGCAAAGTTTTATTTGATCTAGGCTGTTTTTCGTCAGAGTTGTGATGGATTAATTTCGGATGAAAATGACTGGAACCTATTGAATATAGACATGGCTGCCCCAAACCACCTTAACAAAATAAAATCAAATTAAAATGATGCTGTCCATAGGTAGTAGTATAGTACTTTTGGAAGTCCTCTAACTCTTATCTTACAAACCTTCCAAGAGATCTATCAAATATTTATCCAAAGTTGTACCTGTACGTAACCAGCGCGGCTGCGGAGTCGGTTAACGAAGCCATTTGGCTGTAATGCGAGTCATTTGCGAGCACCAGGAACTCTGGAGGGAGATAAATCCGTGTGAACACCTCGATAAAGGGGTAGGTATGTTATCGGCGGATTGCGTCTTATCTCATCTCGCAGACGCGCTTTATCGCCCCAGGCAGGGTGAGGCGGGTGAAGTGCCGCCTAACGTCGATTGTCGATATAGAAAAGGCTGTAATTTCAAACGACAAGAGTGGAGTTCTCGCATATTTTATGGCAAATCGAAAAGGAAACGAAAATCAAGAATACCATTCGAGCGTGACGTCAGAGGCTGGTTAAACGATGTGTGACGAGTATATTTTTTTGGGACAAACCCGTCACACTATTCCCATACGACTGCAACTCCTGAAAGTCATAAACAAAAAAACCCCGAGACAGTGAACCTCGATATTAAAATTCCATTGGATCCTGCAACGAAATTAAACAGAAAATAATAGCGGATCACTCACGCACACGTACTCCACGTGTGCGTGAGTAACGAGTCTGCTTACGTTACCGCACATCCCTCGATTATTGGACACAATACGGACATATTCATACAATTATTATAATGATGTCAAATTTTCCAGCTAACGTAGCCTTTTCTCATCAAATCAAGCGAAAAATAAAGCCGATTTCAATATCGCTTAAGCTTATTTCTATTGAGGTTTCTGTTTACTTTTACGTAAAAATATTTAGATTCCCGAGTGAGGAGATTTGCGTGAAACATTGACGGTATAAAAGGTCAATAGTAAATGAAAATTGACATTTTGAGGTTGAAAATTTTAAATAAACTGTACCTGTATCTAGGGTCGCATTTTACTTCGAAATCCTATTTAAGGTACAAATTCGAAAGTAATTCTGCCATTCTTTCCGGGCTAAACGTAGGTATTTGGATGAAGTTGGGCACACAGATAGAATAACCTAGGTTAGGGTATAGGATACTTTTTATCCCGGTAAGTAGTATGTTTCCGTTCCGTTTCAGGCACAGATGTAGACACCGTGGCTGCTACTTAAGAAATTCCTATTGGAAATACCCAACAACACTTTGCCCCGGGTCGGGCAAAGTGTTCGTCGAAGCTAGGACCTCCCTCGTGCTCAGCAATGACGGCACGGTTGGCGCAGTGGCTGAGAGATTGGACTGCTGCGCTGCGTGTCGCGGGTTCGATCCCCGCACGGGACAAATATCTGTAAGGCCTACAGATAGTTGTTTAAATGTTTCTAAACGCACCCACGATACAGAAGAAATTCCTAGTGTGGGGCAAGGTTTTTTTAAAAAAAAATCGCGTATGTGATTACTAGACGAACGAGGCATTCATCCCAGTCAACCGCAGGCACAAGGCAGTTTAAAATAAATAAAAGATACACTTAAACGTCATAATATCTAGATATAGAAGTTTCGTTATTAAATTCCCCGTTCGCTTCTTGGTTGCTTAAAGTTAGTAAGAAAGTTGCCGCGACAATTTAGATCTGTTCGGTTCTACAGTAAGTAGGATTTCGACTGCGGTGTAATATCTTCTGTCTGTTATACTCGCGGCGGATATTACGGAGAGGAATTGTAATGTTCTCCAATATTCTATATTTCTCTAGATTCCAATAAATGTTAGTGCTTACGTAAGAACGTAGCTAGGTTGATATTGTTGTCTCTTGGGTTTCAATATTGAGGAAAGGTTTCATATTTTATAAGTTATTAAATCAGTTACCAAATCATCATCATTATTAATATAATATATAATAATAATATATAATAATATTCCACAACTATCACACAACGCCATCTAGTCCCAAGCTAAGCAGAGCTTGTGTTTTGGGTACTAGACAAATTGATTCCCCCCGCGGGCGTAAACGCGTGAACACGTAAAATCAATGTGCTCGCAATTAAAAATTATTTAGCAGCATAATAGTTATTAACTAAGTTTAAATTATATATAGTTGTGAAGCTAAGTGTCTGGTCTACCTGGTTTGCGCATCAGCTGTGAATTTTACAAAGAAACCACCGAGTAAGCATAGTTTGATTGTTTACGTATTGCAAAATTCTCGACGGCCATCGCGAGCGCGTGAATCATCGTGTCAACGAGCTTAACCGAACGCCGTGACGGGGTCAACGACCGTCCTCCGCACGCCCACATCGCTTGTCGCCGCAAGGACATATGCACTGGCGCGGGCGCCCGCTCGTAGTCATCGTTCGGTGGTTGTTCGAGTCCCGAAGATCTCCGAAGGCGACACAACATAGGTTGGCAACTTAGCAAGATACTCGCGCGTGCGCAACAAAACTGATAAAGCTGAGTGAGTAAAGCATCTTGTTTAGGTATATTACTATAACCATCTGAGCGCAACGCTTGCCCTGTTCTGTTGACTGCCATCGTATTATATCTGATTTTATTGAAACTAAGGCTACTATAACAATAAATAAAAAATAAAAAAAATGCTGCTCGCTCGCTCGCCCCCGAAAACCCCAGTCTCACCTTTGTACGGCTCAGAACCGAACTTATCTTCGAGTTCTAAGAATGGAAGCAATGAAACGGAAAATATAAACCAGAGAAAAAGGAAACGAGGTGATGCTGCTGAGTTGGAACGTCTCGAAAATATGATGTTAGATATGAACACAATGTTATCGGATTTTGTGTCAAAGCAAGAGCAACAAAATATTAAAATTGACTTGCTACACTCAGCTCTTGACGACATCAGGGCGCAGAATAGCGTGATCAGCAGGCAAAACGCAGAAATCCGTACCCAGAATGATAATATTCGAGAAACAATACAATTTCTATCCAATAAATATGATGATGCTATGTCGGAGATAAACCACTTACAGACCGAATGCAATAGCAACCAAAAAGTTATTAAAATGCTTGAGATTAAGGTGGACTATCTAGAGAGAAACATGAAAGCAGCAACAATCGAAATTAGTAACATCCCAACCTCAAGTACTGAGACCAGGGAATCCCTTACTGGATTGGTTCAGAAACTGGGTACTGTCATCAATCAACCTGTTCCAGTTTCAGAAGTCAAAAATATCTTTCGGTTGAGAGGCAAAAAAGAGACAGTTGGTACTGTCATTGTAGAATTTACATCGCCAACGATAAAGGAACAGTTCGTCCAGTCTACTAAAAGGTACAACAAACTTAATACTGAAAACCGCCTTAGCACCACTCACTTGCAAGCTGAAGTACCTAAAAAGCCAATTTATGTATCAGAAGCGCTAACGACTACAGCAAAACGCCTCCATTACCTGACAAGGGAGTTTATAAAAAGCAGCGCGTTCGAGCAGTGCTGGGTTGCAAACGGCAAAGTTTACGTTCGTGAAAAAGAAGGAATGCCCAGTAGGCTGATTAAATCCGAGGAAGACCTGGCTAAACTACGCAAACAGAAGTGACTAGGATCACAGCTCTCACCACAGCTTAACATATTGTTATCCAACAATCTTATACCCCACCAATTTTTATACACAAAATTATGTAAAACTATTTCTAACCTACCTGTTAACAAACATGCACAAACCTACCACAAACCTATATACACCACACATACAAACACTTACCTTCGCACATCTCAACACCAACACTCGTCAATCACACATACATTGTTATACAACTCATTACCTGCTTCGTCAACCAGCCACACTTACACACCTGTCTCTAGAACCAATGCGTGTTATTACCCAATCAAATACACATATACATACATATACATAACGGGAATATATACATGTCATAACTCAGTATTAATTTTTCCTTGGGCCTTGTTGCTGGCTTATTGCATTATCTACTACGGCACTAATACGAATGGCATAATCAACCAAACCTTTTCAAATCTTTCCAAATACAGTAGTACACAAAGAAAAATGCACCTATTGACTAATAATAAACAAAATTCGATAACACCCTAAATAACATTAATAATATTGATTCTGTCTCTGTGTCGGACTCGTCTAAATGTGACTTGGAAAACTGCATCCCGCCCGGCCTTAATCCCATTCACTCGCTTAAAATTCTGAACCAAAACATTAGAAGCATAACAAAAAATATGTTAGGTTTCCACACCATACTCGCCAGAACCAAGATCGAGTGGGACTTGATAACGTTGACGGAATGTTGGCTTCCTAATACTCACCATATTCCAGACCTTCAGAACTACAATTGTTTCAAAACGGCTAACAATTTCACACAAAACGAGGGTGTAGTCGTTTATGTTAATAATAAAATTACTGTCTCTGTCGAAGAGCCCCCAATCTTGGAAGCCAATAGTCTACTAGTAAAAATCGACTCCAACACCATCCTTATCGCAATATATCGTCCGCCGGGATATAAAGATATCAATAAATTCCTTAATTCACTCAACTTGCTCCTGACAAAAATCTCACAATATAAAAATATAATTATAACCGGAGACATAAACATAAATATTAACGAACAATGTCTTGACTCTGCCTCACAGAGCTACCTAAACTTATTAGCCTCACATGGATTACTGCCTGCCCACTCACTGCCTACGCGTCTTCAAGCTTGCCTTGACCATGTTATCCTAAAATCCACTCTGCCAGCCTTCACTCATGTGGCTCACTCTGCACTAACCGATCACGAAACTGTTCTGTTTTTCCTTGTGAAGAAAATCCCCAAACCAGTTATAAAACAAACAGCCACCCGTATTAAGCATGATCAGCTTGACGCAAAGTTAAAGCAACTTAATTTTGAGACAGTGTACTGCACGCAAGACCCGCATGAGGCAGCAGACCGTATGATCAATATTATTACTCAGGCAATAGAGGCAAGCTCTAAAACAGTCAAAATACCAAACCGGAAAAGAATTATTAAACCTTGGCTCACCCCGGGCCTTCTACGATGTGTCCGACATAGAGATAATCTGCACAAAAAATTAAAAAAGTCCCCAAATAATGAAATCCTAAAAACATCCTTCAATAGATACAGAAACTACTGTAGCAAGCTTTTGAAAAAAATTAAAAAAGACTATGAGCGTAACGAGATAAGCGATGCTGGTAATAACACTAAAAAGCTCTGGGAGGCAATAAACACAATCACAAATAGAACAAAAAAGAAAGACAATTCATCAGATCTATTGAATTCGTATTCTACTCACCAGGAGTCGGTCAACATAGCCAATAGATTTTTCGCAGAAATCGGCAAAAACCTCGCGGAAAAGATATCCAATAGGTCCACTTGCAACTCACATAACCCCGTCAATCAAGAGGCCGCACAATCTATGGTTATTTTACCCACTGATGACAAAGAAGTTGCCAAACTGATAATGTCCCTACGTAACGACACCGCCGCGGGCTGGGACAGAATATCTACCAGTCTCCTAAAAAAACATATAGAGATTGTGGTACCACCCTTCACGTATATCTGCAACCTTGCTCTTACATCTGGACAATTTCCCAAATGTTTCAAAAAGGCTATAATACACCCAATCTTTAAGGGTGGGGATAGATGCCGTGTCAACAACTACAGGCCAATAGCAGTACTCCCTATTCTATCCAAAATACTGGAGCGCATCATGAACAATAGGCTCGTGAATTACTTGGAGAAGTACAACATCCTTTCACCCTCACAATATGGTTTCAGGGCGGGCAAATCCACGGACGACGCAGTTCATGATCTGACCAACTATGTTATCTCAAACTTGGATGCTGGACAAAAAGTTTTAGGCATCTTCCTGGATCTTGCGAAAGCCTTTGACACGGTGTCTATCCCTACTCTGATTCGTAAGATGGAAATCATAGGTATCAGGGATGTTCAGCTCAAGCTCTTTGAAGACTATCTGAGTGAGCGTACCCAGTGCGTTAAGATAGGGGATGCCATCAGCGGCGAACGCACTGTCACCTACGGCGTGCCACAGGGCAGCGTAATAGCCCCGACACTCTTTCTCATATATATTAATGACCTGGGTATGCTCACTCTCCCCCAAGGTAAAATTATAACCTTCGCAGACGACACTGCCCTTCTATTCAGTGCTAGTACATGGCGAGACGTTTACATGCTAGCTCAGTCGGGTTTCAATGTCGTGATGGAGTGGTTGCGTAATAATGTTCTCACCTTAAACGCTGAAAAAACAGTATACATGCCCTTCTTTTTGAAAAATAATAAGTCAACCGCCCACTCGAACCCGCTGCATCGCATAGTAGCCCACACATGTTCAATACAAAACTCAAATAACTGCACATGCAACACCCACATTCAAAAAACAGACAGTGCAAAGTACCTAGGAGTAATTATAGATAGCACCCTTAGCTTCAAAATGCATATCAACACTCTTAGCGGTAGGATACGTAAACTTATTTATATCTTTAAGACCCTAAGACACGTGGCCGACGAGAAGCTAAGGAAGTCGGTTTACTTGGCGCTCGCGCAGTCCCTACTAACCTACTGCATAACGTCCTGGGGAGGTGCTACCAAAACCGCTATCTTGGAGCTTGAACGAGCGCAGAGAGCCGTTCTCAAAGTATCCCTTTTCCGACCTTTCCGACATCCAACGGTTTTGCTATACAAGGAAGCTAAGGTGTTAACTGTTCGTCAGCTGTTTATATTGCAAACGGTTATAAAACAGCATGGCTTTACCACCTTCAACCCCTCACTTTCCCTCAGAAGTAGACGTTTCGATCCCATAGCCCGCCATCACATCCGGCTCTCGACTGCTTCCTCCCAACGTTTCTTTTGTTACCTTGGTTGCTTCCTCTATAATAAAATAAATAAGATACTTCCAATTTATAACCTCACCAAAACCAATTGCAAAATTAAGCTAAGAAATTGGCTCCTTGAGTTAAATTATGAGGAAACAGAAAAACTTCTTGTTGTCCCTAAATAGGCTATTTAAACATTCTTAGTTACAAAAAAAAAAATCCCCTACCCCCCCCCTAACACACACTACTACGACACATACACTCATACATACACCCACCCATACACCACACGCACTCACAGACACACCTACAAATACCTACTACACGTACTAACGTCTAGCACCAAAATGACTGTACCTACTTTTGTTTTTATTTCTTTATTTCTAAATATTATGTTTTATCTTAAAATCGTATGCTTCTAGTAAATTCTTACCGCATTCATTACTATATCATACATAACATTAAAATGTAAAAATACCCAAAGGGTGGAGACCTGGTGTCCTGAAATACAGACCTCACAGTCTAGCTTAGGCACCAGTCTCCCACAGTATAATTATTGCTGTTTACGTATTTTTGTAATGTTCTTCTCTGATGTACCTATATTGTGGCGAGAAATAAATCATTATTATTATTATTATTATTAAATTCGTATGGTTGTTTCGAGATGGGTGTTTCGTTAGCCTGCGGTGTCCTTCAAAAAGTATGTTGATCCAGTTAGGAAACTCAAAAAATAGTATCTACAGAAGGAGTTAAAGATAGTTTCGACGCAACAGACATAAACCAATAAAACTTTAACTACTGCGAACACTTCTAAGTTCTAACCGAACTGCGGTTACCGACGTTCATCGCTGACAGTTACTTCTCTCCTTGTTCCTCAAGGGATTACCTTCCACTAGATAAGAAACTTCAAGTCGACAAGGGACAGGTGACAGGATCCAAGCCGTTCTCAGAAAGCTGGCTTTGACGGCGTTTTATCTCTTTGACTAGTTCAGGACTATTCTTGGAAATATTTGTTAGAGTTTTGCGAGGAAGAAAGGGTTCTAGTAAAAAGTAGTACAGGATCTTAGGTAAGCTATGAAGTATGTCGATTGGTGCATTGGTTACAACATGGCAAAACACGGAGATTTTTGTGAGATTTAAGTAAAATCCGCAATCTTCTTTAAGGACATGCTCTGAATGGTCGTCTTATCGTAATGCACTCTACGTATACATGCAGACACACCAAAAGAGGCTTTATGTCTACTACAGGGTGTAAATCAACCCATCACACAGCCGTCAACCAAGCATTCTGTACATCAAACTAAGTACCCCTATGCAAAAATTTTTGCTGGGAAATGACTTTTTCTTGTGGTCAAAAATCTCATTTTACGGTAAAACTCAAAGTAGCACTCTTAAAACATTGTGCTAGTGGATGCTTTGAATAGTAAACGGGTCATGGAGGTAATTTAAGTAAAGTTATAACCTGCAAAACAAATATTTACAAAAACAGCTGTGAAAAATTTGGAACTTTGACCCCAAAATCTCCGTAACTAGGGGGTTCCCAGGTATGGCCTAAAACAAAAAAATGATCGCAGTGGTGGGTAGAACAAGTGCCTTTCATTTGCGCTAAGGGTACTTTTACACCCTATACAGGGTGTAAACGAACCCTTCACGCATCCGTCAACCAAGCATTCTGTACATCAAACTAAGTACCCCTACGAAAAAATTTTTGCTGGGAAATGACTTTTTTTTTTGGGGTCAAAAATCACATTTTACGGTAAAACTCAAAGTAGCACTCTTAAAACATTGTGCTAGTGGATGCTTTGAATAGTAAACGGGTCATGGAGGTAATTTAAGTAAAGTTAAAACCTGAAATACTAGTATTTAAAAAAACAGCTGTGAAAAATTTGGAACTTTGACCCCCAATATCTCCGTAACTAGAAGGTTCCCAGGTATGGTCTAAAAGAAAAAAATGATCGCAGTGGTGGGGAGAACAAATGCCCTTCGTTTGCGTTAAGGGTACTTTTACACCCTATATACAAGGTATAACACGTGAATTTCGATTTTACAGTTACATGACCCGATCAAAATCCAAGAGTGCACCATTTCATTTAGAATTTAGTGACGCGTCTCACATACCTACTCTCCCATTTTGCAACTTTTTCGAGTGCTCAGCAAAGTCAATGAAAACAAAACTTTGAAAACAATTAGCAACGCGGAGTATAGTTGAGGAACTTAGGTATTTGAGTTACGGGGTCAGAGGCCCAAAAGTCTTAACAAGGAGTATCGTTCACACAGCGACACATCAAGGTATACATTTCCAGTATAACATGGCCTGGCCTTGCTTTGTAAATATTTCCCGTATAATGAGAGATCTGCATAAACTGGTTTTGTACATCCTGATTGGTCCCCGTGCGTACTACCCAGTAACTTGGATGTGGAGGTCAGATAGGTAGGCTCAATGCCAATATGAAAATTGATGTTAAGTTACAGCTTGTTGACCTAGAAGCCGACCTCAATCAATATTCAAAAAAAATCAATATCAATCAAAAAATATCAAAAAACAATAAATAAAGGCTATCCAGATGTTGAGTATAGTTGAGCAACAAACTGGCTTTACATGAAGTAAGTATTCAGGGGTAAAGGGGGGAGAATGGGGGAAGAGGAGGAAATTAATCACATCCCTTTTTGTGTGAGCACCTCCTAATTTACATGAGAAGCAGCCAGGGGTCAGTATAGTAAACACTGCTTACTCACTTCCATGTTATCCAGGGCAATGTTGAACTTTTTGTGTAGAAAAAAGTTGCTGCGAATTAATTAATTCTCTGCCATCATTAATTACTAAAAGTTGCTCAAAAGTTTTGCTATTTTGACTTGCTTGAAGGGACGAATAATATCATTAAAGAGTTTTTTTATTTTTATCCTGAATATAAAGGCTAAAAAGAGACCGTAATGGTACGAAATAGGTTAGGGGGTTGGGGGGTTAGGTTAGGTATACTGTATTTAATAGGTACTTAGGTAAGTTATGAAATACACAGTCGACATATTCTTCCCAGTAGGTATTTTTGCAATCAAAATCACTTATTTAGGAACATTTGGACCTTTGCTACCTCCTTAATATTTGCACAACTACGGAGTTATGTAAACCTAAATTGAGAATTCAGTCTCAACGTTGAATTGCTTGAATAAGTTTAATAAACCTTACTACATACACAGAAAACGATTTAGCAAACGAGGGTACAGTGTACAGTCAACGGTACATTAGTGGTTACATTTTAGCATTGACGGGCTATTATGTGATGGCAGTGCTTTATTATTCGTTTGGCGTGTTGTGAAAATTGTGTCTAAAAACAAAATGGCGGCGAGCGGCGTCTGTTCCAGTTTAAGCAATGCACTGAATGAACCTGAAAATGCTCAACTATACCAGTAAATACAGTTTTCATAGAATTATTTTTCTTATTGTTTGTGTGTTGTGGTTACCTAAACTTACATGGTTTTACATGCCATCGAGAAATATTCCTCAGACATACTCTTTTTCTCACGAAGTTTTCCTTCACCAAAGCAAGTGATAATTATACAATACGCACTAGAATCCGAAAAATTAGAGATGTGTCGTGGGTTCGAACTCGGGACCTATTGGCAGTCCAACGACATAAAACCATCGACGTGCAGTTCTTCTCAGCGTGTCGATGACAATATTTAAACTGAGTCAGCCCAAAATTTAGGGACAAGTTTGGCATTTTCTGTCGAGTGACGTGCAGTTGAGTGTACAAGGTAAAGCCTAGCCTGCTTCGCATGCAGAGTAAGGCGACGGACCTTTTTGTTAAACTTTCATAATGTGAGTGTGAAAGCTCTCTCATCGTATGTTTCCATTTCGGAGCACGTTCATATGTTTAAAGAACCTCGCGGGGCATTTTCTTTCACATTAAACGCGACATTTTTCTGAGTAGCAATATAAGTTATCTGTCAAATAGGGGTTTTATCTGTTGTCTTTTAGGACCGTTGTTTCGCGTGGCTGGTTGGTTTTTTGGCACTTTACGTAATGGCTTAATTTTGGATGCACTTTAGTTTTCGTTGAGGTTTTTATATGCATGAGTAACTACTTCAAAACGTTTATGTGGTCTAGTTTGTTGTATGAATGTGATGTGGGTGAATTTTAAAGTCTATTTTAAGTACCGAACAAAACTTCCCGTTTTATGAAACACACCTGTGAAAAATTACAAAATGTTTTGAGCACAAAGTTACCATTAAAGTGCTCACAATGTTGTTGCATACACGTCATTGGATTGAAACTGTTTTTCAAACATACTAGTATAAACTCATGCCTTGTTCCCATGGAGGGTAGGCGCAACCTGCCTGCTTTTTTTTTTTTTTTTTGGGGGCTGGGAAATCAACAAATAACCCCTCCCGCTCTTGGGCAGAGCGAAAGGGAGTGTCAGACTTCTACTGACTAAAAACCACCCATGTTCCTTCTTCGCCCTTCATGTCGAGGTCGCGGTATCCCTTGCGAACAACCCGCAGCCTCGGCAGGCGTCGGCCCTTGCGGGCCCCTTCCATGTTGCTGACATCTTTTTGAGGCGCGCGTGGAACACGAACGCGCCGTCGACACGGCCTGTCGTCGTCATAAGACGGACGGACGGCGAGCTTACCCATCACTCACCGTCCACAGGCCCGCGTCTACGGTGGCCGGAAGCCATACCTGCTACGATCCTTACATACTCATTTCGCTTCATCCGTAGGGAGTGTCAGACTTCTATTGGCTAAAAACCACCCATGTTCCTTCTTAGCCCTTTGTGTCGAGGCCTGGGTAACTCTTTCGAACAAACCGCAGTCTCGACGGGATACATCTAGTCTTATACGCACAACGGTTGTGAACTGTATTTCCAACTGAACCAGCAAACATAAATCGAAGTCTACCGTCAAATTAATAACAGTACATTTGTGTATCGGTTCCCCAGTGCCACGTAGAGTGGCATCATTAGCGGCGCGGCCGATGAAAGGGGAATTTGTTACCCTTGTTCCAGCGCAGATTTGTTACTGTACCTGGCAATCAATTTGCATAATAGATACTCTCTGATATCGGCGATAATGAAGAGGATTTAATTTGTTTAATATTATCGACGAGCGGATAGTGCGGCGAGGATTAATGTGTTGATGGGTGTGATCGTGATCATATTATGACTCGATTTAAGCCTTTTGATGCATTTTGATGAGTTTTGTCTCGGGTATAAAAATGGGATTTTTAATAAACTTTGATACAGAGTAATAGCTCATCCCCAAGATACAGACACAGCCTAGTTTGGGGACCTCTGTTTTGTAAGCATGTTAAAATATAACTTGTTACATTTATTATTAACGTTAAGTTAGATTAAGGATTTACTTATTGTATTATTATTGTAACAACGACTTAATAAAAAAATATTATTATTTGTTTATATACTTTTACATATCTCGGCTTTATTGCCGGATTTATAGAATAGCACGGGCCGAAGCCAAGTACTACCCCGGGAAAGAGATGATATGATGAGATGATGATATGATTGAATATAATAATATTATTATTATAATCCATAGAAAATACCAGACGGGTATTGTCTCTGGTAGGCTTCTGCCCGACAGTTGTCGGGTTTTTAAATCGGTTTATTTGTGATAGTTCGTCATTTGTGTCATAAATGTCGTAGGTACTTTTTGCAGTGCCGCTATACACTTATTTAAAAGAAAATAGAAAGCAAAAGAAATGTATTAATCCCGCACTAAAATCTAAAAGAATCGATCGCGTATCCCACTTCCAACTCAGTCAGCAAAATTGTCTAGTCTATTAACGTAGTACGAGTCCCCGTGGTGTCACATGAGCGCTCGTCTAATGCTCCATTACCGCAGCACAAAGTTCAAAGGGTTTGCCGACGATGCGTTTTATCCTGCTATGGATTGCGTGCGTCACTTCTGTAAATGGATGACTTACTTGCGTTTCTGTCTGTGTGGTGTCTAGGTTTGTAATAGTGTTGCAAGCCTTACCTGAAAATAGAAAAAAAACATATAGGGTGTAAAAATACCCTTAACGCAAACGAAGGACATTTGTTCTCCCCACCACTGCGATCATTTTTTTGTTCTAGACCATACCTGGGAACCTCCTAGTTACGGAGATATTGGGGGTTAAAGTCTACATCGAGTTTTAAAAAAAATGTGGTTTTTGACCCAAAAAAAAAATCGTTTGATGTACAGAATGCTTGGTTGACGGCTGTGTGATGGGTTGATTTACACCCTGTTTAAACGTTTTGACTTTGAATATATAAAAATTAGACTACCTCAGTGGTATAGTGGTGTCATGCGCTCATGCTGAGGATGGCCTGGTCTAATTTCTAGGTTAGGTAGGTAAAGAAAGAAAATTATGTTTATTTGGCATTAACAACAAAAAGACAAGGTGTTGTTGAATTTTTTCATAAGGAATTCCTCACTGCCACAGTTTGAATTTGTGCCCAGTTGATGGCAATAGGCCCGCCCTATTACATGGAACATTAACTGTGCTATATCTAACAACTCTGCTAAAACGTTTGGGGAATTCCAGTATAATTCTTATGTTAAGTATATTTATTTTTTAATTTTTTGTAAAGTTGATGTTGTTTTATTTTAGATATTTTGTACCCTACTACAATGTTGTCTTTTTTAAGCCTAAGGTTGACTGGTAGAGAATGCCTTGTGGCATTAAGTCCGCCTATATCATATAATCATTATTGTGCATGAAGTTTAAATAAATAAATAATAAATAAATTCATTGTTATATAAATATCACATTGACTTTCGATAAATCAGAATGTAAACTATCGAAAATAACAAGTTACAGTTATTAAAACACCTCCGGTGCAATGCTTTTGGCACCCCTGGCGTCCAACAGTTTTTCAGCTGATAATACATACTACGGTAACCAACAATTTAAATATTGGTGATAATTTCGCACCGAATTTTACAGCACTGAATTTTACATGTTGATTTTATTGAAAATGGGATTCATTTCACTATTGAAGCTGGTCACGCGTATGTAAAACGTGGCTGAACCAATTGTCACCGAAAGCCAATCAGCCAGTGATTGCGATTCCTGAATAATGAACCAATATGGTTACCGTATTATGTACGCCGACGCGTTTTGAAATATTCCTTTCATCAGTTTTTTCGACGCAGGCATTTAATATTTTATGCTAATTTTGATTTGGTTTGGTTTATTCTGTTGATTATCGCAGTAAGGATAAACCACGACATCAGTGTTACCCCACTGGGAGCAGAAAAACCAAAAATGCAAAATTTTAATCCAAAATAACTCTCAAGCTCGCAGACATCGAACTACCCTCCCAGTCGGAGTAAATCTGGTGCTCAGGGAGCTTTATTTTGTTTAACAAGCTCTCGGTTTTAATAATTTTACATTAAGGATATATTTTATTTTCTCTTGAGAATATTACATTTTTATTTCATCTCAGAGCTTGGCTATACCGTTAAATTGTGCTACGGTAATTTTAGTTCGTTCGTTTATATAAAGTAAATGGTCGGGAAACGCGAAAACGGGCGTCCTAATCGAAATTTTGAAGTTAAAATACCCTGGAGACAGTTTCGTGGATTCCCACGCTTGTCACGTTGCCTGCAACGCAGTGATTACGCGAGCCGACGTCAAGGGAATCACGCCCATTGCTCCATTTGTGCCGCACAGGTTGATCAATGTAGTCAGTAACGCAGCAATGGAGGTAATTCGTCACTGTTGGATAGTCTTCGACTACTGGGACAGGGTAGCGTTTGTCGCGTTGTGTAATTATTCAATGAGCAATCCATTACATTGCTGTCCGTTTTGGAAATTAGTTCGCGTGACAGTCTAGCAAGTTACGTACTTACTATGTAATTGAATCCCTCTTTCTTGGGAATTATACCTAAGTACAAGTGTCCATTATGTAGGCCTGTGTGTCTTCAACAATTATATTAATATTTAGGCAGGTTTTGCTATAAAATGATTCGCTGAAAAATGTCCTGTAAGTGGTTTTATATATCCCGTCGTCCGTCGCCAGGACAGTACACACAGTTATATCAACATAAAGGGTAGAAACACATCCTTAAGAAAGGCAAAAGGCACTTCCCGTCGGGGCTGCGGGTTGTTCGCAAGAGATACCGCGGCCTCGACATGAAGGGCTAAGAAGGAACATGGGTGGTTTTTAGTCAGTAGAAGTCTGACACTCCCTTTCGCTCTGCCCAAGAGCGGGAGGGGTTTTTCGATGATTTTTCAACCGCCAAAAAAAAAAAAAAAGTGGTTTTATATATTTTTCAACACACTTGCTCATAAAGTGGCTCTAATTTCACTGCAATTAGGCACATAATGACACCTGTAATCAAACTGTGAATTTTTCATTACCATTATTCACAAGTGAGTTATAGGTTTTTTTTTTATTTTATTGGTTGAGTTGCTTTGTTCATAAAAAAGTTTCGATACTAAAAATATTGTGTTCAATACTACAAATAAATTAATGTACCTATTGCTTGCTCTTTTCATGCAACTTCGAATTTAAATAGATAATTTCAACTTGTATGTACGTTTTTAATAAATAAAACTTTTGTTTTCTCTGTAATAAAAAAAACTTTGAATTCCTAATTTTGTACGTGACTAAAACGCTATCCGCAAAAAGCAAAAAAAGAAACCTCATTCTTTTAGTCTATGGCCGATCGCAAAAACTGATTAATTTTTCCCGCCATGGCGAAATTTTTTTCACAACTCGTTTTAACTGTTGAAAATGATTTTTTTGTGTTATTTTCTTCACAAGTGTGTTGAAAAACGTCGTATGATACACGTGTGTATTGATGATTACCGTCCTCGGCTCTCTTAAGACCCTCACCTGACGGCTCGGGTCTCAATGGCGCCTCAGCGGTAATCACCAACGTTACACACTTATACCATAATGTACTATTATACACTAAACATGCAATAGGCGAGCCTAATGCCTATGCAGGTGTGAATTATGATTTCAGTCATAGAAGCCCCTAGAACAAAACTAAATTTTAGTACTAATTACATACGGTACATTCATTACAATTTAAACGAGTTGTACGTTGCGAGGTAGAAAATTAAACACTCCACACTTTCCTTTTCAAATCCTCGAGTCAGCACTAAATTATGAATGGTATTTACATCCTAAATATAGCTCTGAGATTAGTTTTAAAACAGGGCAATGCACGCATTAACGGTCCCGTAGTAGGACGTAAAGTTCGGAATCTTAGGAACACTGAGTGGGGCGGGGTGTAATATTAGTTCGTTTCGTCACAGAATAAGAAACGTATAGAAGCGAAACGCCTAAAGCCTTAAGCGAGCGCGCGATGATGTTACGCAAATACGTCGATTTTAAAATTAAAATGAATAATACTCATACATACAATTTTAAGAATTTATTTATATGTATGGACGATACTGAATGTAGTGCAAATTAAATTTAACTAATATTCGTATTTCCGATTGAAAAATCACCGTATTTCCATACGTTTACACTGCGCCTATTCGTTCCGTTTGTGCGTGCACTGATGACTCTGAAATTACAAACTGCTTTTTGACACCCCGCTTCTGCATGACCCGCCAATGAGGCCTCTTAAATTCGACTTATATATAGATAACAATAATCCATAATGGTTACTAATAATTGGAACTTAAAAACTATGTTAGTAGGTACAAAAATCATAAAATACATCTTATAAAATTAAATTAAAATAGGACTGAAAAATCAACTTTACAAAATTTAATTGACTTTACTTTAAAACTGGACTTAATGTATACCGTGTGTGGCTGTTACAGGTTGAACATTATAAATGTCTGATGTGTCCAACTGCAGGGCAAAAACCTTACTTCCCTCTTTCTATGTAAGTATCTCTGTCTTTACCTTTATGGTACAGTCAGCATCAGAAGTAGATTAGCACTACTCAAACTTTCAAAACAGGTTTTTTAATTAAAACTTTTTCGATTTTACTCGTTACTAACAAGTTATTGAAGAGCAAGGAATATTAAAAAAATTATCTTCTGAAACATTAAAAATAATAGTTGGACTGTTGGAGTCCTGTACATCGACGAAGTAAAATTCCGAAATGTTAAGCTACTTCAGTTGCTGACCGTACCTGGAGCGAAACAGAATGTACGTACACAGATAGGATTGTTATAAGTGTACGCATTTTGTTGGGCCGATATGTCTTTGGTACTCTCATCCGTTCACAATGATTTTTCTTTGTATCTCCCTCCATGCTATAACAGCGGGTTTTTGTAGAAATACTGCTGCTTCTGTATAGTCTTACTCTATGGTTTCATAGAAGCAGACAAGATGACCATTCCCAGGCGGGTTGGATCGCGCCCAACTGCCAGCAATTAGCAATGGTTCGACAGTCACGGTAATGGTTGACATTCACTACAGTAGACCCCTTTTTATGGAGTTTGGTGGATCTTATCTTGTGTAAGAACGAATTAGGTGGTCTAATGTGCGTGGGTTTGTTTTGTTATGGGCAATCAAGGTGTCGTTATATGTTGTGGAACTTTTAAAGTCCATAGAGTATTTGATTTGTGTATAGATTTGTAACATATGATGTTAGTGTGTCTGCTGATTTTTCTAGAGCTTATAGGTAATTAAATAACGGTGGGAAATTTAGTTTGATTTTCTCATTTTATTAATGAGAGGTTTCCTTGGATTAAAAACTTGTGATTTAGAAAATAATTCTACTTATGTGTATATATTATATATTTCTTAGACATACCTAACTGGCGAAATGTCTGCTTAACTATTCGGGGATAACAGGAGTATGTTATGTTATTCCTTAGACCGTTTTAGTTGAACACGCCTTTTGAAGGGTAAAATGTATAATTATGTTAAATGGTTCAATTTAACGTTTTTTTCGAACATCATCTATTATGTTATATAAAAAAACACAAAAGTAAGTTCGATGGGATCTGTTTTATTTATGGGAACACCCGGAACCCGTGCAAACATAGTTGGTCATTATAACGACATTGGGATCGACTAGCTGATGTATACCCAGTGAATATTGAGGGTTGTGGCTTGCGGGTTGCCTGACGACAATATTTTGTAACCGAATTATGTTCCCGCCCGTCTTTCCTTTGTTGGGAACTACGGAAGTCTGGTAGCTGATTTGATTAAAGTAGATTGGTCGGTTATTTAGTTAAAGTTAGTTTTGAACAAGGAGTGTTAAATGTTATTGAAAATATAGGTTATATACTAACAACGCTTTTAGGCTTTTACTATAATTTAAGTCATCATGAAAATTACACCATTAAAAAAACAATTTCAGAAATTATTTCACGATTGTAAAGTTATAGGTTATCAGTGGCTCAAAAATTTTGACAACTAAAGTCTGTTTTTTAATCTCGGAGACTAAAATGACATTACGTGGGTTGTCAGTTTTTTGCAATTTTTAAATAGTGATGTGCCACTACCGTAAATTGCCGTTAGTGAAATCAATTAATATCGTTTTTCTATAATAAGTTATCCTGAGTAAAAGGTGTAGGTAGTTATTTAAAACGAAATAATACACAAGTAATAAATTGTAGATATATTTAACGTGAAACATTTTTAAATAATTAATTACAGGAATTCATTAATCATGCATGCATGTCATTTTACTTTAAATCTGTGTATATTTTAAACTATTAATGGGTGAAATAAAAGACATTTAATTTTATATATCAGATTCCGAAAATGACTCCATGTCTGAATCATCAGAGTCGCTGGCTACTTCTATTATAAATCGATCAGTAATGTCTTCGACTATATGGCCCAGATGACACATTTCATCCTCAATTTTAATAACGTGAGCCACAGTCTTTCCACCGCTGCGGGGTCACTTGACGAAGCCCTTCTTCAATCAAAAAGGCTTCGTACTTCATTCAATTTGAAAGTTTTATTTTTTTTAGCAAGCGTGATTCGTTTCTATAAAAAATTTGACGGCACGGTTGGCGCAGTGACTAAGGGATTGGACTACTGCGCTGCGTGTCGCGGGTTCGATCCCCGCACAGAACAAATATTTGGATGGCCTACAGATAGTAATTGTTTCGGGTCTGGGTGTGTTTGTGTACGTGAGTTGTAAGTGTTTGTAAACGCAACCACCATAAACGAGAAATTCTTAGTGTGGGGCAACGTTAAATTTTTTTTTTTTAATCTTCGACGTATAGCCGAAAGAGTGAAATCGTCCAATTAGTCTTTGAAGTTTAATTTACCCCAGGAAAAGGCCAGGTATTTTCGGAGAGCTAAAATTTTAATTCTCTTTGTGCTCCTTCAGCACCCAGTAGATTGTAGCTCTGGATATGTTCAGGATTTCGGCAGTTTAACACATTCGTTATTTTTCGGCGTCTCGGTTGGAGATTCGGTTTTCGTTTCAGTACGAACATATTTGTAAGCGTTCATGATCATTTCTTTTTCTGTTTGGCTAAATGATAATATGAGCTTACGTTTTTTTCTTGGCGATAAACTTTCTTCTTCACGCCTACGCGACGAAGTAGAAGGCTGAGCGTCCATGATGAAATGTTCAGTGAAAACAAAAAACGTAACAAAACCACAACACTTAACACAAAAAAAAACAAAGTAACAGAAACAAACTCAACGAAAATATAACAAAAAACACTAGATAATTGTATCGCATTAGACACAACGGGCGTATTCGAACACTTCAGAGGTTGAAGGACGAATAAGGTAAATAAAATGGCATCCAGTGTTGTTCCTGTTTAAGAGGGTTGGAGTTGGGGTGGGGGGTTGGTGGTCAAAATCACACACTAACTGCCGTATTATCATATTTATTTTTAGAATTGCAATTGTTTGTATGGTGTCAAGTTCCAATAATTGCCGTATTTTTCAAAAGTGCTGCCGTTTTATAAGAAAATGGTTCATATATCCGTTTTATCGTGTACGGGAACAACACTGATAGCATCTGTAATTTTTTCTAATCGTCTAATAAATATAAAAAGTTACGATTCAACAAACCGGTATCGTAGGTACAACACTAAACAAAAAAGCTGGCAGCATTATTTGCAAGTTTGACATTTGCATCTGTCAATTTAGTCTCAGGGATTAAAAAACAGACTTTAATATCCATTATTAACTGGGTTGCGGAGGTTAGATAGGCAGTCGCTCCATGTAAAATACTTACAAGTATTTTCATCCCGGGACTGGCCGCCGACTCCAACATAGTTAGGAAAAGGCTAAGCAAACGATGTGTAATATTCGATCTTATATTTACTCTTAGCAAGGACCATTTATCAAAATATGTCCCAATTACGATGTTGTCTGTTAGAGCTGTCTGTACAACGCGTGTCTGGAATACCAACAAACATTTTTATCGTAATAAAACCTTGTTCCATCAAGACCTAAATTCTTAAACCTACTGCCACTGTCTCGTATTTCAAGGGTGTCAGTTGTGTCATATGTAATCAGTGTCTGTACTATCATTAGTCTTGTTCTGTTTCGCGACAACCCTTACTTGGCACTAGATTCGGCAAGAGGACTAATTTGTAACGTCTCTCCTACCCTGGCCTAATTGCTTTCCCGTCTTCAATAGAATAAATTAAAATACATTTAGAAATGTAGGTATTCTTAGAAGTGTTACAGTGTTGGAATGAGGCGGTATGTCGCCTACGCCAAGAAAAGTCTGTAAGTTGCGAAATGGCACATAAAAGTGCACCCAGACAGTGGTATATTATTAAGTCAGATGGATGCCTAAACATGAGGCATGCGGCACATGTGGCCCCACCTTAACAATTGTATTGTGCGAGCGACTGTCACAAGGGGTTGTATACACTTGTTACATATCACAAGGAAACTGATGGATTGGGTGCAATCTGTGGTATGTCATTTTGACGTTCACCCAAGTGCAATTTTTCAACTGAAATGTTTTTTTTTTCGAACTTCAACTTGATTTTTTTCTCAATTTTTATTTGTAAACTCTCTTTCCATTTACTTGAGAGCCAATTAATGCTCCACAAAATACAATCAACCTTAGCTCACTTTACCGAAGGCAAGGAGAGTTCCATACTTCATTTTCTCCATTCCTCCCATTTCAAAATCCAACACCAACAAATTCTCCTAATTAAACCAGTAATTTCTCTCACAGTGTAACATCGGCTGACTTAATATCGTTTTAGTTAACGTTGCGGCCTGGCACATGCATCTGTGCCGCACTCTAGTGTCTTACGAACAACTTAACGCTATCTATTGCAGTTCTCGGGCCATTACACATGTCTTAGATTTATTGTTTAGCTTCTGGGTGTAAGTTGTGTTGCTGCTTTTGTTTTATTGTTTATTATTGGTGAGGGAGAAAATGATGAAGTGGTAGTGTAGAAAATTATGTGCTTTCTTTCTAGATACGGCCCAGAACTAATATCACAATGAAGGAAATAACAAGTGCGTATTGCCTTTTTTTTTTTTTTGGGGGGTGGGAAATCATCAAATAACTACTCCGCTCTTGGGCAGAGCGAAAGGGAGTGTCAGACTTCTACTGACTAAAATCACCCATGTTCCTTCTTAGCCCTTTATGTCGAGGCCGCGGTATCTCTTGCGAACAACCCGCAGCCCCGACGGGCACAGGCCAAACCCTTAGGGCTAAAGACTTAAAATTTCGCACACGTATTCCTCTTATGACGTAACCACTAAGGACGGATTTTTCAAATTCAACCACTAAGGGGATGAAAATTTACATTTTCACGCGAGCAAAGCCGCGGGCAAAAGCTAGTGTAAAATACTGATATTCAGCTACATCCGATTAGACTGGAAACCGAGCCAACATAGTCACCTTGTTTGCCATTTTAAAATACCTATTTTCAGCACTGTACGTTTCCAGGCTGTTATAACGGGAATATAATGATGTGGATTCGGGTTGTTTTTTTTTGTTTCAGGAAAACGTTATTTTTTCGTTTTTAATTAACTCCATGTTAATTCGATTCTACTCACGTAAAGGGTTGGCCTTTGTTACAGCGTTGTTTTCAAGCCTACTCGAATAGCTCTGGTTCTGCCCTCTCGTATATAAAGGTCTAATATATATTTTTTGTTTTAAGCCTTCGTGCCAGTTTTTGATCAGGTCTCGTCGGTCATCACTGATCAAGACAGAACGTCAGACATCATTGTATGTAATAGACAAGAATTTGAACGAAGTAAAAACCATCAAAGAAAGCAAAACTAAAAATTCTAACTCTTTTCTTCTCATTTTATTCTTTCGTCTCATTTAATTCTTCGAAGAAGAGAAGAAAGAATTCTTACTTCAAGTAATGCTTAACTACAGAATAAGAAAGAGTAGTATCCTTTAATTAATTATTATTTCACTATAATATATACGGATGTTAATTTAATGTTACCATATTGTAAAGTTTCGCTATACTAAAAAGTTATTTCTATGTATGTACCTTTTAATGTAGTAGACCACAAAACCCTTTTAATAACACCATGATTCTGCTAAAATGTGCCCAGTTAAAAAAAAGTGGGATTGTACAAACATTTTTATATAGTGGTGACTAATTGGGGAGGTTCGCATGTCTCTCTGCCTTCATTACATAAAGGGTGAGGCTTAGCCTTGAGAGCTAATAGTTACACCTAGCGATCTGTGACGTCACTGCTCCTAGTTACACCTTAATTTTATTACAACAAATAACAGAAGGGTTTGGCAGAGGTGTGCCTATATTACACTCTCATTTCGTTATGTTAAAGTCCTGTGTAAAAGGGGCTAGACTATTCTCATTAATCGGTCACACATGCAGCCTTTTGGCTGCTAATTAGATATTTCTAATTGATTTTTTTTAGTATGTAAGCGATACTGCTGACGACATACAGAAAAAAGAATGCCTCGTTGGTTCTATGAGGCTGGCTTCTACATAACCGGACTATCCAGTGGATGGAAGTCGATAAATGTAAGGCTTTCAGCCAGGGCGGCAAAGAGGCAGTCTAAAAGAATTTAATTATAAGCTCTAGCAGGAGTTATGCACGCCACAAGAACGTGACGTCGAACCTTCCAGTTTTACCCAGGAATTGTTCCGTCAAATAATGTATGTCGTACTTTATCTAAATGCGCGTTTGGTTAGTAGTTTTATATCGTTTGACTGTCGGAACATCCTCTTGCATGAACCATTTGAATAAAATTTTGAAAAGTACGATATTTTAGATTTTGCTCCTTTCAGCAACTGTCGTATCGTGGTCGTGTCGTTGTCTATAAATAGACGTGAGCGAATTCATCTAATAGTGTCATGTTACCATGCCATTACTCACTGCAAACATTTTCACTGAAACGCTGAAAATATGAAGCGAGTAATTTATTTCATGTTATAAAAGCGACAGGAGATAGCGAAATTGGTATGTAAAGCTATTTTAATAATAACAAAATATACGAAGTGGTCATTCTGTCATGTAACTTATATTACTCGTATATCTACTGTTTTAGCGAAAATAAATTCGTTCTGTTTTTTTGCCTTGATACAAAAACAGAAATCAGTAAATTCATATTTAATATTTTTGGAATGTAGATACTTCTATGATGAGGATTCGGATACACCTACATAACAGTATCGATGTTGAACTTTATTCCTTACGTACACGATTACGTCGGTCCTCTTAGTATATGAGAACCATAAATAACAAAGTCCCTCTATCTATTGTGAAAGTAAAGAAAGCTCATACCGTATAAAGTACTATCTCATCTCGATGTTCGCCACTACAATTCTGTGAAGCCTACATATAAAAACTAATCTAACTTGTGGCTTGAAACGCGTGTTGTTTCTACAAACTAAAAAAGTTTCTAACACGAGTGTGGTTAGAGCTCAAGTCTCGTATCTTCGGGTGCCTTCGGGCGCACTCGACCACTTTCGGTGTTCCATAAAACATGACTGCACACGGACAGTAGGATCCAGTAGTTCTGTGCAGCGCATAATGAGATTATCTGCTCCAAATATGTACGGAACCCTGCGGTACTTCGATGGTATCTGTTTACGTGTCTCAAGGATTTGTGGTGCTTCCCATACCCAGTAAAACGTGTTAGTTCCGACTTATGGAGGACGCTTGCGATCAGAATGCAAACGAGAATCGATGAATAAATTCAATAATACTGCGAGCTTTTTGCGAGTCATCGATATTCATTTGATGGTGAACGTACTCCACGAATTTAGTTTTGTGAGCAATCGGAGAAGATTACTCGTGAGTTAATAGAACGTAGATGGTGATTTGATCTACTGGTTAGGCGGTAGTACATGTCTTTAATACTACATAGAGAGCAAATGGTTACCAATAAAGCAACTATCAAAAGTAGAAACTTCAAAAGGCACTTCTCAAAAGCAACAGAGTGAAAATCACAAACGTGGAAATATCGAAGCACTGCCAGAGATTCAAAAATACATCCATTGAAATTTAAAAAGTGTCCCTGCTATAAAATTCTCCTATTCTAGTCGAGGGATGACAGATTTGCGTTCGTCGTCAATTTGTTCGCGTCTCGCATGTGGAACATAGCTCTGGGTACAGCCGGCAGCACAATTTAAGCCATAACTGAGTATAATTATATTGTACTAATGTTGTTACGAAACTTTTTGTGCTCGCTATGTTATGAAGTTGTGGTTTTGTGTAAAATATACTTGTACTAGTTATTTCAGCCGCCCACGTCATTAGTTCATCCTTTTAGCAACCTGCGTAAAGGGAATACAATATTACCTTCAATTTGTGTTAGTATATTTTAGCTTCGTTAGTAACGTAAGCCACAGAATTAGTAACTTATGCGTATGTAAACTCAATTCGTACTGATCATAAAACGAATATACGAAAACATTTCGCGTTTTTGTATTCAATTTTCCCGGTTTTTCCCTCGAAGTTACCTATTTATTGCCTTACCTTTAAATTGAATTTAAAGTAAATAAAGTTACAATGATTAATATGTCGACGCTCAGAGTACGAAGCTGATCCTAGAAACATGTTCGAAACTCACATTCCGAGTATAAGGAACCACTGAGGCAGGACTTTATTCAACTTTGCGTTGAAATTGAAATCTAATAAATATCTCTCTTTTATTGAAAGTAAGTAATTGAATTTTAACAAACAGTCTAGAACTCTAGATGTCCATAAACGAGACATAAGCTTGGTTCGAACTGCCAAATTGACGTTTATTCCACTTGGTAAACGAAATAGATAAATAATGTTTTAATAATAGAGCCCTACGGTCGATCTTTGTCTAAATCCATGACATACCTTACAGTCTTTTATTTGCAGAAACCAAACAAGCAGAGTAGTTATAGAAGAAAGGTGTATCAAAATCATCCTTTGGTTTTGCTGTAGTCGGGTAAGAAAATACCTAAACACCAAGGTTTAGCGGAGCTTAGTGCATGGCAACGCGCAACGGTACCAGTCTGTGGTATTTTGAATAGATAATAATTTAGGTAGAGAATACTTTTACTGTGAACATTGGAAATGGCGAAGTGTTATTGAAAAGTATTGCTTTGAAATCTAAATCTCAAATCAAAATCTCAAATCTTTATTGCGTACCATAATGTATACAGTTGGTAGAGAAACAGTTACATCAGTCTCAATTATGGACCCTGTCGGGCACAGCATAGATCAACAGTAGGAGAGAGGAGGAAGAACGCTCAGCGTTTAATAAGTCAAATTACGAGTTTTTACATGTATTTCTTGACTAACATTGTGAATCAATTACTCTTAAAAATATTAATTATTGTTTAATATACTTACTATTATTTTTATTTATTACGTAAGCAATTTATTTATTTTTAATTTTATTAATTATGGAAGTCATTTAGTTATTATTATTTTTATTTACTATGTAATTAATTTAATTATTTATATTAATATGTCAGTAATGCAATTATTTTTATTATCTTTATTAATCATAATTATTATTAATTATTTTATTATATTAACCTCAGGGGTAAATTTTTTATTTCATATTTATAATTTATCATTTAGGTATTCGCTTATACTATAGTAGCATTTGCTTTCAAGGAAGATTTTTAATTTATTAATAAATGTATTATATTTATCTAAATTCTTAATTATTGCGGGTAACTTATTATAAATTTTTATGGACATGACAAAAGTACTGTCGGAGTGCATTTTTAATCGCGATATTGGCAGGTTTAGTCTGTTTTTGTGTCTTAGAGTGATTTTCGTTTGAATGTCCTCTCTTTTTGTAAAGAAATCTGGGTACTTCCGTACGAACTTACAAATTTCAAATATATACAAAGATGGTAGAGACAAGATATGTAGTTCTTGAAAGTGGGGTTTACAGCTATCGGTGGCTTCAATATTTACTAAAATTCTAAGTAGTTTTTTTTGTAGGGTAAATAGCGTGTGCGCGTCAGTACTGTTGCCCCATAAAATGATACCATATTTGAGCCATGCGTGGGCGTATGCGTAGTACGTTACTAGTGCAGTTTTAAGGTCTGTGGTTTTTTTGATCTCGCGGAGGGCGTATGAGAATTTTGATATTTTTGCTATCACTTTCTGAATGTGGGATTTCCAATTTATGTGGGTGTCAATATCTAAGCCTAGTAGGGTGAATTTATCAACTACGTCTATTTTATTATTTTTGAAGCTAAAGTTAATATTTATTGGGATTTTTTGGCGAGGGTGAAATGAAATTATTTTAGTTTTATTGAAATTTATTTCTAGATTGTGTTCAGTCATCCAGTTTGTTGTAGAATCTAATATGGAGTTTAATTTATCATTTAAATTGGTGTTATTTTTGCATGAGGTAAGTATAGATACGTCATCCGCAAACAGGACACATGGCTCATTTATATAGTTAGGAAGGTCATTAACGTAAACTAGAAATAAGAAACACCCCATTACGCTTCCTTGCGGGATTGAAGCGGTGATTTGCTTGCTGTGGGATCTGATTAACTCTATTTCATTTGTACGGGTGTTGCAATGTTCTATTTCAACTACTTGTTCCCTATTTCTCAAATAAGACACAAACCAGTCGTAGCATTTGCCGCGGAGTCCTATACTATATATTTTATTTAATAATATTTCGAATTGTACTTTATCATATGCCTTCGTCATATCAAGCAAAAGTCCTATCGCGTATTTTTTATCATTAATTATATCAAGAGCTTTCTGAATATATTTGTAAACGGCCAAGGTAGTGGAGCGGTTTTTTCGGAAACCGTTTTGGCATTCATTAAATATATGATATTTTTCACAAAAAGCGTATACTCGATTACACATGGCTTTTTCGAATATTTTGGAAGCTGTCGGTAAGAGAGCAATGGGGCGGTAATTATTAGGATCGGTTTTATTGTTCTTTTTATGAATGGGTTTTATAAGAGCTTTCTTTAGAATATTGGGAAAAGATCCTTCTTCAAATGATTGGTTTAATAGTTTATAAAATGGTAACGTTAATTCATCTGCACATTGTCTTAATAAAGTAGGTGGGAGTTCGTCAACGCCGTGACTTTTTTTATTTTTCAAGTTTTTTATTAATGAATTAACCTCGTAAGGATCAATTGGACTGAGGAAGATTGAGTTTTCTGTAGGTTCAATTGGAGATCTTTTCAGTTTTCCGGTCGAGTTGTTCGTGGCCTCCCCGATAGAAGCAAAAAAAGTGTTAAAAATGTTAGCTACCTCTTTGGGTTCGGAAGTCACGCTATTGTTCGTTTGAAGGGTTATGTTAGATTTCTCACTTGCTATTTTTTTATTCGTACGTTCATTTACTATGCTCCACATTGTCTTAACTTTATTAGTAGATTTAGTCATTTTATTTTTGTAGTGTAGTTTTTTTGCTATCGTTACTGTCTTCTTTAGGATTTTTTCATACTTTTTGTAATGTCGAGTTAGATCTAAACATATGTGCGCTCTGTTGCATAAGGTGGTGGTATTACTCTACATAATACCACTACCGCAATATTTCCGCTGGATGTATGACGCACGGGACCGGTAAATATGGTGACACCTTGAGGAGGCTTATATACAGCAGTGGACATCTTTCAGTTGAATGATATTAATTACTCAACGCTGCATTATATAGGTTTATTTTATACTGGCGGACGTCACGCGGTTTCACCTGCGTAGTTCCCGTTCCCGTGAGAATACAGGGATAAAAAGTAGCCTATGTCACCCGGGGATAGTGTAGCTTCCCAACGGAGAATTTTTGAAATCGGTCCAGTAGTTTCGGAGCCTGTTCGTTACAAACAAACAAACAAATCTTTCCTCTTTATAATATTACTAGCTGATGCCCGCGACTTCGTTCCCGGTAACTTTGATGGGTGACTAAAAAAATGTTTTACTTAGGGGTATGAAAAATAGATAGTTGCCGATTCTCAGACCTACTGAATATGCATATAAAATTTCATAAAAATCGGTCAAGCCGTTTCGGAGGAGTACGGTAACTAACATTGTGACACGAGAATTTTATATATAAGATTATAGTGTAGATTAGCATGTTTAAAAAGAAAACAAAGAAGGCAGCATCAACTTCCTGCCCTTGTCGAACACGTTTTCTTCTTCCATTCTGCCCAGATCTGGTCAACCGTCACGCTGTAATTTTTTTTCTGTTGGCTTTCCCTCCCTCTTCATCCATTCACACTAATCGTTCACATAAAATTTTATACCACATGCCGTAGTAGCAAGTGCTAATTACGTATAGGAAGGTAAGGGAATAAAAATGTCACCCTTGAACGTTTCCACCAAAAGTTCCGGAACAGAGAAAAGTTAAGGGAAGTATTTATTGATATTAGTATTTCGTGTTCAAGTTCCACTCCATTTTGTTTCTCTATCGCAGGTGGAACAGGTGTCACAAGGGATTAACGAGTTGTAGAAAGCCGTAAAGGGCCTGGATTCAATCAGGGATGCTGTTCACCGGGTTATTGAGACATGGAGTAATCCACAATGGGATTAATTAAATCCTGCACGAGTGGGGACCCTCGTTTTGACGCGTAACGTTGCAAAACGGGGTTTAAGTGTCGGGTAGTACGGCTGGAGTAATGTGTGGTGAGGCTAGCATGGGGTTTAGAAATAAGTGTTGCTGTTTGCCGTGCTTTTAAGTTGATCTCAAAATAGTGGGAAAATTATAATTGATGATTTCAGTTCCTTTCCCATTATGTCCAAATTATCCAATAATAATTTTGTATTTGAAAGTTCTTACCCGTAAAGGCCGTAGTTAATAACATTGTAATGTAGGTACATTCATAATTGTATTAGTTAAGAACTAGTGGGTAGGTTCAAGCTTTGGTACGTCAGTCCAATTATATCGGTGGTTCTAGATAGTGCGTGTTTCATTTACTGACCCTAGACATTACAAACATATCATTATATCACACCTGGCAGGGTTAGGCAGAGGTGTATCTTACTTTTAGTACACCAACATTTCGTCAGTTATGTTGAAATCCCATGTAATAGAGAGCGAAACTACACATCGATACACACATCACATTCCACATATCCGGACTCCGTGGCTGCTATAGCGATATTCCTGATGAAAAAACACGGGAATCGAACCCAAACCTCATGCTCAACAGTCGCGTTTGCAGTAACTAGACAAACGAGGCAGTCTAATTAAAGGAACTTCAGTATTAGCATTTATTTTTCGATTTTGAAGCTTGTCATGATAAGTTTAGTCCTAATGCTCCTTTAGCTTGTAATGAAATTGCATTTATGTTTCAACTTTTAAAATTATTGAAGTAATCTGAGTGATTTTTCCAGCTTTTAAAGGTTATACAAGGTTCTCCTTTCACGGCAGTTCCGGTTAAATCTGTGGGATCGTCCTACCAAATTGTCTCATATTTTATTCGTCATTGTAATGATGAGTTCCAATTGTTCGGTTGATTCGCCGCCAACGCTCAACATTTGTCAACGTGGCTTTTGTTACAATACGGAACGGAGACAAGGAAGAGTTTTAAATTTTTTTTCACTGTATTCATTCAAAAGGGTTGCTATCATCGAGGACATTTCCTTGATAAAAGGCTGCAAAAAAGTGAAATAAAAAAAAGTATTTTGCTTGGTTTACAGTTTTGGAGAAATCTATCAGACAATTACATTAAAATATTGTTTTAAACATTCACGATTTATAATTATACTTCTCGTCACTTACGGGATATCTTCAGTGAATTATCCATTATTTTGAGCCCCCTGTATTTTGGTATCCCGTAAATGACAGTATAAAAAATTACATTGAGAAATAGGTTTCTAAAAATCCCATAGATTAATAAAGGGACCTATTATCAATTGAAAGGGTTTCATATAATCCTGTTTTATTTGACTTTTCCTTTAATGGGTTAGCTCTAATAGATTGAATAATTAGCATCTATATACTTATGAAGGTGAACATTGATTTTTTGAGACTATTACCGAATATCATGTTGTCTTTCGGAACAGTTCCAAAAATATTTACGAACAGTGACCCTGGCTCATGTCAAGCGCTAAAAGTTCTTTATACCATTGTACCATATAACTCGTATAACTCGATATAACATTCCTATTTCCTACCTACAGACCTACATGGGTACTCGACGAAAGATTTCACTTCAACAAAATGTGTGGTCAGCTGTTCAGAGACAAATTGTAACCCTTTTTACAGCACGTTGGCACCATTTAAAACCTGAAAGGGACTCTGTAAGTAGGGAGTGGGCTTTTGTTTGATGTTTGTTTTACTCGCCAATGTTAATTATTCAAATGGAAATTACGCGTTAATTAATAAGGCCGTTTGGCATATGGCTGTTTTGCATGTGACATTTAAAATCTATTTACTTTACTGTTTTACATTATAGGGGGCATGGTGTAAAGTTCCTCATCCCCCATAGAAAAGGGAGGATCCTCCGACCAGATGGGTGTTGTGTCTGGTGGGCTAACTGCCCGACATATGTAAGTCGGGATTTTCTATATGAGCTAATGTCGCGGATAACTTTGATAGCGCGATGCAGGATTTGTCATTTTAGTTCTCATGTGTTGCGATAGATGTCGTTGTCGCCACATCACTCCCTTCCGAGACCGGAGGTCGATAGCAGGTTGAGTCTTGATGCTTGCCAGGCCAGTGGAAGGTTCCAGTGAGTCGGAACCGAATGCCGCATAGTTCTCGGTGAGTCGGAACTGTCTGCGGTGAAGTAGGATTATATTTGTCCTTTCTTTCTGTTTCATGTGGTTTGTGCCTAAACTGAGGTAAGATCTTTTATGCCGCCCATGAGCCTCTGACTTTTGAGCCTTTGGCTTTACATGCCGTCGAGAAATATCTCATAGGCATACTGGTTTCCGTCGGGGCTGCGGGTTGTTCGCAAGAGATACAGTGGCTTCGACATAAAGGGCTAAGAAGGAACGGTGGTTAGAAGTCTGACACTCCCTACCGCTCTACCCAGAACGGGAGTAGTCATTTAATGATTTGCCACGCACAAAAAAAAAATGCATACTGGTTTTTCACGATGTTTAATCTGTCGTAACAAGTAATAATTATTTATACAATACGCATTAAGAATCCAAAAAAGAGACGAACAAAAAACATGTTACAAAATAACGTTATTCAAAACCATGTTGGTGCAAACTCATATCGAGAAAATCACATCTTGTCGAAGTACCCACCTATGTTGCATTCAAGGAAATGCAGATTTAAATTTATTCAAAACGTGAAGATTTCAGCGCCTTAAAGCTTAAGAAGTGGTTCAGATAAAAATGTAAATCCCATTTTAAGATTCTATTAAATTTCAGTGTAAAAAGTCTTTGAATTTAAGTTTAAAAAGTCCCTGAAACAGGAGTTTTGTCATGAATTTTTACCGCTTTTTTTGCTGAGCAGTAAAGTATATTCAAAATTAAAAATTGAATTTGGACGCGGTAAAAGGAGACTTGAGGATCAAGGAAATTTATGTTTCAAGCTTAGCTTTTCCTTCTCAATAATCGAGTTGGGGTTGTTCAGGTTGGGTCCCTCGTACGTGTTTGTATTTAACTGCATCCAGTTAGACTGAAAACCAACCCGCATCATCTGCCTAGCTTTGTCGGCTTTCAGTCTAACCGATGTAGCGGAATACCTGTGTTTTACATGGAGCGGCTGCCTATCGGACCTCCACAACCCGGTTAGTACTAGGTAATACGATACAATTTGATAAGACTGGTTGTCAGATTTTCGGGCCTTTGACGTACCTGTAACGACTGTCAAAGATCTATAGATGACAGCCGGGACCAACAGCTTAGCATGCTTGCCGAAGCACGGAGGATACTCGGTATGTAATGGGTGGTCACCCATTCACATATCAATCTAGGCGAGCGCAGCTTAACCTGAAGATTGATTCGCGCGGCTGTGATTATTTAGCCACGAGCTCCTGGAAACTGACCCGAATAAAGTTCGGAAAAGGTTAGGCTGATATGATGATGCTTAGCATAAGGCGTTTTATATTTTCTATCTATCTCCATAAGGCGTGAACAGTATTAGGCTATTCAAAGCAGGTGTAGCGACCACGCTACTTGTTGTATTGCAAGTATTCTCTTTACTCAATAGTCCGGAGTGCACTCGGAGTAATACCGTGCTGTGTGGTCTCGCCACAAATAGATTACTACGACTTGGTTCATTCTAGCGATTCAAGGGGCGTTCTTAGAACGTTTTGTAGTGTTTCCGGTAGAATGGGAGTTTACTATTTAATATTAAAGGTGGACTAAGTCTATTTGTTTATCCTTAAGTTGAAAATATAGCAGAAATTTAAAGGCTTCTTATAGGCTGACATTAATAAAACAATTGTTAATACTGAAAACGGAATATTTACCATGTTTATGACCACTGACCATGTCAGTTTAAAAACTTTTATTAATTTAAAATTAATATGCTTAGACAGACGAAATACGGTAATGACAGCGATTTAAAAAAAATGTTAAGGAATTACTTCGAAGTTCCATTACTGTCCTTAAAGCTAAGTTACTATTTTAACAAAATGATGCTCTACAAAAACAGACAATCAGCGTAGATGCACCTTACGTCTTACATTGCTTGCCGTGCTCGGTTTTTGGTTATCTCCAGTTTATACCAACCCTTAAACCAGTCTTAAACAAGAGAATTTACCCACTTGGTAATACATAAGCAGACATATTAGCCGCAACTAGATAAAACAGAACTAATGCATCGCAGTAGGCGGCCGATTTTCTGGCGTGTGGCGAGACCGCCCATGTACACATACAGGCTGATCGAAATACTGTTGTTACCAACTATTGATGGGTAGAAAAAAAACAAAAATGTGTATCCGATGACAAGGAGCGACTTTCTGAAAAAGTGATGCGGTTTTCAGCGATCACAGGCACATCGAATTTAACTACAGGTTGCTACTTTTTAGTGCGTTTTTTGGCAGGCACTCGTTTTTGAGGTACACTCTTGAATTATAGTCTTCTGGCAGATTGTATCAAGATTACGTCATTTAGACTTCAAGTATAATCATGGTTCATACCATGACACCAAGATTATACTTGAAGTCTGACGGTCATCCGTCAGATTGCCATAAAACTCCGACACCATAAAGATATACTAGTGGCTTTCAAATGATTTCGATTTTCTGGAGTGTGACCCACCCATTCACAATATTGTGTGCAGTATTAAAAAGTCACCCTGTTGTATAACTGAACTAAACCACGCTTACCATAAAGTACAGAGCACATAATTCACCAGAGCACCAGACTGCAGGCCTGCCCGCTAACCGCCGATCGAAACCACTATACGTTAACAGCTCTACTCTTATAAACGGATGAAGTGGATATCTAAATTGATTTGGCGGTTTTCGATGAATTTTAGAGCGCCTAACTCTAAATGAGCAGCATGCGGTAAAATAGAAGCGAGTATTGGGTAATTTATCAATATGTTTTACAAAATATCATCATCAAATATTGGTATCTTCAATATTTTATTGAATTTACAGTTTTATTGTGACGTTCAAAAAGTCTATTCGGTTCCCTTTAAAACCAATACCTTTACAAAGTGCCTAAAACCATCATCATCACTTCCTGCCCTTGTCTCATTCTACTAGGGGTCGGAGCAACACATTTACTTCCTCCATCCGTCCCTGTCCAACGTCACGGAATCATTTACTACTTTCTTTTGCATATTATTATCATTCCTTAGGTATACAATCCATTAATTTCATCTTTTGCCTTCCTGTCTCTCTCCATCCATCATCATTATTATCTATATTTTTTTTAGCCATGTGCTGTTTTTATATTTCCATGGTCACATACGTTTCATCCCTCCTCATTTTATGTCAATATAATGAGAACTACAAGATAGAGGCCATAAAGTGCCAATAACAATGGGGTACTAAAAGTCTTTTCATATTTACACATTATTATAAAAACGTATCTTTTTTCTATGACACATATTACAACATAAGTACAGCCAAGACCAGGTGTTTTACAGGTGTTAACAATTTCCAGAAACATGGAACCTCAAGAGAAATCAAAATAATGCCGGACAAAGTCGCGAGCATCAACTAATGTTTGTCTGTCCCTATCTCATTCATCTTTGTTGACAACGCAATATATCATTTGGACAACGACTCCTTATGTTTTAAAAAGATTAACTGCCACTGGCTTTGAAACACTGAAATAAGGTAAAGACAAATATCGTGGGAAAACTGGCCAAGTAATTGCGTAAGGCACTTGCCACGCCAATGCCATTTTGAGATTTCAAAAATATGGATTGCGCTTTTTTTGTCGCAATGGACTATGAATCCTATTCAAGATCTTTCAGATTGTAACTGAAAATTCTTGAATAGGATTTGGTCCTTTTATGTATGAAAAAAACTCCGATATACCTATAGACCGTACTTTTTTTCAATAAAACGAAACTGTCAGCACATTTCTCGCTTACAGTCACAATGTATAAAAATATCGGCAAAGCAAAAATAATTTCACCACTGGATTAATTATAATTTAAATAAAAACTTTTGAATAAGTTTCCCTCAAAAATCATGGCAGATGATTTCAAATATTATGAATACTGATTATGCTTGAACACTAACACAATATTATAATATTGGAATTCCGAAATGTTTAATTAAAATTACGACGATAACACATCATATTGCTGTCCATTTTGCCGAAACATAAATCTGTGAAATATGTATACGTAAAACATGTACTCATTGAAATATTTGTACAAGCAAACAACGAAATTACAATTTATCACTGCATGTTGCAAACGAAGTTAATTAATTAATTTATCAATCAGTCAAAGGTTCAGACTGCCTCGTTGGTCTAGTGGCGCGACGTTACCGATAGCAAGTGCGACTGGTGTACATGAGGTCCTGGGTTCGATTCCTGGGTCGGGCAAAGTGTTCTTCGATTTTTCAGTGAGTACTTTCTCACAAGTAGCCACGGAGCCTGGATTTGTATCCGGTTGTTGGCTCGCCCCTACTATATGGGACTTAAAAATAACTAACTAAATGTGGGTGTACTATAGTATACCTCTGCGTAACCCTTTGGAGAAGCGTGATGTTAGACTACGTAGCCAAAAGTTTTTTATAAAATCTTTTGAGTGTCTGCAAATATACCCCGTGGTATGAGCAAAAACCAGTCATCACTTTTTCTTAGATTTCTCATGAGAAACGCTTGCTTTTCATCTTCTGTCCACTAGTGATAGTTACATGTACTTTGTTAGTTTAATTTAGATTAGATCGATATTCAAATGAAAGATACAAATTTTTTTTTTTAACCTGTCAAATACTTGAATAATTCCTCCATACAATGTACCGACATTTTCGAACACACAAATCAGAGTGTGCTGAGTGTACTGAAATAACGCAAAATTGTTCGCGACGGCGTAATCTAACAAAATGATGAACAACAGAGAAAATATGCGAAGATACACATGTTCTTAATTAACTGTAATAAGCAAGGAAGCGACAGGTGCCTCCTGCTTCGCTCACGGTTACATTAAGGGAGGCTGTAGGCACAAATGGCGGCACGGGAATACAGCCTGTCTCAAATATACATGTATCATAGATATACATGTCACATCTGCTGTAACTTTGTTACAGGAAAATGTTTATTTTGTGAAGAAAGTTTTCACTGTGACACACGAAACTTCATCATGTCTCGGCGCAGAATGTCTTCTTCTTCCATACTTCTATATTACTTGTCATCTCATTACAGATCTCTTTTCTTGGCATATCATCTTTTACACATGCCACCCATCCTTTCTTTGGTCTTACTCTAGCGTTATACCCATTCACATTCGTACCTACTCAAAACTGTCTTCACGACATTTTCCTTATTCCTCTGCATCACATGCCCATACCACGATAACCGATTCTTCGAACTTTCAGACTTCTTCTTATGTAAAAATTTCTTATTTTAACCAATCGTGTTTCACCACACATCCCCCTTAGCATTCTCAGGTGATACTGGAAACGTATACCTACTTAAGTGAAAATTAAACTCAATTACTTCCTGGAGATAAATTGATTATTCCATGAAAGAGAAGTTGAGAGGCACTATTCCTTGCACTCAGGAATTTAATCGTTTCGAAACAAAAGTTTTCAATGCGATTCTAGACGCTTTTATTGATAAACCATAAAGCGAGGCATTTTTGCCAAATGTTACAAGAGCTGCCAAAATACCCGTTTATACGGTCTTTAATTCCGGGCAATTTTCAGCAAACAATTGCTAAAAAAGTTTTGTGTTTCATTTAACTTTATGTACGTTTACAGAATTTTGCATTTCAGTTGAAAGTAGAGGGGACAAGAACTTTTTACTTTTGTAGTTTTTTAATTGAAATTGTGCCATTTGGCACAAAAACACAGAAACCCATTATAATCCTATGTGAATACTCTTTTTATTCTTACACAAGCATCGACAAAAAAACGTGATTACGTATTGCTGTAGACATTTTTACTTTTCAGTTAATTTGTTTGATAAAAATTAAAAAATGAATAAGGAAAAGTAATATAAATAGGTAATAATGGTGAACAACCAATTACACTACATCACACAACCACGAGGTTGTAAGAATCACGTGCGTCGCATTAAGCAGGACCCGCGGTGTAAATTATAACACCCCCTTTTCACGTCGAGGGTTTAAAAGAAAGAAAAAGGAAGGATATAAAGGAAGGACAAAACTGATTTATTTGGGTCACGCACGGTACTTAACCAAGTTAAATTAACAGTTAATAATTAAACTCTTTAGAACGACAAAATCTACGGTGAAAGAGGTGAACAAAAAAACCCGGCCTCCTAAAATTTATAGAGACATTCTGCCGATGAGATAAAAACGCTTTGGTACTTACTTACTTGCTGATCTCTCATTGTACGGGAAACTTGTAAAAAATGTGTACAAGGAAATAGGTTGGTTACTTTGAAAATATTTCCGGAATGAGTTTATTGCAGTATAATCAAAAGGTATTAGATTATTTTGGATCGAGTTATTTAACACTGTTAACATTAGGTATTGTGAAACAAAAGATGTAACTCTAAGCAAAGAACTTCACTTTAAAAATACAAAAGACTTCAGCAAGGTTACAATTAAAAGAAAGTAGGTTATTCTAGTCTTGCGGCACTACTTGCTGGTACGGTCAGCATCAGAAGTAGCTTAACATTTCGGAATTGTAATTATTTGATGTACAGGACTCCAGCTGTTATTTTTAATGTTTCAGAACATTATTCTTTTAAATATTCCTTACTCTTCAATAATTTGTTGGTAACGAGTAATATCTAACAAGTTTTTATTAAAAAACCTGCTTTGTAACTTTAAGTAGTGTTAAGCTACTTCTGCTGCTGACCGTACTAGGATGGCAATCTTTTACGCTTTTTGTGCGCTTTTTTGCGGTTCCAGCAAATGAATAGAATAATTAACTTCTTTTAAACCGGGCTAATAATTTTATTATCTTATAGAATATTAAGCGTGTAATAGAAATGTCATCATTCTCTTGCCCTGCCCTTATCCCGCATCCTGCAGCATGTCTTCTTCTTCCATACTTCTCTACTCGTCATCTCAGCAGTCACTTCTTCTCCAGCCGTATCATCCTTCACACAGTCCATCCATCGTTTCCTTGGTCGTCCTCTACTCTTATAGCCATCTACATTAGTTCTTAACATTTTCCTCACTAGGTACATACATGTGTTTAAACGTGTGGTCATATTTTTTAAGGTTGTGATTCAAACTGAACAACTCTATGAAACCTCCAACGTAATCGTGAAAACAATATAAGTTGCTCCATAGAAAACTTCAATACCAACTCGGCGCGAATGTATGGGACAGCTGATATTTTTCTCGTGATTATGATGATGGTTCAAGAAGACAATTGTTCAGTTTGGTCTGAATTGTACCCTTAATATGATGACACATTTTTGCTACACGTTGTATTTAAGACAAGTAAGTGTAGTTACTGAGATTCTATAGGGCCTTATTATATATAGGATTATTATATATATAGCCATATTATCTATCTATATCTTATTGTTATCTACAGTTAGAGTAAAATATGACCACTATTCTGCCATGCGAATACACCCGGATATGAAATTGATGACAGTAGGCGGTTTAGTTTGATTAGTTTCGTGGTCCAGAAGTGGAACAAACAGATAAAACACAAATTGGGTTAACTAAGTAACATGGAGACGCAAAGACGACGCTCGCCATTTTTGGGAGTCCATGTGAGAAGTTACTGAGTTGCTGACTCCAACTTGCCCCAAACAGGAAACTCAATTAACTTTGTACTTGTTTGTACGGAAATAACAATAAAACTTCTTTAGAGGAGACAATTTTGTTGTTTAGATGGCGAACAATCATTGTGTAGTATAAATTTAAAGTAGTTTCGTGCTCTACTTTTAATATCTTAATAATTCCTTTATTTAAAGAGAAAACTTAGATGTTTTAAAGAGCTTTATCATCTGTTTTAATCCTTGAAGAATTCCAGTTTATAAAGAAATCAAATCGAAGAAAATGTTCGCCGAAGAGACTAATCCCAAATCCGAAATCAAAGAAAACAGGAAGGTTCACTCCTTGAGGCTATAGGGACGGGTCGGCCGTAAATTTTACACTGCAAGTGTTCCACAAACTTTACTTTGCTGGCGCCCAACTGGGCTACTATTACTATTTGAGTTATTTTGTTAAGTGAGTTACGACATCCCAGTTGTTGGCGACTGCAAAATAATGTTTGTGAAAGTTTAATATGACAGGCGACGAGCTTAGGAGAATCACTTCGTGGGATATATTGATAAAATATGACGTAGAAGGCAGTAAAATAGAGACATAAAATATTTGGGTCTCTCGGTAACTAGACGATGTTATAAAGATCGGGTGGTGCGTATAAAGGGAGCAGCTAGGCAATGAAACGGGGGGAGGGGAGGCTGTATCCACAATGGGGTGTAAACGAGCTGAAGGTGTCGGAACATCGCGTGATCTCAGCTGATAATTAAGCTTAATCGCCGATTTACTTATACGAAATTTCGAAGCAACCGTATCTGATTCCCTCGGTGGTGTTGGTGTATGAATAATTCAGGCATTCATTATCGTATTCGGGAAAAATTCTCCTTTCATTTCGACAGGAAATGAATTCTTTAGGAGTGTCGAATTGGGATTTATTGGTTATATGAATGGTAAAGCGTGTTCTGAACAACATGCTAAGCCAAGCTATTTATATTTAACAAACTGTTTTATGAATGATGATTGATGAATGATACACAGAATACACCCGTGTTTAGTTTGGAATGCATTAAATACATTTTCACTGTAGATAATGATCGCATTCATTCAATTAGCACACATGTTAATTTTCATGAAAAACATTAGATTGATAACCATCAAATGACCGTTAGAATTCAATTAATCCCTTCACAAATTACTTCATAAAAGTCTTGACCATTCATTTGCAAACGTAATTACTTTTATGGCAAACATAATTATTAACCCTCAAATGAGACTCGTTTAATACTGAAGTTATTGCGGGTTGGTGTTCGGGAATCTTCAGTTTATCCGTGATAATGGTGCTTGGAACAGAACTTGAAATGTCAGGGCCTGAAAACAAATTATAGGTATGGTAAATATCTTGTTTTCAGATAATCACAATTCTTAAGTAAGATTACCATAATATGTCAGTTTATTCAAAAACTTAAACTGAAGCATCTTTGCAAAAGAATGTTCTATTTAGATTTGAAATAGCGTGTATGGGAGAGTCGATAGCCAATTACTAGTTCGTATAGTCAATGTATCGTGGTGGTGCGATCGCAACAAATCCCAGGACGATACTTTTAAATTGGAAATGTTCCCTAGTTGATAGTCAAGGCATTCGACACACTGCAACTGTGAACAACAGTCCATACTTTTGCTCTTATAAGATCCTATTCCTCGTTGCTCTCGATATTTTTAATTGGTTCTTGGTAGTTTATTACTCTGGAAACTTCATCGATTGCTGCTAGAGATTTATTTCGACAAACCACCTAAGGAACAACGAGGAAAGTTTAGATAGCTGTTAGAATGAAACTCAATTTGTTAGACAAAGGAAACTGTGACTACTTTTAGCATACTGGGGAACAATGGGGTATAGACTTTGAAGACATACTCGTGCAGGTTGTTAAGATTATTTAAGGAACTGGGAATAGCTGTTTTGTTGAACCAAACGATTCCGAAAGCTTTTATGGTGTTAGTTAATTGTTGCTTTAATATCTAAAATAAAGTGGTCGCGACTTCTGAGCATAAGGTTCTGGGTTCGACTCCCCAGTGTAGTGGGTTTCTCAACAGGGATTTTCTCAGTAGTTGCCACGGAGTCTGAATTTGTGCCCGGTTGATGGCAATTGGATCGCCTCTTATTACTTTATATATTAACTTAGACATACTCGTAACTGGTGTAATGTGGGTGTATTATTAGGTACACCTCTGCCTAACCCTAAGCGTGATGTTATGTTACCTATTTATCTAAAATATGTTGTCATAATGAAAAATTGAATTGCATTTGGTAATGTAATATTTTCAAAAAACATTTTTAATATGCGCGAATGTTTGCACCATTTGTCATTTAAGGTACCTATTTAATCATTTCTCGTATAAAGCTGACATGGAGCGCATTCTGCAATGGCTGACATTCCGAATATCGTGTGCCGGGGATATGTGTGAGGGTAACAATGTTGGTATCTTGTAATGATGTGAAATGTATCGTTCGTACCTATTACATAATTTTGTATATATTTTTGAAATAAAATATCTACACTGTTTATACTTTGAATTAAGTAACAGTTATCTGAGCATCTAGCTATCTGGCAAAAACAAACCTTCAAAACAGTGAATGATTAGCTAATAATTTGATCCGTTTTGACGATTAGTTTTCATGTTCGTGATTTTCTAGGAAACCTCTTGCCCCGCTTGAATGTGTTTTTCAACCAAAACAACAATGTTACAAGTACACCTAGCAAGTGAAGTTTATAAAAGCACCTACCAACGCCTACTTAATTCCGGCATTAAGTCCAACACCGCAAGAAACTCGGAAACAAAGTGTGAAGCCAACCGTAGCGTGTCTTTAGGCGCGGCTTAAAAACGCGTGTCGCGAACTTGTCACCAAGCTCACTTAGCATTCTTCACGCGGAGGCTGAGACGATACATAAAATTAATTGAGTTCACCAAGTTACAGGACGCGGTTCTTAACTTGACGCGTTGAGTTTTTGGAAGACATTGGTGTCGTTGAGCGTCGTCACTGTTATGCTTAGCAGTGTAAAGGTCTTATTTAAAGGTTGAATACTGGTGTTATTAGGTTTTCCATCTAGATTTTTTCTGTAGCAGTCTGGATTTGTGCCTGGTTGATGGCAATAGGCTCGCCCCCTATTACATAGGATTTTAACGTAACTGGGCGAAATGTGGGTGAACTTATGGGTGCACCTCTGCCTAGCCCTTCGGAGATTACAGGCGTTGGATACTGAATAATATTTAAATATGAGCATTCTTCACGCGGAGCCACAGACGATACATAAACTTAATGAGTTCACCAAGTTACAGGACGCGGTTCTTAACTTGACGCGTTGAGTTTGGTGACGTTTGGCGTCGTCACCGGTACTCATAGCACTTCATAGCAGTGTAAAGGTCTTATTTAAAGGTTGTATACTGAATGGCTCTCAAAACGGTGAAGGAAAACATCGTCATCTTAGAACCAAAAAATTATAAGACATGTCATTGTGATATCTACCAACCCGCACTGGGCCCGTGTGGTGGATTGTAGCCCATCCCTCTCCTAGAGAGGAGGCCTGAGTCCATGCAGTGGGAACATGATAGGCTGACGATGATGATATTGAATGTGTCATATTCACGCATGAGGGCTTACTTGTGTGTCTCGTCTGTTTGACTGCCTCGTTGGTCTAGTGTCTAGTGGTCGCATGCGCGACTGCTGTGAATGATGCCCTAGGTCCGATTCCATAGATAGCAGCCACGGATGTTGATAGCAATACACGAGGTTTTTGCCCACCCCCTCCATTACATGGGACTTAAATAAAACTGTGAAATGTGGCTGCACAATTAGGTAAGTACACTGTACACCTCTACCTAACCCTCCGGGGATTACATGCATCATATTATGGTTCTGAATGTGTCATATTTACGCAGGAGGACTTACTTATGTGTCTCCGGCCCTATTGTTTTCCCTACAAATATATTCCTGCAAAGCTCCTTGGAATTCCATTGAACAACGAGTTCCCACGAGTATCTATGTCATATATTTTGGTGGAGATTAATTATAATTCGTCTGTGAAAATGTTTTGTTAATTATGTATTAGCATGTGCAAATATGATAAAAATTACAAGATATTTTTCTTGAATAATTGAATAGCAAGAAAATGTCTTTGGTGACAAAATCTACACGTTTTATCTACAAGACTCTTGCTTAGCCTTTTCACAACCATGTTGGGGTTGGCTTCCAATCCAAGTGGATGCAGCTGAATACTAGTGGCGGTACTTCTTTCCTACTTCTTTCCACTACTCTTCTGATGTAAGGGTTTCTGAACATTCTGCTCTCTTTTGTTGGCCCCTAGGAACGCCACTGCTGAACACCCTGATTTTACACGGATCAACTGCCTCTCTGACTGCAAGTTACTGGGTAACACTTACAAGAAAGTTATGGCAAGCAAGTAGGCACATTAGAAGCAGGTTTCCCTAATATAAAAGACGAAGACCGCAACACAGCGCAATTTGGTTAATGTTCATTTGTAACGGCCTCTGTAAATGGCGAGATATAAAAATATTTGTGTTGTTTACAGCAAGTACTGTTCGTAAATCATAAAGTTTGGAGAATTTATTGCACGCCCGATGGTACATGTTTTGTTCGGAACTTCTATTTCTATGACATCTACGGTGTGACTAGGGGTCATCCTTTGTACAAATATTTTGATCTAGTCAGGGGAATTTATTGTTAAGCAAACTTACACTTGTCGTACGGTCAGCAACATAAGTAGTTTGTCATTTCGTAATTATAATTATTTGATGTACAGGACGCCAGCTATTATTTCTAATGATTCAGAAGATTATTCTTTAAAATATTCCCAACTCTTCAATAACTTGTTAGTAACGAGTAATATTTAACAAGTTTTTTTTAAAAACGTGCTTTGAAACTTTGACTAGTATTGATCTACTTCTGATGCTGATTGCACCTATTTATATTGAAAACACAACTCTCGTCCTTTAAGAGTTGTATGAACTTTATAACAAAATGGCGAACAAGTCAATTGGCTCCAACAATTTAATAATAATTTGATATAATAAAATTGACGGTGTGTAACTATGACGGAACGTACATATTCTTATTTGGACAACCTGATTAATTCTTCCCTAGAAAAACTAAAGAAGCGCAAATGGAAGTCGCACAAACCAAATAAATACTGTAGTATGTAGGACATACATTAAATGTAATAATGTGTTTTGAACCTATGTGTTGTTGACTTGTTGTGTTATGTTATTAGCAGAACACAAAAGAAAACTCTGAACGTAGTAAACACGACACCTAGTTCCTTACGAATAATTCAAAACCTTACAAAACAAAGTTACTTTTGAAACAAAAAATGCAAGATTGTTAAAGAATTTCCATTAACTGGCGGTTTCCTCACCTTATAGGGAGCGAGCATCCGCGAGCATAATATTTATAAGCGGTTTTAAATATCTTACTAAAAGGAAAAGTTTCCTTTCTTGGAATGTATTAAGACAGGATAAGCAACATGCTTGTACTCGCTGACCGGATAAATTCCACATGCCTTGGATTTCTTTTCCAACGTTTTTTTTTAAGCGAAAGACTTTTCTCGCGTTGAAAAGTGACTGGATTTATAGTTTTGTTTCTGTGGTTTACTATCTCGAATTTGTTGTGGTTTTAAATTGGTTTTGCGGGATATTGAGAGAGTTCGATTTGAACTTTGAGCTAGGCTGTGATGGATTGTTAAAGATTGCGATGTGGAAGGCGTGTCTTTTGTATTTTAACGCTAAGTACGACGATGTGGCGTTTATTGTGGCAGGTGATACCTAACCTAACCTTTTCCTTGTGTGCTGTTAGTCTTCTTACTCGTATCTTCCTCCATTTTGATACGTGCAGTTCACTACTCAATTATTTTGGATATCTCTTACTGGTAATCCTTGTAAGTTACCGGAAATAATTCATGTAGATGTGAAAGGTACATTAAAGTTAACGTCCAAAATCTAGCCAATAATAAAATAACAAAAAGTTATAAATCCTTTATGGTCATAAAGAATAAAATATATTACCTTTTGCTGTTAACCGCACCTACGAGTTGGAGTAAGCCAAGGAAACCAGGGAAATAAGCCAAAAAAATCCAAGATAAAGGCGAACATTTTATAACATTTCGAATGTTGTACCGTTCCTTCCTTATGACAATCCAAGGAAATTCAAATCCATTGTATAATAAACCACGACCAAGTTGTTTTTGAAGTAATGTCTGCAAGTACTTCGGGATCTGTGTTTTAACAGCCGGTTGGAGCGCTAACTCGGATTCTAACTAATAAAACAGCTCTGTTCGGATCTTTAAAATCCCGAAAACGGGACCTCTGAGGATTTTTATTGCTTACAATATATTTATATGGGCAGTTTACTTAGGCAATAAAGAGTTATCTGTAGGTCCGCCGTGTGGAACTCGGAATGTTAAGCCGGTTAATTCATTTAGTTTGGATTAACGTTAAATGGAAGTGATATTCCGAAATGGCGAATTTCTCGAAGCCCTTTTTGTTAGTTAGAGAATAAGAAGCGAGTAAATTGAAAAAGAGAAACTTAATTAGAGTATCGTCGCGAAGCCCTCGGGGTTGTTCGGTAAGCCGGCGTTCTGTTGAAAAGACAGTGCACAACACTATTGTTTCTGAGGTTTTAATTTGTGGAATTGAAAAAAGCGCAATGTTTTCTGAGAACGAAGTGTTTTTGCAAATAAACAAGTTTAGAATAATGTGAATTTGATCTTAGGCTTAAAGTTATTCATGATGATAAGTTTAATATTTTTATTTTAAGAGGTTTTATTTTTAGAAGAAAACGTAATAGATAGCATTGTTTTTTTTGAAGTACCAAACTAATAAATAAAGAATCCCAATGGGAGGATCCAATTTGGTTTAGTTACTCACATTGTCTCATTGTTTCTGGTTCAGTCTATGATGCAGGTAGGATTGTTTCAAGGTGACCACAGTGCATAATGAACTCTGTACATTATTGTAATGTCCCTTTGTCCCTATGACTTAGTACACGTTTAGACAGGAGCCTAACAGACACTTTGAATGCAAATGCAAATCACCTCAAGTAGTTAGCAATTGCCTATGCTATATGTATTATGTGGGTACGAAGGCCTGCTTGTACGTTGTATGTTTTGGACACGCCAATGTCCGAAACCGCACAACCGATTTCAATAACATTTTTTGAATGTTTTTGGTTGGTTTCAGCTTGAAAGACAAGATAGTTTTGGACCTGAGTTACTGGTTATTTTTCCTAGGCTCATATAATACAGATTAGGATAAGGTGTGATTTTATTAAGCGTCAATTTGATACCTAATAAATCATAATGGAAAATCATGACTTGTCTCTTATTAATTGCTTCATCAAAGTTATACAACTTACTAGGACCAAGTTTTACAAATAGAACAAATCAATATGTAGCCTGTACTCCTATCCTAATATAATTAACAATTTAGGTGTTAAAGTGTATTTTGTTGAAAGCCTATTAAAAGCTATATTACCTACCTACAGAAATAATGTAAAAAGTAGGTACAAAAAAAGGCTTTTAAAAAGTCTACCACTGAAAGTTGCAGTTTTGTAAAAACACTTTGCCCTCAATTACTTGAAAACAAATGCAGCTTTCATTTGTTTTTTGAAACAAAATGGAGTGCTTGTTCTATTCTAAAAGTCCCCGCAAATTGTTTTACTGAGAACTAAATAAAAGAGTACGATAAAATGATTCAAACGGTATGATGGAATGAAAAGTGGGACTTTTTCGTTGTGCATGTTTTCTCTTATTACCTTTCAAAGGAAAGAGTTTGTCTTCTTGCTTTTTTTGCAACGTTTCCAGTTTTCTTAAACGGTGCTCGGGTATAATTAAAAGGGTACACTTTTTGAGCTAAGCTTGCTTTTGCATGATTACCGTTGTTTAAGTTTATCGTTTGAGGACTGGAAAGAGGTCAGATGGGATAATTTGAATAATTTATTTTTTCTTACGTTATGATTCTTAGCTGGTTAGGTATTATAAACAAGGGTAGCTATAAAAAAAGCTGGCAACTGTCGCAAAATAGAATATGGTCTTAATTATAGCTATTCTGGGTTCACTTCCCAGGTCCGGCAGCCACGGAGTGTGAATTTGTGCCCGGTTGATGGCAATAGGCTCGCCCCCTATTATATGGGACTTAAACAACTGGCGAAATGTGGGTGTACTAATGGGAACACCTCTGCCTTCCATATTAAAATAATGTTAATTCGAGTCTAGTAAACTCGGCAAAGTTACAGCCAGTTAAACTGCAACTACAGTGCTTTAACTTAACTGCAGCAAATAGAGTAGAACTGAATTGTAATGTTCAGAAGATTAAACTCGAGTCATAGTATTCAATTGTATAATATGAGGGTGGTTAGAGTTTGATCATACTTGCCATATTTATTACTAGCTGTTGCCAGCGGCGTCGCCCGCTACAACTCGAAAATTATCCCACGGGAAGATAAAATCGGGATAAAAACTATCCTATGTGTTAATCCAGGTTATAAACTATCTGTGTACCAAATTTTATCCAATTCCGTTCAGTAGTTTTTGCGTGAAAGAGTAACAAACATCCACACATCCATTCTCACAAACTTTCACATTTATAATATTACCTTTACCATATTTCATGTCATTAATTTTAATGCCAGGCGCATTACTTTGTGTATTTTATTTCATCACCAGTCCTCTCAAAACGGTGAAGGAAAACATCGTGAGGAAACCAGAACAAAAAAAATCGAAGATATGTGACATCTACCAATCCGCACTGGACCCGCGTGGTAGATTATAGCCCATCCTTCTCCTAGAGAGGAGACCTGAGTCCCTGCAGTGGGATCATCATGGGCTGATGATGATGATGATGAATTTTAATGTTTTTTGTTACCGACCAGTGAATTTTCTTATTCATCGTAAAGAAACGCAGCCTGGTACGTACCTGAAACAAAAACAATATTTAAGTAATTTTAATACAAATTAAATTCGTACTTACGAACATTAGATACTAAAGTAGTCTCCTCAATTCACCTGGGAGATATTAGTTTCACTCAGGTGAATTGAGGATACTAATTTAGTGTCCTGTGTTCACCTGGGTGAAATAACCCAGTTTTTTTTTAGTTGATTGTTTCAGTCTGTTGATATAAGCAACTGCTAAGGCCGATTATGATAGTATTTAATGATCGTAGCAGGTAGCTATGTTTGTAACCTCATGGGAAAAAGGCGCATATTATTTATGCCAAACAACATTTTATTTTTTAAAGAGCTGAAGATAATGTGTAATTTCATCAAGAATGCTGCGCTGTACTCTGAAACTCACCTGATTAAAGACCCGTATTGGGTAGAAACGAAATACCAATAATTACAAGCAGCATTCCGATTCGAACAGGAGAATCGAGTGCAAGCAGAAAATTCAAGGAAATTTATTGGTTCGAATATTTCGTTACTACTACAGTTAGACACAGTTAGCCAGGTTTCTAGGAACAGCATCGAGTCTTATTGAAAATCAGGATTTCTGGAAAACAAATGATTCTTTCACGGAAATTGTTTCTTACTTTTTCAACATGACATGATCGCAATGACCGATGACGCACACACATGATTTTTTTTAGCCAACATTGTGTTTGATACGTGATTCTAAGAAAAAAATAATACAAGGGTATTCCCCATGTTTAAGATAACGTTCTCTAATTTCTAAACATCAGTAGAATAAATATTCATTGAACTAATTTTGTTTTCCCGAAATATGGTTTCATTTAATTAGGTTGTTTTTGTTTTGACAAGATGTCTAAATTCTTTTTTAACCGACTAAAAGAGGAGGTTATTAATTCGACCCGTATTTTTAGGTAACGCAACAAAAAAATCCAACAGGGAAAAAATGCTTTAAAATCACAGCATAATCCAGAGCAATACGCTTGCAATCTGTCACTATTTGCTAACTCTACGAGTACCTACGTCGCTTGAAAAGCACGCTTTAAATTGCTGCTATTTTAAGCTTTGTCCATACAAAGAAAAAAAGCAGGATTTCCTTTGATTAAAACAGAAGGCTATCTTTTAATCAAAGCAAAAAGCTTGTCCTGACCGTTCAGGCCCCAATGGATTTGTATACGTCGATAAAGCAAAAGGTGTATTTTACCCGAATATCGTTAAACTACTGCTGCTGGAAAACCTCGTGACGAAACAAGTATGGCATTGAAAACCAAGTCAGAGGCCCATGGGCGGCGTGAGAGGGAGAGAACCTCTCGTCCCAGCCGCCGCGGGAGGCGCTCCGGGCGTCGGGGGCCACGTGATGGCTTCCGGCCACCGTAGACGCGGGCCTGTTGACGGTGAGTAATGGGCTAGCTCGCCGTCCGTCCGTCTTATGACGACGACAGGCCGTGTCGACGGCGCGTTCGTGTTCCACACGCGCCTCAAAGAGATGTCAGCAACATGAAAGGGGCTCGCAAGGGCCGACGCCCGTTGTTCGCAAGAGATACCGCGGCCTCGATATGAAGGGTTAAGAAGGAACATGGGTGGTTTTTAGTCAGTAGAAGTCTGACACTCCCTTTCGCTCTGCCCAAGAGCGGGAGGGGTTATAAAAAAAAAGGCCCATGGGCAACATAACATCTCTGACACCAGGTTAGACTCAACCACCTGATAAAGGAGAAGATTAAACTGCTCTTAGTAACTCTATTACGCTACACCAAATGTTGTCCCCTTTTTTTGGTGAGTGGAAAATCATCAAATAACCCCTCCCGCTCTTGGGCAGAGCGGAAGGGAGTGTCAGACTTCTACTGACTAAAAACCACCCATGTTAATTCTTAGCCCTTTTGCCGAGGCCGCGGTATCTCTTTCGAACAACCCGCAGCCCCGACGGGAAATTTTGCCCCCTCAGAGAAAAAGAACAAAACCTTTCTTTGATTAAAACCAAACCTAACCAGAGCAATAGATTGTATCTTCAAGCAAAAGAAGCTAGATCCTACTGCGCTTAATTACATAGAGTGTTAGTACCACATCTGCTATAAGTGACCAACAACAACACTTGCTCTATAAAAAACACCCTTATTGCACCGACATAAAGGTGCCGTCCGTGTCAAATTATCCTCATGGTACACCGAAACTGTAAATTAAACCCACGACGCTCTCATACATTAATTACTGGAACATTGTAGCGCTGATTTCAGCGGATGATGAATAAACTGCGCTTTAAATACGGACACCTTAATTTTGCATGTTGCTAATTAAATTATATATATTAATTTTTGAATGTGTAAATTGGTTGCGATGAATATATGTGATTGTTTAGTTAGACGATAAGATATATGTTTGTATTGTTGTCTTCATTTTTTAGGGTTCCGTAGTCAACTAGGAACCCTTATAGTTTCGCCATGTCTGTCTGTCTGTCCGTCCTCGCTTAATCTCTGTGACCGTTAGCACTAGAAAGCTGAAATTTGGGACCAATATGTGTATCAATCACGCCGACAAAGTGCTAAAATAAAAATTGGAAAAAAATGTTTTATTAGGGTAGCCCCCCTATATGTAAAGTGGGAAGTGTTTTTTTTTTTAATTTTAACCCTAATGTGTGATATATTGTTGGAAAGGTATTTAAAAATGAATAGGGGTTTACTAAAATCATTTTTTGATAATGTCAATAATTTCGGAAATAATCGCTCCAAAAGTAAAAAACAAAGCGTCCCCCCCCCTCTAACTTTTGAACCATAAGTTTAGAAAATACGAAAAAAATCTGAAAAGTAGAACTTTATAAGGACTTTCTAGGAAAATTATTTTGAACTTGGATGGAAACAACAGATGGAAACTGCAGTTAACCAATATAATTTGGTCCCTGAATCGTATGAGCGCCTATACAATCCAGAGGTCAAGTTTCATTTGCCCGTATTTTTTTTTTAACTTCGTTTACATAATATTTTATTATCTACGGAACCCTACACTGAGCGTGGCCCGACACGCTCTTGGCCGGTTTTTTTTTTTTTTGCTAGCCTGCTCTGTTCCATTCCAGGGCAAAGGCCTCCCTTCACTCTTTCCACTTCTCGCGAACCCGCGCGTCCTCCTTTCAGTTTTGACGGAACCGATCTAGTTATATCTTCATTATAAGTATTTTTTTCCATCGTCCATTTTTTGTGTTTTTAAGATCCACAATACATTAAGATTCCTTATAATACGTTAATTAAATTTTAGTGTTTTTAATGATACACACATTTTTTTTCAGAATTATTATCTAAATCAAATTCCGCTGACCTAGAAACAAGAACAGTGCGTTGAAAAGATATAAAAGGCATGAAAAGCGGATTTTTTATAATATGTGCTTAAATAGTGTGGATACGTCTTATGTAGTAACTCACTGACATATTTATTCAACAAGTCCTCTTGCAAAAGGGACCTCTATTTTGCAAAATGCAATCACTTAAGAAAATAATTACGAATATCTGTGCTCCATTTTAGAGTCGCAGGCGGTGAAATTGATGAAATGATGAACAGTATGGTTCCATCAATTCCGCTTTGACGTTCCTGTGAGTGAGTTTGAAATAGAACTTAATTTCCATTACCGATACTGATGAAGTCCTTTATCAACGGCAGTAAATTAACCAGTCCATTCAATTTCGTTAGAAAATTGTATCTTGTGGTACACAGGGTGACATATCAAGCTATACATATCCTACAAAACATAACACACATCGCGTTGTATAGATTGGTTGCTGTGCGTCATCATCATTTCAGCCAAAAGACATCCACTCCTGGACATACGCCTCCTCCAAGTGTCGGCACATTGACCGGTCTCGTGCATTGACAGGAACAGGGTAATAATGATCCTCATCCCTCATAGAAAAGGAGTTCATGACAATTTCCCGGAAACTAAAACTCCACTCAGTCCTGTTTCGAACACAAATAGACGCATCTAATATTCTCTCTTAGCCTTAACACCATGTTTTATCATAAAAAGTAGAAAACTAACATTCTACAAAGAATGGTGTAATTATTCTCTAGTTGTACAAGTGTATGAACGTGGAAAAGGGAATGGAGTATGTATATTATGTAAAGATCATAGCATGTGGCTTTCCGAAGTTTCTGCCTAACTTCCTTGGGAAAAAGGACACATACATGATACATGTATTTTTTTGTTCATAAACACAACATCACGCCTTGTAAACTCAGAACGGTTATGCAGAGGTGTACCTTAAAAAAGTACGCTCACATTTCGCCAGTTATGTTAAAGTCCCATGTTATTGGAGCGAGTCTATTGCTGCCAATGGGGCATAAATTCTGACTCCGTGGGGGCTACAGAGAAATTCTTGGTGGAAAAATCCAATACATATTCGACCCAGGAAATGAATCCACTGCGTCCACGACACCAACGAGGCAGTCTTTTGGTACATTTTCTGATTCTATTTACTATTTTCAGTTTGAACAGTCTCTAATACATTTAAGTCTCAACATTTCACCATGAGCTGCTTGTGTTCCGAAACAGTTAATTCCACACACGTAACAGTAATTACAGAACAAAAATGAAGGAACCGCCATTTATTTATTTATTGATGTGTGGAGGCTACAGTACAAAGCCGACAACTCAATTAATGTGTGATACCCATGAAATAAAACAAATTAAGTTGTGGTTAGGCCACCGCAGCTTTCCCCTACTGTACCTACCATACACGTATATATTTTCAGTACATTTGTTTTTTTTTTATAAGAAAAAGGCCCAATTATACTTGGCCTCTATTCATCATCGTCATCATCATCAGCCTATAATGTTCCCACTGAAGTTACTCAGGCCTCCCCTCTACGAGAGGGATGGACTATAATCCACAACGCGGGCCAAGTACAGGTTGGTAGATGTCACATTACTTCGAATTTCTTGATTCTAAGACATGTTTTCTCACGATGTTTTCCTTCACGGAATTGAGAGTAGTGGTGATGAAATAAATTACACAAAGTAATGCGCCTGCCTGGGTTCAAACCCACGACTTACTGTTCGTAAGTCAGCGCCGACACCGCTGGGCCACCGCTTCAAACAAAAACAGTACAAAGTACAAACAGTAGAACTACACAAACTAGAGTAGTTCTACGTAACTAAGCGAAAAACGTACCGTATCGGTATTCGCAACTCCAATCTACAAATCCAATTGCCGATCTGGGACTTACTTCCCATAACTATACATATTCGACCTTTTTATTCGAACTACACAATATGAATTCCCGTACAAAGGTGGTGTGGGCTTAACCTATACCATCAAAAGCAAACTTTTTCGTAAAACCTCTTTGTAATCGAATTTCGGTTTTTGATCTTGATGTTTAAACCCGTGATTGGGTTTTTGAAACTTTTAAATAAATGTTGATTGTCAGTGGAAATGTAATGCTTTTTCAATAAAATCTAATAACAATGAAAGAAATAACGTAATAAAAAGAGTACAAGAGGTTTCCTTGAAACCCTCACCTACTTTTCCGTGGATCTGTTTACCCGTAGCTTTAATTAATGGGGATGACAACACTGTGAAACGAATGGCGCCAGTAGAACTGGTTCCAAAGAACGTCATTTGTTATAAATCTGAGAATGATATTTCTATTTAAAAATAGCTTGACTTCATTGGTTAGATTGGATTCTAGCTACAGTTGCGCCATCTAAATGACAAAAACATCCGAATGAATATGATTCACAATTCGGAGCTGAATACACCCTGTCAGTTTACGGAGGGCTGTCTTACACTCGTATTATATATTTTTTTAATATGAGATAGGCCTACTCTTGACCTCAATCTTGTCCTAAGGGCAGTAGACATGAGGTCTTCGGGGCTGCGGGTCCCGTCGGGGCTGCGGGTTGTTCGAAAGAGATACCGCGGCCTCGGCACATGGGCTAAGAAGGAACATGGGTGGATTTTAGTCAGTTAAAGTTTGACACTCCCTTCCGCTCTGCCTAAGAGCGGGAGGGGTTATTTGATGATTTCCCACCCCCCAAAAAAAAAGGGCAGACATGAGGTCGATGATGGAACGAGCTAACCCAGAAGAAGCCTATTTACTCGCGGCTTAAACAGATTGGGGTTATATGAACTCGGAAAAACCGACGCAGGTAGGGTGTACCACTCTTTGGCTGTGCGCATAATAAAAGATGTAGCAAAGCGATTCGTACGAATGTGTGGAACATCGAAAAGGTAACGGTCATAACCGCAACGAGAGATAAGACGTACTGAAACGTCTAGTCTCCCGATGGAAGAAGGGAGATGGTAAATTTCTCGTTACAAAAACAACATAATAGTTTTCTGCTATAACTCAACCATAAGTTTCGTTTAAATTCATCTCCTTCTTTCGGTCCAGTTGAAACGACATCAATAAAACCCTCCAAGATATCCCAACTTGATTTTATTACGAGATCAAATTGGTCGTCAACAAAAAACTTTTTACAAAGTAACCCTCTTTTATTGGCGTTGTTTATTTTGAAAGGATGCCTCTCTATCCTAACGGTAATAAGATTTACTAGGAGTGGGGACTTTATTTAATTTCAAATTCGACCTTTGGGGGAAGGCCTATCTGACGACTATGATCCGTATTAAGTCAATATAAGTGTGTACACTATATTTTGGTCAGGCCTTTTCGACCTGATCCAGTTCCTGGCTATTTGTGTCAATCGTGGTTTAGTAACGACACATACGAACATCATGGAAAATGCAAGCTATCTTGGGCTTATCTTCATCATGACCGTATAATGTTTGAGGTATGGTCTGTTCCATTCTATACAAACAGTTCCTTACAATATTGTTACAAAAGGATTGTAAATCCTCAAACACTACGTTCATACTAATATGAAATTGCCAACATACTTATAACTTTAGTGACGGTTTTAATACAATAGCATCAAAAGACACAAGCTGCGCTGTGTTGAACAGACGTGTACAATCTAATTGCTTTGCAACACCCGGACAATTACAACTTGTTACCAGCACAATTTCAAGCAAATGTTCAAAGTTGTGGCTGTGGCTGGTCGAAATATCAACTGTTCAAGCCAAGACATTTATTGTAGGTACTATAGAAAGATCTATTAGAAGAAATATCGCCCCAATTTGTCTTGTATGGTGGTCATCGTAGGTGTGTTTAAAACATTTAAATTTACATTTACAAGCAGCCAACCCGGAAAAAAGTCTGCGTCGCGACAACGCAGACTAAAAACGAAACCAACCGATGTCAGTACTAAAGTGTACTAATTGACCTCTGCCTAACACTTCGCGTATTACAGGCGTGATGTTATTCAAAAGTATGCCCTCCACGAATAAAATTTATTCAAACTCTGTTAAGTAGGTCCTCGACATTACGACCCGTTTCGGTGTACTGACTTCATTACTTCACAAATAAGGTAAGCCAAGGCGACATACTAAAAAGGATCACAATCAAAATATTATGATATGCTTAAAGAATTCAAATAAAGGCAGCTTGTTGTACTAGAATAAAAATAAATGAGCCTTGCCGATAATAAATAACTCATGGCTGACTAGCTAAAAATTCCATGTTTAACTTCTAAAAATTGTAAATTAACTTCTAAAAATTGTAAATTAACTTCTTAAGACCCACCCAACAACTGGTCATTTTTGAAAGCTGAAACAATATTACAGTTTTAAAAATATCCTATCAAACGTACTTGTGGGTATTTTGGGTCCTTTAATGTATTAAAGTTAAAAATTTTCTCCGTAATAGGACATTATACTAACGTTATGCTGTACTCCACAAGGAAGTTGCCAAGAGGCAGTGAACCGATTTATTGCACAAACTGGCCTGTACTGAAGTAGTTTAGCATAAAAATTGTGTATCGATGCATCTAATTGGAAATCGTTATAAAAACTCTTACCAAACGGACTGTACAAATTGTAGACGGCTCGTTAAACGCAAGGGGTCCTAGAATCGCTCCTTGGGGAAACCTTTTAGTTCGAAGAATTATTTCAAACTTTTGTTCTATTGATGTTTATTCTATTGTTTTGCTGTTGTTCGCTAGTTTATTATGGACAAACAGTAAATTAAACCAATCGAAAGTTTTCATTACTCAGCTAAATACGAAATGTACATTAATTACCGTACTAAATATTTGATTACTACTGTTAATTTAGTTTGAATCTGACCGTATGACGTTGTATATAACTGAATTACGATATATTTTCGTGGTACTGTGGTGAGCTTTAATACTTATTTTCATCATAAATGCGGTGTTGCAAATATGAAATTCATACCAACACGGTGTTAAGTCCATGTGTTGTTTCTAATTACAGTTTCGGTATCACAATTGTATTCAATTTGGCTGCTGGTAGCTAATTCTGTTTAATTATTGCTTTATTGTCACCGCTAATGTGTGTACGACTGTTGATGTGGTCAGTATACGCAGCTTTCTATTGTAGGCTTTGTTTGGAAATAGTTAAATTATGCATAACCGTTCATAATTGACATTTATCATATTATTCATCCAGAATAATTTGTTCATTATTGCTCACTTTCAGCGGCAGCAATAACGAACAAATGATTTTGGATGGCCAGTTTTATAGGTGATTTTGAGTGGACTCTTATGTACATATTACAATTAATGTAATTCCAGCAATTTCTCCAAGAAAAACTACTGCCAGTAGAATTTATGTCTGTCTAAATATATTGTTCAAAACTAGAAAGTACAAATTATTCTGAAATTCTCGTATTTTATGATGAATAAGTGTTTAGACATAACTGCGAGACAGTAATTTCTACAATTTCAAAGCGCTTTATGTCTTTTCTACTACCTTTTAGACTTTATTAGGGACCCTTAAATAATGGCTAATGATAGAACTTGGGACATAATAGCTTGTTAAACTAATTTAGCGGCTTTTTATTCCTCTAACTTTTGATGTCTGGACATTTTATTGAATTTTGTTTGCTCACAGTTCTACTAATTTCACTTAACCTTTAGTACATCGAGATCATCATTATTACTTTAGTTTTTTCAGGTACGGCCAAAGAAATTGGTATGGTTGATCTTGGTTTGGATTAATCGTCATCATTGGTAATGATTTTCAAACCAAGTTACAACTGTTTTGGGTTACTGCACCAACACACAGCATGTTTTTAATTAGTATCATAAAAATAGTTAGATCAAAAAAGCAAATTCTAAAATGATAACACAGGGAAGCAAGTTATGAATGATGTGATGAAAATACATGTAGAAAAAAAGGCATCCTACGACCGGTCTAAATAAATTGCAAGACGGATGGATGACGATGGCTGAGTAGTAGCAATTATACATAATTATCAGCTTGTTAAAACAAACGACCTCCTAATAAATAAGTAGTCACAATTTGGAAGATCATTAATAAAATTATGAAGGAAGGCGACGAAGCGATCAGCCATTCATTACCTCACTACCACCTTCTCACCCAAGATTAATTGTGTAGGAACAACGAACCGAACGTACTAGCAATGCGAGGTAGGTAATCATAACAATAATTACATATATATTGTATTTGTGGTAACGTGAGAAATGTATCACCCGTTATTTGTGGTGTTGTGGAGCAGGTGTCATTATTAATTTGAAATAAGACAGAGGAAAGAATAGATAGTTATGTCGTTGGTAAACCTCTGATAACTAAAAGCTCACTTTTATTCAAAGGGACGGGGGAACCTTGAGGAATATAACAGGATTGGTGAACACCATAATACACAAACAAAACGAATATTGGGAAATATTGATCACTGTTTGAACGAAACGTTCTTTGAAGTCTTTGAAGAATTGGAATAAACCAATCGTGTTCAATAAGTACTTTTGACTCCACATTTGATTATTCGAACATTGGCACAGTTCGAAATCACATAATGTTGAATTTTACTCTAAATTATCATGTTGACAGTCAAGATTTACCTACGACTTTTCTAAGGCCGCAGTTTTCTTTGCTTTAAAAGTATAATACGATCTTAGAGGTGAAGTTACATACCAAGATCGGCGAATATATTCAGAACATTTTTTGTCATAAACAAACCGGCAAAGTTTCCAACGATCTTATTATGGAAATGGAAATATCTGTAGTCACCTAGTAAAGTCGAAAAGTCGTGGAACTGCTAGTTAGTGTACTTCGGTATGTACGGCTGAAAGGCGCGTGTTACTGACAAGTTTTCTCAGAAGTCGCGTGTTCGAGCGGAGGTTTAGTTGGGTCTAGGAAAAATGTACATTTCTAGGGAATATTGATAGCGATTTATCTATGTGGTATTCGATTCTTCACAAAATATGAGTGTTGTGTGAAATTTTTGATTGTTATTATATGCCAGATGTGCCCAAGGCACAGTCAGTGCCTAAAACTACCTTCGTATAAAGAAGAAGAGGGCAAGTGGTGTAAGAACAGGGGTTAGATAATGCTAGGCACTGACTGTACCAAACTCGCCGCCAAATTTTGGGCTGACTCTGAAAAATAACCCAAACTTGTCTTATATTTTTTGAAGACCCCTAAAATACACAACTGCAAACTGTTGTATCGTAGCGACTATTGGACGTACACGAATAATACTAAAAACATTATGTATGCATTTCATTCGTTCCTTTGACCTTTTTATAAGCTCTTTCTTGTTTTTTGTGCCCGCTTGCCTTACCAATATTTTGTCTATTTTTATCAGTATCATGTTAAACTTTTCGTCGAACACCCCACGGAGATCCCATGAAAAATAAACAATTAAAATCACTCCCAGATTGCACGTTTCCTGTAAACTGGAGCGTTAATTTTTTGGCTGAAATAAAAACATTTGACCGGGATGGGAGCCAAATTATGTGCGTATTGTTTTTGTAACAACGTGTAGATTCAAGCTAAATTATTACGTTTTGTTTGAGATAAGGGCCTCCAATAGACCGAAACTCTGAACAAAAAGGTTTGTCTGAATAATATTTATAGGTTTGTTTCTTGTTGGATACAATTTGCCGCTCAGTTACTCCGCCTTCGTATAATTTGTCAGCTGAATGCACTTTTACTCTGTTGCCAAATGATTAAAGCAACCATTAAACCAAGTTAAAATTAAATGGTAGCAAAGAATAGTCTTTAGATGTTTCTTTTTGTGTTGTTTTCAGTTAACTACCTTGAAAGGAGATATTGCAATGTATTTGTCTCATAAAAAAGTTTAATGTTTTCTTTTTTATTGTGGTTGTTCATAAAAGTAAAATTTCAGTCTCTGGGATGACTTACTTTTTTAATGTTTTTGTAATCGAAAAATGAAGCTAGAAATTGACTGGAGCCAACTAGCTACGTTTTTATGCGCAACACAAGCATGAGGTTAAAAATATGAACTTGTTATTGACAATTTTCCTGAATTTCACTTTATGCCTAAGTCGAAATAAAAACGTGCCGGATTAGTATAAGTTCAGCTGGCAAAGCCCCATGCCTAAACTTTAGACTAAGCTAGAAATTAAAGAAAAAAATAAGGCGCTGTCCTTATCATTCCTAGCAGGTTGTGGACCAGGTTTCTCGAAGTAAAACTAAACGATCGTTCTAGACCGAACTAGAACTAGCAAGGTGTCACATTGAACTACATTGTTATGAACGTAATATTGAGAACCCTATTGTTACTCGGGCTTGTAGCTGTGCTGGGACGACTTTGGACTGTCGTATGATTGTTATATTATGTTATGATCTGATAATAAGGTTGTGGGACCCGGGAAAAGTAGTAAAATGTTACTCTTTGTTAAATTAAAAATGCTATTGTCAAAAATAAGACTAAATTACGCCTTGAGCGCCGAGGAAACAAGGGAATATACTTAATAGACACACTTCATCAATTATGTTTGACATCCACCAATTACGGACCAATTTGCAATGATTTGGATCTTTCACCAAATCATTGCAAATTGCTCAGCATTATAAATGTGATGTACTTAGTTTAATTTTTCAAATACTTCACAATTTATTTTATTCACTGATAATAATTATATTTAAGCAAGCCACGTCTTTCAAGAATCTTTGTCGATTATTCGAACGACAAAACTCTTGCGACACGAATGGAAAGAGTACCTACAATGGGAAATTTAGCACTCAAGGATAATTTTAAGCCCTTTGGAAGTTTTTTTGTGTGCCCCTACTGTCTTCGTCGGTCCTCCTCGAAAAATACGAAAATCGGATTAAAAAGATGAATAAAATTCATTCGACAGACACTTCTCCTATCTTCAATTTATTTTAATCGAAAATTAATACAATGGCTTTAACAGTCTGTTATAATAAAAACAATGTTAAAAGAAATTGTAAGAAGTTAATTAATAATCTTAAAATGTAAAGATGTTTTCTTTTCTTATTAAAACTTTGTTCAAACGCAATGTTTAATCAAATAATGAATTACAATTTCTGGTAATGTCTTAATCCTCGTTGGTCTAGTGGTCATAAGCGCGACTGCTGAGCATGAGTTCCTGGGTTCAATTCCCGGGTCGGACAAAGTGTTATTGGATTTTTCCATCATGAAATTCTCAGTAGCTGCCACGAAATTAGTGCCCATTTGATAGCAATAGACTCGCCCCTATTATAAGAGACTTAAAAAACTTACGAAGTGTAGGTGTACTATTAGGTATAAGTACCTCTATCTAACCCTTCGAAGATTACAGGCGTGATGTTATGTTATGTTTGAATCTATGTCAGATTAGGGTTAATGTAATATGGAGATGGCCGATTCTATACGTCATTCGTCGACTATTAAGCGTGTAGATGAATATTCATATCAGACCGGGGCTCACTGTATACGTTTATCACATTATATCTACCTCTATATGTTTTTTTACGAGATGTTCTCTTTGCCTCGTTACTCGTCCAACTTTTATTCCCAGTAATGCAATATTCTCTCATGTAGCTCTTTAACTCGATTAATTCTTAAAAATGGCGCTCGCAGGAGAGATATCGGCGGATCTATACTATCTTAATATTTCAATTCTGTAACGGCTGAATAACTGCGGTTAATTGAGTTCTGACCACCATTCCAATCAGCGGAACTCACTGACCCTTTGTAGAAAATAGAACAGTTGAGTGAACTAATTATAAGAAAATTATTGATTTTGTTCTGGGCATCCTTAAATAGGTCATCTGAAGTCATATTTTTATTGAGAGATCGAAGGCTTAGCCGAAAGTAAGTTTATCGTAGGACAGATAGAGAATAACTACACTAAGGGCCGGTTTTACAATCGCCGGTTAACTTTTATCTGTCGAATAAGTTTGTCATTTTGACAGTTTTTGTATAAACCGTCTGTCAAAACATCACATTTATTCCTCAGTTAAAAGTTAACTGGCGATTGAAAAACGGGCCCTAAATGTACTAAAATACGTAAATTTTGAGACCGCTGGCGGACTGTCTTGTTGGGGCACATTACATATTTCTCTGTAGCAGCTGCGGGTTCTGGATTAGTGATCGGTTGATGGCAATAGGCTCGCCCCCTATTACATGGGACTTAAATATAACTGGTGATATGAGGTTGTACTAATGGGTACACCTCTGCCTATCAAAAGAATTACAAGCGTGATATTATATGTATATGTATGTATGGTATGTACCATTAGTGGAAAACTCAATTAAAATTACGCATGAAAGAATATTCAAGCAATTAAAAGAACCACTTTATAACATCACAGTTCAATGGATCTTTCATAATAACCATACAAGGTTGTTCAAGAGAGAAAGATAAGTAATATGCGAATCGATAGTCATGTTATGGTTATGACAACTTCATACGCAATGGAGTCCATTAGATACAACTATTATAGGAAAACGAGCTCTCAAAATATCTAATCTTTGGCAATATTACCTACTGGTGTTAGGTAGTCCAGATAAATATTTAGTGAGTTTGGAAACAACAAGAGGAAATTAATCATTATGTTAAACAACCCGCAGCCACGACGGGTGTCGGCCCTTGCGGGCCCTTTCCATGTTGCTGACATCTCTTTGAGGCGCGCGTGGAACACGAACGCTCCGTCGACACGGCCTGTCGTAAAATAAAATAAAATAAAAATAAATAAGACGGACGGACGGCGAGTTAGCCCATTACTCACTGTCCACAGGCCCGCGTCTATGGTGGCCGGAAGCCATCACGTGGCCCCCTACACCCGGAGCGTCTCCCGCGGCGGCTGGGACGAGAGGTTCTCTTCCTCTCACGTTCCGCCACCTCCTTCGCTAGCATCACTGCTTCGCAGAAGGAGTCGACGGTGTCCCATTCCTCCTCGGCCCGGACCATGGCTTGCACCAGGCACGGACATGACTTTGCCCTGCCCTGACCTTTTGACCTGGAGAAGGTTGCGGGGATCCGTTGGATGCGAGATGGATGGGACCGGTCAATGTGGTGACACTTGGGGGAGGCCTGTTTCTTTCAGCAGAAATGATGATGATGATTTTGTTTTAGTATTATATTTTTTATTAGACAGGTACCTACATTAACCTTTCGTATGCCGTGTAATTAGACACAATTAAAGAGCCATTGTGTCTCGCGTGGATCTACGTACAGCATACGAAAGGTTAAGATACATTTTTGAAATACGTACATTTTTCCTTCTTTCAATCCGACCTTTTCCTAAACATAAGAACTTTGTAAGATGATCACTCTTACTTATAAAAAAGTTAACCCTTTTATGTTTTTCCTCTTTCCGTCGATTTACGTCAAACAATGGTGATGGAATATTTACGACAACAGAGGAAAGGATATACAATAATCCCTTGGAGATTTATCTACGCTACACAAAGTTTGTAAAATTGATTCTACATTCATTTGGAATATCCGACATTTGAGTGATTTGTAAATTGAAGTAGAATTGGAGATAATCCTCGGAGGTATATTACCCCCGAGTTTCCCCACTATCCGTCAAACAATCCCCTATAAAAGACACAAAATAATACTTATTTATAAGCTTTTGATATCGGGAAACCCAGTCAAACATATGAGGGGAAAGTAGGGGTGGAAGCGAACGATAAATCGGTTAGTGTGCAGAAATTATTTACTGGCCAGTGTTCATATTTACATTTAAAACTGAAACGTGGTTACGCATTTACGATATAAAAATCCGTGTTCAATATTTTCACGCAATTGTTATTTCAATACTTTTAAACTTTTTTTAATGGGATGGAATAATCGCTTCAATTTTGGACTCGTAAACCAAAAGGTTAACTTTACATATATAGTATTAAAAGCGTGTGGGTATTAGAAAATAATGATTTTTCTATTCCCCACACATTTAATACTTAGCTTGTTTACATTTGTTGACCTGGACTAAAGGTTTCTAACATCTAATAATTACTAGGTGTCTAACAACGTGTCTAATAATCATCTAATAGTTATTAGTCTATTGATTCGATGTGAAAATAATTATATTTCAAAAAAATTGTACTTCCAAACGAAGACTTTACACCAAACTTTTGCTGAAGACAAAAACGGCCTCATTCAAGTGATTTAATGAACACAATAAACTAATAGACGACAAAAACACAACTGTGAAAGGCCGCGAACCGCGAGCTGGTCACCACAAAAATTGTGGTACACGTATATTTGTGGTGAGAAAACAAGGAAAAAAGGGGAATACGCACTGTGGCTTATAAATCTCGACGAGTGAGATAACGCGAAACGAATAGTTGCTGTAGTGTCACACCGAATTGTTTTACAGACAGAAAATGGGCTTGTTTATGCTTTGGAATTACTATAAATTTCTGTCCTAGGGTATTCGAATTTAGATGAGATTTGTAGGGAAATAACGTATTTTGAGATTTGAGATGAAATTACGTACTTTTGCTTACTAACTGATTTTAGTTTTTATTTACCCTTGACCTTCTTAGGGGTCATGGTACTCTTCATAATGACCTTCAGTTCACGAGGAATCGAACGGACATCAAGGAAAAATAATAATGAAAAGCTATTTTCTTACACTGACTGAATTGTATTTAAAGGAACTGAATCTTGTTTTCATACTTGTTTGAATTTTTTACTTCAAACAGGTAAATTTTATTCTAAAATAACATATTTATTTTGAAATACTTCGACGCAAGTGTTGTGAAAGTTGTTTTAGTGAAAACTCTATAAAATATTAATAGCAGTATGCAGTACCTACGGTGCTTCTTGAGTCAAGAAGCACCGTAGGTACTGCATACTGCTGCAATAATTGCTATAATACTGCAATAATTTTGTCGACAAAATTATTGAAAATTCTTGAAACTACAGTTCTTTATTTAACTCTATGTTGTTATTCCAGTTTTATATTATTATCAATGCCCAGTATACATTGTTATTTATTATATCATTTAACGTAAAGAAAACAATTTGGAAATGACTTGCTTTCGAAATAAATCAGAAAACAAGCAACAATGGAAAATATCACATAAAATCTCATTCAAATATATCAAATTAAATGGCGTCGACATAAAAATTGAGATGAGAAATTAAATTGTTCGAATTTTTCTAACAAGCGGATATGAATAAAAAGAGGGGAGCAAGAGTAAACAATAGCTTCGGCCTTATGAATAGTCGGCGAGTGTTGAAAGAATAATTGGCTCTTTTGTTTTTGCCCCGGACATACCTACCCAACTAGCACAAACTGTTGCTTAAGAGCTTTGGAGCTAATCCGATTATTCCCAAAGGCGCCAAGCTCAAGCGCCAGAGCGTGCACTGCAGACCTTGTGCAGCTGCTTTGCAGCCAAAGGGGCACAACTTTTTGCAATCTACAGTTCCATTAGAACTTCATAATAGTGGCATAAAAATGCTACAGGAGCTGCAACTAATAATTAACACCACACTAAAGCTCTTGTGGCGCTTATTGAATGAATGACAGGTTTAACTGAATGAATAAAGGATCACTGATCATTCACCTTGTCTCTCATTTATTAAATACATCTGTTGTTCCTGAGTCAGACATTACTGAATACAAATAGGTAATAAGTGAAGTGAAGGTAAGTGTTTTTGAGCTATATTTTGTATTATATGCAAGTGGCTAAAAACGCAGATCAGTTTATCGTGCATATAGTTGATATTATTGGAGTATTTTTAACGCGCCTCAATAATTACCTCAGAATATCGTAAAATATGTAAAATATTATTACATAAATATTATTAAATCACATACTACACGATATTGAAATTAAATACTTGACTATATTTGTGTTTAGTAAGTTGCTGGTTCTATATTAAGTTATATTTTACTACAAATTGTGATAAAAACCTATAAATTTCTCAAGTAATGATAAATAATTGTCTTGTAAACATGGCGTCTATGAGAAGCAGCTTTAACTTGCAACTTCAACCTTAATACTTCCTCTCTGCGCGTCAAAGCGCTATGTTTCACTCTTCTGAAGGTCCAAGTAATACCTGTACCACTAATGCAGTTCAAGTCTTTACAATCACTTTTATTTCGTACTTACTGCAGATATCGAACCACACTAATGGTTATTTGTTTAGAGATCCGTAGAACTCGTTGAAAACCCTAAAATACGATGATCGTTTGTAGCTGCTTCTATATTTTTCGCTCTTTCAATTGTTTGTCAACACTTACTATGTCTTACCATGTTTTCAGAATGCCTTTCAAAATAATCCAAACTTATAATGAACAACAAAATAAACAAGAACTTTGCATCTTACCGGTTTGAGCTGGAAACCCAGCCAGGTCCGAAAGTGGTAGTCAATGGAAATGACAAGAGTTTGGCGAGTTTTAGTCCAAAGAATGGAAAAGAAAATGCTACGCTGCCACCGTAGGTGAAACTTGGATGAAGCTGACCCGGCAACATAGAGATTGGCAGAAGCAAAGATAATCACAGCAACATGCTAAGATACACGGATTTAGTTAAATTTGTCTTTGTGCAAATATTGTTTATGCTGTTGTTGTTTTAGAATTTACCTAATTTAATAATGTCAATTATGGGCCAATTTGCCAATAAAACAAGTTGATTTTATCTCAAATATTTTTTTATTTCAATTAACCAAATGAGTAGGCAATGTCCATTACTCTCCTGCTTCTATTGTGAAGCCTTAATGTCGCTATTAGTAAAACAGTCGATCAAATTCCTACTTAAGTCTGCGCAAAAGTACAAATCACTTCTGCAATGAAACTATCAGTGGCAGAACAGTGATAAATATATCTTTTATACAGTTCCGTTAAAAAGTCTGAAATTAATGTCTTTATGCAGTTCCGAAGCGTACAGCGGCAGCAATAGAAGCTTTTTTGCCGCTTTAAGCTTTAACATACATGTTTTAACTCTCTTCTAAAGCTATAGACGGCAAATGGGTTGTAAAATGAACTCTTATAAAACCTAGAGTGGCATTTGGTTCAGTTTCTGCTACCCCTAGTGATATTTACAGCTATGAGCAGATACGAAAGCAATAGTAGAACTTAAAACCACTGTCTGAACCCATAAAGCGCTACTGTACAGCTAAAAGTTGCAAAATAGGCTGCTATTTCCTCTAGTGTGCTAGTTGGGTATTCATCAATACGTAGACGTGTTTCAATCTCTGTCAGCTTTTGTTTTAATTTATCCCGTTGGAATATTAATCTGGATCAACTGGAGTTACTGAGTGTACGCTTTTTAATTTAAATGTACCCTCCTTTACATATTTTTATTGTTTTTCCAATTGTTTTTACTGTAATAGACCCATATAAAACATGGCAAGAAAAAATCGTAGTAACTTTCTGAAGCAACCTATATTTCTAGGTTGTTTTACGGTTATCCTAAAGAATAAACGGCAGGAGTACTCTAAAAAAAGATAAGAGAAAATAAAAAATACATTCGCGCACGCTCGAAATAGGTTGTTTATGTATAATAGACAAGTATTTGGACGTAGTAGAAGCGTGCGCATAAAATTTTACTATCTGCAGACGGCATAAATACACATTACGTTGGGTAAAGTGTCCCTGGTCCAACCTTTAACCTTTAGTTGTCCGTTTGTATGAGCTCCGTTAGGTAGTCTAGTAGTCCCCCAGGACGAGAGATGTCGTCTTCGCATGGGGACCGTCAGCGGGTCATAGTGGTCGGTTTACGGCCCGTCTCGACCTAACAAGATTCCGTCGCCCGTTACACCAATTTATTACACCCTTAGAAGGGATTTATACTTTTTGCGGTAGTTTCTGTCCGTAGCACGCGTTCTAGGTCCGTAACACATTATCTGCGGGAGTGGTTCATTTTGTATCTGGCAGATGTGGGCGGCATCTGGTGCTGATGTCTTGGGTCCGGCGCTAGTTAGTGACCCATTTAGGGTGAGGACTAAAAAGTTGTGACGTCAGTGTGTGGGTTAATGTTACAGATTCGTCGGGTTATGTTTGGTGGCTTATGGTTTATGTTGAGGATTAATTAAAAATAATTGAATCATTTTCATGGCCAAAAAATACTCTTGTTTCACACATAATACGCATCATTATAGGTGAACAAAACATATACGGTAGTAGATAAAAATAAGTTGTATAAATTCTAAACACAGTAAAAATTAAGCTACTCTGCAAAATGCATAATATTAATTCTATTAATTGAAAAACTACTTCTCATAAAATAAACATCATCTTTATTCATCATACTATTAATTAAAATCAGGGTTAGTATGCGACAAGTACAGCGGGCGGGCAGCTATCAAGTACAAGGTGAAAGTTTTTCAGTGGTTTCAGGAAGTTGGCGACGCGCCACGATGGGACTCGCCACGCGCCGCACCCAGGGTTGTCATATCCGAAAAAACGACGAACAAAAACACATGAATTGTTGCACGGACAAAAATGGAATGGAGAAGCATGGGCACGTATTTTTTTGAGAAAATAGGCACTTCAGTTTAACGATTCGTGCATTTCGTTGCTAAGAAATGATACTGAGCTTTTTGAAAAATTAAAGGACTGTTAGTAGCTACTATAAAATTAAAATCACGCACAGGAAATTCACGTTTTAGAGGGTTACATTTTTTATTGTGTTTCTTTTAACACGTTTTTTTATATCGTAACATTAGCACGTATTTCTTTCATTACAACGAAATGAAATATAGCAAGTAATTGAGTATGCAAGGCTTGTTTCGCCGGCATCTGTTACTCGGAACAGATTGAGTAATTAGCATAATCCCGACATTTTTGATACATAGCCCCAGGACCGGGGTTACAGTGGAAACTAGAGCGGAGAGAAGTGCTCGGTGACAACCCTACCGTGGCGAGGCGATATCTCGCCTGATGACGTCACTTTTATGTTTCATGGATTACGAATAAAGATTTATTAACTCCACGATAAAGTAAATTAATTATAACAGTAAATGCTTTATTAGCGAACTACGGAACCGCGTTTCAGCGAACTGGAATCAAGTTCGAAACTGCCAGTTAAATAAAATGATTCAGAGATTACATGATGACGTACCATGCGATTTAATCATCAAACAGAAGAGTTAACAGTTCAGAAATGAACTTTAACGAATGTTTTATAGGTTTTTTTAACAGCAGGGATTGTCCACAATTATATTCAGAACTTTATTTTTACGGTTTCAGTATACGCCGTTTACAGACCCCATTAACCATGCACTGTTTACGTGAAATAAAATATACTTTTATGAACAAGCTGTGGTTTCTATTGTCGTACAAAGCGGAAAGGCGCCGCATGACGCCTTTTGCCTTTGTCTAGTCCCTTTGAACAAACATTTCGGTGCATTACACTCACAAGCTTTATTTTATAGGAAATAGATATATTTTCCTTTTGTTTTGTAATGTTTGTGTTTCCTGTGATGTCGTAAAACAATTTATCTTGCAGATAGTAAATTATTAATGTGCAGACCAGTACCCGCCTATTTGTTCCTTTCTCTTGCGTTTTCCCGATTTTCTGATTTGTTTCTCAGTTTTCAGGGATCTGTACCGAGTCGGCAGAAGAGGAACCCGTATAGGATCACTTTGTTGTCCATCTTTCAAGACTCATGACAATATTTCACTGAAATCAGTCAATACAACATCATTCTGATACTTCCACAAGATTGATACATATAACAATAATATTAATTTCCTAAAATAACAATGGTCTTTAGTCCAATATTTCTCTACAATTAAAGACTGTGAAGAGCGCTTTTAGGAACATGAATAGCCTTTTACTCCGTTAAGAGGAATTGAAGAGAGCAATAGTTCATTCAATTACCGCCAAAACCCGAAATTACCAGTAAAATATCGTAAAACGATTGGCCAGATACCGAGAGATACCGAAATGACTAATAGTATCGATAAAATGGAAGTTACGGACAAAGTAAAGCGATTATAGTATAAAAGTTCTAGTATTAGTACAAAAGACGTACGTTGTCCAAGGTTATTCAGTGTTAAGTGAAAAGTTTTATTTCGAAAATGTGGGTATTTCCACGTCCGTGTAAAATCATAAAGTTATTTTTGAATTTGTGAACGAAAAAATCACACAATTTTCATCACTAGAAGCTGATGCCCGCGGCTTCACCCGCGTGGATGTCGGTCAAATTATATACTAAAATCTTCCTCTTGAATCACTCTATCCATTAAAAAAAATCCGTTGCGTAGTTTTAAAGATTTAAGCATACATAGGGACGGACAGACAGCGACAGCGACTTTGTTTTATACTATGTAGTGATAGTTTCCCTAACCTTTTCCCAATTTATTTAAGGCCGCGGCATAGCATGTCTTCTAAGGTGACCATAGCATAAATAGTAGTTCTTTTTATCCGTTTCTATTTTAGCCATCGTTGTAAAATATTTTGTGTGATAGTTTCAATCACACAAAAGTATCTATTCGTAAAAGGATGCAAAACACTGAATACGAATCCGATTTTCATGAAAATGTCTCTCTATTTTTTACTACACCCTATATTCTCTCTCTACGGTACGAACGCGTGTAACCACGTCCTTGAAAAACCCGAACAATACAAGTTAGAACAAAAGTATCGCGGTTGAGGTCTGAAAATCATTTGTCATCCGATCTACACGCGTGTGATAGAATGCCAGATGAGCTCTTTGCGGCTTTGTAGACTTGCTATTTTTAGCATTGGTGAATAGAATTTGCTTCATAAAAGCTTTATGGACTACCTGGATGACTTCCTTGAGAATAGGAATGAAATTGCGCAAAACCATGATCGTTGGAACGAACGGTAAGTAGGTCTTTGCCCCGTAGATACAGGTTAGCAATGGTAATAATAAGAAAGAAAGAAAAAGCATTTATTTGTCGCAGAAACACGACCAGCATACAATGAAACAATAAAAAAAGCAATTCACATAGAACAACACAACAAATATTAAAAAAATACAACAAGCAGGGACAATAAATCGAAAGTTGCACGTCGTGACTGCGACAAGCCTTTTACCACTCAGCATGGTGCTGTGCTATGGGGCCCACAGCACAGCGCTGGTTTTCAGTGGTCACCCATGAAAAAACCGACGAAAGCCAAGACAGCATCAATATTATAGAGGTAATAATCCTATACGTGTTCGGTATGGAAGTCTGACAACCATTCTTACCAAGGGGTATCATAATACACAATGCTAATTGGATTGTAGAGGTCAGACAGGCAGTCTCTCCATGTAAAATAGGATCATTCCCACTAGTTCTACTCCACAGTCCTACGATAGAACTACTGGTATTCAGCTGCATCCAGTTAGATTGGAAGCCGTCTCTAACATAGTTGGGAAAACACAGACGATGATGTGTTGGATATCTCTGTGTTCGGGACAGACGGCATAATTGTGCATTCCAGCTATTGCTTTGACCCCGCAACGCTTTTTGCCGTCCGTGGTATAAATTGCGTATTTTATATCTGTAGTGTTTTTCTCTGTAATCGCTGATCGCCGAGGCTAAAAGCAGCATTGTCTGCTAAGATCTTTACGTAACACGACGAGCCCGTATTTCCTTCGCCGAAACGACTTTCAAAAAGGTAACTTCCAGAAAAAGGCGGCGAAGAATCCTCACTGTGAATACGTCGACGTTTTACCGGAAATTAGGGTCTCTTTACTGTAGATTGCTCAGAGTGATAACAAGCGAAAGGTTACTGCGAGTTGAATCGAATGAGGTTGGAAATAATTTACGTAGAAGCCGTAGAAGGCGATGTTTTGTTATACTTTTTTTTTCTTAGAAGGGAAAAAGAATTGCTTTTATCCTTTTGCGAGTGGGGCGGGTCTTGTAACGCGTTCAGAAAGGTTTCAGGTCGAATCGTCGCTATTAATATGTTATCCTAGTTTAATCGCATCAGCCTATGAGAGGCATTTATTTATGTTTGTTTTTCATAGAATACTTAAACGTTTCGGAAGAGTATTTATTGTGAACGTTTTCATGCTGAAGGAGGCTAATGGTTTTTTGTTTGCATTATTTATGCATGGATTTTGTCTTTTGCAGACGAATGGAGCGCCTTCTGTTTAATTTACTGGATTGCGAGGATTTATTTTGACGGTTGTGAATTGTAAATAAAGTATGTACTTACTGTTTGCGAAGCAGGTTACAATCATTTAAACTTTGATTAAGAATAATTAAGATACGAGCGTATTTGGAGGTTTGATCAAGTTGATATGTACACAATGTAGACCCGAGTTCAGACCTTTACAGATCGAATAGAGTGCAGTCACAAGCTAACTAATATGTATACATATACACGACGCAACTTACTAGTGATTTTCTCCTACTGTATTGAGTAACGCTTAGGGATGAACTAGTCGGTCATTCTTCTATACAAACGTCGTATGGGTAACTACCATACGACGTCGTCTGTTTGTCGGTGAAGATTCAAAACTAAAAATTGTATCAACTTGTCTTGTCATTATCTAGCCCTGTATGGAAGCAGAATTGAAAAAAACATTAGTTAAGAAGTTATGACGGTCGAAACTTCCATATTTTAACACTTATTTGAACTCATCTTTAGGAGTAAATAAATAAGTTATGTCGTATGAAAATGGAAAAAGTGAAACCGTTCAGGGATAAATAATTTATTCAAATAAATTGTTTTAGGTGGATACATCCAGTAGTTTTTCAATAATATCTTTACGCTCATTTTCGTTATAAATCGTCGTATATTTTACTAAATAAATATATATAGAGAAAAACTAGATAAATTAAAAACATTACCAAATAGAATGCATATTAGCCACGCCCGGCAACGAGTTCAAGCCGTCGACTAGTGCAACCTTAACGCTACGTTTTCACGAACAGAAAACTTTAAAATTTTGTTAAGTGTATTCGTATGAGGTGTATCATGAGATGACGAGTAACAAAGAAGTATGGAAGAAGAAGACATGCTGCGCCGACCCCAAATTAATTGGGATAAGGGCAAGAGAATGATGATGATGATGACGTATTCGTATTAGTGCTTATATGACCGCAATTTACTCGTTCTAGTTTCACCAAACTATTTATTTTATCGCTGGTAAACTAACTACTAAAACATAACAATGTCCTACAATCACACATAGATTTTCTACCGGCAAAAAGCAAAGAAAGCCATTGTATCGTAGCCCACACATTCGTAATAATTAAACACGTGTAATGTGGCGAGAATGCGATAAACAGCGGCACCGGCACGTGTCACGTTGAGCATGAGTTACTGATGTCTCGTTAACTTTGTACCACTGCTGGTGCCACCAGTTGTGTCCGACGACAGGCCGTTGAGCTGACGAAAATTGTGTTGAGCTACACGATAACCCCGTCGGGGCTGCGGGTTATCCCCGTCGGGGCTGCGGGTGGTTCGAAAGAGATACCGCAGCTTCGTCGCAAGGGCTAAGAAGGAACATCCAATGGGTGGTTTTTAGTCAGTAGAAGTCTGTCACTCCCTTTCGCTCTGCCCAAGAGTGGGAGGGGTTATTTGATGATTTTCCACCCGCCAAAAAAAAAAGCTATACGATGACTGATGGTAGCTAGGTTCTATGCGAGTACGGAATGATCAACTTATCATTTAAATGCTGAAATATCGCTATCTTCAATAATACTTTGGACAATTTTCGCTAAGTTAGAATCATCTATAGTACAGGGGGTTAAAAAAAATGATATAATAATAAAAAGCGTAAAATTTTGTGACGAATTTTAACGCAATTTATATTATGATCTACTAAAGTGGCCGTTTTAGACCCCTGGAAGCCAGCATATCAAGCTACTACAATCTGTTAAATTTCTTTAATAGATTTTCAACTTTATCACTGAAGTATTAGGTCTATTTGTGTTTGGGAAAACTTGACAGTTTCGGGTAGGTTCATGTGCTGGTGTCTCCTCTGTACCTACGGGCTCAGACCGATGCAGCCAGCTTGCACAGACCACTGTGGACCCCAAATAGGATCACGTCGGTGACATACAGCAATAATGAACAACAAAAGTGTTATAAGGTGTATTTGAGGAACAATGGATCTGGATTCACTGAAGAATAGATTGACAAAACATTAAAATAGTCAACTAGATAATCACTATCACTACATATTATAAAACAAAGTCCTCCGCCGCGTCTGTCTGTCTGTCTATCTGTGTGTTCTGTGTGTGGATAGAGTGGTTCTCGAGGAAGGTATTGGTATTTTTTTTTCGAAATTCAACACCAAAAAGGGAGTTAAATAGAGAATGAATTCTTGTTGGGATATTTTTCTACGTCCACTCAGGCGAAGCCGCGGGCAAAACCTACTTATTTATATAAACCACGCAATGAAATATTCCGGCTTAGTTGAATAAACATCAATAAATAAACTGACATGTTCATTTACATTATCATTGACACTAAAAACAACAACTACAGCGTCACAATATTGGGAACTCATAACATATAGTAAATATGGTAAATATTCCGTTTTCAGTATTAATGTTAACATCAATAAATACTTAAAAAATAATTGTGCTCAGTTTTTACAAAGCTTTAAACGTCGAGCTTTTTTTACGACAAAATTAACGTAAAGACAGGAAAGATTAATGAATAATCCAGAGCGGAAGAGGCGTCGCTTGCTACTTCCGTAACCTCGGGAACTCGGGAAAATAAAACAGCCGGTAGGTATCATCGATCGTACGCTTTAAAGCGCCACAATGCAGCGCTCGCGCGGAAAAAGCGCTCTTTGAATAAATTGAGGGGCTCTTTTGTTTTCATTAAATTTCACCCCTCTTCTTTAATTTTTTTGGGCTAATTAGCTAGCCGCTTGTAGCGTGATTTCTGTCTAAAAACCTTCGCATTTTCACAATGGTACCGTCTTAATTGACCCGCAAAAGTCCCGTTAACACTCTCTCCGCTTTATATTAATTTTCTCGGCAATTTTTCAACTTTTCGAATTTTCTCATTTCGCTCCGGGGATTATAAGTCATCTATTTTTCGTGAAAGTACGCACAGACAACAGAACTTTTTTACAATACCCGGCTGCAGAGTTAAACTTTTATTAAACGTTTTACGGGCGGGCTTACCGACCCACAAGTTGGAGAGTCCTTTTGAGGTATCCGATATAATTTATTTATTGGTTTTGTGGCTGTATATTTTTAAATTTAAAATGCATATTCGGACAACAGAAACGTTATCAATGTCAAAAACATATTTCACAATGAAATTCTTGTAGTCTTGTCGTTTATTTTCATAAACGTTATCTTGTAATAAGTAGGTACACAAGTGCCTACTATTCCATATTATTGACATAATCTATGCTAGACATGAATCCTCCATTACCCAAGCCCAGTTAGAGTGCCTACCAAGTATCATTTCTAAAAGTTCGTGCACCACCTGGCGTAGTTCTAATAAGTCACCAATTGCTCGTTTGTATGAAGCCTGTGTTCGGCCGACGCGTGATCTAGTACCTAGTGAGCTCGCCAAATGCCAAATATCCGGCCTCGGTAGATTATCGCGACGAATATAGGGGCATCGGGTACAAACTTCTCTTTGTTCAACACTATTTCTAGAGCGTACTTACGCTTAAAACATTGAAAAGTCCTGACAAAAGGTTATTTGTAAAATAGTCCGAAATATGGTTTTAGTACTAAACTAATTGACTAATAAAAAAATAAAAAAAAACATTTTCTTTTGCCTAAAAACCCTTAAAGGATTGGTCTATAACTGATGTGGGCGAATTACAAATACCTATTATGTACTTACCTAGATACTGGAATATTTCTCAGAGTCACATTTCAGCAGTTAGGTTGACTGATCTTTTAGTCGAAAAGTCTGACCATGTTTGGACAAATGCCTACGGATAGTAACTCTAGAAATACGAGACACGAATTGACCTCGTAATGTCCAACAAAACATGGAACAATAAAAAAAAACGTGTTTATATTTTTTTTGTTTCTATGAATGTCAAAATATTATTTGATTGAGCATAAAAAGCGTTGTAATAATAATAGGGTTATTGAAGATCATGTTGAGTATTAATCAATGTAGTACCTACCTGCGGTTCTAAAGCCGTAGGTACATATTTCTTTGTATGATTACTACATGTCTGCCGCACACAGTTCAAGGAGGTTATTTCATTGAAGATCTTTTGTGCAAGCAAATTGAAAGGCTTAGAAGAAACCTACTAAACTGTGGGATGGCTCGTATTAAGAGACCAACATATTGTTATGTATTAGATTTATTCTATATAAATTATAAAAAGAGATTATATTTGAAAATTTGGTGTAGTGTCACTAATCACCGAAACTTCTTCACTTATGTAGAACTATACTATTACCTTAAAATAGTTTAATTCCTCGACCTGGGTGAAGTCGCGGACAGAAACTTCTTTCTTATAAAGTATTTATGGGTGACCAAGTATAAAAAAATCTTACCTTTTTCTTTTCCAATTACTGAGTTTTGTTATCAGCACTGCGTGAATTCACTTCTGAAACAAAACATAATAAAACTTTTATGATATTTTCCGCCATCGTACATCGTATATCTATTGCAAAGAAAATAAGTAGCTAAAGGTCTATATTTCATATTATTTGGATTCATAGTTTTTATATGTGTTTATGTTTAGATTTTAATAATACGATAAGGTGTATAGTCTCTAAAATTACAACCTTTATTTTATTTGTAAGAGGAATAGAGCCCACCTCAATAAAAATGAGCTTAAAAGCTAGCAAGGCACAATGTACTAATTTTCTTTTAGTTATTCAGAGAAAGAACGTCGTCTACAAAGAAAGTGTAAACTAATATGCTATAGAAAAACTGTCACATCGTAGACCAAACACCGAGCTTCGGAACCCCAATTTCTAAATTTAACTCAATAGGCATAAATAACTCGCTGAGTTACGTAACGTAACAAAACTCTTCCACAACTCCGATACATAGTGTTTGAAAAGCTAATTTGCTTCGAGTTGGCCATAACTTATTAACTTCGGCCATTGCTGGACAAGCATTAATAGACTGTCCGCGCGGCGATAATATTATGTCCAATTGTCCACCGTTCACTACTAACGATTTGACTAACTTTCCTATCACAAATCAGTCGTAATGTTTATGTTTTTGGACAATATTTTGGGTTTTATTGTGCGTTAAAATGTTATTTGTATTGATATTCGTTTTTATCGAGAAGTACGAGTATGTTTACAGTTAGCCACTATTAAAACTTGAGTTTCTCCCCTCTCGTTTTGATTGTAATTGTTACGAACTCTGTTCTTATAATGTCCTTACCTTACGAACTTACACGACCCTTCAATAGAAAATATTGCTATGAGTGTTTCCATATAATATAGTGCTAGAATGTATTAATACCTACTTAGGAGCACTTATATGCAAATACACTAGGATTAGCTAAAACAAAATAACATGTCCACATATCAAAAATAGAGAACCCACCTCTAAGCATAGCTGCAGATTTATTTGTAACCTCAACATCTCTCTAGTGACATCCTAGCTGTAAATCTCAGGTCCTACCTATTTCTAGTATTCAACGCTAGCCAGGCCGTTTGGAGACCGCAGAGTTGGCCCTTTCGCATCAGTAACCTTGCTAGCTGTCACATGTCTTATTCAGTTCTATCATTCGGTATACTAAGTGATATTCTATACGTGTAACTTGGCATAATAAAAAATAGGTCTATACCAAGCAGAGGGTGAAGTTAGGCTAAGGATAATTATGAAGATTCTATGATTATATTTCATAAGGAAATTCTTTCATGACAAGTCCTTCGTCTGATGTCCTCATCAACAAAATTATAAAACTTTAATCCCGAAAGAAACTCTTGGGCTCATGCTTTTAGAAAATTTTAATGAAAATTAAATTGTATTAAGTAGAACTAACAAACATTGTTCAAGTACTGCTCAAAGACCCAGTAACAGTAACTAGCAGTGAAGTTAAGCAGAGCACACAATACCTTCTTTAACATAAACATAGGTACCTTCCAACCAACTTATAAAACAAGGTAAACAACTTGTACACTTCATGAAAGATATCATAAAGGAACTTCCATATCGCCTTCTGCTTTCTGTTCATTCACCCATATGCCAAAACAAGATCTGGTTTTTGCGTAAGCGTATATAAAAGTGATGACGGCCAGTTCCCGTTTAATATGGAGTTACTGCTTCCAAGTAGGTTAGCAGTCGTAAATAACTTATATACGGTCATGTAGTAAAAATGTTACGTTTATATTAAGGGGTATTGAAATTCAATGTAAATGGTGATCTGAGGGATAGTAAACCTCTTGTAAAGGATATTAACGATCTTGCAATGCACGATTTAGCTACAAAATGTGTTGTAGAAAAAGAATTAATAAAGAATAGTACTAAATCTTTCTTTCTTTGTAGAGTAGTAAGTGCCAAACTTGGCGTTAGAGTTTTTATGCCCCTCTGGCTTGGGATTGTGTTTCCTCACGATTTTTCCTTCTCCGAAGCAAGTGATAATTTTAAAATACGCACTTGAATTCAAAAAATCAGAGATGCGTGTCTTAGGTTCGAACTCAAAACCTGGCAGTCACACTGTATCACTGCTTACAGTGGTATAATAAAGCATAAGAAACTCGTAGTTTCCAGATATTGGTCGAAAAATTTACTCATGCTGTTTTGTTTTATAAAATAAAAGTTTTCTTACCAATCGTAAGCTCAGTGATGTTTTTGTTTGGAAGAAAAAAGGCCTAAGAGACTTCAAGGAGATAAATGTCCCGAGCTTAAAAGAGCCACAAATCTTCACCATTTCTTACACAACAACATCGCCTGTTCAATACATCTTATCTCACACAATAAAATATTTCAATCGTATCGAGCTTACAGGTAACAAGGGGTTTTCCTATCGGTTCGCAGATTGTACCAACGATGTTTGTGTTCGATTGTGCGAACAAACACAACACAAACACTGGAGGATACACAAGAAATAGCAGATTGCTAGGGCAAGGAATACAAGTTTCTTTGTGTTTATTTGTTTTGTACTTATCTTATGTTACTAGGAGAGTTTTGAAGAAAACGATGATCACTGATGAACTTCGTGTTGACGTGACGTAGTTTAGTAGTGAAAGTTTCTGAGCTGTGTAGGCCAGATAGGGAGTCTCTCCATGTATAATATAAATTATACTTAGCTGCGCGCCGTAATACTGGAAGCCAGATGATGACATATAGAACCAGTACCTTGCGCTAAAAATCTTTGAAGGTACATCTTGGAAGCCGATTACAGACGGCGAAGCCGCCTAGTCTTAAGAAAATGTATTCATGTCTCTAACGACCATGTTTATTGTTTGAAAGGCAGTCTAGGCGGATGATGATTGCTAGGGCAAGGAATACAAGTTTCAATTGTCTATTGATTCGTGCCTATCGTTCGTTACTAGGCGAGTATCCACGATCAACGAAAGAGTTCGTAACCACTTTTGAACTTGTCACATGAAACTAGTTCGTTCACGCGTCACATTGCAGCATTTATGACTTCTCAATTCCCATCATTTAATATGACAAAGGCCTACAGTATGACAAGTTTAAGTTTGCAGTTTGATGCTGCTTGACAAAAATGCAGCGATATGTCAAAGTTGGTACATTTATTTTAGTTCTGTTATCTGTCGCCTGCACAGATATGTTGGTCATATTTTGTGATAACGACAAGAGAAAATTAAAAAATATATGGTTATCGTCGCTGTAGAAATACAAATCGCATGGAAAACGAGCTCAACTTTTCTAGAATCTCAGTTTATATGCATGGTTAAGCTTTTCTTATGTCGATAGACCTACTACCTACCTTTTTTGTTTTTTTTTTTGGCGGGTGGAAAATCATCAAATAACCCCTCCCGCTCTTGGGCAGAGCGAAAGGGAGTCAGACTTCTACTGACTAAAAACAACCCATGTTCCTTCTTAGCCCTTATGTCGAGGCCGCAGTATCTCTTGCGAACAACCTGCAGCCCCGACGGGATAGACCTACTACCTTGTTTTCCTATATCTAAGCGAACAATCACAACATGAATAGAACTACTGAGTGCTTTCAATTTGAGAGAAATTGTGGTACCTAGTAGTAGGGTACGCTCCTAGTGAAAGACTTGGTCGGGGAAGCACTTGCCTCCACATAGGTACCTATTTGTACTTCCTAGCTGCATTGTTGTGTTCGGTTAATGCGGTTTCTTCTTCCCATTCAGTTAAAGCAACCCTCAACGAAGAGTGTTTTCTGTAAACTGTTCAACGATTATTTTGTGGAAACGACTGTGAGTGAAGGATTTGTTCAGCGTAGCATACGTCCGGTCTCTAGAAAGCTTTACATACAGATTTGCGAAGGTTTATAAAAATTAAAGGGTTTGCATTCGGTTAAAACAAAAGATCAGTGTGTCAAATTCATTGTGAAATGAATCAATTATAGTTGATCCCACCTAGGAATCGATCCCAAGACTTCAGCGTCCGCAGCACAGGCACTTGTAACCACTACACCAATGCAGTAAACGTGAAGACCAAATTCTTTTTCGTCCGTAAATCATGCAAAAATAATATTTTGCTTCTACTAATTACTCTTCCACATACTCCTAGCCCACCTGGCTATAGACGATAAGCAGTGGATGCACTTTACTTCGTTCTTTTGCTACCTCTGGACACACACATTAGTCGATTGGACGAACACAGGTAAGTAATAAAAGGGGCAAAAACAAGAAGAGACATAAAGACGTGGCTAACTCAGCAGGTTGCAACCGCCAGTACAGTCACGACCACGGATATGTTACCACTTAGCGACTTTCCTAACACATTTTCGCCCGTTGTACGTAATGCCTAATATGACCCATAAACCTCGAAAGGTTAGACTGATGGTAACTTACCTCTAATATCCCCAATTTTCCCAAGTTATGTTTATGTCCCATGTAATAGGGGGCCAGCCTATAACCATGAACCGGACACAAATCCAGATCCCGGCCCTACTGAGAAATTACTCGTTTAATAACACTTTGCCGGCTTGAGAATCTCACCCAGTACCAAATGCTCTACAGTAGCGCTTGCAACCTCTAAACCAACGAAGCAGGTATATTCTCCTATTGTTTAAATTGTAATTTCATGTGGATGCGACCACTGATTTAGGAAAACACCCTAGTATCAAATAGTTCTTATCTCAAAGTCGCAATCATTTTTACACAAATATTTGTGCCCAAGACTGTACATTTCACACGTAACTAAATTCGATAACGGCATGTATAAAAGATTGGATCGTGTGATGTGAATGAATATGTGGCCCTCGCGGGACGCTCGTCCTATCCATGTTTTATAACTCTATCTGAGCTCAGATTATTTCAAAATGGTTCCCGCAGCGCCCCCCGCTATATTGTTTCTTTATCCTAAGTTTACGGTACACCGGAGAAATATGCGTTATGATTTTGTTTCGTGGTTTTGTGGCTAATGTTATTGAATAATGGGTCTGCGTGGGAATATTTTGGCACGATTTTCAAAAAAGCTGCGAATAGCTTCTACAATTTAAAAAAGGAGAATATAAAAATTTGAAAACTGGTTTTGTTGAAATAACATTCAAGTTGGCGTTGCGTTGATCGAGGTGAGATGGATAGACGACATTGCTGCCATAGATGACAAAACCTGGATGAGGCTGTCACAGGACCGTGGAAATTAGTACAAGAAAAGAAAGGTTTATCCAGCAGTGGGTTAGTTCAGGCTGTGCATTGTGATGATTTGATTTGTGTTACATTATATAAAAAGTGTAATACAAATCAAAAAAAAAAAAAAATCAAAAATCATTAATAAAGTTGAATTTTATTGGGAGCTTTGAAGTAGGGCAAGCCTTTTCTAGTCTAAGGCCCGGTTTCCACCAAAGCGGAGACGAGCAGAGTGGAGAGGAGATGTGCCAAATTCGACCAATCACCGGAAGGGCGACAGACCTGATGTAAATTTTAACTAATGTGACTGGTCGATTTCCGCACATCTCCTCTCGTCTTCGCTCCTCTCCGCTTCGGTGAAAACCGGGCCTAATGCATCCTTTCCTTTACGTCGAAGCTGTGGGGCAAAATATAATTAAAAAAAACTTGAGTGAAAAAAAAGTGTCAAGGAACACCCGGATGGAACGAAGTTATTGTTATTATTTTTTATTATGTAAAAAAGAAAAAAAAAATAAAAAAAAAAGAAATGTAGAAATGAAAATATCTGGCTTGCTTTCTATAAGAGAGAGAGACAGAGAGAGACAGACAGAGAAACATGCGACGCCGCACAGCTTACAATAGCTTACTATAGCAAAAAGTGTCGTGACAACTTTTCGTAAGATTTTTTTCCGTCTAGCCCCCTTTCACAACGCGCGATAAGGAACTTCGTTCCAAAAACAATCTAGTAACACCTAGGCCACACTGATGTTATTAAATAAAAACTCCAATAAATATGTCTACAAGGCAACTAATAACATAATAAGTTACGGCGACCAGGTGATCATTTATCATATCACCGCGTAACGCAATGAACTCACCGTTTAGTGTCAAATTTATATTTTGGCGCGGCGCCAATCGTGTCAATTTACTTTATAGCTAGTTCAATGCGATAGACAACTAAGTGAGTTTGGTTAGATATTGATTAAAATGTTGACACGTGCAATTTTTATGATAAAATTGTTACGTTAAAACCCCACCATGCGTAATGTCTGAAGAGAGAGAGAGGTTTACTCATATTTCACCAGTTATGGGAATCCGACCCAGGAACTCGATATTCAGCAGGCGCTTGCGACTACTAGACCCACGAGGCAAAGGTGATGTGATGTGGAGGTTATGAAAAAGTCTTTGTTTTTTAAATTAAATGGGTCTTCTCGAATCGACTACAATCTTGTCCTGATGACAGAAAAATGAAGAGAAATTTACAATGTACACATATTTTTGAAACCCAAACTACCACACGTTTGTGTATGACAGGGCCGAGGTTTTTTCTTTTTTACGCCTTTTTTTGATTCTCCGCTTAAGATCAATCCTAGTTGTATACATGGGAAAAACTTAGGAGGTACACTAAACATAAGAACTACCAAAATATCAAAACATTTTCCTTCATTTTCTATCTTTCTCCAGAAAAAGAAATATTCCGTCATTTAAGACAGTAGTAACACTATCCCGGAATATTGGTATAATTGTACAGTGAAAGAAGCAAACGTGTCGAATTACGAAGTAAACCAAATGAAGCGCGCGTGTGTTCTAACAGAAATAGGCCAGTTTTTTTGGGATTTAGGCGAAAAAACAACAGAATAAAACGTGTAAATTATCAAGAAACGTGAGATAAATCCTGGACTAGGTTGTGAGGCTGCGTCTTACGCAAAACATCTTGTTTTGTATTCACGCATCACTTAAGGCTGCTCTCTCGAAAAAGTTTAAAAACAGCGTGCAGATGAAGCAGCTTTTCACCGGGACTTACAGAGAAATTACATGTGAGAAAAATTTATAGTATTCTACATGATACGACACGTAATTTGGTTTAGCCATAATTTTTCTATCGGTATCACATAATAAGAAAAAAAATCCACAAAATCACCTCAATCGTTGATTTGAACCATTTTACTTATTCATTTTTTAACAAAACAATATAAAAAAATATCTACTGCTTTGCAATACAAAGGAAAATAATTTGGTTTTGTAACTTTTTAAAAACATGAATTATTTTAATTATAATAAATTAAAAATGCGTCCGTTTAAAGTCCGTGTCTACGATCGAGAGGGGTAGTTAGCTATGCACAAGGTCATTGGCGTGAGTACAAGCCTTAATGATTTAACTTAGGGAATTAACTGTATTTGCCATGAGTAACGAAAGGCGAACGGCAGAATTCGTACAACATACTTTTTTTGTTGTTCTGTGATAGAATTTGTACCACTTATTAAGGCAACTAAACCATTCATTTCCATGTAACATTAGTATTTTTAGAAGTCCGGATTAATTAATTATATAAATTAAAAGATTTAAGTAATTAAACGTAATATAATCTTAAACTAAACGCAACTAAACGTAGTTATGTTTTTAGAAGTTGCAATTTGTAAAAAATCACGAAGCTCAAAATGATAATTAATTATTTAAAAATAGAAATAACAGTGTATTCACTAATTTACCAATCACACATTATACCTTACAATGAATAATTATTGCATACAATCTTAATAATTAACTATTTAATGATAGGAATTATTTTCGCCATCTGTAATTGCATTGTAGGTTTAAAAACAGTGGGATGCTGCTCACATGTTATGAGCATTATTTGGTACCTTAGTTACGCTCGCCATGAAGGTATGACCCGACCTGCCCCTTTCTTAGATGAAATAATATTAAAAATCGATTAGATAAGAACAATAAAATAAATGTAAGTTCCTACAAAAACAAAGTTGTTGTATTTAGCCACACTCAAAACTCCATCAGCACTTCACCATTCAACATCATCAAACTATTGCAGACCGCTGCTGGACGTAGGTCTCTCTTAAAGCACCCTACTGAATAGGTACAATTCTCGAATCAATTTGCCAACTTAATGATAAGTAAAACACTACAGAGATAGCACCAGCTATCTAGAATATAATTATCCTCTTTCACCAAATCAGTGTTAATGTGCCTAAACGTAATAATATTTATTGGGACATAACCTCAAAAAAAAAGTGGTTATAACTTTTAGGTCCCAACTTCTAAAAATCTAAGAATTTTAAAAGGGTTTGCCTATCGTATTGACTACCAATTAAAACAAGAAATATCCCAAAACACGATATTTTATTAGGTGTACGAAACTCCCATACAACCCTGCCGTTCGCCTTTTTTGGCGAATGGAAAATCATCAAATAACCCCTCCTGCTCTTGCGCAGAGCGAAAGGGAGTGTCAGGCTTCTACTGACTAAAAACCACCCATGTTCCTTCTTAGCCCTTCATGTCGAGGCCGCGGTATCTCTTGCGAACAACCCGCAGCGGGCAAGCGTGGCTTGACCTAAAGATTGCTCCGAGCTGCAGTTATCATCCAGCCACGAGCTCCTCTGTTGTTGTTTGATAGGCATCAATATACAATTAAGTGTAAAGCGATGTCACTGAAGTAATTAGCGTCGACTGAAATCGTAACGCACTTGGAGTGCAGTAAATTAAGTTTAATGTAAGTACGACAGGAATATCGATTAAAACCCATTTGGAAACTTGTGAATTACTTTGTTGCCGTGAGACATGGAAAGAATGTTTAAAAGGTTCTGCCCAGCTATGGGATAATATAGAATCTACATTGTTCGTCATAAAACTGATTTTATTAAACTGGTTCTCCAGTCCGCCCCCAGTCATCTTTTCGATAATAGAGTACTTCACTGACGAGAAACAGAGAAGTATGGAAGAGGAAGACATGCTGCGCCGACCCCAAATGAATTGGGATAAGGGCAAGAGAATGATGCGTAGTTGACTGACTTAAAAAATATGATTCTGTTTAGTCCGTCTCTTAGATTATCGATAATATTGGGTACGTGTTTTTTGTTTTCATCAAATTAATAAATATTGACATGGTATCTTTTATCCTCTTAACTTTGTCTGAGTACTAGAAATTCATATGGCAGTGTAGCGTTTGTGACTCGAATAAATTACGTGAAAAGGAATTGTTTATCGCGAGCCTTCGTTTAAACTGGAGTAGGTTATCGGAGTACCAAACATTGTTTATAACGCGACCTTCCGATAAACTATTGAACTGGATTTCTGTAAGTTAGATTGTGTTTTTTATCGCTGTATTTTCCTGAGGGTCAGAGGTATGGTCTGGGTTATTCCAAAATATGCTGATAACAGTATCAGGAAAGTAACTTGTGTTGTTGAATTAGTAACCTATTCCTCTAATAGCGGGATAATACCTATATTCCATGTATAATGTTACCACTGCTGGGTTGCAGGCCTCCTCTATATGAAAGGGAAGGAGCTATGAGTAATCCACCACGCGGGCACAGTGTGGGTTGGTAGATGTGTCTTTCCTATACTTTGCACTAATCGCTTCTTTTAGGTATTCCATATACGAACACGATCATGGAAACAATATTGTAACATAAGACATCAATAACAAATCAATATGAATCTCGAAGTAAAGATATTTTGCATAACAGCCCTGCCACTTTTGGCACAGCATCGGTCAACTGCTAACTAAACTAATTAGCAGTTGACTAATTACTAATTTACCTCTTAATGAATATTGTATTTTTTATAATTGAACTTACGTTCCATAAATTTAGTATTTTTTAATCCTCCGGCTACAGCCTTCGGAATTAGCAGGTAAAAGTCCAACAATAATAACTTTTACGCTTCCAACATAAATATACATATATATTCAATTTTACCCTTACCCTTCGCATTTTCAATAACCCATACTCACTTTACCTAATACTAACAAATAAAAAAACGTCAAGTACTGGCTGAAAACGTTAGGGAAATTGTGATAGGGTCTGGTAAGCATTTTGTTCGTCGCAGATTAGATAGCAATTACCATACGATGTGACCCCTACGTTTTAATTAGTTACGTTGGTACATGTTTTATTCATACGTCATTTTATATTTATTCCAGTTTGTCCATTCAAATGAATGGCTAGGCAATTTTGAGACGGTTACCGACTCCGTTTGACCGTTAAAGTTATAGTAAATACAGAAGTAACATTAGTAACATTATAATAATATAGTAGTATAGTAACATTAGTAGCATTATAGTAATATAGTAGTGTAGTATAATATAGTCATCATCTGCCTCGCCATTTCCCAACTATGCTGGGGTCGGCTTCCAGTCTAAACGGATGCAGTTGAAAAGTAGCTATTTACATGCAGCGACTGCCTATTCAGATAGGCAGTAATTACCCAGTAATAACTCGGTTGTGGACGTCGGCCTCCACAACCCAGTTAGTACCGGGTAATACGTAACCTTTGGTAAGATTGGTTGTCAGACCACTGACTACCTGTAACGACTGCCAAAGATGATGAATGATGGATGAGGTTGATGGCAGCCGAGATCAGCGGCTTAGCGTGCTTTACGAGGCACGGAGGAAATTCTATATGTAATGGGCGGTCATCCAACCCGAGAATTACCACTAACCTAGGCAAGCACGGTTTAACCTAAATATCGACCCGAGCGGCAGTTATTATGAAGTCACAATAATAGGGTAGTATTGCAATGAATAATTACGAGATTTTCACAGAAATAAACATAGTCCTAAGAGACATTAAATATTTTCTTATGAGAAGTCTTTGAAGCCGAGTGCAGACCAAAAACCGCAGCGACAAAGCCGCCTAGTCTTATTTGCTGACCGCAAGGACACGACTGCTATATGTAACCATTTGTAATGCTTCTGTAGATGACGACAGTGTAATCATTCGCCTTCGAATTTCACCTCTATGGCATTTTGTTTATGAAAAGCTATTATAGGAGTTTTAAAATGAAGGTCTTCCATATTGATAAAACATCTCAAAAGGATACCCAGCAAATGACTAAAAATAAGTCACCACAATACTTGAAACGGAAGACGATTATTTACAAGCCTGCTTCGTCTTAAGTCCTACTTTTCTTACTGAGAAAATAGGCTTTGAAGCGCCGACCGATACCAATACGGATTGATACGTCGAAAAATAAATTGACCTATACCTAAATATTGAAGTTCTTCGCTTAAATGCAACCAAGTAATTATAAACACATATTGGTTCTATTTACTAACACAAATAATATTTTATCATATATTATGTATGTTAATCTGTAAAGTGTCATCTATGTCAAAGTTGCATATAAATATTGTTACTACAAAACGGTTTCCACGAACAAAAATAATATCATTCTGGATAGTTTCACCAAAGTGTAATTAAAAGTCATGTATGCTACGGTACGTGGACCCTTTTCAATATACCCCAGCTTTCGCCTCCGGACGACAACCACAAACAAAATATATCCTTTTCATGCCGTCCAAAAGGTATCCCTATATCAAATATTTATGTTCCACTTCATTATTAATCCCTGCTCATCAAATTATAACTAATAATATGAAGGAAAATGTCTGCTTCACGAGCTTAGGACGTCAATTTCAATGAACATAAACATTTTCAAACATTAGAGGTGGTAATTTCATTTTTTTATTATAAAATATCCTTTTGAGGGCTGCAGAGGCTAAAGTGAAATTAATAAGGTAGTCGAGAAAGGTACGGATGCCCCAAAAAGTTAATTAAGTATCTTTTCCAACGATGTTTTTATAAAACTTTAGAATTTTATGTCTAAGTGTGAAGGTCTTTTGAAATGTTTATTTGATTTTGGTACTTTTACAAAGGAGGAGGATACTTAATATTACTTTATTACAATTATCTCTATGAAACAACTTTTTGAAATTGAACATTTTCATTTATATTGCGTAGACCTTTTATGTAAGAAAATTATGAAAAGAAAGAAAGAAAAATTACGACTACATAATTATATTAGGAGAACAATAAACTGGCAAGCGAACAAATAATAAAATATTATAATTAGGCATTCTTTTAATAAGTGTTTTAGGGTTTTCCCAGTATTTATAATGTTCAACCCATTAGCCACGAGATTAAGTAACAAGATAGCTTTATATTTAAAGAAGGAGAGTAGGCTTTCATCTCCGAATGTGGGGTTGTTTGGTCAAGTTCAGTTTTAAGATACATAGCAAAAATATATAAAAATTGAATTGTACATTTTATTTAAAATAAACATGACGACAACAGTTTCGATGTGTGTTGGAATGGAAATAAAATTAAGCGGTTAAATAATAACAATAATAATAAAAACAGTTTATTTTCTCGCCACAATACAAAATTTTGACAAATTATTGCGATTGATACAAATTAGTAGATTTATGTATTTCGTATTGTGGGAGACTGGTGCCTAAGCTAGGCTCGAGGCCTGTATTTCAGGACACCAGGTCTCCCTCCTTTGAAGTATACAATTTGTGCACAGAATTACGTAGTAGGTTGTGGTAGGAAAGTTTAGTAGCATTAACAGTAACAACAGTAACTTAAAAGACAATAATAAAAAAGGTTGGTTAGAATTATGTGTTTGTGCGTATATGTGTGTATGTTGACTTATACGGCATATCTTGGTCTACCCTCGGAGGAGCTGGAGTAATGTCTGTGTTCGTGTTCTTTTAGTATTATTTAACATAAACTCACGCCTTTTTTCCATGGGGGTAGGGAGAAACCACATTGGCGCTACCTGCTTCCATCCTAACTCCTTTTGCCTCGTCCACATTCAAACATCTGTGCATACACGCACGCCAGTTACGTGTCCATTCTGAAGAACCTTACCCATAAGGTTAGTATATGCCTTGATTTCTAGGGCGTCCTTTTTCCGGCGTTGTTTATATAATAACTAGCTGACCCATGCAACTTCGTCTGCGTCACATAATAAAGCTTATAACAAATCATGTCAACATAAACTGAGTTAAATCGTAACAAACAAAAAATGTTATCTGTACTCTTTATAATATTAGTTTAGATTATATTAAAGTAATAACTACTAATTACTATAGGTATCTCTTACTGTTAACCATACAGTAACACCTTGTACCTAGTAAACATTATGGTGCAGTAAATATTTTGAATTTGAATTTCTCCGGAGCCCCCGCAGGCCAGAATCCCCACTAACCTACCGCACCGGACCAAATGACTGCCGCGCGTGTAATTATTTTGTCGCGCGGATATTTTTACATTGCGATATCTTCTAAGATACTTGTTTAAACTTTATAGAGTAAAGAGCACAAATATTCTATATTAAATTCCTGTGCTAACTAACACATTTATTTAGATATAGATTAATACCATATGGGTTAAATAAGCTTCGCAAAATATCATTCTTTTTAACCTAACATTTTAATAGTAAAAAATGGTTACAGTGAGTCAATCTTAAAAGATAGACATATGCTGTCGCGGACTTTTTTTTAGAACATTTAAAGAGGAACAATTCCTTAATACATGATATTTGCGTAACTTAAACCGTTTTCGCAGCGCACGCAACGGAAGCTCTCAAAAAGGAATATCTTTTCCCGTTTTTGCAACATTTTTCATTTATGCTCCGCTCCTATTGGTCGTAGCGTGATGTTATATACCCTAAAGCCTTCCTCGATAAACGGACTATCCAACACAAAAAGAGTTTTTCTATTCCAACCAGTAGTCCCTGAGTTTACCGCGTTCAAACAAACAAACAAACAAACAAACAAACAAACAAACAAACAAACTCTTCAGCTTTATAATATTAGTATAGATGAGAAAAATAACAGGAAACCTAAGTAAAGAAAGGCAGTGTTATAAGTACCTGAGGCTCCGTTAATAGAACACAGTAGAGGATAGTTATAATGTAATTAACAACCATATTGTGCCTGTAGTGCCGTGTACAGCTAATGAATACCCGTAACTATTGTCTGGGAGCAAGCGAAGTAATTTATCTTGGAAACCTAATTAATTTTCGAGTATGTTGTGCGAGTTATGAACTAATATTAAGGTGCGATCTGACTGCGCGCGGTCGACGTAGATCGGTGATGTTGACCGCGGAAGAGGCTGTTCTAGTGTGGTGTACGGCAGCCAGATTACGGTTAGGGTTACCTACCATTCCTTTTGATTTGTCATAAGAGTCATAACAGTTTCCAGTGTCCAACGTTTTCCTTCAACACGGCATTCATCTGGGCTTTACTCTCCCCATTGATACTTTTCGAGATAGGGGATTCTTTAGAAAATACTAAATGAGCACTTAAATAAGAAAAATATCCAGTTTTTATTTTGAAATCTTCTGCTATTTGTCATGATACTTTTTCATATTTTCGATCGACGACACCGTTTTCTTTAAATTAGGCAGGTAATGTGAAGTTTACTTAAAACGATGGATATATCGATAGACAGTCAGTCGTCCGACGATTGACCATTGAACGTTATGGAATACCGAGAATTATTTATCGAGGTGACCAAAAGCGACTGGCTGGCTGTCGATAGGCCGTTGTTTGTTCACACCTTTACACGACTACGTTCTTATTAGGAAAATAAAGTCTCGGTGAATATAAAGTTAGAAATTCACAATAGGGATGTTTACTGACTTAAAAAAAATATGATTCTAATTAGTCCGTCTGTTAGATTATCGAAAAATATTGGATACGTATTTTTTGTTTTATCAAATCAATAAACATTGACTAAGATAAAACGGGTCAAAGATTTGAGTGGGGGGTTGTGACGTCACTTACCGGTAAAAAATGTCAAACTAATGTCTTAGAATATGACGTTACACGAGTTTTGAAAGCACTGTATCGTCTTCATTGTTTGTTTACGTGAAAAAAGAAAAACTACGTGTCCAATATTTTTTGAAAATCTATCTGACCGGCTAATTAGGCTAATTTTTTTGTTAACTATATTATAATTATATATTCATGCTTGACTTACATCCTTGGCTAAGAATAGTAGGGTCTTGCCTTGCCTTAAAAAGGTATTATCCCTCGGTGTCTGAAAGCCTAATCAAAGATCCCTGATCTGTATATAAGACGGTCTGTCTATGGATATTTGATTGTTTGGTTTACCTAAATGGCAAACAGGTTACAGATATAGCCACAGGATTAATCCATTAGAAGTCTAGGTTTTGGAAGTCTCAGTATAAATAAGAAAGTTGGTAGAAAGAACTAGTAATACAATGACATACTAACAAAACTGCGGACACTTTTCTTTATACTGATTACATTACAAATAACCTCGACTAGTGACCGCAATCGCGACTACTGACCATAAGGTCCTAGATTCGAATCTCAGCTCGGGCAAAGTTTTATTGAGTTTTGAATTTGACAGTAGAAGCCAACTGTCAAAAAATTTGTCCAACTATAGTGTGCAAACAAAATAAATGAAAAATTTACTTAAGCTACTAAACAGCTAAGTCAAAACAGTTGACAGCCGTTTCAGAAATGTGTTTTGAACTCGATTTTCACTTATCTATCCCCCAGGGCCAATCAACACTTTTTATTGCAAGAGAGACAAAATACAAAAACGACAAAACTGTTTGATATATTCATTACTAGCGGACGTCACGCGGTTTCACCCGCGTAGTTCCCGTTCCCGTGGGAATATAGGGATAAAAAGTAGCCTATGTCACCCGCGGATAGTGTAGCTTCCCAACGGTGCAAGATTTTTTGAAATCGGTCCAGGAGTTTCGGAGCCTATTCGTTACAAACAAACAAACAAATATTTCCTCTTTATAATATTATATTAGTGTAGAGGAGCTCGTGGCTTAATAAGAACTGCCACTCGGGTCGATCTTTAGGTAAAGTTATGCTTGCCTAGGTCGGTCTGTGAATGGGTGACCACCCGACATACCGAGATTCCTCCGTGCCTCGGAAAGCACGTTAAGCTGTTGGTTCCGGGTACCAGTCAGTCAGTGACCTGAAATTCTGACATCCAGTCTTACCAAAGAGTATCATATTACCTAGTATTAACTAGGTTGTAGAGGTCAGATAGGCAGTCGCTCCGTGTAAAATACTGGTATTCAGCTGCATCCGGTTAGACTGGAAGCCGACCCCAACATAGTTGGGAAAAGGCTAGGCAGATGAATATTATATTAGTGTAGATTTGCACCGAATATTGAAGACAAGCAGAGGAACAAAACGAAAGTGCGCTGTTTTTCTCTTCCTTCCCAGTCCTTGAACAACGTAAATTAATCAGAGTGCAGAATGGATTCCGTCGGAGAGAAGAGCTCTATTCACACCGAACTGAATAGTTTCCACGATCACAATACTGAACAATGAACCCTTTGTACGTCCAGAATTATCGACGAAGATTTGCAAAATGTATTCAGATAAGACGTTGGGTTCGCTCTGTTCTAATCTTAGTGCCAGCCGTGGGAATACAAGAGCTAGGAATCATAGGATATGTATAATCAGGAGCACTTGTATGTATACTGTTACAGTTACCCATTTTTTTTTTGGGGGGTGGGAAATCATCAAATAACCCCTCTCGCTCTTGGGCAGAGCGAAAGGGAGTGTCAGACTTCTACTGACTAAAAACCACCCATGTTCCTTCTTAGCCCTTCATGTCGAGGCCGCGGTATCTCTTGCGAACAACCCGCAGCGCCGACGGGCGTCGGCCCTTGCCCGCCCCTTCCATGTTGCTGACATCTCTTTGAGGTGCGCGTGGAACACGAACGCGCCGTCGACACGGCCAGTCGTCGTCATAAGACGGACGGACGGCGAGCTTACCCATCACTCACCGTCCACAGGCCCGCGTCTACGGTGTCCGTTAGCCTGTGTCTAATTGTTGGGCAAAGACCTTCCCCGTAACCGCCAAATCTTTCGATCCAGGGCCATTGTGTATCACTGTTCGTTGGTTCCGTTTAGTTCGTCCCGCCGCACCGTCTCCTGCGAGGGCTACCGCGTCGCGCTCTAACTGCACAACGTGGATATTTTCACCCTCAGCTCTTCAGGCATACGGAAGAGCTGAGGGTCAAAATATCCTAATAAAATATCCATATATCAAGACATGGTCAGCCTAGTCCCACTTCATCTTAGTGGCCTTTTGGAGCAACGTAAGTAATTTGTGTTCTAGAACGCAGTGTGGTGTTCCGTGACTCAAAGAGATGTCCGTAACATTGCAGGGGGGGGGGGGGGGGGCTGCACGGGCCGACGCCTGTCGGAGCTGCGGGTTGTTCGAAAGAGATACCGTGGCCCCAGACACAAAGGGCTAGGAAGGAACGTGGGTAACTACCCACGTTCCTTCCTAGCCCTACTGACTAGAAACTTCTAGTCAGTAGAAGTCTGACACTCCCTTCCGCATCGCCGAGAGCGAGAGGAGTCACTTGACGAAAAAGAAAAAAATGTTTAACGCCTAAAATACTTCCCTCCAATGCACTTTGGCAAACATTGAGCTTAGAATTTTGATTGTTTGTCAAAGACCAAGTCAATTTAGCTTTTTTTTTTGCATTGATTTTCTCTTGGAATAACGATTTCTGAACTACTTTAAGAGAAAATCTATTTCGAAACAGTATCATTTCCATAATACTATATTCGTGAAAACGTAAAACGCAAATCAATACAATAGCAGAAAATCACTTTTAAAAATTGCTTCGGATTTACATGCGTGCTCTATACAGTAAACGGATGGATCCGAGTTTACGATAATTTTATTAGAAGGCTTCCAGAGAGAGTAAAATCTGATAAGAAACGATAATACGATCTGATAAGGGAGAAACCAAATCATTACACAGTCATTGTGTATTATGTGCTCGGAACATACATTACAGTGTTTTCGCAAAGATTTACATGGGAAGAAACTGTATGTACAAAGATAATGCTGCTGTAGGTTAGTATAATTATCTATGACCTTATGTGAACAACAAGAGTTCACGTCATTTTATTGTGAGGATAACCTGATGATGCCTTACAGTTAAAACCTTCTTGGTACAACACAATCATCATGATAATTATACAATAGGGAAAATGCATACATTTTCTTTTTTTTTATTTCGATACGGAATGTAAAAATACTATAAAAATAATGACGAAAAGTGAAAACAAGATCAAAATCGGTCAAACAAAACAAAAGTTTTTACCAATAAAACTTTTGTTTCTGCCTCTTTCTAGATAAACGGAATTTAGTATGAATTTTGTACGTCGATCATGAATATTCATGAACAATGGCGTCATGAAAGTTATCGAATCTCTTTGTCTAATCAGCAGTTTCAAATGCTTATAACTTAGTATTTTGTATAAATATTTAAAAAATAATTTCACTTTGCTATTTCTGACGTTAATACGCTTTGTTTAGAGTGAAAACAAAATCATGCATATACCTAATTGATGTCCGGTTGATGGTAATTAGACTCGCCCTTTATTACATGGGGCTTAATCATAACTGGCGAAATGTTAGGTACACTTCTGCTTAAGCCTTTGGGGATTACAGGCGTAATGTTATGATAATAAAACAATGTTTGTTACAAATACTTGTTGAATTCTTGAGAAACGACTTAAAATTGGCCAAGTCATATTAAAACGAAGTTAATTAAATAAATTCCTTGTTCAAGTTACCAAGAACAAACCAAGCCGTTGTTAAAACACTCATTGGGAACGCCAGAATTAAAGCCCTTGAAATATTTTCATCAAAACTGGAGTGTTTCTACCCGCAAAGAGTTAAACCATAACATCGTAAAGCCCTTTGAAAATAGACCATTGTTCGTTGAGCTCCCCTTCCCTTCTCTTACTTTGGCTATTTCAAACTCAATGGGGTATCAGGAATGGTTGTCAGAGTTCTTTATCGGTTGGTTTGTTAATAGTTCAGTGGCTGCTATCGCAGTGATTGAGCAAACCAAGGCCACGACAGTTCGTGCTCCGAATGTAATACAGAACGCGTGTTACAGTAAACAGTGGTAGTAAAACAAATCGAGATTATATTAGTCATTGTGTACTGATGATTGTGACTTATGTGCGTTGTTATGCATTGAATTGCGTGTGTTATATTTTATGTAATTTAAATAACTTCTCTCGTCGTGATCGTTGGCTTGTCAAGTATTGGTTTCACGAGACGAAACGTTTTTTCCCTCCCTCTCCTAGTAAAGTAACCAAATTACTCAAAAAGGTAAACACTTTTCCATATAAGTACCTCGTCACCATCAGCTTAGCCTTTTCCCAAAGATGTTGGGTTCGGCTTCCAGTCTTACCGGATGCAGCTGAATACCAGTATTTTACACGAACTCCTCCTTTTTCCTTCTCCTACTTTTTCCTCTATCTAAGTTGTTTAAAAACACGAAAAGGAGATGTATTTTAAGTCTAAAGGCTATTTTATTGCATCTGGAGGCAAACCTCATTTGATTTCATTTACTTTTTTGCCATCATGGTAAACCAATCTTGACGTGTCCTCAACCTGATCACGAAAGAGATTTTTTCAGTTTTTCAGAAACTGTGAAATTGTATTTTTTCTTTGGGCACTGTCTACACAAATGTACGCAATGCATAGATTTTGCATGCAATATCGTATAGCGCTGGCTTGGTTCACAGCGTTTAACTGTGCGGCCCGGAAGACAAATTACCGACAAAGCTCAAAAGTCCGGCTGGCCAGTATTCTAAAGTGATTCCACTGGCTGTCTCTAGAGTATGATATATGAACTCTGAGTCAAATTTCTGTGCTGCAGAAAGGAGCTTTCTAATATTGTACGACGATAGGCCTGTAGGGTTATGAGAACTTGAACTTGTACTCGTATGTTTTATGCGAAGATTTAAGTAAGCGTTACTACTGCGTCAAATAGTTTAAGAGTTTTTTGCTATACCAAACCCCATTTTTAAACGACTTCCCAAAAAGGAGGAAGTTCTCAATTCGATTGGTATTTTTTTGTTTTGTTTCAGTTAATCGTTTATAATGTTTGCAAGCGTCTCTTGAATTTAAAAAAAGAATACCTACACGCTGTTCCGAATCGAATGACACCTCGTTCATATTTTTCGGAAGTGGTGAAAAAAATTGACCCAAAAAGCACTTGTTGACTAGACTAGAAATCCAAACACTAGGTTTGCAACTTAGTGTTTGAATTTCTGCCCGGTTGGTGGCAAAAATATAGCCCCCTATCTATTACGTGGAACTTAAACATAACTGGCAAAAAGTGAGAGTACAACAGGTACATGTTGTGTTATTTAAATTTAAATTTGTATTTGAAATGGACCTGAACTTTTCAGAGCAATAAAACGTTTAAAACTTACTTGTAATAAAATAGATAACAACATTTTACCAAAACACTGTGTTATCAATGCCACAGATTAATTTAGAAATATTCAAAGCAGTTGTATCTTGGTTGAATTATCGCTTTATCTATCTCGGAAACGACCCACGTTTACGTTAACGTCGGTTTACTCACAAACAAGTTTACGTTACGGTTTTTGGTGTAAACAAAACGTAACGCGTATTCATTAAGAGGTTCTACTAATGCTTTGCTTGCGGTTGGAGCTCGAGAGTTCAGACTGAGTATTTTCAATTTCGTACTACATGCATAAACTCATGCTTTTTGGGGTTCCGTACCTCAAAAAGAAGAAACGGAACCCTTATAGGCTCACTCTTGTGTCTGTCTGTCCGACCATCCCTCCCCTGTTATCTCCAAAACTACTGAGCCTAAAAATTTGAAGACAATACAGAAATTAGTTTGACACTTACAGATTACAAGAAAACCTATAACCAAGACGTCTATGGTAAAGTAACATGGAAAATCTCTCAATATCTACTAAAATGTTACGGAACCCTTCATGTGCAAGTCCGACCTGCACTTGTTTCTCATTGGGGCAGGCAGAAGCTACAGAATGCTAACTGCTACGATCCTTCACGTTAAAACATCGGTCATACACTCAAGCCGATTACGAGTACTACACACTTTTGTACTATCACTCACAACATAGTATAAAACAAAGTCGCTTTCTCTGCCCCTATATCCCTATGTATGCTTAAATCTTTAAAACTACACAACGTATTTTGATGTGGTTTTTTTAATAGATAGAGTAATTCAAGAGGAAGGTTTTAGTATATAATTTGACCGACATCCACGCGGGTGAAGCCGCGGGCATCAGCTAGTGTATAATATTTCGTAAGACTAGACGGAGACTCACTTATGTCGAGATTTATATGTATAGCATTATAATATACTTTATTCTTCAGTAAAGTACAGCTAAGCAGTAAGCAATTTAAACAAATACGAACCTTATCCGTCTAGTATCGATATTGTTCATATTCGTATGAGACCATCGATCTTGTTCACTTGCAGAAATAAGGACGTTATAGAATATGATTTATACTCATATAAAGTTCTTAATGTATTTAGCTTGTTAGTCTTGGGAACTCTTCTATAAATGTCATCATCATCATCATCACCATTTGAGCCATAAGACGTCCACTGCTGGATATCGGCCTCCCCCAAATCATAATCATCATATCGTTTTACCATAATCGCCCCGCTTGGCAGGCGGGTTGGCGATCGCAGTATGGTAGTTAGAAAGGCACAGAGAACGCTGCTGCCCATTCTCTGGTAAGTCCCTTATTCGCCTCTTATGACACCCACGGGAAGATATGGGATGGTGCTATTCTTTACGTCCGACACCATACGGAACCTATGTACAGAACCTATCTATATAATATGTATTATAGTCAAAGTCTGAGTTTACCAGATTCCATGGTAACTATTGATAAGCAAGTCTTTTGTAGCTTTATATCAATACTGATCAACGATTTCACAAGTGTTTCCTTATGTAAACGTAGTCTGAAGAAACATCAATAAAGTTTTGTTCGCATATTACTGCACGATTGCTGAGCTTGTTTGAATACGAAAGTCGGAAATAAGGGAAGAATCGAAAAAGGAACTTTTGAAGAACGAAAATAGAATTTTAAGAAACGTGAGTAAATAACGTAACGTAGGTTAGTTGGGTAGTGGGGATAAATGAATGTCTATTTTGATCGAACATTTTTATTGGGTTTTATATAATTGATCGTTAGATGACTCAGATTCACCTTAAAACAAAATAAAATGATTACCAAGTTGGATAGAAACGTAACAGTTAGCTTTTGCAAGTAAGTGCATTATTTACGTCCTTGATAATACCTGTTTCCGGCTAACTACCAAGCGAGCAGTATCTCTTCTAAACTGCCCACTTAAGGCCACGTAACCAAAATAAAAGGGCCATCTAAAGCGGTCACATCAAAAAGTCATAAAAAGACCATCTTGAGAGCGCATCCGTCCCTCTTCAAGTACTCGTAACTCCGGTAACAATCAGGGTCACTTGGAGTCGGTCTCAAGTGCACATTACGACTCGCATAGACCGTTGAGTGTCGTTTTAGGGATCCCTAGTGCGACTAGTCCTGGCCAAGTGTGTACTTAGGTACCTACTAGCTATTTATGAGTGGACAAAAACGTATTGGGTGATAGATTACGGTAAAGACTTAAAAGGTACTTGAATGTGAGGTGTGTGACATTATTACGTCAATCCGTCGCGTTTTTCTTGCAAGAAACTGGAGGAGTACTTTACATTGAATACAAATTACTTAACTACAATATATAGGGTGTAAAAGTACCCTTAATGCAAACGAAGGGCACTTGTTCTCAACACCACTGCGATAATTTTTTTGTTCTAGACCTTACCTGGGAACCCCCTAGTTACGGAGATATTGGGGGTCAAAGGTCCAAATTTTTCACAGCTGTTTTTGTAAATACTAGTTTTGCAGGTTATAACTTTACTTAAATTAGCTCCATGACCCATTTACTATTCAAAGCATCCACTAGCACAATGTTTTAAGAGTGCTACTTTGAGTTTTACCGTAAAATGTGATTTTTGACCCCAAAAAGTCGTTTCCCAGCAAAAATTTTTGCGCAGGGGTACTTAGTTTGATGTACACAATGCTTGGTTAACGGCTGTGTGATGGGTTGATTTACACCCTGTATGAATTTGGCATAATTCGCCTATTAAATAAAACATGAATTAAATCTATGGTCCTTAATAGGTAAAGCAGCGGATCAGTCATATTTAATAGAATATAATGCATTTCTTTGTCAAAATATTGTACAAAGCTGGTATATTTATTATGCAGTCCAATCATAATATTCTACCGTTTCCGATGTACAAATATGGTTTGTAAAATTGTGGGTCATCGATACATTAAAATTAAATGATTAATCATTAGAATTAGGATAACATACTTTTTAATGATTGATCAATAGTTGTAAAACCCCAGATCATGCCCAGGACTCGCTAGACTAGATCAAAAAAGCAGGTTCATCAGTGAACTTTTATACGCCTAATACGCGGAGCAGTAAAGATTAAATCTGTCTGCCATTACCTACCTAAAATGTTTAATTAACGTTGCCATAACGAAGAGAAATAACGGTAATGATGATGGCGTGCCTCCTCAATATTAACAGGTGGTTCCTAAGGTGAGGGTCTACCGCTGCGAAGATAATGAATACATGGGTTACGTGAATGGAAAGATAATGGGAGAATTTATTATTATGCATAACGTTCACGTAAATTGTGTTTTTCCTGACGATATTTCCTTATTTGAAGACGTAGGAGGGAGGATGGTTGTGTCCTTTGTTGTCATTATATAACATCGTGCGAGTAATCCCCGAAGAATTAGGCAGAGGTGTACCTAATAGTACACCCACATTTTAGCCAGTTGTGTTTAAGTCCTATGTAATAGATGGAGAGTTTATTGCCTTCAACTGGGCACAAATCCAGACTCTATGACTGCAACTGAAAAAATCAGACGTATAAACTCTAGCCATTCCGACTTGTGTTGTCAATTAGTTGCAACCTAAATGACTAAAAGATTTTGGATATCTACTAAAATGGCCAACAGTTCAACATTCTCATTTCTTGCCACCTATATATCATAGATGGGTGATACGATGCTTTTCCAAGGAGAACAACAGGTTTTTCTGAAAAGAATCGAGGTTTATAAAGAAAGTATTCTTTAGATTTCTGTAAAAAACAAAAGATTGTGACGCGCTGCCGGTATTTTGTTTGGCTTAGAGACGTTTAATGATTACTTAAGCCATCACTTAGTAAAGATTTTGACACTATTTTGAAGGTTTTGTATGTCAAATCTTAACTAAGTGACGGCCTAAGTAATCATTAACTATCTCTGAGTACGGCAGTTACTATCTGTACCAAACCCACCTACTTATATCTTCGTAGAATAGACTTTGGTATACCACACAGTAAAGTAAACCAATCTCATTCCCAGGACATCTCAGGACGCACCCAGGACTCTGTTTACATTAGGTCCTTGCAAGCTGCCGTCCACAAAGTACACATATGCCGTATTCTTGAGGTACGCTGAGCCAGTAAACGTAAATAAACATTGGTAATTACTACCGCCTTTGTCTACAACCGGCTATTTATAAATGTTGGATTAAACGGAACTGGACGTAATTTAGAGAACGGAAAGAAAGGAGTATTTTTGGTCTAGCGTTTCTACGGTTCGTTCTTGTCCAGTTGATTTAGTTAGAGACTGTTTTGAGACCGATAGTTAGACTGTAGAATATAATTGTAATCATCATCATCAGCCTATAATGTTCCCACTGCAGGGACTCAGGCCTCCTCTCTGGGAGAGGGATGGGCTATTATAATCCACCACGCGGGCCCAGTGCGGATTGGTAGATGTCACACGTCTTCGAATTTTTTGGTTCTAAGACATAAGTTTCCTCACGATGTTTTCCTTCACCGTTTTGAGAGCAGTGGTGATGAAATAAATTACTCAAAGTAATACGCCTGACTGGGTTCGAACCCACGACTCACTGTTCGTAAGTCGGGGCCGCTACCACTGAGCAACCACTGCTCGTCAATTGTAAGTGCTGTTAAAATTTTCTTGGTTTCATTAATGTTTTACTAAGTGAGATTTACATTTTACTCAAATGATCTGTTATTTATATATGTTTAACAATTATATATTCTTGGAATCTTTTATAACATATTTATTTTTAACATTATGCGAGGCAAGAATCTGACAGGGCACGCCACGATAGTGGCGGTAAGTCCCCTCTTTGAGGAGTGGCTGGAGAGGCGCCACGGCGCCCTCACCTTCCGTCTGACGCGGGTACTCACCGGACACGGTTGTTTCGGGAGGTACCTGCACCGAATCAGGCGGGAGGAAACGCCCGGTTGTCACCATTGTGAGGATCGGCCGGAGGACACGGTGGAGCACACCGTGGAGGTGTGTCCCGCTTGGGCGGAGCCCCGCCGTGTTCTCGTAGCGGCGATCGGCGGCGGCGACCTCTCGCGTCCGGCCCTGGTGCAAGCCATGGTCCGGGGCGAGGAGGAATGGGACGCCGTCGCCTCCTTCTGCGAAGCAGTGATGCTAGCGAAGGAGGTGGCGGAACGTGAGAGGGAGAGAACCTCTCGTCCCAGCCGCCGCGGGAGGCGCTCCGGGCGTCGGGGGCCACGTGATGGCTTCCGGCCACCGTAGACGCGGGCCTGTGGACGGTGAGTGATGGGTAAGCTCGCCGTCCGTTCGTCTTATGACGACAACAGGCCGTGTCGACGGCGCGTTCGTGTTCCACGCGCGCCTCAAAGAGATGTCAGCAACACGGAAGGGGCCCACAAGGGCCGACGCCTGTCGAGGCTGCGGGATGTCCGCAAGGGATACCGAGGCCTCGACATGAAGGGCGAAGAAGGAACATGGGTGGTTTTTAGTCAGTAGAAGTCTGACACTCCCTCTCGCTCTGCCCAAGAGCGGGAGGGGTTATTTGATGATTTCCCACCCCCCAAAAAAAAAAAAAAAAAAAAGGCAACAATCTGATTATTGTACAAGATAAACAAAAGAACCTCGTTTTTCGTCAGAACACGTATTTAAGGGGTTTCATGGCCTTATTTTGCGGAGAGGGTATAGTCATAAAATCACATAAATCGAGACACGAATAATGGTAAGACAATGAAATAAAAGGAAAAAATAAATAAAGCAGTCAAATCAGGTACAGTTATCAAATATTATATTATCTACTGTATTACGGCCGGTTGATGGTAACCGATCCCGTCGGGGCTGCGGGACCACGTGGTGGTTTTTAGTCAGTAGAAGTCTGACACTCCCTTTCGTTCTGCCCAAGAGCGGGAGGTATTTGATGATTTTCCAACCCCAAAAAAAATTAAAAAATGGTAACCGATACGGTTTTAGCGTAGATAAAGTCCTGAGTTCAATTCCTATGCCAAGCAAAATGTTTTATATAAAAATACTCAGTAGCGCGACAGAGTGCATTTGGACCTGTTTCTTAGCAAAAGACTAGCTCCCATGAGATTCAAACAAAATTTGGGTGTACTATGGTACACCTCTGCCCAATCCTTTGGGGAAAACAGGCTCTATGTTACGTTTAACTTTTCTTTTTGAGTATAAAATACACCTAGTGACGAACAATTCGTACACAAAACATTTGCGACATTTATACGACGTCATCTCTTTAAATGCTACTTGGGATAATCTGTCGTAACTCACGGGATATAAACTGGGTTTTCTTGCTTTTTCCATAAGGCGTGCTCCTTGCTCCTGTTTGATGTTATCCGCTTATAAACCGGGAAGCAAGGATTATTACATTCTTTTTTACGGATTTTTTATTTTAGTTTCAGACGGTTTAATTTTTGATTGTTGTTACCGGTAGGTACCTACTCAGTTAACCGAAATTCTGACAACCAGTCTTACCCAGCCAGTACTAACTACGTTGTGGGGTGTGTATATTGGCAGCCACTCTATATACAATACAGTTATCCGGTTAAACAGGAAGCCGACCCCAGCATAGTTGGGAAAAGGCTAGGTACCTAGATGCTGATGGCGGCTTGACATTCAGTCCTATATAACGACTCTTGATTTTCATTATCAAGGCATTAGATCCTCTTATATCTTGAAAAACAAACTTTTACTGATTCACATAGAACATACAGAAATACTCATATTAAGAAATAATGCCGTAAGGTCGTATTTACAAGATACCGCGGCCTCGACATAAAAGGCTAAGAAGGAACATGGGTGGTTTTTAGTCAGTAGAAGTCTCACACTCCCTTTCGCTCTGCCCAAGAGCGGGAGGGGTTATTTGATGATTTTCCACCCATCATAAAAAAGTTACATGTCAACGCTCATAAGGTATGCTGTAGCACATTCATCAGAAAATATTTTGTTTCACTAGTCACTACTTAGAGCTAGTTATTGTATCCACAATAGGATGACTTGTGGGTAGTAAGTTCTAGTTCACAACATTATTCTATTTAAATTAGACCCAATTCACGGCCTGGAGCGATGCGACTTGCGTCAAGAGACAGGCGCTGTTCCCACCTAAGCAACGTGGCACGTGATCTGACAAATCTGGTACATCTTGCCACTGGCAGCAAAATTAAGGTAATTGGATGGAGTAGTGTCCATCACACGATCTGACTTGACAACTACTACAACAACATACTACTTTAAAATCACGTTTCTGTCGCGATGCGTGTCTCGTAGCCTGCTGTGAACAATAACATTCAATTGTTTACTCCGCAGCCATCACTATCGTAAGACGCGTGTAGCCGTGTAGTTCCTGGTTACGGGGTAACAGGTAGCGTTGCGCACATCATTCAGCACGCAATCGCATTTTGTCGAACGCATCGTTGATGATGCCGCGTGCAATAGCACTCCCGCTCTGTTTGTCGCTCTAGCAAATGACGATTCTGGGTCACAGACCCAGTTACTATTATGAAAGGTCCATGTCACGCTTATTAACGCAATTCATATTATGATCTGCTAAAGTGGCAATTTTACACCCCCTGGTCGAGGAAAAGATAGGAGTGGTTCTTTGCCAATAGATGTCGCGTAACCCTTAGCGTTATTTTCGATTTTCCAAGTAAAAAATATAGTCGCTTACGAAACTCAAGCGGCTCGACTTATCTAGGAAACTTGGTTAAAACCTCAGTAGTATTCAATGTGTTGGAAACTGAACTAAATAAGGATTTTCATATGCAAAACAAACTCGTTGGTTTTTAGAGCACTGTGCACTGTTCAGCACGATAACCCGGGAACCGCTCAGCGTTGTAAACATTTCAATATTTACAACTCTCCGCTGTTGTGTGTTTTTTAAACAAGTCGGATGAAGTGCACTCATGAGCCGGGTTAGTTCTCAATTAATATTGTATTGATCTATATTAATATTGTATGTGACTTTATATGTTTGTGAACGCACCCACGATACAGGAGAAATTCCTAGTGTGGGGCAACAAAAAAAAAACAATATGGAAATTGGTACAAAATGGGACAGTATCAACGGGATTACCGCCTTCATGTTGTATTAAAATGTGAGTTTCATGATGTTTTTCACAAGTTCTACAACTATCTATTTCCGTGATCATTTTTGAGCGAGGCTTCATCTTACCGACTTGTAAGATTTATAATATCCTTTCACTGCAATTTGGGTGCTGGATTGCGTACCAGGATCTCCAGTTTAATTTTGTAAATGTAACTTTTTACCACCTTTTCATTTAATTTCTCTTTTTTAGTGTTATGGTAGTCACTGGAGAATACTATTGTAATCAGCTGAGTGGTTTTGTAAAATAGGCCCGCACACACGCAGACCCGCGGCGCGAACTGATAGCATATACCGCTAAGGTCAGTGTTACAAGGTTAGGTTAACATTGAGTACGCAGAGTTAGATAATGTGGCAACACTTTTTGTTATCACAAGTTTAAAATAAATAAATGACGTGGTTAGCTACTATTACGGTGTTCTTAAGTAAGCACAAAAAATGCTGTATTTATTTATAGGTAGGTAGGTAGGTAGGTAACTACAAACAAATAAAACATTTATTATTATTTCCAATGACGTCTATAGCCGTATTCAAGTAATATCCGCGGGGTTAAGATGATCAATCTTCTCACAGACGAGGTCAGACGTCCGTAATATAATTATTATACGAAATAATTATGTGTAGATGCTATTATATGAAAGCTAAAATGATCAAGTGGAGTTTGAACGTGTATTTGTATAGCAGTTTGTGTGCCCGTATTCTTGATGCCTGTTTGAAAAGCGGCCGTATTGTCGGGGTGTTTATACTTTATACGATATCCACATAATCTTAGTACGGTAACGGAGGCTATACTAATAAAAAATAATGGCAAGGACCGCCCCAAATTGAATTGAAAGCGTTTGATAGCCAGTTTTACCTGCAGAATGTATACAGGTATAAAAATAATAATAGGTGCAAGATTAATTTTATGAAATACGGAAAATAAAATCTACTTGGATATTTTCCTTTGTACTTACTGTGTCTGATAACTGCCGCATTGGTCTAGTGGTCGCAAGGGCAACTGCTGAGCATGAGGTCCAGGGTGCGATTCCCGGGTCGGGAAAAGTGTTCACGAATTTCTCCATAGCAGCCACAGAGTCTGCATTCGTGCCCGGTTGATGGCAATAGGCTCGCCCCCCATAATATTGGACTTAAACATAACTGGCGAAATGTGGGTGTACTATCTGCCTAGTCCTTGAAGGTGAAGGAAGGAAGGAGGTGTATGAATGTTCCTGAAAACAGGTCGTTTCCTCACATAACATTTTCACTAGAAAATAACATTCGAAAATACGTCTACCAGAGTGGTTGGAATCTAGGCGTTTCTCAATAAAACTTAGGTGATATATGGGTCGAAGGCCTATGTGAAACATTGAACAGCTCGCCGGGAAGTTTCCCTCGTAAATCGTGTGATAAGTCGGTAGTTCGGTACTGGCGGGTCACTGCGCTGCGATTGGAGGTATTACTGGCAGACTTCTGACCCGCTACACTGATTTATTTTGCGATTATTCAGTGACCTCTTCTTCTATGGAAAACTCCGTTAAAGTTGCGTATTCTAAGGGAAATGGGAATATGTAATTATGAAGAGTCTGAAGATTCTATCATATCTATACTAATCTATATCTATACATATAATAAATCTGTAGAGAAATCGTTTTTGTACATCGAAAATATTTTAAAAAAAAATTGTCAGGGTATTAAAGTATAACCAACAGAACACATTTCCAGCATTTTTGGAATTTTTGTCTGTTTGTTTATCTGTTTGTCTGTTTCGATGACTAAGCATCACGTCAAATTTACGAAACGAATGTAGGTAACTTTTATACATAAATATTGTGCGTAACTTGGGCTATTACTTAGTCTTTGTTTCATCGTAATCGGTGCTCTCTATCAAAAGATATATGAATTTATAGTTTTCAAGAAGAACTTATCGTTATGGTCAAGAATGAGACAAGCAACGACATCTATTGAACGAATATGGTACTTATTACTAAATGCCTTCACAACATAACTTTAAAAAAGTTATGATAGCAAAAGGTACGTAGATATAAGTCTAAATGACGCTGCTTTCAAAATCTACATAGCCTAAACCTTATAGTGTTTGATCGCTCTTTTTTAGCAGTTTATCTTCGTCTTCGACAGATGGCGTTATTCATTTGATGTCATTTTCTGAACCGCGATGATAGTAAACATACACACATTATGTTTCGTGAATAGTCAACAAATAAAAATTTACCAATTACACAGTATTAAAATACTATTTTTTTTAAACTAAATTAAAATTAGATAAAACCCACGACATATTCTTTTATGTACCGTGTGGGAATCGAACCTGCGACACGCAGTGCTACTGTTAATCGTCCAGCCATTGCGACAACCATGTCGTCATATAGATGTGGTGTGTTGTTAGCCCTATGTGTCGAGGCCGCGGTATCTCTTTCGAACAGCCCGCAGCCCCAACGGGCGTCGGTCCTTGACATCTCTTTGAGACGCGCGTGGAACACGAACGCGCCTCCATCGTCATAGGACGGACGAACGATTAACTAGCCCGTTACTCACCGTTCACAGGCCTGTGCCTACGGTGGCCGGAAGCCATCACGTGGCCCCCGATGCCCGGAGCGTCTCCCGCGGCGGCTGGGACGAGAGGTTGTCTCCCTCTCACGTTCCGCCACCTCTTTCGCTAGCATTACTGCTTCGCAGAAGGAGGTGGCGGCCATTTCAGATTCGATGTCCCAGATTCGGTACAGGTACCCTCTCGAAACACCCTCTAATCCCCCCTTTTTTTTGTGGTTCGTAAATTATCAAATGACTCATCCCGCTCTAGGCGGAGCGGAAGAAAGTGTCAGACTTCTACTGACTAAAAACCACCCACGTTCCTTATTAGCCCTTTGTGTTTCGGGGCCGTGGTATCTCTTGCGGACAACTCTCAGCCCCGGCAGACGTCCCTTTGGGGCCCCTTAATTGTTGCTGACATATCTTTGAGGCGCGCGTGGAACACGAACGCGCCAACGACAATCTGTCCTGCCTGTCGACTATAATGTACCTGTTTCAAATTTCTTCAAGATCCGTTCGGCCGTTCTGACGTGGTTGATTAACAAACACCCATCCATCTAAACTTTAGTATGAGACATAGTCAGTACTTTGCATTACTCTCTTCTTATTTTCTACAGCGTCAGTAAGTTAACGCAGGGCAATGATTAAATGTACTTTTATCTAAGCGACGCATTTAGGTTTCCGACAAGCACGCGAACGAAGTCGCGGGCACAGCTAGTATTATAATAAAGAGGAATGATTTGTATTTTTGCGTGTAACCAATAAACTTAAAAAAAATCTTTCACCGTTGAGAAGCTACACTATCCCCAGGTGACATAGGCTACTTTTTAACCGACTTCCAAAAAGGAGCAGGTTCTGTATGTTTTTTTTGTATGTTTGTTAATCCCTGCAGGCCATCTAGTGGCAGGTCTTCCAACGCAACGTCTTCCGGTATATTATATAATAGTTATTTAGTATATTTAGTCAGCGCCTCGCAATTCTAGTATGTAATATTGAAAGGATGATGAAAATATTTCAAAAGCTCGCATGCGTACAGAAATATGCCTATATCTAGCTTAAATAAATACAAGAATTTCAAGTATATCTCTGTAATATCGAGACGAAAGCTTTATAGAAATATATTTCGCTGCGCGTCGCAAAATTTTCCAAATGTAGAATATTTGCAAGGATCAATTTTTCAAGCGAAGCGCGCTCCATTTAAAATATTGCATTGTATTAAAGCATCTCATAGACCCGGCTATTGGAAAAGGTTTCCATTCAAACCCGAAAATTGATATGAAGAGGAAATATTTTATGACAGGTATAACGTTCCAATATGAGGATATTGATGTTGTTCACGCAGTCTAAATGTTTTTTTATCGCCAATAAGGTCGATTTTTGATTGATTGCCGTTCGTTTAAGCTGGGTCTCGGGTTGCGTGTTTGCTGACAACTCGTAAAGGCATTGTGGAATTCTAAATTGGTCGCTACGTTTGCGGTCCACGAGTCACGAGTTTTCGAGGACTGCTCTTATTGTACCTGAAAATTGACAAACGACGGACATTTCTAGCGAAGTTTTTAATCTAATCAAGTCAACATTACAATTCTGACTCTCCGAATTCCAGTTCGGGGATCCTCGTTTCTCTCCCGAACGTAATAATGACGGGCGTCACTTTACGATCGACCAAAGATAATCCGTGACCTGTGGAGAATTTCATATTCGGAAAATGAAGTTCTTTAGAACTTTGCTGACTTATAAATCTTCTGATATAATTTAACTAAGGTATTTCCATTTACCCGTCGGGGCTGCGGGTGCCTGTCGGGGCTGTAGGTTGTTCGCAGATACCGTGGCCTCGACATGAAGGGCTAAGACATGGGTGGTTTTTAGTCAGTAGAAGTCTGACACTCCCTTTCGCTCTGCCCAAGAGCGGGAGGGGTCATTTGATGATTTTCCACCCACCATAAAAAAAAGGTATTTCCATTTGGCTGCGGGTTGTTCGAAAGAGATGCCGCGGCCTCGGCTAAGAAGGAACATGGGTGGTTTTTAGTCAGTAGAAGTCTGACACTCCCTTCCGCTCGCGCGTATTTGATGATTTCCGACCCCCAAAAAAAAAGGTATTTCTATTTACTCTAAAACGGCTTCGTTGGTCTAGTGGTCGCAAGCGCGATTGCTGAGCATGAGGTCCTACGTTCGATTCCCGGGTCGGGCAAAGTGTTGTTAGATTTTCCCATCACAAATTTCTCAGTCGCAGTCATGGAATTTAGATTTGTCCCCGGTTGATTGCTATTGACTCGCCCTCTTTGACATAGGACTTTAATATAACTGGCAAAATGAGGGTGTACTATTAGTTACACTTCTGCGTAACCCCTGTGGGTTTTCAGGCGTGATGTTTTGTTATACAGAGTGTAAATCAACCCATCACACAGCCGTCAACCAAGCATTATGTACATCAAACTAAGTAACTTTACGCAAAAATGTTTGCTGGGAAACGACTTTTTTTTTTGGGGTGAAAAATCACATTTTACGATAAAACTCAATGTAGCACTGTTAAAACATTGTGCTAGTGGATGCTTTGAATAGTAAACGGGTCATGGAGGTAATTTAAGTAAAGTTATAACCTGAAAAACTAGTATTTACAAAAACAGCTGTGACAAATTTGGAACTTTGAACCCCAATATCTCCGTAACTAAGAGGTTCCCAGGTATGGTCTAGAACAAAAAAAATATCGCAGTGGTGGGGAGAACAAGTGCCCTTCGTTTGCGTTAAGGGTACTTTTACACCCTGTATTATATTGTAACTTAGGTGTCTCCATTCCCAACTTTCAATCTATCTTTATCTTTTTCTCCTACCTCCTGGATCCTATATCTCTTAATCTGAATGGCCGAAATAGGCATAGGCTAGACCTTCGTTTTGTTTTGTAAGCCATTTTCCTATAGCGTCTAGTCGAGATAAACTAGCGAACTATTCCATTGATCGGTCGTATTAGCAATGCGATCACGTAATACCGATAGTAATCGGAATCGGCTCGATGTGACGGTTTCTCTAGATTTGATTACCATTTAAGATACGTAATTATGTCGTTACATAGTCCTTGGACCTTGAGGGGGGTCGTAAAAATAATGATTCAGGTTTTATCTTGGCTGTTATACTTGTACCTGGACTAAAGTTACAAAGAAAGAAGACGTTTTTATTGGGACTTACACTGTGTAGGTATTATTTTACCAATTAACCAATTTATGCCACTTTAGGTGGGATTAATGACCGTTATAATATCCTCCGAAATAACTACGCTTCGCAGATGACCTACTGTCAAGAAGTAATTCTTAACCTTAAAGTAGTTGGCACCTCATCTTTCCTTGATAGTACGAGTCTCGGGTCAGCTGGACCCGCTTGTAACTGGACCCACCATAAAAGTATGAAAAAAAAAACAGTTTAGAATGTGATTTGTTCGACTGATCTCGTGGGTGCACTTCGAGTGGGTCCAGTCGTCACGTACATGACGTGTGACATGACGCGTGATCTTTAGGTTAAGCCGCGCATGCCTAGGTTGGTCTGTGGATGGGTGGATGTGGTGGAGTTTCCTCCGTGCCTCGGATAGCACGTAAAGCCGTTAGTTTCGGCTGCTATCTAAAGATCTTTGGCAGTCGTTACAGGTAGTCAGTGACCTGAAAGTCTGACAACCAGTCTTACCAGTCTTGGGTATCGTATTACCTAGTATTAACTGGGTTGTGGAGGTCAGGTAGGCAGTCGCTCCATGTAATATACTGGTATTCAGCTGCATCCAGTTAGACTGGGAGCCGACCCCAACATAGTTGGGAAAAGGCTAACGATGAGTATGTACATAACGTAGGAACGGTGAGATTAGAAAAATTCGGAGAGACAAATGAAAAAAAAATTATCGTCCTATTTCCACTTACATCTTCGCTGTGAGGATGATTCACTATTTATATTTCGCTCCTGTAACCCCAGAAATGTTAGGTGATAGAGGGCGGGCCTATAACCACGAACTAGACACATAGCTAGGCTCTGTGACTGCTACTGAAAAGTGCAATAAAGTGCAAAATTTAATATCACGATTTTATTCCTGATGGATCAAACCAAAACCACTTTTTCCGACTTGGGAATCATACTTAGGAGCTTAACAGTTTACTTGTGACCACAGATTAACAAGCATGACATTACGTATCTACTACCGATGTAATAAAGACGTACCCATACATTTACAATCAGCTGTTCGTCATTGTAAACTCAATACATTATTGCTACATCAGCTTCAAGTAGTATCGTCGCATAAAAGCGGTTCCGCTCTACTTCGTTTAAAGGGACATTATATATTATATTACACACATTTTGTTTGTGTCGATAGATGTGTATAATAAACCGATCGATCACTGTAGTTGTCTTATGAACCGATTAAGAGATTATCGTGCGTCAAAAAGATGGAGTAACGTATCATAAATAACACCACGCCATTCTTCTTCGAAGGGATAAGCAGGATAAAGAGATGACAATGAAAAGATGAAGGGAGACAATGGAATAGTTTATTATGTATGTTTAAGGCGGAAGGGTTAGGGTAACCAGAGGAATTACATTTTTCTTACGTTTTGTAATTTGGTGGTGAGTGTTCGGCTGTACTTATTATATCGCGAATAATTCCATAAACTAGTACAGGTAATTTCGCGAATAAGTCCAATGTCTACTAAACCATTAAAATCATCAATACAACCCTCTAACTTTATTTAACTCTATTATGACTATTCCATGAAAAAAGAGATTAGTACTCAGTGAAGCCCTATTTATTACGGTCGCGAATTTAATCAACATACAACCTGAAAAAACCTGAAAATACCTAAAAACGTAAGAAAATTTGAAATTTGCTGGCATGCCTACCTTGATGCTTCCGCCTTAAAGACGATTGCGAGTAATCGACCAATAAAATACAGCTTGGAAAGTAAATTATTTATCAAACTGAAATAGTTATGTATGTCATATTTCCATTAGAGCCGTCAAATAATGATTTTTGTGGGAAGATTTTACGGACAATTTCAACTGGTACTCAATTTGTGATACAATTGTTTTTCCAGACTGTACGTTTTCTTGGAAACCGAAAATAAAAACATAAGTACGTACTTATGAAAGGGAAAGAAGACCAAACTGAAGTAACAATGGAATATTCCTGGAAGCTTTCGGTTTCGTCTAAAGAACTTAAATATATAATCGTCTTAAAAATAGGAATGGAGAGGCTCACTCAATGAATGAATATAATGCCTATGTAACGAGCAAAAAGTAAATATTCCAGTATCAGTTTTTCTCTACATGTTGTGTATTCCATGAAGGCACCTTTAATTAACTTTGCTTCATTTAGATTTTCTTCTTCCCATCGGGGAAGAATCTTTTCCACGATATGTTTCATTCAGTTAGTTTAATCCCTCAGAGAGTTGGTGAATAACATTCGTTTCTACTGATTTCCTCTTTGTAACTCCGATATGTAGGTTCCATACTGATATAGCGTCTTTCAGTATTACGAACCACGCTTTGCTACTATGTTGGATTTTCAGACAGAAAAGAAAACTTGCATTTGAGTTTGCACAGGATTTATTTAATAAGTGGAACGACAACGAAACGCCCAATATAGCCTAACCTGACTGCAACACGGCATGCTACTTACCTCATCATGGAGTCCTAAAACAGGAATCAGTGACATCAAAATTGAGGGTGGTTTTTAACGCCTCCCAGAAAACTGACACAGGTTACAGCCTGAATGACTTGATGGAGTGTGGCCCTAAGCTTCATCAAGATCTATTGACATTACTATTAGGATGGCGTCTATACAAGTACGTCTTTACTGCCGATTGTGAGAAGATGTACCGCATAATCCTTGTCCATGACAAAAAACCAAACACTTTACTTTGACAAGATTACAGATCTACAAGAAATTAGAGATGAATGGAAACTCGTATTCTATTACAACATGACAATCCCTCTATAGAACGACCTTCATCGAGCTGGTTAATGGATGAAAAGTATTTTATATGCAATTAAATATGTCAATAAATATATTGCAAATGAGTTGACTAAAAAATTTCAGTCCAGAATATGATTAATTATTTTTTTTTTTTTTTGCTAGCCTACTCTGTCCCACTCCAGGGCAAAGGCCTTCCTCCACTCTTTCCACTTTTCGCGAACCCGCGCGTCCTCCTGAATAATTAACAATTTTAAATATATTTTTTTTTTTACATTTTACTGGTTTGGTTATTAGACAAGTTCCATACCCATCGAAAGTATGAAGCCCAGAAAATATACAAACGTTAGGTTGACTATTATTTTTCCGTCACAACTCTTGGGTAGGCAGGTATAAATAGGTAAGTCGATACTAGTAACTTTCACCGGTCTGGTTAATGAATTAATAAAGCTTAAATTAAAATAAAGATTATTTCGTTACAAACTGATCTTTTAAATTAAATTATAATTAATTAAATTTACAAAATCATTCAGGACTGTCATTTTTTAGACAACCCATTTGCAGTATATTTATTGACATATTAAATTGAATATAAAATTCCTTTCATCCATTAACCAGCTCGGTGATGGTCGTTCTATATGGCCCCGGATCGTATACTAATAGCATAGATGGCGAACCAAGAAGTGGGAGGTGTCAAAATCAAAATGACAGATCTATGTCACTACATTGGCAGTGACGTTATAGGTTGCGTTTATAAACTTAATACAATTTCAACAGATATTACTGTATAACTAACGGTCTAAATGTTAAGAGTGATGTAATAACAATTTCATTTCAATTCATGTTTTAGTATCCCACGTTTTAAGGAGAGAGAATTATGTGATAGGTAATAAAGAATACGATCTCTAAAATATATCTTTGTTATCCCCCTTTTAATGCCCTCAAGCCGAACCCACAGGTTCCACATGCCTCTGAAAACACACGTTCTACGAATCATGTTCCATTCCTTTTGTTTCTAATTATACCGCACAGCTGTTTCTGCGTATTATTTTAGTCAATGAGAAAATAATAAGTTTGCTTTTCGACGTTCCATAACAATGCGAAAATAATAATACATGCTATTTTGTTTGGGGTATCGCTAAACAATGTTTGTTTCTAAAAACAATGTGAAAAGTATTTTTATGAAGGTTCTGGAAAAGGGTAAATATTCATTAACGTCAGCGTTTTTTCGCTCTATGTTGTATTTTTTTTACTGTGGGTATCAAAAGGGTAACTTTTGCTTATCAAACGTTACACAGGGTCGTTGTTAACGCAAGCGATAAAACGAATCGCGACTATGATGAAAATGAAATAAAAATATTTGCAGAAAGTGCACATTGTACATAAGAATGTTATGTTATTAGTCGAGCTACACGATCACTGATGAATACTTCCACTGGCTGGACAGGTCCACTCAAATCTGTATGGTTCTTTCTTCAAAGACCACCAAAGCCACTAATCTTTAAAACATACAGTGACCTGTGAGTTTGGTTTGGTTGTTCTTCTCACTTTCTCAGAGTAGTCGGGTATTAAATGATGACATGATGTAACGTGTAAAAGTGTTTTGTGAAACCAATTTACAGAAATCAAATATGATTTATTACATGTAAAAGTGAGTTGGTTAATTGACATGCCTGTAATAAAAGCTTCATCAACTTCATCATCCACAGCTTGAAATCACCTACCGCAGGGTATAGGCGTGTTTTGATTTGTGCTGCTGTCCAGGCTCCTGTGCCAGCGTCATCCAGATCTAAAAGCTTAAGCCAAAATAAAAGGTTTATAATAAATATTATTCCCTTGATTTTGGAAATCGATGGCTTAAACGAGAATTAAAGTTTTAGTTTGACGGCACGGTTGGCGCAGTGGCTAAGCGATTGGACTGCTGCGCTGCGTGTCGCGGGTTCGATCCCCGCACGGAACAAATATTTGTATTTCCTGCAGATAGTTGTTTCGGGTCTGGGTATTTGTATATGTGACTTTATATGTTTGTGAACGCACCCACGATACAGGAGAAAATCCTAGTGTGGAGCAACGTTTTATTTAAAAAAAAAAAAAGTTTAAATTAAATAAAACTATCACAGTAACATAAAACTTCCTTCCTAAGAATGGGCTACTGTTTTCCATCGGGGTATACCAACAAAATTACAAACTTTGCTGCATTACCCCTATTCCCGAATGTTTGTTGTCGTTTGGTGTAACGATGCCTTGCGAGAGACCTTGTCTCTTTGCTCTAGTCGTTGAAAACTTGGCAAGTATGAGCCGCTTAACTTCTACGACTTTGGTGGCAGTCGCAGTATCATAACATCTATCTGAAGATAGTGTTTTAACGGTTAATTGTTATTCTTCACCTATGGTTAAGAACAATGACAACTTAGAAGCTTTTGTGCGAGATTGGCTGGAGAAAACCGCACGGAGAGAAGAGTGGAAGGCTATGGGGAGGCATTTGGCCAGCTTTGGGAAAATATTGGCTAAATATAAAAGAAAAGGGTTAAGGGGGACACCGTACCTATCGGGACTGCGGGTTGTTCGAAAGAGATGCCGTGGCCCCGGACACAAAGGGCTAAGAAGGAACATGGGTGGTTTTAATCAGTAGAAGTCTGACACTCCATTCCGCTCCGCCCAGAGCGGGAGTGTGTTGTGTTGTCAGTAACTCCAAAGGATGACTAGCAGATAATGTCTTCTGGAATTAAACCCGCCTATTAATATATAAGTTAAATTAAATATTAACTACCACAGCATAAAAAGCAATAAAGGATCGCAAAGGATATGAAGAAAACGTGGAAATAATATCGAATGTTGCAGAGCAGACATAATCTGTTTCGAGTTGTGAACTTACGACTTGATAATACCAGTAACTTTTGCATAAGTTTACACTAACAAGCATACATAGAAAACTAACAACGCAGTTTCTAATGTACTTTAGAATGTTTTAAAACATAAATGTCGACTGTTGAACCGACGATTGTGTGCAATTTTGAACTTTTAGTGCAAAACAAAGATACGCATTAGGAAATGGCAAATTATATTGAAGGCTCTGTGCCCTGAAAGAAACTTCTATCTATTTGTAAATGTTTATTAATATAATGTTTATTTTGTAAATATATCAGCTTTAAGTTATAGCGCTACTTATATTTTGCGAGGTTTAATTTGGGCATAACTTAACGTTACTCAATGATGAGTTAAGGGAGTTAGACAACCCTGTCGGGGCTGCGGGCTGTTCGAAAGAGATACCGCGGCCTTGGCACAAAGGGCTAAGAAGGAACATCGGTGGTTTTTAATAAGTAGAAGTCTGACACTCCCTACCACTCTGCCCAGAGCGGGAGGAGTCATTTGATGATTTCCGACCCTCCAAAAAAAAAAAAAAGAGGGAGTTAGACAATTCCAGTGGATTAAACTAAACCAACACAAGCACAGTTAAATACAGTGCAGTCTACAAGCCCGTATTAATTTAATTGCTTATCAATTGCCATTAATTAGGGCAGCATGTGTTCTAATAGCAACAGCCGTGCAATTACCTTGAACGGTAGATAAACAAATATTGGTACAGTCTATTATCACTACTGAGTCAGAACTCGGCACTTGGGTAGAAAGCAGGGATGGCAACGGTTCGTTTCTCATTGCTTTTTTATCTGATGTTTTAAAAACAGTACCTTACCTGTCATGTATATAACATTACAGCTATTATAAAATTAAAAAAATACTGTCATTTACAGATATATAATAATAATAATAATAATATTTTATTTAAATCGTTGATATTCGATGATTATTCTTTATAGCTCCCGATATCTCGACGATGTTCCCAATGGCACTTGCAGATCGCGGGATGATAAAACAATGTGATGTGTGTTTCTTTGTGTGACGTGTAAAACGTGTGTTAATTTGAAATTAGCGTACATTGTGTGTAGGTAAAGAAAAAAATAGGGAAATTATCAATACGTTTATGTGAAAATATATTATGATTAATATTATAACATGAAAGGTTTCTTGTATCTATTTTTTATTAGATACTGTCAATACAATTGTTGCAATAAAACGTTGAAAAGAAAAATAAATTATGTTTTTTATATGTAGGAATATTTTCTTTTGTCTATACCCATTTTGTTCTAAATTACAATTTCAGTAACAAACCCGTTTAATTCCAAGCATGATTTAAATTAAATCGATAAACATCAGTCAACCCTAGTAGAAAGTGAGGGTCCAATTAACTAGGACCCTACGCATTCAACTCAGTAGGGGTTACAGCTATACACGTGTAGAATTTGACTTTGATCTGTGAATGGATGCGGAGTGTGGAATATGTATTGTGTGGAGATATTCTTTGCATTCGTTGACCGCCGTGTCAAAGTTAAAGAAAGAAAAGTAATTTATTTCGCACACGCCACTAGTGCACACAACAAAAAATAAAAAAAAGTAAACTAAACAGAAAAAATAAAACCGGTGACTTTTGTTTGTTTTATTCAGTTTTTTTGTCACCGACTTCAGAAGCTAAAGTTATTTTTCACTTTTTTGTGTTTTTGAAGTCGGTTTTATTTTTTGCAAAAAAGTTTTTTTATTTTTCCATTTTTAGTTGTAATATCCTTTACAAATATTTGATATTCATTAATTTTACGTTGTTAACAATACATGTCACGGTAATAGGCTTATCCGCAATAAAATGGAACTTAACATACCTAACTCTCGAAATCTGGGCGTCCTGTACACATCTGCGTACCCCGTCAGAGCATACAGGCGTGATGGTAAGTTAAGATGTTGCGTAAACAATAAACATCCAAGCGATTGCAGCAATCACGACAGATTTGCCGTCTATTTTTGAAGAGTTCTATTGTATATCTCCGATGATCAGGATCAGATCTTCACCAAATTTAAATGGGACCACCTCAGGAGTATACTCTTTCAAATAAAAAAAGAATTTTGAGAATCGGTTCACAAATGGAGGAGAAATCAGGTAACATACATAAAAAAAAAAAAAAAAAAATACATACACACGAACATATAACCTCCTCCTTTTTTGAAGTCGGTTAAAAATAATAATATTGTGTGTCTGCAGCCGCAGCCGACGCAGACGCAGACGCAGCCGTGAGACACTGCGACAACACTAAATGCTGAACTGGGCCCATGCCCAGTTCAGCATATTGTCGAGCAGCTAGTGCCCGACGCTGGTTTTGAACTGGACCTGTGATAGTGATGTGACGGACGTTAAACAGTTTTGTATTTTATTTTATGTAACTAATTAGGTAAGTGTATGTAAAGGTACTTATATAATTTTGTGCAAGAAATGATTTTGTAGTTGTGTGTTTAAGTTGAGAGTTTGATTCTCAGACGTTGCACCGTTAATGGATTCCGAACAAGTATTCTGTGGTTAGACGAAAGCAGTCGTAAAGCAGTGATAGTCTAGTGGTGGGACCGCGGGACTGCCAAGTCTAAGGTCTCCAGTTCGAACTCAAGACACGCACCTCCGATTTTTCGGATTCATGTGCGTATTGCATAATTATCACTTGCTTTGGTGAAGAAAAACATCGTGGGGAAACCAGCGTGCCTGAGAGATAATTCGAGATGGCATGTAATGCTAAGTCAGAGGTCCATGGTCGACATAGAAACTCTGAAACCAGGTTAGGCACTAACCACATGATAAAATAAAACCTCCTGTACAATTGGCAATTGGCTATTTGACTACTGTTCAAAATTCACGAAAATGTTATGTTATTTCAAAGAACTAACAGAAATAACACGATGTGTGAAAAACGTAAAAAAATCGATCAGTAAACGGCTAAGTTTTAACTGATTTTAAATGACGTGTTAGACAAAGACAGCGCTTTAGAAACGTGACGTCATATTTCATACCGCCATAGTTACCTCACGGTAACGTAGTACGAATGGCCGTTTCGCGCGACAAGGATAGAAAGTGCCCCCACCAAAAACTTCTAAAGCATGTAACTACTCCATTTTTATTATCGATATTATTACTTTTTCATTTAAATTAAAACTAAGCCGTTTACTGATCGATTTTATTACTTTTTTCACGCATCGTTTTATTTCTGTTAGTTGAAATAACATAACATTTTCGTGAATTTTTAACAGTGGTCAAGTAGCCAATTGTAGTGAAATCTTTTTAATGCAAAAAAACAAGCCTATCAAAACTTAAAGCGAATCTGCAAAACTATAAGACCCAAACTACATATTATATTGCTAATAGATGCTATTATTGCTTGTGGGAGGCCATTTTGTAGTAGCTACAAACGACCAGTCCGGTATTAAGGTTTTGCGGCAAGCTAACAACCATTTGAATCGATTTTGTCTGTACAATAATAGAACACGGGCTTCATACTCATAACAATACCATCACTGTAGAAGTGGCTTGCCAATAGCTGTTATAGCTGGCCAGGCAGGTCGGGTTATATTCCATAGCTCAGTGTACTAGTCGCATCTGCCTTTCCACAAATAGGGAGTAGCTCGTACTTCCGAATTCACTACTACCATCTTTGGGGAAACTCCTGGAGCGCCTTATCGTTCCACGTTTACTACCAGACGGGCCAAAATTTCACAACAACCAATTCGGTTTTACCGTGGGAAAATCTACCGTAGACGCGGCACTTTCTGTCAGGAAAATTGTCAATACATCCGAACACAAATACGTAGTTGGGATCTTTCTAGATATTTCTGGGGCTTTTGATAACGCATGGTGGCCGATGCTACTCCTAAAACTGAAAATTCGTGGTTGCCCTAAAAACATATACAATCTTGTTCGTACTTCTTAAATGGTTCCGCGAAACTCAAACTCGGACATCATTCTATGTCAAAGTCCCTTACCATGGGATGTCCTCAGGGTTCGGTTATGGGTCCGTATGTATGGAACGTAGGCTTCGATGACTTCCTCGCGATTCCACTTCCATGTGGCTGTTCATTAACCGGTTACGCGGACGACGGCCTGCTGCTCATTCAGTCAAGTACTCGGACTGGACTCGAAAATTTGGCTGACACTTGCCTAAAATTAATATCCCAGTGGGGTGATCGTAACCGTCTGACCTTTGCACCGCACAAAACTTATCAACTTCTTTTAAAAGGTAATCTTAAATCATGGCCTAGTATTAAATTTAATAACGTTCCCGTTAAAAGGAAGCAGTCCGTGTGCTACCTTGGGTTTGTCTTAGAGAAGAATTTTTCATTCATTGAACACATAAAAACCGTCGGTGAAAAAGCTAAAAAGAACTTTTATGCCTTAACGAGAATATCCAAATCTACGTGGGGTTTGTCATTTTTAACTCTAAAGACTATCTATGGGGCTACTTACTTGGGGTGTATGTGCTACGGGGCACCAGTATGGGCCGATAGGGCCACCATAGGAGCGGTACGACGTAAATTACTTCAAAGCCAGCGGTTGGCCTTGATTTTCTTGTGTAAAGCGTATAGGACGGTTAGTACTGAAGCCTTACCGGTACTGGCAGGGGTACTTCCAGTCGATCTTGAAGTGCAGCGCCGTGCTTCAATGTACTACTGCGCACGAGAGACCGCGGACGCAGACTTTTTAATGCAACGTGACCGTGCTAAAATAGCTAGATTACTAAAACCACAGACTGACGTCTGGGAGGAACTTTTGTCTGAATGGCAATGTAGGTGGGATAATTCCATCAAAGGCCGACACCTCCACCAGTTCTTTCCATCCGTTCGTGAGCGGTTGGCCAGGACATGGCTGGAGGTGGATCACTGTGTTGCCCAATTTCTCACAGGTCATGGTAACTTTAAGAGTAAATTATTTTCCTTCAAGCTTGTTGCCTCGCCTTTTTGTCAATGTTCTACATCTGACTGCGAAAATGAACAATCCGCACATCATATTTTATGGGAGTGTAGTCTTTGGCAGAATGAACGTAATATTATGTTGGATAATGTACAGGTTACATCCGGAGTTATTTACTTCCGGACCTTGTAGAAACTAGAACAAATTTCCGTGCGTTCAAGCATTTTTGTCATACCTATTATTGGAATCAAATATAACAGCTCACAACTTAGGACCCAGTAATATTAATGACAATAATATCCGTGGTGCTAGGCAACTGGGCTTATCCCAGTTGTATACGTCCCTGTGTGCCTATTGGCCTTGTTCTGTTCTGTCTCCTGCTGATACGGAGGGAAGTGGAAATTATGTTTTTTCCTACTCCTCTGCTATTATTTTCTGATTAATTTCGTTGCGGGATCCAAGACAGTTTAATCGTTTCTCTGGGACTTCGTCGGGCTTCATTGTCTCGGCGCTTTTCTTGTGGTCGCCACTGTTGATTCTGGCTTACAGAAGTTACAGTGGTTTGGGAATAGTGTGGCGGGCTTGACGGTCGCCCGGTTCTAACCCTTATGCTCTAAATAATAAGGATGAAGAGTTGACCGTCAGTGAGCGTGGTACCTTTTTTGTTTTACACCATTATCATTGGCAGAGTGGTTCCAGTCATTTTTAAGAATCGGCCTAATCGAATCGTTATTTGTTTTCTTTTTGTCTTGTTGCATCAACAACTGGCTTGGACTTTAATTTTTCGTCTCAAAGGAATCTACAATGCACGGTCTAGATATTGCCTTAATTATCACTCACGACTGACAGTTTGGTGATCGCAGTATTATATTTTCAAATTGTTCGTCAAGATACATTCTAGAGGAAGCAGAAAAGAGGACGCCGTGCCATTGTTATTCATCAGCTGACAAATAAATACCTTTGGTTACCTTTTAATGCATCATCAGAAAAGTAGCGAAATATTATTGGTGTAATCGAAGTCGAGCTGTCCAGTTTCAAAAAATGAGAATTTTGTAAAACACTTTCATATTCATGCCTCACATCCTATCCACGGAACTCCATAGACTTTGCACGGAGTTATGCGACAGATAGCCAGCTGCAACTTTTTGGCGCTTGTTTTTTGTCGGCGGCGCGGCGGTCTAGTTGAGGTAGTTTGTCGAGTATCGACATAAACTATTCCAGTATAGTCAGCTATTATCCACCAATTTTCCGGTAACAGAGTTACACCTCGATGGTCCACCCGATTTTCGTATAGCTCAGTTTTCCGAGAACTATGTAACGAGCCTACAAATGCGGCATTTTGGATTGGTGTCTGTATATGGCGATACATGTTTAGACTAACAAGATTTAGTAATATAATAAATAGTTGCGAGACCAATGAGTTGTTATTTAGTATTTTAAAGAGCACAATCCTATATTTCACTGCGTTTGAACACACCTTGCAGCTTTAAATGGACACAGAAAATGAGCTCCTTTTAAATTAAATCTAATATTGAGATAGGATTCTCCCAAAATAATTTGAGCTCGTAAAGCTTAAAGTCCGAGGAGTTCCGTGCTCAGAGATTAAACTAGCAGCCGAACTTTGACGGCTAAGTCTTGGTCTCTCTAACATCCGATACTTCTCCGCCTCGTCGGCGAAGCTGCTAGCGTGTAAACTCTGCTTTAAAACTTAAGAGCTTTCAACTTTTTTCTTTTGCTTTAAGAATTCTCTTGTTGCAACACTTGCAACTCGCAATCAGTCTTCAGCAGATGTGTTATGATTATGGACACTTGGAATGTGTATTGTAGCAAGCGCATCTCAGCATAGCTACTCATATATTTGACTATTGCTACTCAATAGTGTGTATAAGCAGGATGGTATAATATTTTCTTTTAACCCAGCGCAGCGGTCTATTTAGTTGGGTGGCTCTGTGCCTTCTCAAGTATTTTTAACGATTTATTTGTATGAAAAAGATTAGCAGAATGAATGCTTTACATAGCGATGAGAATTAAACTGAAATATTTGAAACCATCACTGAAAATAAATATTTGCTTTCCTATTTTTTTTGGTTGGAACAAGTAAAAAGTCATTTACGAAGGTACAAATTGGACGGTGACGAGTGGACTGTAACAGTTAATTTTTTTTTATCCCGGACACTGATTTAATGGAGAATGGAACTAATGGACGAGATAGAACAACGAATGCAGGATTGTCAAAATAAATTTTGTGCTACGCAAACGGATTGATAGAGTACATTGTTGGCATTTTCGTTCAACATGAAAAGGGAAATATAGTAACATTCAAGTTTTTGCTGATTACACTCGATTCGATTCCACTTGTATCGATTCTGGCTAGATACATGTAATCACGATTGACATTTTGGAAGTTAATAAAAAGTCCTCCCTTCAAGTACACTTTGTAAGATACCAATGTATCTGACAGCTAATAAAACTCCACAGTGACAAGATTGCTATGTGACACAAAGGCGTTTCAAGGAGGCAAGCTGTCACTTGCCCCAGTGATTAAACGGAGACTGAAAAAAGGAATATGGATGACTATCAAAAAAGGTCACAAGTGGGAGTTGATCATTTGCTCCTGAACCCTTCGAAGGCATTTGACAAATGAGGCTTTGTTCATCTTACTCCCTTGCGTAAGCTCCATACATAAAAAATCTATATTTTCTTTCAGTTTTTGTTCCCTCAAACCTTCGTATTTGATAAATTGGATGCTTAGTACTTTAGACAGTGTTATTAATTTTATTCGGTGAGGCTTACTAACTCAAAAGCGCGATTAAGAATTTCAATACAGGAGATTGGTTTTGTTCCCGCTACTTTCGGCGGCCAATTACCTATTTTTATTTTCTTTGAGCGAATCCTTTTTTCCTTGGAATTAGGTCACGGTAGAGATATAATCAAGAGCAAACTGATAAGAGAAATAGAATAAATAAATGTAAGGTAAAGAAAGTAATTAAGAGAAAAACTCAAAGTCGAGGATTGGCGCTAGTGAAAGGATTAAGACCAAGCTTGGTCTTCGTTGGCGTAGTGTAAAATAAGTAAACTACTAGACTTTAAGCCCCAAGAGCATTTTCTTTTGCCTTTAGAATAAGGACCAATTTTTCAACTGGTAAACGATCAACTAACGAACTGAGCAGCTTACTCTAAATGCCCGGTAAACTATGTAAATGGTTATCTAATGCCATAATCAAATACATTTACGACACTTGGCATACGTTTGAGTGATATTTATGTTTTTTATAGAGGGAAGATTTATCTCTCTGTCATACTGGTTTCTTCACGATGTTTTTCCTTCACCGAAGCGAGTAACAATTATACAAAACGCACGTGAATCGAAAAATCAGTTAGAGATGTTCTCTTCTATCGATCTTCTATTGAGATCTTGGGTTCGAATTGTTCGAACTCGAGACCGTATATGTCTTAGCAGTTCGACGATGATCACACCACTAGGCTATAACTGCTAATAAGTAGGTAATATAATTTTGCTTTAATCAATTTCTCACGTTACCTATTTCGATTGTTCGAGTAGGCAGTTTCTTTGGAGTTAACCAAATTTTGTTCCGATTAAATTGGTAGCGCAATGTGAGACAGTTCTAGATTTCCCTAGAGGATGTTTGCGCTTCATTGCTTAGTGCCGACAGATTGCTGTGCTTTATTTTTAGTTTCCAAGCACTTTAGGTACCGTTAGAGCACATTTGTAGGAAATGAAGGTGGGTTTTTGAAATAGAAAACCTAGCATCAATAAGTGATGCTAGGTTTTGGTATTAGAAATCGTTTACGCCTGAAAGGAGCCCGCTGAAGTGAAGTACGCTTTCAGCATTTTAAAATTCATCAGGTATATACCTCCACAACCTAGCTTGTAGTTATTTACAACCATAATCATTTAAAAAATCTCATAAATATATAAAACTAGAACGTTACTAAGAAAGATTTTAGCCCATTTTCAACCATTGCCTGACATGACGAAAACAATATAAGTATAACTAAGCTATTTATTTACACAATTCACATAACATGTTACCATACCTACTTTTATACGTTAAATAACCCCCTTACCATAACTTTATATTAAAGCAAGGCTGTTTATACACCATAACTCTATTAAAGAAGCATTTTTATGTAGCCTAACGATTGGAATTTATGAACTACAAGTTACGTAGTTTGACGTAGGCGTGTGTCAGTTTACCCGTTTGTTCGTTTGTAGCCATCTCGTCAAAATGTCGATATTTATTTTATACCCGATCTCCTGTGATGAATATTCTGATTCAACTTAAAAATTCTGTTACTCTTGTGTAGACACGCGTATGTTGATTTGAATAAATAATTTAGTTACGTACACCGTTTTTGCATTTTATTTGAATGTTTGATGAAGGGGCTTAGAAAACTTCAAAAGCGAATTTAGTAAAATATAATTTCTTCTTTACAGTTAGGTGTATTTCTAATTATGTAATCATCATCATCATCATCAGCCTATAATGTTTCCACTGCAGGAACTCAGGCCTCCTCAAGGGATGGGCTATAATCCAGCACGCGGGCCCAGTGCGGGTTGGTCTTTGATTGATCAATGATGATTTATAATTATGCAATATGATTTTTTAAATTGACAAGTGTAGGTATTTTATATTGGCGCTCGATGCACCCAGGCTTCGCCCACGTAGTCTGGTTTTTATGGATAGCCTATGATACTAACGTGGCTTTCTATTGGTAAAAGAAATTTCAAAATTGGTTTAGTGGATCCAGAGATAAATAAGCCTCTACAACCTCACAAACTTATCATATACATCATTCAGAATTCCGTCAGCAATAATAAATTTAACATTTGCAGATAAAAATATGAAACAGGGTCGAAGTATTTTTTTATGTCACTGTTTTAATTTCGAGTTGTATGCAAGACCACGAGCGTGGAAGTTAATGGGACTATATTTCTCTCATTAGACAGAACTATTATGTCTGTTTATTCTGTTTAAACACGTTGCCAGTTAACAAGGATTGTTCGAAAAAGAGTGAATTCCCACAAGCTGCCTCTGATAGATGACAGGCAATTCCCCGGTTCCCTCCTCAGTAGATATTTAAACCGTTCCCTCCACAGATTGTATTGACTGCAATATTCTTTAGTCGGGTTGACGTCAAATAGATTACGAGAAAAAACTGTTAAGAAAAGTTCGCAGCTTATCGAAAAATGATCAAAGGCGGACCCAAATTTGTGTTACGTTTTAACCGCTGAAACTTTTTAAAGACTTTGTTACTTTGGCCTCTTGATAATCTATCACATTTTTCTTTTTAATTTTTTATAATACGTCTTTGTGAAGTTTAAATAAAAATAAAGAAACACGGACCGTAAATGTAACGGTTAAATAAACACGGAACATTATGGAGAACACAATTTTTGTTCACATTACTGTGTATAAAAGATTTGCTCAATTTTATCACAGTCACTTTTAATACTCAGCATATTTCACGGCTGCAGCGAACATTATGAGCTACCTGCGTCTTACATGACGTTGTTATTTGTATTTACATCCGTTCGCAAAGTCCGTACAGCGCGAAGCTCAAAGGACGGATTGGACTTTTAGAGCACCATTGCGGTATTTCGTCAGTGTTGTGGTCGAAAGTTAGTGTGCAAAAACCGATGTACAACAAAAAGAATGGCACGTGTGTCCCGCTGTAGGTTCCGTGAACAAGGCAGAGGCGTGTCACGAATGTTTGACAAACAAACCAACAAAAACTGCTCGTTATACCAAAACACGAGTATCAAACAACGTGGAGAGTCGCAAATGAATTGCACGCTAAAATAATTCTGATATTGGATTCGGTATTGCCCGATGTTAAATATTCGCTATAAATCAGACCTGGAATACGTAATTGAATAACTGTGGTAATTTATTAATAAATCTAGGTCTGTGATTTTCGTGTAGCCACTTTAATTTTGGTTTTGATAACATATTTGTTACATTGGTTGACTGGGTAATATTTGATACAACATATTAGTCGTATTAACAATTACTGCAATTACTTTACTTTCAGCCAATGGCTTAATTGCTCCCTCGTTCAATACCTGAGGCTCTCGTTAGGCAGCTGGATCAAGGGTTTGATTCAGAAAGCGGTACTCCTGGATACGACTCGTATTGTTAGGTTTCTTATTATGTAGCTTGGCCCCTGTTCTCGTTACCAGTGGGCTACTATTTTTAACCGACTTAAAAAAAGAGGAGGTTGTCAATTCGTAGGGAATATTTTTATTTCCTCGGTTTTATTTTTTGTTAAAAAGTTTTTTAAAGAAATATTTAAAAATGAAAATGTATGTATAAAGAAATTCAATAAAGGTAATAACTTTAATTAACTCATTGAGTTGACACTTATTTCAAGCAAATATTTACAAATGAGAAAGCATCAAAAAGTCGTTATTTTAACAAAATTTATAATTACTAAACCGTCTGGCTTGTTACAACAGAGTATACTAATCTACCAAACTTTATCAATTAAACTTACCAATGATCTTTCCAGTTTACAATCTACTCGATACCGGCTTACAATACTCGCCAAACACAAATTACAAACGAAAACTTGACAAGAACTCGATTCGATACAAATAATAAAATAGAATAGTCTCGTAATAACAGGGCACTATTCTGGAAACAAATTCAATAAAGTTCAAAATTTTCCAGTTTCTCGCTGAAAGCGCTGTAAGGTGCTACAGCAGAAATTGTGAAGTCGACATCGGCGGGCGGCGGGTGATTATTTCATAACATTTTTATTTGTTTATATAAAGTTTGTGCTTTTGTTAATTTTTGTGTAAAAGGCATTCGCATGTTTGGTATTGTTTTGTTTTCGATAGTTGATGGTGGCAACAAACAAATCAACATGAGCCCTTAGAAGTTACAACTAGATTATATGTAGTTGCTGCCAGTTAAGATGTCAATACCGGTCATAGCTCTTTCTCTAATATCTCGTCGTTCAAGCCAAAACAAATGAACCATGTATCGTTTTTCATTTGAAAAAATGTTGAAGATCTCGGTAGATGACGATTCAAGACTGAACGGACTTATTTTTGGATTTCAAAGTTAAGAACTTTAATAAATGTAGGTGTGTCAATGACCGCTATTGACATCTTAACTGGCAGCAACTAAAGACTGGGTTGTTGGTCGACTAGTCCCAAGCGTGACTGCTAAGCATGAGGTCCTGGGTTCCATTCCCTGGTCGGATAGAGTGTACCTAAGTAATAAAAATTAGCTCGTCCGGACTTAGACGTAACTGGTTAAATATGGGTACACTTACATCCGACTACTCTTAGTTTACTAACATTTCACCAGTTTTACCTCTGCCAAAATCGTTGGAGATTACAGGCGTGTTATGTTATTAATAGGGGCCGTGTTTATTTACGTATTCACCACCATTTACTATTAAAATCCAAAAACAGATAAATTAAATTTTATAGAAAAAAAACATTTCATTTCATTCATTTATTCATTCATAATCACTTCGTAATCAAAAAAACCAGTTACTTGTTTCCTTAAAGGCTTGAATGTAGATTTGAACGCAAACCCACAATACCTAAATAGGGTAAATGAAGAGTCCCCCTCTTCATTTACCCACAGAGCATTGTACCACAGAGAGGCTCTTCAAAGTTACCTCGCAATCAACTTGTCAATGCTCCATGATTAATTAATTGAACGACAGAAACGTGCTGTTCCGATAAACTATTGTTTCATTCAGATTTTGAATAATAGTTTGTGTTAGTAGGTAAATAGAATAAATGTACACAGTGTTAAGGATAATTAAAACCGGTATGGACAAAGTCTGGAAGCGCCTCTGGACACGGACACTGACGGATACTACAAGATGTATTCCCAAAATAGTTGTTGTTGTAGTGTTGTTGTTGGTGGTGTTGATGTAGAGTTGTTGTTGTTGTTATAGTGTTGTATTTTGGGGTCGGTTTCCAGTTGAACCGGGTGCAGCTGAATCTCAGAATTATACATGAAGCGCCTCTACAACCCAATTTGAATTGGGTAATCTGATACTTTTATAAGAACGGTGGGTACTACTTAGATGACACAAGCGTATAACCAAATACAGTGGAAAGCTCTTGCCTAAGGCTTTCCACTGTATTCACTATATTGGCCTATGCTGGAAAGCAAGACAATCTTAAGTTACCGGTGTCAAATTAATTGTAAGAAGTGAAAAAATATTGTAAGATTGTTAAATTAATAAATCTGATACCGCTTGGTACGACTGGTTATCAGACTTTTCGGGTCACTGACTACCTGTAACGACTGTTAAAGTTCTTCAAATGATTCTCGAGACCGACCCGAGCGGTTGTTATTGTTTAGCCACGACCTCCTCCACTCGGAGTGAATATCAATAAACGAAACGGGAAGAAAAAAAATCGTAAAATTAGTGTCGTTTCTACGAAAATTAACAAATAACAATTTTTTTTTTTTTTGGATAGTGCGAATCATGAAATAATGACGCTCTGGCGGGAGCGGAAAGGAAAACCAACCATGTTCCTTCTTAGCCCTTTGTGTCCGGGGCCGCGGTATCTCTTTCGAACAACCCACAGTCCCGACAGGTGTCGGCCCTTGCGCGCCCCTGCAATGTTGCTGACATCCATTTGAGGCGCGCATGGAACACGAACGCGCCGTCGACACGGCCTGTCATCGTCACAGGACGGACGGACGGTGAGCAAGCCCATTACTCACCCTCCACAGGCACGCCTACTGTGGCCGGAAGCAATAACGTGGCCCCCGACGCCCGGAGCGTCTCCCGCGGACAAATAGGTAACCTCGAACTTAATTCATAAAATCATTGTATACTTTATAAAACCAACTTGAGTGACGCCAACAGTGTTTCGAAATGCCTAATTAGTTTGCTTGAAAATTATCAAAGATCGACTTCTGAAGTGCCTACCTGAAACTTGGTTTGCTGAACCAATGAATTCATTTATTAACTATAGGTACTGCTTGCATAGTAACTTAAGATCAACATGAGTTAAGAATTCTACTTTAGTTGAACTACTATATGTATAAGAGTTCCAACATTGATAATTATATATTATGTGTGTTAATTTCTGTAAATTGGTTTGAAGAAGCATAACTACACGAAATAAATTATGTTTTAAAACTAGGTAGGTGAGGTAGGATTGTGGGATTAAAATGGATGTAGGATAGCTGCGCCGGTAAGCGAACGGGTCAACAATAATTTGCTAAAATTCTGGTAATCCTATATTAGTATGTAGAATAAAATTACAATCATTCTTTTCCAGCGCCGTATTTTGTATGCAAGTGGACGATATCATTCTTATATTTATTACATTTGTTCAGAAAACCCGAGTAATGGTCGTTTACTCGCAGCTTCTCTACAATGAAAATATCTCTGGGTACTTATCATAAAAGAGTATTTAAATAAACTTCCATCCGTGGGGCTCTTCCTGGGCAGTGAGTTTAACTACCTGGATCGACGGCAAATATTTAAACAGAGCGTGATCTTCTCTCAAACGTTTTGTACGGATACGATGATAAAAGTGGGATAAACTGCTTAGATAGACGCAAAATCTGTTGTTGTCTTTCAATCCACAGTAAAGTAAGTACCGGAGGTGTTTTAATTAAAGCCTCAATCCTAATGTTACCCTGCCCTACATAAACCTTTCGGAATCTGCTCAAACATGCTTCACTTTACTAATTAAAAACACCAACTTTTTTGTCTTACTGCAGTGGATTAATCAAGAGTACTGGAGAGGAATCCGTCTGTAAGTGATCAAACGTGATTCCTGCCTTTGCCTCTGAACCCTGTGCTTAATGTGGCACAAATTAATTAGTTTGTGCGTCACCATCTCATTACGTCATTAGGATTGTGCATCACAACCAATTAGCTGGAGTGGTTGAAGGGGGAATGTGACAGCTACAGATGATAAATAATCTGGGATTTGGAGATTTCGTGTCATAATCATTTGTTATTAATAGTGAGGTATCCAGTGGTATTTTTGTACATTTAGGTAAGTTCCTATTGGAAGAATATTCCAAATGTGATTTATTTATAACACATAAGCCATAATAAGTCGTCTATTTTCCTAGTCAGATTAGGCTAAAGTTTTTCACCAATTGTAACTCGTAAGAAGTAGGTATAAGAATATCTCAAATTGTACAGGGTTTTTCAAAATGCTGTGTTTTCAATATGGACGTACGTAACGTACAGAAACAAAAAACGGGGTTTAGTGTTCGACAGTGAACAAGAAAAATGTAGCAACGAGTAGAAACTAATGTATTTTGAAGTTTTTACAAAACGATAACTACTTACAGACTTTTTTATTTTTTCTGTGGCAACAACGAATTTTATGTGATTGGAGAGCTGGCTATTTTACATATAAAAAATGTCACGAAGATTTTTCGCGCATCCCTCATCTTTTGGCGAGACCCACAATCTACCTTATTCCATTCATTTGAATATTTATTGAAGAATTTCCATCTGGCTGATACAGCACGTGATGGGACAAGAAATGAAACGTGCACCTTCTCGTTGCCTAGTAATCGCAAATACGACTGCTGATCTCGGGGACTTTGGTTCAATTCTCTGTTATTGGGTTTATTATCATGATTTTGTCAGAATTCAAGCAAGATCTGATTTAGCCAAACCAATGGTAAATCAGTTATTTTTTACACAAGTTCAAAGAAATGTATCATAATGTTGAGAGTTTGATACACCGTGCGAGACAGAAGCACAGCGGTCCACACCTTCTAAACATCTATGTTTTCCCCCACGGGAATACAGATGTGGTGTTATGTAAATTGGAACAACTACAGAATCATGTATCCGTGTATGTACCTGCTAATTAAATCACGGGGAGTACTACCAGTGTAATTGATAATTATGCCTGTTTGCACCACCAGCCTGCACACAGGTTTATCCACTGAATTATAGTAGTCCGGGTATTAAGTGGTATTAACGTTATGGTTTGGGCGCAGAATGCCAGAAACGCAAAATGACAGATTAGCAAATTGTCAGAAACGCATAATGCCAGGTGTCGCAAAATGACAAGATCTGAAAATGACAGATTCGCAAAATATCACTTGCGGTTATTATGGATCAACATGTTTGTACCAAGAGGTCTGTATTAATGAATGCTCTGAGGTAAAGGGAGGAACTTCGCAATCAATTCTGAGATTGAGTACCATCCCTAAGGCTCAAGGAAGGGGGTGAGGTAAGGGTCATGTAAAGTTTGATCAACAGATAAAATGAGTTTCCACCTCTGACCTATTTAATGTTCATGTTTAAAGTGTGAACATGTCGCACGAATATTTAGAGTTTTTGGTCAACTGGACCCATTCGAAGTGGACCCGCAGGATAAGGCGAACAAAACAAATTTTAAATTGTTATTTTTTTCATAGTTTTAATGTGGGTCCAGTAGCAAGCGGGTCCTGTTGATCAAATTCATGAATCCTTCTATTTGAAAATAAGACTTTTTTTTGTCTGTTCGAAAAATAAAGAATATGTCTTGAGGAAAGTTTTTTGTATGAATGTAGATGGGTATTAAAGTAGAGGAAGACCAAAGAAACGATGGATAGGCTGTGCGAAGGATGATATGGCAAGAAAGGAAGTATCTGATGAGTTGCCAAGTTATAGAGTAAAATGAGAAAACACTTGCTGAGCAAATAAATTGAAATGAAGGCAACAGAATGATGATGATGAGATATTCTGTTGTAATTTTGGAACAATGATGTTGAAACCTTCTGGTTAAGTGAGTGATTGCGTATGACATTCCTTTTTTTTTTGGGGGTTGGGAAATCATCAAATAACCCCTCCCGCTCTTGGGCAGACTGAAAGGGAGTGTTAGACTTTTACTAACTAAACACCAATCATTTTCCTTCTTAGCCCTTTATGTCGAGGCCGCGGTATCTCTTGCGAACAACCCGCCGCACGTGCACGCAGCAACTTTGTGTGTTTAACTGTACTAAGGGATGTCATAGTACAGTTAAACACACGAAATTGCTATCAAAGAGCTACGGTTCACAATTGAAGAAACTTTAAAGACGTTCGGTGCTGCCTGACAAACAGTAGGCACTTGTATCGACGTACACTCGGAAACGCATTAAGCTATACATTTCCAGTATAACATGGCCTTGCTCTTTACGGATTTGTCGTACAATGTGAGATCCGCATAAACTAGTTTTGTATAGCATAATTATTCGTCGTCGTGCTTACCGGACTAGCTAACCTTTTGCATCAGTAAAGTACCTTTGACCTTTTCGCTTGAAGTATTTTTAAAGCTACACAGCTTTATTTTTCCTCTCATTTTCCTTTCCTTTGTAGCTTAACGTTTTGTACGTCAGAAATGGAGAAACTGTTTAGTGAAAGCTCCGGTATAATTTATAACAACAACTACGTTCGCCATATTGTCCGGATTTACCCGGATTGTTCAGATGTTTCAGGTGATGTACAGTTTTCCGACCGCAAACAGAATGTCCCTATAAATAAATTTAGAAAGTGGGGATACAACCTTTTTTGCCTCATTGGTCACGCCCCGGCCAATTTAGATCCTTGTTTTCGGCTTGTATTTGAACAGATAAATGGATGTCCAGAGGGGTATTTTGAATTTAAATGTTTACTTTTGATGTTGTTTAAAAAGGTAATTGATTATGTGTTTTGAGTATTTACTTGCAAAGAGTATTTACTCTTTTCAAGTAAATACTCATTTAGAAAATGGAACCTACGATTAAGTAATTCCTAAAGACTTTTTAGAGTGCGTGATAACTTTTGAAGTACCATAGGTACTGCATTTAAATGAAAAACAAACTGCAAACAAAAGTAAGACACACAATTTTATGCATGATGTACTTGTGTATCTTTTTTTTTAAGTACATGCATTAACATATTTGAACATACCTACTACAAATAGAATTCATGTGCCTAACGACCGCACCTAAAGCTTAAGTAAGTAGGTACTAATAAATTTAGTGCCAAACATTCGTCTCTAGCATCTACCATTTCCATTCACTCTCAAATCCGACCACCTGTAATACCCGCAAAAAAGTTTTTATCCAAAAAAAAAAACGTCCGTCAGCTCAAAAAGTTCTGCCTTTCAGTACATACCCAATTTGGCTGATGGGGGTACGTTTGACCGTGACGTAAGTCCTCAATAAGGGATGGTAGGGTGAAGGGTCCCACTATCGGGTTCCGTATCGCTGACGTAGGAAAATGTTATGAGTTTGGTCGAATCGTAAGCCACGACTCCGAGAAACAAATTGCGATCAAATGGCTGGAAACACGCTTTCGGAAAGTATCGAATTGGAGACGTATTTTTAAAGGTAACGTTTTTTTATTTTATGTCCATCAATATGATTGGTGTTGAGTGCTTTTACCCATTTCTGCTGGTATTCAATTTTGACCAAATTATATGTGCCGCAAGAGCTGTAAGCTAAATAATACCTACCAGAAACTAGAGTCGATCTTTCGGTTAGGCCGTGCTTGCCTAGGTTGATTCGTGGATGGGTGATTACCCATTACATACCGAGTTTCCTCAGTGCCTCGGAAGGCACGATAAGTTACTGGTATCGGTGGTCATTTATAGATGTTTGATAGTCGTTACAGGTGGCCCGAAAGTCTACTAACCACTCTAAGCCAGGGGTAACTCAGTAATAACTGGATTTTGGAGGTCATACAGGCATTCGCTCCAAGTAAAATACTGGTATTCAGCTGAATCTGGTAAGAGGCCGTTGGAAGTTAGAAAACAATTGGGGATTTTACCTGACTTAGCTGCTATAAAGAATTCACAAACCCAAACTTGCAAAATAAACCTATTAATACAACGTTTTATTCAAACCATTATCAAAGGCCCAAGTTCTCAAAATTGTAATAGAAGGGGAGGAAGTAATGTAATCACCCTAAGTACAATTAATGGCGGTGGTGGCTTAATTTTACCAAACTTTTAAAAATGAAAATTTCGCACAAACGAAAGAAGTCCCAGTCCTCTTATAATTAGACGTCATAAAAGAGTCAAAGTTTGATTTACGAATAAAAATATCATCGAGGGACTTCAGACGGTTTTTAGATTTAGGAGATAAAGACGATCTGAATTGATTTTGCTAAAGTTAGGAAAAACTCGCTTTGTTCAAAATGAAAGTGAATCTGATTTTCAATTTGAATAAAGCTATACTAAGCTTTCGTAAATGGTCTGATAAGTAAGGGATCTGCTTGGATTCGACTATGACATTTTGTAGTTGATTAAAGATTGAGAAGATATGACCATCAGACCGCCCATTGTGACCTTACGTGAAATGAATAGTGTACATAATAAAGAGGAGCTCGTAGCTAAGCCGCGCTTGCATAAGTTGGTCTGTGAATAGGGTAGTTAACAAAAAAGACGTGTGGCACTCGGAGACTGCCGCGGTAAAGCTATTGCATAGCATTTTTTATCAATTTATGCAATTATAATTATTTATTTATTTTATTAATGCAGTATTTTTTTTCCTTTGTTTTTTTTCTTTGATATTAATTTAAGTTACACTTTGAGCGTGGTGACCGATAAAAAAAATTTTTTTTTTTCTTTTATTAAATAAATGAGTGTTAGGTTTTTTTCGTTACGGAATTTCGGGATTCGGTCCCCACGCTCAAGGCCCGCGATAGAAGCTATGCAATAGCTTAAAAAAAAACTAATTAGTCCGTCAGATAGATTTCCAAAAAATATTGGACATGTATTTTTTCTTTTTTACGTAAACAAACAATGAAGACGATACAGTGCTTTGAATACTCGTGTGACGTCATATTCTAAGACATTAGTATGACATTTTTTATCGGTGAGTGATGTCACAACCGTCAAATCTTTGACGCGTTTTATCTTCGTCAATTTCTATTGATTTGATAAAACAAAAAATACATATCCAATATTTTTCGATAATCTAACAGACGGACTAATTAGAATCATATTTTTTTAGCCAGTAAACATCCCTATTGGACCTTTTACATACCGAGTTTTCCCGCGTGCATCGGGAAGCACGGTAAGCCGTTGGTCGCAGTTGTCATTTGTACATCTTTGACAGTCGTGGTCCGAAAGTCTGACAACCAGTCTTACCAAAGGGTACTGTGTACTGTATTCCCCAGGAAAACTGGGTGGTGGAGGTCAGATAGCAGTCGCTCCATGTAAAATATTGATATTCAGCTGCGTGATTAGATTGGAAGCCAACCCCAAAATAGCTGGGAAAAGGCTAGGCAGATCATGATACTGGCTAATATGTTGTAGATGCTTTAAACCAAATAGATAATCTATTTGCTCTGAAAGTCTCAATCCGTTTTATCAGTTTTCAGTTGAAGCAATCAGTTTAAATAATTAAGGTCACATTTTAAATGTTGGTAGACTTTGATCGCACATTTTCAATATTATCCAGAATCGTGTTCGTGAATGTGTCTTCATATGTAGGTTAATATTTTTAGCAGATTGTAAGACGTGATTCAGAACATTTTCCCGAAAACGCTTATCAAACGCGTCATACACAGACATTAATGTTATGAGTCTAAATCAGTGTACAGTATGATTGATTTTTAACGGACGCCGGCTTTTTATTTATGAGTCAGTATCGTTCAAGAGCAAGCCCCAGGGCTGTGGGCACTTTTCAAGGCGGCCGGCTATTTTTATATGCGGACACGTGCCCTGCCAGATGCAACAGAACACATACATAAAATACGTTTGAATGAAGTATGTGATAAATGAAACAAATGCGATATTAATTTTTAAACTGACATGGTCAATAACATTATCATTAACACTGAAAGAAAACGAGATATTTATCATGTTTAGTATTTGTTTTGAGTTCCCGATATTTAGTCCCTGCACCATTCATGACAAAAAAGAGAAAGTCGGTGCTTGCAACAAAACAAATACTAAACATGGTAAATATTCAGTGTTCAGTGTTCTTGATAAATGCGATATTATTGGATATCACAGACAATGCCCGAGCGATACATTAAATAGTTTTGTTGTTTTACACGTCATCATCATCATCATCATTAATCTGCCTTTACTCAACTATGCTGAGATTGACTTCTGATCGTACTCTATTTTTTTACACTCTGTATAACAAAAAAAATATGCGGCAAGTTTTAGGTAGAAACCAGATGTTCAAATACAGTTGGATTTTTTGGGGCTAGACTGAACTAAATCATAAATATTTAAAATACCAATAAAAATAACTAATACTGATCTACTAATACCTGGTATTCAGCGTAAGCAGGACCCAAAGTAGAAGGCAAAAGGCTAGATAGATGATGAGGAGTAAATAAACGAGTACATAAGTTATAAATTATAAAGTTTATAAAAATACGCTATAGAGTGACGTTATTTTATTTCTCGCATTCTTCTTAAAAAATATGTCATTTGATACATCATGGAATGCATAAAAATATATAGTTTGCCATCTTTGTGAGTCAGGGTGAGGGTTTCACTTAGCTAACCATGCTATAACATCCAAACTGGTCTTTGACTTATAAAGTTTTTTTGAAATTAACACAGGTGAAGCTAATAATTATGAACCTGTTTCAACGTTCAAGAAACATCATGTAGTACCTAATACAGGAATATACTCGTATTATAATTAATGTAATTTAATAATACCAAGTAAGGTATAATTACCACCGAAAACCTACATTTTCGACATGACTGGGGTAATTCATATCTAAAACTGTTCAGGTTACGTTTAAAGCAGTCGTCGGATTTACGTAAAGGCGGATAATTTAATAGAAGCTGAATATTGAAGCGTGAATTTAACTGAAAACGCAGACATCTAGTCTTTGTAGAGGCTTGTTATTAGTTCTGACTTACTTGAACGCTTCGAGATTATAATTAGTCCTGCCCAAGGCTTCGCTCGCGTGCAGATTAGGAACTAATCCAGGTTTATAGTCTATCTATGTACCAAAATTCATCGAAATTCGTTTCGCCGTTACGGGGTATAAGTGTTGCTAAAGAGTTGTTTTAATTAAAACCGAGAATTAAAAGTATGTATTAAAAAGAATGATTTGAGATAATATAAAAAATTAAGTAGTCTCCCGTTATAAAAAAAAAAAAAAAAAAAAAAAAAAAAAAAAAAAAAAAAAAAAAAAAAAAAAAAAAAAAAAAAAAAAAATCTATGGTAGGAATTTATGTATTTGAAAATGGCAGCAACCCTCAGAATGTTATAAACTGAAGAATAAACGGACTTAAAAATAACTTATAATAATTGTATAGAACTTAGAACGCAGCATACTAACATAATAACTCGAAAACCTCATATAACCCAGAGGCAACGCAGCCATATACCTACGAGCAAGTACACATACCATATACAAGCTACCTACATTTATGTAATGCATGAAGTATGTTGATTTTCCGACATCTGGGAGATAGCAGCATGATGACGTCACTCGCGTCGGATGCGCTCATCTGTATGTAACGTGACCTTAGGAAATATATACGAGTGAAAATTTTAACGTCGAATAACTTGAGAGGAAAATGTTGTTCATTCGTTTAAATATGTCGACTGGAACTATTTTGTATTTGTTTGTTACTTTTGGATTTTTATATAAGGTTCACGAAGCCGTCAACTAAGCATTCTATAAACTAAGTAGCTCTATGTAAAAAATATTGCTGGGAAATAACTTTTTTTGTGGTGAAAAATTATGTTGCTCATAGATGCATTGTATGGTGTCGGTATCCGTATGGTGTCGGACGTAAAGAATAGCACCATCCCATATCTTACCGTGGGTGTCGTAAGAGGTGACTAAGGGACTTACCCACTTATTTATGGCTGAAATGATGATGATGATGATGACATGCATTGTATGGTACGGGGGTCGTCGTATTATACGGTATTTAAAGTATGGTACGAGTAATAACAGTAAAAATTTGCCTTAGAACAAAACTTTCAATTAGGTACCTCTACAACAAAAAACAGAGAAGCGATTGCCGAATTACGTCGTTTAGAAAAAGGAATTCGGGAATAAAAAGGACGCTACTTTGCATTTAATGACAACCTCAAAAAAGGGTAAAAGGACCCTTAGTCAACAACTAAGTAGAACAAGCTTGAAACAACTAATAAACCCAAAGTTTACAACATTAATCACTTACTCAAAAGGTGAAATAAAACCCAGTCAAGAAAGCCGTAAGTTCACAATAAATTAGATGTTTATAATGCCGAGAACCGCAATAAATAGGACCACCTGTTACTGAGTCTGAACTGTTCGGACAATGCTTGATAAGTTCAAGGATTTCTGCTTGTAACCAACACGGGACGGGACAATGAAACTGTTGCTGTATTATTTTAGTACTGTTTCAAAGATTATCATCATCATCGTCATCGGCCTATAATCTTCCCACTGCAGGGACACAAGCCTCGAACCCTCTCTAGGAGTGGGATGGGCTTTAATGGTAGATGTTAGAAATTACTTAAACAAAGTAATGCGCCTGCCTGGGTTCGAACCCGAACGACTTACTATTCGTCGTCGGGGCCGCTACCGTTTGGCCACCGCTGCTCTCGATAATGCAAACGATAAAGAACAATAAAGATAATAACGTACTAAAATCAAGAAAATTTCAAGTAGGTAGGTACCTACTATTATTTAGGTAGTGCAGTAATTTCATTCTCTCTCTACTACCCAAGAGTGTGACGCACGCTTCATTTGAAATCAGAAAATTTTTCTTGCTAATTACTTCAATGATCTTGCAAATTTTCCATATGATGAATACATAATACCTACATGTGTTAAACCCATCATTATGTTGATTTAATCATCATACTTTGATAAAGAAGTCTGTGGATGGGTGACCGCCCATTACATACCGAGTTTCCTCCGTGCCTCGGAAAGCACGTTAAGCTGTTGGTCCTGACTGCCATATATAGATCTTTGGCAGTCAGTGACCCGAAAGTCTGACATCCAGTCTTACCAAAGGGTATCGTATTATCTAGTATTAACTGGGTTGTGGAGGTCAGATAGGCAGTCGCTCTATGTAAAATACTGGTATTCAGCTGCATCCGGTGTCGTGTTACTTACCCCTAACAAGTAAAAGAGGGTAAGTAATTTAACAATTGAATTTAATTTAGAGGTAAGAGGTAAAAAATACAAATAAATCTATAAAAACACGAACCTTCCTAACTCACGCTTTGCACAGAATAAAACAGCTCCAGGGTAGGTAAATCTCGAAGGCTGGCCAGCAGATTACGGGCAAGTCCTTTAGGGAGGCCCGGAGAATACGTTGGAGGTACTTCGCGTCGCGAGGATCACGGGCGACTCCTTTAGGGAGGCCCGGAGGATACGTTGGAGGTACTTCGCGTCGCGAGGATCACGGGCGACTCCTTTAGGGAGGCCCGGAGGATACTTTGGAGGTACTTCGCGATGGTTCTTCTTAAGAACTCAGATAATAACTTGTAGACGTGATGATTCCTCTTCAGAAACCAGATCTCAACTGGCGGGCATCCTTCAGAAATCCCTTTTTATAAAACCATCTCTCCGTTTTTTCCACCCAATTGTCTTTTAATTCTTTCCAGAATTTAAGTTCTTGAAATCAAAAATTGTGAGTTGCCTGTATTTAAAACGGCCTGTATTATTCAGTCAAAAACTTCCTCAAAGAATTTCTGTGAGCGTGTTAATTAATTTTATAAGCGTGAGATAAGTTACAATAAATAGAAATTATCAATAAATTACATTATTTGAGCTAATATATTAATAAAAATAAATTAAATTATATAAATCAAATGTAACCTTCATAGTTCTAACCACTAAGAAAAACTATGACACAAATTAAAAGAAAAAGTAAATGACATATTGACAACTGACGTTATGTCACACGAAAAGTAAACAATGAAAAATTATAAGATTTAATATTTTAAAACAGTAAAAACAACGTTAATAAATCGAATAAGATCGATTATAAGACTGCCAACAAAAATAGTTGTCGCCAAGGCGCGAAATGAGACGTAAAAAGAACATTTTATGAAAGATGAGGATGATTAGTAAAAGTGTAAGTATAAATACTATATTTCCCCAACGACCCCGAGAAAATTTTTGGTCTAGAACAAAAATTTTGTAAGGTTAAAGTATAACAGCATTCACAAAACGTACATACTTCATTCAAATACACCGACATCTTACGAAGTTAGGTGAGGTAGGATTCACATTCAATGATCACTACGCAACCTGATAAGGTAATAACTTTAAGGCTTATTTTCGGAGTTGTAATCCGCTCTCGTCTAAAACCCATAAATGACATGAAGTATATTTTTTTTAAACAAAGGCTTATTTATGGAGTTGTAATCCGCTCCTAGTCAACTTTAGTTGTTACATAACAACATAGTCGGTAAACTCCGAGTTAACGTCAGGGCAGCTCCCGCTATAGTAGTCGGTATGCTCCGAGTAAAACGTCAAGGGCAGCTCCTATCAACTTTTAGAGTCAATAGTTAGAAACAAGATTCATACTAACTTGTAGAGTTAGTTGAAACGAAGGTTAGGTAATATATAAAGAAAGATTAAAAATAATCTTATAATGGTTTAAGAACCGATGAATGAATTAGAAAATAAATAGAGTTTTAATAAGCCGAAAAGGAACTCTATTTTAGAAGAGGGAAAGAAGAAAGAGATGAGTCATGTGTATATATGAAAAAAAAAATATTCAGAAAAAAAAAAATAATAAAGGTTCCAAAACCAGAGGGTAAGGGAGGGCTGAGGAGGGACAAAGAGTAAAAGATAATTTCTGAAGGAGGATTCTAAAATAGCCTACTAGAGGGTAAGGGAGGGAAAGAGTTTAAGAGGGTAAGAGAGTGAAAGAGTTTAAGAGGGTAAGGGAGTGAAAGAGTTTAAGAGGGTAAGAGAGTGAAAGAGTTTAAGAGGGTAAGAGAGTGAAAGAGTTTAAGAGGGTAAGGGAGTGAAAGAGTTTAAGAGGGTAAGGGAGTGAACGAGTTTAAGAGGGTAAGGGAGTGAAAGAGTTTTAGAGGGTAAGGGAGTGAAAGAGTTTAAGAGGGTAAGGGAGTGAAAGAGTTTAAGAGGGTAAGAGAGTGAAAGAGTTTAAGAGGGTAAGGGAGTGAAAGAGTTTAAGAGGGTAAGAGAGTGAAAGAGTTTAAGAGGGTAAGGGAGTGAAAGAGTTTAAGAGGGTAAGGGAGTGAAGAAGTTTAAGAGGGTAAGGGAGTGAAGGAGTTTAAGAGGGTAAGGGAGTGAAGGAGTTTAAGAGGGTAAGAGAGTGAAAGAGTTTAAGAGGGTAAGGGAGGGCTGAGGAGGGACAAAGAGTAGAGTTAAGTTCTGAAGGAGGATTCTAAAATATCCTACTAGCAGTCTCTATACTTTGTATTGACCCAGTATCGATAAAAATGAAAGTTAAACGAGCCCACGACACTAAACGTAGTTCGATATAAGTGTTTAAGAGGAGGACTCAAGAGTTAAAGAAAGAGAGTTTAAAAATACTAGAGGATCCGATATAATGATAAGTAATTGTAATAGGTATTACATAAATATATTATTATAGATTTGCATAAACGACCACAGGATATTGTCCTGCGGCTGTCGTAAAGTATCCAATCTCCAACCTTGGCAGTGCCCACAAGTGGTTATCACATCCAAGAGGCCGAAAGGGTGCACATTATCTTTCGATAATGGAATGTGTGCAAGTCTGTGGGATGCAGTGTAGTGATGTTTTGGTAAAGTATTAAGTATAATGAGAAACGACTACGAGATATTGTCCAATAGTCGTCGTGTAGTAACCAATCTCCAACCTTGGCAGTGTCCAGAAGTGGATTAACACATCCAAGAGGCCGAAAGGGTGTCAATTATCAGAGGTAAAAGAAATGTGTGTGGGGGTGTAGTATAAATGTATGTTTAGTATTAAGTAAAGTAGTAAAGATTGATGAAGTGATGAATTATGATGAAAAATAATTATATACCAAATTTGATTGCTTGTGTAAGTTTTTTTTAGAATTTAGAGAGGGAATGAGTGAGATCTAGTCTTGATTTTACATTGGGCGCCAAACTGTCGTGTTACTTACCCCTAACAAGTAAAAGAGGGTAAGTAATTTAACAATTGAATTTAATTTAGAGGTAAGAGGTAAAAAATACAAATAAATCTATAAAAACACGAACCTTCCTAACTCACGCTTTGCACAGAATAAAACAGCTCCAGGGTAGGTAAATCTCGAAGGCTGGCCAGCAGATTACGGGCAAGTCCTTTAGGGAGGCCCGGAGAATACGTTGGAGGTACTTCGCGTCGCGAGGATCACGGGCGACTCCTTTAGGGAGGCCCGGAGGATACGTTGGAGGTACTTCGCGTCGCGAGGATCACGGGCGACTCCTTTAGGGAGGCCCGGAGGATACTTTGGAGGTACTTCGCGATGGTTCTTCTTAAGAACTCAGATAATAACTTGTAGACGTGATGATTCCTCTTCAGAAACCAGATCTCAACTGGCGGGCATCCTTCAGAAATCCCTTTTTATAAAACCATCTCTCCGTTTTTTCCACCCAATTGTCTTTTAATTCTTTCCAGAATTTAAGTTCTTGAAATCAAAAATTGTGAGTTGCCTGTATTTAAAACGGCCTGTATTATTCAGTCAAAAACTTCCTCAAAGAATTTCTGTGAGCGTGTTAATTAATTTTATAAGCGTGAGATAAGTTACAATAAATAGAAATTATCAATAAATTACATTATTTGAGCTAATATATTAATAAAAATAAATTAAATTATATAAATCAAATGTAACCTTCATAGTTCTAACCACTAAGAAAAACTATGACACAAATTAAAAGAAAAAGTAAATGACATATTGACAACTGACGTTATGTCACACGAAAAGTAAACAATGAAAAATTATAAGATTTAATATTTTAAAACAGTAAAAACAACGTTAATAAATCGAATAAGATCGATTATAAGACTGCCAACAAAAATAGTTGTCGCCAAGGCGCGAAATGAGACGTAAAAAGAACATTTTATGAAAGATGAGGATGATTAGTAAAAGTGTAAGTATAAATACTATACCGGTTAGACTAGAAGCCGACCCCAACGTGGTTGGGAAAAGGCTAGGCAGATGATGACTGATAAAGAAGTCACCTTCAAACATTATGGATTATTTCATGGTATTTTTTCCTATCGACAGCCTCGTTGGTCTAGGGTTCGCAAGCGCGATTTCTGAGAACGAGGCGAGGGTTCGATTTCCAGGTCGGGCAAAATGTTTTTGGGTTTTTACATAAGGAATTTCTCAGTAACAGCCACGTAGTCTGAATTTGAACCCGATTGATGGCAATAGGTTCGCCCCCTATTACATGGGACTTAAATATAACTAACTGGCGAAATGTGGGTGTACTAATGGGTACACCTCTATCTTACCTTTCGGCGATTACAGGCGTGTTGTTATGTAAAAAAATCCGAGTTTTTTACTAAAGATTCCCACATTGTCCTTGTAAAATAAACAGTATACTGAGTACAGTTTCACAACTTGTCAGAAAAGACAAATAGCTTCCAAAACATATCTGTGAACATTCTAATTTGGAAACACAATGGACAACTTATTTCATTAATTTTAAACTTGTTTAAAGTTATCCTGTCAAACTCACTCGTATTTTAAATCTTTTGCGATGAAAGTTCCTCGCTTTATCTTTTCGACAGTCGCCCATAGCATAGTTTTATAACTTTTTATTAAAATAAAGAATATTAGCGTTTTTAGGAGTGGTAGAATATAATAGTTATTTTGTAAGTATGTGTAATAAAAACACAGTAGCTGTTATGAAATATCAAAGCTCTGCCGTATTTTACCATTTGGCATGCAAATATTTACATTAATTATGAAACATGGACTTAGATTAATCATGTACTTATGCATAAAAGTCTTGCTAACATTATTCTCCGGAATATAATGAAATTGACAATTGAAAATTACTGCTTTGATACTTACCAAATGAGGATTTGCTAGTAAAATTGTATAGAAACTTATAAAGTTAAAGTCACTTTGATCTTAAAAAATCGAGTTGATTGCGAAACAAGCCTGAATATTATTAGAGAGGTATTTAATTAAGAGAAGCCCTCCAGAATGCTCACTGTCTGTATAAACTCGATATTTCATGTCAGTAATATTTCAAATCGGGCTTATACGGAAGAATGGTTGCTTGTTTGTAACAAGAAGTTGCGAAGTTTGTCAAAGAGGATGCGCTTCATTTTCCATTTGAACAATACGCAAAGAGACGACTAAGGATTATGGTGTTATGGATGCTCAATGTGTCAAGCAGGAAATAATGGTATACCGCCTTTTTTTTTTGGGGGGGTGGGAAATCATCAAATAACCCCTCCCGCTCTTGGGCAGAGCGAAAGGGAGTGTCAGCCTTCTACTGACTAAAAACCACCCATGTTCCTTAGCCCTTCATGTCGAGGCCGCGGTATCTCTTGAACAACCCGTAGCTCCGACGGGCGTCGGCCCTTGCGGGCCCCTTCCATGTTGCTGACATCTCTTTGAGGCGCGCGTGGAACACGAACGCGCCGTCGACACGGCCTGTCGTCGTCATAATATGGACGGACGGCGAGCTTACCCATCACTCACCGTCCACAGGCCCGCGTCTACGGTGGCCGGAAGCCATCACGTGGCCCCCGACGCCCAGAGCGCCTCCCGCGGCGGCCTAACATTGACGATTTTAAAAATGAACTTCGATTTAGGATAAAATACATAGCTTCAGCTCGAGGGTTCGCTCGGGTTATGTTCGAAAATTATCCCACTGCAACGTGACTAATATAGCCTATGATAATAGGAGAAACTTCCCATTAGTGAAAGAATTTTCGGATTCGGATCACTAGTTTTGAAAATTTATTCAAATTAAATTAATATTTACTTCTGAGAACATGGGTACCATAGATTCAAACTTCCAATCTAATTTACATTTTGTAATAGGTACTATCTTTTTTTTTCGTTAAAATATCATTCCAAATTTAAATGCACTTCGACAGAGTACAATATACTCCGAAAGATAAAAAAGTCAGTACACGCTGCACCGACATTGACATTCACACATCACTTTTATCGCCGTCCGTTAAGAAAAGCGGAACGGCCAACCTCGATCCGTATCCGGCCACATTCCGGTACGATAGCCAAAAGTCTATGGATTGAACGAAGTGCATTTCGGAAATCTATGTACAGTTACTAGAACTTACATGTAACAACTTTAAAAAGTGATGTTTCCAACGCCCTGGGTTGTCGAGCTACACGACCATTGACAAATGGTTGCACTGACTAGATCAGTCCTTTCAAATCTGTGTGGTTCTTTCTTCAAAAGACCATCTCAGACATGAATTTGCATGGTCACAGCAGTGAGAGAAGAGACAGAGTAAGACCTGGCTGAGACCTGCGTAGACCAGGGAAAAAGATGAGACCTACACTCAGCAGTAAATAGAACAACGCTACCGATGGTAATGATGATGACTAAAATAAAACAGATCTTGAAATTACAATCTTTTTTCCACGAGGAAATAGCTTCTCAATTTAACTACGAGTGTATGTATTATTGCTCTTGGCTGTCCCCACGGCCATTGTTGCATTATTCATTCTCTTATCAATATCTTTAGCTAAGCTACCGATCACGTGTACATTCGTATTTGCATTCAAATACTTCAAACTCGGAATAAATTTTGTAGAATTTGCTTCGAGATTTAGTGGCTAGCTCCTTTACCCACATTATGTGTATAATTGATTTATATGTATATATACAGTTGATTTTGCTGTCAGTGATTTATATTTTACAGGACATTCCTTTTAATAGATAGTGTACCTGCAAAATCATATTTAAATTCTATGGCCAAAGGTCTGATAAATGGGTAGGACTCGTACCTAAGTGATCTTTATCACTAACTAATGAAGTCAAATTAAGTTCAAAGCAATCCACTATCTGTCAGAGATCTTTTATAAACCAATTAAAATAGCTATTTCAAGTGCTGAATGTAACCAAGTTCCATCATTCAATATTCATTAAGTTTTGCTATTAATAAATTTAAGTTTTGCCACATTAACATGAAGCCCGTCCACGACTTTAGAGGTTACGATTTGCTAGGTATCTTGCGTCAGACGAACTCGTGTGTTACTTGTGCCCGTGTCCATAGCGTCACATTGGCGTCGCTGCGACTCGCAATTTGTATTTGACCCGCATTTTTTTTTTAAATTTCCATAAAGATGAAGATGAAGATGTTTATGTATTTGACCAGTATCTTTTTTTTTTTCATTTTTTCCCCTGTTTTTTCGAAGCCGCCCGCCAATTCCGGTTTCTGACAGTGGCGTAGGACATACCAGTCACCGCAGGCGCCGCTGAGATAGAATCATAAAATAATCGGAAAAAAGGAGACATGAAAGGTGTAGCTTAATTGAATCCATGTAGTTTAATTTGTCATATTTTAATTTGTTTTTTTTTCTAATTTAATTTAAGACTAATAAATACTTCTTCTTTCTCTCAGTTACACACGAGTTGCTTGAGTGTGTAAGTCGTGGTCCGGTGGTAAACAATACAGTTGCTCTGTCATATTTACGTACAGATAAATTATGATCAAAGACCGAAGCCTTTTGATGTTCCCAGGGGTTTTCCCTGACTAATCCTCAGTGGCATAATGTTGTGTATTACTCATTAATTGAAATAGGGTTTTATGCGTGATCAACCCGTCAAATACGTGTTTGCCCACATAAATTAGATTTTGCTGCCTTTACGGAGATTTCGCGAATATCCCGGAAGACTGATTATTTAGGGAATGTGATCGCGTAAATAATGATAGTCTTCCGGGGTATTTAACCAAGAGTAAACGTTGTTTGAACGACTAAAATATATTATTTAAGATATTTTGAAAGTATTTCACTGTAGTTGCTTCAAACAAATTTAAACCGTAAAACGCTTTAATGTTTTAATGCTTTTAATGTGTTAAAATATGACTGTATTTACACAGGAAGTCTTTAGGACTGTTAAATTATTTACGTGTTTTCAACTGCATAATAACTTGAAATGTTTGGTTGAAAGATATCTTTACGACATGCACACGTTTCTCATAAGTCATAACAAAACAGATAACATGTAACAAAAACAGACAGGTGCAAGCATCTATTTATAGTTCTGTGGTATCGGCCTTGAGTAAGGGGAGGTAGATCCATTCTGTAAAGCAACAAAGCTCTGCCCCAAGAGGAACTGAGATTATGTTGTCAGAATTGAACTGAAAGATGCTCTACAACAGTATTAAAGCGGGTGGTTCGAAAGAGATACCGCGGCCTCGGACACAAAGGGCTAAGAAGAAACATGGGTGGTTTTTAGTCAGTAGAACTCACGCACATTTGATGATTACTCAAAACAAAAAAAAAACACAGTTTTTATGAGACCACACGCACAGAATTTTCCCAACTGTGTTAGCTCAGCTTCCAGTTTAACTAGATGTATCTGAATACCAGTATTTACATGAACTGCCTTTTTGACCTCCACAATAAAGTTACTGGTTAACACAATATTCCTTGAAAAGACAGATGTCAGGCAAGAGTCTTCTTGCCAGTGCGAGTATTCATTAAGGGATCTTTGAATCGGCCTTGGCACAGAGGAGCTACTTCCACCTGTACTGTAAAGCAACAAAGCAGCTCCCCTAGAGGAACCGTGATTCTGTTGTCAGAACCGAGACGCACTAAACTCGCTGACTGAGAAAACTTACCCTTAAACTTCGTATTTACAAAGGCTAAACTTTTTAATGGGTGTATAAGTTAGGTAAAGTCGTTCAGGTCATGACTCTGGTGTCCGCCGAAGTTTCAGATAACGTCGTCTTTTGTTATAGTGACGTCATACACGGTAAGATTATGATTAAGATGTTTTTGACGAATGACGAATTTGAACGATTTTTGAATCGACAATGAAATTATTATAGAGTTTTGCTTTCAAGTTTTCCGACAAGCATTTAATACGAGTTTACTAGAAGTTGACATATTCGTCTTAGAATTGAGTTGTAGATTTTTTCTCAATCTATATCTTTGTTATACGTATGTATTTTTTATGCTTTTGCTTATGTTACTTATTATTTCTGTCGTTGCGTCTACTGTCTTTTGTTTCTCCACATTATTCTATGGTGGAAAATGCACTAGGCATAAAGACCGCCTTTGTACAGTTTTTACTTGTGTTTAGAGGTTTAATAAATAAATATTTTTTTATTATAGATACAATTAATAAGTTTTTAGGTCTCTTAATTAGGTCGTGTTCTCAATTTTATAATCGTTTAGACTTTACAGTCACGTTACGAGCATTGTCTCATAAAATTGGGATCTCGGACCCAGCAGTGGGAAAATTTTATGCCGATTATAAATCATAAAGTTTCACTCCGTGTGGTTATGCTAGGCCCACAATCTTTGTAAAATACATCGGTAATATATCAAGACTTCATTGTACTTAGGTACTTAGAAAAAAAGAAAATTAATATTGTCTTTGTTGTCATTCCTAGAAATAAATGTTGTAGTTGTCTTTTATTTCCTATTATCTTAGCTGTATTGCCCCAACAAAAGATGAAAAACCTATTATTAAAAGAAACCTTAGTTTTTACAGAAATAGAGCCGCCGCAACGTGATTTATACTTAGAGCAATGCGAAAATAGTTTTTCTATTAATAGTTTTTCCTTTTGTAGAAATGATATTTTAGATTTTGTCACGTTCTCGGGTAGGTATATTGTGAAAATTATGAGGTTTTTATCCATATGAACGCTCACCACATACTTTAGCGAATGATACTTTTTGGAGAATTAGCTTTTACCACATGGCTTCGCCTGCATGGTGGTCAGAAATTATCTCTTGGGGATTTCCAAGAATAATTTCCGAAGCACAAAATAGTTTTTATCCTGGTTATAGGTTTATTAGCAGGATAAAAATTATCTTGTGCTCACAGGTCGTATTCTTCCAAGTATTAGAAATGTAAACCTTAACGACTAGAACGTTAATGTTTACATTTATAATACTTGTTAGGATAAAGTACAGGCGAATAGAAATGTTGTGGCGTAGCAAATTTTCAAAGTACAGTCGAGCACTTACTTATGTATGAAAATGTTTTAGTTAGATGTTTGCAGTAGTTGTGAATTTCAGGAGAGTTAAGTCTAGACTATATTCTGCCATTGCGTTACATTTAATAAAGAAATTGCGTTATTTAAATATTCGTGCGCAAAACGCTGAAGTTTCCTTCACAAAATCTGACCCAATTGTAAAAGATTCTATTTGCAAAGCTACCGGATTTAGAGACGATATTCAGATTTTGTTGGTTTCATTCTAAAACACTTTATTTGCTTTTGGAAAACTATGTTTTGCAGATTGGAAATAAGATAGTTATTTCCCATCAAGTCACTTCCTGTTATGCAATTATCATAAGATATCTAAACTAAGGTATTATTTGGCTGTTATTTTGATGTTCATATTTTAATCCAGATTTCTTGGCTACTAAGAAAATTATGATGAAAAAACCCAATAACACTTTGCCTGACCTGGGAATCAAACCTAGGACCTCATTCACAGCAGTCGCGCTTATGGTTATTTGGTTGTAATTATGGTTATTTTGATCTTCATAAATATCAATAAAATGTTTTATTTAATACGAAACAGTCAGATCTATAATACTAAACAATATATTTGTGTACGTCGTGTACGATATGATCCAGTCAACTGCACGTTATTGATAATAATTTGACATTGACAGTGCTTTTAAATCGTTGCATTAAAGCTCGTTTTCCCAGTGCAAGTGTAACCACTGACGTCACCGTACGTAAATAAAATATTGCGTAATTAATTAGTGTTCAGTATTGTAAGCAATAACTACGAATAAGGTTACTCTATAATTACACTATCGATAGGAATGTTCAGTAAATGTTCAAAGAACGGGGTCGAACCTTCGACTTGCAGTCTTTGGTCATTCAAAAAAGTAATATATCTCTTGGTGGTAAAGTCTAAAATACAACCAAAGTAGTTAAGAGTTAAAACCGAATTAATAATATAATCTTGAAGAATAAATGTGTAGTTCTGAGAATGTATATAGACTTCAGATAATTATCATCTTAATTAATGGTAGGTAAGGACGGAAACCATGTTTTTACGCCAACGCAAACTAATATGTCGTGTAGATAATTCTGTAACCTACCGGAATTAGTATAATTTACGTTATACATAGGCACACATAATATAATACTCGGCAATAGGCTCGCCCTCTATTACGTGGGACTTAAAACACATTACTGGCGAAATGTGGGTGTAATATTAGGAACTCCTCTGCCTAACCATTCGGGGATTACAGGCGTGATGTTATGTTATGTATAGACACACACACAAGTTTACGTCAAAGCTTTAATAGTTTAACCTAGGTCAAAATTTGCACAATCCTTGTGCATCTTCCGATGTCTGCTAATTATGAATGCTAGCACTCAACGTTGAAGGTAGCCCATTAACGAAACATTACGATGAAGCAAATACAACTTTTATGATAGGTGATATTTCACTAGATATTTAATTAAAACTTAAAACCCTCTTAGGCGATCATTGACGTGTTATGAATAACTTTGACTAAGAGACAAAGTAACCAACCGTGAAAAAAGTAAAACCTATTTTTTTACCGATTTTAAGTTTCAGTCATTGTAAGAGTTCATAAGTACCGTAGAAAATCAACACGGCGGCTCCACAAAAATTAAGAATATCAACGTATTCTACGTTAAACAAAAGGGCTTTCACCGCATTCAACTATACACTTAAAATGATGGATCACACTTATTTACAAGGAATAAATCCAGTTGACACTTTGACACCAAGTACCATCTTCAAAATGTTTTAAGAATCCGAATGCAGCTAAAAGCAAAAGTAGCCTCAGGCCTGCCAAATTGAAGGTTCGTTATAAGTTATAATAATAACCTTGCAGTACCTACATTGACCCTTGAGGTTTCCAGTGACTTCATTTAAACCTTGTATAACTTAGGAGTAATTTTTACCCAACAGAAACGTAAATATTCCGGAAAACCACTCAAACTTTACCCCTGCTGAAATGTATATAAATAAAAAAGGAAACTTGCTTCAACCTCTACACAAAATATCGTAAAAAGTAAGGCTCCGCTGAAGAAGTACTGTCATAAATATATTTTTTGACCCAGAACCCGTGATAGATGTCTCTGTTTATTCTGTAAGAGGATACAAGAAAACAACTCGAACTAAACAAAGTAGATCTTGATGTAAGACAAAATTAAAATGTCTCTATTTGTTTTTCTTCTCATGCATTAGCATGAGATGAATTGGTCCATTTCATATTAATGAAATGGACCAATTCAAAACCCAATAACTTAGTAGTACTGTTAGAATCTAGTATTTCTGGATGCGACTAGAGGGCTGGCCTATTTTTTGGCCAAAGAATCAGTATTGACATCCAAGGTGTCTACGGGGCAATGCAATGCGGACGAATTTATTTGACGCTCTTTAGTTCTTTTCTGCTTTTGATGACATTTTAAACCTGTATAATAATAATTTATTTATTCATAAAGGCATCAAATCCCAATTAACATAAAAATACATTATCATTTAGAATTAAAACACTATAAAATTACATCACCTTTCTTTTGGAGGTGGGAAATCATCAAATAACCCCTCCCGCTCTGGCCAGAGTCAAACTTCTATTGACTAAAAACCACCCATGTTCCTTCTTAGCCCTTTGTGTCGAGGCCGCGGTACCTCTTTCGAACAACCCGCAACCACGACGGACATTGCCGATACCTTACATCAGAGATATTAATATTATCAATTATCAGTTCATTAATAAAATGTGGGTGTACTATTAGGTACACCTCTGCTTAACCCTTCGGGGATTACAGGCGTGATGTTATGTTATGTGTGTGTGTGTAATAAAATAGGCCTGTATAGAAAATAATTAATAATTATTTGAAACTTAATAAACTAACATTTAATAAACTACAAGTAGGCCAATTGTAGGACCCAGTGAAAATATCTGCTTTCTACTTGTAATTGGCACGTTGTACATAAAGTTTCCTATATTTAATTTTTTTTCAAGTCTATTTGTACCGAGATTGGAGCTTAAAACCAGAAAAAAAAATATTTTTAGGCCTTAACGACGACACGGTTGGCGCAGTGGCTGAGCAATTGGACTGCTGCGCTGTGTGTCGCGGGTCCGATCTCCGCACGGAACAAATATTTGTATGATCTACAGATAATTGTTTCGGGTCTGGGTGTTTGGTTGTGTATGTGAATTTAAATGTTTGTGAACGCACCCACGATGCAGGAAAAATTCCTAGTGTGGGGCAAAGCTTAAAAAAAAAAAAATAGGATAAACATGTTTTTGTTTTTATGATAGATTCTTAAATCTCGTTGATCTTTCTCCGAGTGTTTGAAGTAAACATGTAAAATTCAGAATCATAATTAATTATGGTTGTTCACAAAACCCATTTCGCCACCCACAATGTTGTGATAAAGCCAAAATCTGCTTTATTTTCAGCATAGAACGTTCATAATCCATTGATTTTACTTTACTTCATACAATGTTTATTTATTCAGACTTTATGCACAAGTAAAAAAAAAACACAAAATACGGACTAAATTTCTTTGGATTTCTGTAATATCTGGTGAAACGTGGGTTTACGACAAACGACAGCGTTGATTGATGGGTTAGCGTTATCTGTCAAAAATAGTCTTAACCTAGTCCAGCGCCTATTCAAGAGTTTCTTTCAAAGAATGTACTAAACTAGTTGTTACATTTACTTTGATGAATGCGTACGGTTTTATACTATACTAGCTGATGCCCGCGGCTTCACCAGCGTGGATGTCGGTTAAATTATATACTAAAACCTTCCTCTTGAATCACTCTATCTGTTAAAAAAAACCGCATCAAAATCTGTTGCGTAGTTTTAAAGATTTAAGCATACATAGGGATATAGGGACAGAGAAAGCGACTTTGTTTTATACTATGTAGTGATAGTGATAGTGATAGTGATACTAGCGGACCTGGCAGACATCGTCCTGCCCGGGCAGCAGCGACACCTACCGTGTCCAATTGTAAATCTAAACCATTCTCGAATCCACTTGAGCACATACAAAAAAATTATCAAAATCGGTCCTGCCGTTTAGGAGGAGTTCTGTGACAAACACACATACAGTAGAATTATACATATAAAGATATAATACAACCACTACCCTTTCTCCCTCCTCTCTCTGCTACTCCTTCGGAGATTACAGGCTTGATGTTATGTGTTGTAAATTCTACAGCACTACAGGATTTAACCCTGACGCTACCGGTGCGCGGTGCAACGGTCATGCATACATAATGCCGACGTACTTACAATGCACATGACGCGCCCGCACACAGGTATTTCCGTCACCGGTTGTCACTGAAATTACTGAATACACTACACATGTACACTATTGTACAGTTGATCGCTTAAGCTGAATGAATGCCTGACAGTTACGGTATATGAATTATGTGTAGTATTGTGGTAGGTTGGGAATTAAATATAATTAATTAAAATTATTGCCTCGATCTGGCTCATTGCGTCGTTGGTCTGTTCGCAATCGTAACTACTGAGCATGAGGTCCTGAGTTTGATTCTCAGGTCAGGAAAAGTGTTGTTAGGTTTTCCATTAGGAAATTTCTCAGTAGAAGCAACGGACCCTGGATTTGTGCCCGGTTAAAGGCAATAGGCTCGCCCTCTATACATGGGACTTTAAACGTAACTAGTGAAATGTGGGTGTTCTATTAGGTACACCTCTGCCTAACCCCTCGGGGATTCCAGGCGTGATGTTATATTAATGTAATTAAACACAAGTTTATTAATTAAACCCATATACATAAAGTTGTTAAAGGCTTAAAGTAACACACTATATCAACACTTAGCCTTTTCCCAAATATGTTAGAGTGGGGTTCCGTTCTTACTGAAAATAACGAACGTTAATATTTTAACACTGAGCGATTTAATGAGTGACACAACCCAGTGACTGGCACACGGCATCCGTTGGTAAGACTCGTTGTCAGACTTTAGGGGTTCTTATGACTCGTCGGAGCTGCGGGTTGTTCGAAAGAGATACCGCGGCCTCGCCACAAAGGGCTAAGAAGGAACATGGGTGGTTTTTAGTTAGTAGAAGACACTACCGCTCTGCCCAGAGCGGGAGGAGTCATTTAATGATTTCCCACACTCCAAAAAAATAAAAGTTATGACCCACAACTATTGTCAAAACAAAAACCTACAAAATAATGACATTGCTTGGTCAGATATTTGTATATATCAGTTCAAATGTTGGTTTAAGGCATCCACGTTTAAAAAAAAACACAAAAATAGAGCCGAAACCAAAGGCCACATAAAAAATAACCCTTCCTTGGCAATCTGGTAAAAACCTAAAATGTCTGTTACATTTTCAAATAAAAGATTTTTGCTCTCTTTCATTGTTGGTCGGCCAGGATTTACGCTAATTTAAATTCTCAATCAATCAGGAATAGGATTTAAACTCCGTTAACTTCAACACCCTTTACTCTGATTTTAATACCCGTAATTATGAAGGGTTTTAAAGGTCACTAGATCCTTATTACAAAGGGTGATTATGTCGGGAGATGGACCTTAATTTCGTTTTCATGCTAACAGGGTCATTTAAAAAAAAACCGTTATTACGAGAAAATGGAGATGAAAAACATAGAGAAAATGATCGAAATAGTTTCAATCTCTTGAACTATAGATATAACCATTTTTTTTTTGGCGGGTGGAAAATCAAATAACCCCTCCCGCTCTTGGGCAGAGCGAATGGGAGTGTCAGACTTCTAATGACTAAAAACCACCCATGTTCCTTCTTGGCTCTTCATGTCGAGGCCGCGGTATCTCTTGCGAACAACCCGCAGTCCAACTATAGATATAACCTTCATGATATCTTGCGAAATACAAAAGAAAAACTATTATATTTCCATCTTTATCTTTTAAACCTTGTTTCCTCCAAGTGTTCAAATTAATACCCAGTATGTAATCAACATATTTTTTTTTGGGACAAGCCCTCCATACATCTTCCAAATCACTTTAACTTCAACAATGGCGATCACCAGAGAAGTGCCGAGAGAATGAAGCGCGAGGAATTTATAGAGAAACAATTTAACTGTCTTGGATCCCGCAACGAAATTAATCAGAAAAGAATAGCGGAGGAGGGAACATATAAATGAGAATGTAGAAAACAACGTAGGTATCGAACACATTAAAATAACGTTTCGATTGTTACCAATATCAACTATATTTATATTACATACGATTGTAACCCAGTCTTACGTCACTCTGATAAAAAACAAACACAACATGAACAGGATTGAGTGACATAAATATTAATTTGTTTATATACCTAGTCACTTACATAATGATAATTGTAAAGTGCATATTCTTGCAGCTATTGTGTACAACGTGTTTAACTTATTAGCATCTAAAATGCTAGTTGAACAGTCTGAAAAGGTATGGAGATCTCCATTTGTGGATATATATGCGTCACTTCACAACTTGGTGACTTAATACTCGGACGCACAAGGCCGTCTTAGATTGTGCACGATTATAAACTATGAACTAAAATCAACTGTTTTTGTTAGTAACTAGTTTTTGTTGGTATTAGGAACGTACAAACATCTGTCTTAACCTGAGCATGAAATTAGTTTATCGTCGAAATTAATGATCCGTGACATCTTACGGGAAGATTTGGTTATTCGTAGAAACCCACATCTTGCTTTATAATATATGTGGAATGTTTTTACCAAAATGAGTATATGTTTTTATGACTTTAAAATGTTACATAGATAAGCGACTTTTATAGGTGCTCTCGAATTTTATGACTCTTCTAACTCGAGATGAAAGAGTTAATGATTTTTATGGCTTTATAAATATTTATTTAATTTCTATGTTATCTTAAGTGTGTGTGTTCATATATGTATCAGCTGTTTTTTTGGATCGATATTACTCAGTAGTAGACGGAGAATTATTATCTTTTGATGTTTAATGTGTATGTAGGCGTATATGTTAAAAAAATATATAATTAAAGCTCTCATCAATATCCCACTTACCTAACAATCAAGGAAAATCTTTAGCAATATTTTATTGCTAATTATCAACAAGTTCTCAGTTATTTCAAAATATGAAAAAAAACTTCACTGAACCACTTATCACTCAAACTCTCAGATAACAATGCCAACTGTTCAACTATAACACACTAAAGGAACATTCGTCATACACAACATTAATTCAAAATTCGAAA